>BSBN01001598.1:0-2651389 GCA_027924645.1 Cunninghamia lanceolata | reverse complement strand
ATCATAAACTCTAGATGGTTTACCACCAGTGTGGAGCAAAAGAATCCTTCTTTTCTTCTTTCTACCAACTGTATAAGTGGTGAATACCCACTGAATAAGTGGATGATTTGTAATTTTCTTTCTTGCTCTCATACCCACTAATTAGTGGTCAATCCCCATTGTATTGTGGATGCCTGCTCAAGTAGATGAATGTTCATTTTATTGCACAATATTATATTTTGTAAACCGAAACACAATATGCTCTCAGCTTGCCCTATTGGGATCTTGGTGATCAGAAGTGTGGAGGTTATTTAGTTGTGCTAATATTGATTACCATTGTTCAATTTTGAAAAATTTTGGGGTAGATTGTTACAGTGGTTGTATGTAGACAACGTCTTGGTCATGGAGTTACCACCATGTGTGAGTGTCCAACTTATACTTGTCTCAAAGGGTGCTAAGATTGTGATTGCTTGAAGTTATAAAATTATTGTACTTATATAGGATAATATCTTTTAAATCTAGATTTGGGAAGATTCTACTGATTCTAGCCTTATACTCCCTCACTAACTTCAACACCTATATATGGTGCCACCTCTTGGGCAAGGAAACTATCATTGTGGTGTAATATTTGGGCAATAATGCAAGTACTAGGAGATGCATGGGTGTGATCATTCTCCTTAGCTGGTATTATGCCCTTTATTTTTTCTATCATGGAGTCTATACTATCACATTTCAAGCAAACATGGTCAATCTGTATGATGGGCTTAGTGTAATTTAAAAGATAATCCATGCGAGCCCATCAATTAGCATCCAAGACCAATGCTTTGACCTTTTGGGTGCTTTTTGAATTCTATTACCTTGATACATTCCAAAGGTTGTTGATGACCATGGCACTCAATACCTTGCACCATCGTAAATCAAGTCTTAGCAACTTAATATGGTGTAAAATAAACTAAAACAGATTAAAAACAAAAAAAAAGAGATGGTATAAGTAAAATTTTATAGCAAACTTATAGCAACTAAAAAAAAATTAATTTTGAAATTTCATAAACTTACCTTCAACAACTCCAACTCAGAGGAATTGAAAATGGCTTGCAACATATGATGATTTGTCAAACATCTGAATTTCTTCAACCGTGACACATATTTTTATGATCCACTTGATTTCTGTGCCAATTTTCTACATCACCAAGTTGAGTGAGTGTATGCCATCTAAAAATGGTTTTGTATCTTACCTCTACCAATAAACTTGTTGTCTAACAAATTTTAGCATTGTTTGTTATGACTTGGACAATATTTTGAGTACCCACCATCTCTATATCCTCTAGGAGGATATGGGCAATGAAGATTGTATGTCAGTCACCACTCGAAATCAATTGCCTTAAAAACTTTGCCCCTTTAGGGAACACTACAAGGACATTAATTTAAGGCATGCCTTTACAACATTTCTATCCATTAGAAATGATGGACACTTCTGTTTTGGCATAGGAACCCCTAATTGTCTGCAAAGATGTATTTACATTTTTTTTCTTTTGTCAATAAGGCGGTGTGTACCTTTTCATACCGAGGACCTGTATAACCTATGGGTGTTTGAATCATAGATGGCACACTCGAAAAGTAATCGCCGAGTTCTTCTCTTGGCGAGTTTTTGCGAGGTTTACTCCCCAGAAAGACTCGTTTAGCTTTTTCAAAGAACTTGTCAAGTTTTTGAAAATCTCGGCGAGTCTGAGCAAAAAACTCACCAGACACAGCAATTTTTTTTTTTTAATTAGATATTTTTTTCGATCTTCGTGGTAGTAACCCTAACCTTAATGATCTATGGGCCCTGTTGGGTTCCAAAATAACTACAACCCAAAACTCTAAAATATTTCACAATCACTTAGGCTAGGGTGTTATCAAGGTGATTAAAAGAGGTTCAAGACAATATATACATTGTTAGCGTTTCATTTTGCACCTTTCAGTGAGAAAGAAAAATGGACAGCGTGTACAGTAGGACTATTTTTCAAATTTGGAGGGGAAGTTCCCTCAACAAAGAAATTAAAAAGACGTTTACAAAATAACCTATCTTTTTGGTTTCTCAAAGCACGAGCACAAGGTAATGAAGCTCTTCTGCAAGGCTATAAGATTTTTCTAAAGTACTGCAGAAGAAAATAACTAACTTTATCAAAATACACTTCCAATTCCTTTAAGTAAATCCAGAGCATAAAGAAATTGAAGGGACAACTTGGAGATTTCAACACAAATGAACAATGATAATCTGACAACAATCATTCATGCACAAAGTCATGAAAAATTCTCACAACCTTTGATAACAAGATAGATCTCAGAAACCATGATGCATATTCTCATTAATCAAAGAGATAAAAACAAATAACACTTCTTGAACAATAAGATGCGAGCAAAAATTAGTCTCAGCATTTACCATTAAGAAGTTTAAGTGTGTAGAATACACTTATTTATACCTGTTGATGATTGTTTTTACACATTCATAACAAACGTTAAAATTCACAAAATGAACCTAACTGTCTTGAAAGATATGAAGAAATCAATTAAGATTGCCTAATCCCAATTTTCTGTATGGTCAGGTCTTGACCTTGTGGATAATTCAGTAGTTCAATGTGAAGCTGTAATATGCAAGGGGCCTTACTTGATTTAAGGTGTTTTATGATTCACTGGACTCTAATTATGCAAACTATCACAAATATCAACATGTTCTTCATTCCTTTGCATAAATTTGTTACTGTATCACAAAGCTCTGTATGATTTATATTAACACAAGCTTTTCTTTTCAAATATTATAAAAACTGTCAAATATCAACTCAGTTGTTCATGTTTCTTTCAAATATTAGACAATCTCCTTTAAATTTCTACGTTTAAGCTAAGTATTTCAAATGGTTTGGGAAAAGTTAGAGAAATCTAAATTAAACTTCATTCTGCTATAGGATCTAAATGCTCTGTTATGCACATTATAAGAAGTACAACAAACTTGATTAAATCCACAGACTAAACCTCTAAATGTGAATGCCTTGAGTATTTTCACAAACATACATTCAAGATTGCAAGCTTTAAGAGATATTATTTCAAAGGCAAAGAAGAGCCAGAAGACACTCTGAATATAGATGCAGAATTCTAGATTCATTTGTATTCAAAACACACAGTCATATATGATTTACAATGTATGAATGAGTCTTAGCTTCATTAATCAACTTCACAAAAACTTACAACGCTTTACAGATACAGTAAGGAAGCTAGATGTTCCACGCATTCCTTATTGCAGACACAGGGGACCTCCTTCTACTCTAAACTACTCCTATTACAACTGCTAGCTATCCTCTAAAAAATCCCTGGTGTCACCTTTTACAGAGTAAAGGGGCTCAATATATAGCTTTGATTATCTCCAATATGGTTCCAAAACCCTAGTCAATCAACGGTCTGTACCTCAAGTGCAACATCAATCGGTGGAAAACAAATCCTGCCAAAATATCTCTGAGCAGCATACTCCATATTGAGCGTAAAGACGCCCTTTGGAAACCCTAACACCTCAAAATATCTTCTATTGTTTTTCCCCTTCGAAATCATAACCACCTCAAAATATCTTCTCATTGAAAGCCTTTACTCCTTTCGCTTTCTCTGTGATCCACCGCCATTCTGTAATGTCATCGCCATTAAAGCTCCGCCTTTATATCTACCTGCATACCTACAAACAGACACAAAAAATAGATTTAAAATTCATGTTGATGTCGTCAATTTATACCTCTATCAAATGTTAGATGGGCATTAATTACAGTAATCAATGCGCCAACAGTTCGGCCTTCTGCTTCAGGATTTGCCTTTTAACTTTTTACCGCTAGTTTTAATTCTGCATACATCCCGCTTATTTGTATGTTTTCTTTTGTATGTTCTGCTTGTATGTTTTAAACATACAAGCGCTTTATGCAAGAAATCAAACTCAAATTCCCTCTCTTTTTCCACTTTTCCGTACATCCCTGTATCTCTTGTTTTGTATATCGCACTTTGTATGTTTGCCTTATATGAGCGTATATACAACATATACGCGAACCTCCTCTTACCTTTTACCTCTCGCAGGGCCTTTATTTCTTTGCATCTCAGATATGTATGTTATGAACATACAAACACTTAAATATACAAAGACCTCTCTATTTTTAATTTCTTTTTCGCGTCCATGTTGTATCTATCCTTTGCATCTTCTGCCTTACATATCGACTTGTATTAAAACTATACAAGCCCAAGATACATACAAATATTTTCCTGTATTTAATTCTCTTTTCGCATCTGTCGCGTTGTATATCGACCTGTATCTTTTGCTTTGCATCGCGCTTGTATATCGGAGAGATACATCGTAGTTATACAAACTCGATGTGCAAACGGTGGGGTCTACCTTACTTTCCCTTGTATCTTCCTGCAATGCATATGACACTTGTATCAAATCCTTATATACAAGCATAGATACATACAAAGACTTTTGTATGTCCTTTCAGACTCCAACCTTTATAAAACACAGCTCACTCACTTTCAGTTCCGCAACCTGCATAAAGGGCAATTCATCATTTGATATACATTAAGTCAGGATGCATTGGTTTAAACAAATTTCAATCTTTCTTCAGTTCCGCATTGTATATTTTGCTTTGTATGTCCCGAAACATACATATCAAACCTGAAACATACAACAACTTAACCTTATTTCATGATCTTTTCTCTTTCGCCTTGTATGTATCTTGAAATGTATGTAACCAAAACATACATACAAGGCAGAAACATACAACAATTACCTTTTAGTTTATAAACATTTCAGTTCCGTGTTATGTATATTCCCATTGTATATCACGTTGTATGTTTCACTTTCGCCAAACATACAAACCCCGATATACAATCGGCGGACTTTAACTGTTTATTCATTCAAATTTTGAACTTTTCAGGTCCACCTTGTATGTATAAATAGAACATTAACATAATGCATACAAGTATAACCAAGTATATAAACCCGATGACTTCTACATGCGACTTGTATATGCAACCCGATATACAAAGGACCTTGTATATGAGTGACATGCAAACCCGATATAGAAACAGATTTGTATATGCAACATACAAATGACCCGATATACAAAGGACTTTGTATATGCAACTTACAAACCCTCCCATTGTACATTTTACCAAAACACTCATAACTTGCAAAATATTGTGAATTGTAAGATGGTTCAAAAAGCAACCCTTACTCATTTTTGACAAGGAATTCATCCATACTCTGCCCTGGTACTTAATGCTTATTTTTATTTATTTTCAACAAGGTTTGTAACTTTCACTCTCTTTCCCCTTTTACCACCCAACAGACCCACACACAAAAGCAAAAAGCAAAGCCACAACAAGGGTCCTCATTTTGCTAAGGAGTAAAATGAGGCGTGTTGTGAGCATCACAACAACTAGCAACCAAACAAAACAAAAAAAATTAAAACCATTAAAGAAAACCAAATGAAATAAATTTATAACTTCCAACTATCTTTTCTGCAAATTATTATCTAACTTGAGACTTAATGTATTCAATAAGGTGCATGAATTTTTCCTTCAGTTTAAGTGGGTGCACGTGATTAATAATCCTCATCTTAAAAATTAGTTGAACAAACTAGTGACTGACATTAAACTACATAGTTGATGTCATTCCCTCATAGCCAACCGAATAGAGCCTTGCTTCCAACAGGCGTCCATAGCCCCAATAAGGTTATCATTACAATTCTCCTAAGTAGAGCCCCACTGCCAGCAAGCGTCTATAGCCCCGGTAGAGTTACTTAGATGGCTTAATCTAGATTTTTAGTAAAATCCATTTTATTATGATAGGATTTTTTTTTTTTTGTATTTGATAGAGATTTCATAAGATATTACAGTTGTAACTTTATGATGCAAGGAATGATCACTTGCTGAAATTAAGCTGAGAATTGTAATGGTAGCAAGGGTGACCTCTGATTTTTCACCTAATATCTACACTGGTAAGTTTAACAAACCCAAGGATTTTAGGTGTGTCATTGTGAGAAACTTCCCTTGAATACTCAACCCACAGTTATTGAATACAAAATTTCACAAGTCAAACAACTTTCTACATTCATGACAGTTACAACAAGTTATGTATAAATTTTAAATAATTAACCTGAATGTTCTGAATTTTCTATTGTTTTCAGTGGTTGTTAGTCTGCTCCTGCATACTCTAAATCAAAATAAAGACCCCAGCACACAAGAAAACAACAAAGCAAACAAAACAAACGGACTGTACAAACAACTACCTATGAAAAGAAACAACACAAAGCAAGACAAGAAAAGAAAGAAGAGAAACAAAACAACTATTCTACCAAACTATACACAAGCCTCTACAAGGCAAACAAAACCCAGGAAAAGACCCAAAGACACTTGTATTTTCATACATCCTTAGATTGTGCAGGAGTATCAGGACACTAGTTATGGTTCTCAACTTGGCAAATTTATCTTTGTATTATGAAAAATGTTTATTTATTCTACCCTCACTATATTTAACAGAATAATCTCTAATTATCAGCAATTGAGGCAGCCCATCACGTTCATGATTAATCCATATGCATGTCTTATCTCTTGAATTTCCATAATCAAAATAGTATTCAACATTATTCACTGTGGAAGGGAGAAATACAACCTTGTGTATCTCCGGTTTTGTTGGACATGCTCATTCATTGATAGTTGGTCCTCCATCTAACTTTGCACTTTCATTGCTTACTTCAATGTCTGGTTTCACTTCGAATTGAAGGATGTATGACTCTTGATGGATTATTTCTTCATCTTTATCCACATCTATCCCTTCATTCTGGATGTTCAGTTTATCCTCAAGTTCAGAAAATGTCTCAATGTTCTCTTCAATTCTCTGCACATCAACATCTAAATGAGTATCTTCATCATCATAACCTGATATACATAAATTTATCATTTCTAAATCATTTGACTATAAAGGTGAAACAACTTTCGACTGATAGGAAAACTTCCCTGTTTCATTTTTAAAACGGTGCCAAATTGACATATGATCATGCACAACAACTCCAAAGCTTTTTGCATCTTCAACTTTCATGAATTGTTCATCAAATACTTCACTTCTACCATCCAGTAAGGTATTTGATTCCATTGACCTGCAACAATCTTGCACTTGATCACTCAATTTAAAGAAGTCAGCTATGAAATTAGGATTTACTTTCTTTTCTATGACTCCATTAGTTGCTATAATAGGAACTTCATCAGCAGTAGTGCATTTAAATTCTTCCACCTATCTACATTTCTTTTTACCATAAAATGACTCAAGGAAAGATGTTTCACTATCCTTATCAAAAGTATTAGGATCAGAATCAAAGACTTTATCCTGACAAGTGGTTTCTTCTCTACAAATTTTGAAAGATTTATACCTACAATCCCCTTTACCCGTATTAGGAAGTAGAGAACTTCTATCAATCTCACCATAAAATGACTTAAGGAAAGATGTTCTACTATCCTTTCCTTCTAGAACTAATTCAGCTATTGTATTTTCTAACCAACTAATAATTTCTAATGCTGTATCTGCTTGTTGCTCCAGAATTTCTTCATTTTCTTGCCAGACTTCAGCCTTGTACACATCTGAGAAAGAGATTAGTCCTTTTAAAGCCAAATCTAACCTTGTAAGAAAAGTTAGACAATTAATTTCACCATGCTCTGTGGACTTATGTATACTGCACCTTCCAAATAAACCATAGTTAGATAAATTTTCAGGATAAATCCTTTCGTTTAAAGCTTTCTGAAAGATAGGAATATTAACATTGGAATTGTCTTCATATGAGTCCATTGAAAATGGCACTTTGTTTTCAATTTTTTTAGATTTTGAATATTTATGAGATCTAACATATCTCAGAATAAAACATTAAAACTCAGAAAATTAGAATAGTCCTTGAAGTTTGAGCAGTACCTTTGCAAAAAAACATTCAAATTCTTTCAAATAGAAGATATTTGCAAACAGAACACTCAAATTTCCAAGAACTAAAATGATCCTTTTGGCCAGCCTACACAAAATCTACCTTAAATCCCATTAGGCCCTCCTTCTAGCGCCAAAAATAGTTGATGATTATTTTTACACATTCATAACAAAAGTTAAAATTCACAAAATGAACCTAACTATCTTGAAAGATATGAAGAAATCAATTAAGATTGCTTAATCCCAAGTTTCTGTATGGTCAGGTCTTGACCTTGTGGATAATTTAGTAGGTCAACATGAAGCTGTAATATGCAAGGGGCCCTACTTGATTTAAGGTGTTTTATGATTCACTGGACTCTAATTATGCAAACTATCACAAATATCAACATGTTCTTCATTCCTCTGCATAAATTTGTTACTGTATCACAAAGCTCTGTATGATTTATATTAACACAAGCTTTTCTTTTCAAATATTATGAAAACTGTCAAATATCAACTCAGTTGTTCATGTTTCTTTCAAATATCAGACAATCTCCTTTAAATTTCTACGTTTAAGCTAAGTATTTCAAATGGTTTGGGAAAAGTTAGAGAAATCTAAATTAAACTTCATTCTGCTACAGGATCTATGTGCTCTATTATGCACGTTATAAGAAGTACAACAAACTTGATTAAATCCACAGACTAAACCTTTAAATGTGAATGCCCTAAGTATTTTCACAAACATACATTCAAGATTGCAAGCTTTAAGAGATATTATTTCAAATGCAAAGAAGAGCCAGAAGACACTCTGAATATAGACGCAAAATTCCAGATTCATTTGTATTCAAAACACAGTCATATATGATTTATAATGTATGAATGACTCTTAGCTTCATTAATCAACTTCACAAAAACTTACAACGCTTTACATATACAGTAAGGAAGCTAGATGTTCCACACATTCCTTATTGCAGACACAGGCGACCTCCTTCTACTCTAAACTACTCCTATTACAACTGCTAGCTATCCTCTAAAAAATCCCTGGTGTCACCTTTTACAGAGTAAAGGGGCTCAATATATAGCTCTGATTATCCCCAATATGGTTCCAAAACCCTAGTCAATCAACGGTTTGTACCTCAAGTGCAACATCAATCGGTGGAAAACAAATCCCGCCAAAATATCTCTGAGCAACATACTCCATATTAAGCGTAAAGATGCCCTTTGGAAACCCTAACACCTCAAAATATCTTCTGTTAGTTTGCCTCTTCGAAATCATAACCACCTCAAAATATCTTCTCATTGAAAGCCTTTACTCCTTTCGCTTCCTCTGTGATCCACCTCCATTCTGTGATGTCATCGCCATTAAAGCTTTGCCTTTATATCTACCTGCATACCTGCAAACAGACACAAAAAATAGATTTAAAATTCATGTTGCTGTCGTCAATTTATACTTCTGTCAAATGTTAGATGGGCATTAATTACAGTAATCAATGTGCCAATAGTTCGGCCTTCTGCTTCAGGATTTGCCTTTTAACTTTTTACCGCTAGTTTTAATTCTGCATACATCCCACTTCTTTGTATGTTCTGCTTGTATGTTTTAAACATACAAGCGCTTTATGCAAGAAATCAAACTCAAATTCCCTCTTTTTTCGCTTTTTCGTACATCCTTGTATCTCTTGTTTTGTATATCGCACTTTGTATGTTTGCCTTGTATGAGCATATATACAACAACATATACGCGAACCTCCTCTTACCTTTTACCTCTCGCAGTGCCTTTATTTATTTGCATCTCAGATATGTATGTTATGAACATAGAAGCACTTAAATATACAAAGGCCTCTCTATTTTTAATTTCTTTTTCGCGTCCGTGTTGTATCTATCCTTTGCATCTTCTACCTTGCATATCGGCTTGTATTAAAACTATACAAGCCCAAGATACATACAAATATTTTCCTGTATTTAATTCTCTTTTCACATGCGTCACGTTGTATATCGGCCTGTATCTTTCGCTTTGCATCGCGCTTGTATATCAAAGAGATACATCGTAATTATACAAACTCGATGTGCAAATGGTGGGGTCCACCTTACTTTCCCTTGTATCTTCCTGCAATGCATATGACACTTGTATCAAATCCTTATATACAAGCATAGATACATACAAAGACTTTTGTATGTCCTTTCGGACTCCAACCTTTATAAAACATAGCTCACTCACTTTCGGTTCCGCAACCTGCATAAAGTGCAATTCATCATTTGATATACATTAAGTCAGGATGCATTGGTTTAAACAAATTTTTAATCTTTCTTCAGTTCTGCATTGTATATTTCGCTTTGTATATCCTGAAACATACAACAACTTAACCTTATTTCATGATCTTTTTGGTTCCGCCTTGTATGTATCTTGAAATCTATGTAACCGAAACAAACATACAAGGCGGAAACATACAAAAATTACCTTTTATTTTATAAACATTTCAGTTCTGTGCTATGTATATTCCTATTGTATATTACGTTGTATGTTACACTTTCGCCAAACATACAAACCCCGATATACAATCGGCAGAATTTAACTGTTTATTCATTCAAACTTTGAACTTTTCGGGTCCACCTTGTATGTATAAATAGAACATTAACAAAATGCATACAAATATAACCAAGTATATAAACGCGATGACTTCTACATGCGACTTGTATATGCAACCCGATATACAAAGGACCTTGTATATGAGCGACATGCAAACCTGATATACAAACAGATTTGTATATGCAACATACAAACGATCCGATATACAAAGGACTTTGTATATGCAACTTACAAACCCTCCCATTGTACATTTTACCAAAACACTCATAACTTGCAAAATATTGTGAATTTTAAGATGGTTCAAAAAGCAACCCTTACTCATTTTTGACAAGGAATTCACCCATACTCTGCCCTGGTACTTAATGCTTATTTTTTTTTATTTTCAACAAAGTTTGTAACTTTCACTCTCTTTTCCCTTTTACCACCCAACAGACCCACACACAAAAGCAAAAAGCAAAGCCACAGCAGGGGTCCTCATTTTGCTAAGGAGTAAAATGGGGCGTGTTGTGAGCATCACAACAATACCCTAAAAAGTAAAGATGCAAGGAAATAAAAGGAAGAGATAACTAACACTCTTCACTTTAGTCCTAATGCTGCATGGGAAGCATGCAATCTTATTAGCAATTTAAAAATAAAATTATCTTTTCATGCAATTCAGTTAACTGAACTTGCATGTTATTACACAATGAGTTCCACTCAAAGAAAATTTGCATGATCTCCAAAAGAAAAATCCAAAAATAGATTTAACTCAAGAAAGCAAAGTCAGTTCTCAAAATAGAAACTGCTTTGGAAACCTCACCCACTGCCAAAAATAGATTGCTTCTGCAGATAGTGAAAAATTGGCTAAGTCTGAGAATTGAGATTTCTCTCAAATTCATCACTCATTGGGTATACTGATAGAATCAAGATGAACTGTCCTCATCTACAGGTCAATGGCGGCATCCTCAGTGATCTTTGCAAAATCTTCAAACTCTTTTTGAACCTTGGCAAATTTTGATGCAATTTCAACCAGGAGATACATCTTGTCTACGTGGGGATCACCAAAAAACCTTCAGTGAATCAGCTGTATAAACTCCTCCTGCAAATTATGAACAAGGCAATTTACGCCTTCGTCGCTGAAATACCTGCAAGGAATGTTTTGGATAAAATCAATAGCATACTTCTCAATGTTAAGAAGTTTTTCTTTCCACATAGCAAACTCCATAACTATACCCTTCGAAGTGTAAATCAAGGAGTACTGGTTAGTCCATGAGAAAACAATAGACTTCTACTCCGCCGTTATAGGCCTCATGCTGAGTGCTTGCAATCTCACCAACAACCTATCATAAATAGGCTCCATATATGTCATGCACTCTATCATATCCTAAATTCCCAGGAGAATGTCCTTAGAATTGGATACTACTACCGTCAACTTTGCTAGAAAGTTAACACCCTTTACTATGAAATGCTCAACCCAATCCTTGGTGTGTTTGCCATATACCACCAGTTGGCTTAACTATCTTTGTTCATCAAGAGACTCCATCACCTGAGGCAAAAGGAGTGAAGGCGATGAAGGTGAATGTAGGAGTTGCAAAATGTACTGACGCAACTACTTATTTTCTGATTTGAGGGCAGCTTTGTCTTGTCCATCTTTCAACACTCTATTCCTCATGGTATCAGTAGCAACCTCCAAAATATTTACTGTTGCCTATCTAGTATTGTGATGTTCATCAGGCTCAACATCTTTTATCATTTTGTCCTGAGGAGGGACAGCGGTCTCTAGGATCAACTTGCCTTCATTAGACTTCAAAATCGTAGACTACTTTTTAATCTTCTTTGTTGAAGGCTCTTTGAATGTCTTTGCCAAAGCACTGAAATCTAATTGGTAAGATGGTCTTTTCTTTTTCTCATCAATCGATGTATGAAGCCAAGTTGAAGTAGATCCTTGAAATATTGGCTCTGGACAATTTTCTCCCTCAACCTCTGGATTTGGCATGACATCAACCTTAGGAGGTGCAACATGTGACTCCAACTCAGTATCAAACTCCAACACTATATCAGGTTCGAACCCTAGATCAATTACTGTATTTGGTTCAACCATCTACTCTACTTCTAGCTCATCTACCTCCTCAACTCCTGACATGCATTTGGTTCTCCAGGTCACACACAGTGAACATTAGGAAAGAGTCGTTGACTCGGTGGAAGTGCTTTTGGGACTCTGAAATCTCTAGATGAGGATATAGCTTGGTCATTCTGATATTTTGTAGAGAGCCCACGAAAGTCAACCTAGCAAAATGGTGCTACTTGGCCACCATGATAGCAAGTAGGATGTCATCCTGAACTCATGAGTTTAGGAGAACTCTGTAATCTGCCGGTGAATACAATTGCTTATGAGGGTAGACCACTCACAGGTTGCACTTCCATTGGCTATTGTGCTGATGACATAGAACATCCATGTCATGAAACTTCTCCCTTCAGCTTGGCTGGTGAGATGGTTGAGTAATGTGACCATGATTGCATACTCGTCTTTGAACTAGCCTCTACCCACATTTCTCGGGAGTGTATTTCTTCTTTCCTTTAGCCATTTGGAAGCTATCTTTTGACATTTATCGGTACTTATGCTCCATACTCTATCGCTTTTCTCAAGGTCAAGGAAGAGAGCTTCTTCAAATGGCAGGATGTCGAGAGCATATTCTATATCATCAGGTTTTAAACTGGCAATCAATCTTCCATCAACTGATTTGATCTCTCTAGGTTCGGGGTCATAACATTTTATGCATGAAAGCACAAATTCAAGACTATGAGCAGCTATGGGAAATGAACCAGCTTGAATGAGCCCATAGTTCTTCAAATTTCTCACTACCATGCTACCTAAGCTTACCAAGGGCTCCAAGTCAAAACCTTCAGGTGAAACTTGACACAAATCTATCTCTCTGACTTTAGAATATTCATGTTTGAGTAGAGATTTGGCCTTAATGTTGACCGAGGAATATTGCATGGTGGATTTTTAGGCTTCAAGAAAGCCTTTCTTCTTCACTGTTCTACTTCAAAAGATCAAAGTAGGCCTTTGTATGCTCGCTGTTCGAGAAAATTAGGTTTTTACTTTCACTGTCCAAAATCTGATTTTTGTGAAAAAATGTATATTTTGCCCTTGGAAAGTGAAAATATGAGGCTAAATCCTCAAACATTTGCTGGATCTGAGCTCTAGACAGTCAAGAATGGTGTAAAATGCCTTTTCCTGAGGTGGGTATGTGAGAGAAATGAGAAATTTTGGACATATAGGCCTCAAAAACCACCTTTATTTTGGCTTTAGGTGGCGATTTTAGGCATGAACAGTTATAACTAGTGAAGAAAAAGCTTGAAAATCCTTCAAAAATGGCTCCTTAGACTTGGGCACTGCCTTCTATGCATGAAGATGGACTCTGGGATGATGGAGAATGAAGAAAATGATGCCTTGAAGCTACAAATCTGCCTCTTAGAGATATTGCTGGCCCAAACTACTTCAAATCTGCAAAAAGAAAAGCTTGAGACCCTCATTAATGGTTGCCAATGTGGAGAAAAGGCATTCTCATGTGTGCATGTGCCTTGGGATGTGAGAAAGAGACACGGAATGATGCAACAATGTGTGATCTTGGCCTTCTAGGTGAAGCACCTCTCCTCCAATCCTTCTATTTGTCTTTAAAAGCTTCAAAACCTTCATCAATGGCTGCCTCCAAGTCAAACCCTACATCTATATCTTCAAGTTGCCTTTGGAAATGATAATAAAAATGAGGAAGAATCTCCTTTATAGCTTGCCTTCACTTTCTAGGGTTTCAATGTGCTTTATTCCACAAATAGAGAGCTTTTATTTTAAGCTCCATGCAACAAAGAAGGATGAAGAAGAAGTGAGGGATCAACCTCTATTTATAACCTTGAAGCTTCTCTCTCTTAGGCGCTCCATCTTCTCTCTCTAGAACGTCCACCTTATGCAAACTTGGGCACCCAAAATGGAGTGTAAATGATCACAATGGAGCGCTTTTCCTCAATGTCAAAAAGGCGTGGGATTAGCCCAAAAAGGGCACCTTTTGTGTATGCCTAGAAAGGTGTGAGAAATGGGCAATCTAGGCACTTTTTTCATATGCCAAAAAGGTGTGCATTTTTGAGGATTTAGGCGCCTTTTTGAAAGGTTAAAATAGGCGTGAGTTTTAGAGGTTTTGAGCGCCTTTTGCAAGGATGAAAAAGGTGTGGCTTTTGGGCAAATTGAGCGCCATTTTGGGGGGTCAACAAAGGCGTGGGTTTCTTTGATTTGGAGCGCCATTTGTGAGGCATCACAAAGGTGTGGTATTTGCTCAATAAGAGTGCCTTTTGCATGGTGTTTGCCTTATACATTTCCTCATTCTTTGGCCTTTGAAAATCTCATTCCTTTCCCTAGAGTTTTCTGTGGAAACCTTGTGATTGATTCATCGTTTCCATGCTCATTCATTAGGATTTTTGACCTTGAGAAACTTTGAAATTTGCCTTAGCTTCTTTGATGGAGACTGCTCGGATCACTGCCATTTGCCTCTACCTATGGGGCTTCTTTTTTGCAGTAACTTCTTCATACGGAATGTTTTGAAGTTTGGAAATCAAGCTCATATGATCCGAAGCTCTCATTGAAGCCTCTATCTCCATGAAGTATGCTCCAAGGTGAAGCACACTTAGCCAAAAAATGCTCAAAAAAATGCCTTAGAAAAAATTTCAAAATTTTCCAAATTTTCAAAATTCTCCAAATTGAATTTTGATTTGCCAGATGTATTTACATTGCTTCCCTTGGTTCCTTTATGTCATTTTGGCCTTTGATTCATACTTTGACCTCCGCTTCTAGGTGTTCTTTGACAACTCCAGGCTTGATTGGCTTGCCAAAATCTCCCTCCATTTGAGCCTTGGACCGCTATCTTTTGATATGTCTTGTACCTGTAGGGTTAGCGCAGTAATGACAAGGCTACATGGTGCTTGGGAGGTGTGTTTGAGCACATACACGAAAAATTTCATATGGGTACAATATACATAAAATATAAAATATAAGTGGTAATACTAAATATCTTATACTTCATTTATATTTTATGTATATATTGTCAGGATGTTTTAGAGTGGTTTTGGATCCATAGGAGTTAAAATGTAGAATCTAGAATTTGGAGGATCCATCATATTTTAGGCTTAGCCAAATTTTCAGGGTTTCAAGGTTTCAGACTTGGTGAAAATCAAGGGTTCAACAACATGCATCAGGATAAAGGCACAAAGACTGTTTAGGAGAGTTTGACAAGATTTTGCAAATACTTGGCTTGAAAATAGGAATCCCAACAGGACCAACCCACATCCTATGCAGTCACAAAAGTGAAAAAATGAGAGGCTAAAGGCTACAATGAGTATTGGTGCCCCTGGACCCTGCGAGGGGCGCTGCCCCTGGAACTTTGCGAGGGGCATTGCCCCTCCACCCCATTGGGGGTGCTACTGCCAAACCCCCGTGAGGGGCGTTGCCCCTCGACCTTGTTGGGGGCTCTGCCTCCAAACGCCCACCCACCACTGTCCCCCTATTGTCCCCAAACTTAGGCCCTTTGTCCACTCATCCTGAAACCCACTCCCCCATCTCCCCGTCAATAAACTTCATGGAACATAGATCAAATCTAATAGAAAACACTTTTGTACTCATTTATGGACTCATTGGATACATTGTTATTGAATTTTGTAAAAAAGTTGTGTTTTTAAAGAAATTTAAGTAATTTTTTAAATTTTAAGTTAATGCAAATTTTGGGTCTATCGAGTTTTTGCCAAGTCTGAGTCTTCCAACTATGGTTTGACTAATAGACATCACCATTTCTTGTCTATGTGGTGATGTCACAAAGTTGAAAGGAAGCCGATTGGCAAATATGCAACACGCAATGTGCTCCTGCAATGTCCCTCGTGTCATTCTAAAATGCTTTTTCTAATGCACATTTTGTGAAGAAAACAAATAGGCAAAATAAAAAAATAACAAGGAAAACAACATATTACCCTTGTAATAGGAATCTTAGAAATAAATTTTAATGAATGTCAAACATTGAAGAACAATTTGGAAAACAATAATAAAACATTTAAATGAATAGGAAGCTTATATATTTATATATATCCCCATAGCACTAAACAAAAACATCTTGGAAATCCCTCGGCACTCAAAAAATCCAGCAACCTTGAGCAATGACAAACAAGAAGTTTTGGGAAGTTGGAGTGTTAGGTAATTTGGAAATGTGTTTTGTGTTTTTTGGTTGCTTTTTAGGCTTAGATTTATGTTTCAGGGTCTTTTAGCTTGTTAAAATGTGTTTGAAGACAAATGTTTCTTATGTTGTTTTTGGCTGTTTGCCCTGTGGGTACTCCCGGGTATGCCCGAGTTTGCTCATGGCATTGCTCAGGTGCCCCAAGTATGCCCTGGGTAAGTTATTTGAACATCGCAGCACTGATCAAAGATGTCTTGGCAATCTTTCAACACTTAAAAAGTTGAGTGGTAGGTAAGTTGGAAATGTCTTTTTTGTTTTTAGGTTTAGGTTTATGTTATAGGCTTTTAAGCTTTTTAAAATGTGTTTAGAAACAAATGTTTTTAAAGTTATTTTTGAGCTGCCTGCCTGTTTAGAAACAAATGTTTTTAAAGTTATTTTTGAGCTGCCTGCCTGGTGGGTAGCCTGACGTATGGCCAAGTTTGCACATGACACTGCATGGTCACCCAAAGTACACCTTGGGTATGCATATGCACCTGAGCTATGCCTTGGGGGAACCCTGGCTGCTTGAACCCAAACCTGGACCCAGGCCCATTCGGGCTGGGTATAGGCTACTTGAATGAACGTGGCAGCATAAGTTATATTTATAAAGATAAGTGAAAAACGAGTCTTTTGGGAGTGTTTTATAATACAAAAGTCATACTTGGGTATGGAAATGATGTGCAGAAATGTACAATTCCAGGGCCCATCATGTACTCTATTTGAGTTGCGATGAATTGGTAGGAGCTGAAGCTGTTATTTTCATACTTTCGAAATCATCATCTCAAGACATACCTTCCTTGTCCTCATCTGACTCTGCTTAGGAATTCACTCACAACAAGATTTATTTCTCAACTCCATGCATTTTTGGATCGGGGCAATTGGGATCCTGAAATGTCAACGTGGATATATTTGTATCAGTCAATGCAATGATTTTAAGGTCAGCCTAAGAAAATGGATCTTGGGCCACCTCCATCACAAATCTACCCAACAATTGGTTAGATAGTCAACTGCTTTTTAAACTTCACAAAAGCAATGCACCCACTGAATATCAACAAGGTCTCATGCTTTTTCCTTAGCTTCACTCAGGTTCTAGTTCGATTGTCAATCTTGACAACCTCACAGTTGCATATCCTTTATAATGAAATGAGAAATACCTCCTAACACAATCAGTTTTTTGATTCCCATAGGCTTAGCTAGCTTCAATTCCTTCACAATTCCTACTACCTTGATCCTATTGTTTGTTTTGATTCCTATAGAGATAGAAGGCTTCAATGCACAAGCACAAGCGCATCTTATATATGCTAATCCCACTTGCCTCAACCAACCCCAGATTGCCTCTAGATGCTTTAGCAAAATTCAAATTTTAGAAGCCAATGAGAGGAGACAAAATGACCAAGTAAAGATCAACACTACTATGATGAACCTCCACTTTGGGGGAAATTCCTTCTTCTGACCACCCATTTAATGTGGGGGGAATATTTCATTTTCTTATCTTTGATATTGGAATTCACCATCTAAGAAATTGCTGGTTCCGCTTTAGAGAAGACTTTTCCAGCAGCTCTTTCCTCGTGAAATAAATGGCTTTTGTCTTCTTCCAAATATGCCAAATGATAAGTGTAGGAAAAGAGCCACCGAGACACCAAGCTTACCTCTTGGCCAGGGTAAGAGGGCCTTGTGAGTTTTGGCTATACTCGAGAATCCGTGCTTTTGAATCACAAAGCTCTAAACCTTGCTGGGAAGAGGGCTCAGAAGGAGGAGATGAAATGCGGATTCAGATTCCTCCAAATAGAGGCAGCACCTAAGTGCCCCCTTGCATCCCTGCACTGTAATTGATTATGCTGTGCAAAATCTAACCAAGAAAAGCCATTTGCTTTAGGCAATCTATAATTATAATGCATTCTATTAGAGCCTTCCTGCTCAGGCCACTGGTCTGAGAGGATGACAGCATACTCAGATTTGACTTTATTACTCCCAGTCAAGTCTGTGGACCAAATAAGCCTGTTGTCACCCATCAAGAAGGGTAGATATTTTGATCACACTAATGCCTTAATCAACTGGACTTGGAATGAGGTTTCTGAATCAGATTGAATTTCTATTACCCTTTTGAAGCTTCAGTCTCAATCCAATAGTTGCAAACCTTACTGTCAAGAATTAGGATGGCCAAATTCTTCCTTGTCCAACTATTGCCAGCTGGATAGGGGATTTCTACCACCCCAGGATTCATCTAAAAAGCCATCAAGGTGACCACTCTTCACCTGCGATCCCAGGTTGTAATGAGAGAACTGCTTTGAGATATGAATTGAATATGTGAGCCAGGGGCTAGTCCTTGAGTCATTCTTTTATGTATTTTAGCATCTTTTCGAAGATTATATTTTTTGGAACCTCCAATCTTTAGGTAGACTACATCTACTCCATATATTCCTCTATAGATTCCTCCCAGAACCACATCAGCTCATTTTTGAAATGGCTGGCCTGAGGAGCAGAATCTTTTTATAGATATAATAGTATGGACACAGGCAGGTCCCAATGCCTTAGAGATACATGATTCAATCTGCCATGATATCTCCAGCTAACTGGGAGATAAAGACTAATCTGTTAGTCCACATGACAATTGCAGCGAAATTGTTCTTCCTGTTACGCCACGTAAATCTGCCAATCTTTGACATCCCAAAGTGTCCATTTATAGGTGAAATGCTTGACATCCAATTGGCATTGTCTCCTTGGGATTGCTACTAAGCTTTTGATCACAGGTTAGGACTTAGGAGTCAGGACCGTAGTTTTAAAAATTGCCTAAAAACTTGCCAACTAGTGAGTTTTTGCGAGGCAAATATATGTGTTCATTTAATGTTTGGATATTTTGCCGAGTTTTACTGAGTTGCCAAGTCTGAGTCAAAGTTGGGTTTGCTGAGTTTTGCCAAGTTACGTGTTTTTAAACTACAGTTAGCACTTTGTTGAAGTCCGCTCTTATAATGCCTGATCAACTGTACACAGGAGAGCTTTGAATTCTTCCCCGCAAAGCTCTCTTGATGACAAGAAAGTTAGTGACAGACATTTATCACAATTGTCCTCAAGTTCTCCTTATAAATATCTTCCCGTAAACTTATGGTTGTAGCTGCCAAGGTTCAAATGTTAGACATTTTATGGAGTTATGGTTTGCATGCCAATGAGAAGATTTTTAAAGGTAAGACTGATTGAAAACTAAAACAGTTTTATGTGATGACTGCTATACAGTGTGTTTTAGCAATGATTTTGCAGAACTCTAGACAGGACGCCTTTAAGGAAAACGAATATAACAGTAAATGGAAATAGTTAAATTTTAATGTTATATGGTGTGGATAAAAATAAAATTTGTTGTATTTTTTTCAAGCACTTCTCTAAGAACAACTTGCAGAAGCCTAAAATATATGTTTTGACTGTGTAGGTCTTGAGTGGGTTCAGAATCCAGATACTTGAATTGAGGTATCAATTCAGGGTTGATTTCCAACCATATTATCTTATTCCTGGATTGGAATAAAAGATCATGCAAATAAAGACTCCAGTTAACAGCTCTAGAAAATCCTCGATGTTTGATTGTTTAGGATTCACATTGAAGTAAAAAGGAATCTCGGCTGTTGGAAGGTACTGGAACCTATGGTATGCTCTGTTGCACAGCTTATTTCAGTTTTGTTGTTTATTGATCCCACAATGAGGTGCCCTTAAAATAGGTCGCCTGAAATGAAGCTCCCATTGCAACAGATATTCTAGGTTATTGACATTCTGATTAAGTGTTTGATCCAGATGACAAATGCATTGGCCCCTATAAGGATGATCTTCATGATTAATGGTGATACCTTTTGCCACATTTTTTGATAGATTCTTCACTCTATAACAGGTTTCTTTTGAATGACTTTCATTATTATCTTGGAATCTTTAGCACTGATTACTGAATTTTTTTTTTTTTTTTTTTCCTTTTTATTGACTTAATCTTTTAATAACATCCATGCATTGGAAGGTTAAGCTGATGTTTATGTCTATTGATGATGGACAAAAACTTCTCATCTGAAAATTTTGTTAAGATAAACTCATATTATTTTTTCTCTGCTAATAATTCCGTTGTGTGATCCTATGAATCATCAGAATACAGCAAATGTGATCATACTTGAGAGAATCTTCTCTCTGGAGTAGCTTTTTGTACTTTCTACATGATAAATTGGATATGGGTTAGGAAGCCATCTTTTTTGTGCTTTTTCTTCTTTTTATTGACATAAATCTTCCAAGATCAATTCAAGCACTGGAAGTTTAAGCTCATAAATAGAACCATTGATGATGGACAAAAGTTTCTCAACTCGAAAGTCTGTAAAGCTATATTGATATGATTTTTTCTCTGTTAGTAGAAGTTTCTCATCTCAAACTTTTGTAAAGCTATATTCATATGATATTTTCTCTGTTAGTAGTTCCATTCTTGTAAGATCTTGGTTACCATCATAAATCCATAATACTGCCAACTTGATTATGGTCAGAGAATATGTCAATGTGATCTTTTTCTGCTTTTAATATGATAAATTGAAACTCTTCTGTCCAAATTTTGTAGTCATCATGATAAGGCTTCTTTTTGTATATCTAAAAATAGCAAAGATGTATAATAAATTCTATCTTTAGGTATTATCATTTGCAAGGACTTAAGTAAAGGTCCTAGTGTTTTCTTTAAGAATAAGAGTTAGAAGTTCCTGTGTATTGTTTGCTGATAGTGATACAGGTTCTGTGTTACTATGAGCTGCCTATTGATGTACAATTATTTAAATATAATACACAGTAGCCCCTGACCTTTATTAGGGAAAGAAAATGTTTATCAAAACTAGAGAAACGATAGAACCATTCATTTTGATCTTTGGCCAGTCTAAATTTTTGTATGTTTCTGTATTGTGGAATTTCAGTACTTTTTTATAACATTCTAATTGTAGTATCTGATGTTATATATTATATTTGAAAATTCTTCTTTTTAATTAATGATTTTATTTGAACTGCAACTTAAGATCATAGTCTCTCTTGCAATGTCAGCCTACAATTATTCTTTATTTGCATTGATGATTGAGGCTCTTATAAAATTTCACTTCATATAACACCAGTGTGGCATTTTGAGTTTTCCCAAAGTGGAGGATCTACAAAACGTTGGATTTTGTCCCAGATTTGTGGTAGATCTTATTTGTGTTGATGCAAGAATATACATTGTTGGACACTACAACATGATGAATATTGTTCCAAAATTTGTTAACACCATGAACAAGCATTTTAACCTGCATAGTGACTTATTGTGATGACAGAGTAACTGATTGTAACTGCTTAAAGGTACTGTATCTAATTGTTTGTTATTACATCAAGAGGCATAACCTACAGTGGCAGCAGGGGGGGAGAAGCATCTGAGAAAGAAAAATTAAAGAAAAACTATTTAGAGGCAATATTTATTTTTTAAATATAAAGACATCAAAATTTAAAAATGAAACTATCAAAAAATAACATATAATATATAAGATTTACTACACTTGTCAAAATAGAAACAAAACAAAAGAATTATCATGGAGACTTTTACAAAAGTAAAATTAGAAGTTATGACAAGTGTATTACCAAAAAATAAAGTAAACAATGTAGATAAAATAAAACAATTCTTAAATAGAAATTAAAATTTGTGTCCATGTATATATACAGTAAATAAAATAGTTCTAAAGTAAAAATAAAATAACTCTTAAGTTAATAAAACAGCTTTGTATTCTTTTTTTCATCTATTTGTCTATTTGGAGTAGTTTAAATAGATATTGAAAAATAAAATAACTTATTAAAGTAACAACTTATTTTCATTAAACTACAAATTCTTATTTTGTATTCATGTTATTTTGGTTTCCTTTTTTGAATCAAATCTCAGTTTTTATTAACAAATCTCTTATTTAAAAAAATAGAATGTACTTAATAAGTTAACATATGAAATAATTTGTATTTATAAAACTTTGATACTGTTCATATAGTTATATTCTTAAGATATTTCTTGACTTGGATGGATATATTTACTATATAATATTATAATCACCTCTTGTATAATGAAACATTCCAACATAGCAATCATTATTATTCTAAGATAAATATATATCTTCATTTTTGTTTTATGACTAGCTTATAAATATGGTACTTACATAACCAAAGCTTGTATTAAACGGTAAGAGCAACTAGCTATCTTGGATGACCTTTTGAACTTAATTGCTCAAATCAATCATTCTCAATCAGTTGAAGTAAAAAACCTTGACGTTGTCAAAACACTAGGTAAAGTTTCTTGTGTTTAAATATTTTCATGTTCGTTTATGATTTGTTATTTACGCATCATTTGAAAACTTTGAGAGATTTTATTGACATAGACTATTTTGATATTGATATCTAACATTAAACAACACACAATAACATAGGTTAGTACCCTTAGTTTGATTGGCATGTTTGTTGCTTGATGAAATTTTTTGTTGTGAATTTTATCTGCCTACAAAATCTTTAGCTAGCATTATTGGCTATTGGAAAATAATTCCTTTTATTTTACAAAACTTATCTTTTTGAGTAGAGATATTAACAAACTTAAATTTTTGAGTAGAGATATTAGCAAAAGTAAAATACCATCATTGTTTGTTTATATAAGCATGGCTAAATATTTGGAATAGTGAAATTTGCATCACCCATGCCATTTTCCATTTAGTTTTTTCGTACTCTTTATTCATCCACTTACACACAACTATCCCTCTTCACGTATTGGTAAATATATACACATTCCAATACATTCACCTAAATCATGGATTAATAATTCCTTTTTATCCACCTATACCCATAGATTCTTTAGCCACCTTGATTTGATTGTTTCCATGTCTTGGTAGTTACCACGTATGTGTGGTTGACCCAACACTCAAGTATTTGATCCCCTAAATTTTGAATCTTAAATTCAAATTTAAGTTTGACTCGTTGACATTCCTTTCTTGCCTAGGGTTGACTTAACACAAGTTTGTGCAATTTATTGCAACGTACTTGTATTTAAAGGCATTTAGTTCCATTTATTTCACATCCAAGGCAATCTCCTCTTTCAATCATTCAAAGCCAAATCATTTGCATGTAGGGAAGGAACAGTTTAGTTTGGTGCTCTAAAATGAAACTAGAGTTGCACATTCATCCTAGGAGCATTTGCATGAATGAGAGTTGTCTTCAATGTTTTATACAAATTTTTTAGCCTTGACCTAGAATATGTTCCCTAGTGACATTCACAATCCTTGAAAGTCATAATCCTTGAAAGATATTTTTGAATATTGCTAGTTCAAATAGCAAAAAAAGGAGGCAAACTAGGTGCAATAGGAATCAACACTAGACATTGCTCTTGATCATTTCTATGGGTAGAAGTTAGATCCATGTATGTGGAAATGTCCTTAAATCATAAGATTGACCCCTCACAACACAAACAAAATATTCTAATCTTGGGGTGAGGTGTAGGCAAAGATTACATTTTCCATATCAAGGACACTCAAAATTTAGTGCTATATCAAATTTAATTTATCCTACAACCTATATCTAAGTACATTCATTTATTGCATTTATTTTCTTTACTATAGCATTCACTATTTCAAAATACATGTGCATGTTAATTAATTTAGGTTAATTTGTGCCTTGATTGTTTTTTATATTGATAAAATTAGGTTTTTGAAAAGGCTCGAACCCCTATTACAAAGAAACATGCAAAAGGCGAGGGGAACAAGTTCCATGAGAAATGGAATCACCAAAACAACCAAAAATGATGAGAATAAACAAAGGTAAAGCAATGGATACCAAGAAAACCACCATATAGAATAGTTGCAACCAAGCTACCATAGTGGAACAACAATCAAAGTGTTTACAAACTACACAACGCCACGCCTCATCCTTGCCATTTGCACACCCTTAGCCTGTGTATGGTATACTGAAACAGAAATAGGAAGATCTTTCTTGCTTCTTTGATCTATTCTCCATGACACACCATCATCTAAATCTTCAAAATGAGGAGAAAGAAGAGGGGAATCCTTTAACATTGCCTCAATCTGAGTCACCTCCCTCGAAGATGAATGACTAGTCGAAGATGCCAGATGTTACACTATATCTGAAGGCTAATAATGAGCAAGGCTTCCTCCCTCAATAATCTGTCAAGAGGGCAAGGTGAATTTGATCTATTCTACATGATCTAATTTTCCTTTAGGATTGCATTTCAGAAATGATAGAATTATGATATTATCATCTATTTTTGCATTTTCTAGGGTTTGATTTACACATGCTTATGTCTTTTGATTAGGGTTTGGCTATGCATTGTGATTTCTCTCTTTTCCCATCCTCCCAACACAAGCTATTATATTATTATGGCACCTCCCAAGGTGTGTTTCTTCGTTGATTTACATGTTCATTTTAGATTTTAATGTGTTTTTATCATTCATTTCATATAACGTACCTATCCTTGATATACTTGTGATTTTTTATGTTATGGATGCAAATGCCTTTTTTATGGAGGTTTTGTTCTACCACATCTTACCTTTCCCATCCTTAATTGAGTCGATTAGTGCTTATCGTCTTATGTTAGAGATGCCTGTGAATTTTATCTAGAGCAAGGAACTATCATGTGATGCAATCATTCTACATATTTATGATACATATTCTACATGTCATATTAGCGCTATGTCCATAGACTCATCTACTTTGAACGAATTGACTTCTTTTATACATGATGATAAGTATAGTGATGATTATTTGTTGACATCTCCTGTTGCATTTATGAATCTTGTCCTTAACATAGCCTTCTTCACATGTTGATAGCTTACATATTGATGATAATTTATTACCTTCTCATGTATCCTTTATTGCCTTATTCTATATTGCATGAAGACATTATAAACCTTAGTGAAGAACTTTTACATAATGGTTATGACGAGTCTATTGATGCTTCCTTACATGTGAAGTCATTCTTAGTTGCTAATTATAGACTTGTAGATGACGACATTGTATTGATTTGTCAGCTTCGATTATACTTGAGTGATGGAGCTTAGTAATGGTTTGATTCTATTTATTTTTTATTTTCCTTAATGTTTGGTTTTTTTCTTCATTTATCCTCAAAGGTGCCACTACCTTGATTTGCATGGGTGAGAATGGACACTTGTTCTTTTGTGATTGGTGAGGACTTGAGGAAGTTAGTTGAGTTTCCTTAACCTTGGGGATAGATTAAGGTGAGGTAGATGCTCTTGGATTTAATTATTCACTTTCATGTTTAAGCTTAGAGAACTTAGAGAATATGGAAGTGAAGAATAGAGTGTGTTTGAGCTCTTGAGAGAGATTTCTTGTGTTAGAAGAGGGATCTTGAGCTAGGAAATTAATGTTTTGACCCTTGAGAAGGCGAGGCTTGTGCTTGAGGGAGGATTAGAAAGTTGCAAGTCTTCTTTTGACAAGATTTAGAGTTTAGAGGTGGTCTTTATCTCCTTGAATTTTGTTTGGTATTTCCCTTTATTGTAGAAATAAATAAAAAGATTTTATGCTATGTATATATTTGTGAGTATGTTGAAAGGATTTCATTCCTTGTTGTTGGAAAGGAAGTTTGAAAATATGATAATGGAGTTCCAAAGAATTGTATATGTAGATATTAACAACATCTTGCTTGTTGGTAAAAGATGTGTTTTCACTTGATTGAATGTGTGATGTCCCAAATATGGCAAACTTGGATTTCCTAATAATTCTCTGATTTCTACCCTGGAATTCAGTATCTTAGGGTTCTGCCCTAAACCTAACTACTGTAATGAAATCAGACTCACAACCAAATATTGAATTCACCAAGTTATATGTTCAATAATCAATATAAACCATCACACATATTCACCCAAGTATACAGATCAAATATGAATAGAATTGATAAACTATGAAGATGATAATCATGGATATCCACACATATGAATGGACTGCTAAAATAGATCAGACTCTGCTGTAATGTTATGACTGGAAATATGAATATATTATCAACTTATGAATAACTAACAACTCAGAAGATTATTGTCTTTGAATATACATATCATGAGATGATGGAATCACATACATGCTAGCCTCCTTCCTATGTCGAACTGTTGTAGCATAAGTTCTGCCCAGAATACCCTATGCGCAACATTATATCTGTTGTATATCTGCTCTGGGTTGGTACGCTAGCCCAAGGAATATTCTCTCTAGGGCTGAGGATAGCTCTCTTTAATAGAAGCAACAACATTGTGGCCAAGTGCCTTCTTAAGGCGAGAAACATGAAAAACATTGTGCACTTTACTACTTTTCGACAGCTCCAACTCATATGCTACATCTCCAACTCTTATTTTGATCATGAATGGGCCATAAAAATGTGCCTTAAATTTCTCTGCACCACTCTTTTTGAGTGAGGACTATCTATAGGGCTATAATCTCAAATAAACCATGTCAGCAACCTCAAATGAATGCTCAATACAATGTTGGTCTGCATATAACACTTTGCGTATTTTGAGTACGTTGGAGGTTGTCTTTGAGATATTTCAATATGTCTTAGCTCTATTGAAATACATCTTTTCTCTAGGTACTTCACTATCACATAAAACAAGATCAATAAAATTTGGAGCTTCATAACCATATAAGCCATAAATGGTGACATTTTGATGGACATGTGATATGTAGTAAATTATAAAAATACTCCCCCAAATGGAGCCATCTAATCCATGTCTTCTATTGTCCTAAAACATAATTTCTCAAATACCCTTCCACCCACTTATTGACAATCTCAATTTACCCATTGGTCTATGGATGGTAGCTTGTGCTTGGAGTGAGCTCAATTCTTGATAAACAAAATAACTATTTCCAAAACAAACTTAGGAAACTATTGTCCCTATCACTAACAATATTCTTTTGCAAACCATGAAGTCTAAACACTTCTATGAAAAATAGATTAGTAAGTTGTGAAGCTCTAAAATCAGAAGAAATTGCAAAGAAGTGTGCAAATTTTGTAAGTTTGTCAACAACCACATAGATACAATCTTTAACTTGAACCTTGGGCAACCTGTTGATGAAGTCCATTGAAATACTCTCCCATTTCTAATTTGGAATGGGCAGGGCTACAACAGACCAATAGGGAAAGTATGCTCATTTTTATTTTGTTGACAAACTACACATTCTCTAATGTGCTTAAGGAAATCATCCTTACAACCCTTCCAACTGAATCTCTCCCAAATTTGCTTGTATGTATTAAAATACCCTCGGTGACCAGACAATGGGGCATCATGAATAGCTCTTAGAATTTTTTCTTTTACCTTAGATTTAGGCAATAAATAGATTCTATCCTTGTATAGAATCAATTCATTAGCCACAACATACTTATCATCTTGCAAATTTCCTTCTAAAATTTTAGTGGCAAAAGCATTCTTAGCATATTTTGATATAATTTGAACTCTCTAATCTATTGTAATCTCTATCATAGAACACAAATTTGGTCTTTTAGATAGTGCATCAACCACTATGTTCCTTTTTCTTTTCACATACTCAATGTCAAAATTGTAAGCTTGAATCTTACTAACCCACTTTTGTTGTCTCTCATTGAGACCCTTTTGACTTAAGAAATATTTCAAACTGTTATAATCACTTTTAACCACAAATGACCACCAACAAGATACTATCTGAATTTGGCTAGAGCATGCATAATGGAAAGCATTTCTTTGTCATAGATTGAGAATCCTCTCTCAATCCCCTTCAAATTCCTACTCTCAAATGCAATTGGATGCTTCTTCTACATCAACACATCTCCAATGCCTTCCCTAGAAGCATCACACTCAAGCTCAAAAGGTAGTGCGAAATCTGGTATGGCTAAAATAGGGCAAGGACTCATGACTTTCTTGAGTTGATCAAATGCTTGTTGTGCTATAGTAGTCCATGAAAATGTCCCCTTATTTGTCAAATCTTTAAGTGGGGCTTCCTATTGTGAAAAACCCTTCACAAACCTTTTGTAGAAACTCTAAAGACTACAAAATCCCCTTAAGTGAGTCAAATTTTTTGGTGGTGGCCAATCCGAAATAGCCTTGATCTTTTCTTTGAATCAACTCTCACTCCTTGAGAGTTGATTACATGACCCAAATAGAGAATTTGTCATGCCAAACTCGCATTTTGACTCTTTGGAAAACAAGGATTGTGACTCCAAAATACCGAACACCTCATCCAAATGCCTTAAGTGCTCTTCCCAGGTCTTAATGTAAATAAGAATATCATCAAAAAACACTAGCACACACTTTCTTAACTGTGATTGAAAATTTGATTCATGCAGGACTGAAATGTTGTAGATGCATTAGTCAAGCCAAATAGCATGACTAAGAATTCATAATGTCCATAATTACATCTAAATAATATTTTTAAACATCTTCTTCACAAACTCTAATTTGATGATATCCAGATCTCAAGTCTGTCTTGGAAAAATAGACTGTACTATGCAACTCATCAATAAGTTCATCAATCCTCGGAATGATGTATTGATTTTTTATGGTCTTTGATAGGCCAACACTAGGATAAAATAATAAACTATGTTCAACTTGGTCTAAGTGTCAATCCGAAGATCGTAAACTTGCAAAAGGTATCATGGCAATCTGCACAAGGGTTGAGAGTCATGAGATGAGTGGTTATGAATGCAGCCTATGAAAATAAACTCACAACAAATCAAAATAATTCTAGCGACAGGAACTGTCACTTCCTGGAGATAGAAGCTATCTATTCTTATTCTGGTGGTAGGGACTGTACATAAATTACAAGTTCAGAAAATAGAAACTTAATCACCAAATATTAAAAATGAAAGCCATAACAATTAATTCTGCGGTATGGAAATAAAATGCAAATCATTAATACACAAAATTTATTAATACATGTCAACACAAAAACACAACAATGCAAAATGTAATTGATTGAAATCAAAACACACAAATGCATACTCTGTAGAAAATAAAATATTTACAGTCCATCAGTGGCTGAAGAGTGGGCGTCCTTCCTCCTAATCAACTGATGGAGATTAAGCTTACAGAACTTCTGAAAGAGACTTCAAAACGTTTCTTTTGATAATATTATTGAATATATTTTTATTCCTTTCTGCCCCCTGCTGATGTTACATACGAGGGTTTATATATTTTCAATGCACAAATAGAAATGTGTTTTGCTATTTACAATTCAACGACTGTGGTAAATCAACTAGTTTAAGAAATATTTTGATTTCCCTGCGACCAATCTTTCCTTAACAGACTAAGCTGATTTCTTAACAATATACTAATAATGCTTTTACCAAACTATTTTCGTATAATAATCATGCTTTGCTAACAAGAAATAAAGTAATAGAAAATAACCACGGTGATTTTAGAAATGTGTTTTGCTATTTACAATTCAACGACTGTGGTAAATCAACTAGTTTAAGAAATATTTTGATTTCCCTGCGACCAATCTTTCCTTAACAGACTAAGCTGATTTCTTAACAATATACTAATAATGCTTTTACCAAACTGTTTTCCTATAATAATCATGCTTTGCTAACAAGAAATAAAGTAATAGAAAATAACCACGGTGATATTTGCAAAGCATCCCCACGATTATATCATATCCAATAATATGGAGAGGAAATCTAGTGTTGTGTAGTTGGTAGTTACAATTTGATTTCCTCAACTTGTGGCACGTGGCTGGAGAAATTAATAGGTGAACTTGAAGTCAGCCACATAGAAGGAGAAACTACGACAATAAATATAGGCCACATTCCTATTCAAAAGGTGACAGGAAGTTCCTATGAAGAATGTGACAGGAGGGCTGTATGAAGATGATAAGAAATCTGCATGCTGCAAGATACATGTTCCAAGGCTTAAGATGACAACACTTATTAGTAAAGATAATCAATAATTATTTCTCACATTTTTATCCCAAAACTATATTAAATACCACTTATATACATTTAATCATATGCAACATAAAATGGTAAAATGGTAGGATATGGAACAAAAATGGAATGTGGGAATGGGATTGAAGGCATATGAAAAAGGGTAAAATGTGGCATAAAATGGGATATAAATGGTTCTCATCAGTCTTTTTGTTCAGGGCTGGATAATCTATGCACATTCACATAGTCCTATCATTCTTCTTTACCAAAATAATAGAAGATTCAAAGGGACTTTTGTTGGGCCTTATGTGTCCCATCTCAAGGAACTATTTTATTGCCTTCTCTATTTCTTCCTTATGCCTTTTGTTATGGTGATACAGAGTAGTGATCACAGGTTTAGCTCCTTCTTCTAAGTCAATGACGTGCTCTATCCCTCTATTTGGTGTCTTTCTATGAGGTATACTGCTGAAAACCTTGCTATTCTTTTCCAACAAGGCTTGAACATCCACATGATACTCTCTTTTAGCCTTTAAAGAAGTGGTAGGCATAATCATACATTGGGTTGCCCAATCAACTTGACCATGATGAAACATCCTTTCCATCCTCTTTTTGGTAACAATGTGTGTATAGGGATTTAATCAAGATAGAATGATAATCAAAACAATGAAATAATCAACAACTCAATCCTATAACATCAAGATAATGATCTAAGCAAAAAACCAAATAATCAATGAATTAACACAAAAACAATGAAAGCTTTCACCTAGATTGTGTTGTTATCTTGGTCGAATGTGGATTGCTTCATAAATTGTGAAACCATCGTTTGCAACAAGTAGATGTAGATTGTGTTTGTGCTCAAAAGATCGATGTGCTCAATGATGCGATGTATGCTCAATGTGCTGTGTGGATGCCTGATAATAAATGATCGAAGAGGATTTGTTATGAGATGAGGGGGGTTTATATAAGTTTCAATAAAGATCAATCAATGGTCCAGATAATTTAATGGAATCAACAGATGAGATAAATCTAGAATTCATGATGAATGTGCACTTGACATGTGTCACACAAACATATATTTTTGTTTGAGTTAATTGTTTTTTTGATAAAGATAGGATTTGATTTCATAAATTAGAATGTTTTTTTTTCTAATTTAAGAGTTGTTGATAAAAACAAGATTGATTAAATCAATTAACTCAACTTGTAATTTGCTTTTTGCACGATTTGAGTAAAATTAAATAATAAATTATTTAATTTTCTGTGCATGATAAACAAGATTTATTTTTAGAAGAATTAGAAGATTTTTGAGGAAATTAAATAAATAAATTTATTTAATTGTTTGTGCGTGTTTTGGAATAAATAAAATATTTGAATATATTTTATTTGTAGAGATTGAGATAATTTAAATAAATTTGCATGATTTATTTAAATTTGGAAGAACAATTGATTTAATTAAATAATGAAAATTATTTAATTGTAGATAAGAGGATTTGAATGATAAATTAATTAAATAATTAGTTTATTCAATTGATGTAGACTTGAATTTTGGAAAATGATAAGATTTAATTAAATAATAAAAATTATTTAATTTTGGAAGAATAAAGTTAATTTTGATGAAATTAATTAAATAAATAGAATTTATTCAATTAATGTCGAATTTAGGAGATTTGGAAGAATTTGATAATTTTGATGAAATTAATTAAATAATTTGATTATTCAATTAATGTTGAAAAGCAGGTGATTAGATAGATTTGATGAAATGCAAGTGATTCCAAGACATGGTCATTTTTGGGTGTCTACATTTTGCCCTTCTTTGATGCAATGCAGTTTATAGCATTGTTTCAAAGAAAACGATTGTTGAAGACATTATACAATTTTGATGCCCCAGTGTAGCTAGCTGCCCTTGTGTATCTGGCATAGGATGCCCCTTGAGAGGAAAGACAGGGAAACGACAGAAGAACTGGGTTGACGCTCGACTAGAAGATTGTATTTGAGTAAGACAAGGCTGGGTTGATGATAGATAGAAGAAAGTAGACATAGAATAGTGTAGACACCCTAAAATGACCAAGTTGTCGCATCACTTGCATTTCGTCATTTCTTTCAAATCACTGGCATTTCATTATCTGTCGAATCACCTGCATTTCAACATTAATTAAATAATCTAATTATTTAATTAATTATCATCAAATTCTTCTAAATCTCCTAAATTCAACATTAATTAAATAAATTCTCATTATTTAATTAATTAAATTAAATTCCTCTATATTCTTCCACAATTAAATAATTTTAATTATTTAATTTAATCATTGTCACCTTCCAAAATTCACATCTACATTAATTAAATATATCCAATTATTTAATTAATTAATTCAACAAATTCCCTCTTATCTAAAATTAAATAATTCTTAAATTATTTAATTAAATCAAATTCATTCTCCCAAAATCATGCACAACAATTAAATAAATTTATTTATTTAATTTGCTTTCAAAATCTTCTAAATTAAATAATTCTAATTATTTAATTATTTCTTCCAAAATATCTTCTCTAAATTTAAATAAATCAATTATTTATTTAAATTGCTTTTTCTTCTAATTTGAGTTATCTCTAAAATAACTCAAGCTTTCTTACTCATCAATTAAATATTTCTATATTTAATAAAGCAAAATATCTTCTGTTCTCATGCAAATCTCTTCTTCTTGTTTTAAATCACTTAACTGATTGCTTTATTCTTTTAATTGATTTATTTCTTCAGTTAACTCATTCTTCTATTCTTGATAACTCCTCTCATGCAAAAGAAAGCAAGACACATGTCTGCTTTTCATTCGTTGCACATTCCTCAACTTATCTCCTCCATTGATTCTTCTGAATTATCTGGACCGTTGATCGATCTTTGATGAAATCTATATAAACCCCCCTCATCTCCTTCATTGAGCCCTCTCTCTTCGATCGTATTCTCAGGCATACTTAACAGAGCTTTGAGCATACACAACGCGTCGATTGAGCAACCTTACGATCATTTGACATTGATCTCTTGAGCACTACACTTGCTTGTTGCAGCTATGGCTTTGCAATTTCATTGAGCAATTCTACATTCAATCCAAAGGAAACAACACAAATTTCGGTAAAAGTCTTTATTGCATTGATTATTTGTCATGGCTTTTATTTAAATTTGTTTTCTTTATGTTATTGGGTTCATTGGTTTTATTTAGTTTAGAATAGATCAATTTTTCCATATACACATTCTGGCACACCCGGTGGGACCCACTAATCCCTTGGTTTCTTTGAGAAATTTGTTTTTTTGAAGACACAGTACGGCACGGCGCTTACGGCACTTCACAGCGCTTCTGGCAGTATATTACAGTGCTTTTGCAGGAACAGTTCAGCGCCCTTGGCAGCACGGCCGCGCTTCTGGTAGCACAGAGAAGCGCTATCAGTAGAACAGAGAAGCGCTACTGGCGGTGTCATTAGGCGCTTTTGGTTAAAATTAGGTTTTTTGACTTCATTCGGGGTTTGCAGTGATTTCTCATTTCAGATCTGTCGTTCTGTCGGACAAGCTGTTATATTTGTCTTTCAGAACCTGATTTTTTGATATCTCCTAAGCTGATTTATTTAGGAATATCCTTGTTTCTGGTGCTAATCTATTGGTCTGATCCATTTTTTTTCTGAGTTTCCAGATTACACAACCCAGATCTATCAGATATCATCCTTCGAATAATAGGTCCACCATGAAAAGTTATTTTGACCTGGTTATTGTTAACAAAACTAATATTTTCTGTATCTGAGACAGAACAGCGCGTTTGGCCACATAGTATCGCGCTCTCGGTTACACAGTGAAGCGCACCTAGATATTTTACAGCGCTTTTGGTATTATCCTTACACGCTTTTGATATTTATCGCAGCGCTTTTGGAACGATAGTGAAGCGCTTCTGGTTATTGTTCAACGCTGTTGGCTATATTCTCTAACGCTTCTGGTCTGTATTACAGTGCTCCTGGAACACAGTAGGTCACTTCTGGTAATGTTGTTCAGCGCTTTTGGTCAAAATTGATTTATTTTTGCTAACTTGTGAATTTTTGGTGGAACTAACGGAATTGCTACCGCTTCTTATTACTCACACAGAGCCAATAGGTGTTTTTAACATGTTTATGCAGGACGAGCGTTGAAGACCCTTTTGTTTTACCTTACTAAGTCTTAGAAACACATTGCATGCTTAAAAGGAGTAATTGAACAAATCTTTTTTGCAAATCTAAGTCTTAGGAACATACTGCTTTTCTTAAAGGGACAATGGACATGTATGAACAAACACCTCAATTTTCTAAAGGACAATGGACATGAATGCCAAACACTTCATTTCATAAGAGACAATTTACAACTACAAACGTGTGTGTGCCTAGTTTAGTTGCACCTTATTTTTCTTATAACGGGACAATTGAACCTTTGTTTGACGTGTTTGCTCTTACTTTTCTGTACTTCCTTTAGAAGGGCCTGCTTTTGGATTGTGATTTATCCAAAAGGGACGACCCTAAGCGGAGTTTTCCTTTGAACCGCTATATAAAAGGGATAAGGCGAAAGCCAAGTCCTAACCGACGTCAGCCTTACCTTGTGATGCCAAACTGAAAAGAGGTGTACTAGCCCTTTGTGGAAACGATTTTCACATTGAGCGAAGTGTTTGAAACTCTTAGTAGGATTGGTTAAAGCTTTTAGTAGCTTGTCGCATTGCTCGTAAGGCGTTGGTCCCTCAAAGTCACTAAGAACCAATTTAGATAGAGACTACCCGACCTACCTCCGAACATTGCGGTAATCATCAGTGCAAGGGAAATCGATTTAAACCCTTAAGACACTCACCATTGGCTCCCTTGAGAAGAGATAGTATTCCCTCGGACATAAAGCTCTTGTGACCTACTTGAGCTTTCCAAGGGGAGGGTGAGATATCCCTACCTATCGTCTCTCACAAAGATACTAAATATCCGACACCTTTATGGAATGATATTTTTATCGACGGAGTATTAAGCTGTGAGCTGATCTACTGCAATGAAACCTTGTCTCTAGGGATAAAAAGTGCTTGTTATTGATTGCAACTGTATTAGACCTGTGGAAACATTGGGCTTGTTTGGAGCCTTGAACATACACTATCTGTTGTGTCAGTCCTTGTGCCTTTTTTTGACCACTTGTTTGCTGTGTTTTCTCTTGCCAAACCAATCCAATCAGAAAATCTTGCCTTTGAAAAACATCAGACACTACTTCAGCGCCCCTGGTATTACAGCAGCTCGCCTTTGGTAATACAGTAGATCACCTTTGGACAGCAGTAACCCGCCTCTGGCAAAACTCTACTTCAGCGCCCTTGGTATAACAGTAGCTCACTTTTGGTCACTGTAGCTTGCCTTTGGCATAGCAGTAACTCGCTATTGGTAGCTCAGTCCGTCGCCTCTGGCCCACAGTAGCACGCTTTTGGTAGCATAGTCCTGCGCCTCTGGTCAAACAGTATAGCGCTTTTGGTCCAGTACTTTGTGCATCAGAGTTTGTCCGTTTCTTCAAAGCATCTTACAGATTCTCAGCATTACATTGTGTCCTTAGTATTTCCCATGGTCACCACTAGGCTACAGCAAACTATGAAGTCTAGGCAAGTTGTCCCTAAGAAGCACAAGTCACCCCCTCGCACACCACAATCAGGTCGTCTCAACGTTACTCCCAAAGTGACTCCTAGTACACCCGCGGCAAGACCAATCAGCTCTCCAAACATGCCGCACATAGATGAACCAAGCAATCCTCATGAGGATAGAACCCCTTTGCTAAATACACCGCAGTATACCACAGGCTTGCCTCCGGATTTTGTCCCACAAGGTTATGTCATAGATCAACCCCCATCTCAAGAAGAGCGACACTTTGAAATAGGTCAATCCTCTCAAGAAGATGGGCAAGATCTTGACGAATTTATACAAGATCCTAGAGCTATAGCTGCCTTTGATAAAATCCTTAGTGAGAACCAGGACCATTTCTTTCGCTTGCTTGCAAAGCAAGGTGCCAAGTTACCTCAAGATTTTGATGTGTCCACTCTCAAGGAGAGCAACAACACCCAAGAAACCATACAAGCGGTGCAAACCATGTCCACGGTGACTACGCCCCTACCTACTCAAGGTTCGCAGTATAGGAATCCCCTTTTTCAAAATCCAACAGAGGAGAGGCCCGTATCACCACTTTTGACTCCTATGGAGATCTATCAAAACCAACAAGAAACTCTCCAACGTCAAGCAAAGTTAGCTAAGCAAGCCACCTTAGCTCGATCCAATGTGCAACCACCTCCTAAAGCGTCCACCCCAAGCACAAGTGGAATCTTGGTTACCCCATCACGCGTAGGTTTCCCACCCAATTACAATCTGGGGAACACGTACGTAGCCATGCAACAAGGGTCTCCACATATGCCACCTCCTATATCATCACACCTGCATGTCTCTCAACCAATTGGAGTCATGCAGCCCCAACCACAACATTCTTCTACTCTCATCCTCAAGCAACCCCAACCGTCACAAATCACTTCTACCTATGTTCCTCCACCACAACATTCTTCTACTCTCATCTTTAATCAACCCCCACCGTCGCAAATCACTTCTACCTATGTTCCTCCTCCACAACGTTCATCCACGCTCAACTTCTTTCATACATTGCCTAGCCACTCTCAACATTTCCAACATCAGATTTCCCAAAGCTATGTGCCACCATCACAACCTAATCAAATGTACTTTAGCTTTCCTCCCCCCAATACGTTTCTTCAACCATCGCAGAGCCAACATTCTTATCTAGCGCCACCTCCACCTCTGCCTAATCAAAACCTCCAACTCCAACCCAATCTGAACCAATCATACAATCCATACAATCCCAATCAATCTTACGACCCTTACAATACCAGTACGCATGGCTCACACTATAATCTTCCATATGGGCAACACCAACCACTTTTTGGACAACAGGAGACGTTACCAACCCCTCCCACGACTATGGAACTAAAGATTGCGGAGGTGCAACAACAGCTATCTGATCTTACGTTCGGCCACACCAAAAAGACCTTCTCCTTGGAGGAAGTGTGCCCTTATCCTTTTGATCGGTCGTTACCAATGATCCCTTTTCCTCAAAATTTCACTATTCCCAAGTTCGATAAGTACAAAGGAAAAGGTGACCCAAAAGACCATCTTAGGGAATTCTATCTTGCTTGCTTCGAGGTCTCTCACAACGACACATATCTTATGCGTCTTTTTCCTCGCAGTCTTGGAGGACAAGCAATAGAATGGTTCTCACACTTACCTATGGGTATCAAGTCTTTCAACGAGCTAGCAGAAAAGTTTGCCACCCATTTTTCTTACAACGCAGAGCATGAGATTTCCATGACGGACCTATGCAACAATAAACAGAAAAATGGTGAAACTTTCATTTCTTTCCTCCAACGATGGAGACAAATGGCTAGTAAATTCCCTTTCAAGATTCCAGAGAAACAGCTTGTTAGCATCTTTGTGCAGAACCTCAACCAAGAGTTAGGTTTCCATTTGCAAATCCTTAGTGCTACAACCTTCGATGAAATCACATACAAGGGTATCAACATTGAGAAGGCCCTCATTGCTAAGGGTGTGGTCAAAATCTTTAAGGAGACGAAAGATAGCAATTCGCATCAACAGTCGAATGATAAACCCAAATATTGGAACAAAAACAAAAACGTGGTCAATGATGGAGTGGTCGATACTAAGCATGTCCAAATGTTGCAAACACCGCTGCAACTCTCCAAACCAAGTCAAGCTCCACCTCAACAACAGCAGCAACAAAGGCAGCCTTATCCCAACCAACAGCAACGACAACAAGAGCGGCCTCAACAAGATTACCCTCCGCGACGTCAATTTACTCCTTTGGGAGTGCCCATCGAATCAGTCTTACAGCAAGCTTTGCGGAAAAGGCTCATAACCTTACCTGATGCTCCTCTTTATGGAGAACCTATCTACAAAACTGCACGTTACAGAGACAATGAGTATTGTGAGTTCCATAGGAGCAAAGGTCATCGAACTGCATCTTGCATGAAGCTTAAGCACCTCATCCAAAACCTCATCGACGGTAATCAAATCACCTTTGAGAATGAATCACCAGCGCAACACACGAACAAGGATCTCGATATGTACAAGGAACCATTCCCTCATCATGGTCCACCTCCTCCTCAGGATAGAGGTAAAGGTATCAATCACGCTTCCACGTCCTTCGATTGCATTGTAGGTCGTTTTGAAGAGAGTCGAGTGTCTACCCTCACCATTAAAGGCAAATCTACGGATTGTGTTGTTACTACTCGTCGAGGTCATGTCACCATTCGTGCACCTACACCTAGGCTTCCGGTTCAGTCTGATTATAATCTTGTCGAACATCTAGGGAGAACACCAGCACAGATCTCTATTTTGGACCTTCTACGGTCATCACCTGCACATAGAGTGGTGCTAGAAAAAGCCCTCCAAGAGTCTTCCGTTCCTAACAACATAGCAGTCACGGATTTCCAAGCTATAGTGGGTAATATTGCTTCACCTTACAATGTGGTCTTCTCGGAGAAGGACCTTCCCTCCCATGATCCTTGTCACAACGATGCCCTCCATATTGAAGTGCTCATCCATAAGCGCAAAATCAAACGCATCCTCATAGATGGTGGTGCTGGTCTCAACATCTGTTCTTTAAAGTTATTAAAGCAATTGGGATACTCTGAGGATCACGTCAACACTGAGCATAGTATTACAATCAAGGGGTATGATGATGTAGAACGCCGTTCAGAGGGTGTTATTCACTTGCCTATACAACTGGGCCCTGTTATGCTTGAAACTAGGTGTCAAGTCCTTGATATTGAGCTGCCTTACAACATTATTCTAGGCCGCCCATGGATCCATGCAATGAAAGTTGTTCCCTCCACGTACCATCAGTCCCTAAAGTTCCCATACAATGGTACGGAGATCACTATCCCAGGAGATCCTAATCCTTTTGAATTTTGCCGTGTCTTGCAAGGAAGCTATAAGAATTGCAACCAAGTGCCTAAAAATGACAAAGCCCTTGAATCCCCTCTCTATGTTGACCCTGAAACTCTCACGCAAGCCTCTACAAGTGAACCTACACCCCTCCCCAAAATCACAGCTCGCTTTCGGGATATAGGCTTTGGCACTTATGATATCTCTGAATCTTGTTGTGTAGGGCGGATGCCTCTATCTCCAAAATCTTACGGCAAACCACCCATTGCTAAAGTAACCAAACAAGCCGCTATGCCTCCCCCACCATTCCTAACCCAATTCCAACATGGACAGTTATTGGAAGAGGAAACTATTGAGGACATTTCTTCTTGGCTCTACAAGGAGAAAGAACCAGTCACGATACCAGTCAAGCAATATGGCAATGGCTTAAGGATAGTGAAAAATATGGGCTATAAAGGCAAAGGTGGCCTTGGGAAACAGAATCAAGGCACTATGGAGCCCATTGTGGTAACAAAGAAGCTAGACAAGAAAGGATTAGGATTTGGTAAGAAGGTACCACGCGCCTCGGACATCGAGTATATCCTCGACGAGGTAGCTGACAAGTTTCCCGCCGATTCGACATCTACAAAGGATATCACCGATGACTCTTCCCTCCACATGACCAATCTATTTGCAGAATCCTCCATTTTTACACTATCCTCCGTATCCTTAACTTCCACCACCAGCACCCAGAATGTCACGCTTGTCTACCCTGAACTTATCGATTGGGACCAACAAGGGGCCCCCGTTATAGATGTATTTCAGAATGACGAAGCTTTAGCTGAGTTCATGGGACTTCGGGAAGGTATCCCTCTTAGCGATCACAAGGCAGGTTTTGTAATGGAACTAGAGCCCATGGCTTACTTTGGTGGGAATGCCAAATCCTCTAGTCGCAAAAGTGCAAATAAAGAAAGATCTCTAGGTGAAAACCACACTGTGGCACCTCCTGATCATAAAATAGTAAAAATAAAGGACGTATCCAAAGGTGAAAACCCAACTGTGGCACCTGAGGATGGAGGATTTGACCTTCCCTTACCTTCTAAGTATCAAGAGAAATCAGCTCTACTAGTGGAAGATTCTACAGAGATCAACCTAGGTACAGAACAGAATCCAAAGACAACATTCCTAGCGGCATCATTATCTGACACAGAGCACAGAAATCTTAACAGCTTCTTCTTACAACAAACCATCAACTTTGCATGGACCTATGTGGATATGCCAGGGCTCGACCCTAAGCTGGTAGTTCATTATCTCACAGTTGATCCCAAAGTGAAACCAGTCAAACAGAAGTTGAGAAAGATGCACCCACAGATCGCTCTCCTAGTGAAAGTAGAAATACAGAAGCTGTTAGACGCAAAATTTATACGACCTATTGACTATTTAGATTGGGTCTCAAACATTGTACCTGTCTCTAAACCTAATGGGCGCATCCGCATGTGTAATGATTTCAGAGATCTCAATAAGGCATGTCCTAAAGATGACTTTCCACTACCAAACATTGACATTATAGTGGACTTGATAGCTGGTCACGAGATGCTTTCTCTCATGGATGGATTCTCGGGTTACAATCAGATAAGGATAGCTGAAGAAGACCAACATAAAACAACCTTTACTTGTCCTTGGGGCAATTATTGTTGGTGTGTCATGCCGTTTGGTCTAAAGAATGCAGGAGCAACCTATCAGAGAGCAATGACAGTGATCTTCCACGATCTCTTTCATCACATCATGGAGGATTATGTTGATGATATACTGGCTAAATCTTCTCGGGCGGATCACATACAGGTCCTAGGGCAGATCTTTGACAGGCTTGAAAAATACCAAGTAAGACTCAATCCAAAGAAGTGTGTATTCGGTGTAACATCAGGGAAGCTATTGGGATACATCGTATCTCGTAGAGGCATCGAAGTGGATCCAGTGAAAGTAAAAGCTATAGTGGAGATGCCTCCACCAAAGAACCTAAAAGCATTAAGGAGCCTCCAAGGAAGGTTGCAGTCCATTCGACGTTTCATCTCACAGCTAGCGGATAAATGTCAACCCTTTCAACACTTGCTCCGAAAGGATGTTTCATTTTGATGGGACAACAAGTGTCAAGCAGCGTTTGATCAACTTAAAGAGTATCTAGCTACACCTCCTGTATTGGTTCCACCAGTGGCGGACAAACCCTTGATATTGTACATCTCCACTACAAACTCAGCCCTAGGGGCTCTGCTAGCACAGAATGATGACACAGGAAAGGAGCATGCAATATATTACATCAGTAGAACCTTGGTGGGATACGAGCTCAATTATTCACCAATGGAAAGGGCTTGTTTAGCAGTAGTGTTCGCCTCCCAAAAGTTGCGACATTACATGTTGAACCAACACACAAATCTGATTGCTAAGATTGATCCCTTGAAGTATCTACTAGCAAAAGTAGCTCTCACAGGCAGACTGGCTAAATGGGTTATGATCCTTAGTGAGTTCGACATTGAGTACACAGATCGTAAAGCAATCAAAGGACAAGCCCTTGCGGATCAACTAGCAGAAGCACCTATGAAAGATACACATCCTATGGTAGCAGACTTTCCTGATGAGAATCTCTTCACTCTTTCCAACTCCATAATGTGGAAGTTGTACTTTGACGGTTCTTACACACAGCATGGATCAGGAGCTGGCATCTTATTTGTTACACCTCAGAATGACTACATTCCAAAGTCATATCGGCTAGCATTCCCTTGCACCAACAACATAGCTGAATATGAAGCACTCCTCATAGGTCTCAATACAGCAGTTCAATGGGACATCACAGAATTACAAGTATATGGAGACTCACAGCTAGTCATTCGCCAAGTCACAAATGAATACCAAACAAAGGATGAAAAGTTGGTCCCCTACAAACAACTAGTGGATGCCTACAAACCACATTTTTCTAGCATCACATTTGAGCAAATTCCAAGAGAGCATAATAAAGCTGCAGATTCTATGGCTTCTGTAGGGTCACTGATTGACAAGCCTGCTAATACACAGAAGTGTGAATTCTTGATCGAGTAATTGTTGATACCGGCCGTCGATGTTCCTATTACTGAAATCATCTGTGAACTTGTTGGTCCCAATTCCCCATGGTATGAAGATATCTATGAATACCTCAAACACAATACCTTTCCCCCTGACCTATCATCCACTCAACGCAAAACCTTTATCTGTCGATCCTCTCGTTACATCATTCTGGGTGATACACTATATCGCCGGAGTCTCGATGGTATCCTCCTACGATGTCTTAACGCGGAAGAAGCCGAGGCTACCTTACGAGACATACACGAAGGTGTCTGTGGCGCACATTCTACCGGTCCTAATCTTGCTAAGAAGATACTCAGAACAGGTTATTACTGGCCTACAATAGAGCAAGATGCCGCACAGTTTGCTAAGAAGTGTCTACAATGTCAGCAGCATGGAGATTTGATTCATGCACCAGCTCATGAGTTACAACCTATGACAACTCCATGGCCTTTTTCTCAATGGGGTCTCGACCTCGTAGGACAAATCCACCCTTCCTCCTCCAATGGCCACAAGTTTATCATTATCGCCACTGAGTATTTCACGAAGTGGGTGGAAGCCATTCCTATGACCTATATCACCGGTAAGCAAATAGCCAAGTTTATCCTAAACTACCTCATATGCCGGTATGGTATTCCCCAAGCCATTGTCACCGATAATGGGAGACCATTCAAGAACCAAGATGTCCGTGCCTTATGCATACAGTACAATATCCAACATCGCTTTTCAACTCCCTACTATCCGCAGAGTAACGGCCAAGCTGAGGCTTCCAATAAAACCATTCTCAAAATCCTCAAGAAAACAGTCGATGAAGCTGGTCGTGATTGGCACTTGCAACTCAATCCCGCCTTATGGGCCTACCGCACTAGTATCAGAACACCCACTGGTGCCACACCATATGCCTTGGTCTTTGGCTCTGAAGCCATCCTACCTATAGAGGTCGAGATCCCATCCCTCAGAGTATCCATGCAGGACCTGATCGGCGGAGATGAGTATCGCACTTCCAGATTAGCTGAGCTTGAACTACTAGATGAGAGGCGTCTTGCCGCACTTAATCATCTCCATGTCTATCAAAACCGCCTCCGGCGTAATTACAACAAAAAGATCAAAGAAAGACGGTTTCAAGTTGGTGATCTTGTACTTAAGGAGAATCAGAGAAATCAAGCAGATTGAGAGAAGAAGGGCAAGTTTGAGCCTAACTGGTTAGGTCCCTTCATTGTCACAGCAGCATATGGATCGGGAGCTTATACTTTAGCTACACCTGACGACATTCCTCTAGATGAGCCACTTAACAGTGTCCATCTCAAGAAGTTCTATGCCTGATCCTCAGAGTATTCCCACAAAAAAAAAAAAAAAATCAAAAAAGTCAAAAAAAAAAAAAAAAAAAATCAAAAAAAATCAAAAAAAATCAAAAATACAAAAATACAAAAAAAAACATTCATCCTCTGGTGAAAACCTGGCAAACAGGCGCCTTGGATAAGTACCATAGTGAAAACCTGGCAAACAGGCGCTATGCGTAGAGTCAGCATCCATCGTCTATTGAGTCTTGTCCACTCCTTGTCCAGTTCGCAACCTGATTCATCCATCCATCCATAATAAAACCATTGACTTTGTTTGCATTTCCATCTCCCTACCTAGTATAGCTTGGAAATTTGTCAGTGTCCCTCATCGTCATCCCACGTCTTGATCTGTGTCTACAGTTAACACTGTCTTGTCCTAGGTCAAGTCTTTTGGTGTCTTCTTCGGCGGTCACCCCTACAGTTTCCTCTACCCGAATGGGGGCAACTCTTTCCTTAGCGTCAGTCTAGGATTGGTTCCTTGTTCGTGGTTCGCAGCGCATACTTCAATCTTGTCTCATTTCCATAGGTAACACCCTTTAACAGACACTTCGCTCCTACGATAAGGCTGTTATCTTCTTCAACGCTTTTTCCCCATCATCACACTAACCAGAACTACATATCATCTTTTCAATCTTAAGGTACCTTGATCCCATGGATATGGGTATGTAGGCAGTCTGGAATACGAAGCACGTTTCCAGTACTCAGGTACATAAGATCACCTCTTCTCTGCTCTTTTCCCACATCATCACACTAACCAGAACTACATATCATCTCTTCCCAATCTTAAGATACCTTGATCCCATGGATATGGGTATGTAGGCAGTCTGGAATACGAAGGACGTTTCCAGTACTCAGGTACATAAGATCTCCCCCTTCCACTTTGACCCATTCATCACTCTATCCAGAACTACATATTTATCACATTCACCTTCCATCGTCGTGTGCCTTGATCCCGTGGATACAGGGTATGTAGGCAGTCTGGAATACGAAGGATGTTTCCAGTACTCAGGCACACACGATCCACCATTCTCCACCCGTTTCAATCCATTAGCACTGTCACCCTTCTAGTCTTCCGTTTGTCAAAATCCATTCGCCTCGACTTGACTAACTCAAGCAGCAAGCTAGCGCATCCTTTCAAAGCAAAAGTCCTTAACAAACTTGAAGCAAAGAGGCTTTCTTCCAGAGTCATCTACTTTCCTGCATACCAATTGCCAACATCAGCTAAGTACCGCTTAACTAAGCCCTAGATCCACAAGCTTGTCTTCTGCGAAGTGTTCCATTGTCGAGACCAACACACGTGTCTCCTGTGACATGTGGCATTTCCTGCAAGTGAGACATTGTCTTTTTAGGTAGATAGCCCCCTTTAACGGACACAGAGTTCCTATGATAAGGTTGTTATCTTTCCTATCCAATCTATCCTGAGCAACCTCTTTGGCAAGAGAATATGTTGGCTGTATGTTTACTTTGTAAGTCAGTCACTTTGTGTTATGGTTTATCTTTTGTTCCTTTTCCAATACTTATTCAAAACTACCCTGGTTTATCTATAATCTTGGTATGTTGCGATGCAGTACGGATTGGGGGCATAGTCATTGCTTTCTGTGTGCCGTGTTTGAGGAATGATCTTTAGTATCTTTCTTAGCATTCTATTTATCTTGTGTGTGTTACAACCTAGCATCTTACATATTAATATTCTTCTTGCATTTACATGTATTGAAGTTTATTTTATGTTCAAGACTATGGCTTATTCACATGTTCCAACAAGGTTATATGCTGTCTAAAGAGATCTAAGTTCAAACCGCTTGCTTGCAGAGTCAACGTCCACGCACTTGGATATTCCTGCACCTTGGTCTTTTATACCTTGGTGGCGAACTATCCACGTGCTATATCAAACTAAGGATTGCTCTTTATATACAAATGTGAAGCCATTGCAACAAGCTCATTCATCCATTCCCACACCCTTTATATCATTTTCACTGCAATAATTGATCAACAGTCTGTGTCCTCCATCTCCTTCTATTCTCCTCTCTGGTGCATATCTGCAAAACCCACATGTCAGATATCACTAGTCATCACATCTATATCATCATACATCTCTATCATCATACATCTATAAGCATCATATAAACAATATATGTCATCACATGAATCCATAATCCTACATACATATCATCACATCCATGACATCAGATAATGCATACACAAAAGCATGAACAGCAGTGAATCGAACAGATCATCATATATATATATCATATAATGGTCATCATAATACCAAGTGTTTGTGTCTACATCAATAGTACAAAATGTGTATACATCCAAATATACATCAATCTGGTACATCAAGGCTATCAAGAGCCCTCAAAATATACATCAGAATGCACGCAGGCATCTGTCCAAAATAATACAATATGATACAATGTACATGAGTATGCCCTAGTGCGTAGAGCTACCCTCCTGCTGTGGCCCCTGGCCTCCCCCTGATGGTCCTCCTCCTCCCCCTGGCGGCAAAAGTGGCCCTCTGACCGAGGACACTGACTGCCCTGTCCTCTGAGATCCGGATGCCCCAGATCTGCTCCTGTCTCTGTAGCTCGGTGCCTGCTGAGCTGCTGGCACCGCACCCACATACAGGCCCCTGTAGTACTCTGCCTCCCGGCCAGCTGATACCAGCTCACCCTACACTCGGACGAGCTCACTGTATAGGGTCCTCTGGTCTGCACCCAGTGCACGGCGTGCCTCCTCTCTCTCCCGCCTCACTCTAAAGAGTGTAGCCTCTGCTGTCAGCCGTAGCTGTACCTCAGAATCTCTCTCTCGTCTGGCCTGTGCTACTGCCTCGGTGTCGGCTGCTGGTGCGGCCGGTGGCTGCATCTGTGCCTGTGCCTGTGCATGCACCTGGGCCTGTAGCTGTCTGTAGGCCTGCACCTGTGCTTGTAACTGTGCCTGTACCTGTGCCAGGGCTGTCTGTGCGGCTGTGGCTGCCTGTGTCTGTGCCTGGGCTGTGGCCTCTGCCTGTCTCGCCTCTGCCCGCGCTGTATCCCTGTCTCTCCTCAGTCTAACCATCCGGAGCTCTAGTCGAGTCCTCCGGGCTATCTCCTCCTGCAGCAGTTGCTCGGCCCTCTGCAGATCAGTCTCTACGACTGGGCCCAACGCCTCCACCATCTCAATATCCTCCTGCTGGCCGCCTGCCTGCTGTCCACCTGCCTGCTGTCCGGCTGCCCTGGCCTGTCGCCTCCTCCTGGCCTCTCTGCCAAGTACTAACACCTCTCCCACTGCCCCTACTACACCTGGTGTAGTCAATCGCATCGGCCTGTGAGTCTGCCAGTACTGGTCATAGTCTGGCAGTGTCCCTGGGTCTGCCAGCCCAGAGTCCCAATCCCATCTCACGGGGATAAGTCCCTGCACCTCTGCTAATGCTGTCGCCACCGGGATCACTGGGTCCCAGTCTCCTGTCTCTCGCCGTGTCCTGGCATGTGTGGCCTCCCCCACTGGTAGCCCCTGTGGTAGTCCAAACTGTCTCAGTACCCGCTCCGGAAGATATCTCTCTATCATATCTGTCCGTCTACCGAACAGATAGCGAGCCTGTCTGCAGTACATGAGCTGCTCATGCTCATCCGGCCACTCCTCGCATAGTAGCCACGGCCTCCAGATAAATATGTCTATCTCGTCGATCTGTCGCCGCCAGTAGCTGACAGATCCCATCCTCCTGTGTGTCATCACTCCATCATATAGAAACGCATACGGCTCCCCTCTGTCTCGGTGGCGCTGCGCCATGGGTCGAATGACTGGAATGTGCTCCCACGCCCACACCTGTAGTAAGGTCACCCCTGCTGAGAGGCTCCTACCTCTCCTGTATACACAGTAATGCATATCATGGTATAACTGTCCTAGGACACAAGGCCCCCACGCATACGGTCGGCCATGTGTAAACATCCCTGATAATACTGTCCCCCAACCAACTGATAAACCTCTGGATCTCCTATCCGGGCACAGGAAGCCGCCGATCAATGATGCCACTATCCAACGGATCCTGTCACAGAGTCTCGGGACGTCTGCCCATCTGATCTCCCCATCGTCTATCCATAGGTCGTCTGTGCAGAAGACCTCCTCCAAGCCTGCCTCGCCCCGTGCCGGGTCGAAGTCCACTATCTCTCCATCAATCCGAATCCGCAGGATGCGATATACATCCTCCAGTGTCACTGTAGCCTCCCCTGTCGGGAAGTGAAATGACGAGGTCTCGCTGTGATACCTCTCCACGACTGCTGTCACTAGGGCGAGATTTGCCCTAATGTGTGTGAGGTGTGCTACATGCCATAGCCCTGCATGCTCTAAGAACGCATCCTCCTCCCAGGTCAACTGAACAACCTCGTGCGCAATCGCGTGGTGTCGCTCCCGCGACATCAACGGTGGCAAAATCCTCTGCATCCATAAACATATCACTTGTCAGTTTCATAACCAAATCCCTCAAAACCTATCTACCCATTGGCTATGCTATACCCCACCCCTGCCATCCCTTTTCCCTCTTGTCGGCTAGGCTAGGCGTCTCTCTTCTATGTCTCCCCCTTTCTATTAAACCCTAACTTTCCTTCTATCCACACCAAACGCGCTTTGGTTTACAAACGCGCTATCCCTCCCTGCCAACCGCGCCCTACTATTTCGCCATCTGCGCCGCGTTTTTTCTACCCAAAGCACCCTGTTTACCAACCGCGCCCTACTATCTCGCCATCCACGCTTTTCTGCACTACCATACGCGACGCATTTTTTTACTCCCCGCCAGTCGCGCTAAACTACCCGTCCAACTGCGCTCTCCTCCTCTACCATAAGTGCTGCGAAATTTTGCAACTGCGCTGCGACGCTGACAAACCTAACCAACAGCGACTTGTTTTTGCCAGTCGCGCTGCAGCCGCTGACCAAACGCGCACCACCCGCGCTGCACAATCCTATAGCGCTTTTGGCTAAAATGCTGACCCCCCCCACACCTAGCCCTAATCTACCCCTAATCGACAAATTGAAAGGGGGTTTTCGATCCCTTACCGCTGCCGGAGCTCCTGCTGGCCTCCCGTAGGTCCGCACCAGCTCCGCCCGATGTCTGTGCACTGGAATCGGCATCTCTCCGCGCTGTCTGCTCAACTCTCTCTCACCTAAGTTTAGCAACTTTTCTCTCTAAATTTAGAATCTCAATGGGTGCAAATGAGGATTGTGGTCCCCATGGGACCTATTTATAGTGCCCCCACCCTTTCAGTTTTCCCCCCCCTGTTTCTGCTTTTTCTTCCTACTGGTCGCGCACCTTTCTAGTCGAGCGTCAACACCTTTCCTCTGTCGCCTCCCTGTCTTCCCGCTCGAGGGGGCATACGCTGGGGCAACTACATACACTAGGGGCATAAAAATTGTATCACATCTTCAACAATTATTTTCTTTGACGCAATGCTATAAACTGCATCGCATCAAAGAGGGGCAAAATGTAGACACCCTAAAATGACCAAGTTGTCGCATCACTTGCATTTCGTCATTTCTTTCAAATCACTGGCATTTCATTATCTGTCGAATCACCTGCATTTCAACATTAATTAAATAATCTAATTATTTAATTAATTATCATCAAATTCTTCTAAATCTCCTAAATTCAACATTAATTAAATAAATCCTCATTATTTAATTAATTAAATTAAATTCCTCTATATTCTTCCACAATTAAATAATTTTAATTATTTAATTTAATCATTGTCACCTTCCAAAATTCACATCTACATTAATTAAATATATCCAATTATTTAATTAATTAATTCAACAAATTCCCTCTTATCTAAAATTAAATAATTCTTAAATTATTTAATTAAATCAAATTCATTCTCCCAAAATCATGCACAACAATTAAATAAATTTATTTATTTAATTTGCTTTCAAAATCTTCTAAATTAAATAATTCTAATTATTTAATTATTTCTTCCAAAATATCTTCTCTAAATTTAAATAAATCAATTATTTATTTAAATTGCTTTTTCTTCTAATTTGAGTTATCTCTAAAATAACTCAAGCTTTCTTACTCATCAATTAAATATTTCTATATTTAATAAAGCAAAATATCTTCTGTTCTCATGCAAATCTCTTCTTCTTGTTTTAAATCACTTAACTGATTGCTTTATTCTTTTAATTGATTTATTTCTTCAGTTAAACTCATTCTTCTATTCTTGATAACTCCTCTCATGCAAAAGAAAGCAAGACACATGTCTGCTTTTCATTCGTTGCACATTCCTCAACTTATCTCCTCCATTGATTCTTCTGAATTATCTGGACCGTTGATCGATCTTTGATGAAATCTATATAAACCCCCCTCATCTCCTTCATTGAGCCCTCTCTCTTCGATCGTATTCTCAGGCATACTTAACAGAGCTTTGAGCATACACAACGCGTCGATTGAGCAACCTTACGATCATTTGACATTGATCTCTTGAGCACTACACTTGCTTGTTGCAGCTATGGCTTTGCAATTTCATTGAGCAATTCTACATTCAATCCAAAGGAAACAACACAAATTTCGGTAAAAGTCTTTATTGCATTGATTATTTGTCATGGCTTTTATTTAAATTCGTTTTCTTTATGTTATTGGGTTCATTGGTTTTATTTAGTTTAGAATAGATCGATTTTTCCATATACACAAATAGAACATGAGAGAAAGATTGTTGATCGATCTTTGCTTAAAAACTATATAATGACATGGATAAATGGATGGTTAAATGGATGAGCTTGTTGCAATGGTTTCACAAATGTTTATAAAGAGCAATCCTTATTTTTGATATAGCACATGGATAGTTTGCCACCAAGGTATAAATGACCAAGGTGCTAAGATTTCTGAGTGCATGAATGTTGACTCTGCAAACAAGCGGTTTGAACTTAGATCCCTTAGACATAATATAACCTTGTTGGACATATGAATGTGCCATAGTCTTGAACATAAAATAAACTTCAATACATATATGCAATAAGTATATTAATATGTAAGATGCTAGGTTGTAACACTCACACAAGATAAATATGCTACTAAGAAAGATACTAAAGATCATTCCTCAAACACGGCACACAAAAGCAATGACTATGCCCCCAATCCATACTGCATCGGAACATACCGGGATATAGATAAATCAAGGTAGTCTTGAATAGGTAATGGAAAAAGGATCAAAAGATAAACCAAAAAGAAAATTGACTGACTTACAAAGTAAACATACAGCCAACATATTCTCTTGCCAAAGAGGTTGCTCAGGATAGATTGGATTGGTTGGGTAGATCACAACTTTATTGTAGGAACGATGTGTCTGTTAAAGGGTGTTATCTGTTGAAAGGATAATGTCTGGTTTCAGGAAATGCAACATGTCATGTAAGATGCCTGGTCTGGTTTCGATCATGGAACATCCTGTATAAGACAAGTGTGTTGATTTGTTGCTTGGTTGAGATTGATTTACCTGATGTTGGCAATCGATATGTAGGACAACATATGGCTTTGTAAGTATGTTGCTTTGCTTTAGGTTTGTTTAAGGACTTTTGCTTTGAAAGGATGTGTTTGTTTGTTGTTTTGCTGCTTGAGTTAGTCAAGTCGAGATGAATAGATTGTGATAAACGGAAGACTAGAAAGATGACATGTCAATGGATTGAGATGGGTGAAGAATGATGAATCATATGTGCCTGAGTACTAGATACTTCCTTCGTATTCCAAACTGCCTACATACCTTGTATCCAAGGGATCAAGGCACATTACGTTGAAAGATGAAAATGATAATATGTAGTTCTGGGTAGAGTGATGAATGGGTCAAGGTGCTTGAGCTTAGGTAGGGGAAATGATGAGATATTATGTACCTGAGTACTGGATACTTCCTTCATATTCTAGACTGCCTACATACCTATATCCATGGGATCAAGGTACCATAAGATTGAGAAGAGATGATATGTAGTTTTGATTGGTGTTTGATGATGTAGAATAGTGTTGTCACTATGGGGAACGATATATTCCTAGACCAACACAAGGATGAAGGTGTCTGGTTTCATAAATGAAACCCCTCATATAAGACACTTGGTCTGGTTTCAAGCATGTGACAATCTGTATAAGACAATTGATATGGTTGATTGGTTTGGTTTGGTGTGTTTGTGTTGTCGTGTATTTGATTTATTTTTGTTTTGAAGTGTTTTTGTTCTTGTTCGTGCTTTGCTTTGAAGGATGAAGTGTTGAAGTGTTTGCGTTTTTGAAGAGTTGGAAGTGTTTGAAGTGTTTGTGTTTTTGTGAACCACGAACAAGGTTCCATTCCTAGACCTAGGTTAAGGAAAGAGTTGCCCCCATTCTGGTAGAGGAAGACATAGATAACTTGACATAGGATAGATGATGTAAGCCAAGTGATAACTAACATGGGATGACGATGGGTGATAGGAAGACATAGAATGAGTGACATTGACTAATTTCCAATCTATACTAGATAGGGAGATGGAAATGCAAATGGGTCAATGGTTTTATTATGGAGGGATGGATGCAGATTATTATGAAAATGGGATGAACAAGACTCGATAGATGATGGGTACCAACTCTACACATAGCACCTGTTTGCCAGGTTTTCACTATGGTACTTATCCAAGGTGCCCATTTACCGGGTTTTCATTAGAGGATGGATTGTTTGTTTGTATTTTTTTTTTAAATTTTTTTTTTAATTTTTAATTTTTTTGACTTTTTGACATGGATACTCTAAGGATCAGGCATAGAACTTCTTGAGATGAACACTGTTGAGTGGCTCATCTATAGGAATGCCTTCAGTTGTTGTTAAAGTATAAGCTCCTGATCCATATGTTGCTATGATAATAAAGGGCCCTAACCAGTTAGGCTCAAACTTGCCCTTCTTTTCTTGATCCGCTTGATTTCTCTGATTTTATTTTAAGACAAGATCACCCACTTGAAACCATCTTTCTTTGATCTTTTTGTTATATGGAGATGATTAAGCATGGCAAGGCGCCTCTCATCTAGTAGTTCTAGCTCAGCTAATCTGGAAGTGCGATACTCCTCTTCATCAATCAGGTGCTGCATGGATACTCTGAGGGATGGGATCTCGACCTCTATAGATAGAATGGCTTAAGAGCCATAGACCAAGGCATAGGGTGTGGCACCAGTTGGTGCTCTGATACTAGTGCGATAGGCCCATAGGGCGGGATTGAGTTGTAGGTGCCAATCACGACCAGCTTCATTGACTATTTTCTTGAGGATTTTGAGAATGGTTTTATTGGAAGCCTCGGCTTGGTCGTTACTCTGCAAATAGTAGGGAGTTGAAAAGTGATGTTGGATATTGTATTGGGTGCATAAGACATGGACATCTTGATTTTTGAATGGTCTCCCATTATCAGTGACAATGACTTGGGGGATACCATACTGGAAAATGAGGTAGTTAAGGATAAACTTGGCTATTTGCTTACCAGTGATATAGGTCATGGGAATGCCTTTGCCCACTTCGTGAAGTACTTGGTGGCGATAATGATAAATTTGTGGCCATTGGATGAGGGGTGGATTTGTCCTACGAGATCGAGACCCCATTGTGAAAAAGGCCATGAAGTAGTCACAGGTTGTAGTTCATGAGCTAGTGCATGAATCAAATCTCCATGTTGCTGGCATTGTAGACACTTCTTAGAAAACTGTAAAGCATCTTGCTTTATTGTAGGCCAATAATACCCTATACGGAGTATCTTCTTAGCGAGGTTAGGACCGGTAGAATGTGCACCATAGACACCTTCGTGTATGTCTCGTAAGGTAGCATCAGCTTCTTCCATGTTAAGACATCGTAAGAGGATACCATCGAGACTCCGATGATATAGTGTATCACCCAAAATGGTGTAACGAGAGGATCGACAGATAAAGGTTTTGCATTGGATTGCAGATAGCTCAAAGGGAAAAGTTCCATGTTTAATGTATTCATAGATATCTTTGTACCATGGGGAATTGGGACCAACAAGTCTGCAGATGATTTCAGTAGTTGGAACATCGACGGCTGGTATCAACAATTGCTCAATCAAGAACTCGCATTTTTGTGTGTTTGCAAGCATGTCTATAAGTGACCCCACAGAGGCCATAGAGTCTGCAGCTTTGTTATACTCTCTTGGAATTTGCTCAAAAGTGATGCTAGAAAAGTGTGGTTTGTAGGCATCCACTAGTTGCTTGTAAGGGACCAACTTTTCATCTTTTGTTTGATACTCATTAGTGACTTGTTGAATGACTAGCTGTGAGTCTCCATATACCTGTAGTTCTTTGACGTCCCATTGGACTGCTGTATTGAGACCTATGAGGAGTGTTTCATAGTCGGCTATGTTGTTAGTGCAAGGAAATGCAAGCCGATATGACTTGGGGATATAGTCATTTTGAGGCGTGATAAAAAGGATTCTGGCCCCTGATCCATGTTGTGTGTAGGAACCATCAAAATACAACTTCCACATTATTGAGGTAGAAAGAGTGAAGAGATTCTCATCTGGAAAGTCAGATACCATAGGATGAACATCTGTCATGGGTGCTTCTGCTAGTTGATCTACTAGGGCTTGTCCCTTAATTGCTTTACGATCCACATACTCAATGCCAAACTCACTAAGGATCATGACCCATTTAGCTAGTCGGCCTATGAGAGCTGCTTTTGCTAGGAGATACTTTAATGGATCAATTTTGGCTATGAGATTTGTATGTTGGTTTAGCATGTAATGCCGTAACTTTTGGGAAGCGAACACTAAGGCTAAACAAGCTCTTTCCATAGGTGAATAATTGAGTTCAAAACCCACCAAGGTTTGACTGATATAATAGATTGCATGCTCTTTGCCTGACTCATCATGTTGTGCTAGAAGAGCCCCTAGGGCTACAATTGTAGTTGAGATATATAAGATCAAAGGTTTATCGGCAACTGGTGGTACCAAGACAAGAGGTGTAGCTAGATACTCTTTGAGTTGATCAAATGTTGCTTGACACTTATCATCCCATTGAAATGAGATATCCTTTCGGAGCAAGTGTTGAAATGGTTGACATTTATCTGCTAGCTGTGAGATAAACCGCCTAATGGATTGTAACCTTCCTTGAAGGCTCCTTAGTGCTTTCAGATTCTTTGGTGGAGGCATTTCTACTATAGCCTTGGCTTTTACTGGATCTACTTCAATGCCTCTGTGAGAGACAATGTATCCCAATAGTTTTCCTGAGGTTACCCCAAAGACACACTTCTTTGGATTGAGTCTTATTTGATATTTTTTGAGTCTATCAAAGATTTGTCTGAGAACTTGTATGTGATCTTCCCTAGAAGACTTTGCTAGTATATCATCCACATAGTCCTCCATGATGTGATGAAAGAGATCATGGAATATCACTGTCATTCTTCTTTGATAGGTTGCACCCACATTTTTAAGACCAAATGGCATGACTGTAATGTCCCCTTCTAGACACATGGTTAGTCCATCATGGAGTTCCCGTGGGCTAGCAGTTTGGTTAGGGAATTGTGGTTAGTTTGGCTTTGAAGGTCCTTAGCAGTGACAGAGTCTTGGTTCGCATTTAGTGGATCCAGTTGGCATCCCCGTGGTTGGTTCAGTGGGCTCTTGGCCGTTACTTACTATTTTTAGTAAGTTCAGGTACTATGTCGGTTCAGGATTTTCAGAGTTGGATTAGATACGTTTCGTCAAGATCTTTCTGGTGAGCTAAAGATCAGTGTATTCTGACACCGTCTTCATACTTATTTTAAAGTCCGAAGGTTTATTAATTTATATTAATATGGACTTTATTATATTTTTGCTAAAAAAAGTGAAATTAATGAAATGGAGACATAAAGTGAAAGTAAATTGTTATTCTCCATCCCTAGGAGACATAAAGTGAAATTAATTGTTATTTTCCCTCCTAATTGCCCAACGCTTATCTTGGAGGAAGATAAAAAGGTCATTTGGAGCTCATTTGTTTTTATGCTATGTTTATGATATTTGCTTGTGAGAGCTCTGCTAGGGTTTTTGGAGTTTGAGAAATTGTATCAGGCTATTGGAGACGGAAACCTCCATTAGTGGCGGTATCCCACAGGTGTGAAAGATCACCCAATGGTGCCATTGACGGTGGATGTATTCGGCATTCACATATGTGCTGAAATGGAGACATTTGAGGTTGTTTATTGTGCTGATTGAAAGATCTTTTTCTATTGCTGTTATAAGCTGATAATGGATGGTATAGAAGGCAGAAATCAGAGTGTTTGAAGTAGTTCCTTGCTGCTGTACCTTTCCCATTGCTGACTGTACTTTCCAAGCTTGGCCGTATTGCATAAAAAGGAGTTTTGGAGTGTTATTGGGTATTGTAGGGAAGCTTCCTTCTTTGTTTCTACTACTCATTCGTGGTCTTTGGGAGGTGATTAGTGCCTCAGTTGTTGCTCTTATATTTTGTATGAGTTATTTGTGACATTCTATGGAGATTTGATGTATTTCCAGCCATACCCACTTGCTGGTCCATTTCCGACGGCCGTACCAAGTTGCATATTTTCATATGGGTATGTGATAGAAATTATTTTCTGGCTATTTTACTATCTGGGTTGTCTTTAGTTTCTTCAGATTCATTGTATATTTTCTGGGTTTCTATTATATGCAATACATTGTGTGCTCCGGCACTACATCTGCAAGAAAACATAAAACCCATTCTGCATCTTCTGTCTATCTGAAAGAACACATAAAATAATAATAAAATCACACAAATAAAGATTCAAAAAAATACCAACAGGTACGGCACATTATAGTGGTATCAGAGCTAAAGATCTTGCCATCCTGTGAGTTCAGTTTTGACATGCAGAAGTAAAATGAGACATGCGACCAGCTGATAGATATCCGTTCAGAAGTACAAGGGCAAGACAGGGACACAGGCTCTGTAGTTGAATAATCCAGAGAATCCAGTTCCTGTAATAGATCCTTTTGAGTCAGATACTGAGATAGTGGTAGCAACTACTGAGGATGATTCTCAAGTATCACGGTCGGACCCATTTTCTAGAGAGCTTCCACCAGTTACAGGTCCTACAGGAGATATGGGTGACAGGGAAGAACTAGAACTTAGTGCACGTGACATTTTGATCGCACTTACTCGAGAGATGAGAGAGTCTCGACGTGAGATGGTAGAGGCACAAGTTGAGTTAGCACATGCCATCGAACAAATGGGTAATGACTTAGACAATCACCGTGACAGAAACAGATGCAATGGAGGTGACAGGAATTTGTACCATGGAGGTGACAGAAACAGATACAATGGAGGTGACAGGAACAGGTACCAGGACGGTGATAGAAATAGACATGATGGGGGAGAAAGGAACATGAATGATGGGAATGACAGGCATAACGGTGATAGGAATCGAGAAGAACAGAATAATGGGGACAGGTATCATGATGATAGGCGTAGAGATAGAGATAATGATGAGGCTTCAGTTAATCACCGTAGGGCTTCACAATTCACTGCGGGAGATAGACCTGGTATTCTGATATTTGCTCCCAGAAATCAAGTTCCTGAACAGGATCCTACTTAGGCAGAGTTCCAGGAGGAGATTCTGAGGGACTGGAGAGCATCCAGTGAGGGTTTCAGAAATGAGATGACATTTGCTGAATATTCTAAAATGAGGACTAGGTGTAGACCTCGGAGGGGAGGTAGATCACAGAACCAAGAATTACAGAGGAAAGTAAGTAAGATGACACTTCCTTACTTCGATGGATCAGGTAAGACCACCGCGAGAGCTTGGGTCCAGAAATTGGACAGCTACTTGCAGATTAGTCCCATGCCAGAGGAGGATGCTATTACTTATGCAGCTCTACATTTGGAGGGGACTGCTCACAAATGGTGGAGTAACGAGAAGGTTACATTGGGTCACGATCAGGTCACTTCATATGTGGAGTTTATAGCTAGACTGATCGACAAGTTTGATAAAAAGGACCTAGAGTTATAGTTCAAGGAGTTGACTTAGTTGAGACAGAGCGGGTCAGTAGACTCCTACATTGCTGATTTCTAGGATATATCTGTTATGGTCCTGGATATTACTGAACGCAAGTTGGTTGTTCTTTTCATTGACGGATTGTCAGATCAACTGCGCGGATGGGTGAAGGGTTTTGACCCTACTACACTTCAGGAGGCCATGAAGAAGGCTCGGGACATGGAATCATCAGTATGGAGGAATAAATTTCAATCCAAAGGATTTCCACCAAGGAAAGATAAGGAGAGGGATAGGAGACCATTTCAAAGAGATGCAGGACAACAACATAAGAGTTCTTCTAGATTGGACAGCGATCAGCTGAATGACTTGAGGAGAAAGAAACTTTGTTTTCATTGTCGAGAGCCTTGGGATCCCACGCACAAGTGTGCTGCCCAAGGAAAAGCCAAACAGTTAGAGTACTTTTCAGCCGATGAGTCTGTTGATGGGGAACCCCACTCGGATTACCATTCAGAGGTTGAGGGTGGAGAATCAGAGGGCTCAGGGGAAGCATCAGATAGAGAGGATGATCTAGCTCGACCCACAGATCGTATCACGAGTATTCAGAAGGAAGGATCATTCAGGATTAGAGGGGTACTGAGTGGGTAGCGATGTATTGCCTTACTTGACACAGGTGCCACTCATAACTTCATAGACGAGGGCTTGGTCGCCAAGAGAGGGCTGAAAACTAAGGAATTTGAGGGCTTTAAGGTGAAGGTTGCGGATGGGTTTGTACTTACATGCACTAGGAGGATACCTAATCTATCAATCCAACTGAACAGATACACTTGCCAATCAGAGTTTTATGTTGTCGGTATGGGTGAGATGGATGTTGTGTTGGGTATGAAGTGGTTGAATGATATTGAGGAGTTCACTCTCAACTTGCGGACAATGGAAATGAAGTTTGAGGTGGACGGAGTTAGACATGTGCTCAGAGGCATTTTAGAAGGTGGATTGAGAGTTGTTTCTCTCAAGCGGATGGAGCGACTGATTCGACATGATCAGGTGGAGTGGGCAGCTGAGGTTATGGTGATGCCTACAGTAGACCAGCAGAACCATGTGTATCCTCCTGACATACAGTCAATACTTACTAAACACACCAAAGTGTTTAGTGATATTCCACCAGGTAAACCTCCTAATAGAGGTTTTGAGCATGTGATCGAGTTGGAGGAGGGTGCTAAGCCAGTAATCACGACATTACAAGCACCCAAAGAGGTATAAGGATGAGATCGAGAAGGCTATCAAAGAGCTTCTCGAGATGGGTCACATCAGGCCTAGTAAGAGTTCGTTTGCATCATCCGTGGTATTGGTAAAGAAGAAGGATGGGACTCTCAGAATCTGTATCGATTACAGGGAACTCAATAAGAAAACAATCAAGAATAGGTACCTGATTCCCAGAATCGATGAGCTGATTGATGAGTTGCACGGGGCTTGTTACTTCTCCAAGATTGATTTGAGATCTGGTTACCATCAGATACAGGTCAGAGATGAGGATGTGGAGAAGACAGCATTCAGGTGTCATTATGGGCACTTTGAGTTCCTAGTCATGCCATTTGGTTTGACCAATGCACCAGCTACCTTCCAGTCCTGTATGAACAAAGTGTTCAGAGAGCAGTTGAGGAGATTTGTGCTAATTTTCTTTGATGATATACTAATTTACAGTAGGACATGGGAAGAGCATCTGAAACACATTGACATTGTGTTGAGCATCTTAGAGAGTGAGTCATTTTATGCCAAAATGTCAAAGTGTGAGTTTGGGATGTCCGAGTTGCTATACTTGGGTCATATCATCAGTGCTGGTAGTGTGAAGGTAGGCCCGGAAAAGATTCAGGCAATTATGGATTGGCCACCACCAAAAAATCTCTCATATCTTAAGGGATTTCTTGGCCTCTATGGATATTACCGCAGGTTTGTGAAGGGGTTCTCTCAATCAGCTGCTCCCCTTACTGATTTGACCGTAAGGATGCTTTCAGTTGGTCAGATACGGCACAGGAGTGTTTTGACAGGTTCAAACAGATCATGAGTACTTGCCCTATGTTAGCTATTCCAGATTTCAGCAAACCCTTTGAGCTACAGTGTGATGCCTTGGGTGTAGGCATTGGTGCGGTAATCATGCAGGATAAGCACCCCATTGCATTTGAGAGTAGGAAGTTGAGGGGTGTGGAGAGGAGTTACAACATATATGATAAGGAGATGTTAGCCATCATGCATGCATTGGCTAAGTTCAGATAGTACCTAGTGGGCAGCAAATTTGTGGTTAAGACAGATCACAACAGTCTGAAGCATTTCCTTGGACAGAAGGATTTGAATGAGAGGCAACAGAAGTGGGTCAGCAAGTTACATGCCTACGACTTTGACATTGTTTATGTCAAAGGAAAGAAGAATGTTGTTGTTGATGCGTTATCTAGGAGACCTCATCTGTGTGCACTAGGTGCTATTGCTGATGATTGGAGAGAGTTGATTTCAGTAGAGTATGCTAAGGATGAGTGGGCTACTGGAGTGATTGATGGCACCATCAAAGATGACAGGTACACAGTGGTAAATGATTTGATCATTTACAAGGATAGGATCTTCTTGGTGTCGGGTTCTCAGATGAAGCAAAAAGTTTTGAGGGCATTTTATGACTTGCCGATGGTAGGACATCCAGGATACTTCAAAACTTATAGACAGGTCAAAGAGAGGTTCACCTGGAAGGGCCTCAAGACCGAGGTGATGCAGTATGTAAGAGAGTACCCAATATGTTAGCAGAACAAGCAAGAGCACTCACTTCCAAGAGGTTTATTGCAGCTCCTACCCATTCCTGATAGGAAGTGGGACAGCATTTCTATGGACTTTATCACAGGGTTACCTAGAGTCCAAGGCAGGGATTGCATTTATGTGGTGGTGGATAGATTGACGAAGTATGCACACTTCTTTGATATTCCTACCACTCACACTGCAGCTCAGGTTGCAGAGTTGTTCTTTTGTGAGGTATTTCGACTTCATGGGTTGCCTAGGAGTATTGTCAGCGATAGGGACAGCAGGTTCCTCAGTAATTTTTGGTAGGAACTCTTCAGGTTGTCAGGGATAGAGTTCACACCCAGTACAAGTTATCACCCCCAGATTGATGGTCAGACAGAGATAGTGAATAAGTGGGTGGAAGGATACCTCCGAAACTATGTTTCAGGGCAGCAAAAGGCATGGGTTAAGTGGCTTCACATGGGAGAGTATTGCTACAATTCCACTTACCACATGTCCATTCAAGTGTCACCCTTCATGGCATTGTATGGTTATGAGGCACCGAGCTTTGTTGATTTACTATTTAGTGATAGTAGGGTGCCGAAGGCCAAAGACTTCCTTCAGGAGAGTTAGGATATCATGAGAGCATTGAAGGAAAACATACAGAAAGCTCAGAATCAGCAGAAGCAGTATGCAGATCAGCAGAGGACTGAGCGATCATTTGAGGCTGGTGACATGGTTTACCTCATGCTACAGCCTTATAGGCAATCTAATCTCAAGAAGAGTGGAGTAGAGAAGTTGAAGCCACGGTATTATGGACCCTTCAGGGTCACCAGGAGGATTGGTGAAGTGGCTTATGAGTTGGAGTTACCAGCAGGGAGCAGGGTACATAATGTGTTTCATGTTTCTCGCCTCAAGAAGGCACTGGGGCACAATGTGTCACCTTCAGTGGAGTTGCCTCCTTGATGATGAGGGGAAGTTGATATTGGTACTCGAGGCAATCATTGACACCAGGGATCACAATTTGAGGAGGATTATCAGAGAGTACCTGGTCAAATGGAAAAACCTACCGGTTGAGGATGCTACGTGGGAGAACGAGCGGATTCTGGAGCATCCTGAGCTGAGATTGCTTGAGGCAAGCAATCTTAGGGAGGGCGGACTATAATGTCCCCTTCTAGACACATGGTTAGTCCATCATGGAGTTCCCGTGGGCTAGCAGTTTGGTTAGGGAATTGTGGTTAGTTTGGCTCTGAAGGTCCTTGGCAGTGACAAAGTCTTGGTTCGCATTTAGTGGATCCAGTTGGCATCCCCGTGGTTGGTTCAGTGGGCTCTTGGCTGTTACTTACTATTTTTAGTAAGTTCAGGTACTATGTCAGTTCAAGATTTTCAGAGTTGGATTAGATACGTTTTGTCGAGATCTTTCCGGTGAGCTAAAGATCAGTGAATTCTGACACCATCTTCATACTTATTTTAAAGTCCGAAGGTTTATTAATTTATATTAATATGGACTTTATTATTTTTTTGCCGGAAAAAGTGAAATTAATGAAATGGAGACATAAAGTGAAAGTAAATTGTTATTCTCCATCCCTAGGAGACATAAAGTGAAATTAATTGTTATTTTCCCTCCCAATGCTTATCTTGGAGGAAGATAAAAAGGTCATTTGGAGCTCATTTATTTTTATGCTATGTTTATGATATTTGCTTGTGAGAGCTCTGCTAGGGTTTCTGAAGTTTGCGAAATTGTATCAGGCTATTGGAGACGGAAACCTCCATTAGTGACGGTATCCCACAGGTGTGAAAGATCACCCAACGGTGCCATTGACGGTGGATGTATTCGGCATTCACATATGTGCTGAAATAGAGACATTTGAGGTTGTTTATTGTGCTGATTGAAATATCTTTTTCTGTTGCTGTTATAAGCTGATAATGGATGGTATAGAAGGCAGAAATCAGAGTGTTTGAAGTTGTTCCTTGCTGTTGTACCTTTCCCATTGCTGGCTGTACTTTCCAAGCTTGGCCGTATTGCATAAAAAGGGGTTTTGGAGTGTTATTGGGTATTGTAGGGAAGCTTCCTTCTTTGTTTCTACTACTCATTCGTGGTCTTTGGGAGGTGATTAGTGCCTCAGTTGTTGCTCTTATATTTTGTATGAGTTATTTGTGACATTCTATGGAGATTTGATGTATTTCGAGCCATACCCACTTGCTGGTCCATTTCCGGCAGCCGTACCAAGTTGCATATTTTCATATGGGTATGTGATAGTAATTGTTTTCTGGCTATTTTACTATCTGAGTTGTCTTTAGTTTCTTCAGATTCATTGTATATTTTCTGGGTTTCTATTATATGCAATACATTGTGTGCTCCGGCACTACATCTGCAGGAAAACATAAAACCCCTTCTGCGTCTTCTATCTATCTGAAAGAACACACAAAATAATAATAAAATCACACAAATAAAGATTCAAAAAAATACCAACAGGTACAGCACATTACAATGACGCACCAATAGTAGGTACCCCAAGGACAAGTAAAAGCAGCTTTATCTTAATCTTCTTCTGCTATCATTATCTTATTGTAGCCAGAAAATCCATCCATTAGAAAAAGAATTTCGTGACCAGTAGTCAAGTCTACTATGAGATCAATGTTTGGCAATGGAAATTCATCTTTGGGACATGCTTTGTTAAGATCTCTGAAGTCAGAACACATGCATGCGGATGCCCCCATTTGGTTTAGCCATAGGTACGATGTTTGAGACCCATTCTAGATAATCAATAGGCTTGATAAACTTTGCATCTAACAGTTTCTATATTTCAACTTTCACCAAGAGAGTGATCTGTGGATGCATCTTTTTTATCTTTTGCTTTACTAGTTTAGCTTTTGGATCAACTGTGAGATAGTGAACTACTAGTGAAGGGTCCAACCCTGGCATATCAGCATAGGTCCACACAAAGTTGATGGTTTGCTGTAAGACGAAGTTGGTAAGATTCTTGTGCTCTTGTTCTGATAATGATGCTGCAAGGAATGTGGTCTTCGGATTTTTCTCTATGCTAAGGTTTATCTCTATAGAATCTTCCACTAGGAGAGTGGATTTCTCTTGGTACTTAGATGGTAGGGGAAGGTCAAATCCTCCATCCTCAGGTGCCACAGTTGGGTTTTCACTTTTGGATATGTCCTTTGTTTTTACTGTTTTGTGATCGGGAGGTGCCACAGTGTGGTTTTCACCTAGATATCTTTCTTTATTTTTACTTTTGCGACTGGAGGATTTGACATTCTTACCAAAATAAGTAGTTTGCTCTAGTTCCATTACAAAACTAGCTGTGTGATCGCCAAGAGGGATACCATCCCAGAGTGCCATGAACTCTGTAATAGCTTCATCATTTTGAAACACATCTAGGATGGGGGCCCCTTGTTGGTCCCAATCGATAAGGGTAGGGTAGACAAGTGTTACAATCTGGGTGTTGGTGGTGGATGTTAAGGATACAAATGATAGCATAAATATGGAGTATTGAGTGAATAGGTCATTCATATGGAGGTAAAAGTCATCAATGATATCATCTTTAGATGTCAAATCTGAGAGAGAAGTTTGTGCTACCTCATCGAGAATATCCTCGACGTCCAAGGCGCATGGTACCTTCCTACCAAATCCTAACCCCTTCTTGTCTAGTTTCTTCTTCACAATAATGGGTTCCATTTCACCTTGATTATTTTTTCCAAGGCCACCTTTGCCTTTATATCCCATGTTCTTTACAATGCATAGGCCATTGCCATATTGTTTAACTGGTATGATGACTGGTTCTTTCTCCTTGTAGAGCCAAGATGAGATGTCTTCAATAGTTTCTTCTGCCAATAATTTTCCCTCTTGGAATTGAGTTAGGGATGCTGGGGGAGGAATAGTTGCTTTGGCTATGGGCGGTTGGCTGTAGGATTTAGGGGATAAGGGCATCCGCCCTACACAACAAGATTTTGAAATATCATATTCTCCAAAGCCTATATCACAGATGTGAGCTTTGATTTCAGGAATAGGATGAGGATTAGGTTCAACTTCGGAGGCTTTTTTTAGTTTTCTAGAGTTGACATACAATGGGGATTCATGGGCTTTGTCATTATTTGGCACTTGGTTGGAATTCTTATAACTGCCTTGCAAGACACGACAGAATTCAAAGGGATTAGGATCTCCTGGAATAGTGATCTTTGTACCATTAAATGGGAACTTGAGAGACTAATGGTACATGGAGGGAACAACTTTCATGGCATGGATCCATGGGTGTCCTAAGATAATGTTATAAGGTAGTTTAATGTCAAGGACTTGGCGCCTAGTTTCTAGCATGACAGGGCCTACTTGTATAGGCAAGTGGATAACACCTTGTGACCAGTGTTCAACATCATTATACCCCTTGATTGTAATACTTTGATCAATGTTGACATGATCCTCAAAGTATCTCAACTGTTTGAGTAACTTTAGAGAACATATATTGAGACTAGCACCACCATCTATAAGTATGCATTTGATCTTTCGTTTATGGATGAAGACTTCAATGTGAAGGGCATCATTATGACATGGATCATGGAATGGGAGGTCCTTTTTAAAAAAGACCACATTATAAGGTGAGGCAATGTTACCTATTATAGCTTGGAAATCTGTGACCGCTATGTTGGTAGGAACTGAAGACTCTTGTAAGGCTTTTTCTAGCACAGCTTTATGTGTGGGTGATGACTATAGAAGGTCCAAAATGGAGATCTGTGTAGGGGTTTTCCCTAGATTTTCGACAAGATTGTAATCAGATTGAGTTGGGAGACTTGGTGTAGGACCACGAATGGTGACACGACCACGACATGTTGTAACTGCACAATCCATAGATTTGCCTTTGATTGTGAGGGTAGACACCCGACTCTCTTCAAAATGACCCACAATAGAGTCATAGGAAGTAGAAGCTTTATTAACTCCTTTACCTTTGTCAGGATTGTGACCTTGATCATGGTTAGGGAATGGCTCCTTGTACATGTTGAGGTCTTTATTGGTGTTTTGAGTTGGTGGTTCATCATCAAAAGTGATTTATTTTCTGTCGATAAGGTTTTGGATCAGGTGTTTGAGTTTCATGCATGATATGGTTCGGTGTCCTTTAGTTCTATGGTACTCACAATATTCATTATCTTTGTACCGTGCAATTTTGTAAACAGGTTCGCCATATGGGGAAGCATGGTAAGGTGATGAGTCCATTATGTATAAGTTTCTGTAGAATAGACTCTATAGGCTCTGCCAAGGGAGTGAATTGATGTCGTAGAGGGTACTCTTGTTGAGGTTGCTCTTGTTATCGTTATTGTTAGTTTTGGTTTGGTTGTCTTTGTTGTTGTTGGTTTTGTTGAGGCGGAGGTTGACTTGGTTTTGATGAAAGATGAAGGGGTGTTTGCAATGTTTGGACATGTTTAGAATCTGCCACACCATCATTGACCATGTTTTTATTTTTATTCCAAAATTTGGGCTTATCATTTATTTATTGTTGAGGAGTATTGTCTTTGTTGTCTTTGAAGATTTTTACCATGACTTTAGCGATGAGGGCCTTTTCAATGTTGATGCCCTTGTAGGTAATTTCATCGAAGTTTGTAGCACTAAGAATTTGCAAATGGAAACCCAATTCTCAGTTAAGGTTCTGCACAAATATGCTAACAAGCTACTTTTCAGGTATCTTGAATGGGAATTTGCTAACCATTTGTCTCCATCTTTGAAGGAAGGAGATGAGAGTCTCCCCATTTTTTTGTTTATTGTTGCATAGATCGGTCATAGAGACCTCATGTTCTGTGTTGTAGGAGAAATGGGTGGAAAATTTCTCTGCAATCTCGTTAAAAGATTTGATACCCGCGGGTAGGTGCAAGAACCATTCTATAGCTTGACCTCCAAGACTACAAGGGAAGAGGTGCATAAGATATGTGTCGTTATGTGAGACCTCGAAGCAAGTGAGATAGAATTCTCTAAGATGGTCTTTTGGCTCTCCTTTTCCTTTGTATTTATCAAATTTGGTAATAGTGAAGTTGTGAGGAAAAGGGATCATGGGTAATGACCGATCAAATGGATAAGGACAAACTTCTTCCAAAGAGAAGGTTTTCTTAGTGTAGCCAAATGTAAGATCAGATAGTTGTTGTTGAACCTCTGCAAGTTTTAGCTCCATAGTTGGGGGAGGGTTTGGAAACATCCCCTGTTGTCCTAGAGGTAGTTGTTGTTGCCCATATGGAAGATTGTAGTGGAAGCCATGGGCATTGGTGTTATAAGGGTCGTATGATTGGTTAGGGTCATATGTGTTGTATGTTGGGTTTGGATTGGGTTGGTTTTGGGTGTTTTGATTTTAGGGAGGTGGGGGTGGTGCTAGGTAAGAATGTAGGCTTTGTGATGGTTGTTGATAAGAGTTTTGTCATTGGTATTGCGGCGGTGGTGTGAAGAAGGAATTTTGTGGAGGAAAGCTAAAGTTTGTTGGGTTTGGCTGTGATGGTGGAGTATAGCCATAGGAAGTTTGGTTTTGAGAGTTTTGAGGGTTGAGATAGGTGTGGGTTAGGTTGAGAGTGGAAGATCATTGTGGTGGATGGACATAGGTAGATGGGTTTTGTGATGGTTGGGGTTGCATGACATTGTTTAGGTTAATGATACGGAGGTTCGATGTAGTTGGGGGTGGTGTTTGTTGAGACCCTTGTTGCATGGCTACATAAGTGTTTCCTGGATTGTAATTTGGTGGGAAAGCATCTCGTGATGGGGTAGCCAATGTTGCATTTACATTTGGTGTGGGCGTTTGGTATATGATACAAGTTTGTTGTGTGTTTGATTGAGCTAGAGTGACTTGTTTGGCTAGTTCTGCTTGATGTTGGAGAGTCTCTTGTTGGTGTTTGTAGATCTCCATAGGAGTCATAAGTGGTGATATGGGTCTCTCTGCCATTGGATTTTGATAAAGAGGATTCTCATATTGAGCGGAAAAAGGTGTAGGCATTCTCCCTTGTGAGCTTTGTTCGGGTATGGGAGTGGTCACGGTTGACATAGTTTAGACTGCTGTTATAACGTCATGGGTTTTGTTTGGCTCCTTGAGATTGGATAGGTCAAAATCTTTGGGTAATTTGGCTCCTTGCTCTGCTAGTAAGTGAAAGAAATGATCTTGGTGAGGGATTTTGTCAAACACAGCTATGGCTCTAGGATCTTGCGTAATTTCATCAAGGTCTTGTCTATCTTCTTGAGAGGATTGACCTTCTTCAAAGTGTCTCTCTTCATGAGATGGGACTTGAACTGTGGTATAACTGGGTGTAGCAAAATAATGAGGCATGCCGGTAGTGAATTGAGTTACATCTACCAAAGGGACATTACCTTCTTGAGGATTGGTTGGTTGGTCATGTTGCGGTTTGTTTTGAGAGTTGGTTGGTCTTTCCATTAGTGTTTTTGGAGTACCCTTTGGAGTCATGTTGGACTGGCTTGGTTGAGGTGTATGAGGAGGTGATTTGCGCTTCCTTGGGGCAACTTACTTAGCCTTCATAGATTGCTGGAGTCTAGTGGTTACCATGGATACACTAAGACAATATGTTTTGAGATTTTTGTTGGGATTTTACTGAAGTAGTTTGATGAACATTTTTTTTGGACCAAAGACATTAGACTATTATACCAAAGGTGCAGGACTGTGTTACCAGAGGTGAGCTATGGTTATACCAAAAGCGCTGGATTATGCTGCCAAAGGCGTTGAACTGTTATGCCAAAGGTGATCTACTATTATACCAGAGGTGAGCTACTGTTATATCAAAGGTGAGCTACTGTTATACAAAAGGTGAGCTGATGTTTATAAGGCAATTTTTGATTGATATGGGTTTGATTTTCATTGAATTTGCTTTGGCAAGAGAAAACACATCAAACAAATTACCAAAGAGGACTAACACAACAGATAGTGTATGTTCAAGGCTCACAAAAAATCCCAATGTTTCCACGGGTATTAGATAATTGCAAACAATTCAAGCACTTTTTATCCCTAGAGACATGGTTTCATTGCGGTAGATCAGCTCACAACTTAATTCTCCGTCGACCAAATGTCATTCTATATAGGTGTTATACATTTGTATCTTTGCGAGAGACGATAGATATCACCCTCCCCTCAGAAAGCTCAAGTAGGTCACAAGAGCTTTATGGCTAAGGGAATACTATCTCTTCTCAAGGGAGGCAATGGTGAGTATCTTGGGGGCTTGAATCGATTCCCCTTGCACTGATGATTACCGCAACATTCGGAGATGAAACGAGTAGCCACTATCTAGATTAGTTCTTAGTAGCTTTGAGGGACCAACGCCTTACAAGCAATGTGACAAGCTACTAAAAGCTTTGACCAATCCTACTAAGAGTATCAAACACTTCGCACAATGTGAAATCACTTTCACAGAGAGCTAGTACACCTCTTTTCAATTTGGCACCACAAGGTAAGGCTGACGTTGATTAGGACTTGACTTTTGCCTTATCCCTTTTATATAGCGGTTCAAAGGAAAACTCTGCTTAGGGTCATCCCTTTTGGATGAAGCACAATCCAAAAGTAGGCCCTTCTAAAGGAATAATTGAAAAGTAAGATCAAGCATGTCAAACAAAGGTTCAATTGTCCTGTTATAAGAAAAATAAGGTGCAACTAGATTAGGCACACACATGATTGTAGTTGTCAATTGTCCCTTATGAAATTGAAGTATTTTGCATTCATGTCCATTGTCCCTTAGAAAATTGAAGTGTTTTTGCATTCATGTCTATTGTCCCTTAAGAAAGCAATATGTTCCTAAGACTTAGATTGCAAAAAAATGATTTGTTTAATTGTCCCTTAAGAAAGCAATTTGTTCCTAAGACTTAGATTGCAAAAGATGATTGTTTAATTGTCCCTTAAGAAAGCAATATGTTTCTAAGGCTTAGTGTGATAGGTTTTCAATTCTTCAATGCTCGTCCTACATGAACATGTTAGGAAAAGACATTTTCTTTGTTTGAGTAATAAGAGGCTGTAAAAAGTTGATTAGTTCCACCAAATACTCAATAGTTAGTAAAAAAAAACAAATCAATTGACCAAAAGCACTTAACTTGTTAGGTGAAAAATGAGTAATCTAAAAAAAATTTGATAATAATGATTAGGTACAATAGATTAGAAATTATGATCAGATTCTACATGAAATTTTATGCAATTTCAAAAAAAAATTTGTGAAAATTGAATAAATTTTGTACAAGTTATGACCGTTTGAAGTTTGCAAAAAATGGTTGACTTTGACTAAGTGTACCTGACAAATCTGATAAAATTACCTAAAGATTCTTTCACCATAGAAAATTTGGGAAAACCAGCTTTCCAACGTCGCTGGTTCATGAAAATCTGACTTCGTATGCAAAAGATATGCCCAATTTCACAAAACTGCTATGAAAAAACAAGCATAAGCTAAAAATAGGGACACATATTTGTGATTTATTTTTCTTGAAATCTGTGCACTTTCTGCAAAAATTAAGAGATACCCAGATAGGATTTTGATGCTTTTGACAAAACTCAAAATTTTTTTGAGATAAGCCTACATATATATGCCCAATTTCATGAAATTGCTCTGAAAAAATAAAAAAAAAACAAGCATGGGCTAAAAATAGGGATGCGAATTTGGATATATATTTTTTCAAAATCTATGCACTTTCTGCAAAAAGTAAGAGATACCTAGATAGGAATTCAATGCTTTCGACAAAACACAGAAATATTTTGAGCAAAGGTTACACCGTTTGAATGCTCAACACCTATTCTCTCAAATTATTGAACAAGGATCTTCAGATTTTCTGCATTGCGATTGCACTTTTCTGTACCTAACTTCAAAAAATCAACTTGTTTCTAGAAAAAAATAAGGTTAGTGAGTACCACCGGGCGTACCAGAATGTGTCTAGGGATTTAATCGAGATCGAATGATAATCAAAACAATGAAATAATCAACAACTCAATCCTATAACATCAAGATAACGATCTAAGCAAAAAATCAAATAATCAATGAATTAACACAAAAACAATGAAAACTTTCACCTAGATTGTGTTGTTATCTTGGTCGAATGTGGATTGCTTCATAAATTATAAAACCATCATTTGCAACAAGCAGATGTAGATTGTGTTTGTGCTCAAAAGATCGATGTGCTCAACGATGCGATGTATGCTCAATGCGTTGTGTGGATGCCTGAGAATAAATGATCGAAGAAGATTTGTTATGAGATGAGGGGGGTTTATATAGGTTTCAATAAAGATCGATCAACGGTCCATATAATTCAATGGAATCAACGGATGAAATAAATCTAGAAGTCATGATGAATGTGCACCTGATATGTGTCACACAAAAAGATATTTTTGTTTGAGTTAATTATTTTTTTGATAAAGATAGGATTTGATTTCATAAATTAGAATGTTTTTTTTTTTTTTTTTAATTTAAGAGTTGATAAAAACAAGATTGATTAAGTCAATTAACTCAACTTGTAATTTGCTTTTTGCATGATTTGAGTAAAATTAAATAATAAATTATTTAATTTTGTGTGCATGATGAACAAGATTTATTTTTAGAGGAATTGGAAGATTTTTGAGGAAATTAAATAAATAAATTTATTTAATTGTTTGTGCATGTTTTAGAATAAATAAAATATTTGATTATATTTTATTTTTTGAGATTGAGATAATTTAAATAAATTTGCATGGTTTATTTAAATTTGGAAGAACATTTGATTTAATTAAATAATAAAAATTATTTAATTGTAGATAAGATGATTTGAATGATAGATTAATTAAATAATTAATTTATTCAATTGATGTAGACTTAAATTTTGGAAAATGATAATATTTAATTAAATAATAAAAATTATTCAATTTTGGAAGAATAAAGTTGATTTTGATGAATAATAAATAGAATTTATTCAATTAATGTCGAATTTAGGAGATTTGGAAGAATTTGATGATTTTGATGAAATTAATTAAATAATTTGATTATTCAATTAATGTTGAAAAGCAGGTGATTAGACAGATTTGATGAAATGCAAGTGATTCAAAGACATGGTCATTTTTGGGTGTCTACACAATGCTTGGTGTACCATTGGACATGCCTCTTAGTACCACCTTCTTGCTATCAACATGGAACTTAAGTTTCATAGTTTGGAAGTTCTACACAATTTCTCCCAAAGAGTACAACTATTAAACTCCCAAAATAGCATTAATGTCTCTTATGCTAACAATATAGAAGTCATCCTTAACTTCATAATTCCCCAACAAAAGACTCATCTTGGGAATTCTTCTTGTGCAATGAAGAGTGAATCCATCAACTATCATTACATTAAAACCTTCAAACTCTTCAATTTTTAGCCCTCTTCTTGCAACTACCCCTTCATCAATGAAATTATAGGTAGAACAAGAATCAATAATCACAATGATTGTTTGGCCACAAAGCACTCCATGAATTCAAAAGGGATCATACTTTGAAGCACTTGAAAGTTGTACAAGAATACTTTCAGAAGCTTCCTTCTCATCTTGGCCTTCTACCATGTTTTCTTCTTCATTTTCTTCAACTTCAGCTTGTTGTTCCAAACTTTCAACTTCTGATTCTTCATCAGAAACAACCTTAATGTAGTGAACTTACCCCTTTCTGAGGAATCTATGACTAGGGACCCATGGCTCCTTGCAAGTAAAACAAAGTTTCTTCCTTGTCAACTCATTTTTCATCTCATTGTCTATTTTTAGAGGAAAACTCTTATGCTAATTAATTTTTTTCTGAAATGGCTTCTTTGAGGGAAAATTTTATTTTGAAATTTATGCTTTGAAAGAGTAAACTCAAGTGCCAAGGCTCTCTTAATAGCCACTTGTAGAGATGTAGGATCAAATCTTTGACCAAGCCTCTTAGGGATTCTGTCAAACCTTCTACAAACAATATAACCAATATTCTTTCAGTAATATTAGGAACCATAACAAAAAGCTTTTGTAAATCAACAATATAATTCTTCACATTTCCATAATGTTTGAGTTGATCTAGCTCATGAAAGTGAACTTTAGGGTCCTTCCTATCAAAACCCTTAATTAATCTTCTACTATACTCATCATATGATTTTATGAGGTTGTGACCTTGTGTGATTAGCCCATGGTACCACCACTCATGAGCAATTCCTTTAAGGCGAAGTGTTGAAAACTTAATGGCTTCATCTTCTGCCATTGGTCTAAGTGAGAAATAGGTGTCCAATTTATGAATCCAAGTATGAGTTGTGCACTTATTTCTTCCATCAAATGGGGAAAGTGTCAACTTTCCCAAAGCATGTTGATAGTCTATTTGTTGGGTTTGAGGTATGTGCTCATGTCTAGGACCACTCTTGGACTTCTGATTTATGAATTGATTCAGGGACAACTCATTCTAAATCTCTTGAGAAAGAGTTTGGTATTCATAATATTAAGCAGTGATCTCGTTAACCATTGGGACTTCAACTTTTGGATCATGTACTTGTTCCTCTCTATGGATGAAAGTAGATTGAAATGGCCTAGTAGTTTTCCCAAATAATAGTTCTAATGGATTGATTTATGTTTTCAGTGTGCTGATTTATTTCCCTTGAGGTACTACCTTCACCATTTTGAGGTCGATGAATGTTTGTGTTTTGGTCCATCTAGCTTCTAAACAATAGGTTGGCAAGATCACTAGCTTTAAAACTATTGTAAAGACCCACACCATTTTTTTTATTTTTGTAATATAGAAAATGAAAATGCAAGTCTCGACACTTTCTGATCACCAAGTTCCCAGTGTGGTCAAGGTGAGAGCATATAGTGTTTCAAAAACAAATGATATATCCAGATGAATGCACTATTGAAATGAAAAGGTGGCAAACTGACTAGTAGCACATAGGTAGTGGAGCCAACCCAAATCTATACCTCTTTAGTGAACAAGTGTGCTTAGATAATGCAAAGCCACTAACAGATTACAACAGAATCTGATCAAGCCAATATGGTTGATTGCAAAGTGGACTTGATCAATACCAGAATGGGTTATGAAATGTAGAGGAGACTAGCGGTGAATTGAACAAGAAATTCAATGTTGAAATACACATAATCGACAGTATACCATCTAATTTTATAATATTATGAGCATGAAATGCATGATTTCTGGCACTACTACCACCCAAAATTATAATATGAATGTAAATCCACTACAAATTGATAAATGGTAGAGAAATTTTCCCCAACACACTGATAATATTATTTTGATAGAAAATCATATTGTTGCATCACACACATATTAGCCAAAATATTAAAAATGCAAGTAATTAACTGCTCACAAGGATTGTACACTGAAACATATTTAAGATATTCATTATTTGCTAATGAAGACTATCACACTGAGCTGAAAAAATTCAATCCCATCGAAACTTATCATTGAATGGTGAACTAACTGCTAAAAAATACTGAAAATCCATTGATCACAACCTAATTTCTACTAGACCAGAACTATACGACCAAAAAATTATAGAGAACAACCCCTTAAGAACTTGTACAACCTGCATAAGTTAAAATATCAATAAAATCCTAATCTGAAGCTAAATGTACCATATTGGAGATGGTAGGACAGTCTACATATGACTAAGAATAAGACAAAAAAGTAGGGCATTAATAATTCCCTTCACACGCCCCCTTACCAACTTCAATATGTACAGAAATATATGGTACAACTAGCCCAACATACTAACTTTATTAGGAATTAAAATGTATGGCCTACCAAAAACTTGTAGTATGGTCTATAGCAAGCAATCTTAGTCCATTAAAATGTATTTAACTCTGCTCTAAAATGGTATGGCTGGGCAATGGAAGTTGTGTTGGAAGCTTGGTATAATGATTGTGCATGATGTTTGAAGATGTTGTCATTGATGGTAACAAGAAAAGGAACAAGGTTAGAACATAAGTTTTCGTCCGGTGAAGAAGACTTAGTCATTTTGGCTAAGTGTTGGCAGTACACAAAAGACAGTGATAGAGAGGCAGTGTAATGACTAGCATTGGTCCACAGTTGAAGATTAGATCATTTGGTTCTGGTATGTTGTGTGCAATCCTTAAGTAATCATATATCTAAGATTTTAGCCCTTGACAAGTACTAGAAGCATATCTTCAAACACTCTAAGTCCAGTAGAGCAAAATACAATGATATTCAGAGTAAATCACTCAGTTGAATTGGTCCTCATTCCTCTGGTGTTGCATATCTTGTTATGTGGTTTTGAGGTGTTGTAAACACTTGTATGAAGTGTCTAAATCTAGAGTTACAGGTTCTAAAGTCCACTAGAAAGATAGTTTTGAATGACTGAGTATCACTACATAGCTTGACAGAGTTTGATTGTGACAAAGTCTAAGTTATGATGGTCTGCATTTTGCCGCAAGAAGATATTTTGCTTTGTGGTTTTGAAGGTATGATCTATGATGTCTGAAGAGTCTTTGATATGTTTTTGAGAAAGTATTGTGATCCGTAGTAAAAGTTCCAGTCTGACAGATGAACTGAACCCGTGGCAGTCTATGTTGGACGCCGACATGGTAAGTGCAAATTGTATGCGGTAAGTTCTATTGTTTAGAACTTAATCCTAATGGTGAAATAGTTGAGGCCAACATATGTGAATGTGATTCAAGTGTTTTTTGGATCCACGGTAATTTTGGTGAATGAATTTGATTGACAAGCTACTTAAGACATGACTAAAAGCTACACCCTATTAGGCCAACCTAATATGAAGACTTTAATTGTTGTGGATATATATATGGGATCAAATTTGGTGTTTGAGTGATGATGTGATGTGAAGGTGAATACATGTATGTGTGACATGTGAAGTAAGGTGATTTTGTGGAGGCTATAAGAGCAGAAGAAGAGAGATCTTGTTCCCATGTAAAAGCAGAGAAGTGAAATAGAGCAGTCAGAGATGAAGAGTTTTGAGATAGTACATCTGTGCTTAATTGGAACTGTAACCATGCATGTGTAGATGCAATCTGAGCAATTCAAATTGGTATTGAGCCATTCTTCTTCCTTCTTTCATTCTCCATTGAGCCTGTTTTGGCAGTGAGCCTTTCTTGCAGTGAGCATTTCTTTAAGCAGTGAACCCTGGGCAGTGAGCCTTCTTGTAATTTGGTATTGTTCCTACATAATATATTGTGAGCTAACACTCACCATGGTTTTTCCTATTTTTGGGTTTTCCACATAAAAATCCTGGTGTTCATGTGTGATGCATTACAGTTCTTTCTTCTATGTTTAATTTGCTTTGTTATTACATGCAATAAATGGATTACTAGTTTAACAAGTAAGAAGTTTAATAAAATACTGATTCACCCCCCTCTCAGTATTTTGGGTGTTTAACAATTGGTATCAGAGCCTAGTTCCTTGGAAGAAGTTTAACAGCTTAGGGAAGATCTTGAGGATTGAACACATGGAAGGTGAAAGGTATGCTACTCCTCCTGAAGAAATTGATTCAACTGGAACTATAGAAGAAGAATGCATGCTTGTCAATGAATAAGAACTCAGAATTACTCTTGAAGATCTTGAATAGGTTGAATTAGAAAACAAGGATATGAAAGATAATGTCAAGGAAGTAGATGAGTGCATCAAGAAATTAAGGGAGCAAGTCAAGAAGTTCAAAGAAAAATATAAGGAGGTCAGTGAACAATTGATATCTGCAAATGAAACCTTGAATGATATGAAAGTGGAAGTTGTAAAAAGAGCAAAAGTAGAAGATCTAAATTAGTTGGTGAAAAGCAAATCTGAAGACTACATAAAGCTTGAACAAGAATTTGTGGATCTGAAAGCTGATCTGAAACAAGCATGGATTCAGGAAGATAAATTCAGCGTGAGTGTTGCACAACTTGATAGAATACTTGATAGTCAGAAAAGTTTCGATGACAAGGAAGGCTTGGGATTTGAGAAAGGTGAAAGCTCTAAAGTAGGTCAAGAAAAAATGTTGAGATCAAGAAGGACAAAGGAAAACAAATCTAGAATCAAAGGAACAGACCTAGAGACCATTGGTCAGAAAACCAAATGCTCAAAGGTACCCTTCTTTCAATGGTTATTGTAATGCATGCAATAAGTTTGGTCATAATGCTACTTAATGTAGGAGCAAAATGAATCAAAATGTTCCATCATTCTCTAGTTAGTGTTTCACTTGCAATAAAGTAGGTCACAAATCTATTGAATGCAGAAGTCAGATAAGGAATGGTTACAACAATAGAAGGAATGCCCAAACTTTCAAAGGTAACTACTTTATATGCAAGAGGTTTGGTCATAGAGCTAGTGAATGCAGAAGTCAGATAAGGAATAACTATAATAATGGAAGGAATGCTCAATCTTTCAATGGGAATTATTTTGGATGCAATAGATTTGGACACAACAATGCAGATCAAGGATGAATGAAATGAACAATGGATAGAGAAATGTTGTATGCTTCAATTGCAACAAGCCTGGACATATTGCAAAGTTTTGTAGAAGCAAGAACATGAAGAAGAATAATCAGGCAGAGAAGAAAGAACTGGTAGAAAAGGCAGATCTAACAGAGATCAAGAAGGAGATGAACAAGATTTGGGTTAAGAAGGAATCACATGGTCAAGGATGGATCCACACTAGATTTTGGTGCAGGTACTTCCTCTGAGAAGTAAATTGAGAGCTTTGGCTCAAGGTGAGCTTAAATGCAAAATCCTATTCCCCCATCCAGAAGTGTGGTGCTGATATCCAGCATGAAGATATGAGATGTAAGATAGAATGATAGATCTTTTGGAGAAGATTCTAATAGAAAAGAACCTAATGTAGTGGATTACAGAGCAATTTAGATTGACTGTGGGTGGCAGAATAAGGGTTTGACAGCGTTTTGAAATAAGCATTTATGATGATTGAATCTCAATGGAAAGAGGATATAAGGAATTCATTTGAAAGAAAAATCACTTTGCATTCAAAGCCTCAAGTGACTAAAGAGGTTTGAGAAGTGAGCTAAGGTGAATCCAAGTGTTTAGTGATTGGTGCGAAGAAACCCTAACCAGAAACAAAAAGGTATTTAAAGTTATCTCTCTCTTGAAAATTTTTGTGTTGAGATGTCTACCCCTCAAGTAGTTGAGATAATAGAGAGGCCCCGCCTTAAATTCAAAAAGCATCATTTTAAATCATTAGAGACTGATCCGGATGACACATTTTCTAAAATTTCGCATGGTGTTATGCATATAGAAGACGTTAGGGCATATATACATGCAAACCTAGATGAAATTGATCATGGAAAATTAGGGGATATTTATCTAAAGGAACTAACTGATGACAAATTTGAGTTAAAAAAAGAATATAGTGCCCTGGTGGAGAAGAAATTGGATACCTGGTTAGATTTTCCTATGGTCCTGGATGATGCTTCGGTTAGGTATGTCTTGAGCAGGATTCATGACGAGTTCTTTTGGCTTGATGTGCCTTATATGATAACAAAGGATGCCATCAAAGTAGCTACTGGCATGTGTTCCATTGAAAAGGTTCTGGTATTGAAGTCTATGAAGAACAATACAATAATATAGTTGACAGGAGCAAAATTTGATGAAAGAGCATTAACTGTAAATTATATTGTGGATCCAGTGGTGAGATTTGCATCAATGGTTATTGGGTACAAGGTCTATTTCTCCAACAGGGAGAACTTAGTCTCTACAACAACCATATATACAGCTTATGATATAGTTAAGAACAACACAGACTATGACCTATGTGAGTTGCTCTGGCAATAACTGATGGAGAACTTAAAAAGGACAAAGGACACAAAATATCCCTTCAAGTATGGAACTCTAATCATTTGTCTATTCTTCTATTTTCTAAGGGAGTTACTAGGTATGGATAATATTGGTTGGCTTGGTCATTTACCAGTAATTGCACAAATTAGAAATCATCTGCAAAGTTTAGGAAATGTTAATACAAAATGCAATACTATGGGATTATTTCAAGAATTTCCAAAAGAAAATGTAGGCTAGGGCTAGAATCCCTGAAAAAGTTATACAAAAATATGAAAGGGACATTGTGTTCATGCTGGACAAGGACAAATGCCTCATGGAGACTATAGAACCTAGAATCGTATAGGTCCCAACCATGGGATATGAAGTCATAGAGGAAGTTTTGATTGGATTGGCTGAGTTGATGTTAAGCAAACCAAAAGACCCCAAGGAGGGAAGATTTGGAACATTTGAAGAATTATCTCTCATAGTGTTTATGGAACAAAAACAACTAGAAATCAAGAAGAATGCAAGAAAAATGGTAGTTGAGTTTGTTAAAAGCCAAGGATTTATAGATGAACAAATAAGTGAAACAAGAGCAAAGGCAGAGGCATCCAAGGCTACAAGTGCTCTAGAAGGGAAAACATCAAAGACTCTGGAGAAGAAAGAGGAGAAATCTAAGAAAGAAAAGTCTGCATCTAGGAGAAGAACAAGAGCCTCATCCTCAGCAGCAACTACCATTGAGGTTGAGAAAGAAAAGACAAAGTCTACAAAGCAAGTGCCAAAGAAGAAGTTGAAAGAGAATAAGAAAATAAAGAAAGCAAAGGCTACAAAGAGAGTATATGTAAGCCTTGGAGGAGAAGAAGAAGAAGAGGAAACTTCAACAAACGAGGAAGTTAAAGCGAAAAGGGCAAAAATAGGTGAAGCCACTTCTGAGAAGCCCTCTGGAAAGACTAAGGACAAGAAGAAGAAGAAAGAAGAAAATACTGAGAACAGAGAAGAAGAAGCAACTATATCCTTTGAAGCATTAGTTAGTGCATTTTCTTAGCATGGAACCCTAAAACCCATTGCTGATATGTATGATGAAATAGCTGATGCAGATAAGGTAATAATTGAGACAACAATTGTTAGATATTTGGACATGTTTAGTAAAGCATTAATTGAGGTTATAGATGAGTTGCTAGACAATTTGGCCAGCATCATGACAACAAGAAAAGAAGGGGCCATGGCCAAAGATGTTGAGATAAAAGAATATGTCTTGCTGAAACTTTGTCCAAACATCACAATAGAAGAAAAGGTCAAAGTCACTAAGAAGCTTAGTGATGAATTTAGAATCAAGAAGAGAGCCAATGCTTTGATGTCTAGTGACACCGAGAAACTGGTGAAGGAGACTAAAGAGATAACACTAAAGGTGCTACATGATCTACAAATCCCAACTTCTGCTAACACAAATGAAGAAGAGCAGAATGTTGATATTGACAGTGCAATTCCAGAGATAAATATGGAACATAATATGGAGCAAGGTATAGCTAATCCTCCAGTGGGCACAAGGGATGAAGAGGAAGTGAATACAGAACAAATTGAGGTTCAAAGTGGAATAGTTCCTCTCTAGACAAGATGAAATAAAAGAACCTGAGGGAGAAAAGAAGTCTGCAGAAGCAAAGGTAGCTCCAGAAGAGAATATACCTGAGAGACAAGAAGAGCAGAGAGAAGAGATGAATGAACAAATGATAGACAATCTTGCTCTGGAACCAGAAAGAAATGAACAAGATCACAGTCAAGAACCTCCTATGGAGAGAGAAGATGCCAAGACATCTCAAGTTGAAGAAAACAAAGACACCGTTGACTCTTTGAGAGAGTTTTTGGAAAAGCAGAAGGAAGCTCAGTTTTTTACTGTGCCTGAGCTATTAAAAGGACCTGTTAACCTTGCCACCTTGTCCCCACTACAGAAATTAAGATTTGGGAAAATCTTCAAAACCACTGCACATGAAGAGATATTGAAAGCTCATATTGAGGACAGCGAGCTGATTAAAGATGCATCAACAATTTTTGAAAAGTTGATGCCTGGAATAGGAGGGATACATCCTTGGCCCCTGCTGCACAAATGAAAAAGCTAATGGGATCAATCAAATCTCATTTTGAGTCCCTTGAAAAGGATGCAGAAAAGAACGTAAGGGCAGAGATTGATGACAAAAGGTTAGTGTGTATATGGAAAATTGATCTATTCTAAACTAATAAAAACCAAAAATCCAATAACATAAAAAAAAACGCATTTAAATAAAAGCCATGACAAATAATCAATGCAATAAAGGCTTTTACCGAAATTTGTGTTGTTTCCTTTGGATTGAATGTAGAATTGCTCAATGAAATTGCAAAGCCATAGCTGCAACAAGCAAGTGTAGTGCTCAAGAGATCAATGTCAAAAGATCGTTGTGGTGCTCAATCGACGCGTTGTGTATACTCAAAGCTCTGTTAAGTGTGCCTAAGAATATGATCGAAGAGAGAGAGGTAATGAAGGAGATGAGCGGGGTTTATATAGGTTTCAATGAAGATTGATCGATGGTCTAGATAATTCAGAAGAATCAATGGAGGATAACAGTTGAGGAACGTGCAACGAATGAGAAGAAGACAAGTGTCCTGCTTTCTTTTGCATGAGAGGAGTTATCAAGAATAGAAGAATGAGTTAACTGAAGAAATAAATCAATTAAAGAATAAAGCAATTAGTTAAGTGATTTAAAACAAGAAGAAGGGGTTTGCATGAGAAAAGAAAATATTTTACTTTATTAAATATAGAAATATTTAATTGATGAGCAAGAAAGCTTGAGTTATTTTAGAGATAACTCAAATTAGAAGAAAAAGCAATTTAAATAAATAATTGATTTATTTAAATTTAGAGAAGATATTTTGGAAGAAGTAATTAAATAATTAGAATTATTTAATTTAGAAGATTTAAAAGCAAATTAAATAAATAAATTTATTTAATTGTTGTGCATGATTTTGGAAGAACAGAAGATTATAAATAAAATATTTGATTTTATTTATTTTTAGAGGATTGAGATAATTTAAATAAATTTGATTTGATTTATTTAAATTTAGAAGAACAATTGATTTAATTAAATAATGTAAATTATTTAATTGTAGATAAGATAGAATTGTGATGAATTAATTAAATAATGGGATATATTTAATTAATGTGGATGTGAATTTTGGAAGGAGGATAATGATCAAATTAAATAATTAAAAATTATTTAATTGTGGAAGAATATAGAGGAATTTGATTTAATTAATTAAATAAAGAGGATTTATTTAATTAATGTTGAATTTAGGAGATTTAGAAGAATTTGATGATAATTAATTAAATAATTAGATTATTTAATTAATGTGTGAAATGCAGGTGATTAGACAGATAAGGGAATGCCAGTGATTTGACGACACGGTCATTTTAGGGTGTCTACATTTTGCCCCTCTTTGATGCAATGCAGCATGTAGCGTTGCGTCAAAGAAAATCGATTGTTGAAGATGTGATACAATTTACTGATGCCCCAGTGTAGGTAGTTGCCCCAGCGTAGCTTGACTGGTATCGTGACTGGTTCTTTCTCCTTGTAGAGCCAAGAAGAGATGTCCTCAATAGTTTCCTCTTTCAATAATCATTATAATATACATAAGTTGCAAACTCAGAGGGAGGTCATAAAGCATAGAATGAGCCTGCTCTGGGAGGTAGCAAGCTTCAAGATTGTTGGGAATTAAGGTGTCTCAACCTTGCAATTCCTAGAATTGATTTATTAATTATTTATTTAGTTATTTGCTCAATTTGTATTTTACTTGCACATTCAGTTTGGCATTTAGTTTGGGGTGGCATTGTGACATGTCATCCTACTTGTAATATGCTTTGAGTGGCCAAGTCAAACACATTTGGATTTTGGCATCCCATTTGAGGTGGCACTAATATGCCATGTGTCGGCATCTTGTAGTATGACAGAGGTGTTATTGTGTATGACAGAATCTATGATGCATAAGAGCCAAGTATAGAGATTCTCGGGACAAGTGAAGACAAGTGTCGTAAAGTATCTTTGCATGTTGAGAAGGCATCTTTGGGTGTCCAAGTTGGGCTATGACATATTGTAAGAGGAATTTATTATATTTAGCCTTGTATGACGGATTCTCTTACAACATTTAAGGTTGTTATGTTGGCTAGATTTTATGACAGCTGTAAGATGCGTAAGAGCATCTGTCATAGCTATTTTTAGCTTGGAGTGCTCCAACTTTGGGAAGTCAAATTTTCCATGTATGACAAATGAAAGAGAGGTATTTGCATCTTGGACAAGTTTCCTTTGATGTAGGAAAATGGCCATGTGGCCAAGATGGACGCCCATCTCTAGAAGCTTCTTGTTTATGCCTTGTAACTCTATAAAATGCATTGTTTTGGAGTTGTAGTTACATAGTGTTTGTTCAGGTACTGTTATGCTACCAGAATTACTCCAGAAATGACATTTGAAGACTCTTGGAAGAACTTGCATTGCAACTGTATTGTAAACACACCATTGTTTTGATAATACATTGTGCAGGTTTTAGAGTGTGGGGTTTTTTACCTAAAAAGGTTTTCCCCACGATATATCTTGTGTCACCTTCTTTATGTGTTGTGTTGTCGCTGTAATCTTATTGTTATGTGTTTAACATTGCTGCAATTGTAAGGATTAAAATAAATTTGCATACTATTCCCCTCATTAGATTGGTGTAAGAAGTGTGTTCCATGTACCTTGCTTCCTTTTAGTTGGTATCAGAGTTTGATCACCTATGATCCTAGTTGTTGGGCAGGGGTTTTTTGAGCTAATCTTCGATTGAGTGGGAGTCTGTGCAGAGTATTTTGTGATCTTGTTGCAGCAAGAAGATGGCAGGCACATCCAGTAGAATTGAATTAGAAAAGTTTAATGGCAGCAATTTCAAGTTGTGGAAACTCAAAATGGAAGACATGCTTGTTGATAGAGATCTATGGGAAGCTATATCAAGCACAAAACCAACGGCAATGCCTCAAGATGAATGGGATCTCAAAGATCGTAAAGCTAAGGGTCTTGTGAGACTCTGTTTAGCTAATTCTGTCCTGTTGAATGCTCATGAAGAGAAGACCACGAAGGAGCTATGGAAGAAACTTGGTGATGTTTATCAGTCTAATTCCCTGGCAAACAAGTTATTCCTATGGAAGAAGCTATATTCTTTGAGGATGGATGATGGAGGATTAGTTGGAGATCACCTGAATTCTTTTAACATGCTAGTTGCACAGTTGACATTCGTTGGTGTAAAGATGGAGGAGGATCATTGCATGACCTTGCTTTGTTCTTTGCCAGACTCGTGGGATCACCTTGTCATGGCCATTGGGAGTACTACAACCACCCTCAAGATGGATGAAGTGGTGTCTTCACTGTTATCTAAAGAGATGTGGAGAAAGTCTTCTAAATCAAGAAAGGAGGCTCTTGTAGTTTGTAGTAGACCCAAAGAGAAAGGGAAAAAGAAAGACAAGAAAGTTGAAAAGGGCAAATCCAAATACCATGGGAGATCCAAATCTCTTGGAAAGTCAAAGGCACTTTGTTGGAACCACGGTAAATTTGGGCACTTCCGAAAGGAGTGTAAAGAGGAGAAGAAGAAAAAGAAGAAAAACATCTCTAATTCTGATTCCAACAAGTCACAAGATGATGGTGATGCTTTTCTTGCAGCCTTGGCCACCCATGAATCAGAAGATGTGTGGTTGATTGACTCTGGTGCTTCCTTCCACATGACCTCACATTGAGGTTGGTGTACAAAGTATGAAGAATATAATGGTGGGAAGGTGTACTTGGGTGATGACTCTCACCTAAAGATAATTGACTATGGAAGAGTCTTGATCTGATTCTCTGATGGACGAGTGAAGGGGATCAATGGGGTTATGCACATCCTCGATTTAGCACAAAACCTACTCTCTATAAGTAAATTGAATGATGTAGGTGTGCATGTTGTCTTCTCAGGAGGAGGATGCAAGATGACGAGAGGAGCTATGGTGCTTGCTAAGGGTACTCAGAGAGGTACTTTGTTTCAGCTAGATGCATGCACTACTCAGTGCAATAGTTCTTCTATTTCGAAGAAAATACCTTTAGATTCTTCATCCTCACCATTAGAACCAATAGTAAATAAATGTGTTGCTTCTACTTCCGATGGTAGTGCTTTCTGGGTAGCTAAGGGTGCTCATGCTTTGGAAATGAAACTTCCTACTGAAAAGACAATGTTGTGGCATAAGAGACTTGGTCAAATTGGCGAGAAGGGTCTTAGAGCCTTAAAAAATAAAAACCTCGTCGAGGGGTTAAATGATTGTAATCTTGAGTTTAACTTTTGCGAACATTGTGTATATGGAAAACAAAATAGTGTTCAGTTTTACTCAAGTTCTCATAAGTCTTCTGGTGTGTTGGATCTTATTCATTCTGATGTGTTTGGTCCTGTGAATGTTCCTTCAATTTCGAAATTGTTGTATTTTGTATCATTCATTGATGATTACAATAGGAGGACATGGATTTATTTTCTTAGAAGAAAATCTTAAGTCTTTAGTTGGTTCAAAGAGTTTAAAGATTTTGTAGATAATCAGACTGGTAAAAATATTAAGTGTTTGAGAACTAATAACGGTGGTGAGTTTTGTTCCGCAGAGTTCGACAAGTTATGTAAAGAATATGGGATTGAAAGACATAAGCAAACTCCATATACCCCATAGCAAAATGGAGTTGCAAAGAGGATGAACAGAATGTTGATGGAGAGGGCTAGGAGTATTCTTAGTGGTGATAGCCTCGAACAAAAGTTTTGGGCTAAAGTTGTAGCCACTACTTTCTACCTAGTTAATAGGTCTCCTACTTCAGCACTAGTTGATAAGACACCCATTGAGGTGTGGTCTAGTAAGAAGCCATCATTGAGACATCTTCATTTTTGTGGTTGTGAGGAATATGCACATGTGCCTAAGGAGAAGAGGTCAAAATTGGAGAACAAGGTAGTTAAATGTATCTTCATTGGCTATGGTGTCGGTGTGAAAGGGTACAAGCTTTGGGATCCTATGGCTGAAAAGTCTTGTATAGCAAAAGTGTTATCTTCAGAGAGGTAACATCTTCTCCTGTTGTTTTACAGCCAGAAGAAAAATAAAATAAAGCGGATGTGGTTCAGTTTCCTACTACCCCTTAGAAGGCTGAACCGAAAGACCCAGTTGGACCTGATGATGAGGAGAGATCTTGCAGATGTAAGTTTAGAAGAAGAAGTAGAACCTCCACCTCAGCCTTTGAGGAGGTCTACATGAAACAAGAAGCAACTTGAGAGGTTTGGTTATACATTGCTTGATTCTAGTCGTGCTTTTTCTTTGCTTACTAACACTGATGAGCCTAGAACTATGATAGAGGCTATGGGCATGAAAGATGCAAGTTCCTAGAAGGAGGCCATGGAAGATGAGATGGCTTCTTTGGAAAAGAATAAAACTTGGGACTTGGTGCCTTTTCCTGATGGACGAAAACTTTTTGGATGCAAATGGGTGTTCAAGAAGAAATTTGGTGTAGATGGAACTGTTGAGAAGTATAAGGCTAGATTGGTTGCGAAGGGGTATTCACAAGTGGAGGGAATTGATTATAGTCAGATTTTCTCTCCCATTGCAAAGATGACATCTATTCGGTTCCTGTTATCTCTTGCAGCATTTAGAAGTGGAACAAATGGATGTGAAGACAACTTTTCTTCATGGTGACTTGGAGGAAGAAATCTACATGTCACAGCGAGAGCACTACATAGTGAAAGGTAAAGAAAATTTGGTTTGCAAGTTAAAGAAGTCTTTGTATGAATTGAAACAATCTCCTAGGATGTGGTACTTGAAGTTTGATGCCTTTGTGTTGTCTATTGGATTTCTGAGATCAAGATCAGATCATTGTGTGTATTACAAGTTTGACAATGATCATATTCTTATTATTGCATTATATGTTGATGATATGTTGCTGATTGAGAATGGTAAGAATATGATTTTTTATTTGAAGTCTCAGTTGTCAGCACAATTTGAAATGAAAAACTTAGGGGCAGCCAAGTACATTCTGGGGATGGAGATCTGAAGAGACAGAGCAAATAGAAAATTTTGGTTAGGCTAGAGTAAGTATGTTAACACTGTGTTGAATAGATTCAATATGTGGTGCAGGAGCACCCCTTCAACAAGCCAAATATACATATGAGGGAGATGACTAAGGTATTAATATGTTATCATATTTTATGCATTTCTATGTTTGTTGTGTTGTCCTGTTGGACTTGTGTTGTGATTTCATGTTTGTAATAAAAACCCCATCATGTGAACCAGTGTTACAAATTTGGCGTCCTGATAAGCCAATTTGAACATCTTGGGCAATTGGGGTATGTGGATGATTAGATCATGTGAGTTATGTTTAGGTGTCTTGTTAATGTGCTAAATTCATGTCATATGCCAAACATGTGTCGTGTGATCAATTAGATTTTTGGTATTCCAGTTGGAAGTTGTAACGACTCCAACTTCTTGTGTTCCGGTTGGAACTGAATGGGGAGAGATAAAAAAACATATTCTTGGAAGAAGAGAAGAGAGGATGTTTTTGATTGAAGAAATAGAAATTCTGTCAGTTTGTGTTTACAATTTCTATGTTCTGTGTTAAATCTCTATGGACTGAACTGTTCTGTGTCAAATTATTTGTTTCCTAGTTTAGTTTTCTATTGTCGAGATGCAAGATTGAAACCATTCCACTGGTGGATTTCTTTGAAATCAGTGGAATGGATTATGTACATAGTTTTCTACTTTGTTTCTTTTTGTTTGTGTTTATGGCAGAATGGAACAGAGGATCCAATCTCTGAAGGAGTTTTCACAGTAGAGAGTCTAGCATCTCTATGTGCTAGGGCTCAATTGAATAAGGACTGCGAGTCGGGTTGCAGAGGACGTCCTCCACATTAGATTTTGGTGTTATTTCACTGGAGATATATTTCCTATGTATATCGCAACTATATGCGAATATACATTTCCTGTAGAGTGTGTCGGAAGTTAACTTTCTACGGATACAAGTGTTGACCAGCTATAGCGGTCAAAGTGTATGAAGACTCATTTGGTGATCGATGGTAGAAGGTTCAACAAGTGCAGCGGTTCATCGCTGATAGTATTAAGTGTAGTGATAGTTGAATCGACGGTTGAACCGGTTCAATGGTTCAACGGTTCAGCAGTTCAACCGATAGCTGCCGACAGTGTTAAGACTGTGCGATGGAAGTACTTTGAACTGATAGTTGGAGGTTCAAAGGTTCAATGGTAGATATGGTTCAATGGTTCATTTAGTCCATTTGGTTCAATGAGTTCATCCGAATCAAAAGATTCAAGGAGTTCATTTGGTTTGACGAGTTCATGGGTTCAATGAACTTGGAGGTTTCAAGTGGTTCAAAGGTTCAACCACAACAATAGTTCTAGATTTTTAATCTATTTTCACCACTTTGCTGTGTGCTCTGCATCAAGTGGTATCAGAGCAAAGGAGTATCCTTTGGGTAGAAGAAAAAGACAAGATGTCAGAAGGAGAAGGGTCAGAAGAGTACCCAGCGAAGATGACCAACGCTGAGTTGGCTATTCTAGTGAAGAAACAATTGGTAGAAAGTAAAGCCGTTAGGGCTCAGATTCAGGCCTTGAGAAATGAGTTGGAGAAGTTGAGGGAAAAAGTAGAGAAGGGAGAAGAAAATTCTGGTGATGAAGAAGATGGAGCTGAAGAGAAGATCCCTAGGCAGGAAGAGATGGAGGTTACTGCAGACCAGAGACCCTTGCTCAATGCCCTCAAATCCATGGAGAGAAGGACCATGGATATGAAAATAAACCTGCCCGTGTTTGCAGGCAAAATGGATCCTAATTCAGCGATGGAGTGGATTGACTCCTTGAATAATTTCTTTGAGACCGAGGAGATACCAGACCACCAAAGGGTGAAGATGGCCCAATCCAAAATGAAAGGGGCTGCACTAACTTGGTGGACTTTCATCCAAGATGACAGGGTGAAAGAGGGAAAGAATAAAGTTGCTACTTGGAAGAAGATGATGGCTTTAGTGAAGGAAGCCTATGTTCCATTGGATTACAACATCCAATTATAGAAGAGGAAACAAAACTTGAAATAGAAGGAGTTAGATGTCAGCTCATACATTGAAGAATTCATGAAACTCTGTGTAAAGGCAAAGGTAAAGGAGGGTGAGAATGAGAAGGTGGCAAGGTACCCTCAATGGATTGAGGTTTAACATCCAAGAATATTTAAATCTGCATAGCCCAGATACAGTCCAAAAGTGCTACCAATTGGCACTCAAGGTGGAAGAGAAATTAAAGAGAAGACAAGAGCAGAATAGTAGAGGAAGAGGGAGACAACAAAGAGGGGGAAGAAGTCCTTTCAGAGGCAGAGGAAATGGATTTGGATACCAAGGTGAATCAAATCAAGAGAGTAGCAAAGGAGACAACAATCAAACTCAAGGAGGAAGTTATAATCAAAGAGGAAATTTTAGGTGCAGAAGACCATCATTTAGAGGGAGATCTTAGGGCAAAGGACCTCTCAGATGTTACAATTGCAATCAAGAAGGCCACATGGCCAGTAGATGTCCAGATAAGGCAACAAGTTCAATGGGAGAAAGGAGAACAAATCTGATTGAAGAATCTGATTGCCAAAGTGTAGCTCAAACACTTTTCAAAGTGTGAATGCTCCTGACAGTTATGGGTATCCTAAGAGAGGAGAAGCTTTGATGATGAGGAGAGCAATGAGGAAGTCTCTCTTCAGAACTACTTGCAAGGCAGGAGGAAAGGTATGTAAAGTTCTGATTGACTCTGGATCTACTGAAATTTTGTGTCCATTGAAATGGTAGAAAAACTTAAGCTTAGAAGATTGCCACATCCATGCCCATACAAGGTCTCATGGCTTACTCATGGTCAGCAAACAGTTGTGGAAGATTAGGCTTGGGTAGAATTTCAAATTGGAATATACAAGGACAGATTATTGTTTGACATTACCAAGATGGATGCTTTCCATCTCCTATTTGGAAGACCATGGCAAGATGATTTGAAAGCACACCATGAGAGTTAGAAACACATATTCAATCACCAAGGATGGTAAGGTGATAGAGTTACTACCATTGATGGAGAATGAGGAGGAATCAAAAGGGAAAGAAGTTAAGGTGATGATGGTAGAAGGCAAACAATTCATGAAAGAGATAGTGGAAGAAGGTGCAGTTGCATATGCTCTATTTCCATGCCTAAAGGTGAACAAGGAGCAGCAGCAGGAAGTCAAGGGAGAGAAAAAGCAAAGGTTCATAGATCATGTTGTCCAAGAGTTATTGGACAAGTACAAATGCATCATCTCTGATGGAATGCCAAGGTCCCTACCACCTATAAGGGACATCAGCCATTGCATAGATCTGATCCCAGGATCTACACTTCCAAACAAGGCAGCATACAAGCTTACCCCAGACTAGAATGCAGAGGTAGCAAGGCAGATTAAGGAGTTGTTGGAGACATGCCTAATTGGCAAGAGTTTAAGTCCATGTGCAGTACCGGCTGTACTAGCACCAAAGAAGGAAGGCACTTGGAGACTTTGTACTGATTCAAGGGCTATCAACAAGATAACAATCAGGTATAGGTTCCCAATCCCTAGGATAGAAGATTTGCTTGATTGCTTGGGGGTGTTAAATATTTCACAAAAATAGATCTAAAGAGTGGCTATCATTAGATTAGGATTAGGCCAGGAGATGAATGGAAAACTGCATTCAAGACCAATGAGGGGTTATATGAGTGGAAGGTCATGCCTTTTGGTTTATCCAACACCCCTAGTACTTTTATGAGATTGATGAATGAGGTCTTGAGGGAATTCATACGCAAATTTGTCATAGTATATCTAGATGACATCTTGATTTTTAGTAATACAAGGGAAGAGCACCTCAAACATATAGACTTGGTCCTCAAAAGGTTACATAAAGAATAGCTAATGATCAATTTGGAGAAGTGTTTGTTCATGCAGGAGATCATCTATTTGGGTTTTGTCATTTCACAGGAAAAACTAAAAATGGATCAAGAGAAGGTAAATGCCATATTATCATAGCCAACACCTAGAACTATGAATGATGTTAGAAGTTTCCATGGGTTAGCAACCTTCTATAGGAAGTTTATAAAAGGGTTTAGTCATGTTTGTGCACCCATGCTTGACACCATAAAAGGAGGACAGAAGTGCAGATTCACTTGGACAAAGGAGGTAGATGAATCTTTTGAAACATTGAAGAAGAAGGTGGCAGAGCAGCCCGTCCTTGCACTTCCTGACTTCAACAAGTTTTTTCAGGTAGAATGTGATACAAGCCACATGGAAATTGGGGCAGTACTTAGTCAAGAAGGTAGGCCTATTGCATTTTTTAGTGAGAAACTAAATGATGCAAAGAAGAGATACTCATCATATGATTTGGATATGTATGCTCTAGTACAGTCACTCAAAAAGTGGAGGCATTACTTGATGCCAAAAGAATTCATAGTGTTCATAGATAATCAGGCCCTTAGTTTCATAAACAGTCAAGAGAAGCTGAACCATAGGCATATGAAGTGGGTGGAGACTTTGCAAGCTTTCACCTTCACACTCAAGCACAAGAAAGGGGTCAAGAAAAAGGTAGCAGATGCTTTGCGCAGGAGGGATCTAACCATAAATCAGATCTAATTGGAGAGTGTTGGCATTGACTCTTTGAAGGCCATGTATGATGTTGATGAAGACTTTGGAGAGATATACAAGGTATGTACTTCCTTTGGTGACAAATATCATGTTGAGTTCTCTGAATTTCTGATCCAAGATGGATTACTTTCCAAGGGTGGACAGTTGTGTATTCCACGGTGTTCTATGAGGTTGAATATCATTAGGGAGAAGCATTGTGGGGCCATGGCAGGACATTTTGGTCTAGATAAGACTCTTGATCTTGTGAAGAGGCATTACTATTGGCCCAAATTACAGTCAGATGTGAGGAGATTTGTGGAGGCATGTGTGATATGTCAGAAAGCAAAAGGGAGATCAACTAATGCAAGTTTGTATCAACCACTACCCATTCCTTCTAGGCCATGGGAGAGCATAAGCATGGATTTTGTATTGGGTTTGCCTAGAACCAGGAAGGGATATGATAGTGTTTTTATTATAGTAGACAAATTTAGTAAAATGGCACATTTCTTGCCATGCAAAACCACTTGTGATGCTTCATATGCTACTAATCTATTTTTTAAAGAGATAGTAAGGATACATGGTTTGCCATTGAGCATAGTGTCAGATAGAGATGTGAAATTTATTGGCCACTTTTGGAGGACTCTTTGGAAGAAGCTTGGAACAAATTTATCCTTCTCATCAGCCTACCATCCTCAAACGGATGGGCAGACTGAATTTGTTAACCGTTCATTGGGAAATCTGTTAAGATGTTTGACAAGGCAGCATGGAGAGAAGTGGGATAACATTCTATCCCAAGCAGAATTTTCCTATAATGACACTATCAATAGGAGTATAGGGAAGTCACCTTTCTAGGTGGTATATGGCATTCATCCAAGGGGTATTTTGGAGTTAAGAGATCTGCCTATCGGAGAGTCTATTAGTGCAGATGGAGAATCTTTTGCATCAGCCATCAAAGAGGTGCATGATCAAGTCAAGACCCAACTCCAACAAACTACATTGAAGTACAAAGCCTATGCTGACAAGAAGAAGAGAGATGTACAGTTTGATGTTGGAGATTTGGTGTGGGTTAATCTGAAGAAGGAGAGGCTCCCAAAAGGTAAACATACCAAACTAATGCAGAGGAAGATTGGACCATGTTAGATTTTGAAAAAGTGTGGACATAATGCTTATGAGATCCAACTCCCTCCTGATATTGGATTATCACCCATTTTCAATGTATGTGATTTAACTCCATACAAACATAATGCAGATATAGAATAGGAACCATTGCAGGGTACAACAGACGATGATATTCCTAAGCACGATCCACCAAAATTGAAGAAGATTTTAGACACAAGAGTAACAAAGAAAACAAGAAACAAAGAGTACATGGAGTACTTGGTGGCTTGGCAGGGAAAACCTGATTCAGAAGCAGTTTGGATGATAGAAGATTAGATCACAAACCATGATACAGACCTTCAAACTCTCATCTCAAGTGGGCTTGAGATTTCTTCTCCCGGGGAGTATGGTGCAGGAGCACCCCTTCAACAAGCCAAATATGCATCTGAGGGAGAAGACTAAGGTATTAATATGTTATCATATTTTATGCATTTCTATGTTTATTGTGTTGTCCTGTTGGACTTGTGTTGTGATTTCATGTTTGTAATAAAAACCCCAACATGTGAACCAGTGTTACAAATTTGGCGTCCTGATAAGCCAATTTGAACATCTTGGGCAGTTGGGGTATGTGGATGATTAGATCATGTGCGTTATGTTTAGGTGTCTTGTTAATGTGTTAAATTCATGTCATATGCCAAACATGTGTCATTTGATCAGTTAGATTTTTGGTATTCCGATTGGAAGTTGTAACGACTCCAACTTCTTGTGTTTCGGTTGGAACTGAATGGGGAGAGATTAAAAAAACATATTCTTGGAAGAAGAGAAGAGAGGAAGTTTTTGATTGAAGAAATAGAAATTCTGTCAGTTTGTGTTTACAATTTCTGTGTTCTGTGTTAAATCTCTGTGGACTGAACTGTTTTGTGTCAAATTATTCATTTCCTAGTTTAGTTTTTTGTTGTCGAGATGCAAGATTGAAACCATTCCACTGGTGGATTTCTTTGAAATTAGTGGAATGGATTATGTACATAGTTTTCTACTTTGTTTTCTTTTTGTTTGTGTTTTGGTGGAATGGAATAGAGGATCCAATCTCTGGAGGAGTTTTCGCAGTAGAGAGTCTAGCATCTCTATGTGCTAGGGCTCAATTGAATAAGGACTGCGAGTCGGGTTGTAGAGGACGTCCTCCATGTTAGATTGTGGTGTTATTTCACTGGAGATATATTTCCTATGTATATCACAACTATATGCGAATATACATTTCCTGTAGAGTGTGTCGAAAGTTCACTTTCTGCGAATACAAGTGTCGATCGGCTGTAGCGGTCAAAGTGTATGAAGACTCATTTGGTGACCGGTGGTAGAAGGTTCAACAAGTGCAGTGGTTCATTGGCGATAGTATTAAGTGTAGCGATAGTTGAACCGACGGTTGAACCGGTTCAACGGTTTAGCAGTTCAGCTGATAGCTGTCGACAATGTTAAGACTGTGCGATGGAAGTACTTTGAACTGATAGTTGGAGGTTCAATGGTTCAACGGTAGAAATGGTTCAATGGTTCATTTAGTTCGTTTGGTTCAATGAGTTCACCCGACTCAAAAGATTCAAGGGGTTCATTTGGTTTGACGGGTTCATGGGTTTAATGAACTTAGAGGTTTCAAGTGGTTCAAAGGTTCAACCACAATAATAGTTCTAGATTTTTAATCTATTTTCACCACTTTGCTGTGTGCTCTGCATCAGTATGGTGGATTGCAGACCATTGACTGTTCCTGTTAAGATGGGGACAAAGTTATCTATTGATGATTGTCCAAAGTCTCCTTCTAAGATAGAGGATATGAGTAGAGTACCTTATGCTAGTGTAGTTGATAGCTTGATGTATGCTATGGTCTGTACAAGACCATACATTGCCCAAGCAGTGGGAGTCCTTAGTCAGTTTATGGCTAATCCTGGATGGGTACATTGGGATGCAATGAATAGAGTGTTCAGATATTTGAGGGGTACTTCCAAATATTCCTTATGTTATCATGGTTATCCTACTAGACCTCAGCATTCTGTGAGTATTCATGGATTTGTGGATTTTGATTGGGCAGGTGACATTGACAACAGGAGATCCACCAGTGCTTATGTGTTTACCATGTTTGGTGGTGCTATTAGTTGGATGGGTAAGCGACAACCTGTGGTTGCTTTCTCCATGACAGAAGCAGAGTACATGATAGCAACTTATGCTTGTAAGGAATCCATTTGGCTGAAGAGGTTGTGTTCAGATGTTGGTTTTGATGCAGGACAGACTACTATCCATTGTGACAGTCAGAGTGGGATTTGCTTAGCAAAGAATCCTACTTTCAATGCCAGAACAAAGCACATTGATGTTTAATTTCATTTTGTTCGAGATATGGTAGAAGATGGGAAGGTGATCTTGGAAAAGGTTGACACTTTGAAGAATGTTGTAGATGCATTGACTAAACCTGTGGGCACAGATACATTCAGATGGTGTTCGAAGTCTATGGGCCTCTTGGCCCCTAGCAATTAAATCTTGTCTCTCTATTGGCTCTTGCAAGGTGTTTGACAAGTGGGAGAATGTTGGGAATTAAGGTGTCTCAACCTTGCAATTCCTATAATTGATTTATTAATTATTTATTTAGTTATTTGCTCAATTTGTATTTTACTTGCACATTCAGTTTTGGCATTTAGTTTGGGGGGGCATTGTGACATGTCATCCTACTTGTAATATGCTTTGAGTGGTCAAGTCAAACACATGTGGATTTGGGCATCCCATTTGAGGTGGCACTAATATACCATATGTCAGCATCTTGTAGTATGACAAAGGTGTTATTTGTATGACAGAATCTATGACGCGTAAGAGCCAAGTATAGAGATTCTCGGGACAAGTGAAGACAAGTGTCATAAAGTATATTTGCATGTTGAGAAGGCATCTTTGGGCACCCAAGTTGGGCTATGACATGTTGTAAGAGGATTTTACTATATTTAGCCTTGTATTACATATTCTCTTACAACATTTAAGGTTGTTATGTTGCCAGATTTTATGACAGCTGTAAGATGTGTAAGAGCATCTGTCATAGCTATTTTTAGCCTGGAGTGCTCCAACTTTGGGAAGTCAAATCTGCCATGTATGACAGATGTAACAGAGGTATTTTCAGCTTGGACAAGTGTCCTTTGATGCGAGAAAATGGCTATGTGGCCAAGATAGACGCCCATCTCTAGAAGCTTCCTATTTATGCCTTGTAACTCTATAAAATGCATTGTTTTGGAGTTGTAGTTACATAGTGTTTGTACAGGTACTCTTATGTTGCTGGAATCACTCCAGAAACAACATTTGAAGACTTTTGGAAGAACTTTCATTGTAAGTGTATTGTAAACACGTCATTTTCTTGATAATACATTATGCAAGTTTTAGAGTGTGGGGTTTTTTACCTAAAAAGGTTTTCCCCACGATATATCTTGTGTCACTTTCTTTATGTGTTGTGTTGCTGCTGTAATCTTATTGTTATATGTTTAACATTGCAGCAATTGTAAGAATTAAAATGAATTTGCATACTATTCCCCTCATTAGATTGGTGTAGGAAGTGTGTTCCATGTACCTTGCTTCCTTTCAAAGATTGCATCCCTAACCAAGCTAGTAGCAATAGCAGATAAGACAAGGCAAATCATTGAGGCCCCTGCTATCGTAAAGAAAGAAGAAGAGTTGGTGTCCCAGATTAATGGGCACATATTAGTTTTGAGTGACGCCAAGGCTAGTTGGGATGAAGAAGTGCAGCTAAAGAAAATCTACAAAGATGTTCTCCTTGAACAATAGTAAGATATTTTGATTTCACTTGTATATATGTGGAAAGTAGAAAAATAGTTTTGAAATTTTGGCAACTTGTACATATCCTTGTATCATACACCTTTGCCATTGATGTCAAAGAGGGAGAAGAAATGAAGAATTTGAAAAACATTTGAAAAATAATAAGAGAAGCAGAAAGATAGGGGGAGCAGTGTGTAAAGAGAAAGGAGGAGATTATTGGCAACTTGGTATAATGATTTTGCATGATGTTTGAAGATGTTGTCATTGATGGTAACAAGAAAAGGAACAAGGTTAGAACATAAGTTTTGGTTTGGTGAAAAAGACTTAGTCATTTTGGCTAAGTGTTGGCAGTACACAAGAGATAGTGACAGAGAGGTAGTGTAATGGCTGGCATTGGTCTGCAGTTGAAGATTAGATCATGCGGTTCTGGTATGTTTTGTGAAATCCTTAAGTAATCGTATATCCAAGATTTTAGCCCTTGACAAGTACCGGAAGCATATCTTCAAACACTCTAAGTCTGGCAAAGCAAAAGACAGTGATATTCAGAGCAGAACACTCAGTTGAATTGGTCTGCATTTCTCTGGTGTTGCATATCTTGTTATGCAATTTTGAGGTGTTGTAAACACTTGTATGAAGTGTTTAAATCCAGAGTTGTAGGTTCTGAAGTCCACTGAAAAGATAGTTTTGAATGACTAAGTATCGCTACATAGCTTGACATAGTTTGATTGTGATAGAGTCTAAGTTCTGATGGTCCGTATTTTGCCGCAAGAAGATATTTTGCTTTGCGGTTTTGAATGTATGATCTGTTATGTTTGAAAATTCTTTGATATGTTTTTGAGCAAGTATTGTGATCCACAATAAAAGTTCCAATCTGATAGATGAACTGAACCAGTGGTAGTCTGTGTTGGAGGCTGACATGATAAGTGTAAATTGTATGCAGTAAGTTCTATTGTTTAGAACTTAATCCTAAGTGGTGAAATAGTTGAGACCAACATATGTGAATGTGATTCAAGTGTTGTTTGGATCTGCGGTAATTTTGGTAAATGAATTTGGCTGACAAGCTACTTAAGACATGACTAAAAGCTACACCTTATTTGGCGGACCTAGTATGAAGACTTTAATTGTTGTGGATATATATGGGATCAAATTTGGTGTTTGAGTGATGATGTGATGTGAAGGTGAATACATGTATGTGCGACATGTGAAGTAAGGTGATTTTGTGGAGGCTATAAGAGCAGAAGAAGAGATAAGGTGATTTTGTGGAGGCTATAAGAGCAGAAGAAGAGATATCTTGTTCACATGTAAAAGCAGAGCAGTGAAATAGAGCAGTCAGAGATGAAGAGTTTTGAGTCAGTACATTTGTGCTTCATTAGAGCTATAACCATGCATGTGTAGATGCAATTTAAGCAGTTCAAACTAGTAGTGAGCCTTTCTTGTAGTGAGTATTTCTTTGGGCAGTGAGCCCTAGGTAGTGAGCCTTCTTGTAATTCGATATTGTTCCTACATAATATATTGTGAGCTAACACTCAACATGGTTTTTCCCAGTTTTGGGTTTTTTGCATAAAAATCTTGGTGTTAATGTGTGATGCATTGTGGTTGTTTCTTCTATGTTTAATTTGCTTTGTTATTGCATGCGGTAAATGGTTATCTAGTTTAACAAGTAAGAAGTTTAATAAAATATTGATTCACCCCCCACTCTCAGTATTTTAGGTGTTTAACAAGTTGTACAGTCTGTACCAAAGGATTTGGCCCCTTTGAAATTTACAAAATTTGCACTAGTATATTATCAACAATAAATATATAATATATGAATTCATTCACACACTAAAAAATAGCCATGATATTAGGACTAGAAAAATACCAAACTATAAATTCTCACTATAAGCACAAGGGTGATTTCTGGGTGAAATCACACAAGCCATCTAGAAGGGCTCTCATCACTAAAACTAGGTTCACCAAAGGATTTTCATCCTCAAGAAAACAAAAGAACTCATGTTCAACATAGAAAAAATGAAAATAAATTGATAGTAACCCTTCTTCTGAAGACCAAACCTCCTTTTGTAGCTTTTTAGAGCTATTTTAGAAAAAGTGTTTTTTCGTTTTCACCACTTTTTTGAAAAATGTTTTTTACTTTTTCATTATTTTAAAAAAAAAAACTTTTTCCTTAATAAAATATAAAGTGTCCTTATGACCAATTTTCAACCCCATGAGCCTAGCGACACTTTATCTGCATGCTTAAAATACCCTTTTAAATAATTTAATGTAAGATGTCGATTAAAATATTAATCAAAGGTACCTCTTTGATAACTTAATTTAATTATTTAACTTATTTTCCCTTTACTAACACCCAAAAGCCTACAAGAAAACTTAGGAAAATAGGCTAATGGTTACCAATTGCCTACACTCGAGAAGGGGACATTACAAACTACTTTAAATTGATTATAAGTGTGCATTAACCAACCATGTAGATTCTAGAAAATTTGAGTTTAATGTTTATCACATGATTTCAATTTGATAATGTTTATCAAATGAAAACTACATTTAGAAAATAGATGAAACATTCATTCTACACTATAGGTCAAATAGTAAAAGACCATAAATAAGATTGCCTTGCCCACAAATGAAATCAATGCCTTGAAAATGATTAAGTTCTAACTACACTATTTTTCAATTATCCATTAAGATAATTATTAATTAATAATCATGTACTAAATAACTAGAATTTAGAACAAGAATAATGAGATAAACTACATTTATATAATTGTTGTTTTAAATAAAAGAAACAAAACTAAGAATAGAAATCTCATCTAAAATAGTAGTAAAATCTAACTAAAATAGAAAATAAATTAATTCAAGCTCAGTAAGTAAACTATAGAAAATAAAATACAAAAGCAAGGTATATCCATTAAAAGAATAATGGAAAGTTGTAAGGACCAAAAGATAATGACATCTATTGATTATGAGGGAAAATTTACATATAAAATGGGCTTCCTAAGAAACCCTAAAAAATCAAAATTTATCTCATATAATACATATTATTTAAATAAAAATAAAAATAAATTACTTAACTACATGAGTTAAGTGGGGGCACATGTTTCTATTACAATTTTTTAAGAAACTCAAGTTCACTATTTTTTAAAAGTGGTAACACATATTTATATTATAACTTTTTTAAAAACTTAAGTTCACTTTTCATTTTATATTATATTTTTAAATGTGGTAACACATGTTTCTAGTATAATTCTTTAGGAAACTCAAGTTCACTATTTTTTAAAAGTGGTAACAAATATTTTTATTATAATTTAAAAAAAAAACTCAAGTTCAAATTTCATTTTATATTATTTAAAAAGTCTTTTATCTTAAAGTTATATTTTAAAAGCCACACTTTCTAATTACGCTGAGAGGCGTAACTACAATGGCAACACAGGGTGAAATGGTGTGAGCGTGTTAAGAAAAACAAATTTAAAGAATAATTAAATAGCCGACATATAAAATAATAGCCGTCAAATACAACATTAATAATTGAAACATATATAAAACATAAATGTTTAAAAGTCTCCAATACCGAAAACAACAAAAAAAAATCACTAATTATAGAAGTACAAAATAAAAATCAAGAAGTTGTAAAATCAAGAATCAACGAAAATCATAGGTATGAATTTCGTAATTTGCTGGAATAATAGTGTTAGTTGTGTATGCATAAATCATTTCATACTGCTAGAATATTAAAAAAAATCAAATTCATTGGTAAAATATCAAAAAAATAAATCTCTGCATTTTGTTTTGTTTTTGTAAACTTTAATTACTATTAAAGAGTTATTTATCAAAATTTTGTGTTGTATAATATGTAATTTAATTTAGTTAGGGTTTGAATTTTTTTTTTGGTATTTAGCTAGGGTTTTATTAACTGATCCTTTCATTTTTAATATAGATTAAGACTTTATTATTTTAAAAATATATGTAAACAAATAGCCTAAAGTATTTATTTGTAAATAAACCCTAATAAAATATAGTTATAAAATAACATTTTCCATCTTCTCAAACGTTTGTAGATTTTGCATTAATCAAAACATATATACATATAGTGTTGAAAATCTTAAAAGGTAAAACCCTAATTTATAAAATATTATTTTAGGTCAATATATTAAACCCTATATTATTTACTTTGAGATGCTTTAAAAATATATCTAAGAGAAACTAAGTTTGAAAAAATAAAAAATAAATAAAAATATTAGCATTAATCAAAACATATATACAAAATCAAACATTATTTACCATAAATTTATGGCACTATAGTTTATTAGGTTTAGAATTAGAATTAAATTTTATTATGTAGAAAATAAAATTAAATTAAATTGATGCCTCCATAGTAAATTCCATAAAATATATTTGACTATACTTTGCTCCTTTTTTATTTATATGATAAAACCCTAATAAAATAACATATTAATTGATTGTGCAGAAAACAAAATGAAACCCTAATAAAATATAGTGACACTTTACTATGGAGTCATCAATTTAATTTTTTTTTTCTGACATAATAAATTAAATATATTTATTTTTAAAAAACTAGCATATCTATATTTAAAAATATATCTAAAATACACCGAGAGATATCCTTCTCAAGGAGCCTATTTTTTAATCAATTTAGCACACAAGTGGAATAGGCACCTTGAGAAGGATATCTCTAGGCATATTTTAGATATATTTTTTTATGTATATAGGGGAGAGAGCCCAATAGTGGTGCGGGTACCAATAGCTATTATAGTACATGTACATTGAAAGCCCAATATTTTAGAAGTATGGAACTAGTCGTTGTAAGAGAGGACCCAATAGTTGAACAAAATATGCCCATAACATTCAAAAAACAACAAATCATATGATGCCACATTAACACACCAAAAAACATGACTTAATGCACCACTATTGGTCTGACTTTTTTTAGAGGCCTATTATGACGCCTCCAAAAAAAGTGTCATCCACGTGGCAAATCGATGTCCAACATGTTAAAATGAAATATTTAGGTTGTCCACGTCATCGTCTACGTGGAAAAGATAATTTTTTTTATTTGGATGATGTGGCGTGCCAGGGGGAGGGGGGAAGTTAGGGTGACCCACTATGGGTCCCTCTCCCCTAAAAAAGAAAGAAAGAATATTTTACAATAGCTTTTTTGTTTTCTTGCTCTAAAATATAAATAAAAATTGTTAGCTTTTTTCTCTTCAATAATTTTTTTTTTTGCTAAATAAGTTCTATCATAGGGGGTAGCTCCCTTTATATTATATTGAAAGTTCATACAAAAACCTTCTTAAATAGCAATATGAGATTACAAGTAATTAGATGAGGGTCTTCAATACATATTTATTATGAATACTTTTTTTTTTGTTTTTATTTTTCTTTGTCCAATTATAATTTTATTATGAATATTTGTTAGCTTTTTTTTTCAATAATTTTTTTATTTTTCATTCTACAATACATATAAGAAAAAAATATTTTAAATGAGAAGAATTTTTAAAGAAATAATTTTTTTAACTATATAAAATTTAAATTAGCTTAAAAATACTAAAGAAAAATTTGAATGTCACTTTAAAATATTAATCTATTATTATTTTTCCATGTATGTTTATTTAGATATGTTTATATATATGATTTTTGAAATTCTCTTTAGATTTGTTTTTTTTTTCTAAATAATGAAAATATTTTTAGAGAACAAAATAATTTCTATAATAGAACTTAAGAATGATAAATCTAAAAAATAAAAAGAATCTTTATTTTTTAGAAATATGATTGAGATAGAATAGGATATGTAGAGTCAAATTAACCATCATGAGATAATTCACATGATTTTAGAAAGTTTAATGTAATAAAATAATTTTTTTATTTTTATTTTGGATGATGTCACCGTAACAGTTGATTTCATATTTTAGTTAATTTTTTTTAATTCATTTTTTTGATGATGTCATCCTGAGGAGGCCCAATTTTTATGTAAATTTTGTTGAACACATAGAAATGTTGAGAGGGGGCAAATCAACATATATTAAAACTAAACTACTTCATTTGCAGATTAGATCCATTTACTTAGAGAACAAAAAGTAAACCATGCAACACATTCATCAACACAATAACACCAAGATTTTTACGTGGAAAAGCTAAAACTGGGAAAAACCATGGTGAGTGTTAACTCACAATATAATGCTCACTGCTATATAAAAGTTTACAATATTGTTTTAGGGATACAACTCCCTTCTGACTTTGTTTTAGGGCTAGAACCCAAGGAAACTACTACTCCCTGAAGAAAATTCACTGCTACGAAGAATTATAATGATAAATAATACTATGAACTTCTATGGAAGAAGCATCTGACTCATGCTGAAATTGCAGTCCTTTTTTTTGCACAATTACTCCATCATACTGATTCTGCACACTTCATAATTTTTATTCTACTTTGTCACATTCACACACACATCTACCCTTCACAAATGACTTGATCTCCTATAAATACCCTCTGCAACACTTCAAAACATTGACCAAGTTGGCACCATAAAAACCTTTAGATGAAACGTGTAACTCTTCAAGGGTCGGCTTCAACTTATATAATATGTTAGGAAAACAAGTTGCAGACCACAACATCTCATAATAGACTTCAAGGAACATCATTACACACTTTGTAATGTTAAAGCAATTGATCAGGATTACCACACATGATAAAAACCAAACTATCGGCTCAAGCTACACAAACACTACTGACTGTTCATATTCATACTACTAGGGAGAAGCTAAAAACATCATGCGGACCAAGATTTCAATAATGTATCTTCCTAACATCATCCATATACCTTTCTACTAAAGTATCATATCATTTTATACATCCACAAATCAAGAAACATGTTGAACTGCTGAAAACAGAGTATTCCAGACTAACTGTGATATTCTACAACTCAGGATATTGTATTGTGGTACACTAAAACCTCTGAAACTGTTAGAAATGAACTTATACATAATTATATGCATATTCCTAGATCCAAACATTCTTATTTAACACTTCCAAAAAAGAACAAAGATTTGACTTAGGTATACTAGAGTTCGAAGAACAGTGATATACAATTCTTCATTAACTGACTTATATATCTTGTGTGTTACAGAAAATAAGATATATTTGCATGTGGTTCATACCTGAGATACATTAGAGCATGTAGAATCTCCACACACTCTTTTATGGATGATCTATATACTTTTCATCTTCTGCAAGTACTCAAACAGTGTTCTTAGGCATTCATAACAGTCTGTATTACTTATGTCAGTTGAGAACTTGGCTTGCAAACCATCAATCCACTTGATACTTCAAGATAACATACATTACACATCTTTGATCCTATCCTCAAAACCACATGATCAAACAATTATTTCTAGAGGAATGCGGAGCAAAACATTGTGACTCTGCCTTAGGTTATGCATTGAATGCCTTAATCATATTTTTGCAACTTATCTTTAAGTGCGGTACTCCAAAGTGATGAGATATAAATTTAGGGATACATGAAACATGTTAGAACATAAGTATTCACCTCCGCATCACTATAATGATCACCACATCACACTTACAGTTTTCTCTTCATCTGCTAAGTCTTCCAAACTGACTTGCCTTAAGCATGTTGACCCCTTATCTTCAGCTGTGCCAAACCATCTCTCTCAAATCTTCCACTATTCATCAGCCTCACAAACTATGTACAAGTTTAACCTTATATTGTTATGTGCTATGTTGACATCAATGACAACACATATTTCCAACAATCTCCTCCTTTGTCATTAATGGCAACACATACTCCCCCTTAGATATATATTACATTTCTCACTCCCCCTTTGACATCAAGGACAAAGGGCCTAATGTCATCTACTTATATCAATCCAAAACTATATAAACTCCCCCTTAATATATGATATCTACAAAACTGTACTTCCCTTGAGATGGATATGCTTCAAAGATTGATGCTATGTACACAAAATGACACTACTGGCCTCCACAAGTCTATATACATCAAAATTTTATTACTCTTGCAACTCATTTGGAAGGTAGAATGGCCTTGTAGATTACCTTGAGTTGTATAAGAATTGATACCTAATTGGTACTTTTTGAGGAAATAATATGATTTTGACATTCACATTGCATGCATAATTCCTCATCTTCCTCTATATTTCTTGAAGTCTTCATCTTTTGATCAACCTTCTCAGCTTCCCCTAGCAACCTGGACAATGAAGCAAGTCTTAAGTTTACTTCTTCCCTTAGCTAACCAAATTGTTTCTTCAAATGTTCTTTCTGGTCCTGAAGCTGTGATAATTGTGCATGAAGATTTTCTAGTTGAGCCCTTGTTACCCCATTCTTGTCTTTTGACAAGTCATATGTTTCGGCCAATTTGGAGATCTGTGACTCAATGGAGTCAATTTGAACTTTAATATTCTTTGTGGAGTTAGGCCATTTTAGACAAATCAAGTCTAAATCAATGGCTTCATCGATGCATCCCTTAAACATCTTTATATTTTCTTGAAGCTTATTATGTGCATTGGCACATTTATTAGATATTTCAGCTAGCCTTTTGTCATTCATCTTCCTCAAGGCCTCTTGTTCTACCTTTTGCTCTATGAATGAGGAGTGGTCCTTGAAGGAATCCATTAAGAGATTCATCTTTTGCTTCAGAGATAGAGATGAATCAAGGCTTACCTCTGGTAACCCTTCTTGAATCACCTTCACAGCGTCCTCAACCAAACTAGTTTTATTCAGATTTTCTTGCAAGAAGTCCTTTCTTGCAGAGGCATGCAATATATCTCCAAGCTGCAGTTTGTGAAGGGATGAAATATTTGCCAAATCAACTTGCCCTTCAAGAGTGGGAATTTGTAGGAGTTGTGGTGTAACCACTTGTTGAAACTGCATTTGCAAATCTAATAGGTCTTTAAGAGAGTCTAATCTTGAAGAGCTCTAATCTATATCCATAGAAGTATCCTTAACTTCTTCATCTTGCTTTTCCTCTTATTGGCGTTTCAATTGACACCTCTGGAATGCAAGTTGGAAATAGATAGCTATGCACAGATAAACTACTCTTCAAATTAGGAGGGGAAGTTCCCTCTTTGCTAATGATTGCTAAAAAGATAAATAAACTAAATTGCCTATCTTTTTTTATTCTCAGCTGTGAGCACAAGGTTATAAAACTCTATTGTTGCAGTAGAGGTTTTTTTCTTTATTTTTAACTTCTAACTATAGTTAGGCCTAAACTAAATGATGCTTTTGACAACCTAACTAAATTCAGAGCTTAGGAATCAAAAGTAAACGAGGTTTGATTTGTTAACACAAAAGCTCAAATAAGCTTATTCTAGATCACATGCGAAGACTCATTGTACTTTTAAGCTGTAAACTAAAAGTAAGAATATGCAAGAAACACATATGACGTTAACTAAATGAACATGAGATAGAGAATCAAAGCAATAGAAGGCGTAGGATTTCCTTTCTCAATATCAAAAGCTATTACAACTCCAGGACAATAGTATTGCAGTAAAGACAGGCATACAATAAGCAATCAAACACTGGATTACAAATAACACAAGGTGAACAAGCACTTGAGAAACAATTTGCAGGCAAAAATAGGCACAACAAATTATGCTATCACAATTACCATTCCTAAACAATGGGCAAGGATGCCCTTATTTATACGCAAATCAAAGGAGTAGGGAACCCTTAAATCTCCTTGAACCTAGCTAACTAACTTGCAAACTCACAAGCTTTATTTCTATTCTAGATAAACGATTCTTACTAACACCTGCTTTAAAACAATTTTCTTTAAAGCAAAGAAAGCTCCAATTAAATTACAAAGTGATTTTTTTAAATATTTAAAGGATGGATAAGCTTGAATGAAAGCAAATGCTTTAAATCAAAAAGCATTGAGTTAAAGCCATTTTTTGAGTCCCATCCTCATCTATATCGTTGCCCCGTTGGTGACATCATCCAATGATATTTTGGGAAATAATATCCTCTAAAAAGCTAGTAACAACTTTCTTGCTAGGAATACTAATACTTTCCAAAATGATATTCTGATTTTCTAACATCTCTTCACCATCTGCAACTATTTGGGAGATGATGTAAAACATCCAAGGCTGAAGTTTATTGGCCTCTGATTGACATGTGACATAGTTCAATAGAGTAATTATTATTACGTATTCTTCCTAGAACTCTCCATGTCTAATGTTCTTTGGCAAAGCATTTTGCTTCTCTTTCAGCCACTTTTGAGCAATTCTTTTTTGATATTTTTCCTTGTCATTGTGCCACACTTTCTTGCATTCTTCAATAGAAATGACGAAATTCTCCTTCCACGATGGTATTGAAAAATATTTCTCAATGTCATTAGGCTTGAGGCTATAGAGTACATGCCCATCTACTAATTGGATTTCCCTTGTAACTGAATTGTAATGCTTAGTACAAGCGATTGCAAATTTAATACTTTGCACTGTGATGGGGAATGAAGCTACTGCAAGCAACCCGGAGTGACTCAAATTCCTGATGGTGATGTTTCTCGCGTCTTCTAAAGCATACAATTGAATATTGGAAGCACCTTATGCAAATCTGTCTCGACGGTTCTCAGGTAATCATGAACCAATGCTATTTTAGGCTTGATTTCTATTGGAGAGTACTGCATATTGAAAAACTTGAAGAATGCCTGTGAACACGCCTATATTTGGAAATATTTTGCGCAAAAGGCTGAAAATTGTTTGTTGATTTATTTTTAAAAGAAGATTTTGAGAGAAAAAGTTGGCACGTGGGTTTTGTAGAAAATCTCATTCTAAAGAAACCCAGATCGTCAGAATCTGAAAAAGCAGAGGATTTCTTAAAAACATGGCAAAAAAGTAGATTTTGGGAAAACTAAAACTTTCCAATCTTCAAGAGGACGTGGTTCCAGATGAACCCATTTCAATGAAAACTAAAAAAGCTCTGGCTCTATTTCTGAAAAATGATGCCCTAGAAAAATGGATCTTGAAAAAGGGTGCTTCTATGCTTCCCAATCCCGAAACCACGAAGAACACTGAAAAAGCACTCTATTTGGGTTCTCAAATCTTCATGAGAAGAAAACGATCTCTTCTTCCTTTGGATGCATCCTGCAAAAATAATGAATAAAGGATGCCAAAGGCTTGATTTTATAAAGCTTAGGGTGGAAAAAACTACTTTCTTCGTGAAAGCATAAATCTTGAAGCCTATTTGTGAAGATAGCAACCCTTTGAGCAAAAATCCAAGTTGATATGCTCACATAGGGTGAATTTCTATTTTATAGCTGCCTAAGGCTCATGTGTGAGGATGATGAAAAAGTTGCTTCTTTGATGATGTCAACAAACATGCGAAATTGAAAAAGTGTTAGCCAATTTTCCTTCATTTTGAAACTTTTTGCACTTGTTCTGACTCTAATGGGGCCTACCTCCAATTTCAACAAGACAAAAAAACTGTCACCATTGACTGAAAAAGCTAATTGATCATGGTAATTTGAATTTTTATCAATTATGATTTGATCCCCAGCCTCAAACTGATGATCTGACGATGTTTGAATGTAATTTTGATTTCTAGAAATCGTTGCCAGATGAAGATTGGGAAATGGATGGAAGGTGGCATCATCGGAACATAAAAATTTCCATCTTTGGAGAACCCAGGTTCCCTCACTAGATAGGGGCACCTAACATCCCACGCCTTAGTCAATTTTTGACAATTTTCAACTTTGCTCATTTTTTGTTTTTCGTGCTCCCTTTGGTGACTGTGAGCTCCTATTTTGATGTTGAATCTCACCTACTAGAACAAAACTGAGATTGATGGTCAAGAAATCAGGCAAGCCTGATGAAAACTAAATTGATTATACCTTCTGCCTACCTCAAAAATTGGATCAGACTAATTTTCTTTGAATCTGATCGGGCTGGCAGAAGAGAATTTGAAATTTTCCACAAAAAATATGAAAAATAATCTAACTCTAGGAAGACTAGAAGCCCCTAGCCTCTAGGGGCACTTGGGATTCCATGCCTTGGAATTTTTTTGATAATTTCTAATTTCTTCCGTAGTTTCCTTGTTTTGCATGCTGACAATTGCTTTCTGTCATCCATTCTATTGATCTGCCAGACAACTATCACTGGATGAAGGGTGGACTGGATAGCTTGAGCATATCTGAGATGAATCTCATCTTTTCTAGGCCTATTGACTGAATTTGACTGATTTTAACCACCCGAAAGCAGGCTGACGAGGTCCTTTTATCATTTTCTGAGAAAATGTAAAAAAAACTATCTCTGGACAGATTGGGTGCCCCTGGCCTCTAGGGGTGCCTAGGAAACCCAGACTTAGCCAAATTTTGGCTTCTTTCAACTTTTCTTTATTTTTTGGATTCATCATGCTTCATTTTTCATTCTTTGTCGGTCGTCGGTTTCTCAACAGTTCTTCACCCTCTCAACAACACTGAAAACTTGAATCTGACCCCTGGTAGATGAACTTTCTCCATTAATGGTCTAGGTGTTCATGCTTTGCCTTCTGAAAAAGTAGAATTGACCCAGTAGAGAAAAGTTGACTTTTTGCAGATTCTGTCTAGACCACCTTGATTGTGAAGCAATATCAGCTAATCAGAATCAGGTAGGACTTCTTGAATGAGATTCTATTTTTAGAAACTTTCTATTTTTAGAAAATTTTGCTAGCATCTGTATCTCAAGAAACCCAAAAAACCTAAAATTGACGTCTTTTTTTAGAAACTTTCTATTTTTAGAAATTTTGACTTTTTGACTTTTTAACGTTAAATTTTTCAGACTCTCACAAAATGCCTTAATGAAGCAAAAAAATTGATTTGGCACAACAATTGGCTCTATCTGGGGACCATGTCGGATACTTACACCATAGGAGAACTGAGAATCTCTAGACTTTCTAGCTTAGAGCAGTGTCTTATCAGTTGGGCAACAGAGTTAGGATATTTTCCTAATCACCTAGAACTGGACTTCCTAAAATCACCTAGGAGTTGGAACTTCCCAGAAACACAAAAACACAACCACCTACAAAACACATAACAACATGATGCATCTAACAAAAAGATTAAGGAGACACAACATAAACACAAGACACACACAAACACTCTTTTTGAGCGAGGACAAGAAGAACAAAAAAACTGTTACACAAAACCATCAATTGGTTCAGAAAAATAAGAGCCTTTTATCTTGAGCCGTGAGATTTGTCTTGGCAACACATAACATTTCTTCCTTTGCAACACCTTCTCAAAGAGCCATGATTTAGGTGGGTAGATACGATCATTCCATGAGAAGTTCATGATGAACTGATTGATATGCAAGAGCTCAGGTGGATCATCTTCTTCCAAAGTGAAAAACCTCTGCAACAAGTGAAGGTACATAACTTCTTTTTGAAGATATGGAGCACGGTCTTGTGGCCAAAGTATGCTTGTGGTAATGGTAACCACCACATACAGAACTTGACATTCTTCATCTATGTCTTCAACATACACAACCTTGAACTCAGACAATGTATCATCCTCTGAAAAAAGGTCAAAGCTGCTCATACAAAATCTCCATCATTGGTTCTTGGCTTACCGGATCCACATCTGTTATCATCAATTTATCTAGTGATTCAGGTACTTCTTCATCATTCTCATCGGTCATGTCTTCGTTCATCCAATCCTCAAAATCTGAATGCGATAAATCATTAAGATCTGAATCTTCAAGCTCCTAATAATCATTAAAGTACACTTGATGGATAACATTTTCACCTAGTAGTTCACTTCGCCATCCATTATTTTGAGTCACATCAACCTCCGTAGAGTAATCTTCTTCAATAAACTTATCCTTGAGACCATGGATGTGGATATTAGGTAGTATCTTTGTTGAACACAAAGAATACTGAGGGGGGGGTGAATCAGTATTCTACAAAACTACTTATTTTGTTGTTCCTTAATCAAATTACCAAATTTAATAACATGAAAGCAGAATAAACATAAGAACAACAACCATAAATACATAACACATAGACACTAGGATTTTTACGTGGAAAACCCAAAAAGGGAAAATCCACGGTGAGTGTTAGTTCACAATATATTATGATAACAATACCGAATTACATGAAGGCTCATTGCCTGGGACTCACTGTCCAAGAAGTGCTCACTGCAAAAAGGCTCACTACCAAGAGAAAATAAGATAGAAGAAGGATTAGCTCACTACCAAGAGATGATTTCTACAAATGCATATACAGAATGTTGGGGTGCAGTTCCATTTACAGCTCAGTATACAGACTCAAAAGTCTTCATAATGTCTGCTCTGCTTTACATAAACTCTGCTCTTTTGCCCTTACTACCTTTTTCTGGTCACAACTCTTCTTTAGTTCACATACACATTGAATTCACACACATCACATCATGTCACACACTTCAACACCAAAATTCATCGAGTCTATATATCTGCTACAAGATTTATCTCATTGTTAGGTTGGCAAGCCAAATATGAACCATGTATACAAATGTTATAGCTTGTCAGCTTGGACTTGTGAACAATCTGCAATGTGGACCCAAACAATCATTCAATAGTCTTCATATAGGTCGACACCAATCATTCAACCACTTAGATTGATTGTTCAAACAATATATCTTCTCTGCATAAAGATCTATCATGCCTGTCAGCTTGTCTCTTAAGAACATGCTTGACCAATTCATCTATCACATCATAACTCTCACTGCAGACCATAAGAGACTCAAAGATTTATAATCAACATTCATTTTGGACCTCTTAGTATACCTTCAGAACCACCGGACAAAATATGCAACAACCGAGGAATCGGACCCTTTTACTCTAGTACTGTGCACTGTTCCTGTCTTTACTTTGTTTACCCGAACTTAGATATTTTGCAATATGACTTCTGGGGGAAGTCAAAACTTGAACACTGGAGCATTTGATCACCGAGTGACTATGAATAACATACCTGAACCACATATAATTAACTTCAACTGCAGAGGCGTACTGACACAAACACTGTCATTTACACTATATCATGCATACTGCCCATACTTATCCATTTATCCTTCTAGAGTAGAGTCTCTTTGCCATGCCAGTGGAATCTCCTTTCTTTATTTCCATCAATGAGAACATTCAATCATTCATCAGAGTAGTTTCTCTTGCCAACAATCTCCCCCTTTGGCATTGATGGCAACACTTAGTGAAAAATGTTTATCTGCTCCCCATTTCTAAATATACTCTATTTTTCTTCTCCCCCTCAGGTGTTTGCCCATTTTTCACTGGTCTTCTTCTCCCCCTTTGACATCAATGGAAAAGGTGTATGTACAAGGGTCAAAATTGTGTCAAAACTGCAAAATTGTCATATTCTGCCACATATGTACAAATACAATCTTCAACTTAATTAGTTGTAGGTGATAGAATATCCTTGTACACAATCTTTAATTGTGCTATCTCTCCATCCCATCGTTTCTTAGCTCTTTATAAAATTTGAATGTGACCATTTATCAAAAAAACTAATTTTTCTTCCTTTTGCATGTCTAGAGGTGTATCAATTAATGCTTTTCCTTCCAAAGCTTCTTCTACAAGACTATTCATTGAATCTATTTGGGGACTTAACAATCCTCTCAATTGACAAATTCTATTTTTCATTTGGTCCCTCTTATTCATTAAATCACTTAAATCATTGTGAATTTTGATAACTTGTATCTCTTTTCTACTTATTAACTCAACTACTGGGTCAAACGACTTAGAAATATTTGTCAACAACAGTTCCAGATCCTTGATCTTTTCTCTTAACTTCACTGTGACTTTCGACCAAGATACAAAAAATTTGTATAAGTCACAAGCTTCTTTGATGACACTCTGTATCTCTTTTATTCCAATGTCCAACCAAGCTTTATCATTTGCTAACATGGACTTTAACTCATCTAATCTTTTCTCATCAAACTCTATCTTCACTTTTGTTTCTGTAGATTTTTCAAAAGATTCAAAATACATACTTACAGAGTTTATGAGCCCCTTGAGTTGATTTATTGAAGATATTGAAGTGTCCTTTCGATATGATGGCATCAACTTCTCCAAAATGCTGGATGCCTCACTAATCAGTTCACTGTCCTGAATGTGTGACTTCAAAATTTCTTCATGTGTCTTTGCTTGCACAATTGATACTAATTTGAATTTTTGTATAGGGGACATTGAGTCCATGTTTATTGGTCCTTGAAAAAACTCAGGCTCATCTAGGACTTGTTTTTCTCTTTCTAGGAATTCCTTGACAGACTCCGTAGTGTCTCTTGTTATACCAGATACTTCATCTTGGTTTTGTTCCAGAGGATCTAAATCCATATCTTTATTCTCATCAGTTTTTTGCTTTGAAGTAGAGCTCATCTTAGCTTGTTCATCTACTTTGCTCTATTCCTCAGTATTAGATTTATCCTCAATGGCAGTCTCTGGACCAGTAACAGGAACTGAATCTTCTCTCTCCTTTGGCTCTTCACCACCTTGATCCATGTGCACGTCAGGAATAGATGTATCATCTCCAATATTTGTTTCTTCTCTATCATGTATAGTTGGAAGAAGATGTTCCTTTAGTACTCTCAAAGTGATTTCCTCAATTTCCTTTACTACTTTCTCAGTGTTATCTGACATAAGAAAATTCATTTTTTTCTTTGTTCTGAACTCCTTGCTAAGCACTTTTGAAATTTTTGTTTTGTCTTTAGGAGTGATCTCCGGACATAACGTTATTAGTATGTGTTCTCGAGTTCGATATCCTGTCATAGTAGCTTCTTTTCTTGCAGACATGATATTGCCCAAGGAGTTAGGAAGATCAATAATGATCTCAATGAGGACCTTATTGTAAATGCACAAGTATTTGACAATAACATCTTCAATGATTCTTTTATCTGCATCATTGTATTCATCATAGAATTTGGCAATGGGTGTTAGATTGCCATCAGTTGTAATAGCCCTTAAAACTTCCTCTAAGCTCATTGTAGCTTGGTCTTCTGTAGGTACTGCAGTCTTAGCTTTCTTTCTTTCTTTACTCTTATCAGATGTCTTCCCTTTTGTGGTACCAAAGGGTTTGCCTTGCTAAGAATTGAAGGGAGGTACACTCTACGCCTTCATCTTCTTCACTTCTTCATCGGTCTTAGTTTCTTTATCATTAATTGGATCAACACTGACATACAGTCTCTAACCTTTGGTCTTCTTCCTCTTTCTTGTTTGCTCTTCTACAATTGTTGTGGAAGGAATATCAGAGGATTTAGATGTTGAACCAGTACTTCTTGTTTTTTTTTTGGTGTGGTAGGTGCCTCTTGTTGTGTCTTTTGAACTTCCAGAGCTTTATTTGCTTCTCTTTTTCTTTAGATGCTTTTGCTTCCTCAGTTCTAGCTCTTGTAGTTGATATTTGTTCTTTGGTGAAACCTTTGCTTTGTGCATATTATTCTGCCATTTTTCGGGCCTTCTTTGCTCAACAAAGACTTTTGTTGACAACTCCTCATAGGTTCCAAATCTTTCCTCTTTGGAGTCCCTAGGTTTGCTTAACATGTGTTGGGCATAGTTATCCAGTATTTGTCCATCTACCTTATACGCCATTGACATTATCCAAGGAATCATGGGCTCAACAACCTCCATCATACATTGGTCTTTTGTCACAATAAAGCATATGCCATTTTTGTATTTGTCAACAATTTCCTTTAGAATCCTTTCTCTAGATTGCATAATTTTCTAAAATTGTTTGAAGTAGCCCCATAGGGCTATGGCTTGTTCCTCATGGTTTCCTATACTACTTAAATAATCTCTAATTTGCACTGCAACTGGTTGATTGTTTAACTAGAACAAGTTTTTCATCCTAGGTAAATCTTGCATGAAGTAGAAGAATAAACAGATGATCAAATTACCAAACTTGAAGGGGTATTTGCTTTCCTTTGATTTCTTTAGGTTTTCCATTAGTTGTTGTAACAATTCACAGAGATCCTAGTTTGCATTTTCCTTAATCATCTAATAAGCAGTGTAAATAGCAGTACCGGAGACAGAGTTCTCCGGGTTGGAGAAATAGATCTTATATCCAATTACCATCAATCCAAACCTCACTGCATGGTCTATAATATCATTGATTGTTAATGCCCTCTTGTCAAATTGGGCTCCGTTTGCTTCTGTTACAGTGTTATTCTTCACAACTTTTAACAGGGGCACATTACTAGTAGAGTTTAATCCTGTCATAGCTCTAATCGCATCCTTGGTGATCTTAAATGGCTTTTCAAGCCACATGAACTCATTATGGATCCTGCTCAACATGTACTAGACCCATTCATCTTCCACAAATGTAGGGAAGTCTTTGTACTAAATGAATTTCTTCACTTCCAAAGCCTTGTATTCTTCTTTCAACTCAAATTGGTCACCACTTAAATGTTTTAGATATAGATCAGAGAATTTATTGTCACCATGTTCTTCTAGGACAACATGAATGTAGGCCCTAACATCTTCTGCATGCATTACACTGAATGGAATTTCTAAAAATGTACCATTTGGATCAACCTCTGTTGATTTGAATGGATGCTTCTTGAATTTTAGTCAGGCTCTTTCAGTTATATAAATCACATGTGGTGTTGCCATTTTGCAAAGATTTAGAATGAATTCATAGTAGGGTTTTAAACCTAAAAAATACCTCTTTTTGCCAATTTAAGGTTTTTCTTGATCTTGTCTTGATTTGCTTTGGGAATCAATGAGTCGCTTGGAATTTCACTTCAGTTTGCCTTGGACACTTGAAAGTTTGAATGCAAAATAAATTTTCTGTCGAATGAGCCTCTTTCTAATTCTTTATCTATCTTGACCTAATCGCCATAAATGCCCTTATTGAAAAAGATGTCAAACACATTTCTGTAGAATACAATCTATTAGGATTGCTCCGCAATGTTCCGCACTTGAACCTTTTTCACTGGAATTTCTTTCAAAAGATCTGCCATATGCATCTTTTCAACATATCTTCATGCCAGATCTTAGCACTGACAATCTGGCTTGGGGATTAAGATTTTCATTGCAGCTCCCCCTGAGCTAGAGCTCACAATCTACTTCCCTGAGGAAGTATCTACACCAGAAATTGGTGCGGATCCATTCCTGATATTATCAACATCCTTCTTAATCCAGACCTTGCTCATTTCCTTCTTGATTTCCACTGGATCAATCTTGTTCTTGCCTTTATCTTCTCTCTACTTTGTTTTCCTCTTCTCTATAGGAAAGTCTCTTTTCTCATTTTTGCTTCTGCAAAATCTTGCAACATGTCCAAGCTTATTGCAATTTTATCATACCACATTCCTTTGTCCTTGATTCCTTCTAATGATTGGATTTGTTCTTAATCTACATTGATTAGCCATATGTCCAAATCTATTGTATGCAAAACACTTTCCATTGAATGATTGAGTATTCCTTGTATTGTAAAAACCATTCCTTACCAGACTTCTACATTCATTTTATCTATGACCAATTTTCTTGCAGTTGAAACATTGACTAGAGAATGATGGAACATTCTGATTTATTCTACTCCTACATTGAGTAGCCTTATGACCAAACTTATTGCAATTAAAACAATGGCCATTGAAAGATGGGTACCTCTGAGCATTTGGCTGCCTGACCGGAGGTCTTCTAGGTCTTCTTCTTTGATTTTAGAACCGGTTGCCTTTGTTTTTCTTTATTTCAAGATTTTCTTGACTTGAATTAGAACTTTCTCCTTTTTCAAAACCCAACCCTTTCTTGTCATCTGAACTCTTTTGACTAGCAATCATCTCATCAAGCTTTGCAGAGCTTATCTTGAACTTTTCTTCATAACTCTTAGCTTTCTCCAAATCTGATTTTAGGTTTACAACTTCTTTTTCAAGTTTATCACATTCTTCTAATTTACTTTTTACCAACATATTTAGATCATCTTCTGCTTTAGCTCTTTCTACAACTTCCACTTTCAAATCAGTTAGGGTTTCATTTGCTGATATTAATTGTTCACTAACCTCTTGTATTTTTCTTTGAACTTCTTGACCTATTCTTTTAGCTTTATAATGCATTCATTAGCTTCTTGTATGTTATCCTTCAGATCCCTAATTTTTGCTTCAAAATTTTCAAGATCAATAAGAGTTGCTTCTAGTTCAACATTATTTTCATATGAGAAATTTCCAAATCTTCTAGATGCCATGAGTGATCTCTCCCAAATCTTCCTCAAGCTATTAGGCTTCTTCCAAGGAACCTTACTCTGATACTAATTATTGAACACAAAGAATACTGAGAGGGGGGGGTGAATCAGTATTCTACAAAACCACTTATTTTGTTGTTCCTTAATCCAATTACCAAATTCAATAACATGAAATCTTAGAATAAACATAAGAATAGCACCCACAAAGACATAACACATAGACACCAAGATTTTTACATGGAAAACCCAAAAAGGGAAAAACCACTATGAGTGTTAGCTCACAATATATTATGATAACAATACCGAATTACATGAAGGCTCACTGCCCTGGGACTTACTGTCCAAGAAGTGCTCACTGCAAAAAGGCTCATTGCCAAGAGAAAAGAAGATAGAAGAAGGATTGGCTCACTGCCAGGAGATGACTGCTAAATGCATCTACATAATGTTGGGGTGCAGTTCCATTTACAACTCAGTATACAGACTCAAAAGTCTTCATAATGTCTACTTTGCTTTACATAAACTCTGCTCTTCTGCACTTACTATCTTTTTCTGGTCACAACTTTACTTTAGATCGCATTCACATTGAATTCACACACATCACATCATGTCACACACTTCAACACCAAATTCATCAAGTATATATGTCAGCTACAAGATTTATCTCATAGTTAGGTTGGCAAGCCAAATATGAACCGTGTATACAAATGTTATATCTTGTCAGCTTGGACTTGTGCACAATCTGCAATTCAGACCCAAACAATCATTCAATAGTCTTCATATCGATCGGCACCAATAATTCAACCACTTAGATTGATTGTTCAAACAATATATCTTCTCCGCATAAAGATCTATGATGCCTATCAGCTTGTCTCTTCAGAACATGCTTGATCGATTCATTTGTCACATCATAACTCTCACTACAGACATAAGAGACTCAAAGATTCATAACCAACATTCATTTTGGACCTCTTAGTATACCTTCAGAACCACAGGATGAAATATGCAACATCGGAGGAATGCATACCCTTTTACTCTGGTACTGTGCATTGTTCCTATCTTTACTCTATTTACCTGAACCTAGATATTTTGCAATATGACTTCCGGAGGAAGTCAGAACTTGAACACTGGAGCATGTGATCACCAAGTGACTATGAATAACATACCTGAACTGCATATAATTAACTTCAACTGCGGAGGTGTACTGACACAAACACTGTCATTTACATTGTACCATGCATATTGCCCATACTTAGCCATTTATCCTTCTGAAGTAAAGTCTCTTTTCCATGCTGGTGGAATCTCCTTTCTTTGTTGCCATCAATGACAACATTCAATCATTCATCAGAACAGTGTCTCTTGCCAACAATCTCATTTTCAACAACCATGTACCTTTCTTCTTTTGATAGGTAAGCAAGATGAAAGACAAATTCTTCTAATCTTTGTGTTTCTTCATCTTGTGTTTGATTGATCTCACATATGGCATATCTCACAAAACACTTATTGAGAATTTCTAACTTTTCCATATGATTCTCTTTAGTGACCAAGATTGAATATTCCATGATCTTTTCTTCTCCACAAGCCTCTTCATAAGTTACATTTTGTGTTGACTTCATCATATATGTGATGTCTCTTTATTGCACAAGTTTATGGCTAACTACTAAAAATTTAGCATCATCTTCTTCACTAATGTGTATGAAAACTTCTTGAGACAAAGATGAAGATGGGCTAAACTGTAAAAGAAAATTTACAATATCCTTTACTGAAGAATCACTCTCTAAGTGATGTAGAAAACTGTCTAGATCCAATGATGAATCTCCCATATGATCTTTGGTTTTGAGAAATTCCTCTAATGATGAATCATCTTCAAAGTGAAGAGGATCTTGTTCTTACTCCATTTGCAATGCTTCTTTGGTTTCTTCTCCTTTGAATGAATCTGACACAGGTTCTTCAAACCAACCTTCAAAAGATGAGAAGAACAAATTGGATTCACCATTTCTCTCTGCAGCATATTGGATCTCTTCCTCATAATTTTTCTCTTGAGAAGATTGTTGCACTTCTTCCTCAGAGAAAGTATGCAAGTTGTGCATTTCTTCAGGTTCTTCTTTTGATTTTCCAACCGCGTACACAACCTCTTGATTCTCTTCGGTTATTTCTAATAGCGTAACATGGGTACCAGGACCTGATTCTTGATATATCACTTGTGCTTGAGGATCTTGAGACTTCACCACATTGAATCAAGACTTGGTTTCTGGTTCTAACTTGAAACTGCCTTTCTTTAGAGGAATGGTTGCAGATGACCAATCCAATTGTATCTCTCCTCCTAGATCTTTGCAGAAGCTTCTACTTAGCAGCATCCCATAACTGGTTGGAATGTCAGCTATCAAGATAGTCATCATAACTTTCTTCTTGGGACAAGCCACCAACCGTACTTGAGCATCTTTCAATTGTCTGACCAATGACACTGACTTAGACTCAAGCGAATAACACTTGTCCCACGTCTTGGTGCATGAGAGTCCTAATGCATTCATCATGTGCAAAGGCATGACGTTGTCTGAGGCTCCTAAATCAATGATACAATTGCTCAATTTATAGCCTCCTATATGCAGAGAGATATAGAAAGGCTTGTGCTTCTCTTCGACTGGAATGGAGGATTCGAGCAATGGAGGTTGTATGACAGCTTCCTTCTTGACATACTTAACAATTCTATCCAGTTGATCTAGATGATCTTGAAGATATTCCAGTTGGGAAATTTGCACTTTTGTCTTCATCATAGAATCCACTATATCAAAATTCACCGAAGATGGATCTTGACCAGCCTTGACATTGTCATTAGAAGTGGAAGCCACTTTCTTCCCCTTTTCTTTTGATCTTAGTTTATCCTCTTCTTCTTTATGTGCCTTGAAATGCTGAGCATGTGTAAACACAAGCACCGTAAAATCTTCATGATTTACCACAAGAGAATATTGATGAAGATCCTCTTGTTCTTCCTTTTTTTAAATGAGTTATTTCTGGAAGTATCCCTAGTAGAGTCACCATCGAAGTTGTCCGTCTGTGGTAAGACAACATTCGTACTTGGGGAAGGGACAATATTTAAAATGGGTATAGTGTCAGCATATCCCATAATCTGGTTCATTCTTAAATTTTCAAGACACGTGGTACCAATATGTGCATCAGTTTCATGAAAGGAACAAAACCTGGTATTTTGTGTAGCATCAACTGCTTGTCTTGGTGGAGGTGCTGGCAACCTGGCCCTGTAGTTATTAAAAGGCTAGAAATTGTTCCTCTTAGGTTGATATGATTGTTGCAGTTGATACTGTTGTTGTGGTGACTGATATGGTTGCTGCCCTGAGTAGGCAACTACCTCTTCATAATAGTCACTTCATTTGCTACCTTGTGTAGCAGTGGATCCACAAAACACTAAACAAGAGGCTTGATTGAATCCATCTTCATCTTGCTAGAGGTAATCAAGTTATGATCCTCTAACTTGATGGCATTTTCTTGTGCATTGGATAATTCCATTTCATCAGCCGATCTCAAGAAGAAGGCTATCTCAGAAGGAAGAGCGTTAATAAAACTACGTAACAAAATTTCTAGAGATGGATTGAATGTATGAGAAAGTCATGTCACCATGTGATTAAACCTTGCTACGAACTCCCTCATTGGTTCGTTGTTTTCCATCTTTGAATTTGATAGTTGGGTGAACAATCGATGACTATCTTTGGTAGGCTTGAAACTCGCCAAGAATTTCTCACTCATAGTTGCCTAATCTGTAATGATGCTTGGCTCCATATGATTGAACCAGACAACATTTCCCAGAAGAGTCTCTACAAAGAGACACACAAAAATGTCTTCATGTGCTACATGCAAAATGGTGCAAGCCATTGTAAACGTAGGGATGTGTTCATCAGGATGTTGAGTCCCATCACCATGGAACCGGGGAAAGTGCTTCCTTGACCCCTTTGGTAGCTCATGATGTGCTTGCAGGGCCAAAGGCCCAATGTTGTCACCCCAAGGTAATGGGGGTGGATGTCTCTGATTCAAGTTATTGTTTTTATATTATTATTTGCATCACCCATTGCTCTAGGATGGATTATAGGTTCCTCTTGATGTTCTTCCTGCTTGACTTCAGGAACTAGCTGGACTCCAAGAACTATGTTGGATGTTTCTCCAACTTCTTTAGGAATAAGATCTTGGAAGAACAGATATGTAGTATTGTCTTTCCCCCTTCTTGCATAAACTCTGTAAGCCAGGATTATCTATTCCCACGCGGGAGGTGGTAATACTGGTCTTTTGGATACAAGATGTGTTTTGCATTCTTCTTTGTCAAGAATAGTAGTTGTGTTTCTCCACTGAGTAGGACTTTCCTTTTGTGCAAATATGAAACTCCTTAGGCTACTAATGATGTCTGTTTGCTCTCCTTGCACATGTACAAGATTTGGTTGAATAGTAGGTGGTGTAAAATTTGGTTGTTGAATAGGAGCAGTAGGATGCCAGATGGTCATTCCCGTGACATAAGCTTAAGATTGCTTGAAGTTTTATGCCTCATGCCCCATGGTGGGCACCAAAAAATTGTTGGCATTTCAATTCACATCTCTAGAATGCGAGTTGGAAATGGATATCTATGCACAGATAAACTTCTCTTCAAATTAGGAGGGGAAGTTCCCTCTTTGTTGATGATTGCTAAAAAGATAAATAAACTAAATTGCCTATCTTTTTTAATTCTTAGCTACGAGCACAAGGTTATAAAACTCTATCACTGTAGCAGAGGTTTTTCTTTATTTTAACTTCTAACTATAGGTAGGCCTAAACTAAATGATGCTTTTGACAACCTAAGTAAATTCAGAGCTTAGGAATCAAAAGTAAATGAGGAATGATTTGTTAACACAAAAGCTCAAATAAGCTTATTCCAGATTGCATCCAAAGACTCATTGTACTTTTAAAATGTAAACTGAAAGTAAGAATATGCAAGCAACACATATGACGTTAACTAAATGAACATGAGACAGAGAATCAAAGCAATAGAAGGCGTAGGATTTTCTTTCTCAATATCAAAAGCTATTACAACTCCAGGACAGTAGTATTGCAGCAAAGATAGGCATACAATAAGCGATCAAACACTGGATTACAAATAACACAAGGTGAACAAGCACTTGAAAAAAAAATTGCAGGAAAAAATAGGTACAACAAATTATGCTATCACAATTACCATTCCTAAACAATGGGCAAGGCTGCCCTTATTTATACAAAAATCAAAAGAGTATGGAACCCTAAAATCTCCTTGAACCTATCTAACTAACTTGCCAACTTGCAAGCTTTATTTCTATTCTAGACAAAAGATTCTAACTAACACCCACTTTAAAACAATTTGCTAAACAAAGCAAAGAAAGCTTCAATTATTACAAAGTGATTTTTTTATTATTTAAAGGATGGATAAGCTTGAATGAAAGTGAATGCTTTAAATTGAAAAGCATTGAGTTAAAGCCGCTTTTTGAGTCCCATCCTCATCTATATCATTGCCCTGTTGGTGACATCATCCACTGATATTTTGGGAAATAATATCCTCCAAAAAGCTAGTAACAACTTTCTTGCCAGGAATGCTGATACTTTCCAAGATGATATCCTAATTTTCAAACATCTCTTCACCATCTGCAACTATCTGGGAGATGATGTAAAACATCCAAGGTAGAAGTTTATTGGCCTCTGCTTGACCTATGACATGGTTTAATAGAGTAATTATTATCGCATATTCTTCCTTGAACTCTCCACATCCAATGTTCTTTGGCAAAACATTTTGCTTCTCTTTCAGCCACTTTTAAACAATTCTTTTTCGATATTTTCCCTTGTCATTGTGCCACACTTTCTTGCATTCTTCAATAGAAATGATGAAATTCTCCTTCCACGATGGTATTGAAAAACATTTCTCAATGTCATTAGGCCTAAGGCTACAGAGTACATGCCCATCTGCTGATTGGATTTCCCTTGTAACTAAATTTTAATGCTTAGTACAAGTGATTACGAATTCAATGCTTTGCATTGTGACGGGGAATGAAGCTACTACAAGCAACCTAGAGTGACTCAGATTCCTGATGGCGATGTTTCCTACGTCTTCTAAAGCACGCAAATTGAATATTGGAAGCACCTCATGTAAATCTGCCTTGACGATTCTCAGGTAATCATGAACCAACGTTGTTTTAGGCTTGATTTCTATTGGAGAGTACTGCATATTGAAAAACATGAAGAATGCCTGTGAACACGCCTATATTTGGAAATATTTTGTGCAAAAGGCTGAAAATTGTTTGTTGATTTCTTTTTAAAAGAAAATTTTGAGAGAAAAAGATGGCACGTGGGTTTTGTAGACAATCTCGTTTTGAAGCAACCCAGATTGTCAGAATCTGAAAAAGTAGAGGATTTCCCAAAAAAGCAGCAAAAAAGTAGATTTTGGGAAAACTAAAATTTTCCAATCTTCAAGAGGATGTGATTCCAGATGAACGCATCGATAAAAACTAAAAAAGCTCTGGCTCTGTTTCTGAAAAATGTTGCCCTAGAAAGATGGATCTTGAAAAAGCGTGCCTATGTGCTTCCCAATCCCGAAACCACGAAGAACACTGAAAAAGCACTTTGTTTGGGTTCTCAAATATTCATGAGAAGAAAATGATGCTCTTCTTCCTCTGGATGCAGCCTACAAAAATAATGAATAAAGGAGGCCAAAGGCTTGTTTTTATAAAGCTTAGGGTGAAAAAAGCTACTTTCTTTGTGAAAGCATAAATCTTGAAGCTTATTCGTGAAGATAGCAACCCTTTGAGAAAAAATCCAAGTTGATATGCTCACATAGGATGAATTCCTATTTTATAGCTGCCTAAGGCTCATGTGTGAGGATACTGAAAAAGCTGCTTCTTTGATGATGTCAACAAACACGCAAAGTTGCAAAAGTGTTAGCCAATTTTCCTTCGTTTTGAAACTTTTTGCACTCGTTTTGACTCCAACGGGGCCTACCTCTGATTTCAACAAGATGGTAAACTGTCATTGTTAACTAAAAAAGTTGACTAATCATGGCATTTTGAAGTTTTATCAATTATGATTTGATCCCTAACCTCAAATTGACGATCTAACGACGTTTGACTACAATTTTGATTTCTGGAAACTGTCACTGGATGAAGATTGGGAAATAGCTAGAAGGTGGCATCGTCGGAACATGAAAATTTTGATCTCTAGAGAATCCAGGCACCCTCATTGGACAAGGGCACCTGACATCCCATGCCTTATTCAATTTTTGACAATTTTCAACTTTGCTCATTTTTTGTTTTTTCATGTGCGCTCCGATGACTGTGAGCTCCTATTTTGATGTTGAATCTCACCTGCCATAACAAATTTGAGACTGATGGTCAGGCAATTAGGAAAGCCTGATGAAAAATGAATTGATTGTACCTTCTGCCTACCTTAGAAATTGGATCAGACTAATTTTCTGTGAATCTCACTGGGCTAGCGGAAGAGGATTTGGAATTTTCTAGAAAAATAATCTAACTCTAGGAAGACTGGAAGCCCCTAGCCTCTAGGGGCGCCTGGGATTCCATGCCTTAGAAATTTTTTGATAATTTCCAATTTCTTCTGTAGTTTCCTCATTTTGCATGCCGACAACTGCTTTCTGTCGTCATTTCTAATGATCTGCTAGACAACTATCACTGGATGAAGGGTGGACTAGATAGCATGAGCATGTCTGAGATGAATCCCAACTTTTCTAGGCCTGTTGACTGAATTTGACTGATTTTAACCACTCGGAAGCAAGCTGACGAGGTCCTTTTTAACGTTTTCTCAGAAAAAACAAAAGAACTATCTTGGACAAACTGGGCGCCCCTGGCCTCCAGGGGTGCCTAGGAAACCTAGACTTAGCCAAATTTTGGCTTCTTACAACTTTTCTTTGTTTTCCAGATTCATCATGCTTCATTTTCCGTTCTTCGTCGGTCGTTAGTTGTTCAATAGTTCTTCGCCCTTTGAACAACACTGAAAACTTGAATCTGACCCCTGACAGATGAACTTTCTCCATTAATGGCCTAGGTGTTCATGCTTCACCTTCTGAAAAAGTAGAATTAACCCAGCCAATAGAGAAAACTTGACTTTTTACAGATTCTATCTGGACCACCTTGAGTGTGAAGCAATATCATCCAATCAAAATCAGGCAGGACTTCTTGAATCAAAGATTCTATTTTTAGAAACTTTCTATTTTTAGAAAATTTTGCTAGCTTCTAGAAACCTACAAACCTAAAATTGACGTCTATTTTTAGAAACTTTCTATTTTTAGAAATTTTGACTTTTTGACGAAAAATTTTTCAGACTCTCACAAAATGTCTTAATGGAGCAAAAATTTGATTTGGCACAACACCTCTATTTCACTTTGATCTTCTTCATCTTGTTTTTCATCACTCTTCTCAGGAACCTCCTTTTCTCATTCTTCCTCAGGGTTATGTTCTTTCCTTTGTTCATCCTTCCTTGTATCTTTCAGAGGAGGATTGTCATGTTCTGCATAAGGATTAGTGTTCTTCAGAGGAGATGTACTACCTTTATTCTGACCCTCTATATTTTGTGTCTTAGTAGTTTCCGGAGGGGAAGGATCATGTCTTACACCATTATCAGTGTCCTCCAAAGGAGACACATTTTCTTTAGCTTGATCTCTTGGCTTCCGTGCTTCTGTGTTCACTTTATCATCTTTCTCACCCATATCACCACTTTCCACAACATTCTTAAATGCTGACAAATCTATATCCTAAAGGGTTTCATCTGGTATTTCTAGAGGAACTTGTTCCCCAACTGTCACTTTAGCATTTTTCAATTCTTCAAGGATTTTAGTAGTTCTTTCTAATGTCTCCTTCTCTAGTCTATCTATTTCTTCTTTGTCTCTTCCCATCAAAATATTTATTCTCCTTTTTGTCCTGAATTCTTGTGCTTGTATTTCATATATTTTGACCTTTTCTTCATCTGAGATGGAAGATCCCACCTTTTCAATTGCTAGTCCTCATTTGCCATAGCTTTATTTCTCTTGTTGGTGAGTAGGTCTGCCATCATATATCTGATTATTGCTTCCTCAATGGTAGCTTTGTCATCAGCAGGCATTTTGGCATAGAGATCCACAACTTGTTTCAAAGTCCCATATTCTATTATAGTATTTACAGTGGCCTCAAGCTGTAGAGGCACATGTTCCAATTCTTCTTGAGGAGACTCTTTTGATTTATTTTCTTTTCCCTTTCCTTTGCCTTTGGATGTTCCTTCTTCCTTCTTTTCTTCTTCTTCTCTTCTTCTCTTCTTTCTTCTTTCAAGAATGACATATTCTTCTTCTTCTTCATCCTCTTCTACATTTCCTGGATTCATTTTTCCTCTTTTTGCCTGCACTTTAGGTCTATGCTTCTTTGTCTCTACAATCTTAGTTTGTACTGGTACTTCAGTGGTAGTTGTTTTCCTACTAGGAAGTGTAGGAACAGGTACAGAGGATTTTGAAAAGGTAGTAGTAATAGAGGTAGACCTACTAGCCCTTTTAGGTGCTTGTGTAGTAGAAGAGAATAGAGGTTGTTCTATTGAACCCTCAAGAGTATTGAGTATCTTTTCCAAATTAGACTTCATCTTCTCTATCATTTCTCCTATATCCTTCTTTTCCTTTTATTTTGCTTCCTTTTTTATTGTCTTATTGATAATTTCATCATAGGTTCTAAATCTTTCAGCAGAAGGATCCTTTGGCTTGCTGAGCAACATGTTAGCATATCCATTCAAATCAAATTTAGACACATCATATGGGAGAGTGGTTATCCAAAAAGTTCTTGGCTCTACAGCTTTCATGTAGCAATTATCTTTGTCCACCATGAATGTTATATCATTCTTATACTTCTCTACAACTTTAGCTAGTATTCTTTCTCTCATGTGCATGACAGTTTGGAATTGTTTGAAAAATCCCCAGAATAGTGTGTTGCAATCCTTGTGATCAGAAAAACTTCTCAAATAATCCTTAATTTGATGGGAAACTAGAGTATCTACCTTCCAGATCATACCATTCATAGCAGGCAATTCCTTTAAGAAATAAAACATAAGACGGTGATAAGGGAACCATACCAGAATTTGTATTTTTACACTTTTGTTCTTTTTAGGTTATCCATTAATTGTTGCCACAGGAGCTCACATAGTTCATAATCCTTTCCTTCTTTTACCATTTGATGAACAATGTATATTGTAGTGGCAAAAGCAGATTTTTTTCTGTTGGTATAGGATATCCTGTATTCTATGCACATTGTAGCATAGCGGACCACCAAATCTTCAATGTCATTCACTATTAGGGCTCTTTTATCAAACTTTTCTTTGGTTAGTCTCATTACTTCCTCATTCTTCACTGATTTCAATATAGGCACAGATTCAGAGGTATACAATCCAGTGACAGACCTGATGGCTTCCTTAGTGATCAAATGTGGTTGATCAAGGCAAAAGAAGTCTCCATGGATGTGACTTAGGGATATCCTGACCCATTCTTCCTCATACCAAAAATTTGGGAAACCCTTCCAAATGTCAAGATGCTTTGCAGCAACATTGGTGAACTCTGGTTTTAATTGAAAATCATATCCCAAAAGATTGTCATTTCTGAACTGCTCCAACTTTAGATGGTCATACTCATCTATCTAAGAATGTATATAGATATGGATATCTTTTGTATGAAGTACATTCACAAGTACATGAGATAATGCACCATCTTTATCTATTTCGGTGGATTTGTAAGGGTGCTTTTAAAACTTTGGCCTTGGTCTCTCAACAGCATCGATTACAACAGGTGTCGCCATGATAATACTTTTAGAAACTAGGGCTTATTGTCACATCTCATTTTTGGACTTTATTATTAATTTGGATTATTGGACATTTACTATGATTGTCTTACTATGAGTGATTCCACGTGTGTGAAAGTAATTGTCGTTAATGTTATAAATACGTGATTTTAAAAGTTGATTTAATAATTGAATATTATTGGTATGATTATGGATGTACATTTTGTTTTGCTTTGGCTATGATTATAAGGACTAACCTATTAATGGAAATCTAAGTGCGACTGAGTGTAGGAAGAATTTTGAAGACGAGAACATGGTTGAGGTAGAAATGTTCTAGCCGCCCGACAAGAACTGATGGGATGGATAAATCTAATGCATCCACACACTCACGTAGTTTCATGTCATATTGCATCTTTGAGTGACTTTACTATGCATCATTATGTGGTTTCTAGTCTTGTTTGAGCATTTTTATTTAGTGAATGAACATGATTGAGGTTTAGTGCTTAGATAAATATGTGTCTTCATTGCCACAAAATGTTTATTTGAATTACATTGTTAACCATATATTTATTTCATTCATTTGACTTATAATTAATAGGATAGTAAAATACAATATTAGTTAAATGTATTTAATAAAAGTGTTTTCCTATACATATTATATTATTGTTGAAATCAATATCTTGGTTAGACTTAAAATAATCATGAATTATTAAAGATAAAAATTTGATATTAATAATAATATATTATAAATAGAGATCTAAAAATATAAAAATAATTTAATGCCATGCAAAATGGGAGAGTGACAGAAATAAGAGAGGGAGTTTAATATTGCAAAGGAGAACTGGTGGTATTTCAATGCCAAGTGCATGCAAACTTGTAGATAACTAAGGTTTAAACAATACAAAGGGGACCTAAAAATATGAACGCCATTATTGGAGAGGGAATATTTAATAAAAAGGAAAAATGCACAGTCAGTAATCATCATCATTCAACATTAGAAGATGAGAAGGAAGCACAGAGAGGAGGGAGCGATCAGCGTTAGGAGGCAAAAATTGACCTTGGAGCAAGCAAGTGAATATGGGTATTTTTCTTTGATTTTTATTGCAAAATTTTTTTTCTGTGTATACTGTTAAGATCATGATCAAAATCTGGGGTGCACCTAAATTTTTCTCTAGTCTGTGTAATACTTTGGATGGCTTGTTTGTTGATTACCATTTATGCCTTGTATCTTTTCCCTGATGCTTTAGAAGAATTCTCTGTCGCATGCTTTCATTCCCTTGTGTTTGCTTTTGGATTCAACCTTTCTTTCTGTTTGGCATAGGCCCTTCAACTCATGACGGTCAGTAACTTTTTGTATCAGCCTCTGTTTATGGTATTGATCAACCTGCATATGTATGTTAGCCTCATTTTTCTGACCTGGATTATTTTCCTTTTTGTCACTATTAATTGATAGCTTATGCCTGAGTTTTATCTGTCTATGGTTACTAAAACACTGTCGCCCCTAAGCTGAGTTCGACCTATTCAAATCGGCCAGTGTATATCCCTTCTAAATGACCTAAGTATGTTCTTGAAGATGTCAATCATAAATTCAATGGCCTGTAGCTAATGAAGTGGCATGTTTCTTGATATTGTCGGCCTATTTTGTATCCCTAATGGCCTGCATAGAGTATTGGCTACTTAAAATCTTCAACCGCTTATTAGATTGGCTTGTTTATTCTCCTTATCAGCCTGTTTGGTTTGCCCTATTTTTGGATTTTGCAAATAGTCTCTTTAAAAACCATAGTTGGCAACTTAATTCCATGTAGCTGTTGTAGATGTCATTTTATGTATTCCTGTAGTTGTTGTCTTAATTCCTGTCACAGCAAGTTTAATTTATTCCTATCATAGTCATTTTTCTTCTTGTTGCAAAAGACTTTAATCAGTTACTATAGCAGACTTGTAACAGTTCCTGTAGCTTGTTTTGCTATGTTCCTATAACTTGTCTTTTTGCATTCTTGTAGCAGAGTTAGCTTGTTTTCCTGTAGCAGATTTAACTTACCCTTGTAGCAAACAACAATGTGCCTGTAGGAACTATAGATTAAATATTTGACTGACTATTTTATTAATGTCTACACCTAAATATATTTTGGACCTTATGACATTGTTAAAAATTATTTATTTATCTTCTTAAATAATTCCTATTACAAACTTAATTGAAGGAGAATTATAAACTTGCTTGCAGATAGGAAAACTTACTTCTAGATTATATTAGATATTTATAAATGAAATATGGGTTTAAGAATATATCTGGCTTTTAATGCTTCCATATGCATCTTGTTTGAATAAACAAAGCTCTCTTGTTGAATTACTTGCTTGAAAGTGTATTTCCATTGATTGTGCAAAAGAAAGGGATTGTAAATTGTTATTAGGTGAACATGGGTTACAATTTGCTTAAAAAGGAAGTAGTTTATCTTTTATGTGTGTTTGTGGTTACTTTTGGGCTAGGATGCCAAATGTGGGCCACAGAGAAGGCTTTCTTCTTTTCAAGATTTGGCCATAACTATTTTAAGTGCTTGGGCCAAGCCATGTGTTCATTGAAATAGATAAAATATTGTCTAGAAAAACTATATATATATATATATATCTGCCACATCCTATTGTGAGATATTTGCACGTCATCATTTAGATTTGCATTTAGACATCAAGTGTTCCCTCCTACCAGTTGTTTCTAGGTTGCTAGATGTTTCGTATGGGGTTGGGTTTCCTTCATGTTATGAAGGGATCTGGGGAAGTGTAATTGCTTCATGGTTGGGCAGAAAAGTGCCTAAGCCATGTTCCCGTCTCTCGGCTTGTGGATGACCATGTGGGTTAGTGGTGGCTAGAGATTATGATTGATTTATTATACATTTTTGTAATGAACTTGATTATTGTACCTTTTTATTATTTGAGATGACTTATAGCATGAGAGATAATATGGACATTGTATATTCTTTTATAGTGCTAACACCTGGTTATGGCATGTGAATTTGTAAGATGTAATGATTTTATTGAATAATGTATATGAGATCTATCTTTTACTTGAGTTGATGTAATTAAGTGGATTATTTACTTTGGTAATTTTTGTTATGGAATGTGTACTTTACATTTGGTATCAGAGCTCTAAGTTTGACACTAGGGACTTTTTGGGACTATTACGCTAAGATGCAATTTGATGCAGATCAATCATCATGAATACTAGAAACAATGATCAAAATGGAAGAAACTGTGGAGAAGCAAACAATGATCAAGATGGAAGGTTGGATCAAATCCTTGCTCTCCTAAACCAATAGGTTATGAGAATGGATAATCTTGAGTAGGAGATCAGAGTGAATCGTAAAGAGTAGAATCAAAATGAAAACCAAAATCAGGGAGGTACAAATCTAAATCAAGGTAATGAGGACCCAAGGGTAGAGGCACGGGTTCCAGAGATTGAAGCAAATGCAAACAATCAAGGAAGGATTGTAGAGGAGTTAGGAAAAGACCTCAAGAAGGTCTCACCACTCAAGTTTGATGGTAGGACCATCAATGATCGAGCCGAGGCATGGATCTCTGAAATATTTTTGAAGAGATGAAGGCAATGTGGGGATCATATCAACCTACTAGATAAGAAACCACTTGGTGGGATAATGAGAAGGTGGAGAAGAAAATATTGCTAGGAGAAATCACTTGGGAACTTTTCCTGCAGCTCTTCAAAAAAAGGTGGTTACCACAGCTCTTCTTCGATAAGAAGATGACAGAGTTTCAAAATCTGACACAAGGAGGAATGTCGATAACCCATAATTGGGAAATATTCTCACTTATTTTACTATGTTCCACAATACTAGATGGACAAGAGATTTAGAATCAGGAAGTTTATCATGGGTTTAAGGCCCCAAATTGGAGTGGATGTAGACATTCACAATCCATTGACTATGGATGTAGTTTTTGAGAAAGATATTAAGTAGGAGCAGAAGCTGCAGCAAGTAGCCAGTTATTGTAAGTCTTGAGAGGTAAAGTTTGCAAACAAGAGATTCTAGAACAACAATAATCAAAATAATAGAAATCAAGGCAATAACAATTGGCAGATCATAAACTTGAAGAGAGGTAACAATTCTTAGGGTCAAAATGGTGGAAACCAGAGTGGTGGAAACAAAAGAGGTAACAACAACAACAACAACAACTGCAACAATAACCAAAGGGATAGGTTAGAGGGACACAGGGCACCGGTGGCAGATGTTATGTTTGTGGATGTGAGCATTACGCTAACACTTGTCCTCAGAGAACAAAAGGAAGAGGAAACAGGAACCAACAAGGAGCACCTCAGCATTAGATTCATGCCACCGTGGACAATTGGCGAGCTGACTTCCAGGCAACACCTATTCAGTTTCAAGGTAAGCTCTATGGACTACTTGTTTCTATTTTGATTGATATTGGTGCCACAAAATATTTTGTAGACCCTAGAGTAGTATCAAAGTTATCTATTAGACCTAGGCATATGGCAAACTCATGGATGGTATATTATGGCAATAGAGTAGAAAAGAGAGTAGACTTATGTCTAGCATGCAGTGAGTTAGAGCTTCCAAGTTTTCAAATGCAAGTCAATCTCTATGTAGCACCTTTAGGGTCTTATGATGTGATATTAGGAATCAATTGGTTAGTTGAATATAATTCAATAGTAAACTGTGAAGACAAGGTTGTTAGATGTTTGGATGACCTAGGGAATCATGTGGAGATTAATGGATCTAAGAGACCATTGGAACTTAGAAAAATCTTGGCTATGCAGTTAAAGAAAGCCAAGAGGAAAGGGTGTTCCATTTATGCTATCCAAATAAAGAACCTTGACAATGAAGAAATTGGAAAGAGCACAATTACACTAAGAGGGGGAGTGAATTAGTATGGTTCAATTCAATGCTTTGTTCAATAACTTTAAACACATCAAATCAAATAAGAGAATGAAACCATTAAGCCACTGAGAGTTGCTTGAGTCTACTTCTCAAATCCAACTTCAAAATAAAGAAAAGTACATTTGTTTTTTGAAGCACCCACTCCAAGGTATAAAAGACACATATAGCACTATTTTTCCAACACAGGTACAATGCACACCTAGTTCACATCAAACCCCTTCTGAAGCACGAACTTCAATGAGGCACCTACCTCAATCACCAAAACAATAACACACCAAACTCCTAAAAAAGATGACAAATAAATATGCAAAAAATGATTCTCAACAATCTAGTTTGCACGAATTAAGCACACATTATCCTCTGCAAAAATAAACTCTTCAAAGTGACATAAAATCCATCACACATTCCTCATTGAAAATAATCCATCAACAATACTTCTACCCTCACTGCATACACTATCTCAACAATAAAAAAACCTTCACACAACTCTTTTTTCTTACAGTCTATACTTTGCATATTTTATTCTATAGGACATAGGATATATCTCTTATGTTCACAAGGTCATAAGAGCCTCCATCCTCATCAAATCACAAAACAATACCAAACAATTTGTAATATATGTATGTTTTTTTTGTTTTTGCAACAGTTTGAAATCTCTGTATAAAATATACTCTATAGATCCCTATTTTACTTTGATAGCAAAAACTAGAATATATGTCATCAATAACTCACAATAGTGCACACACAGAACCCTTCAAATCTCATGGAAGAGAAGCTTTAAACCTGCTGTAAATTTAGTTTCATAATCAGTTAACGAATAGTTAACAAACTGCTTCCAAAGGAGTATACAGCTAAACACATGTCAAACTTTATTCACTCACCAGATCCGTTAGGGTTTGAAAATGATTTAAATGTGGACCATTGATTTTCATGTCTGCATGCTTGAGAGGTTAAATCTACACCTTAGATTTATTTTGTTTCTCTTTTTAAAACACTTCAACCTCTGAGGACCAGTCACCCTAGGAGAAGGGGTTGGTCACCTCACATTGTCAACCCCTCCACTTTGTCACTTAAGTGACAAGTGACCTGAGATACCTGATCACTGCATAAATATAACAAAAAGCAACTCAACATTGTGATGGGTAAAAGACCTTTGATGTAGGTTTTAAAACATAGAAAATGCTTAGGGTTTTTAGACTTTAAACATGGAACAAAACATGAATTTAGGAAAGATTTCAACTCTAGTTTTGACATAGACCTGTACAAAGAGGAATAGGATATACAAGATAAGCCAACATAAAAGAAATTCTAGAGTTTTAAAGCAAAATATTACTTAGGGTGTTAAATTTAATACTCCTAGAAACTAGGTGCATCAGAGACATAACCCTCAAGTCTTTAACCACTCAACAATGACATAGAACACCAAATACTCTAAGGAGAAACAAAGGGCATATACAATTGAAACAAGGAGATACCTTAACATTTAAGGAACATCATAACAAACCCTAGAAATAACTAAAGAGAGTGTGTACTAAACTTCTGATATATACAGAGGCAATAGGAGAACTTCAGAAGAAAGATCATCAAGGACATCAACAACATCACAGAGACAACATTACCAATCTTCCTTATACAACAAATCTCATGAGACATCACCATCAAGGCAGCTACACCAAGTCACAATAACCCTATCAACTCATAATGACAATGCCAATATACACCTAAGTGATCAACCAAACACTTTGCATGAAGAATAAAAAATTCACCAAATGAAGTATGAACCAATCATCAACTCTGACTCTCTCAACACCATCAAAAAACTGAGATCTCTCAACACCATATCAAGGACAAACATCACACCATATCATGAACTGTATCATGATCATAAAAAAACCCCTAAACAACAACTCCATACCATGAAGCATAACAACTATACCATATCTTGAAGGATATCATGAAGACCAATATCCATAACAACTCCTAAACCCTGAAGCAACACTACACACATGAACTCATGAACTCTTGCAGCAGCCACTATGATTCTGATATGAGCATAGATGGTTATCAACACTGTGGTCTACAAGGATGATCAACAATTTCATAATAATTGAGACTTCTTAATCATTGAGATGAGCAACACGAACTCAACATGAACATGATCAGATCAAGATATGAACTCCTCTAAAGCACATCAACCTACTACTGGCATGAGGCACATCAACAACCATATTGAAGCATGAAGAAATCCTAAAAACATGTGAAGCATCAACACAAACAATCTCAATACTTTTGACATCAATGAAAAACATGTTCAACAATCTCCCCCTTTGTCATTGATGTCAAAATCTCATCTCCACTCTCTCTCTCTCTCCGCTTTTGACATCAAAGACAAAGGGCAACTTACTCCCCCTGTAAAATACCACTCCTGTTAAGGCAAGACATTCAAGTTGTAATCTACAAATTCACCAGTAACTGAGAAGATGTCCATTGAAATTACTGGTATATCACTGTGAAACACCTGCAAACTGTCACTTTGTATTGTGTCATCAATCACTGTCATTCTAATACTTCAACTCTGCAACAAGACAGATTGTTCCAAAAAAACACATACATCAACACTACAACAAGCTATCCCAACATCTGTATCATTGTTCAAAAGATAGTCACACTGGCATGCATTAACTTCAAAAAGATAGTGACAATATCAACAACTGCAAAAAGTTAGGTATCATAAAAACATCTTCAAAGATAGTTCTAAAACATGAAAATCACCATCACACTTGTTAGCACCAGTCCAAACACTATCAGTAAAGACCTCTGTCAACAAAGACCTCTGTCAACAAAGACCTAACACCATCCAAACATTGTCATAAAAATGTCATCTTAAGACTAACTCATTGCCATAAGAAATATACTATCAAGAACACTATCATCATGCACTATCACCATGAATTCCTGTTAGCAAATGATAAACATTGTTCCTTGTTCCCTGTCAGCAATGTTTGACTATTATGACACATGATATCATTAATGTATCACCTCACTATAACATAAAATACACTGCACTGTTAAACATAAAGATCATAGTAGCTACAACTCATATAAGATTCATAAGATATCACAGTCCTTCAATGTCCTCTGATACATCTATAATGATACAACTTCACTGTCAGAAGCTTGATAAGCTTGAAAAAACAATAGAACAGTGCTGATATATGTCCACACTAAGTGTCAACTTAAACTTAAAATGATGAACATAACCTAAAAAAAATGTCCTTCTATTAGACCACTTTTCTTTGAGGTGTGCCTTGTGTATCTTTCTACATTATGCATACATGTTTGTCTGAATGCTTTCATGCCTATCAGGATTCTTTGTAACTGCAATATACCTTGAAGAATGCCATGCCCTATTTCAAAGTCTCTAATTTGTGTGTAGACTTTAAGAACACTGAGAAAGGTTGCAGTGTTTGATTTACACCTGCCAACTGCATTTTCTTGAGTACCCCTATTCAACAAATCATAATAAATGATTAAGCATAGCTCAAATGAGCACGATCATGTACTATCTTGAGGATATCACAAGTCTAATGACAACAGTAGTAAACCAACCACAATATCTTTGCTATGACATCAATCACAACAAGATACACAACTCCCTTGCATATTTGACAACTATTACTTTATCTGTGACAGAGCCTCTAAGACACACTCTTAAGAGACTTTCAACATGCTTTTTTACCATGCCATTGTTTCTAAGACAAGAATTTGTAATATAACTCAAATTCTGATAGGGATTAACACAACCATTGATGTTGCTTACTAGTGTATCTGATCTCCACTAAGCTGCTTATGTAATGATTCTTCTAACTCCTTGGGGCAAAAAGATAAGACAATGATCATCTCCCCCTATCTTCAAGATGCTTCTCATGCAATTGGTGGTGCCTCTTGTGTAATAGGCACAAGATTAGGGTTTTCTTTTGCTACATCTTGTTTTCTTCTCCAAACCCTTATAGACTCTTCCTTTTTCTTGCTCAAGGCATCTGCTCTTTTGTTTCTAGATGATGTCTTCAACTTACTCCTACAATATTGTGCCTTATGCCCTATGTTATGACACTTAAAGCAAGTGATATTATTACCAACTAGAGGGGCAAAGGAATCATGTATTCTTGTGTTCCATACATGACTATCTTTCATATGCTCTATGTACAGTCTCTTCCTATGTGACCAACTTTGTTACAATTATAGAAAACTATATTGATATGTCTAGAGGATGCAAATGGACTTCTATTTGGCCTTCTCCTATGTGTAAATTGACAAGTTGTAGCCTTATGACCAAAGTTATGACATAAATGACAATAACCAGGAAAGTGTGAATAGTTGTACCTTATTACTTGACAGTGTCTGGTAGGTGGAGATCTTGAGGACTTGTTTGTCCTTCTTCCTTCTTCAACAAATTTTTCTTCTATCTTCTTCTTATCTTTAGGAGCAGTAGCATGATAACTTAGATCAATTTTCTTTCTAGGTGCATTTCCAACTTTAGAAGTTTGCCCCACTTCATACCCTAATCTTGTAGTATCATTCTGACACTTGTGTTTGCCTAACATCTCATACAATTTGCTGGTGCTGTCCTCAAACTTCTAATTTTTCTCTAACTGCTTTCCCAAGGACACAACTTCTACCTCTAACTTCTGACAGTCCTCTTCTTTTGTTTACAAGTCCAACTTTATGACTTCTTCAATCCTTTTAGACTCTTCCAACTATACTTTCAAATTTGCAAGGTGTTCATCAGATTCCTCAAGTTGTACCTTAAGTTTTTCATTTCTTTTTCTTTCATGTTTCTGGTTAGCAAGTGCAGAAATCAACTCTCCCTCAAAATCAACTTCTTCTTCAGAATCATCATAATCTTCCACTCCCTCAGAATCAACTTCTTCTTCCTTATCAGACAAGTTCTTTTCTTTTTCAAATGCCATAAATACACATTTATTTTGGTCACTAGCATATGAGGTATAATCAAAACTACTATCTTCATCTACATACAAGATTTTCTTCCTTATGCCAAAAAATCTTCTTCCCTTTTTAGTGTTGTCCTAATTCCTAGAGTTATCTTCCTTAGTTTTTACATTTAGAGGACATTTTGAAGGAAAGTGACCAACTTCGCCACAGCTAAAGCACTTAAAAGGTAACTTACTATTGTACTTGCCTAAACCTCTTCTCAACCTCCTTATAAAGTTAGATTCTTGTTCATCTAAGTACTCAAATTCTAAATCTGCCTCCTTATCCTTTTTGACAGATTTGAAGGCTGCCTCCTTGCTTGAAGATTCAACATTTCCAATCGTCATTTCATAAGCTGTGAGGGTACCATGTAGTTTATCTACAGAAATTTTGTTTAAATCTCTAGCTTCTTCTATTGCAGATACTTTGGAGTCATACTTTGAAGACAATGACCTTAAAACCCTTTTAACAACCACTGGATCTTTTACTTCCTCTCCTAGACCACTAATGGCATTAACTATTTCTTGTACTCTTAGGAGATAATCTGCAATCTTTTCATCTTCAGTCATTTTTGAACCTTCAAACTTTATCGTAAAGGTCTACAACTTAGCTTCTTTAATCTTCACATCACCTTGGTAAATACTAACCAACTTATCCCACACTTTCTGAGCAGATTTGCAATGCATTACCTTGACTAAAATCTCATTTGTCAGCCCACAATAGATGTCATTCTTGGATTTTACATTACATTCATACTCTCTTTTCTCATCAGTAGAGGAGGGAGGTTTAGATGCTTTATATCCATTCTCAACTGCTACCCACGCATCATAACCTAAGGACTGCAAATAAGACTCCATCCTGAAACTCTAAAAAGCAAAACTAGAACCATCAAATAGGGGTGCTTTGGATGTTGAAGAACCTTCTTGACAAGCCATGAGTGTAACCTACTACCAAGACCAACCCAAGTTGATTAAACCTCTACTAGTCACCTTGCTCTTATACCAATTGAAAAGAGCATAGTTACATTGAGAGGGGGGTGAATTAGTGTGGTTCAATTCAATGCTTTGTTCAATAACTTTAAAAACATCAAATCAAATAAGAGAATGAAACCATTAAGACAAATATGCACACATGACACCAAATTTACGTGGAAACCCTATGAGGGAAAAAACCACTGAGAGTTTCTTGAGTCTATTGCTCAAATCCAACCTCAAAATAAAGAAAAGTACATTTGTTTTTTGAAGAACCCACTCAAAGGTACAAAAGACACCTATAGCACTATTTTTCTAGCATAGGTACAATGCACACCTAGTTCACATCAAACCCCTTCTGAAGCACCAATTTCAATAAGGCACCTACCTCAATCACCAAAACAATAACACATGAAACTCCTAAAAAAGATGACAAATAAGTATGTAAAAAGTGATTCTCAACAATCTAGTTTGCACCGATTAAGCACACATTATCCTCTACAAAAATAAACTATTCAGAGTGACATAAACTCCATCACACATTCCTCATTGAAAACAATCCCTCAACAATACTTATGCCCTCACTGTATACACTATCTTAACAATAAAAAAACTTCACACAACTCTTTTTCTTACAATCTATACTCTGCATCTTTTATTCTATAGGACATATGATATATCTCTTATGTTCACAAGGTCATAAGAGCCTCCATCCTCATCAAATCACAAAACAATACCAAACAATTTGTAATCTCTGTATGCTTTTTTTTAGTTTTTGTAGTAGTTTGAAATCTCTGTATAAATTATACTCTATAGATCCCTATTTTACTCTAACAACAAAAACTAGAATATACAGTGTGTATGTCATCATTAACTCACAATAGTGCACACATAGAACTCTTCAAATCTCATGGAAGAGAAGCTTTAAACCTGCTGTAAATTTGGTTTCATAATTAGTTAACGAACAATTAACAAACTGCTTCCAAAGGAGTATACAGACAAACACACATCAAACTTCATTCACTCACAAGAGCTGTTAGGGTTTGAAAATGATTTAAATGTGGACCATTGATTTTCATGTTCGTGGGCTTGAGAGGTTAAATCTACACCTTAGATTTATTTTTCCGCTCTTTTTAAAAGATTTCAACCTCTAAGGACTAGTCGCCCTAGGAGAGGGGGCTGGTCACCTCATGTTGTCAACCCCTCCACTTTGTCACTTAAGTGACAAGTGACCTGAGATACCCAGTCACTGCATAAATATAAAAAAATATATCTCAACATTGTGACAGGTAAAAGACCTTTGATATAGGTTTTAAAACATAGAAAATGCTTAGGGTTTTTAGGGTTTTAAGACTTTAAACATGAAACAAAACATGAATCAAGAAAGATTTCAACTCTAGTTTTGACACAGACCTGTACAGAGAGGAATAGGACATACAAGATAATGCAACACAAAATAAATTCTAGAGGTTTAAAACAAATATTACCTAGGGTGTTAAACACATTTTAAACTCCTAGAAACTAGGTTGCATTAGAGACATAACCCTCAAGTCTTCAACCAATCAACACTGACTTAGAACACCAAATACTTTGAGGAAAAACAAAGGGCATATACAAAATGAAACAAGGAGATACTTTAACATTTAATGAACATCATAACAAACCCTAGAAAGAACTCAAGAGAGTGTGCACTAAACTTCTGATATATACAGAGGCGATAGGAGAACTTGAGAAGAAAGGTCATCAAGGACATCAACAACATCACAGAGACAACATTACCAATTTATTCTTACACAACAAATCTCATGAGACACCACCATCAAGGAACCTACACCAAGTCACAATAACCCTATCATCTCATAATGACAATGTCAACATAAACCTAAGTGATCAACCAAACAATTTGTATGAAGAATGAAGAATTCACCAAATGAAGTATGAACCAATCATCAACTCTGAATCTCTCAACACCATCAAAGAATTGAGATCTCTCAACACCATATCAAGGACAAACATCACACCATATCATGAACTGTATCATGATCATAAAAAAACCCCTGAATAAAACTCCATATGATGAAGCATAACAAATATACCATATCTTGAAGGATATCATGAAGACCAATATCCATAACAACTCCTCAACCATGAAGCAACACCACACACATGAACTCATGAACTCCTACAGTAGCCACTGTGATTCTGATATGAGCATAGATGGTTATCAACACTGTGGTCTACAGGGATGATCAACAACTTCATAATCATTCAAACTTTTTAATCATTGAGATGAGCAACACCAACTCAACATGAACAAGATTAGATCAAGATATGAACTCCTCTATAGCATATCAACAACCATATTGAAGCATGAAAAAATCCTAAAAACATATGAAGCATCAACATACACAACCTCAATACTTTTGACATCAATGACAAACATGTTCAACATAAACAACATTTAATGACTACCCTATCCTAAGGGAATTCTAAGATGTATTTCCTGTGGAGTTAACAGAGTTACCATCAAAGAGAGAATTTGACTTCTCAATTGATTTGCAACTAGGGACTGAGCCTCAATCTAAGCACCCTATAGGATGAATACTATAGAATTGTATGAGCTTAAAGCACAATTGTAGGAGTTGTTGAACCAAGGGTTCATAAGACCTAGTGTGTCTCCATGGGATGCACCGGTCATCTTTGTAAAGAAGAAGGATGGGACATTGTGTTTATGTATTGATTATAGAATGCTTAAAAAAGCTACTATAAAGAACAAGTACCCACTCCCAAGAATAGATGAGCTCTTCAATTAGATGAAGGGAGCTTTGGTGTTCTTGAAGATAGACCTAAGATCCGGCTACCACCAGTTGTGGATTAAGGATGAGGACATCTCTAAGACAACTTTCAAAACTCGCTATGGTCACTACGAGTTCATAGTGGTACCATTTGGGTTGACTAATGCACCAACAACCTTCATGAATTTGATGAATAGCATATTCAGTGATTTCTTAGATGATTTTGTATCGATCTTTCTTGATGATATATTGATATACTCTAAATTAGTTGAAGAGCATGAAAAACATTTGAGGATAGTCTTACAATGCTTAAGAGAGTTTAAAACTTTTTGGTAAGCTATCTAAGTGTACATTCTATCAAGACAAGGTGCACTATCTTGGTCATGTGATCTCAGTTGAAGGGATTGCAGTTGATCCTGAGAAGATTAAGGTGCTAATGGAATGGCTTGCACACCAGAATGTGACAGAAGTTAGAAGTTTTATGGGACTTGTAGGATATTACAGGAAGTTTGTGGAAGGATTCTCAACAATAGCAACACCAATTACCTCACTACAAAATAAAAGTAAAAAGTGTTAGGAAAAGTGTCTCAACCTTGCAACTATGAAAGGTTACTATTCTTCCTAGTTTTGGTCTTTTTGAATACCCTTTATCTTGGAGAATGGTCTAGAACTTTCAAAGTTTCCAAAAGGGATAAAAATGGTGGGACTTACTATTTTTAGTAACTCTACATTTGACCTCAGATTGACCTAAAAATTTTTCCCAAAAAGTGCGGAACTACTAAGTAAACATCTCAGGTGATTTTTGACTCAAGATCATAACTGGATTGTGAGATATTATAGTTTCTATTTTTTCAAACTCTCGAAAAAAATTTCAAACTCAATTTTGAGGCACTTAGATGTCTCTAAATGCCCCAAAATTTGTCATAACTAACAAAGTGGGTAATATCTTGATAGATCTCTTCACGATCATTTCAACACATTAAATGGTTCATCAATCGGACACTCGGATCAAACGTTATGACCTCTGGAGGTTGGACCTCCTATTTTTGGGAAATGTGAAAACATGTTGGATGATCAAAAGAGTTGTAAAGGGGAGAGTTACATGTGTTGGTGTGTGATTTGGCACATCACAAGGAACCTTTGATTGGAGATAATTTGGGCCACTTTTGGGTGGCTTTGGCCCATGGTTTTGTAATTACCGTTGATGGTTTATTGCATTGTATCTCCTATATATCAAGAGCTTGAGATGGAAGTTGTGTGTAAGAGTCTTATAGATGTTGAGTTACCTCCTAGATCTATGGTTTGTTATACTCCTGTGAAAGCTTGCTCTGCAAGTATATTGTAATCTTCTTGATTCCTGAATAATATATTGGGTAGCTTTGGAGTGTCAGGTTTTCTACTTGAAAGGGTTTTCCCCACGTATGTCTTGTGTTGTGAGTTTTACATTTGGACATTTTTATTACCTTTCTGTTAATGTGCATCTTAATCTCTAACTGGAAAAGTTAAAATTTGCATAAATCTTTCTTCATTAGATCGGTGTAGGAAACATTTTTGCATACCTTACTTCCTTTCAATTTGTATCAGAGCTTGATCACCTTTGGTTCTAGTTGTTGGCTAGAGGGTTTTTTGATCTGATCATCATTTGAGTGGGAGCTTGTGTAGAGGATTTTGAAATATTTGTTGCAGGAAAGAGATGGGGAGCACATCTGGGAGGTTTTAGATAGAGAAGTTTAATGGTCGTAATTTTGAGTTGTGGATACTCAAAATGGAGGAAATGCTTGTAGATCAGGATTTATGGGATGTCATATCTGGTACAAAACCAATGACAATATCTCAAGAAGAATAGGATCTAAAAGATCAAAAAGCTAAGGGTTTGATAAGAATCTGTTTGGATGATTTAGTGCTCCTAAATATCCATGAAGAGAAGACTACAAAGGATCTTTGGAAGAAGCTTGGAGGTGTTTATCAGGCTAAATCCCTGGTGAACAAGTTATTCTTGCAAAATAAATTGTTTTCTCTAAGGATGGAAGATGGAGGATCTGTCGTTGATCACCTGAATACATTCAATATGCTTGTTGCCCAATTGATCTCTATTGGTGTGAAGATGGAGGAGGAGAATTGATGTATGACATTACTGTGTTCCTTACTAGATTCATGGGATCACCTTGTTATGGCCATTGGGAGTACCACTACCACCTTGAAGATGGATGAATTGGTTTCTTCATTGTTGTCTGAAGAGATGCGGAGAAAGTCTTCTGAATCAGCTAAGGAGGCTCTTGCAGTTCATGGTAGATCTAAAGAGAAGGGAAAGAAAAAGGATAAGAAGGAAGAAAAAGGAAGATCCAAATCCCATGGGAGATCTAAGTCTCCCGCAAAGTCCAAGGCCATGTGTTGGAACTACGGAAAAACCTAGTCACTTTTACAAGGAGTGCAAGGAGAAGAAAAAGAAAAGAAGAACTATGATTTGGATTCTAACAAGTCATCTCAGGATGAAGGAGAAGAGTTTATCATTGCCTTGGCAACACATGCATCTGAGGATGTGTGTCTTATTGACTCTGGTGCATCTTTTCACATGACCTCACATCGAGGTTGGTTTTCAAAGTATGAAGAATATGATGGTGGAAAGGTGTACCTGGGTGATGATTCTCACCTAAAGATTGTTGGTCATGGAAGAGTCTTGATTATATTCCCTGATGGACGAGTGAAGGGAATCAATGGTGTTCTGCATATCCCTAGTTTGGCATGGAACCTCCTTTCTTTAAGTAAGTTGAATGATGTGGGTGTGCATGTTGTTTTCTTGAATGGAGGATGCAAGATGACCAGAGGATCTATGGTGTTGGATAAGGGTGTTCAGATTGGCACTCTATTTTAGTTTGATGCATGCATAATTCAGTGCAATAGTGCCTCTATTTTGAAGAAGAGAGCTTTAGAGTCTTCATCCTCACCATTGGAACCAACGGTGAAGAAGACTATTGCATCTACTTTCGATGGTCATTCTTTCTAGATACCTAAGGGTGCTCATTCTAGGGAGATGAAACTTCCAGTTGAGAAGACAATGTTATGGCAACAAAGGCTTGGTCACATTGGTGAAAAGGGTTTGACGACCCTGAAAAATAAAAATTTTGTTGAGGGTACAAATGACTGTAATCTTGAGTTTGATTTCTATGAACATTGCATTTATGGAAACAAAATCATGTTCATTTTTATACTAGTTCTCACAAATCTTCTGAGGTGTTGGACTTGATTCATTCTGATGTGTTTGGTCCTATTAATGTTCCTTTGATTTCAAAATTTGTTTACTTTGTTTCATTCATTGATGATTACAGTAGAAGGATGTGGGTGCATTTCCTTAGAAGCAAATCTGAAGTCTTTAGTAGATTCAAAGAGTTCAAAGCTCTTGTAGAGCGTTAGAAGGATAGAAAGATTAAGTGTTTGAGGACTGAGAATGGTGGTGAGTTTTGTTCAGCAGATTTTGATAAGTTATGTAAAGAACAAGGGATTGAGAGGCACAAGACAACTCCATATACCCCTCAGCAGAATGGAGTTGCAAAGAGGATGAATAGAACGTTGATGGAGAGGGCTAGGAGTATGCTAAGTGGAGATGGCCTTGAACAAAAGTTCTAGGCTAAAGCTATTGCTACCTCTTGTTACCTGCTTAACAGGTCTCCTACATCGGCACTCATTGATAAGACACCTATGGAGGTGTGGTCTGGTAAAATCCTTCATTGAGACACATTCAAGAATTTGGTTGTGAGGCATATGCACATATACCTAAGGAGAAGAGGTCTAAGTTGGAGAAGAACAAGGCTGTGAAGTGTATCTTCATCAGTTATGGCATTGGTGTGAAAGGGCACAAGCTTTGGGATCCAGCGACTGAGAGAGTTCTGTATAGGAGAAGTGTGATCTTCAGAGAGATCAATCCTTCTTTTGTTGTCTTGCAACTAGAGAAAGAAGAGAAGAAAGAGGATATGGCTCAACTTCCTTCCACCCTTGAGAAAGTTGAACAAAAAACATCTATTGGACCTCATAATGAGGAGAGCTCTAGTAGCTCTGAAAGTTTAGAAACAGATGAAGAATCTCAACCTCAATCTTTGAGGAGGTGAAAACTTGATAGGTTTGGTTATTCATTACATGATTCCAGTTGTATTTTTGCTTTGATTTCTAACACTGATGAGCCTAGAACTGTGAAAGAGGCTATGGGTATGAAAGATGTAGGTTCCTGGAAGGAGCTCATGGAAGAGGAGATAGCTTTTTTGGAAAACAATAATACTTAGGACTTGGTACCTTTGCCTAAAGGATGAAAACTTGTTGGATGCAAATGGGTGCTCAAAAAGAAATTTAGTGTAGATGGCAATGTTGAGAAATATAAGGCTAGATTTGTTGCAAAGGGGTATTCTCAAGTGGAGGGAATTGACTATGGTGAGATTTTCTCTCCTATTGCAAAGATGACATCTATTCAGTTCCTATTATCTCTTGCAGTAGTGTATGATCTAGATGTGGAATAGATGGATGTGAAGACAACATTCCTTCATGGTGACTTGGAGGAGAAAATCTATATGTCACAGCCAAAGCACTACGTGGTTAAAGGTAAAGAAAATCTAGTTTGCAAGTTGAAAAAGTCTTTGTATGGTTTGAAAAAGTCTCATAGGATGTGGTACCACAAGTTTGATGTTTTTGTGTTGAGTATTAGATTTCTGAGATTGAAATTAGATCATTAGGTTTATTACAAGTTTGGCAATGATCACATTCTCATTATTGTATTGTGCATGTCGATGATATGTTACTAATTGGGAATGGTAAAAGTTTGATTTCTGATTTGAAGTCTTAGTTATCAGCATAGTTTGAGATGAACAATCTAGGGGAAGCTCAATACATTCTGGGGATGGAGATTAGAAGAGACAAAGCAAACAAAAAACTTTGGTTAGGCCAAAGTAAGTATGTTAATACTATGTTGGAGAGATTTAGTATGGTAGATTGCAAACCTTTGACTGTTCTTGTTACGATGGGGACAAAGTTATCTATTGTAGATTGTCTAAAATCTCCTTCTGAGATGAAGGATATGAGCAGAGCTCCCTATGCTAGTGCAGTTGGAAGTTTGATATATGCGATGGTCTATACAAGACTAGACATTTCCCAAGCAGTGGGAGTCCTTAGTCAATTTATGGCTAATCCTGGATGAGCAGGTGACATTGACAGCAGGAGATCCACCAGTGCTTATGTGTTCACTATGGTTGGTGGTGCTATTAGTTGGATGAGTAAGTGACAACCCATGGTTTCTTTGTCCACAACTAAAGCTGAGTACATGGTAGTAACTCATGCTTATAAAGAAGCCATTTGGCTTAATACATTGTGTTCTAATGTTGGGTTTGATGCAAGGAAGATTATTATTTGTTATGACAGTCATAGTGTCATATGTTTGGTGAATAATCCTACTTTCCATGCGAGGACTAAGCATATTGATATCCAATACCATTTTGTTCATGACATGGTAGAGGATGGGAAGGTAAACTTGGAGAAAGTAGACACTTTGACGAATGTTGTAGATTCCTTGACAAAACTTGTGAGCACAGAGAAGTTCAGATGGTGTTTAGAGTCTATGGGCCTCTCAACTAGTCATTAAATCATGGTGTTGATACTCCCTTTTCTCTTTCAAGGTGTTCAAAAAGTGGGAGATTGTTAGCAAAAGTGTCTCAACCTTGCAACTACGAAAGGTTACTATTCTTCTAGCTTTGGTCTTTTTGAATACCCTTTATCTTGGAGAATGGTCTAGAACTTTCAAAGTTTCCAAAAGGGCTAAAAATGGCAAGACTTACTATTTTTAGTAAATCTACATTTGACCTTGGATTGAACTGCAATTTTCTAAAAGGTGTGGAACTACTAAGTAAACATCTCGAATGAGTTTCGACTCAAGATCATATCTGGATTGCGAGATATTAAAGTTTCTATTTTGGAACTACTGAAAAAAGTTTCAAACTCAATTTTGAGGCACTTAGAGGTCCCTAAACACCTTGAAATTTGTTGTAACTAATAAAGTGAGTTGTAGCCTTATAGATCTCTTCACGATTTTTCTGACGTATTAAACGGTTCGTCAATCAGACACCTGGATCAAAAGTTATAACCTCTGGAAGTTGGACCTACTATTTTTGGGAAATGTGAAAATGTGGACACTCAAAAGAGTTGTAAAGGGGAGAGTTACATGTGTTGGTGTGTGATTTGGCACATCACAAGCCATCTTTGATTGGAGATAAATTGGGCGCCACTTTTGGGTGGTTTTGGCTCATGGTTTTGTAATTATTGTTGGCGTTTTACTATATTGTATCTCCTATATATTAGGAGCTTGAGATGGAGGTTGTATGTAAGAGTCTTATAGATGTTGAGTTATCTCTTGGATATCTAGTTTGTTATACTCCTGTGAAATCTTTCTCTTTAAGTATATTGTAATCTTCTTGATTCCTAAATAATATATTGGGCGACTTTGGAGTGGGGTTTTTTACCTAAAAGGGTTTTCCCCACGTATATCATGTGTTGTGAGTTTTGCATTTGGAAGTTTTTTATTATCTTTCTATTAATGTGCATCTTAATCTGTAACTATAAAAGTTAAAACTTGCATAAATCCTTCCTCAGTAGATCAGTGTAGGAAGTATTTCCGCATACCTTGCTTCCTTTCAAAAAGTTTGAATTGATAGAAAGGTGTGAGCAAGCTTTCCAAGTCTTAAAGGAAAAGCTCACAATGGCTCCTATCTTGACCATACCAGATCCTAATGGTCATTTCATAGTTATAACAGATGCTTCAAGAGAAGGAGTGGGAGGAGTACTGATGTAGAATGAGCAAGTGGTTGCTTATGAGTCGAGGAAGTTAAAGCAATATGAGTTAAAGTATGCTCCACATGACCTTGAGTTAGCTGCCATAGTTCATGCACTTTAGATGTGGAGGCATTATCTTCTAGGTAAGCCCTTTGAGCTAAAGAGAGATCATTTAGGGCTCAAGTACATTTTTACACAACCTAATCTTAATGCACGTTAGAGAAGGTGGTTAGAATTCCTTAGTGAGTATGACTTTGGTATCAAGTACATAAAAGGAAAGGAGAATAGAGTAGCAGATGCTCTTATTAGAAGAAGACACTGGCTTCCATGGTTACCACAAGATCCAATTTGAGATAGAAAGTAATTTAGAATTTGCAAGGGGATGAACATTATGATAGAGTAAAGAAAGCTTTAGAAGAAGACCCTTTAGATCATTGGTTTGATGGATATGTGATTGAGTTGGATGGGCTTTTGAGATATCAGGGAAGGAAGTATATTCTTGACTCAGGGGAGTTGAGAAAGTTAGTACTTGAGGAGATCCATAACACACCATATTTAGGGTACCCTGGAGTGACAAAGATGGTCGAAGGTTTGAGACCTTTATACTTTTGGCCTAGACTTAAGAAAGATGTAACAGAATTTGTGGCTCGATGTTTGGAGTGCCAGCGAGTCAAAGCTAAGCATGTGCATCCGGCAGGATTGTTGTACCAACACAATGTTCCAGAACATAAGTGGCAAGTGATAAGTACGGATTTTATTTAGGGGTTGTCCATGTCCAAGAATTAGCATGATTCCATCTTGGTAGTTGTGGACAAGTTGACGAAAGTCACATTTTATTGCAGTGAATCTTTCAAATGGTTCGTTGGTACTAGAAGTTCGTTCAAGAAATCTTTTGATTGCATGGAGTGTTGGAGACAATCATTTCATATTGAGACACTCACATGACTTCCAAATTTTGGAAAACATTGAATGTAGCATTGAGAACTAAGTTGAATTTTAGTTCAGCATATCATCCTCAAACGGATGGTCTGAGGAAAAGAGTTAATCAGGTTGTAGAAGACCTTCTCAAGATATATTGTATGGATCAACAATATAAATGGGAGGAGTATCTTCTATTGGTGGAGTTTGCATACAAAAATTCATACCATGCATCATTGGAGATGGCACCATTCGAAGCTCTTTATGGGCATAGGTGTCGAACACCTATCAGTTGGGACAAGGTAGAAGACATAATAGTAGTTGGTCCTGACATGCTCAAGGAGATGGATGATCAGATGAGGTTGATCAAGGAGAAACTGAAGCAAGCTTTAGATTGTTAGAAGAGTTATGCAGACAGAAATAGGACACCCAGATAGTTTTATGTAGGTGGCAAGGTCTTCTTGAGGGTCAAGCCTTAGAAGAGTTCAGTTTTGTTTGGCAAAGCATCCAAACTAGCTCCTAGATTTGTAGGACCATTTGATGTGCTGGGAAGTGATCAATCCTATTGCTTATAGACTTGCTCTACCACATACTCTTGCTAGAATCCATAATATTTTTCATGTACCTTTACTTAAGCCTTATCATCCTGATGCTTCACACATTCTTGATTGGCATGTTTTACAGGTTTAGGATCTAGGAGTGGTGCTAGTGGAGCGCACTCAAATTTTGGAGAGGTGCAATGTTAAGTTGTGTAACAGGGATATTGTGCAGTACAAGGTCTAGTGGGACCAATATTCTGTGGATAGTGCCACATGGGAAGATGCGGAGGAGATAGACAGATCTTTTCCTCATTTGAGGATTTAGCATAATTTCTTTATTGCATGCATAGTTGATGATACTTTGAGATATTGTTATTGATTTGATGATACTTTATGGATACTTAGATTGTTATAGTGATAGACTTTTATTGTTTAGTATGTGTGTATTAAAACATCGGGATGATGTCTCTTCCTAGTGGAGAAGGATGTCACATCTCATTTTTGGACTTTATTATTAATTTAGATTATTGGACATTTACTATGATTATTTTACTAAGAGTGATTCCATGTGTGTGAAAGTAATTGTCATTAATGTTATAAATGCATGATTTTGAAAGTCGATTTAATAATTGAATATTATTGGTATGATTATGGATGTACATTTTGTTTTTCTTTGGCTTTGATTAGATGGACTAACATATTAATGGAAATCTATGTGTGACTGAGTGCAAGAAGAATGTCAAAGATGAGAACATGGTTGAGGTAGAAATGTTCTAGCTGGCCAACAAGAACTGATGGGATGGATAAATCTGATGCATGCACACACTCACGTAGTTTCATGTCATATTGCATCTTTGAGTGGCTTTACTATGCATTGTTATGTGATTTCTAGTCTTGTTTGAGCATTTTTATATAGTGAATGAACGTGATTGAGGTTTAGTGCTTAGATAAATATGTGTCTTCATTATTACATAATGTTTATTTGAATTACATTGTTAACCATGTATTTATTTTGTTCATTTGACTTATAATTAATAGGACAGTAAAATATGATATTAGTTAAATATATTTAATACAAGTGTTTTCCTATATATAATATATATTATTGTTGAAATCAATATCTTGGTTAGACTTAAAATAATCATGAATTATTAAAGATAAAAATATGATATTATTATATTATAAATAGAGATCTAAAAATATAAAAATAATCTAATGCCATGCAAAATGGGAGAGCTGTAGAAATAAGAGAGGGAGTTTAATATTGCAAAGGAGAACTAGTGGTATTTCAAAGCCAAGTGCATGCAAACTTGTAGATAACTAAGGTTTAAACAATCAAAAGTAGACCTAAAAATATGAATGCCATTATTCAAGAGGGGATTTTTGATAAAAAGGATAAATGCACAATCAGTAATCATCATCATTCAGCGTCACAAGGTGAGAAGGAAGCATAGAAAGGAGGGAGAGATCATTGTCAAGAGGCAAATATCAACCTTGGAGCAAGAAAGTGAATCCGGGTATTTTTGTTTGATTTTTATTGTGAAAACTTTTGTTGTGTATACTATTAAGATCATGATCAAAATCTGGCTTGCACCTAAACTTTTCTCTAGATTGTGTAATACTTTGGATGGCCTATTTGTTGATTACAATTTATGCCTTGTATCTTTTCACTGATGCCTTAGAAGAATTCCCTATTGCCTACTTTCATTCCTCTGTGTTTACTTTCAGATTTGACCTTTCTTTTTGTTTGGTGTTGGCCTTTCAACACATGACGGCCAATATCATTTTGTATCGGCCTATATTTATGGTATTGATCAGCCTGCATATGTATGTTAGCCTCATTTTTCTATGGCTTGAGTTATTTTACTTTTTGTTGCTTTTAATTAATAGCTTATGCCTGAGTTTTATCCCTCTGTAGTTGCTAAAAGACTGTCGTCACTAAGCTGAGTTCAACTTGTTCAAATCGGCCGGTGTATATCCCTTCTAAATAGCCGGAGTATGTTCTTGAAGACGTCAATCGTAAATTCAACAGCCTTTTTGTATCCTTAACAACCTACAAAGAGTATTGGCTACTTAAAATCTTCAATGACTTATTATATTGGCTTGTTTATTCTCTTTATTGGCCTACTTGGTTTGGCCTATTTTTGGCTTTTGCAAATAGTCTCTTTAAAAACCATAGTTAGCAACTTAATTCCCTATAGCTACTGTAGATTATTATTCTTGTCACTGTTTTATGTATTCCTATAGTTGTTATTTTAATTACTGTCATAGCAAGCTTAATTTATTCTTGTCGTAGTCATTTTTCTTCTTGTTGTAGAAGACTTTAATCAGTTACCGTAGTAGACTTGTAATAGTTCCTGTAGCTTGGTTTACTATGTTCCTGTAGCTTGTTTTTCTACATTCCTGTAGGAGAGTTAGCTTGTTTTCCTGTAGCAGATTTAACTTACCCCTCTAGCAAACAACAAGGTGACATAGAAACTATAGATTAAATATTTGACCAAGTATTTTATTAATGTCTACACCTAAATATATTTTGGGCCTTATGAAGTTGTTAAAAATTATTTATTTATCTTCTTAAAATTCTAGTTGCAAACTTAACTGAAGGAGAATTATAAACTTGCTTGCAGATAGTAAAACTAATTTCTATATTATATTAGATATTTATAAATGAAATATGGGTTTAAGAATATATCTAGTTTTTAATGCTTCCATATGCATCTTGTTTGAATAAACAAAGCTCTCTTGTTGAATTACTTGCTTGAAAGTGTATTTCCATTGATTGTGCAAAAGAAAAGGATTAGAAATGGTTATTAGGTGAACATGGGTTGAAATTTGCTTTGAAAAGGAAGTCATTTATCTTTTATGTGTGTTTGGAGTTACTTTTTGGATAGGATGCTGAATGTGGGCCATAGAGAAGGCTTTCCTCTTTTCAAGCTTTGGCCATAACTATTTTAAGTGCTTGGGCTAAGCCATGTGTTCATTGAAATAGATAAGATTGTCTAGAAAAACTTTATATATATATTTCTCTACCACATCCTGTTGTGAGATATTTGCATGTCATCATTTAGATTTACATTTAGACATTAGGTTGCATTGAGTGTTTCCTCTTGCCAGTTGTCTCCAGGTTGCTAGATGTTTCATGTAGGGTTAGGTTTCCTTCATGTTACGAAGGGATTCGGGGAAGTGTAATCACTTCATGGTTGGGAAGATAAGTGCCCAATCCATGTTCCTATCTCTTGGCTTGTGGATGACCATGTGGGTTAGTGGTGGTTGTAGATTTTGATTGATTTATTATACATTTTGTATTGTACAAGTGATTATTGTACCTTGTTATTATTTGAGATGACTTATGGCATGAGAGCCAATATGGACATTGTATATTCTTTTATAGTGCTAAGACCTAGTTATGGCACGTGAATTTGTAAGATATAATGACTTTATTGAATAATGCATATGAGATCTATCTTTTACTTGAGTTGATGTAAATAAGTGGATTATTTACTTCGGTAATTTTTGTTATGGAATGCATACTTTACATTTGGTATCAGAGCTCTAGGTTTGACACTAGGGCCTTTTTGGGAGTATTATGCTAAGATGCAATTTGATGTAGATCAATCATCGTGAATTATAGAGACATTGATCATAGTGGAGGATCAAACAATGATCAAAATGGAAGAAATCGTGGAAAAGTAAACAATGATCAAGATGGAAGGTTGGATCGAATCTTTGCTCTCCAAACCCAGTAGGGTACTGGAATGGATAATCTTGAGCAGGAGATTAGAGTGAACCATAGAGAGTAGAATCAAAATGAAAACCAAAATCAGGGAGGTTCAAATATGAATCAAGGTAATGAGAGCCCAAGGGTAGAGGCACAGGTTCCAAAGATTGAAGCGAATGCAAACAATCGAGAAAGGATTATAGAGGAGTTGGGAAAAGACCTCAAGAATGTCTCACCACCCAATTTTGATGGTAGGACCATAGATGATGGTGCCGAGGCAAGGATCATTGAAATGGAAAAGTACTTCGAGCTTCAAAATCTTTCTGAAGAGATGAAGGCAACGTGAGAATCATATCAACTTACTAGAGAAGTGGCCACTTGGTAGGATAATGAGAAGGCAAAGAAGAAAATATTGCCAGGAGAAATCACTTGGGAACTTTTTCTGTAACTCTTCAGAAAAAGGTGGTTACCACAGCTCTTCTTCGATAAGAAGATGATGGAGTTTCAAAATCTGACACAAGGAGGAATGTCAGTAACCTATAATTAGGAAATATTCTCACTTACTTAAGTATGTTCCACAATACCAGATGGATGAGAGATTTAGAATTAGGAAGTTTATCATGGGTTTAAGGCCCTAGAATGAAGCGGATGTAGACATTCACAATCCATTAACTATGTATGAATTTCTTGAGAAAGATATTAAGCAGGAGCAGAAGCTACAACAAGAAGCCAATTATCATAAGTCTTGAGAGTTGAAGTTTGCAAACAAGAGATCCCAGAACAACAATCAAAACAATAATCAAAATAATAGAAATCAAGGCAATAACAGTTGACAGATCAAAAACTTGAAGAGAGGTAACAACTCTCAAGATGGAAATGGTGGAAACCAGAGTGGTGGAAATAAAAGAGGTAACTACAACAACAACCACAACAATAACCAAAGGGATAGGTCAGAGGGACCCAGGGCACCTCATGGTGGATGCTATGTTTGCGGAGGGGAGTATTACACTAATACTTATCCTTAGAGAAAAATAGGAAGATGAAATAGGAACTAGCAAGCAACATCTCAACATCAGATTCATGTCGCCGTGGACAATCGACAAGCTAACTTCCAAGAAGCACCTATTTAGTTTCAAGGTAAGGTCTATGGACTACCTATTTCTATTTTGATTGATATCGGTGCCACAGAATGTTTTGTAGACCCTAGAGTAGTATCAAAGTTATCTATTAGACCTAGGCATATGGCAAACTCATGGATGATATAGTATGGCAATAGAGCAGAAAAGAGAGTAGACTCATGTCTAGCATGTAGTAAGTTAGAGCTTTCAAGTTTTCAAATGCAAGTCAATCTATATGTAGCACCTTTAGTGTCTTATGATGTGATATTGTGAATCAATTGGTTAGTTGAATATAAGTCAATAGTAAACTATGAAGACAAGGTTGTTAGATGTTTGGATAACCTAGCCTAAATCATGTGGAGATTAATGGATCTAAGAGACCATTGGAACTTAGAAAAATCTCATCTATGCAATTAAAGAAAGCCAAGAGGAAAGGGTGTTCCATTTATGTTGTCCAAGTAAATGACCTTGACAATGAAGAAACAACATTTAATGACTACCCCATCTTAAGGGAATTCCAAGGTGTATTTCCTATGGAGTTAACAGAATTACCACCAAAGAGAGAATTTGACTTCTCAATTGATTTGCTACTAGGGACTGAGCCTCAATCTAAGGCACCCTATAGGATGACTGCTATAAAATTGTATGAGCTTAAAGCACAATTGTAGGAGTTGTTGAACCAAGGGTTCATAAGACCTAACGTGTCACCATGGGGTGTACCGGTCATCTTTGTAAAGAAGGATGGGACTTTGCATTTATGCATCAATTATAAAATGCTTAATAAAGCTACTATAAAGAACAAGTACCCATTCTCAAGAATACATGAGCTCTTCGATCAGATGAAGGGAGCTTCGGTGTTCTTGAATATAGACCTAAGATCTAGCTACCACCAGTTGCAGATTAAGAATGAGGACATCTCTAAGACAACTTTCAAAACTCACTATGTTCACTACGAGTTCACAGTGGTACTATTTGAGTTGATTAAAGATCTAGAAACCTTCATTAATTTGATGAATAGCATATTCAGTGATTGCTCAGATGATTTTGTATCAATTTTTCTTGATGATATATTGATATACCCTAAATCAGTTGAAGAGCACGAAAAGCATTTGAGGATAGTCTTACAATGCTTAAGAGAGAATTTTTTTGGTAAGCTATCTAAGTGTACATTCTATCAAGACAAGGTGCACTATCTTGGTCATGTGATCTCAGTTGAAGGGATTGTAGTTGATCCTGAGAAGATTAAGGTGATAATGGAATGCCCTGCACCCCAAAATGTGATAGAAGTCAGAAGTTTTATGTGACTTAAGAAAGATGTAACATAATTTGTGGCTCGATGTTCAGAGTGCCAACGAGTCAAATATGAGCATGTGCATCCAGCAGGATTGTTGTACCCACACAATGTTTTAGAACATAAGTGGCAATTGATAAGTATGGATTTTACTCAAGGGTTTCCCATGTCCAAGAATCAACATGATGTCATCTTGGTAGTTGTGGACAGGTTGATGAAAGTCATGCATTTTATCCCAAGGAATCTTTTAAATGGTTCATTAGTACTAGCTAAGAAGTTCGTTTAGGAAATGTTTTGATTGCATGGAGTGTTGGAGACAATCATTTCATATCAAGACACTTGCATGACTTCCAGATTTTAGACAACTCTTAATGTAGCATTGGGAAATAAGTTGAATTTTAGTTTAGCATATCATCCTCAAATAGATGGTCAGATAGAAAGAGTTAGTTAGGTTGTAGAAGACCTTCTTAGGATGTATTGTATGGATCAATAGTATAAATGGGAGGAGTATCTTCCATTGGTGAAGTTCACATACAATAATTCATACCATGCATCATTGGAGATGGCACCATTTGAAGATATTTATGGGCGTAGGTGTCAAACACCTATCAATTGGGACAAGGTAGAAGATAGAATAGTAATGGGTCCTGACACGCTCAAGGAGATGGATGATCAGATGAGGTTGATCAAGGAGAAACTGAAGCAAGCTTTAGATTGTCAAAAGAGTTATGCAGATAGAAATAGGACATCCAGACAATTTTATGTAGGTGATAAGGTCTTCCTAAGTTTCAAGCTTCAAAGAGTTCAGTTTCATTTGGAAAAGCATCCAAACTAGCTCCTAGATTCGTAGGACCATTTGATGTGTTGGAAGTGATCAATCCTGTTGCTTATAGACTTGCTCTACCACCTGCTCTTGCCAAAATCCATAATGTTTTTCATGTGTCTTTACTTAAGCCTTATCATCCTGATGCTTCACACATTCTTGATTGGCATGATTTATAGGTTCAGGATCTAGGAGTGGTGCTGGTGGAGTGCACTCAAATTTTGGAGAGGCGCAACATTAAGTTGCATAACAAGGATATTGTATAGTATAAGGTCCAGTGGGACAAATATTCTATGGACAGTGCCACATGGGAGGATGCAGAGGAGATAGACAGATCTTTTCCTCATTTGAGGATTTAGCATAGTTTCTTTATTGCATGCATAGTTGATGATACTTTGAGATATTGTTATTGATTTGATGATACTTTATGGATAATTTGATTGTTATAGTGATAGACTTTTATTGTTCAGTATGTGTGTAATAAGACATCAGGATGATGTCTCTTTCTAGTGGGGAGGATGTCACATCTTGTTTTTGAATTTTATTATTAATTTAGATTATTGGACATTTACTATGATTGTTTTACTATGAGTGATTCCATGAGTGTGAAAGTAATTGTTGTTAATGTTATAAATGCGTGATTTTGAAAGTTGATTTAATAATTGAATATATTGGTATGATTATGGATGTACATTTTATTTTGCTTTGGCTATGATTATAAGGACTAACCTATTAATGTAAATCTAAGTGTGACTGAGCACAGGAAGAATGTTGAAGATGAAAAGATGGTTGAGGTAGAAATGTTCTAGCCACCTGACAAGAACTGATGGGATGGATAAATCTGATGCATGCACACACTCACGTAGTTTCATGTCATATTTTATCTTTAAGTGGCTTTACTATGCATCGTTATGTGATTTCTAGTCTTGTTTGAGCATTTTTATATAGTAAATGAACGTGATTGAGGTTTAGTGCTTAGATAAATATGTGTCTTCATTATTACATAATGTTTATTTGAATTACATTGTTAACCATGTATTTATTTTATTCATTTGACTTATAATTAATAGGATAGTAAAATACGATATTAATTAAATATATTTAATACAAGTGTTTTCCTATATATAATATATATTATTGTTGAAATCAATATCTTGGTTAGACTTAAAATAATAATGAATTATTAAAGATAAAAAGATGATATTAATATATTATAAATAGAGATCTAAAAATATAAAAATAATCTAATGCCATGCAAAATGGGAGAGCGGAAGAAATAAGAGAGGGAGTTTAATATTGCAAAGGAGAACCGATGGTATTGTAATGCCAAGTGAATGTAAACTTGTAGATACCTAAGGTTTAAACAATAAAAAGGGGACCTAAAAATATGAATGCCATTATTGGAGAGGGAATTTTTGATAAAAAGGAAAAATGTACAGTCAGTAATCATCATCATTCATTGTCAAAAGGTGAGAAGGAAGCACAGAAAGGAGGGAGCGATCAATGTCAGGAGGCAGAAATTGACCTTGGAGTAAGCAAGTGAATCTAGATATTTTTCTTTGATTTTTATTGCAAATTTTTTTCCCATGTATACTGTTAAGACCATGATAAAAATTTGGCCTACACCTAAAATTTTCCCTGGTCTATGTAATACTTTGGATGGTCTGTTTGTTGATTACCATTTATGGCTTGTATCTTTTCCCTGATGCCTTAAGAATTCCCTGTCGCTTGCTTTCATTCCTTTGTGTTTGCTTTTGGATTTGGCCTTTCTTTATGTTTAGCATTGGCCCTTCAACTCATGACAGCCAATATCTTTTTGTATCGGCCTCTGCTTATGGTATTGATCGGCCTGCATATGTATGTTAGCCTCATTTTTCTATGGCCGGAGTTATTTTCCTTTTTGTTGCTGTTAATTGATAGCTTATGCCTGAGTTGTATCCCTCTGTGGTTGCTAAAAGAATGCCACCCCTAAGGTAAGTTTGACCTATTCAAATTGGCCAGTGTATATCCCTTCTAAACAGTTTGAGTATGTTCTTGAAGATGTCAATTGTAAATTCAGCGGCCTACAGCTCATGAAGTGACCTGTTTTGTATCCCTAATGACCTACATAGAGTATTGGTTGCTTAAAATCTTTACACTCTTATTAGATTGGCTTGTTTATTCTCTTATCGGCCTACTTGGTTTGACCAATTTTGTCTTTTGCAAACAACCTCTTTAAAAACCATAGTTGGCAAGTTAATTCCCTATAGCTAATGTACATTATTATTCATGTCACCATTTTATGTATTCCTATAGTTGTTTTAATTCCTGTCACAGAAAGTTTAATTTATTCCTATTGTAGTCATTTTTCTTCATGTCGTAGAATACTTTAATCAGTTACTATAGCATACTTGTAACAGTTCCTGTAGCTTGTTTTACTATGTTCTCGTAACTTTTTTTTTGCATTCCTATAGTAGAGCTAGCTTTTTTTCTTGTAGCAGATTTAACTTACCCCTATAGCAAACAACAAGGTGCCTGTAGAAACTATAGATTAAATATTTGACTGACTATTTTATTAATGTCTACACCTAAATATATTTTAGTCCTTATGAAGTTGTTAAAAATTATTTATTTATCTTCTTAAAATTCCCGTTGAAAACTTAATTGAAGGATAATTATAAACTTGCTTGCAGATAGGAAAATTTATTTCTAGATTATATTAGATACTTATAAATGAAATATGGGTTGAAGAATATATCCAGTTTTTAATGCTTCAATATGCATTTTTTTAAATAAACGAAGCTCTCTTGTTGAATTACTTCCTTGAAAGTGTATTTCCGTTGATTGTGCAAAAGAAAGGGATTAGAAATGGTTATTAGGTGAACATGGGTTGCAATTTTCTTTGAAAAAGAAGTATTTTATCTTTTATGTTTGTTTGGGGTTACTTTTGGACTAGGATGTCGAATGTTAGCCACAAAGAAGGCTTTTGTCTTTTCAGGATTTGGTCATAACTATTTTAAGTTCTTCGGCCAAGCCATGTGTTCATTGAAATAGATGAAAGATTGTCTAGCAAAACTTTATATATATATATATATTTATCTGCCACGTTTTGTTGTGAGATGCTTACGCATCATCATTTAGATTTGCATTTAGACATCAGGTTGCATCGGGTGTTCCCTCCTGCCAGTTGTTTCCAGGTTGCTAGAAGTTTCGTGCAGGCTTGGTTTTCCTTTATGTTTTGAAAGGATCCGGGGAAGTGTAATTGCTTTAGGGTTGGGCGAAAAAGCACCTGAGCCATGTTCCCATCTCTTGGCTTACAGATGACCATGTGGGTTAATGGCAGATGGAGATTTTGATTGATTTATTATACATTTTTGTATTGTACTTGATTATTGTACCTTATTATTTGAGATGACTTATGGCATGAGAGCCAATATGGACATTGTATATTCTTTTATAGTGCTAACACCTGGTTATGGCATGTGAATTTGTAATATGTAAAATGACTTTTGAATAATGTATATGAGATCTATCGTTTACTTGAGTTGATGTAATTAAGTGGATTATTTACTTTGGTAATTTTTGTTATGGAATGTGTACTTTACATTTAACCAGTGAAAGCGGTGGATGGGATTTGGACAAATGCTTTGCTGAGAATCTTCTTCTCTTCTTTGGATCTTCAACACTCTTAGCTTTGATCAAATGAGATCAAAATGATCAGATGTTACCTAAATAGTCTTCTCACCAACTACGTTCACTCCGCATTAAATGCATTCTCTGTTTTGACCTAATCTGCCTTTCATTATGCAAAACCTCATGATCATTCAACAATCCTCCGCAAGTAGTCCAATTGCTCTAGAAATTTGATCAAACATCTTCATAACATTATCTTAACATGTTTAAACCATTTTTGGCCAATATGTTGAGGATTTCAGCATCTTATTCATTCAGGGGTTTTGAAGGTATTTACAGTTGCAACTCCCCTTGAGCTAATACTTCCTCCCTTTAAATTTTTGGAGGATCCATCTACACTAGGTAGAGGTGCAGCTCCTTCCTTTTCTCCATTCTCTTCCTTCTTCCTCCATGTCTTTTACATTTCCTTCTTTTGCGAAGCAATATCAATCTTTTTTTGAGAAGTAGAGGACCTTGCACTCTTTCCCTTGCAGAACCTTGCAATGTGTTCTATTTTATTGCAATTGTAGCAGGTGGTATTGGACTATGGAGCATAATCACCTCTTCTTACATTAGATTTGCAGTCAGTAGCCTTATGACCATACTTGTTACATGTGTAACAATAACCATAGAAGAATTGAGAGGTCCTAGCATTGTTCTTGTTCATGAAACTATTCCTCATCATTTTTCTTTTGTATCCATTAGCCTTATGATTAACTTTTTTGCAAACATGACACTGACCATGAGAGATTACAACATTGTACCTAGGAGGTTTAAATGAATTCTGATTCATCTTTCTTTTACATTCAACAACCTTGTGACCAATTTTATTACAGGCATAGAAATTACGATTGAATGCTTGAGGATACTTGGTAGGAGCAATTTCTTTAGGTGTAGGCTTTCTAAAATTCTTCTTCTTATTCTTCCTTTGTCTCTAGATAGGAGTGAATTCATCTTTATTTGTATCTTTGGAGGTATTCTTCTTAGGATCTTTAGTGCAGGCTCCTTCCTTCCTTGTTTCAAACTTTCCTTCTGATTGGAAGTTATCATATAAGTTCGCAGATGCATTGATTATAGGACTTTTCCCCTTTTCAAATCCAAGGCCAGATTTTTCTTTTATTGGATTTTGAGAGGTAATTATCTTATCAAGAATTTCAAATCCTCTTTTTAGTTTTAATCCCTTGTCAATTTGTTCTTTTGCCTTTTCCAATTCTTTTCTTAGAGTGACAACTTATTCCTCAAGTTTTGAACATTCAGCAGCTCTCTCATTGAGCTTGATGTTTAAATAGTATTCAATCCTCTTTCCCTCTTCAACCATGACTTTCAAATTAGAGATCATATCTTCTACCTCTTTGATCTTAATCTCACCTCCTTTATCTCCTTCTATTTGAGCTTTTATTTTGCCAATTTCTTCTTTTGATTCTTTGGCCTTTGTCTTCAATTTCACAATAGTCTCCTTTGATTTTTCAAGCATATCCTCATATTCTTGATTTAGTTCTCTTGCTTCATCTAGATCCTCTAGGGCAGACCAAAGTTCTCCTTCAAGGTCAACATCATCTATGTTGAGATCCCAACCTTTAGGTTCCACTGCTTCTAAATTTGGTTCTAGAACAAATACATCATTATGGTGCAGTCATGGATGGAGGGTCCTAAGAAGGGACTGTCCAATCATGCAACTAGAGTAAACACAATAGAAACAACACAATAATAGAATGTAATGGAAAATTCATATGCTTAATATATTAGATAATCACAATGCTTATATGCCAACAACATGCGGGCTACAATCAAAGGGCTCACAGACCTGCCTTTCAGGTTACAACATTCATGAAAGATATGTCATTGAAGTGCCTTCCAGAAGGAATCTAACTATCTATCTTCTCATATTCACTAACTGATTTCCTAATGCATCTAAGAGATGTATATATCATCCTCAAGCTCAAATGATCCTCCGCGTCTACCTCAAGAGGTTACAAACTCCAATGAAAGATGAAACATGTAGAAAACATGTAGGTCAGCCTATAAATCATGGTATTGCTCCACAAATGAATAAAACATGGTGTGAACCTCAAGGAAGGTCTATTTGGTCCCAAATTGCCTTGTGATATGTCTCATTAGGTTCTGTAAATCATGAAAGTGCTCCACAAACCTTATGTTCTCATGCTGACTAAATGAAAGCTCTGTGAAAGCTGATGAACTTTTGATAGAGATAACTTTCTATAGACGAATCCAAATCTCCTAAAATTTGAGTATGATGTAGCTGACATGGCATAGAAGCTAAATTCTACTTCATGAGCTCTAATATGAAAATGTAGTAAAATGCGGTAAAAAATGTTGAACTGCAAATCACTGAATTATAACTAAAATGAAAGAAAAGAAAAAGAAAGCAAATGTTTTTTGGTTGATGCAAGATTGCTCTACAACTCAGGATGCTCCTGCATCACATTATCTGAAGCTTTAGATTTCATGTGTTCAAGTGTAGGATCTACCTCATTTGTTAGGCTTCTCAAAGGTACTTAGCTTTGATACCAATTGTTGAACACACAGAGACGCTGAGGGGGGGATGGATCAGCATATATTAAAACTAAACTACTTCATTTGCATATCAGTACCATTTATTTAGAGAACAAAAAGTAAACCATGCAACACATTCATCAACACAATAACACCAATATTTTTATGTGGAAAACCCAAAACTAGGAAAAACCATAGTGAGTGTTAACTCACAATATAATGCTCACTGCTATATAAAAGTTTACAACATTGTTTTAGGGCTAGAACCCAAGGAAGCTACAACTCCCTGTTGACTTTGTTTTAGGGTTACAACCCAAGTAATCTACTACTCCTTGAAGAAAGCTCACTACTACAAAGAATTATAATGATAAACAATACTATGAACTACTATGGAAGAAGCAACTGACTCATGCTAAAATTGTAGTCCTCTTTTCTGCACAATTACTCCATCATACTGATTCTGCACACTTCATACTTTTGATTTTGTTCTATCACATTGGAACACACATCTACCCTTCATAATTGACTTTGATCTCCTATAAATACCCTCCACAACACTTCAAAACATTGATTAGGTCGGTACCATAAAAACCTTTAGATGAAACATGTAACTCTTCAAGGGCCAGTTTCAACTTATATAATATGGTAGGAAAAAAAGTTACAGACCACAACATCTCATAATAGACTTCAAGGAACATCATTACACACTTTGTAATGTTAAAGCAATTGATCAGGATCCACCGCACATGATAGAAACTAGACTGTCAGCTCAAGCTGCACAAACATTGCTAACTGTTCATCTTCATATTGCTGGGGAGAAGCTAAACACATCATACGGACCAAGATTTCAACAATGTATCTTCGTAACATCATCCATATACCTTTCTACTAAAGTATCAGATTATTTTATACATCCATAAAATAAGAAACATGTTGAACTGCTAAAAAAAGAGTATTTTGAACTAACTGTGATATTCCACAACTCATGATATTGTATTGCAGTACACCAAAACCTCTGAAACTATCAGAAATGAACTTATACATAATTATATGCATATTCCTATATCCGTACATTCTTATTTAACACTTCCGGAGAAGAACAAAGATTTGACTTAGGTATACTGGAGTCCAGAGAATAGTGATATATAATTATTCATTAATTGACTTACATGTCTTTTGCATTACAAGAAATAAGATATATTTGTGTACGGTTCATTCCTGAGATACATTAGAGCATGTAGAATCTCAACACACTCTTTTATGGCTGATATGTATACTTTTCATCTTCCTCAAGTACTCAAACATGTGTTCTTAGGCATTCAGAATAGTCTGTATTACTTCTGTCAATTGAGAACTTGGCTTGTGGACCATCAATCCACTTGATACTTCATGATAACATAAATTATGCATCTCTAATCCTATCCTCAAAACAACATGATCAAATAATTACTTTCAGAGGAATGTGGAGTAGAACATTGTGACTCTACCTTAGGTTATGCATTGTGAATGCCTTAATCATATTTCTACAACTTATCTCTAAGTGTGGTACTCCAAAGTGATGAGATATAAATATAGGGATATAGAAAACATGTCAGAACATAAGTATTCACCTCTGTGTCACCAAACTGATCACTGCATCATACTTAGACAATTTTCTCTTCATCTACTAAGTCTTTTGAACTAACTTGCCTTAAGCATGCTGACCCCTTATCTTCAACTGTGTCAAACCATCTCTCTCAAATCTTCCATTGTTCATTAGCCTCACAAAGTCTATATAAGTTTAACCTCATATTGCCATGTGCTATGTTGACATCAATGACAACACATATTTCCAACAAATTTTCCCTAATGATACAATCTAATAAGCCCTAGCAAATCTTTCTCAATATAATGATGAAAGCTAAGTTTCTACATTATCAAGAAAGAATGAAAGAGAAATAGAATAATCTATTGTATAACAGGCATGAAATCATATTAGTTCAATAAAGAAGTTGATTATTACTGCCATATATAATTAGACCAATGTAATATCGAGTAATCAAAATGATTTAAATAAAGATAGCTAAATTATATACCTTGATTTATAGAAGTGAATACTTAACCATCAAAGATAATTTTGTCATAACCTCCTATGTACAAAATGTATATAATATTATATTTGAAATAGGTTTACACATAATATCGTAGTATGAAAATGAACTATCATAATACCTCTATACTATTCCTCCTCAGAAAATGCCTTCCCAGTGTCCCTTTAAAGGTTTCAAGTTGGTTGGAGTTGATTATCACAACTGACTTGTTAACTTTATTCAACTTAAAATGACAACAGGTAAAATCATTACTTTAAGTCCTAAGATAAAAATCACCTTATAATATAAAAAATCAAAAGTAACTTTACATAAAATAACTTAGTAAAGTAATCTATAATCCAAGTGATTATAGCTAGGAAATAATTTAGTTTGACATATTTATGCACAAGTCACTTAATACTCCAAAATAATTATATTGGTGGGGCCCATTCTACCTACACTTTAGTCCAAGTGAAAAGGGAACCATAATAATTCTCTTAGACTCTAAGGAAACATATAATAATATTTACTTGTATACCATGAAAAATATCTCAAAATAAACCATGCCATTACCCCAAAACATGAATATTTTCATCAATCAAATGTAGCTATTGCATGCTAATATTATCATGTCAAATATATCATACTTCTAGCTAAATAAGATATTGGTCAAATGCTTCCCTTAGTTCATGTTCATAAAAAATTTCATTCAAATTGATAGATCAAATGCCCATAATATTCATGAACAATACAAACAAGCAAACTAAGCCTCATATCCTTGCAACTGTATGTCAATGACATATTCCAATAACTAATTCAAACTTGTTGACATGAGAGATATCTACATTTGTTTCACAAAGAAATATGCAATACTCACAAGATTCATCAATATTTGAGTTCACTATCTTTAAAGGAAATAAAAATATTATCACTTGAAACCCTAAACAATACACTCAAAAACCATCTACTCATTACAAGATAAAATGTTATGCATTATACAATATTCACCTTAAATGACATATTTTGATTGCTCAATGTCCTACAAGTAACCATAACTTGCTACACAATTAGGATTTCAAGACAAATGTAAAAACTTATTTTCAACCAAAACTACCCTCACATGTATTGTATGAAGTAATTGTCATTGCAGAATAATTATATAAGCTAATACTAAGATTTTATAAGACCAAAACACTTCTAAATCTCAAATAGACATTGATATTGTAGAATGCTTATATGGGCCAATGTTTAATGTAATGCCCTAAGCTTTCGCTCAAAACATTAATGGAAAAACATTTTTTTTGCAATAAAAAGGTGGCATTAAGCTCCACACAACACTCCTATGTGCCCAAGGTGTCATAACAACATGTGATGGCACACTTGACATGCATACCAATGCACGATGCAAGGTGACACATGTTGAAGAACTTAAAACACCATGGGACAAAACTCCATGGTTGGCATAAAAAATGAGACAAGAAGGAGAGTCAAAAATTCTAAGGTCACTAAAAAACCCCTACAAGATCCCTATGAGAGTACACCTCAAATATCTTGGAGATATGACAAGTAGAAAATCCAAAACTAGCAATGTTTGGATTTCTAAAAGAACTTGCATTGGGTCATGTTTCAAACCCAAGTTACAACATGCAACTTGTACACTAGTTCAAGTTTGGGTTTTAGGTCACAATTGAATATTCACTAAATGCAACTACAAGGTGTGAATGAACTTTGATTTTTGGGCTTGGAGGCGACTAGGACTTCAAAGACCGATTACAATCTGCAATATATTCACTTTGCAATTGCAAGGTGTGAATGAGCTCTAGTTTTGGGGCTCAAAGATGACTCAAACTTTGAATATGGATTGCAATATACAATATACAATGTGCAACGAGACTCCAAACTCTGGAATTCCTATGATCTCAGAATCTTGAAACTAATTGACACTTGTACTATAATGCAATATGAAACAAGATTTTGAGCTTTAGACCTCTTCCACTTTGGGTTTTGAGGTCTGATTGCAACTTTCAACTTTAGACTAAAAAACTCATCTTACAACTATAGTTTTAGACTATTTTCCCAATTTGCAAAAATAGAGCCTAGAAACCACTAAGGAAAGAAAACTAGGAAACTCACTTTTTGCACTAAAAAAAATTAATTCCTTGATTTATGAGCTATTTGGAAATGGTTTGGGTCAAACATTTAGGGGATCATGGGCTCCGAATTGACCATGTTAGGTCCCAAAACTGATGCCCCACTTCTTGCAACAAAGATTTACTTTTGAGGCTAGGGTTGTCATCATGAAAGTAAAACCTGCCCATCAACAAACCATATAGGGTTGAAGGCCAATGAATGAGAGTGGGTTTTCTCTCCTGTACTTTGAGCTCAACTTAAAATCAGGAGGGTATTCCCTGGGATTAGAACCAAATGAACAACTAAAAATTGGTGGCTAAACCCAACCCATTGACTTGGTTCCAAACACTGTCACTAAACCAAGAACAACCGGCCATCTATAGACCTCAATTATAGTTGATTACACACCTTGCACATGCACCCATAGATAACATTTTTTATATCCTCATAAGATAAACTATTTTTATATACTCTACACAATGGCAAGATACAGACATGCATAACATGATTCACACAAGATTTAAACTATTTTATATCACTTCATATTTATCCCTGGTTGTTATATTGAATCATAAATAACATGTAAACTAGAATCTACTCCTACTCCTACACCTACCTAAAATAGGGGATTGTTTCAAAGACAATTGCTAGCCCTTCACCAAATTGGACTGATGCTTACTCCAATGGGCAACAGAGTCATGAATTAGTAAATAGGAGGGAGATGCATCCAGTAGAACATCAACATAAGCATGAAATGCACTCACATCCAAATATGAAATACATTTCATATGATGGACATACTTATTAATCCAAAACACACCTGAAATAATCCAAAGCAACAAAGGAATGAATCATACAAAAGTATTGCATGATTTGAATGTTGTCATACATTATCAAATCTTTGTTACATTTGTGCTAGCAAATGTGGCAAAGGAGAAAATTACGATTCAACACTCCCCTGAATCATTACAAAATGTCATGGAGACATACCATTACATGAGAATTTGCATTAGAAACCTTTCCTACAAACTACTGAATGTATTCCTTCATTCACAGCTCATACTAGAATGATTAGAAGACTGAAATCCTTCCTAACCATTTTCACCTCTAACTGGTTCAGCAACCAATCACTTCTGCATCTTAAAATAATGCTATATAGCATTTTTCCTCACAGATTCTAAGTGAGAAAACCCTAAAAACCCACCTGCTACAATAACTCCAATCATCCACCCACCACCTACTTGTAACATTTATATTTTAATCCACCTTCAAACAAGTTGATTAAGGCATTCATGGTAGCCTGGAAATAGTCACTAAAGTCAAACTAGAAAACCCATGAAGAAATAGTGCTTTAGAAAAAATGTGTTTTGAATCTTTTTAGAATCATTAAAATATTACTTTGTTTATTCCTTGTTTGATTTTCTCTTTCATTTTATTGTTGCTTTTCGACAAATCCGGCCTTTTGTGAACTTTGAAACTATTCCCTCTTTTAATTTTCCTTCATCGGTACTTTAGATGACTTTTTCAACTTACAAACTTTCCTTATCTCTTCCTTTTCTATACTTGGTTCCTTTTTAGTGAATTTGACCCTTCGCAAACCTTGGAATTGTGCCAACTTTATCTTTATTTCTTCCTCATTCCTTCACTTTATCCTTCTTTTTCCATTCTTCCTTCATTAGAAAATCGACGAAGGTCTAAACCTTTGAACAAATTGACCTCTCTTCTACGCTTCTTTATTTGTTGGCATCTTGAAGGGAAAATGAACCTCGATTTTCCTTCAATAGGAGACTTAAGGATTTTCAAATATTTTGAGAAGAAAAGACTTGGACAACTTAGGATCTTTTAGGATTTAAAGGGGGAGAGAACATATTCAAGATTTTCAAAGACTAACACATTAGGAATAACAAAAAGGGAAAACAAGAGGGGACCAAACAAAGAACTTGGTTCCTTTTCAGGAAATTTGACCCTTCACAAACCTTAGAATTGTGCCAACTTTGCTCTTCCTCATTCCTTCACTTTACCCTTCTTTCACCATTCTTCCTTCATTGAAAAATCAACAAAGGTATGAACCTTTGAAAAACATGACCTCTCTTTTGTGCTTCTTTATTTGTTGGCACCTTGAAGGGAAAATGAACCTTGAATTGCCTTCAACAAGAGACTTAGGGATTTTCAAATATTTTAATAAGAAAAGACTTGGACAACTTAGGATATTTTAGGATTTAAAGGGGAAGAGAAAATATTCAATATTTTCAAAGACAAACACACTAGGAATTAAAAAAAGGGAAAACAAGAGGGGGCCAAACAAAGACCTTTGCAAACTTAAGGACTTTTGAAAAATGGAGTCTCAATAGACCACATGAGAGCCTCCTAAAGGGCATGGTGCCCAAGGAACAAGGTTGAAAGTGAATCCCACTTCTACAACTTAAAGAAAGCTAACTTCCATAGGTAAACAACATGAGAATCATCCATAAGAAAGAAAGAGAATAATACATGAATAAAGGAGATACATTTTCCAAATCATGTTACTACATATAAAGCTAAACATGAGAAAAATGATAGAAAATGCCATGCTCATTTGACACCAACATCAAGATGGGCCAAAGGTGAAGATATGTCTCTAACCCATTATGTGGGCATAATACAATCTAACACATGGGTAAGTGCAAGAAGATGGGGAGCCAAAAAGGGGTCTTAAGTGGCCACTTTTTTTTTGAAATCAGGAAATGTTGGGCTTGGATGAGAAATTGAGCATAGTTACACTCATATTTTGAAGATGCAACCAAAACAATGTTCGTAGTGCTCCGAGTCTACTTTCTAAACTACTATTTTTTAAAAAAATTGGTATATATTAAGGGGTTCAAAAGAGGGAGCCACAAAAATTGGTGTTGTTTTTGTCAAAAAAACATAACATAGCATGTTTTGTGGCTCCCTCAAAAGGTTAACTTTTTTTTGGTATTTTTAAAATTGCTTCAGTGAGAAATTAGCTAACAGCATGTAGTTTATACCTGATTTTTCTGATAATTTTTTGATGAATATTTGATTTTTTACTAATTTTTAAAGTGGACACATCCTAAAAAATAAAATTTTGGCCATGCTATCCCTATAAATTTTGAAAACTAATTGAAAATCATTTTTTTAAATGTGTAGAATGGAGTCTACTTTCTAAAAATGTATTTTTTTTGAAATTTCAATTAACGGTTAATTTACAATGAAAAAAAGACCAAACACTGGTTTTTGCCCAAAAATAGACACACAAACAAAAGAAATTAAAGATGAAAGGCTTAACATTGTCAAAATGTGAAAAAAATTACATCGTTAAATAGCTAAGAGAAAGCCTAACATTACCCAGGTGTTCGATTTGTTCTACCTTGAAACACATGCAAATCTGAGGGTTAGCACGAATGAAATTATGTGAAATCCTGTAGAATTTACAAAAACATGTTTGTGGACGTTGGGAAGGCACTCCAAGCCTTTGGGTTGGAAATCCAAAGCAAATCCCAAGCCTAAGGCTTGGGATTCCCAAAGCAAAATATAACATGATCACGTTATAACACACTCGCATTATGTTTTGTTTTGCATTTTTTTCTTTTTTTCAAAAGTTTGCCCAATGTTTGTCATGTTTGACATAACGTGAGTGCGTTATAATGCGCTCGCGTTATGTCTCCCTTGGAATGTTTTATGTTCAAGGTTATTAAGCATGTATGTATGTATGTATGCCTATATGTATGTATGTATACTTATATGTATGTATGTATGTATGTATGTATGTATGTATGTATGTATGCCTATATGTATGTATGTATAGTGTTGAGGGTAGAGGAGGGTAGAGATGGGGGTGAGACGAATAGGGGAGGAGGGGTGGATAAGGCTTGAGGGTTTAAGGGTCAAGGGTTTAGGGTTTAGGGATAGGATTTAGAGTTTAGGGATAAGGGATTAGGGTTTAGGACCTTGAGGGATTAGGGTTTAGGGTTGAGGCTTTAGGGATAGCATTTAGGGTTGAGGGTTGAGGGATTAGGGTTAAGGTAGAGTGTTGAGGGTAGAGGGATTAGGGATAGGGTTTAGGGTTGAAGGTTTAGGGTTGAGGGATTAAGGTTTAGGGTTGAGGGCTTAGGGATAAGGGATTAGGGTTTAAGGTATAGTGTCGAGGGTTGAGGGTTTAGGAATAGGGATAGCGTTTAGGGTTTAGGGTTGATGGATGTAAGGGTTTAGGGTTTAGGGATAAGGAATTAGAGTTGAGGGTTGAGGGATTAAGGTTTAGGGTTGAGGGATTAAGGTTTAAGGTTGAGGGTTTAGGGTTTAGGGATAGGGTTTAGAGTTTAGGGATAAGGGATTAGGGTTTAGGGTTGAGGCTTTAGGGATAACATTTAGGGTTGAGGGATTAGGGTTAAGGTAGAGTGTTGAGGGTAGATGGATTAGAAATAGGTTTTAGGGTTGAAGGTTTAGGGATAATGGATTAGGGTTTAAGGTACAGTGTCGAGGCTTGAGAGTTTAGGGATAGGGTTTAGGATTTAAGGTTTAAGGGTTGAGGGTTGAGGCTTTAGGGATAAGAGAGAGACCTAGATGGCTAAGGGTTGAGAGATAGGGGAGAGATGGGGTGAGGCAGATAGGGGAGGAAAGGGGTGGATAAGGGTTGAGGCTTTAAAGTTTTAGGGTTGAGGAATTAGGGTTTAAGGTATAGTGTTGAGGGTTGAGGGTTTAGGGATAGGGTTTAGGATTTAAGGTTTCAATATTGACAGTTGAGGATTTAGGGATAGGGTTTAGGGTTTAGGGTTGAGGGATTAGGGTACCATAAATTATAATTAGGGATTAGGGTTCATCATTTAGGGATTAGGGATTAGGGTTTAGGGTTTAGAGATGTACAATTAGGGGATACCATAAATAAACTAGAATATAGGCAGGGTTGGGAAAATTTTGTGAATCATCATGGGCTAGAAATTGGAGATTTTGTTGTGTTCAAGTACATATCCAAGTCATATTTTAAGGTTAAGATATTTCAAAGAACAGGGTGTGTGAAAAATATCAATGCTCTTCAACTCATGAATAACAACATTAATACAGATAAAAGATGTCCTTCTAACAGAGTATGCAGTTAAGGTCAACCAATGGGCAACAAGTTGCTAAATGAATTGGTTTAATGGGTGTGCCTCCTTCTTCAAAGTTATTCTCAGAGACTTTACACAAAAACTGGTAACTCTATACATTTTTTTCATTCTTTTATTTCCTGTACACTATTAAGAACTTGTAAAATCTAATTGTGTAATGTGTTTATGGCAACACATTCCTCCTGCATTTGTTTCATAGTTTATAGACAACATAGACGAACATATGGTGTTGCAAGGCCTAGGTGGCTAGGAGTGGGATGTTCAATTAGGGGGTACCATAAATAAACTAGAATTTAGGCAGGGTTGGAAAAATTTTGTGAATCATCATGGGCTAGAGATTGGAGATTTTGTTGTGTTCAAGTACATATCCAAGTCATATTTTAAGGTTAAGCTATGTCAAAGGACAAGGTGTGTGAAAAATCAATGCTCTTCAGCTTATGAATCCAACATTGATACAGATAAAAGATGCCACTCTTCTAAGAGAGTATGCAGTTCAAGTCAACCAATGGGCAGCAAGTTGCTGAATGAATTGGTTTCTGATGGGGAAAACAATAATTTCCCAAGAGATCTTCAAGAATGGACCAATGGGGAATGTTACCCACTTCCCAACCATATCAACATCATTGAGCATAATAGATGTCTATGCTACCTTATGCAACCCCTGATATATGGAGGAGAACATCATAGATACACTACTATCAAGGCCAAATCTCACACACATATAAGAGTCTCAAGGAAGGCACCAAAACTCACACAAGAGTCACACAAATTTGGCCTCACACACAAATCTTTCAACATATATGAAATATATCTCATCCACACAAATACACTAGCATGTAATAATTAGTTACACATAAATATACATGATCACAATCATGTTAAATACAAAATTTGATTGATGATAAGGTTAAGGATCTTGAAGTTCAGATGAGGAGTGGCAATGCAGTAGCATGAAAACCATGAGAATTTTTGGGAGTAGAGCTTCCTCATATGAAGCTAATCAATGACATTCACCAACTTTTATGAGTCGTGACATGTCCTTCACAACTAAGACAAATCCATCCAAGGTATTCTATCAAGGCATGCACATATTATGTCATTACATGATTAGAACTCTCCCCTACTCCACCTTCGCGTATCTATAGATCATAGTAAGTGGTGAGATCTCACTCCTCTACTACTCTATACTTTAATCCTAAATAATCCAAGAGTCATTCTTTGTCATAATTCAAGGATAGGTAAGGTTCAATTTTCCAAGAAAAGATGCTTCCCAATGCATACACATTTCATTTCTATGGGATAATACATAATTGTACAAAATAAAAATATTTCAAAAATTTTAAATTCCAAAAACAAAAATAATTTAATTTCAAGAAATATCTAGGTTCTACCATTAATGGATCTTGAAGCTTCCTTCCCAAAAATTTTTCCAAAATTTTCAATTCTTGATTTTTTTTTCTAAGAATACCCTTTTTCTTTATATCTACCTAATATCACATCTTTTCAAAAATATATTTTTTTGAGAGATTTTGATAGGTTTTAGAGAGAAAATTCACTTCTTTTTCATAAAATTTTAAAAAGCATTAAATTTAAATTCCAAGAATACCCTCTTGGTCTAAATCTACCCAACAACACACTTTCATGATCACATAATAATTTTAGAAAATTTTTCTAGGGTTTGGTAGGTAATTCACTTTCCAAAATATTTTCCCCACAACTTAAAATTTACAAAATAAAATTCTACAACAAACAAAATTCAGAATCACCTCAATGAATCTGAAAGCAATTCCAAGATGAATATTTTCCCTCCACAAGCAATCCAATCCATCCAAGCAATCTCCAAGCAAATGCAATTCAAATTTCCAAGGAAGAGTTTGAAAACAACTTTTTCTTCTTCTTTTTTGCTCTCTTTTCCAATAAAACATAACATAATGAAAATAACATTCACTTTTTTTATATAAGCCCAAAATAAAATATCCCAAAGCCCCTTTTCCATTTTATGTTGCACTTTTTCACTAAGAGTTAATATTTGAAAGGAGACATTTCTAACTTTAGAAAATAATTATATTTTCCCCAATCATTAAAATTAAATAAAATATTTTTCACACAATAGAAAATAATCCTAATTCATTTAAATTTAACTCAACAATTACTTTCTCTTTTTTCAATAATTAATAACACAATTAATATTTCAAAAGGAAGATTAATTCATTTACGCATACGAAGCAAATGTATAAACGATAAATAAAATCACCTAAGAAAACACATTAGCTAAGTGTAACTCATGTCAATGTTCTCCACATAGCAGCATTGGTCTAACACTTGTAAGTTTCCTACACACTCAATCAAACGTTACACACATTTGTCCAATACATAACAATTTAGCCGAAGCGAATGATAAAATTATCCAATGAAATAATATAGACATTTAATAACCACATTTTAATTAAATCATTAATCCAATAATATGATCATCATGCAATTAATCATTTATTAAATAGGATGGGCAAGGGTTACCATAGGTAGGCATTACATTTAATACCATAACTCCACATCATTATATCCTATGAAATTGCTAACAATGAAAAACTCATGCACTGGTAGGATATAACTTCTAAGAGAAAATAAATTGTCTTTAATAATGATCTCATAAAACAACATGATGAACTTGAGGAAAAACAAACCATTCATATGACATTTATTAAGATACCTTTAGGTTGCTCTATAAAAAAAATAAGCTATTTACTAGCAATCGCACTTTGGTGTGCAATGGGTATGCCGAAGAGTTGTGGAAGTTCAATTGCTATGTCTTTAAGTAATTGATGATTTTCTTCTATCGCCATGACCCATGTCATTTTTTTTTCTTGAGTGTCGTGAATTAATTTGCATAATCTTAATGGACTTTAAGATCTGTATGTTTTTGTTAGTAGCTACTTCAAATGTGTGAGCTTTCATGTTTGGTGTCTAGTCTATATTTGCATGCATATCCTTTCTAGATTCTTGTTCATGCACTGCACCTAGGTTCACTTGCATTACATTAGTCATCACCTATGCATATTATTTGTAGCATGTATGTATGTTTATCATAATCCTCATATTTCACATATTGGTACCTATATTTAACATGCATTCTCTTGCAAATATAAAATCTTGCCTACCATCATGCATCCTTTCATGGGATGTCACACAATACAAAGATCGATCAAACTGAGTGACCCTCATTCCTTTTATAATTTCACACCTTTGCATAATGTGGAGGTCAAATGGATTAAAATTAAATTTAGACATGCTATAATTTTAGATTGAGAATTGTTAATTGTCTAAAAATATTAAATTTAAAGGAAAAAAACTTTTGATTTGTTTGAATTTGTCGATTATATGGGAATGATCTAGAGACCTCAAAAATGGCATGCATTTTATGTCATGGTAGCCTGTTGTGTTAAATATCGCTTTGGTAGAACTTTATCTAAAAGGAACATGATTATTAGTCAAAAAGAGGTCCACCATCCAAGGAACAACACTCATGGAGAAATGACAAATACCTATAGAGATGGAAAAATATATATTTTAAAAATAGATCAATGTCCCAAATTTATATTTTGTCAAATAAAAACTATATATAAGAATGTTATATTTAAAAAAGGTGGGGGGAGTGATTTAATAATAAGCACCCATTTATCTCTCTCTCACACTATCTCTTCCTTTCTTTCCCTCTTTATCTCTTTATATATGTATCTCACTTTCTCTCCATCTTATCTCTCTATCTCTATATATCTCTTTGTCTCCATCTCCCATGAAAATAACACGCTACCTTGAGAAAGCTCCCCATGGACATGTGCCATATTTGGATTGCTAGCATGAAATGATTGATTAAAAGTTACTCTCTCTCTCTCTCTTATTTAAGTGTCTCAAAAATGGACATTTACAACATTTCAAAAGTCTAACAAATCAAAAGAACACTTAACAACTTCTACTATTCAAGCCTCCCCTCCTTTCACCACCATCCCAACAGTACATAATCAATGTTTTCAAGCATTTTGTTGGAGTGAATTGTTGCTATACCAAACATTCATAAACATTCATGACGATATTGGTTCATAAGAGCAAGATATTACAACCTAGTGGGAAAGAATTTCAAACAACTACCATCCATGGAATTTGCATCGTACATCTCTAGATCCATTGATAGACACTAATGATGAAAAAATCTAGAACTATTGTTGGCATATATATATATAGAGAGAGAGAGGGGGAGGTATAAAAAGATAGCGGGAGACAAAAAGATCTAGAGAGGTGGAGAGATAGATAGAGATAACAAATATAAAGGGAAAGTCTCTCTCTCTCTCTCTCTCTCTCTCTCTCTCTCTATTTTTGTAAAAGTGTCATTTCATACCAAGCTCCACTTTTTACATTGTAAAAGTATCATAGCCCAATCTTTAGTAAAGGGTTTTCCATGACAATGCTTGACCATAGCCCAAAGTCTATCACACAATGTAACACTTTTTGCCACTATGTTTATATAGTTAAGATTAGTTTTGTATTACCATGTGATGGCCGATGATTTTGTGTTTTCAAGAATGTCTCAACAACACATACCACTACATCCTTTCAATTCTACTGATGGATGGACAACAACCATTCACCATCAAAAAAATTGTATGCTCTCTTCTCAAGAAATTACTCATTACTTTTATCTACAAGCTATCTTGGGGTACCCATTGCACACTAAGGTGTGATTTGGATGAGAACTTAAGTATGAAAAAATGGAAATTCTCATCCCCTTGTGTTAGACCTATGAATGTGTATTCTTGGGTGATTTTATTTATCATTTATGCATTTGCTTGGTATGTGCAAATGCATTAATCATCCATTTGAAATATTAATTATTGGAAAAGAGAAAGTAATTTTTGAGTTAATTTAAATGAATTAGGATTATTGCATACTATTTGAGATGGAAAAAGTTCAATGTGAAATGGAATAAGGGGCCTTGGGATATTTTATTTTGGGCTTATATTGAAAAAGTGAATGTTATTTTCATTATGTTATGTTTTGTTGGAAAAGAGATAAAAAATGAAGAAAAAGAGTTATTTTCAAACCCTTCCTTGGAAATTTAAATTATATTTTCTTAGAGATTGCTTGGATGGATTAGATTGGTTGTAGAGGGAAAAAGATTCATCTTGCAATTGATTTTAGATTCATTGAGGTAATTTTTAATTTTGTTTGTTGTAGAATTTTATTTTGTAAATCTTAAGTTTTAGGCAAAATATTTTGGAAGTGAATTTCCTACCCAAACCCTAGAATTTTTTTTTAAAAATATTATATGATCATGAAAGTGTGTTGTTGGGTAGATTTAAACCAAGAGGATATTCTTGGAATTTTGATTTTATGCATTTTTTATTTTTATGAAAATTTAGTGAATTTACTCTCTAAACCTTATCAAAATCAAGAAAGAAATTTATGCTTTTGAAAAAGTGTGATGTTTGGTAGATTTAGAGCAAAAGCGTATTCTTCGAATTTTTATTTTTTATTTTTCAAAAATTGAGAAATTTGGAGAAAATTCAAGGAAGTTTCAAAATCCATTAATGGAAAAACCTAGATATTTCTTAAAATTAAATTATTTATAGTTTTGTAAATTTAGAATTTCTAAAATCTTTTTATTTTGTGTAATTGTGTATTCTCCCATAGAAATAAAATGTGTGTATATTGGAAAGCTTGTTTTCTTGGAAAATTGAATCTTACCTATCCTCAAACTTCCTAAGAAGAATGACCCCTAGATTCTCTAGGATTATGGTATAGAGTAGGAGAGAAGTGGGGTCTCACTGTGTTGTACCCATATGAATTGTTCATTTGTTCATTTGTTCATTTGTTAACAAACATCCTTATGTTCAGAAGCACTTGTTAGCTCTTGTATGTTGTTTTGGTCAAATTGCTAATTCATAGGTCTAACACAAGGGGATGAGAATTTCATTGTCTGGGAGAAATTATGCAATTGGATGAGAATTTTGTGATTTGGATGAGCTTTACTCATCAGTGAACCATCCAATTGAAGAGTTCTCCCAAACAATGTACAAAAATGACATTATAGAAATAAGTTGGGCTAATAAGATTTATAAGGGTTGTCATGCATATGGAAAACAAAAAATTATGTTTCTTCATTACAAAAAAAGAGGCAAATACTATAAAATTTTAAATTGAATTCTAACAATTGAATTTTCCAAGTCTTGTTCTTTGCAATCGCTCTTTGCAATGTGGTCTACACAATTATTACTAACATAAAGCTAAATGGATCGCTCTAATATCTCCCTCCATATCATTTGAGTAATTTTTGCACCACTAATGTCACTTGCTTCCTCATAACTGTAGCCATTGGGAGAATGCACACAAGGTTGTACGATAGGTGAACAATGTGTAATAATGGTACATGAGAATTTGAGACCAAGGCATTGAGCCGTATATGTTTTCATATCTGTATTGTAATGAATATTTGTTGTGATTAAGTGTAATAATTTTTAATATTTTATTGATAAAATAATTGCAGTGCTTGTGAGTAAACACCAGAACTATATTATTAATTTTGATTATGGTAGTATGTTATTAGACGATAGTTTTAATTATGATAGTATGTTATTGGATAATAGTTTTAATTCCGATAGTATGTTATAGGTACTCTGGAATTGTAATTAAAAAACCATCTCTCTCAAATTCTGGCAAGCTCATTTTAGAAGTTACTTTTGTTTAGAAAATAGTAATGGCCAGATATGGTGGAGATCCTCCACTATGTTTACTTTAGCAAGACTTTTTAGGTCTTACATATTTAAATATAAAATGTTGCATATTTCTATGTAGAAGTTGACAAATAATTTTATCTTATTCTCATTCATCTCCACACACCCCAAGATTCCAAACTCACTTGCTAAATCTATCATTTTCCATCATGGTTCAAATATGTGAGTGCATAATTAACCTAGGTCATTTTCCAACCTCTAAATTTTAACCCTAAATGTTTAAATTTTAATTTTAATAATTGGGCCCATGTTTCCCTTCTTTATTAGCCATTATGAGGTAGCTAAAGTGTAAATTTTTGTTGTTTTATTGTGTTGAATCTTGATTTGAAAAAAATCTATAAAAAGAACACGATTATTAGTCACAAAGATGGTCTCCATCCAAGGAACAACCCTCATGGAAAATTGACAAATACCTATAGAGAAGCAAAAAAATGTATTTAAAAAATATCAATGTCCCAAAATTTATATTTTGTCAATTTAAAAAATGTATATAAACATGGTACATTTAAGAAAGATGGGGGAATGGTTTAATACTAAATGCTCTCTCTCTCTCTCTCAAATTGAATTAGGTGGAAGATGTGTAGAATTTGACAAAATAAAGATGATGAAATGATTAATTAAATTGGAGGTTTTGATATGATAATAGGTGGAAGCTTTCATCTATTTTCTATTAATTTCCATGTATTGTGAATTATGAAAGGCATGCAATGCAATGAATTTCTTGTGCGCCATCCGGATCTACCTCAAGCAATTAATCTTCTTCAATAAACCTTGCTCTAATACCAATTGTTAGAATGCACAGGACAATTGAGAGGTTGAGGTGAATCAGTTGTGTATTAAAACATTAAACCCTCAATGTTATTCCAATCATCAACCTCTTATTAATTAGCAGAATGTAACACATGTGAAGCATTAATGCAAACACATAAGAACACAAGATTTATGTGGAAAACCCAAGAAGGGAAAAGGCACAGTGAGGATTAGCTCACATATATATGAATAGAAACACCGAAAACAAATAGGTTCACTGTCTAGAAGAAAGGCTCACTGCCAGAAGGACTCATTGTCCAGAAGAGAGAAGAATAAAAGAGAACTATTATAGAGAGATTCATTATCTCAAAGCAATAGGAGAAATCCACAACTGCAACTTTATGCCATTCGCAACCTTCAGCTCACTGCCTCCAGCAACTTCAAGAAAACTAAAATGTAGACACCTTCTACTCACTGCATCTGGGAACTTCATAGGCATTTAAGCTCACACTCAATTCAATGCCATTGATTCACATTTTCATAATCTTCTCTACATACCTTCACAAAAACTTCATCCTTCATTTATATCATCCACAACCTAAAACATTTTCAATTAGGTTGGCCTTATGAAATGTGTGCACCTCAAACGCGCAACACCAAATAGGTTGGCACTAAACACTTCCACGATAGAAAGAAGTGAAAGTGGACCATGCCAAGGGTTAACTAGGACTCAAATCTATATCACCATGCCACTCATCATATCCACAATCCATGAAGTACCTCTACAAATAGTGCTAGCAAGCTAGGTTGGCCAAAGCTGTGAGCTAACACTGCAAGCGACCACACACATGCCTCTCCAAGTTTAATAACATCATGTTGACCATAGAGAGACACTCCACAACATCCACACATCTTTCCAGAACATTCATCACAATCAAAATCTTTTGCAATACTGCCACAATCACTTGAAATAAAGAATGTCTTTATTCTGCACATCAGAATATACTGCCACTAAACACCAACACAAGGACTAAAACACCAACACAAGAACTAAACTTACGGAGCGACCCAACACTAGAAACTTCAAGGGAAGGTAGATATAGATAATATAAGCACATTCCCAGATCTATAAGACAAGAAACCTTAATGTGGAGAAATACAGAGTAGTTTTATTTCTCCCAGACAACCTTCTTCATAGTCAAACACATATTCTACTACTGCACATCCAAAACTTGAGATTCTAGATATAACACCTCGATCACCTCTGATCAATACATCCAAACTGCATAACATATCTTCAATTATGAAGAAATGTGGAGAATAATACTAAACATACCTCTATCACACGACACACCTTTTTATTCAAATTTTCTCAAAATCACTTGGAAACCAAGTGAACCATCTGCTGGAGGTTGACATCAATGACAACACCAGCAAGCTTCCAACAACATCTTCCACCTCAATCAATTTACCCTTTTGATGTGTTTTTGTAGCCAAATTTTGAGGATATGATTGTTTTCTTTATAAGCATATCCTCTTAAACACATCACACGAGTTCAATGTAGATACAAGAAGTTGAATTTAGTGATGTTGTGCCTAAATTTCAACTCAAAAATGTCTAAAATTTACTATATATCTTAAGAATATTTTTAACAACACTTGATTTCTATATGCTATTTTCCAATGCTTTACCAATGAAATTTTGGTGTGTGGATCGATGGGATGACGACTATATTTAAGATGGATTGACTTGAGATCTTGACATTAGGTTTTTGGATAAGGTGGAATATGTCATGTTATGTGACCTAGTTCATAGATTGGGTGATGAGATTCAAGTTAGAAGAAAGTTGATACACAAAATTAATTTGAAAATTATGACTATATATTTATGGTATATATTTAAATAAAATAATGTAAAACAAAGGTATAAAAATTACAAGCTTACATTTTATCCCTCATAATATGTTAAATCTTAATTTGGTAGAACATTGCAATTTGATGTTAGTTGAAATAAAATTAACCAAAAATCATTTACATTTACACACACTTACACAATTGAATAGGTAAATTAACTATAATTGAAAGCAAAATATTGCAAAATCAAATTCTTTTACTGATGGAAAAATGTACCAACTATTTACACTTTAACATTATTTATATAAGTAAACTTTATTATATAATTTGAATGACTACAAATTTAATTTTATCTTGTTATCTAGATCAGCACCCTAAACTTTGTGTTTTTTCTTGTAAAACTCCTACTATATTCTGAAAATATGTAGAGCAAAAGGGTGTCCAATTAAAAGGAGAGAAGAACATTTAGATCTCTATGCTCGCAATCTAGACATGAGGCACCTTGCATGCAACACAAAAGTGACAGGAACAATTGTCTTGATGTTGTGAAATGTAGCCAATGGGGCTTCCTTGCATATTTTGTGTTTGTAAAGGATATTAAGCCTTGGGTGGATATGAGGTTAGTGAGCATCTCCTCTCATGTATGTTAGAAATACCATTGTAGTGAATGGATTTCTAGCAAATCATTTGATGGATAACAAAATGGAGTATTCTATTAAATGTCCTATAAGAGAAGCAATCATGACTGCACAAGGAATTGAAAAGAGAATCTATATCTTTCTCTCATTCTCTATTTTCCCTAGATTTCTCTTTGTGTATGAGCAAACCATATCCTTATTTATGTATGTTGTTTAACTAAAATTTGTGGATTCAAAGTACTTTTTAGTTTCAAGTAGAAAACATACCTACATGCATAACCTTCATATGAATAATTATTTTTAGATTTTACATTTACCACCCATGACAATTAAAGAGACATTTCATAAAACACAAATTCATTGGCCATCATGGGATTATATAACTAAGCTTAATTACATAAGCATAGTGGAAAAAAGTGTTGAATCATTGTGTGATAGACTTGGGGCTATGGTCAAGCATTATAATAGAAAACCCTACATTAAAGATTAGGCTATGGTACTTTTACAATGTAAAAAGTGGAGCTTGGTATGGTTGGTCCATATCATCTAGCTCCACTAGATCCTCATGAAACAGTACTTTGAAAAATAGAGAGAGAAAGAGAGAGGAATAAAGAAATAGAGATAAAGTGAGAGAGAGAGAGAAATAGAAGATTTTACTATATAATTTGAATGGTTGCAAATTTAATTTTAACAAAATTAAAAAATCAAACTACACATGTTTTCTAGATCAATACCCTAAACTTTGTGTTTTATTTCTTATATTACTCCTTGTGTTTTATTTCTCTCTTCCTCTATCACTCTATCTCTTTCTCTCTATGAAATGTAAAGATATAAATTAATGAGGATAATAACCAAAATTAAATTTAAAAATTAAAAAAAAATTCTAATATAGAGAGATATTTTACTCAATATATTGTAATATAAGGGTGAGAGAATCTAATATAAGACACTAGGTAACAAAATTGAGAACCCCCTTGTTAAATCAATACACATACTAAAAGTTCTTTTTATTTTCAATTGAATGTATGTTGTGTGAATCAAACTTATACCCATACAACTCGAACCACAATTCCCCCAAATAATTAAATCTTGTGTGAAGATTTGTTTGTTTTTTACGTTTCCCAACATTACATGGCTGACTCTAGGGCCCAACATTTTAATTTAAGATATAAAACCCTTACATTATACAGCTTGACTTTACACACGAGATTTTATGGAAAAAAAATGTGATGGAATGGAAAACAGACGGCCGGATCTATTTCAATCATCTTGCACGAAAATTGAACAATTCCAACCATGGATCTTTCGCCCTAGGTCTCTATTTGCCAAAGGGAATACCTTTGGCATAAAAAGAGAAATCAATTGATTCATTGTAAAACAACCCAAACCCTTATCTACAAAAGATATAGCCAAAAATCTATTCGTTACAATCAAAACAAGCTTTCATTTTATTCAAGCAAGCCCTCATTTTTCCCTCATCATATGTAACCCATGAACCAAATTGAATGTTCTCACTTTTTAATTTTTTCCATAGATAGAAATAAACAAAACACTTGACTTGAATATATAAAAACATAGCATCAAATATTTTCTTTTGACTGTAATTGTTTATATCCAACTACAAAAACTTTGCCCACTATTTGAAATCAAGCATACAAGCATTTTATCAAAGCTCAAAGCTAAACTACCAAAGACAAAGAAATATTTATAGTGGCTATCAATATTTAAGTCATAAAACCATTACCTATAAAAATCTAAAACTTAGTAAAAACTCACCTTTCTCTTTCAAAAGATACAAACATACCTATAAGTGCCTAAAAATGGAGACATACATGGAAAATATAATGATGACTTGATAGACCAACACATGACTAATGTGGCATGAATAAAACCACTTCTTTGCCAATCTAAATATGATAGAAGCTGGTGCAGGTGCACCTACCTTACAGTGGCCTCCATGAGGCAGTTAGTTAGTTTTAAGTCTTGTTGATGTTTCCAAGAAGGTCTTATAAGACCAATGCATTGTAATAAGGTCAGCTTGGACCAATACTTAGTTTGTATCTAGGTTTATGTGCAAGGTTGTTAGTTAGTTACAGTTTGTTAGGATCAGTTGTGTCTCCCAGCCGCTTGGAGACAAAAATAGTACTACTGTGGTGAGTAGTTAAAATGCCCTAGATCAAGTCATTTGAGGGATCGTGATATTGGGAATTCATTAGGAGTCTGATATTGAACAGTTCTGTAATGGAGAGTTGATTTATGAGTATGTGAGACAGTTAGTTGTAATCTTTTCTGCAAGCAATAAAGAGATTCTGTTGTGTCCTTTCTCTATTTGGATCTCACTATGTAATCGAATTGTGGTTCTGGTGGGTGTATGGATTCGTTTATCCATTCCACCGGTTGATTCGTTGAATCGGTGGAATGGTTATGTACAGTAGTTTAGGTTTTCGTTTGCATTTTATATTTGTTTGTAGGATCATGTTCAAAGGTGTTGAGAGCCCTAGCATGGGTATGTGCTAGGTCGCGCAGGTTGTTAGAGTTTGGAAGATCGTCAAGGAAGTGGATCGGGTCACCCCAGGAAGTTCAGCGGATCAGAACGGTGAAAATCTGCTAAGATCGGTGTATTCGTTGCATCTGCATCATCAAGATATTTCTGTGTATATCCTATAGTTACATCAGGCATCAGCTGCATATTTGTGAATATGATGTAGTAGATCGCATAAGGTGAATGCGCATCGGGGTGACAATAGCAAGGTGTTGCTGATGAAGAGCATATCGGCGTGAGTTAGTAGATCAGGTTGACATTTCCATTGTGGACCGACAATGTTTTGTTTGGCCGATAAGAAAGGATATTGGAGAGAGTAATAGTTCATGTGACATCATCATCATCAGGACATTCCAAATATCACCTGATAAAGGTTTATCCTGCCGATGATAAGTGTTTTGGCATAGGCGGAGCACATCGGGGAGATCAGTGGATCGTAGAAGGAATATTCAGCAGAATATTCGTCGTGTGCATAAAGTTGAGTATCGTCATCAGGATGTTTCAATATGACCCGATAAGTTATATCCTGATGCTAGTTGTGTAAGCGGGTTGAATATCAAGGTGATGTAAGCATCAGAGGAGAGGTGCATGAGGTTGTCGTCATCAGGATATATGGGAGGAACCTGATATTTTATATCCTGCTGATAAAAGGTGTAGATGATGCCGAACATCATGATGTTGCAGATAGACTTTGGCGGTAAGGTGAATAGTGATCGTTAAGAGGATAATGGTGTTCACCGAATATGATGATGCTGCTGATAGGCGAAAGGTCGAAGGTTTATTTGTAGGAGGATATCAGATGGCAAAGAAAATATGATGATGCTGATGGGTTTAAAAATATGATGATGCTAATGGGTTTTAAGTGTGGATGCCTTTGCATCATAGTGGTATCAGAGCCAGCAAAAGGTTTGGGCTATTTGTGTGTTGATTCTGTCACTGAGCAGACAGAGGTAGAGGAGTGAGAGGTTGACAAAATGCCTCCAAAAGGTAATGGTACTACAAGGGAGTTGCAGGAGATGAAGGAAAAACATGCAAGAGAGATGAGGAAGATGAAGGAGCTTGCTAAAGCATTGCAAGCCAGGCTTGTAGCCTTGGAGAAGAACAAGAAGAGAGAAGTGGAAGACAGTGAATCAGAAGAAGAGGAAGATGCTGTTGAAGAGTATGAAGAGGTAGCTGAAGATCTGAATGCTGAAGACCAGAGGTTTGCAAAACTGTTAAAGGTAGTGCAGAGCAATAAACCTAAGGTAAAGATTGATGTTGCCAAGTATAATAGAAGTTTGAATGAAGATGAGTTACTGGATTGGATTGCTACACTTGATAATCACTTTGAATGTGAGGATGTTGCTGAAGATCAGAAGGTAAAGACTGCAAAGACCAAGTTAGGAGGTCATGATTTGGTATGGTGGGATTATGTACAATCCAAGAGAAGGAAACAAGGAAAGTCAAATATCACTTCATGGGACAAAATGGTAGCAAGGATCAAAGGTAAATTCTTGCCTAGGGATTATGAAATTCAGATGTTTAAGAAGCTGCAATTTTTAAGGCAAAAGGAAATGGATGCGAAGGCATATACTGAGGAGTTTTATAAGTTGAGTATGAGATCTGGTCATCATGAGAATGAGGTAGAAAAGGTGGCTAGGAACTTAGCTGGTTTGAGATTGAACATATAGGATGAGTTAGTCTTAGCTAACCCTAAGAATGTGGAAGATTGCTATCAAATGGCAATCAAGATTGAAGAAAAGATGAATAGAAGACAAGATAAATCCATGAGAGGAAGAGGTAGCAATATGAGGGGAAGAGGATCAGCCCCTACAACAAGGCAAACCAATGAGGGTCAAGAAGACACTGGGAAAGGACAGGGACAGTCTGATTTCAGAGGTGGATGGAAAGGTACTAGAGGTAGATTTGGAAGTGGTAGAGGTTCTACTACATTTTTAGGAAAGTGTTACACCTGTGGTGAGTTTAGTCATCCATTTTTTAAATGTCCAGAAAGACAAGGTTCATCATCCAGAGATGATAGAACGATTGACAAGAGAGTACAACTTGTGCAAGAGGAGAAAGTAGAGGAAAGTGTGCAAAGTTCAAACACTTATCAAGGAGATAGAGCTCCTGATAATTATGGATATCCTGAGGAGGGAGAAGCATTGATGTTAAGAAGGACAGTCTTGAAGACATCAAAGGATATGATGCAAAGAAAAGCTCTTTTCAATACCACATGCAAGAGCAAAGGTAAAGTATGTAAGGTTGTCATTGATACTGGTTCAACAGACAACATGGTATCTCAGGAAATGGTGGATAAACTGAATTGGGAAAGGATTCCACACCAACACCCTTACAAGGCATCTTGGGTGAGTGATAGTCAATCACTTTTTGTATATGAACAAGCATATGTTGATTTTCAGATTGGAGCATATCATGATAGAGTTTTGTGTGACATCTTGCCCATGGAATGTTGTCACCTACTATTGGGTAGGCCATGGCAATTTGATAGGAGGGTACTGTATGATGGGTATGCAAATACCTACACCATCAAGAAGGATGGGAAAACTATTGTGTTGATGCCATTACAGGAAGAAGCTGCAGCACAAAAGGCAGCAAAAATCATTTTAGTAGGTAAGAACGAATTTGTGCAGATGCCTACAGTAGCAGGCATAATGGCAGTTGAGGATACTGCAGGGAAAGAAGTTGTTAAGGACAACAGTTTGAAGAAAGATTCAGTTTTGACTGATGGAGGTCAACCACAGATCAAACAGTAGGTTTATGAGCAGCCACAAATTGATTGGCAAGACAAGGATGTGATTGTAGTTGGGACTATTGTTTGTCTTATAAAAGTTGAAAGGAAGACAGATTTGCACATTGCAGAAGTTCAAGAGGCAATTCCTCAGGTTCTTCAACCAGGTAGTCAGACAAAGGTGCTGGTAAGATAAACTGGCAAACACAGGGTATGCATGAACAGAGCCTACATTCACAGGCATGAGGGTTTACTTGCAAAACAGCAAGTTGCAGTTCAGAAATCTTGGAGCAGCCAAGAGACAGCAGAGGAGAAAGCTGGAACAATTCAGAGCACTGAGATGGAAAAGAGTAAAGGTGGAATTTCTCCCAACCTGAACTCATGGGGCATGAGTTCTTTTTCTGTTGGGGAGTATGGTGTAGGTGCACCTACCTTACAGTGGCCTCCATGAGGCAGTTAGTTAGTTTTAAGTCTTGTTGATGTTTCCAAGAAGGTCTTATAAGACCAATGCATTGTAATAAGGTCAGCTTGGACCAATACTTAGTTTGTATCTAGGTTTATGTGCAAGGTTGTTAGTGAGTTATAGTTTGTTAGGATCGGTTGTGTCTCCCAGCCGCTTGGAGACAAAAATAGTACTACTGTGGTGAGTAGTTAAAATGCCCTAGATCGGGTCATTTGAGGGATCGTGATATTGGGAATTCATTAGGAGTCTGATATTGAACAGTTCTGTAATGGAGAGTTGATTTATGAGTCTGTGAGACAGTTATTTGTAATCTTTTCTGCAAGCAATAAAGAGATTCTGTTGTGTCATTTCTCTATTTGGATCTCACTGTGTAATCAAATTGCAGTTCTAGTGGGTGTATGGATTCGTTTATCCATTCCACCGGTTGATTCATTGAATCGGTGGAATGGTTATGTATAGTAGTTTAGGTTTTCATTTGCATTTTCTGTTTGTTTGTAGGATCACAGTTCAAAGGTGTTGAGAGCCCTAACATGGGTATGTGCTAGGTCGCGTAGGTTGTTAGAGTTTGGAAGATCGTCTAGGAAGTGGATCGGGTCACCCCAGGAAGTTGAGTGGATCAGAACGGTGAAAATCTGCTAAGATCGGTGTATTCGTTGCATCTGCATCATCAGGATATTTCTATGTATATCCTATAGTTACATCAGGCATCAGCTGCATATTTGTGAATATGATGTAGTAGATCGCATAAGGTTAATGCGCATTGGGGTGACAATAGCAAGGTGTTGCTGACGAAGAGCATATCGGCGTGAGTTAGTAGATCGGGTTGACATTTCCATCATGGACCAACAATGTTTTGTTTGGCTGATAAGCAAGGATATTAGAGAGAGTAATAGTTCATGTGATGTCATCGTCATCAGGACATTCCAAATATCACCCGATAAAGGTTTATCTTGCCGACGATAAGTGTTTTGGCATAGGCGGAGGACATTGGGGAGATCAGTGGATCGCGGAAGGAATATTCGGTAGAATATTTGTCGTGTGCATAAAGTTGAGTATCGTCATCAGGATGTTTCAATATGACCCGATAAGTTATATCCTGATGCTGGTTGTGTAAGCGGGTCAAATATCAGGGTGACGTAAGCATCATAGGAGAGGTGCATGAGGTTGTCATCATCAAGATATATGGGAGGAAACCGATATTTTATATCTTGCTGATAAAAGCTGTAGATGATGCCGAACATCATGATGCTACAGATAGAGTTTGGCGGTAAGGTGAATAGTGATCGTCAGGAGGATAATGGTGTTCGCCGAATATGATGATGCTGCTGATAGGTGAAAGGTCGAAGGTTTATCTACAAGAGGATATCGGATGACAGAGACAATATGATGATGCTGACGGGTTTAAAAATATGATGATGCTGACGGGTTTTTAGTGTGGATGCCTCTGCATCAGAAGCACTAAGTTTACCTATAGGACCCCCTTATCCTTTATAGGACCTAGTAACATAAGCCCATTAAAGTAGGGGTAAAATGTAGAATCAACAATTGCCTATTTTATAATTTCTACTCTATATATTATAATCATTTTAGTGACCGCACACTTGGTATGTTTTAGGATTCATTTAACCCATTACTTAGCCTGCTCTTAGCAATAGTTGCCAAGTAAACTTAATCTATGTTTTTATCTAGATTTTCTATACTTGTCTGGTCATATTTCAAATTGGGCGTCATTGTGTTTGTGGTGATGTATTTGTATTTTTGGTAGCACCCTTGTTGTATGACCCATTCCAAAATTGATCTTATCTTTTATTTATTTAAATAGTTTTGATTTGTGCCATTGCTAATTTTGACAATATTTTCTTCTTATTAAGCTCGCTTCTTCCTGTTAATAATCATCATGCAATAATTTGTGATTTAAAAACATCTTAGCATTCAAATATTTCATTCAATCTATTAATCTTCTACACAATAAGGTTTTCTACACCACACAACAAAATCTTGATGAAGCAGTATTTTCTTCTAAAGCCTCAAAAACTAGCTTTAAGTGTAGCGTCCATAAAGCATCTTTTTCTCTGTATGGTTTGTTTGCAACTTTTGTAGCCATTCCCATAGTTTTATTTATTCTAAAGCATATATTTTTTGTTGTTATAACTTCTTTATTGTTGCCTTCATGGTAACCAATCCATCATTTATAGCCTTTAATCTATAGCATGGCACTCATTTCTTCATTTTCTTCTTTATTTACATACACAAGTACTTTGCACAATATAGAAGCTCCTATGTTTTACAATATTTTTTGCAAGTAGTTGCTTATCTTCCTAGCACAGAGCACTTTAAGATAAACATACATTTCCAATTATCTTCTATACTACAATAGTGATAAAACACATTAAATAGAGATTTGACTAAGGTAGATTCCCAAGAAATCCCACCTTTCTTATTTATCCCTAGTTGCAAGTTTTTTGGCTAGTTTTATGTTGTTTTTCGAGATCAAATTTTCTCTTTTCTCACACCCAAACAACACACTATTTGAAACATCATTTTTCTTGAAGTTCAAATTTTATATGACAATAGGACATGACTATAATTTGATAGACTCTACCATGTTTGCAAAGGCATCCTATACTTATTTCTAACAAAACCTATAAAAAGTATAGATTTTCTACTACCACAGACTATGTAATAATTGTTTGGAATCTAATTTATCATCTATTGTAAAACAAAGATGCATCTTCTTATTCATTTTTGTTTCAAGCATTTACTTCATTAATATAGTAATTTTAAAAGATATAAAACTTGTTTCCTTTCAAAAAAGTAAAGCTTAGTATTCAATTAGACTATTTCAGTTAGATCTACATTTCTATCTATTTTGGGTAATAATTGAGCAGTCTAATTAGCACAATACTATAAGAAGGAAAAGAATAAACCTATCATAACGCATTTGGTAAATAGTAATGAATTCATTTCCTTTAAGCACTTAGAAAGGTTAAATCTATTTCTTTCTCTAGCATAGTCCCTTTTTTATTCGTTTGAAGAACCACTATATTGATACTTCAAAATAACTGACACAAAACAAATTACTACCTTTGCTTTCTTTTATGCTCCCTCTCCTTTCTCTGCACTTCTCCTTCCTTCTTCTTTGCACTCTTTGTGCTAGAGAACTCTTGATTTCTCCCCCCTTTTGATCACCGGACTTTGCAACCTAGATGCTTCACCAATTTTGAATGTATGAATGAACTTCAAAATGGAAAGTCCATTTTCTCCTTCTTCCTCTTCTATTTATCTCATTCTTCTTACTTTCCTTGTGGATTTCTCATATATGCCCTTAAGATTTCCTATTTGCAATATTCAAGATATTCCTTAGACTTCAAACAAACTATTAGAGTTTGATTTCATTTTATTGGTTACTCTCCTAGTCGTGGCTCCAAGATAGCATTTAACATTTTTTGCTTTTGTGTCTTCTCTTGCCACTTTGAATTGTCATCACCTTCTTTGCAATACTCCAATTTCTTGCTACCCAAGGATACTTTCTCCATTGGTTTCCCTTTTCTTATCAACAACCACTATTTTCTAACATTAATTACTCAAATTTGAAAACCCCTCTAACTAACTATCATGCCATTTCTTATCATTGTGGTCTTAGTCGTTGTTCTAGCTACAAAATGAATAATTGGCATGTGTAAAATGATACCCCTTTCTATTGTGTTTGGCTCTCCACATTACTTTCTTCTTGTGTAAACTCAAACACATCATGACATCAAATAGATAAAAAGAAACTCTTTCAAGATAAACAAAGTCTATGTCATTTTATAGATTCACAAATCATTAATCAATCTAAGGTTCTACTTTAGAATTACATCACTCTTTCATTTCTATATAGACACAAAATACATTAATACATCTTAAGTCAAACACTTAATCAATTTAGATATTAGCATTATAAGTATCAAACATTAATTCCATGAGTATAGTTCGATTATCACCAAAACCACCTAATTGCCTTATCAAGATTAATTGTTCAAAAGATTCCTATAAGCCAAATCTTAAGTAAAATGCTCCAAGTAGAAGAAAAAATAATTTGGGCCATGGCACTTCCTTTATTAGTCTTATACTTATAGGTCATTTCACTTTTAGTCCTTATGAGTGTTTGAAGGATGAAATTAATCTTTCAACATCAAGAGATCATCATGAAGTACCATGTACATATACTAGAATTCAAGATGAACATGTAGTTACATATTTTGTTAAAACATTATTAAACATGAATCCATTACATCGCCACGACCAAGGAACCCAAGCAAGTTTGCTAAATTGACAGATTCTCCATATTGGATTTTGAAATAACTTTTACAAATACAACTTATCAAGTTGCCTCATATCAAGTTCCTTGATACATCAAGACCTATGCCAAAGTATTATGTTTTTCATTACTTATATGCCTATCAATTAGTGCATAGACATACTATAGGTAGATGTGTGACTGAGCATAAAATTCAAGATCTCATTAATAAAAAGATGGTACATGTTGAGAACATTAATGGTTATGCACACGTATTTTCCCACTTCATTATGATAGAAAGGATTCTTCTATGACTAATGATAAAAACAACATATCTACATCTAAAACATCAGGTGGCACACATAATGATCAACAAAACAAAATAGACATCTTGTTGAAATAGATAAATAATGTTATATTACATCAATGTAATACTAATACAATAATAATACACATTACTAATAATATTGGTAGTTTTAGGTGGTTGGTTCTCTTACTAATCAACAATCTCTTTGTATATATATTGAAAACTTCTCTCCTGAATAAAATATTGTTCATTACTTCTTTCAAATTCATTACATGCTATCATAGCAATGATTGTTCTTGTGCCTGTATTTGAATAAGTGTTGTGAAGTTGAAGAAGAAATCTCACCAAGTGTGAAGAATCCATTTGTATTTGTGTATTTGCAGAGCACATCATCTATTCCATCAAAATGCTCAAAGGTAATCCTTCTCTGCTATTAGCTAAGACACAGTTGAGATTGAAGAAAGTTGAGGGTACAATAGAGAAGACCTGTCGTTATCATCCCAGGCATAAACAAGGTTGGGATTCTTATTCACAAAGCCACAACTATGGAGGATGTTGCAGAGAATCCTTCACCAAACTCAAATCGTACCCACGAAAAATAAGAATGTGAAGTGCAAAGATTGAAAGAATTGACTATCGTAAAGTGTCAAACTTCTTGCTATTATGACGATAGATTTCTTTTCAAAAAGGAAAAATTGCAAATTGCCCCAATAGCCTATTCTACATCATTTCTTGGAAATGTGTAGTCGATTATTTTTGCCGTATGAGAAGATCTAACACGAGTAGGTAGAATTGTTTCAGAAGTGCACAACATTGGATAATATTCAAAGGTGAATATTTTAATTAAATTATCCTCTTTCAATCTTCAAATCCACATTAATTAAATAAATCAATTATATAATTAATTCATCATCCTAATTCTTCTTATCCACAACAATTAAATAATTTTAATTAATTAATTAATTAATTATTCCTTCTAAATTTAAATAAATTATTCAAATTTATTTGAGTTAACTTTTTGAATATCTTCTAAAAATAAATAGAGCTAATATTTTATTTATATTCCTCTATCATGCAAAATAAATTAAATGAATTTATTTGTTTAATTTTTTTATCCTTTCCATCATGCAAGATAAATTAAATAAATCTATTTATTTAATTTGTTTTTATCTTTCAAATCTTCTTAAAATAATCTTTTCTTCTATGTGCACAATAAGTCTTATTTTAGCATGTCAAAAAGCAAAAAAAAAGTTGAGTTAATTGGCTCTAAATCATTGTTTTTATCAATCAACTCATAAAATAGAAAAAAAACATTCTATTTTTACAAAAACCATCTTATTTTTATCCAAGAAAGCAATTAACTTAATAAAACACATTTTTGCATGTACACATGTCGTGTGCACGTTCCTTCATATCTTCTCAATTTATCTCATCCGTCCATATCATTGAATTATCTCCACCATTGATCGATCTTCCCCTGAAAGCTATATATACGTCCATTCATCTCTTCACAAATCCTCTTCAATCATTAAGCTTTGGGCATTCATATAGCGCTTTGAGCACACTTATCAAACCTTTGAGCACATCACCTACGTCTACTTGTTGCAACCATGGTTATGCAATTTATTGAGCAATCCACAAAAACCAAGGAATTCATACAATCTAGTTGATTTCGTTCTTTGTTTGATTTGCATTGAATTATTGTTATTGTTTAGATCAATTTATTAAAGGTTCTAGGTTTGAGTTTTGTTATTCATGCTTGATCTATCAAACTTGATTTTCCCCTTCCACATTTTAGCATGCCTGATGGGACCCACTCCCTGATTTAACTTTGCTTTTTTTGAGAAAAAATGTTTTTTCTAGGAACAAGTATGGAACCATGCCTTGACAACGTAGAAACTCACATTTGATATGCAGAAACTTGCCTCTGGCAGGAAAAAATGTGCCTTTGGTCAACAGAAGTGTGCTTCTGGTTGACAGAAGCCCACCTTCGCGCAACAAAAACTCGCCTTTGGTCACTAACAACTTGTCTTTAGTTTAATGTGTTTTGTTGATTTATCTTGAGTTTATAGAGGTTTTCGACATCATTCTAATCTTATCATGCGCTTGCAAGTTGTTGTATTCGCTAACACTTATCATATTTCACCCTCAAGATGATTTATTTGTGGGTGTTTTAAGTGTTTTTTGCCTAATTGATCAAGTACCTTGGTTTGCTATCTGATTTTGGTGCAAGATCACATATTTACATCTTCATCCAACCCCCTGGCCCATCAAGAATCCATATATCTATCCATTGATTGCGCATTTGACTTCATTTTATTGACTTTTGCAGGACTATCATAGAAACTCGCCTTTGGTCAACAAAAACTCGCCTTTGCACATCAGAAACTCACCTTTGGTTCGTAAAAACTTTCCTCTGGCAACTATCTCTGTGCCTTTGCAGTACAGTAACTCGCCTTTGCACTTTGTTTCTATGCCTTTGGTCTGATAAATTGCTTTCCCTAATCATTGATTTTTTGAAACTAATCTCAAGTGGTGTAACCTCTTATCATCTAGCAAGGAGTCAAGAAGTGAAATTCTAACATATTTGGTGCAGGACGCTTGTCAAAGGACCTATGTTTTATCACTAAGTCTTAGAAACACTTCAATTTCATAAAGGGAATTTACAAATGTATACTTTGTCTTGAGTACCTTAGTACGTATGCTCTTTCCTCGCACCAAAAGGTGATTTTAGAAATCAGAAATACTTAGGTTATTCACTTATTGCTTTATTTTCTTTATTCCCAGAGACTCGAGAGTCATATGTATGCTCTTCTCTCGCATTGAAAGGTGATCTTAAGAATCAAAAGTACTCGATATCCTTTCTAGGGGGCCTTCTAGGCGATTTCATCACCTCTAGGGATGACCTCAACCACATGTTCTGGTATGGTATATAAACATTATAAAAATTGAAAGAATCATTTCAAAGGAAAGACCCTTTCATCTCCAAGAAAAAATCCTTTAGGATACTTGGTCCGCCAAGACTTGTATGGTTGAGCATCAGTTGATTGGGACACCCCCATTCACAGATTTGTGTCCCCCTGTACTTTGTGTATATTGGGGAACTCCCTAAACACCTCATGATCCTAGCTAAGACCTTCAGCCATTATATCTCTGGTGTATCACTGCCAGCAGTGGGGGAGAAGATTTCACGCTTGTACCTTCATTCATTAGAGATGGAATATGCTTTTGGATAGACTTATGTGTCTCCAAGAGTGAGGGGTGTAAGGTGGTACATGATCTTACATTCCCTATCTATCCTAGTGATGATAAGATGGTATTAAGGGGGTGGGAATCTCCATTATCTAATAGTGGGGGTTGAAGCTGCACCTAAGTGAATCTATGAGATATGATACACCTACTTGAATAATTCTAGGTTGTTGTACATGTGTTTAGCATGTATTTCTTATGATCTACCTAGTATTCACCATTTGTTTATCTGTAGAGGTTAATAGCCTCACGCACCCAACTCCTAGAGTCAGTTTACAACCACTTTGTCTACTGTGTTTTCTCTTTCCAAAGAAAAAATTCCAAATCTATCTCTTGAAAAACACATTGTTCCAAAAATCTGCTTTTGCACAGTATTACTATGCCTTTGGCAGAGAGTTTTACACCTTTGGCTTGTAGTAACTCGCCTTTGCATGTAGAATCTCACCTCTGGCGCGCAGAAGCCTACCTCTGGTACATAAAAACCCGCACTTGGTCTAGTTCAAATTTTCATAGTATAAACATAAATTCACCTTTGAGCTATCATGACCTGCCTTTGAGCAACAGTAGCCCGCCTTTGGTCAATATTGTTGCACCTCTGTTCCACAAACCTGCACCTTTGAGCTATCATTCCATCACATTTGAGCAACAAAAACTTGCCTCTAGCGTATAGTCTTGTGCCTTTGGTCTCTGCCTGTCACAATCATCTATTGAGCCCAGAATCAGAAAACACTCATTTTTAGCAAATTTTGCCAGCAAAACTATTGTCCTATAGTCCATCCAGACCCAATCCATCAGTCATCAGATCATTCCCATCAATCTTCATAGCAAAAACTTGAATTTTTAGAGCTTTTATCCTCTTGAGACTACAAACAACATCATCATCATCAAACAAGCCTAGATTTTATCTAGTTTTTCAATTTGGCTTCTATCCTAGAATCTAGATCACATCTCCTAATTTGTCTTTGATTTGAGAAGTTTTCCTCTCTCATATCCTTGAAGATAAATTAGTATCCTTTAGTGATTTTCATTAGCTTAGGAGAGTGGCTTCTCTTGAGTAGGTCAAACTCACTAATCATATTTGTCTTTCCTTGAGGTCATTAGTCTACCTCTTGGAAGATCATCCAAATCCCAAACATCAATTGATCTAGGTTCTACCAATTTTCCACCAAGCAACCAAACAAACACTTCATTTTAGTAGTCTCAACTCTATCACAAAATTTCAAAATCAATCCATCCATATATTTGTCATAGAAAATCTGAAAATTAACATGACTATGACTAGAAACCAACATCAATTCACCATGGAGGCTAGTCAAAAAAATCCCCAAAACAACCCCCAACAAAATCCCCAAAATAGTCCTCAAAGTAATACCCAAAACAACCCTCAAGATGGTAATCCTTCATTGATCGATGCCACACAATTTACCGCAGCGTTAGATCCTCATGAGTTTCTTGCACAAGGGTATATCATAGGTCAATCTTCATCTCATCAACATAGACTCCATCAACAAGTAAAAACATCTCAAGAAGTATCTCAATGCCTTGATGAAAGCTTGGAAGACCCCAAGATATTAGAGGTTTTGGATATACTCTTGGCTTCCAATCAAATTCATTTCTTTCATCTACTTGCTAAAAAAGGAGCCAAGTTGCCTCATGACTTTGACACATCTACACTTAAGGATCAAGATCCCATCAATGATGCCATCACTGCCATGGATAGAACACAAATTGCCCCTATCCAAACTATGTCTACCATATCATCTCTTATTCCTGATTCACCCTCCCATGAGGCACCATTGAATCCCTTCACCTACAAGTACATCAACCCAATTTATCAAGCCCCCACAGGAGACACATCACTTGAACCTCTTATTATCCCCATGGAGATTTACCAAATACAACAAGCAAATCTTAGAAACCAAGCAAACCCTTTCTTCACCACATCTACACCTACACCCCCTCAAAATCCTCCACAAATATCACAAGTCCAAACCCCCATTCCTAAAATTGCTAGGACCACTCCTCCACAAGTGTCCCAAGTTCAAACTTCCATATCTCATCTTTCTTATGCCACTCCACCACAGATGTCACAAGTACCAACTTCTATATCAAATCTTGCTTATGCCACTCCTCCACAAGTGTCACAAGTCTAAGCACCCATTCCTCAAAACTCCTATATCACTCCACCTCAACATTCCCAAAATCTAGATTCCTATATCACTTCACCCCAACACTACCAAAATAAAAACTCTTATATCATTCCACCCAACAATACCAAAATCGACATTCTTACACCAATCCCCCTCAACACTCCCAAAGTCGACACTCCTATATAACTCCTCCACAAAACTAACACTTCTACATGAATCCTCCCCAAAATAATCCCCAACATTCTTATGATCCATACAATACCCATTCATATACACCCAACACCAATCTCTCCTATGGGGCACCACAACCACCACCAATTCAACAAAATTTTGCTTCACAACCACCCATATCAGAACTTGATCTTAAATTTTCAAATCTAAAAAAGAAAATTGCCAATCTAGCAATTGGACACACAAAGAAAACTTTCTCCTTGGAGGAGGTTTGTCCCTATCCTTTTGATAGATCATTACCTATGATCCCTTTTCCCCCAGCTTTGACATGCCTAAATTTGACAAATATAAGGGAAAAGGTGATCCAAAAGAGCATCTTAGAGAGTTCTATATTGCTTTCTTAGAGGTTTCCCATAACGACACTTATCTTATGTGCCTCTTCCCTCGTAGTCTTGGACGGTAAGCCATAGAATGGTTTTCTCATCTACCCATGGGTATCAAAATGTTTAATGAATTGGCCAAAAAGTTTGCAACCCACTTTTCCTACAATACTGAACATGAAATTTCCATGATAGACTTGTACAATAATAAACAACATCATGGGGAAACTTTCATTTACTTCTTGCAAAGATGAAGAAGTATGGCTAGTAAATTCCCTTAGCCTATCCCAGAAAAGCAACTTGTTAGCATCTTCGTTCAAATCAATCCCAAAATTGGATTTCACTTACAAATCCAATGTGCTAACTCATTTGATGAAATCATTTCCAAGGGAACCAACATTGAAAAAGCCCATATAGAAAAGGGGTTAGTCAAAATCTTCAAAGAGACCAAAGATAATCCTCAAACCTCTAATGACAAACCTCAATTTTGGTCCAAAAATAAGAATGCCATCAATGATGGTGTTGTGGACTCTAAACATGTTCAAACTCTCCAAACACCAGTCAACCTTCAATCAAAAACTACCCCACCTACTCCTAAGGAACAACCAAAACAAGACTATCCCCTAGATGTAGGTTCACTCCTTTGGGAGAACCTATTGAATCCGTCCTTAAGAAATTCATACAAAGTGGACTCATCACATTGCCAGAAGCTCATCAATATGATGAATCCACTTTCAAACCCACTTGGTACAAAGATAATGAGTATTACGAGTACCATAGAGTTAAAGGACACAAAACGTTGGCTGCATGAAGTTGAAAAACTTAATCCAGAATCTCATAGATAGAGGTGAAGTCACCATTGATGATCCTCCAACCTATACCACAAACAAAGACCTAGACATGAGGATCCATTCCCTCCACATGGTAAAGGAAGTAACCCTGATAAAGGTAAAAGTGTCAACAAAGCTTCCTCTTATGATTCCATTATGGGTCATTTTGAATAAAGTCGAGTGTCCACCCTTACCATCAAAGGCAAAAATCTTGATTGTGCTGTCACAACTCATCATGTGGTCGTGTTACCCTTTGTGGGCCAATACCAGATACCCTCATCAATTCTGAGTATAATATCATAGAACATCTAGGGAATACTCTCGCACAAATTTCCATTCTAGATCTCCTAAAGTCATCGATCACCTGCCCATAAAGCAGTGCTTGAAAAAGCCCTCAAAGAGTCATTGGTTCCAAACAACATAGCTATCATGAAATTTCAAGCCATGATAGGTCACATTGCCTCACCTTACCATGTGGTCTTCTCTAATAAAGACCTCCCATCTCATAATCCTTGCCATAATGATGCACTCCATATCGAAGTATTCATACATCAATGCAAGATCAAACGTATAGTTATAGATGGTGGTGCTGGTTTGAACATTTGTTCACTAAAACTACTAAAACAACTAGGGTACTGTGAGGATAGTATCAATCCTAAACAGCCTACACTATTAAAGCTTATGATGATGTTGAGCACTAGTTAGAAGGTGTGATTCATTTCCCTATTCAAGTAGGACCTGTCATATTAGAAACAAGATGCCAAGTATTGGACCTTGATCTATCCTACAATATCATCCTAGGTCTCCCATGGATTCATACCATACAGGTCGTACCCTCTATGTACCATCAATGTCTTAAATTCCCATTCAATGGTATTGAAATCATAATCCCTGGAGATCCTCATCCTTTTGAGTTTTGTTGTGCCATGCAAGGGCGTTGCCAAAATAGAAACCAAATCCCAAATAATATTGATGCCCCACCATCTCCATTAGACATTGACCTAGATACTTTGCAAAAAGCCTCTACTGATAAACCCATTCCTGAGATCAAGGTCTGATACAAAGACATAGGATTTGGCGAATATGACATTTCAAAATCTTACTGTGTGGGGAGGATTCCTCTTTCACGTAAATCATATGGCAAACCACCCATAGAAAAGGTCACTAAAAAGACAAAGATACCAGCTTCCCTAACAACATTCACTCATTGGGGATTGCTAGAAGATGAATCTATTGAAGATATCTCCTCTTGGATTTTTCAAGAAAAGGATCTAGTCACACTACCTATTGAAAAATATGGTACATGTCTCCAAATTATGAAAAACATGGGATATAAAGGCCAAGGTGGTCTTGGAAAACATGGTCAAGGAAATCTAGAGCATGTTATTGTGACTAAGAAATCTACTTGAATGGGGGCACTTTGTCCTTAACCTAAGTCTAGGAATGGATCCTTGTTTGAGGTGTGACCATATCATCACTCACTACCCTATATCATCAACACTAGAAAGAACTACATATCATCATCACCCTCATCAGAAGGTGCCTTGATCTCATGGATACAAGGTATTGTTGGAATTTGGTTTGTCATTGATGTCAAAAGAGCATTTGTTGTCCTTTATTGTCAATAGGAGAATTGATGTCTTATCAAGTGACCTCAGTTAGATTGATGATCAAGTGATGTGAGGTTGATTGATTTGTTTGTGTTTGTTTAGTCCTTATGATGGCTATGAGACATATCCTATATGCATGCAACAATAAGCCAATGAGGCATCAATCAGGAGATTTTTTTGTCATGTGATTTGTTATGCAAATGGACTGATGAGGCATCAATCAGGAGATTTGTTGTCATGTGATTTGTTTCCATGCATTGTCAGAGTTCATGCAAAGGAGTTGTGATTGATGTCAGTCATCAGTATGAAGGAGACAAAAGGAGATAGAAGGTGATCTAGTATTTGATTCTTCAATGGTTCTTGATCCTGTATTTGCATAAGTTTGGTTTGCAATTTGCTAAATAGGGTTTGTCAATATTGAGGTATGAAAATGGTTTGAAGAGATTGAAGGTTTAAAACCTAGTGTTTAAATCTTAAGATCCTAATGACTAAAGTTCCCTTCCAAGATCAAATTCTTTATGGTGTAATTGTCAGGGTACTCATATAAAGAAATTAGGGTTTTGATTTTTTTGGATACCTAACTCCTAATAACCTAAAACCCTAAATTCACTAAGCCCTAGAAAGAAAAATACAAAAGTGTATATAAGACGGGTTTCTTTTTGTCCTTTTTGAATGGTGACTTGTGATCACTGGTTGTCACATATCTTAAGTGACAACTTATGTCACCTTCTACATTGGTTAACCGGCCCCCTCATCCTAAGGTGACTGGGTGGACCAAGTTCTAAAAAGCATTCAGAGAACCAAAAGTAAATCAAAGGTCTGTATTAAATTCTTCATTGGCATGAACAAAAATATCAACAGTAATGGTTTAAAATGTTTTAAACAACAACGACCATTCACTTATGTTTGAAATTGACAACCATTCGAGTGTATCTCTGTGAAAAGGTAGTTGAGTCAATTGTTTTAACTAACTTTGTTCTTTGCTTTGAAACAAAAATAAACCCTAATGTTTGTGGATGCTTGATGATCTTTTTGTGAAGTGATATGAAGTGCACTGTGTAGTTTTTTTATTTTTAGAAGAGTTTTGTTGAGAGGTTTTTCAGGCAGTGCAAAATGTAAAGAAGAATAGTATGTGTCTAATACTATTCTTGTGTTTTCCAGAGTGAAATGATACATAGAAAGGTGTATACATTTGAATAGTTATTTTGCATCAAAACGCATTATTTTGTGAAGGAAGTCTTCTGATATGCATCTACTGTAGATGTAAACATAATGCAGGGAGAAAAATGAAATGACAATATGAATCTATTTGTGAGAAACAATAGAGATGACAGAGATAAAAGATGTAGAGGATTGTAATGAGTTTGATAGAGTATAATGACAGATAGTGGCAGAGGTATTTCATGGGAGAGTATGAAGATTGTAGGGTGTAAGGATGATTGCAGAGTAAAGCATTAATTACAGAGGTATGTTGACAAATGATACAGATATTTTCATGTTTGGTTTATGATAATCTTGATGCTTTTGAAGCCTGTCTAAAAGGTATCATTTGTATAAGTTAGGAAAAGATAGAAATGAGATAGGTGTAAGGTGAAAGAACCTATATGCAGAATATTTGATTCCTAGATATCATTGATGTTAGAATAGTACATTGTTTGTGTTGAGTGAATTGTCAAAGAGTCATTCTTTGTATAATGAGTAAAGGTAGAGATTGGTAATGTTTTTGAAAATTTTTACAAAAGGGTGATTGTGTAAAAGAGTTATAGAACTCATCTATAACCTATGGTATTAATGTAAACAGAGTAGTACTATGTATATCTTCATGTTTTGTATTTGGAGTTGGTGCTCCTAGTTTGTGCAAAGTTGGTGTTCTTGATGTAGGGTTTGGTGCTCCTAAAAGACTTGGAGTTGGTGCTCCTGAAAGACTTAGAGTTGGTGCTTCTGAAAGATTTAGAGTTGGTGAAAGGAATAGGTGTTCCTATAAGTGCATGATCAGTGAGATCATTTTCCAGTGAGGCACAAATGTAATTAGTGAGATTTTGTTCATTGAGACCTAATAAAGATTTTGGAGAGGTTGGATAGTGGTTTTTCCCTATTTAGGGTTTTCCACTTTAAACACTTGTGTCATGGTTTCATGTATGAAGATTTTGTTTCTCTCTATGTCTTTGGCATGTTGGTTTTTTTTTCATTTATAACTATTGGGATGATGAATGAATTGGTTTCATTAGATCACTTATTCACTCCCCTCTCAGTGATCCATTGTATTCCAACAATTGGTATCAGAGCTGTAGGTTCCTTGCAGAAGTCTAAGAGACTTGGGTTGATCTTGGTGTTTGAATACTATGACAAAGAGTAAAAGAAATAAGGAAAGAAGAAATACTAAGAAAAATGCTTATCAGTAAGCACCATCAAAACCAAATACAAATGGTGATGTAGAACCAGTTGACAGAAATGGCTCACAAGTTGAAACAAGTACAAAGTTAGAGGAAGAATTTTCTAGAGTACCTTTCTTTGATGGCTCAAATTTCTCTATTTAGATTGTTAGGATGCAAGCCTATATATCTTCTTTAGGGTTTGGCATGTGGATGTCAATAGAGAATGGGTATTCTATATCTTCTCAATCACCTATTACTACAAGTGATAAAGAGGCTTATGAATATAATGAAAAGGAAAAGAAGGCTATTCTTTTCAATTTGTCTAATGATGTTTCTTGTAAAGTTATACATTGTGAAACTGCACAGGATGTTTGGAAGAAATTGATTAGCATCTATCAAGATGATGTATTTGAAAGAGAGGATAACCTAATGATTGAGGATGTTGATAAAGAAAGAAGACATTCACATGAAGAAGAAGAAGTCAAATTTGATCTAGAGGATGATGAAGAAGTAGATTTTGAAGAACTCTTTTATGCCTACAATGTGGTTGAAAAACTGAAAGAGGAAAACTCAAGACTAAAGGTGTAGCTTCAAGAAGAAAAAGAATCAAAAGACAAAGCACTTTCAGCCCTTGAAAAATTAGAAAAATAGATCATGGATTTAAGGGTACAAATTGAAGAACCAAACAAATTAATCATTAGCCTAAAAATAGAGATTGAAGAGGCCAAAAGGATAGCAGATGTGACAAAGTCTAAATATGAAGTCAAAAAAATTAAATGCCAAAAACTAGAGGCAGAGATAGTCACTCTTAGAAAAGATCTTGAAAATCTCAAGATTCAGTCAAAGAAAAATTAGAAATTTGAAGATAGAACCAGTAGTTTGAGTGAGATGTTGAGAAAGCAAAAACATCATAAGGACACTACTGGATTAGGCTATGAAAGAGGACAAAGTTCTAAATCCAGAGAAACTCCTAGGAAGAAAATAGATCTGGACTATCATTCTATTGCTCCTAAGACTAAAGACAAGAAGAAGAAGGAATATCATACTTTTGCATAAGCCATCACGAACAAGTTCAGAAGAACCTTTCATTTAGGATAGCATCAGATGACCAGGTTTGAAAAACTCTTTTCATGGTTATTTCTATTCGTGTTATAAATTTGGTCATAGAGCATTAGAGTGTTGGATGCAAGCAAGAAAAGTTGGATGGAATAAGAATTTTTATGAGTTTTCAAGTAGAAGAAGCAATGTTCTATGTTATAAATGCAAGCATCTAGGACATACTGTAAAGTTTTGTAGTATACAAGTAAGAAATGGTGTCTTTGGATCTTCAAGAAGATATAATTCTTTTGTTCCTATGATTGGCAATAATATCACTTGTTATAAGTGTAATAAACTTGGGTATAAAGCACAACATTGTAAAAGTAAGTTGATGAAATCGCCTAGACATTACAAGAAGATAGATATCCTGACCAAACAAAAGAGAGAACCTATGAAAGTATGGAGAAGGAATCAAGATTAAGAGAAAGATAAACCTAAACTTGTGCATATTGCACAAGAGACATCACAAGTTGCATAAAAAGTAGCATGAGGTCAGGGGGAGATGTTTATTGTCTTATCATTCAGCCCCATAGACAACAACAAAGAGGTTGTATTTCAGTCATCGAGATGAGATATATAGTAGTCAATGTGTGCCATCAGTCTTAAAGTTGTTGTCATCAGTTGCAGGTGTTTGGTGCATTTTAAATAGCAGTTTGAATCATATTTTTTTCTCTAAGATCATCAAGATCATATGGATCTATAATTTGAATCAGTTAAATTAGAAAATTGTCATGTTTGTTGAGTGTTTTTGTTATACAAATCTTTGACAAAGCTGATCAAAAGTTGGAGTGACCAAATGACATAAGTCAGAGTTTGAACAAGTGGAGAAGGGTTGAAAGATACCCCAAGATATATAGAAAATGAGTATGTGTTCTTATTCTCCATTCCTTATTGCTAAAACTAGGGAGATCCTATAATAAATGCCTTGATTCATTTCAAAGAACACTACATGCCATGGATGAAGAATAGATGAAAGATATCTAAAAGGGCAGGTTTGTGAAAGTTTATAGAGGGACAGCCACCATGAATATCAAAGAAGATAGTGCATAATAGATGGACATTGAATTGTGCAAGAATAATGAGATGACTTAGAACAAGGGTTCAAACTTCTCAAGGATGGACAATCACTTCATCAAGAAGATCATGTATGATGGAGAAAATCTAGAAGCATGTATTGTGAAGAGTCACAAAAGACAAAACATAACCAAGTTTCAGACCTAGGACAGTTAGGGTTAACACCATCATGGGAGGATAGTTGGAAACCTTATTCTATGAGGTTTCTTTCCAAACCCCTGAAACATGGATAGTATCTAGAAAATACAAAGAAGATGGTGGAGAATTTTACCTTGAACTAAGATAGGGCCAAAAGACATAGGTGGGCAGAGATCTTTAAGGTTTTCAAATTATGATAGTCAAGATTAAAGTTGCAAGAAGGATAGTGGCCTCTCTAAATTATGGAACAATCATAGCAAAAAGACAAAGATCCATGATTCAAAACCCTAGCCAAGTCAATGGTACAGTTGAAGAGAAACATCACATGTCTATAAATGGAGGGCAGTGGAAGATACCATATAAGCACAATGCTTATGAAAGGTCAATCTTGAAGGCATGAAAGTAATGAAGGTTCTTGAACATCTTGAAGGTTATTGATAGATCATCATGAGTATGGGACTATGCTTGCTTCAAGCCTTTTAAACTCCTATTCACATTATATAAGATTGTGTGCACTTTGAGTTCTGCCTTGTTTTTAGAAGTCACATATGAAGATACATAAAGACTATGTAGTTGTGATAGTGGTGATTCATTTCAGACTATTTGTTATCTCTTGTTGTGACAGTGATTGATATCACTGTATAAGACATTAGATGATGACTATGTCAAACATGTGCAGAGACTGTATTAGGACTGTCACAGTTTTGACAGTAAGAAAACAATTGCAGAGACCTTAAAAGTATGCTAAGGCCCCTCCAAGATTTTAGTGAAATTGGTACAAGTCTTATGGTCAAAGGATATGAAAAGGTTTTAGGAGTATTCAAGTAGATGCAGTTGGCAGGTGTAGAATCAGACTAGACAATCTTTGTCATCTCAGCCTGTTCAATAGTGAAAGCTTTAGAACAAGGTATGTCATTCATCAAAGTATAAAGGCAGAGGGTTTGTTGTCAAATGTTCTAGTTGCAAATTCCCTTGTAGACATGTATGCCAAATGTAGAATGATAAACAAGGCACATGAACTTTTTGACAAAATGTCTCAAAGAAATGTGATGTAATGGAACATTCTTTATGTGTGACAGTGGCTAGGATGGTATGTGTATCAAAACAATCTTTGATAGTTTTCAACATCTTTGCATTGTTGTGATTAAGCCTTTAATGTACAATGATTTGAATTTGTGGTTGATTTGTCCTTTGATGACATTTTTATGACAGAGTTGCTTCATGACAAAGTGTTTGTTGATCATTCAGAGGTATGTTCAACATGGGTAAGTCTAAAAAGTCATAGAAACTTCTAAACAAATGCGTCTGATAAGTTTAAGTGTAGACTCCTTAATCTTTGCCAGCATGTTCCTTGTCTCTAATAGGTATGGACATACATCATTTCCATATGTTTTAGTGCCTCAGTATATCAAGATGATGATTTTAGAAAGGGGGAGATTGCAAAGTGTGTGATAGTGATATGTCCCACTATATCTAGCTTTGTTAGTAGGTTTGTGGTAGACTTTATTGTGACAGTCTATCAAACTTTGTTGTCTTTGTTGTAACAATGATTTGTAAGTGATAATTGTCACAATGGTTTGTGGTAGAGGGTTGATAACAGTGAAAGTGATTTGTGCCTTGACAACAGTGACTCTCTGTGATTTGTTTGTATTAGACTATCATTTGTGGACAATGAGCAGGTACATGATAGTGTGTAAGTTGTCACTATGATCCTCAGAATAGTGTCCTTGATCTCAAAAAGTACATAGGTGCAATTGTTGGATACAAGGCAGGGGGAGCTTCTTTGACTAGAAGATCATCTCATGCAAAATGTATACTCCTTTGTCCTTGATGTCAAAGGGGGAGAGAGAGAGTGGAGATCAAATTTTTGCCATTAATGAAAAAGGGGGAGTTTGTTGGAATTTGGTTTGTCATTGATGTCAAAAGAGCATTTGTTGTCCCTAAATTTGTTGTCCTTTATTGTCATAAGGAGAATTGTTGTCTTATCAAGTGACCTCAATTAGATTTGATGATCAAGTGATGTGAGGTTGATTGATTTGTTTGTGTTTGTTCAGTCCTTATGATGGCTATGATACATATCCTATATGCATGCAACAATGAGACAATGAGGCATCAATCAAGATATTTTTTGTAATGTGATTTCTTGTCATGCAAAAGGACTGATGAGGCATCAATCAGGAGATTTGTTGTCATGCAAATGGATTGTCAGAGTTCATGCAAAGGAGTTGTGATTGATGTCATAACAAAGTCATCAGTATGAAGGAGACAGAAGGAGACAGAAGGTGATCTTGTATTTGATTCTTCAATGGTCCTTGATCTTGTATCTGCATAAGTTTGGTTTGCAATTTGCTAATTAGGGTTTGTCAATATTGAGGTATGAAAATGGTTGAAGAGATTGAAGGTTTAAAACCTGGTGTTTAAATATTAAGATCCTAGTGACTAAAGTTCCCTTCCAAGGTCATATTCTTCATGGTGTAATTGTCAGGGTACTGATATAAAGAAGTTAGGGTTTTGATTTTTTTGGAGACCTAACTCCTAATAACCTAAAACCCTAAAGTCACTACACTAGTACAAAAACCATAATATGTGATTAAAAAACTACTAGAAACTACTTATAAATGACCAAACTTGGTCATGTGACCATTAGTAGTTTATTGCCAGTCATTTATAACATGTTCAAATTTATGACTAAACTAATTTTAGTCATTTATTTGGTCATTTTGGTTGATCAATTTGGTAGTATATTTAGTCATTAATTTAGTCATTGATTTAGTCATATTATTCACTAAGCTTGGTCACGTGACCATTACTAGTTTATTGCCTGTCATTTATTTAGTTGTTTTGATTGATCAATTTGGTAGTATATTTTTAGTCATATTTATTCACTGATTTCTATCAATTGGTAGTATATTTATTCAGTAGTGTATTTAGTCATATTTATTCACTGATTTCTATTAGTTGGTAGTATATTTAGTCAATTGATAGTTTATTTAATTTTTTTTGAGGTTTAAACATAAAACACAGAAAAACATAATCAATCATTCATTTGCACATAATGAAACAGCTATTAAGAAGGCAAAATACTAAAATTTTATTGAGAAAAGGTGTTCTTACAACAGATACAAGACTTAAATATGTCTTTGCTTTGAAAAATGTATTACAAAGTGTGTTTCTTAGTGTTGTGACTGAGAAAACTGAGTTACAATGCTCTATTTTTTGCTTATACAACTCTAAAACATGAGAGAACTACTTGAAAAATGAAGCCTAAATCTTTCATTATGGGCTTTTACATCTCAAAATCTGAATAAATGTATCAAAACTTGCTTAATATTGCTAATTGCTACATTACTTCTTCCTCTTTGCTGCATCTCCTACTTTGGTCTGCACAAACAGAACCCAGCAATGCAATAAGTAAATTGCCCCTTTGTAATAGAAAGCAAATAAGTAACTTTAACATGTTCTTTGAAAGAATATTTACATGAACTTGACTCCATGGATCTTCTTAGATCTATTTAGACAGAGTAAGTCAAATTCATAAATAGTCAGGTTTAGACAAACATTCCTGCAACCCCCATTCCTATTAGTCAATTTGTGAACTATGAATTTTCATTGATTATAGGTTTAGGAAGCTAACATATATGATTTCACAATAATGTCACAATCCCAGCTCCAAACATGTGAAAGTTAAGATGAAACTTGAAGAGAAAATTCAAATCTAAATTTTTAGCAAATCAAAGCATAACGGAAGGGGGATGTTTGATAGATATTATATTTGGAAATGCTCTGGTAGAAATGTATGCAAAATTTGGAATAATAGTCAAGGCACGAGAACTGTTTGACATAATGCCTCAAAGAGATGTCATCCCATGGACATTCCACAACCTTTGCTAGCTTCGTAATATTTTAGAATTTCATCATCCTTCTATGGCCTTTTTGATCCAATATGCCAACCAGTTGAATAGATAACGCTCTGAGACAGTCTAGTTGCTCAGATGTATGGCCCTATCTCTTGCCATAACTCAAATTAATTCTAATCACTATAGCTAAGAATTTTAAATCTTTGAAGACCCATGCAACTAAATAGGTAGAACGTGAAATATGTAAAACTGGGTTGGTTTACCATAGAATGTATCCACTTGAGGAAATGTAGAAGTTTAAAACTTTAATTTGAATAAATCCCTTCCTTTGGAAAAAAGTTGCACATTTCACTAATTTGATAGTCTTATCAAATCTATTTAGGCTATCATTTTCCAGTTGTCTCCTCTTCAATAAAAACTAGTCTAAATTTTGAAAGGTATCTAGTTTTGCAATAGCAAGCTTAGGGGCTAAACATGATTTACCTACCACCTTTCAAAAACAAAATGTACCATATGGTTAGACTTAAGATTCAATCACAAATATAAGTTCAGTAGATTCAATTACCCACAAAAAATATGTTGCAGTGGGCCAAAAATGTCCCTAGTTCTATATTTGGTGAAAATGTTTCAACTATTGATAGGTCTAAAATCCAAATTCAACAACCTTTGCTAGCATCCTCCCTGCCTGTGCCAAAATGGGAGCTTTGGCACAGGGTATGGACATCCATCATAACATAATGGAAGGGGGATTTTTGTCAGAGATTATAGTTGGAAATGCTCTAGTAGACATGTATGCAAAATGTGGAAGTATAGATAAGGCACGTGAACTATTTGATTAAATGGCTCAAAGAGATGTCATCTCTTGGAATACAATGATTGCAGGATATGCACAAAATGAATTTGTTGAAAAGGCTTTAGAAATTTTAAAGCAAATGCAATTGGCTGGTGTAAAGCCAAATTCCACAACCTTTCCCAGCATCCCCCTTGCCTATGTCAAAATGGGAGCTTTGGAATAGGGTATGGACATCCATCAAAACATAAAGGATAGAGGAATTTTGTCAGATGTTATAGTTGCAACTACCCTGTTAGACATGTATGCAAAATGTGGAAGTATAGACAAGGCACATGAACTATTTGATAGAATGCCTCAAATAAATGTGGTCTCATGGACTGCAATGATTGCAGAATATGCACAAAATGGATTTGTTGAAAAGGCTTTAGAAATTTTAAAGCAAATGCAATTGGCTGGTGTAAAGCCAAATTCCACAACCTTTGCCAGCATCCTCCCTGCCTGTGTCAAAATGGGAGCTTTGGAATGTCAATGCTTCCACATTTTGTATCACTCACTCTCCCGCAGGCACTTCAAGTCATGCCTGCAGTGATGCAAGGCTTTGCTACATCATCGCAGGCATGACTTGAAGTTCCTACAGGAGAGCGAGTGATGCAAAATGTGGAAGCATTGACAAGGCATGCGAAATTTTTTGCAGAATGCCTCAAGGAGATGTCATCTCATGGAATGCAATGATTGCGGGATATGCACAAAATGGATTTTTTGAAAAAAGTTTAGAAACTTTCAAGAAAATGCAATTATCAAGTGTAAATCCAAATTCGACAACCTTTGCTAGCATCCTCCCTGCCTGTGCCAAAATGGGATCTTTGGAACAGGGTATGGACATCCATCATAACATAATGGAAGGGGGATTTTTCTCAGATATTATAGTTGGAAATGCTCTGGTAGACTTGTATGCAAAATGTGGAAGTATAGATAAGGCGCGTGAACTATTTGATGGAATGGCTCAAAGAGATGTCATCTCTTGGAATGCAATGATTGCAGGATATGCACAAAATGGATTTGTTGAAAAGGCTTTATAAATTTTAAAGCAAATGCAATTGGCTGGTGTAAAGCCAAATTCCACAACCTTTTCCAGCATCCTCCCCGCCTGTGTCAAAATAGGAGCTTTGGAATAGGGTATGGACATCCATCAAAGCATGAAGGATAGAGGAATTTTGTCATTTGTTGTAGTTGCAACTACCCTGGTAGACATGTATGCAAAATGTGGAAACATTGACAAGGCATGTGAACTATTTGGTAGAATGCCTCAAAGAGATGTCATCTCATGGAATGCAATGGTTGTAGGATATGCACAAAATGGATTTGTTGAAAAGGCTTTAGAAACTTTCAAGCAAATGCAATTAGTAGGTGTAAAGCCAAATTTGACAACCTTTGCCAGCATGCTCCCTGCCTGTGCCAAAATGGGAGCTTTGGAACAGGGTATGGACATCCATCAAAGCATGAAGGATAGAGGAATTTTGTCATTTGTTGTAGTTGTAACTGCCATGGTAGACATGTATGCAAAATGTGAAACCATGGACAAGGCACATGAACTGTTTTTGGGGTCAATGGGAGTAGTATCAAACTTTGACTCTTTATTGACCATTCATTCTCACAAAATGGAGTCTACTGCCCAAATTGGAAGGAGTCTATGGCACATCAACATACAAGACTTCAAGCTATGTAGTGGGAAAAGAGAAAAAGGAGACCCCAAGCCCTAGGATAGGAGCAACGAGTAGAAAGCAAAGATTTAAGGAAATGGACTTCAAAGTAAGGCATGACACTTTCCTATAGATTCCCAAAAGGAGATCACAGTCATGACTATTCAAATAAACAATGATAGTCCATGGCATAACCATGAAGGGGACATTAAAATTAATAATAACACTGATAGGGTAGTATGACAGACTTTAAAAGATACATAAAGACAAGTAACCGAGTAGTCAAGAGGGCTTTTAAAACATCATAAATCTTGTCAAGGGTTCATTGTCTTCAAAGTAGTATGGTAAACTAATAAATATTTCCATCCCACAAAGTTTCAAAAGAGGACAACCTACAAGTGTATTAAGGAGTGCATGGACAATATCTCAAGGAGCTACCATAGTCAATTTCAAGGTGTTGATCATGGGAAAGAGAGGTTTACATGAAGTGGGATAGTCCTTAAGAATACAGTCATATGGTAAAGAGGATAGTCCATAAGATAATATTCAACCAAACACATAGTATGGACCTGGAGGATAGTCTTTATGGTGCATTTATATAATCACACCTATAGGTCTTATCAAAGATCATGACTCCATTAGGATATGAAAATCAGCATTAAAAAAAATACCTCACTATGAGCTAAGTGTGAATGACTTTAAAGACACAAGATAGTGAGTTTTTAGTAGACAATTCATGATCAACAAGGATAGAGTTAAATAAGATGGACTGCGATAATCACAAGTGATAGTAGCCATTCATATGACAATGACAAGGGGTTTAATCACAGTCCACAAGACACTCATAAAAGAATAAATTCAAAACTCAATAGATGACAGTTCCAAGGCATTGTTAGAGTCTTCATGAAGATCAATGTTGATGGAAGTGCTTATGACCCAGTGTAAGAATAATTCATGACAATAGGGAACTTTTAAAGAGTAGAATGCATTACTGAACCACAATGACAATGCACTATTAGAAGTTTCATGATATAGAGGATAGTAATCTTCATGAAATAGTAGCACCAAAGGAGAGATCACAATGATAAGAAAGGCACACTAGGTGAAAATTTTCTTCAAAACATATAGTTTCATTATTGATTGAGAGGGTAGTTTCACCCAAAATAAGATAGTGTTGAGGAAAGTCACAAAGGCTCAACCAATTCTTCTCACACAACAATACTGTGTACATCCTCAGACAAACTCTAATATCAATTCTTCTTAGACAACAATACTGTGTACAAAAAATAAATACTATTGATCTAACTTACTTGTGCTCAAACTCTGTATATGATGTATCCTTAAGGAGCCTATGAAGATGTTCCTCAGCCTTTACCAAGGCAACATGTAGCTTTGGTAAACTCTGTATCCTTTCATTCAGCATGAGTGACTACAAATTAAATGGCACAGTTATACCATTTCCTTGCACTATCTTTGGAATACTATATATACTAAATTGAAAAAGACAAAAGATAAACATCTAGTGTCTCTGATGCAAAATTGCATCTCAGAATTTACTGTGTTGATCTCACAACATTGAAGCTATAGATAAGATTCTTTGAATTGTCTTCTTTATAACCTAAAAATCAAAATGTACAGTTTTAGCTCAGGTCTATTCAAGTCTACCAAATTACACGAGTTTAGATTGCTTGAATTTTCTTCACCATGTATAAATCACTTGATTCCACGTGTTCCTGACATGAACAAATTTGGCAATCAATCTTTTTGGGCCTGCTAAAGGTTTAAACATAGAATTTTCATGCCAAGTAAGACATGGATTTTCATGGATTTAAACCCAGTTTTGGCCTGCAATAAACATAATCTCTGGCTCTCTTTGCTAGTTTAACTAGTGATGACCATAATGATGATCTGGCTTCCTTTTGAGCTCCCATATAACATGAGTCCTATGTCAATAGGCTGACATGACAAGCTATACTCTGTATGAACCCAACACCTTAGATTTTAATTCCAAATTCTCAATTTTTTTATAATTGATTTTAACATAGAGATAATTCAGATTGCCTGAGCCTAGATCTTAAGGCACTTTAGAAATATCCTTAAAATTTGGTTTCATCCTTTTGTTGGTAGGTGGCTTGGGGTATGGTGGTGTTCACCTAGGGTTAGGGTTCTAAATTTGAGTTAGCAAGTTCCTGTGTTTTTCCTTCAAACCCTTGGTGCCTTGGTTAAATTGTTTCTCGGCCCACATGCATTGTTTAACTACTTTTCCCTATCGCACTTGATAAAAATGTTAAGTTTTTGTATGTGCAATTGAAAATGTTTGTTGGCGGGCTTGTGAAATTTCAATCGGCTTCCAAAAATCATGAAAAAAAAGAGTTATATGCATTTTAGATGCATATTGTGTTGCATATGCAAAGGCAGAATCTTTCACAGATTCCTGAGAATATTCTGCAGTTGTATGCATTTCCAAATGCATATCGGGCTCAAAAGGAAAATGTACAAGGGAAGAATATACATTAAAGATTCTAGGAATATTCGCTACTTGCATATCGGGTTGCATGTATATTTGGTTTGTATGTTCAGACATACAACAGTTTGATACAAAGAAACGATACATTGCAGGTATATTCTGTGGAAGATTCCCGCTTATATATAGGGGTTTGTATGTTTGCGTTTGTATATGGTCGATGCACAAAGGAGATATGCATTCGCAGATATACAAGCCGGATTCCAAAGTATTTTAAATGCGCTTTTTAATTGTGGCAAAGTCTAGCTTGTACATTGCATTTGTATATGCAATGTGCAATGAAATGTGCAAAGGAGAGAGAAAATGGGTCGAGCCCACCAGTTGTATACAATGGCAGTTGTATGTGTTGACATACATTAAAACATACAAGTGAAAAGATGCATTCCGGACCTGAATAGAATTCCAAGATGCTTCATATGAGTTTAGGGTCCACAGCATGTATATTGGGTTTGTATATGCAGCATACAACCCGATATACAAAACAAAGTTATACAACCTGGACGCGGAGGAGGTATCAAATGCAGTGAATGAAATTTGAGGTCCGTGGGTTGTATAAAGTGCTTGTATATGCTGATATACAAGCCGATGTGCAATGAAAAGGATACAAGCCAGATTTCAAAAGGAGGTACATTCTGATGCATAATGATTTGAAGTCCGCAGCTTGTATGTATGTGTGTTGTATATCGCGGATATACAAAGGAAAGAGATGCAAGCCAGACCTGAGTAATTTTTCATTTTATTCTAAACTGACATGGGGTCCGCCTTGTATATTAAATTGTTGCATGTATATGCATTTTGCATATACAAGGGTTTTTACAAGGTGAACAGTGACGATTGTATATGCATCCTTTCTTGCATATACAAGGGCAAAATGGAAAAATGGAGAGGGCGAAATGTCAGCGATAGGAACATGGAGTGCCTATGTGGCACGTAATCATTGGCTCTTGGATTTTCTGTAGGTTTTTGGGCTGTTAGATCTCAGCGATGGTGTCATGATCAACGGCCATGTTTTGAACCTTCTGCGATGGATTTTTCTTGTGTCTGCAGCCAATTCTTGAGTGGCAAAACTCCATGGGTGCGCTACTGTGATTTCCAAGGGGAGCTGTGGGTAGTTGTGCCATTAATGGCAACATACAGAGGTATGGGTCGATGGTTGAACGGCCAACTACTAGGTTTATGATGCAAATCTTTGAGCGGTGGCTTTGATCCCGAGCCCAGCTACCCTCGCCTCTGTTTTCCCCTGTTGCCTTCAATATTTTGGGTAACATTTCTGGTGTAATGTATCTGGCGGGATTTTTGACTTGTAATGTAATTAATTTGCTGGATGTACAGTTTGGCTATATGAGGGGCAAAACTATGTCATTCATGGTTGTTAAAAAACTAGACAAGTTTTCGGTGCTGTGGTCAGATACAATCTCATTGGTGGCTCTATTCTGGGTACTTTTGTGAGTTTATGAGTTGTATGTTGAATGTCTTATACACAGAATTTATCAGTTTCATGTTGATTTAAATGAGAAATGCTTTATAGCATGTGTTTTGTTATTTGTCTCCAAATTGAATGTGTTCTTCTTCTGAATCTAAACAGCTAAGGGGTGTTTGGGATTCTAGAATATGGGTTTGCTATATTGAATGCTTCAATCTTTTACTTCTGCTCAAGGAGTAGATTAAATGTTTTGGGTTATGCATTAAGAAGAATACATTGCAGTGAGGATGTTTGTAAGCAGAAATAACTAAATACTCTGTCTTGGGCATTGTCTGTAAGGTAGACATTGCATAATCCCCTTGAAATATGATTAATGTTTAGAGTCTATGATAAACATTCACATATATATGTCTATTGACTTTGAGCCCTGGATAGGCACCGATCTGGTCTTGTATCTTGGTTGCAACCCAAAGTCTCAGTTTTGCATCCAACATAAAATCAAACTCAAGCTTCATATACAAACCTTTAGGACATTAGAAGTAGTTTTAGGACCAAGATCCTCTGTCTACAACTCAATATAGGCCCAGAGCTAGCCCCTTTGCACTTATTCCACAATTTTGATCTACATAAAAGAGGATTTATCTACTTTGTGTCAACATCCTAGTCTTTTCACAGTTGTATTTCATGGATGTTGAGTAGGGAATACCCCCCTTGGTTCTGTAGAGCCTAAAGAAGAAGAGGAGATATTATAGAGTCTATCTCCTGTACTGTTGGCCCCTGGCCCGGGAATCTTGTTGATCAATGATGGCTATTTTGTAGGGATAACTGGGAACAAGCATCCAGTTTGGGAAAATAACCAACAGATTTGACAACTCTATTGGGGAGTCTATTGTAAGAACCCTGATTTTAAAAGAAAATGATTCCTAATTATAGGTGCCGACTCCGAACCAATCTCCCAACCGGTAAGGTAAAAATTTGTATGCAAGGGAGAAGATCCCTACATAATTCTCTGTCTGAAGAATTACCCAGAAAAATGATGTCCACGAAAAAAGGAACTACTCAAGCCAGTCAAGAGGGTTCTCCCAGAAGTAATGATAATATTCAGGACAATCCAGGATCTTCAGAGCGGACAATACCTTATTTTTCAAACACTGAGGCTGAAATCCAAAATGTATATGAAAGACAACAAGGTGGTGGATTGAGAATGAGATCAGAGGTGTTTCAAGAATGCCCTTTCCATGATTCCCTTGATAGATTTGAAGAAGCTGAATCCCCAAGGGATGATAATGGTGATAAGAATGTAATGAAACCATCCTCTTCTATGCCTAGAGAGGAGGAATTAGCTGAAGAAATCAAGAGCCTGAGGGCAGAATTAGAATATTTGCAGGCAGTAAAAATCAGAGATGACATGAGATAGAAAGTGCAAGCTCTGAGAGTTGCTCAGAATGATTCAATTCCTATCCTTGAAAATGCAAATATGCAGAGAAATTAGCACAGAAATGAAGTGCAAGATCAGCATAATGATCAGAGATAGAATACAAATAATGCTAGAATACCATTAAATAATGTAAGAAATTAGAATGCAAACAGAAATGCAAATGCTAATCAGTTTGGTAGACAACCGATGCAGCTGGACAGATTTAGACAGCTTGTTTTTGATGGCATTCTTGGTTACCCCAATCCTATTGACAAACATGTGAGGCTGCAAGTGCCTAAATTTTCAGGAAATAATACTGTCAGGCGAAGACCATTTGAAAGCTTTTCAGAATATCATGGACAATTTTGAGGTTGAGCATGAGGATGTTTTCATGAAATTATTTATGCAATCCTTAGTTGATGAGGCTAGAGAATGGTACAAAGGTCTACCTGACAGAAGTGTTTCATCATGGGATGAATTCAAGAGAATATTCAAAGAACAGTATGGTGACAAAACTGATCCAAGTTTCTTTATTAATGAATTCACTGGAATCACCAAAGGATCGAATGAACAGGTTGCTGATTTCAATGCTAGATTCACAAAGGTATTAAACAAATTGCCACATCACCTGAGGCCTAATGAACCTATGTGCATAGTGTTGTACATAAATGCTTTTGATGCCAAAACTGCTTATGGATTAAGAGATAAGAGTCCTCACAGCCTCAGAGATGCTTTCAAAATCGTAAAAAATATTGAAAATAACAGAAAAGCATCTGGTAAGACAAACAGAAGAGATGATGTAAAAATTCTGCAAAATCCAAACACTAAATCTCAAAGTGTTCAAGGCAATGCATCCACTTCTGAGTATAAATTAGACAAGTTGACAACTATTGTCAAGGACCTGAGCTATAGAATGGCTAAAAATGAAAAGGGGATAGGTCCTGACAGACAAGTTTACCAAAGGCAAGAAAGAAGACCATCATTACATGACATGCCATATCATACCAATTGGCATAATGGTAAGCCCATTCTCCCGAACAACAACCCAAATCCAAGGATGTAAAATGTTAAGGAAACACCTGACCCTTTGAAGAAGGCTGTCAATATGGTTGATGACACCCCTTGGTGCATAATATGTCAAATGCCTCACTCATAGTCACAATGTATGATTGCTCAATCTTTATACAATAATGCTGTTGCCTGTGATGAGTGCAGTGAGCCGCATTGCATGGAAGATGACAATGTCAATATGCTGTCTACAAACAGGGAGTATCCTTCCCATGATGTTGATAGAAGCAAAAATAATGAGGTTCAGGTTTGCCAACAGTTTCCATATGATGAAGATGATGATGATAATTATGCTTATGCTCAGGACTCACATAATTTTTTAAATAATTTGAGGAGACCATCTGATGAAGAGATAAGAGCCCTCAAAGCTGTAGCAGTAGCTCAAGTTAAAAGCAATTACAATCTCAGGGGTAAGGCTCAGGTAAGCAACTCACACCAACCAGAGAATACTTTTGTGAACCAGCCAGTGCACATTCATAAAGGGACTGAAACACAAAAGAAACAATGGAGCAATAATAAACAAAACTTTAAGCAAAAGACGGGTCATGATTCTCAAGGACCAAAAAATAGAGTTCCCCAGGGTGAGGATCAAAATAAGAATTTTTAGAACAAGAATGACAATCAGGGAGCCATAAAAGTTAAAGCTGGATCATCCCAGGATAGAAATAAAACCGTGGATCAGGCTACAACTGTTATACAAAATTATGCTCCATTTGACATAACTCAGGTCTTGTCCCAGGTAAAAGTCTCTGTTCCACTAATGGAACTGATGAAAGTTGAGGAATTCAGAAATAAAACATTGTCCCTGATTTCAGGAGTGCCTTGTCAAGCCAAGTTGAATGATGAAACTCAAGGTAAGAAACAAGCCCTATGTATTGAAGAAGATGAAGTTCCTGAGGTGTATTTGGGGGTGACTATGACTAAATTCCCTTCATAGGTTGAACCATTTTATGTCTCCCTTGTCATCAATGGAAAAGTGATTAAGAATTGTATGCTTGACTCAGGAGCATCAACAAACATCATGCCTTTGGCTATCATGCAGCAAACTGGATTAAAAATAGATAAGGCATGTGGGAAATGATATGCCATGGATGCTAGAGAGGTACCAGTCATTGGAATCATGAAAGATGTGAATTTCAGATTGGCAGCATACCCTGAAAAGACCTACAAAATGAACATAACAGTTGTAGATATGAAACCATAGTATGGCATGTTGCTGTCAAGAAGATGGGCAGCATTGATTGGTGGGAGTATGCAACTGGATCTGTCATATGCTATGATCCCTATGAATGGCAGGGATGTCAAACTGATCAGAGAGGAAAGATCATTAGACACAGTTGAAGATCAATAGTCAGAGGAGCATGTATGTTTTGTAGATACTGACTATGATAATTTCAGAGTTGTCTCAGATGAAAAAGGAGGTAAAGGGGGAGACATGTGCATTGAAGAGCTTGACCAGCAGGGTCTCTGGACCATGTATCTTGATGGAGCTTGTTCAAAGGAAGGCTCTGGTGCTGGAATTGTATTTTTGTCTCCAACTGGTAAGCTTCTAAAATTCTCATTCTTACTGAAGTTTTCTTGTACGAATAATATTGCAGAATATGAAGCTCTGTTATTAGGATTGAATGTTGCTCTAAAGCATGGAATTAAAATGATACAAGTATTTGGAGATTCAGAGTTAATTGTTTCCCAAGTCAGAGATAGGTATGCATCAAAGAATAAAAGGTTAAAACAATATAAGCATGTTGTTTGGGATACAATTGAATTGTTTGATGCATTTTCAATAAACTGGGTAGAGAGATCAAAAAATGTCAGGGCAGATTTTCTAGCCAATGTAGCCATAAGGCCAAATGATGTAACTTTGTCAGATGTAACAAATGTTGAGGTCAAACTTAGACCTACAGTGCCAGATAATGTATGTAGCTGGCAAGTATTTGATGATGATAAGGATTTAATGAGATTTCTACATTGTATTGATGAATATGAGAACCAAGAAATGGATTTTTAGAACTTTGTAGAAGTTGTAGATGGGAAAGAAACTCTCTTAGGAAAAGAAATAATTCAACTCAAGACAAATAAAATCCCTAGAGGGCTGGTCACTTTAGAGAGAGCTTTTGACAATAGGGACCAATTTGTTACAAAGGCATCTCCAACAAACAAGAATGATTTGGAGGAGATAAACTTGGGAACATCTCATGCTCCCAAAAGGGTATACATTGGCAAACAACTCAAACCACACATCAGAACTATGCTGATTGCACTACTGAGAAAATATAAGCATGTCTTTGCTTGATCATATGAGGACCTAAAAGCTTATAGAGAGGATTTATTCCAGCATGAAATCCCTTTGAAGCTTGGAGCTAAACCATTTAGACAAAAACAAAGGCCTGTCAACCCAACCTTAGCTCCAAAAATGCAGGAAGAGCTTATGAAGCTTAGGGAGGCTAGAATAATTATGCCCATCAGACACTCAACTTGGGTGTCCAAGCTTGTCCCAGTCAGAAAGAAAAATGGTGACATAAGACTATGTGTGGACTTTAGAAATCTAAATGTATCTTCTTTGAAGGACAATTATCCATTGCCAAACATGGAAGCTATGTTGCAGAAGGTGACTCGCTGTGAACTTTTATCCATGATGGATGGATTTTCAGGGTACAATCAAGTGAAAGTAAAAGAATCAGAACAGTTCAAGACTGCTTTCACCACTCTATGGGGGAACCTATGTATATGTGAGGATGCCATTTGGACTGACAAATGCAGGTGCCACATTTCAAAGGGCAATGGATGTTGCCTTCGTAGGATTGATTGACTCAATCTTGGCTATATATCAAGATGATTTAACTACATTTTCAAAAAAGGAAGAGCAACACTGTATGCACCTAGAGCAGATTTTTATTAGAGCATTAGAATATGGCATCTCACTCAACCCCAAGAAATGTGCTTTTGGGGTAGTGGAAGGAAAATTGCTTGGTCACATTGTTTCCAAGGATGGAGTCAGGATTGACCCTGAAAGGGTGGGTACAATTGACAAAATTCAGATCCCTAAAACAGTGAAAGGTGTTCAGTCCTTCTTTGGACAAATTAATTTTGTTAGAAGATTTGTGCCTAACTTTGCAGAGACTACAAAAGACATCTCCAAGATGTTGAAGAAAGGTGTAATTGTCAAATGGGAAGATGAAGCAAGTAAATCATTCCAAAACATAAAAGAGGTTATAAAGATGGCTCCTATGCTAAAATCTCCTGATTTTTCTAAGCCATTTCAGTTATTTTCATTTGCTTCTTTCCATACTATTGCTGCATGCCTACTACAGAAGAATGAAGAGGGTTTTGAACAGCCTATAGCTTTCTTTAGTATGTCATTGCAGGCTGTTGAATTAAAGTATGACATCATGGAGAAACAGGCATATGCACTGGTTAGAGCAATCAAGAGCTTCATGCCATATTTGGTGGGCTCTCACATAGTTGCATATGTGCCTCATGCAGCAGTCAAAGATATCTTTACTCAGCAAGAGGTAACTGGAAAAAGATGCAGATGGATAAACAAATTGCAAAAGTTCAACGTTGAAATACAGATCACAAAATTCGTAAGAGGACAAGGTTTGGCAAAATTGATGACACAGTCAAATCTAGAGGCATGCCAAGTGAATGCAGTGCATAATGAAGTTATAAATATGTCAGAATCTGAATGGTATAAGGACAATACATTATTTGCAAAATCTGAACTGTCCTTCCCATCTCAGTGATAATCAGAAGAGAACCTTGAAGCTACAGGCTATTAAATACATCATTGTTCAAGGAGAGCTATATTGGAAAAATCCTGATGGTGTATTACTTAGATGTGTGAATGAGGATCAGGCTAAGGATATTCTAAGCAACATGCATAATGGAGTGTGTGGTGGACACTATGCTGGCCAAACAACAGCCCACAAAATTCTCAGAGCAGGCTATTGGTGGCCAACTCTCTTCTTAGACGCACACAGAATGGTAAGAAAATGTGATCCTTGCCAAAGGTTCTCAGGAAAGCTAAGATATGAAGGTGCATTACCCCTTAGGACTATAACTATAGAAGCTCCATTCTAGCAATGGGGAATTGATTTTATAGGGGAAATCTCAGAAAAATTTAGTGGAGGACATAGTTGGATTCTTGTTGCCACTGATTACTTCACTAAATGGATTGAGGCCATTCTAACTAAAAAGGCCACAAGCAAAGTGGTGATGGATTTCATCCTAGAAAATATTGTTATCAGATTTGGACTACCAGTAAAAGTAGTCACGGATAATGCAATGTGCTTCAGGTCTGGTGAATTTATTAATTTTTGCAATACTTATGGAATTAATTTGTTGCATGCATCACCATATTATCCACATGGAAATGGTCAGGTAGAGTCAAGCAACAAAATCCTCATGAAAATTATCAAGAGGGTGATAAATAAAAACAAGAGAGCTTGGGATTCAAAGTTGAAGTTGGCATTATGGGCTGACAGGGTGACAATGAAGAAAGCAACTGGAAGGTCACCTTTTGAATTGGTATATGGTACAACAACTAGATTACCTATGAACAACCTCCTACCAGTGTACAAATTCATACAAGAAAATGATGAGGAGGTTGAGGACCCAGTGACTGAAAGAATAAATCAGCTGGTCGCTCTAGATGAAATGAGGCGGGAGGCACAAAAAACAAACATCAAGAGACAACAAAAGGTAAAATATCTGTTTGATAAAAGAACTATAGAAAGAAAGTTCCAAATACATGACTTGGTCCTTGTTTGGAATGCAAAAAACCAAGATAAGGGCAAACATGGTAAGTTTGAGCCCTTATGGATGGGCCCGTACCAAATCTGCAACACTCACAGAGAGGATTCCTATTTTCTCCAAGCCCTAGGTGGTGAGATACTGGAATTGCCTATGCACGGTCAGTTCCTTAAATCTTTTTTCTCATAGATGAATGCCTTCTGTGCACATTGTAAACTAGATGTAAATATTTTGTACATGCCTTGTATAGTCGGTCATGTTTTGAGTTTTGTGTTCTGTCTGGTCTGCCCCGGAGTAGTTTGGTTCTCGCTGCAGTCTTGCGTCTGCACATCCCTAGTCGGAGCCACTCGTGGTGTTCACCTAGGGTTAGGGTTCTGAATTTGAGTTTGCAAGTTCCTGTGTTTTTCCTTCAAACCCTTGGTGCCTTGGTTAAATTGTTTCTCGGCCCACATGCATTGTTTAACCTCTTTTCCCTGTCGTACTTGAGAAAAATGTTAAGTTTTTGTATGTGCAATTGAAAATGTTTGTTGGCGGGCTTGTGAAATTTCAATCGGCTTCCAAAAATCATGAAAAAAAAAGAGTTATATGCATTTTAGATGCATATCGAGTTGCATATGCAAAGGCAGAATCTTTCGTAGATTCCCAAGAATATTCTGCAGTTGTATGCATTTCCAAATGCATATCAAGCTCAAAAGGAAAATGTACAGGGGCAAAATATACATTAAAGATTCCAGGAATATTCGCTGCTTGCATACCGAGTTGCATGTATATTTGGTTTGTATGTCCATACATACAACGGTTTGATACAAAGAAAAGATACATTGCAGGTATATTCCGTGGGAGATTCCCGCTTGTATATAGGGGTTTGTATGTTTGCATTTGTATATGGTCGATGTATAAAGGAGATATGCATTCGTAAATATACAAGCCAGATTCCAAAGTATTTCAAATGTACTTTTTAATTGTGGCAAAGTCCAGCTTGTACATTGCATTTGTATATACGATGTGCAATGAAATGTGCAAAGGAGAGAGAAAATGGGTTGGGCCCACCCGTTGTATATAATAGCAGTTGTATGTGTGCTGACATACATTAAAACATACAAGTGAAAAGATGCATTCCAAACCCGAATAGAATTCCAAGATGCTTCATACAAGTTTGGGGGCCACAGCATGTATATTGGGTTTGTATATGTAGCATACAACCCGATATACAAAACAAAGTTATACAACCCAGACGCGAAGGAGGTATCAAATGCAGTGAATGAAATTTGAGGTCCGTGGGTTGTATAAAGTGCTTGTATATGCTGATATACAAGCCGATGTGCAATGAAAAGGATACAAGCCAGATTTCAAAAGGAGGTATATTCTGATGCATAATGATTTGAAGTCTGCAACTTGTATGTATGTGTGTGTTGTATATTGTGGATATACAAAGGAAAGAGATACAAGTCGGACCTGAGTAATTTTTCATTTTATTCTAAACTAACATGGGGTCTGCCTTGTATATTAAACTGTTGCATGTATATGCATTTTGCATATACAAGGGTTTTTACAAGGTGAACAGTGACGATTGTATATGCATCCTTTCTTGCATATACAAGGGCGAAATGGCAAAATGGAGAGGGCAAAAAGTTAGTGATAGGAACATGGAGTGCCTATGTGGCACGTAATCATTGGCTCTTGGCTTTTCTGCAGGTTTTTGGGCCATTAGATCTTAGCGATGGTGTCATGATCGACGGCCATGTTTTGAACCTTCTGCGATGGATTTTTCTTGTGTCTGCAGCTAATTCTTGAGTGGGAAAACTCCATGGGTGCGTTGCTGTGATTTCCAAGGGGAGCTGCGGGTAGTTGTGCCATTAATGGCAACATACAGAGGCATGGGTCAACTATTGAACGGCCAACTACTAGGTTTATGATGCAAATCTTTGAGCAGTGGCTCTGATCTCGAGCCCAGCTACCCTCGCCTCTGTTTTCCCCTGCTGCCTTCAATATTTTGGGCACCATTTATGGTGCAATGTATCTGGTGGGATTTTTGACTTGTAATGTAATTAATTTACTGGATGTATAGTTTGGCTATATGAGGGGCAAAACTGTGTCATTCATGGTTGTTAAAAAACTGGACAAGTTTTGGATGCTGTGGTCAGATACAATCTCATTGGTGGCTCTATTCTGGGTACTTTTGTGAGTTTATGAGTTGTTTGTTGAATGTCTTATACATAGAATTTATCAGTTTCATGTTGATTTAAATGAGAAATGCTTTATAGCATGTGTTTTGTTATTTGTCTCCAAATTGAATGTGTTCTTCTTCTGAATCTAAACAGCTAAGGGGTGTTTGGGATTCTAGAATATGGGTTTGCTATATTGAATGCTTCAATCTTTTACTTCTGCTCAAGGAGTAGATTAAATGTTCTGGGTTAAGCATTAAGAAGAATACATTGCAGTGAGGATGTTTGTAAGCAGAAATAACTAAATACTCTGTCTTGGGCATTGTCTGTAAGGCAGACATTGCATAATCCCCTTGAAATCTGATTAATGTTTAGAGTCTATGATAAACATTCACATATATATGTCTATTGACTCTGAGCCCTGGATAGGCACCGATCTGGTCTTGTATCTTGGTTGCAACCCAAAGTCTTAGTTTTGCATCCAACATAAAATCAAACTCAAGCTTCATATACAAACCTTTAGGACATTAGAAGTAGTTTTAGGACCAAGATCCTCTGTCTACAACTGAATATAGGCCCAGAGCTAGCCCCTTTGCACTTATTCCATAGTTTTGGTCTACATAAAAGAGGATTTATCTGCTTTGTGTCAACATCCTAGTCTTTTCACAATTGTATTTCATGGAGGTTGAGTAGGGAATACCCCCCTTGGTTCTGTAGAGCCTAAAGAAGAAGAGGAGATATTATAGAGTCTATCTCCTGTACTGTTGGCCCCTGGCCCGGGAATCCTGTTGATCAATGATGGCTATTTTGTAGGGATAACTTGGAACAAGCATCCAGTCTAGTAAAATAACCAACAGGGTAAATAGAAGTAAGCATTAGGTAGATTTCCTTAGGACTATATAGGTAATAAAGGAATCAATCGAGAACATATACAACTTAAATCATAGTGGTTGAGCTTATCAAATGTGCCATGTGCTAAAAATCAAGATTCATGGCATGCATAAACATTCAAATCTAGAATTTATGTGATCTAAGTAACACATGAAAAGGTCAAATCTCTTGTCAAAACCAATTTAGAAAAGCTTACAATATATTCAATGCATGTGTTTAGTTTTGGTGATGCATTCTCATGTACTCGCTTGAGAAATGCTATTATAAGTTTGAATGAGTTGTATGGTGTTTAGCTTGTGAAGCTTATATAATAGTCACTATGATGATTCATATGAGTCTTGTATATGGACATGAAGTAGTGTAGGTATTCTGAATGTACTTAATGGTTTCAAAATATATGTACAATGTTTGTAAGGATAAGCAAAATTTATTAATAAGAAGGGTGAGAATCAATTTTTCTGTAAGAAGTCACCGAGATAAGAGAAAACTCCCAGTCATAACAATGGCAGTTGTTTTGAATGAACACACTATGACCAAGGTCATGCACCAAGTGGGGGCTTTACTTCAGTGACAGTAAATAGCTAGGGGCACAATTGTTTCTCTTCAAGAACTTCTCATGAAAATAGTGTCAAACTTCTAGTGACAGTGTTTTCACATACAAATAGCAGTTAGGGGTTATGGGGTTTCTTCTTGGGATGTAGGCTATACTGAAACTAGTGCAAGTTAGATGGATGCAATTGAACAAAAGCAAGAAATGGAAATGAGGAATACCCTGCTGTGGCTAAGACTATTGAATGTGAGTGTTATTACATGGAATTTTTATTTGGACAAGATGGTACTGTTACCTAATTTCACTACTAGCTCAATCAGGTAGAGCTTTTCAAGTTCTAAAGAAGAGAAAGGTACATTTTTATTTCTGCTGCTACATTACATGCATGTGCATAAATATAATTAGAAGTTTACACTACAATAGATTGCATTTATGCAAATGCAGATAACATAGAAAGGATTTCACAAATCTTTTCAGAAAGAGTAATATTTATTGATAAAATGAATGTATAAGGTCTCACACAAGCCATGAGACTAACTTTACTTATTCAATAGAATTGAAGAAAAATATGTACATGAATAAGTAAATAAAAGTAAATGTGCATATAAGGAGGAAGACCAGTCATTGCCTGAGAATGACTGGTTCTGGATGCATCATCTTGTTGTACTGCTGCCCCGAGCTACCTCTGTCCTTCCTAACTCCATGTTGCTCCTAGTTCCTGTATCTGGCAATAACAATGATGTTAGAGCAGCACTCTAAGCAATAAGAGGTCTCATACCTTACATGAACAAACACCTATGCATGTACAAACTGATCTCCAAATGCATTAAATAAGCAATTCAAATCTTGGATGTCCTAGAGAACAATCAAGCCATCAAACACATCCAAAATATGCATTTATTTTCCTAACATGTTTGTTTCATGTGCAGATATAGGTGTGATTTAACACTCATTTAATTTTTAGCATGTGGAGAAAATGTGGCTCCCATGAGGGTTGAGCCCAGCATGTCTAATTGAGAATCATTAATGCTTCCAAACAGTATAAAAGAAAGAGGTATAATTGCAAAAAATAAGTGCAAAAGTTATCCTGTAGCTGTTTATGACAAATATGACCATCAGGATAGAAAGATACATGAGCATCATGATAGAGAATACTAGATATGTGAAGGGTAACATTCAAAGATGATAAGATAGTACCAAGGACAGTCACTTCACATCAAGGCAGTCATATGCATTGAAACATAGTTAGATGGGAGTCTTATTCATAGTGATACAGCCTCAAGATAGTTTCAAGGAGTCAAAGTTAGAGCAGCATTTGGAATAGACATCTGAAGACTGTATTAAATAATCCTATTAGATTATTTTGAATATCCTTATATATCATTTAAACATTCATTGAAGAGGGTGATGTCATAGTCATGGTGAGGATTGACAGAGCCAAGTTAAATAGCCACCAAAAGGTCGAAGTAGTCCATGAAAGGATAGAAGATGGTTTAGAGACAATGGATGCCATGAAGATGATAAAAGAGGCATCAAGCCCATAGGAACCTACACATGGTAAGACTAGATCATTTCACCTTTTTTTCCAAAATCAATGATTGTCATACATAAGATAGCAGCCTTTAACCATCAAGAAGAGATAGTCATGCTTGTTCATGAAGAGTGCAATCCTCTAGCAACCATGTTCTAGTTTATCTAGAACTCTACTATTCCAATAACAATCAATAGCCAAGAAGAATGAACAGTGCTCATGAGGATAGCCTGCAAGGCTATAGGAGATCATCTCAAGAGTTGGTTCAGTGATAAGAAGTAGCCACTATTGCTAGAAGCAGTTCACAACTTTTAATGAGCATCATGCCAGGCAAATAAAGGCTTCTCCAGGCAATATACATACAAGCAATTTTTAGAATGCTGTCTATGAAGGGTCTTACCTTGACATCACAATGAGTCTACAAAGTCAGTGGATTCTGACTAAGTGCTTAGAGCAATATTAAAATTTGTTTTCATGAACATCACAGATATAATGACCATCAAAAGTGCTGATGATGACAGTCTGGCCAAGGGCAGTCAAGAATCTGCAAAATTTGTATTCTCTCTAGTATGATACCCACTAGATGATTACTAAAGCTATCTAAATATCATTTAAAACTTAACATTTGTGAAGGTGAAATTGGGTTTTTATAAAATAAGGAACAATCCTAATTAAGGGAATGCAGAGTTAATGTCAAGAAGTAGTTGTTATGATTGTCACAATGTCATCAAGGATGACTGTCATATGAGCAGAGGTTAGGAGAGTTTGCAAAAGATAGTGACAAGGAGCACATAGGTCTATATTCTGTTCTTTTGGGTCTTCATAACAGTCATAAGTCACACAAATGGTGATCCTGAGGGACTATGCTAATAGTGAAGACTGTGGTGATTGAGGTTTGTCCTCAAACTACTAAGAAGACTGTTACAGAGCTTGAAAGGAAGCCAAATACAAGAAAAGGAGGACATAGTTCAGTCAGAGGTAGAGTTTGAGTGAAAGGACAATCAAGGATGACTATCAAATGAGCAAGTTAGAAGGGAAGTACCATATACAGGAATATATATATATATAGAAGCCCTAGCAGAGATAAATTCAGAATATTTCTTATCAGAATAAAGTTGAAAAGAAAATGCTGCTACAGGATCTAAAAGCTTGCAAGTATATATATCTTCTTTATGCCATGCTAATGATAGCAATATGCACAGTTTGTCTAAACTGGAGAAAACCCATGAAGTTTTAAGGTAGTAACGAATCATTTACAGGAAACACATACTCAAAATGATACAAGAATATAGAGATATATAGAGATATATGTATACAGAAGAAGTAAAGAAAGACTGAGGGTTTGTTTCTTTAAAAACCCTAGGGTATGAAAATTAGCAAGAACAACCTTCTTTTTCCACTGCCATTTGCTAAGTATCTATAAATCTTTTTAGAAGCATTATCTCTAATTTATCATGGCCGTTCACAAAATGAACTGAGGGTTTTATAATACCAAAACCTAGTGAGATATACCCTCATTTCTCAGGTTTTTCGATAGAAAATGAAGAGATACAAGAAAATGTCATACACAGAGTGATATATAATGTAGAAACGACAAGTTTTTTTCCTTTTCCTATAGCTTTTCACAAGAAACACAGTCTTATATCTGTAAAATACAATATTTGGTTACAGTTGTTAAAGAAATGCAGAGGCATTCAGCATATACAGTGATAGAAGAGTAGCAGAAATGATAAAGATTTACAGTTTTGACATCAGAGAAACAAGTTTATCAAATTTACCTCAGGTTTTTGGAGCTCAACCCCAAAAAAATGTAGTCAAAATGCCTTCATAACAACAGAGAGATCTCCAGGAGAAGATATGGTGTAAACCCATGGTGGCGCATAGTTAGATGAGAAAGTAAATGGCCAAGTGAGGAGCAATGATAGGGTAAACTTTCTTTTTTGCTCCAAAAAACCCTAATCAACTAAGGGTCTTTTTGACCTTTGTTTTAAAAAAGAAATCATTTGTTATCCGAATGCAACAATGGGTCAACAACATAAATCATTATACCTAGTGCAAATGGAGGAAGCTCGTGAGACCCTTTTTGCCTTCTTTTTCTTTTTAACAAAGTCAAACAAGATAATAATAACCTTTGCCCCATATATCTCCTTAGACACATGATCAAAGGTCTAATTTATTTTTTGCATTTCATTTATCAAATGTAAGGCATGTGGTTAAAGTGTTGTTATTATAAAACACTTAATCAATATGTTTTTCTTTTAAATGCATAAATAGGATGCCATGTCTTTTGAGGCTTTTATGAGTGAAGTCCTTCTATTTTGCAACCATATGGGATAGTTGAGGAAGTTAGTAGACAAAAGGAGAGTATCTAGGAGGTTGTTACTGCTTTTGTGAGCTTTTTGGGGGTTGTTTGATGAGTCATCTTGTTGGACTAGGTCATGATGGACTTTTTCCTTCATTATGAGCTCTTTTGGTGGAGATTGAGGTGCTAGATTCTAGGCTTTTTGTGGGCATCTGACCCAAGTTTGTTTCTAGCTCCATGTATGGTGGAACCACTTTGGAGTGGTGGATATAGTCATTTTTGTGACTCATTTTGTAACAGTTTTGATTATGCAAATTTCGAGAGACTTGTGATTTTGACATCCTTGCTCAAATTTTAGCATTTTTTGTAACTCATTTTCAATTTACTTGATATGAAGTACAGTGGAGACCTTGGGTGCCATTGATTGGAGATTATGCCTATTTGTCTTATGCATCTTTGTGCTTATCAACTAATTTGATAGAGTTATCTGTGAAGTAAGTTTTATTTCCTCTTAGCTTTTGTCTCAGGATTAAGGGCCTTTTTTGTAGAAAATACTTATGCAGGTGCAAGTTGTGTTTAAGTGTGCATTGCCATTAAGTGTGAAATTATTTTCCTCTTAAGAATTTTGCATTTATAAACCTACTTGTGAAATATTTATGCAGAAGTATAAGTGATATGTTGTGCAAGAAATATTTCAATCATTTTAACAAGTGTTTGAATTCGGTATTTTCATGTTCCTCATTAAGTTAGGCGTATCACCCTTTAGAGTTAAATTTCAGTTTCAGTGCAAATCTTTCTTACCCTTTTCCTTGTCACTATCATAGAGTAGTCAGTTTTAGGTGATACAAAGTTAGGAAGCCAGCCTTCTCTAGAGATTCACTCCAATTTCCAAGTGACCCACAGCTTAGGAGTGTTTCCATGTTTCTCTAGAGTACCAATTTTTTGCAAATTGGTAGGGTGCAACTTTCAGAGATAATAGTTTTTGGCACGCCTGGTGGGACTATGAACTGATTCTTAGTCCATTTTATACTTTAGTCACTACTGTTTGGTGTGTACAACAATTGATTTATGTCTTTTGAGGTGTTTTAAATACATACCTGGCGACTCCAAAGCTTTGGTTTAGTGAGAACCAGTGTAGAACAATTCATGCATTGCTGATATTGGTGTGTATGTCAGCAAAACCTGCCTTGGGAGGCAAGGAAAACACACACTTGGCAACTCTGGAAAGAAATATCTACTGGTTTCAAGAAGACAATTTCTAGTATGTACTTATTTTACTAAAAATTAGACTTAATTTTTATTGTCGAAGATTTCAATGAATTTTCAGTGCATATAAATGTTGCAATATGTCTTCATTTCAAAGAAATATGTCTTACTTTCCACCATTTCATGAAAATCCTATTCATTAACCATCTTATGAGCCATATCATAGTGGTCACATAGCCGGTTTCAATCCAAATGATCCATTGATAGTTGATAACCAACAAGTCTATCATGCTTACCACCCTCCCACCTATGCACAAACTCCATGGCAGCTAGTGTATGCCCATGACCAGCCTCAAGAATCCCATTTTATGCCAAACTAGCAATACTACTTTCCCAATCAACTTTAGAATGATGAGAGACTAGAGATTGCAAATATCAAGAACATATTGCTTGACTAGACCAAGTAGTTGAATGACATAGAGAGGCAGCAAGAATATGCTTTACAACAGGAGCCCGTGAATGAACAAAATCAGTCAAACCAGTCCATTAATCCTCAGTTTTAGTCATATCTAGAACTTGAACCAAGCCATCAAAGTACTAAAAATCCATGGTAACCTTCTTGGGCTAGGTATCCTGATTATAAAATGCCCAATCTTGTTAAGGCTACCCCTTCCATACCAGTCCAAGATCAGGAAGTTGAGGAATCAAATTTCTTACTAGGAGGTAAGTCTGAAAATGAAACTCTATGGCAAGAGGAACAGTCTCTACTCAAGAGCATGCTGTAAGTATCAGGGATATCCACTACTTGTATGTCTATGTAATGTTGTACCCTAGGGTCAGATGCTAATTGCATATGGATATGAGTCAGTACTCCTACAACACTAACTTTAGATTTATCTAGCTGAGTAACTTTCTTGAGAGACTTAGCAGGAGAAAGACCTAAGGCTTGACATATGGATAGAGGCATGACATATGAAACTCTATGGCAAGAGGAACAGTCGGTTGCTGTTGTTTGTACCATGTCCCCAGCTAAATATGAGCATAACGCATGTGAAGAGGGTGTAGGATTAGGCTTTTCACTAAATCCCTTACATTTTCATTCATTTGAAGAATTTTCTAATGTTGTTTATAAATTGAAGGAAGGCAGTGTACAGAGGTTGCAAGGCAAAGGTCTTTAGTTGCAAAGGCAAGATGCCCAAGTTCCATTGGAGAAGGCACCACATGAAGAGGAAGATTTGGTCTTTTTGTTTGATCAATTACCTACTTTTGTTGACCAAGATGAGGAAAGCATTCAATCTAATAACAGGGTCTCGGATCAAGTAAAAGAGTGAAAGTAAACCTTTCTTGGAACCTACACAGCGGGCTGAGAGCTGCTATGAAGTAGAAAACAATCTTCCTCCATTAGAATATCATGAAGAGTATGAGGAAGATTCATTTTGGGATGACCTGGAATTTTTTGTCTCTAATCTGGATGACAAAGGATTAAATTTGCTGGAAGAAATTGCCAATTATGCTAAATCAGGATAGTAAGTTCACAAGTTTGAACAGAAGCAGGAACAACCTGTAGAGGAGATAAATGAACATGAGGAACTTGGGGGAAAAGAGGCTGATATGTTTTGGTATGATGGGCTACCTTTATTTGTTGAACAAAATGAAGAAGATATGACTGTGATAACACAACATTTGGGACAACTACAAGATGTTGAACAGTGTGATGAGTTGCTGGTTCGTGAAAGTCAACATGAGAATGATGCTTTGGCTCATGAGGTAGTTTCATTTTGGGATGAGCTAAAGTTTGTTTTGACTCATGAGGAAGCTTCTTTTTGCCCAACTTTGGATATTGAGCCAGCACCATTTGAAGCAAAAGATAAAACACAAGACGAGGAACAACAACATGATTTGGAACAATAAGGAACCAGCATGGACAGTTCTGAATTTACTCTTTCTAGAGGATGCCCAATTAGGCATCTAAGCAAAGTGAAGACCAATAAGAATATTGATATCTTGCTTACATCCAAGCATGAAGGTACAGCTAGGGGAGAGAAACTTCAAGTCACTTTTCTACCTCAGGATAGGAGTGTTTACATTCCATATAAAAAGGTTAGTAGACTGTGTATGTTCTTCAAGAAGTATTGCAGCTCTTTGTTGATTTTTTGTTCATTTTTCCTCTCTTTCTAGCTATCCTCAAGCACGACAAGCATTGTAGATTGTGTAGAAATGGTAGCTACTTCACCCAAAAAGTTAATGGTTTTGTTTGAGTTGATGTCTTTCTTGATGTAGAGTAGGGTTAATAGCTAAGTAGTTTTTTCCTCCAAGTGTTGTTTTGCACAATTAGTCAGTTTGACCTGAGTTCTGGTAGGTAGAGTAGGTATTCAAGGTATCATGTTTTGTTCTGCTGAGTTGCAGAAGTCAGAAAATCTGTCGCCCAAGTGTTTTCAAGGTCTCTGAGTGACCCCATGCCCAATGGATAAGCTTCAGGAAAGTGGTCTCATGTTTAGCAAGCAAACATATAGCAGATGTCACCAAAAATGTTACCTAATTTCACTACTAGCTCAATCAGGTAGAGCTTTTCAAGTTTTAAAGAATAGAAAGGTACATTTTTATTTCTGTTGCTACATTACATGCATGTGCATAAATAGAATCAAAAAGTTACACTAGAATAGATTGCATTTATGCAAATGCAGATAACATAGAAAGGATTTCACAAATCATTTCAGAAAGAGTAATCTTTATTGATAAAATGAATGTATAAGGTCTCACACAAGCCATGAGACTAACTTTACTTATTCAATGGAATTGAAGAAAAATATGTACATGAATAAGTAAATAAAAGTAAATGTGCATATAAGGAGGGAGACCAGTCATTGCCTGAGAATGACTGGTTCTGGATGCATCATCTTGTCCTTCTACTACCCTGAGCTACCTCTGTCCTTCCTAGCTCCATGTTGCTCCTAGTTCTTGCATCTGGCAATAACAATGATGCTAGAGCAACGCTCTAAGCAATGAGAGGTTTCAAACCTTACATGAACAAACACATATGCATGTACAAACTGATATCCAAATGCATTAAATAAGCAATAGAAATCTTGGATGTCCTAGAGAACAATCAAGCCATCAAACACATCCAAAATATGCATTTATTTTCCTAACATGTTTGTTTCATGTGTAGATACAAGTGTCATTTAACACTCATTTCATTTTTAGCATGTGGAGAAAATGTGGCTCCCACGAGGGTTGAGCCCAGCATGTCTAATTGAGAATCATTAATGCTTCCAAGCAATATAAAAGAAAGAGGTATAATTGCAGAAAATGAGTGCAAAAGTTATCTTGTAGCTGTTCATGAAAAATATGACCATCAGGATACAAAGATACATGAGCAGCATGATAGAGAATACTGGATATGTGAAGGGTAACATTCAAAGATGATAAGATAGAACCAAGGATAGTCACTTCACATCAAGGTAGTCATATGCATTGAAACATAGTTAGTTGGGAGTTTTATTCACAATGATACAGCCTCAAGATAGTTTCAAGGAGTCAAAGTTAGAGCAGCATTTGGAATAGACATCTAAAAACTGTATTAAATAATCCTATTAGATTATTTTGAATATCCTTATATATCATTTAAACATTCATTAAAGAGGGTGATGTCACAATCATGGCAAGGACTGATAGAGCCAAGTCAAATAGCCACCAAAAGGTCGAAGTAGTCCATGAAAGGATAGCAGATGGTTTAGAGACAATGGATGCCATGAAGATGATAAAAGAGGCATCAAGCCCATAGGAGGCCACACATGGCAAGACTAGATCATTTCACCTTTTTTTCCAAAATTAATGTTTGTCATGCATAAGATAGTAGCCTTTAACCATCAAGAAGAAACATTCATGCTTGTTCATGAAGAGTGCAATCCTCTAGTAGCCATGTAGCAGTTTATCTAGAACTGTACCATTCCAATAACAATCAATAACTAAGAAGAGTGAATAGTGTTCATAAGGATAGCCTGCAGGGCTATAGGAGGTCATCTCCAAGAGTTGGTTCAGTGATAAGAAGCAACCAGTATTGCTAGAAGCAATTCACAACTTTTAATGAGCATCATGCCAAGCAAATAAAGGCTTCTCCAGGCAATATACATACAAGCAATTTTTAGAATGTAGTCTATGAAGGGTCTTATCTTGACATCACAATGAGTCTACAAAGTCATCATATTCTGACTAAGTGCTTAGAGCAGTATTAAAACTTGTTGTCATGAACATCACAGATATAATGACCATCAAAAGTATTGATGATGACAGTCTGGCCAAGGGCAATCAAGAATCTACAAAATTTGTATTCTCTCTAGTATGATACCAACTAGATGATTACTAAAGCTATCTAAAGATCATTTAAAACTTAACATTTGTGAAGGTGAAATTGGGTTTTTATAGACTAAGGAACAGTCCTAATTAAGGGAATGCAGAGTTAATGTCAAGAAGCAGTTGTTATGATTGTCACAATGTCATCAAGGATGGTTTTCATATGAGCAGAGGTTAGGAGAGTTTGCAAAAGATAGTGAGAAGGAACACAGAGGTCTATATTCTTTTCTTTTGGGTCTTCAGAACAGTCATAAGTCACACAAATGGTGATCTTGAGGGACTATGCTAATAGTGAAGACTGTAGTGATTCGAGTTTGTCCTCAAACTACTAAGAAGACTATTAAAGAGCTTGAAAGGTATCCAAATACAAGAAAAGGATGACATAGTTCAGTCAGAGGCAGAGTTTGAGTGAAAGGACAATCAAGGATGACTGTTAAATGAGCAAGTTAGAAGGGAAGTACCATATATAGGAATATATATATATATATAGAAGCCCTAGCAGAGATAAATTCAAAATATTTCTTGTCAGAATACAGTTGAAAAGAAAATGTTGCTACAGGATCTAAAAGCTTGCAAGTATATATATCTTCTTTATGCCATGCTAATGATTGCAAATATACACAGTTTGTACAAATTGGAGAAAACCCATGAAGTTTTAAGGCAGTAATGAATCATTTACGGGAAGCACATGCTCAAAATGATACAAGAATACAGAGATATATGTATACAGAAGAAGTAAAGAAAGACTAAGGGTTTGTTTCTTTTAAAACCCTAGGGTATGAAAATCAGCAAGAACAACCTTCTTTTTCCACTGCCATTTGCTAAGTATCTATAAATATTTTTACAAGCATCGGCCATAATTTATCATGGCCATTCACAAAATGAACTGAGGGTTTTATAATACCAAAACCTAGTGAGATATACCCTCATTTCTCAAGTTTTTCGATAGAAAATGAAGAGATACAAGAAAATGTCATACACAGAGTGATATATAATGCAGAAATGACAAGTTTTTTTTTCCTTTTCCTGTAGCTTTTCACAAGAAACACAGTCTTATATGTATAGAATACAATATTTGGCTGCAATTGTTAAAGAAATGCAGAGGCATTCAGCATATACAGTGATAGAAGAGCAGCAGAAATGATAAAGATTTACAGTTTTGACATCAAAGAAACAAGTTTATCAAACTTACCTCAGGTTTTTGGAGCTCAACCCCAAAAAAATGCAGTTGAAATTCCTTCATAACAACAAAGAGATCTCCAGGAGAAGATACAGGGTAAACCCATGGCGGCGCACAGTTGGATGAGAAAGGAAATGGCCAAGTGAGGAGCAATGATAGGGTAAACTTTCTTTTTTGCTCCAAAAAACCCTGATTGACTGAGGGTCTTTTTGACCTTTGTTTTAAAAAAGAAATCATTTGTTATCTGAATGCAACAATGGGTCAACAACATAAATCATTATGCCTAGTGCAAATGGAGGAAGCTCGTGAGACCCTTTTTGCCTTCTTTTTCTTTTTAACAAAGTCAAACAAGATAATAATAACCTTTGCCCCATATATCTCCTTAGACACATGGTCAAAGGTCTAATTTATTTTTTGCATTTCATTTATCAAATGTAAGGCATGTGGTTAAAGTGTTGTTATTATAAAACACTTAATCAATATGTTTTTCTTTTAAATGCATAAATAGGATGCCATGTCTTTTGAGGCTTTTATGAGTGAAGTCCTTATATTTTGCAACCATATGGGGTAGTTGAGGAAGTTAGTAGACAAAAGGAGAGTATCTAGGAGGTTTTTATTGCTTTTGTGAGTTTTTTAGGGGTTGTTTGATGAGTCATCTTGTTGGACTAGGTCATGATGGACTTTTTCCTTCATTATGAGCTCTTTTGGTGGAGATTGAGGTGCTAGATTCTAGGTTTTTTGTGGGCACCGACCCATGTTTGTTTCTAGCTCCATGTATGGTGGAACCACTTTGGAGTGGTGGATATAGTCACTTTTGTGACTCATTTTGTAATAGTTCTGATTATGGAAATTTGGAGAGACTTGTGATTTTGACATCCTTGCTCAAATTTTAGCATTTTTTGTAACTCATTTTCTGTTTACTTGATATGAAGTACAGTGGAGACCTTGGGTGCCATTGATTGGAGATTATGCCTATTTGTCTTATGCATCTTTGTGCTTATCAACTGATTTGATAGAGTTATCTGTGAAGTAAGTTTTATTTCCTCTTAGCTTTTGTCTCGGGATTAAGGGCCTTTTTTGCAAAAAATACTTATGCAGGTTGCAAGTTGTTTTTAAGTGTGCATTTCCATTAAGTGTGAAATTATTTTCCTCTTAAGAATTCTGCATTTATAAACCTACTTGTGAAATATTTATGCAGAAGTATAAGTGATATGTTGTGCAAGAAATCTTTCAATCATTTTAACAAGTGTTTGAATCTGGTATTTTCATGTTCCTCATTAAGTTAGGTGTATCACCCTTTAGAGTTAAATTTTAGTTTTAGTGCAAATATTTCTTACCCTTTTCCTTGTCAAGGTCATAGAGTAGTCAGTTTTAGGTGATACAAGGTTAGGAAGCTGGCCTTCTCTAGAGATTCACTCCAATTTCCAGGTGACCTAGAGCCTAGGAGTGTTTCCATGTTTCTCTAGAGTACCAATTTTCTGCAAATTGGTAGTGTACAACTTTCAGAGATAACAGGTACAGTGTGCAAATGGGCACTTCTTTCATTTTTAGTGTTTACAAAGATAGGTAAAAGAGTCTACATTCAGAGGTTTTCGATCTTGTCATTCCTTCCATTTGCATGGTCACTAATGAATGCAATGAGTTAATTACTATGGGAGATTTAAGGCCATAGTGGAAGGCTTGTAGCAAGGCTATTGTGTTGTGCCAAGTGAAAAGAGATTCCTTCTTTTATTCACATTTTTTGAGAAGAAATAGGGAAAAAGATAAAGGTTTTCTGTGTTTCTTTTTTGTTTCTATCTTGTAACTCTGTGAAGTTCCATAGTGAGCTTTGAGTTACATTGACATTCCATGCCTTCATATTCATGGCAAGAAGAAGCAACAGATAGCCACATCAAATCATTCAATACTAAGATGCCTTTTAGCATAGTTCAAGTATGGATTGTAAAGAGACAACCTAGATAGTTACAAGATGTAGAAAAGGGTACAGTTAGCAAAATAAATAAGACAATCATGACAAATCTTCAAATGGTCATCATCAAATGAAAAGAGACAAGAAAGATCTTCCTTGAAACCTCAAAGAAAACTAAAAACCCTAACGACATTGAGTATACCTGGAAAGATGTGAGGATGAAGGCTTCCAGGAAAACCTCCAATATTATCTCAACATGAGCATGATCTGTCCTCAAAACCTTGGACAATATCCTCGTGCATGCAACGGGTCTTCAAACCCTTGTGAAGCTCTGCAATATGGATTAATTTAGAGCCAACAAAGAAAGGTTTCTTTAGAGCAAACTCAATGTGTCTTTATCCTAGATCTTCTCAACAACATGGATAGATGATGGTGCAACCAACTGCTTGTTCTACGCCATGCCCAAAAAAAATCCTTGGACTTCTTCCAACTAGCAAACTAAAAATCCTGCTCAATAAACACTTCAACTTAAAATTCTTTTTTTCATTATTTGGCGCCCAAGGAAATGAAAATTCTCTTTTAAAATTATTTGGCAGCCCAAAAAAAACTAAGTTCTTTTTTATTACTTTCCACTTAATTTTCCACTTATGATCAAATTAGTCACTTATGATGATAAAAAAACTAAGGCTTTCACTTTCTTTTTTATTACTTTCCACTTGATTTTCCACTTATGATCAAATTAGTCACTTATGATGATCAAATTAGTCATTTATTTAGTCATTTATAGTTGTGTTGCAAAAAATGATTAGAATTTAGTCATTTTTAGTTGACATGACTAAAAGTTTAGTCACATAGTCATTTATTTGCCAAAATTATACTAGTGCTAAACCCTAGAAAGCAAAATACAAAAGTGTATATAAGACGGGTTTCTTTTTGTTCTTTTTTAATGGTGACTTGTGATCACCAGTTGTCACATATCTTAAATGACAACTTATGTCACCTTCTACATTGGTTAACCAGCCCCCTCATCTTAAGGTGACTGGGTGGACTAAGTTCTAAAAAGCATTCAGAGCGCCAAAAGTAAATCAAAGGTCTATATTAAATTCTTCATTGGCGCGAACAAAGAGATAAATGGTAATGGTTTAAAATGTTTTAAACAACAACAAACATTGACCTATGTTTGAAATTGACGGCCATTCAAGTGTATCTCTGTGAAAATGTAGTTGAGTCAATTGTTTTAACTGACCTTGTTCTTTGTTTTAAAACAAACTAAAACCCTAATATTTGTGGATGCTCAGTGATCTTTTTGTGAAGTGTTATGAAGTGCACTATGTAGTTTTTATTTTTGGAAGAGTTTTGTTGATAGGTTTTTCAAGTAGTGCAAAATGTAAAGAAGAATAGTATGTGTCTGATACTATTCTTGTGTTTTCTAGAGTGAAATGATACAGAGAAAGGTGTATACATTTGAATAGTTGTTTTGCATCAAAAAGCATTGTTTTGTGAAGTCCTAAGTCTTCTAATATGCATCTACTGTAGATATAAACATAATGCAGGGAGTAAAATGAAACGACATTATGAATCTATTTATGAGAAACAATAGAGATGACAGAGATAAAACATGAAAAGGATTGTAATGAGTTTGACAAAGTATAATGACAGATAGTGGCAGAGGTATTTGATGGAAGAGTATGATGATTGTAGGGTATAAGGATGATTGCAGAGTAAAGCATTAATTGCAGAGGTATATTAACAGATGATGCAGATATTTTCATGTTTGGTCTATGATAATCTTGATGCTTTTGAAGACTTTTTGAAAGGTATTATTTGTATAGGATGTCTTTCTTTTGTATAAAATAGGAAAAGATGGAAATGAGATAGGTGTAAGGTGAAAGAACTTGTATGTAGAATATTTGATTCCTAGATATCTGTGATGTTAGAATAGTACATTGTTTGTGTTGAGTGAATTGTCAAATAGTCATTCTTTGTATAATGAGTAAAGGTAGAGAATGGTAATGTTTTTTAATATCTTTATAGAAGGGTGATTGTGTAAAAGAGTTATAGAACTCATCTATAACCTATGGTATTAATGTAAATAGAGTAGTAATCTATATATCTTCATGTTTTTTATTTAGAGTTGTTGATCCTAGTTTGTGCAAAGTTGGTGTTCTTGATGTAGGGGTTGGTGGTCCTGAAAGACTTGGAGTTGGAGCTCCTAAAAGACTTGGAGTTGGTGCTCTTGAAAGATTTAGAGTTGGTGAAAGGAATAGGTGTTCCTATTAGTGCATGATCAGTGAGATCACTTGCCAGTGAGGCACAAATGTAATCAGTGAGATTTTGGTCAGTGAGACCAAATAAAGATGTTGGAGAGGTTAGATAGTGGTTTTTCCCTATTTAGGGTTTTCCACTTTAAACACTTCTATCATGGTTTCATGTTTGAAGATTTTGTTTCTCTCTATGTCTTTGGCATGTTGGTATTAATTGCATTTATAACTATTAGGCTGATGAATGAATTAGTTTCATTAGATCACCAATTCACCCCCCCTCTCAGTGATCCATTGTATTCCAACAGGTATGTAGGTAGTCTGGAATACAAAGGAAGTATCTAGTACTTAGGTACATAATATTTCATCCTCTCATTCATCCTTTACCCTGAATCATTCCACATCATCACCAACCAGAATGACATATTATCATAATCATCATCATCATAATGTGCCTTGATCTCATGGATACAGGGTATGTAGGTAGTCTGGAATATGAAAGAAGTATCTAGTACTCAAGTACATACAATGAACTCATTCTCCATCTCAATTCATTAATACTTCCATCTCTATCTTCTTCCATCTATCACAATCCATCTCATCCACCCTAACTTGACTAACTCAAGTAGAAAATGAACTATGCATCCTTTGAAAGCTCAAGTACCTATCAAACCAAAAGCAAAAGACTACTCCTAAATACACTTGCTCACATACTGTTTGTCACATATGCTACAATCCATCTTATCCAACAACAAATCCTTTAACAGATGTATCGTTCCTACAATAAGGCCCAATCTACAATGAACTCCCTATTTGGAAAGATAATATGTCAGCTATGTTTTTGTTTTATCAGTTAGTTGATTTCTTTTTGGTTTATCTTTTGTTCCTTTCTAATACCTATTCAAGACTACCTTGATTTTTCTATATCTTGGTATGTTGTAATGCAGTATGGATTAGGGCATAGTTGTTTCTTTCATATGTTGTGTTTGTGGGATGACCTTATTATCCTACTACGGCTAATATGTATCTTGTTTGTGTTGGAATTAGCAACTTGCATATCAATATATTTTGCATCTAAGGTTTTGTAAAGGCCTTTTGTGTATTAAGATCATTCTACACTAAGACTACTTTCCATTCACATTATCCAACAAGGTTTTATTATGTCTAGTGGATGTAATTTCAAACCATATGTTTGCAGAGTCAACGTCCTCACATTAGATACATCACCACATTGGTCTTATATACCCTGATGCATAATATCCATATGCTATATCAAAAATAAGGATTTCTCTTATATATTTAAAGCATAACCATTGCAACTACCTATCCATCCACCCATCCATCTATCCTAATAAAATTATAGCTTTCATACAAGATCGATCAACTTTCATCCTTCTCGTTATTCTACAAACAATTTCTTCTATTTATGCTAGTATCGTCATTTGTCTTCTGCATACCTGCAAAACCTTACAGGTTAGGCATCATGATCATAAAAATCATAGTACATCATCACATAAATCCATGATCCTAATATCTATCATCTCATCTATACATCTATAAGCATATATGTGTCATCATGATATATCTATAGCATATAAACATCATCCTATGACTCCATGATCATAGTATATGTCATCACATCCATAACATCATCATGATATGTTATCAAATATAAGCATCTAAACATCAATACCATCTATAAGTACATCATCATCATAAGAATATAGACATTCATAACATCCTCATGAATCATCATAGAACATCATAAGTCTATCATATACATCTCATCAAGGTCATCAAAAATAAGTCGTGTCTCATATATACATCAAAAATAAAAAAATATAGTACAATAGGCTATCAAAGAGCCATCAAAATATACATCATTTCTCATAGGCATCATAGTCTACATCAAAAATACAAAATTGTACATCATATCAATACAATCAGCTCTGTCTGTGGCTATGTGTAGAGCTCCCTGTAGGGTGTTGTCCCTGAGATCCACTTGTACTAGGTGGAAGTCCTCCTGCTGATCATCTCGGTGGACCCATCAATGATGATCCTGATCACCATGAGGAAGATGTCCCTGACTTACTCCTCTCTCTAAATTTCGGCTCTTGCTTCTCAATTGGCATAGCCCCATAGTATAGTCCCCTATAGTACTCTGCCTCTACCAACTATAGCTAACTCACCCTAAACTCGAGTCAGATCCCCAACTAGTGTCATAGTGGCCTGGTCAGTGCCTAGTGCAGCTCTAGCCATGTCCCTCTTGTTGTGTGGTTACACAACACACCCCATTTTGCCCTAGAAAAATAAGGACCCAACTTTTCTTTTGTCTTTGCTTGTTTTGCTTTCCTTGTTGTTTTGGGTGGTATCGTAAAACTAGTATCAATCAATGTCTAAGCCATGTCTTAGGCATATCCAGATCTTGAATTATGGATCAAAATTTTCAAAGTGTGAATTTTCCCTCATAAATCTTACCAAGGGATAGAGAATGAAATTCTAAGCAGGTTTACTTTTTGGATCATGATGAAATTCATCAAAATAGATAAGTTATTAAAAGTCAAAGTCTTGGTCAACAGTCATGTGGATATTTGCATTTACACTCAAATGTACTCACATTTGCTAATATATGGACAAATTGTCCTGATCGAGAAACTTAGAAAATGGCTAAGTAAAATCCATATCCCGATATCTAAAAATGCACTCGTCAACTTTAGCTCATCATACAACGAGACCATCATGCGCATAGTCACACAGTATGGATATTCAATTCTAATATCCTAACTTTCCTTAATATCCAGACCTTTCAATGTCCTGATGATGTGTCCTAGTTGACTTTTCAAATGGACATTATACTATGGACAATTCGCATATAAACTTAACATCTAGATCTTTGAATATACATATCCGAATGACGTCATCAAATTTTATCCTAAGAAAATACTTTATAGTGATGACATCATCTGGAAATTTCAGCATAGGATGTTTTGCAAAAGTTAATGTCTAGACATTATCTTAATGTCCAAACCTTCCCAATATCCGCATAACGTCATTTTCCTCGTAATCAAGAATCACTTTAAGAGGGATGAAATCATCAGGACATTCAAACTTAGGGATATTTCATGATTCCTAATATCCAGATATTTCTAAATATCCATATCCCTATCTTATATGAACTAAAACAGTAACCACTCATGGAGCAACCAAATGATGCCATGTGGCATGTAGTTGACTTTTCAAAATAGACATTTTAATGTCCTTATATTCGAAATCAAAGGTAAATGCCTTAGGATTTTTATATCTCGATATCCTTCCTTGGGTCAACATTTGACCAAGTAATTAATGATGTCATATGGATATGCATATGGATATTCCAAAGGTGACCATATTACTTGAATTTCCAAACATAGGGATATCCATATCTTCATTTAATGCCATGAAAGAGAGTCATTGGCCTTTCAAAATTTCAAATTAGAGTTTGCCACTTGTAACAATCTCCCAAACCATAAGCGGATATCCATGAGCTGATGTAATTTACCATTTATTAAGCCCTAATTCATGATTTTAATGCATAAATCTAGAGTTAGATCACTTAGAACTTACCAAAGCATTTAGAGATAGAATTTACAGAGCTCAGGAAATTTACAGTGATCAAAAAGTGGTCATAATCCTGAACGAAGCAGTGTAGACAAAGAATGATAGATGGTAAATGGTGATTACATAGTGAAGAGTGCATATACAGACACTTTAAATTAGGTTTTAAATCTAGAAATAGGTATGTAATGAATAAAACCCTACTTTTATCATTTATTAAAGCATAGTGAAAGGTAAATGCATACTTAGGGTAAATTTTGTCTGCATATGCACATAATTATGCTGCGAAATAGCAAAACCAGAATATTTAGAAAATAATAGTTAAAATGATAAAAGATTAAGATATACATGTCCGCTGATTGCAGGACAAGATGCGGGACAAAAAGAATAGGAATGATGTAGAGTTTAAGAACCCCATGTTCCCAGTTCCTGGGGCAACTTGCTTTTGATTAGGAAGGGTAGGAGATAGCCATTCCAGAAATATAGACCTAGACGCTTGGACCGCCAAGTCAATTGGAGGAGATGGGCATCCCATTCTTCAGAAGATCTCCAACTTTGGGATGTGGAATGTAGCAGGATTCCCATGTACAGTGAAGGCCATGGAGTTGGTCATAGAATGTGCATAGAATTATAACTCTGCTAACAAAAAGGTAGAGAAGGATGGAAGGGTATATGCAAACTTCTCTATCTAGGGTATCACAAAGGCATTTTAGTTGCCTATAGGACCCAATCTATTCAATATTAACATTGAGAACTTAGAAGCCCAGTATAAGAACAATTCCACTAATTATAGAAAATATCATGTTCACATACTGGAGGGTTGTAAACAACAAAGCCAAGGTAGTGGAAAAGCTGCCAAGCAAACTGTTTAAATTCGACTTCACCCTAGAGGTACAATACATGATGGTTATGTTGAACAGGATGATTGGAAAACTAGATTTAGGTAATTTTGAGCCATGGACGTATGGGCTTATTAGGATGGTGGAGTCCACTGATACAAAAATACAATGAGCATCCCTGATCAATTACAGCCTTGATGAAGGCATGCGACAATTTGGAGGCAAAACATGCCTATTTCACATGTCTTCATATGTGGTGTACGCATGTCTAACTCAATCAACATTCTCTGGCTTGCAAATAGTAGGCATAATAGGAAGGAATCTGGGAGAGAAGACCTTATGGGATCATTATCCCTAATTAGAAAGGAAGGCCTCAATCTAAAACTATAGAAGAGTGAATGACTATTTCATCGTCTACTTGGTCATAATGATGGAGGGTGACCAAGCAAAGAGATTGAGTGATGATACTCAGAAGGTGATCACAAGAAATGGAACTTGGTTTATACAGTTCCCAAATTTTATGTATATCTAGATGGAGGGCTTTGAAGGACAACCTTTCATGTTGCCAAGATATCCTACTGACAAAGTAGTGTTACTGGAGCTAACCAGATAGATTATACCTTCTTATGAAGCATATGTAAAGAAGAATAAAAGGGGCAATGTCAAGTTTCCATTATTCATTGGATGGTATGCATGTGCATCTATTGACAGAACAAAATATTCAGAGGCAGAACTGTATATGCTCCATTTTTAGCCTTTCTCCTTAGCTAGATACTATGATCCATACCATTAGATGGAAAGGTATGTGAATAAAAAGCTAAGGCATGAAGTGCATTTCGAAGACTACTAGGTAGATTATCTAGATGAAGTAGAATTTAGGAGAAGAAGTTATCAAAGATTAACTCTTAATCAGATTAGGATAATAGAATATTTTGATGTCCCTCCTCAATTACATTCTAATGATAGTAAATTGATGAATAAAGAATATGAAGATAAGAAAATATATAAGGAAATAATCTCCCCTCCAAAATGGAATCAGCGTGAGGTCACATCCATTGAGCTCATATCAGCCAAAGTTATGGAGCTAACAAGGAAATGAGTAGATCAAAGGTTAGCTGCAATAAAAGCAAAGGGAGTGGCATTGACTGTTGATAAGAAGAGAAAGAGACAATAGTTGTGAGAATCTAAATTTGATGACTTCCTGATTCATAAAAGGCAAATTATGGAGGCCAAGATGGCCAAACTAGATTCCTCAAAAGATGCTAAAGAATTCACCACAAGTGGAATTACAATAGCCACAAGGCCCTCACCTTAGAGGGAGACCCCTCTCCCAGCCATCACCATAACTACAAGACAGGGTGATAAGCCTGAGGATTCATATGAAGACATTGAGGAAAGTGAGGAGGAAGCAACTGTGAAGAAGGGGGAAGATATATTGAAAGGAGAAAGCATCCCTAAGCAGAAAAGAGGACAAATGCCTATAATGAGGGGATCTACTAGTGTGTAATCAGATGTCCCTCTCCAAGAAAATGAAGAGCTCACTAAGATGGAAAGGATGTTTGCTAGACAACAACCTGCAACAGACAGATCCATAGTAGCAATGGTCCCAAAGGATGTGGAGATTGTACCTAAGGAGTTTTAGCATAATGTCCCCATCCCTACCATAGTTAAGTTTAAAGATGAGTTGTCCAATGAAGCAAGAGAAGAAGAAAGGAAGAACGTAGTCGGTCAGCCTTTGTCACTAGATAAAACAATTGACTTAACAGATGATGATGTGACAAGGGATTTAACAGCTAATCCTACTAAAGACTTGTTGAGGGACACTGCCTTAACACCCCAAGGTACACCATAGGCACCAAAGAATGTCAGAAATGAAGATGAACCTAAAAATATGGAGGCATTGGTGAGATTGGTGAACTTGGACGTGTTAGTGGAAAATATCACCAGCCCAAAGGTCATTGATTTATCATATAATGAGACAGATGACAAGGATAAGGATGAAACCATGGATAATGTGCAGAATGAAGAAGATACAACCAAAGACATGGACATCCAGACAGAGCCTCCTGAGCAAAATGTCCAAGTAATTGAAGAGACGTTGAGGCTGGAGAAAAGTAATAACAAGTGTTAACATCTAGACCAGAGGGTATAAAGAACAAAGAAGTTGTCACATCTGAACATGAAGGTCCAAAAGATAAAGGTGGCAAAGATTAGGACTTAGTAGAAAAGGAAAAGGGTACCGTACATCAGGATATTCCAAATCCAAGCCACAAAGTACATAATGAGGAAGTTCCTAAAGTCCAAGATGAACAAAATGTACAAAACTAGGATAGAGGAGAACATTAGAATATTCCTACAAATGAAAGTAAAAAGGATGAGGATGTTCAGATCAATGTGCCTGATGACTAGGGACCAACAAAGGAGGTATTACAAGATCAGGACATGACATCCTGAGAGGCTCCAAAGGATCAAGATCAACAACAAGAAAATGAGGAAGTTCCAAAGGACAAAGATCAGCAACAAGCAAAGGAGGTATCTAGTGCACCACATTGGTTGGGACATGAGGTAAGTTAGCCTCCTATTCAAGATTCTTCAAATTTTGATATTTAGTCTTTATTTTCACTTGAGGCAACAAAGCCTAAGCGTAGAGCGAGGGAAACCTCCACAATACGGTGAGATCTAGCCACTGGGAAGAGGACAACCCAATTAGTTGTACCTAAAGTTGATAAGAATAAAGGGGAAATTATTGTAAGTGAATTCCAAGTGACCACAATAGATTTGGGAACACCACTACAAATTAGGACATTCAAGAACTAAGAGAAAGTGTAGATGTAGTGGCACCTAGGATTACAAAAGCCAAGGCCAAGAATAAGAAGTATAAAGGGCAAATTACCCAATTGCAGGATTTCATAAAGGGATTGGTCATCCCTGCCAATATCCCCATCACAACCACTACACCTTTGGCTCTAGTCTCACAACAAGAGATAACTGGACTAGATGCACAGAAGCATCAAGCAAATGTGATGAATAAATGGTTTTCCAGATTCCTGGAGGAAGGGGAAAAAGTAATAAAAACATCATTATCCAATTGGGATATACTAAGCCAGATGAAAGGTAAGGCCAATGCATTGAAGAAAGAAGTGGGCCAGAGATTAGTCCAGAGCAGTCAATTCTTGACCATGCTCAAGGACATGAGAAAAGTTAATGATCAGGTCCTAGTAACTAGCAAGATTTTGAAACTCTAGGCAATTCCTAACATGGATATCTAGATAGAAGATATTTAATGTTTGAAGTGTCTATTTTGAAGAGATGAAGAATAAGATAATAGGACAAATAGGTGGATAATCTTGAAAGAACAATTGAAAGCCCAAGAGCATGCTAAAGAGAAGGCCAAGGTGCAGAATAGAGATGAAACAAATAAGGCAATAGGGGCATATGCATTCTTCAAGGGCATAGATACTAGATTCAGAATAATAGAAGGGTCGACAGAAGAAGAGTCTAAAGGAGATGCTAACTAAGGAGATCCTAAGGACCAAGTCAAAGGTGCTAGGAATATCCTTCTTTTGCCAGTTGTCCTCCACTAAAGATTGCCAACTAGAAATCACGTACAATTATTTCTCACTGTTGATTGTTTTGATTGGATCTTGACCTTTGCATCATTGTAACCTCATCATATCCTTGTCCTATAAAAGGATATGGATTTCCATTTGTAAACTATTAGAAGCCGAATTGAGATTGAATTGATGAACTTGTGAACACTTAGTGTACATTTTGTAACTTTGTGATTCCCCATGGTTCTCTCTCAAGATCATATGTATATGTGCATGTTTCTAGCATACTTAATGAGAATGGAGACTTAGATTACTACTAATCATATATCTTGAGTAATCTGGTGAATGGTTTCTAGATATATGACTATGAATTATTATGCTCAACAGAGGTGCATTCAACTAGTGCATATTGTTATCATTCCTTTCCTTTGAAGATTCACACCTATCATGCCTAATTGTGGACTATCCTAGTGAAATCATGGTTTGGTTTTATCTCCTTTTCATGAAAGTATCAAAGTTGCATGTGGATCATTGATCATACTTCATTAATTTCAATAATTTTAGAATTTAGTTTGTATTCCATATTATTTTACTTCATTTTCATAAATAATCACATCCGAACTACAAATAATGATAAATAACAAGCAGATATAGAGAAATATGTTGAATTCCCATAGATAATTGAATACTCTTAGCATATTTGAGCAAATAGCATGTCATATTGAAAATATCATGCAAATATTGGGAAATAATAGTGAAGAACATTGAAATACATGCTTATAGGCACAATATTTGAAAGAGTTTAAGGTGTAGAAGTAAAATTGAGTAAATTTGAGACAATTTCAAAAGAACTAATCAAAGTTAGAAAGCATACTAGAAATAATCTCAAATAGATATAAATTTCAGAATAATTGATCAAACTTATGATAAATTTATGCAAATACATGCAAATCCTAACTACAAATTGTAGGATTTAACACAATTTATTGAGAATACATGAAGATCAGGTGTAACAGGCCAAATATCTGGATAAGATTTCTTTGAACATACGTAAGGCCCCTATTGGAAAACAACATATCACATCAACCTTGTAGTGACAACAAATTGTTATGACCTAACACAAGGAGACTTGGAATCATGAATTCTTTGAATTCATTGTATTCTTCAAGATAAATAGAGGTTGATTGAAACTTGTATTCCTTGTTGTTGTGACTAATAACTGCATCAACAGGTTTTTAGCGGTAGAAGGAGGGCTAATCACTAGAATTTGAAAGAGTTTGTCCTCTGGATGAGTCTGAATGCATTGATGTGAAGAAATGTTTTGAAATTCTTCAGTTCACTACAAAGCTAGAGTGTTTCCACAAAGATCCCACTGATACCTTTCAATTTGAGAAATCTAAGTACATATATCACTTTCTTGAGTACAATTAGTTGGATATTTATAGAGAGTTGTCATAATTCTGAGTTTGAGTTGTAGCCTTTGCATTCTTTGCAAATATTCCTTAAATATCTCATCACCTGAGATAAGGGATTGCAAATATCTATTCCTACAATAGATTTATCCATATCTTTGTTAAGATCTTATCTAAATCCTGTAAAGTTTACTATGAACTTCAGTCCAAACCTTCAAAGTCTGCTTTGAGCTTTTGAGCTGGGTCACCGGTCTGCTACTAGGTCAAGATCCATCAGACCTTTGCAAGAATTACTTGCTATTAGAACTAGACCACATTCAACTAGTATACAACCCAGGCCTGCTATTCCAACACCACCAGTAACACCACTAGTAGCTCCTGTGCAGATGCCTATGGCTTTCTTTAATGTTGATTCACCTTTGACCTTTGCAAACTATAATGGTCTATCAAAGAATCTAGATAAGTTGTGCCCTAGATATCATCCATATAAAGATGTAGAAGATCATCTGAGGACCTTCAAGGAGGCTTTCTTCAGAGTAAGAATACAACATGAGGATGTTGTCTGTAGACTATTTCCTTACTCTTTAGGAGAAGAGGCCTACCAGTGGTATGCAAATTTGCTTAAGAATTCCATTAACTCCTGGCAATTGTTGGAAGATGCTTTCAAAGCTTGATTTAGGATCCCTATAGATGAAACAAAGAAGTATCATCACTTTGCTATAATCAAGCAAAGTGAAGGTGAACTAATTGCCAACTTCAATGACCACTTTCAAAAGGCATACTCTAAATTGACAACTCCCTATGATATTGATGAAGTTGTTGCCATGCTTGTCTACTATTCTACTCTTGATCCTTTGACAACAATGTTCATAAGGAGAGAAAATCCTACAATCACAACCTTGTCTTGTACATATGCCGAAGTAGTAAAAGTCATTTCTCAAATGATGCAAGTAGTACATAGTCCTCTACCTAACCTAGGATATCCTACTTTTCCTAATCAAATGCAACAAATCAATGGAGCCTTGATGCCTCCTATAGCAATGTCCAATCCTTTGCAAGTGCCACCACTTAGCATACTACCTCCCCAAGGGAATGGTCAAATGATTCCTTCATCCTGGACATGTACCTACGGATGTCAGACCAAATGGTAATGGTAGTTCTTTCTTCCAACCTAGTCAGGAAAATGTAGTGAATAAAGTTCAGCAAGAGAAAGAAGATTCAAGAGAAATAACTGCTCAATTGAAAAGATTGACCACTAAGGTAACTCAAATGAGAAATCAGATCTTTTATTCACAAAATAATGGTCAAAATCAATAGAATAGAGCATATGCAGATAAGGGATATAACAATTATAGAAACTATAACAATGATAGAGATTATGGTAACAATGCCTCTAGACCTCCTAGAGTCTAGAATACTAGACCTAACAATGGTTCTCTGCCATCACCTTTGGATGATCAAGCACCCCCTAAACCAAAACAAACTACAAGAGTCAACTTGGCTGAGGCTGCACTAAACAATTGGTGTAGGATCCATAACACCAGTGCACATGCAGAGTTGGACTGTCCATAGTTCAAAATAGCTACTGGCATATTTTAGGCAGAAGTGCAAAACACAGAATGTGACAGGGATCCTTCTCAAGGAAGTGAATTAGTCCCTATGGGATATAAATATGCAATGGTCCTAGAAAACCATATGCATCACCAACAACAAATGAAATTAGTGCATGAGAACTATACATTAGTTTGCGAAGAGTCAGCACTAGCATTTGAAACATATGTTTTCCCTTTTGAGGACAAAAATGAGCTAGAGCAAGCGACCAATGAGGTCCATTCTTATCAATAGTACCAAAGAGGTCATAATTACAATCTAAGGAGTAACAATAACCATCCCCAGGGTCCACTGACCAGTTAATTTCCTCCAAATAACTTTAACACGCCTCATCTGAATGCTAGCAATAACCCATGACCTCCAAAGGTGAACCAACATCACTTGGCATCATCTGTAACTACAACAAAAGGTATGACTCAGCTGGCCGAATCTGATAAATTAGTTACATATTTATCTGATGAGATGAAGAAAATCACAGTCAATTTGTCTTTGTCAAAACTAATTAAGAATCCAGTCATAAAGGATGCTTTCCTAAAATCCTTAGAAGAGCTTGTGGTAAAAGATGATATTCCTAGTAAAATCTCTGTCAAAGATCCAACACCTAGGGATAATCCTTTCAAACCCAAAGATAAAGCTCAAGTGCACACTGTAGATGCAACACAAGTAGCCTTATACAAAGAGAAGTCTGAGTCACCTCCATTCCTCCTTACCCTAAGGATCTTTGGAAAGAACTTACATAACTACTTAGTAGATTCAGGTGCATCCACAAATGTCATGTCTCTATCCATATGTCAAGCCTTAGGCCTTTCTCCTGCTAAGTCTCTCAAGAAAGTTACTCAGCTAGATAAATCTAAAGTCAATGTTTTAGGAGTACTGACTCATATCCATATGCAGTTAGCATTTGACCCTAGGGTACAACATTACATAGACATACAAGTAGTGGATATCCTTGATACATACGGCATGCTCTTGAGTAAAGACTAGTCTAAAACACTCAATGCATATATGGCCACTGAATTTTCACATATGTGGTTGCCATGGAGAGGCATCCCCAATCAAGTCGAGATTGAGGCAAAACCTCAAATGAAGCACATGATAACATAATATCATTAGAACAATGAGGTATTATATCTTGAAGTAGAACCAGGAGTGTATACATTGAAGCCTCAAGGGGTCAGGATAGAGGAAGTGCTCATGTGCATGCATATACACAAAGATGATAAGAAAGACAAAACCATGTCTGGAACAAGCATGATAATAGAGCCTAGCCATAATTCATCAGATGAAGGTGAATTTGATAATTTTCTTGAATTTGAGAAGTATTTATCCATTGAAGTTTAGAAGTGTCAGTTATAAGGGATGTCTATCAAGGATGTACTCATGAAAGGATGGTGCAAATTATATGAAAATGCACATTCAGAAAGAACCTATGCATTATGTCTGGACATAATTGAAAAGGTAGAAAGGATATGCTTGAAGAATAAGAAGTCATTGCCAGAGGGGACTAAGAAATTGAATACAGATGAGGATAAGCATCTGATTCAGGATGTGAGAAGACATACAAAAAAATTAGAAGAAAAGACTAAAATAACTAAGGATAAATCATGTGAAGACAATGAGTCCATCAAAAGAAAAGATATCTTGGATATTAAGAGTTAGAAAGAACAATATCTGGATGTTTTAGTTTCTCAGAAACATCTAGAGGTGATAAAGAATGAACCACGGAGAATTAAGTAGATATCTACAGGAAGTGTTGAATGTGCCAAATGAAAGAAAGAAAGAAGGTCTGAATAAGGATCCTCCAACAAAGAGACCATGGATATTAATATTTGATGGGTCCAAGTCAAAACAAGGTGCTACAGTAGGAGTAGATTTGATAGATCTGCAAGCGAAATCCTACCTTGTAGTGTACAGACTCCAATTTCACTACACCAAAAATATGGCAAAGTATAAATCCTTGATCCATGGCTTACTCTTTGCCTTGAAGAAAAAGGTAAAGGTGCTAAATGTGTTGGGAGACTCAAAGTTGGTCGTCAAACAAGTAAAAAAATAATATGCATGCAACTACCAAAAGCTGTCAAACTATAGACACAAAGTCTGGGACCTAATTGAAGGATTTAATGCCTTCAACATTACACATGTCCCAAGGAATCAAAATCAATGTGCAGATGCAATAGTTGTAGATGCTAGCACTCTGGAGCCATTAGCAGTGTCAGGGTTCAAGAAATTTTCAATTGAGTTAGTGTCATTGTCATCAGTGCCTAACAATGTGTTGAATTTGCAAGTCTTTGAGGATGACCAACATATTCTTGACTTCATCACTAACAGAGATATCTTTAAGGCTCAAGTAATGGATGAACATTATCTGGATGATTAGACATGGGATGATGAAGAGATCATTGAGCTACCTAACAACAAGATTCCCAAGGGAATGATAGAGCTGGAAAGAATGTTTGATCTGGAAAGAATGTTTGATCTGGATAAGATCACTTAGCAAAAAGATCTACCTAAAATAGAGGGAGGTGAGTATCAGCCTATGAATATAAGTCAAGGTCCAGATATTAGAAATATATTGATAGGAAAAGTATGCACCTTAGCAGAATGTGAAGGAATAATTTAGGCTTTGAGAGATTATATACATGTAATAGCCTAGACATATGATGAGTTGCAGACTTATGACACTTTAGTAATCACTCATACTATATCGTTGAAGCTGGGTGTCAAACCATTCAGACAAAAGGAAAGACCAGTAAATGCCTTGCTAGAGCCAATCATATTTGAAGAAGTTAAGAAGCTCTTAGCAACTAGGATTATTTTCTAGTGAGACACTCTACATGGGTAGCAAATCTAGTACATGTGAGGAAAAAGAACAGGGATATCCATTTATGTGTGGATTTTAGAAATATGAACAAAGCATCAGAAAAGGATAATTATCCTCTCCCTTCATTAGATGAAGTGCTCCAGATAGTCAATAGAGCACATATCATGTCTTTTCTAGAGGGGTTCTCTGGTTATAACCAGGTCATGGTGGACAAGATAGACGGCTAAAAACTGCATTCACCACCAAATGGGGGATATTCGCCTAAAGGTACATGCCTTTTAGTTTGATAAATGCTAGAGAAATATTCCAGCGTGCCATGGACATTGCCTTCCAAGGTCTAATTGGTCAATGTATCATCATCTACATGGATGACTTAACAATTTTCTCAAAATAGAGAGGTGATCATGTTGAAGATCTAAGGAAAATGCTTTAAAGATGCGAGAAGTATGGTATCTCCTTGAATCCCAAGAAGTGCATCTTTGGTGTCACCACTGGTAGGTTGTTAGGACATCTAATGTCATAGGATGGGATCACTATAGATTTAGATTGGGTAAGTTCCATCATGAAGCTTCAGTTGCCATCCAACAAGAAAGAGTTAAAGTCCTATTTTGGGAAAATAAATTTTGTTCTAAAATTCATAAGTGGATTTGTAGAAATAGTATAACTATTGAATGCCATGCTGAAGAAAGATGCTAAGATTGAATGGACTCTAGAAGCCAAGAGAGGCTTTGAAGACATCAAGAAGGAAATAGCTCACACCCAAGTTCTTAGTAGCCCTGACTCTTACAAAAGATTTTTACATGTATTCTTTTGCTTCTATTCATACTTGTGCAGCTATGCTAACCTAGAAGAATGAGAACAAAGAAGAGAAACCAATAGATTTCATGAGAGTTTCATTCAAAGATGCAGAATTGACATATATGGATGTGGAGAGACAAGGTCTTGCTTTGTTAAGAGCCACAAAGAAATTTCGACACTACATCTTAACAAGCAAGGTGATTGCAGTGGTTCCTAATGTAGCAGTGAAGATGATGTTAATGCAAAGTGAGCCTAGTGAGAAAAGAGCCAAATGGATAATTGTCTTGCAAGAGTATGACATATAGGTCACTCTCATGAAATTAGTCAGAGGGCAAGCTTTGACCCAAATGATTGCATAAAATGATCCAGATCTATTCAGTCAACAATATACCTTGGATTCCAGTAATCAAGATGACTGGTACTCCAGTATCAAACATATCTCGATCTCAAGAAAGTTTCCAATAAATATGAATTCTTCTCAAAGAAGAGCATTGAAAGTAAAATCCCAGAAATACATGATGAAGATAGGGATCTTATTTAGAAGAAATCATGAGGGGGTATACCTAAGATGCCTTGATAAGAAGGAAGCTGAAAAAGTTTTACAAGAACTGCATGATAGGTTTGGAATAGCACATGGGTCCTACCTAGCCACAACACACAAAATCCTCATGGTAGAATATTACTGGCCCACAATTTTTAAAGACACTGTTGAACATAGTAAGAATTATCATACTTGTCAAATAGCCACAAATAAAGAGAGATATGTTGCACAACCTTTGCAACCAGTGATGGAGATGCGCCCCTTTGCATAATGGGGAATGGACTTCATAGGAGCAATCAACCCACCATCTTCAGCTGGGCACAGGTATGTTCTAATAGTGACTGACTATTGTACTAGATGAACAGAAGCAATCAACAAGAAAACATGCACCACTAAAGATGTGATTAGATTCCTAGAGAGTAACATCATCATAAGGTTTGGAGTTACATTTTCCCTGGTATGTGATAATGGACCTATCTTTGCTTCACTAAAATTTTCTAATTGGGCATTTGAATATGGTATAACCCTGAAGTTTTCATCTAACTATTATCCTTAGGGAAATCGATTAGCAGGATCCACTAATAAGAACTTACTGAACATCATCAAGAAATTAGTAAACAAAAACTCTAGAGAGTGGAATACCTTGTTGAAATATGCACTGTGGGTAGATAGAACAAGAGTAAAAGTAGCATTAGCAACTCCCCTTATCAATTAGTATATGGAGTGGATTCAATCCTACCAGTGAATTTAAAGATCCCCACTCTCCAATTTGCACAAAAATACCTTGGCCTAGATGACAAATTAGAAGTCATACTATTACAACTCTTGCATCTAGAAGAAAAGAGAGATAGAGCCATAGACCATTTCTCAAAGAATCAACCTATTGTCAAAAGATGGTTTGACAAGAGAGAAAAAATTAAAACCTTTAAAATATTAGACCTTGTCTTATCCTAGGATAAAGTCCATGAAAAGAAAGGAGATCATGGTAACTTTGACAAACTATGGAATGGTCCCTTTCAAATTATTGAAATACTAGGTGACAGTACCTATGTTGCAAGTATGTGCCTAATCGGTGTTGTCATTGATGTCAACATATCTTTGTTGTCATTGGTGTCAACTATGTTCTATTCTATTACTTGTTTAGAAGCTTTGTATGTTGAAGATATTGAGAAAATTGGCCTCTCCGAAAGAAACAAGTGAGTTACAGTGAAGTGCAGTATAAATAGTGAGTTGTATGTTTAAGAATAGTCTGATATATTACTCCGCATTTCCTACTATTTGAAGATCTTTGTTTGTGGATTGGAATTTATTTAAAGGGATGTCTGAAGATGCTAAATCCTAAGTTTGAGCCTCCAGTATGAAGAATTGAGAGAGTGGAATTCACTAGAGTAAAATTTGCTTTCTCTGATTATTGTCTGGTGACAAGGAGAAAGTATTTTGCTCTGCGGTTCTAGAGGGAAGTCTGGGATGATGATAAGTGCCTACAAAAGTAGTGGTTCATGTTTTGGTGGTCTACAAGCTATCTTTCTTTTATGTCAGTTGAAGACAGTGAAGTTCATGTGTTCCGGTGAGAAGATTCCTATGGCTAAAGTGGTTAAGGTTCATGTGGTTTCTCCTAATGATTATAACATGCTTGTGGATGTCTCCTAATCATGTTCCTATCTTGACATTGGTTTGCGTTAAGGAATTGAGATTGTGTTTGAAGATTGTTCCTAGATAGTGTAACATGTAACCAGTCTTAGCTGACTTGGTTAATTCCAGTTATTGCAGAGATTCCTTGAAGATTGTGGAAGCATGTTGTGGTGTGGAAGATCGTGTTTGAGTCCTAGCTAAGGCGTGGCGTGATCCGCATACATCTTTACTTCATTTCCTTTGCATAATATTGTAATAGGTCAGGACCTATTTTGTAAATGTTTGTAATGCCGACCTTAGAGATTATTCCAATGGTTGATGATTGTAATGCAAACCTTGATGATCATTCCAAGGTTGATGAAGTGTATAAATACTTGTAGTTGAGTCATGGAAAAGATGTCCTTGTGCAAAGATGGGAAGATAAGGAAAGAAGTGGAAAGGCAAAGCAGGGTAGAGCAGAGGACCGATTGTACTTCAATGTTTTAATCTCAGACATGAAGAAGATGGTGATTGTGGCAGTGAGCCACCAATAGGGTTTAACAACCCTTACTGTAATCTTTCTAGGTTTAGGGTTGAAGCAGTGAGCCTGCTAGACCTAGCTATACTTCATGGAAGTGAGCCAGTATATTCTAGGCCTGTGGAGTGACCAAGCCTAAACATGATTTTTTAAAGATTACAATATATCTTGAGAGCTAATCCTCTCCGTGGTTTTTCCCCACCCTGGGGTTTTCCACATAAAAATTTGGTGTCTCTTGTGCATAATGTTGCGTCTATGTTTAAGTATCTGATTTCATGCATTCATGGTTAAATCATAATATTTGTGGATAAGTGATTAATGTTTAAATGAATAAGTGTTTAAGTTTTCATGACAACTGATTCACCCCCCCTCTCAGTTGTTCGACACATTTCAACAATTGGTATCAGAGCAAGGTTCCTCTGAAGAAAGTCTAACAGCTTGATGAAGATCCAAAATGTCTTATAAGAAGGAAGTGCCACATTTTGATGGGACAAACTATGCTCTTTGGAAGGCATGAATGAGAAGTCATCTTCTTTGTCTTGGTTACAAAGTATGGAAAGCTGCAGAAACAAAATACACCTTGCCTCATAATGGTTTGACGACTGAAGATGAAATCAAGGAATATGAAGTGGATGTCAAAGCAAAAGATGCTCTGTTAAGTTCATTGAATGACACAGTACTGACAAAAGTGGTGGATCTTGATACTGCAAATGAGGTATGGGAAAAGCTAAAAAATCTGTATGAGGGAGATGACTCTGTGAAAGAGGCCAAGCTACAAAGTCTGAAGGTGAAATATGAAAGTTTGAAGATGAATGAAGATGAAAAGATATCAGCCTTTATGCAAAGAGTTGATGAACTTATCACTAGAAAAAAAGGTATGGGGGGAACTCTCGGTGATAAGGAAGTTGTAATGAATATTCTCAGATCACTACCAAAGACCTATAGTCACAAGGTAGCTCAATTGAAGAATTTATGGAAGTAAAAGATGTTGATAGAGATTAGTTACTTGGTAAACTTACTGCCTTTGAGATGAGAGAGTTTGGTGATGCCCTACCAAAAGTAGAGTCTGCCTTCAAAGCCAATACTTCTGCGAAAACCTCCAGATTAGAAAAGTACATGGTAGAATCAGATAACGAGTTTGATGAAATTGAAGCCAACTTTGTGGATAGATTGCAAAGAGGATCCGATAAGTTTAAAGGTAAATTACCTTTCAAATGTTTTTCCTGCAGTGAAGTAGGCCACTTTGCTTCCAAATGTCCTAAAAGAATTGAAAGAAATAGGAAAATATATGAGAACATGCCTAGGATCCAAAAGAAATGTTATTATGTTGAAGATTTTGATGATGATGAAGGAGTATCAGATAATGGTGAACCAAATAATGCTAGTACTTCCGGTAATGAATGCTTGTTTATTGCTATTAAAGAAGAACACATGTCTACTAATCCTATTAGATGTATGAAGAAAGAAAAACTAGTGGAAAGTGCTTTGGCTGCTTAGGTTGTTGAAGACAAAGATAAATGGGTTATTGATAGTGGCTTCTCTCACCACATGACTGGTGACAAAAGTAAGTTTGTAAGTTTGGAAAGATATGATGGTGGACTGGTTAGCTTTGGAGATGATACAACTGGTAAGATTTGTGGAAAATGATCTATTTCTTTTGATGGCAAGCATAATACTGAAGATGTCTTGTATGTGAAAGGATTAAAGCACAATCTTTTGAGTGTGGGTCAGATGTGTGATAAATGGTATGACCTAAGCTTTAAGGACAATGGATGCAAGCTCAAAGAAAGCTCTGGAATAATCATTGCAACTGGTAAGAAGACTAGAGGTAATATCTACCACTTGAAAGGAACTGATAATTATTGTTTGTTGGCTCAGATTGATAAAAGTTGGCTATGGCATAGAAAGTTGTGTCATATCAATTTTGACAACATTATGAAGATAAGTACTACATAGGCTATTAGAGATTTGCCCAAGCTTGTGAAGCTTGCTAATCCTATTTGCAAGGAGTGTCAATTTGGGAAACAAACAAGAACAAGTTTCAAAAACAAGGACCAATCAGTTGATGGATTACTGGAACTAGTGCATACAAATTTGTGTGGACCTACCAGAGTAATAAGTTTGTGAGGAGACAGGTATTTCATGTTGCTTATTGATGATTATTCTAGAATGACTTGGGTTACCTTTTGAAAGAAAAATTATAAGCTCTAGATAAGTTCAAGGCATTTAAGGCAATGGTTGAAAATGAGATGGATTTGAAGATCAAATGTTTAAGGTCTGATAGAGGAGGAGAGTTCACACAAATGAATTAAATTTCTTTTGTGAAAAACATGGGATAAAGAGATAATTATCTGCACCTAGAACTCCACAACAAAATGGAGTCATTGAAAGGAAAAATAGAACAGTTCAAGAAGTTGCTAGAACCATGATGAAGGAAGATGATCTTCGAGAAGTATATTGGAGAGAGGCAATTCACACTGCTACATATATCCTAAACAGAGTCCAAGTCAAAGGTAATAGTTCTAAGACTCCTTATGAATTGTGGTATGGTAAAATTCCTACTGTGAAATATCTCAAAGTTTTTGGTAGCAAATGTTATATGAAAAGAGAAGAAGATCTAGATATGTTTGATGCTAGGTGTGATGAAGGAATATTCCTTGGTTATTCCACCAAGAGCAAGGCCTATCGATGCTATAATAAGAGGTTGAATAAGATCATTGAGAGTGCAAATGTCAAAGTTGATGAAAGCAAGGAAAGGTTTCTAGAATCAAGTGGATTTGAATCAGAGAAACTAGATGTTTCAGGAGTGGTACAGCATGAAGACAACTTAGATTAAGAGGATTAAGCTCTGAAGAATGCTACCAAGACACCAAGGTATGTAAAAATTAATCATTCTAAAGATCAAATCATAGGAGATAAGAGTAAAGGAATCCTGACCAGAAGAAGAGCTGCAGAGGAACAAGTAAACTTCTCTCTGATTTCCAAGATTGAACCTGAAACTATGAATGAAGCTTGTAATTATGAGAATTGGGTAAAGGCTATGAAAGAAGAATTGATGCAGATAGAGAAGAATCAGACCTAGGATCTTGTTCCTAGACCAGTAGATAAAAATGTAATTGGTACCAAGTGGGTTTTTAGAAACAAGATGAATGAGAATGGTGAAGTAGTAAGAAACAAAGAAAGGTTTGTATGCAAAGGATACTCTCAAGTTGAAGGAATAGATTTTAAGGAAACATTTGCACCAGTGGCAAGGATTAAAGCTATAAGAATGTTTCTGGCATTTGCAGCCTACAAAGATTTTAAGGTATATCAGATGGATGTAAAGTCTGCATTCTTGAATGGAGAGTTGGAAGAAGAATTATATATTGAACAACTAGAAGGATTCCAGTCATCAGATCAGCGTGACATGGTATGCAGATTGAAGAAGGCTTTGCATGGATTAAAACAAGCCCCTAGGGCATGGTATGCAAGGTTGGATAGGTATCTAATGCAGATTGGGTTCAGTAAAGGTACTACATACAACAATCTCTACTTCAAGATCAATGATGAACAAATCCTAATTGTAGCAGTCTTTGTTGATGACATTATCTTTGGAGGCAATGAAGGTATGTGCATAGTTTTTGCTAGAGAAATAAAAAGTGAATTTGAAATATTCATGTTTGGTGAGATGAATTTCTTTTTGGGTCTACAAATAAATCAATCAGATAAAGGTATCTTCATTTCTCAGTCTAAGTATGTGAAAGAGCTACTAAAGAAGTTTGGGATGGAAGACTCTAAACTAGTAAATACTCCCATGATAACCGGTTGTAAGTTGAGCAAAAATGATGATTCACCTATGGCAGATCAGAAAAGGTACAGATCTATGATTGGAGGACTACTCTATCTGACCCAAACCGGACTTAACATAATGTATGGAATTTGTCTTGTGGAAAGATTTCAAGCAAAGCCCAAGGAGTCACATATGATGGCAATCAAGAGAATTCTGAGATATTTGAAAGGTACAATAGATTATGGTTTATGGTATCCAAAGGACAATGATTTCACTCTCAGTGCATACACTGATGCAGATTGGGCCAGAGATATGGATGACAGGAAAAGTACAAGTGGAGGTGCATTCTTTTTGGGAAAAAGGTTGGTATCTTGATTGAGCAAGAAACAGGATTCAATATCCCTGTCTACTACAGAAGCAGAATACATTACAGCAGCATGTAGTTACACTCAAGTATTATGGATGAAGCAGACCTTGAAGGACATTAGAGTTATGTATAAAGATCCAATTGCAATCTTTTGTGACAATACAAGTGCCATAAACATATCAAAGAATCTAGTAATGCATTCAAGGACAAAGCACATATCCATAAGATACCACTTTCTAAGAGAAAAGGTGACAAAGAATGAAGTCAAGTTGGAGTATGTATCTACAAAAGATCAGATTGCAAACATTTTCACCAAATCTCTACCTAAGGATACTTTTGAGTATCTCAGAGAAAAGTTAGGGGTTATTACCCCTCCTGCTCTAAACTAAGATGCACAAGAGTGCATCAGTTCAGTGGTACCTCTTCAGATCCAAATTGATGCTTTCAGGGCTACTTCTCAGGGGGAGTAGTCAAAGAATTCAGAAGAGAAATGGAATCAGAGCAGAAGAGTGCAAGTATGTTCCCTTTTCCATTGATGTCAAAGGGGGGGAGAAGTCATGTGAAAAACTCAGAAAGAAAGAGTGTAGATGTGTAAAAAGATAGGGGAGAATCTTGGTCAGAAAGAAAGAGTCCAGATGTGTAAAGAGATAGGGGGAGAATCTTGTCTTGATGGTTGTTGCAGTTTTTCACATCATATGTTGCCATCAATGACAAAGGGGGAGATCGTTGCAAGTATGTGCCTAATCGGTGTTGTCATTGATGTCAACATATCTTTGTTGTCATTGGTGTCAACTATGTTCTATTCTATTACTTGTTTAGAAGCTTTGTATGTTGAAGATATTGAGAAAATTGGCCTCTCCGGAAGAAACGAGTGAGTTACAGTGAAGTGCAATATAGACAGTGAGTTGTATGTTGAAGAACAGTCTGGTAGATTACTCTGCATTTCCTACTGTTTGAAGATCTTTGTCTGTGGATTGGAAGTTATTTAAAGGGATGTTTGAAGATGCTAAATCTTGAGTTTGAGCCTCTGATATGAAGAATTGAGAGAGTGGCATTCACCAGAGTAAAACCTGCTTTCTCTGATTATTGTCTGGTGACATGGAGAAAGTATTTGGCTCCGCATTCCTTCGCATTAAAGTATTTTGCTCTGTGGTTCTAGAGGGAAGTCTAGGATGATGATAAGTGCCTGCAAATGTAGTGGTTCACATTTTGTTGGTCTGCAAGCTATCTTTCTTTTATGTTAGTTGAAGACAATGAAGTTCATGTGTTCCAGTGAGAAGATTCCTATGGCTAAAGTGGTTAAGGTTCATGCAATTTCTCCTGATGATTATAACATGCTTGTGGATGTCTCCTAATCATGTCCCTATCTTGACATTGGTCCATGTTAAGGAATTGAGATCATGTTTGAAGATTGTTCCCAGATAGTGTAACATGTAACCAATCTTAGCCGACTTGGTTAATTCTAGTTATTGTGGAGATTCCTTGAAGATTGTGGAAGCATGTTGTGGCATGGAAGATCATGTTTGAGTCCCAGCTAAGGCATGGTGTGATCTGCATACGTCTTTACTTCATTTCTTTTGCATAATACTATAATAGGTCAGGACTTATTTTGTAAATGTTTGTAATGTCGACCTTGGAGATTGTTCCAATGGTTGATGATTGTAATGCCAACCTTGATGATCATTCCAAGGTTGATGAAGTGTATAAATACTTGTTGTTGAGTCATGGAAAAGATGTCCTTGTGCGAAGATGGGAAGATAAGGAAATAAGTGAAAAGACATAGTAGGGCAGAGCAGAGGACCGATTGTACTTCAATGTTTTAATCTTAGACATGAAGAAGATGGTGATTGTGGTAGTGAGCCTGGTAGTGAGCTGCCAGTAGGGTTTAACAACCCTTATTGTAATCTTTCTAGGTTTAGGGTTGAGGCAGTGAGCCCGCTAGACCTAGCTATACTTCATGGCAGTGAGCCAGTATGTTCTGGGCCCATGGAGTGACAAAGCCTGAACATGATTTTTCAAAGATTATAATATATATTGAGAGCTAATCTTCTCCATGGTTTTTCCTCACCTTGGGATTTTCCACGTAAAAATCTGGTGTCTCTTGTGCATAATGTTGCATCTATGTTTAAGTTTATGATTTCATGCATTCATGGTTAAAGCATAATATTTGTGGACAAGTGATTAATTTTTAAATGAAGAAGTGTTTAAGCTTTCATGACAACTGATTCAACCCCCCCTCTTAGTTGTCCGACGCATTTAAACAACCTATAGGCTGAAGACTTTAACTGGAAAAGATTTCCCATTGCCTGTCAATGGATAGTTTCTCAAACATTACTTCTAGGCCTAAATAGGGAAAATCTGAACCATGTGTATTATGTAAATGCTTGCTTGTATAGTTGTTTTCTTTGTTTGTTTTGTTTTTGTCTATTTGTTGAGTCCTTGTTTTGGTTAGGCAATATGGAGCACCTTTTCACTTTAGAAAACAATGAATTTGTTAGAATTCAAGAAAGAATTACAAATTCTCACATAGGTTATAATTCATGTCAGCTAAAGTACTTTGATCCTATTTGTGAAGTCATATTCATCAATATTACCCTTTTTTGTTCAAGGAAAACATCACATGAATACATCTAACAACCTTGGATTAGTTTAAAGTACTAGTGTCTGTGTTAAGTGAAAAATCTAAAGGTTTGCCCTTGCTACCATTGCAATTCTCAGCCTAACAGGCAAGTTCCTAAACCTTGCAAATGAGCTTACAAGATCATATCATATGAAAACTAAAAAGAAAAAAAGAAAATATTGAAAATTCAAAAGAAATTCTTTAGGTCATCCAAGTAACTCTATCGGGGCTATGGACACTTGACTGATAGCAAGGCTCTATCTAAGGTTGGCTTAAAGGGTTAAATCAAATCATGTAGCTTAACACTAACTACTATCATTTTCAACCTTTCTCAAGAAGGAAATAAACCACATACACACAACCGAATTCCTTCTCATCATATGGTTTTGCTAATGAAGATGATTTCATCTAAAAGAGTCAGGATGCTTATGTCTAATAGGAGTTAGAATTATGTGTCCTAATTTGTCCTCCTCTCTTGAATTGATAGGAATTTGGTGGTTTTCTTTGGTGGCAAGTTGTTGTGTGGTTACACAACACGTCCCATTTTTCCCTAGCAAAATAAGTACCCAACTTTTCTTTTGGCTTTGCTTGTTTTGCTTTCCTCAAGTTGTTTTGGGTGGTATGGTAAAAGCAATATCAATCAATGTCTAAGTCATGTCTTAGGAATATCTAGATCTTGAATTATGGATCGAAATTTTCAAAGTGTGAATTCTCCCTCATAAAGCTTACCAAGGGATAGAGAATGAAATTCCAAGTAGGTTTTCCTTTTGGATCATGTTGAAATTTGTCAAAATAGAGAAGTTATTCAAAGTCAAAGTCTTGGTCAATGGTCATGTGGATATTCACATTTACACTTAGATGTCCTCACATTTGCTAATATATGGACAAATTGTCTCGACTGAGAAACTTAGAAAATGGCTAAGTAAAAGTCATATCCTGATATCCATAAATGCACCCGTCAAATTTAGCTCATCATACAACGAGACCATCATGCACATAGTCACACAGTATGGATATTCAATTCTAATATCCTAAGTTTCCTTAATATCCAAACATTATTTTAATGTCTAGACCTTTCAATATCCTGATGACGTGTTCTATTTGACTTTTCAAACAGAAATTATACTATGGACAATTCGCATATAAACTTAACACCTAGATCTTTGAATATACATATCCGGATGACGTCACCAAATTTTATCCTAAGAAAATACTTAATAGCAATGACATCATCTGGACATTTCGGCATAGGATGTTTTGCAATCACTTTAAGAGGGATGACATCATCAGGACATTCAAACTTAAGCATATTTTGTGAGTCCTAATATCTAGATATTTCTAAATATCCATATCCCTATCTTCTAAATAAAAAAGTAACCACTCATGGACCAATCAAATGATGCCATGTGGCATGCAATTGACTTTTCAAAATAGACATTTTAATGTCCTGATATTTGAAATCAAAGGTAAATGCCTTAGGATTTTTATATCTTGATATCCATCCTTGGGTCAATGTTTGACCAAATAATTAATGATGTCATATGGATATGCATATGGATATTCCAAAGGTGAGCATATTACTTGAATGTCCAAACATATGGATATCTAGATCTTCATTTAATGCCCTGAAAGAGAGTATTTGGCCTTTCAAAATTTCAAATTAGAGTCTACAACTTGTAACAATCTCCCAAACCATAAGTGAATATCCATGAGCCAATGCAATTTACCATTTATTAAGCCCTAATTCATGATTTTAATGCATAAAAGCTAGAGTTAGATCACTTAGAACTTACCAAAGAATTCAAAGATAGAATCTACATAGCTCAGGCAATTTTACAGCGATCAAAAGGCAATCATTATCTTGAATGAAGCAGTGCAAACAAAGAACAACAGATGGTAAATGGTGATTACGTAGTGAAGAGTGCATATCTAGACACTTTAAATCAGGTTTTAAATCTAGAAATAGGTATGTAACGAATAAAACCCTACTTTTTCCATTTATTACAGCACAGTGAAAGGTAAATGCATACTTAGGGTAAATTTTGTTTGCATATGCACATAATTATGTTGTGAAATAGTAGAACCAGAATATCTAGAAAATAACAATTGAAATGATAAAAGGTTAGGATATACATGTTTGCTAATTGCAGGACAAGATGCAGGAAAAAAGAATAGGAATGATTCAAAGTTTAAGAACCACATGTTCCCAGTTCCTGGGGAAACTTGATTTCAATTTGGAAGGGTAGGAGATACCCATTCTAGAAATACAAACCTAGACACTTGGACCGCCAAGTCAATCGGAGGAGATCGACATCCCATTCTGTAGAAGATCTACAACTCTAGGATGTGGAATGCAGCAGGATTCCCATACACAATGGAGGCCATAGAGTTGGTCGTAGCATGTGCACACGATTATAACTCTCCTAATAGAAAGGAAGAGAAGGATGGAAGGGTATATGCATACTTCTCTATCAAGTGTATCACAGAGGTATTTCAGCTACCTACATGACCCAATCTATTCAAGATTAACATTGAGAACTTAGAAGCCCAGTATAAGAACAAATCCACTTATTGCAAAAAGATCATGTTCACATATGGGAGGGCTACAAACAACAAAGCATGGGTAGTGGCAAAGCTACCAAGAAAATTGTTTAAATTTGACTTCAACCCGGAGGTACAATACATGACGGTGATGTTGAGCAGGATGACTGGAAAACTAGATTTAGGTAATTTTGAGCCATGGATGTATGGGCTTATCAGGATGGTGGAGTCCACTGATACAAAAATACAATGGGCATCCCTAATTAGTGACAACCTTAATGAAGGCATGAGGCAATTTGGAGGCAAAACATGCCTATTTCACATGTCTTCATGTGTGGTGTATGCATGTGAAACTTAGTCCACATTCTCTAGCCTGTAAATAGTAGGCAGAGTGGGAAGGAATCTAGGAGAGAAGACCTTATGGGATCATTATCGCCAATTAGAAAGGAAGGCCTCCATCCAAAACTATAGAAGAGTGAATGATTGTTTCATCATGCACTTGGTCAGAATGATGGAGGGTGACCGAGCAAAGAGATTGAGCAATGATGCTCTGGAAGTGATCACAAGAAATGGAACTTGGTTTATATAGTTCCCAACTTTTACATATATCTGGATGGAGGGATTTGAAGGACAACCTTCTATGTTGCCAAGATATCCTACTAACAAAGTTGTGTTACTGGAGCTAACCAAATAGATTATACCTTCTTATGAAGCACATGTAAAGAAGAATAAAAGAGGCAATGCCAGGTTTCTATTATTCATTGGATGGTATGCATGTGCATCTATTGACGAAGAAAAAAATTTAGAGGAAGAACTACATATGCTCCATTTGTAACCTTTCTCCTTAGCTAGATACTATGATCCATATCACTGGATGGAAATGTATGTGAATAAAAAGATAAGGAATGAAGTGCATTCAGGAGACTACTAGGCAGATTGTCTAGATGAAGTTGAAGTCAGGAGAAGAGGTTATCAAAGATTAACTCTTAATCAGATTAGGACAATAGATTGTTTTGATGTCCCTCCTCAATTGCATTTTGATGATGGTAAACTGATGAATAAAGAATATGAAGAGAAGCAAATATATAAGGAAACAATCTCCCCTCTAGATTGGAATCAACTTGAGGTCACATCCATTAAGCTCGTATCAGCTAAAGTCATGGATCTCACAAGGAAATGGGTAGATCAAAGGGTAGTTGTAATAAAAGCAAAGAGAGTGGCATTGATTATTGATAAGAAGAGAAAGAGACAAGAGCTGGGAGATGCTAAATTTGATGACTCCATGATTCAAAAAAGGCAAATTATGGAGGACAAGATGGCCAAACTAGATTACTTAAAAGCTACTGAAGAGTTCACCACAAGTGGCATTACAATAGACACAAGGCCCTCACCTTAGAGGGAGGCCCCTCTCCTAGTCATCACCATAACTACAAGGCAGGTTGAGAAGCTTCAGGATTCATATGAAGGCATTGAGGAAAGTGAGGAGGAAGCAACTATGAAGAAGGGGGAAGATATATTGAAAGGGACAAGCATCCCTAGGAAGAAAAGAGGACAAATTGCTATAATGAGGGGATCTACTAGTGTGCAATCAAATGTCTTGCTCCAAGAAAATGAAGAGCTCACTAAGATGGAAATGATGTTTGCTAGAAAACAACCTGCAATAGATAGATCAACAGTAGCAATGGTCCCAAAGGATGTGGAGACTATACCTAAGGAGTTTCAACATAATGTCCCCATCCCTACCATAGTTAAGTTTAAAGATGAGCTGGCCAATGAAGCAAGAGAAGAAGAAAGGAAGAAGGTGGTTGGTTAGCCTTTGTAACTAGATAAAACCATTGACTTAATAGATGATGATGTGACAAGGGATTTAATATCCAATCCTGCTAAAGACTTGCTGAGGTACATTGACTTAACACCCCAATGTACACCATAGGAACCAAAGAATGTCAAAAATGAAGATGAACCTAAAAATTCGGAGGCATTGGTGAGATCGGTGAACTTGGACATGTTAGTGGCAAATGTCACTAGCCCAAAGGTCATTGATTTATCATATGATGAGGTAGATGACAAGGATAAGGATGAAACCATGGATAATGTGCAAAATGAAGAAGATACAACCAAAGACATGGACATCTAGACAAAGCCTCCTAAGCAAAATGTCTAAGTAATTGAAGGACATGTTGAGGCTAGAGAAAAGGAACAACAAGTGTATACATCTCGACCAGAGGGTCCAAAGGACAAAGAAGTTGTCACATCTGGACATGAAGGTCCAAAAGATAAAGGTGGTGAATATTAGGAGTTAAGAGAAAAGGAAAAGGGTGCTGACCAAAGTATACATCAGGATATTCCAGATCCAAGCCACCAAGTGCATAATGAGGTAGTTCCTAAGGTCCAAGATGAACAAAATGTACATGACCAAGACATAGGAGAACATCAGGATATTCCTGTAGATGAAAGTAAGAAGGATGACAATGTCTGGAGCAATGTACCTAATGACTAGGGACCAACAAAGGAAGTATTACAAGATCAGGACATGACATCCCGAGAGGCTCCAAAGGATTAGGATCATCAACAAGAAAATGAGGAAGTTCCAAAGGACAAAGACATAGATGTGCAAAATGCTCACATTGAGCAAGTAGGCCAGCAAGGGCCAGTTTCTAGTGCACCACATTGGTTGGGACATGAGGTAAGTCAACCTCCTATTCAAGATTCTTCAGATTTTGATATTCAGTCATTATTTTCACTTGAGGTAGCAAAGCCCAAGTGTAGAGCGAGGGAAACCTCCACAATAAGACGAGATCTAGCCACTAGGAAGAGGATAGCTCAATTAGTTGTACCTATAGTTGATAAGAATAAAGGGGAATTAGTGCAAGTGAATTCCAAGTAACCACAATAGATTTTGGGCACACCACTACAGATCAAAACATTCAAGAACTAAGAGAAAGTGCAGATGTGGTGGTAGCCAAGATTACAAAAGCCAAGGCTAAGTATAAGAAGTATAAAGGGAAAATTTCCCAATTATAGGCTTTCATAAAGGGATTGGTCACCCCTACCAATATCCCCATCACAACCACTACACCTTTCATGGATCTAATCTCACAACAAGAGATAACTGGACTAGATGCACATAAGCATCAAGCAAATGTGATGAATAAATGGTTTGTCAAATTCTTGGAGGAAGGGGAAAAAGTAATAAAGACATCATTATCCAATTGGGATATACTAAGCCAAATGAAAGGTAAGGCTAATGCATTGAAGAAAGAAGTGGGCCAGAGATTAGTCCAGAGCAGTCAATTCTTGACCATGCTCAAGGACACGAGAAAAGTTGATGATCAGGTCCTGGTAACTAACAAGATTTTGACACTCCAAGTAATTCCTAACATGGATATCTAGATAGAAGATATAAAGTTTGAAGTGTCTATTTTGAAGATATGTAATACAAAAGCACATGAACTTTTGGCGGATGAGTTAGCTATTTTGGAGACTTTAGAAGGTGAAGTAGAGGGCAAAGTTGAGAATCAGGACAGAGAGTTTGTAGTTAAGGTATTCAAGGACAACTTCATCCTAGCTACAAAGGATCTAGTCCAAAAGTTTTTAGAAGATACTATTAATAAGGAAATGAATATGAAGTCAAAGATAGATGCCTATAATGAAGAATTAGATAATAGGACAAATAGGTGGTTAACCTTGAAAGAAAGATTGAAAGCCCAAGAGCATGCTAAAGAGAAGGCCAAGGTGTAGAATAGAGATGAAATAAATAAGGCAATAGGGGCATATGTGTTCTTCAAGGGCATAGATACTAGATTTAGAATAACAGAAGGGTCGATAGAAGAAGATTCTGAAGGAGATGCTGAGTAAGGAGATCCTAAGGACCAAGTCAAAGGTACTAGGAATATCCTTCTTTTGCCAACTGTCCACTAAAGATTGCCAACTAGCAATCACATGCCATTATTTCTCACCATTGATTATTTTGATTAGATCTTGACCTTTGGATCATTGTAACCGCATCCTATCCTTGTCCTACAAAAGGATATGGATTGCCATTTGTAAACTATTAGAAGCCCAATTGAGATTGAATTGATGGACTTGTGAACAATTAGTGTACATTTTGTAACTTTGTGATTCCCAATGGTTCTCTCTCAAGATCATATGTATATGTGCATGTTTCTATCTTACTTAATGAGAATGGAGACTTAGATTACTACTAATCGTATATCTTGAGTATTATGGTGAATGATTTCTAGATATGTTACTATGAATTGCTATACTCTTGCATTCAACTAGTGCATATTATCATCATTCCTTTCCTTTGAAGATTTGCACCTATCATGCCTAATTGTGGACTATCCTGGTGAAAGCCTGGTTTGGTTTTATCTCCTTTCCATGAAAGTATCAAAGCTGCATGTGGATCATTGATCATACTTCATTAATTTCAGTAATTTTAGAATTTAGTTTGCATTCCATATTATTTTACTCCATTTTCATAAATAATCACATCCAAACTACAAATAATGATAAATAATAAGCAGATATAGAGAAATATGTTGAATTCCCATAGATAATTGAATACTCTTAGCATATTTGAGCAAATAGCATGTCATATTGAAAATATCATGCAAATATTGGGAAATAATGGTGAAGAACATTGAAATACATGCTAATAGGCATAATATTTGAAAGAATATAAGGTGCATAAGTATAATTGAGTGAATTTGAGATAATTTTAGAAGAACTAATCAAAGTTAGAAAGCATATAGGAAATAGTCTCAAATAGATATAAATTTCAGAAGAATTGATCAAACTTATGATAAATTTATGCAAATACATGCAAATCCTAACTACAAATTGTAAGATTTAACACAATTTATTTAGAATACATGCAAATTAGGTGTAACAAGACAAATATTTGGATAAGATTTCTTTGAACATATGTAAGGCCCCTATTGGAAAATAGCATATCACATCAACCTCTAAGTGACAACAAATCATTATGACCTAACGCACAGAGACTTGGAATCATGAATTCTTTGAATTCATCGTATTCTTCAAGATAAATAGAGGTTGATTGAAACTTCTATTCCTTGTTGTTGTGACTAATAACCACATCAGGACCTCTTTATTGTCACTCTTTGCGAGGATTTATCTACTCTCTGTCTGGCCTACACAATAGCATCCCTCTCAACAGTCAGCCAACCTACCGCTCCATCATCCACCTGTGATAGCACCTATGCCTGTGCCTGTGTCTGTGCCTGGGCCTGGGCCTACCTCAGCTCTGCCCTCACAATGTCTCTCTCCTGCTTGACTCTAAGGTATCACAACTCTAAGCGATTGTGTTGTGATGTCTCTACCTCCAGAAGCCTCTACAAGTGCTCCACCTCGGTCTCTCCCTATTGTGGGGTGCTCTGTCTTGCTCCAGCTCCTATCTACACATCTAGCATCTAGCTAATCATCATAAACACCCTATACTAGAGCCTACTAGACTAGCACCTATACTTGTCTTTGTCTCCATGTCTTCTAGGGTGCCTAGCCCCTAGCTTCTATCTCCCTACCTCACCTGGTATGGTCAACCACATAGGCATGTGTTGTAGCTAGTACGCATCATACTCAGGGGTAGTCCTAGAATTTGTTGGTCCCAAAATCTACTACCATGCCACTAGGGCAAGACCTTTAAGCTCTACAAGGGCTATGGCTACCACTATCTCAGGTCCCCAATCAAGTACCTCCCTCCGTGTCCTCGCATAGATAGCATCCCCTACTGGCTCAGGCTAGGGCAACCCAAACTGGTGAAGTACCCTCTCTAGGAGGTACCTCTCTATAGTGTATATACTGTGTCCAAATAGAGATCTAGCCTATCTACAGTATAGCTGCTTAGCATCATCATCCCATGACTCACAGTCACGTCATGGCCGCCAAACAAATGTATCGAGCTCATCAAACTGTCATCTCTAGTAGGTCAAAGTGCCTAATCTCCTTTGAGTTAGAGCTCCATCGTACAAATGCACAAAATGCTTGCCACCCTATTGCTAGCGAGGTGAGATAAGCCTGGTCACATGAATGTTCTCAAATACCCAAAGATGTAGCAAAGTCACTCCTACTGATAAAGTGGTACCATATCTATAAGTACAATCGTGCAGATCATGATACAACTACCCCAAAATAGAGGGCTCCCATGCATACCTAATTCCATAGGTGAACATGCCCTCTAGGAAAATACCTCATCGAGTAGAAAGTCCATGTGAGCATCTGTAAGGTACTAGAAAGCCCCCAATCAATGAAATGGCAATCAACTGTATCATGTCGTAGAGCCTACGCATCTGTCACCATCAGATCTCATGATCCTCAACACCTAAGTCTGGAGTCATGAATACCCACCTGAGTGCCATCTCTCCCAAGTCAGTATCATAGTCAACTCGGGCCCCATGAATGGGAATCCTGAGGATGCACCATACATCCTCTAATGTGATCATCGCCTCTCTAATTGGTGGATTGAAGGAGCTATGTTCGCTGCACCATCGCTCTACTAAGGCGATCATCAATGCTAGATGGGATCAAACTAGTGTAATGTGAGCCACATACCATTAACCCATGACCTCTAGGAAGATCTCCTCCTCCCACTCTAGCACTGCAACCAAGTCTAACTCAGTAGGATGACGCTCCCTAGATATCAATGGTGATAAAATGACCTACATCGATACAAGTCAAATTGTTACACTTTTCAAAAGTTTATCCAAACATCTAGTCAAACCACATCAACCTTAGTCAAGGCATTATCAAAAGCTAGGTCAACCCTAGTCAAACTTTATCAAACCTAGTCAACCTAGTCAAAATTGGTCAAAAAACCTAGTTGTACCAAAGGTGCATCATCTTTGCCATAGGCGCATCACTGCACACCAAAGGCATGTCCTTTTCCACCAAAGGTGCATCCCTGTCGCTCAAAGGCACACTTCTGCGCGCCAAAGGTGGGTTATTTTCGGGCCAAAGGTAGTTCAAAAACCTAACCTATCCTATTATTGCCAAAGGTGAATCATTTTCAACAAAGGCACAGTTATGCTGACCAAATGCACAGTTATGCTGACCAAATATGTTGAGTTTTCACAAAGGCACATTATATCTGACCAGATGCGCATCTTTTCAACTTGACCTGCCTTTGGTTAAAATTTTTTTGGATTGCATTTATGACCCTAATAAATGCACCTAGCTACAAGTTTGAGATACATACCAGTGCTAGGGCTCTTGCTGGTTGACCATATGTCCTAACACACTCACCTCAGTGCTCGTGGTAGGGAATAGGTGCCATCTCTATTGTCAAAGTCTCCTCTAAGGCTTTAAGCTCTCAAATCGCACTAGAAGGAAAAAGGCTCTAAAATATCTAAACTCTGAGTGTGCAAATGAGTTGAAAGTGACCCCTTGGGCCCTATTTATAGAGTCCCAACTCTATTCTTCCCCCCATTGTCTTGTATTTCTTCGTGTCAGCCTTATTTCTCCATAATGTCAGCCTCCAATCTCTAATCTAGTCCTTCTCAGCCTCTTTCTATCGCATCTATATCCCTTTCTTCTAGTCACGAGTCAACCCAGTCCTTCTGTCATTTTCCTGTCTTTCCTCTTGAGGCGGCATTTTACACCAGTTACACTGGGGCATAGTTGTTAAATTCATATCATCATTAGTATTTTTTTTGAAACAATGTTGTAAAATGCATTGTCTCAAAGAGGGGCAAAATGTAGACACCTAAATATGACCTTTGCATTATTCGTCTTGCATACATTAGATTCTTCCAAATCACTTGCATTTAACATTAATTAAATAATCTAATTATTTAATTAATTTCATCAGTTTCTTCTAATTCCCCTAATTCCAACATTAATTGAATAAATTCTATTTATTTAATTAATATCATTAAATTGCCGCTTTATTCTTCTAAATTAAATAATTTTAATTATTTAATTAAATTATCATCTTTCAATCTTCAAATCCACATTAATTAAAGAAATCAATTATTTAATTAATTCATCATCCTAATTCTTCTTATCCACAACAATTAAATAATTTTAATTATTTAATTAATTAATTATTCCTTCTAAATTTAAATAAATTATTCAAATTTATTTAAGTTTGCTTTTCAAATATCTTCTAAAAATAAATAAAACTAATATTTTATTTATATTCCTCTATCATGAGAATAAATTAAATGAATTTATTTGTTTAATTTATTTTTATTCTCATATCTTCTTATTCTTCCATCATGCAAGATATATTAAATAAATTTATTTATTTAATTTGTTTTTATATGTCAAATCTTCTTAAAATAATCTTTTCTTCTGTGTGCACAATCAGTCTTATTTTAGCATGTCAAAAAGCAAAACAAAAGTTAAGTTAATTGGCTCTAAATCATTGTTTTTATCAATCAACTCATAAAATAGGAAAAAAATATTCTATTTTTATGAAAATATCTTATTTTTATCCAAGAAAGCAATTAACTCAATAAAACACCTTTTTGCATGCACACATGTCGTGTGCATGTTCTTTCATGTCTTCTCAATTTATCTCATTCATCTATATCATTGAATTATCTCTACCGTTGATCGATCTTTCCTTGAAAGCTATATATACATCAATTCATCTCTTCACAAATCCTCTTCGATCATTAAGCTTTGGGCATTCATACAGCACTTTGAGCACACTTCACATCATTGAGCACACTTATCGAACCTTTGAACACATCACTTACGTCCGCTTGTTGCAACCATGGTTATGCAATTTATTGAGCAATCCACAAAAAACCAAGGAATTCATACAATCTAGGTTATTTCATTCTTTGTTTGATTTGCATTGAATTATTATTATTGTTTAGATCAATTTCTTGAAGGTTGTAGGTTTGAGTTTTATTATTCATGCTTGATCTATCAAACTCAATTTTCCCCTTCCACACTTAATAATTAGTTAGCCATAGGTTATGTTATTGTTAGCCTTCTATGGGAAATCTGTGTCTGGCTACAAAACAACTTTCTAACTGACCATTAAATAATTTTTAGGTCATCCAAAAGTAATAATGTGATTAAGTGGGGGCCTCTCCCGTCTTTCATTTGCACCCACAAAGGTAAATATAACAAGATGTTTTGTTTTTTTGTTGATTTTATCTCAAGTTTTTCATGCTCACATGTTAATCATGCTTATGATTCATGTTAATTTCACCATGCTTATGATTAATTTCTACATAGAGTGTTCTATTACCATGCTTAGTTTTTATCTAATCTTTCTTCCCTTCCTTGATTTGTGTGTGCGCCTTAAAAGGCACACACAAAATCAAGGGGCATAATATTACTAGTCATTCTAAAAATTTGTGTGGTTCATAGGTGTACTCTCAATTATTGCTCTAGCAGTTTTCCTTCTGTGTGTGCTTGTTTTTCACTTTTTCCTACTTTGACATGCTTAACTCATGTATATTCACATGCAGACCAAAGTGGGGGCAAAATGTAATGGTGAAAAGTGTAGACCCTATACTTTCACTTTTCATTTTACCACTTTACATTGTTGTAATAAGTACTTTGTTTTAGTACACGATTTTGACTAATTTGGTGCTCCCACTAACCCCATTTTCTAGTTGACTATTAGAAACAAAACTAAATTAATCCCCAAACATTTATCATCCCTTAAATTACCTATTCCTCTCCCCAATTCATTTTCACACCAACAGATTTTACCTAGTTCACTTATGCCCCCACCAATTTGATCCTAGATATTTTGAATTCAAATTAAGTTATGGGCCAAAGTAAACCTATTTCAAATTAGTTGTTATGTGTGGCCAATCCTTGTGCCAAAAGTTCCAAATTATGTGTTCAAACAAATATAGAAGGGCATCATCTCTAAGAAATTTAATAAGACATTATGCATTGGTCATCTATCACTCACTAGTCTAAAATCACTCTTACCTCTATTATGAAATCACATTACGTTAGCCATTTGTAACATACACCAAAAAGTGACTAGAAAAATATCTTTCATTTAGACAATAATTGCACACATATCCCATTCCATGCATGTAAATAATCACAAAAATCAATAAAGTGAATTTCATTAATCTAGAAATCTCACAAGTACATAAATAGTACAACTTACATATTCAAATATACAATGGGTAAAGTATTATGACCACCATCAATAATCTGAATACATACAACAAAGGCCACGGGCCAACTTGCCACATATGCAAAAGTAGTCTTACTTAAAGTATAATATGCATAGGGAATCTCTAATTGAAACCCACAAGCTAATCCCTCCAAACTCTAGTCATCATTGGAGGAGGTATTGAACCCACACATTGAAGGACCCTGATCCTCCAAACTAGAAGTTCAACAATGAAATAATCAACCAATAATGCAAAAGTGTGAAATATAACACAAGACTAGTGATTATCTTTTTAGTTCATTTATCGTTACATTCACATAAACATATAATCTAATCTATAAGCTAAACAACTTATCCAAGATGAATTATCTTTTTAGTTCATTTATCCTTACATTCACATAAACATAAAATCTAATCTATAAGCTAAACAACTTATCCAAGATGAACCATCTTCACGACATCATTAACAATGCCAACCAAGTATTTACAATGCTTCACAACACATCAAATCAAGCACCCATAGGCATACAAGGTAAGGTACATACAAGATAAGATACAATATTTATACAATCAATACCTCATTACAACATTTTGAACCATGTTGAGCTCAACCAATATGTTATGAGACTTTTTTCCCATGAAAAGAATTAAACAAATAAAGTTTATAAAACTTTATTAAAGAATTAAAAAATAATTTATTTAATAGTAAAAGAGACGTGTAAAAAAAGGAGTTAAAAAAGAAGTTAAAAGGTTAAAATAACCTTATAAAAATAAAAATAATCATTTTTTAGTGATTCTTTAAGGAAGAGTGCAAATAAAAATAATAATTATATTCATTATTTTGCAATAATTGGATGTGATGGTTGCAAGCCACCCTTTAGGTTATTATTTAAACCCATGAATTGAATGTAAAAGAATATATATGCTTTTTGGGGTGTGGTTTGCTAAGTAGGCTATGGTCATAGGAGCGTCTAACTTGAGTACAAGTACACTTAACACTATCTTGGCCAGGGCTTGTGGTATGTGTAGGCACATGGTGCCTACATAGTATAGGAACATGTATCTCTTAGAGTATGCCATAGTTACAACCCCTGATCTTCTAGAGAGTGTAATTTTTGAAGTTTATTTCAAATAAGCATTACTTCATATTTTGAATCTTACATGTAACATTAGAAAGGTGATGATAATGGATTATTAAATTTTTCTTATTTAATTTTCTATTTCATATTTTAAATTTTTAACATTATATTTAATTAAATATTGTTCATTTTAATGTTGGTAATTCACCATGTTGCATTTCAGTATGAACCTTATATATAATATATAAGGTTCAACTTGATACTTGAAATGTAACATGGTGAATTGAGAATTTGAGAATGTCAAAGTTAAAATGGCATACTGAAAATAATATAATAATATTAGTTAAGTGATCTAAATGTTATATCTATTTAATATTTTATATTTAAACAATTCTTTTTATTTATTATATATAAAAGAAAGAAATAAAAAGAATAGGATGGATGAGCGAGCGGGAGAGTGTGGGTGCAGGCCCGCAGCCTTCTTGGCCACAACATGTATGTAAGTTTTTGCTGGTGCATGTGGTTGGCTAAGCGTTGTGTGCACGGGTGGGGTGTTTGCTGTCTTGGGGTGGGGGTCTTTTGGGGTTCGGGGGGTTTTTTTATGTTTTTTGTTTCTTATCTATGTAGGTTTGGGTTTTGGGTTTTGCTTAAGGTGCTTGGGGTTTGTGCTGATTAAGGAACCAGAGGCTATTCCTTCTGGCTCTGCCTTTATGTCTTTTTCGAATGCTATTATGGGGGGTGATTTCTCCCCCATCTAAATAGGCTATGGATGTCGATTTCAAGACTAATGCTTCAACAAGTGTGGGTGGGTCACATGGTGGCCTATCTTGGATTTTGAAAGTGAATGGTTGCTTGGCTAAGAGTGAGACTCGCCCAATTTTGGTTATCCAACCGGAGTCTATTGCAGAGGATGTGGAGTACTAGAGAAATCATGCACTAATATGTAAGTTCATGGGAAATAGGGTTTCTCTCCCATTTCTGGAATCTTGGGTCCGTCGGACTTGGAACCTAGAGGGAGACATGGAGGTTTTTCAAGCGGCAAATGGGTATTTCATGGTAGTTTTTATATGTATTGCAAATCGCAACAAAGATTTTGAAGGAGGGCCCTACTTTTACAATCAAGTGGGGTTTCTCTTGAAACCCTAGCACACTAGATTTAATCCAACTAAAGAGCTTCCATCATGAGTCTAGGTCTAGGTGTGACTTCCTTGGCTTCTGATTGAATTCTAGAGGAATGCCATTTTGCATAGTATTGCACTTTTGCTTGGTAATCCAGTGGGGCCATCAAAACAGACATTAGAGTGGAGGGCTCTCTCTTTGGCTTGTATTTGTGTGGAGATTGATCTAAACAACCCATTACCTAATTTGTTAGAACTTAAAGTTGGGTCCACATCATGGATTCAACAATTGGACTATGAGATTTTGCCTTTTCGGTGTAGAAACTGCCATGTTTATGGTCACCTGCAGAGAAAGTATCCTAAACTTAAGGTCTTTGGTTCTTCTTCTAGTGGGGTTTCCACTAGGATGCCTCCTCACCTAGACCCTTCGAAGGAGAAAGGCATTTAGCCCCTATGTTTGAAGGGGAAACTGATAAGGAGGGTTTCATTTCTGTGAAGTCTTGCAGTAAGGGAAGAGGCAAAAAAAGAACCCTTAAGGACAGGTAGGATGATGCAAGTTTCAATCATTTTGAGGCCCTAGAAGACTTGGACCAACAAGAGACGATCCAAACTAAGGGTGTTTCTATTGATTTTGTCTTGGAGGTGGAGCCATTGGCTTCTCATAAGGATGGGAGTGGCAATCCCTATGTGGAGTCAGGTACTATGGTGACCCTTGGCCAAGTCTCAGAATCTCCTATTTTACCAGTCATTCCAGTGGGGTTCGAGGGGGATTCTATCCCACCTATTGACTATATGGACTCACAAACTTTGGCTACAGATCAAGATTCTGGTAAGGCCCCTTGGTCTCTCCTTCTTTGGGTATCCACCAGAAAAACTTTAAAAAGGGGAATTTAGAGAAGCCTTCCAAGGCTGGGAGGAAGAAAGATCAAGATAAGATCTAGATAATGGGTGAGAATTTGGTGGAGTCAGGCTCTGTTAAACCTCTTGAATCCCATTTTTCTAAACCCCATAAATGATTGTGCTCTCTTGAAATGTGATGGGTTTGAACAACATCCCTCGTCAAAAGGTTGTTCGAGAAATGATTAAGGCTCATTCCCCTGATGTAGTTTTTATTCAGGAATCTAAGTTGTTTGTGGAGGGTATGGATAAGATTTCATCCAAGCTTTGGTGGCATGGTCAATGTTAATGCATTGGTGCGTAGGGCGGTGCTGGTGGGATTATTTACCTCTGGAACAAAAGAAACATTTCCCCCTTGTGGTGGATTGCGAGTAGATCTTCAATTTCCATGGTTGCTTCAAGCTTTGAATCTAGAGAAACCCTGTTCTCTAATGTCTACACGATGACTGACCTACCTGGTAAGGCTCATCTGTGGGATCATATTAGGTATGTGAGATCCTTAGCTCTTTTGCTTCCTTGGGTTGTGGCTGGGGATTTTAATTCTATTCTCAATCTTGATGAGAAGAGGGGTGGTTTAGACTATTTGGAGCCCTCTTCATCTATGTTTAATTATAATATAACCCAGCTGAATTTGATTGATATAAATCCTCTTAATAGTCTATTTACTTGGAGTAATAGGAGGTGTGGTATGGACTCTATTTTTGAAAGGTTGGATAGGTTTTTGGTTTCCAGTTTTTGGTTAGGTAATTAGTGGATTTCTAGTTCTGAAATCCTTCACTGGTGTGGTTTGGATCACTAGCCCATAAAATTTTCTATGCATGGTTGGGAAAGTGCCAAGAATCCTTCCTTCAAATTTCAATTAATGTGACTGTGGGAGCCTTCTCTACAGGATCTTGTCAAAGTTTGGTGGTTTGATGGTCTTGCTTCGCATGGGACAACCAAGTACACTTTTGTTAAAAGGCTCCATTTTGTGAAATTTCAACTCAAGAAGTGGAATAGGGAATGCTTTGGGAATGTTTTTAAGGAAAAATCAGTAGCTCAAAATCAGCTAGATATCATCTCTAAGCTTAGAGACCAATGTATCACTCGAGAGTCCCTTAAGGCTGAAGTGGATGCTTTGGAGAAGCTTTTTGAATGGGAGTTGTGGGAGGAGTTGTTTTGGAAGAAAAAATCAAGGATTGATTGGCTGCAAGAGGGGAGTAGGAATACTACTTTCTTCTTCAACTTTGTCAAAGATAGGGGACATGGGAATTTAATTTCATCTATTATGTCTTCTCAGGGTGCCCAACTATCTTCTTTCCATGATATCTCCCAGGAGGCCATTCGATATTTCTCTTCTTTATTCTCAGAGGATGCCCTTGAGGATTCAAAGGAAATGAATCAGGTGTTGGCTTGTATTCCTTCTGGGGTTTCTTTTGAGCTAATATTAAACTCACTCGGCTAATTTCTCTTGATGAGCTTAAGGAGATAGTCTTCAGCATGAAAAAAGGTAAGGCCCCAGGCCTGAATGGGTTTCCTGTAGAGTTTTTTCAGGAATTTTAGGAGATTATCAAATGGGATCTTTTGGAGGTAGTGAAAGAATCTCAAGATAGTAAACAAATGTTGAAAGCTATGAACTCAACTTTCCTGGCTCTTATTCCCAAACATGAGGGTGCTAATTCCTTTGATCTTTTTCGGCTAATTTCTCTGTGTAATTTCGTCTATAAGATCATTGCAAAGTTGATTGCTAAGAGATTGAAGCCCTGGCTAACTAATATTATCTCTAAGGAGTAGGGGCTTTGTGGCTGGCAGACATATTCAAGATGGTGTTGTGATTGTAGCCAAGGCTATACACTCCATGGAGGTTTCCAAATAGAAGGCTATGTTTGTCAAGTTGGACATGGCTAAGGCTTATGATTGGGTTAGATGGTCCTTTCTTCACAGGATTATGTGTGTGTTTGGGTTTGTAGAGGACTGGATTAATTGGGTGATGAGTTGTGTCATGTCGGTGTCGTATTCTATGTTGATTAATGGTGTGCCTTCTTCTTTGTTTGGTGCTTCTAGGGGCCTTAGGTAGGGTGATCCCTTGTCTCCTTATCTCTTCATTATTATGGCTGAAGGTTTGAGAAGACTTCTCAAAGACCATCTGAGTTAGGGGCTGATTTGGGGGTGGTCTTGGATGGTGTAGGAGCACCTTGCCAGCTTTAAGCCTCCGTGAGGCAAATTTTGGTTTTGTTCTAATTTTGGTGTTTTAATGATGTAATAAGGTCATAAATTGACCATTGAAAATGTATTAGAGGCATTTGATTAGGTTCTAGTGGGATTTGGAGTTATTTTTTTAAAGGATTGCAAAAATTGTAAAATTGTCAAATTTGCAAAAAAATGCAAAAAAGGGCAAACAAAAGAGGAATATGAAGGGTCATAGGGAGTTTAATATGTAGTTTCTCACATTTGAGGAGTTTTATTTCATTATTGTTGTAATAAAGGTCTATGTAAGACCACTCTTATGTATTTAGAGGTCATTAGGTAGTGAAGCTTTAAGTTTGCTCAAGTTTAGTACTTTCTAAGTTGAGTAGTGTTAGTGGTTTGGTTATTTTTAGCCTCTTCTTTTTGCATGTAAAAGAGAGTGGAGTGATGGAAAAAGAAACATGGATGTAAAGACAATATTTATGCCTTGAAATTCGTGCAATAGGAGAGATGAAGGAGAGATGGAGGAGAGATGAAGTTTAGAGAAGAGAAATGAAATAAAAATTTAATTTTCTGCATTTTTTTGACTTTTTTTGCTGTTCCCGAGGCTAGTATGGCCCTGTACGGAATACCAAATGGCATAAAATTAGATTTTCTAGAAATATCTCAGAGTCTTCTTTCTTTTGGCATTGGTTGCATCAATTTTTATTATGTTGTGTAAAAGTTATGATGACTTTAGTGATGGACACTTCCAGTTTTGTTTACTGTAACTGTCATCTTGTTTGGAATGGTACAGATTTTACAGATCAAGTACAGGTCTGAAACCAATGGGAAAAGATGTATGCATGAGTCTAGTTTCATATTATTTTTGTTTGGGAAATTTTTATTAATAATTAAGTGATTTATGCCATTTTTGGTGAGGGCAGGCCTGCAATCTACTAGGGTCTCCATCTCTATAACAGTCCATTTTTAAAGCATACTTTCAAAAACAACCTATGTTGCATGTGAGATATGTTGTGTAAGAGGGTAATGGGTATCCAAATAAGTTTTTAGATCATGGGTTTGAGTTGTATTCTGAAAATTATGTCATTTTTACCGTATTTGCTGCTCTCATCAAAGCATAGTGAAAGTTTGTGAGTTTTGGGTGAATCCTCCATGTCTCTGCATCAAATTGGTATCAGAGCTCAGAAGGTCTAGGCAAGAGAGAGTTTGGTTTTGTATTTGTGTGTTTGTGCAGGTTGAAGAGGGAACCTGGTTGCCAAAAGACTAGGTAGAGGAAAAGAGAAGAGACCTAGGTGAGGCAAAGGCAAAGAAGAAGCAAGGTGAAAGAGACTTGCTTGAGGAAAGATGGATTTGTTTAGAAGGTACTTGCAGGTTGGAGGTTCACAAAAGAAGAAGAAAGAAGAAAAAGATAGCAAGAGAAAAGAGGAAAAGATGAGACAAATAGAGGTTGAGAACGAGATAAGAGAACTGAGGCAAGCTATGGAAGAGATGAGCAGAAGGATGGAAGATGAGATGGAGCAGTTACTCAAAAGAGCACTGAGTTGGCACTTGACAATAAAAAAGAAGGTATCATGGCCTATTAAGAATATAGTTCAAAGAAGAAAGCAAGGAATAGTTATGGAAGAGGAAGTTGTAGCAATAGTACAAATTGAATGTAGCCCTGAAGTGCAACAACAAGAGATTGATCAAATCCTTTGGAAGGAGATGACAAGTTTGGACAAAGAGGAATACTACTTTGTATATGAAAGTCCTAAGCAATTAATAACTATGATGGAGGAATTAGAAGGTGTTGTTCATCAAAGGAAACCCTTGGAGGACAAGTTTGAAGTAGAGTGCATGGTGCAAGGAAGCAAGGAGGAGACCTCAAGGTCTCAATATTTTATTTCTAATATTTCATTGGATTATGTATGTGCAGGTTATAAAGAACAAGAAGAAGTGCCTACAATGTATGAAGATGATGGTGAAGAATATGTTGCCAAAACACTTGAGGAAATGATTTCCTTTTCATATGAATATGTTGCCAATGAAGACATAGATGATATTACTGAGGTATATACACAAGAAATAAAATTTTGGAGCCTAGAAGTTGAGAGAATGCTAAATAAGAGATGGCATAAGAAAAAGAAGAAGGACCCAGGGATAGTTGCAAAGATGAAGGACATGTTGTAGAAGAATTGGAGAACTAGGAAGAAAGAGTTGACTTGCATTCAAGAGGACTTGAATTTTATTTTCTCCGGGACTATGGTGTAGGAGCACCTTGCCAGCTTTAAGCCTCCATGAGGCAAATTTTGGTTTTTATCTAATTTTGGTGTTTTAATGATGTAATAAGGTCATAAATTGACTATTGGAAATGTATTAGAGGCATTTGATTAGGTTCTAGTGGGATTTGGAGTTATTTTTTTAAAGGATTGCAAAAATTGTAAAATTGTCAAATTTGCAAAAAAAATGCAAAAAAGGGCAAACAAAAGAGGAATATGAAGGGTCATAGGGAGTTTAATATGTAGTTTCTCACATTTGAGGAGTTTTATTTCATTATTGTTGTAATAAAGGTCTATGTAAGACCACTCTTATGTATTTAGAGGTCATTAGGCAGTGAAGCTTTAAGTTTGCTCAAGTTTAGTACTTTCTAAGTTGAGTAGTGTTAGTGGTTTGGCTATTTTTAGCCTCTTCTTTTTGCATGTAAAAGAGAGTGGAGTGATGGAAAAAGAAACATGGATGTAAAGACAATATTTATGCCTTGAAATTCGTGCAAGAGGAGAGATGAAGGAGAGATGGAGGAGAGATGAAGTTTAGAGAAGAGAAATGAAATAAAAATTTAATTTTCTGTATTTTTTTGACTTTTTTCTGTTCCTGAGGCTGGTACGGCCTTGTACGGAATACCAAATGGCATAAAATTAGATTTTCTGGAAAGATCTTAGAGTCTTCTTTCTTTTGGCATTGGTTGCATCAATTTTTATTATGTTGTGTAAAAGTTATGATGACTTTAGTGATGGACACTTCCAGTTTTGTTTACTGTAACTGTCATCTTGTTTGGAATGGTACAGATTTTACAGATCAAGTATAGGTCTAAAACTAATGGGAAAAGATGTATGCATGAGTCTAGTTTCATATTCTTTTTGTTTGGGAAATTTTTATTAATAATTAAGTGAGTTATGCCATTTTTGGTGAGGGTAGGTCTGCAATCTACTAGGGTCTCCATCTCTATAACAGTCCATTTTTGAAGCATACTTTCAAAAACAACCTATGTTGCATGTGAAATATGTTGTGTAAGAGGGTAATGGGTATCCAAATCAGTTTTTAGATCATGGGTTTGAGCTGTATTCTGAAAATTATGTCATTTTTACTGTATTTGCTGCTCTCATCAAAGCATAGTGAAAGTTTGTGAGTTTTGGGTGAATCCTCCATGTCTCTGCATCATTGGGGTGATGGCTTGGCTCCATAGACCCATCTTCAGTTTGTTGATGATACTGCCCTCTTGGGTATGGCCAGGATCAGGCAAGCAAGCAACTTCAGGTAGGCTCTGGACATTTATCTTACTGCTTCGGGTTAAAAGATTAATGAAGGGAAATCTTCTATATTTTTCTTCAATACTCCTCTGCTTATTCAAGCTAGGATTGCTCACCTTCTTAGATTTCAAATTGGTAATCTTCCTTTTCTGTATTTGGGTATTCCCCTCTCCATGTAACCTCTGCCAAGAAGGACTTGGTAGCATATTTTGGATAAGTTTAGGGGTTATGTTAATCATTGGGCTTGTCGGTGGTTGTCCTTTGCTGGGAGGATCATGCTCCTAAAGGCTATGGTCTAGGCACTCCCCCTCTACAGGTGTATGGTTCAAGTTGCTCCTGCGAGTTTCATTAGAGAGCTTGATGTGCTCTCTAGACAATTTCTTTGGCCTGGCAGTTTGGATTCCAAGAAGTGGAGTCTGGTTAAGTGGGACTCTATCTGTAGGCCTATCCAACAAGGGGGTTTGGGTCTTCGGCAGGCGGCCATTACTGGTCAGGCTTTGGCGACCAAGCTTTACTAGTGGTGGTGTATTAGTCAAGATCAAAGTTGGGCCAAAATCCTTAAGGCTAAGTATTTGAGAGGTGTTGCAGAGAAGGACATTCCTTGCTACTCTCTGGATGATAAGGGGTCTATGATTTGGGATACTCTTAAAAGAGGTGCTAGCTTGATTAAGCAGGGCCTTTTTTGGATCTGTCACAAGGGGGATGATGCTCTTTTTTGGCTCAATTCCTGGGATGGCTACCCCTCGCTATTTACTTATTATCCTCATCTGTGGAATTTGGGCTCACATTTTTTTAGATGTTGGGTGGAGAGAGTTTACTACTCTTTGCAGCAAAGGGATGTCTTGGCTTGGGCCTCAGATCCTAAAGGGGTTTATTCGGTGGCTGCTGGGTACCGAGATTTGGACATAAGAAAGTATGGGGAGGTTGAAGTCCCTTGGTGGAAATATGTATGGAACAAGCTTCTGTGGCCCAAGTGCAACTTCTTCCTTTGGTTAGTGGCTCATAACAAATGTCTTACTTGGGACAATCTCCTGAAGAGGGGCTTTTAGGGGCCATCTATATGTTTTCTATGTGGTAGAAGTGAGGAGTCTTCTTCACATCTCTTCTTTTAATGCCCCTTCTCTAGATCTATTTGGCATTTATGGTGGGAGGTTTGGAATCACCCTTGTGTGCATGCCTCATCCCTTACTAAGTTTTGGAGGACTTTGGGGAGACCCCCTACTATATCTTCCCCTCTCCAGATCACGTGGACTATTGGGCCTTTGTGCATTCTTTGGTAGATTTGGCTGGAGCGGAACCATACAATTTTCCAAGATAAGAAGTTGGTGGTTGCACAAGTTTGGCAGCATATTCTTGGTATGCTTTTGGAGACTATTTCAGCTAAATGTGAGGTTGGTGCTCCTCCAAATGCTAAGGAGGCTATGATGTTTTTGGGTCTGGGTCTGTATGGGAGTAGTTCAAGGATGGCTTGTTCCTTTGGAAGAAGACATCCCAAAAGGAAAATTTAGAGAGAAGGTAGATGGTCTCCGCCTCCAACTAGGATTTTGAAAATTAATATTGATGGCTCTTCTAGAGGAAATCTAGGTTATGTTGGGGTGGGAGGTTTGGGGAGAGATAATTCTAGGGCTGCCCTTTTCTTTTTCTCCAAGTATCATGGTATTCAGACAAATAATCTCATATTGGAGGCTATGGTTATTCTTCATGCTCTAGAAAAAGCCTGTGCTCTTGGATGGCGCAAGATCATTGGTGAATCTGATTCACAAATTGTGATCAATTTGTTAAATAGATGGAACATTGATGGAGTGAACTGGCAACTGTCTTCTACTGTGCGACAAATTCACCAGTTGTGCTTCTCATTGGAGATGGTATCCTTTGTTCATATTCCTAGGGAATGGAATATTGTGGCTAATTGCCTGTCTAAATGGGTTTCAGAGTTTAGAGATGATTGGAAGGTGGATGTGTGGGAGCAACTTCCTAGTGAATGTGCTCATAAGATGTAAACTTTGATTCAGGAGGATATGTGTGGTCCTTGAATGGGCTTTGGTTGTCTTGGTTGGGTGGTTTGTTGTTCTCTAGTTCCTAGTGGATGGTTGTGTACTGGTGACTCTAGCCCTTTTGTTTTCATGCTAGTTGTATTCTTGGACTTTCTCTGATTGAATAAATTTTTAACCCTTTTATTAAAAGAAATAAAAAGAATAATTTTATAAAAATAGATTTAATATATATATATATATATATATCCATTTTTATTTGGCATTCTTTCCTCTTTCCACCTATTGAAAGAAAACAAAGTTAATATAGGAGTGACCATTTATGAAAGACATGATAATTATAAATTATGCAATTTATTTCATAAATTTAATACTCTATTACTAATAATAATTTTATTACCATTAATTTTTAATAAAAAATTATAGTTAAGTCTAAAAGCTTCCCCAAAAATATTATACATATGATTTGAAAGATCACATTAAAACTAATATATGTATATTCATCATAGACCATACATTGTTTTATTTTATACACACACACATATCTGTATGTATATATACACACATATACATATATATGTATATGTGTGTATATACACTTAATGTGGTATAACATTCAAATTAAACTTCATATATATATATATGAACTAAATGTACTATATATAACAGGCTTTTGGAATTCTTCTAAATTTCAGGGACTGCCGAGCACTACACCTACACATGGATGAAAGAATTAGGGCTCCAACTGCTGCTGAAGGGATTCCTTCTCTGTGGAGGCAATGCTATGGGAAAAATCAACCCTAAATGGATGGAAAAAATGTTGTGGCAGATTTGGAGAAATATCCCAATCCTCCAGTGACGGATCTTGGCTTCTTAATGAAGGTTAGGTTTCCTGTCGAGCAAATTGAGAATCTCCTGTCAGAATATGGATACCATCGCCCATGGAACAGGCGGAATTGGGAGAAGTGAGGGATATCTCAACATTCTCTCAGCACTGGCAATGCAACATGTGGTTTCCCCCAGGAATGCTGGAAGGATTCACTCTTCCCTAATTCTGCAAACACCAAAGACCCAGTCTCTCTTTCATTGGTCAAACCCTTACAAAATGCAATGGACAATCCAATCATCGAGTTTGGCGATGTGCTTGGAAGGGAAGTTAAAGAAATGAAAAATTCTTTGCTGAGAAGGGCTTAATTGGGCAATTTGTCAAGTTTTGGCCTAGCCTAGTTGTTTTGCACAAGTGGATCATCGATACCTGGGTTCAATCCTGAAAGAGGATCTCTAAATTTACCCCTACAGCTGAGGTTTTTTCATTGTTGTCTTTGATAATATCTAGGACAAGAAGACTGTATTTTGTGATTATAAGTGGAGCTACAACGAACATCTACTTATGCTCAAATCATGACACCTCGAATTTAATCCAAATTCTAAATCATTTGCATTTACTCCTACCTGGATCTGTCTTCTAAACCTCCCGCTTTAGTTTTGGTTTGAAGAATGTTTTGAAGCTATAGGCAACAAGCTAGGGAAATTTCTACTTGTGGACAAAAGCTCCTCTAATTTCTACCACACTACCTTTGCTCGCATTCTGGTGGATATTGATACCAGCAAAGACCTTCTGACTAAGATTTATTTAAAAACAATGAATTACAATTGGAGCTAGATTTTGGATTATGAGGACCTTCCTTTTAGATGTCGCAGATGCTTCAACACTGGCCACGTAGCAACAAAGTGCCTCAAACCTAAGTTTGATAGTCATGCATCTTGGTGGAAAGACTCCTCAGTTCATCACTACTCTGTGGAAAAAAAGGCTTCATCACAGCCCCATGAGTGCAAAGAAAACTCATCTACAGAGGTAAATAAATCTCCTTCAACCCCCCTCTTGAGGCAAGAAGTGCTCATATTTTAGACAGGGAAGATGCTAAATTAGGAAACGAACTTCCTTCCCCATCAGAGACTACAAAATCACTAGGTATTGTAGATCTTATTGCCTCAGGCAACAAGGAGTTTATTTCACCTTCAAGAGTGAAGGATTCAGATGAAACATCAATTCCAAAAGAGGATTTCGGGGAGGATAATCGCTGGACAAATCGAAAAAAGAAAATACTAGAAGTGAGAAATGCAACATGACTTTGCGCTCTTATGCAAAAATGATTAAACAAGATTGTAGTTCTTAGGATGCATGTGTTTACAAATCAGGTGTCCAGAATGTAGAAGTTTCAAAATCATAATTTGTGTGTGTGCCCATGCTTTAATGGGTTGTCAGGGTTTGTTAATGATTTTCTTTGGATTGATGCAAGCATTGCCGCTTGCTTATTGCACTCCTATTCTTAGGACATGCATTTGGTTTAATTTATTTTTATTTTTTCTTATGGGGTACAACTCCCTTATGCCTATATTACATATCAAAAAAGAAATTGTACTATATATAACTATATATAAAATATGATATTATCTTATAATTATAACATAACATTTAGAGATATATTAATATATATTTATCTAAAAATATTAAGACATTTTTTAAATACATAAGAAAAAAAATATAGAACTATTTTAGTTAGTTAAAGCTATTTTATTAGTACCTGCCTTGCCTTCGGCTGGTACTATTGCAATGAGTTCTCACTTATCTAGTTATTAACCTATTGATTGCAAACCAATGAAAAGATAGGATTATTTTTCTTGTCGGACAAATTTGATTTAAATTTGTAATTTTCCTATGTCAACATGATAAATTTTTAACAAAAAATTATTTAGAAATGATTTATCTGTATTGTCATTGGTTGAAATAAAATGACCTCTTCTCTGCGGATTGTCGGATTGTCGGGAGAGTGCAACAAACTATAAATGCGGAGAGAATTTTGGTTTGAGGGGAGCATGTGGCAAGTAAACAAATTATGAACACAAATTTTGTCTCCCACTAGTTAAGTTATGCCTAAATGGATGGCTATTAATTTTTTGCTTCATTAGCTAAAAGTAATTTAATTTTAATTTAGTTTTTAGGGTTCTACACATTTTATTTTATGTAATTAGATTATTTTAGGGATTTCAATTTTATTTACTCAAAAGTTAAAAATCTTGGATTTCAATTTTATTTAGTCAAAATTTAAAAATCTACAGTATCATGAATTTAATTATATTTTTTATTTTATTCTTCAAACTTACAATATTTTAATGTATTTTAAATTATAAAAGTATTAGTATTATTACATTAATTAATTATTTAATCATTATAATCATTATTATTATATTATTTAAATATTTAATATTTAATTTTGAAAATTTATATTTAAATTTTAAGTGAAAATATGAACATTGAATATTTAATATTTCCTATTATATTAAATATACACCCTAATAATTTTTTTATAAAACAATAGTGACAAGAGTTTAAAGACTATTTTGTTACTTTGTTTGTATTTAATTAAATCTTTCCATGTAAATATTGAAATTAATGAATTTAATTTATTATTTACAAACCTAAAAACCTAAATCAAAACCTATTCGTAACAAATTGAAAATATTAAAAATGGGTGCAATTCACCTAACTATTACCATTCAACTACCCAAACTGCTTTTACTCCAAAATTTTATAAATACCCTACATTTCCCAAATCAAAATTATGACGAGGACAACCAAGTTATGTAGGTTTTGTACATTTATGGAGATATCTCCGTTTGCAGGTGTTGTAAAAAAAATTAATTTTTTTAAAAATTATTTTTTAGTTCACGGGCCTTTTAGCCCCTTTATCCAGCAGTATCATTGTCTTTGCTATAACTCTTTTATAGTTCATAGTATATTAAATTAGATTTTATCTATTCCCTTGTGTTCGTGCAAGTTTTTCAATTGATTTGGGTTGGTGTAGTGGGTTGTTACTTTGTGCTGTTTATTTTAAAATATCAAACTTTAATATTTGATGGCCTGTTTTTAATGCTTCAAATAACAAATCCTAAGCTAATAGTCTTTTGTATGTGAACATTATAGTGCTTTGAAAATTTTCTCACGTCGTAAAACAAATTCACTCCAGGAGCTTGTGCCAAGGAAACTATAAGTAGGTCTATTTTTAACTAGTTATTAATAATTCTTTTCTCAACCAATGAGAATTGAAATAGTTTTTCTATTTAAAAAATATTTAGCTATTGCTATTGTATAGATGCAAACATTATAACAAATTGAAAAATTATTTTTCTTTAATCTAATTGGCAAAAAAAATTTACATGATAAGGGTGATTAATGCGCATCCATTACAATAATGGCGGTAATATTGCCTTATGGAAAGGAGTGGCAGTTAATATATTATTTTATTTATGCTTAATAATAGTATATTTTTAAGATTTTATAACTATATTTAGGAACATGGCATCACTTCATTTAAATATTTTCCATCACACTAGATTTTTAACTGTTGAGTAAATAAAATTGAAATCCCCAAAATAAAAGTATTTTTCATGACACTCTAGATTTTTAACTCTTGAGTAAAAAAAAAATTAAAATCTCAAAAATAACCTAATTTCATAAAATAAAATAACACTAAAATTTTTCTTTACAAAGCATGCATATTTTTATTTATTGATTTCTTTTCACAGCTATTTTATCAAAAAAAATTATTAGAGTTTAAATTTGTTTTATAACTATAGTTAGGGTACTACACATAAATAACCTAATTTCACTAAAATATTTCTTAACTATTCATTTGATCTTAACCATTGATGTCTAATTATTAAATGAATGCACCCAAAATTATTACTAAACCACAATATTAGATTAATTAAAATAATTAAAATCATGTTCTTTAAGTACTTACTATTATTACTTAAATAAAAAATTAAGTGACTAAGATAAAATACTAGTGATGTAAATATGAATATGTTATTGTTATTATATAATGTAATTATTCTTCAAACTTACAATATTTTAATGTATTTTAAATTGTAATAGTATTCAATATTATTACATTTTAATATCTTAGACAAACATTTCAAATCTATCCACACTGTCATTATATTATGTAATTATTCTTCAAACTTACAATATTTTAATGCATTTTAAATTGTAATAGTATTTAATATTATTACATTTTAATATTTTAGGTAGACATTTCAAATCTATCCACACCCAGCTAGGTTTACCCAAGACATTTTAACTCTTCAAAAATTAATTTTTCAATTATTGGAATGCAATTTGTTTATACAACCAATATCTAATCAACAAAAAAAATTACAACTAAATAAATACTATATACAATCAATAGCTAATCAATAAAAAAAATTACAACTAAACAAATACTATAATAACAACACTACAAGGCAGGTACTGGCCACTACGTGGCACTTGTTTTACTTAAGAGACATTTCATTTACTATATTTACTTTCTCTCCAAAATTATTTATTACATATTTTAAGTAAATAACTATTTCACTTATATCATGCATTATATCACATGGTTAAATAAGTTTAGGTATATATAGATAATGATTTATTCTGATATCACTATTATGTTAAGTAACTATTTTATATTTATATTAATAATATATGATTTTTTCTTGGAGAGTAAACTTTGAAAGTTAAAAGTGAAAATAAAATATAATATTAAAATTTACTAAAGGTATTGAAAAAACTTGGTTGTAATTATTTTTGTTCACTCTTAAGCACACTCTCTTATTTTAATTTTAGGATGTTGGAAATCAAATAATTTTATATATATTAAAACTTAGTGGTTTGAAAATTAACTAAGGGAATTAAATATTGGTTTGTTCCAATATAAATGGTTGAGTTGTTTGAGTGATTGCTATATTATGGGCTTAAATTATTGTTTTATATTTATATTATATCCATTGTTTTATATTCATATGCTATTAATATGAATATGAATATAGAGTTTTGGATGGTTGATTAGCATATTATATCTTGGTATTTTATATTGGTGATTAATATTATTTTATAGTTATATATTTGAGTATAGTATAGTTGGTGAAATCTTTCAAACCAATATAAAGAGTTCATATAAATAATTTTAAATAGTTGGTGTTAATAGCTAAAAATGCATTTTAAAGTTAATAGGCTCATAGGTGGTGAATATATATGATAGAAATGCATATTAATTAAATTGTATTTTAGGAAAAAAAAATTTGTCCTCACTAGCTAACCTACACCTTGGAAGCAATTTGAAAATTTTACTTAAAGAACATTAGGGCTAAGAATTGGTTGTGGCTATCTTTAGTTTAATGTGACCTAAGAAATCTATAGATGGACATTGTGACTTGGAGAAAAATATTTTTTTTTGTTAAAATGAAGAATGAAATATAATGATGCAATATAGTACAATGGCTTTATAAAGCCTTATTTTCCCATGTATAACTTCTTATAGAAATGTAGCTTCCCAAATCCCAAAACTAACACTATTTACATAAACTATAAACTAACTAAATTATTTAATCTAACTATAAACTAACTATGTAAACCTTATTATTCTAACACCCCCTTTAAGGTTTACATGTAATAAAACCAACATTCCCCCTTTATTACATTATCTCGAACAAAGGACGAAACACTGCAAGGACCGAACACAACAACCCTTCTAGAGACTTTGATGAAGCACCTTCACCAATCCTCCTCGCTCACCCAGGAAACACCAGATTGATTCCGTCGATCTCCTGACTGTAAAACCTACAAAAGTTTGTACAACATGAGAGAACATAAAGTGTCCCCAACCTCCTTGCACAATGAGACAACAACTTTCCTCTGAAAGTCCACATCTCCTCCGAGTGTGTCAAAATACCTCCTCTAGTGCTACACATGAGAGAACAACTCTCCTCTGAGAGTCCACATCTCCTCTGAGTGTGTCAATATCCCTCCTTTAATGCTGTGAAAACAATCCCTCCTCTACTGTACAGAACCACTGTGAATACACTAATCCCACCTATTTCAAAGATTACAATATCCACAAACTAAGTAAATGTAGATACACTAACTCCACCTATTTCAGAAGTTACACTATCCACACATACTACCACAAAATGCCAAGACCCCCTTGCTCCATGAAGGGACAAGATAGAAAATGGGTGCTCCTCATGCAATGAATCATCCCTGAGCGAGAAGCTACCTCGGGATGACGAAAAACCTCTTGCCTCCTATGCCTCCTGCGTCCAATCAATTTACTTAGTCCTTATTGACTAAATGCATCATTAAAATCTTCAAAAGAATCTTCAAAAACTTTGTTAGATATAATATGGATAGCCCAAACAATATTTGATACACATGTGGCCATAATTTCAATATTTGATAATACACCCTTACAAATATTTCCTTCGAAAATTTAGACCCCTTAATCTAAACTCTAACTCCCCTTATATCTCCAATTACAAAATACACTTATTTTTTAGAAAAATAAAAAATAAAAATCTCCACCTTCCGTTTCTTTTTAATCTTTTTATTTTACTCTCCTTAAAATTTCCCCTCCTCTTTCTAAAAATATTACTTTCTTTTTGAAATCAAACTTCCAAAAAAATATAATAGACTTCAAGTATTTTTTAAGCTTTAACTTCTCCAATAAAAGCAACTTTTAGAAAAGAAGTAAAACATAAATGAGTCTTCTCTCATAAAAAGCCCATATAAATCTCTAACGTGACTCTTTTATTTTAAAAGATTTTAGTCTTCTTTCCAATAAAAAAAAATTCTGCCCCAAACCTCCTCCAATTTTTCACATCGCCCAAATCAATCTCCAAAAGATCTTTCTCTTCACCGATTCATGCTTGAGACTTCTATTCAGCATGTGAAAGAAGACTTCTATTCTCAGCGTAAATAAGTAATCAAAATTTTTAACTATATAAATGGAGTTTTAAATTTTTTTGAAACATTTGACACAACTTAAGACAAATTCCCTCGAAACTTAAGAAATAAAAATTCTTAACTATATCTGCACTTTACACCTCTCACAATTGTGTTGCGGTTGAAATGAGAGCTAGATTACGGAATCAAGACCAGAATTAAATAATGAAAATCAAACTTACATCCACGGAGCTTATCTTCACTGTATTTGAACACTTAACCATCAAAACCTACCAACAATCACATCGTTACAATCGGCATAGCATCCCGAGTTTGACTCTGCAACTGACTCTACATTATTTTTGCCTTTCTATGTGCCCTCAACAATTACTGCTATAAACATCCTTAGTCTCTGGTGGTTTTATATGAATCAAGTCACTAAACAACTTTGTAATCGATGCGATGGCGCTCTCATGCAGATCTCTATGCACAACAGTAAGATTTACTCCCTTCTTTTATCACATGCCTACACGCCCTTCTTTATCATACACCTGGACATTGAGTGTGGGATGCAACCATCTTTGCTCTTCTACATTCACCTGAGATTGAATGAAGCCTTCCAACGTCGTCTTACATATGTCAGATCACAAACAGATTTCAGATACACAGGCAAAAGACTTTCACTGCTCTGATACCATATTAAAATGGGTGAGCAAACATACATCTGGTCAAACCATCTTTGCACAGTAAAATCAAAAATATAGAATAATATATTATTGTCTTGGGATCATATTGCAATACAGTACAATGGCTTTATAAAGCCTTATTTTCTCCCAAATCCCAAAACTAATACTATTTACATAAACTATAAACTAACTAAATTATTTAATCTAACTATAAACTAACTATGTAAATCTTATTATTCTAACAAGTAATAATATACTTATTGTTAGCAAAACCAACATCTAGATTTATTACCTAAAGTCTAACCTAGGTTACATTGTGGGCCCCTAACCCATGAGTTCTAAGGTCATTTTCACATCTTAAAATTTCAAAAATATGATGTTTGAATGTGATGGTTCGAATGAAACACTGCTTTTATAGATTATGAAACCAACAGGATTCTTTTATGATCAAATATGGGGACATGTCAAATCTCATAGAAGGAGAGATGATCTATGATAACAAACTTTTATGGATTATAAATTTTTCTACAATATGGAAGTTAAGAAAGAAAACTAAATTATATATTACTATAAACCTATTGTACAAATTTGATTTAGAAAAGAGCAAGTAGTTTACGGTACAAAGATGATCACCACTTTCATGTGATGTTTAAATATTCCACATGTTTCTTTTATAAACAGTTTTAGAGACTCTCAAGAAATTCAAACTAAGCCTAAGTTGTGAAAGACTTGTATCGAGTATTTTTGACAAAACAAAACTATAACATTAGCTCAAATCCCAAAACATAGTTGAAGGTCATAAGAACAAAATACTTGACCCCTTTATTGTGACTATAACCCAATTGACTTACACATACTAGGTACATGAATATTTAAATGGATTTTTTTTGGCTAATTAGAAAAGACAAAACTTATATTTCCATCGCCAAGGTATAGCATGAACATGTCCTAATGAAGCAACAGTTGTAGTTACAAAATTGTCAATTCAAATGTCATGTAATACCCCACCATGCAACCCTAGAGATAAGTCAACTAAAGCAATAAAAAAGGTAGAAATATTTTTTTTTTGTAATAGAATTAACCAATTTAACATAGTCTAACACAACAAGTTAACTACATCTCTAGGGATAACATGACTGCATTATTGAAATTAAGCAATAACCAACAACATACATAACTCATTCAAACATGATTATATTACATGATCTAACTAACAACCACAGTTGTTCTAAATCTAAATGAGTACACACACACGCACAATGAAGTAATGTCTACCCAATAATGAACTCAACCGGGGGTTAAGATTCTGATTTACATATTTTATCATAGCTCTAGAGTCCTACATGGCTTATAGATCTCAAACTACACATCTTAGTAAACATTAGTCCTGTATAGTTATGGATTACACATTACAAATATCAATTGTATGAAATGACAAACCTAAGGCCCTAAGGGGCCAACCTAATGTCTCGGGGGCTCATATTGGCTTTGCCTATGTACGCGGAGCGCAGAGACTTCGTAGTTCGGGACAATGAACTTAAAATCCACAAGATGGAACCAAACATAACAACACATGCTATCATAAAATAGTTATCTATCTTCACTAATTGTCTACATAGAAAAGATTCATAAATTGACCCCAAAATATTTGGATTTTACAAAGGTAGAAACTCATAATTTTCACTTTTAAATAATGAGGAATAGATATCCAAAATTATTCACCACCTCAAGAAGAGCTAATTATCTATTTGCAACATAACATGTTCTTCCTTAAATAGCTTCTTGCATATACAAGTAGCCAAGAACTTAAACCAAGTCATCCTATTTCTATTCCACATCTACACTTCATTCCTTGATTCTTTTTGTGTAGTCAAAATAAGATAGGAGATAACTTACCTTGATAATTCTAATCCTCTTAGTAAAACAAGACGTATTAGAACTGTTGTTGAAGAGCTTCATAAGGGTTTGTAAGTATAATTAGAACATAAATCATACTAAGCCACACAATATATGGAGTAATTCTCAAATTTCAAAGTCACAGATCATTCTCCTAGTGATCATTACACTATCTCTTGACATATTAGAAATTACGATAAAACTTCTATACTTCCAATTGAGACATTAAACTAATCATTTTCTATTTTAGATAATACTCCAACCAAGTCATCATTTGAAGATAATTTACCCTTTTGCTATCTCAGTATACCTCACTCCATTCAACGGTATACTTTAAATTAACAATGTATTTTTGTACATTACTACTGGAATAAAACTAATGTCTTTATATTTATGAAAATAAATTAAATAGATAATTAAATAAATAAAATAATTATCTAAATTAGAACAAAATAAAGTAGATAAAAAATTCAAATTTAATTAAATTCTCCTCTCCAAAATACATGTAAGGTTAAAGTAACATATTCTAAATTTTACTTTAAGTAATATCATTAATTTGCTATGCTAATTCCTTTCTTTTAAAAGGAAATATAATGCTGGTTTATTTATTTACTATTAAGTGATACGAATCTTTATCTTAACTTATAAACTCTCTAATTTAGCTTTTATTTAATGATTCCATATAAGAACATCAATAAAACACATACAAATGAATAAAGTTTAATCATACATAACCATCGATATAAATAAAGATTAAAATTAATGTTAACTATTGCTAAAATGTCTCAAGCATATTAAATAAATGAATTAACTATAACTTAATCCTTACACGTGTATGCAACAACAGGTCTCTAAGCATGCTAAAAATAGGCACATAGCAAGGTTTATTTTCTATTTGATAGAGCACCTAAGAAGATTTCATCTCAAGGAATTTTTGATAAAAGTAAAAGGCTTTGTTGAAGGTTTTAGAAACTTCAAGAACCAGGTTAGCGAACTGCTTGAGAAAATACATATGTTGATGATGTGCAAATTTGGAATTTATGTAAAGATTTAGAAACTTTCACATAATGCAACAACAGGAGACAAGTTGAGTTCCACGTAGGCTTGTAATAATTTCCAATAAAGAGATCTTGTTTATGAGAATGCAGTGAATTGAATACATGATTTTAAACCTTTTTAGTTTGTGATTAGGTTATATTATTTGGACAAATAAAAACCATTGATGCTTAAACATAAGTGGTTTCAAGTTCATGATCTATGGATGTAATATGATAATAAAAGTTTCCCATAAGGAGAATATTGTTCTACTCACTAATAATTAAATCTAGTCACTATCTATGTTGAATAAATACAGGGTTTGTACTTAAGAAAATTAACCTTGCAGTTGGAAGAGATAAGTTGCTTCTGTGAATAAAATAAGTGGTCTTATCAAGGACATAAGTCTAATCACAATAAATATAATTAGGTTAACTATAATAACTAGAGACTATAATTAGGTGAATAAGGAATAAATTATTTAAATGATTATGGATTTATGTTCTTTGCTAAAAGGTCTGGTTAAGAAAAGAGGAATACCTATGTTTTCATCATTCGGTAGCTCTTCACATAAGGCAGAGGTTAATAATTCAACTATTTTCAAGAAATTTTATCCCTTTTTAGAATATGATTATTCTAAAACCCTAAATGTTCAATTATTCAAAAAGGTTTGTTCAAAAAGAGAGTCAAATCCTTTTTTTTTGTTTTAATATTCGAAAGGCATATTTATTCTCTTTTCACATTATACACATGAGGTGGAGATAAATACAATAGAACAATGTTGGAGTAAATCACATTTAATATTAATAATTAAACCTTATCTTTTAAAAGAAAAAAAATCTATATAAAAAGCCCGAGAGATCACTAATGAAATATAGTGCCTTTCCCAATTTATGTATTGAACTGTTACTTTATGGATTGGATTGGAAGGAAAGATTCGTAAAATAATTAAATAAAATAACTCAATTTCATTTCAACCAAAAGAATAGAAAATAAAATCTATAAATTATTATTTTATATAATGCGCTTACCACGCTTCTCTATAAATAAAATATAGTACTGGAAATAAACCCTATAAAATAGTATATTTTATACCAATAAATAAAATGTAGTGTTGGAAATAACCTTTATAAAATATAAAATATTGTACCACACTTGTAAATAAAATAGAGTGATGTAAATTTAAAAGATAGTATAAAATATTATTTTATAGCACTATATTAAACCCTAACAAAATATAATTATAAACAACAATGAAAAGATAATAATTTAAATTTCATTGTGTAGAAAACATAAGTAAAAATTGGTGACAAAATCTATAAAATATAATGCACTTACCATTCAATTAACTTCTGTTCTTCGGGTCTAAAATATTGTAGCCACCTTAAAAAAAAACTCCATTGAAATTTATAATGCATAGTGTTCCCAATAAAGTAATTTCCAAAAAGATTAAAAAGCCCCCCCCCCCAAAAGGAAATTTCCTCTAAAGGAAATTTCCTCTTTAATAAATAATGAAGGGAGGGAAGTTATTTTTCCCACTCCTGTACAAAATGAATTTACAACCACCCCAATTAACTACCTAACTAACCCTTATTAAAAAAAATAAAATATATGCAACCAACATAATTTAAACATACACACAATAAATAATTTTACATTGATTAAAAGTATTTCATTTAAAATCACAACAATATAATAAATATTCAATTTTACACAAACGGGTAAAACCATTTACCCACACTCACTCACATAATATGATTAATTATATAACCAACTTTATAATATTCTATTATTTACTATATTATTATTATTTCTTAATTATAATATTACACTATAATTTATTTTATTATCAACTAGGATTATATATTTATCAATCTATTTTAATGCATAAGATAACCAAGGCATATTATCAAACAAATTAAACCAAAAGCCAAAACAATTACCTAACCACTAACCAGGGTCAAAAGGCAAAACTTCAAGCAACACTGACTGACCACAAAACTTCAAGCAACCCTGACTGACCACCGATAGTACTTGATAAGGTATCAAACTAGGTACTCATCCTCTTCGAGGATGATGGTTAGGGTGGGGGACCAAGTGCTATCTCTAGTCAACTACTTCCATTGGGTGCAGGGCACGCTCAAACCTGCCAATTCAGGTGGAGTCGATGCCTGGTACCTGTTCACTCAAACATACAAGTTAGAGCACATGTATATAATAGCCAAAGTACTAGGGAAGGGACTCTAGCAATCATATCTCATACTCGTATGTCACCCATACGTCCAATGGTATGATGCCACCCTTTCCACCTGTCCTAACAACATACTACTACATCACCTTATCCAAATAAATCTCTACATAATAATAATAACATAACAATATGCATCATGCTCCCAAAAGTATTAACAAAAGCTCTTGTTCCATCCTCATCATCAGGTTCCTTAGCCAAACTACCTGCACATCCAAGGTGAGAATGGAGGGGCGCTACATGTCACATAGTTGGTAGTGGTTGTTTCTCATTATTGAATGCATATTTTGGTTGTTGTAGACTTACTACTAGAGTGGGTGTATTTTGGCCACTTTGGTATGACATGTGGTCATTGATTATACACTAGTATTCATGTAATATATGTTTCAATCCACGATTATAACAAACACAATTTGAAAACTCAAAGAAGAGTAGACAAATTGGTAACATATTTTAAGAAAATCAAGTTTTAGATCATTATTTTGGATTTGGATAGTAAAACTAAAAGACTTTGAATTGAGATAATGTAATCCATTTATTTTATAGTAATAGTCATAATTAGGTGGTTGAACAAGGAAAAATCAGATGAAAAAAAGGATAACTACGAAGGAAATTCAATTCACTCAATTATTTAAAATAAGGAAATATTAGACCTAGTGTTTTCTATGAAAGTGCTAAATAACCTTGTACATGTGCTTTGTGAAGTATTATATAAGCCTAAAATCTTTGGAATGTTATATTATATCATTGATTATTTGTAAATCTATGACAAGGTGAAGTACATGTTAGTTCTCAATTTAACAAACTTAGGTACTATAGACACCTTACTGATAGCATTAAATTGATGTAAACAAAGTTCTTTTGCATTTAGATCCTTGTTGGATTTAGCCTTGTCCCAAAGCCCTGTTTAAATGACTATGTGAAGTGATACAAACTTTGTGTAGAGGTAACTGTGCACTTGTTGCCATTCAAATTGTACTTGGTACATGAAGAGAAGATATCCATGTAGTCTGAAATGCATGATTATCATCTTGGAATGTATTTTGAATATGTATGTTATATGACAGTCAATGGTGAGTGAATGGTTAATATACAAGGCATACGATTGAAAAAACACTAGGAGGGGCTCTGAGAGGTCGAGGGTTTCTGTTTCCTTCTGCATGCCTCTTGGAGGTCTCCCCTCCCCGGATTCACTCCATTGATTGCCTGTAAGTTGCTTTGTTGTAGGTTGGATTATTTTGCGTTGAGTCTAATTGTCTTTATTGTTTGTTTCTACCTGTTTCTTATACTATTATCTTTAATATAAAGTTGTATTGTTTAAATATAAAAGTTCATTTGGAGGGGAGAATTCCCACCCCTGCCAAAGGTGATGTTGCATCAGATTTAATGCGGTCGGTGGCCGTAGAGGGATGTGGCCTCTTTGGCCACAACATTAATGGCGTATCCAGGCTCACCTAAAGAAGTAGTTAATACTTGAGTAATGAGGGGAGGCGGCTGTATAATGAAGTGCTCACTACTGATGATGCCGCGCCTCCACCCAAAAATTATAGGTTTGAGGAGTTTGACAGAGTTGCAGGGCTTAGAAGAAGCGGTGGACTCGCCAATGGAGGAGCATGTGAGGAGAAGGGAGGAGTCGAGGCACTAGGTAAGGAACCTTCTCTCACCCCTGGTCTTGTTCTATGTCCTAATGAGAAAATGGTTTATGTAATTAAAAATGAAGAGTCAAGGTTGAGAAATATTGTTGTTTTCTTTATTTGTTTGAATCTTGAAATGCTCCCCTCGAGGGCTTTTTTTGATAGATGGTTGTATTCAGTATGGGGGAAGAAATTGGCAGTCAGGGTCACATTTTGTAGGATGATTCAGAAGGGACTTTTTGTTGTCTTTTTCAAAATCCATGAAATGCAAAAAAAAGTGTTGAACAAGGGGTTCTGGAATGTGGGGAAAACATTGTTCAAGGCTCTAATGTGGACTTATAAAGCCTCTCATGAGGAAATCAAGTTTTGTGCCACCCCTCGATCGTTTATTATTAAGAATGTGTTGGAACAACTATGGGCTTTCATCCCACAAATCATTTCTCCAATTGGGGAAACGCTAAAAGTCGAAGAAGCTAATATTACTCTCCCACACATGGATGTGCGGGCTCTAGTTTCTATTAAGCCAAGAATAGAGATTCCTAAGTAGATAGAAATTAGGGGGCTTGATAAATCTATTATTTGTGATATTTGGGGTCTGGGGGGGCTAAATGCCTATTTTTTGTGTAAATCATATGGCCACCAGAAAAAAGACTACCCAAAAATTCTTAACCCTAAAAATGAGAGGAAAAAAATAGAGGTCCATGAGATAGTTGAAGAAAATCTACCTAATAGGCATACAGATTTTTTTGAGGCTATTGAACACCATAAATCTGGTGTTGTTAGGGAAGAAACGGATGATACCCATAAAAATTTGGAAGTGGAACAGAATGATAAGGATGGTGGGGACAATGTCCTCATAGAAAATATTATTGAGGTCAGTAGAAAACTTAGTGAAATGAGTCTCGAGGAGGGGGAATGTAGTGTTAAAGCTGGGAATTCAAATGAAAATCTTAAGCCCCTAAACTCTGCTTCTCCTTTTCCTTCACAGGCTTTAGATGATGTTCCTCCTTTGGTTATTGAAATGCCTATTGGGGGGTGTCTCCTAAATGGTCAGAACCAGAACCCTAATGCCCTTGATTTTGTTGAAGATCTTGCCGTTTTAAATGAAATATTATTGGATAAAGACTTGTCTAGTCAGCCTCAAGTATTGACAAATAAACCTAGCCTTGCAGAAGTCTATTCTACTGCCAAAGAAAAGGAAAACCTTGAGTCTGATGTCGTTTGTAACCCTAGTGCCCTTCACTGCCAGTCAAAAATAACAAGGATTTGCCCTGAAATTGTAGGGGAAAGTAAAAAGAAGAATGCACAAGAACTTGCCTTAGAGAAGATCAGAGAAAAAAGTGGAACAAATGTAGTATCTAACTCAGATAAATGTGGGGATGTCCTTGTGCTACCAGTAGGCTCCAAAACCTACCCACCACTCCAAAAGGTGATAGCAACTTAGCCACTAAAATAGTGTCAAAAGGTTCAGGCCTTCCTAAGCCTGGCAGAAATGAAGAGAACTTGAAAGGTCTGCTTGACTCCCTTTCCTAGGTAAAAATAGAGGAAAGAAAAAAAAAGAAAGTATGTTAAGAAGAACTCCTACAGTACCAAGCAGGATAAGAAAGACAAGATACCTGTCTGTTTTAAGAAAATTTACAAAAAAGAAAGCTAGAAACAACTGACACAGACCAAGCATGAAGTGTTGTTCCTGGAACATTAGGGGTTTAGAAACACAAGACGGGAAGTACATAGTTAGGGAGTTCTGTAACAAAGACAAAGACCTCAATTTGCTTATGCTTCAAGAGGTGAAAGCAACTGGATTCACCCTAGAGAATAATCTAAGATTCATTTGGAGAGAAGCTGAAGTCTTTTTCTCCAATCATGATAAAGGAAAGGGTGGGGTAGCTATCTTAATAGATCAAAACTGGGCCAAATTTGTAACTCAAAGAGGTTGTTCCCCATGTAGCAGATGCATTTGGCTGATACTACAGAAAGATAGCCAAGTATTTGGGTTATGTGTAGTGTATGCTCCTAATGACTACTGTGGTAGGGCTGAATTCTGGAGATGGTTGGCAGATAGTATGCCTAACATTCCTTGGATCTTTGGGGGGATTTTAACATGATAGAAAATAGAGAGGACAAATGGGATGGTAATGTTTGGGGTTGGAAGGGTAATGAAAAGTTCTTTTGGGACAAGTTCAAGAATAAATTCAAATTATTTGATCCCTTGGGGGGGGGGAAGAAAAGTGACAGTAGTGGGTATTGGTACACTTGGTGTAACAGTCAAAAAGGTACCAATAGGATTTATTCTAGACTTGATAGGTTCTATGCTAATGAAAATCTCTTCTACTTCAAGTCAAAGGTTGGCTCTAACTATGTCAGAGTGGTCCCCTCCACACTCTTTGACCATCATCCTATTGTGGCTGAGATTAGTCTTAAATTAGGGCAAGCAAACAGAGGAGTTAGAAAAGATAGTAGGATTAAATTGAATACCTCCCTGTTCCAAGATAGTGATTGTATTGAGGGGATCAAAAGCTTGAGGAGCATTTCTAAATTACTGCATAGTAACTCAAGTAGAGTGTAGTATTGGAGTTCTCTTGTCTCTAACTGCAAGAGCCTATTACAGACTGTAGGAAGAAAATATGCCAAAGATAACAGAAGGGTAGAAAAGCTACTTCAAGAAGACTTCTTAGAATCTGAAAGTAAATTGCAAGCCACTCTTGAAGATGAAGAGCTAGTTAAAAAGTTAGGGGAAACCAAGCACCTATTGAGAAAGTTCCAAACCTACAAGAGTGAAGGGGCTAGGGTTAGGGCAAGGATCAACTAGATAAAAGAGGGGGATAAGGGTTTAAAATACTTTTGCAATTTTCTCGAGATAAAAAAATGCCAAAGAGAATATAGGGTCGATTAGATATTTGCCTTAATGACATTGAAGAGATAAAAAAAGTTTTTACGAAGTTCTAAAAAGAACTTTTTAAAGATGAAGATGATTCTAGGGTCTGTAAAGAAGCTCAGGAAATAGGTAGACACATCTGTCCTAAGAAAGTTACTCCAGAAATGCAACATAGTCTTAAAAAAGCAATCTCAAAAGAAGAAATTACAAAGACAATCAACTCCATGTACAATGGTAAATCACTCAGGTTAGATGGTATCCCTGTAGAGTTCTATAAATCTAATTTAGACTAGGTAGTTGAAGAATTAATGGAAGTATATAGTGAAGCTATGTCCAATGGATCCCTGGGAAAAGATATCAACAGAGGTGTGATAAAATTGCTACCTAAAGAAGGTGAAAAAACTAATAAGAAAAATTGGAGACCATTATCCTTTTGAATGTATCCTACAAAATCTTTGCAAAAGTGTTGGCTTTAAGGCTAACTGAAGTGTTGCCTACAATTATAAATCCCACACAAACAAGAATCATTAAAGGGAGATATATATTAGAAAACCTAGTGACCAGTTGGGAAGCATTGGAATGGGCTAAGATATCAGGTCAAAATGTAAGCATCCTTCTCCTAGACTTTGAAAAAGCCTATGAAAGAATTGAATGGTCCTTTGTTTTGCTAATGTTGGAGGCAATTGGCTTCCCTAAATAGTATTGCAACATGGTAAAAATTTTGTTCAAAGATGTTGTGCAAATAGATGTTAATGGATCTCTCTCTGAACCATTTGCTCTAGAAAGGTCAATTAGATAGGGCTACCCCTTGCACCAGCTTTATTTGTCATAGCATCTGAAGCATTGCACTACATCTTGAGAACAAATTTGATTGGGGGTGTCTTAAAGAGCATTACCCTACCCAGTAAAGATACTCTCCTAAGCATACAATTTACAGATGACATAGCCCTTTACGCCATCATAGAAGAAAATAACTTGAAGCAACTTGATCAAAGGCTAGCAGTTTTCTATCAAGCTTCAAGAGCTAAAATTTCCTTTCCTAAATCAATTTTGTTAAGTTGGAATGAGGATCCCCCTGATTGGTTTAAAACTGATCACTGGCAATGGGGTAACTAGGACAAGCAGGTGAGTTTTTAGGCATACCCTTCTCTGTTAATCCTTCTCTGAAGCATATGTGGGAATGGATGTTTGAAAAAATCAATAAGAATCTTAATATGTGGGATAGACAATATCTTTCTCTTGCCAGAAGAATTCAGGTTTACCAGAAAATTGTGTCTACCTATTCTATCTATTATGCTTCATCCTGGATGTTTTCTAGTTATCAAGCTAACATTATTTAGAAGAGGGTCAGAGCATTCCTATGGTCTGATGGGAAATGGAGGAAGAAAAGGCATGCAATGGCATGGGAATGGTGCTACTTGGATAAAAGGTTGGGAGGGATCGGTCTCAAAGACTTGAAGATTCAAGGTGCAACTCTTGTTGCAAAGTGGATAGTCAAGGCGTTTGAGGGTGATGAGTCATAGAAGGTGCTGGTGGTTAACAACTTGAGATTGGAAACACCCAAAAAAGCTAGAGACTGGAAAGGGATGTATTGAGAATAAGGAATACTAAGAGGGGGGGTGAATCAATATTCCACAAAACCACTTAACAAATTTATTTATCAAATTTCCAAAGTTAATAACATGATAGTAGAATAGACATAGAAACAACAACCATAAATACCTAACACATGAACATCAGAATTTTTACATGGAAAACCCAAAAAGGGAAAAACCACGGTGAGAGTTAGCTCACAATATATTAATATAGCACAATACCGGATTACAATAAGGTTCACTGCCTAAAGAAAGAAAGAAGAAAGAAGAATGGCACACTGCTAAGTTTAGCTTCTCAAATTGCATCTACACATGCATGGTTACAGCTCTAATGAAGCATAGAAATATTGTCTCAAAAGTCTTCATCTCTTACTGCTCTATTTCACTGCTCTACTTTTACATATGAGCAAGATCTCTCTTCTTCTGCTCTTATTATTTCCACACAATCACTTTACTTTGCATGTCACACATACATATATTCACATTCACACCCCACACACAAAAACTGAATTCAATCCCATATATATATCTGCAACACTTAAGATCTTCATATTAGGTCGGCCTACTTAGATGAAGTGTATAGTTAAAAAACTTGTAGCTTGTCGGCCAAATCCATTCACCAAAATACATAGAGGACCTAAATAACATTTGAAACACCTTCTCATATGTCAGCTCCAACTATAGAACCACTTAGGATAAGTTCTAATCAATAGAACTTATGGCACATAAATCAAACTATCATATCGGCCTCAAACACAGATTGTTACTTAGTTCATCTGTCAGACTACATCTCTTATTGCAGACCACAGGACTTGCTCAAAATCATGTCAAAGACTTCTTAAACATCACAGATCATACCTTTAGAACCGCAAAGAAAAATATTCTTTAGCGGCAAAATGTGGACCACCAGAACTCAAACTCTGTCACAGTTAAACTTTATCAAACACCATAGCGATACTCAGCAGCTTGCAACTATCTTTCTGATGGACTTTAGATCTTACAACTCTGGATTTAGATGCTTCATATAAGTGTTTACAACACCTCAAAAGCGCATAACAAGATATACAACACGAGAGAAATGCGGACCAAAAAAATTGTGTGTTTTGCCTTAATTGTCACTATGATCTGTTCTACTGAACTTAGGCCATTTGAAGATGTACTTACAGAACCGATCAAAAGCTAAAACCTTGGATATAAGATCATCTGAGAGTTGGGAACATCATATCAGTACCACAAACCCTAGTCCTCAATTGCAGACCAATACCAATCCAAACACTGTTCTTCTGTCTCTACCTCTATACATTTCCAATACTTAGCCAATATGACTAAGTCTTCTTTATTGGACCACAAACTCTATTCCAACCTTGTTTCTTTTCTTGTTTCCATCAATGACAACACTCAATTATCCAACATAGCAGTGTCTCTTTCCAACAATCTCCCCCTTTGGCATTGATGACAACACTTAGTGAAAAATGCTTTTGTTGCACTCCCTTACTATGTACACTCTGTTTTTCTATTCTCCTTTAGACGTATACTTATTTTTCACTAGTTTTCCTCTCCCCCTTTGACATCAATGGCAAAGGTGGGTGAACAAGAAAAATTGTGTCAAATTTTTTTTCAAGACTATCATATTCTATTGCATATATACAAATACACATTTGTATCTTAATTTACAATTGAAGGTAGAATATCATTATAGATAGTCTTTATCAAAGCTATCTCTCTATTCCAACTATTCCTTGCAATCTCCAAAATATGCACATGGCTATTTATCAAAAAGACTAGCTTTTCTGCCTTCTACACATCTAATGGTGTATCAATTAATGCTTGTGATTTCAAGGCTTCATCTGCCAGATTGGTCATCCAATCAATTTTTGGACTTATCAACCCCCTTAGTTGGCACAACCTGTCTTTGATTTCTTCCCTTTTCTTCATCAAAATGCTCAGATCATTATGAATATGTTACAACCTATGTCTCTTTGGCACTTATTGACAAAATTGTCGGATTATGTCTTAGAAATATTAAGCAGTTTGAGTTCCATGTCCTTGATTTTATCTTCTAATTCATTTGTAACCTCTAGCCAAGATAAACAAAATTTGTACAAGTCACAACCTTCTTTTATGGCACTTTGTATACCTTTTATTCCTTGGTCTAAAGAGATTTTATCATTGATCAACATGGTTTTTAACTCGACTAATCTTTTCTCATCAAATTCTTTTTTGACCTTTGTTTCTACAAATTTTTCAAAGGATTCAAAATGATTACTGATTGATTTTATCATACCTTTTAGTTGATCAGTAGATGATGTTGAAGTGTCTTTCTAGTATTTAGGCATCAATTTTCCCAGTACATTAGACACTGCTGTAATGAGCTTATTGTCTTGCATGTGAGTTTTCATCAATTCGTCCTATGCATTTACTTGGGAAAATGATAGTAATTCAAATTTATGTTCCAGAGACAAGGAATTTATATTTAAATTGGTTCTTCAAGAAACTTTGGTGGATCTAGGATTTGTGCACTTTGTAGCTTTTCCAAGGGTTTTGCAATAGTGTCTCTTGCCACTTTTTCTTCACAAAGTGAAACTTTCTTTCTCTTCTTTTCTTTAGTTGTGGCTTTTGTAATGATGAGGTCCTTATTCTTTTTCTGGGACTAGATGCTAGTCTCTCCTCTTCAGATATTTTATCTTTCCTTTTTGGAGTGCTTGATGTCCATTCTACTAGAGCACTTATAGACTTTGATCCTCCTAATTTGATTTTTGCCTTACTTAATTGTTTATCTGATGTTTTCTCTGACTGCTCAGGCTCCATCAACATTTTGGAAGATAATTATGAGAATGTCCCAAATCTGTCCTCTTTGGGATCAATAGGTTTACTTAGTAGTGCATCAGCTAATTTAGTCAAGACATCTTCTGTAACTTCATAACTTAGTGCAAGGACCCATACAATTCTTGGTTCCACAGCTTCCATGAAGTATTTATCTTTATCCACCATGAATACAATATCCTTTTCATACTTTATCACTACTTTTTTAGGTATCCGGAACCTTCTTAACATTTTCTTTTGAAAATCTTTGAAATATTTCCATAAGATTCCATTCTTCTTATTTGCATTACCCAAACTCTGTAAGTGATTTCTTATTTGAGTGGCTACAAGTATGTGATCAAGCCAGACAATATTTCCTAAACCAGGTAGCTCTCTCAGGAATTAAAAGAGTAAACATGTAATCAATGTTCCATATTTGAAAGGATGATTAGTTTCTTTTGTTCTTTTCAAGTTCACCATTAGTTCACTCTGGAGAAATTCACAAAGGTCATAATCCGTATTGTTTTTTATCATGTCATATGTTGTGTATATAGCTAATGCAGACACATAATTTTCCTTGTTGGAAAAGTATATTTTGTATCCAATAATCATTGATGCAAATTTGACAGTCGGATTCTTAATATCATTTACTGTAAGGGCATTCTTGTCAAGTTTGGCTCCTGTTAGCTGCATGACCACATTGTTCTTCATTTTCTTTATGCCTAGAACTCTTCTAGAGGAGCTCATACCGGTTACATCTTGATAGCTTCTTTAGTTATCAGATAGGGTTCATCAAGCCATAGAAATTCATCATGAATTTTGCTTAGAATAAGCTTGACCCATGCAGAATTCAGAATTGCAGGAAAATCCAACCAGGTGTCAAATTTCTTTTCTCCTAGAGCTTTATATTCATCTTTTAATTCAATCTCCACAGTGGTTAGTTCGTCCAAATACAATTTTCCTAACTTCATGTGATCATACTCTTCTGGACTGATACGAATGTATGCTTTAACATCTTCCATATGCAAAACCCCATGTGGTGTAATTGAAAATGCCCCTAACGGATCATTTTCCAGTGATTTGAAGAATTATTTCTTAAACTTTGGGTGAGGCATTTTCCCTATCTCAATTACACGAGGAGTAAACATTTTCATAGAATAATTTAATTTTCATAGCAGGGTTTTCAGTTTGTAAATACCTTTTTCATTGGATTAGGGTTTTCTTCGCCTAAATCGTTATGAGTTCTTTGAATTTCTGTTGACATTTGAAATCTTGCTTCAATCTCTCTTGGGTATTTGGTAGCTTGAATGCAAAGTGAGTTATGATGCAAATGAGTTTTATTTTTATCCTCTGCACTTGACCTAATCGTCATAAATGCTCATTCTCAAAAGCTACCTCACTTTTCTCTGATAGATACAGTCGATCAAAATTGCTCCACAATGTACCGCACTGACTCATTTTCTTCTGGATTTCATTCCATAAGATCTTCCATATTAGATTCCACCACACATCTTCGTGCCAAATTGTAGCACTATCTATCTGGCTAGGGGTTTTGGATTTTCAACACTGCTCCCCCTGAGCCAGAGCTCCCAATTTACTTCCCAGAGGAAGTATCTGCACCGGATGATGGTGCGGATTCATCCTTGACTTCAATCACATCTTTCTTGATCCAAATCTTGCTCATTTCCTTCTTGGTTTCAACCGGATCAACCTTTTCTTTTCCTTTATCATTCCTTTGCTCTGTTTTCCTATTTTTAGTATGGTAGTTTCATTTTACATTTTTTCTTCTACAGACTCTTGTAATATGTCCATACTTGTTGCAATTGTAGCATACCACATTCCTTTGTCTTTGATTCCTTCTATTGATTGGGTTTGATCTGCATTGATTAGCCATATGTCCAAATCTATTGCATGCAAAACACTTTCATTGAATGGTTGACTATTCCTTGCATTGTAGGAACCATTCCTTACCAGATTTCTGCATTCATTTGATTTGTGACCAATTTTATTACAATTGAAACATTGACCAAAAAGGATGGAACATTTTGATTCTAATTTATTCTATTCCTATACTGAGTAGCTTTATGACCAAACTTATTGCAATTAAAATAATGGCCATTGAAAGCTGGATACCATTGAGCATTTGGCTGTCTGACTGGAGGTCTTCTAGGTCTTCTTCTTTGATTTGTGAAATGGTTTCCTCTATTTTTTTTAAACTCAGTGTTTGTTTGACCAGATTTTGAACTTTCTCCTTTCTCAAATCCCAAACCCTACTTATCATCAGCACTCTTTTGACTAGCAATCATCTCATCAAGATTTGCAGAACTTAGCTTGAACTTTTCTTTGTAGCTCTTGGTTGCATCAGGTCAAATTTTAGAAGTAGCACTTCTTTGCCCAATTTTTCACATTCCTCTGATTTATCCTTAACAACTTGATTCATATGCCTTTCAATTTCTTCCTTCTTTTCAACTTCTAGTGTCAACCCATTTAGGATTTCATGTGCTTCATCTAATTGATCATTTAGCTCCTTGCTTTTCTCTTTGAATTTCTTGACTTGCTCTCTTAGCTTTAGGATGCACTCATCAACTTCTTGAATATTAGCTTTTAGATCCCTGATTTCTGCCTTAGGTTTTTCAACATCAATAAGGGTTGCTTCTAGTTCCTTGTTGCTTTCATAGTTTCCAAATCTTATTGCTGCCATGATTACACTACCCCAGATCTTCCTCAAGCTGTTAGACTTTTTCCAAGGAACCTTTCTCTAATACCAATTGTTGAGAACAAGGAATACTAAGAGGGGGGGTGAATCAATATTCCACAAAACCACTTCTTAACAAATTTATTTATCCAATTTCTAAAGTTAATAACATGAAAGCAGAATAAACATAGAAACAACAACCACAAAGACATAACACATGAACACCAAAATTTTTATGTGGAAAACCCAGAAAGGGAAAAACCATGGTGAGAGTTAGCACACAATATATTAATATAGCACAATACCAGATTATAATAAGGCTCACTACAAGAAAGGCTCACTGCCAAAATAGGCTCACTACCTAGAGAAAGAAAGAAGAAAGAAGAATGGATCATTGCCAAGTTTAGCTGCTTAGATTGCATCTACACATGCATGGTTACAGCTCTAATGAAGCACATAAATACTGTCTTAAAACTCTTCATCTCTTACTGCTCTGTTTCACTACTCTGCTTTTACATAGGAGCAAGATCTTTCTTCTTTTGCTCTTATTATTTCCACACAATCACTTTACTTCCCATGTCACACATACATATATTCACATTCACACCCCACACACAAACACTGAATTCAATCCCATATATATATATCCACAATTACATACTTAGATGAAGCGTATAGTTAATAAACTTGTAGCTTGTCGGCCAAATCCATTCACCAAAATACATAGCGGACCTAAATAACATTTGAAACACCTTCTCATATGTCGGCTCCAACTATAGAACCACTTAGGATAAAGTTATAATTAATAGAACTTACAACACATAAATCAAACTATCATGTCGGCCTCAAACACAGACTGTTACTGACTTAGTTCATCGGTTAGACTAAATCTCTTACTATAGACCACATGACTTGCTCAAAATCATGTCAAAGACTTCTTAAACATCACAAATCATACCTTCAGAACCGCAAAGAAAAATATTCTTTAGCGGCAAAATGCAGACCACCAGAACTTAGACTCTGTCACAGTTAAACTCTGTCAAACACTATAGCAATTGTGTATGAGGAAAATTGACTAATGTTTAAATGATAAATCAAAACAAAATAAATCAAAAGCCCATAACATAAAGAGAACTAATCTAGACAAAAGCTATTATCAATAAATCCAATGAAATAAGAAAGATTTTACCCAGATTTGTGTTGTTCCCTTTGTTGAATGTGGATTGCTTAATAATGCTGCGAAACCATGTTTGCAACAAGCAAGTAAAGTGCTCAAAGTGCTCAAAGATCAATGTCAAAAGATCGTAAAGTTGCTCAATCGATGCGATGTATGCTCAAAGTGCTGTAAATGATGCCTGAGAATAAGTGATCGAAGAGGATTTGTGAAGGAGATGAGGGGGGTTTATATAGGTTTCAATAGAGATTGATCAATGGTCCAGATAATTCAAAAGAATCAACGGAGGAGATAAATCAAATAACCATGATGAATGTGCACACAACACGTGTCAATCCATAAGGATATTTTTATTAAGATATGATGAAAACAAGATTGATTGAATAGATAACTCAACTTGTAATTTTGCCTTTTTTAGAATTCTAAAAATAAGACTGATTATGCACATGAGTTAACAAGATATTTTAAGAGGAATTGGAAGATACTGAAATTAAATAAATAAATTTATTTAATTGATTGTGCATGATAGAGGAATATGAAGATTATAAATAAAATATTTGATTTTATTTATTTTTAGGGGATTGAGATAATTTAAATAAATTTGCATGATTTATTTAAATTTAGAAGAATAATTGATTTAATTAAATAATGTAGAATTATTTAATTGTAGATAAGAGGATTTGTGATAAATTAATTAAATAATTAATTTATTAATTGATGTGGACTTGAATTTTGGAAAGAGGATAATGATTTAATTAAATAATAAAAATTATTTAATTGTGGAAGAATAAGGTTGATTTAATGAAAATTAATTAAATAAAGAAGATTTCTTTAATTAATGTTGAAAGTATGTGATTTAGAAGAAATAGATGAAATTAATTAAATAATTAGATTATTTAATTAACGCTGAATGTAGGTGATTAGACAGATTAGACGAAATGTAAGTGATGTGATGATTTGGTCATTTTTAGGTGTCTACATTTTGCCCCTCTTTGATGCAATGCAATTTACAGCATTGCATCAAAGAAAACGATTGTTGAAGACATGATACAATTTTTGAAGCCCTAGTGTAGCTAGTTGCCCCTGTGTAGCTGGCGTAGGATTCCCCCTCAAGAGGAAAGACAGGGAAGCGGCATAAGGACTGGGTTGACGCTCGACTAGAAGATTGTGTTGGAGATAGGTGAGGTTGGATAGATGATAGATAGAAGAAAGGAGATAGGAGAGAACATGAGAGAAAGACTGTTGATCGATCATTGCTAGAAAACTATATAATTCCATGGGCAAATGAATGGGTGAATGAATGAGCTTGTTGCATTGGTTTTCACAATTGTTTATAAAGAGCAATCCTTATTTTTGATATAGCACATGGATAGTTTGCCACCAAGGTATAAAAGACCAAGGTGCTGTGATATCTGAGTGCATCGATGTTGACTCTGCAAGCAAGTAGTTTGAACTTAGATCCCTTAGACATAATATAACCTTGTTGTACATGTGAATGAGGCATAGTCTTGAACATAAAATAAAATTCAATATATGTAAATGCAAGAAGAATATTAATATGTAAGATGCTAGGTCATAACAAACACAAGATAAATATAATGCTAAGAAAGATACTAAAGATCATTCCTCAAACACAGCACACAAAAGCAATGACTATGCCTCCAATCCGTACTGCATCCCAACATACCAAGATTATAGATAAATCAAGGTAGTCTTGAATAGGTAATAGAAAAGGAACAAAAAATAAACTATAAAGCAAATTGACTGACTTACAAAGTAAATAGACAGCCCACATATTCTCTTGCTAAAGAGGTTGCTTAGGATAGATTGGGTAGGAAAGATAACAGCCTTATCGTAGGAGCAATGTGTCCGTTAAAGGGGGCTATCTACCTAAAAATACAATGTCATGCTATAGGAAATGCCACATGTTGCAAGAGACGTGTGTGTTGGTCTCGACAATAGAACACTCTGCAGAAGACAAGCTTGTTGATCTGGTGCTTTGGTTAAGCTAGATTTAGCTGATGTTAGCAATCAATACACAGGATAGTAGATGACTCTGGAAGCAAGCTGCTTTGCTTCAGGTTTGTTAAGGACATTTGCTTTGAAAGATGCGTGTGCTTACTGCTTAAGCTAGTCAAGTTGAGGCGAATGGATTTTGATAAACGGAAGACTAGAAAGATGACACGGCAATGGATTGAGATGGGTGGAGAATGATGAATCGTATGTGCCTGAGTATGGGATACATCCTTCGTATTCCAGATTGCCTACATACCCTGTATCCACGGGATCAAGGAACATTACGATGGAAGATGAAAGTGATAATATTAGTTCTGGGTAGAGTGATGAAATGGGTCAAGGTGAAAGGAGGGTATCTTATGTACCTGAGTACTGAATACTTCCTTCATATTCCAGACTACCTACATACCCATATCCATGGGATCAAGGTACCTTAAGATTGAAATGAGATGATATGTAGTTCTGGTGGATGTGATGATGTAGGAAACGCGTTGCGAAGATAACAACCTTATCATAGGAATGATGTGTCCGTTAAAGGGTGTTATCTATGGAAAGGAGAACGATTGAAGAGCTTGTTGTGAACCATGAACAAGGAACCACTCCTAGACCTAGGTTAAGGAAGGAATTGCCCCATTTTGGTAGAGGAATTTGCATGGATGACTGACGAAGAAGACATAGAAAGCTTGACCTAGGAAAAGATAGTGTTAACTGTTGACACAGATCAAGACGTAGGATGACGACGATGGACATTGACAAATTTCCAAGCTATACTAGATAGGGAGATGGAAATGCAAATAAGGTCAATGGTTTTATTATGGATGGATGAAGTGTGTTGTGACAACAAGAAATGAACAAGACTTGATAGACGATGGGTGCTGACTCTACACATAGCACCTATTTGCTAGGTTTTCACTATGGTACTTATCCAAGGTGCCTATTTACTAGATTTTCACCAGAGGATGAATTTTTTTGTTTTGTTTTGTTTTGGTTTTTTTTTTTTGGAATACCCTGAGGATCAGGCATGAAACTTCTTGAGATGAACACTGTTAAGTGGCTCATCTAAAGGAATGTCGTCAGGTGTAGCTAAAGTATAAGCTCCTGATCCATATACTGCTGTGATAATAAAGGGACCTAACCAGGTAGGCTCAAACTTGCCCTTCTTTTCTCGGTTTGCTTGATTTCTCTAATTCTCTGAGTACAAGATCACCAACTTGAAACCGTCTTTCTTTGATCTTCTTGTTGTAATTACACCAGAGGCAGTTTTGATAGACATGGAGATGATTAAGTGTGGCAAGGCACCTTTCATCCAGTAGTTCTAGCTCAACTAATCTAAAAGTGCGATACTCCTCTCCGTTGATCAAGTTCTGCATGGATACTCTGAGGGATGGGATCTTGACCTCTATAGGTAGGATGGCTTCAGAGCCATAGACCAAGGTATATGGTGTGGCACCAGTTGGTGTTCTGATACTAGTGCGGTAGGCCCATAGGGCGGGGTTAAGTTGTAAGTACCAATCACGACCAGCTTCATTGACCATTTTCTTGAGGATTTTGAGAATGGTTTTGTTGGAAGCCTCAGCTTGGCGTTACTCTGTGGATAGTAGGGAGTTGAAAAGTGATGTTGGATATTGTATTGTGTGTACAAGGCATGGACATCTTGATTCTTGAATGGTCTCCCATTATCAGTGACAATGGCTTGGGGGATACCATACCGGCATATGAGGTAGTTAAGGATAAACTTGGCTATTTGCTTACCGGTGATATAGGTCATGGGAATGGCTTCAACCCACTTCGTGAAGTACTTAGTGGCAATAATGATGAAATTATGGCCATTGGATGAGGATGGGTGGATTTGTCCTATGAGGTCGAGACCCCATTGAGAAAAAGGCCATGAAGTTGTCACCGGTTGTAGTTCATGAGCTGGTGCATGAATCAAATCTCCATGCTGCTGACATTGTAGACATTTCTTAGCAAACTATGCAACATCTTGTTCTATTGTAGGCTAGTAATAACCTATTCTGAGTATCTTCTTAGTGAGATTAGGACCGGTAGAATGTGTGCCACAGACACCTTCGTGTATGTCTCGTAAGGTAGCTTCAGCTTCTTCCGCGTTAAGACATTGTAAGAGAATACCATCGAGACTCAGGCGATATAGTGTATCACCCAAAATGGTGTAATGGGAGGATCGACAGATAAAGGTTTTGCGTTGGGTGGGTGATAGGTTGGAGGGAAAGGTATTGTGTTTTAGGTATTCATAGATGTCTTCGTACCATGGGGAATTGGGACCAACAAGTTCATAGATGATTTCAGTAACGGGAACATTGACGGCTGGTATCAACAATTACTCGATCAAGAATTTGCATTTCTGTGTATTAGCAGGCATATCAATCAGTGACCCTATAGAAGCCATGGAATCTGCAGCCTTGTTATGCTCTCTTGGAATTTTCTCAAATGTGATGCTAGAAAAATGTGGTTTGTAGGCATCCACTAGTTGCTTGTAGGGGACCAACTTTTCATCTTTTGTTTGGTACTCATCTGTGACTTGGTGAATGACTAGTTGTGAGTCTCCATATACTTGTAATTCTGTGATGTCCCATTGAACTGCTGTATTGAGACCTATGAGGAGTGCTTCATACTTGGAAATGTTGTTGGTGCAAGGGAATGCAAGCCGATATGACTTTGGAATATAGTCATTTTGAGGTGTGATAAACAAGATGCCGGCCCCTGATCCATGTTGTGTGTAGGAACCATCAAAGTAAAACTTCCACATTATTGAGTTGGAAAGAGTGAAGAGATTCTCGTCTAGAAAGTCTGCTACCATAGGGTGTGTATCTGTCATGGGTGCTTCTGCTAGTTGATCTGCTAGGGCTTGTCCCTTGTTTGCTTTACGATCCATATACTTAATGTCAAACTCACTAAGGATCATGACCCATTTAGCTAGTTTGCCTGTAAGAGTTGCTTTTGCTAGTAGATACTTCAAGGGATCAATTTTGGCTATAAGATTTGTGTGTTGGTTCAACATGTAATGCCGCAATTTTTGGGAAGCAAACACGACTGCTAAACAAGCTCTTTCCATCGGTGAATAACTGAGTTCGTATCCCACCAAGGTTCTACTGATATAATAAATTGCATGCTCTTTTCTTGATTCATCATTTTGTGCTGGAAGGGCCCCTAGGGCCAAAGTTGTAGTTGAGATGTATAATATCAAAGGTTTATCAGCAATTGGTGGAACCAATACAGGAGGTGTAGCCAGATACTCTTTAAGCTGATCAAATGTTGCCTGACACTTATAATCCCATCGAAATGAGACATCCTTTCAGAGCAAGTGTTGAAATGGTTGACATTTATCTGCTAGCTATGAGATGAAACACCTAATGGACTGCAACCTTCCTTGCAGGCTCCTTAATGCTTTGAGGTTCTTTGGTGGAGGCATCTCCACTATAGCTTTTACTTTTTCAGGGTCTACTTCGATGCCTCTACAAGATACAATGTATCCCAACAACTTTCCTAATGTTACACCGAAGACACACTTCTTTGGATTGAGGCGCACTTGGTATTTCTCGAGCCTATGAAAGATCTATCCTAGAACTTGTATGTGATCTTCCCTAGAAGATTTAGCTAGTATGTCATCCACATATTCCTCCATGATATGATGAAAGAGGTCGTGGAATATCACTGTCATTTCTCTTTGATAAGTTGCCCCTACATTCTTTAGGCCAAACGACATGACACACCAACAATAATTACCCCACGGACAAGTAAAAGTTGTTTTATGTTGATCTTCTTATGCTATCCCTATCTAATTATAGCTTGAGAATCCATCCATGAGAGAAAGCATTTCATGACTCGCTATGAAGCCTACTATGAGGTCAATGTTCAGTAATGGAAAGTCATCTTTGGGACATAATTTGTTCAGATCTCTAAAGTCATTACACATGTGGATGCACCCATTAGGCTTAGACACAGATACAATGTTTGATACCCAGTCTAAATAATCAATGGGTTAGATGAACTTTGCATCTAACAACTTCTGTATTTCCACTTTTACCAAGAGAGCTATCTGTGGGTGCATCTTCCTTAGTTTTTGCTTGACTGGTTTAACTTTTGGATCAACTATGAGATAGTGAACAACTAGCTTAGGGTCTAACCCTAGCATATCAGTATAGGTCCACGCAAAGTTGATGGTTCTTTGTAAGAAGAATTTGTTAAGATTCTTGTGCTCTATTTCTGATAATGATGCTGCTACGAATGTGGTCTTTGGATTTTGCTTTGTGCCAAGGTTTATCTCTATAGAATCTTCCACTAGGAGAGCTGACTTCTCTTGATACTTAGATGGTAGGGGAAGGTCAAATCCTCCATCCTCAGGTGCCACAGTTGGGTTTTCACCTTTGGATACATCCTTTGTTTTTACTATTTTGTGATCAGGAGGTGCCACAGTGTGGTTTTCACCTAGAGATCTTTCTTTATTTTTACTTTTACAACTGGAGGATTTGGCATTCTCACCAAAATAAGTTGTTGGCTCTAGTTCCATTACAAAACCTACTTTATGATCGCCAAGAGGGATACCCTCCCAGAGTCCCATGAACTTAGCTATAGCTTCGCCATTCTTAAATACATCTATAACGGGGGACCCTTGTTGGTCCCAATCAATAAGTTCAGGGTAGACAAGTGTTACATTCTGGGTGTTGGTGGTGGAGGTTAAGGATACGGATGATAGCATAAAGATAGAGGATTCGGTGAATAGGTCATTCATATGGAGGGAAGAGTCATCAAAGATATCCTCATTAGGCGTCAAATCTGCGATAGAAGTTTTAGCCACCTTGTCGAGGATACCCTCGATGTCCAAGGCATGTGGTACCTTCTTACCAAATCCCAAACCCTTCTTGTCTAGTTTCTTCATCACAATAATGGGTTCCATTGTGCCTTGATTCTATTTCCCAAGGCCACCTTTGCCTTTATAGCCCATGTGTTTGACTATCCTTAAGCCATTACCATATTGCTTAACTGGTATTGTGACCAGTTCTTTCTCCTTGTAGAGCCAAGAAGAAATATCCTCAATATTTTCCTCTTCCAATAATTGTCCCTATTGGAATTGGGTTAGAAATGCTGGGGGAGGAATAGCTACTTTTTTGGTTACTTTGGCAATGGGCAGTTGGCCGTAAGATTTAGGGGACAAAGGCATCTGCCCTACACAACAAGATTTTGAGATATCATATGTTCCAAAGCCTATATCATGGATGTGAGCTTTGATTTCAGGAAGAGGATTAGGTTCACTTGTAGAGGCTTGTGTCAGAGTTTCAGGATCAACATATAGTGGGGATTTAAGGGCTTTGTCATTTTTAGGCACTTGGTTGCAATTCTTATAACTGTCTTGCAAGACACGACAAAATTCAAAAGGATTGGGGTCTCAAGGGATAGTGATCTCTATACCATTGAATGGGAACTTTAGAGACTGATGGTACATTGAGGGAACATCTTTCATTGCATGGATCCATGGGCGGCCTAGGATAATGTTGTAAGGCAGCTCATTATCAAGGACTTGGCACCTGGTTTCCAACATGATGGGTCCTAGTTGTATAGGCAAGTGGATAACACCTTCTGAGCAGCGTTCAACATCATCATATCCCTTGATTGTAATACTTTGATCAATGTTGACATGATCCTTAGAGTATCCCAATTGCTTAAGTAACTTTAAAGAATAGATGTTGAGACCAACACCACCATCTATGAGTATACGTTTGATTTTGTGCTTATGGATGAGAACTTCAATATGAAGGGCATCATTGTGACACGGATCATGGGAAGGGAGGTCTTTCTTAGAGAAGATCACATTGTAGGGTGAAGCAATGTTACCTACTATAGCTCAGAAATCTGTGACCGCTATGTTGTTAGGAACCGAAGACTCTTGGAAGGCTTTTTCTAGCACTACTTTATGTGCGGGTGACAACCGTAGAAGGTCCAAGATAGAGATCTGTGCTGGTGTTTTCCCTAGATGTTCGACAAGATTATAATTGGATTGAGTTGGGAGACTAGGTGTAGGACAATGAATGGTGACACGACCACGACGAGTTGTAATAGCACAATCCGTAGAGTTGCCTTTGATTGTGAGGGTAGACACTCGACTCTCTTCAAAATGACGTACAATGGAGTCAAAGGAAGTTGAAGCATGATTGACACCTTTACCTTTATCCTGAGGAGGAGGTAGACAATAGTGAGGGAATGGTTCCTTGTATATGTTGAGGTCTTTGTTCGTGTGTTGAGCTGGTGGTTCATCTTCAAAAGAGATTTGGTTGCCTTCAATGAGATTTTGGATTAGGTGCTTGAGTTTCATGCATGATGCAGTTCTGTGCCCTTTGCTCCTATGGAACTCACAATATTCATTGTCTCTGTAACATGTAGTTTTGTAAACAGGTTCGCCATATGGGGGAGCATTGGGTAAGGTGATAAGCCCTTTGTGTAAAAGCTTCTGTAGGACCGATTCTATGGGCTCTCCCAAGGGAGTGAATTGACACTGCGGAGGGTAATCTTGTTGAGGTCGCTCTTGTTGTCGTTGTTGTTGGTTTTGATAAGGTTGTCTTTGTTGTTGTTGTTGTCGAGGTGGAGCTTGAATTGGTTTGGAAAGTTGCAGCAGCGTTTGCAATGTTTGGACATGTTTAGAATCGACCACCCCATCGTTGACCACATTTTTATTCTTGTTCCAAAACTTTGGTTTATCGTTTGTCTATTGATGAGGAGAATTGTCTTTCATTTCTTTGAAGATTTTGACTACACCCTTAGCAATGAGGGCCTTTTCAATGTTGATTCCCTTGTATGTGATTTTGTCGAAGGTTGTAGCACTAAGAATTTGCAAGTGAAAACCCAATTCTTGGTTGAGGTTTTGCACGAATATGCTAACAAGCTGCTTTTCAGGTATTTTGAATGGGAATTTGCTAGCCATTTGTCTCCATCATTGAAGGAAAGAAATAAAAGTTTCTCCATTTTTTTGTTTGTTGTTGCATAGATCAGTCATGGAAATCTCATGCTCTGTGTTGTAGGAAAAATGGGTGGCAAATTTCTCTGCTAGCTCATTAAAAGACTTGATACCCGTAGGTAAGTGTGAGAACCATTCTATAGCTTGACCTCCAAGTCTGCGGGGAAAGAGACGCATAAGATATGTGTCATTATGTGAGTCCTCAAAGCAAGCAATTTAGAATTCCCAGAGATGGTCTTTTGGGTCACCTTTTCCTTTGTATTTATCAAATTTGGGAATAGTGAAATTTTGAGGAAAAGGGATCATGGGTAACGACCAATCAAAAGGATAAGGACACACTACTTCTAAAGAGAAGGTCTTCTTGGTGTGGCCAAACGTAAGATTAGATAGTTGTTGTTGAACCTTCGCAAGTTTTAGCTCCATAGTCATGGGAGGGATTGGAAACATCTCCTTTTATCCAAGAAGTGGTTGTTGCTGCCCATATGGAAGGTTGTAGTGTAAGCCATGGGCATTGGTGTTATAAGGGTCGTATGATTGGTTGGGATTGTATGTGTTGTATGTTGGGTTTAGATTGGGTTGGAATTGGATGCTTGGATTTGGAGGAGGTGGGGGTGGCGCTAGGTAAGAATGTAGGCTTTGTGATGGCTGAAGAAAAGAGTTTGGTGGGGGAAAGCTAAAGTTTGGGTTAGGTTGCAATTGCAACATATAGCTTTGGGAAGTTTGGTTTTGGGAGTGTTGTGGGTGGATAGGCAATGTGTTGAAGAAGTTTAGTGCTGATGATTGTTGTGGTGTGGGGACATAGGTAGATGTGTTGTGCGATGGTTGAGGTTGATTGAGGATGAGCGTAGAAGAATGTTGTGGTGGGGGGACATAGGTAGATGTGTTGTGCGATGGTTGAGGTTGATTGAGGATGAGAATAGAAGAATGTTGTGGTTGGGGTTGCATGATCCTGGTTGGTTGAGGGATACAAAGATTTGATGGTGGTGCTTGTTGAGACCTTTGTTGCATGGCTACATAGTTGTTCCCCAGATTGTAATTTGGTGGGAAACCTTATCGTGATGGGGTAACCAATATTCCACTTGCAATTGGTGTGGACACTTTAGGAGGTTGTATGTTTGATCGACCTATGGTGGCTTGCTTTGCTAGCTCTACTTGACATTGGAGAGTCTCTTGTTGGTTTTTGTAGATCTCCATAGGCGTCAAAAGTGGTGATATGGCCCTCTTTCCTGTTGGGTTTTGATAAAGGGGATTCTCATATTGTGCAATCACTCTCCCTTGTGAATTTTGTTCATGTAAGGGCGTGGTCACTGTTAACATGGTTTGGACCGCATGTATGGCATTTTGGGATTTGTTTGTGTCCTTGAGATTGGATAAATCAAAATCTTGAGGTAATTTGGCTCCTTGCTCTGCAAGCAATCGAAAGAAATGATCTTGGTTCTCACTAAGGATTTTGTCGAAGGCGGCTATGTCTCTAGGATCTTGTATGAATTCATCAAGATCTTGTCCATCTTCTTGAGTGGATTGACCTATTTCAAAGTGTTGCTCTTCTTGAGATGGGACTTGATTGATAGTATAACCTTGTGGAACAAAATCTTGAGGCATGCCGATGGTATAGTGAGGTGTACTTACCAAAGGGAGCCTACCTTCTTGAGATGGGACATGACCGATAGTATAACCTTGTGGAACAAACTCCGGAGGCATGCCGGTGGTATAGTGAGGTGTACTTACCAAAGGGACCCTACCTTCTTGAGGATTGTTAGGGTGGTCTGGCTGCGGCATGTTTGGAGAGTCGGTGGATTTTTGTGCAGGTGTCCTAGGAGTAACCTTGGGAGTAATGTTGGATCGACCTGATTGAGGTGTGTGAGGAGGCATTTTGCACTTCCTAGGGACAACTTTATTAGACTTCATAGTTTGCTGGAGTCTAGTGGTTACCATGGAATACACTAGGACAAACTATTGGGATTCTGTTTGTATTTTTGAAAAGACAAATTTTGATGCACAGTTGACTAGACAAAAGGCACTTGTACTATTTGACCAAAAGCGTAGGACTGTGCCACCAAAAGTGAGCTACTATAATACCAAAGGCGATGGATTGAGCTACCAAAGGCGATGGACTAAGCTACCAAAGGTGAGTAATGCTATACCAAAGGCGAGCTACTGTGACCAAAAGCGAGCTACTGTAATACCAAGGGCGCTGAAGTAGGTTTGCCAGAGGCGAGGTACTGTTATACCAAAGGTGAGCTACTGTAATACCAGAGGTGCTGAAGTAGTGTCTGATGTTTGTAAAAGGCAAATTTTGATAGATTTGGTTTTGGTTCTGATTGGATTTTCTTTGGCAAGAGAAAACACAGCAAATAGAGTGGCAAAAAAGGGACTAACAAAACAGATAGTGTATGTTCGAGGCTCACAAAAAGCCTAATGTTTCCACAAGTATAAGACAATTGCAAACAATATCAAGCACTTTTTATCCCTAGAGACAAGGTTTTGTTGTAGTAGATCAGCTCACAACTTAATACTCCGTCAACCAAATGTCATTCCATAAAGGTGTCAGACATTTGTATCTTTGCGAGAGACGATAGGTAGGGATATCTCACCCTCCCCTCAGAAATCTCAAGTAGGTCACAAGAGTTTTATGGCCGAGGGAATACTATCTCTTCTCAAGGGAGCCAATGGTGAGTATCTTGAGGGCTTAAATTGATTCTCCTTGCATTGATGATTACCGCAATGTTTGGAGGTAGATCGGGTAGTCACTATCTAGAATGGTTCTTAGTAACTTTGAGGGACCAACGCCTTACGAGCAATGCGACAAGCTACTAAAATATTTAACCAATCTTACTAAGAGTATCAAACACTTCACTCGATGTGAAAATCATTTCCACAAAGAGCTAGTACACCTCTTTTCAGTTTGGCACCACAAGGTAAGCCTGACATCGATTAGGACTTGGCTTTCACCTTATCCCTCTTATATAGCGGTTCAAATGAAAACTCTATTTAGGGTCATCCCTTTTGGATGAAGTGCAATCCAAAAGCAGGCCCTTCTAAAGGAAGTACTAAAATGTAAGAGCAAGCACATCAAACAAAGGTTCAATTATCCCGTTATAAGAAAAATAAGGTGCAACTAAATTAGGCACACACACGTTTGTAGTTGTATAATTGTCCCTTAGAAAATTGAGGTGTTTTCGCATACATGTCCATTGTCCCTTAAGAAAAGCAATATGTTCCTAAGACTTAGATTGCTAAAAGTGATTTGTTCAATTGTCCCTTAAGAAGACAATATGTTTCTAAGACTTAGTGCAATAAATCAAGATTTCTTCAATGACCGTCCTGCATGAAAATGTTAGAAAAAAACTTTTTTTCTCTGTGTGAATGATAAGAAGCTGCAACAAGTCAATTAGTACCACAAAAACTCACAAGTTAGCAAAATAAATGAGATTTGACCAAAAGCGCTGCACTGTAGTACCGAAGGCAACTTATCATAATACCGAAAGCGCTGCACTGTGTTGCCGAAAGCAATTTGCTGCAGACCACAGGCAATCCACTGTGCTACCAGAAGCGCAGCTCTGTGTTACCAAAAGCACCTTATAATACTACCAAAAGTGATTTACTGTGTCAGATCTAGAAAAAGTTATACTTTATCAAAATAAACTAGGTCCAGATATGATTTCATGGTTGATTTGAAGTTTTAATATATAATATTTGATAGATCTATATCCTGGAATCAAGAAAACTCAAAGGATGCCGCAAATAGATAGGTTAACTCAAATATCAAAAATACTCCTAAATACATCAGCTTAGGAAGTATAAAAAACAATTGAAAGACAAATAAACCAGCTTGTTAGTCAAATCAATGATAGGTATGTGAGTAAAACCCTACAAAATCACCAAAATAAGATTAGAAAAACCTATTTTTCTAAAAGTGCTTTACGATACTACCAATTGCGCTAGACTATTTCACCAAAAGTGTGCTACTGTGCTACCAGAGGCACTATAATATCACCCGAGGGCATTGTACTATGCCTCCAAAAGTGCTTTAAGATACTGCCAATAGCACTTTTCTGTGTCTTTTGTGTTGTTCCGTACTGTACTTAAAAAAATCAATTTCTCAAAGAAAAAGAGGGATTAGTGGGTCCCACCGGGCGTGCCAGAATGTGTATGAGGAAAATCAACTAATGTTTAAATGATAAAGCAAAACAAAACAAATCAAAAGCCCATAACATAAAGAGAACTAATCTAAACAAAAGCCATTTATCAATAAATCTAATAAAATAAGAAAGCTTTTACCCAGATTTGTGTTGTTCCCTTTGTTGAATGTGGATTGCTCAATAACACTGCGAAACCATGTTTGCAACAAGCAAGTAAAGTGCTCAAAGTGTTCAAAGATCAATGTCAAAAGATCGTAAAGTTGCTCAATCGATGTGATGTATGCTCAAAGCACTGTAAAGGATGCCTGAGAATAAGTGATCGAAGAGGATTTGTGAAGGAGATGAGGGGGGTTTATATAGGTTTCAATAGAGATCGATCAATGGTCCAAATAATTCAAAAGAATCAACAGGGGAGATAAATAAAATAAACATGATGAATGTGCACACAACACATGTCAATCCATAAGGATATTTTTATTAAAATATGATGAAAACAAGATTGATGGAATAGATAACTCAACTTGTAATTTTGCCTTTTTTAGAGTTCTAAAAATAAGACTAATTGTGCACGAGTTAACAAGATATTTTAAGAGGAATTGGAAGATACTGAAATTAAATAAATAAATTTATTTAATTGATTGTGCATGATGGAGGATTATGAAGATTATAAATAAAATATTTGATTTTATTTATTTTTAGGGGATTGAGATAATTTAAATAAATTTGCATGATTTATTTAAATTTAGAAGAATAATTGATTTAGTTAAATAATGTAGAATTATTTAATTGTAGATAAGAGGATTTGTGATGAATTAATTAAATAATTAATTTATTAATTGATGTGGACTTGAATTTTGGAAAGAGGATAATGATTTAATTAAATAATAAAAATTATTTAATTGTGGAAGAATAAGGTTGATTTAATGAAAATTAATTAAATAAAGAAGATTTCTTTAATTAATGTTGAAAGTATGTGATTTAGAAGAAATAGATGAAATTAATTAAATAATTAGATTATTTAATTAACGTTGAATGTAGGTGATTAGATAGATTAGACGAAATGCAAGTGATGTGATGATTTGGTCATTTTTGGGTGTCTACAGCGATACTCAGAAGCTTGCAACTATCTTTCAGGTGGACTTCAAATCTTACAACTCTGGATTTAGACACTTCATATAAGTGTTTACATCACTTCAAAACTACATAACAAGATATACAACACCAAAGAAATGCGGACCAAAACAATTGTGTGTTTTGCCTTAATTGTCACTGTATTCTATTCTATCAGACTTAGGCCATTTGAAGATGTACTTCCGGAACCGATCAAAAGATGAAACCTTGGATATAAGATCATCTAAGAGTTAGGAACATCATATCATAACCGCAAACCTTGGTCCTCAACTGTGGACCAATACCAATCCAAACACTATTCTTCTGTCTCTGCCTCTGTACATTTCCAATACTTAGCCAATATGACTAAGTCTTCTTTACCAGACCACAAACTCTATTCCAACCTTGTTCCTTTTCTTGTTACCATCAATGACAACACTCAATTATCCAACATAACAGTGTCTCTTGCCAATAGGATGAACCTTCTGGACACTGTGTTAGGGGACTTTGTTGCTAAACCGGTTGGATCAGTGATCTTTGCCTCAATTTGGAAAGCATGGGAAAAGGTTAAGGCCTACATTAGAAACAGGGAGGCATTGGATATTAAAGAAAAAGTTTTCAATAAAAAAAGATCCATTTGGTGGAACTTGAAACACAAAGACAAGTATCTGGTGCTTCTCCAGGGCTGTTCTATGAAAAAATGGCATAATCTGGCTATTGAATCCTTTGCTGATATTATATAAGGCAGTTCTGTAGAAAGCTAGGGGTAATTAAAAAATGAATCCAAAGTCCTAGATTCTCAAAAAAGGACTTATGGCATTATGTTTAGTGTCGTGAACAAGATCTTACTTCAAGGTGCAGCCCTAAAAGATTTAACATGGAAAGAAGTCAAATGGAAGGATGGCACTGAGTTTGGAAAAGTTAAACCTAAGAAGTTGTATGGAATGCTAACCGAATCCCACTTGGTCATCAACCGCATTAAATCTATATGGAATGTTGGTTTTGAATCCTCTATGGTGTTAAAAGCTTTGAGTGTAGTCTAGTCTAATGTGAATGAACCTAAAAAAAGTTACTTTAATTACTATTAAAAAAATTGGCCTTAGAAAATAGTAATGCCCTATGTCTGGTCTGTAGTGAACCTGAAAGTTATGAGCATTTGTTTTTTGATTGTGTATTTTCCAAAAGTGTATGGACCTTCTTTTTGAAGTCTTTGATAGGTGTTTTTTTTTTGAAAAATGTTTATCCATGTTAGATATTTTATGTGGTTTTGCTACTAATGTGGACATTCATGCAAACTCTTTTTGGAATATTTTTTCTACTGAAATCCTATGGTCCTTGTGGAAGGCAAGAAATGAGAATGTTTACCAGGGGAGGGGAAGATTTCTTACTGAGTCCTTCATTAGGCTCACAACTCAGATGATTGTTGAACATGCCAAGGAAACTATAAGAATACCAATAAAGAGGTTTATGAAGATTTATGATGAAGGAGAAGGGACACTCTATAGACCAAATATTCAGACTGCAGTATTTTGGCCACATGACTATAGGAAACCTGATCCAAAGTTCTTTGAAGAGTACATGAAATCACATAATAGATACAACACTACTAGAACACCAACCAATAGGGAAGAAGATGCAATGGAAAATGTGGATTCTACAAGTCAAAATTTTGATGATTTCAACAGGGTAGAAGGAATTGGTGAGCTGCACTCAGGTAATGCATTGAGGGAGCAGGTTTGGGCTATCCATAAAGAGTTGGAATAGGCAGATCAAAGAAATCAAGGGAAGCAGATTTAGTGTGCTCAGAGCGACAACAACTAGGCTGGAAAATGATAAAACAATACAAACATTACAGTGGATCAGAAAACTTATAAGTTTTACAAAAAAGCATTTTTAACTTGCAAAAAACTTCTAAGTATTACTATATGATGTATAAATTTTGAGGTGGCCTCCTTGGCCACCATGTGATCTCATATGTACTCCATATTTTACTAGTAATAGATATGCAAGTTAAAAAATGGATAGTATAGAACATGTGCATTATTCACTAAGCGGTACATGAGTGACCAAATTGAAAGGTAACAAGATATGAGGTTTAGTATGTAGACTTGCATTAGCTTCTCAATTCCAAATTCATGAAATGTCTCATGTAAAAGTGTATTATAGTTTCGATCAAGTTATTGATTATAAAAATATTTATATTGAATCTAAATGTGATTAAATTACACTAAAAAGTGTTATTGAAAAGATCTAGAAATTTGGAAAATAGAATTATAGATGAAGTTAAAGTGAAATAAATTCATTGTGATATTGATAATGCTACAATCACATTTGTTTAATTGAATAATTTTGCATGATTTGTTGTAGATTCTCCCGAGCTATTGAGGGCAACAACTAAGCTATAGGAGAAAAATATTTTGGGACTTTTTCCCATGAAAAAATGTTATGAGACTTTTTCCCATTAAAAAAATAAACAAATAAAGTTTATAAAATTTTATTAAAGAATTAAAAAAATTATTTAATAGTAAAAGAGATGTGCAAAAAAACAAATGAAAATAAATTACTTTACAGTTAAAAAAGAAGTTAAAAGGTTAAAAGAACCTTATAAAAATAAAAACACTTTTATTTGAGTGATTTTTATGAGAAAAGTGCAAATAAAAATAATAATTATATTTATTATTTTGTAGTGATGGTTGAAATCCACCCTTTGGGTTATAATTTAAACCTATGAATTGAATGTAAAGGAATATATATGATTTTTGGGGTCACTCTTGGAAGACAGTGGTTTAGTAAGTAGACCATGGGCATAGGAGAGTGCATATAGAGTGCATCTAACTTGGGGTACAAAGTACACACGAGACTATCCTAACCAAGTTTTATGGTGCATGTGGGCACATGTTGCATTTTTACAGATGTACCTCCTAGAGTGTGCCATAGTTACGAGGCCTTACCATTGATCTTCTAGAGGATGTGGAGCTAATTTCAAAGTTTATCTTAGATAAGTATTTCTTAAATTTTTGGATCTCAAATGTAATATTATAAAGTTGATGATAATGGATTATTAACCTTCACTTATTTACTTTTATATTTAATATTTAAATGTTTAACATTATATTTAATTAAATATTATTCATTTTAATGTTGGGAATTCACCACATTACAAATACCACACACTCAAGACTATATGCAACATCTTTATGATTACTACTTGTATCCCATACTAGAATAGCACTCATCAATCAATGCCATATGTCTTAACAAATCAACACATGCTCAAGGTAGAATAACATGCATTCCATACTAGATGTATCATATCACCTTAGCACAATCCCTTATCTCAATAGGTGAAAACAATTTAGTCACAAAAATGCAAGAACACAAAATACTTGATAATAAAAATCAAATAGCACACATCCAAAACATACATAAACTCAAATGCACAAAGAAAGACATAATTACAACAAATAATAACCTTCACACAAAATAATATCACCATGTGACTCTATTGTACCACACGCTCCTAAATATCTCATACCACACCAAGATGTCAAATCCCAACTTTGTAGTGTACCTTTGTACTAACTACCTCACATAAGAAAGAAAGTTAACCATAACAAGCACAAAGCACGCCACGTCACCAAGTGGAATAGATGTGCACACCATCAAGTTAAGTCACATGGCTTCAATTGGAGAATCTTCTAGCTCTAGTGACTGAAGATGATTAATAATGTGTATAACATAGCATGTGGACCTTTTTCTAATAAGAGCACTAAAACCCATGTGATGTGGGTCTATGGTGATACAAGCAAGATCAAATTCTCATGCAATCCTATCTTAAGGGGATGATGATCTTCAAATGTGTTAGATATGAAGTGGAGAAGGTGATCTTAGGATGTATCCATCTTAAACAAGGACACCCAAATTCTTACATCAATCTAATCATGTCACCTTAATGGTACACAAGATAATCAAAGTCTTATGATAAGACAATCAAGTGTTTGTGAAGGTTGGGATAGACTTCTCTTCATTGCTTGCTCACAAATCCACCTTATAACCAATTACCTTCAACTTGATAAGGAGACATTACATTACTTACAAGGTTGGAATCACATGTAAACATCAAGACAATTTCATCCTAATTAATCTAGTCAAAGAAAACATCACACAACAAAATCTATTAACTTTTGACCACTCATATAGTCAAAACATACTATATAACATATTTCAAACTCACATCTTAGATATGAGATTTAGAAACATAGAGGACAAACAACCTAAGTTCCAAAACATTATTTCCTAGTCTCCCATTAAATTACTCATATTTTCTCTTGGATCTAACTTGCTAGAAATCATTAATAAAACGTAGTTTTCATAATTTCAAAATTGACAGACAATCATTAATTTAGTCATATCTAAAAATCTATAAAGTAGGTAGGATAGTTATTTGTGAGGATTTAACCAACTTGATGGCTTGCAATCCATAAAATTTTCAAAGGAATTTATTTTATAAAACAAAAGATTGTAGTTGAAACAAACTATTTTTTCACAACTATTTCACTTTGTTTTCAATTTCATAATTACATTCAATTTGACATAAAATCAAAAGGATTTTATTTCAAAATAAAAATAAAAATCAAGTACAATCCTCTACACATCATAATCTCATTCATCTAGTTTCAATTCATCCAGACCCCTATGTTTTGAGAAAACTTCTTTACTAGGTTGTCATCCTACAAGTTCCTTTTTTGACATTGATCTTTGGTTTCAAATACACAAATAAAATCTCCTAATTTTTCAATTTTGTAGAATTAAAAGACAAAATTATTTCACCTTTTAAATCACCAAAACATTTATGTAAAAAACATTCAAATTCAAGCTATTAAATCTCCATTACTTTCTTAGGTTTTCTTATGTTTATTCCTCTACAAAAAACCATTGTTAACACGATATTTAAATCTGTAATTCATTCACAACTTGGATTGTCCTCATAAATCTATTGGTTTCACAAATTTTAAGACTAATTTCTTCTTTTACAAGAAATCACCAAAAAAATTATGCAAGACCAATTACATCTTTCAAATACAAGATCGTAAATTCATTATTAATCTCAATTTAAAATATTTGCTATAAAATTTCCATGAATTAGATCCTACCTCAATCACTTAGCAAATTGAATAAAATTTAAGAAGACACATTTGTAATCATAATCCTTGAATTCTAAAAAAAACTCAGTCTTCCATCTTCAATATCTTGTGTTTTTGCTAGAATGCAAAACTTTTCTCTAAAGAAATCCTTTTTCCCTTTTATGTTCTTTTCTTATTTCAAATCCTTAAATTTAAAGTCTTAAAATAAGATAATAAACAAAAAATAATCTCATGATGATATAGTGCTCTGCTTTGCAAATAGTTTCACCCTGCATTGCGAATAAGATGCGATGGAAACTAGAATTACAAATCATCAAGAACAAAGGAAAAATCAGATATCTTTGGAACAATATTAAAAAACTAGACATAAATTAAATAACAGTCATGACATACCTAGTCAAAAATGGAGAGAAGATCATCAAAATCAGGATGAACAAAAAAGAGTAATAAACTCAGCTAATCCTTTCATAACCAACAATATGAAAATAATCAAAGATATCAACAGAATCCTAAACCTCTGGCTAGGGTTAGAGAGAATAATTTCTCCTAGAAACCAAAAGAGATAATATTTCATACTGGATTGGATCATTCACACACAAAATATTATGGGAAAAAATTGGGTATTTCAAATTGTCTTCGGGGTAAACAGAATCCCACTTGGAACACATAAAACAAAAGTGAAAATGCAGAAAATGTTATTTATCCAAAATAAGTAGGAATGGGATCTAGAACAAAATCTAATTTGAAAAACATATGTTCTTCATCAAATAGGCAAATCAATGTTTGGCTCTGAATCAAATTCAAAAATGGTGTAAAGAAACTTGGGGGTAGAATGTAATTGTCTAAAATTTACCAAAAGGGTTTTGCTAAATAGAATGTGAATCTCAAGAAAGAAAAGAGAGAATTTGTTTATGAATGGAATTAGATTATATTTAAAGGATTGGGAACAAAATTTCAATCCATTCAACCATAAGATTTCAAAAACTCCAATGTGGATAAGGTTATATAACTTTGTAATCTCCCCTTCTCAAACCTAGTCAGCTATGGGCCCGATAGCATATTTCTTGGAGTTACAATAGGATATGTGGTGTGGTAAGGGGCTCCTTGTTTGTGAAGATCACCGGTTCAGTTGTTTTTTGGGGTTTTGGTTGATGACATTGAGTTTAATTGAGGTTTAGGATTGCAGTGCAGCTTTCAAAAGTTTTTTCAACTTCTCAGATTGCTCTCCAAACTTCTTGGAAAAGCCATATATTTTTAGAGTCACTCGGATGGCATCATTCTTCATTCCAAACTTCATAGAATATGTTGGTATAGTTTATTTTGTAGTTTGATGATGTTTTGGATTTTCTGTAAAGTTGGGTGTTTTAATGAGCTATTTAATTATTATTTGCACTTTTATCTTATAAGGATGGAAATAATTAAAAGTGCATAAGTGTTATAGATCATTGGAAAAAGGAAAAGATATTCTAATTATTTACGAACTTAAAAGTGAGTGCTCAAGTTGGGAAAAGAGAAATATTTTAAGTTGAAGGAAAAAGATTATTATTTCCAAGAAATAATTATTTTCTTGTGTAACTTAGAAGTGCCTTTATAAGGAGGATGAGAGCTCATTTTTTTGGTCATGCCATTGATTTTTACACCATTATGCTACTAGATTGAACTTGATTGTTCTTCTTATCCTTCTTGAGGACTCCAACCCTCTAAAAGATCAGTTTTGGTGGTGAGAGATCCACCCTAGCTAGTTCAGGGTGATTTCATTTAGAAAATCACATAGAGCTGAATGGATTATGATGTGTTTTGAAGTTTTGTTTTGGAGATTGATACTATATAATTTGATGATGAATTTTGGAGTGATTTTGATTGGTTTTGATGGACTTCCTTGTAGTTTTTGTTGGGAATAATGTAGGTCGTACTCCTCCAGGTCGTACCTATGCATTATAGGTGATTAGTTTATTGCTTTGTCATTGATAGATATTTCAATTCAGTTTTAAATGGATAATTATTCTCATGTTTGGGTGCCTCTTCTCATCTATTATGTGATGAGTTTAATGTAGATTTGATGATGTTTAAGCTGGTCGTACTCTTCTGGATAGTCCGTATAGCATAGAGAGGCATGTGAACACTAGAGGCAAATCACCTAGTTTTGGGAGCTTCAATCTTCTATTTTGGAGGCTCCAAGGTTAGAAGTGATCATTGTTAGGAGTTTGGAGGTGGGAAAGAGTTGATCTGGGCTGATATTGAGACTTCATTATTGTTTTCATAGTAGTTTTCAGACCTACAATAGTGCTACAATAATGACAGACTAATTTCTAACAGGGTTTCCTTCATAATTTTCTATTTGGTATATTTTGAGTGATCAATTTGCACAGTTGGTTTGAATTTTCTTTCATCATCCAGATGTTTTTCTATGAGCTAACTTGTTGCTATAGTTCTAACAAGTGGAAATCAAGGTTATTGAATGAATTTGCAGTCTATTCCTTTCATTGTAAACATTTACTTTGTTGCAAAATCATTATTGTAACCCCTGGATGGTATGACCACCAGTGTGGACTATAATTTTTCTGATTTAATTGTTTATCCCACTGAATAAGTGGTCCTATTTTTGGCTTCCCGCTGAATAAGTGGAAGTGCCTTGATTCATTGTTCATTCTCCCACTGAATGAGTGGATGTTCTCTTAATAAGCAAAAGTTGTACTTATTTCCTTACAAATCTTTATTTCTTGTTGAGCTAAAGCACTGGTATACTCTCACCTCGCCCATCTTGGGAACTTGGTGATCAGAAGGTGTGGAGGTATTTATTTGATTTAAAAATTCATGTTCTAATGATGCTGTTGTGATTGGTAAAATCTAAAAAAAAGTTACGGTAGAACATTACAGTGGTATTAGAGTTGGTCATCCTGCTAGCTTGATTTGCTTGCCTCATCCTTGCAGATTTTTAGTGGTAAAATCAGAATTTTCAGCCTATACAATTGATGAATCCTAAAGAGAGGGATTTCATAACATACGAAAGAAAGTAGTGCACATTGATCCAGAGTTAGAAGAGGAAGACAACATGGGCTCAACAAGATACTAGTACCAGCAACATATTGAATGATCTAGCAAGAGGGCAACAAGAAATGGTGAGAAGTCAACAAAAGATGACAAGGTTGTTGTCTCAGTTGGTGAATTAGAGTATGGGTGGTGGCACTCCTTTGAATAGAGGAAACATTGAAAATCATGGTGATGTTAGTAACTCCAACAATGGGAGCAATCCTACTAATAACACTAGAACCTCTTGGGTCTCAACAACTAGGCATATGATGTTTGTTTTCTTGGGATAGCAACAAAATCAAGGAGGTGGACAATAGTTTGTGACTAAAAGTTTTGTTGATTATTAGCAAGAATGGATTTTGTTGGGAGATGAATTTCAAAGTGCAATGTCCCTTCATGATTTATGTCAACTCAAAAATAGAAATAGACCAAGAATCCAAAATCAAGACCTTCAATGGAAGCTTGGGAAGGTACCAATACCTACATTTGATGGGTCAACCAAATGCACTACTAGATCATGGGTTCAAAGGCTTGACAACTACCTTTGTTTGAACCCAATGTTGGAGGGAGACTCAATCAAGTTTTCTACCATGCATCTTGATGGTGATGCCCATGTGGTGGACTCAAGACATGATCACCTAGGGTCATAGCCTCATCACATCTTATGTAGATTTCACTTAAAGGCTCATTGATTGTTTTGACAAACATGATCCTGAGAGTCATTTCAAAGAGGTGGCCAAAGTAAGGAAAAGAGACACATTGGATGTCTATATTTTAGATTTTCAAAGGATAGTAGTAATGGTGATAGATGTTTTCAAAGGGAGGTTGACCTACCTCTTTATTGAAGGGTTATTGGAAACATTGAGAGGATGGGTTAAAGCTTTGGAACCTCAATCTTTGCAAGAGGCCATAAAGAAGGCTAGGAACATGGAATTTATAGCCCCAAAAAATAAATTTCAGTACAAGACCTTCCCTCACAGGAAGGATAAAAACATTTTTGGAAAGAAGTCAATCAGCCCAAAACACTGCCTCAAAGAATGGATGATGAGCTCCGAAATGAGCTAAGGAAGAATAAATTATGTTTCAATTGTAAAGAACCTTGGGCCCTAGGAAACAAGTTCTATGAGAGATACAAATCCCACAAATTAGAGGCCTATGTGACTATTGAATCTGAATCAGAAAATTCAGAACAATAAGATGATTCGGAGGCTAGTGAAGAAGATGAGGTTCATGAAGAGGTTGAAGTTGACAAGGATCATGATTTGTCTTTTTCTCAACTCACTGGGAATCAAAGAAATGATCCATTCAAAGTCTGAGGTGTACTATGTGGGCAGCGTATTATTTCTCTCATTGACACAGGAGCATCACACAACTTCATTGATGAAGGAGTTGTGGCAAGAAGAGGGCTAAAACTTGAAGAGTTTGAGGGATTCAAAGTTATTGTTGCCAATGGATTCACACTTTCATGCACTAGGAGGATTCCTCAATTGAGTATGCAGTTTGGTAATTATGAAGTCAAATATGACTTTTATGTGATAAGCATTAGTGACACAGATATTGTCTTGGGTATACAATCACTAAAATCTTTAGGTGAAATATGTTTGAATTTGCAAACTATGGAGCTGAAGTTTGATGTTGGTAGAAAGAAGGTTGTTTTGAGAGGGATTTCTATTGGAGGTCCTAGAGTTATCACTACAAAAAGGATGGAACGTTTGATTCATCATGATCAAGTAGAGTGGGCAACCCAATGTGTCATCATGCCTACCCCTCTCCAAAAGAAGAAAAGAGGACTTATCATCCAGATGTGTAAAACTTTATGACCAAGCACAACAAGGTTTTTAGTGGATTACCACCTAGGAGACCTCCTGAAAAGAGGTATTGAGCATATAATAGAGTTATAAGAGGGAAATAAACTTGTGATAACAAATCCCTATCAGCAGCCCAAGTGGTTCAAGGATGAGATTGAAAGGACTCTCAAAGAACTCTTAGACATGGGGTTTATCCATCCTAGAAAGAGCCCATTTGCATCTTCTATTGTGTTGGTTAAGAAAAAATATGGGACTCTACATTTATGCATTGATTATCGAGAGCTCAATAAAAGAACAATTGAGAATTGATACCCTATACCGAGGATTGACGAGCTTCTCGATGAGCTTCATAGTGCAGTCTATTTTTCAAAGATAGACTTAAGATCAGGGTATCATCAAATCAAAATGAGGGAGAAGGGCGTTGAGAAGACTGCATTTAGATACCATTATGGGCATTTTGATTTTCTGGTTATGCCTTTTAGCCTAACAAATGCCTTTGCCACATTTCAATCTTGTATGAATCAGATTTTTAGTGGGCAGCTCCATAAGTTTTTGCTGGTTTTTTTTTATGATATCCTAATTTACAGCAAGTCTTGGAAGGAACACTTGCAACACTTGGATGAAGTGCTTGGGATCCTAGAGGCCAACTAATTATATGCTAAAGAATCCAAGTGTGAATTTGGATTAAGTGAAATTGTTTAACATGGCCATGTTATTAGTGCTCAGGGGGTTAGTGTTGATATGGAAAAGATTAAAGCAATCTTGGATTGGCCCCCACCAAAAAACCTCACTCAATTGAAGGCTTTTTTTGGGCTATGTCACTTCTATAGGAGGTTTTTAAAAGGATTTTCACAAATGGCAGCTCCTCTCACTGATCTTACCAAAAGGGGGGCATTTAAGTGGTCTAATGTAGCACAAGACTCATTTGATAAGTTCAAGAAACTTATGAGTAGTTGTCTTGTATTTGCCCTTCCTAATTTTTCGAAGCCATTTGAGTTAAAATGTGATGCATCTGGTGAGGGAATTGGTGTTTTTATCATGCAAAACAAGCATCCAATCTATTTTGAAAGTAGGAAACTAAGAGGGGATGAAACAAGTTATTCCATTTATGACAAAGAGATGCTTGCAATTATTCATGCCTTGGTCAAGTTTCAGTAGTATTTGGTTGGGGGAAGATTTATTGTTAAAATTGATCACAATAGTTTGAGATATTTACTCAATCAAAAATACTTGAATGAGAGGCAACAGAAGTGGGTTAGTAAGCTCCAAGCTTATGACTTTGACATTGTTTATGTCAAAGGGAAGAAGAATGTGGTAGCAAATGCCTTGTCTAGAAGGCCTCATTTGCATACTATTGTGGAGGTTACTATTGATTGGAAAGATCAAATCATAACATAATATGCTAAGGATCCATTTTTAGTTGGTGTCCTTAAAGGAACAACACATGATGAGAAGTACAAGGTAAACAATGATCTCATTTTCTACAAGGAGAGGATCTTCCTAGTTCACAATTCCAAGGTTAAAACATTGATTATAAGGTCATTCCATGATACTCCCTTAGTTGGTCACCAAGGTAAAAAAATTCATGAGAGGTTTATTTGGAAGGGGCTAAAAAATGATGTTTGTGATCATGTTATAGAATTTTTTGTTGGCCAAAAGAACAAGAATGAGAACACATGCCCTGCTGGTTTGCTGTAACCATTGCCAATTCCCAACCAAACATGGGAAAGTATCACCATGGATTTTATCACAGGACTTCCCAAAGTGCAAGGGAAGGATAGCGTCTTTGTTGTGGTTGATAGATTGACCAAATTTGCACATTTATTTGTTGTTTCTGCAATGTTTACAACAACACAGGTAGCAGAATTATTCTTTAGAGAAGTGTTCAAATTGCACGGGCTACCCAAGAACATAGTGAGTGATAGGGACAACAAGTTCCTAAATATTTTTTGGTAGGATTTATTCATATTGAGTGGGATTGAACTCACTCCCAACACCAGTTACCATCCGTAGACTGATGAGCAATCTAAAATAGTCAACAAGTGGTTAGAGGGATATCTCATAAACTATGTTTCTGGACAACAGAAATATTAGGTAAGATGGTTACATTTGGGTGAATATTGTTATAAATCCTCTTAACATATGTCTATAAAGATGTATCTATTCTTGGATTTATATGGTTATGAAGCTCCTAACTTTGTTGATTTGTTGTTTGGTGACAATAGAGTACCCAAAGTCAAGGATTTTTTGCAAAAAAGCCAAGATTTAATGAAATCATTCAAGGATAATCTTAAGCATGCTCAAAACCAGAAAATATTTATGCAGATCAATAGTGAATAGAGTGTGTTTTTTATGTTGGAGACATGGTTTATGTGAGGTTGCAGCCCTACAAACAATCCTCTCTCAAAAAGAGTGGAGATGAAAAGTTAAAGCCATGTTTCTTTGGTCCATTCAAGATTAATCTTTCAACATGTAGCTTTAAGGATGCAATTCTTCCTGTCATGTAGAAAACCTTCCTGTCACTTTCTGGTCAGGAAATTCATCCTGTGGCCAGTAGTATTTATGTCATCCTTTCAAAAGATGACATCAACCTCCAAGGTGGCATCAGTTACTTGCTAACTATGTGCCAAATATAAATAATCACAAGAACCTGCAAGTGGAGATTGCTAGTTATTCTGGAGAAAACCATAAATCTTAATACTACTCATTTTTTATTCACTGTTGTAATGGAACAATTCACAATCTATGGATAACAGCTTAGGTTCCATGCGCACCAATCATGTAGTGATTAAAATAGACTACGGAAGGAAACTTTCAATAGAAGAGGATTACACAAGAAAGATATGATTATGGATGGAACACGAATTAAAGTGCTTATGAATTTCCAAAAAGAAGCTAGAATTCCTTGTCATTTGGTGGATTACAATGTTACATGCTATAAATGTAACAATTATGGGAATATGGCACAATTGTGTAGAAATGATTTTGTGGAATACCCTAAGCAGAACAAGAAAGTTGAAGCAATGAATAAACAAAAGGAATGATCTACAAAGGTATGGAGAAGGAAACAAAAGCAAGATAATGAGAAGAAGGAATAATCTATGCTTGTGCTTCATGCACAAGGGATATCACTAAGTTCTTAAGGAGAAGTACGAGTTCAGGGGGAGCTAACCATTGCATTATTTTAGCTCCATGGAGAAGACAATTCAAGATAGATCAACTAAGGCATATTCCATATGAGCATTCTGTTGTCATTGATCAAAGGGGAAGAATTATTAGAGAAAGATAAGATATGATTGGAGAAAAGAGAGAGAGACTAAAGAATGGCTAGGCATACAACAAGATTATGGAGTTATGTTCTTGGGATGATGGAGGTTAAAAATATGAGATGTGAAAACCATAAACACTCTAGCAAAGTATAGTTCAAAGCATGTATGATAGAATGGTTGAAAAATAATGCATGGAAACATTTTTGAAAGACAAGGTACATTGGGAATGGCAACAATATAGTCATCAATGACATAATAAGTATGACACACTGAGAATGGTAATAGTCTTCAAATTAGGGATAATGAACTTTTCATAGAACATTGAAGATGAAGGTTATAATATGAGTGACAAGAAAATAAGAAAGATCATGTATGAATGATAGAATGTCACAAAGAATTTGATGACAATGTGAAAAGTGGTAGAGGTTATAGTAAGAGATGGAGAATTATAGAAGGATTGAAAGCTACAGCTCCATGGATGAAAAATAAGAGATAGATGAAGATTTCTTACCATTGATATCAAAAATAAAGTTTCAAGAAGAGAGAGTTATAGAATGGTAGAATGATGCCATTAATGTTAATTGGGAGCATTAGAAAAAGGGGGAGATTCTTTGTGAAGAGTTGAAGGCATTTTCCATCTTGTAAGATGCATAGAGAATGATGAGATAACAAAACAAGTTCCTAATTTGTTAAACTTGAGAAGACCATCCAAATTATTTATTTGGACAACTATAGAGGAAGCATATCACCCAAGCGACAAAAAGAAAAAGGGGGAGAATTAGAGCAAGGGGAAGACTGAGAAAGGGGGGAGCATCATAGAATAGAGGAACAATCATATCATGAAGGAAAGAAGTATACTAAATGTCCCTTTGCCATTGATGTCAAGAGGGGAAATATAAAGTAAGGGGGAGAGAAGAAAAAGGAGAGGATTATGATTGTGTTTCCATCAATGATAAAGGGGGAGATTGTTGGAATGTTTGTCATTGATGTCAAATGTGAATAAACAAGATAGTCATCATTGATGTCAAAAAGATGGTTAAAAGATTGTTGGATTAGTTGTCCAAGATATATGGATGAGATTGTCATTGATGTCAATGAAGCAATATCAAAAAATGCAAGAATAGAATCATCATTCAGAGGCATGTCTAAGACAAGTTGATCAGTTATTGAGTAGAGATAAAGAATATCGATACTATGGATATAAGGCGAATTGGATCAGTTTAAGAATGGTTTACAAGAGATTATCCATTATACATTATCATTGGAGAAAAAATCAACTATGAAGTTATCTGTTACACTTTACCATTGGATAGATTGTGATATTGGATGGCTGACTTAGAGATGGATATGTTTAAATTAAATATTTAAACAATGGGAGATTGGTACCATATATAAAGAATTAAATTTGAATTACATATACATCCAAGAGGCTAACCTCAATATAGAGAAGAAAAGACTTGTATAAAAGAAAATAGACTAACACTCAAATATACCAACATATGAAATACTACATGCAACAATCAAGTGAGTATATGGTGTGATACCTTGTGAAGGAACAATAATCATGCATATGGTGCACATGAGAGGTGCAATCTACTTTTATATGACATGCTACGATTAATTAAGGAGTAATTAATATATGAAGTATATGAGGATGCGGTTTGGAGTAATGTAGCGCCCCATATAAGATTGAAGTGTCTTAGTTAAATATAAAAAGTGAAGAGAAATTTGAAATAAAGAAATCTTGTGAAGAAGTCGATCTCCTTCTAAGTGCAGTGCTCCACATGGATATTAATACAAGATGTCTTAAGTTTATAATAAAAAAAAGTGATGCAATTTATAAAAGAAAGGAAGCACCAATGTTGTTTGAAGATGATAGCTGAATTCCCATATTGAAGGCCGATTCCCACAATGTAACTCATTGAAAGTTAAAACTATATTTTATCTTAGCCAACTTTCCCTAGGAAATTTGTGCTAAACATAATACAAAGGATTATATATAATGCTAAGATGAGCGATGATTATATACAAGACAAGAGGTGAGATTTAGAACAAAAGATATAATACAATTTCAATATACAAAAGAGGCAACTGATGAGAGTAAATTATGTTCCATTTTATGCCATGTTTAAGCCTATTTCATATGCTTTCATACCATCCCCACATTCCATTTCCGTTCCATTTCTATACCATTTCCCATTGTATGTTGCATACGATTTAATATATATAAGTAATATTTAATTTAGTTATTAGATAAATACATGAATAAATAATATCATATTGTATTTACTAATATATCTTTCACTATGTCAAGAAGATTAATCTTTCAACATGCAGCTTTAAGGATGCAATTCTTCCTGTCATGTAGAAAACCTTCCTGTCACTTTCTGGTCAGGAAATTCATCCTGTGGCCAGCAGTATTTTTGTCATCCTTTCAAAAGATGACATCAACCTCTAAGGTGGCATCAGTTACTTGCTAACTATGTGCCAAATATAAATAATCACAAGAACCTGCAAGTGGAGATTGCTAGTTATTTTGGAGAAAACCGTAAATCTTAATACTACTCATTTTTATTCACTGTTGTAACAGAACAATTCACGATAACAAATTAGGTTCCATGTGCGCCAATCATGTGGTGATTAAAATAGACTACGTAAGGAAACTTTCAATAGAAGAGGATTACAAAAGAAAGATATGATTATGGATGGAACACGAATATTCAAAAGAAGTTATAATTGCTTGTCATTTGGTGGATTACAATGTTACATGCTACAAATGTAATAATTATGGGAATATGGCACAATTGTGTATAAATGATTTTGTGGAATACCCTAAGCAGAACAAGAATGTGGAAGCCATGAATAAACAAAAGAAAGGATCTACAAAGGTATGGAGAAGGAAACAAGAGCAAGCTAATGAGAAGAAGGAATAATCTATGCTTGTGCTTCATGCACAAGGGATATCACTAAGTTCTTAAGGAGAAGTACGAGTTCAGGGGGAGCTAACCATTGCATTATTTTTGCTCCATGGAGAAGACAATTCAAGATAGATCAACTAAGGCATATTCCATATGAGCATTCTGTTGTCATTGATCAAAGGGGAAGAATTATTAGAGAAAGAGAAGATATGATTGGAGAAAAGAAAGAGAGACTAAAGAATGTCTAGGCATACAACAAGATTATGGAGTTATGTTCTTGGGATGATGGAGGTTAAAAATATGAGGTGTAAAAACCATAAACACTTTAGCAAAGTATAGTTCAAAGCATGTATGACAGGATGGTTGAAAAATGATGCATGGAAACATTCTTGAAAGACAAGGTATAGTGGGAATGGTGACAATATAGTCATCAATGGCATAACAAGTATGACACACTGAGAATGGTAATAGTCTTCAAATCAGGGATAATGAACTTTTCATAGAACATTGAAAATGAAGGTTATAATATGAGTGACAAGAAAATAAGAAAGATCATGTATGAATGACAGAATGTCACAAAGAATTTGATGACAATGTGAAAAGTGGTAAAGGTTATAGTAAGAGATGGAGAATTATAGAAGGATTGAAAGCTACAGCTCCATGGATGAAAAATAAGAGATAGATGAAGATTTCTTACCATTGATATCAAAAATAAAGTTTCAAGAAGAGAGAGTTATAGAATGGAAGAATGATGCCATTAATGTTAAGTGGAAGCATTAGAAAAAGGGGGAGATTCTTTGTGAAGAGTTGAAGGCATTTTCCATCTTGTAAGATGTGTAGAGAATGATAAGATAACAAAACAAATTCCTGATTTGTTAAACTTGAGAAGACCATCCAAATTATTTATTTGGACAACTATAAAGGAAGCATATCACCCAAGCGACAAAGAGAAAAAGGGGAAGAATTAGAGCAAGGGGAAGACCAAGAAAGGGGGAAGCATCACAGAAAAGAGGAACAATCATATCATGAAGGAAAGAAGTATACTAAGTGTCCCTTTGCCATTGATGTCAAAATAGGAGATATAGAGTAAGGGGGGGAGAAAAGAAAAAGGAGAGGATTATGATTGTGTTTCCATCAATGATAAAGGGGGAGATTGTTGGAATGTCTGTCATTGATGTCAAATGTGAATAAACAAGATAGTCATCATTGATGTCAAAAAGACAGTTAGGAGATTGTTGGATTAGTTGTCCAAGACATATGGACAAGATTGTCATTGATGTCAATGAAGCAATATCAAATAATGCAAGAATAGAATCATCATTTAGAGGCATGTCTAAGACAAGTTGATCGGTTATTGAGTAGAGATAAAGAATATCATTACTATGGATATAAGGTGAATTGGATCAGTTTAAGAATGGTTTACAAGAGGTTATCCATTATACATTCCCATTGGAGAACAAATCAAATATGAAGTTATCTGTTACACTTTACCATTGGATAGATTGTGATATTGGATGGCTAACTTAGAGATGGATATGTTTAAATTAAAGATTTAAACAATGGGAGATTGGTGCCATGTATAAAGAATTAAATTTGAATTACATATACATCCAAGAGGCCAACCTCTATATAGAGAAGAAAAGACTTGTATAAAAAGAAAATAGACTAACACTTAAATAAACCAATATATGAAAGACTACATGCAACAATCAAGTGAGTATATGGTGTGATACCTTGTGAAGGAACAACAATCATGCATATGGTGCAAGATGAGTCTAGTTTATAACTCAAATTTTGTTAAACTTTATTGTCCATTTGCTATAGTTATCTTGGAATTTGATACTTTAATCTTGATCTTTCTATGACATTACCCCAAAGCTATAACTTGTTAAGTATAGGTCATTTCTTATATCCTTTTATGGCAAAGACATGCTATTTGAACTATCTATGTTAATGTTACATATGGTTAATGAATATTACTCCAAGGTAGTTATGAATGTGCAATTATTTGTGTGTACTAACATTATTATGCAGATATAATCAGCATCCATAAAGTGAGGAAGATTCTGCTAGTTGGTCGCTTACCACAAAAGTCAAATATGGTGACCGTTCAAATGTCAAATGGAGGGAAGGCAACCGTTTTGTAACTGATCTTAAATATTTGTTGAGCGAATTTAGGAGTTATTGTTATGCTAAATCTGCATTAAAGCAACTCGCTTGACTAGATTCCCCTGCATGCGTAACTTTCTTTCCACTTTCTATGTTTTCCATAATGTGGCGTCCTCCTATTCTGTTGGAGTTGACCGCCCTACTAGTTAGTTAGTTTTGTAGTCTTTCTTCTATAAATAAGACTCTGATACTCCTTCTGAGGGGTTTTTGATTAATCAGAGATTGTACTTGCATTATCCAATTTTCAGTAATACAATTATAATGTTCAGTTGTACTCATCTTTTCGAATGAATAAAATAAAGTTGTGAGTTTGCATTTTTGAGTTTACATTTGTCTTAGGGAATACTCATCCAAGGGGGCCCACTTGGTGAGAATTCCACCCTCTAGTTTAGTTACATTTTCTGTTAAGTATTTAGTAAATCTGGCATTGAATGTTCCTACAGCCACTAGAATTCTATTCTGTGTTTGTTCCTGCAGCCAAAGTAGACAGAGTAGTTTCCTGTTTGTTTGTCCAGATTGTTACTTTTTGTTATGTACTTGATTCTAGAACTTGATTCTAGAATAGCTATTGGTTAATATTCAGTATTCCTATTATTTCCTTTCTAGCAGTTTATCTTCAGCATTGTCTTTCTTAGCTATAGAATGAACGTGGCTACTTTGGAAGTTCTTAGTGCACATACTATGCTAACCCATTTCAAGTTCACGTCCCTGGGTTGACAAGTGAAATGCATCTCCATAGTTATTTAGACAGCTACTCAGTTCAGATGTCCAATCTCTGAGTTATAGTTTTAAGAGCTCAATTGTTAAATCATTGTAAGAGACCAACATTTTTGGCACCGTTGCCGGGGATGGTGTCAAACTAAGAAAATCTTTGGAGTCATCTTTTAGTGCTATTCCTTGCAGTTTTTTCCTTAAAATGTGTTTTAGTTAGGAAGAAACCATCTACAACCCATTAATATTTTTTGTGTGAGAAGTGGCTGATACTAAGTATATTGCATGCATAGAGGTAGAAGAAGAGATGCTTTAGGGAGATTCCTTCCTAATGATTTAACTCACCTAGCAAAAGAAGTAGAAGTGAATCCTTTTCTTGATGCATTCCCTAATTTGAATAGATCTGAAATCTCCTCTGAAGAACAAGATACCCCAAATCTAGTTGAAAATCCATTTGCCTTGATAGTAGGTCAAGTAATCATGGCTGTCCAAAATGTACCTAATCAACCAACATTTCCATTTCTGATTGCTCTTCAAAATGAAGTGGATAATCTCAAGAACATACCTGCTTCAGCGCTCCCCAAGTTCTATGGACTTGCAACAGAGGACCCAGACACCTTCTTGTTTGAATTTGATATCCTCTGTAGAAGCTATGACTACACTATTGATGCTCATAAACTTAAGTTGTCAATACAAACTCTGCAGAAGCTAAGACTCTACATTAAGGTGGTTTATGAGTCTAGGTAGTGATGTTGTCAATACCTGGGAAGAAATGAAAGATAAATTTCTTGAGAAATATAAAGACTATTGTAGGAGTGGGGATATGAGAGGAAATGATGTTTTTAGAATGCAGCAGAAAGAACATGAAAGTTTGGAGGATTACATCTCAGGTTCCTGTTTTGTTTACAAAAGTCTCCTCATCATGCACTTATTGAGGACTCTCAGAAACTGCTCTTCCTTAGGGGAATAAGTGAGCATTGCATGGATGCTTTGGATTTAATGGGAGGAGGAGATATTACCCAAGTGTCTTGGGATGATATTAAGAAGTTGTGCCAGAATTATTCTAGAGCAGCCATGAAGAAAGGAAGAGGTTACCATTCCCTTACGGGCAAAACCTCTACCAATGGAATTTCAAGGATGAAGATAAGCCACTTGCTATTTGATTTTAAGAAAGATATTATAAATGATATGGCCACCCAGTTGGACACACTCCAAGCAAAGAAGAAGCATGAAGAGGTTGAGGCAATGTTGGCAGAATATTGTCCTCATTGCAGACAAAAGAAGAGGGACAACAGATGCAAGCTGGTAGCTAACATTGATAGCAAGCAGATTCCACCTGAGTTCAAGCCAATACAAGTTGAAGAGGATCAAGTCTTCTATGTTGCACAAAGGAGGCCATGGGCTCCAAGACAAGGTATGTCACTAGATCCATTATCATATCCTGGTCCACATTTTAATACTTATACATCTAGTAATCAATGGCAACAACCATTTCCATCTAGTTATGGAGGATATCCACCTCAGCCTTGGAACAACTCTCAAAATGCTTGGCTAAATTACCAAAACCTTGCACCCCAGTGGCAATAGCCTCCAAGGAATTGGCAGTCACCTCTAGGAAATTGGCAGCAAACATCTCAATGGAGAGGAGGACAACAATGGCCAAATCAGACCACTAATTACATGCAGTCACCTCCTTAGCCCCAACAACCTGCCATAATGCCTCCACCTACTAGCTCCAATTCAAATACACCTAAACCTACTCAAATACTAGCTCAACCCTCACCTAACCCAAATAATAGACCACAACAACAGCTAGTATATTCTACTAATCCAAATCAATTCCCTGCATATGATGTGAATGTAAGTGATATACATCTGCGTTCAGGAACTACCTTGGTAGCTCCTTCAAGACCTATCATTACTGAGCTTTCTGAGAAAGAAGTGGAACTTAACAAAACCCCCATTCAATCAGATGTACCTAAAAATCTTGAACCAATGATAGTCAAACAGACACCCCAAGAACCACCATTTCCACAAAGGTTAGAAACTATGAAACAAAAGGTAGTAGAAGAAGAACCCACCTTTGATATTCTAGAGCAGTTGAAACATGTATGTGTTAAGATCCCTCTATTTCAAGCCATAAAAGATGTTCCTATATATGGCAAAGTAATCAAAGAAGCATGTCTTAAGAAGCCAGGCAGAAAAAGGAAAGACCCCACTATGGTCCATGTGGTGGGACAGTTGGCTGACATCATGCTTGGAAAAGTGATTGTTCCTAAATATAATGATGCAGGAAGTCCTGTGGTAGGAGTTGTCATAAATGGAATATGAATCAGAAATGCTCTAATTGATCTTGGAGCAGCCATAAATGTCATGACAAAGGATATCCTACAGCAATTGAATGTAGCAACTATGCAACCAACCCCTACTGTCCTACAACTTGCTGATAGCTTTACTGTTAAACCTGATGGGATAGTTGAGGATCTTGTGGTATCCCTGGACTCATGGGAATATCTAGCTGATTTCATGATACTTTCTCCTAAGGCTACATTGGGAGGATACCCCATCATTTTGGGAAGGCCGTGGTTAGCCACAACAGATGCTTATATTGGGTGCCGGTCATGAGACATGACCATCTCTGATGGGAGAAGCCCTAAAACACTTGTTCTTTACCCACCTGCACAGCCATCTCATGATCTGGATAATCTTGTTTGGCCTCATGTTGGTGAAGAGGCAGAGGAAGGTAATTCTGTGGAGCAGCTTATGATGATAGGCAGAACTTCTTTCCTGTAGCTTCAAGGAGAGGAGGAGGTGTTGTCCAATATAATTCAAAATCTTTATGAAGTTGAGGAAGCATCATCTTCTAATTCTGCTGATCTAGAAAGAATGCTTGTTCCAATTTTTCCTACAGCATCAGGTATGTTACATACATTACTTCCACAAGAAATTAAGGTACCTAGCATTAATGAAGTAACTATGGTTGATTTCACAACTCAAGTGGAAGTTTCAGAAGATAGATATCTCAATATTAATAGCAACTTGACTCAAGCACAACAACTGTCCTTGGCAAATTTGTTAAGGAAACATAAAAATACTTTTGCATGGGATTATCATGACATGAAGGGATTGGATACTACATTATGCACTCACAGGATTTACATAAAGGAAGATTGTACACCAGTAAGACTACCACAAAGGAGAATCAACCCTGCACTAAGAGAAATTGTCAAAGAGGAATTACAGAAGCTATTAGATGCAGGATTTATCTACCCAATCTCAGATAGCCAATGGGTATCCCCTCTGGTTCTTGTGCCCAAGAAGGGAGGAAAATGGAGAGTCTGTATTGATTATAGACAATTAAATTCTGCCACCAAAAAGAATCATTTTCCCCTTCCTTTTATAAACCAGGTTTTGGACTCACTTGTAGGAAAGCATACTTTTCCTTTTTGGATGGATTCAGTGGTTACAATTAGATTTAGATTGCACCTGAAGATCAAGAGAAAACAAAATTTACCTGTCCTTGGGGAACATATGCCTACTTAGTGCTTCCATTTGGCTTATGCAATGCACCTGCAACTTTCCAAAGAGCAGTCATTAGCATATTTTCTAATATCTCACATGATTGTATGGAAACATATATAGATGATTTCACTACTTATGGTGCTACTTTTGAAGAGGCATTAGCAAACTTAGGCAAGGTGTTGGAAAGATGTGAAGACCACAGCCTATCATTAAACAGTGCAAAGTACTTCATGATGATGCAGGAAGGTGTAGTACTTGGTCACTACATTTCTCCAAAAGGAATACAGGTAGACCCAACTAAGATTGAAGTCATCATCAATCTGCCCATTCCTGCAAAGCAAAAGGATGTCAGAAGTTTCTTGGGTCATGTAGGGTATTACAGATGCTTCATCAAAGATTTTAACAAAATGGCATCCCCATTATATATTCTTCTAACAAAGGATGCTGAATTTTAGTGGAATGAAGACTGTGACAAAGCATTTTCTAATTTAAAGGTAGCCTTAACCCATGCTCCTGTACTTAAAGGCCCCAATTGGGAACTTCCTTTTCACATTCATACTGATGCATCAGATTATGCCATAGGAGCAGTTTTAGGCCAGAAAGAAGAAGTCATTGAAAATGCTATTTATTTTGTAAGCAAAAACTTACAGGGTGCTGAATTCAACTATACAGTCATAGAGAAGGAAATGTTAGTAGTCATCTATGCACTTAATAAGTTTAAGCACTACATAACTGGTTATCAAATCTTTGTGCACATAGATCATGCATCCATTAGGTATCTCATGAACAAACCTCTCATATCAGGTCGATTAGGAAGATGGGTGTTATTAATGCAGGAATTTGACATCACTATTGTGGATAAGCCAAGAAAGGCCAATGTGGTTGCAGACTTTATTTCAAGAATGACTACATCAGAAGATAACCAGGTCATTGATGACTCTTTTCTTGATGAACATTTGTTCTCACTCACTGTGCAAACACCTTGGTATGCTGACACTGCCAATTACCTAGTCACAGGAGGAGTCCCTCCTCACTTCTCTCCTAAGGAAAGAAGGGTACTCATTGAAAAATCCTTTCCTTTTACATGGATTACTGGATGTTTGTTCTACACTAGGCCAGACAATGTCATGAGGAGATGTGTCAGAGAAGATGAAACCTATGACATTTTGCATGCCTGTCACAATGAACCTTGTGGAGGACATTTTGCAGCAAAGCAAACTGCAATGAAGATTTTGAATGCAGGTTACTATTGGCCTACACTATACAAGGATGCACCAAGATAGACCAAGAAATGTGATAGTTGTCAAAGGATGGGACATCCAACAAAGTTTGATGAGATGCCCCTTTATCATCAGCTTGTGATTACTCCATTTGATAAATGGAGATTAGATTTTGTAGGACCTATTGATCCTCCATCTAATGGTAAATCTTATATCTTAGTATGCACTGACTATGTAACTAAGTGGGTAGAAGTTAAGGCCATGAAGCATGCAAGAGATAGTAAAGTTGCAGAATTTCTCTATGAAGAAATCTTTACACGGTGTGGAGTTCCCAGAGAATTAGTGACTAATCAAGGAGCTCAGTTCACCTCAACTCTAGTTGCAGCACTAGTTCAGGAATACAATATAAGGCACAAGAAATCTACTCCTTACCACCCCCAGGCTAATGGCCAAGTTGAAGTGACTAACAAAGAAATAGAATCTATTTTGACCAAAACTGTGGCAATCCATAGGAAGGATTAGGCAAATAGGTTGCTAGAAGCTGTCTGGGGCTACAGGACAACCTGGAAAACAACTATTGGTTTTACTCCTTTTGAGTTACTGTATGGCAAAATAGCCATGATGCCTATTGAATTTGAACATAGAACTCTTTGGACTGCACTTGACTTGGGGATGGATCTATCTCAGGCACAAAAAGAGAGAATCATGTAGCTCAATGCTTTGGATGAGATGAGAAAAGCAGCTTTACATCATACAGAAGTGGTGTAGAACCAGAGAATCAGGTGGCATGACAAATACATTAAAGATAAGAAGTTCTAGCCTGGTGATTGGGCTTTGCTTTATGACTCAAGGTATCAAGAGAATGCAGGAGAATTATAGACAAGATGGCTAGGACCATATGAGGTTGCTAAAGTGTTTTCCAATGGTGATGTTCAGCTTACTACTATTGACCCTGTCAAATTCAAGCTATTAGTCAATGGTCATCGACTCAGGTTATATCACAAGCCAACCTCCAAAGAAGACTTCCTATAGAAATTCACTCAACATGCAACTCCAGAACTTCCTATAGCCAAAGGTAGTGGACCTAGTGTCCCTCCTTCTAGCTAACCAAGGTACAGTACTGATCATAATAAAGATTTCCACATTCATGGGAGTCCATTCTTTCACTTCTTCTCCCATCCACCCACCCATATCCATTTTTCTCTCTTCCATCACATGTATTGATTACACTTCATCCCATCTCACTTCAGCCCACTCCACTTTCATTCATTGCTCAATAAATTCTTAAGCATTACCCGTTACTTTCTCCATGATTCTTGCAACCGATCTTCCACAAATAAAGGTACGCACACTTTAATAATTCTCTCTTAATTACCTTGTAGTTTGTTCATTTAATTATTGTACATTAATATCGATTTTTCTCGTAGCATGTCATTATTCCCTTCCTTGTCATGTCATGCCTCAAATCTGCATGTGTGGACACATGCCTAAATATAGGTTGGGGAGGGAGTGTTAATATGATGACCACATGTCAGTCCATATGTTTTATGCCTGAATGTCAGTAAAGTTTTAAAATTGAATGATTTGAATCCTGAGTGAGGTGATGGCTCGCAAGTGTGAGATGACAACCTTCATTGATCATTCATTAATGCTTTTACCACCCTTGTCTTGCATTCCTAAGAAAAGAAGCCGTAAAGGAAAATGTAGACAGCATGAGTTATTGAAGACTTAACAGGGTTGCAGGAACGTGAAGCTAGTTTTCAAACTTTTTATAGAAAAAACTTTGCAGTGTGATTGTTTTTAGACAGCTAAGTCATGGGAGGAGGATTAATTCAAAATGAACCCACAGTTCATGATGCATTGTTACAGGATGCACTTAGCCAGGCTGAATTTAGAAATTGTGGATGGATGGACTATTTCTTGAAATTAAATGGTTTTGATGAAAATATTGCATTAGAATTTGCTCAGACATTGTCTGATGGTAAAGTAGTGGTAAGAGGTTTGGATGTGTTACCCACAGAAGAAAGAATTGCAGAGGTTACAGGTCTGCCTGTTGATGGTGAAGAATACCCTGTTGCCAGAGATGTCAAGTCAACTAAGGCTGAGTTTACTGAACCTAGAGATCCACGATTGACTATAGACAAGTAGGGAGCCAAAAGAACCTCTCTGCCTGAGCTGCGGAAACAGGTAGCTGTCCATGTGGTGAAGTACATTACTTGCGAAGGTCGACAGTCAAACCTTCATTCTGTGCATTTCAAATTGTTGAATCATATGAGACATGGAAGAAGAATGAATGTGCCAAATGTGCTTTACCACCTTCTCTCGATTATGGCCACTGAAACTCAAAAAGGTAGGCCTAATTCTGTCTCTCACCATTGTTTAATCAAATTGCTTATTGAGAAGTCTCTGCATGATGTATCCGATATGACTTGGGAGGAATTTCTAGAAATTGATCAAATAAGACCTAGTCATTTACAACCTGTGGTTGTGCCGCAACACCATAGAACTAGGAGAAGGGTGTGTGGAGTTGAAACTACTCCGGGAACTTCAACTTCTAGTGCAAACCCTCCTGCCCCAAAACAAGCTATTAAGATTAGCTCTTTCGAAGCAGAGCATGCAGATAAAGAAAATTCTTCATACTCTGACAATGAGGATGTTCCTCTTAGTAATTTAATTCAAACTAGAGCACAGAGGAGAAGGAAAGAAATAAAGAAGGGCAAAACCAAAAAGAAAACCGCAGAAAGGAAGGTGCTACACTCTAGGAAACGAAAAGCTGACACTGTTCTTCCTGTAGCCGAAGAGAAACATGAGAGCCCTTCTAGTAAATTAAGACCTGCTGAGCCTACCTCTGGTGTATCTATGCAGACAAGCCCTAGGGTTGATGAAATGATAGTTGAGGATACAGAGGCCCCAGTGGGGCATGATAGTGATGTAGAAAAAGACATAATTGAGGAAGTAGTAGATGTAACTCTGGCAAACCTTGCCGCCACTACTGAGCATATTGAGAGACAGGAACATGAAGATAAATGGGAGTTCCTATAGCAAGACACCCTACAGCTAGATTTGGCTGAGCAATCAAAAACCCTGCAGCCTATGTTACATGAAGATCTACCATCTGTGCCAGGAAAGCCTTTGGTAGGCATAGATAGACCTCCTGATTTTTCAATGCACATGGTTGTCATGAATTTGTGGAATGAAATGCAGAGGAGAAAAGAGGAATGGAAGAGGGAGAAATGTAGATTAAAAGTTGAAATTCAAAAGAAGGATGAAGAGATTAAAGAAAAGGATGCAGAAATTACAACTTGAAAAGAGAGAGTGGATAGTATGGCAGCTTTGGTGCCTCAAGTATTAGAATGCAGGACTCCCCCAAGAGTCTATGCTCTACATTTAAATGAAAGGTACCTCACTTTTAAGTTGGCAAGAATTGTTTCTGGTTTGAACCCTTCCATTGAAACTCCTCTTGAATTTTTCAATGCTTATAGGATTGGTCCTCCAGAAATAAAGAATTTGTTGTGTGAATTTTATTTGCATAATTTTGTTGTGTCCCAAGACCATGAGTGGAACCCCTTGTTGTATGTTGGGGATGTTCAGTTCAGGGCATTTATGTCCTGGATGCAAAATGAGGTTAGTTGGGGACAACAATTCAGGGCTTATAAGCAATTAGAATTCAACACTCCATTGCCTGTTAGAGCATAATCTGGAAATCCAGGAAGCATTTTTAATGATTGGCATAGGATGCTTTATAGGCCAAGCTATGGTAACAGAATCCTGCCTGAAAGAGAAGTAGCTTACAAAGAATATGAAAAGATGGCACACACTACTGGAGAATCTGTGAAAGTACAGTTGACACAATGGTGGAATAGTTTATCTGATGAGCTAAAACAAGCAAAGCCTCACTCTCTGCAGAATTATGCTGCAACATGTAAAAGAGTGGACAGATATATTTAGATTGGAAGGACAAAGGGACAATTCTGGCTTCCCTTAATCTTTCAACCACCTATCCTATTGTGGCCAGTGCCAAATTACAGATTTTACCAATATGATATTGCTAAAGAGTGACAAAGATGGAGCAGGTTGGATAGGCAGCAAGGATTCTATTGGGATCCTACCTCATGCACCAGAGAGACTGATATTGGACAATTGGCAGTTGCTAACTTCAGAGCATTAACCAAGCAAAAGAACAACCCTTCCTCTGCTGGAGGACCAGCAAAGTCTTAGGTTAGGGAGAGTGATGAGTCTGGTTTATGACTCAAATTTTGCTAAACTTTATTGTCCATTTGCTATAGTTATCTTGGACTTTGATACTTTAATCTTGATCTTTCTATGACATTACCCCAAAGCTATAACTTGTTGAGCATAGGTCATTTCTTATATCCTTTTATGGCAAAGACATGCTATTTGAACTATCTATGTTAATGTTACATATGGTTAATGAATATTACTCCAAGGTAGTTACGAATGTGCAATTATTTGTGTGTACTAACATTATTATGCAAATATAATCGGCATCCATAAAGTGAGGAAGATTTTGCTGGTTGGTTGCTTACCACAAAAGTCAAATATGGTGACCGTTCAAATGTCAAATGGAGGGAAGGCAACCATTTTGTAACTGATCTTAAATACCTGTTGAGTGAATTTAGGAGTTATTGTTATGCTAAATCTATGTTAAAGCAACTCACTTGACCAGATTCCCCTGCATGCGTAACCTCCTTTCCACTTTCTATGTTTTCCATAAAGTGGCGTCCTCCTATTCTGTTGGAGTTGACCGCCCTGCTAGTTAGTTAGTTTTGTAGTCTTTCTTCTATAAATAAGACTCTAATACTCCTTCTGAGGGGTTGTTGATTATTTAGAGATTGTACTTGCATTATCCAGTTTTCAGTAATACAGTTATAATGTTCAGTTGTACTCATCTTTTTGAATGAATAAAATAAAGTTGTGAGTTCGCATCTTTGAGTTTACATTTGTCGTAGGAAATACTCATCCAAGCGGGCCCACTTGGTGAGAATTCCACCCTCTAGTTTAGTTACATTTTCTGTTAAGTATTTAGTAAATCTGGCATTGAATGTTCCTGTAGCCACTAGAATTCTATTCTATATCTGTTCCTACAGCCAAAGCAGACAGAGTAGTTTCCTGTTTGTTTGCCCAGATTGTTACTTTGTGTTATGTACTTGATTCTAGAATAGTTGTTGGTTAATATTTAGTATTCTTGTTATTTCCTTTCTAGCAGTTTATCTTCAGCATTATGTCTTTCTTAGCTATAGAATGAACGTGGCTACTTTGGAAGTTCTTAGTGAACATACCATGCTAACCCATTTCAAGTTTACGTCCCTGGGTTGACAAGTGAATGCATCTCCATAGTGATTAAGACAGCTACTCAGTTCAGATGTCCAATCTCTGAGTTACAGTTTTAAGAGCTCAGTTGTTAAACCATTGTAAGAGACCAATAGTGCACATGAGAGGTGCAATCTACTTTTATATGATGTGCTATGATTAATTAAGGAGTAATTAATAAATGAAGTATATGAGGATGCGGTTTGAAGTAATGTAGCGCCCCATATAAGATTGAAGTGTCTTAGTTAAATATAAAAAGTGAAGAGAAATTTGAAATAAAGAAATCTTGTGAAGAAGCCAACCTCCTTCTAAGTGCAGTGCTCCACATAGATATTAATACAAGATGTCTAAAGTTTATAATAAAAAAAAAGTGATGCAATTTATAAAAGAAAGGAAGTGCCAATGTTGTTTGAAGATGATAGCCAAATTACCATATTGAAGGCCAACTCCCATAGTGCAACTCATTGGAAGTTAAAACTATATTTTATCTTGGCCAACTTTTTGTAGGAAAGCTCTGCTAAACATAATACAAAGGATTATATATAATGCTAAGATGAGCATTGATTATATACAACACAAGAGGTATGATTTAGAACAAAAGATATAATGTAATTTCAATATACAAAAGAGGCAACTGATGAGAGCAAATTATGTTCCATTTTATGCCATGTTTAAGCCTATTTCATACACTTTCATACCATCCCCACATTCCATTTCTGTTCCATTTCTATACTATTTCCCATTTTATGTTGCATACGATTTAATATATATAAGTAATATTTAATTTAGTTATTAGATAAAATATGTGACTAAATAATATCAGATTGTATTTACTAATATATCTTTCACTATGTCAAGAAGATTAATCTTTCAGCATGCAGCTTTAAGGATGCAATTCTTCCTGTCATGTAGAAAACCTTCCTGTCACTTTCTGATTAGGAACTTCATCCTGTGGCCAGAAATATTTCTATTGTCCTTTCAAAAGATGACATCAACCTCCAAGGTGGTGTCAGTTACTTGCTAACTATGTGTCAAATATAAATAATCACAAGAACTTGCAAGTGGAGATTGCTAGTTATTCTAGAGAAAACCGTAAATATTAATACTGCTCATTTTTATTCACTATTATAATAGATCAATTCGCAATCTGTGGATAACAGCTTAGGTTCCATGTGCACCAATCATGTGGTGATCAAAATAGACTATGAAAGGAAACTTTCAATAGAAGAGGATGCATTAAAGGAAAATCAAATTTGTCATCTCCTATTCTATAGCTATTGTTGTTTCGTTTTTAGTATATGGCCAATAAAGAAGGTGTCACGTAAGCCATTCATGTTCAGTTTGTTGGTTGCAGGCCCAAACAAAGTGGCTAATATTGTACGTAGATGTTATATAGTGGAGATATATATATCAGCTCCAAACCAAATATGATTGTAAGCAGATTTCTGTAAACAGACTTGTATATCGAAGTTGATTATTTTCTAATAAATAAAATAGTATTTTTCATGATTTAAGCGGTAGCATAGAAAGGCATTCATGCTCCATCACCGGATGTGTTGAGGAGACAGGGCCCGCTTCTCAGAACGTCTGGTGATCTCTGTTAGCTTAGACGTGTGTTTTTGATTGAATATTGTTTCTGTATTGTTTGAATTGGTTAAATCTTAGGACAACTATCATGATTTCTATAGTTAGCATTTGTAATTAATTTTAATTGATTCCAATGCCTTATATTTAATTCTATACTTTGTATTTGAGTTTCTATTCCAGAATTTATTGTAATTTCTATTCAATTCTTGTCGTTAGGAAGTAACAATTCCTATTGCCAAAATTATTTCAATTTGTAATAGGTTTATTTTATAGCTGCATGTCATCCCCACTCAGCTCACTATCTTCATCCCTTTGATAGATAGCCACAATACCTTTCACAGGTCTATGATTCTTGGATTGACATTTTAGGAACAAACTGAGGAAGTTAATGTAAAACTTTTATAGCAATTTGATCCCAAATCCCAATCCACAGTTTTGTCCATCATTTTGGTGTCGTTACCAGGGAGAGGTGTTAATGGCTTAAAATCATAGTGGGCTAAGTTAGGACCATTGCACCTCGGTGAAAATCTACACAACTATCAACCTTGTTTAGATGATTAACCTTGGTTTGCTTTGTTTTAAATCATATAGATGCATTGTTTGAGGTAGATCTTAGAAATTAAAGAACCATTTATATATTCACTAATTGTTGTGAGATTGAAAAGAAGAAGTAATATTGAAGAAACAACACAAAAATGTCAAAAATGTTGCATTTTCAAGATAGTGCAGACACATCAATTTTGGGAGAAAAATGCTTCAAAAATAAAGAATCCAAAGGCCACACAAGAGGGAAAATGTGCTTGGCGGCGAGGGCACTGCCCCTTGACCCCACCCTATAACACAACAGGGAGCACGCCCTGGGTGTTGTCCCTCGACCCTTCCCTATACCACGATAGGGAGTGTGCCCTGGGTGCTGTCCTGGGACCCCGCAAGGGGCATTGCCCCTTGACCCCACTAGGGGCTACCACCCCCAGACCCCCGCTTTCAAATTAAAAAATAAAAGAAGAAATTGGTGGGGGAATCGTGCTGAAACAAAGTGATGTTTTTATAGCCCCTCTACCTAATAGATGCAACTTAGAATATCTTAATCTTTCATTACCATTGTCACAATCATTTACAAGTATTATTCCTATAGATGAGCAAGAACACATAATTGATGAATTTTTAGGACCATGGATTTTTGAAAATGAATCAGTTGATGAAGGTTTGACCACTTTTTGTTCTCTTTGTTGCAAGGAAGAAGATGAGTGCACACGTCACATTGAGAAAGAGGACACAGTGAAGGAGATAGACATTGTAAGCAAGCCTCAACAAAACAATGGTAAACATGCAAAAGTCTTCTTTGCAACTCAAGAACCACTTCATACATCAAGTAGGAAAGATCAAGGTATGCTTGATGATGTTAACATGTCTTATAATTTTATTGGACTAGACATACATTGTGTTTCTTCAAAAAATTCTTCTTCACCTACTATGTATGGTGAATGGAAAAATGCATGCTCGCAACAACGTCCACACTATCCATTTTTACCATCTTCATCATTACCTTCTTCACCGTATCCATCCTACTTAATTCCACCCACTATATATCCACATCAATTCTTACCATTTTCATTATTTCATCCATCTCATATACTATCCACTTCACCATGTCCACCAAAGGCAGCCATGATGCGTAATAAAACATTACATAATAAGGTGGTTGAAACTGCATATAATAATGCAAATTCATGGATCTCTTTACATTCTGATAATATGCTTGGAATAAGTGACTCACAATTGAAATATATTGGTGCAAGTAAGGGATGTGATTTAAATTTGCTTGAATTAGAAGAACAATATGATCAATTGAATGATATTCAACTTAGTTCTTCTTACTTACTTAACAAATCACAACCATTAGAGGGAATTCACACACATGAGGAAATACTTCAATATGAATTTAATTTTATTATGGAACTCATAAATGTGTGTGCTAAACTTAATCATGCAATTAAATATGTTGAATTACATGCATTAGTCATTCGAGAATTGTGTGAGATAACAAATGAAAGCCTACAAGATCTATCTTTTAATATTTTTATACTCAACTGTAAGGATCTTTGGAGGCCTATGCTAAAACTATGTATTCCTCACACACTTATTGATTTAGGCCCATTGATACTTGGTTAAACACAATTAGATGGGTTTGAATGCAATAATGACCATACCAAACATGCTACAAAATAATGATTGTTCATTATCCAAGGATCAAGGTATTAATATATGTATCTTTTTCATTCTTGATTCTTTGGATTATCTTAAGATGACCATTCATTGAATAAGGCTCAAGGTGATATTACATCATTGTCTTTATGAATTCCTTGGATTATCCTAATGACCTCATGCTTTTGTAGTGTGAATTTAAGTTGGGGGGAAATCCCTTGAAATTTTACAATCCTTGGTATTCATTCATTGTTTCATTGGTGCTTCTTATAAAACCACTCGTTTGATCTTTGGATCACATCCAGGTATGTATTCTTGTGTTATTGAATTTATATTATGTTTACACAAGAATTAATTATAATTCATCCTTTTATTATCAAGTATCTATTCATATTAATAACTCTACCTTCATTTAGACAAATGAATAAATTACTTATTAATGGTGGAGTTATTGAATGGATGATATTATACATTACTTAACTTGATATGCTTGGTAATGAGAACATGGTTACAAGGTTCTTATTGTGGTTACTCAACAATTTTGCACCAATACCAGTTGGTGATGTTTCTCTACGCGGGCATCCATAGACACACTTTCTTGACCCTACTAACTAGATGGTTAAGAGAAAGTTTCTTTTGTGCTTCTCTCTTGGAAATCACAAGAGGATTATTGGGAAAAATGTGAACAAAATTTATGGGTAGAACTTCTCCTGATGCTAGACCATGTGGAAGATAGTATGCAACTTGGTCTATGAGATCCACGAATCTTGTAGTACTATGTTCTTGAGCTACACTTCCAGAGACAAATTGAAGACATGATCAAGGAGCTTGAATATATTCTAATGCAAATCATCACACTCTGAGCTGAGTATCCACCTACCTAAAGTTGTGTGGACACATTTGACAAGTTGAGAGACTACAATTGGTCTATCACTATGCAACTTTGTCTTTGGTAAGGAATTTGTATTATTTGCACTCTAGCTTTTCATACAACTTTGGGAATAGTTATGGATATCTCTCGTGCTTAAAAGGAAAAGATAGCATAGCTTCATGAGATGTCGATGGGTAAAAGCACAAAGGTGTGTCACACTTTTAGCCGACTTATCAGCACAAGTGAATTTAAGTATTTCTAACTAAAAATCAATTTTGGTCAAACATATGATCTTGTAAGATTCATTCTAGCTAAGTTAGATATGTCCACAACTTTTCCAATAAAAATTGTTGGCTAAATGCATATGTAGCACCACTATGAGATCAATTTACCAAAAAAATAAAATTATTTGAAAAACTTGATATTTCAACAACTTCTACTCGTGTAAATAATATTTTTTAAAAAATATAAAAATACCCTTTTGTAGATCTATAAGTTTAGTTTTCAAAAATATATATATTAATAGTTTAATTATTATTTATATTTTCCTTTCTATTTTTACTAAAAGTAGGTTATCAGCACAAAAAATTAGGTCGATTACCATGTAAAGGAAAAATAGTAAAACTTATTTTAAAAAATAGAAAAAAATATGATGCACTAGATAAAAGAATCTATGTCAAGATGGTATAAATTTTTTTCTATTTTAGATAAATAGTTAATTTGAAAGTTGATGTCGAATGGAAACAACTGCGTTTTAATACACACATTTTATTATTTATTTAAAAATATATATTTATCAAAATTGAAAAAAAATACATCCATGCACTAAAGTTTCAAGTTATAAATACACACAAAAAAATTGAAGAAAAAAAATAAAAATTACTATATAAAGATTGACGTCTCATGTAACTTCATTTTTCAGCATTTTATCAACTAAATTATAGTGTCAATTTATTAAAAACTATATTCAAATAATTTTTTAAATTTTTTCAAAAAATACAAACGTAAAATATACTAAAAAATAAATATTTTATTAGTTTACATCGTTTCAAAATTCAAAACATATGTCACTTTTTAGTGATTCAAGTTTAAAAGTTGGATCAACGTTGGCCATTTCCTTTATAAAAGTGTGACACAACTTTGTGCTTTTACCCCGATATGATTTGTTTCAAATTGATCATCATAGAAAAATGTGTCTTCCAAAGATTGCGGCCATTGTGAGTAATTCTTTCAACCAAGTGAGTGGGGATGTATTCTAAAGTTCTACAGGGAGCTTTCAAGCATAGTGGCATGAGCTAAATATTGTAGCAATGGTGCTATAAACTATGCATGGTCAATCTTGATGAAGGTATATTTCTTGTTGATCATCATTTCAAGTTCTACAGTCACCTTCTAGATATAGTAGAATGAGCTAAATGAGATCCAGATTGTTTGTAGCAGTGGTTATATGTTCCAGATTGTGCTCCGGTTAATATTGGTCATCATTTCAAATTCTACAAGCAATTGATTTTCACAGTTACTTTTATTGAAGGGATTTAGATGGAACTCTAGGATTTTGATGATATCATTTCATCATCCATTTGAGAGTTTCATTTCTTTGGTCATTATATGCAGCTTTTGAAAAAAATGAAACAAATGAAAAAAGAAGAAAAAAAAATGATAAAAAAAGGGAAAAAAGCAATAAATTCTAACAATGAAAACCTTCAGGCGTTGTTAAACAACTACAATGTGAAAACTAGTTTCTAGCAAATTGTAGTTGAAATAAAATTCTTAGTGGTGAAAACTGTTTTCACAGTGCCACTAAGTAGTAAGTGATTGAAAACTGGCTTGCGAGCGGTCACTTGTCATTATCAAAATTTAAAAAAATGAAAACAAAAATGAAAACAAATGAATGAAAAAAAATTGAAAAAATATTTGCATAGGCTAATCATTTTGCAGGTACACTTTGTTGCTTCCATGGTTGTCTGAGTTCCTCTAGCACCTCTTGTTACTCACTTGTGTAGTTGTGCTCTCATTTGTCATGGTCAGCCTAACTTTGACCTCCTGTAGCACAAAGTTACAAATTCAATTAAGGTGTTAGGAAAAATTGAAGAGAGATTCCAGGCTACCATCAGTATGTTCCCTAATGCTTCAAGTATGATGGAGATCTTTCATGTGTGGTGTGGCTGCAATCCTTATCACAAGTTTTGTTTCCTTATTGGACATCCACAGTTGTAGTTTTTGGTTCCTTCATTGTTGGAGATTTACAGTTGCTAAGTTCTTCTAGCCACCAACCCTTGGTATAATTGGACATGCAAGTTGGTAAAACAATCAGTTTTATTTTTCATTGTTTTATCTCTTAACTTTATTAATATTTCTTATTATATTAATCATATATGCAACATCCATACCTACCTTCTCCTTGTTTCCTGAGGATGGTCAACCCTTTAAGTTGGGGGGAGATCTACCATCCTTATTGACGAGGGTCGTTGCAGTCCTCATCATTTAATTTTTAATAAATATCAATCTAAGGCGGTGTCCATGGCTATATGCAAAAGGGAGAAGGAATAACTTGCATGACAGTCTTTTCTACAGAAGGGAATTGACAACAATTGCATGAACAAACTGGGTTTAAAATCTACTGAAAAAGACAACCTAATTTAAGGAAAGCAATAACTTGAACAGCTGATCTAATTCTGGAATAAAAGAACAGCTAAAGGAATTCTGAATAAAGGAATTGCATAACAGCAAAGCAACTAAACAAACTAAGAAATGTAGTCTCTGCCCTTCGGTTGGAGTGGGCCCTTACTCCTTTCTCTGGAGAGACTAATCAATTCTAACAATTAGCAAATGGGTAGAACAACTTTCTTTATTCAAAAATCTTCAAGATCCAAATTACATGCTGTTGTAAAATAACAGAGTTCTTCTTTCCTTCAAAATAATTCTTTTACAACTTTCTCTTTCTTCTATTCTACGCCATAGTTCTCTATATATAACTGTGAGGGTAAAATGGTGATCAATCAAATGAATAATAGATGACCCAAACATCAACAGAATAGTGAAACAAAGAAGATTCAAGTAAACAAAGCAATAAACAAACACAGCAAACCTCTTCCGTTTCGAAACTTCTGTTGTTCGCCTATCACGAATCGTCCTTTCGCAGATGAGATGAGCCCTCAGAGAGTGCAATCTTTTAAAGCTGTTTGAGGAAGTCGATGGTGAACGGCTATGGTGTGATATGCAATGAAGGTGAGCTCCAATGTAACAATGGTGATCTCAAGCTTGTAGATGACAAGTGGGTGCCAAAGGCGCGCTGGTGATATTTCTGCAGAGTAACGATGTCAAAAGCCTGGATGAATAGAATGAAGGGATGAAGCTTCATTTATAGACTTGGAAGAATAGGAATCAACGGTTGAGAGGAGATATGAAGATCAATGGTTGAGGATGGTTGAGGAATGTGCAACCAATGGAAATGCGACAAGTGTCCCAGCTCCATCATGAAAGGGGGGATGTGACAAAACTGATTGGAGAGTTAACTCCATTGACTGGTCTGTTAACAGAATTGACTGATCAGTTAGAAGAGTGGATTGTGGAACTGACTGGATTGATTGAGGATTTGACTCAACTGACAGGTTAGTTAACAGATTTGATTGATTGGTTAACTGACCTCTGATTGGAGAAGAAATAGGCCATGTGGGTGAGGGAAAATAAGGCAATTAAATATTAAATATATTTAATTACATGTGCAACCTGATGAGGTGGACAAGGTGAGGTGGAAAAGGTGAGGTGTAAAGGTGATGTGGAATTTTGAATTTAGAACTTTAGGATAGAGGAATTTAGATTAATTAAATAATTTATGATTATTTAATTGTGTAGGACATTTAGAAGAATTTTAATTAAATAAATAGAATTTATTTAATTATGGAACAGTGAATCGATTAAATAAATTTAGAATATTTATTTAATTGGTAGAAGAATGGAATAAATATTTAGAATATTTATTTAGGATGATTTGTGTCATTTTTAGGCGTATACATTTTGCCCCTCTTTGATGCAATGCAGTTTACAGCGTTGCTTCAAAGAATTTGATAGTCTGAATGATGATACATGCCCCAGTTTGCCCCTGGTACAAGTTAAATGACGATAGGATGCCCCCTCGGGAGATTGGACGGGAAAAATGGCGAAAGTTTTGGAGACGGACGATCTCACGACGAAGAAGGGGTGAGGATAGGTTGGAGGAAAAGGGACGCGGTCAAGGATGCAGGAAGAAAACGGGAGGAAAAACGGACACGGGAAATAGTCACAGTCATCACCTAGCCAGAATTAGGGTTTGGAGGCTATAAATAGGAGCTGGGGCCAGAAGAATAGTCATTTGCACACTTGGTCTGGATTGGAGAAAGAGGGCTCAGAGCAAACTTAGAGCAGCATGGCAGCCAGAGCAGCAGATATACCACGCGAGGAGCACCGATTTGAGCGAGTCCGACGATTCGGGCGGCCAGCAGAGGCAGGACCCCCGGTATGTGCTTCAAAAAATTTCTCCTAGGGTCGATTTTAGGCGTCATAAATGCACGTAGAAAATAGGTGAAATAAATGCACCAAAACGCAGAACCGCGCATATGCCTCGCGAAGCTGCGCTTGTGTATTTTCGCGGCGCATATGTCAGTTTCAGCGGCGCATGTGTAAAAGTTGCGCTTTTGTGTATTCTAGCTGCGCTTTCGTAATTTGGCGGCGCTTTTGTATTTCCGCTGCGCATATGTGAAATGTAGCAGTGCATTTGATAAAGTTGTGCAAATGTGGATTCTTGCGGCGCATGCGTGGAGTTCTGCGACGCATGTGTTAGAACGGCGCATACGTGCATTGAAGCGGTGCATATGCATTTTGCGGCGCATATGTTGCTTCCTACGGCGCATATACCAGAAACGGCGCTTTTACCACCTGTAGTGGCGCATTTGCTTGGGATGGCAAATTACTTAGCCAAATTGATTCGATTAGCGTCCTGTTTGACGCAGGAATCGATGAGCTATCTGCGAGATTGCAGGAATCTAGTCAAGAGATGTAGTGTGCTGTATTGATCAATTTGAAATGCTAAGTGTAGTTGATATAGTGCAGTAGATATGTTGAGTATGGTATATGTAGCTTGAGACTGACGCCTTGCTTTGCGTGCTTGCAGGAGGAGATACGAGAGACGCTGCAGTCGAGGGAGATGTTCCCTATGCCTCTATTGCAGAGATATATGCTGACGGAGGCTGACAGAGTGGCGCTTGGTGCCATGGGCTTGGATTACGTTTGCTTCATGCCCGAGGTGCGGGCGAACAGAGGACTACTGACAGCTGCCGTGGAGAGATTCCACAGCGAGGACGGGACCTTCCACTTCCCTACTGGAGAGATGACCGTGACGCTGGAGGATGTCTACAGGATACTGCACTTGCCCGTAGTAGGCGAGTTAGTGGAGTATGACGCACAGCGGGACGCGGGACTCGCCGAGTGTCAGCGAGTATTTGATGATCCCGAGCTGGTGGGACAGGTCATCCCGTGGCAGGATATCTATGACTGTTATGACTACTTCCCTGGGATAGTTGCTGGACTGATTGGGGGCGTTGTATGCCCGGACAGGAGATCGCATGGGTTCCCCATTGGATGGGGCAGGATCATGGAGCGGATGCTGACTGAGGGCACCCGATATGCGTGGGGACCCTGCGTGCTGGCCCACCTTTATCATGACATGCATCAGGTGGTGTACCACCGCAGCACGAGTCTATCGGCTGGGGTGTTACTGTTATAGTTCTGGCTATGGGAGCACATAGCGGTGACCAGGCCGATGTGCATCTTTGCTAGGCAGAGAGGAGAGCCATACAGCTATGGCTATGCAGGAGTGATTTCCCAGCATAGGCTGGGGAAGCTAGAGTATTGGAGGCACACGTTGGATGGGGTAGATGTGGTCGTCTGGCGACCATATCTGGACTGCGAGCCCTGGGATGATGAGGGAGATGAGCTGCCTTACTGCTTCCAGATTAGGTGGTTGATAGGCCGGACATGGCACATACTGGAGAGACAGATGGTGGGCCAAGTGTTGAGACAGTTCGGTAGGAGACAGGGCATGCCACAGGGACAGGCCATGTTTGCACGGACACATGCAGAGAGGGTCCGATGGGGGCCGATGGCTTCTTATGAGGAGGCTCTGGCAGAGTTCCAGCAGTTGCCTTATGTGGCATAGGACATGCGGAGAGAGATAGCAGATGCGAGGGTCACACAGGAGTACGAGGACTGGATCACTGCACATCCTTTCCTGAGATATTCAGGACCCGGCATGCTGGTGCCTCGTACTGACGAGGCGGACTCAGAGGAGGAGGGAGAGGCTGGCCTAGGTCGGAGGGGAGCTAGAGGAGGACGAGGACGACGAGGTGGTCGAGCTGCAGAGAGGCTGAGGCAGTGGAGGAGGATAGATCAGGCTGGGCAGGTAGTGCCAGGACAGGCGGAGGCACAGTAGTAGGTGCCTCAGCAGGCACAGATGCCACCACCCCAGTAGGTACCACAGTAGCAGGTGCCACAGCTGCAGGTGCCCCAGCAGCAAGTACCACAGCAGCAGGTGCCCCAGCAGCAGGGGCTAGGACAGGCAGAGGCAGCACAGGGGCCAGTGCAGGGTGAGGCTCATGAGAGGACCATAGCCAGCCTGAGGGGACAAGTGCGAGAGCTGCAGGCACAGCTGAGGAGAGTGGAGAGGAGGCGAGATACAGACGCAGCAGTGATCGCTGGTTTGACTCGCGAGCGAGACATGGCAGACGCACGGGTACGCCTTATCCGTGTAGAGCAGGATACTGCAGTGGCCGCCATGGGGACAGATGCAGTGAGTTCATTTTTGGTTGGGCAGGTGCAGCAGGCACAGGCACAAGTAGGCCAGTTGCAGACGCAGTTGGCACAGGCACAGACAGACCTAGCCAGAGCGTAGTCACAGGCTCAGTACTACCGAGGTTTGTACCATGGTGCCGTGGCATCGAGCCAGAGGGCAGGGAGCTTCAGGAGTCAGTCTGGGGTGGCTCACAGAGCGGGTCCCTCACAGTCAGGGGCGTCCGTGATGGGACCCCAGCAGTCAGGAGCTGGCAGCGGTGGCCCACAGCAGCAGGGGTAGACACATACTAGATTTTGGGCATTTTGGGACATGTATCACCATCCATTTGGACGTATATTGTATATGACACTTTGAGTTTGAGAGAGATGGTGATATTGTACATTTGGACCTCTTTTATATGATAGTATATATGATGATGCAGCTTTGTGTATCTATTGCATGTGTTATGAGATGGTGAATTACTTCTACTGTATGATGCGATCTATTGCATAGTTAGATGGTCTATCTGATGTTATATGAGATACATTTTGATATGCGGCTATGTGATGTCTATAGGTTTTAATGTTACAAATGTATGCCAAATGTGAGATGACTTATATGTGATGATGCAACTGTGTACGTGATGTCTATATGATCTAATGCAAATGTGTGGATATGGAACATGATTTCTATGTTATGATGAAACTATATATGTGATGTCTAAATGAGCTAATGCAAATGTGTGTGTATGGAACATGATTTCTATGTTATGATGTTGCATAGATATATGAGATGCTACTGGATGTTTATATGATGTAATGCTTTGAATGTATGCAGTTGTAACATGAGTACTATGTGGTGATGTAACTATATATGTGATGCACTTAGCTATGTTGTTTTGTGGTTTTATGTGCTTTTGAGATGTGATGCGATGCAGATGTATTAGTGACCTAATGCAGTGGATGGTGGACTTGACTAACCTAATCATGTGCATGACTAGTCCTACGAATGATATGATATGCTCCTATATGCCTTGTTTTTGTGATGTCCAAATGTACTCTATCGACATAAGAATAACATGATGGATAGAAGAATGGTTGTGATAGAATGACCTAGAAACTTTTCTTGATATCGTTACTCTGCATAGTTCGAATAATGAGGATTGTATGGATGTGTATATGGATATAGGACGGATGCTTTGCTTTTAGATTGCTTTATTTCATCATTGGGCATTTTGTTTTTGGTACTTTTCTGAAATGTTGTAAGTGAATACAAGCATCGAGGTATAATTGAACCGAGATGACCTGAGTACCGCTTACGTGGATTGTGATTTAGCAAGTTAATACAAGCATCTAGTCAAAATTGAATCTAGATGACCTGAGTACTTCTTGCACTTCAACAAGCAAGGATTGCCCCCGTTCCTGTAAGACCTTTGATTTCCTCGATGATCTTTTTCCGATCATGTCCTTAGACAAGGCTTCACATTACTAAAGTTTAATCCACAAACAACAAACAAAGAAAGTAATCATGCCCCCATCATAGCATCTCTAGCTTTTGGCATCCTTGAGTAGCATAGGAAGGTATGATAGCAAAAATCAAGACTCTGTAACTTAACCCTAGGCTCCAATCTACAAAGCATATTTGCGTTGATATGTGTTTATTTCTTGCCTTAATTTGCATAAAATCATTTAGAAGACCTTAGGTATTTGCTTTGCATTGGATAGGTTAAGATGCTCATAGTCAAGATTTCTGCTTGAAGCGCGGGTTTTTTTTTTTTTTTTGCATTTGCATGCTTGATGAGAAGGTTGCACAATCCTTATTGAGAAGACGGACCCTAAGGGACTGACCTAGTGCCTCGGGGGCTCATTGCTAAATGACCTTGCCTACGTGACGACGCAGAGGCAACGTAGTTCGGGGGAAACCCTAATGGACCATGGATGGACTAGAAGAAAGACGACAAGAATGAAGACAAGAAAGGGAGACGAATGGGACCTTGGGAGAGATGGAAGCCTGGGGGGCGCATTAGAATAATGGCCTTGCCTACGTGACGGCGCAGAGGTGACGTAGTTCACAGATTCGGACCATAGACACCGACGAGAGACACTACACTAGGCTTACATTGAGGAGACGGTATGGGACAAAACCTTGGTTGACAAGGCCACAAGGTGAGTATCAAGCCACGATAGGTAACTGTCAAGTGTTTATTGTGGGATGGATATGGGTTGAACGGGGAAAATAGAGGGAGAATGGGCTCAAGGTGATTGGATTCCCAAAGATGGAGGATGCGGTTTGTCACAAGTAACGCCTGTTTACCAGGTTTTCATCACTTGCTTTTATTTGCACGAGAAGCTAGAAAGTAACATGACGCCTGATTGCCAGGTTTTCCTCATGATACCTATCCAAGGCGCCTGTTTGCCAGGTTTTCACCAAAGGACGATTTTTTTTGTATGCTTTCTATTTTTTTTCTAATTTTTTTTTTTTTTTTGATTTTTGACTTTATTGTGCCCCCTTGCATTGGGGTTCTCTTAAGTATAGAACCGGCGAAGGTGCATGCTGTTGATTGGATCATCAAACAACTCACCTTCTGATATGGCCAACTGATATGCCTCTGATCTGTAAACCGCTACAATTATATAGGGTCCAAGCCAGTTAGGCTTGAACTTACCTTTCTTTTCTCTGTCCTGCTGATTGCGAGGGTTCTCTTTTAGGACGAGGTCCCCAACCTTGAAGCATCTTGGTCTAACCTTGTGATTGTAGCTTCTTGACATCATCTGTTGATAGGCTTTGAGATGGTCAAAAGATTTTTGGTGCCTTTCCTCTAGCAGTTCTAGCTCTTGTAGTCTAGAGACTCTGTACTCTTCGTCTGATATGAGACCTTTCAACGACACCCGAAGGGATGGGAGTTCGACCTCAATGGGAAGGATGGCTTCGGAACCATAGACGAGGGCATAGGGTGTAGCACCTGTGGGAGTGCGTATGCTGGTTCTATAGGCCCACAGAGCGGGATTGAGTTGGACGTGCCAATCGCGACTAGCTTCATTGACAGTCTTCTTTAGGATTTTCAGAATGGTTTTGTTCGATGCCTCAGCTTGGCCGTTACCTTGGGGATAGTATGGAGTGGAGAAACGATGTTGGATTTTAAAACACTCACAAAGTTCCTGGACATCCTAATTTTTGAAGGGTCTCCCGTTATCCGTTATGATGGATGAAGGGATGCCATATCGGCAGATAATGTAATTCAGAATGAAAGAGGAAATTTGCTTTCCTGTGACGGTTGATAGGGGAACGGCTTCAATCCACTTTGTAAAGTACTCAGTGGCGGTTATGATGAATTTATGGTCGTTGGAAGAAGGCGGATGAATCTTTCCCACGAGGTCAAGTCCCCACTGGCAAAAGGGCCAGGGTGTCGTTAGAGGTCTCAACTCCTGAGCAGGTGCATGAATCAGGTTCCCATGTATCTGGCACTATTTGCACTTTTTGACGAACTGATATGAATCCATTTCCATATTGGGCCAGTAATAACCGAAACGCATGAGTTTCTTAGCTAAGGAAGGACTGCTGGAGTGTGTTCCACAGATCCCTTCATGCACGTCTCGCAAGGCAGTTACAAATTCTTCTTGTTCTAGACAACGGAGTAAAGTACCATCCAGACCACGTCGGTAAAGGGTATTGGCGATAATGGTGTAACGGGAGGCTTGTCGGATGAAAGTTCATTTTTGGTTGGAAGAGAGGTCCAAAGGAAGGATATTGTCCTTGAGGTAAGTGTAGGTCTTACCGTACCAAGGCGAATCAGATCCTACTAGGTGGCTAATGGAATGGGTTTCGAGGAGATCATAAGCCGGTTGTTGAATTGTTTCTACTAAGAACTCATATCGTGACTCATGTTCAGGTATCTCAAGAAGAGAGGCTATGGTCGCCATTGCATCGGCTGCTTTGTTCTCTATCCTGGGTATTTGTTCAAATGAGATGGTCCCAAAATGTGCTTTGAGGTCGTCGACCATCTATTTGTATGGGATGAGCTTCTCATCTTTGGTTTGATACTCGTCGTTGACCAAGTTTATGACAAGCTGAGAATCACCGTAGACACATAGTGCTTGGATTTTCCACTCAGTGGCTATCTTGAGACCAATTACCAAAGCCTCATACTCCGCTATATTGTTAGTGCATGGAAATAACAACATGTAGGACTTTGGAATTGTGTCGCCTTGGGCAGTGATAAACAAGATACCTGCCCCCGATCCATGGTTGGTGTAAGACCCGTCGAAGTAGAGTTTCCAAGGAGATGTTGACAGAGTGAATAAAGACTCATCGGGGAACTCAAACTGCATTGGTGAAGTGTCCTGTAACGGTGCCTCAGCTAGTTGGTCAGCGATGATTTGCCCCTTGATGGCTTTTTTGTCCACATACTCTATATCATATTCGCTAAGAAGCATAACCCATTTGGCTAGTCGACCTGTGAGAGCTGCTTTGCTGAGAAGATATTTTAGTGGGTCGATCTTGGCAATGAGTTTGACAGGATGTGCCAACATGTAGTGTCAGAGTTTTTGTGAGGCAAAAACCACCGCAAGGCAAGAACGTTCCACCTGTGAGTACTGCAACTTGTAGCCCACTAAGGTTTGACTGATGTAGTACACAGCTCTTTCCTTGTTCTCATAGTCTTGCTGCGCTAGGAGAGCCCCAAGAGCAGTAGGTGTAGCAGATATGTAGAGAATCAAAGGTTTTCCTTGGATCGGAGGCATGAATATAGGAGGATTCATGAGGTACTCCTTGAGCTTGTTGAATGCCTCTTCGCACTTCTCATCCCATTTAAATGGAACGTTCTTATGTAGGAGATGGCTGAAAGGATGGCACTTGTCTGCCAGCTGTGAGATGAACCTGCGGATGGCCTATAGCTTGCCCTGTAAGGATCTCAACTGTGTTAGAGTTTTGGGCGGAGGCATGTCCATGATTGCTTTGACCTTGGCCAGGTCTACCTCTATGCCATTTGCTGACACGATGAAGCCTAGCAGCTTGCCTGATGTGACCCCAAACACACATTTCTTTGGGTTCAGTTTTACTTGGAATTGATCCAATCATTGGAAGACTTTTTCTAATGTGTCCAGGTGTGAGTCCCTGGTGAGTGATTTTGCCAAGATATCGTCAACATAGTCTTCCATAGTCACATGCATCATGTCATGAAATATAGTTGTCATGGCCCGCTGATATGTAGCACCTGCATTTTTCAGCCCAAATGGCATGACATTCCAACAAAAGGTACCCCATGGACAAGTGAAAGCTATTTTGTGTTGATCCTCAGGTGCTATTTTGATTTGGTTATACCCGGAGAATCCGTCCATGAGTGATAACATTGTATGTCCTGCTGTAAGGTCGACTATGATGTCTATGTTTGGCAACGGAAAGTCATCTTTGCGGCATGCCTTGTTTAAGTCTCGAAAATCATTGCATAGTCAAACTCGGCCATCCGGTTTAGATACTGGCACAATGTTTGATATCCATTCAGGATAGTCTATGGCTCTGATGAACCCCACATCTAGCAATTTCTTGAGTTCTTCCTTGACCAGAAGGGCTATATGAGGATGCATCTTTCTCAGTTTTTGCTTTACGGGCTTCACCCCTAGATCCAATGGCAAGTGATGTAGGATCAGGTTTGGGTCCAAACCTGGCATGTCGGCATATGACCAAGCAAAGCTGCCTCTCTTCTTTTTAAAGAATGGTACAAACCTGGTTTTCTCAGGCGGCATGAGAGATTTTACAAAGTGGATAATCTTAGGCTGCTCTTCGGTTCCAATGTTCACTGGCTCTGTTGGCTCCCCCATGATCTGTGACCTTTCTTGATACATATCACTTGGGAGGGTGTCAAGCATTCCATCGTCAGGTGCCACAGTTGGGTTTTCACCTTCAGATACGTCTTTTCTTTTTACTGTTTTATGATCTGACACTGCCGCACGGCGGTTTTCACCGTCAGATCCCTTTTTGATCTTTATATTTTTGCGACTAGAAGGCTTGGCACCCTCCCTGAAGTAAGCTACAGTATTAAGTTCGATAGCGAAAGTGGCTTTATGATCCCCTTTTGGTAAGTGATCTCTAAGTCCCATATAGTCAATGTAGGCATCATCGTTCTGGAACATATCTAATTGGGGGGTTCCTTGCAGATCCCAGTCAATAAGCTCAGGGTGTAAGAGGGGAAGGGAGTCAGATGAAAGACCTGATTCATTGATAGTGTGGATGGAAATACTAGGAGCATAGGTGGGGGTAGTGTTCTGGGGGGTACTTTCCTCCAAGTTGTTTATCGCAATGGAATCAAAACTTTCCTCGAAAGCCATACTCTCAGGGAGGGGCAAATCAGACTCCAGTGGTCTGTCCCGTTGCGTTTGTCTCTCATGGTAAGGGCTAAGAGTTTGGATGGTGTCAACCTCTTTGTCGTCGTAGGAGTGCTCCGTTAGCTCGTCCCACTCATACTCATTGGAATCATCTGAATCTATGTCACTGTCCACTTGGAGTGTTTGCATTGTCTCCATAAGACAGGCATTTTCCTTGGCTTTACCCTTGCCTTTGTATCCCAAGCTAGTGGTGTTTCTAGCCGAAGAGGAGGAAGAAGGTTGTCTAGGTTCGATGATCCCTTCTTTTCTGAGGCCGATAGGGCCTTGTCCTTCATATCCCATCCTGTGCAAGATGGTCTCACCTCGTCCATAGAGTTCTGTAAGGAGTCTGGGTGAATCTTGGGGTGTGTTTTCTTCTTCGGCATAAAGCCATTGCAAGAGATCTCGCTCCTCTAATTCATCGGATAAGGTCCCCCATTTTACAAAGGGGTTTGCGGGAGTTATAGGAGGAGCAGAGGGCTTTGGAAAATGCCTGGGTTGATGCTTGGGCTAGCCAAAGGAGAGAGGAGACAAGGGCATTCTTGCAAGGTTGAGGCTGTGCTCAATCTGGTATTCCCCCATGCCATTTTCTTTTATGGTGATTTTCATTGGTTTAGGCCGTGAGGAGGAGGCTTTAGCGGAATGGTCCTGTTGCGGGGTAGGGGAAATGTGGGCTCGATTGGTGGGTATGACACATTCAGGTTTTGCTTGGAAAGAATTGCAGTGTTGGTAGGGATCAGGGTCGCCTTGAATGGTAACCTGCTTGCCGTTGTGCGGGAATTTAATGCACTGATGGTAGGTTGAGGGGACAACCTTCATGGCATGGATCCATGGTCTCCCTAGTAAGATATTATAAGCAAGCTCTCGATCAAGGACTTGGCACACCACATCTTTGATTACCGGTCCAACTTGAATAGGTAGGACAACCGTGCCTTTTGTGGTTCTCTCTTCCTCGTCATAGGCCTTTATGGTAATCTTCCTCCGTGGATCAACTACCTGTTCAGAGAACCCCAATGCAAGGACTAGCTTCAAAGTGCAAATATTCAAACCGGCACCCCCATCAATGAGAACCCTCTTGATGCGGTGCTTGTGTACGAATGCGACAATGTGTAGGGGAGTGTTGTGGGGTTGAGATACGGAAAGGTCATCTTGCTCAGTAAATGATATGGAAGGGGAGGATGTCAGATTGCCAACCATGGTTTGAAACTTCTCTTGGGCCAGGTTAGTGGGGATAGTAGTTTCCACTAAGGATTTCTCGAGAATCTCCTTATGAGAAGGAGATAGACGCAAGAGCTCCAATATAGAAATGTGAGCCGGGGTTTTCTGTAACTGGTCGATGACATTGTATGGACGGGAGTTAGACGGAGATGGCGACGACCTTGGAGGGGTGGTATTGATCGTGACTTTACCACTACGGGTAATTATACTACAACCAGTTCTGTTAGGTCCTGGTTGTTGGTTGGGGGAGATGACATTGACCTGCGGAAGATGTTCTGAAATGCAGTTAATGGTGTACTCAAATGGAACGCTTGCATAGTTAGCATTACTCAACCCGCTGTTTTGATTTGGTTGGTTGCGATTGTTGTCGTTATTGGGATTGCCATTGGAGTTGTTGCCGTTGTGACCATTGTTGTGGTTGTGACCATTGTTGTTGTTGTGACCGCTGTTGTGATTGTTGTTATACGGCCTATTGTGATTTAGAAGAGGATCCCGGTAGGCCACATGAGATTCATTGGAGGTATGCTGTTGTGTTCCTCCCTGATTTTGATCCAGTATATCCTGTATGACATTCTTAAGACGGATGCAATTATTGGTTGTGTGCCCCCTTCCTCGATGATACTCGCAATAGTCTGTGTCCTTCCAATAGGGAGGTTTGACTATAGGCTCATAGTCACTTGTTGGCAGTAGAGAAATTTCATTGTTAGCCAACAACTTTCTGAGGGCCGATTCTTGAGATTCTCCTAATGGTGTGAATTTCCTCCTTGGATTTGAATTGAACCAAGGTCTAGGTTCCCGAGGGGGTGGCTTGTTGAGTGCACCGTTATTTGCTTCTTCCTTAAGAGTGAATATGGGTTGTTGTTTAGGGGCTGCCGCCTTGGCATCCACTACTCCATCGTTGACCACATTCTTGTTCTTGGTCCAAAACTTTGACTTGTTAGTTGTGTAATTGGAAGGGGGTGTGTCCTTGTAGAGCTTGAGAGTTCCTTTAGCGATCATAGCTTTCTCAATGAATAGCCCCATTTCAATGACTTTGGCGAATGAGGTAGGGCATTGTATCTGAATCTGATAGCTAAGATCGGGATTCAAATTGTGGACAAACATTTCCAATAGTTGTTTCTCAGGCATGTCGTAAGAACACTTACTAGCTAGCTGTCTCCATCATTGTAAGAAGGTGGCGAAAGACTCACCACCCTTTTGTTTGGTGTTGCATAGGTCTAGCATAGATACCTCGTGTTCTATGTTGTAAGAGAAGTGCGTTATGAATTTATTGACAAGTTCATCAAAAGTTTTGATTCCTGGTGGGAGACGCGAGAACCACTCCATAGCTTGACCTCCTAAAGATCTTGGGAACAGTCTCATTAAGTAGGTCTCGTTGTGAGCTACTTCTAGACATGCTGCAGTGAATTCCCTGATATGATCTCTAGGGTCCCCCTTCCCTTTGTATTTGTTAAATTTCAGAATTCTGAACTGATAGGGGAATGGTTTCATGACCAAACTTTTGTCAAAGGGGTATGGTGCTATATCTTCCAAGGAGTAGTTCTTGGAACTTGTGCCGATCTTAAGGTTGGAGATTTCTAGCTTTAGACTCTCAATTTGTTGTCTCACATCCGCCATAGGAACATTTTGAGCTATGGGTTGTTTTCCTCTCTCATTGGCATGGGGGACCGTGTCATTTGTGCCTCTCATGTTCATTGTCTGCATTTTCCATGATGGAGCTAATGTCAAAGTCTGCGAGGAGTTTGATTCTGAGACTAGCAAGATGATGGAAATATTTGGTGGGGTCCTCAAGGAGCACTTTCTCCACTAGGCGTTGGAATTTGCTATCTTGCATGTGTGCCACTAATTCTTCACGAGAAATTTCTTCATCATCATCGCGTGGTGGGGCGATGTGATCGGATGAGCCGGCCATTTCAATTAGCTTGTTGTACTAGGATCGAGTAAGAACCATGCAAGGTGGGGTGGGATGAAGTGGACTAGGATTAGAAATTTTGGCAAGGTGCCGACTAAGACTGTAATGAATGGGGTATCTAGGACAAGATTTGGACAAAGGGTTCTCTCGCTTAATGACTTCAGGCAAGACGGTTGACACAAGACTCTAGCCACTAGCAAGGGTAGTCGATACCAGTCTTACTGCGTAGGGCTTAGTCGTTCAACAAGACTACTAGCAAAAGGTACTGTGACCTACTAGGCTTACGTGAATTCACTAATGAAACAAAGAAGGACCTATGTCGAATCGGTATGGGACAGAATGATGTTGGGGCAAGAGTGACTAGGACAGAAGGTGACTGGGACGACCGATGAAAGAGAGAGAATTGGGTGAAATGGATGAAAATTGATTGCAAGGTTGATTCTGACCTCGGAAAATGAAACTAGGCTGAAATGGGTACTTTGAACAGTTGATGAAAATTTCTCAAAAATAGGGCAAATGTTCACTGTCACACATGCGCAGAAACAGATGCGCAGCAAGAATGGGTAAATGCGCCGTAAGTCGCTGTAAAAGCACGGTTCTGGTGAAGCACGTATGCGCAGTAACAGTGCATAAATGCGCAGCAGAAAAGTATATGCGCAGCAAGTCGGTGTATAAGCGCAGCAAGTCACTGTAAAAGCACAGCCAAAAAGTGTATATGCGCAGTAGAAAGGTATGTATGCGCAGCCAGTTGGTGCAAAAGCGCAGCAAGTCGCTGTGTATGCGCAGCAGAAAAGTGTATATGCGCAGTTCTGGTATTTTTTGCAAAAAAATTTTTTTAGATTTTTCTCTGTTTTTGGTATTCTTTGGCTGGAAAAAGGTCTTCTTGATCTGATATTATGAATTAATTTAGCAAGAAAACATAGCAAGCACAAAGAGTATTTTGTATTTTTCCATTGTTTTTGTAGTTTTTCGACTCTATTTTAGACAAAAGCAAGCACAAAATCCTAGGCGAGAAATGGATTATAAGGGATTTGGGCCACTAAAACAAGAGGTATTTAATTCAGGCAACCGTTCAAGTGGTTACACGTGCGGCGACGCTACTCTCCGTTATGGAGTCTCCCAGCCTCAAAGGGTTATGCCTGAGAGGGTTTTGGGGGAGGTTGGCCGTCAGTGTAACATAATAGCACTCGTTGCAGGAGGTTTTCACCTCAAGCACAATTTATTTTAAGTGGCTCGGTAGGGTTTGGCGTTAGCCTGTTACCACTCAGGGTCGTTCCCGCTTGGACAAGCGTGCATCCAAGGGCAGGCCCCTCCTAAAGGTTAAACAAATAGAATGACAAGTCTGGCACTCTGATCACCCAGAAGAGGGGAGAGCATAAGCCTATTATCATTCGCAAGCACAGAATACACTGATTAATCCACCCTAGTTAAAAGATAAAAACTAAATGGGCTAATCTACTCAAACAGAACTTTGAAGTGATTTCAGCAATATTACAGTGGTTCAGTTTTAAATCCCAGAAAGCAGTAGTGAGTTCAATTTTAAATCCACGTTGCACGAGATTGTTAACTTTGAAATTCAAGTCTCACGATATAGCCATGGTTCATTTTAACTGCAAGATCAGTGATGAGTTCAATTTTAAAACCGCGAAGCACGAGATTGTTAACTTTGAAATTCAGGTCTCACAATATAGCAATGGTTCATTTTACCTTCAAGATCAGTGATGAGTTCAATGTTAAATCTCATATAGCAATAACTTTGAAGGTGTTTGTAATGCAAGCGTGAAATAAACCAGTTACTTCCTCCCTAATTAGGACTAGATGAAGATTTGTAATGAACAACCATTTTACTCTTTCCCAGAAAATGAAAGGTGACCTAATTAGATGCAACTACATGTAACTGAACCTGAGCCTACCCTGCAAAACCGCTCCAGCAAACACCTGCAAAGGGGTTAACGTTAGCAAAATCTTCTAGAAAAGTATTAAAACTTGAGTCTGTTACAAATGCGCAGCTTCAGTGATCAGATGCACAGAAATGATCAACAGAAGCGCAGCACTAACAAATGCGCTGCAAGATTGAACGTATGCACGGTTAAAATGAATATATGCGCAGTTTTAATGGATGCGCAGCAACAGTCTTCAGAAGCGCTGTAACAGTCAACAGATGCGCAGTTATAACCTATGCGCTGTAACAGTGCGCAAAAGCGCCACAGAAATACACAGATGCGCAAAAAGAATAAATGCGCTGGAACAGTCTTTATATGCGCCGTGGAAATAAACAGATGCGCCAAAAGAACCTGTGCGTGACTCTGCGTGACCTGTACGGAACCTGCCTTCAAAAAGCTCAAAAATGGTGATCAATCAAATGAATAATAGATGACCCAAACATCAACAGAATAGTGAAACAAAGAAGATTCAAGTAAACAAAGCAATGAACAAACATAGCAAACCTCTTCCGTTTCGAAACTTCTGTTGTTCACCTATCATGAATCGTCCTTTCGCAGATGAGATGAGCCCTCAGAGAGTGCAATCTTTTAAAGCTGTTTGAGGAAGTCGATGGTGAACGGCTATGGTGTGATATGCAATGAAGGTGAGCTCCAATGCAACAATGGTGATCTCAAGCTTGTAGATGACAAGTGGGTGCCAAAGGCGCGCTGGTGATATTTCTGCAGAGTAACAATGTCAAAAGCCTGGATGAATAGAATGAAGGGATGAAGCTTCATTTATAGACTTGGAAGAATAGGAATCAACGGTTGAGAGGAGATATGAAGATCAACGGTTGAGGATGGTTGAGGAATGTGCAACCAGTGGAAATGCGACAAGTGTCCCAACTCCATCATGAAAGGGGGGATGTGACAAAACTGATTGGAGAGTTAACTCCATTGACTGGTCTGTTAACAGAATTGACTGATCAGTTAGAAGAGTGGATTGTGGAACTGATTGGATTGATTGAGGATTTGACTCAACTGACAGGTTAGTTAACAGATTTGATTGATTGGTTAACTGACCTCTGATTGGAGAAGAAATAGGCCATGTGGGTGAGGGAAAATAAGGCAATTAAATATTAAATATATTTAATTACATGTGCAACCTGATGAGGTGGACAAGGTGAGGTGGAAAAGGTGAGGTGTAAAGGTGATGTGGAATTTTGAATTTAAAACTTTAGGATAGAGGAATTTAGATTAATTAAATAATTTATGATTATTTAATTGTGTAGGACATTTAGAAGAATTTTAATTAAATAAATAGAATTTATTTAATTATGGAACAGTGAATCGATTAAATAAATTTAGAATATTTATTTAATTGGTAGAAGAGTGGAATAAATATTTAAAATATTTATTTAGGATGATTTGTGTCATTTTTAGGCGTATACAATAACTATGGTTATTAAACTCTAATTGAGAGTCTCTCTAGAGTAGAGAACTTATTCATGCAGCTAACTAAACTTATTTATCTAGCTAACTAAACTTATTTATCTAGTTAACTAAACTTATTTATTTAGTTAACTGATTATACAATTGTTGATTACAAGGCAAAACATGCAGTCTTTTAGAAAGACATGCAATGACACTAAGTGTGTATTCTTTGCATGGAATGATTACTCATAATTAGATCCATTAATTTAGGAGTAATTATAGTCAATCTATCCTTTAGAAAATCTTAGAGTGTGTGTTGGTAGATTGGAAGAATTCGCAGCAACTTCATAAAGTATTTCTGGAACATCTTTGGAGCTTGTGGAGCAATCAACTTCTGTCATAAACTGCTCATTTAATTTATTAGATCTTCTCAAATTATTTCTAGGTTTTGTTCCCCTAACTTTCATCTTTCCAGATCATTTTGAATTTCTAAATTTCATTAGGAAATGAGAGAGATATTGCAGTTTTACTGAAACTAATTTTCTTGACTTTTTATGTTCTACATCTCTGGTGCTATGTAACAGTCAACTTATATCATTAACCGTTTATTCATTTTAATGAACCTCATCAAAATGCCTTCATAGATTTGCTCCTCTCTCTTTAAGCTTTCTGGATTATTTTAAAATTCTAATTTTCGTTAAGAAATGAGTGAGATATTGCAGTTTTACTGAAACTGCATTTTTGACTTCTGCATCTCCGGTGCTTTGTGCATCTCTGATGCTCTGTAACAGTCAACTTCCATTATAAATTTCTTATTTTTTTACCAGATATCCTCAAATTATTTCTGGGTTTTGTTCCTCTGACTTCCAGCTTTCCAGATCATTTTGAATTTCTAAATTTCATTAAGAAATGAGAGAGAGATCGTAGTTTTACTGAAACTACCTTTTTGACTTCTGCATCTCCGGCGCTCTATGCATCTCCGGAGCTCTGTGCATCTCCGGCACTCTGTGCATCTCTAGAGCTTTATGTATATCCAAAGCTCTATCCATCTTCAGAGCTCTGTGCATCTCTAGAGCTCTATAACTCTGAAAATCTACAACTTAACATAAAATAGACTTTCTCTTCACTTTATTGATAAAATAATTTCTGATCTCGAGGTGAACATGTAATATCAAGATAAACTCATGCATGACATTGATTGTTGCATTTAGAAAAGTTTATTTGATATTTAGCTAAAAATTTTCAAACCCATACTCAAGTCCACTTCAAAAACTAATTTAATGAAGAGAAAATATATGCTTTTATTTGACTAAAGATGAGACACTTTATGGTCTCATCACTTATTGCCATCTTTTCACCCATTATCCTTATTATCCCATTATAGTATCCATTATTCTACCTTGCCAAATCATTTCATATTACTTACCATTTCACCCTTCATATTTCCTGTTCCATTTCATCCAATTTGCATAGCTCATGAATGTGGTGATAAAATTTTTTTCATGACACCTCCTATAAACAATATTTAAAAAATGATTCTATGAAAAATGGGAGAGAAAACAAAAGACAAAAAGAAAAAAAGGAAAAAAGAACAAAATTGAAAATTGAAAAAATGAAGAAAAATAACAAGTTAGAGGAGGTACAATAGTTAAACTAAAGATACAAGTTGGAAAACTATTAAGGAGCAATGTGATTATGCATGAGCTATGGTGAAGAAGGTGAATTCCAAAATTCCAAGGTTACCCTCTCAAAATAATGATTGCACGAGGACATGCAATATGCTAAGTTGGGGGGAATGATGAGAGTAAATTATGTTCCATTTTATGCCATGTTTAAGCCTATTTCATACGCTTTCATACCATCCCCACATTCCATTTCCTTTCCATTTCTATACCATTTCCCATTTTATGTTGCATACGATTTAATATATATAAGTAATATTTAATTTAGTTATTAGATAAAATATGTGAATAAATAATATCATATTGTATTTACTAATATATCTTTTCACTATGTCAAGAAGATTAATCTTTCAGCATGCAACTTTAAGGATACAATTCTTCCTGTCATGTAGAAAACCTTCCTATCACTTTTTGGTCAGGAACTTCATCATGTGGCCAGTAGTATTTCTATCATCCTTTCAAAAGATGACATCAACCTACAAGCTGGCGTCAGTTACTTGCTAACTATGTGCCAAATATAAATAATCACAAGAACCTGCAAGTGGAGATTGCTAGTTATTCTGGAGAAAACCGTAAATCTTAATATTGCTCATTTTTATTCACTGTTGTAACAAAACAATTCACAATTTGTGGATAACAGCTTAGGTTCCATGTGCACCAATCATGTGGTGATTAAAATAGACTACGGAAGGAAAATTTCAATAGAAGAGGATGCATTAAAGGAAAACTGAATTTGTCATCTCCTATTCTATAGCTGTTGTTGTTTTGTTTTTAGTATATGGCCAGTAAAGAAGGTGTCACGTAAGCCATTCATGTTCAGTTTGTTAGCTGCAGGCCCAAACAAAGTGGCTAATATTGTATGTAGATGTTATATAGTGGAGCTATATATATCAGCTCCAAACCAAATATGATTGTAAGCAGATTTCTGTAAACAGACCTGTATATCGAAGTTGATTATTTTCTAATAAATAAAATAGTATTTTTCATGATTTAAGAAGCAGCATAGAAAGGCATTCGTGCTCCATCATCGGATGTGCTGAGGAGACAAGGCCCACTTTTCAGAACGTCTGGTGATCTCTGTTAGCTTAGACATGTGCTTTTGATTGAATACTGTTTGAATTGGTTAAATCTTAGGACAACTATCGTGATTTTTGTAGTTAGCATTTGTAATTAATTTTAATTGATTCCAATGCCTTAGATTTAATTTTGTACTTTGTATTTGAGTTCTATTCCAGAATTTATTGTAATTTCTATTCAGTTCCTATCATCAGGAAGTGACAGTTCCTGTTGCTAGAATTATTTCAATTTGTAATAGGTTTATTTTTTAGTTGCATGTCATCCCCACTCAGTTCACTATCTTCATCCCTTCAGCAGATAGCCACAATACCTTTCACAAGTCTACGATCCCCGGATTGACATTTTAGGAATAAATTGAGGAAGTCAATGTAAAACTTTAATAGTAATTTGATCCCAAATCCCAATCCACAGTTTTGTCCATCAACAATGATTTTATTTAAGAAGGGCAATGTTTCCATTTAAGAAGTACAGTGATTTTTTGGTGAAAGGGCAAAATTAGATTTTGGAAGAGGTATGATTGTTATCAAGAGTTGTATCCATTGTGAAAGGTGGTAAACATTGTGAAAAGGTATGTCCTTTACCTTCCTTGAAGAACATATAAAGGTGCTCCGAAAGGAGAATTGAAAAGAAAGAAATGTAATGAATATTATGTGAATATTAGAGTAGATATACAAAGAGAAAAGGCAGAAAAATGAAGTCTAATTCTAATTTATTTTGAAAAGGAATATGTGTGACTATGAGAAAAGAATATATTGCCATGTTATGATCAATTTTATGTAAAGAAGTTGTGCATGAGTTAGATCAATTTTGTGAGGAAATAAAGTGTGTGATCAGATTTGTGAGAGAAGAAAGTATTTGTGTGTGTGAATCTGATTTGAAAAGAAAAGACTTACATCATACAAAATCAGAAATAGTGATCAAATTTGTGAGGGAAGGAAATGTGTGATAACATTTGTGAGAGAAGGTTATTGTGTGGATTGTGATCAGATTTGGAAGAAGGATATTGTGTGAGTTGTAATCAGATTTGTGAGAGGAAGATCCTATGGATAAGTAAACTATATCAGCCATTGAAGGATTAATAGGTTGGGGCCTATAAAATAGTGGTTAGAGCTTCTTCCTGGGTTGGAGCTCAGTTTGTGTGGGGGTTAGAGCCTCCAGTAGGTTGGTGCCAATAATTATGTCAAGTGAGGATTGGTGTCTCTGGTGGGTTGGTGCTCACAAAAGAAGAATTGTAAGAGAAGTAGGTTGGTGCCTACTATTATGTCAGAAATTGTCCTCTTGCATGGAATTGCACAATTTTGCATAGTTTAGCTCCTCTCCTTTGGTGTCCTCTTACCCAAGTTTCTATTTCTAACCTACCTAAACCCTGATTAACCTATATTTCACTGAAGAAATGTCATATTCTAAAGCAACTATTGACTGAACTTGAAAAGCAACTTTGGAGTCTAGACATTCTAGACCCCCTAAAGGCAGATATTAGGTGAAAACTAGGGTCTAGACTAGGGCACCTGTGCCCTAGTCTTGCCCTATTTTTTCGCATCCTGAATTTTGGGATGTTGTCAGCTTGTTCTGTACACCTCAAGATTCTAATTTCAAATTTTGGTTTTGGCATGATGTTGACATATTATTTCAAATATTTGAATTTCTAAGGTTTGGTATTTAAAGAGAATTAAAAATTATTTTATCACACACAATCTATATGCAAGCTTACTATGCCCAAATTCTGCCAGTGTTGCTATTCAAGATCAACATCTTGTTGAAGCTCTTTGAATATAATGATATTTTCTATCATAGAGATATTCAGTGGAGATTAGGAATTAAGATCTTGAGTCTATCTTGCTCTCCCTAGGGTTTTGTCAAGCTCTTTGTATGATCAGGGGAAGGGTTGAAGCCTCCAACTTGAGCTTGGGAATCCTCTGTGGATATGACTACCTCACCTTCTTGTTCTACAAGTCTTCATTGCTATCATGTCCTTGAGGTGATGTTGTTGTTGCTTAAAACATGGTGTTGATCTATCCTTGATGCTTGAGTCATCTAGGGTTTTATGTTTCTACATACACATGATCTATGAGCACACACATTTGCAGATATTTATCATTGGTTATTGTTGAGGAAGAAATACCAAAGATGGGGTTTGACTGAGGCAAACTCCTAAATAGCCACAACCATCTTTCTCCTCCTTTTGTATGTGTAGGTTGTATTCAGAAAGATCTGGCAAAAAGGAGCGGAAGGTGAATAGGTATTACAGATATAGTCATTTAGAACTTTGAGTTTCATCATCATGAAATAATCAGGACATTGGGGTGGGAGCCCTAGTCTAACTGGGCTTTACATCCTGGATCTAGAACCCTTTGGAGACAATCTGACACTAGGTACAAAAGATTTCAGCAGTCAGAAACTTTCAGGACATTAGGGCGGGTGCCCTTTTCTAACAGGTCCTCAATTTTTGGGTACACAGTCTCTGTAACCTCTGCTTTGCATTTCTGTAGTCTGCTTGTCTATTTCTGTGTCAAAAATAGTCAATTATCATATATCTTGCAATTAGGGTTTCATTCTATTTGGTTGCTTGAAGCTTGTAAAAACCTCATTGAGGCATATATTCAGTTACAACAAGCATAAAAGGGCCTAGGAATTAGTAGCTTGATCCTTCATAGTGAGCAAGCTCGGTTCCTATTTCCTAATGTTGTGTAAGTGAAAGAGAGGCTTGATTTGGTTTATACAAACTATCTTTTCCCTACTTTTTCACACATAACATTTTGGTGAACCCGTGTTTAAAAGAATTTGCATCCTTTCTACATCACATCTGAAATAGTTTGTTGTCCTAAATAGCATTTAGATTGCAAACCCTCTTTTATGAAAAGTGTATGCATTGACCCTTGAGTGATTTCCTTAGCTTTTCATTAAAAGAGTTTGAAATTACAACTTTGTGACTTGAATAGAGATATCTTGTTTCATTTTTACAAAGTTTATGCTATCTTGGTTACATTTAAGTCTTGGGTTAATTAGAACATGTTATAATGTCAGATTATTTTTTAAAAGACTTTAATGCATATAATGAGCCATTTAGTTGTGATGACTTCAATATGTTAGATGAAGCCCTTGAGGATTTTATCTCAATTGAATATTCCACAACTCCTAAACTATCATTGTTTCAAAGAGTAGTAAATGCAATCTATGTTCCTAAACCTCAAGAAAAACCTGTGAAGCCAAAAATAGTGGTCAACTTATGTTCATATGTGGCTCAACCACAATCTAAACTAGTGCTCACTATTAGAGGTCTTCTGCCTTCTTCTCGACCTCTTGATTACATCTATAACTATGCTAAACAAATAACACATCAAAGTCAACAAGAAAGATCACAACCTAGTCATATTGTGGTTGCTTATACATATAACACACAAAATAACAAAGTAAACAACAATCAAGCATTTTGATATCTTTACCAGCTTCTCAACATATGCTTCCTCAAGTACCTCATTTAACACATAAAGTTGGTCAAGATTATGATCTTGTTGAGCAACTTCGTGCTACTCCTACTAAGATTTCTCTTTGGGAACTTATACAAACTTCACCTACATACCATGGAATGCTCTAAGAATCTTTACAAAATGTGATTGTACCACCTGCTATCAAGCTGAATGATGTAGCAACTCTTTTAGATTGAATGCATGCAACAAAAATAGACATTCTATTTCAACAACATGAGTTGCCTTCTAATTAAGTTCAAAATCAATATGATCCTTTAATTATCTTCATCACAATAAAAAAATTGATCAAGTGAGTTATGATTGATAATGGATTGGCTCTTAATGTTTGTGGTATTAATTTGTTACATAAGATTAAGATTGACACCTCTTTAATTAAACCAGATAGAATTAGCATTCGTGGTTTTGATAATGTTGGAAGACAGTCTTTAGGAACTATAACTTTACCTGTACAAGTTGGGCTTGTGACTTTGTCTACTTTGATTCATGTCATGCCTGGTTCTTTATCATACAACATGATTCTTGGTAGACCTTGGATTCATGCATTGGGGGCAGTTCCATCTACCCTTCATTGTTCAATCAAGTTTATTTATGCAAATAAACTTCATACCATTAAAGCTGATCCTGAACCAGATAGTTGTTTACATATTGAAATGCAAAAACAAGTTGTTCATCATAAGATTCTAAATAACTTGAAAGTCAATAAGTCAACTCCTCTTGCCACAGGTAATGTTGTGCAAGAGTCTCAATAGTCAAATGCATTCCTTGGTGACAATTGGGGTTCATTAGACTTTACTTTTGCCTCTATGGGAGAATAAAAGCTTAACAACCCTAATCCTAAAAATTCAAATGTTGCATCAATTTCATCTATGAACTCTATTTAGCAACCTAAAGTTTCTTTAGTAACAAACACAGATAATACTCTTACTTACACTGCAAACTATGAGACCTATGAGGCTCCACCTTCTTCTAAAGAGACGGCCTCTCTTTATGGTCGAGGATTTTAGATTCTTTATGAGAATTGTGACTATGTAGGTAATGGTTGCTATATTAATCAACAAGGAATTTGAGTACCTATAGAAGCTGCTTCGCGATAGTACTCGAGTGGTGTTGGATATAATGATTTCAATGAAACCAAAGCCCGAAGATGGCCTAATCTTAATGTGAACACAATATCAACACTCAATTTGATATTTTTTAAGATGATAGACATGAATTGTCCTCCAAGAGATATTCCTTTGGATACCTTTTCGACAAATGAAGCAATAATGGAATTCTTGGGAGCTTATGACAATGTTCCTCATTATCATCACAAGCGTGGATTGCCTTATCATTTAAATGTTGATGCATACTTTAGAAAATCCACTAACTTGGTAAACATTATTAATGAAGAGTCTGAAGAATTATCACAATCACCCAATCTCATAGACCACAGTACTTTACTTAATGGAAAGACTGTCAAAGTTTTCATGGAAAAAGATAATACCGAAAAAGTGATTCCTATAGGTGATTGTTTAAGTACTAAAGAAAAAGAGGATATGAACAAGCATTTACATGAATTTAAAGAATTGTTCACTTGGAATTATTTAGATATTCCCGACATTGATCCTAAGATTGTAACACATAATATTGTATTACAACTTGATGCTAAGTCATTTAAACAGAAGATCCGTAAGATGAATCCTAAGGTTGATTTATTAGTTAAAGCTAAGCTAGAAAAACTTTTACAAGCTGGTTTTATCCACTCTATTGATTACTCACCTTGGATTTTGAATATTGTGGCTATTACTAAACATATAACCATATCCAGATGTGCGTTGATTTTTGGGACTTAATTCTTGCATCTTTGAAAGATGATTTCCCCCTTCCAAACATTGATATGATTGTTGATTCAATAGCTGGCCATGAATTACTTTCCTTCATCCATGGTTTTTTGGGATATAATCAAATCTTCATCAAACCCCAAGATCAATATAAGACAACTTTTATAACCTTGTGGGGAACATTCTGTTGGGTCATCATGCCATTTGGATTAAAGAATGTTGGAGCAAATTATCAACGCGCTATGACCCTTGTTTTTCATGATTACATGCATCACATCTTAGAGGATTATGTCGATGACATTCTTGCAAAGTCTATTCATCGCTAGGATCACATCACAATCCTCCATCAAATCTTTGACCGAATAAAGAAATACAACATGTGCTTAAATCCTTCTAAGTGTGTCTTTGGAGTAGACTGTGGAAAACTATTGGGATTTATAGTCTCGCATCGTGGTATTGAAGTAGACACAAAGAAAATTGATGCAATTGTTAATATGTCAACACCTAAGAACATATCTCAAATTCATAGTTTACAAGGGAAGATATAGGCCATTCCTTGATTTGTCTCACAACTCACAGATAAGACTCACCCTTTTACTCAACTACTAAAGAAGGATTCAAATTTTCAATAGAATTCTGATTGTTAGAAAGATTTTGAAGATTTAAAAAGTTATCTAGCTAATCCTCCTGTTCTACAGCCTGCTACTGTTACACCTTTTCTTCTTTACACCTTAACATCTAATAATGCTCTCAAAACTTTATTTGCACAACATGATACTGAAGGAAAAGAACATGTTGTTTATTACATTAGTTAAACTTTGCTTGATTATGAAGTGCGATATACTATTATCGAGAAGCAGTGCTTAGCTCTTGTCTTTGCAACACAGAAGCTTAGGCATTATCTCTTAAATATTGGAGTTCATGTCATGGTAAGGTTTGATCCTTTGAAACATTGTTTTGCTAAAACAGATCTTTCAAGTCGCCTCGCTAAATGGGTTATGTTATTAATAGAATTTGATCTCAAATTTATTTCTCAAAAAGTGATTAAAGGATAAGCATTAACTGACCACTTAGCTGAGGCAACTTCACCTTTCTCTATACAAAATCAGGAAGAATTTCCTGATGATTAAATTCTTAATATAAATACAGATGATAAATGGGAATCGTATTTCGATGGTTCATGATGTCAAACTGTCTCTGGTGCTAGTATCATACTAGTACCCTCTTCTGGTAAGTCAATTCCTCTATCTTACCATCTAGATTTCTCATGCACAAACAACATTGCTAAGTACCAAGCTCTCATTATAGGACTTCATGTCACTTTAGCTCTCAACATCAAACATATCACTATATATGGTGATTCCCAATTAATTGTGCAACAAATAACATGAACATATCAAGCTAAACAAGATAAGTTATCTCAATATCATAATCTTGCCTTATCTTTATTAAAACAATTCACATCATTTTCAATTGATACTATTCCAAGGAAAGACAATCAACACACGAATGCAATTGAAAGTGCAACTTCCCTTATATCCCCTGTTGATTCACCTCATGAATATCACTTTATCATTCACAATCTTAAAACACCTGCAGTAGATGAGGCTACACCCTTGAATGCTGACCTCTATTGTAACACAAATTCTGATGAATGGTTCTCGCATATATTCTAATATTTGTGTGATGGCACCATTCCTAATTCAACATCTAAAAATGCCCCAGCTTGCTTATGCAAACTCGTGACACGTTATATCATTCTATCTAATGTATTATATAGATGAAGCTATAATGGTGTTCTTCTCCGATGTCTTAGTAATTCAGAGATCTCAATAGCTTTAGAAGAAGCTCACTCTAGTGCTTGTGGAGGAAACTTTGGAGGAAAATCATTAGTACAAAAGTTATTACATATGGGGCATTATTGGCAATACATGGAACAAGATTCCTTTGCATATGTCAAGAAATGCCTGCAATGTAAACAACACAAACATTTAATCCGAGCACCTACCTAGGAACTTCGAGCCTAGGTTTCACCTTGGCCATTTTCTATTTGGGGCTTGGATCTAATCTATAAAATTTCTCCACCTTCTTCTCAAGGACATACTTTTATCATCACCACTACTGATTACTTTATGAAGTGGGTTGAAGCTATTCCACTCCAATCCACGACTACTAAAGTAATTTGTCATTTTATACAGGATAATATCATCTCTTGATTTGGTATACCTTCCACCTTAGTTTTTGATAATGGTACAGCATTTAAGAACAAGGATGTGAAGAAATTTCTTGAAAAATATTATATACAACATCGCTTCTCTATGCCTTATTATCCTCAATCAAATGGCCAAGTAGAAGCTTCAAATAACATAATTGGACAAATTCTATGGAAAGTTGTTAACAAACATCGAAAGATTGGCATACTCAACTCTCCTATGCGTTATGGGCTTATAGAACAAGTGTTTGCACGAGTATTGGAACTACATCGTATAATCTTGTCTATGGCACTGACGCAATAATGCCTTTAGAGTTAGAAATTCCTTCATTACGAGTTTCCCTAAAGGACATTCTTGATGATGATACAAAATGAGAGAAGAGATTACAAGAACTTGAGATGCTTGATGAACAATGAATCAATGCTCTTGAACATCTTAAAGCCCATCAAAAGAGTATCTAGCGATCATACAATGAGCATTTCATACATTGTTCATTCGACATTGGAGATTTAGTACTATATGAAAATCAACATAACGTGAATGCTCCTCCTGAAGAAAAAGGAAAGTTCAGTCCTAATTGGTTTGGATCGTATGTTATTACTGAAGCCTTTGGATTAGGAGCATATAAATTAGCTGATGAATAAGGTACACTACTTAAAGAACCTATTAATGTTGCACACCTTAGAAAATGCTATGCTTAAGATTGTATGTTAGATGTTATTTCACAAAGCAAATTTGTTAGTATAGTCAAGTTTAGCTTCAATTTCAACAAGATAGATTATTTTGTCTTAATTCATTTAACATAAAATCTTTTTTGATTAGTCATTGTTTTATCTTGCTTTATTAAGATCACCTTTGCACTAACTAAATTTAGCATAGTATTTTACTTATGTTCGAAATTCATTAATCATTGTCAGTTTTACTATACATTCTACAAAGAGTTGTTTAGTTTATATCACATTAGCATTAATTACATTTCCACATAAACATTAACATTTATCACTAGTTGTATTTTTTATAAAATCACATGTGATAACTCAATAACATTATAGCATTAATAGAAAACATCATATAAATATACACAAAGTCGACTATCCCGTACAACAAAATGGGATGTCATAGTACATAACATACATCATATAGCTGAACCTCGGTCACTAGTCCCCTTAGGACTAATGGTGTGCGTGTGACTAAGGGCTGCCCATGTGTGGCTATGGACTGCAAATGACTCCTAGAGACACTTTGTGACCGCAGCCCCCTGAGCTCAGCTCTAAGCCCCATCACCTTGCACTATGACTCCATGTACATTTGGTGGTACCAGTCTCTCTCTGACTGCATCCTCTCTCTGCCTAATAGTGCTCTATCTCTCTCTGACTGAGCCTTGTCCCTATCATCTCTCGCACTCAGAGCGTAGGATTTGAGTCACGACAAGACCCATCTCAGATGAAGGTAGTGTCATAACTTGCTCTCACTATGCCTGGAGCTCAGCCTCTGCACACTCAACTCTCTAGAGTGCATGATCCCTCTCCTATATAGATTGATCTAAAGTGGCCTCCATATCCACTCTATATGTCACAAAAGGCATAAAAATATCTACATGTCATCTTGCCGAGTGATGTGGCAAATACCCAGTCCGCACTTGCTGCTCGATCACATCAATAGGAACTATCTCTGCTATAACACGACTCACAAAATCATGCCATGAATTGGTACCAACTACAAAAAGAAAGACAAAGACCATCAATATCTCATCATAGATATCTCATATCATAAATAATCATCAAAAGCAATACATCAAATAATAATGTCTCACTTAGGTTGGCATCCTGCCAGGATGGGTCCTGAACTACTGCTGAAATAATGAACTCTGCAGTTGACTCTGCAGCTGGGGGCACATGACTACTTGTCTCCCCTCACTCAAGATGGATCGATCTCCTAACACTAGTAGCAGATGGACCACAAGCTCTCGACCGTGGCCTTGCCTTGATCTCCTTGTCGACATCCACCTCCTACTAGTCCCACCGTGGTCTCGCTCTAAAGATGTACTATGCCAATATCTCCTCATCATCATGATCATCATTGTCATCATCCTCATCAAGATCTTAAAATCTAGCAAACTCACTAACATCATCCTCTACTACTGTGTCACTCCCATGACCCGCCCATGGTCGTGGATCACCTATGGGGTGATCAGTAGTAGGAAAGATAGGTGTAGGTCATGTTGTCTCCCACCAAGTTTGATATGCTCGAGTAACATTGACTCATCTATGTTTGATAGTGGCTTTGCATCCTCTACACTATCATCATCACTATCCACCACCTTAGCTATCATCAGTCATGGGGCGACATTCACCCTAACTCTGCTGCGTGCTAAGCATGCATAGCTCAGACACATCCTAGCAACATCCTGCCTGCATCCAAATTATCGTGATGCTCTATCGAAATAAAACCAAACAACTATATGATAAAGGTGACTGGCCATTAGTCGATCCCTCTGCATCCGTGCTAACTGTTTGCATTGTTCCATCCATGGTCTCTAGGCATGATATGGTCTCTAAATGATGTCACTATGTCGTAGTCTATGAAATACCACTCTCCAATATAACAAGTCACCATGTCTCCAACATCTGACGAGTGGATATGCATGCACACGTCGATATGTCCATGTCAGCTCTATGGGGAAACCTATGGGCCATGTGCACCTGATATGCTCAAACATCCATACCTGTAACAGGGTGCACACCATCAAGCTTTGTGCCTCATAATGGACATATCATCACAAATTGTAGTAGAGGTGTGCAAGCATACTGCACCCCCATGCGTACACCATCATGTGCTGCTCCATTGACCTAATAGTGTGAACGAGATCCTCGTGAAGGTGAGTGCCCCATCCATCCTATGCGACCTCTAGGGCGATGGTAGTGACCATGATCTATTGTACTAAGGGAATGCCATTGCATCTTTTCTCTAACCATCAAAGTGTAATGTGTCCTCATCCTAACTAAGTGACGACATGAACCAAGCAATATAGATGGCTCTCAGGTGTACTCTGAGTGATGCTCTATGATCCTCACCATCTCTCATTAGACTAACAGTCACATGATGAATTACATGTCCTCTAGAGTAACAATCATCTTTCTTGTTGGTAGATGGAATGTATATTGATCTGCATTCCACCTCTCCATAAGCGCCATCAACATGCTACAGTGGAATCTCATTGTGGGCATCATAAACACCCACCAAAGGCCCACTGCTTGTAGGAAACATCGCTCCTCATTAGATATAGTATTGGTGTGGTCCCGAAGCAGTATCATCAGGTGACCACTAGCATGCTACTGTGTCTCATAGACATCCTACGCATCAAACATTCAAATCTGAATCAGTTCACATCATCAAATCATCAAACAAGCATTGGTGCAGTCATGGTAGGAGGGTTTACAGAATGAGCTATCTAGACTGTGCATCAAGAGTAAACACAACGAAAACAACTCAAAGATATGAAACAATTGTAGATTCAATCATTCAATATATTATAGAATTGAAATACAAATCGGCTGGTAACATGCAGGCTTACATTTAGGGCTCACAGGCCTAATTACAAAATATCAGAATATGCTCAAGATATATCTTTGAAGCTCCTTCGCTAAGTATTCAAACTAAGAACTATGAATCAATTGCTAACCATGCTAACCACCTTCCTAGGGATCTATTACATTAATATATATCTGTTATGTCAGAAAAATGCACCCTTGGGGGCTTTTTCCTTTAAGGTTTAGCTCCCGGGTCTTTAGAATGCATTTAGAGCATCTTGCATGATAATTCAGACTCCCGATGAGAAAACCCTTGGGTCTTGTGACAAATAAGACCTAGGGGGTACTAATTTAATGATTCTGAAACAAAGACAGGGGGTGGACAAGGGCACTAGTGCCCTAGTCCGGCCCTATTTTGGGTCTACCCTAAATTCAAATGTTGGGTTTGTAACCATTATTTGATTTCCAGGCTGACATCATAAGTTTCAAATATGAAATTCTTGGAGGGAATCTTAATAGTTGCATATATAAGCATGTTTAGGTTATCATTTGCAAACTAGAAGATATCTAGAGGATGTTTATGTTTCAAAATCTATTGGCATACTTATGATTTTCATTGTGTTGCAGAGCATAGCATTGTTATTGTGTTTGTTTTTACAGGTTGGATTTACATTTTCTCCTCATGGCATTGAAGAGCTTCTTCCTTCCATGAGAGCTTCATCATCAAAGTGACATTTATTGTGCTTTATCATCATTATCATTTTGGATTTTTACCTCTATCCCACAAGGATACACACTCTCTCTGACAACAATGTTTAGAAGACTTGAATGTCTCTCTGAGGCTTGACTAAGACAAGCCTCTAAACACCACAACCCCCTCCCACACTCCTTGTTATTGTAGGTTACAGGTATCAGATCTGGAGAAAGTGGAGTTGTAGGGAAGATAGGAAGACATTGAAGATTCAAGATCTGAAAAGAAGCAAACACTGTGTGGGATTTCGAGACAAGGGCACTGTTGACGTTCCTTCTGAATCAGCATTAGGGTTTGCCACTTCTAATGCACAGGCAGATTCAGGCCAACTGAATACAGGAGGTTGCGTGAGCTCCTCCCCTTCGCTTCTGGTTCTGCCGCACCAAGGGGGGTATCCCTATAACTTAAGATGTAACCTTGACTAGCTCAAAGATAGAAAGATCTAACTTGACAACAGCAGGCAGAATGCTCTCATGTATGGACCAAGATCTGTATGATAGATCACAAGGCTGGCAACATTCTTGGACATGATGTCTGGTTGGGTATGAGAGCATGCAGGGGGTTCCTAATCCTACTCCTACAACTAATAGGTGGAGGTGTGAAATGGTTTGATATGAATTTGGATGCAAAGCTGGACATGGTGTATAACACAAGAACACAGTATGATTGGTGCCTATCCAGGGCTTGGAGTCGGTAGACATACACCTGTGAATGATCAGCATGAATAGCTAAAACTGGATTTCAGGGGGATACACATGATATCTGCCTTACAGATATCTCCCAATACAGAGTGTTGAGCTATCTCTACTTATGGCATCCCTACTGCAGTATACCCTTCCCAATGTTCAACCTGAAAACAGTTTAATCTGCCCCTTGAGCAGAGGTCAAAAGATCAGACATTCAACATAGGAATTCTATGCTCTAGAATCTAAACATAAGCAAACATCCAGATCCAGAAGAAGGATACATGCAATACTGGAGACAGAATTAACACAACACATGCTAAGGTAGCATTACTCATATAAGATCAACCATGAAACCAGTGGATTCATGCCAAGTCCTACAACAGGAGATACATAAACTCACAAGAAAAACTGTACAGAGCAACCAGATCAGCTGGTTTTGGATTACAGAGCCAAAAATCTACAACTTTCAACAACCTCAAAAGAATAACACCATCTGCATTCTATAGCAGGAGGGTGTCTTCAGCATCAACTCTCAGGTTGACCAAAATTCCCGCCAGATATACAGTACCATAGAAATGGCGCTCAAACTTGAATGCAACAGGTAGGGGAGGAGACAGGAAGATTTTTCAAGCCTTGCGCCGCCGCCTAGGGATTCAGATCTTCAATCAGGTACAACATTCGTCCACGCCATCGCCCATACCTCTGCAACAATCGCCATTGATGGCGCACCAACCCGCGGCCTCGGGAAGAGCATCAAACAGACAGTCGCAACCGCTTCCCGCCGAGATTCATCATCATGATGTTTTGAATATGCAGGATAACATTATCCCACATGCACCCCGCAGCAAACTCTTTTGCACTTTATATATTAGGTCATGAGCATATATCATGTCGGTGCTTTTGCTCCTGACGACACTAGTATAGACTTCATCATCATCATCCTCCAGCAGCATGATATCCTATTGTTCGAAATATCACCCTGACGTCATCATGATATTTGAAATATAACCTTCATGATAATCGGCACAACCTGATCCTCCGGAGGAACATCCTCCTGCTGAGCTTATAACAAAAGTCTGGCCGATGAACATCCTGATGACGTCATCATCATATCTGCAAATATCAGGAGGTCTCTTCAAGATGATCAGTTGTTAGAAATATGACCCCCGCGGACCTTGATGACTTCATCATCATATTAACATCATCATGATATTCGGAAGACAACCAGATATTTGGAAATATCCTCCTGATGTTCAAATATCAGGTTGCACTGTAGCTCCATTGTAAGATCGGGGCGATAACTGAATATGATGATGCCGTCTGAAAAGATCACCCCCAGTAGATAATGCGCGAAGCCAGCAGGCGGATATCTCCCTGATATCAGCATCATCATGATGCTCGAGCAAACATATATCCGGGTGATATGAAAATATCACCCCTTCCTTCGGAATATCATGATGCAGATAGGCAGAAAGAAAAATATCACCCTGATATACGGATGACGTCAGCATCATCAGGATGAGAAACAAAGAACAAGAAGTGATACAACATCATCAGGATGATATTGACTAAGATCATCCTGACGTTCGAAATATGATGACCCTAGTGAATATCGGGTCGCACTTAAAACTCTTCAACATCATCATCAGGATGATCATAACCAAGATCACCCGATGATAGAAATATCACCCCGGCGAAATATCATGAAGGCAGAAAATATGATGACCTCCACAAGCAGCAGGATGATAACTGGAAAAAATGATGGTGATGACGACCCTTAGGATAAAACAAGTTAGGTCGAGCAACTCAAAGAATAAGCAACATCATCATCATGCCCGCGCAAGGTGATAAATGGAAGATCACCGGAGACTTTGAAGAATCACCCTCGCAAGCAGATAAGGGCGCACTGTAGCTCGGCAGCATCATCATGATAAAAACCAAACATCACCCGATGACTGAATATGATGATGACGATGAGAAACCGGTCGAAGGAGAACATGATGATGCTGACCTTCATGGAAACAAACATGATGATGATGACCTCCTCAAGAAAATATGATGATGCAGCTGAAAAATACTGAGGAGGTCCGTTACTTAGAGCATTTTTTGGATACTTAGGGAGAGTGCCTGAATGAAAATTTTTCAAAAAACTACCAGTCAATTCAGGCGTCAACAGGCACCATCACCATTGTCCTCCACATTTGAAGACACAGAAAGAGACTAGACAGTGATCATCAGGGTTTGTAGAGGTTCTGACATCTGGAAGAATCTTCCTCAGTGGACTAGGGCGCCATCAACATTGTCCTCCACTGTCACATCACCAAAAATTGAAGATACAACAAAGATCAGTGTCGGAAGGAGATTAGGAATCCACAGAAAAACTTGTACCTTGGACTAGGGCACCACCACCATTGTCCCTAACATTTCCATTTTCTAGACTGCAAAAAATAGTGAGTTAAGGTTCTCTGCCCTTTGGCTAATTCCAGTAGCATTTGTCGTAATTCACATATTTAATTACTGTTTTGCTTAAATTAGGGTTTCAAGGGCATAAAAGCATTAATTGGTAAAATTGTGTGATAACTTTCAAATTTCCCAGTAGAAAACCAAGTGGCAACCCAATATGATAAATGACTCTCCTCTCGATAGGAGAAGCACTCGGTTGAAAAGCCCTTGGAATGTTTTGTGGAAAGGAGGATTCAAACTAAAACAACCACATTCCATCATCCCCTTTTCATATAAAACATTTTGGTGAACCCATGTTTTGAACTTTTTGGCACCTTGCTGAGTGTTGTTTCATAAATTTACATTCATTCATTTTATTACATTCAAAAATTTACAAAAAAATTGATATATTTGGAAAAATTTTAAAAAATTGCATTCTAGGGTTTGATTTTTGACATAGTGTGCATTCATTCAATTGTATTTCATTAATTCTATTATTTTTACATCAGATATGAAATTCATTATCATTCAATTCAATATTTTCAATATTGCATTTGAAAAATTACAAAAAAAAAAGAAAAATTTGCAAAATTTGCAAAAATTGGCATATTAGGCTTGCATTTTTGTAAAATTTGAATCAATTGGCATCTAATTTAAACTAATTTCTATTATTTTCATTATATATGATCCAAAATACATAAATTAATCATTTACAATTCATTTACATTGCATTTGCATGCTTGATTTGTTAGAAATTGCTTGAAATTTTGTATTTTTCATGAAAACCTAGTATTGCATGAGCTAGGGTTGTAGTCAAAATCTTGTCTAATATTTTACTACCTTGTTAAAACATTAATTAGGTCTGATTTCTAATTGTAGTGTTGCATCATAGTGGCCTTCTTGTGAAATTTCATGTCTAGGGTTTGAAAACTTGTATTTTTTCACTAGATTTGGCCTTATCGTCTTGTTAGATTTGCACTCCAAGTGTGTTGTAATGGATTTTTATATACTAATTGGCTATTATTAGAATTATTATATGCTTCCCCTTCTCAATTTCCTTACAACACCCTTTCTTTTGGGCTTTTGCATTGAAATTTTGGGAAAATTTGCATATATTTGATATCTTTGCACTAGGGTTTGATCTACAGTGGCACTATAGGCGTGTTGTAATAGATTTTTTGGCATTAGGTGGCTGTTATTACTGTTATAAGTTGCTTTCTATCATAATTTTCCTTACAACACCCATTGCCCTATTCTTTCGCATTGAGATTTGGTGAAAAATTGCATATTTTGGCCTATTTTCACTGGGTTTTGACTTATCGACTCTCTAGATTTGCTTCAAAAGCGTGTTGTGAAAGATATTTTTGCATTGGTGGACTTTTTTTAGGCATATCATGTGCTGTCCCTCTTAAAAATATTTACAACACCTCTTCTTTCATTCATTTGCATTAAGAAAAGTTGAAAAAAATTAAGCATTTTAGAGCATTTCGACATCACTTTTGCATTGTACCTTTTGCATAAGTTTTGAAGATCTTGAAAATCTGATTTGGCACTCATTTTAAAAAATACATCATGGGCACTTCTTTGGAAGCTTTGTTTGTATACATCAAAAACATTGATCATTTCTCTAAACTTACTCATGCATATCCTCAAGTCTTGGAACAAATAACATACATACATGATGTTGATCTTTCTATGTGCTCCACATATGAAATCCTTTGTTATACATCTAATTTTGATAGCTTCACCAACCTCATGGGAATATATCCTTGGATATTATATGATCTCACTAAATTCATGATCAATAATAAATATACTAGTGATGACCTCAAAATGTTAGATGAAGCCTTAGATGACTTTATGGAACATTCCACTACAACACCTTTTGCTAAAACATGTGATGATAACTTAGGTTTACCTTATGATCCCTCTCCCAAAGTTGTTCCTCCTCACGAGGACACTTCGATGCAAGAGGATGATTTAATTGACACATCCCTTAAAATCTTACCACCAAATCTTCATTCTAATGCTCACTCTGGCCAAGATGAAGCATTAGTAAATGAAGAGCCATCATTTTTCCATTCCAATGCTCACTCTGGCCAAGATGAAGCATTAGTGAATGAAGAGTTCCATTTAACAAAGAACATCCCATGTATAGATAATAAGCACTCATTTAACAATAATCAAAATCTTACCCTAGTGCATGAAACCCCTATGGATCATCCTACCAACCTTCTTCCTTTAGTTGATTGCTCACACACCTTGGATATCACTAAGGAAGAGAAGACCCTTAATCTCCTTCCTTTGATTGAATATTCAAGCCATTTGGACATCACTAATGATTTAAAAACATTGACTACCTCTCCTCACAACACCTTACCTTCCCCTCATCCCTATGCTCTCTTTTCACAAGATGTCACATTAGTGGATGAGGAAAGGTCTCTCACATTAAATCCATCAAGGATGAATGTTGAGCTCACTCAAAACAAATTGCTTCTTCCACCTCCTAAGAGGATAGTGAATAGGTGTACTAGTAAGCTTCAACAAGAAAACATTCCACCCAACATTAAGTCAAACCAAGAAGAATTTAAGACTGAACAAAGAATAATGACAAAGATGTGGCAATGGTACCTTACACACCTCTTCCCTCTAACATTCGAGATTGGAAAGAAGATGATTCGATTGTTGATGACTTCTACCATGAACCTCTCTACAGGTAAGTATCCCTAACCCTTTATCTCTCGTGTTGTGCTTCCCCCATGATGTGTTATGTGTTGTTAAGCCTCCTAGGATGACTTGATTCTCTTGTAAGGTCAAGGATACTAGGAGACTACCTCTATTGTGACCTTCTTCTATTTGTATCATCATTCTTCTATATTTCCTCTCCTCTGATTTCATTGTTGTGTGTTGTGTCTTACGGACATAGCATTGCAGTTGGTGACTTGGTGGCACCCTCTTAGGTGACTATCCCTAAGGAACTTGTTTTCATCTTTGATTTATTGTTTACCTTCCTCTAGTGTTTCGACCTAGCTAGCAGATGACGAAAAACATATTATACTGATGCGGACCTAGTGTCCCTTTCGCGAGTAATAAAAAAATGGACCTAGTCCATACATGACGATGGGGTTGTAACATATTATCCGATGCTTGACTAGTGGAATCACTCCGTGATTTCTCTATCTTGATGTTGATGTCAATGTTATCTTATCTTTCTAACAACACTTTAACAATACTGTTGTGCTGTACACTTTGTTTATCATGAATATCGCCTTGCTTGGCTCTTTCATGTAGTTGATCATATGCATTGTTGTTTATGATGATTATTTGGGCACTAACACTTTTCTTGCAGGACTGTGTTTGTGGGAACATTCAGCTACTGTAAAGTACATGTCACCTTTGGGGGGAATGGGCTTTGCGAGAGCTCGTGTTCCCTTATGTGTTTTCTTCCTACCTTAATGTGCTTGATATCGGTATGTGATATCAACCACCTTAAGGTGGGGGCATATATAAGGTAAGTTGTCTACTTTAGATGATATTAAAGCATGTTTGAACAATCTAAAAATCAATCACAATCATTTAAGCCCTCTGCAGAGGCAGGATATTGAGCATATCCTTTTATCTTAAGCCCTCGTCGTGAGGTGGGGATGGTGTATTTCTCGGAGAGATTGCATCATCCTGTCATTTTCAAAGGTCCTCATTGTGAGGCGGGGAGCAGTTTTGTGACTAACTCAACCCTTAAGCGTGTTTTCAATGGTTGTTGTGGTGAAGCCCAATCGTCGGTGTGTGCCTGTAATGTGCCTGAGATGGTGATGAACCTAGCAATAGTTTCACTCCATCGCTTGTCTATTGTTTTTTCTCTGTGTCTTCAGTGTGTGTGTGTGTATGGCGTGTTTGTTCTCAAAGTGCAAGACTAGTGGCGATGAGCTCCTCTACAATTTGGGATTTGTTTGGTGTGTTTGTTCTCAAGGTGCAAGACCGGTGGTGAACAACTCCTCTACACCTTGGGATTTTGTTTGGCGTGTCTATTCTCAAAAAGTGCAAGACAGGTGGTGAACAGCTCCTCTACATTTTTTGGGATTTGTTTGTTTACTTTCCTTGTACTTGCATTTTGCATTTCATATGGGAAAATAAAAAAGAAAATAATCATTGCATCCATTGTATTCTCTATGCTCTATGTGTCTCCAATGTTGTTTTCTCCGTGTTTTACGTGACTATAACTGTCTTCTCCATGTTTTGCGTGCATGTTATTGTCGTCAATGTGTTTGGTGTATCTTCACCGTGCTTGGCGTGTTTGTTGACCTTACTTCAATGCATGTATTGGCCTTGCATTTAATACATACATTAAAGTGGGGGCTAAATGTTATGTCAGAAAAATGCACCCTTGTGGGCTTTTTCCTTTAAGGTTTAGCTCCCGGGTCTTTAGAATGCATTTAGAGCATCTTGCATGATAATTCAAACTCCCGATGAGAAAACCCTTGGGTCTTGTGACAAATAGGACCTAGGGGGTACTAATTTAATGGTTTCAGAACAAAGATAGGGGGGTGGACAAGGGCTCTAGCACTCTAGTCCAACCCTATTTTGGGTGTGCCCTAAATTCAAATGTTGGGTTTGTGACTATTATTTGGTTTCCAGCTGACATCATAAGTTTTAGATACAAAATTCTTAGCGGGAATCTTAATAGTTGCATATATAAGCATGTATAGGTTATCATTTACAAACTAGAAGATATCTAGAGGATGTTTATGTTTCAAAAGCTATTGGCATACTTATGATTTTCATTGTGTTGCAGAGCATAGAATTGTTATTGTGTTTATTTTTGTAGGTTGGATTACATCTTCTCCTCATGGCATTGAAGAGCTTCTTCCTTCCATGAGAGCTTCATCATCAAGGTGACATTTATTGTGCTTTATCATCATTATCATTTAGATTTTTGCCTCTATCCCACAAGGATACTGGTGCAGGAGCACCTTCGCAAATTAATATTTTCCTAGACTAATTTTTGGAGTTTGATTCAATTTTAAATGATTCAATATTGTATTGAGGTCCATCAAGTCATTTTTATGTGTTTAGGTCAATAGGAGTTTCAATATGCAAAATATTGCAAACCATGTAAAGGTTGTCAATGTAAAGCTGGAAAAAAGATGTAGGATGAGGGAAGGTGAAGAGTCATTTGGCTCTTGGTTCGCTCCAAGACAGTTAGAAACTGAAAGGTCTTGTTGAAATGCTTTTAAAAGGCCTTGTAACATCCAAGGAATTCATGGGTGATTGGAGGTTTGAAATGGAATGGTAAAAGGCAATGTTTTTCTGTATTCCTCTTCAGAAATTTACTATTTTCTTGCATGGTACGGTCTAGTATGGGCAGGAAGAAATTTATTTTTGATTTCAAATGAAATTATATTCAATCGTCCTCCCTTTCCTTTTTGTTTCATTGAATTTGGTGCAATATTGAGGAAGTTATGACCGTTTTAGTGACTGCAATTTCTAGAATTCTTCTATAACAGTCCTGTTGCAGCATTTGGTACAGTTTTGTATGGATAGATACAGAGGCAAGCCATATGTGGTTGGAAAGAGACTTGAGTCTAATATCTATTTCTTTTTTTTTCATCAAATTTCATTAAGATTTGAATAAGTTATGGAATTTTTATTGAGGGTAGGTCTGCAGAGTTTAATTTTTTGAAAATGTAGTCTGAAAATATGCATGGTATGACCTGGTACGGCCTCACATTGATGCATATAATAGATGGATGGAAAGATATGTGTTTATAGTTTACAATTATTTTATTTTTGTATAATTTCATTAAGGTTTGTGAGAGATATTGCAATTTTGGTGAGGGTAGGTCTGAACACTGCCTAGGGTTTGTAGTTTTGGAAAAAGAGTCATAACTTTCTCTCCTACCATTGGATCTTCATAAAAATTGGAGGAAAAATATGTATTAATGTTCTCTTCAACTTGACCAAAGCAATTGGATTAGTTCTTTGATTTGTTAATGTTATTGAGGATAGTTTTGGTCCTCCTACCTCTGCATCAGATTGGTATCAGAGCTGGCGAAAGATTTGGGTGTTGTATTTGTTCCTATCACTGAGAAGGCAGGTGAAGAAATGAAGGAAAGATTATATTGGTGACTGTTATTTTGTTTGCTAAGTTGTTTGGTTGCAGGTGCTTGGTCCATCTAGCTATGAGAAAGAAGTTTCTGAGGTTGTGTGTGAGGGCAGACAAGAGAAGGTTTGTCATGACTATTCTCCAATGGAGATTAGGCTGGATAAGGGTGCAGAGAGAAACCACTGAGGAGAGAGTGGTAGGTGCATCACCAGAATCTGCTGTTGGGTGAGATGAATGGTTTGGTGAGTTGGTTTGTTGTGAAGCAGTGAGAGAGATGGATACCTGACTGAAGAAGCACTTGATGTTGCAGCCTGAAGAGTACTCCACTGATGGGAGTAGAGGGAGTCTAAAGATGCTCTAAGATGATGGTAGTTTAGATTTTGTTGGTTGGTTGGTCACCATTTCTATCAGATTGTAGCTAAGAAGATTGAAGAGACAAATAGAGGAGATGCAGAAAAAGACTTTTGTTGCAGATACATTTCCAAGGGACTTGAAAATTTTGTTGGTTGGTTGTATGGTGCAGGAGCACCTTGGCAAATTAATATTTTCATAGACTAATTTTTGGAGTTTGATTCAATTTTAAATGATTCAATATTGTATTGAGGTCCATCAAGTCATTTTTATGTGTTTAGGTCAATAGGAGTTTCAAATATGCAAAATATTGCAAACCATGTAAAGGTTGTCAATGTAAAGTTAGAAAAAAGATATAGAATGAGGGAAAGTGAAGAGTCATTTGGCTCTTGGTTCACTCCAAGATAGTTAGAAACTGAAAGGTCTTGTTGAAATGCCTTTAAAAGGCCTTGTAACATCCAAGGAATTCGTGGGTGATTGGAGGTTTGAAATGGAATGGTAAAAGGCAATGTTTTTCTGTATTCCTCTTCAGAAATTTACTATTTTCTTGCATGGTACAACCCAGTACGGGTAGGAGGACATTTCTTTTTGATTTCAAATGAAATTATATTCAATCACCCTCCCTTTCCTTTTTGTCTCATCTAATTTGGTGCAATATTGAGGAAGTTATGACCATTGTAGTGACTGCAATTTCTAGAATTCTTCTATAACAGTCCTATTGCAGCACTTGGTACAGTTTTGTATGGATAGATACAGGGGTAAACCATATATGGTTGGAAAGAGTCTTGAGTCTAATTTCTATTTATTTTTTTTGCATCAAATTTTATTAAGATTTGAATAAGTTATGGCATTTTTATTGAGGGTAGGTCTGTAGAGTTTAATTTTCTGAAAATGCAGTCTGAAAATATGCATGGTACGACCTGGTATGGCCTCACATTAATGCATATAATAGAGGGATGGAAAGATATGTGTTTCTAGTTTACAATTATTTTGGTTTGGTATAATTTTATTAAGTTTTGTGAGAGATATTACAATTTTGGTGAGGGCAGGTCTGAACGCTGCCTAGGGTTTGTAGTTTTGGGAAAAGAGTCATAACTTTCTCTTCTACCATTGGATCTTCATGAAAATTGGAGGAAAAATATGTATTAATATTCTCTTCAATCTGACCAAAGAAATTGGATTAGTTCTTTGATTTGTTAATGTTATTGAGGATAGTTTTGGTCCTCCTACCTCTGCATCAGATTGGTATCAGAGCTAATGAAAGATTTGGGTGTTGTATTTGTTCTTGTCACTGAAAAGGCAGGTGAAGAACTAAAGGAAAGATTGTGTTGGTTATTTTGTTTGCTAAGTTGTTTGGTTGCAGGTGCTTGGTCCATCTAGCTGCGAGAAAGAAGTTTCTGAGGTTGTGTGTGAGGGCAGACAAGAGAAGGTCTGTCATGACCATTCTCTAATGAAGATTAGGCTGGATAAGGGTGCAGAGAGAAACCACTGAGGAGAGAGTGGTAGGTGCATCACCAAAATCTACTGTTGGGTGAGATGAATGGTTTGGTGAGTTGGTTTGTTGTGAAGCAGTGAGAGAGATGGATACCTGACTGAAGAAGCACTTGATGTTGCAGCCTGAAGAGTACTCCACTGATGGGAGTAGAGGGAGCCTGAAGATACTCTAAGATGATGGTAGTTTAGATTTTGTTGGTTGGTTGGTCACCATTCCTATCAGATTGTAGCTGAGAAGATTGAAGAGACAAACAAAGGAGATACAGAAAAAGACTTTTGTTGTAGATACATTTCTAAGGGACTTGAAAATTTTGTTGGTTGATTGTATGGTGCAGGAGCACCTTGGCAAATTAATGTTTTCCTAGACTAATTTTTGGAGTTTGATTCAATTTTAAATGATTCAGTATTGTATTGAGGTCCATCAAGTCATTTTTATGTGTTTAGGTCAATAGGAGTTTCAAATATGCAAAATATTGCAAACCATGTAAAGGTTGTCAATGTAAAGTTGGAAAAAAGATGTAGAATGAGGGAAGGTGAAGAGTCATTTGGCTCTTGGTTCACTCCAAGATAGTTAGAAACTGAAAGGTCTTGTTGAAATGCCTTTAAAAGGCCTTGTAACATCCAAGGAATTCGTGGGTGATTGGAGGTTTGAAATGGAATGGTAAAAGGCAATGTTTTTCTGTATTCCTCTTCAGAAATTTACTATTTTCTTGCATGGTATGGCCCAGTACGGGTAGAAGGACATTTATTTTTGATTTCAAATGAAATTATATTCAATCACCCTCCCTTTCTTTTTTGTCTCATCGAATTTGGTGCAATATTGAGGAAGTTATGACCATTTTAGTGACTGCAATTTCTAGAATTCTTCTATAACAGTCCTGTTACAACATTTGGTATGGTTTTGTATGGATAGATACAAGGGAAAGCCATATATGGTTAGAAAGAGTCTTGAGTCTAATTTCCATTTATTTTTGTTGCATCAAATTTCATTAAGATTTTAATAAGTTATGGCATTTTTATTGAGGGTAGGTCTGCAGAGTTTAATTTTTTGAAAATGCAGTCTGAAAATATGTATAGTACAACCTGGTACGGCCTCACATTGATGCATATAATAGATGGATGGAAAGATATGTGTTTCTAGTTTACAATTATTTTGGTTTGGTATAATTTCATTAAGTTTTGTGAGAGATAATACAATTTTTGTGAGGGTAGGTCTGAACGCTGCCTAGGGTTTGTAGTTTTGGGAAAAGAGTCATAACTTTCTCTCCTACCATTGGATCTTCATGAAAATTGGAGGAAAAATATGTATTAATGTTCTTTTCAACCTGACCAAATCAATTGGATTAGTTCTTTGATTTGTTAATGTTATTGAGGATAGTTTTGGTCCTCCTATCTCTGCATCAGATACACACTCTTCTCTAACAACAATGTTTGGAAGACTTGAATGTCTCTCCGGGGCTTGACTAAGGCAAGCTTCTAAACACCACAACCCCCTCCCACACTCCTTGTTATTGCAAGTTACAGGTATCAGATCTGGAGAAAGTGAAGTTGCAGGGAAGATAGGAAGACATAGAAGATTCGGGATCTAAAAAGAAGCGAATACTGTGTAGGATTTTAGGACAAGGGTGCCATCACCATTGTCCTTTGCATCTGAAGACACAAAAATAGACTGGACAATGATCATCAGGGTTTGTAGAGCTTCTGACATTTGAAAGAATCTTCCTTAGTGGACTAGGGTGCCATCAACATTGTCCTCCACTGTCACATCACCAGAAACTAAAGATACAATAGAGATAAGAATCCACAAAAAAACCTATACCTTGGACTAGGGCACCATCACCATTGTCCCCGACATTTTTGTTTTCCAAACTGTGAAAAATAGTGAGTCAAGGTCTTTGCCCTTTGCTTAATTCCAATAAAATTTGTCGTAATTCGTAGATTTAATTACTGTTTTTCTTAAATTAGGGTTTCAAGGGCATAAAAGCATTAATTGGTAACATTGTGTGATAACTTCTAAATTTTCTAGCAGAAAACCAAGTGGCAACCCAATCTGATAGTTGACTCTCCTCACGATAGGAGAAGCACTCGATTGAAAAGCCTTTGGAATGTTTTGAGGAAAGGAGGATTCAAACTAAAACAACCACATTCCAAAACCCCCCTTTTCATATAAAACAATATCATCTCCAGAACAATAGATTCCTCCACGTCGGCCAAGGAAGATGAAAACTCCAATGAAGAGTTGTAACGTGTGTACACGGATAGGTTAGACCTAAATGAATAGAATTCCTTCACCAATGAATGGAATGGTGTGCAGATCTCGGGGAAGATCAACCATGAACCAAAGATCATTGAATGATGTGTCATTATGCTTCACAATTCAAGAAATGCTCTGCATGTCTTCTCCTTTAGTTGATTATCTAAATTGTTAGAGATGCTCTGTTATGAGAAAATAGTCGATCTTCTGATAGCAATATCTTTCCGGTACCTTAACCAAATGCACTGAGGTTCAGATATGTTGTGCATGAATGTCTTGATATGCTAAGTCTAGTTCCGCAAGGTCTAAAATGCAACTGTGATAGAATGCAGATCAAAATACAAAAACTGCTACTAACTGAACTGTATGACTGAATTAGAAAATGAAAAGAAACAAACTGAAATGCAAATGTTTTTGGTTGATGCAAGATTTATCTTGAACCAGGGATTCTCCTGCATCACACATCTGGGGTTATTGAAAAAGTGAGTCCCTCACTTTGCTGGGGATGGAGGAAAACCAAGACGGTCCACCTTAGCCTGAGAAATCCATGATGAATCTATTGAGTGTTTGGAACACTGAGAGGGGGGGTGAATCAATGTTCTAAAAATCTTTTGATGCACTTTAGCTTTCAACCATTTTCTAAAATTATATAAACAAAGGTACAACAGGCATATGAATAGCAACCATAAAAGCATGACACATGGACACCAAGTTTTGTACGTGGAAAATCTAAATGGGAAAAACCACGGAGAGGATTAGCTCTCAAATATATATTGCAATCTTTACAAATAATGATGTTCAGGCTTGGTCACTCCACAGACCTGGAACATGCTAGCTCACTGCCATGAAGAACAACTAGGTCTAGCAGGATCACTACCTCAACCCTAAACCTAATAAGATTACAATAAGGGTTGTTAAACTCTGAGGGCTATTAAAACCTAATGGAGGCTCACTGCCAAGTACAAAGTAAATTGCACATGAAAACTAAATACTGCATAAGCATCTATCGCTATGCCAGAGTGCAGTCATTTAGGAACTGAATTCTGAATCCCAAGTCTTCATCACTACTGATCTTCTAACTCTGCTCTGCTATTTGCATGCTCACATCACTCACATCCAACAATCTGCACTCATGACTAAAATTCATCGTCTTTATATATCTGCATCATGATTTGATCCACAATCAGGCCAGCATCCAGGAAATGAAATGTGTATATAGAAAGATGTGTCTTGTCAGCTTAATTCAATGCACTATATGTTGTGCAGACCCAAATCTCCAGTCAAACATGTTCATATAGGTCGCCTCTAATCACTCAATCACTTACATAGATCCTTCAAACACTATTTCTTCTCTGTACAATTATTTATCACACCAGTCGGCCTATTCCCTAAGAACATGCTTAACAGGTTCATCAGCTGACTTACAACTTTTACTGCAAATCTCAAAACACCTCCAAAATCATATCAAGGACTCTTCATACATTTCCAAACTTACCCTCAGAACCGCAAGGCATGATATCATCTTGCAGAGAAATGCAGACCATCAGAACTCAGACTTTGTCTCTGTCAAACACTATCCCGATACTTAGCAGCTTGCAACTATCTTTCCGATGGACTTCAGATCTCCTAACTCTAGAATTAGACACTTCATATAGGTGTTTACAATACCTCAAAATCACATAACAAGATGCTCACCTACAGAGGAATGCAGATTGTTACACTATGCCCTGTTCACTGTCTCTGATATACCTCTGTTCACACGGACTTAGATATTTCTTTCAAGTGACTTTCAGAGGAAGTCAGGATTTAATCTCTGGAGCATGATGCCACGAAACAATTACTAACATCATTCCTGAACCACATTACCAGATCATCATCTACGGTGACATACTGACTCACTTACTACCCTCTACTCTGTATGTGCCCATACTTAGCCATTTTCTGTCAACCGAACCTAAAATCCAATAAGTCCTATCGGAGTTATCTCTTCCTTTCATGGTGATAAGATATCTAAGCTTTATTGCCATCAATGACAACATACAAGTCCATATCAGAGTAGTGTCTCTTGCCAACAATCTCCCCCTTTGGCATTGATGGCAACACTTAGTGAAAAATGCTTTACTGCTCCCCCTTATTATATCCATCAGTTTTTCTTCCAATTCCTTGATATTTTTGTCTGTCTTCTTTATACCTTCCAGCCATGATAGACAAAATTTATATACATCACCAGCTTCTACAATAGCACTCTGAATATTCTATATTCCATTTTCTAGTAGAGCCTTATCATGGGCTATCAACTTTGTCAACTCATCAAGCCTTTTCTCATTAAACTCTTGTCTAACTTTTGTTTCAGCAGATTTTTCAAGAGATTCAAAGTGTGTACTTGTAGAATGAATTAGTCCCTTGAGTTGATAGGTGGCAGACAAAGAGGTATCCTTTTGGTAAGATGACACCAGTTTTTCCAAAATGTTGGATGCATCATTTGTGAGTTCACTATCCTCAATGTGTGACTTCAAAATCTCTTTTCTTGCTTTAGCTTAGACAACTGAAGCCAATTTGAACATTTGAGCAAGAGACATTGTGTTTAGGTTTATTGGACTTTGGATTGATTCAGGCTCATCTAGAACTAATTCTTCTTTTTCCAAAAGCTCTTTTACTATCTCTGCAGTGTCTCTTGTTGCTTCTTCAGACACTTCTTCTTCTTCTTGATTTTGTTCTAGAGGATCCATGTCCATATTCTCTTGTTGACCAATATTTTTCTCCGATGTAGGGCTTTCCTCAGCTCCATCAATTTCTTGATTATCAACTTTGATCTGCTCATCAATTTTCTCCTTATTTTCTGGATCATCAGTCTGTTGTCCCGGAGGAAGACATGTTTCAATTTGATCCTTTTCAATAGCAGGGGTTTGATCAAATTCTTCCTTTTGTTTTTCTGTTACTCTATCTTTTACTAGAGGATTTGTATCAGTCTGCTCCAAACCTTCATCCATACTGACTTCCAGAATAGATGTGTCATCTCCAACATTTGTTTCTTCAATGTCATAGATGGTAGGAATATTATTTTTCTTCAATATTTCCAAAATGGTTTCCTATGTTTCCTTGACCACATTGTCAATTTCACCTATCATTAATGAATTCATCCTTTTCTTGGTCCTGAAGGCATTCTTGATTTCCTTAGAAATTTTGGCTTCTTCTTCAGGAGCGATCTCTGGACTTAACCTTGTGTTAGTGCATGCTATTTGAGTTCAATAGCTTTGGCCATAGCTGTTTCTTTTCTAGCTGATAAAATACTTCCCAAGGTATCTAGGAGATCACCAATGATCTCAATGAGAGCTCTATTGTATATATTCAAGTACTTTACGGTGGCTTCCTCCAAGACCCTTTTATCAGCATCATTGTAATCATCATAGAATTCAGCCACATGTTTTGAGTTTCCATCAATAGTGACAGATTTTAATACATCTTCAAGCTTTAATGTGGCTTGAGATTCATCTACTTTCTATCTTTTGATGGGTATCTTTCTTCCAGGTAACTTCTCCTAGCTACTTTTGGAGACTTTAGTAGCCTCAACTTTCATCTTCTTTACTTCCTCATCTGATTTTGTCTCTTCTTCATCCTTTTCTCCCATACTAACATACAGTCTTTTTCCCTTCATCTTCTTCCTCTTTGTATCTTTGTCAGAGGGTTTCTTTGATGATGTTGTACCAAATGAAGTAGCAGAGCTTCTGGTAGTCCTTTGTGTTGGTTTAGGCTCTCTTTTCTTCTTTATAGGCTCTTCCAGAACCTTAGCATGTTCACTTTCTTGTTTTTCCTTCTTTGCTTTCTCTGCATTTTCTCTTGATTCCTTGAGTTGCTCTTTAGTGATGCCATACCTTGCGGCAATTTCTTCCACCTCTTTTCTCACTTTTTTGGTGGATTTAGTTTGTCTAAGTTCAACATGGAGTTTCATAGATAACTCCTCATATGTTCCAAACCTTTCTTCCTTGGCATCTTTAGGTTTGTTGAGCAGGTGTTAGGCATAGTTTTCCAAAATTTGTTCATCTACCTCATAACCCATGGGCATTACCCATACGGTTCTAGGTTCCACAACCTCCATTAAACATTGATCCTTAGTGACCATGAAACAAATTGTGTCCTTGTACTTATCAACAACTTTTTCAAGAATTCTTTCTCTAGAGTGCATCATACTTTGAAAATTCTTAAAATATCCCCATAGGGCTACTTTTTGCTCATTATAACTTCCCAAGTTGTTAAGACAATTTCTAATTTGCACAGCTACCGGTTTATTACTCAACTAGATCAATCCCTTATGATTTGGGAATTCATTCAAGAAATAGAAGAATAAATAGATAATTAGCCTACCATACTTGAATGGATAGTTCTTACTTTTCTTTATCTTCTTCAGATTCTCCAATAGTTGGGTTCGCAGTAGTTCACACAAATCATAATTTGCATTCTCTTTGACCATTTGATAGGCAGTATATATTGCAGTACCAGAAACTGAGTTCTCCCAGTTTGAGAAGAAAACTTTATAAACTATGACCATTGAGGCAAACTTTATTGCAGGATCAGTGATATCATTTATCGTCAATGCCCTTTTGTCAAATTGTGCTCTGATAGCATCTGTAACCATTTGATTCTTGACCGCCTTCAATAATGGCACTCCTTCGGTGGAGTTTAGTCCAATGACTACCCGAATTGCCTCTTTTGTTATTTTAAAGGGTTGCCCTTTCCCTAACCACATGAATTCATCATGGATTCAACTAAGGATATACCGAACCCACTCATCCTCTGCAAATGTGGGAAACTCTGCATATTGGATGAATTTCTTCTTCTTCAAGGCTTTGTATTCTTCCTTTAAATCAAATTGATCATTGCTTAAGTGTTTCAAGAATAAATATGAGAATTTGTTGTCGCCGAGCTCATCTAGGGCCACATGGATGTATGTCCTAACATCTTCCACATATAGGACTCTGTAGGGTATTTTTGAGAATGCACCCATTGGATCCACTTCAGTTGCCTTGTAGGGGTGTTTCTTAAACTTAGGCCGAGGTCGATCAGAGATGTCTACGACTTGCGAAGTTGCCATTGTAGGAATTCAACAGATTCACAAATGATGTTTCAATGAAAATACCTTGTTTCACTGAGTTAGGGTTTCCTTTCTTTGAATGCTTCAAATCTTGGTTGTTGTTGCTCAAATTTAGTTTTGATTTCTCTAAATTTCTGATAGCTCTGAGTGCAAAGTGATTTTGAAACCAAGCAAGTTCCTTTTTATCCTCCGCATGGCTTGACCTAGTCATTATTAAATGCTCATTCCCAAAAAGCTATCAAAACCCCTCACTGTGAAACACAGTCGATTAGGATTGCTCCACAATATGCCGTATTGACCCTTTTTCTTCCACTTTTTCTTTTAAGAGCTTTGTCACATTAGATTCCATCATACACCTTCGTGCCTGATTTTGACACCCACTTTCTAACTGGGGGTTTTGAATTTTCAACACTACTCCCCCTGAGCCAGAGCCTCCAATTTACCTCCCGTAGGAAGTATCTACATTAGATTTTAGTGCAGATCTATCCTCTTCTTTGATTACTTGTTTCTTGACCCAAATCTTATCCATTTCCTTCTTGGTTTCAACCGGATCAATCTTTTCTTTTCCCTTATCATTCCTCTACTTTATTTTTCTTTCTTCAACATAGTAATTTCTCTTTGCATTCTTGCTTCTATAGAATTTTGCATCATGACCAAATTTGTTGCAATTGAAGCACACCACATTCTTTTGACCTTGATTCCATTTATTGATTGGATTTGATTTGAATTGGTTAGCTATATGTCCAAATCTATTGCATGAAAAACACTTTCCATTGAATGATTGACTATTCCTCATATTTTGAAAAACATCTCTTACCAAACTTTTGCATTCATTTGATCTATGTCCCATTTTATAGCATGCATTGCACCTGATAGAATCCTGACTCACTTTACTTCTACACACAACTACTCTATGACCAATTTTATTGCAAGTGAAGCATTTACCTTTGAAGAATCCATTGTTAAAATTTTTCTTGATCTGATTTCTACATTCATTTGCTCTATGACCAATTTTCTTGCAATTGAAACATTGCCTAGAGAACGATGGAACCTTTTGATTTATTCTGCTCCTACAATGAGTAGCCTTATGACCAAACTTATTAAATGAATCACAATAACTATTGAAAGATGGGTACCTTTGAGAATTTGGTTGTCTGACTGGAGGTCTTCTAGGTCTTCTTCTTTGATTTCTAAACTAGTTTCCTCTGTTCTGCTTTAATTTAGTGTTTGATTGGCTAGATTTTGAACTTTCACCTTTCTCAAATCCCAAACCTTTCTTGTCATCAACACTCTTCTGATAGGCAATCATTTCATCAAGCTTTGCAGTACTTAACTTGAATTTTTCTTCAAAGCTTCTGGCCTTTTCCAGATCTATTTTTAGACTTACAATTTCATTTTCAAGTTTTGCACAATCTTTTGATACTTTCTTCATAATTAGATTCAGATCATCTTCTACTTTTGTTCTTTCTATGAATTCCACTTCCAATTCATTCAGGGCTTCATTTGTTGATATTAGTTGATCATTAACTTCTTTGTATTTGTCTTTGAATTTCTTGACTTGCTCTTTTAGCTTTGAGATGCATTCATCAACTTGTTGCAAATTTTCTTTCAGATTCCTAACTTCTACTTTAGAATTTTCAAGATCCATAAGAGCCGCTTCTAGTTGCTAGTTGCTTTCATAATTTCCAAGTCTTCTTGCTGCCATGATCGCACTATTCCAGATCTTCCTTAAGCCATCAGACATTTTCAAAGGAACCTTGCTCTGATACCAATTGTTGACTGTCTGGAACACTGAGAGCGGGGTTGAATCAATGTTCTAAAAATATTTTGATGCACTTTAACTTTCAACTATTTTCCAAAATTAATTAAACAAAGGCACAACAGGCATATGAACAACAACCATAAAAGCATGACACATGGACACCAAGATTTTTACGTGGAAAACCCAAAATGAGAAAAATCATGGAGAGGATTAGCTCTCAAATATATATTGCAATCTTTACAAATAATGATGTTTAGGCTTGGTCACTCCACAGGCCTGGAACATGCTGGCTCACTGCCATGAAGAATAACTAGGTCTAACAAGCTCACTACTTCAACCTTAAACCTAGCAAGATCATAATAAGGGTTGTTAAACCCTAATGGAGACTCACTGCCAGGCTCACTAGCTTAAAGAAGAAAGCTCACTGCCAAGTACAAAGTAAATTGCACATGAAAACTAAATACTGCATAAGCATATGTCGCTATGCTTGAGTGTAGTCATTTAGGAACTGAATTCTGAATCCCAAGTCTTCATCACTGCTAATCTTCTAACTCTGCTCTACTATTTGCATGCTAGCATCACTCACATCCAACAACCCGCACTCACGATTGAAATTCATTGCCTTTATATATCTGCATCATGATTTGATCCACAATCAGGTCAGCATCTAGGAAATGAAACATGTACATTGAAAGATGTAGCTTGTCGGCTTAATCCAATGCACTATATGTTGTCCAAACCCAAATTTTTGGTCAAACGTGTTCATATAGGTCAACTCTAATCACTCAATCACTTACATAGATCCTTCAAACACTATTTCTTCTCCGCACAATGATTTATCACACTAGTCGGCATGCTCCTTAATAACATGCTTAACAGGTTCATCTACTGACTTACAACTTTTACTGCGGATCTCAAAACACCTCCAAAATCATATCAAGGACTCTTCATACATTCCCAAACTTACCCTCAGAATCGTAAGGCATGATATCATCTTGCAGAGAAATGCGGACCATCAGAACTCAGACTCTGTCTCTATCAAACACTATGCCGATACTTAGCAGCTTGCAACTATCTTTATGGTAGACTTCAAATCTCCTAACTCTAGAATTAGACACTTCATATAGGTGTTTACAAAACCTCAAAACTGCATAACAAAATGCTCACCTGTAGAGGAATGCAGATTGTTACGCTGTGCCCTGTTCACTATCTCTGCTATACCTCTGTTCACATGGACTTAGATATTTCTTCTAAGTGACTTCTGGAGGAAGTCAAGATTTAATCTCTGGAGCATGACGCCATCAAAAAATTACTAACATCATTCCTGAACCGCATTACTAGATCATCATCTACGAAGACATACTGACCCACTTACTACCCTCTACTCTGTATGTGCCCATACTTAGCCTTTTTCTGTCAACCGGACCTAAAATCCAATAAGTCCTCCCAGATTTATCTCTTCCTGTCATGGTGATAAGATCTATGAGCCTTGTTTCCATCAATGACAACATACAATTCCATACCAGAGCAGTGTCTCTTGCCAACATAATCTTCTTTCGGTCTGCCTTTCCACTTCACAAGATATTCTTTGTATTATCTTCCTCTAGTGTTGTGTCCAACTCTACTGTCCAAAATATCTTTAATCTTCTCTGGTGGTTGTTGTGGTAACTGCTTCTTCAAGTCTTCTTCGATGCTGTCACTGAACTCTACTTCATGATACAGGTATAGGTCTGTAATGTTAAAAATAGGTGATATACCCAATGTCTCCGGTAACTCTACTTCATATGCATTTTCTGAATCAAATTTTCTGAGTATCCTACAAGGTCCAAACTTCTTCATCTTCAACTTGTTATAAGTGCCAACTGGAAATCTTTCTTTTCTCAAGTATACCATCACTTCATCTCCAACTACAAATTCTTTGTGTCTTCTCTTCTCATTTGCTTGTTCCTTAAATTTGTTGTTCATCTTGTCGAAATGCTTCTTAACCTAATTATGCACTGTCTCCATATATTTTACAAATTCTTCTACTTCTACACTTCTCTTTTCTTCCATGTTGATATCTCTCAACTCTATAACTCCTCTAGGGTTTACTCCGATAACAATATCAAAAGGTGTTCTTCCAGCACTCCTGTTCACTAAATTATTATATGCAAACTCTGCTTGTAAAAAAATCAAATACCAACTTCCTCTCTTCTCTCCAACCAAACATCTCAATAAGTTTCCCAAACTCCTATTCACTACCTCTATCTGTCCATCACTTTGTGGGTGAAATGTTGAACTGAACTTCAAATCTATCTTCATCCTCTTCCAAAGTGTCTTCCAAAAGTATCCAACAAACTTTGTATCTCTATCTGAAACTATACTCTTAGGTAATCCATGCAAGTTCACAATCTCTTTGAAAAATAGGTCAGCTATATGCACTGCATCAGTTGTCTTCTTACAAGGTATGAAATGTGCCATCTTTGAAAATCTATCTACTACTACAAATATTGAATCATGTCCTCTCTATGTCTTAGGCAATCCCATTACAAAATCCACAATTCTGTCTTCCCAAGGTCTCTCTGGTACTGTCAAAGGTTTATACAATCTAGTATTTTGACTATTCCCTTTTGCAACTTAACAAACTCTACAACTTTGCACAAATTTCCTAACATCCTTATGTATCTGAGGCCAAAAGTAGTTTTCACTCACCAAAGCCATTGTCTTATCAATGCCAAAATGTCCTGCCAATCCACCACTGTGTTTCTCTTTGATCAAATTATCTCTCATGGAACTTCTAAGTATGCATAGCTGATTTCCTCTGAACAACATATCCTCCTGAATGAAATAAGCCAACCACTTACTCTTATCTATCACAACAGGTTCCTTGCATGCTTTCCAAGGTTCTACAAAATCAGTGTCTCCCTCATACGTGTTCTTCAATTCATCAAATCCTATCACTTCAACTCTCATCTCTGTTAGCAAGTTTCTTCTCCTACTTAATGCATCTGCAACTTTGTTTGATTTTCCACTCCTATGCTTCACTACAAATGTATAACTCTGCATGAACTCTACCCATCTCATATGTCTCTGATTCAACTTACCTTGACTATTCAAATATTGTAAAGCTTGATGATCTGCATACAACACAAACTCCTTAGGCAACAAGTAATGTCTCCACTTCTTCAAGTCTTGAATTATGGCATAGAATTCCTAGTCATAAACTGAATATCTTCTCCTTATATCATTCAACTTCTCACTGAAATATGCTACAGGTCTACCTTCTTGACTTAACACTGCTCCTATTACATTCCCACTTGCATCACAATTAACTAGAAATACTTTATTAAAATTTGGTAATGCCAAAATAGGTTGCTCTGTCACTTTCTACTTTAACAACTCAAAACTTTTATCTGCTTCTGATGTCCACTTGAAATCTTTTATGTCACCTCTCATTGTCTCTATCATAGGGTTACAAACTAATCTAAAATTTCTGATGAACTTCCGGTAGAAACTAGCCAATCCATGAAATGATCTGACTTCCCCAATGCTCTCTGGTGTAGGCCATTCAACAATTGCTCTCACTTTCTCAGGCTCCATCTTCAATCCTTCTGCAAAAATCACAAATCCCAAATAAACCAATTATTCCTTCATGAAACTATACTTCTTGATGTTTATTAGCAATTTCTTTTCTCTCAGTCTGCAATACTTGTCTCAGATGCTGCAAATATTCTTCTTTTATCTTACTAAAAATAAAATGTCATCCAAATATATAATAACAAACTTACCCAAGAATTTCTTTAAAACTCCATTCATCAATCTCATGAAAGTATTAGGCGCATTTGTCAATCCAAAAGGCATCACTAACCACTCATATAATCCTTCATTTGTCTTAAAAGCAGTCTTCTGTTCATCTCCCTCTCTGATTCTGATTTGATAGTATCCACTCTTCAAATATATCTTTGTGAAATACCTTACTCCACTTAAATAATCCATGATATCATCCATCTTAGGTAAAGGAAATCTATACATAACTATGATCTTGTTTATTTCTCTAGAGTCAATTACATTCTCCATTCTCCATCTTTCTTAGGTGCTATACTATAGGTACTACACAAGGACTCAAACTTTCTCTAATTAAACCTTTCCTCAACAACTCTTGTATCTGTCTATTCAATTCTTCATTCTCTGCTAGTGTTATTCGGTGTCCTGCTTTGTTAGGCAAACTAGCTCCCAATATAAGATCCATGTGATGACTGATACTCCTGATTGGTTGCAATCCTTTAGGTACATTATTTGATATGATGTCTGCATACTCTGTCAGTAACTCTTTTATCTCCTTCATTTGTACTTCCTCATTCTCCTTCTTCAATGTTTCAGGTTTCATAGGGATCAAGGCATAACACATATTCTCATGTCTCAAACCATCCAGAAATTTTCTTCCATCTACCAAACAGATTCTAGCATTCCCACATACTTCACTCTTAGGATCATCCTCCAAAGGAATCAAAGTAATTCTCTTTCCATTTTTTGTTATAGTGTATGTATTATTTCTTCCATCATGTATAGATTTCCTATCATACTGCCAAGGTCTATCCAACAAGATATGACATACATCCATAGGCATAATATCACACAAAACTTCAACATGATAAGATCCAATATGAAATTTCACCAGGCATTGTTCACTTGCCAATACCTTATGATCATCTTGAATCCATGCTATCTAATAAGGCTTAGGGTGTTTCAATCTTTCCAACTTTAGATTAGTCACCATCTCCTCTGACACTAGGTTATCTAAACTACCACTATCAATAACAACTTTACAACATTTACCTCCTGATTTGCACCTATTTTTAAACAAAATTTTCCTCTGTGGTGGTTCCTCATTTGTATCTGCTTGAAATGCTCTCCTCATCACAAGTGATTCTCCTTTCTCAGGTCTACCAATTGAACTAGGTGATCCAACACGTTCTTTTTCCACATAGTCTGCTCTTCCACTGTTCTCTATTCTCTTGCTTGTACTCCCTTGATTACATTCAAATGCTCTATGTCCTTCATCTCCACACTTAAAACAAGTTCCTTGAAATGTTCTCCTATCAGGTCCTCTTCCTTCTCTTCTTTATCCTTCACTCCGGTACGGACTAGGGATTCCTCTGCAGTAAAAATTTCTATCATCTCTCTGATATGCATTATTATCTCTTTCATCCTTCTTGAATGTGTTCTCCTGTCTATTTTGCTCCGCATATGATCTCTCTCCTCAGAAAATGTTTTGCCTCTCTAAAATTTACCTCCTCTACCTCTCTGTCTCTAATCATGCCTCTTGTTTAACTTCTCTTCAACTTTCAGGGAAAACTAGTATGCTTCCTCCAAAGATGCCATCCTTACCAAGCTTACTTCTTCTTGAATGTTCAATCTTAGTCCATTGATGTATCTAGCCACTTTTTCCTTGCTTGCTTCACTATGTCCTGTCCTTATGATCATCTCATGAAATTCTTCAGTCTATTCCTTCACAGATTTCTCCTTTTGTCACAGGTTTTACAATCTCTTCAATAACTCCAACTCATAGTTAGCAGGTACAAACTGATTCTTCAATTTTGTCACCATCCTATCCCATTTTGTGATCTTTTGTTTTCCTCTTCTGTTTCTATCCAACTGAACTTCTTTCCACCATATAGCAGCATGTCCTTTCAACTTTGTCTTTGCAAATTTCACCTTCTCCGAATCTTTGACTTCTTCATATTCAAAGTACTCTTCCATGTCATTTATATAGTCAATCAATTCTTTAGCATTCAAGTTGCCAGTATAATTCGGTACATCAACTCTAGGTCTTTTTCCAATCTTTGAAATAAATCGCAACATCTTACTTGATCTGATTCTTCTTCTTCGTCACCTCCTAAGGTTTCACCAATTTGTTCCACAGATTGAAATTCTTCTTCATCATCACTTTCAACATTAGGTCTCGGCATCAATCCCCTTCGCCTATCTTCCTCGACAGCATCCAACTAAATTCTCATTTTTTTCATCATTTCCATCATCTCATCCATTCTACCAGCCATTGTTCCAACATCAAGGATTCTCCTCGACGGCATTCTTCCTAGGAGCAAGTGTAAACTGCCTCAAATTCAACAATTGGGCTACAAGGTGACAACTGCCTCACAATCAGCGATTGGTTGTGACACAAGTAACTTGCCTCGGATGGACAATCTGTCCACAACAAGATCTTATGGAATTCCTTCGCCAACTTTGCTCAATTTGCTCCCAAAGATTCAAACTTTCGCTCTGATACCACTTAGTGCAGTCATGGTAGGAGGGTTCACAAAATGAACTCTCCAGACTGTGCAGCAAGAGTAAACACAACGGAAACAACTCAAAGATATGAAACAATTGCAGATTCAGTCATTTAGTATATTATAGAATTCAAATATAAATCAGCCAATAACATGTGGGCTTACAATTAAGGCTCACAGGCCTGATTACAGAATATCAAAATATGCTCAAGATATATCTTTGATGCTCCTTCACCAAGTATTCAAACTAAGAACTATGAATCAATTGCTAACCATGCTAATTACCTTCCTAGGGATCTATTACGTCAATATATATATCATCTCCGGAACAATAGATTCCTCCGTGTTAGCTAAGGAAGATCACAAACTCCAATGAAGAGTTGTAACATGTGTACATGGATAGGTCAGACCTAAATGAATAGAATTCCTTCGCCAATGAATGGAATGGTGCGTGGATTTTGGGGAAGGTCCGCCATGAACCAAAGATCATTGAATGATATGTCATTATGCTTCACAAGTCAAGAAATGCTCTGCAGGTCTTCTCCTTTAGCTGATTATCTGAACTGTCAGAAATGCTCTGTTATGAGAAAACAATCAATTTTCTGATAGCGATATCTTTCTGGTACCTTAACCAAATGCTCTGAGGTTTGGATATGTTGTGCATGAATGTCTCAAGATGCTAAGTCCAGCTCTGCAAGGTCTAAAATGTAACTATGGTAGAATGCGGACCAAAATATAGAAACTGCTACTGACTAAACTGTTTAACTAAATTGGAAAATGAAAAGAAACAAACTAAAATGCAAATGTTTTTGGTTGATGCAAGATTGCTCTTGAACCAGGGATGCTCCTGCATCAAGTATCTAATATATCATTCTGTGCATTGTCCTTAAGGTCCTTGTTCTTCCTGGACTTGGGTGCCCCAGGAAGACCTAGGCACCCCAGGAGGACCTGGGCGCCTAGAGAGGACTTGGGTGCCCTAGTTGGGTACCCATGTCCAAAACAGTCTACATGGCAGACAAAACAATAAAAACTACAAAAATAGAAAGAAGTTTGACAGAAGAAAAGTTTAAGATCCTACCTCTGGCTCGATACATATGAATCTGGTATGGGTGTTGCGTCGACATGGTTGGATTCTTTCTCCTTCTTGAACTCTCCTCTACACAATGAAAACAAGACTGAATAGTGAAAAAGCAAAAACTCCCTTTACTTATAGTAAATGGACAAGAATTCCTATCACTATCTATAGACGTCAATTGATCAATTGATAAATTCCCTATGTCATGAAATTTAATTAATTTTAATTAATTAATTAAATGTCTCTTAATATTTAATCCACCCTTAATCTCCTAAGGTTTAATTAATTAAATATTTTCACTTTTACCATATCCCGTGAATAATAAATTAAAATTAATTTATTATTTACTAAACCTAAAATCCTCCCATAAATAATAAATTAAGATTAATAAACTTAATTTATTATTTATGGTTCCATAACCAAAAACCCTAACTATGTGAACCAAAAACCCTAACTACCTTTCACCTACCTTTATCGTTCACTCGAACCAACTTTTATCAAAACGTTATAAAAATCAACTTTGTCTTCTAATTATTCCCCCCAGCCACATTTCAATCATTTGGTAACATTTCATAGTTTTTGGCATTTAATTTTTGATCTTTCTATAGTTTTAAATGTGGCACTTTAGTAGTTTCCTCTATCACTTGGTAATTTGATTTTTGGCTGGTCACATGTAACAGTTATGGTCAAGGTTAAGTTTACTATCATTGTCAAGATAATATCTTGTTTCACTGGTTAAACTGAAAATGATCACATGAAGTGTTTTAAGGTGTACTTAGTAGTTTGAAGGCAACGTCTATCCAGCATACAAAATGCACCATAGACGCTCCCATACATCCGATGGTTACATGCTATTTGCTTTGCTGGAATATTAATTCCCCCAAAATCTCTTTGCTGGATTATTAATTTGCTCTTGCTGTACTTTTTTTTTCTATTTTGAGTACCAAAATATCGCGTGCTTTTTTGTTTTATTTTAAGTATCCATTAAATACCAAAATCTAAGGAAAATCTTTTCTTTCTCGACACGCCAAGGAAAATCTTTTCTTTCTTAGCACGCCAAATAAGTTTTCCATTAGGTTGTCGCCTACAGAGATAACAGACATGGAGAAAATCTTCAGTAGCAAAGCAGTGGCTAGTTCAACAAGCTATTTCACCAAGCCGTTTAATAACCAGGTTTGAGGTTGCTGCAAATTTTTGTTGATATTTCCAGGAAGAAGCAACATGTCTCTATTTTGCAATGAATAACTGCCTCGTTTTCTTGGGTTCGATAGCCTTTCAAATCATATTTTCTGGAAGTAAACTTGATTTGTATATGTAGCCGCATATTTTCAATTTTCACCACTTTGTATTATGTTTCATATCTAACAAATTTAGTAAATCTCATTTTAGTAGAAGTTTGCTACTCTTAAAGCTTTCCTTTTGATCTCTAGTTGAAATAAAACTATAAAGGCATGGGTTCCTCTTAATCAGATACAGATAAGTTTGATATTGCTGTAAATAAGCTTTTAATATATAAACATAGGAGTCTCGCTAGGAATTTATTTTTCTTCTGTTTTAATTGAATATAGGATCAATTGAGATATTAGAGTTCTTTTGTTAGGTAATAAATTCCATATATCATTTCTAATTCCACATGACAAATTTCTATAATCCTTACATGACAAATTCATAATTCACACACATAAATCTATACACACTCGGAGGAGACTGGAATGATGTGATATCATTGTTCACATACAATTTAATTAAAATTTTTTGCTTGCTTGGTGGCACCAGGTAGGTCCAAATAAATGAAAAACACACTAAGACAACGTAATGAATGTTGCTTGAATGTTGCATGTTAGGTTAGATTAACTATGCAGGGAATTAGTCAAGACTGTAAAGTGCATGATTTGATATCTCACACTGTGCAAGACAACAATTTGGGGAACTAGCAATAAAGTTTTTACACCAGTTGATTCTTGAAAATTTCCATATATTACACCATATAGGCTAATAACCAGTCCACTCATTTGAGCGTCCCATTCAATTCATAGTATATTCCACAATTCTTTCATATTGAAACTTTTAGAATATGTCTACATCTCCGTTGCTTGAGTGTAACCCCTAAAGGTGATTTTATTGAAAAATTAGAATATGCTCACTTATCTCTTGCTATTTACATAAAGAATCAAAGATTTCAATTGTTTTTTTTCTATCTTGTCACTAGCAATAATTTGATTAATAGGGTCACCCACAGGCTGAAAAAAATGATGAGATTGAAGCTTTCAACAAAGAAGAGAAAATCTTTTAGAAAATCATCTAAAGCCCAAAGAGGCAAATTATTAAGTATAATAATATAAACTAATATATGTCACAACATATATAAGAGGACACAAAATATATAGAAGAAAAGAATAATAAAGGAAGAAAGAGAAGAAATAGCATGATAGAGAGAAACAAGAGAAAAAAGAAAAGGTAGAAAAAACAACTCAAAAGGAACACGAGACAAGAAACACAATGACAAAGAAGAGAGGAGAAACCAGGAGAGAAATTTGCAAATGTAAGGGATGATAAAGTAAAAAGAAAAGCAAATAGAAAAAGATAAAGTAAAAAGGAATCTACAAAGAAATAAATTAAATAATAAAATTAAATAAGTATCTAAATATATATAATGCTTACATATAAATATAATAGCCTAAATATTTATCTAAATATATATATTTATATAAATAAATCTATAATAATATATAAATTTATATAACTATAAAAATGTAGAAATAATTAAATAAATAAAATAAAATAAATAAATAATTGACTAAACTATAAAATAAGAATCTATGCATCTAAAAATATATAAAAAGGTAATACATATAAATAGGTGAAAGTCTAAGAATCTAACTATATGTATACAATTACATATAGATGCATGCATATAAATGGACAAGAAATGCATATAATTACCTAAAAATGAACAAGAAATGCATATAAATGTGTACATAAAATAGATGAAATGAAGAAGAGAAACTAAAAGAAAAAACCAAAGAAAGAAACTTAATTTTCTCCTATTTTACATTCATATGCATACATCTATATGTAATTGCATACATATAGTTAGATACTTAGACTTACACCTATGTATTACCTTTTTTATATATTTTTAGATGCATAGGTACTTTTATTATTTTATAATTCAGTTAATTAATTATTTATTTTATTTTATATATTCAAATATTACTACATTTTTATATTTATATAAATATATATATATATATATATATATATATATATATATATATATATATATATATATATATTTATATATTCTTATTTATATAAATATATATATTTAGATAAATATTTAGGCATATATATTTATATATTGGTATTTATATGTAATTATTATATATATTTAGTTACCTATTATATCTAGATACTTATTTTTTAAATTTTATTATTTAATCTATTTCCTTGTAGATTTCCTTTTTACTTTATCTCTTTCTATTTGCTTTTATTTTTCTTGTTCCATTGGACTTGTCTTGTAACCTGTGCCTCACCCCTTTCTCTCACTTTTTAAGAGACTATCTCTATAGTTTTATCTCATTTGCATTCTCTACTTTTCTTCCTGATGATGGATCATGGAGTGTGATCTGAAATGTTGAGGCAAAAAAGTTACATGAAGTTTTTTCCAAAAGCACTGCAATTTCATCATCATGGACTATGGAAATATCATGTCTACAATGTACAATTTATCATTTTAAAAAAGTTTGAAACTAATTGTCAAATATGTGCACAACACTAATTTCCTTACATTAAGAAGAGGCTAATTTTTAGATTATATCTTGCAATCTCTTATAATGTGTAGATATTCAAAATGCTATTGGCATAGACAATTATTTATTATCATTATTATGAAACAGCATCCCAAATAAGAGTTGTTGTGAAACAATAGATAGACAAACTATTTTTTAGTATATAAATATAGAAATGATCTTCTATAAAATATTTTTCATACTAGTATAAGCTCATTTGGCTCTGTAATTATTTAGATGACTACTAACAATCTTAATATTATTTAGGATGGGGAGAAAAAATAAATGGGAATTATTGATCGAACTAGATGTGCAAGATATTATCAATCAAAAAAATTATTTCTCAAGTGAGAACCTTGAATGGACACCTATTGGAGAAGATAATGGTGAGATGGATTTATGTGCTAGAATCCATCTAGAAAGACTCCCTGATTTTGTGAAAGGAGAAGGTCTATTGGATGGTACAGAGACAACATTTGTACGCAAAGTACATAGAGAGAACAACTCTACAAACTACACCAACCACACTACAAAGATGTACTCAAGGTTTGCTTAGATTTAACATATTCAGTAAATATGTCATCTTTTTAAATTTAGCTTTTGTTATGTCAATTAATATATCTTATTTCTTTTGTGCATGTATAAATAGTTATTTGTGTGCTTTTGGCCCTGAGGAAAATAGAAATAAACCTGAAAATAAGCAAAGGGTACACAGGTTTCAAAAGAAATGGGGTTGTCAAACTCACTTTCAAGTAAAAGTCATGTATGGTAGACCAAATGTTGCAATTATTATATATAGTGAGTGGAGCCATTGTGATGCTAATGGTGAATTTTATAATAGAAATGATGACCCTTCTGGTGATCCAAGGAGTGCTTTTGCACCGAAGTTGTCAAATGAATGTAAATCATATATCGAGTCATTATTGTTAATGGGTGTGGGGATTGACACAATATGTGAAAAACATTACTTAGACAATAGTTTGACTAAATTTATGAACAAAAGGGATACATGCCTATTAAGAAAAGATGTATTGAATGTGTGGAAAAGAGTACGCTGCATTCGATCTCAAAAAAATGAAGATGATGCAAAAAGTGTGAACTTGTGGCATGTAGAAGAGAAAGACAACTTCTTTTACTATAAAAGATCAAACACTATGAATAATGTACCATTTATTATAGGCATCCAAACACCATGGATGCGAGAAATGATGGTAAAACATTCACACAACTCAATTATTGCAATGGATTCCACATTCTCGACAAATAAATATGGTGTAAGTATAACAATCTTAACTATATTTTTGGATCTCAATTTTATCATTTATTTATTTAATTTTAATAAATTAATTTCTTATTGTTTTATTCATGTACAGTACCAATTATATACCTTGTTTGTTTTGATGAGCAAGAGGCTGGTGTACATATTGCATGGGCCATATCATCACAAAATAAAGTTGAGGATATAAATGAATGGCTCACCGAAGTTTATACATGAGGAAAGCAGTGTAAAGAAGATTGGCATGTCAATGCATTCATGACAGATGATGCTAGTGCCGAGATTGAAGCCATCAAGTTTTTACTAACCTTAGTTTCTTTATTTAAACTAAAATGAACTCATTAAAATTGTCTAATATTTAGTTTGTAAGAATATATGTTTCATAATTTACACCATAGAATGGTTTCACCTTAACAATACATTTTGTTGGAATGTTACTAATCATCTTTTATAATGTAACTTGTAGATTGTCCTTTGGTTGTCGAGTACTTTTATGTATTTGGCATGTACGTAGGGCATGGCTAAAAAATGTGTACAAGTAAGTGAATTGATAATTAAAATATGTGGAACATTACATATTTCAACCCCATAACTTGATGTTATGTTTTATATTTTAGGTATGCTAGTAATAAGGATGTCGGAACAAATATGTTTGATAGATTGGGTGAGATTATGTATGCAATGAGTGACAATGAAGATATCACTACTCATCTAATCAACAAATTTATGGAGGAATTCAAACAAGAGAAGGACTTCATTAATTACTTTAAAACAACTTGGTGTCATGATGAGAATCGTGTTAGTAAGATTGTCAATTTCTTTGTTATGGTTTATATGCATACATTATTTAACTTGATTTTTGTGTATGCTAAAACATCATTTTTTTTTATAGCGATGCAGGAAAAAAACTTTCGCAACTTCTCTCATGCAAATAAAGAAACTAATGCTTCCATAGAGTCATATCATTTCCACATTAAGAGTCATTATTTAAGTGATCGTGCTAAGAAATTGGTGCAGGAGCACCTTGCTAGCTTTAAGCCTCCATGAGGCAAATTTTGGTTTTAATCTAGTTTTGGTGTTTTAATGATGTAATAAGATCATGAATTGACCATTGACAATGTATTAGAGGCATTTGATTAGGTTCTAGTTGGATTTGGAGTTATTTTTTAAAAGGATTGCAAAAATTGCAAAATTGTCAATATTGCAAAAAAGTGCGAAAATGGCAAACAAAAGAGGAATATGAAGGGTCATAGGGAGTTTAAAAGTTAGTTTCTCACATTGGAGGAGTTTTATTTTATTATTCTTGTAATAAAGGTCTATGTAAGACCATTCTTATGTATTTAGAGGTCATTTGGTAGTGGAGTTTTAAGTTTGGCCAAGTTAGTACTTTCTAAGTTGAGTAGTGTTAGTGGTTTGGCTATTTTTAGCCTCTTCTTTTTTCATGTAAAAGAGAGTGGACTGATGGAACAATGAAGATGGATGTAAAAATATTATTTATGCCTTGAAATTTCATGCAAGAGGCAGAGATGGAGGAGAGATGAAGTTTAGAGAAGAGAAATGAAATAAAAGTTCAGTTTTCTGTAATTTGTTTTCTATTTTTTTGTTGTTCCCAAGGATGGTACGGCCATGTACAGAATCCAAATGGCATAAAATTAGATTTTTTGGAAAGATCTCGGAGTCTTATTTCTTTTGGCGTTGGTTGCATCAATTTTTATTATGTTTTGTGAAATTTATGATGAATTTAGTGATTGACACTTCCAGTTTGTTTCACTGTAACAGTCATCTTGTTTGGAATGGTACAGATTGTACAGATCAAGTATAGGTTTGAAACCATGGGAAAAGATGAATATATGAGTCTAGTTTCATATTATTTTGGTTGGAGCAATTTTTATTAAGAATTGAGTGAGTTATGCCATTTTTGGTGAGGGCAGGTCTGCAATCTACTAAGGTCTCCATCTCTATAACAGTCCATTTTTTAAGCATATGTCCAAAAACAACCTATGTTGCATGTAATATATGTTGTGTAAGAGGATAATGGGTATCCAAATCAGTTTTTAGATCATAGGTTTGAGTTGTATTCTGAAAATTATGTCAAATTTACCTTATTTGCTGCTCTCATCAAAGCATAGTGGAAGTTTGTGAGTTTGGGTGAATCCTCCATGCCTCTGCATCAAATTAGTATCAGAGCTCAGAAGATCTGGGCAAAATAGAGTTTGGTGTTTGTGAATTTTTGTTTGTGTAGGTTGAAAAGAGAACCTGGTTGCCAAAAGACTAGGTAGAGGAAAAGAGAAGAGACCTAGGTGAGGCAAAGACAAGAAGAAGCAAGGTGAAAGAGACTTGCTTGAAGAAAGATGGATTTGTTTAGAAGGTACTTGTAGGCTGGAGGTTCACAAAAGAAGAAGCAAGAAGATAAAGAGAGGAAGAGGAAAGAGGAAAAGATGAGATAAATAGAGGTTGAGAAAGAGATAAAAGAACTGAGGCAAGCTATGGAAGAGATGAGCAGAAGGATGGAAGATGAGATGGAGCAGTTACTCAAAAGAGCACTTAGTTGGCACTTGACAAGAAAAAAGAAGGTATCATGGCCTATTAAGAAGATAGTTCAAAGAAGAAAACAAAGAATAGTTATGGAAGAGGAAGTTGCAGCAATATGACAAATTGAATGCAGCCTTGAAGTGTAGCAGCAAAAGATTGATCAAATCCTTTGGAAGGAGATGGCAAGTTTGGACAAAGAGAAATACTACTTGTATATGAAAGCCCTAAGCAATTAATAACTATGATGGAGGAATTAGAAGATGTTCATCAAAGGAAACCCTTGGAGGACAAGGTTGAAGTAAAGTGCATGGTGCAAGGAAGCATGGAGGAGACCTCAAAGTCTCAATATTTTATTTCTAATATTTTATTGGATTATGTATGTGCAGGTTATAAAGAACAAGAAGTGCCTACAATGTATGAAGATGATGGTGAAGAAGATGTTGCCAAAACACTTGAGGAAATGGTTTCCTTTTCAGATGAATATGTTTCTAGTGAAGACATAGATGATATTACTGAGCTATATACACAAGAAATAGAATTTTGGAGCCTAGAAGTTGAGAGAATACTGAATAAGAGACGGCGTAAGAAAAAGAAGAAGAAGGACCTAGGGATAGTTGCAAAGATGAAGGACATGTTGCAGAAGAATTGGAGAACTAGGAAGAAAGAGTTGACTTGCATTCAAGAGGACTTGAATTTTATTTTCTCCGGGAGTATGGTGCAGGAGCACCTTGCTAGCTTTAAGCCTCCATGAGACAAATTTTGGTTTTAATCTAGTTTTGGTATTTTAATGATGTAATAAGGTCATGAATTGACCATTGGCAATGTATTAGAGGCATTTGATTAGGTTCTAGTGGGATTTAGAGTTATTTTTTAAAGGATTGCAAAAATTGCAAAATTGACAATATTGCAAAAAAGTGCGAAAAGGGCAAACAAAAGAGGAATATGAAGGGTCATAGGGAGTTTAAAAGGTAGTTTCTCACATTGAAGGAGTTTTATTTTATTATTCTTGTAATAAAGGTCTATGTAAGACCACTCTTATGTATTTAGAGGTCATTTGGTAGTGGAGCTTTAAGTTTGCCCAAATTAGTACTTTCTAAGTTGAGTAGTGTTAGTGGTTTGGCTATTTTTAGTCTCTTCTTTTTGCATGTAAAAGAGAGTGGACTGATGGAACAATGAAGATGGATGTAAAAATATTATTTATGCCTTGAAATTTCATGCAAGAGGCAGAGATGGAGGAGAGATGAAGTTTGGAGAAAAGAAATGAAATAAAAGTTTAGTTTTCTGGAATTTTTTTTCTATTTTTTCGTTGTTCCCGAGGCTGGTACGGCTATGTACGGAATCTAAATGGCATAAAATTAGATTTTTTAGAAATATCTCGGAGTCTTCTTTCTTTTGGAATTGGTTGCATCAATTTTTATTATGTTTTGTAAAATTTATGATGAATTTAGTGATTGACACTTCCAGTTTGTTTCACTGTAACAATCATCTTATTTGGAATGGTACGGATTGTACAGATCAAGTACATGTTTGAAACCAATAGGAAAAGATGGATATATGAGTCTAGTTTCATATTATTTTGGTTGGAACAATTTTCATTAAGAATTGAGTGAGTTATGCCATTTTTGGTGAAGGCAGGTCTACAATCTACTAGGGTCTCCATCTCTATAACAGTCCATTTTTGAAGCATATGTCCAAAAACAACCTATGTTGCATGTGGATATGTTGTGTAAGAGGATAATGGGTATCCAAATCAGTTTTTAGATTATGGGTTTGAGTTGTATTTTGAAAATTATGTCGAATTTACCTTATTTGCTGCTCTCATCAAAACATAGTAGAGGTTTGTGAATTTGGGTGAATCCTCCATGCCTCTGCATCAGAAATACACAAGGAGAATGGATTGGCTTATCCACACACTTCTTCATAGAGTAGAGCCATTCTACAAAAATAAAAGATATTTGCAATTATCTGGATTTCTAACAAATTTTAAAAAGGAAAGATATTACATTACTTCATTGGAGAGGTCAAAAGCAATACCAGATGCAGATTGTTATCCATATGATGTCCTTCCTAACACATATAAGATACGAAGTCAAACTGATGCAATGAAATGGTATCTCGTTAGAAAGTTTTAGATCTCATAAAGTAAATTACTCTTATTGGATTACAGATGCTGTTACACCATTGGTTGATGATGACATAGAAGGGAGTTTTGGTCATGAAAACAATGTTACTAGTAATGTTGATATCCTACTTTTATAAAAAAAAAAAAAAAATTGATTATTTTTTATGGTTTCAAAAAGTCAATAATTTTTATTCCAACTATAGATAGATCTATTCAATTGGAAGCTCAAGATGCAGTTAGATTTGTCACTTCTGAAGACCAAACTATTGGTAAGTATTGATATCAACATTTAGTTTAATGAAATATTAAGATTTTTCTATATTTTCTTATGACTAAATTATTGTTATTTGAATTATAGATGGCAGGAAATCATTTGATACTAGCAATGATAGCCTAAAAAGTTCTACTAATTTTTTGAACTCACTACTCCAACATTTACCAACAATAGCAGATCAAATACTTATTTTTAATGAGTGTGTTGAAAGATTTAGAAAAGATATCCATGAATCTTTTGCTTCCTGCGGCTAGATTTTCCATTTTGATTTTCCCCATAAACAATCTACTGCTGCTAAATTTTTGTAACTCGAAGCTCTTTCGCTCTTGTCGTGGCCTGCAGTCTTAAGAGCGTCTTCGTATAGGTTGAGCTTTGCCCAGTTTAAGCCTCAACACACAAGGCCTGTAATAGTTTTACCATAGATTTATAGCCGGGAAATACACGATGTACAAGAAAATCAATTAGGGAACACCAAATGTTGCCAGTGGGTGTTTTCAAGACCCCCAGCTGCTGAAGTCTCAGTCTCTTAGGCGACAACCTAATGGAAAAGTTATTTGGTGTGTCGAGAAAGAAAAGATTTTCCTCAGATTTTGGTATTTAATGGATACTTAAAATAGAACAAAAAAGCACGCGAGATTTTGGTACTCAAAATAGAAAAAAAATGTACAGCAAGATTTTGGGCGAATTAATAATCCAGCAAAGAGATTTTGGGGGAATTAATATTCCAGCAAAGCAAACAACATGTAACCATAGGATGTATGGGAGCGTCTATGGTGCATTTTGTATGCTGGATAGACGCTGCCCAGTTTGAATGCTATGAATAATGACAAATACGGGCAGTTGAAATCCCCCCTAAGGTTTTATGCTTAACAGACCGAAGTTATATTCTTTTTAACGCCACGTGTCAGAGACATCGTCAACCTAGTTTAGATTATGTTTTCCTCAGCGAGAATATCTACATTTTGAAAGGTTATGTTTTTAAACAATACGTTCAACAATGTGTGACAGCAAAAATACATCAGAGATGGAAGCGAAATCTCTCAGAAATTACAAGTATACAATCGAACGCAATTCAAAATGACAAACCTAGACAGAAGAGAATATGTTGGATTCAACTAAATAGTTAAGGATTGCCGCACTAACATTCAATCATCAATGTGATCAATAAGTAAGGGTGCCAAGAGGAAGCCGTTGTACATAGCAAGATTGCACACGTTTACATCATTGAAACTGGATTTCAACAAGAGGTTTTCATGGGGAATAACTTCATTTAATCTGTATGCCAAATGTAGCAAACTATTTTGACAAACTCTCTGAGAGAGGAGTCATCCAAATGCCACTAACTATCTAAGAAATACGCCAATAAAAACAACCAACGAATCTCAGAAACTGTTTAAATAATATGCCAATAGGGATAATCCAGCGAGTTTAGAAAATTTTACGAGCATGAATTACACCGATAAGAATAGCAGCGGGTTTAGAAAATTTTCCGCGTTAATTCTTTTGTGCGGAGTGAGACAATTTTACTCAATGACAGCCCATTGGATACGGGTCTCCATTAAGCTGTGGTAATTATCTGTAACTAAGATATCAACTTTAAAAACAAATGATAAATAGTAAACCTCAAATAAATGTCACAGAAAGGCGTTTTAGGATGGCGTGGTTTAAAGAATCAATCCTTAGATAAAATTATTGACAAATATGGTAAAAGGGGATTCCTTTGTAACTCATTTTGAATCCACCGATGTTTTTTTTTCTACTTCCACCGATGTTGTTGCTTCTTCCGAGGATTCGAATTATGGATCTCAGGGTTTGCAACCTCAGGCCTTTAAAATGGCAGATTCAAGGTACAAAGGTTAACGCTTAAAAGAAATAGAATGGCTAACAGTTTGAAACAAATACCACCTGCAACAATGGCGATTATAGAACAGAAAATGCAAATATACCAGCAATGATGGCAAGAAATATAGCAACCTAAACTATTGTTACCAAAGATTCTTAAGAAAATTCCTTCAAACACAACATCAACATATAACATGGGTCATTGTTTCCAATTAGTAAAGAAAAAGGTTGGGACATAAAATAGTTATAACCATTACTAATATACCAAAGCCCAAACAAAAACCAAAGCCAACAGAAGACCATAGAAATTAAGTTAATGAGTTTGATCATCAATTTGAAAATCTGTAACCTACACGGAAATATACATAAGTTATTAAATAACAATAGAAAATAATATGAAACCACTAAAAAATACTAGGCAAGAGAAGATCAGATTCATAATGATACGATGCACGGCTGTATGAGAGCTAAAAAGCCTTAAAAAAACTAAAAAAAGTTCAAAAATTTTCCACTTTTCGGCCACCTGCAAAAATTCAACACACGAAAGCTTGCAAAACAACTGATTAAGGGCATGTTCACGTCAGGTTCACCATTTTATCTAGCATAAAAATATGATTTTTTTAGTAAAAACCCTAAAAAACCATTAATGCCACATTTAAAACTATAGAAAGATAAAAATTAAAATACGAAATGTTACGAATCGCGAAGATGTGGTTGCTCATTGCTTTTGCATAACTGCAGAATGAAATTTTCCAAGGGGCCATAATTGAGAAAATAAAATTGATTTTATAAGGTTTTGGGGAGAAGTTGGCTTAAGTAGTTGAACGAATTTTTGGTTCGGTAAAAGGTGGTTAGGGTTATGGTAACGGGTTTTGAACAAATTTTGGGTTAGGTTTTAGTTTGTAAATAATAAATTAAATTTATTGATTTTAATTTATTATTTATGGGAGAGTGGTAAAAATGGAAGGATTTAATTAAAATTAATTAAACTTTAGGAATGGGTGGAAAATAGTAAATTAATTTATTATTTATGGAAGAGATAAAATGGAAATAATTAATTAAATTTTATGCAAAGGGAGGACTTAGGGAATTGATCATAAGTCAATTTTTGATACCTACAAAGGTGCAAAATTATACAGTTTCATTCGCAAACCTCTATCTCGGGCTGTCAAACTCGGATTTTCGCGTCGTCTGTTGTGTTAGAATCCTAGTTCCACCCTCCATCTAACCCAATGCTTTATGCTTCGGTGTTGTTTGCAAAAATGATTCTCACAATACAGACTTCATCACCTTTCCCTGAAATCTGTGTGCATAGATTACCATCTTATTTCTCCTCTTCGGACTAAGCAAGAAGAAACAAAGGGGGCATTTATCTCCCTCGATTTCCTCCCTCATCATGTCTCATCAATCAACCCCTTTAGTGTTTATGACTGACCTATTTGTTTGTTGTTTTGCAGGATGATTTGATTTCGATTATCTGACAAGTGTTCCCTTGCAGGATGCAGTTCCTAACTTTGTGGTCTTGCAGGATTACAAACTGGGGGCTTCTTCCTCTCGTGTGACAACACTTTAGCTTCCTCTACAGTATCATTTTGGGTATCCTTTTCATGACTGATGTATTTACTTTCCTTTAGTTGCATTTGCATGTAGTGTCATATGGCCACTAAAGTAGGGGCTAAATGTTATGTTAGAAATTGTCCTCCTACATGGAATGACACAATTTCATGTAGTTTAGCTCCTTTCTTTTGGTGTTCTCTTACCCTTTCTGTTTCTAACATACCTAAACCCTAATTGACCTATATCTAACTGAAGAAATGTTGTATTATGAAGCAACTATTAACTGAACTTGAAAATAAACATTGGAGTCTGGACATTCTAGACTCCCTAAAGACAAATCTTAGGTGAAAACTAGGGTCTAGACTAGGGTGCCCGTGCCCTAGTCCTACCCTATTTTTACGGATCCTGAATTTCGGGGTGGTGTCAGCTTATTCTATACACCTCGGGATTCCAATTTCAAATTTTGGTTTTCACGTGATGTCGACATATTATTTCAAATATTTGAATTTCTAAGGTTTGGTATTTAAAGAAAATTGAAAACCATTTTATCACACATAATCTATATGCAAGCTTACTATGCCCAAATTCTGCCACTATTGCTATTGAAGATCAACATCTTGTTGAAGCTCTTTGAAGATATTGATATTTTCTATCATAGAGATATTCGGTGGAGATTAGGAATCAAGATCTTGAGTCTATCTTGCTCTTCGTAGGGTTTTGTCAAGCCCTTTGTATGATCGGGAGAAGAGTTGAAGCCTCCAACTTGAAATTGGGAATCCTCTACGGATACGGTTGCCTCGCCTTCTTGTTCTACAAGTCTTCATTGCTATCATCTCCTTGAGGTGATGTTGTTGTTGTTGCCTTGAGTGAAATATGGTGTTGATCTATCCTTGATGCTTGAGTCATCTAGGGTTTTATGTTTTTGCATACACATATGATCTATGAGCACACACATCTACAAATCTTTATCATTGGCTATTGTTGAGGTAGAAATACCAAAGATAGGGCTTGATTGAGACAAACTCTTATATAGCCACAACCATCTTTATCCTCCTTTTGTATGTGCAGGTTGTATTTGGAAAGATTCGATGGAAAGGAATGGAAGTTGAATAGGTATTATAGATACAGTCATCGTAGAACTTTGAGTTTCATCATCACAAAATAATTGAGAGATTGGGGTAGGTGCCCTAGTCTAATGAGGCTTTACATCCTAGATTTGGAACCCTCTAGAGATACTCTAGCACCAGGTATAGAATATTTCAATAGTCGAAAACTTTCAGGACATTGGGGCAGGTGTCCTTGTCTAATAGGTCCTCAATTTTTAGGTACACAATATTTGTAACCTCTGCTCTGCATTAATTCTGTAGTTTGTTTGCCTATTTTTGTGTAAAAAACCAGTCGGTTATCATATATCTTGCAATTAGGGTTTCATGCTATTTGGTTGCTTGAAGCTTGTAAAAACCTCATTGAGGCATCTATTCAGTTACAACAAGCATAAAAGAACCTAGGAATCAGTAGCTTGATCCTTCATAGTGACCAAGCTTGGTTCCTATTTCCTAATGTTGTGTAAGTGCAAGAGAGGCTTGATTTGGTTTATACAAACTATCTTTCCCCTACTTTTCACACGTAACATTTTGGTGAACCCATGTTTAAAAGAATTTGATGAAGGGTAAGTCATAAAACACACAACAACAGAAATTGTACACAGAAAATAGAATATAATTTATTGATTTGGACAGCTTATTACATTACAGAAGCTCAAATACAATCAGAGGATCAATCCTCCACAGGCTGCAACACATTACAGCTTCCTCCCGCAAGACTCTGGAATCATCTGCCTTCTGTAACCCCAAATCAGCTAGGGTTTCTATTTTTCCGCCTATTCTTGACTCTATGCTTCCCCCCTTAACTCTACTATTGCCCAGGGTTCCCAAAAATGGTTATTAATAGCCTTTTTGGCAGCCAACAACCTAATTTCAAAATTTGCATCTCCCTCCAAAAATAGGTTAACTTCCGGGAGCCATAACTTTTGATCTGGGTGTCCGATTGATGAACCGTTTTACGTGTCAGAAAGCTCGTGGAGTGCTATACGCACTAAGAACCGGCTTTGCTAGTTCCGGCCATTTTCAGGCATGTACAGGGCCGTTTAGTACCTCAAACATGAGTTTGAATAATTTTCAAGCATTTTTCGGGAAACAAAAACTTTAATATCTTTCAGCTCACAAATGATCTTTGCGTGATTCCTTCGCCAAAGGTCTTATTTTTCAATTATGAAGCTTCCTATAAATTTTCACTTCATTCCATGCCCAAATGCAAACTTTCTAAAAATAGCAAGTTGCTATTTTTAGCAGTTCAGAAAAACTGAAAGTTCTACATCATTATTCAAGCGATTATGGAACCAGAACCACAAATTTTGAAAAGAAATGGAAAGAACATCAAAAATTTTGAAACACATCTTTTTTTTTGGACGATGCAAGATTGCTCTTACACCACTAGATGCTCCTGCATTAGATGCCCAGGGTAATTTGAGAAGTGACCCTGTCACATCTCAAGTGTTTGTGTGAGGAAAACTCAAATAGTCAACCTCTGCCTTAGACAACCAAGAAGAATCTTCAACAGGTCTTCCTTTCCATTTCACCAGATATTTTTCATATTGCCTATTCTGAGTACTTCTTCCTACACGGCTATCCAAGATCTCTTCTATCTCCTCTGTTGAAGTAGATGCCGGAATACTCTACTATTCTTCTATTGGTCCATCCTCTGTTCCACCTTCATGATATTCTGATAAATTAGTAATGTTGAAAATAAGGGAAATGTTGATCCCACTCGGCAGTTCTACCTCATATACATTTCCTGAATCATGTTTCTTCAAAATTTTACATGGTCTAAATTTCTTCATTTTCAGCTTATTGTACGTTCCAATTGAGAACCTTTCTTTTCTCAAGTGAACCATGACTTCATCTCCTACCTAGATTTCCTTATATCTCCTCTTCTGATCTGCCTTAGCCTTGTACTAGATATTCATCTTATTAATGTGTTTTTTCACCTCTTCATGCAAATTCTTCATGTGTTCTGCAAAGTCTTCAGCTTCAGCACTTGTCTTTTCTCCTTTGTCCAGATTCCTTAACTCTAAAGAATTTCTTGGACTATTCCCATATACAATCTAGAATGGTGATTTACCAGTACTCCTATTGACAGAATTGTTGTAAGCAAATTCAGCCTGTGGTAAAATCAAATCCCATCCCTTGGGCTTATCTCCTACTAAGCATCGTAGCAGGTTACCCAAACTCCTATTCACCACTTTGGTCTGTCCATCAGTCTATGGATGGTGTGTAGAACTGAACTTCAAATTTGTCTTCAATGTCTTCCACAATGTCCTCCAGAAATAACCAACAAACTTGGTATCTCAATCTGAAACTATGCTCTTTGGTAGACCGTGTAATCTCACCTCTCTGAAAAATAATTCAGCAATATGAACAACATCATTAGTCTTCTTGCAAGGAATAAAATGTGCCATCTTTGAGAATCTGTCCACCACCACAAAAATGGAATCATGTCCTCTCTGTGTCCTTGGTAAACCAAGAACAAAATCCATACTAATATCATCCCATGGATTCTCTGGTACAGGTAGTGGTTGATATAGACCTATATTCTAACTTGCTCCTTTCGCCATCTGACATACTTTACAACTCTGCACAAATTTTCTCACATCCTGCTGCAACTATGGCCAATAATAATTTTCACCAACAATAGCAATGGTCTTATCTCGACCAAAGTGTTCGGCCAATCCTCCACTATGCTTCTCCTTAATCAGGTTCTCTCTCATAGAACTCCTTGGAATGCACAACTGGCTTCCTTTAAACAACATGCCATCTTGGATTATAAAATCCAACCATTTTGTCTTGTCCAAAGTAACAGGTTCCAGACAAGCTTTCAAAGCCTCTGTAAAATATGGATCTTCAGGATATAAACTTTTGAGCTCATCGACCCAACAACCTCTATCTTCATTTTTGTCAACAAATTTTACCTTCTACTCAAGGCATTTGCAACTCTAGTGGACTTCCCACTCTTGTGTTTCAAAACAAAAGTATAGCTCTGCAAAAACTCAACTCATTTTAAGTGTCTTTGGTTCAACTTCCCTTGACTATTAAGATATTGCAAAGCCTGATGATCAATATATAAAACAAACTCTTTTGGCAACAAATAATGTCTCCATTTCTTTAAAGCCTGAACTATTGCATAAAATTCCTGATCATAAACATAATACTTTTTCTTGGCATCATTAAGCTTCTCACTAAAATAGGCAATGGGCTTACCTTCTTGACTCAAAATAGCTCCTATAGCACTACCACTAGCATCACAATCTACTTGAAATACCTCATTGAAACCTGGAAGTGCCAAAATAGGTGCTTCGTAACTTTCTGCTTCAATGTGTCAAAACTTTTGTCTACTCCTTTAGTCCATCTAAACTCTTTTCTATCCCCTCTCATTGTCTCAGTCAGGGGTGCACAAATGCTACTAAAATTTATGCTAAACTTTCTATAAAAACTTGCCAAACCATAAAAAGATCGTACCTCTGTGGCACTCCTTGGCGTAGGCCATTCAAGGATAGCTCTCACCTTCTTTGGGTCCATCTTAAGACCTTCCTCTGAGACAATAAATCCCAGATATACCAACTCCTTCTTTGTAAAACTACATTTCTTCAAATTAATCAACAACTTCTCCTCCCTCAGCTTCTCTAAAACTCTTATGATATGCATCAGATGCTCATCCCAAGTCTTACTGAAAATCAAAATATCATCCAAATAAACAATAAAAAAACTTCCCAAAAATTCTTTCAATACCTCGTTCATGAGCCGCATGAATGTGCTCAGTGCATTGGTTAGCCCAAATGGCATGACTAACCATTCATATAAACCCTCCTTTGTCTTGAAGGCTGTCTTCCATTCATCTCCTTCTCTGATACAGATCTGATGATACCCACTCTTTAGGGCAATCTTCGTGAAGTACTTGGCTCTACTCAAACAATCCATGATGTCATCCATTCTTGGCAATGGAAATCTATACTTGATCGTTATCTTATTGATGACTCGAGAGTCTGTACACATTCTCCACTCTCCATCTTTCTTTGGTGCTAGTACTGTAGGTACCACACATGGACTCAGGCTCTCCCTTATTAGTCCCTTCCTTAACAACTCGTGAACTTGTCTATTCAACTCTTCATTCTCTGCTGGAGTCATTACGTGGGCTGCCTTATTTAGCAAACTGGCTCCTGGTATCAAATCCATTTGATGACTTATCTTCCTCATTGGTGGTAATCCTTCTGGTACATTATTAGAGATAATATCTTGAAATTCTTCCAACATTTCTGAGACTTCTACCGATACATCTTCACATTTGTCTTGACTAATCTTAGGAATCAATGCAAAGCAATGATGCTCATGCTTCATACCCTCCAAAAATTTCCTACCATCTACCAAGAAAATTCTAACAATACTACATACCTTTTCTTCCACCTCCTTCAAGGGCTTCAACTTATGATGAACTCCATCCTTTGTTAAGGAATATGTGTTTGCACGACCATCATGGAAAATGCTCCTATCATACTGCTATGGCCTCCCCAATAGCATATGACATGCATCCATCGGTATGATATCACACAGCACCTCATCATGGTAGTCCCCAATCTCGAACTTCACTAAACACTGCTCATTGACCAAAGCTCTATGGTCCTTCTACAACCATGCAATCTGATATGGATGTGGATGCTTTCTTCTTGTCAGCTTCAACTTATCAACCATCTCCTCTGAAACAAGATTGTCAGTGCTTCCACTGTCAATAATAATATCGCAACACTTACCTTCACATTTGCACCTTGTGCGGAATAGACACTTCCTCTGATTAGGTTCTTTCTCCTCATTCAACAAAGTTTTTCTAAGAACTAGGGTTTCTCCCCTTTTAGCATCTTCAGAACACTCAGACTGCACATCTTCATCTATATGTACAACTCATGCATTACCTTCAGGTCTTCTATTTGTCCTTCCTTGATGTTGCGAACACTTGTATGCTCAATGCCCTTCTTCTCCACATTGGAAACAGGTTCCTCTGAAACCTCCTCTTCTAGGTCCTTGCCCAAGTCAGCCTCTTCCTCTTCCTCTTTGCTCTCCATTGTTCTGGTCACGAGGGTGGTAGGTATTATCTCCTCTCTGATTTCGATTGGTGTCGGCTATTTCACTTTTCTTTAAATCTTCATTTCGCCCCCCATAGGGTCTTCCACTAGTCCTTCTGCCTTGACCTCTTCCCCTTTGCTTGCTGTCAAATCTTTTATTCAGTTTCTCTTCCACCTTCAGAGAAAACTGGTATGCATCTTCTATGGTGGTCATTCTGACCAGGCTCAGCTCCTCTTGAATACTTGGTCTCAACCCATTAATATAACGGGCTACCTTCTCCTTATTGGCCTCTACATGACCAGTTCTGATAGTAATCTTATAAAACTCTTCTGTATACTCCTTAACAGACTTGTTGCCTTGCTTCAATCCTTCCACCAAATACTGACATGGCCCTTCAATTTTGTTTTTGCAAACTTGACCCGATCTGGGTCTTCCACATCTTCATACTTGAAATATTCCTCCATGTCATTGATCCAATCAATAAGTTGTTCTGGATTCAAATCTCTAGAATATGTAGAAACTTCAATCCTGGGCCTCTTTCCAATCTTAGAAATGGCCCTTAACAACCTAACTTCTGCAGGATCTCCTGCAGCTTCTTGTTCTTCCTCAGATAGCTCTTCTTCAGCTTCATCTTCGCTTTCTTCTCTTGTTCTCTGATCAAACCCTCTTCGCAGCTCCTCTTGCAATGCATCGATTTGCCTTTGCAGGGCTCTAAAACCCTCTTCTGTCAAAGCATTCCTCCCAACATGATTTCTTCGTGGAGGAATCTTGATCTCCGTAGAAAACCCACAACCTTAGGTCCTGGTGCAAACTGCCTCACGGTCGGTGATCTGCCTACACACTCAGGAACCCTTGCTTTGATACCACTTGATGAAGGGGGTAAATCATAAAACACACAACAACAAAAATTGCACACAGAAAATAGAACTTTCTTTATTGATTTGGACAACTTATTACATTACAGAAGCTCAAATACAATCAGAGGAATCAATCCTCCACAGGCTGCAACACATTACAACTTCCTCCCACAAGACTTTGGAATCATTTGCCTTCTGTAACCCCAAATCAACTAGGATTTCTGTTTTCCCACCTATTCTTGACTCTACGCTTCCCCCCTTAATTTTACTACTGCCCAGGGTTCCCAAAAATGGTTATTAATAGCCTTTTTGGCGGCCAACAACCTAATTTCAAAATTTGCATCTCCCTCCAAAAATAGGTCAACTTATGGGAGCCATAACTTTTGATCCGGGTGTCCGATTGATGAACCGTTTTATGCGTCGAAAAGCTCGCAGAGTGCTCTATGCGCTAAGAACCTACTTTGCCGGTTCCAACCATTTTTGGGCCCATACGGGGCCGTTTAGTGCCTCAAACCTGAGTTTGAATAATTTTCAGGCATTTTTCAGGAAACAGAAACTTTAATATCTTTCAGCTCACAGATGATCTTTGCGTGATTCCTTCGCCAAAGGTCTAATTTTTCAGTTATGAAGCTTCCTATCAATTTTCACTTCATTCCGTGCCTAAATGCAAACTTTCTAAAATAGCAGGTTGTTATTTTTAGCAGTTTAGAAAAACTGAAAGTTCTACATCATTATTCAATCAATTATAGAACCAAAACCACAAATTTTGAAAAGAAATGGAAAGAACATCAACAATTTTGAAACACATCATTTTTTTTGGGTGATGCAAGATTGCCCTTACACCACTGGATGCTCCTGCATCAGAATTTGCATCCTTTTTACATCAAATCTAAAATAGTTTACTGTCCTAAATAACATTTAGATTGCAAACCCTCTTTTATGAAAAGCTTATGCATTGAACCTTGAGTGATTTCCTTAGATTTTCATTAAAAGAGTTTGAAATTACAACTTTGTGACTTGAATAGAGATATCTTGTTTCATTTTTACAAAGTTTATGCTATCTTGGTTACATTTAAGTACTCTTGGGTTAATTAGAACATGATTACTTTTAACAAGACTTTAATGCATATAATGAGTTGTTTAGTTATGATGACTTCAATATGTTAGATGAAGTCCTTGAGGACTTTATCTCGATTGAATATTTCACAACGACTCCTAAACTGTCATTATTTCAAAGAGTAGTAAATGCAATCTATGTTCCTAAACTTCAAGAAGAACCTGTGAAGCCAAAAATAGTGGTCAACCTATGTTCGAATGTGGTTCAACCACAATCTAAACCGGTGCTCACTATTAGAGGTCTTCCACCTTCTTCTCGACCTCTGATTACATCTATAACTATGTTAAACAAATAACACATCGAAGTCAACAAGAAAGATCACAACCACCTAGTCATATTGTGGTTGCCCATACATATAACACACGAAATAACAAACAAAGTAAACAACAATCAAGCATTCTAATATCTTTACCAAATTCTCAACCTATGCTTCCTCAAGCACCTTATTTAACACATAAAGTTGGTCAATATTATGATCTTGTTGAGCAATTTCATGCTACTCCTGCTAAGATTTATCTTTGGGAATTTATACAAATGTTGCCTACATACCATGGAATGCTCCAAGAAGCTTTGCAAAAGGTGATTGTACCACCTTTTGTCAAGCCGACTGATGTAGCAGCTCTTTTAGATTATATGCATGCGATAAAAACAGACATTCTGTTTCAACAACATGATTTGCCTTCTATTGAAGTTCAAAATCAATATGATCCTTTAATTATCTTCATCACAATAAACAAGAAATTGATCAAGTGAGTTATGATTGATAATGGATTGGCTCTTAATGTTTGTGGTATTAAATTGTTACATAAGGTTAATATTGATACCTCTTTAATTAAACTAGATAGAATTAGCATTTGTGGCTTTGATAATGTTGGAAGACAATTTTTAGGCACTATAACTTAACCTGAACAAGTTGGGCCTGTGACTTTGTCTACTTTGATTCATGTCATGCCTGGTTCTTTATCATACAACATGATTCTTGTTAGACCTTGGATTCATGCATTGGGGGCAATTCCATCTACCCTTCATCGTTCAATCAAGTTTATTTATGTAAATAAACTTCATACCATTGAAGCTGATCCCACACCAGATAGTTGTTTACATATTGAAATGCAAAAACAAGTTGTTCATCATAAGATTCTAAATAACTTGAAGGTCGATAAATCAACTCCACTTGCCATAGGCAATGTTGTGCAAGAGTCTCAATAGTCGAATGCATTCCTTGGTGACGATTGGGGTTCATTAGACTTTACTCTTGCTTGTATGGGATAATACAAGCTTAACAACCCTAATCCTGAAACTTCAAATGTTACATCGATTTTTTCTATAGTAAAAAACACAGATTATACTCTTACTTAAACTACAGACTATGAGACCTACGAGGCTCCTCATTCTTCTAAAGAGATGGCCTCTCATTATGGTTGAGGATTTCAGATTCTTTATAAGAATTGTGACTGTAGGTTATGGTTGCGGTATTAATCAACAAGGAATTCAAGTACCTATAGAAGCTGCTTCATGACACTACTCAAGTGGCATTGAAAATATTCCTTTCAAAGAAACCAAAGCCCAAAGACATCCTAATCTTAATGTGGACACAATATCAACACTCAATTTGATATTTCTTGAGATGATAGACACAAATTTTCCTCCAGGAGATATTCCTTTGGATACCTTTTCGACAGATGAAGCAATAATTGAATTCTTGAGAGCTTACGACAATGTTCCTTGTTATCATCACAAGCATGGATTGCCTTATCATTTAAATGTTGATGCATACTTTAGAAAATCCACTAACTTGGTAAACATTACTAATGAAGAGTCTGAAGAATCATCATAATCACCTAATCTCATAGACCACATTACTTTACTTACAGGAAAGACTGTTGAAGTTTTTATGGAAAAAATAATACCAAAAAGGTGATTCCTATAGGTGATTGTTTAAGTACTGAAGAAAAAGAGGATATGACCAAGATTTTACATGAATTTAAAGAATTGTTCACTTGGAATTATTTGGATATGCCCGGCATTGATCCTAAGAATGTAACACATAATATTGCATTACAACTTGATGCTATGCCATTTAAATAGAAGATCCATAAGATGAATCCTAAGGTTGCATTTTTAGTTAAAGCTGAGATATAAAAGCTTTTACAAGTTGGTTTTATCCACTCTATTGGTTACTGGCCTTGGATTTCGAACATTGTGGCTGCTGCTAAACATGATAACCATATTCGGATGTGCACTGATTTTTGAGACTTAAATCTTGCATCTTTGAAAGATAATTTCCCCCTTCCAAACATTGATATGATTGTTGATTCAATAGTTGGCCGTGAATTACTTTCCTTTAGGCATGGTTTGTCGGGTTATATTCAAATCTTCATCAACCCTCAAGATAAATATAAGACAACTTTTATAACCTCGTGGGTAAAATTCTATTGGGTCCTCATGCTGTTTGGATTAAAGAATGTTGGACCAACTTATCAACATGTTATGACCCTTTTTTTTCATGATTACATGCATCACATCTTAGAGGATTATGTCGATGAAATTCTTGTGAAGTCTATTCATCACCAAGATCACGTCACAATCCTCCATCAAATCTTTGAACGAATAAAGAAATACAACATGCTCTTGAATCCCCGTAAGTGCATCTTTCGCGTAGACAGTGGAAAACTATTGGGATTTATAGTCTCGCATTGTGGTATTGAAGTAGACACAAAGAAAATTGATGCAATTGTTAATATGTCAGCACCTAAGAACATATCTCAACTTCCTAGTTTACAAGGGAAGATATAGGCCATTCGCCGATTTGTCTCACAACTCGTGGATAGGACTCACCCTTTTACTCAACTACTGAAGAAGGATTCAAAATTTCAATGGAATTCTGATTGTCAAAAAGCTTTTGAAGATTTAAAAAATTATATAGCTAACCTTTCTGTTCTACAGCTTGCTACTGCTGATAGACCTTTTATTCTTTACACCCCAGCATCTAATAATGCTCTTGCAGCTTTATTAGCACAACATGATACTAAAGGCAAAGAACGCGTTGTATATTACATCAATTGAACTTTGCTCGATTATGAAGTGTGATATACTATTATCAAGAAGCATTGCTTAGCTCATCTTTGCAACACAAAAGCTTAGGCATTATCTCTTAAATGTTGAAGTTCATGTCATGGTAAAGTTTGATCCTTTGAAACATCTTTGTGCTAAAACAGATCTTTTAGGTTGTCTCGCTAAATGGGTTATGTTATTAACAGAATTTGATCTCAAATTTATTTCTCAAAAAGTGATTAAAGGACAAGAGTTAACCAACCACATAGCTGAGGGACCTTCACCTTTCTCTATACAAAATTAGGAAGAATTTCTTCATGATCAAATTATTAATATAAATATAGATGATAAATGGGAATTGTATTTCGATGGTTCACGATGTCGAACTAGCTCCAGTGCTAGTATTGTACTAGTACCCCCTTTTGGTAATCTGATTCCTCTATTGTACCATCTTGATTTCTCATGCACAAACAACATTGCTGAGTACGAAGTTCTCATTGCAGGACTTCATGCCGCTTTAGCTCTCAACATCAAACATATCACTATATATGGTGATTCTCAATTAATTGTGCAAAAAATAACAGGAACATATCAAGCTAAACAAGTTAAATTATCTCAATATCGCAATCTTGCCTTATCTTCATTAAAACAATTCACATTATTTTCAATTGATACTATTCCAAGGAAAGACAATCGACACATGGATGCAATGGCAAGTGCGACTTCCCTTATATCCCCTGTCGATTCACCTAATGAATATCACTTTATCATTCACAATATTAAAACACCTATAGTAGATGAGGTTGCACCCTTGAATGCTGACCTCTGTTGTAACACAAATTCTGATGAATGGTTCTCACATATATTCTATTATTTACGTGATGGCACCATTCCTAATTCAACATCTAAAAAAATGCCCGAGCTCACTTACGCAAACTCACGACGCATTATTTCATTCTATCTAATGTCTTATATAGACGAAACTATAATGGTGATCTTCTCTGATGTCTTAGTAATTTAGAGATCTCGATAGATTTAGAAGAAGCTCACTTCGATGCTTGTGGAGGGCACTTTGGAGGAAAATCATTGGTACAAAAGTTATTACATATGGGGTATTATTGGAGACACATGGAACAAGATTCCTTTGCATATGTCAGGAAGTGCCCGCAATGTCGTCAACACAAACATTTAATCCAAGCGCCTACCCAAGAACTTCGAGCCCAGGTTTCACCTTGGCCATTTTTTGTTTGGGGCTTGGATCTAATCGGTAAAATTTCTCCACCTTCTTCTCAAGGACATACTTTTACCATCACTGCCACCGATTACTTTACGAAGTGGGTCGAAGATGTTCCACTCCAATCCACGACTGCTGAAATAATTTGTCATTTTATACAGGATAATATCATCTCTCAATTTGGTATACCTTCTGCCTTAGTTTTTGATATTTCTACACCATTTAAGAACAAGGATGTGAAGAAATTTATTGAAAAATATAATATACAACATTGCTTCTCTATGCCTTATTATCCTCAATTGAATGGCGAAGTAAAAGCTTCATATAAGATCATTGGACAAATTCTATGGAAAACTGTTAACAAATATTAGAAAGATTGGTATACTCAAATCTCCTATGCGTTATGGGCTTATAGAATAAGTGTTCACATGACTACTAGAACTACACCGTATAATCTTGTCTATGGCACCGATGCGATAATGCCTTTGGAGTTAGAAATTCCTTCATTATGAGTTTCCCTAAAGGACATTCTTGACAATGATACAGAGCGAGAGAAGAGATTACAAGACCTTGAGATACTTGATGAATAGCGTATCAACACTCTCGAACATCTTAAATCCCATCAAAAGAGTATCCAGCGATCGTACAATGAGCGTGTCATACATCGTTCATTCGACGTTGGAGATTTGGTACTATATGAAAATCAATGTAACGTGAATGCACCTCCTGAAGAAAAAGGAAAGTTCAGCCCTAATTAGCTTGGACCATATGTTATTATTGGAGCCTTTGGATCAAGAGCGTATAAATTAGTTGATGAACAAGGTACACCACTTAAAGAACCTATTAATGTTGTGCACCTTAGAAAATTCTATGCTTAAGATTGTGTGTTAGATGTTATTTCATAAAGCAAATTTGTTAGTATAGTCAAGTTTAGCTTCAATTTCGACAAGATATATTATTTTGTCTTAATTCATTTAACATAAAATCTTTTTCGATTAGTCATTGTCGTATCTTACTTTATTAACATCACCATTGCATTAACTGAATTTAGCATAGTATTTTACTTATGTGCGAAATTCATTAATCATTGGGTTTTACTATACATTCTGCAAAGACTTGTTTAGTTTATATCACATTAGCATTAATTACATTTCCACATAAACATTAACATTTATCACTAGTTGCATTTTTTATAAAATCACATGTGATACATCAATAACATTATAGCATTAATAAAAAACTATATAACTATATATATATATATGCATCAGTTTGAATATACATCAAAGTTGACTATTCTATACATCAAAATGGGATGTCATAGTACATAACATACATCACATAGTTGAACCTCGGTCACCAGTCCCCTTAGGACTTGGTGGTGTGCTTGTGATGGAGGGTTGCCCATGTGTGGCTACGGACCACGAATGACTCCTAGAGACATTTCGCGACCGCATCCCCCTTAGCTCACCTCTAAGCCCCATCACCTCGCCCTATGACTCCATGTACATATGGTGGTACCAGTCTCTCTTTGATTGCATCCTCTCTATCTGATAGTGCTCTGTCTCTCTCTAACTAAACCTTGTCCCTATCATCTCTCGCCCGATCCAACTCAGAGTGTAGGATCTGAGTCATGACAGGACTCATCTCGGATGAATGTAGTGCCGCAGCCTACTCTCGCTATGCCTGGAGCTCGGCCTCTACGTGCTTAGCTCTCTAGAGTGCATGATCCCTCTCCTGTGTAGAACAATCTAAAGTGGCCTCCATAGCCACTCTATATCTCACAAAAGACATAAAAATCTTTGCATGTCATCCTGCCAAGTGTTGTGGTGAATACCCTGTCTGCACTCGTTGCTCAGTCACATCAGTAGGAACTATCTCTACTATAACACGAATCATAAAATCGTGCCATGAATCGGTACCAACTGCAAAAAGAAAGACAAAGACATCATCAATATCTCATCATACATATCTCATATCATAAATAATCATGAAAAGAAATACATAAAAATAATAATGTCTCACCTGGGTCGCCATCCCACTAGGATGGGTCACATACTACTGTTGGAATAATGAACTCTACAAATGGCTCTACAGTTGGGGGCACACGACTACTCATCTCCCCTTGCTTGAGATAGCTTGATCTCCTAACACTAGTAGGGGCTAGACCATGAGCTCTTGATTGTGGCCTCGCCTCGATCTCCTCGTCAACGTCCACCTCCTGCTGGTCCCACCGTGGTCTCATTCTGAAGATGTGCTGCGTCGATATCTCCTCATCATCATCATTTTCATCATCCTCATCAAGATCATAAAATCAAGTGAACTCACTGACATCGTCCTCTGCTCCTGTGTCACTCCTATGACTTGCCCATGGTCATGGATCGCCTGTGGGGTGACTGGTAGGAAAGATAGGTGCAGGTCATGCTGTCTCCCACTAGGTCTGATACGCTCAGGTAACACCGACGTCGTATGCATCTAATAGTGGCTTTGCATCCTCTACACCGTCATCATCACTATCCACCACCTCAGCTATCATCGACCTTGGGGTAGCATTCGCCCTGACTGCACTGCGTGCTAAGTGTACATAGCTCGAACACATCCTAGGAACATCCTACCTGCATCCGAATTGTCATGCTACTCTATCGAAATAAAACTAGACAACTATATGATCAAGGCAACTGACCATCAATCGATCCCTGTGCATCTGCACTAACTATTTGCGTTGCTCCATCCATGGTCTCTAGCCGTGATATGGTTTCCAAATGATGTCGTTGCGCCGTAGTCTATCAAATACCACTCTCCAATTTAACAAGTCACCATGTCTCTAAAATCTGACGAGTGGATACACATGTGCACGTGGATATGTCAACGTCGGGTCTATGGGGAAACCTGTGGGTCATGTGTACCTGATATGCTCAAACATCCATACCTATAACAAGGTGCACACCATCAAGCTTTGCGCCTCATAATGGATGTATCATCCCAAATCACGGTAGAGGTGTGCAAACATACTGCGCCCCCATGCGTACACTGTCCTGTGCTGCTCCATCGACTTGATAGTGTGAACGAGACCCCCATGAAGGTGAGTGCCCCGTCCATCCTTGTGATAGAAAAACATAAAATTCTTTCACAATTCCACCAAAACTTGGAGAGCTATGAACACAATCACAAGTATAAAATCTCACAAAGGATTCCTCATTGAGAATGACAAGAAAATTAAGGAAGAAGCAATTGATTATTTTATGAATCTTTTAAATAATGAGGGTTCTAATATGATACATCAATAACACATCTTGGATAACATTCCTAGACTGGTTAATGAGGATTCAAATCGACTTCTCATAAGTCCTTTCTCAAAAGAAGAAATTAAACTTGTAGTCTTATAGCTGTATCCAGATAAAGCCCTTGGGCCTGATGGTTTTTTGGAAAGTTTTTTTTACAAATTTTGGGGCATAGTGGGCAAAGATATATGGTTAGCAATAGAAGAATCAAGAAGGAAAGGTACTCTTTTAAAAAATATAAATAATACTTTTATAAGTCTTATGCCGATAAAGGAAGTTATCAGTTCTTTTGAATATTTTCAACCCATCACATTGTGCAATACGATATACAAGATTTTATCTAAAGCAAAAGCAAATAGATTAAAAATTTTATTGCAAGACATTGTTGTAGAGGAGCAAAGTGGTTTTGTCCTTGGACACTCTATTTTAGATGAAGTAATTATTGCTCAAGAAGAAATACATTCAATTAATTCCACTAAGAGAAACAACATGATTGTAGAACTAGATATAAAGAAAGCCTATGACAAAGTTGATTGGAGATTTATGCTGAAAGTTTTGAAAAGATTTGGTTTCTACAAAAAGTGGTTAGATTGGATTTTCAATTTTATAGCAAGTCCAGGATATTTAGTTTTGGTTAATAGTAGTCCGCAAGGTTTCTTTGAGGCTTCCAGACGTCTCAAATAGGGAGATCCTATATCCCTCTTTTTATTCATAATCATGGCAGATGCTTTGGGAAGGTCCATCTAGGGAGAATGCAATAGAGGAAACTGGAATGGCATCACTATCACCAAAGAGATCAAACCATTATCTCATCATCAATTTGCAAATGACACATTATTATTTGGAACTGCTAAGAGGAAAGAGGCCAAAATAATTAAAAAACTCTAAACAATTTTATGAAGGCCTCAAGTCAAGATATAAATATAGCTAAATAAAAAATATTCTTCTTCCACACAAACCCTAAAATGACAAAGAATATTTTGGAAATTCTGAATTTTAAGATAGGTAATCCTCCAAATAAGTACTTGGGAATTCCTTTATTCAAAGGTTACTGTTCAACCAAATTATGAGAACCACTATCGGAAACATGTTCAAAAAATATGGCTTCATGGAATGGTTGATGGTTATCCTAGGCAGGAAGAATTCTTATGCTAAAAGTAGTAATTTCAGCTATTCCTATCTTTTTAATGTCATGCCTTAAGATCTTGACAAAATCTTGCAAAACTTTGGAACCAAAAATGAAGAATTTCTTTTGGCAAGGCACATCGAAGGAAAAGAAAATTCCATTGATTTCTTGCGACATAGTTGGTAACCCCAAAGAGGCTAGAGGTGCTGGTCTTCGAAGTCAGATTATCTAAAATCAAGCTTTAGGGGCTAAATTGGTATGGAACATTTCTCTAAACTAAACCTAAAATGGGTGAAAATACTACAAAATAAATATCTGGACTCTAACAACCCTTCTAGAATTTTAATTGTTTTGGATCCACCAAAGGGATCAAGCATTTAAAGTTTTCTTTTGTCTTGCAAATCTATTATCACTAATCATCTTACATGGGAAATTGGTAATGTAAATACACTAATTTCTGAGAAGATTCATGGAATGGCATGCCAATAATTGAAACTATCCAAGATTTTAGCCTTTCCAAACAATTGTTATCTTCAATTTAGAGCAAGAAAGTAGCTAATTATCTTATCTATATGGAAAGTAATGGGTTTTTAGAGTGGATTTGTAAATATTTTTAGGGTCTTGATTTGCCAACTACAGAGGTCTTAGTTTTAGAGATCTTGGGCAAAAGAAAGATTTTCTAATGAAAGGTAATGATACGATCAAATGAAATTGTTCTAAATCAGGTGAATATTCTATAAAGCTTGGTTACATTATTGAGGAAGCTAATAAAGATAAAACAATCATTCCCACTCATATTTGTTGGAACAAACAATGTCTTCCCAAAGCAGGGGCCTTTTCTTGGGCAACTTTGTAGAAGAAAATCCTTACAACTGATAAATTCCAGAAGCTTGGTTACAATGGCCCTTCTATGTGTTTTCTCTGCAAACAAAGTCAAGAATCAATTGATCGTTTACTAGTAAATTGTCACTTTGGATTATTTATATTTAATTAATTAGGCTAGACCAATTTGTGATGTGAAATGACTTAAATATTTATGTGAGCCTCTTGGTAAAATAAAATAAATAAAGAAAATTGCCAAAAGGGAGGTTGGCCCAAAAAGTCCTAGAATTTAAAAAAAAAAAAAAGCCAAAAGGAGGTCGGCCAAGAGGAGATTGTCACTTGGTGGCTATAAAAGGAGGAACTTGAAAGTCATTTGATTTATCCATTCATATCATATTTTCTTCATTAGAGATTTTCTTTTGTGGTTGCAACTTTGGTTCAGCATATTCCAAGGACAAAAACCCTTAGGAATATTGATGGATTGGACGAAAACCCAATTCTATCTTGGAGGTGAATTCATACAGAGTTCACATTTGCACTTCATTGGAGATTTGGAGAAGGAGATTCAAAGATATATTTATTTCTGTAGATTTGGAGAAGAAACCCTAGGGCCAAAACTTTGAGATTTGTGGCCAAATACAATTTTGGAGGTTGAAGATATATTCAAATTTTAGATCAGATTTGGAGCGCCATCTTTTGGAGGGTTTTGAGAAATGATTTGAGCGAAGATACTTTCTAGGGTTTTACCCTAGGTGGAGCGCCACTTCCCATGGAGGGCAATTTCACTTTTTGGAGCATTTGCTGATCAAACCCTAGTCGCCACCTTGTGCATGCCATTTTTCATCTTTGTGGAGAGCGTCGCCTATTTGGAGGATTCACCCATCTAGGGTTTGCTATTTGACATCATTCTTCACCAATTTTGGTATGTATAAACCTATGTTTAGGTCTAATCTCTAAGAGCAGAAATCTGGGCTATGTTTGCCCGGGCATGTTTGAGCCATAAACTTGATGTAATTTCACTTCAGAATAATCTGATTTGTAGCAGCAGTCATAGAGATTCAGAAATCAGAATTATAGGTCCTTTGCTTTGCACTTGAATGGTCAAATTATGTGGTTGAATTCATGGTTGATGTTATCTTCATAAGAGTACATGTTTGGCATGTTTATTTGAGCATTTGGCACATTTATATTCACTGTCCAAGATCATTTATAATTCAGAAATAGAAAAATTAGAATTTAGATTTAGGGTTTGAGAAGAAGAAAAATTAGAAATTTAGGGCATATTTGATTAGGGATCTTACAGTGGTATTAGAGCAAGTGATCTTGCCAACCTGAAGGGTTTATATGATAATAATGTTGACTTATGAATCTCGAGGATAAAAAGTACATTACCTACAGGAGAAGGTAGTAGTTTATTGGTTCAGATTTCGAAGGAGAAGACACCATGGGTGACAAGAGTAACAAGGATCCCAACACTAGAGATATCCTTAATGATATAGCTAGAGGACAGTGTGATCTAATGCAACTTTTGTCCCAATTTGTGTGGCATAACATGGCGAATAATGGAGGCAATGGAAACAATGTAAACAATGGGGAAGTTTGTTAGAGTTCAGGCAGATCGGAGCAATAAACATTAACAATTATATGCAGATTAAATAAACCAAATATAATAATGAAGAATTACACAAAAGAGATCAACACATAATTTTAACGTGGTTCACCCAAAATGGGCTACATCCATAGAAACTTAGCCATCCAATGATTTTATTATCCAATGCAAAACAAATTACAATCTCACGAATTCCACACCACAACATACATCCCAGCCGCTTATAACAAGCTTTTTGGAAGCTTCTAGAATTAGGGTTTTACAATTTCATTTTTCATTTGTCGGTTAACAAAAAGTAACTACTAGCCCCGAACCCTGGCAAGGATACGTTACGAGTGTATAGTATTTGCATGATCAGTCACCACATACCAACAATCTCCCACTTGGAGACTGATCAGGCTCCACACCAAACAATATCCCACTTGGAGATTGATCCCGGATGACACCGCTGCACTTGCAACTCCCACTGGATTACAAGCCTAGCTGGTTTCTTATGTCCACCATTATCAGTCGTGAAGGCCAATAAAAACTGATGAGGAAATTAGTTTCTCCCATGTAACTTTCTTTGTGAACATATCTGCAGGATTCTCACTTATGTGAATTTTCTCCAGCTTCAATTGTCCATCCTCTAAAACTGATCGGATGAAGTGGTATCTGAGTTATATGTGCTTAGTTTTTGAATGCAGAGTTGAATTCTTAGCAAGATGAATAGCACTCTAGCTATCAGTGTACAAAGGCCCATCTTCTTGTCGTTGTCCCATTCCTCTAGAAAATTTTATAACCAAATCATCTCCTTGCTAGCTTCTATAGCAGCAACATACTCAGCTTCAGTGGTTGACAACACAACAACCTTTTGCAGCCTTGAAATCCAACTAAATATAGTACCTCCTACAGTAAAAACATACCATGTAGTACTCCTATCAATATAACCCGCCAGATCAGAGTCAACATATCCTTTTAGAGCAGAATTTGTTCCTCCAAAACATAATTTCTTTGAAGTAGTACCTCTCAAATATCGGAGGATCCATTTTACTGCATTCCAATGTTCCATTCCCAGATTGCTCATATACATGCTCACAACTCCCACTGCATGTGCAATATCTGGCCTTATGCATACCATTGCATACATCAAGCTACCAATTGCTGATGCATATGGTATCTTAGACATTTTGTCTTCCTACTCTTGTGTATTTAGACACATCTCCTTAGTCAACTTAAAATGACTAGGCAAAGGTGTACTAACTACTTTTGCATTCTACATATTAAACCTTTTCAACACCTTCTCTACATACTCATTTTGAGACAAAAATAATTTTTTGTTTGTCCTATCCCTTGTGATCCTCATACCAAGGATTTGTTTCCTGCACTCAAATCCTTCATAGAAAATGAATTTGCCAATTTCTGCTTAAGTTCATTAATATGCTGCATGTTAGACCTGGCAACAAGCATGTCATCAATATAAAGCAACAGGATAATATAGCTGCCATTACCCAATTTCTTAAAATAAACACAACAATCAAAATGACATCTTTTGTAACCTTGTTCAGCCATAAAACTATCAAATTTCAAATACCATTGTCGAGGTGCTTGCTTCAGGCCATACAAACTCTTCTTTAACCTACACACAAATTCCTCCTTACCCTTGACCTCATATCCCTGTGGTTTCTGCATGTATATTTCCTCTTCCAAATCCCCATGGAGAAATGTTGTTTTCACATCTAGCTGTTCAAGATGCAAGTCTTCTACAGCCAAAGACTTAGAATAGTTCTAATAGAAGTCATCTTTACAACCGCAGAAAATATTTCATGAAAATCTATACCTTTTTTCTATGCAAAACCTTTTACCACGAGTCTGGCCTTATATTTTTTCTTGCCTCCATCTTCTTCCTTCAACCTGTAAACCCATTTATTTGGCAATGCTCTTTTACCTGCTGACAATTAGACTAAATCCCAAGTTTGATTTTGCAGCAAGGAATCCATTTCCTCTTTCATGCCTAGCTCCCACTGCTTTTTGGTATCTACCTGCTTTGCTTCTTCATAACCTTCAGGTTCACCAGAATCAGTTAATAATATAGAATATAATGATGGAGAAAATATTTCTGGAGGTTTAGTTATCCTTGTGGAACGTCTAACACTTGCAGGAGTCTATGGGATAACTTGTTGCTGAGCATTAGGTACCACTGGCATTTTATTTTCTGGAATCTCATCTAGCACCACCTATTCCTTTTTGGCATGTTCATGTTTCTTTTCCTATAGCTGATCCTTAAACATGACCTTCTCATTGAATATAACATACCTGCTCCTAATGATTTTATGATTTTCATAATTCCATAATCGATAACCAAATTCATCTACTCCATATCCAATGAAGGTACATTTTTTAGACTTAGCCTCAAGCTTGGTTCTATTTTCAATATCAACATGGACAAAAGCTTCACAACCAAAGGTTTTTAGAAATGAATACTTTACCTTTTTACCCGTCCATGCCTCCTCTGGAATGCCACCATCCAAAGGATTTGAAGGTCCCCTGTTTATTTAATAAACAACAGTATGTACAACATTTGCCCAAAAGTGTAAGGGTAGTCCAACATGCAATCTCATGCTCCTTGCACGCTCCATAATGGTTCTATTCATCCTCTCAGACACCATTTTTTTGTGGGGTTCTAGGAACCATTTTCTACCTACAGATTCCATTATATGAACAATAATTTTCAAATTCTCTGCTGCAATACTCGCCTCCATTATCAGATCTGAGACACTTCAACTTTTTTTTTGTCTCATTCTCAACCAAAGCTTTCCACCTTTTAAAAGTTTCAAATACTTCTGATTTTTGTTTTAGGAAATACACCCATGTTTTCCTAGTTGCATCATCAATAAAAGTAACATAATAGCAAGAGTCACCAAGAGAAGATACCTGAGCTGGTCCCCATACATCTGAACGCACAAGCTCTAATTTCTCACTCTTCTTCTCTTTCCCAACTTTGAGAAATCAAACTCTTTTATGTTCTCCATAAACACAATTTTCGCAGAACTCCAAGTCAATCTACTTAGCCTTGGCTTGGGCAGCACACTTGTGTGATGGATCCCAAGGCTCCTTGCAATGAAAATATAGTTTCTTTCGTCTGAGCTCATTGAGTCGATCACTGTCTAATCTCGAAGGTCCTTTCTTTGGTGGATTTGAGTCTCGCTGAAAAGGTTTCTTGTCTTTATCTTTCTTATGAAAGAATCCTTTGGTCTGAAATTTACTCCTCGAAGTGGATGACTCCATATTTCTCGCCTTTTTTAAGGCATCTTGCAAGGAAAGTGGATTAAGGGCCTTAAACCAACCTCTCAATGGATCTGAAAGACCATCAATAAAGAGAACAGTCAACCTCCTCTCAGAAATGTCGGTCACCATCACAGATAACATCTGGAATTTAGAAATGTAAGTGTCTACCGAACCTCACTGTTTCAACTGAGCCAACTCCTTAAACTGCAACTCAGAATCCTTCTTGTCAAACCTATCCATCAACCTCTCAGTAAACTCCACATAAGAGGTAATCTGATCATGGCCCAAAGTGACCATACCATGGTACCACCACTCATGGGCACTACCATCTAGATGAAGAGCAACATAAGTAATAGCCTCATCCTCCGATGTAGGACTGAGTTGAAAGAAGCTATCTAATCTCTGTAGCCATGCCCAAGCTATAGTCTTCCCCGAGCCATCAAAGTAAGGAATGGATAATTTACTCACTTTCTTTTGCAATTCCTGGTTATGATATCTACCACCCCCACCTCTATGGGGTCTATGTCTCAATCTAAGGTCCATGTAATCTCAAAAAGACATTTCAGCTTGGAATTCTGCTCCTGAATCCCTCCAATCCCTCATAATCTGATCTTGTACTCATGCTGTGTGGGTTCATTAACCACTACAGAGTTATCCTGTGGGGGAAAAATAGGCATACGACGTCTAGTGTTCGTTGTCCCAACCATTGAACGTTGATTTTATGTCCTGTTGTTGACTGAACCATCCCATTATTGTCATTCCTTCTGTCGCCATTACCATTTCCGTGTCCCCAATTGCCATTTCCACTGTCGTTATTATTGTTATTGTTATTCCCTTCAATCCGCCTAGCCAAAAAACCACAAATTCGATTCATGTTATCCTAAAGTTCTCATTGTCCCCCTAGCAAGATCATTTAAAATTTCTCTAGTACTTGGTTCACCCTGCTCTCTATCACCCATGTCTACCTCAACCCTGTCACCACCTACAAATGGATCTATATGTGCCGAAATTTCAAGGTTTGGGTTTGACCTATTTCTCCTCAAATAAAACCGATGTGTTGGATTGCATCACTCAATGGAATCACTGCATGGTTCGCTATCACAACCGCACAGGATGGCAAGAAGAGCTGAGCTCTTATACCATTGTAATGTCCCACCCTGATTTTTTCATTTTCTGTTGTTTGTGTTTCAGGTTTGTTTTTGTTTATAGAATAAGACGGATATGCAGAAGTTTGTTTTCATAATAAAAATAATAGCAAATCAAATAGAACTAAAAAATAACTTCACAAACACATATTTCAAACACCCAATTTCAGCTATAGTCTGAAAGTACATTATCTTGTTAAAAGGAGAGATACCCAGATTGGGAAATCTCATTACAATGCAATAACACACATACCCATTTGCTGATTCACTTGATTGTAGGTCTGAAATGAAGCAAGCAACAACCTGGAACTTTATTTTGGCATCAAAATGAACAAACCCTAAGTGCCTCCTCCACAATGCCAAACAACAGTATAAAATGCCAAGGTGCCTCAAATGGTAATATATTTGGGTCCCAACCCTAAGCGCTTTGCCTCCAAAAGGGGTCACGTCTCCTAGGTCTGCAATGGTACGACTAATATGAAGGTACAACCACAAATGAATACGAACCACCCTCAAATGTTGTCCAATTAAGCTATTTTACATCTGCATTACTAAAACCAACCCCCATGCCAAGTATGAGAAGGAACTTTGCCAAAACACTCCAAACTAACCCTGTTGTGGTACGACCAGCCAAGGGTAAGGTACGACCTATATTGAGCTTTGCAACACTCCAAAATAAAACCGAAGTCTACAACTCTCTTCTCAAAATAATATTAATAGAATATCCATTATTTTGCACTCCAAAACCCTTGCAAATGAACACTAGAAATCTGCATTGAAAATCCCAGCATAGCCTCCAAATAAGACTATTAGCAATCACCCTAAAGAGGTCTTTCACTCCCGCAGATGATGATCTCTATGAGGGTTTCCGTCCTCACAAAGCAAAGAAGAACTTTGTTCAACTAGCAAGAACCTGTGTAAAAATTATTTTTCAAGCATATGCAAATGAGCGTTCAAAAGCTCTTTTATTTGTCCTTCAAAACCCCACGCCCAAGTTTGGGGAAATAAACATTTAATTTTATTTTAACACACGCCTCCCATAAAGTGACGGTTATCCCCAAATGCTTTATATTTCATTTTCCACTTTAATTTATGCCTTACGCGCTCATATAGTCATTTTATGAGCAATGTATTACATAACGATAAAGTTAAATCTTTAATTTAACTTCATAAAATAATAACTCATCGTTATTTAATTAAAAACCATTTGACTATATCAAATATCGAAATGTTGATATTCCCCGCTCCTACTGACATATCTAAAAATAGTAGCCCTGCCAGCTAGCTCAGTCGGTGCCTGAAATCGACTTACTAAAAATAGTAAGTATTGGAGAACTCAACCAAAAACACCTCAAAAAAGGTCATTGTACACATCATAACCACCAGAGATTAAAAACACATCATATACTGCCACCCTGTTGGATAAACTGTCACCTCAAAGTTCCCTAACCCTAACATATTAGCCTACGGGAACCTACCGAATAGGCTAACTGTCCATCAAACTGAACTGATTAGGAAGGAGACATTACACTGAATTTCAGAAGCTTGCAATCTTGGTTCCAAATGTTTCTAAGAGTAGATTGATTTATCTCTTTATTGAGGGTCTAGAGGAGCCTATTCGTGGTTGGGTGAAAGCCCTAGATCTGCCTTCATTGCAAGATGCTATTAAGAGGGCTAAAGGTATGCAATTTTCAACACCATCCAAGCCCAAATTTCAAAGCAAACCCTTCTCTTCATCAAGAAAGGATCCCAAAAGGAAATTTCAGAAGGAATGGCCTATAAGGACAAATCCAGACATAGAAGCCAAGAATGAACTAACGAGGAAGAATTTGTGCTTCTCATGCAAGGAACCTTGGGAGCCCGGTCATAGATGCCTTGGGAAAGGCAAAGCTCATTACATAGAGGTCGCTTTCGACGTTGATGATGATGGAGTCCAAGACACTAGTTTGGAAAGTGATAATGAGGAGAAACAATTGAAGCTTGATGCTATAGCTATAGGTGATACTGTACATGGTACTATTGCTACATTATCAGGAGTTACTAAGTATCATCCTTTTAGAGTGAGGAGTCCTGAAGGGACATCAGGGCACATGTTTGGTTGACATCGGGGCCACTCATAACTTCATTGATGAAGGTTTGGTGGTGAAGAGAGGATTGCAAGTAGAGGAGTTTCCAGGCTTCAATGTGATGGTTGCAGATGGATTCAAGATGAGTTGCACCAAGAAGATTTACAGTTGAGTATCTAGTTGGGTGACTATATAATTACCGATGACTTCTATGTGGTTGGGATTGGTGATACTGATGTTGTTCTGGGAATGCAGTGGTTGCAATCACTTGGCAGGTACATTTAGGATTTTCAGAAGATGGAGTGTTCATGTTAGATGGGAGGGAGATAGTGTTGAGAGCATTGGCAGATGGAGCGCCAAGGATAGTGACAACAAAGAGGATGGAAACATTATTTAGACATGGTGATGTTGCATGGGCAGCTCAATGTTTTGTGTCTTCTAAGTCTTCTTTTAGCAATGACCAATAGTATCATGTGGATATCCAGTCAGTGCTAGATAAGCACAACATAGTGTTTTGAGAGATTCCTCCTGGTATACCTCCTGATCGCAGCTTTGAGCATGCAATTGAGTTAGAGGGCTCCAAGCCCATCATCACCACTCCTTATCGTCATCCTAGGAGATTCAAGGTGGAGATAGAGAAGACGATTAATGAGCTATTAGATATGGGACACAACAGGGCTAGTTCCAGTCCCTTTGCTTCTTCGGTGGTCTTGGTGAAGAAGGATGGCACGATGACAATGTGCATTGATTATTGTGCCTTCAACAAGAGGACCATCAAAAATAGGTACCCTATACCCAGGATCAATGATTTGTTGGATGAGTTACATGGAGCAATGTATTTCTCCAAGATTGATCTTTGTTCAAGGTACCATCAGATTAGAGTCTGCGATGAGGATATTCATAAGACTACATTCAAATGTCATCTATGTGTTTTTGGTTATGCCCTATGGTCTTACTAATGCTCCCGTGACTTTCTAGTCATGCATGAATCATATTTTTAATAGACAATTGCAGAAGTTTGAATTGGTAATCTTTGATGATATCTTGATATACAATAAGACATGGGAGGATCACCTTAGGCATATTGACGAGGTGTTGGGTATCATGGAGGCACAATCCCTTTTTGCTAAGGCTTCCAAATGTGAGTTTCGAATGATAGAGATTTTATATTTGGGACATGTGATTGGCACTGATGGAGTGAAGGTACATCAGGAGAAGATACAAGGTATTTTGGATTTGCCGCCGCCGAAGAACATTTCAGATTTGAGAGGTTTCTTCGGGCTTTGCAGTTACCACAAGATATTTGTGAAGGGGTTTTCATAGCTGACAACACCTCTTACAGATCTCACTAAGAAGGGTGCATTCAGATGGTCAGATGAGGCTCATGTGGCATTTGATAAACTCAAGGAGGTAATGAGCACTTGTCCAGTATCGGGTCTTCCTGATTTCTCCCAGCCATTTGTATTTAAGTGTGATGTTTTAGGTGAAGGGATAAGCATTGTTCTCGTGCATAATAGACATCCCATAGCTTATGAGAGTAGGAAGTTGAGAGATGCAGAGCAGTTGTATTCCACCTATGATAAGGAGATGCTTGCCATCATGCATGCATTGAAAAAGTTTAGACAATACTTGGTGGGTGGAAAGTTTGTGGTAAGGACTGACCACAACAGCTTGAAATACTTTCTAGAGCAGGACTTGAATGAGAGGTGGCAAAAGTGGGTAAGATTCAGGCATATGATTTTGATATTTAGTATGTTAAGGAGAAGAATAATGTTGTTGTTGATGCACTACCTAGGAGACCCACACTTTTCTATATGACAGAGATTTCAGCTGATTGGAAGGCTTGCCTTATGGTTGAGTATTCCAAGAATACATTTGCATGCGAGCTCATGGACGACAAGATTCAGGATGACAGGTATAAGGTGATTGATGGTGTGATATATTATAAGGACATGATCTATTTGGTAAGTGAATCTAGAATGAAGGATAAGATTTTGAGGGTTGTTCATTACACTCTTTTAGTAGGACATCTAGGGTTCTTCAAGACCTACAAACAGGTGAGAGAGATTATCTTGGAAGGGTCTCAAGGATGATGTCTTGTGACATGTTCAAGAGTGTATGACTTGTCAGCAGAACAAGTCAGAGCATACTTTCCTAGCAGGTTTACTTCAGCCATTGCCTATTCCAGAACAGAAGTGGGAGAGTATCTCTATGAATTTCATTACAAGTCTTCCAAAGGTCCAAGGCAAAGATTGCATATTTGTGGTTGTTGACAGGTTGACTAAGTATGCACATTTCTTTGTTATTTCATCTGAGTATAAGGCACCTCAGGTTGCAGTTGTTCTTTAGAGAGGTGTTTAGACTTCATGGACTTCCAAAGACCATTGCCAGCAATCGGGATAGCATATTTCTTAGTGTGTTTTGGCAGGAGCTATTCAGATTGCTTGGTACAGAGTTGACCCCGAGCACTAGCTACCACCCTCAGACAGATGGACAAATGGAGATTGTGAACAAATGGGTGGAAGGATATCTATGCAATTATGTTGCGGGGCAACATAAGGCTTGGATCAGGTGGTTGTACTTAGGAGAGCATTGTTACAATACCACCTATCACATGTTGACATGCATGTCTCCTTTAAGAGCCTTGTATGGTTATGACACTATGTCTTTTGTACACTTAGCATTTAATGACAACAGAGCTAGAGAGATGATGGAAAATAGCCATGACATCCTTAAGACACTTAAGGATAATCTACACCGTGCATAGAGTCAACAGAAGATGCATGCAGATACACATAGGGTGGAGAGGACATTTGAGGTTGGTGATTTAGTTTTCTTGCGCCTACAACCATACCGACAGTCTACACTGAAGAGGAGTGGTGCAGAAAAACTAAAACATCATTTCTATGGCCCCTACAGGATTGTGAGGAGAGTTGGAGAGGTTGCATATGAGTTAGAGTTGCCCAAGGGTAGCCGAATTCATAATGTATTTCATGTATCTTGCCTCAAAAGGGCAATTGGGTAGTATATTGCATCTTCTCTAGAGCTTCCACCATTGGATGAGGAGGGGAAACTCATATTGGTTCATGATGCTATACTGGATGTTAGGGAGCAAATTGAGGAATAGGGTGATCAAGGAGTATTTGGTTAGATGGATAGACTTGCCACTTGAGAATGCCACTTGAGAAGGTGAACAAATTCTGTAGCATCCAGGTTTGCAATTGCTTAAGGGCAAGCAATTCCAGGAAGGGAGGACTATAATGTCCCCTTTTTCTGAGTGATCACCCAACAGAGTCGGCTAGCCTATTTTATTCTCGTAGGCTAAGTCAGAAGTGTAAGGGAATAATCTAATTAGTTAAATACTAAGTAATCCTAAGTCACTTTGGATTATTTAGATTTAATTAATTAGGTTGGACCAATTTGTGATGTGAAATGACTTTAAATATTTATGTTAGCCTCTTGGTAAAATAAAATAAAATACAGAAAATTGCCAAAAGGGAGGTCGGCCCAAAAAGGAGAACAAAAAAAAATGCCAAAAGGAGGTTGGCTAAGAGGAGATTGTCACTTGGTGGCTATAAAAGGAGGAACTTGAAAGTCATTTCAATCAACCATTCATATCATATTTTCTTCATTAAAGATTTTCTCATGGCTGCAACTTTGGTTCAACATATTCCAAGGATGAAAACCCTTTGGAATATTGGTGGATTGGACGAACACCCAATTCCATCTTGGAGGTGAATTCATACGGAGTTCACATTTGCACTTCATTGGAGATTTGGAGAAGAAGGAGCTTCAAAGACATTTATTTCTACAAATTTGGAGAAGAAACCCTAGGGCTAAAATTGTGAGATCTGTAGCCAAAAACAATTTTGGAGGTTGAAGATATATTCAAATTTTAGATCAGATTTGGAGCGCCATCTTTTGGAGGGTTTTGAGCAAAGATTTCAGCGAAGATACTTGCTAGGGTTTTACCCTAGGTGGAGCGCCACTTCCCAAGGAGGGTAATTTCACTTTTTGGAGCATTTGTTGATCAAACCCTAGCCGCCACCTTCCTTGTGCATGCCATTTTTCATCTTCGTGGAGAGCACCACCTATTTGGAGGATTCGCCCATCTAGGGTTTGCTATTTGACATCATTCTTCGCCAATTTTGGTATGTATAAACCTATGTTTAGGTTTGATTTGTAAGAGCAGAAATCTGGGCTATGTTTGGGCATGTTTGAGCCTATAAACTTGATATAATTTCACTTTAGAATAATCTAATTTGTAGCAGCAGTCATAGAGATTCAGAAATCAGAATTAGAGGTCATTTGCTTTGCACTTGAATGGTCAAATTATGTGGTTGAATTCATGGTTGATGTTATTTTTATAAGAGTACATGATTGACAGGTTTATTTGAGCATTTGGCACATGTATATTCGCTGTCCAAGATCATTTATAATTCAGAAATAGAAAAACCAGAATTCAGATTTAGGGTTTGGGAAGAAGAAAAATCAGAAATTTAGGGCAGATCTGATTAGGGATCTTACATATTTTCCTTTTAATACCCAATGCACCATTTCTATCCATGCACCTAATTTGGTGAAAACTTATGGTTTGTGAGATTTAAGATGTTCCATTATGCAAACCATGCACCCATTTCCATTGCCATTGTAGAGGGGGAGCTTCTAATCTATCAATTTTTTTTCTTTTTCTATGTTACTTAGGTGGTCCTTTGCATATTCAGTCCATCCAGGGTTTCATCCTTTCTCCTTTTTTCCTTCTGTTTACATGGTCCTTTCATGGTTTCAAATAAAAAGTTCACATAACACAATACTCTTATCGTAAGGAGTTGCCTCTCTAAAATGCTAAAGGACATCACCTTGTTTATGGTGATATTCTCAAATATTGTTACTAAATTTATCTTAGATAAGTCACTCATCATTTGTAAAAGATTTAGGTGAGAGATTCAAATAGTAGATTGTCAAATTGACAAAGGATTGGAAAGATCGGATATATACTAGTCCAAAAGTAGATATAGCAACTACCTTAAATGTCAATGCAAAAGGATAAAGGGTGTTTATGTGTGACTTATGATTATGGAGATGATTTTATTCTTACAATAAAATAACAACTCTAAATTACTCATACAACATCCACCTAATGTAACACGGGTGTTTCCCCTACTCCAGCTCTCCCACTCTCCTTCCCAATCCTTCTCAATGCTCTATACATAAAAACAGTACCATACTCATTTCCTAAAAATTCATGTAATGCTAGTTCCAAATGCACATTGCTTAGAAGTAGGGTTTATGGTAGTTTGGAGTGAGATGCATTGGCCTCCTATGGATATTTTTATTGCTTTGTTTGTTAGTTATAAAATAGTTTTATTTGGTTTTTCATACAAGGAAGACTTCCACATAGCCCTAACAACTTGTTGCTTGTATTGATATTGATAAGAATGCTATTCAAGTTGTGAAGGATCTCTAAGAAGGATAATGTAAGAAAGCAACTTACATTTTAAAGAGATTAAGACATGAGTTGGGTTTAATGAAAGGGACCTGACCATATACCAATCCACCAAATAGTTTGTCTTTTAATATCGTTTTGAATTTGGATTATATATGGATGCCCTTTGGGTGATCTGAATTTTCCTTCTGTCCAACTGTTCTTTGGTTTAATATAGTTTTTTCAGTTCAATTAAAAAATTTATGAAATGAATGTGATTAGGAGATATCCCAATTTAAATCAAAATCAACACAGGTGTAAGACTCAAAGTTGAACTATTCAAGCACATAGGTCCTTTACTAGATGACATCTTATTTTCATAGTGAATTTCCCCGCAAATAGATGTGTATCCCCAATTCTGGAGTTATTTACTACCATGGTCAAGTTGCTATAAGCACCCCTCAAAAACGAAGAGTTTTTTGGTCGGCTGGTTTTTTCTTAGGGCTTGGTTAATAAGCAAAGCTAGTAAAACAAAATTTCTGAGATGGACTCAGTCGCCAATGCAAGAATTGATTAATTACAAGAGATAGTTTGTAGTCTGACAATTTTCTATGAAAGGGAAGCTAGTTTGCAATGAAGAACCGATTTGATACAAGAACCAATATACATAACCTAAGTTTCCCCTCCCTTACTAGGAATAATTGATTTGATACAAGTTCCATATTAGGAAAGCCAAATTTCCTTACCCCTTTGCAATCTAGACTGAACCAAAAAATTTCAACTTGATTTTATGCTAAAAATTTAATTATCCATGCTCCCAGTCAAAATTCTGTTTAGCCTCTTCTTCCGGTATTTCCAAGCAACCTGTATGCATGTTGCTGCCCATGTCTTCCAGTAAGGTGACTCATATCTGCATCAAAGTTAATTATGAGACATACATCCCAGCCAAAAGAAAAATTTAATTAAAAAATACCAAGGGAGCATTCAAAGACATATTAAACAGCACCTTATAGCCCCTTGAACTCTTGGATTGCGTAGTAAGCGACTGAAAAGTCTTGTCACCTCTTCTAAATCAGCAGCTTGAAGAGAAAATGCTTCTACATTGCTTACACAACGGACTGTTCTGCTAGAAATCGCTCTTTGGCCAGTTCGTCTGAACTTCTTATTATCTGCCAGAATGAGGATTGAAAAAAAGCAAATTAGTTGATCATAGTTTAACAAAATGGGCTTTCCACAGCAAGTATTATCCCAGAGGATATGGAAGAAGCATTCATGTTTAGCAAGTAATAAACGTTAAAGGTCTTGACATAGATAAATTAATACCTATCTGATTTAAGCTGCTTAAATAGTAATTAATTATTTGGTAACACTCTCACCAATTATCTTTAAAAGAGGCATATATAATGAGGCCCAACCTCTAATAGTAGTAAGCATAAATACAGCTCAGATTTCCACTGCATCAAAATAAAAAACAATAGAATTCTCTGCCTTGTATAACATGTTTAAAAGTTCTGTTCAGCCTCTCACTGCTGCTCTACTTTTGTTCCATGTAAAATATGTCGAGGGAGTAAACTAAAAATTTAATACTGTTGGGAAAAGTTAATGACAGTACTAGGCATAAATTATAGATTTGGTCGGAAGGTTATCAGAGGAATCATTGTTAGAACTTATGACAATAGGCTAAATTGATTGAGAGCTTATTATTTATTCAGCTACAAGGTATAGATAGCACAGCTAAATGAGGAGACCAACTAAAATTTTTCAACAAAATTTTAAAAGCAATACTTGGGCAACACTCCTCAAGATTATTATTATCACTGTATTGGAGGGCTAGTGTCCCTTCATCATCCATTCGTTATGCCTTTATTCCATATATCTTCGTATTGTAATATGTCTGTATACTATAGAGGCGTGTTGCAAGTGGTATTAGAGCAACTCTTGCTCTATTAGACTATCATAACTAAAATTTCACCTTATGGGAAACCATTCATATATTGATGATGCTATTAGTTCACCTGCTGGTTTGTGGCTATCTATTCTAAGTAGTGTTAACAAACTCACTAGGTACATAGCAGACTTGCCAAGTTCCAAGGTGAGCAAGGCCAAACGAGGCCTGCAGACTCACTGTTGAGTCTTGACAAGTCTTTGTTAGATTTATTGAGTTTAGGAGATGTGCTGGACCTGTCGCGACTCATGAGTCCTGAGAGTCAAACTTGGGCAGCTAAAATCCTTTTTAAAAATGAAATAAAATTAAATTAAAAAAAATGATTTTCTAACCCTAAAAAGCTTTAAAAAACACAATCTAAGGAAAGAGACATCACTTGTAACCAACAACAAAGACAAAATGAGATCATAGAGAGCAAAATGAAGACATTGTAGCAGAACACAGCCAACAGATTCAGGCAGCAAATGACGATCAAACTGTGCATATGCAGACTTGTAAAAGCTCATGGTTCATCTAGAGGAGCCCAAGGTGTATTTGAGAAGCCCAAACTGCATTTGGAGCATCAAATTTGAAAAGGTATGTCTATCTTTGAATCTTTTCCTCTTTTTTTATTTACCATTCTATTTTACTTTTATTTTTTCTCTTTCCATTTTGAATTCATGGAACAAGAACAAAAGATTTTTTTTCTTGTTCAATAATTCATTTTTTTCTATCTTCTTCTCTTTATCTACAAAGTACAAACATAAAATAATTTTTCCTTTTTCTTTTGCAACCTACTTCCAATGTACAAATTGTCATAATGTCAATGCTAGTTAGAAAGAACCCATGTTGGAAATATGCCACCCTAGGGGCTAAAAAAGGAAAATTGATTTGTTTGGAATTAATGCAAAATGAAAATTAGTGAGGAAGGCATTAGTTGCCTCAAATTTCACCTTACACATATACCTAGTTGAGATGCTTCATTATGTACATAAGTACTGGCTGAAGTTATATAAGAGGTACAAACTCAGTCAGAATCCTTTGAGAAAAATGAACTTAGAAAGAGGCAAAGAAAAGAGATGGCAGCCACAAGTCAAGAAGCCTATTTTACTTTTGCAATTCTTTCATTCCCTTCCAGTTCAAACACTAATGTTGGCCCTAGAGTTTGTAGATCAATATTAGATTTGTATATTGTACCACACAATTCCCTAAGTTCCATCGTTTGAGAGCACAAGTTGGAATAAAGACAAACATCAAGCAACAAAGAGTGTGGTTGTGTAATGTCCCCTTTTTATAGTCTTTCCAACATCTTTGGAAGCTCCAAATTTCTTGGAGAGCGCCAGCCTTTTCGAAATGAATTTCAATTAATGGCATTGTGTTTAGAGATTCAAGATGAGTCCGCTGGTTCTTTCCGGGTGCAGTTTTGACATTCTGAGTGCTTTCCACACTTCTTGGAGAAGTATTCTATTTTTGTAAAGTATCAATTTTCATTAAGTTGGATCTCCAGTGAGCTTCAGAGTATGTTGACATTATCAAAATTCACTTTCGGGCTATTTTTGTATTTTCCGCAACTTTGGGCGGATGTGCAGAAAATAATTAAAATATTAAATAATTAATATTTAAATTGTCAAAAGATGAATTAAAAGACAACTTATATTAATTATTTATAACGGTGAATTTTAGGTGAAGGATTCAAAAAGTAATTAATAAAATAAAGTCACTTATTTGGAGTTGAAGGATTATTATTAAAAGTGAATTTAAAATATAACTTCTAGAAAGTTCCACTGGGGTTATAAAAGGAGGTTGAGAGGAGTCATTTGATTCATGCTGAATACTTTTATGAAACCTTGTTTTCTCTGTGAGGTTGAACATTGTTCATCTCTCCCACCTTAGATGAAACCCTAAGATTAGATTGGTTTCAATGGTGAAAGATTCCTCCCTTGCCAATATTGTGTGATTCATTCAGAGTCACAGTTTGTGCAGAAAGGATGTAGCTGTGGATTCACACAGGCTCCACAAATGTGCAGATTGATTGAATATTTGAATATTTGAAGAGTTCGGAGCATTATTTCCAAGTTTATATTTTGTTTGCTAAGTGCTGAAGGATACAAATTTATTGAAGATTTGCCAACAAATAATAAATTTGTAAGTGTTGTGTGTGAAGTGAAAAGCCAAATCAGAATTATATAGTGCAGTGTGTGAGGTGTTAATTTTGCAAATAAATCAGAAATTAAGTTTTGGGCCAGCCATGCCATATTGAGGTCGCCCCTTAGAATTGATCGCACCATTTTGAGAAGATGGCGCTCACGTGTGAGAGGGCGATTCATCTTTTGGAAGGCTTAAAAGCCTTTCCAATATTTAGTGCAGCCTTTTAAGGCTTACCCAAGGCAGCCGCAGCCCAACTTAAGGAAGTGCAGAAAATAGAGATTTGCAAGCAAATAGAGATGATAAGCTCTTCAATTGAAACACATTAAAATCTGAAAATATCACTATAACATTCAAACTAGAACTGCACACAATCAACACTATGGTAATCCTTGAATGGAATTACTCAAATGGTTAGAAGGGTTTTTGTCCTTGAAACCATCTTGCCAAATGGTTTTCGTCCTAGGACAAATGAAGAAAATGCTTGTTCATTCTCAAGAAATAAGAAATTGATAATAAGCAGAAATATCTTCTGTGCACAAACCCTCCTTATATAGGATTTTGAGGAAATATAATTTAATTTAAATTTTTTTTTTTCTCTCCAACTTAACTTTTAAAATTGTCTAGAAAGTCCCACCACTTTTGGACCCTATTCCTAACAACACTTTTAAGTTCCTCTTTCAAAAACAATCTTTTTAATAATAAAACAAAAATTGTCTTTTTTATATAACATAAAGTTACTTTTTGGACAACTTAAGTTAAATTATTAAAATATTTCCCTTGCACCACCCCATTAGCTTACAGGAAAATCAAAAAAATAGACTAAGGGGACATGACAGAGAGAATTGATTTGTCCAGGTGTAACTTGCTTTGCAACAAATTTTATTATGTTGCAATCTTTGATTCAATCAAAGACTTCTTTGGAACACATGTTTGTTAGTGAAGAGTGGTCCCAATATTCAGATTTGAGGACCACTATCAGAGTTGAAATTACTGACTCAGACTTGATGAGTAACACTTTTGCTTGCTCAGACTTGATTAGTAACACTTTTACTTGCTGTGAAGAAAAGCGTAGATGTAAGTTTTTATTTATTTTTTTCTTCTACTCATTTTACTAGTTTTATGGTATTTTTATTTATTTATGTTCTCTTCTTCAATACATCTATTTATTTATATTACTTTTTAGCAAGTCACAAAGCCTTTAGTTAGCTTTCTTCATGTTGCTTATGTTGAGAAGCATAGCAGCATTCTATTTATACAAATTTGAAATGGTGTGATAAAAGTGACAATTATGCAAGCTCTCAAAATAGAAAAAACTTAGGTAGTTGAAAAACAAATATTCTATTTCTCAGAATAGAGAAAACTTTAAGTTTGTAATTTCATGTTAAAAATAGTGCATAGAGATTAGAAATAAACATAATATATTAAAAAAATTTAATTATAAAAAAGTTAAGATTTTTAAATACAATTATTGTACTTTTTACCTAAGAGCATTTATGTTAAAAATATAATTGGTCCTAAAATAGTATGCAAGTGTTATTGTCGTCAAACACAATGTACTATTTTAGGGACAATCCAATGTTTTATACCAAACTGTAATGTCCCCTTCTAGTAAGCCAAAATTTTTCTTGACCTTGCACAATTTCAGCTTACAAAGAGAACATTAGAGTTCTATTTTCCATTTCATATCATTATTCTAGTTATCTAATTAATATCCTTTCATACTTATGTCCTTATGCTTATGATCTCATAATCCCATTTTTCATATTCATAATCATTTTTATATTCATATCTATATCCATATTCATAATCAAAGGCCTTATGCCCTATCCTTGAGAGGATCATGTGTCACCCTATCATTAATCCATCTCTAACTCCATAGGCATGGTTCATTAAGGAGACACTAACCATCCCATACGTAGGCCCAAAGGCTTCACTCCCACACAGAGTTCTTCACCATTTGGCTTGGTGGAACTTCATGTCCACACAACATTCTTCATCCCACCAAGAGTCACTTCACGTTGGGCACATTTAACATTGATGAGTTCATCATACCATAGGCCCAAGGACTTCACACCCACACAATGTTCTTCATCCACTTGAGGGTTACCTAGGTCCAACATACAATCTCCTAACTTACCCATACACCTAGGATAACGAGACGATTAATGATGAGGCTAATGCTTCTCTTGGATATAGCACAATCCTATGATTTCTAAGTCTTTGTTGACATTTTCATATGATGTCTCATCATTTTGGCCTCATATCATAATTGGCCCATCACATATTCATATGATCTAATGCTTGATCACATTTCATTATCATTATTGATCATGTTCATCCTTATATACATATTTATCATACTAATTCATTCTTCCATGCATATTCATTTATAATAACATTCATTTATTCATCTATTCTATATGTAATCAAGATTTCACATTCATGATGACAATATATATATATATATATATATATATATATATATATCCTATGCCAAATATATGATCAATTTCATTTTATTATAATGCATTCCTTATATGCTGATCAAATTCTATTTAATGTAATGCACTATTATCATTCATAAATGTATCATCTACTAATGCATTTGCAGCTATGTTTCTTATTTCAATTGATTATCCTATTATATGATTGTGCATCTATATATACTTCAGAAATTGCCTTATAACATTCACAATTCCCAACATAAAATTGATTATATAGAGGACCACATAACGCATACCTTGCTGATTCAAATGCAGACTGATTGCTGATGAAAGTATGATAAATTAATCTCCTTCAATGCTGGTATTTGATTGTCCTTTGGTTGGTGAATGAAAGAACAACTTATTCGCTGAGTATATGAGAGATCAAACCTTCCTTGATGCCTTATATTCAATGGTGATTACTGCTGTTTATATACTGTTGCTGCTTATTGACTGTTCCTTGCTTTCAATGCCACAATAGAGGATTTTATTTGATCGCTGAGATGATAATTGCTTTTCGATGCCCTCCTTCATTCTCCACCGCTCCTTATAAAGAGGGAGATCGGGTGGGTTAACAAAGAGTCGCCACCCTCTAGGATTGCATTCGTTCATAACTATTAATGATTATCTCCTTAATCGACCCCTTATGAGGATCGGCGCCCTTTGTCTTGTCTTATATTAGTTTGTTTTGTCTTTAGTCCATGTCATCTTTGGTTTTGTTCTTTCTTTGTCTTTTCTCTATTTTGTCCTTTTCCTTAATTTGTCTTTTTCTTTTTGGCCCATTATTTGTCTAAGTATGGGGAAAATAGAGAGTTCTCATGAATGCTCACATTGAATCATCACACAAACCCTCATTAGGATAAATTAAAAGAAATCCCACATTAGTGTATAATATTTTAACTCAAAAAATTAATCTATTCAAAGTTAAACTTGAAAAGTTAGAATGCCTTAGTCTTAACCCTAAACTAAAAAAATTCCAATCTTCCCATGCTTTATTTTTTCTCCTAAGTATAAAAATGAGTCAAAAAAGGAAAGATATACATAAATAAATAAACAAAACCACTTTTTGAAAAGCTTAGGAAATGACACGACAAATGAGGAGGGCAGTAATTACTCAGGATCAATCACTAGTTTTTGGAATGTAGTGCTACTATGGTAAGAAGCCCACTATGGGGCTGTGTATGAGAGCATGGACAAGGCCAAGGTGTCATGTCCCCTTTTATTTAAGAATTAAAAAATTAATAATATTGGCCCTGATCTTTTTATATTATAGGTCCTGTAATGTTTTAAAAAAGTGTTTAAACACTTTTATTTAAATGTAATTCTAAAAGGTGACCTATGGATGTAATTTAAAAAGTATTTTTAAATACTTGGAGGGAAAATAAAAAATATAAAAAAGGTCCGAAAAAGACAACTATAAAAGAAAGGCAAAGGCATTAAGCAAATCATCTGATTATCCATTTGTCATTTTCGATTATTCCTTCCAATTGGGGAGTTTTGCAACATTTGAAGACATAAACCCTTGGTGCAGGTGATTGCAGGATGAAAACCCTTCGATTTCCATTCGAGCTCGAGGACGAAAGCCCTCTCGCTCGTTGGAGGCGATTCCACTCAGAGATCGCGAGTGTGTTGTAATGATTTGGATTTGCAAGCAAATTTCTACATCAACGATATTCTGAAAGGTTTCAAATCCCCAGTTTGGATCTTGGTGATTTTTAGTTGATCTAAATTTTTTATATCTTCTGCTTGTAGTGGCCATTGTCATATAAATCAAGTGTTTCTGTTCTAAGTATTGTTCAAATAATCTGATATATATATTTTGGCATTTTTCAGTAGTTATGTTGGGAGATTATTATATCTGTTTCACGATTCCTGTTGTAGGATTTCTAAGGATTATTAATTAATTTCTATCCTTGAAGGAATTATTGGGTGTGTTTATGTTAGTGCAACATGTTTTAAGATTGATTCGCAGTTCAATAAGATAACTGCCCTGTCCATTATTTTGAGTGTTGTTTGCTTGGCATAAGATATTACCACATTCTTTGAACCCGTTCACATTGCTGTAGCTATGCAACATCATGAGTTGTTGATGTCCTTTGTTAAGCTATTAACTATTCAGTAATCAGTTGTTGATTGCTATTTTGGTGGTCGATTCACATATTTCAGTTTGATATTATAACAATCAGCGAATTAAGTCACAATATAGATTTTCCTTTTGGGTTGTGTGGGCATTGGTCAAGTTTGAATCGAGTGCAAGGGATGCAATATGAGCGCATCATAGTAACCAGATGGCACCCACCATCATCATCCATTTTCATCTTTGGTGATCGCAGTTTACATAGATATATTTCATAGAGAAGTGATTGACAGAGATAGTGATCACAACCTTGAGGGTAGTCATGGAACATTAGTGGAGGATGGCATTTGCTAAAGGGAATCAAACAAATTTGCTGCCGCTTATACTTTGGAGGTGGTCACAATTGTTATAAAATTGCCAAATCAGATTGGTGATCGCCAAATCAGCTAGTGGATTTTGTAGCTATTGATTATCTTTGAAAGGATCGTATATGACAAGTTCTTGGTACAATGTAGTAATATACTTCAATCTGGGCACAACATTACTAAATAATCAAAGTTTGTCCAATAGTGGATGGTGGGGCCACTATGGTCAAATGAAAGAACAAAGGTTTTTAACAAAGTCCACGAGGCAAAACAACTTATGGGACCACCAGAAATCCAAAACATGTTGCTAAGCCCAAGAGCCCCAAAAGGCAGATTGCCCACACAACGCCTACTGAACTCTCTTTTTGAATCCTAGATCTTTTGTTGTCAATCTTGGTCAAATAAACTGCAATTTTAGTTACCCTCTCTTCTTCAAACAAATTAGTAAAGGAGCCCACATTCAAAGTATCAATATAATTGGCCTGAATATCCTTGTAAACCGGGCACTCCATGATGTAGTGCCATTTCGTCTCCACTAACCCCAAAGTGTAGAAACATGTTCTCTTTGCCCACTCTTGTTTAGGCCTTGTCCACCTTCCAGTTTCGCACTTAAGTTGGTGCGAATTAGTCCTTAGCTAGGCCATTAACATTTTCACTTTCCATTTTATTTCTGCTCCTATGTAGTTCTTTTGTGCGTGGTCATAAGAAGGATTGAAATGCTTTATGTAGTGTTCTCTTTTCCTCCCCAATTGCCTTGTCGACATGCTTACTTTGACTTTTTCTTGCACATACTTTTTGATTGCCCCTTTAGTATTTGGGCACTCTTTTATGCTAATACCCCACTTATTCATCCACTTGTCATTTTGTTTCATCCACATGCTCTTCCTTCTCTCTAATTTTTCCTTTACTGCCACTCTAGGCCATCGGAGCAGCTCCATGTTCTCTAGCCTCTTTAAGTAACTTAGCAACCAGGTCAACACCGATGCCTCCAAAGGAAAGGCATTGGCTTTAGCTAGTGCAATCTCGTAAGGAACCAACGCTTTTGTTATGAAACTGCTTGTGATTAGATGCTTCTGTAAGCTCTCTATTTGTCTCCACTTCATCTCTGACATATTGCCACCCCAAACCTCACACCCATATAACACCACCAGCAGCCCAAAAAAAGTTTTCTTAGTTTTCCAATCCCACAATTCAGCACTTCTGCATCTATTTTGCAACGAGTATAAAGCTTTCCAACCCCCTTGTATCCTTTTTGCTCTACACATCTCCCAACTGAGCTTATTGTGGAAATCAAGGCCAAGATATTTGTGTTCATTAACAACTTGCAAGGGGCTGCCTTCAAAGACAAATTCTATCGGAGCCTTCTTTCTCTTCAAGGTGAAGATCATGATCTTAGTTTTGTTGGTGTTCACTTGCATCCCAACCTCTTGACAAAACAATTCTAGAGCTTTCAAGTGTTCCCTCAAGTTGTGTGTTGTTTTTGCCATTAGAATAAGATCATCCGCATATAAAGCAGCGTTATTACATAACTGGCCAAGTGAACAAACCCTCCACCAAACTTGTCTATCCACTCCTCTAATTTGTCAATGTACAATCCAAATAGGGTAGGAGATAGCAAACAACCCTGTTTGACCCCAATATCACTCCCGAAACATTCTGATAATGCTTGTTTGGTTCTAATTTTGGTCTAAACTTGATCATACAACCTATGAACAGCAGCCCTATACATTTCCGAAATTCCTAGCTCTTCCATTCTACTCCATAATTTGCTTCTAGGAACAGTGTCAAACGCCTTCTTGAAGTCGTAGAAGCAACAAACGACCTCTTCTCCTTGTTTATCCCAAACCTTCTCAATCAAGTGTCTAAGGGTAATGTAGTGATCAATTGTAGAATGCTTTGGCCTAAAACCTACTTGTCCTTTCGCCCTCTTTCCCTCCTTTTCTACCCAAATACTGATTCGACGCTCTACCATACTCTCGAAGAGTTTTCCGAAATGAGGATTCATCACTATAGTGCGATAGTTTGAAGGGTTGTTGTCATCTCCACTTTTAAGCAAAGAAATGATGACACTGGTTGTCCAATTTGCCAAAAAAATCATTCTGAATGACCCCATTAAATATTCTTTTGATGTGTGGTGTGAGGGCTTCCATGCCCCATTTTATGTACTCTACTTGTAAGCCATCTATGTCTCGCACTTTACCCACTGCCATCTTTTTAATTCCTTCTTTAATGTCTTTAGTGGAGAAAAGTTTAGCCATTGCACTGATAACTGGGGGGATGTCTTTATTTTGATCTCGCTCATACAACTATGCATATTCTAGCCATTGGGAGTCCGTGATGTTATTCTCTGTAGTTGTTTTTTTCTGTTGCAATTCTTTCCAGGCTTCACAGGTTGTGCTTCCCAAGAAAAACTAGGTCTTTCCTTCTTGTTTGCATGTAAGCCTCTTTTTCGTTCTAACTAGCTTTCCATATTCTTTTTATTTCCCCGGATTTTCAACATTCTCTTTGCTGGCTTGCAGTCCTCATCATACCACAAATTAGCCAAAAAGTTGTTTTTGTTGCTTCTCTTAGGCCTCTAGACCTTTTGCACAAATTGAGAGCTTTGTGGATTATTGATGTCAACTTATTGCTGCCTATTGTTCTCCTGTTTATGTTGGCCATCTCGGTATCTTTTATTCCTTGCAATTGTTTTTCAAGTACTGTTTGAAAGATCTCTTGGTTTTCCTGTGTCAAGAGGATTGTGCCTTGAGGAGCCATTTTCTTTTGATTTTGTTGTGACCTATGTTAATGTTGAATGTCTTTTTGCATGTTGATCTTTACATATATAGGATTGTGATCAGATTTCATTTCTATAGGACAATCTCTCACCTCTACTTTTGTTAACTTTGTCAAGAGATTCTGAGAACAAATAACATAATCTACCACACTTTGCCCATTGTAAGTTTGACACGTAATATTCTCTGAACTTGGCCATGTTTTTATACCATTGCATATAATCAAATCATACAAGCTGCATATCCCTAGCAATTCTGCCTCGTCTTGCATGATACCTCCTTTTGTGTCTTGAGAGTCTCTCTCCCATTTTTGATTCTATTCCTCTTCTAACCATAAAGGGTTGTCTTTTCCTCCCTCCTGATTCCTAAGGCATAGAGCTTGGCTATCTGTTGTTCTTGCGTAAAGTCTCCTATTACAAGGAGAAACAACAATAAGGGACAAGCTTGACAACTTCTGCCACTACCTCATATTCTAGAGAGTAATACATATTGCTGCCATACATATCAAAGCAATAATATTATATCATACAAAAAAAGGAGAGTAATAATATTACTAGTGGGGGCCAGCAATGTTGAAGCAAGGCCTTAAAGGGGAGACAAGAAGCTGATGTCATTAGCCATATGTCAGGGTTGTCTGCTACATAAATATGCCTTTGTAAGTGGTACTCATATAGTGTGAGTGGTATATGCTATTAGCGTGGAGGTCTCCTTTCTCCACCTTTCTCCTTTTGTGTTCCTCTGGGTCATCATCACCTCTCACGAATGCCTAGGATAGTCTCTATTTAGTTGCGCCTGATTTTTGGGAGGATGCCCCTACAGCTAAAGTCTGTCCTAAGTTCTTAGTGACCTCCTTAATGCATGACCTAAACTTGTTTGTCTAATGGCCACTAGAGGGATGGCTACACCTCCTATTGCTTGCACTATCGTTGTCTCAGATGCAGATGTCACCACTCGCTATTGGGCACAAGTCCTTGTGTGCATAGATTACTAAGATGGTCCTGCAACACTAGTGTATGGTGCTTGTTGTTGTGTGGCCTACACCATGGCAATTTGGGTGCCAAATGCCTTTGATTCTATTTCTTCTTCCTCTAAAGAGAGGATCTCTAGGTGCTCCTTGCTTTGTTGTGAGTTGTGGGAAGATGTTGGTATCCCAAACGTCATTCTTAGGGATGTCATTAGGTTTCTCCTTTGTGTGGCCTATCTCCTGGCAGAACTTCCACTAGGTCATGATCTTCTCCTTGCTCCATTGTTCTCACTTGACAGTAGACACCCAATCATTGATCATTTTGGGGTCATATTCCTTCACCTTTGTATAGAAGGTCTCATAAGGTTGCAAGGGCTGAACCAGTTGTGTGGCAGTGGGCCATGCATCAACAAACTTGTCGATATTTTCTTCCGCTAGGTTCCTTTTGGCCTCTATCTCTGGCAATTGTTCATTGGGGAACTTGGAAGATTCGCTACTCTTTATTTTCTTCAGCCATGCAACACACAACCTAGTGGGATCAAAATCCCAATGGTCATGAATCTTGTCCAACTACATTTCCCGCAACTTGACATCCAACACCACAAAACTTCTCGAGTATGGTGATGTCACAACATGTCTGTGGGAGGGTGTAGAATGTAGCTCTTTTTCTCTTGTATTGGAGATCCACAGGCACTCTAGAGCAAATACTTTGGGGGGAACAAGCCTAGGGAGGCTACGAATAGACCGATTGTACCCATAGACTCATATCACAATGTGGTCCATATCAAAGGACCAAGCTCCTTTATGAATGGACCACAAGGTGGTCACACTAACACAAGTCTTGGTTGGCCTACACATTTCTTCATTGGAAAGGAGGGAGAGAGAGTGGGCATTAGAAATTCTCCACAAAGGCATAGTAATCATTGCTTCTATGGAGGAGGGGAGTTCATATAGTGATTGGATCATAGCCTAGTGGCCCACGACAGATTTTTGCATCTATGTCCGAGTATAATTGATAGCACCGATGTAGGAGTATATGCACAAGGAGGGAGGGATACTTGAAGATCTTGGTGACTTCCAGATTTTGGAGTTGGGTGACTATTTGCTCCTCCAAGTGAAGTGAGAAATCCTACCATAGGGTATCCCTCGTGGGCATTCTATTTAGCATATATGCAACACCCAGTTGCTCTAGGAACATTGTCTTGTCATTTTGCATGCCTAGTAGATAGGCCACCATCCTACACATGTCCTGAGTGTCACTTTTGAAGTCATTGAGTGATAGCGAGAACTTGAAGGGAGCCATGAAGGCAAGCTGGGAGTATAGGTTGTTTGCAAAAGCCAACTTATCAAATATCTTCTTCCAAGCATTGGCTAAGGTATCGACGTTACATTTGAAGGAACCTAGGGGGACACCGAGCATTTTTCTTATCATTCCCGCCCAGATGACACATTTGAACTAGATGGCCTTACCTTTCCATTTAATGGTGTGAGAGGCAGGGTCAAATAATTTGGAGCATGCAATGATGATTTCTGGGCATGGCGCATAGTGGGGACAAGGAATTTGGGTAGGTGTTAATTCCATATCCTATTAGCATAGCCACCAGGCGCACGCATGAAGTGTTTTTGGAATGTAACCTTATGACAATGGAATGTGATGTGCCTAAGTGAGGTAGGGATGGTAAACAAGTGGACATCACAAATATGGTCTATATCATCATGGACTAATTCAAGCCTTGAATTGTAAGAACAGGGCACATGGTTACCTAGCTTAGCCACCACCTCATTTGGATACATGGTTGTGTAAGAGAGGTTGGCAAATCCAATGCCAAAATGAATCTTTCTCTTTCAAACAGTGGAGTCGAAATTGAAGTCTTCACCTACTTTTTCTTTTCTCGCTTCCTCATGATGGTGGACTATTGTTGGTTCTTCACTCTTTGCATAGTTTTGGTCTTTAGTGAAATCTTGCACGCGACTAGATGCTTCTAGTATTTGCAAGCTCTTAACAACTCTTAAGTTGTCTAGGATCGTTGGTTGCCAAATGGAAGAATGGCCTTAGGCACTTCTATTTATAGGTTTTTGAATTTGAGGATCCAACCATTTTGACAAGACATGTCATTGATTTGCCATGAAGGTAGCTAGATCGTGCCAATTCGGCAAATTTTGAATTGTCCCTTTATCATTGGCTATAGATGATAACATGGCATCTAGTTGTGGTTCATTGGCATAGGCATGGAGTTGTTGCATGTAGACCTGTGTGGTGTCAGCATGTGTCGAATTGATGTGACCAGTGAATTCCCTTGCATTCTGGTAGAGCATTGTTTCTTTTTGGAATGGACAGTTAGGATGCATTGATGAAGTTTGTCAGATGGTCAGCAAGACTTTTAGCCTTTTCTTGTGCTTAAAATTCTAGAAAGCAGCTAGAGCCATTGTATTAGGGTGATGCATCTAGATCAATGACTTGCACTAGGTTATTGGCCATATCACAGCTAAAGATATTTCTTTTCGGATGGACGATTATGATTAAAACATCTTGGGGATTGGATGGTCATTGGGATGTAACGTCCCCTTTTTTGTAATTTTTGCAATTTTTTAATTTTTTTTGTAATTTTTTGAATTTTGAAAACTAAACCAAACTGGAACAAATTAAAAATGAAAACGAAGAGCTGGAAACACTTAATCAAACCCTCAAACATTGATTAACAACTTCTTATATCAAATCTGAACCAAATCTTGACAATTATAATTGCTGATACAAACCTTAGATTACCCAAAACACTCAGATCTGAATCAAATATCAATTTAGAAACCCTCAGAAGGCTGATTATATTAATTTGCAACTGTTGGAAATGAATACAAATCTGGAAACATATTACAGATCTAAAAACAACAAATTTTACTCACAAAACCCTCCTTGGAATGGTACAGCTGTCTGATCCAACAAAAATAGTGAATTTGCAGACCTGTACGGAATAGTACAACTGCTGTATGAGGGTTGTATGGACATTGCAGGCCTCCAAACAGCCAACAAAAATTATTTTGAAACCTCCAAATGTTGGCGCCCCCACAAATGGGTCTAAAAGTGTTGATTGCCCCTCCAAAGTGATGGTACGACTCCTCTAAAGATTGTTGCAGACTTGTATAGCACCCTGGGACAGCAATAATGACTAGTACGGATGGATAAAATTCACTACCAACCTTGTATGGATCCTTCCTACTATTAGGGTGCCCAAACTTAGCCACAAATCCTCGAATAAATGTGGCGATCAGCTCTCCAAAATACGCACAACTACTAAAATTCTCCCTGGATGTTGATTGCTGTCCACTATGGCATCCAATCCAACATTAAATGTTGATGATTGGCCATCCAAAAATATAGAAAATCACTTGTATTCTAGTGCCTAGGGTTTGAGGGCAAAATGGATGTTGACAATAAATCTTCCCTTCATTATGGTGCCTCAAATCTAGCCCAAATTAGTAATGCACAGCAGCAATAAATTCTGAAATCCCAACAATAAAACCCTCCAAAAATCATGAACAATAATTTGCTTGCATATCCAAATCAATAGAACCCTGAAATTTGCACAAATTTCTAAATTAGCTCAACATGCAAACCCTAGGTGGAATTTGCTAATGTTAACAATGAGGGTTTTTGTCCTTACCTTCAGAAAACAAGAGCCAAGAGGGTTTTCATCCTTCTGGATTGCTGAAAACAGCCATGTAATGTCCCCTTTTTCCAAGTGATCACCCATTGGAGTCAGCTAGCCTATTTTATTCCTGTGGGCTAGGTCGAAGAAGCAAGGGAATATTCAGATTAGTTAAATAATATATTTAACTAACTTTGTCAGGCTAAATGATGATGGAAAATGACTTGATATTTTTGTGAGCCATGTGATAAAATAAAATAAATTAAATAAAATTGCCCAAGAGGTGGATGACCTAGGGAGACGTCTAAAAATGTAATATCTAGTGCCAAAAGAGGTTCGCTCCTCTTGGAGAAAATAATAAAAATAAAATAAGAATATTTTATTTATTTTTGGCGCCTAGCATGAGGTTGGCCAAGTTGGGAGAAGAAAAACAAAATAAAATAAAATATATTGCCAAGAAGAGGTCGGCTAGGGCTGGACTTAGAGGAAATTTGGTTATAAATACAAGGTCTTTTGAAGTCATTTCATCATCCATTCATTATCATTTCTCATGGAGATTTTCTCATTTGGCTGCAACATTTGTTGGGCTTTATTCCAAGGACAAAAACCCTTGTGACTATCGGTGAGTTGGACAAAAACCTAGCTCATCTTGAGCTGGACTCATCACAGAGTTCAATTTGTACTTCATTGGAGACTTGGAGCTTGAAGCATATTCAGATTGTCAGATCAGCATTGGAGCATTATTCTTTGTGGCATTTTGTGTTGACATTGCACTAAGGTTTTACCCTAGATTGGAGCGCCACCTTTGGAGGAGGGTGATTTGGCTTGTGTGAGGTGATTTCATCATTTGGAGGTTTTCCAAACCCTAAACCTAGCAGCCGCCATCATCCTTGCAAGCACCACCATTTTTGGAGGGTTTGTTGTGCATCATTCTTCATCATTTGCTATGTACAAACCTAGGGTTTATATCTGATTTGGACAGCAGCATTCTGGGCCATGTTTGATCATTTTTTAGCCCATGATTTGATGTAAATTTCAGTCATCATATTCTGATTTGTAAGAGCAGAGTTATATTCAGAAAATCAAATTTATGTGTTGCATTTGGATGGCTATATCTTGTGTATTTCATGGTGGAATTCATGTTTGATGTTATCAACATTTAGTAGCATGATTTGGCATGTTTATTTGGCATTATTGGGAGTTGTATGTTTGCTGCTATATTTGTTTTGCAAATCAGACATAAAAATCAGAATTCAGAAATTAGGGTTTGGGCAGAAAAAATAAATCAAAACTCTAGGGCAGATCCAATTAGGGATTTTACAAGCCAAGGGTTTTCGTCCTTTGTAATTGTAATGTCCCCATTTCCCGAGTGATCTCCTATTGGAGTTGGCTAGCCTATCCTATTCCCATAGGCTAAGTTGGAGGGCTAAGGGAATGACCTAATTGATTAAATAATCTATTTAATCAATTATCTAGGGCAAATTAATGATGAGAGATGACTTTATATATTTTTGTGAGTCTATTGGTGAAGTCAAAACAAATAAAATAATTTGCCCTAATGATGAGCGACCAAGGAGAAGAATGAAAGAAGAAGAAAATAGATGGAAATGCCTTTGGAGATTTTAAGGAAAAATAAGAATAAATTAAGATAAATTCCCTTTGTGGTGGACGACCTAATTGAAGGTCAAAAACATGACATATGAGATGCCTAGGGTTCGCTCCTCTTGGAGGATGGAAAGATAAATAAGAAAAATAAAATACCTTGTCTAGGTTGGCCAAGGCGGAGAAAAGAATACAAAATAAATATTTTATTTGTGCATTTGGGCGCCTAGAGGGAGGTCGGCCCTATGAGAGGAGAAAAAGGAAAATAAAACGAAGTTTTCAAGAGGAGGTCGGCCAGCTTGAGGAGGGAAAAGAATTATGTATATATACAAGGTCATTTAGAGGCTTTTCCATCATCATACACATCATATTCTTTTGAGTTTATACTCTTGGCTGCAACTTAGGTTGAGCTTTCATTCCAAGGACGAAAACCCTTGTGAATGTGGTGAGTTGGATGAAACCCTAGCTCATCATTGTGGAGGATTCATCACGGAGTCCTATTTGTGCTTCATTGGCGACATTTGGAGAAGAAGAGCATCATTGCAAATTCAGATTTGAAGATCAGTTTTGGAGCAGCACTTTGGTGGCATTTTGTGAGCATCTTGCATTAGGGTTAGCCCTAATATTGAGCGCCACTTTTGGAGCAGACTTGTGCGCCCATTTTGGAGGGCGATTTTGGCTTGTTTTGTGTAATGTCCCCATTTTCGGAGTGATCACCTAGTGGAGTTGGCTAGCCTATTTCCATTCATGTAGGCTCAGGGAATGACCTATTTGGTGAGTTTTCGCACTTAGCCAATTTTGTAGGGCAAATTTGTAATGTCCCCATTTTTGCAATGGTCGCCATTGGAGGATAGAGGAGTTGGTTTTCACTCTCCAAGATGTTTGAATGGTGTAGATATGTTTCTTTCATTGAATATGTTCCTCTCACTATGGGAACACATCATATTGAGGTATTCTCCTAATGTTGATGATATGACTCTCTTCATTTACTATCACAATTCTACCAGGAAGCCAACCACTTGGAGGAGTCACAAATATGGAGAATTGCTATTGAGTGTGGAGAAAGGTAACATTGTTTTGTGTGGATGCCATTTAGACATAAGGGATGCTTCCGTTCATGCCAAAAGAAGTATAAGGGAGCATTGTATACAAGTCTATTTGAGGATTGAGCACTACTCCTTGGGCGCTTGGAAGATAGCTTGGAGAAAGGACAAAAGACAAATCCACATATTCAATTTGAATTCCTTGGCGCCTAGAGTACATCTGCCGAGGCCGGCCTGGGAAAAAGGCAAGCAAACTTCCTATTTGGGTGCCAAGGCTTGCACAGGGTAGGTCGGCATGCATTATGAAGAAATTAATAAATAAAAAGAAACATTTTATGCTAGGTCGGCCAGAAATAAAGGGAGTTAAGTCATGTATTAATAGAAGACCATTTGGTGGCATTTGCATCATCAATCACTCGTTAATTCAATCAGCTTTGGGAGTTTATCTCATAAGAAGGTTTGAGGCGAAAATCTCAAGCCTTGGGAGGAGTTGGACGAAACCCTAGCTTCTTCTCTTGGAGGATTCCATAACGAGAGTTCACTTGCACTTCATGGATTGTGGAGCAGAATTTTATATCTGATTTGGAAAGCATTTTCAGGCTCTTCTTTGGTGTGATATTGCTTATCTTTGTGGAGAAGTCAGCCAAGCTTTGGAGCGCCTTCATTAGAGGAGAGCGCCATGTTTTGAGATGGTTTTGTGCAAGGTTTAATGCTGATCTAGGGTTTGAGCAGAACAGATTTATTGCAGCAACAGAACAGCCTTTTTTCCTTCATGTTAGGAGGTTAGATTGCATTGTTTTCAATATTAAGTTTAGGCAGAACTTGCTGGGTTTGTTCCTCATGCATGCCCATATCCATCATTGTATTTGAAGGCCCTTTGTAATCAGATTATTGCAGCAGACTTATTTATTTATTTCAGTCATGTATGTTGGTCAAATGAAGATAATTTGTTGATCATATGTTGATGAAATGCAAGCACAATATTGTTGATCATGTGTATGGTGAAATAATGATATTTTAAGATGTTTTATGGGTCGCCCTAGTTGTTATTTCAAGTCTGATTTTTACTTCTGAAGTCAGGGTTTGAGCACAAAATTGAAGTGCAGAAATTAGGGCAGAATTCAAATTAGGGTAAATCAGAAAATTCTAAGCAAGGTTTCATTTAGAAAGCCCGTAAATCCAAAATAGCCAAAAATATCCCCATTTGGGATATTACAAAATTGATTATGAAAGATGACTTGGCATAATTTTGTGGTATTTTTGATAAAGTCAACATTAATGAAATAAATTGCCCTAAGGTGAAGCGACCCAATTGGAGAATGGAAAATGAAGGAAAATATGGAAAAATGTCTTGGAAGAAAATAACAATAATTTATATGATTTTTCCTTGTGGAAGATGACTTCATGTGAGGTCAAAATATGTTTTATCATGTGCCCAAGTGGTTCGCCCTTGGAGGAAGGAAAGATGGAAAATAATAAAAAATAAAGTGTTTTCCTTGTGGTTTGGGCGCCCAAGAGGAGGTCGGCCCTGGGAGAGGGAAATAAAGTGAAATAAAATAAGAAATACCAAAGCTAGGTCGGCCTTGAGGAAGGAGTGAAAAAAGCATGTATAAATATAAGTTGTTTGAAGGCATTTCCATCATCATTCATTCACATTCCTTTTATTTGAGATTATCGCTCTTGGCTGCAATCTTTGATTCAACACCTTCCTAGGACGAAAACCATAAGGAAGATAAGTGGATTGGATGAAAACCCAATCACACTTTGGAGGTGGATTCATACGGAGTTCACAATTGCACTTCATTGAAGACTTGTGGAGGAGAAGAGCAGATTTGCATATTCAGATTTTAGATCAGCATTGGAGGAGATTTCATTGTGGCATTTGTGCATCATTGGAGCTAGGGTTTTTACCCTAGATTTGTGTGCCACCTTTGGAGGTTCATGTTCGTGGCATTTTGTATGCATTTTGCATTACGGTTCGCCCTAATTTCTAGCGCCATTTTGGAGCAAATCTAAGCATCCATTTTTGAGGGCGAATTTGGCATGTTTTGGAGCAGCAAACCCTAGGCGCACATCATGGAGATTTCACCCAGCTAGGGTTGATATTTTGTCAACTATTTTGCTTGTAACTGGTATGTACAATCATACTTATTTGGTCTAAATTATAGTGCAGAATTTCTGGGCATTGTTGTCATGTTTGAGCCCAAGAAATTGATGTAATTTCCAATCAGCATATTCATTTGGAGCAGCAGACTTATTTAAGCAGAAATTAGATTTGTTTGGCACATGTTTGGCCTTTGGATGATTGATTTTCATAGTAGATATCTTTGTCAATGATTATACATGTTTGGTATACATTTTATGATGTTTGGAGCATACTTATTGGCTGCCGATGAATGTTTGTAATTCTGAAAATAAAATCAGAAAATCAGAGCAGAATTCTAGGGTTTCAGTAGAAAACTAAAAGTGCAGAAAACTAGGGCAGAATTCAGAATTTTAGGGCAGATCCCATTGGGGATATTACATTTTGGAGAATTTTAGGCGCACTTCATGGAGAATTCACCCAGCTAGGGTTGATCATTTGTCATCTATTTTGCATGTATTTGGTACATACAATCATTATGATATTTTATTTCAGGTTTAACTGCGTAGTTTTTGAGTCGAACACATGACCCATATTTCATGAGTAGTGGTTCACATGAACCCATCTCTCATGTTAATAAATGGTCCACTTAGCACCCATTGCATCTAGGTGATGCACACAGGGGTGAAGCATTGGGACTTCTCGGGAGGTCACCCATCCCAGTACTACTCCGACTCTAGCACGCTTACTATGAAAATCAATCATCCAAAGGCCAAATGGGGTAGCAAGCTAAGTGGGTTTGACCTTGGGGGAAACTCCATGGTTAAGCGCACTTGAGTCGGAGTAGTACTGGGATGGGTGACCTCTCAGGAAGTCCCGATGTTTCACCCCTGTGTGCATCACCTCGATGCAATGAGTGCTAAGTGGACCATTTATTAACATGAGAGATGGGTTCATGTGAACCACTACTCATGAAATATGGGTCATGTGTTTGACTCAAAAACTACGCAGTTAAACCTGAAATAAAATATCATAATTTGACATGTTGCGAAAAAACCTCCTACTTATCAATGTACAATCATACTTTATAAGTCTGATTTGTAGTGCAGAAATCTGGGCATTGTTTGTCATGTTTGTGCCCTAGAATTTATTGTAAAAATCAGATCAGAGTATTCAGATTTGTAGCAGCAGAGTTTTCTACAGAAAATCAGATTTGGTTGCTGCATTTGGATGCCCTACATTGTGTATTTCATGGTGTAATTCATGTTTGTTGTGAATATCATTTGATACCATCAATTGCTGTGCTCGTTTGTCATGTTTGGGCATATATATGTTCGTTGTAATAATTTGTTTAAGATCAGAAAATATAAATCAGAATTCAGAAAATTAGGGTTTTGAGCATTAAAACTGAAGAGCAGAAAATTAGGGCACAATTCAGAAATTTATTTTCAGAATTTTAGGGTAGATCCCATTGGGGATATTATAGTATTGTCCCCATTTTCTGAGTGATCACCTAATGGAGTTGGTTAGCCTATCCTATTCCTGTAGGCTAAGCCGGAGGGCTAAGGGAATGACCTAATTGATTAAATATCATATTTAGTCAATTTTATTAGGGCAAATTGATGATGGGAAATGACTTTGGATATTTTTGTAATGCCATGGAAAAGATAAAATAAATCAAAATAATTTACTTTTGAGGTGGACGACCTAGGGAGAGGTCAAAAAGTAAATTAACATGTGCCAAAAAGGGTTTGCCCAAGGTCAGCCATATTGGGAGAAGAAAAAGAAAATAAAATAAATATTTTTCCAAGATGAGGTCGGCTAGATTTGGAGGGAAAAGATGGCTATAAATATAAGGTCATTTGATCATCCATTCATATCATATTCCTTTGGAGATTCTTCTATTTGGCTGCAACTTTTGCTGAGCTATATTCCAAGGACAAAAACCCTTGCGAATATGGTGAGTTGGATGAAAACCTAGCTCATCTTGTGGACTCATAACGGAGTTCTATTTGCACTTCATTTGAGACATTTGGAGATTTGGAGCATCATTGCATATTCAGATTTGCAGATCAGATTTGGAGGAGCACTTCTTTGTGGCTTTTGTGTTCATTTTGCACTAGGGTTTTTCCCTAGACTTGAGTGCCACCTTTAGAGGAGGGCGATTTGGCTTGGAGAGTAGCGATTTCACTATTTGGAGGGTTTTCCAAACCCTAACTTGCAGCCGCTATCATTCCTTGTGAGCGCCGCCCTTTGGAGGGTTTGTTTGGGCTTCATTCGCCATATTTTGGTATGTACAAACCTAGGGTTTAGAGCAGATTTAGACAGCAGCTTTCGGGCCATGTCTGATCATGTTTAGCCCATGCTTGTGATGTAATTTTCAGTCATTATACTCAGATCTGTAACAGCAGAAGTTATCTTCAGATGGTTGCCATATGTTGTGTATTTCATGGTGGATTTCATGTTTGATATGAATATCAATTGGTAGCATCATTTGGCATTTTTATTTGTCATATTTTGGCACTTGTATATTCACTATCATAATTGTTTGAAATCAGAAAAATAAAATCAAAATTCTGACTTAGGGTTTGAGCAGAAATAAAAATCAGAAGTTTAGAGCAGATCCCATTGGGGATATTACATGCTTGGATGCCAAACTCGAAAGCAAAAGCTCACAATGAAAACGCAAAATAAAATCTCGATGCCAAAAAGGAAGCCAACACCCGTTTTAAACATTTCCAAATCGAGCCCTTGATTAAATTTCGCTCCAAGTAGTATTTAAAAATATTTTTTATTTTAATATTAGCGTTTAAAAACACTTTTTAATTTAATAATAATATTATTTAAGTTGCCCTTTAAATTAGAAATTACCTGGCCAACTTAAAAATGATTTCCCTTGCTTTACCCTTTAACCTATAGGAAATGAGAATAGGCTAGAGGCCTTCTCCATGGCTTTATTTCTGAAAAGGGGGCATGACACGGGACTTTTCTCAACAACTCCTAAAAGCCTTTTGTAGGATTAGTGGCTACTGCTGGATCAATACCGATGTGGCAAGATCGACATCCTGCGTTCTTTCTTGGTGAAAGCTTGCTATTATGCTCAGTTTTATGCTAGATAAGAGATTTCATTCCTTGATTTGGGTTTAAGGGTAGAGGACGGCAAAGAGGTAGAATGACATAATGGGTTGATCAATCATTTATCTCAAAATTTCAAAAAATTCAAATGGACGCAGGAGGACGGGATATATATAGAGGCAACATTGCAGCATGGCTGCAATTTACTAGGGAATTAAAACTATACTCAGTGAAAGCTTGCTATTGTGCTCATTTTTATTTGTGGGATGTAATCCATATAATTTTATATTATGTTAATATTCATGCAACCAATGTATTTTGTTATTCAATTATTGGATAAAGGTAGTAAGTTAGTAAATAGTTAGAAAAAGTGAACCCAATGGTCATGATCTAACCAACAACCATTGTATCTTTAAAGCAAAAATAAAAGCATCCTCCCAAGACTGCACATATATCAAGCTAAAGCAAATTCTGGGCATGTACTGATAAGAAACTAAGCAACTATTCTAATCCTATGATACAAAAATGGATGTAGGATTGTGAGCAGAGAAGATGCTGAATAGAAGAAAAAAGGAAAGGAAGATTACATCTATATCATTTTTCATCAACATAAAAGCTTCTCCTCAAATTGGAAATATTAAACATGGGAACATGTTCTTTAAGATGGAATTATACTGAATGAATACAAATATGATGCATGAATATTAAGAATCAAAGAAGTATTGAATATGAATATGAAAAAGAAAGAAAATCTAACACTACTTTGCATACAAAATTATAAGAGCAATAAAGGTTCTTACTTCTCTGCACTCCAGAATGCTCGAGGCACCATGTGAGAAGTTCTTCACCACATATATCCCCTCCAGAAAGCGTAACTGTGCCAGAATCTTTGCCAATGCTCTCCAAGTTTCCACGGACAATAAATATCATCTTATCAATTGGATGGCCTATACGAAGGATTTCACTTTCACCTATGTAAAGACGCTGCCTTAAACGTTCACAAAAAGCATCCAAAACTTGTTCATCCATGACAGTGAAAATGCGCACCTGTCATAAACAAATCAAAGTAATGCATCTGTGATTTTCAGAATGAAAGCAGATGCTTGTGTTTTGAAATAAGAACTATAATGTGGTGTAATGCACATGGAGATCAGGTTGCACAGTTGAAATAGCTGGTCATGCTTTACATGATAAAGACGATACATTTTGGCAAGGTATGTACATAGGATTTAGATAAAACAATGAATCCACTCCACCTAGGAATGTAACAATATGGAAAATAGACTTCCCTCTTCTGCCACATATATAGCAAGGATAATGGGTGTACTTGAGACAATATTTATAAACAAATCAGTAAAAATATATATCCAATCTCTATGGCTTACCTCAAAGATCACCTTGATGAAACATTGCAACTTACATGCAAACAGAATTTATTGGCTACTTTGAAGCAAATTAATATACATATTTGAGATTTAAGATATCTAACATGTAGCTTTCTAGAAGGTTATTTACAGAAACAAAAATAATGGCTTAAGCTTTATTGGAATGTGTTCAAAACTCAAGTAACAATCATATGCAGCATGTTCCCTTAATTGCATGACGAGTAAAGAGATCATAGAGTAAGCTTCAATTTATATTTAAAAAACATTTGGAAACATTGCAACTTACATACAAACAGAATTTATTGGCTACTTTGAAGCAAATTAGTATACATATTTGAGATCTAAGATATCTAACATGTAGCTTTCTAGAAGGTTATTTACAGAAACAAAAATAATGGCTTAAGCTTTATTGGAATGTGTTCAAAAATCAAATAAAAATCATATGCAGCATGTCCCCTTAATTGCATGACCAGTAAAGAGATCATAGAGTAAGCTTCAATTTATATTTGAAAACATTTGGAAACACAATTAAAAGTGAAAATACTAATCGGGGGCTTGAAGGGAAAATGCTTGAGAGTGCCATAAAAAGCTTGTAACTTACAAGCTAACCCAATGCAAGTCAGAACACAATTCATAAATAAAATGAAGCTTTGGATTCGAGAGAACTGTCATAGACAGTCCTCGGAGTTGAAACTACCTTGGGGCAACAAAAAACTCTTTATAGCTAGATGATGCTACCCTGAATATCCTGTGGTTTAGTGTGGTGCCCTCAAAGTTGTTTAGCAAACAGTATTTTAGAGAGAGAGAGAGAGGTCTATCCAGGACCTGGAACTAAAAAGGGCAAATGTTTTATAAGTTATAACTTATAACCATTGAATAAGCCTCTATAAATTATAGCGTTTTATATTTTACAATCTACAATAAACAAGGGCTTAGCCCTTGTATCCTTGAACCTGTATATGACATTAGCTTAATCTTTGTACAACCCACTTGAGTCCATAAGAAAATTCTGAACAATTGCCTAAACATGTTTTAGACAACAGCTAAAGGCAGTGATATCAACGCAATATTGAATAAGGCCTCTGATGTTTGAGATATGTTTGATGGTTAGAATAACAAAATGCCCAACGGTAGGTGATTATCCACAGAAGCCATCTAATACAATGGAACTAAATCCATTTGAAACTAAAATCACTTTTGACTCTTCAAAATGTTTCTTTATTTTTTGGAGAAATTTTCCCCGAACAATAAATTTTGATTTCCTTTTTATTCCTTTTCTTTTGGAGAAAAAATGTCTAATGTTGTTAATGCCTCTGCTATTGTGGATTTATCTTCAGCTTAGATGTTGCAACTAATACAATGAAACTAAACCACTGAATAAGTTATAACCATTAAATAAGCCTCTATAAGTTATAACGTTTTATATTTTACAATCTATAATAAACAAGGGCTTAGCCCTTGTATCCTTGAACCTGTATATGAGATTAGCATAATCTTTGTACAACCCACTTGAATCCATAAGGAAATTCTGAACAATTGCCTAAACATGTTTTAGACAACAGCTAAAGGCAGTGATATCAACACAACATTGAATAAGGCCTCTGACGTTTGAGATATGCTTGATGATTAGAATAACAAAATGGTCAACGGTAGGTGATTATCCACAGAAGCTGTAAGATCCCTAATCAAATCTGCCCTAAAACTCTGATTTTTTTGGGTCAAACCCTAGGCATGAAATCTGATTTTTTTGTTTCAGAATTGTAAATGGCTTTGGACAGCGAATATATGTATGCCAATCGCTCAAATATAAATGTCATTCATGAACCTTTGTGAAGATAACATCATGTAATATCCCTTTTTTTTGGGGCATAAGCTTTTGTGCGCATTTTGGCTTGTTCTTAGTCCCTTGGTGGCTATCCGACATGTTTGGGAGAACTCCAATGTTCTTGGAGTGGACACAGATCAATTTATAGAGCATTTGGTTATGGCTTTGAGCTCAAATGGTGTTTATAATCATTGTGATGCTTTTTGATGTTTGATCGGGTTCTCGGTTTGCTCTCCAAGATTCTTGGAGAAGCCGTCTATTTTTGGAAAGTTGCCCGGAAGGCATCATTCATCTTTCCAAACATCATGGAGTATGTTGGTATGCTTAATTTTGCAGTTTGGTGATGTTTGGGATTTTCCGCAAAATAGTGTTATTTAATGAGCTATTTTAATTATTATTTTCACTTATGCTCCTAGGGGTGAAAATAATTAATAAAAATATAAGTGTTATAGCTCGTTGGAAAGAGGAAGAAAAGTTTTAAATCATGGATGCATCATTTTGGGGCCTTGCGAAGCAGATATTTCCTTTATTTTGATAAAGGGGTCTTTAAAGCTAAAAAGAGCTTTTAATTAAAATGGTGACTTTAAGTTGTGCACACATAATGAATTATTTTATATTGCTTGAGGAGAAATATGAAGGGATAAAGGAAATAATATTTTATTTCCCTCAAAAAAGTTATAAAAAGAGGAGTTGGGCTCATTGTTTGGACATGCTTGGTTTTGATATTGTTACTCTGCCGGATTGAACCTGTGAGTTCTTCCATATTCTCTTGAGGACGAAAACCCTCTTATAGAATGCTCTTGAGGACGAAAACCCTCTTGAGGTTTGGTGTGATTTCATACACGAATCACCATTGTGCTGAAGACGGAGATTGGAGCAAGCTCATACAGAGTTTGTCATTGTGCTTTCATGGAGTCTGTTATATTCTGGTTTGATGTTGATTGTTAGAGGTTTTGATGGTATTATGGATTGATTTGATTGAGTTTTCTGATATATCTTTTGGAGTTGTAAATAAGATTGCAGATGCATTCAACATATAGATGCCGTACAGTTTTATGAAGGCAAATGGAATTGCATGGATGAGTTTTTGAATACCTATATTGCTGGTTGTGTTTGGAAACCCTTCTGATTTGTGGAACATCATGGTCTGAGCATTCATTATTGAGTTGTTATTTTTGATGGTGAAGTTTCCCATTGTTGGCTGTACAACAGTTGTACCAGTCATAGAAGGGTAATTTTGGCTTGTTATAAATCATGTTTATTGGAGCTAATATGCTTGGATATCAATTGTTATATGCAAGCATGCATTTCTATCTAATTCTTGTACATTTCTGGGCAGTTCTAAATGAGAACTGAAGTAAATATACCTTTCAGTGCCGTACTATGCATGAAGGGTGATTTGCCATGGGAAATTTCTGTTGTATGCTTTGATCAAACACATGTTTGGATATCCATTGTTGTGGTTGGGTGCTGATATTACTTGTTTCTGCAGTGTTTTGGAGGGATGTTCTTCATTATTTTTGGCCTGTTTGTACTATTAGACCCTTGACGCCGTACAACAGTACATATGGGGTTTTGTTTTGCAAAGTTAAATCTGATTATTGAATGCAGGGTCAGTCTTTGAGGTCTGAAATATATATTTAATTCATAACTGCAGAGTTGAAAGTGAACAGATGTATTCCACATAGCATTTTTGGTGTCTTCAATTTTGGGCTGGTTCGTCATTACAGCAAGGTACAGGACAGAAGATTCATGACATTGCCTTTATCAATCTGTTTCAGATAACCTTCAAACAAGACTGAGATTTCAGTATGGTCTATGATTGACATTGTTATCAGCTGGGTGATCAGATTTTCATGGATATGTTTGACATTGTTCCATGCTGCAGGATATCTCCATGATTCAAAATCTTCAATGGCACTTGCTCAATAACCTAGCTTATATTTCTGATTTAGAGTTGCATTATTTTAGACATTGTAATTACATCTTTATGTTGCAAACTCACTAAAGAACCCCTGGATGGTTTACCGCCAGTGTGGGCAAAAGAACTCTTATCTTTCTTGTTTACCTCACCCACTAAATAAGTGGAGTATTCCCACTGAATAAGTGGATGGCTATGTAATCTTTCTTTCTTGTTCTTTACCCACTGAAAGTGGTGAATTCCCACAGCTTGTGGATGCCTGCCGCAGCGGATGAATTGTATTTTCATTGTTGCATAATTGCTTAGTGTAAGTTAATCACCGTATGCTCTCACCTTGCCCATTCTGGGATCTGGGTGATCAGAAAGTGAGGCAATTAGTTGATTATGCATTGTGCTAACACTGTTTATCATCATTTCTCTATTTTGGGAAAAAATTTGGGGTTGTATATTACACATCAACCATATATTCTACCACATAATATGACCATTCTAATGCAAACAAAATGACATAAAGTTCTGATTTCTGAGTATGAATAACCGCTGCTACAGATCAGATTACTCAGAATTGAAATCACATCAAGTTTCAAGGCTCAAACATGCCCAAATGTAACTCAGATCTCTGCTGTTACAAAGCAGACCTTTACATTGATAAACAAAGGTGTCTACATACCAAAATGATGGAGAATGGTGTCTTCACTTCAAACCCTAGATGGGTGGACTGGTTTGGCACTTGATCATACACCCATGAGACTCAAAAGGACCCACGATTCCTCCTCGAAGCCTCCAAGCTAGGCGGCGCTCCCTTGAAGATGGAAAATGGCATGTAAATTGATGGGCGGCGGCTAGGGTTTGTCTTCAAATGCTCCACAAACATGAAATCGCCTCCCTTGGAGATGGCGTTCACCCTAGGGTAAAAACCTAGCAATAATCTTCAATCAAATCCTTCAAAAGATGGCGCTCCAATCTAATATAAAATCTTATTATAACTCTCAATCTCCAAAATTGTATTTGACCACAAATCTCGCAATTTTGGCCCTAGGTCTCCTCCACTCCAATCTGCAGAAATAAATGTCTTTGAAGCTCAATCCTCTCCTTCGAATCACCAATGAAGTGCAAATGTGAATTCCGTAATGAATCCACCTCAAGATGGAATTGGGTTTTCGTCCAATCCACCAATATTCCTAAGGGTTTTCGTCCTTGGAATATGTTGAACCTAAGTTGTAGCCACAAGAGAAGATCTCCAATGCAAATGACAAGATATGAATGATGCAAATGACTTGCTTTTTTCCCTTCTTTCATAGCCACCAAATAAACCTCCTCTTGGCCGACCTCCTTTTGGCAATTCACTTTATTTTATTTTGTTTTCTCTATCAAGTGGCTCACTTTTAATATAAAGTCATTTTATTTATAAATAGGTCCAAATTAATTAATTAAATATAAATAGTCCAAAATTGACTTAGGATTAATTAGTATTTAATTAATTAGATTATTCCCTTGCATTCCTGACTTAGCCTACGGGAATAAAATAGGCTAGCTGACTCCATTGGGTGATCACTCGGAAAAATTATATTTTATTCTTTCTTCCTATTTCTAATTTTCTTTTTTAACCTCACTTGTAATATCCCTAACCAGATCTGCCCTAGAATTCTGATTTTCTGCCCTAATTTTCTGATTTCTTTTTTTTGCTCAAACCCTAATCTGAATTCTAATTTTTATTTCTGAAGTAAACATAATCATGGGCAGCGAATATACATGTGCCAAACACTCAAATAAACATCCCAAACATGTGTGCTTATGAAGACAACATCAAACATGAATCCAACCATCCAAATGCCAAACATGTGACAAATAAATCTGATTTATGAATGTAGAAGTCTGCTGCTACAAATATGAATATTCTGAATTGAATTTACCATAAATTCATGGGCTCAAACATGCCAAACATAGCCCAGATTTCTGCTCATACAAATCAGACCTAAAATAGGTTTATACATACTACAAAATGGCAAAAATGACATCAAAACATCAAACCCTAGATGGGTGAATGCTCCATGGTAGGCACTTAGGGTTTTATGCTCCAAAATTGTGAAATCACCCTCCTTGGGAAGTGGCTTATGAATTAAAATTGTGTACTTAATTTCACTTTGTACTTGTAGGTTGCTTATGAATGCAAGTGATAGGGTAAGAATAGTGTTGAAGACCAAAGAAATGAATGGAAAAAATATGGCTGCTCTATTCTTTCCGACGGGTGGACGGATGGTAAAAGTTGCACCATCATTAATCTTTTGGTAGCTTGCAAGAATGAAGTGGTGTTCTTGAAATCAGTGGATGCCTCCAACATAGTGAAAAATGCAGAAAATTTGGCTAAAATGTTGGAGCAAGTTTGCATGGAGGTTGGGATTGAAAATGTTGTGCAAGTAATTACTGACAATGTAGCAACATATGTGGCAGCTGGTAGAATCCTCCAAGATAGACACCACACAATTTTTTGGACACCTTGTGCAGCACATGTCCTTGACCTTCTTTTGGAGGGCATAGGCAAGCTTGATTGGGTCACACCAATTGTAGAGGATGCAAGGAGGATCACAAAATTTATCTACAATCACCCTTGGGTTCTTCAGTTGATGAGGGATCACACCCAAGGGAAAGAGTTGGTGAGATCCAGTGTGACAAGGTTTGCAACGGTTTTGTTAACGTTGCAAAGCATTCTTGGTTCATTGACGCCTTTGAAACAAATGTTTGTGAGCCCACAATGGACAGAGTCATCTTATGCGAAGAAGCCAGAAGGAGAGAGGGTTGCATGCATAGTCTTCGACAAACTATTTGAAAAAAGAGCTACAGAGATTGTGAAGGTAACTTCAAAACTTTGAATTTAAATTCAAATTGAATATTTATTTATTTTTAATGTCTTTCATTGTAAATTTTTAACTTTAATCTTTTTGCATTTTTATATTGTAGGTGTCGGAGCCCTTGGTTAGAGTCCTCCGCTTGGTAGATGGGGATAAAACCCCAATGGGGTATCTTTATGAGGCCATGGATAGAGCCAAGGAGGCTATAAGAAATTATTATAAGGGGGACAACCTCAAATTTGATCCCATATGGGAGATTATTGATAGGAGGTGGAATAATCAACTCCACCAACCCATCCATGCAATAGGGTACTTTTTGAACCCATGTTTCTTCCATTTAGGCACCTTCTCAGATCCTAGTGGAGAGGTTATGGAGGGCCTCACTTCTTGCATTCAGAGGACGACACCCCAGGCTGAGGTGGCAGACCTCATTGTTGATGAATTGCAAGCTTATAGGGAAAGAAGGGGTAGGCTCTTTCCTTCAGACATGGCTACACGAGCAATAAACAATCAGTCACCAGGTATAAAATTTCAAATTTACAAGTTACAAACTTACAAAGTTACAAGTTTACAACTATTGATAATTTGATATTTAATATGTTATGAACTTTTGACTTTCCTTTCTAAGTTTCCAACTCTTCAATATTTTTTTTTGTAGAGGTTTGGTGGACAAATTGGGGGTGGAAATACCCCAAATCTCCAAAGATTTGCCCTCCATGTCTTATGCCAACCGTGTAGCTCATCCAACTGTGAGCGCAATTGGAGCTTATTTCAGGCCATCCACACGAAGAGGAACAAGATAGCTCAAAAATGTCTCAATCACCTTGTCTATGTGCAATATAATCTTCGACTGCGCACAAGAAGGGTAGAGGAAATATTAGATGATCCAATTGATTTGGATGAGATAGATCCTTACAGTGATTGGACAGGGCGGGATGAGCAGCCTTCATTGTTTTCCAAGGATGAGATCTATGATTTGGAGAGACAGGGAATGGATGAGGGGGTGGAATCGGTGGATTGGGATTCTCATTGGATGACATTGAGGATGACGAGGATGAGGAGGATGAGGAGGAGAAAATGCCACCACTACAAGTACCACTACCAGCATCTACATCCAGGATGGAGGTTGAACCACGGTTTGTCATGCTGAGGATGGAGGAGCCACAGCAGATTCCTAGGACTAGACCCTCTAGTTCTACCACTCCCGTAGTTTCCACTAGACTTGGTAAGAGGAAGATGTAGCATTTAGTATTTACTTTTAGTTTTACAAAAACAATTTGCTATTTTCATTTTGTTTCAAACTATCAGTATCAGCGCATTCCACATGAGGATGGCATTTTGTACCCAATTTGCTTTGAAATCAATCAAATACAACTAGACTCAGCTTGATTCTCATTTATTGACTCATTGGATGCATCTTATCATTGAATTTTGCAAAAAAAATGCGTTTTTAATGAAATTTAATCAATTTTTAAGTTGCTGAGTTTTTGCTGAGTTTTTGCTGAGTTTTTGGCGAGTCGAGTTTTTCAGGCTTGCCGAGTTTTCATTTTGGCGAGTTTTTCAACTATGGGTTGAAATATGACTCACAATCGAGAAATGACAAGGTTTTGGCTTAAAACTTGACACAATAGGCAAAAACTTGTATGGGTACAAGTTACAACAATGTGGTCATGATTGATAGTGATGCCTATGTTAGTATGAAATGCTTCTCAAATATTTTAGGTCACATCATTTGATATCTCATTGTCTGTGGCTGCTTTTGCATAGTCCACCTTTGCATATCAAGACCATAATCACAATTTGGTATTTTCGATTCTTGGTGGCTTTGAAAATGGCCTTCTTATTTCTAGATGCCATCTTTGCTTGGTTGACAAATGACATAGATAATATGAAGATGCAATCTCTTTCTTTGTTGGGATATGGCTTGGATGCAACGATAAGTGCTTACTATAAATTGTTTGCTTCTACAAGTCACCTATTCATAACCATACACTACTCTACAATTCCAGTTGTTAAGTTTGTGGGAACCTTCATGGGATGATTGTGTTAAAGTATCTCAATAACAATATTAGTGATGTGATGGGCCCTTATTCTAGATTATGTTGTATTATTCTGTCTTAATTCCTCAGATCTGGATAATTCTCAGCTAGTGACTCTGGATTGAGGGGAGATGTTGTAGAAATCTACACTCTAGGATTGCAGATAATATTTTCCTGATATACAGTTCTCGTTTTGCATTATTGGTGCATTTTTTTTTCCTTCATCTAGGAGGTTTAAGTTTGCATGCATGTACCTGGTTCCTTCATGCATTTTGTTCCTATCTTTGGGGGGTTTAGACTTCTTGTGCATTGCTATATGGTTCAATCATGCACTTTGTTCATGTCTCTGGGAGGTTGAAACTTGTCGATGTGCATTTTTATGGATTTTTTGGCATGGACTTCCCAATTATGGAGCTGATTCTTGTGGCATGAGTGACTTTGATAGAGTTGCTTCTAGTGGCCTATGACTCTTTATGATGGAACTTGATTATCCATTGACCTAGATGGCTTTGGCTTTGGTTTCACTTTGATTATCTTGAGGCTGTGACTGTTTAATTGGCCAATAAGGCAAGTCAATTTTGCTTCACTTCTGATCCTAGTTAGCTCCCTTTTTGGCCTCCTTTGATTCACAATTGTTGTCCTTAGCTTCTGGTTTCAAGGGAGTTTTGCAGATGCTTTTCTTAACATTAGAATTCATTTAGAATGGATCTCGATTAGTTCCTTTATTGGGCTCTTATGGTTTGTGGTTGATGTCTCAAGTGTTCAACCATGAGGAGTTTTATGGGCGCCTTACCTTACTCTAAGTTTTCATGTTACTATTCCTAGAATGTTATGGCATGAATCATGGAGCTTGTACTGGATTTGTTGGCTGTCAACTGCTATTCTTTTGGAGCATTGATGATCCTTAGTGTTTTGAGGGTTGATCATGTCTTTCCTTCCTTGACTTTGATTTTCTCCATTTTTGAGAGAATGACTACCAGCTATGGGATGTCAAGGAGCATGTTTCCTGGCCCCTTTAAGTGATGTTGTTATATGGAGTTGTACACAAACTTGTGTGATCTTCTTTCTTCCCTTGACGCCTAGTTTAAGTGGGGATGTTAATGCATATTTCCAAATTATGGCAAATCCCACTTGTCAGATTCCATGATCAGTAGCTTTGGGTGTTCCATGATATGCTCAAGGATTGGCTATTACGTCCATGAGAAACTAACATGTGGTATTCCTTGGATTATTTTATGGTAGATCTAACTAGGTACAAGTTTGTGGCAGCTTGGGAGCAACTTCTATACTGTGCTGACATTGATACTGGTATACTCTCCCCTACCTTACTATAAAAGGAGATCGACCTGAAAGATAACCATACAAGGTAAGGTAACTTCACTTCTTTATATAGATGGGAGCTATGTCTCATCTTTCATTAGTTCATCTACTAAAGTGATACAGCAGTATTTAATATACTAAGTACCATGCATATCTTGCGAATTTCTATCTCTACTGCTGCATTTTATGTATAGGCTAAATGCCAATGGATTGAATTCCCTGTTGCACCTTAACTACATTGTCTTGGAGAGGCTGACTAAATTTGAAAAAATAAGGAATTTGTTCCAACATGCAAAGGTCCCTGACTATCATTAGCAGGCTACACATTACTTTCCAGCCTACAATATTTCATCTCATGATCATACTCGATATGGACTTAGTGACTAAAAGAAATAAATTGTACCTGTCATTCACAAATCAAGAACATTCTATTGTGTTTGCTGCTCTCCTAGGATATTTATGATTTAATCTTATAGCATGTATTCTTTTAGAGAATGTTAGGAAACATACTTTCTTCAAAAGATCCAAACAAAGATGCCGTCGAATTTCTCTTTGTAAGTCCTCAGGTAAATCTTCCATCAATTCTTCTTCATTAACACCCTGATTTGCTGCCCACTTGAAACGTTCAGATTGCCTTACTCGGCTGCACAGATTTAAAGAAAATTAAATATCTAAGCATAATCTTAAACACCTCTGTATTTATTTTGCTGAACATTTAGTATAACATATCCATCTCTAGATAACACATTAAATGCTTACCATGCCATGGAAAAATAATAATTTTGAAGTAAAAATCATATTGAAATAATGGTACAAATATAGTTAGAATATAAATTCAACAATACTGTTTGAAACCCCAGGCAATGCATTATTCCATGTTGATACATAAACCTTATCCATATAAGCTGTTATCCCCAAAGAGTTCAGTTAAATTTTAAGAAATTAACCAAGTATTGAATCCAAGATCTACGATTTTATTGACTTCAAAGCTTCCTTGAGATTGACAACTAACTACTCGGAAACTCTAAGTTCCCAGTTATGTGTGTGTGTGTGTGTGTGTGTGTGTGTTGTTGTTTTACTTTGCACCTTTCAGTGCAACTCAAAACGGAACAGTGTGTATAGTAGAATTGTTCTTCGAATTAGGAGGGGAAGCTCCCTCAGACAAGAAATTTTTAAAAGACAATACAAGTAACCTATCTTTTTGTTTTCTCAAAGGCACGAGCACAAGGCAATTCAAGCTCTTCTGCAATCCTATAAGAAGTTTTCCAAGTACTGCAAAAGAATAACTAATCTAAAAACATACTTTTGATTTCTTCAAGTAAATCTAGAGATTGAAGAAATCAAATGAACATTGACGAGCTGATTTAAAAGGAAACACGAAGAACAATGGAAGATAAAAGACAAATGATTGAGCAATAGTAGAACTGTTCTTCGAATTAGGAGGGGAAGCTCCCTCAGACAAGAAATTTTTAAAAGACAATACAAGTAACCTATCTTTTTGTTTTCTCAAAGGCACGAGCACAAGGCAATTCAAGCTCTTCTGCAATCCTATAAGAAGTTTTCCAAGTACTGCAAAAGAATAACTAATCTAAAAACATACTTTTGATTTCTTCAAGTAAATCTAGAGATTGAAGAAATCAAATGAACATTGGCGAGCTGATTTAAAAGGAAACACGAAGAACAATGGAAGATAAAAGACAAACATTTGCTTTCAACCTCGACAATACAAAACTTACACAAATATAAAGCATACATTTATTCTCAAAGTAATAAATAATGCAAAACAGTTGAACAATAAAATGAGAGCAATAAAAGCTTCAGCATTTACCATTAGGAAATTAAGTGTGTAGAATACACTTATTTATACCTTAAAACAAAAGGTGCATGAAATAGAAAAGAAGAGTTAAACTAATACTCTTCAACCTAACCCTAATGCTGCACGCAAGCATGCGAGCTTATTAGCATTTAAAAATATAAAATAAGTCTCATGCAATTCAGTTAACTGAACTTGCATGTTATTACAAAAAGGAGTTCCACAAATAGATATTTTGCATGACTTCCAAAACAGATCTAAAAATAAATTTATCTTTGATAAGCAAAGTCAGTTCTCAAAATAGAAACTGCTTTGGAAATCCCTCCAACTGCTCAAAATATATTTTCCTGCAGATACTGAAAAATGGCTAAGTCTGGGTATTGAGATTTTGTTCGAATTCATCAACCTTAGCCTCTTCTAGTATGATGATAGAATCCAGATGCACGGTCTTCCACTGTAGGATGATGTCATGGTGATGGAAGAATATTGCATCTTAACTTTTTGGCTTGTAGAAGTGTTCTTTTTCGCTGTCTCGCACTAAAAAATGCAAAATCAGACCTCTTTTAGCTCGTTGTGCCGAAAAATCAGACCTTTTTCTTCACTGTCCAACTCAGAATTTCTTGAAAAAAGTGTATAATTTGCCTTTGGAAAGTGAAATTTCTGAGTTTTCTCTTCAATTTGGCCCCTAGAAACGGATGCAAATGTCGATTCAAAAACATTCTTCCTCAAATCATTCTACTCATTCTTGATGATGCCTCTCCTTGCATAGAATATTCTAAAAAAAATGAAGTCCTAGGTTAATTTCCCTTCTTTCCCAGTTGTTCTTTTGGTTCTTCAACTAGTCGGCTTATTAACTCTCAACTTATGCCTTTCATTGTAGTGCATCATGCTCAATGCTTATTGTCAATCAAATGTTTTATCCAACCCATAGTTCACAGACTCGGACTCGAAGAGTACTTAGCAAGCCCAAAATTTTCGACTCAGCAAAAACTTAGCAACTTAAAAAATACTAAAATTTCTTAAAAAAACACATTTTTTTTTGCAAAATTCAATTACAAAATGTATCAAATGAGTTTAAAAAACCATGAGGAAGTGTTTTCTATTAAATTTGATTCTTGAATATATGTGGATTATAAAATCGCATCATCATGCGAAGCCGGGTAGTGGATAGATCATTGTATTATGAATTGATGATGATGGTCTTTGAAAATCATCATCATAAATTTCATATCTAGGCAAGTAAAAAATTACAAGTTTTTACAATTTCCTTAAATCACCTAAAAAATCTTCCCAATCTGCTTGCAAACTTGTGGAGGGGCGAATGCTTGCTGTGTGTTTGATAAAGGGGCAAATGTAGGGTTTTATAGACTGAAAAACGCATTTTACCAGCATTGAAGCCGCATGTTACCCTCATTTTCACGTTTTATAGTGATTTTGACCCGCGTTTTGACCTTTTCCACTGAGTCACGAGTTTCCCCCATGGACTCGCCCTTTACTCAACAAGTTTTCGCCTACAACTTGCCATACAAAACTCACGAGTTAACCTTCAAAAAACTTGCCTGGGAAAAAAATCTGCAAGTATTCGGAAACTCGGCGAGTACTCACAGGGTTTGCAAACTATGATCCAACCCAACTTTGTAGAGGAAGCAGCACTAGAAATGCTACACCAATAAAGAACACATAAATAGTTACAAAACGATAGGAATGTAATTGAGGATTGCAAACACAAAATCAAGGTAGTTACAGATTTATTTATATAATATAGTGTACATCAAACTGGTTATGGTACAAGAACAGCCCATCAGCATCAAAGCCCCCTCCTGCAATTCCCATCCTACTACATATAACCTAATTGATCAAGATCTGTCAGGCCAACAACCATCAAGGTACCTACCATGCTAACAAAAATATTTAGTTAAGTGTACACTATAAGTGCTGACACATGTAACATACAAAACCATGTTCGACATTATTTTCATTGCAACTGCTTACAAAATAATTGTCTCCACTTTTGGTATTCATATATAGCCTTTAACATTTAGTTGTAATTATAAATTGAAAACATCTCTAAAAGTATGCTTCTTATAGTCATTCTCATTTCTTTATAATATTATATTTTACCGTCTATGTAAATATGGGTATGTATTATTAATGATAGAGCATGTACTACTATTTATATGTACAGCCACCCTAGCTTGGAAGAGGTTAAAAGCAGACTCAAAGAATCACAATAGAACATAGAATAGATGACTGACCATCACAACTTGATGCATGAAATACAGAGTTCAAACAAATTCTTGCATAGCAATCCTTTTACATTCAAGATAGATATAAAGATATTACTTAAAAATTTGGAGATAGATTCTCAACGGGACAATGAACTCTCAGACTCAAGAAGTTTAACCATGAAACTGCATTTATCTTTCCAAGTATAAGGTTTTCCTATAAACCCGCTGCAACCCCATCAGAATCCCAAACAGAAGATATTTCAACAAGACAATGATGGTTCTTAGTAGACCACAATTAGGAGAATAATCCACACTAATTATTCAATATGGAGTCAGTGAATCCTTGGTTATTAATTTCACGCTGGCCATTGTTCAAGTGCAGCTAGACTGCCAAGAACATCACATACATACAATCATCTCACCCCCATTGCACAGCAGCCTCAAATTTTGAGAGTATTACGTTGGAGATAATGCATTATTTTGCAATTTGTTTTGGTCATCCTGCTTCCAAATTTAATATTATGGGTCTTAATGTAGACAAATATCAATTTTATCTTAATTCTGAAGTCTTGTACCTGCTTGAAATTAAATTAAGTTCTAGTAAAAAACAGGAGGAAAAATTTTCATTGAAGTATATTCCTCCAAATATTGAATTTTAATAAAATGTATATAGTCTAATAGATATGATGTAAGTTGCTCCAATATTTCATATGAACTAAATTAATATCTTAATGGTTAATCTAAAGACAGTTTTGGCTTATCCCCAATAAGTATATTGCTTCAAGAATGAACAAAACCTTCATACACTTCTTGATAAGGGAGGCCTATGCAATCAATATTGCTGTGATGGAAATCAAAAGTTAAAAACAAATTGCTTGGTAAAAAATTGATGGTACCTTTGCATAGCCAGCGGCATGCGTCGACGCTTCATCCATATCTCCACATCGCGTCGTCTCAACTGCATTTCTAATCTCCTAAGTCAACAAATACACATACTGTGAAAATCACAAGTATCCATGTTTGACAACAGCATAATAAGCAAACAAGAATAAAAACAAATGTAATCCCAATATAGGTTGGACCCTGCAAGAATATTAAAATGTAGAAAATAAACAACTTAACCATCAAAGCATGCACCTAACTGAGTTATAAGCACCTCAAAACAGAAATTAAAAGAGACGTCCTTTAGCTCAAGCATTTGTTAGCAAGTAAAAAGTCATGTTTAATCAATATCTTCAATATGTCCTATTTTATTTTCATTGATGTTTAATCACCAAGATCCTTTTGTTGTCACTAGTATTAATTTATTGTCATTGCCATCATGACAGTCAAATGCATGATATGTTTATGTTAAGCAATGGTTCTAAAGATTGATTGTAATGTCCCCATTTTCCGAGTGATCACCTAATGGAGTTGGTTAGCCTATCCTATTCCTATAGGCTAAGCCGGAGGGCTAAGGGAATGACCTAATTGATTAAATATTATATTTAATCAATTTATTAGGGTAAATTGATGATGAGAGATGACTTTGTATAATTTTGTGAGCTCATTGGTGAATTAAAAGTAAATTAAATAATCTGCCCTAGAGGTGAGCGACCAAGGAGAGAGAAGAAGGAAATTAAGGAAGGAGAATAAAAAGAAGAGAATACCAAGGACGGTCAGCTAAATTGAAGGAGAAAATTATATAAAACAAAATAAGACTCAGAGGTGGACGACCTAAGCAAAAGCTAACATGAAATATTGAATGCCTAAAGTGGTTCGCTCCTCTTGGAAGGAACGAAAAAAAATAAGAAAAATAAAATACCTTGTTCTTGGGCGCCTAGCATGAGGTCGGCCCTATGGGAGGAGAAAGGAAGAAAATAAAATAAAGTATCTAGTGGTCGGCCAGATTTGAGGAGCAAAAGAATTGGCTAAAACACAAGGTCACTTGGAGGCATTTCATCATCCATTCATATCTTATTTTCTCATTGAGATTTTATCTCTTGGCTGCAACTTTTGTTGGCCTTCATTCCAAGGACGAAAACCCTTGTGAATGCGGTGAGTTGGACGAAACCCTAGCTCATTGTAATATCCCAAAACAGGATATTTTGGACAATTTTGGATTTACGGACTTTCCAAAATATCCAACTTAGTTTTCTGCCCAAACCCTAATTTCTAAAGTAAAAATCAGACTTGAACAAACATCAAGGGCAGCCCATAAAACATCTCAAATCCACATGATAACTTCACAAACATGATTATCCATAATGCACTTGTACTCCACAACCAAATAAGCAACAATTCCACGTAAATTATCCACACAATTGACTGAAAATAAATGAAGTCTGCTGCTACAAATCTGAATATATAATTATGTCGTCAAATACATTCATAGATTAGGGCAAACATGATAAACAAGCCTAGCATAGTCCTGCCCTAAATCTGAGTGTTGTACAATACCAAAAACAATGAAATATGACCTTCCAAATAAAAGGAAATGGCCTCCCAAGCTGCTGCTCCAATTAGGGCATAAAACCCTAAGTCTTCACTACTCAAATACTATGGAAAACCTCTCCAAAACGGTGTGCTCAGGTCTGCTCTGCTGCTGCAATTATTTTCTGCTCTTCTTAAACACTGATCAACAATATAATCTTTACAAACAACCTCCAAATCATAGGCGCTCTTCTCCAGTGAAGGGCGTATCAAGACTAGGGCAAACTCCTTCTCAAATGATGGACAATTCACGCCAAAGAAGTGCCTAAAATGATCTTCAAATCTGATCTGCAATTCTGCTCCAAAAACAATGAAGTGCAAGTGAACTCCCATCACGGAATCCTCCACTAGAAAGAGCTAAGGTTTCGTCCAACTCCTTCCAAGAACTTGAGGTTTTCGTCCCAAATCCTTCTCCAAGAGATAAACTCCAAATGTTGAATGAATGAATGCTTGATTGATGATTCCAAATGCCAAAAACCAACTTATATTTATACATGACTTATCTCCTTTTCTCTTGGCCGACCTAGGAGAGATATTTCTTTTATTTTAATAAGTTTTTTCCTCTAAGAGGGCCGACCTGCATCAAACCATTTGGGTGCCTAGAAAATTCAAATTAAATATATGAATTTACATTCCTTCTCTCCTCCAAGCTTCTTCCTTCGAGCGCCAAGGTATAAATAATATTTTATTCTTTTTGTCCCTTCATCAAAGGTTGTCCAAGGCATCAAATATGCATCAATTAAATCTTCCATCAAGTTGGCATACACATGATCAAACAAACCAAGGTGGCATCACATTGAACATGCTAACAACTTCATCACATGGCAAATCCATCTCCTGGCACAACATGGCAAGTTTCCACACTCACAATGGGTCACTCCCAAGGAAAGAAAAAGATATCAAATGAAAGGTACACATCAATCTTCCCAGAAAAATATGATAAGTCATCTCCAAAATCTCAATTCTCCTCCCAAAATGCCTAGAGTGTGAAAACAAGACCCTCAGCGCTCCAATGGAGATCACTCCGAAAATGGGGACACTACACTCATCTTGTGAAAGACTCATAACGTAGTTCTAATTGCACTTCATTGGAAACAATTGGAGGTTTGGAGCATCATTGCATAATCAAATCTGTAGATCAGATTTGGGGCAGCATTGTTGTGGCATTTTGTGTGCATATTGCGTTAGGATTTTGCCCTAATTTCAAGCACCACTTTGGGGCAGACTTGAGCGCCCATCTTTGGAGGGCGATTTTGCATTTTTAGAGCAACAAACCCTAAGCACTTGTCAAGGAAGAATTCACCCATCTAGTGTTTGATGTTTGAAGACTTATTTGCATATTTTTGGTATGTATAACCCTAGTTTTATGTCTGATTTGTGGAGCAGAAATCTAGGCATATGTTTGGCATGTTTGAGCCCACGAATTCATTGTAAATTCAGTCCAGATTATTCAGTTTTGTAGCAGCAGACTTCTTTAATCAGAAATCAGATTTATTGGACCTATGTTTGGCTCTTGGATGGTTGAATCTCATGGTTGTTATCATAGTTGATGATATCTATATGTTTGGCATATTTTTATGGATGTTTGTGTAAGATCCCTGTCTTAACTAAACTAAAGTTTTTCATTGCTGGTCTGAAAATTTCTGATTCGATTTGCTTGCAATGTATTTAGGGTTTTGAATTTTTGTTTTCACCAATGTGTTTTGAATATCATAAAGATGGAAAGGTTGCAATTACACATTCAAACAACTTGAAAAGATGAAATTATTTAACCAAATAACTCACATAAAACATAGATGAACATACCCAAAATGCAAGCTTATCTTCTTTATTGAATAGAGAGCTGAGTACAAATGATGATGGCTGGAAATTAAAATCAGTCACGTCTGATTTCAATTTCAGACTTCCAAATACATCTAAAAATGCTCAAATGTTGCTCCAAATCCTAGCCGTCTTAGTGAAGATGAAGCCCTATGAAGAATTGATGCAATACGCAACAAAGTATGAATGATAAGTGAACTGCAGCAGCAGATCTGAGGTCTCATATGACTGTTATAAACCCTGTAACAGCTAATGCAAGGTCTGCTCACAAACCCTAGTCAAAAAGTGTCCAAGAACTCCTCCAATTTGGATCGCTATAGGCTGGAATTGAGGCGATTGACTCTAGAATGATGCTAAACCCTTATACCTTTGAAATGAGATGATCAAACCCTCTACCATATAGCTGATATGAACCTGATTATGTCTGATATAAAATTCCAGCAAGTTGTATGATGAAAATACACCCAAATATGCCTCCAAAATGTAGCGCCAATGAACCAAAGTGAAGCTACAAAACCCTAAGTGCAAAATATCATCAATTTATGTCCCGATCTGCCTTATTCTTCAAGAAACCTGCAAATAAATCCTCCCTAGTTGTTTGAAGTCATATCTCCATCAAATACCTCCGGTTAAGCACAATGATGAACTCCACACGAATCCATCTCTAATGGTGGATTGGGATCATCTCCAAACCACTTCAATTCAAGGGATCATCTCCTTGAACAAACTGAAAATCACTTTCAGTCAAGAGCACATACTCAAAATTTGCAAAGTTTACCAAATGATCAAGATGTCAAAAATGATGCCAAAGACCTCCTTTTATACTTTTTCCTTTGGGCGACCCAATTAGACAAAATATAATCAATTTTCAAGTCCACCGTCAATATCAAATCCTCAATTTGATATTTATTAAATATTTTTCATCTCTCCACCTGAACGCCTCATCATAAAATACTAAAATAATATTATTTTATTATCATTTGCCTTTTTTCCCATAGGCGCCAATTTTCTTGGCAAAATAATATTTTTTTTTTTTTTTTATTATTTCTCCTCTTCCTTGGGCGGCAGCACTTAGGAAGGAAAAATAATAATATTTTTTCTCCTTGGCAGCGATTTCCCTTTGGGAAAAATAAATAAATAAAAATATAACTAAAAATTACATTTTATTTATTTTCCCACTTTTCATTTTCCAAGCCCTTAATTTTTGCTTTTGTGGGGTTATCCTTCTTGCCCTTGTTTTTTTGTAAAAATGGCATACTTGTAAATCTTTTATTATCTAATATAAAGTTCAAGTGCTTGCACCTTTTGTCTTAAAAACAAAAAAATAGAGTGTTGAGCCAACTTTCTAGTTTCCAAGCCTCCGAGGTCCTAGCTCAACCACAAATCATTCCCTTACCACTAGAGTTAGCCTACGGGAATGGTGAATAGGCTAACAAACTCCTCCATAGGTGATCACTCTGGAAATGGGGACATGACAAATGTTTGGCTCTTAGATAGTTGAATCTCATGGTTCTTATCGTAGTTGATGATATCTATATGTTTGGCATATTTTTATGGATGTTTGATATATGTTTATTGGCTGTCCATAAGTGTTTATCGGCTGTCCATAAGTGTTTATCATTCTGAAAATAAAAATCAGAATTTAGTCCTAGGGTTTGAGTAGAAAACTAAATCAGAAAAGAGCAGAAATAAATAACCAGAATAGCATGTATCTTCTCCTAATGTACCTTCACTCCATCAGCGCCAATCACATGTCCCAAATATAGAATCTCTGTCATCCGAAACTCACGTTTGGAAGCCTTAGCAAATAGGGATTGTGCCTCCATGATGCCAAAACCTCGTCAATATGCCTGAGGTGATCTTCCCATGTCTTATTGTATATCAAGATATCATCAAAGAATACCAATACAAACTTCCGCAACTGTCTATTTAAAATATGATTCATGCAAGACTGGAAAGTCGCGGGAGCATTAGTAAGACCAAAGGGCATAACCAAGAACTCATAATGCCCGTAATGACATCTGAATGCAGTCTTATGAATATCCTCATCACGGACTCTAATCTTATGGTACCCTGAACGAAGATCAATCTTGGAAAAATATACTGCTCCATGTAACTCATCCAACAATTCATCGATCCTGGGTATAGGGTACCTGTTTTTGATGGTCTTCTTGTTCAAGGCACGGTAATCAATGCACATCCTCATCGTGCCATCATTCTTCTTCACCAAGACCACCGAAGAAGCAAAGGGACTAGAGCTAGGCCTGATGTGTCCCATATCCAACAATTCCTCAATCGTCTTTTCTATTTCTTCCTTGAATATCATAGGATGACGGTAAGGAGTGGTGATTACGGGCTTGGAGCCCTCCTCTAACTCAATCACATGCTCAAAGCCGCGATCAAGAGATCTACTAGGAGGAATCTCTCCAAACACCATGTTGTGCTTATCTAACATTGACTGGATATCCACATGACTGCTAGAAGAAGATTTAGAAGACACAAAACATTGGGCTGCCCATGCAACATCACCATGTCTAAACAATGTCTCCATCCTCTTCGCTGTCACTATCCTTGGCACTCCATCCGCCAATGCTCTCAATACTATCTTACTCCCATCTGACATGAACTCCAACTCCATCTTCTAAAAATCCTGAATATAACCATTGGATTCCTAGAACATTGGTATAATCCCAACCACATAGAAATCGTCGGTAACTATATAGTCACCCAACTGGATACTCAACTGCGGAATCTTCTTAGTGCAACTCATCTTGAATCCATCTGCGACCATCACAACGAAGCCTGAAAACTACTCTGTCTGTAATCCTCTCTTCACCACCAAACCCTCACCAATTAAGTTATGAGTGGCCCCGCTATCAACCAAACATGTGACCCGTTGTCCCTTCAAGACTCCCCTCACTCTAAAAGGGTGATACTTAGGAGCTCCTGACAATGTAGCAATAGTACCCTGTACTGTGTCACTTGTAATTGTAGCCTCAAGCACTAACTTATGCTCCTCATTATCACTCTCTGAACTAGTATCTTGGACTCCATCATCATCAATGTCGGAAATGACCTCTATGTAATGAGCTTTTCCTTTCCCAAGGCATCTATGACTGGGCTCCTAAGGTTCCTTGCATGAGAAACAAAACTTCTTCCTCCTTAGTTCATTCTTGGCTTCTATGTCTAGATTCATCCTTCTAGGCCATTCCTTCTAAAAATTCCTCTTGGGATCCTTCCTTGATGAAGAGAAAGGTTTGCTTTGAAACTTGTGCTTGGAAGGTGCTGAAAATTGCATACCTCTATCCCTCTTAATAGCATCCTGGAATGAAGGTGGATCTAGGGCTTTCACCCAACCACGAAGAGGTTCCTCTAGACCCTCAATGAAGAGATAGGTCAATCTACTCTCAGAAACATTCGGAACCAAGACTACAAGCTTCTAAAATTTAGATATATAGGCATCCACTGAATCCTTCTATTTGAGTTGGGCCAGTTCTCTGAAAAATTGTTCGGGGTTAGTCTTGTCAAACCTATCAATCAGCCTTTGAGTGAAAACTGCATAAGTAGTGATAAGGCTATGACCTTGTGTAACCATCCCATTATACCACCAATCATGTGCATCTCCCTCCAAGTGTAAAGTAGCAAACTGAATTGCTTACTTCTCGAACATAGGGTTCAAAGTGAGATAGTTATCCATCTTTTGAATCCATGCACATGTCGTGCATCTTCCCGAACCATCAAAAGGAGTAATGGTTACCTTTCCCAACTTCCTTTGCAAATCATGGTTGTGGTTTCTTTTTGCTCTAGGCCTGTTCCTATACTTCAATTGACAGAAATCCTGTAGAGACATGCAATGTCCCCATTTTTAGAATGGTGGCCATTGGAGAGCAGAGGGTTTGGTTTTCACACTCCAGGATCCTTGGGAGGAGAATCAAGGTTTGGAGATGACTTAACATATGATCTTGACATATTCTTGAGGAGTTCGAGTATAATGATTTGCCATGCTGGTAAAGGGATAAGTTATAATACCTTGATCTTGTGTATTTGCCCATCATGGTGGAGATCTAATTTGATTTGGGATGACCTAGGATGGAGAATAAATAATAAACTAATGCATATCCTTGGCGTGTTCACAAAGGAGTTTTGGAGGAAAGAAAGGAAAGAAATCCCAAATCTTTAATTTGGATTTGGGCACCTAGAATCCCTCTGGATGGGTCGGCCCTCTTAGTGAGTTAAAATAATAAATAAAATGTGCTTAAATGCCCCAAGTCGGTCAGCTCTTGGAGGAGAGGAATCATGTATAAATAGAGTTTAAGTTGGTGGCATTTGCATCATCATTCAATCATTCATTCATTCACCTTTTGGGAGTTTATCTCTTGAAAAAGTTCTTGGGACAAAAACCTCAAAGTATCTTGGAGGAGTTGGACGAAAACCTAGCTCTTCTTGTGGAGGATTCCGTGATGGGAGTTCACTTGCACTTCATTGTTTTAGAGCAGAATTGCAGATCAGATTTGAAGATCATTTTGGAGGACTTTACTATCATTATTTTGCATTATTTTTGGTATGTACAACCCAAAATTATTATCCTAAATCCCAAAATTTGGGTTTTTGTAATTTTATAAATAAGTACTTGGAGCACAACACTTCTTAATGATAGTTGATGCTATGCTTATGCTTCAAAAAATTTTGTTCAATGCAGCTTCCTTGTCTCTGCATTACTAATTGTGATCTCATTAATTGAATTGAAAGTGGATAATAGCATCAAGCTTGGTATCGATGTCATTTGTATACCTAGGTTGTAGATTTGTATATAACATAGCTTTTCAATTATAGAGATTGTGTGGTCTAAATGTTAGATTAATTATTTCTTCGAAATCTTGTGTGCATCAGCTCGCTGGTTTCTGCTTTTAGCCAGTGGGAAGGTAGTGTTGTTGCATTTAGAATTAGCTGCTTTTATTCTTGAAAATCCATAAATCTCACTTATGAGACACGCTGTTATGAGTCTTGTGGTCATACTCAAAGTAAAAGAACAGGGAAGAAGTTATTCCATTACTTCATTATTGTAAAACCCCCTAGAAATTATTGTGCATAGTGTAAATAATTGTATATTTTGTCTATAGCTTAGTGTTTAGCATAGTTTAATTCTTATGGAGCTTCCCCTTATAACTTGAAAAGAGGTTTTACCTCAAATACTGTTCCAGTTTGAGTTGTCTTGCAAAAGACAAATTACAATGTTAATATAAGTCATCAAGGAAGCAATTGTTGCTGCCCTAGTACTGGATAGTCCAGACTTTATAAAAGGCTTCTATATTTATTCCTAGCCTAATATAACACATAACAATTGATCCACATGCTTTTATTTCATTAACATAAAGTTCTAGATAAAATCAAGAATCTACAGGGAGATTACAGCAACATTGTCAAGCTCTTTGGAAAGCAAGAACCTCCTTCAAACACAAGGCATTTAGATGGCTAATAACAATCAAGGTTTAGTTGCCAAACCATGGTTGAGAACCATTGCAATGTGCATCCCAAAGAGGAAACAGCTGACCATATCATCAAGAGGTGATTGCCTGCTAAAGGGTTTTGGGGATGGTTGCAAGTTGAATAAAATTTCCTTTTTAATTCTCCTCTTTCTTTGTAGGGACCTCATTGGGGATTCTTGAATGATCAAGGATGGCTGGAAGAGTCTATGGTTTACAAAGCTTTTGAATCATTATTACTTTGTGTCTAAATGCTACCTTTGAAGGAATTTGTAGAATCTTGGTGCACATATTGGTGTGGATGATTGATAATCTCTTAATTCTTTTGGATTTGATCTATACTTCAGCATAACATTATAGTTTCAAATCTTCGATTATTGCCACTGTAATGTCCCCATTTTCGTGAGCATCAGAGTTCGGAGGGATTAGCCTATCATTTGACCCTCGTAGGCTAATATGGTGGATTAGAGGGTCCTGTGTGGCGTTAATCAGATTCTCTAGTGCACTTTGTGGTGTTTCCTTCTCCAGAGTTTGGTATTATTCAGGTTTCGCCTTTGCGAGTTGGTTTGCACTCAGTTTGTGCACACTTACTATTTATAGTAAGTCACCCAATTGTCAGAGTCCAGTGTTACTATTTTTGGAAAGGCCCCTGGATGCACAATGGACGCAGTGGTTGACCTCCTGGTTCAGACAGAATCAAGAAATGATGTTTAATGAGAAAGATATGTTATTTTTAATTATTATTAAAGTTAAGCTTTAATAATAATTAATTATTAAAAAGTACATAATATAATGACTTAATGACTTTATATTTGTGGAGCCATTTATTTGTTATAAGTTAAATCATAAAGTACTTTGGTTTGGGCGCCCATGTAGGGAAATTTAATAAAGTCATTTCAAAAGCAATATTAAAATATATTTTAATGATGAAAAAAGCATCTTGGGGGTCGACCTAATACTTGAGTATATAAGCTTTCAACAAAAACAAATTTATTATTCATTCTACACTTGTTGTTTATGAGCTTTTGGCATTGGGAGAAGAGAAACCAGGGTTTCTGCATTTATTGGCATTGGAGAGTGTAGCTTCTTCATTGTTTTCAACTTCCTGAGGGTGTGAGATATCATCTGAAGGTAGCTTTACCAGGTGGCTGTAAATCAGTTGTCACATTGAGCCTATTGGCAAAGTTGATTAAGGGTTTGATGAGAATATCATTGAAAATCTGAAAGGCATTTAATATTCTTGCATTTGTTGGAGATTGTTCTTTGCTGGGCCGTACATTCTTATCATAACCAGGCCGTACCTTTGTCATCAGCCAGGCCATACAACATCATTGAGGCTAACGTTTGAGTTTCTAGGTGAAACGCCTAGAGTTTGGTGTTGCTGAATCATCTATCAAGGGCGTCCAAGCATTTACCATCAGTTTGCTGCATTATATGGTGGAGAATTCATTTATCTGAAGCTAGGCGTCCATGTGAGAGGGTTTGCTAGTTGCAGATTTACATTTCCAGACTTTTGCAAATAATCAGATTCTGCATGTCTGGGTATGAATATTGTAATTGCAAAAGAAGTCAAAATCTGATTTAAATACATTGTATCTGCAAACTATGCTTAATCAGATTTGAGATTGTTGCTTCATTTCTAAGCATTTCTATATATCGCAAGTTATATATGTTTATTTGCATTATTATATATATACTCCTGGCAATATATCCTAAAAAATTCAAAACAAGCAAACACTTTGAAACCCCAAGCAAAAACAAGCAAGGCAGAAATTTTAGATTGCAAGTGTCCACCTGGGGTGGGACATTTCAGCCACCTCCTCATTCTTTATAAGTTACACAAATTAAATGGTTGGCAAAGTTGCAGCAACTAAATAATTTTCTTCCATGTTGTTTGGGTAGATGTGGTCTCAAACTAAGGCTTCATCAACAGCAAAACATTTTTTTAAATATTTCTGGCAAATATGTAACATGATATCACCAAATGTCGAACCACATCTATCAGATTAAAACAGCAACAGATTCAAACATTAGTATCAATTCATTAAAAGTATATTGGATTTTTAATTTTTTACAGGAAATCAAGGACACATTTACACAAAATATCAACAAAAAATTATCATGTTTCTTTAGGTTGTATTTTACAGGAAAAATGTAGTGGCTTGAATCTATACAAAAAGATAAGGCCAAAGGATACTGTATAATTGGCACTTCTTACATACCTGCGACCAAGCGATTGAAGAAAGTTTTGCATGTTTCCAATAAGCAAAGCAAAAAGTAATAGGCCTAGTCCAATAATGCCCATTGTAAACAACACCTCCCATGGAAAAAGACTAGGGACTTGATTGCCAGCAAGAGTACTGATTTGCTGTTTTAACAAAATGTGTCAGTTATGATTGGCAACCAGGAACTTACAGATGCATGATTAACAGTACACAAGGTGAACTATAGCCAAAAACAATGGAGATGCCCTGAAATAATCAAACTCAAAATTATTGAGAATGTAAACTTTTTAAGAACGATACATTAGTTTAAATTAATAATCTAAAATATATGTACGGCATTTATCACAAAGTGCTAAGATGAAGTTGTCCTCAACAAGTTAGAAAGGCTGCTATACAGATTGGTAATCGATGGCCAAAAACCATCACATAGTTAGTAAAATTCAGAAAAGATATTAAAGATTAAACCATTTTCATATGATATAAAAATCATATTGGCTAAAATTAATAATCATCATTTGTTTAAAAATTCCCAGTGCTTGCTTGAAAAGACATTTAATTTACAGGTGAGCATGTTGGCATGCATGCAACCTTACACAAGCACCAAAAGAACACAATGATTTTGGCAATAACGGTCCTTCAAAGCTCCAGCATTAAGGAAATAGTTGTGAGCATCACAAAGGTACATGATGACCCTTAATGCCTTGAGCCTCCATCACCAATGTGAGACTTATTCAAACTACAGTACATGCACAAGTGAACAAGTCTGCTTCACCCCTCTTGGCTGGAACTTTTCTTGTTATAAGAACAACCCCTTATCTCACTATTATGTGAATATAAAAAGAAAAAGAAACACGCACTAAAGTAAGCATGACCCATACACAACATACATGTTAAAAACCATGCAATATAACATGAGCAACAAACTTGCCAAATGACCCAAAGGAATTTGTGCTCCGTGTAGTAGCCATAATGATAGAATGTCATCCAAGAATAGTATCTTGAATTTTCCAGAATATCGATCAAATATGTTGCCATTCGCACGAATCTTGTGGACACATTTTTTAGGCTTGAGGAAATAACCAAGATTCCTAGTGGTCATTGAATGTTGAAACTTGAGAACATTGATTTTGATACATTTTTTCCTTTGATTCAGGTTAGTATCCATTTCCTAGATCTCTTTTTTAGGCCGTCATTTCTTTCAAAGAGCGCAATAATTCCCCTATCCTAGGTGGAGTGCTATTTGTTATTGACTTTGTTTGGAAGTCTTTGCTTACCCTCACAGTTTCATCTTTTTTTCTAAACAAGCACTAGTGCATCAAAGGTGATTTTGACACACATATGAATCAATTTTTTAATCAATTCTTGAATCTCTTGTATGTCAAGGCATAGCTAAGCCTATAAGGTGGAGTAAAGGTCAACATCTCTTTTAGGTATTAATCTTGATGGTAGCCTTTTCTGAAAATCATACTTACTAAAAAGGCTTACAAATTTAATTCCACTTGTGTTTTTAGTTCAGTCTTTGTACATTTTTATGAATGGGTTGTTTTGGGTAAGCTTTTATTTGGAAGTGGGATGTTAGAGGAATAGTTATCTCAGTTTCTTTACTCTAAGGATAGTTTAGTTCTCTTTTTGTATATTTTTGTTCCAACATTCTAAGCCAAAATTTGTTGCAGTTTGAGCATCAGATTTATAATTTTGTTCAATAAAATTCTGTTTGCAATTTTTTTACATCTCTTTTCGATGGTGGTTTTTTGTGAAAAGGGTCTTTTTGTTGGGAGAATTTGAGTGAGCTACTTTAATAGAAGTGAAATAGCTTGAGCTATCAATTATCTTTTGTAAGGCAGTATTGCATCTCTAGTATGATCTTAAAGGTGTTCTATACACCTGCATATTTGATACTTTTTGTAGAGCTCAGGTAATCTCACTTTGATGATTTTCGATGTTTCACAGTTCACCATACATTTTCTAATGATCTTAATCCACCAAAATAGCTTTTTAGATGTTTTTAGGCACCAACATATTGTCTACTTTGGCGCTTGTGTTTTGGTCAAGTATCTGGGACTTGTTTATTTCAGATTTTGTTCCAATGTTATTGTACTATTTTAGGTTACCCCTCTTACAACTCAAAACCCTTTTCTTGTTATTTGTTATGGAGTAACTGACATGTAGCATGCTTAACCATTGGTGAATATGTTAATTTCTACATTTTTTTTTAAATTGCAGATATAGCACTAATATTCAAAAAAGGAGATAAGTACAATCGGTGGCTAAGCAAGCCACACCACAAACAGATAATAAGAGCATTTAAACTATTTTGTCCTGTAGATCAACACTACAATCTAACAGTAACAAAAAAAATACTATATCCTTGTCATAAAGTTTTAGACATCTTTTAAACATATTACATAATTTATATCCCCAGCAGTTCCCATTACAGTATCTCTATATCATATTCTGGATCATTCATTTCTGCTTGGTGCTCCACATTCTCTGGTCCTGTTGTACCCATACGAAAAACTTTCGTCTATGTATACATCCTCCCCAAAAACGCTGTCAAACCAACGTCTTTAAGTTTATTTGCCCATGTCAATTTCTTCTGCTAACCCTATAGATTCAATGAATTTCAAAGCACGTCAAAGGAAGGCGAGATCAAACTGAAGTTTAAAAGAGCTAAAATGACTAAGGCAATTTGAGCACGCCTAGACTCAAGCGCGCCATGGTGGAGGAAGGAGCTCCACAAATTTCAAGTCAAAGCAACGGCGCCAAAGGAGAAAAAGCATGCCAAGGTGAAGGTCAAATCGTCAAGGCGGATTCAAAGTCTCAAGCACAGCGAAGACGAGGAAGGATGGAAGACAAAGTGGTATCAAGATTTTGAAAGTGCAAAAATTCACTAAGGCAAAACTTGTTTCAAAAGTGATCAAAGAAAAAAGGCGCACCTGGGCCTAGGCGCGCCTCAAGTGAGAAGAAACATTTAAAAAAAATCAAAAAGAACCGCAAAGTTAAAACAAAAGGAGCATCAAGGAGATGAAAGCGCATCATGCATAAGCGCCATGAGGAAGGAGCTCCAAAACTAATAAAAGCACATGCAAACAAGGAAGGGCATCAAGTTTCAGTTGAAGGTGCTTGAAAGCGCGTCACTCATAAAGGTATAAGGGTGCTCCCTATAAGAAGTGCGCGCTCCCTATAAGAGGCGTGTCTGCCTCCCAGACCAAGCTTCAAAACACGTCCTACCTCTCCAAAACGCACTCCAAACGCTGAAATGGCACACATAAAGATGAAGGGCGGACTCAAGGAAGAGAGTGCATCGGCTTGCAGGCATGCACGCCTAATCACAAGTGCATCCCCCTGCTAAGGGACACACTCCCTTTAAAAAGACTTTTTGTTTTATTTTTCTAAAAATAAATCAAGCTGACCTCCCTTGAAATGGGATGCATCTTTTCAATTTGGCATGCCTTCCAAAGGATATAAATAAAGAATGCAACCCCACTTCTTATTCAAAATCAATTTGCATGATCAAAGCAAGGAAAAAAGCAGTCTTATTTTTAGAAGAAGGCAGATTTGGACAAAGCAAGGAGTTTGCATGCTCTAAAAATAAGAAAAAGCAAAGCTAAGGGATTATAAAAGACAAGTGCTGCCTCTAGGAAAGCATTATTTTAATTCTTTGAAGCTTGGAGAACATATTTTTGTTTTACTACAGCAGGTTGAAGGAGTTTTTGTTCATTCCCAGCCATATAGAGGTCAAATTCGAAGGCAGTTTGGAGAAAAGCTTCCATTTTTGTGCAGGTCCAGCTTGTATAAAGGTATATTTCATTGTTTTGGAGCATCAAAAGGACGGATTTGAAGAGATTTTTGAAGAGAAATCATCACAAAGTGCAGGTTCAACATTCAAGAAGACAAAAATCAGACTTTTGAAGTCACTTTTTCTCCATTTTTGAGCAGGTCCAGCCTTCTTCTAGGTCAAAATCTTGACCAAAAAGTGTCATTTTTTGTGGTTTTTGTGCTATCCCAGCACTTAAAAACACTTGAAATTGACCTTTGCATCCATTTCCAAGGGTGAAATTGAAGGAGAAACTCAGAAATTTCATTTTCCAAGGTCAAAATATTCACTTTTTCCAAAATTTCTGAGTTTGGTAAGGAGAAAGAAGGTCTGATTTTTCATAACAGCGGGCAAGGAAAGGTCTGATTTTGCGTCATATAGTGCGGGACAGCGACAAAGAACACTCATACAACGCAGAAAAGGAGTATTTGGATCTTGCGAAGACAATGGAGGATGCAAACATCATCCTACAGCAGAAGACCGTGCATCTGGACTCTATCATCATTCCAAAAGAGGCTAAGGTTGATGAATTCAAGCAAAGTCTCAATTCTCAGACTTAGCCATTTTTCAGTGTTTTTTAGAAGAAGTTATTTCGAGTAGCAGGAGGGATTTCCAAAGAAGAATCTATTTTAAGAATTGATTTTGCTTTTCAAAGTTATATTTATTTTTGGATCTATTTTGGAAATCGTGCAAATCATGTATATTTGGAACTCTTTTGTAATAACATTCAAGTTCAGTTAACTAAATTGCATGAGACATATCTTTTATATTTTTAATATGCTAATAAGCTTGCATACTTACATGCAGCATTAGGTTTAGGTTGAAGAGTATTAGTTCAACTCTTCTTTTCCCTTTCATGCATTTCTTGTTTTAAGGTATAAATAAGTGTATTCTACACACTTTATTTCTTAATGGTAAATGTTGAAGCTTTTATTGCTCTCATATTATTGTTCAATCTGTGTTACGTAATCTATTGTTTTAAAGATAGATGTGTGTTTTAACTTTATGCAAGCTTTGTATTGTTAAGGTTGGAAGCGAATGTTTATGATTTTATGCATAATCATTTGTCTTTGATCTTTCATTGTTGTCTGTGTTTTCCTTTAAATCACCTCGCCTATGTTCATTTGCCTTCTTCAATCTCTGGATTTAATTGAAGAAAACAAAAGTGTGTTTTAGATTAAATTATTCTTCTGCTCTACTCGAAAACTTCTCATTGGATTGCAGAAGACCTGAATTGCCTTGTGCTCGTGCCTCTGAGAAAACAAAAAAAATAGGTTGTTCGTGTTTGTCTTTTGGAATTTCTTGTCTAAGGGAGCTTCCCCTCCTAATTTGAAGAACAATTTTACTGTACACGCTATTCCATTTTGTGTTGCACTGAAAGGTGCAAATTAAAACACTAGCAGGTCCTTTGTGCCTTTCATCAATCTCAGTAAACTCCTATGGAAGTTCTCTTTCCTCTCTGCTCCCTTGTCCCCTATTATCACTCATTTTGAAGGAGTCCCACTTTTGAAAGTCCCTATGGGTGGTGAATTTTCAGGTCACTGTCAATGCTAAAGTTCTGGTAGGTAAATACTACTGCTCCATCCTCCTTGTTATCATTAGCTATTTGAGCTTTTGAGTAGCGATTATGAAATTCCATGTATTGTTTATGGAACTTTGGGTCCACTTTCCTGTGCTCATGGGGCCAAAATTCAGCTAGCTTCACATCAGACCGGTAGACTGTAGTCGATCCCTCATCTATGATTTTCATAAACTTGTAAATAGGAATTTCCATGGTTGTTGTTACCTGCTCACAAATAGAAGAAAATGTGAGCCATTTCAATGACTCCGTAAGAACTCTCTCCTTTCCCTGATATACCTCTTCATTTCTGGCCTTCCATAGAAACCACAAAATATCAACAGAGAGAATAAGCCAAAACAAATTAGATTTGACATTCAATTTATTCACAAAGCCACAAAGGATTTCTTGCTTGCACAGACTGTTATTTAAAGACCAATTCTCAAAAGTACCCATAAACATAGCCCAAATATTACAAGCAAACTCACACTCAAAAAACACATGATGACAAGTTTTAGGCTGCTTACATACAAAACACAATCTATTGTCAAATCCTACAGCAAGTTTTTTAAGGATAAACAACCATCTGAAGCAGGATATTTTGGTTCAAGATGTTTAGACCAAATGGCTTTAAAGGCTTTAGACAATATATTGTGTTCTATTTTAGCATTCCAAGAAGAGTTGATGCGTTCAAATACCACTTGGGACTCCGTAATCAAATTGTACAATTTCTTATAATTCATTTTTAAAAAACTGTGCCATCCACCCACTTTACTCTGTCAAAATTTTCACCTTCCTTAATAGATAATTGAGTCAAATCTCCCTTAAAAGCCTTACATAGTGTAGCATAAATTTTTCTATGTGAATCTGGCATAGCATATTCAGTTTCAATTTGTGTCCAACTTTTCCATGAACTATTACTAATGATGTCTTTGAATCTAGAGATACCCCATTTTTTCCACTTCTTTGCTGAGCACCCCTATAATAGGGCAAGAAACTTGTCCTTATATTTTAGTTTCCACCATATAGATCTGTCTCCTTGTAAAGTTTGACAATTAGAGTTAATCACATCTTTATTCCCAATGTAAGGCTTCACAGATTCCCAAGCTTTCCATATAGTAGAAAATATAACAGATCCTGAGGGTTTGACATTGAATTCACCTAAAATACAGTCTTTCAAATTTAAGATTTTCCAATCCTTCGCTCTTATTGGTACTGCATTGTATAAATTATTTCTCAATAGAATTTTCCAAGGCTCATCTCCTACCAAAGCCTTAACGATCCATTTTGCAACCAAGGTTACACCTTGGATCTTTAAATCTTTCAGACCTAACCCTCCTTTATCTTTACTCAAACAACACAAGTTCCAAGAAACATGTCTTTTTTTTCTCCCTTTCCCATCAGTCCTGAGAAAATCTCTTTTCTTTTTTTGAATATTGTTTATCTGATAACTGGCCAACAGCCACATTGAGGCATAATAGATAGAGTATGCTGATAGAACCTTTTGACAAACCTGCATTCTCCCAACTAGGGATAAGTATTGATTATTCCAACTTCCCAGTTTTTTATTTATCTTTTCCTGTATCCAGTCCTACATTTTCTTCAAAGAAGGATTCACAGAAAAGGGTATGCCAAGAAAACTTACCTGTTTGTTAGCATCCCCCCATTGCCATCTATTGGGAACAAACCAGTCAAGAGGAACATCATTCCAACTCAATAAAATAGATTTGGAAAAGGAGATTTTTGCTCCAGAAACCTGACAAAAAATGTCAAGTCTTTGTTCCATATTCCTTAAATTATCTTTTTCAAGTACTGGAAATAATGCAGTATCATATACAAATTGCATGTTCCGCAGAGAATCATTATTCGGGAGAAGGATACCTTTAACATTCCCTTCCAAGAGGTATGTTCTCAAAAGATAGAATAGGGTTTCATATGCTATAAAAAACAGGGTTGGGGCCAAAGGACAGCCCTGTCTAACAGATCTTCCCATGTTGAAGGAGTCGGTTAGAGACCCATTAACTTCTATTTGAACAGAGGCATCTTGAAACAACATTTTAAACTGCAATAGTGCTCAAGAAATCCAAGAGCTTTCATCATCATTAGAACAAAAGGCCATTCCTATCATAAGCTTTTTCAAAATCAATCAAAAGAATCCCTGTGTTCTGCCTCGTGTCTTTGGCCCAACTCAAGGCCTCCCAACTAGCAATAAGGTTTTCAAGAATGTATCTCCCCTTTATAAACCCAGTTTGTGTTGGGTTTATAATAAAGGGGAGAATTTCTAACAATCTCATAGCAAGGATTTTTGCAATTATTTTATAGGAAACATTCAATAATATAATTGGCCTCCAATTCTTTTTGTTACATTTATCTCCATCTTTGGGAAATAGTTTACTAACTCCTTTGTTTATATCTTCCCCAAGAGTTCCTTTAATTATAGATTCTTGATATAGGTCAAACAAGTCATCTATGATCCATTCTAGGTTAGCCTTATAGAATTCTACTGGCATACCGTCTAACCCTAGTGACTTCCCATTTTCCATAGAAAGAATAGCACTTTTAATTTCATCCTTAGAGATTTTCTAGTTTAAAATCTAACTCATATCTGAGTTTATTTTTATCAAGCAAGCTCTTTGGCAGAAGTCTTGAGCAGCTTTACATTCTCTGGTATCATCTTCTGCCATAAAAAATCACTGTAGAAAGTTTTAAAATTTTTCTTAATATCAATGTTATCCTTATAGCATACATCATCCTCAATTATAGGACCAACAACTTCCCTGGCATTCTTAGCTTTGAGCAGATTAAAGAAATACTTAGTTCCCCTATCACCCTCCTTTAGCTAGTTAATTCTGGCTCTAATCTTGGCTCCCTGATTTTTGATAGTTTGGAACTTTCTTAGTTTATGTAATATCCCACCCCTTTTGTGTTTTCTGATGTTTAGTTGATACCTGGTGCGTTTTGGGTTTTTTGCATTTGGACATAACACACATGCATGTATATATATTCAAAAAGAACAAAATATAGCGATACCCAGATGCCTATATTTGATAGAAACGTATTACAAAGCATAAAGGAACAATACCCATATCAAGTATATGCAAAATAACTAGGGTTTCAACATACCCTTTTGCTGTCCAAGAAGGTACAAGGCTGGAAATGAAGGTATAGCAGTTTGGAAGTCAGCGTTTACAACATGGAAATTGCATACATTTGCTCAAGAAATGAAATCTTGACTATTACAAGTAATAACAATGCAATGAAGCTCCAAAATGTGAGACAAATGAAGCCCCACGACCCTACTACTTGCTGGTACGGCCAAAAAGTGAGGAACAACAACATACAAACGTTTGTATCTCCCAAGAATGCTCACCAATCAGTCCAAAAATCTCTGCAGCTGAGGCGCCTAGAGTACAAGGAGAATATCAGTCCAAACCCAAGCACAAACGCCCTCCAAAAACCAAGTATTCATCCTCATGACAGTACGGCCAGGTATAGCATTGGTACGACTAGTATAGGGACCAAAAATGACATCAAAAACTCTTCAAATCGTTGTCTATAACTTCCAATATATTCATCAATATCCCCTTCGAATTATCATGCCAAGAACCAGAAGATATTGTTATGAAAAGTACTCCGCAACAATGCTGGTTTCTTCAATGAAGCTCAAACGGTGACCCCTGGACGAAGCCACGCCAAAAAACACCCTAGGAGTGTCTTCCAACCCCGCAGATGCTCTCAACAATGGAGGATTTCGTCTCCAACGCAGCTGGTTCAAACCCTTGCTCTCTCCAACAAGCTCAGACTTGGAGAAAATAAAATACCCAAGTAAATAATGAAAAAAGACTTCACTTTTCACTTTTATTCCTCTCTTGTTTTCCAATGCCACTTTTGGGATATTAAACTTTTAATAATATTTCTCTTTTTTTGCCTTGGGCGCCCATCTCATAAAGTAATGACTTTATTCACTTTTTAATTAAAACTCCATTTTAGCTCCGAAGAAGACCTTTTAATTAAAATAATGATAATTTGACAGACAAGGTCCCCGTTTAATGCATCCATAATTTAAAACATTTCATCCCAGTTCCGATGAGCTATAACACTAAGGTGCTTTTAAAATATTTTAAATAATATTTAGCAACCTTAGTAAAAATAATTAAAATAAAGCCATTAATACACTCATTTTGCGGAAACTGCGAGAATGCATCGGAATCGAAAACTAACTACATTGGAGTGATCCCGATGAAGCATAATGGCAATCGGAGCCAACCAGGCGACTTACGATAAATAGACGCCCTTTTTAATGTCCCCATTTGGTGTTTAGCCAAGTTTGTGACCAATAGCCTATTCCCTTGAGCTTCTGTAGACTATCTGGGTTGGTTGGGGAGCTCAATTTGTTGTGAAGAGCACAGGTTCAGTTATTTGTGATGTTTTGTGTTGGATTTGAGCTCAGTGTTGTGTCAGGGTGTCTATGCAACTTTCTAAAGTTGATTCGGCTTCTTGGTTTGCTCTTCAAGATTCTTGGAGGAGTCCTCTATTTTTGGAAAGTCCCTCGGAAGGCATTGTTGTGCATCCAAAACCCTACTAAGCATATTGGTTAAGTTTATTTGGCGGTTGGATGCAGTTTGGGACTTTCCGCAAAAAAGTAATATTTAATGAGCTATTTTAATTATTATTTTCACTTAAGCTCCTAGGGGTGAAAATAATTAAAAAGTACCTAAGAGTTATAGCTCATTGGAAAGGTTTTTAAGTGTTCTAAAAGATAGATACTTAAAAAAAGGGCCTCACACATGATATATTTTTCTTATTTCAAAAAAAGGTCTTTTTGAGAGAATAAATATGAAAAGGTTTAAAGAGAAAATAATATTATAATCCTCTCAAAAAGTTATAAAAACGAGATGAGAGCTCATTTGGAGGGATGCTTGGATTTGATATTGTTATGTTGTCGAATTGAACCTGCGAGTTCTTCCATTTTTTACTTCCTAAACATGAAAACCCTCCTGAAGATGATTAGTTTCGGTGGTGAAAGATCTACCCTAACCGGTGCAATGGTGATTTCACACAGAAATCACATGGAGCTTTCATGGATTTTGAGGTTTCGTGATTAGATGACTGTTTGAAGGAGTTTTGACATTTTATTTGCTTGATTATGCTAAAGAAACTAATGATTTTTCTTGGAGTTTGTGAAGTTTGAAATACCCTTGGATTGGTCGTACCATTCCAGGCCATACCTGGGCAGGGTCGATTGAAATTGCTGTGTATAAACCTTGGATTTTGGGCAGTAATTGAAGGCTATGTGATTGGGATCAGGTTGACGTCCCTTCCTCTGCACTTTGAAGACATATGTGAGGGAGTTTTTAAACCTTCCATACATGTCGTACAATATAGGAGCGCTGTACTATGTGGTGACCTAATCACACATCGCCCCATTGCAAATGGGGACCCCCCCTTTTTTTGAGCTCTGATGCTTTGCTTGAGTCTTGGATGATGTCTTAGGTTGGTTGCATGATGAAGTCAGTGGTATTCAAGTCTATAGCCTAGTGGTAGAAATCATAATATCCTGATGCATGTTTGAGATCCTGAAAATGACTAAGTCTGATATCCTGATATCTTGAAAATCCTGAAAAATTGACTAAGTCTGAAATCTAGTGGATCCTCCAAATTCTAGATTCTACATGTTAAATCCGATGGATTCGAGACCTATCTCAAACATCCTGAAAGGTATATTGAAAAATATTTAAAGTATAAGAAATTCATTTCTTATACTTAAATATATTTTTCAATATACCTTACCCTGAGAAAGTTGAAAAAATGCCTAAGTACTGAAGGGAGTTCAAAATTCCCATACACTGCGCCAAGACATGAGGGGAGCGCAAAATATTGATCTAGTGCGCCACTCTCAACCAGAGATCAAAATGTGGATTCAATGCGACCCATCCATGGTGCCAAGGTTGGACTGAAGTTTTAAGTGTAATTTGAAGAAGATATTAAAATCATAATCCAATGCGCCCAAGATGAGGAAGTTTATTTTGATGATGGAGTTGCAACTTTCAAGAGGAACCAAAATCCTCATCTCATGCGCTTGAACCAATGTGCCCTTATGAAAGATGATAAAATCAAGGTTTTGAGAGCATTCAATAGAGGATCTAAAACCTCAATCCAATGCGCCAATGGATAAGAATGTAGAATTTCAAGAGACTTTTGAGAAGAGATCAAAATCCTTGACTAGTGCGCCCAATCTAATGCGCCACAATTAATGAGGATGAAGTCAAGTGTTATAAACATTCCATCAAGAGGATTCAACATGTGGATCTGGTGCGCCACCTTGGTGCAAATCAAAGGGAGATGAAACTTGGTGTCCAATGCGCCAGTGTTAAGAGGATTTAAAACCTCCATCGAATGCGCCACTCATAAGTGAGGTTAAATGGAAGATTTATGAAGGTTTCAAGTGGAAGATAAAAACCTCATCCATTGTGCCATCTTTGAAAGGGGGTTTAAGTTCAAAATTTGATACATTTCAAGAAGATTTACAATGCTGATCTGCTGTGCCACATTTGAAGAAAGATGAATTCAAGTTTTATAAGAGACTTTCAAATGAAGGATCAAAATCAGCATCCAATGCGACAAAGGAGGTGGCAATCTTGTTGAGAATTCAGAGGCTTTCAAAAGAGGATCCAAAATCATGATCTGCTGCGACAAAACTAATGCGCCTTCATCTAGGAATCAGCAATAAGTTTTAAGATACAAATTTAAGAGAAGTCCAAGATCCTTATCCAATGCACTTGAAGGAAGTGGTATACATTGCAAATTTTAGACAAGTTTCAAGAAGATTCAAAATGCTTATCTGCTGCACCTAGATCAAGAAGGCTGATGTAGTTTACATACGATGATACTTCAAGGGAAGATCAAAGTTGTCATCTGACGCGCCTTGGGTGGAATGTTTATCAAATGCATCCTTCAAGTGAAAGACAAAGTGGTAAGCCTAGGCACCATTTCAAGATGATATGAGTTTCAAGTTTCAAGTGATTGATCAACTAGAAATTAAAATCCTCAACCAGTGCGCCACAATTAGATGAGGATGATTGCAAGAGCATCCAAGCAAAGATCAAGTTCCTCATTAATTGCGCCACATGTGATGCGCCATCATCAAGGGAGGGGTAATTATATTTTGATGTGAAGTTTCAATGGAGATCCAAAATCATCATCTAATGCGCCCATCTAGTGCACCAAAACTAAGAAGAAACCAAAAACCTCATCCAATGCGCGTAGAACAAGGAGTAAAAAGTAGTGATTTAAAAGTGAATTTTTAGCCAAAGCATGAAATTGTCAACCAGTGCACCACTTTGGATGGAGATTAAATTCAAGTTTTATGAAGGTTTCTAGGCAAGGAGTGAAATTGGCATCCAATGCCTCATCCATATATGATGCTTAATTTGAATTTTATGACTGCTTTCTAGCGAAGATCAAATTTATCATCAAATGCGCATAAGTTAGAAATGCATGAAATGATTCTTATGTGTTATGAAATCAAGTGTTTATCAAAAGGATTGATGTTGCTTCTTTGTTTGTGTTGCAGGAGCGAGGATTGAGCTAAGGAGTCATCGAAGAAGTAAAAGCTTGAACCACCTTTATGCTAGGAGTGAAGTGAAGATAGAAGATAGCTGCTCCAAGTGATCACTTCAAGTCCAACATACCGACACTCTTCATCATTTGCATCATCAAGCAAAGACATTCATCTATAAAGCTTCAAGTTCCTCCGGTACATTCAAGTCTCTTTGAGAACTCATCTACTATACATATCAAGAAGGAAGCATCATCATCATCATCTCCTACTACTCTCTATCAAGATGCACCGAAAGAGGATCAACATATACCCTGCAGAAGGAGAATCCCAGTGTTAAGCAAGTAAGCAACATCTATCATACACATCCAGTTTACAGGAAGATGACCAAGGCAAGATCAACAAAGTATTCCCAAACATTCAAGTTCAAGCAATCACATCGAAGACATCATACAAGATGATACAATTTGGGAATATGCCCACAGAGCAAAGTGAATAAATAGTTGAAATCCACAAGTTTGCTGAGGTGGCACCTCTGTGGCATGTACCTATTATCAGTCCAATCATAATTTGCCACATCATTCAGCCGCATTCAATATATCTACAACAAGAAAGAAGACAAAGAGGACGCCCATGTGGAAGATACTCTAAAAGATTCTATCTTATCCTTATCTTCTTAGAAAACGTGCCTTCATTGCCTCTCTTATGTACTAAAAATAGCAAGTTGTTGTAACTACCTACTGAGGTGGCATGATCTGAGCCCTTGGCTATCTGAATTGATCTAAGCCATTCATTGTAATCATGGACCTCTATATAAAGGCCTTGTTGCCTCATTTGTAAATTATTAGATTATAGGCAGTAGAATAGAATAGTAGAAGAGAAGAGACTCTCAAAATTCTCTGAGAGGACTTAAAGTTGTAAATTTTTCTCAAGATTAATGCAAAGACATTGGATTCATTTGGTGTTAAGTGTTGTCTTGTGGAATAACATAGTTTCCCATATCTTGATGGAATGAAGAGATGCTTCAAAGTAGATTAGAAGTAGATTAAAAGTTCATTGATGTTATGTATGTTGTATTGAATATTTGATCAATTCCTAGCTCATGCTTTTAACATTCATCGCTGGTGAAGTGTTGTGTAAAGCTAGTCTGAGCCTCATCATTTGCTTATGTTCGGTTATGGATGCTTGTTTGAGCTATGTCATTCGATGGATGCTTATATGAGCCTTCATGATTTGAAAACCATTCGTTTACCTTAGGAGATTGCACCAACTCCATGTAGTTGAAGGCACCCTTGGCAAAGTGGAGTTAGTTTTATTAAGGAGTTTGTCTATTCATGCATCATCATTGCTTCATTGACCTTAGATTAGCTCCCTAAACCTTATCTTTTTCCCTTTTTTTATCATTGATACATCGTAAATACTTCATCCACATTGTAAGGAGAGATAAGCTAAATGAAGTATGAAGAAGTCAGCGTCAGTCCCTTTGTGATAATCAGCAAGATCACATGTATTCACTGAGTTCGTCCATCACAAATCATAAGAACAGGAACCTTGGAGTTATCTCGATTGATCACTTTGTTTAGCATTCAAGAAGCTTCATTCAAGAGAGAGTTGGATACTCAGTATTTTACTCTATTGTTGACTTGTCTAAAAGCAATCATCAACATTTTTGGCGCTAGGAGGGCATGAATGTGGATATTCTTCATTTCAAGAGCAACTAGATACTCCGAAATGGTGGATTGAAGTTTGAAGTGGGCTTTGACAGAAAGATTCAAGATTTCAAGATCTCTCTTATATCCCAGAGAATCCAAAAACAAAAGTAGAAAAGCAAAAATACAAAAAAAGTAAAAAGTTGAAAATACCAAAAGTATATAGACATGGATTTCTCAAAATTTTCAAGGCAGTTCAAGGTGGATCATTCTCAAAATGATGTTCTTCAGCTTTGGTGGACTTTGAATGCACAACTTCATCCTAAGAGTTTGAGTGACTTTACATCAAGGAAAGGATGTAGAATTCACGACATTAATGGACATGAGGAGTTATACTACATGACATTTTTATTAAGGATGGAATTAGCATTGCAAGGGAAAATTTCTTTTTCACAGGTACATGAGCCGATTGTTCCCACAAAGGTGCTTCCCGAAGTGTTGTTTGACGAAAGAGAGTTCTTCGCAAGCTTCAAGGAAATGATCAAGAAAAGACTGAGCATTGAGAAGGACCTGCCAGCAAAAGAAATGTTGATTCCAGGTGGTTGGTGCAGAATTCATAACACAGCTCATTCAGAACTCACATTTTCATCTTGTCAGGAAGCCATTCATCAAGTGAAGGAACAATTAAGGTCGGAAGAAGCACTCCAAGCCATCATCGAAGAGCCTGCTGAAGTTGAAAAGGAAATAGAGGATATTCAAACGAAGGCCAGTGATGAACAAGATGTTGACTCCCCCATCAAAGAAGAAAATCACTCGAGTTCATTGCAAGAAGATGAATTCCTTGAGGAACATTCATTCATGCTGCATAGGGAGATCCTTGAAAGTGAGTTGCACGAAGTACAGAAAGAGTTGTTGGAAGATAGTCAACTGGATGCATTGCAAGAAGCACTCCAAGCCTTCATCGAAGACCTATCAAATGAACAGCAATTTGGAGGGGCACTCGACACTCCCATGGATCAAATACAACGAGAGTTCCTGCCAAAGTCATCCCAAGATGACCAAGTTGATGAAATGAAGATCAAATTCGACAGCAATTCGAGTCGGTGCTAGGCCCACTGCTGACGATTCAAGAAGAGCTAATGCATGTTGCGGATGCAAGTGGTATGATCCATCACCAACTTCGACCTCCGGACATATCGGTAGTCGACAAGCATGAATTTTTACTTCCGGACAAAGACCATCAGGATGTATCTCTCCTTGATTTTAATGATGAAGAACACCAGGTTGTATCTTTCCTTGATCTTGATTGGAAAAAATTTGAATTTGATGATTATGAATTTCTAAATGATGAGTATGAAAAATATGAGTTTGACTATGGAAATTCAGGAAAAGCAACTTGTGTTTGGATAAATCATGGTCCTTTTGAATTTCCACAATTGATAATCTTGTGCGAAATTTTGTCTGAATATGAGAAATGTATTGTGCAAGATCTTCTTTCTGAATTCAAAGATAAATTTGCAAAACTTCGTACATTCACTTGCACATTGTTACTCTTGTTCATTCTGAAAAATCATGTTAGGGCGTGTACATACTTAGGTCTCCTGGGTTGCATCCCTCAGTTGCTTGTTCATAGCTAAGTTAGAGTAGGGTTTTTTCTTTCATGTTGCATCTTAGAATAGATTTGCTCCCTTGCTGTCATTTGACTCAAGTGTTGGTTTGTCTTAACTTAGTTTTTCTTTTGTTGCTTGGTTTGATTAGAGTAGTTTTCTTTCAAGTTGCTTGATTGCTTCTTGTTGTCTTTTTCTTAGCTTAGTTGTTGGTAGTTGTTCGCTTTCCTTAGTTGTTGTTGTTTGCTTTCGTAGATTAGTGTTAGTTGTTTAGTTGGTTGTCATGTCAGGTTTCCTATAAATGTAAGGAGGTGATGTTATCTTAAACACGCATACTCTGGTTTCAATATGTGATAGTATGTTAGTTCATTTTTTAGACATCCATTCATGAAAGTATTAAGAGTCCGAAGACGTTTTTCTTTCACGTTTATCATCTTGTTAGACTTTCGACTTGACTTGGAAACTAATCATATATTGTGTCTTGAGACCATTATCTTCTGATCATAATACTTTAAAATGCAAATCTAAATTTTATGAATTCTTATGTGTTCCTTTGAGAAACATGGGTCATCACTGATGGATTTCCCGTGGATTCCATTGCCAGTATCAGATTGCATGACTGCTTGTTCTTGGAAGATGAATCATTTGTTTTGTATTGACTGAAGTATTTTGAGGTTTTATACTTTACATATTTTAATAATCCCCAAAGTTGCTAGGAAAGTCTTTGTGAGTCTGGATCAAGTGAAAATCTCAAGGTAATTCATGTTTCCGGTTCGCTCCATAATAAGCATCTTTGCATACTTCCATCCATTTCATTCCGCTTATCCCCCCTTTTTGAAAGCAATAAAGCCTCCATCCACTTTGCCCTTTCCATCGAATAATGAATTCAAGTCTGATGTCTGAATTATTTGTATAGTCCTGTTGTTCGTTGCATACTCCAAAAGGATAAATTGAAGTCCTTATGAATGAAGCATTTGGAGTTCATCCATGTCAATATCTATTCATATAGCCTTGGAAACTGCAAGGTAAGTAAAGTTAAGATGTTGGTATTCCCATCCATTATGCATTGATCCACCATTTTCTATCATTCACCCATTGCATGTGTATCCATTCCACTTCCATTACCATGCAAAGTCTAGAAGCATGTAGCTATCCATACCTTCCGCCATTCGTCTTTCCGTCACTTTATCCATTTTCATCCACCCTATTCCTTCATCCATTTAACCATTTCCTAATCATGATCAATGAATGTAAGTGTCGTCTAATTGAGAAGCTTGCAATTCCTCCACCCATCCCCCATATTTCCATAAAATAAATTTCTGGATGCCTTTTACCCATCAAGCAAGTAAATTCTTGAAAATCCTATAAATCTTTATGCCTTAGCACAAATGCCAGCAATCAAAGCAAAGCATATTCAAAGGCTATTTCATTCCATACTTCCAAATAGAAAAGGCAAAGCTCTGGGTACTTAAGTCCGAGAAGCCGAATCCAAAGAGGCTTCCGCATCCGAAGAGTCCATTTCTATTCATTCCATCCCCTTTTCATCTCAATTCCAAATTACTTCATCCCACGAAATGAAATCAAAAGAAAATTCTAAGTTCGTGTGGGTTATGAAGTTACCGTTTCACCCGTCCATTAATCACCGTTCTCGTCCCTTTATTCATTCCCCCCTCCACTTGCAAGCTTCGAAGTTTAAGTCGATATGAACAAACGTTGATTATGGTTTTCATTCCATTTACTCCACTTCCATTTCCACTACATTTTCCGCCATCCAATATATCCCATCATTCACCGGGTTTATGTCTAGATACACTTTTCACTTACCTGTTTTATATAATCCGCATCATAATCCACTCTTTCCGTATCATTTTGTCATTTTCTGCCAACATCTGTAAGTATAATAGATTGACATGGTTTTGTTTGGACCATGATGCTGACTGCAGAATCAGACTCTAGAATTCTTTCCATCCGTTACTATGGTGAAAACCTGGCAAACAGGTACCGTATGTAATGGTTATCTTAAAAAAAAAAAATTTACAAAAAATGAAAAATGAAAAAAAAATAGTAAAGAAAAACTTTTTGTCCACAGGTGAAAACCACCTTCGGTGGCGCCTTGGATAAGTACCATGATGAAAACCTGGCAAACAGGTGTTATGGTAGAGACACCCTGTCTCATTACATTCCCCCCCCCCACTTCATGTCATTCCATTTCCGATCATTTTCATATCACCCTCTCCTGTCATTGTTCCGTTCCGTGTCATTGCATCTCCTCATTTACCATATCATCCATATGTATATATTTCCATTCATCCGTTTTTCATTAATTTACCTAACTTGAGACAGGTAAGCTTAGATGATCCTGGTTTCTAAGGGATGGGAACGAAACCAAGTGTTCGCACTTGAATCCTCAAATACGGATAGTCGCGCTGGCAATTGGTTTTGATTCTTTGATCAGGTAGTTGTGTTTATTTGATCTAGTGTGTGGGAGTACATGGAAATGTTGAAACTTGATTTTTGTTTATCTTTGGAACATTTAAAAAGTTGTTTTAATTGAAACTTATCTTTAATCACACATCAGGAAATGCAGTGTTTTGATCCAATCTATGATTCTTTTCCTTTTTGAGTTCGTCGTCTAACTGGTTGATGAGTAGAGGAAGAGTGTCTGGAGTATCTGAGTCTAGATTGAGTCTTCGTCTTTGAAATGTTCAAGAACATTTATTCAGATTGGCACTAGATGTTGTGACCTAATCACACATTGCCCCATTGCAAATGGGGACCCCCCCTTTTTTGAGCTCTGATGCTTTGCTTGAGTCTTGGATGATGTCTTACGTTGGTTGCATGATGAAGTCAGTGGTGTTTGAGTCTATAGCCTTGTCGTAGAAATCATAATATCCCGATGCATGTTTGAGATCCTGAAAATGACTAAGTCTAATATCCTAATATCCTGAAAATCTTGAAAATTTGACAAAGTCTGAAATCTGGTGGATCCTCCAAATTCTAGATTCTACATGTTAAATCCGGTGGATTCGAGACCTATCTCAAACATCCTGAAAGGTATATTGAAAAATATTTCATTGCTTATACTTAAATATATTTTTCAATATACCTTCATCTGACAAAGTTGAAAAAATGGCTAAGTACTGAAGGGAGATCAAAATTCCCATACACTGTGCCAAGACATGAGGGGAGCGCAAAATCTTGATACAGTGCGCCACTCTCAACCAGAGATCAAAATGTGGATTCAATGCGACCCATCCATTGCACCAAGGTAGGAGTGAAGTTTTAAGTGTAATTTGAAGAAGATATTAAAATCATCATCCAATGCGACCAAGATGAGGAATTTATTTTGATGATGGAGTTGCAACTTTCAAGAGGAACCAAAATCCTCATCTCATGCGCTTGAACCAATGTGCCCTTATGAAAGATGATAAAATCAAGGTTTTGAGAGCATTCAATAGAGGATCTAAAACCTCAATCCAATGCACCAAGGGATAAGAATGTAGAATTTCAAGAGACTTTTGAGAAGAGATCAAAATCATAGACTAGTGCGCCCAATCTAATGCGCCACAATTAATGAGGATGAAGTCAAGTGTTATAAACATTCCATCAAGAGGATTCAACATGTGGATCTGGTGCGCCACCTTGGAGCAAATCTAAGGGAGATGAAAGTTGATGTCCAATGTGCCAGTGTTAAGACGATTTAAAACCTCCATCTAATGCGCCACTCATAAGTGAGGTTAAATGGAAGATTTATGAAGGTTTCAAGTGGAAGATAAAAACCTCATCCATTGCGCCATCTTCGAAAGGGGGTTTAAGTTCAAAATTTGATACATTTCAAGAAGATTTACAATGCTGATCTGCTGCGCCACATTTGAAGAAAGATGAATTCAAGTTTTATAAGAGACTTTCAAATGAAGGATCAAAATCAGCATCCAATGCGACAAAGGAGGTGGCAATCTTGTTGAGAATTCAGAGGCTTTCAAAAGAGGATTCAAAATCATGATCTGCTGCGACAGAATTGATGCGCCTTCATCTAGGAATTGGCAATAAGTTTTAAGATACAAATTTAAGAGAAGTCCAAGATCCTTATCCAATGCACTTGAAGGAAGTGGTATACATTGCAAATTTTAGACAAGTTTCAAGAAGATTCAAAATGCTTATCTGCTGCACCTAGATCAAGAAGGCTGATGTAGTTTACATAAGATGAAACTTCAAGGGAAGATCAAAGTTGTCATCTGATGCACCTTGGGTGGAATGTTTATCAAATGCATCCTTCAAGTGAAAGACAAAGTGGTAAGCCTAGGCACCATTTCAAGATGATATGAGTTTCAAGTTTCAAGTGATTGATCAACTAGAAATTAAAATCCTCAACCAGTGCGCCACAATTAGATGAGGATGATTGCAAGAGCATCCAAGCAAAGATCAAGTTCCTCATTCATTGCGCCACATGTGATGTACCATCATCAAGGGAGGGGTAATTATATTTTGAAGTGAAGTTTCAATGGAGATCCAAAATCATCATCTAATGTGCCCATCTAGTGCGCCAAAACTAAGAAGAAACCAAAAACCTCATCCAATGCACGTAGAACAAGGAGTAAAAAATAGTGATTTAAAAGTGAAATTTTAACCAAAGCATGAAATTGTCAACCAGTATGCCACTTTGGATGGAGATTAAATTCAATTTTTATGAAGGATTCTAGGCAAGGAGTGAAAATGGCATCCAATGCCTCATCCATATATGATGCTTAATTTGAATTTTATGATTGCTTTCTAGCGAAGATCAAATTTATCATCTAATGCGCATAAGTTAGAAATGCATGAAATGATTTTTTTGTGTTATGAAATCAAGTGTTTATCAAAAGGATTGATGTTGCTTCTTTGTTTGTGTTGCAGGAGCGAGGATTGAGCTAAGGAGTCATCAAAGAAGTAAAAGCTTGAACCACCTTTATGCTAGGAGTGAAGTGAAGATAGAAGATAGCTGCTCCAAGTGATCACTTCAAGTCCAACATACCAACACTCTTCATCATTTGCATCATCAAGCAAAGACATTCATCTATAAAGCTTCAAGTTCCTCCGGTACATTCAAGTCTCTTTGAGAACTCATCTACTCTACATATCAAGAAGGAAGCATCATCATCATCATCTCCTACTACTCTCTATCAAGATTCCCCGAAAGAGGATCAACATATACCTTGCAGAAGGAGAATCCCAGTGTTAAGCAAATGAGCAACATCTATCATACACATCCAGTTTACAGGAAGATGACCAAGGTTAGATCAACAAAGTATTCCCAAACATTCAAGTTCAAGCAATCACATCGAAGACATCATACAAGATGATACAATTTGGGAATATGCCCATAGAGCAAAGTGAATAAACAGTTGAAATCCACAAGTTTGCTGAGGTGGCACCTATGTGGCATGTACCTATTATCAGTCCAATCATAATTCGCCACATCATTCAACTGCATTTAATGTATCTACAACAAGAAAGAAGACAAAAAGGACGCCCATGTGGAAGATACTCTAAAAGATTCTATCTTATCCTTATCTTCTTAGAAAACGTGCCTTCATTGCCTCTCTTATGTACTAAAAATAGCAAAGTTGTTGTAACTACCTACTGAGGTGGCATGATCTGAGCCCTTGGCTATCTGAATTTATCTAAGCCATTCATTGTAATCCTGGACCTCTATATAAAGGCCTTGTTGCCTCATTTGTAAATTATTAGATTGTAGGCAGTAGAATAGAAGAGTAGAATAGAAGAGATTCTCAAAATTCTCTGAGAGGACTTGAAATTGTAAATTTTTCTCAAGATTAATGCAAAAACATTGGAATTCATTTGGTGTTAAGTGTTGTCTTGTGGAATAACATAGTTTCCTGTATCTTGATGGAATGAAGAGATGTTTCAAAGTAAATTAGAAGTTCATTGATGTTATGTATGTTGTATTGAATATTTGATCAATTCCTAGCTCATACTTTTAACATTCATCGCTGGTGAAGTGTTGTGTAAAGCTAGTCTGAGCCTCATCATTTGCTTAAGTTCGGTTATGGATGCTTGTTTGAGCTGCGCCATTCGATGGGTGCTTATATGAGACTTCATGATTTGAAAACCATTCGTTTACCTTAGGAGATCGCACTAACTCCATGTAGTTGTAGGCACCCTTGGCGAAGTGGAGTTAGTTTTATTAAGGAGTTTGTCTATTCATGCATCATCATTGCTTCATTGACCTTAGATTAGCTCCCTAAACCTTATCTTTTTCCCTTTTTTTATCATTGATACATCGTGAATACTTCATCCACATTGTAAGGAGAGATAAGCTAAATGAAGTATGAAGAAGTCAGCGTAAGTCCCTTTGTGATAATCAGCAAGATCACATGTATTCACTGAGTTCATCCATCACAAATCATAAGAACAGGAACCTTGGAGTTATCTCGATTGATCACTTTGTTTAGCATTCGAGAAGCTTTATTCAAGAGAGAGTTGGATACTCAGTATTTTACTCTATTGTTGACTTGTCTAAAAACAATCATCAGCACTATGTTGTTTCAGATTTAAGTTTTCATATTTGATCTTCATTAAATTCGTGGGTGACTTCAAAGTTGTTGCTGGGTATCAAGATTGAATAAGGTGTTCAGAGTGTTTATGTTTATTACCAAGGCTGCATATCTACCAAACCTGTATAATCTTTTCTTAGCTGCCGTACAGAAGACTGAAGTAAATAACAGTGATTTTCAACATCACATTTACATACAGATTTCAGAAGGCAGCAGTCATACATGGTGATAGTGCTAGCCTCTGTTGATATTGTTGTACGTTTATGGCTGTTGTGACGTGTCTGGAGAAGGCCATACATTACCATAAGCACCGTACCATTGATAGTGGTGTGGTCCCTTTAAGGCAGATCAATCTGGATTTTGAAATTCATACCTTCTCCATTGTTGGCGTCCAAGGCAGTTTGTGGTGATTGGAGTTTTGGTGGGAGGGTTTGTTATCATTTTTGTGCATTGTTTGTGGGTCAATGACCCTACTGGGCCATCCATACAGCAGAGGACAATCTGACTTCTAAATGAAAACATCCATCAGCAGTGATCCTTTGCATACATTCAGTTGGGCAAATATTACCATGACATTGTTGATACTAATGCTCTGCAAGTTGTCTTTCAAGAAGCCAGTTCTTCCACAAGTGCTGAGATGATAATCTAGTATAATTCTTGATTTGTGTTGCATGCATATTTACTTCATTGTAATCATTAAATTTATGTTGCAAACACTTATAACCCCTAGATGGTTTACCGCCAGTGTGGAGGAAAGATTAGTTATCTTCTTTATTCCCCCATTGAACAAGTGGATGAACATTATGTATCTTTCTCTATTTACCCATTGAATAAGTGGAGTATTCCCACTGAATAAGTGGATGCATGCTGAAAAGCAGATGCCTGCTATATAGCAAAAGATTGTAATTAGTTTCTTTGCAAAGCATTTGATTGTTTAACCAAAGCACTGTATGCTCTCACCTCGCCCATCTTGGGAACTTGGTGATCAGAAGTGTGGAAGTGTTTAGTTGGATACATGCAATATTGTGCTAACATTGTGGTATCATTGTACAAAATTTCAAAAAAATTTGGGGTAGCATGTTATAGTGGTATCAGAGCTGGTTTCTACCTGCCAACCTGTTGGGTGATAACTGTGTGCAGAGTGCATATTTAGAATTTCCAGTTGCATGTCAGAAAATTTCAGTGGCTTGATGAATTCACGTTTGCCAGTCAGGATGGATAAAACTTTGTCTCAGAGGAAGACTGTGTCAAGAGAGAATCAGAGCAGATATCCTCTTTCAAAGCACTTCAAGGATTCTTTCAAATGTGACCAACCTAGAAACTTGCAGAAAGAAGTAGCAGGAAGCTCGCTATTTGCATTAAGAAATGATTTGGAGATGCTGCACATGCCTAAGAACGCTCTTCTCAGCAAGTTGGGAGAAGTTGAGAGCGGTTTGACCAAGGTCAAACAATCAAAGTGTAGGAATTTGAAGTGGGCTTTGGAGCCTTAATGATTGCTTTGGTTCAACTTAAGCTGATAAAACATCCTCATGAAGATGTGAGACTTGCAATCACTCTTTGTCTATGTGAGATCACAAGAATCACAGCTCCTAAAGTTCCTTACATGGAGGCCATAATGAAGGAAATGTTTCAAAGGATTACTAAAAGTTTCAGTGGATTGGCTGATATAGGAAGTTCTTCCTTTGAAAAGAGGGCTGCAATACTTGGAATTGTTGCAAAATTTGGTTTTGGAAACATCATGTTAGATATGGGGTGCGAGGAAGAGATTTTGCAGCTATTTTACCATTTCTTTGCTACCATTAGCAAATCTCATGAAGACCAAGTTATAACAGCCATGCAAGCCATTATGGCTTTGATCATTAATGAGAGTGATGAGGTATCTCAGCCACTCTTGTCTATTTTGTTAGCTAATCTAAAGAAGAATGATCGAGAATCCTTATCAGTGGAACAAGTATTAGCTGAAATGGTGCTAATTCAGTGTGAAGACAAACTAAGACCTTATTTGCCAAAGAAGGAACAGGATGGTTGCCTAAGGATGGAACAAGTTGATAGGGGTGAATTGACATCAGAAATTTCTGATGTGTTTGATGGAGATGACAAAGCATTTACCTTGGAGCAAGTTAGTAGAGCTTGTGAGAATCTTGTTGGCCTTGAAGACACAAAAGTGTGTGATGAAATTCCAGTTATTGTAATTGAAAATCGAATGGCAATTGAAGAGGTTGAAGGTTGGAATTCTCCTGTTGAAGTCAGTGAAGTGCTAAAAACTAGAAGAATGGACTTTGCAAGTCCTATTTTTGATGAAGAGTTTGATGATTTTGAAGATGCTTTTTCTCTAGAAACAAAAATGAAAATGATTAATAGAATGCTAGAAGGCGATTCTTCATGCAAGCCTGTGGTGTTTTAAGTAGAATGCCTTGCTGAAAACATGAAGAACAAAGTTGTTATAGTAGAAAAAGAGTTTGTAGCTGCTAAAACTTGGGGAACAACCCTTAATATTGAGCATCTTCATCATCCTAGTGAAAGTAATGCTGATTGTAAATGGGAATTTCCCATGCGAATGGAGGAACAATTTGACTTCTCAAAGGGATCAATTGATGAACATGATGAAGGGGATCTTGTTGGAAGCTTTGAATCAGCCCCCATTGTTGGCTCAATGCTAGATTTTGGTGATGCCACTTCTGTTGATCAAAGTGGCCATGGAGAGGACAACTTAAAAGCAGTTGATTTCAAGAGTCAGCCTTTATGGATATAACAGAAACTTTGTTGTGTGCAGCTGATTTGGATTTTAAGAATCAATTGTTAGTCACCGAAGACAAGGTTGTGCAAGCTTTAACGCACTTGGACAGCACATATAAGTTTGTAGAGGATCACATTTGGAAGGCACAAGTGGTGAGGAGACAAAAAGGCATGGAAGAAGGACATTCACTTGATGATTGGCAAGTAGTCAAAGGGGCTTTAGAAACATTCAAATCAGATTACTTGAATCTGCTTTATGACAGAGATCATGTCATTAAGTTTGCTAAAAGAACCTTTGATGCATTGAAAGGAAAAGAGGTGGAAGTTGATAAGCTCACATCCGAGCTTAAGTCAATTATGACTTCTTTGGAGTATACTCAAAAGGCTCTCTTTGAAGTTGAAAATCAGCTTGAGGTTGCACATCAATTAAGGGAGCAAGAAAATGTCAAAAGAGCAAATGAAATCAAGCTGGTGATTGAAGAGTTTGATTGGATCAAAGAGGATTTTGACTTAGGACAACTTCCTAAGTACGCAGATTCAAAGTCGGAGCAATATGAAGATTTATCTGATCATGGAAGTGAAAACAAACTTCCAATCATTTGATAGTCCCCTTTTTGATATGGAAGTTGAGTTAACTTTTGACAATCCTCTATTTGTGTTGAATGATGAAGACCAAATTGATGTTAGCAACACAGAGGAAGATAGTAACAAGATATGGGATCCAGGTGAAGTATACTCATGGGTGATTTTGCACAGAGACTTCACCAACTTGAAGTTACCATCAGTGGTTGAAGTCAAGATATGCAATGAGTTGAGTTCAATGGTGGCTTATTTTCATAATGGAGTTTGTCCTACATTGCATTCTCCTTGTATGGTATTCCAAATTCCAAGTCTAAACTTATCGAGTTGGAATTTCCATCACAAAGTAGCGTTCCATATGCATGGTGAGGCTATTTCTTGTTTGAGTATGTATGCAAGAGTTCATCCTCAGGGTTTCGTAGAGGATAGGGATGATGGGTGGAATGTTTCATGGATGGTTTTGCAGTCAAATTTCTGTCATAAAGTTGCTGTCCTTCATCCAATCAGCCATCATAAGTGTTCATTTGCATACATATTTATGTATTGAAGAGAAATTTTGGCCATGAATTTGAAATATTTTGGGTGTAGTTTGCCCAAATCTCTTGTTATTATTGGAAGATTTCAGAATTGTTGTTGCTGGTTCCATTTTCAAATTACTGAAATCTAGTTTTCAAGGGTTAATTTCAGATTTTTACAGCCATGTGATTGTTCTTTTTGTTGTCTTTGGCCCTTTGTGGGAAGGTGAAAGAAGGTTTCAGATGAAAAAAACAAGTGTTTCAGCTAACATTGCTCCTTTGGTTCTTGATAACCAAGTGATTCATGGCTGTTCGGAGTTAATTTCAGCTTGTGGTTAGGCTGATTTGTGTTCTTCCTTGGAGGAACATTTCAGGTTTTGGTTCCCAACATTAATTTCATATTGCATAAATTGTATTGGAGACTTTTTGATGGATGCTAACTCCTTCACTCCCAGAGTTAATGATAATACAGATGGTTGTGATCCAAAGGAATGTGTGATTGGAAGAATGTTTCAGAGGATTATACAGAGTGTCAGCCGTGCAGTTCCCAGATATATCAGAGTAGCGCAGCAGAAGTGGTGTGGAGCATTCTTGAGATTGATTTGGGATCCAGGTATATTGTTGATAATCATGCAGGTATCCCTGTTGGATGATATGTATTGCTTGAAGACAAGCAATCTTGAGCGGGGAGGACTTGTAATGTCCCCATTTGGCGTTTAGCCAAGTTTGTGACCAATAGCCTATTCCCTTGAGCTTCTGTAGGCTATCTGGGTTGGTTAGGGAGCTCAGTTTGTTGTGAAGAGCACAGGTTCAGTTATTTTGATGTTTTGTGTTGGATTTGAGCTCAGTGTTGTGTCAAGGTGTCTATGCAACTTTCTAAAGTTGATTCGGCTTCTTGGATTGCTCTCCAAGATTCTTGGAGGAGCCGTATATTTTTGGAAAGTCCCCCGAAAGGCATTGTTATGCACCCCAAACCCTACTGAGCGTACTGGTTCAGTTTATTTCGCGGTTGAATGCAGTTTGGGATTTTCTGCAAAAAAGTAATATTTAATGAGCTATTTTAATTATTATTTTCACTTAAGCTCCTAGGGGTGAAAATAATTAAAAAGTACCTAAGTGTTATAGCTCATTGGAAAGGTTTTTAAGTGTTCTAAATGATAGACACTTAAAAAAGTGGGCCTCACACATGATATATTTTTATTATTTCAAAAAAAGGTCTTTTTGAGAGAAGAAATATGAAAAGGTTTAAAGAGAAAATAATATTATATTCCTCTCAAAAAGTTATAAAAAGGGGATGAGAGCTCATTTGGAGGGATGCTTGGATTTGATATTGTTATGCTGTCGAATTAAACCTACGAGTTCTTCCATTTTTTCCTTCTTGAGGACGAAAACCCTCATGAAGATGATCAGTTTCGACGGTGAAAGATCCACACTAGCTGGTGCAATGGTGATTTCGCACAGAAATCACATGGAGCTTTCATGGATTTTGAGGTTTCGTGATTCGATGATTGTTTGAAGGAGTTTTGATATTTTATTTGCATGATTATGCTGAAGAAACTAATGGTTTTTTTTGGAGTTTGTGAAGTTTGAAATACCCTTGGATTGGTCTGTAATGTCCCCTTCTGGCAAGCCAAAATTTTCTCAACCTTGCACACAATTTCAACTCACAAAAAGAGAACATTAGTACACTAGTCTATCTTTGGATTCCCACTTATAATAATATATGCAAGAAATACTCAAATTTCATAATCACATTGCCCTTAAAGGGTTATACTCTTATGATCAACATCAATATGCCTTTCACACTTTCCATCATTATTCATTATATTTGGATCTATGCATTAATCAAATCATTAATTCCATGTGAGAGGATGTGATAGGATGCCATATGGCAATTATCATGGGTCCATTATTTCCATCCTTTGACTCGAGGGGCAAATACTCACCAACTTTAGTCAAAGGCCAATTATGATAATCCTTTGGCTCGAGGGGTGAATAACTCACCAACTTTAGCCAAAGGCCAATGATTACAATCCTTTGGCTCGAGGGGTGAATAGCTCACCTACTTTAGCCAAAGGCCCAATATGACAATCCTTTGGCTTGAGGGGTGAATAATTCACCTACTTTAGCCAAAGGCCAAATCCACTTGTCCAAGGGGTGCCATTGCACCTACTGAGACAAGGGCCACTTCCACTTGTCCAAGGGGTACCTTTTGTACCAACTGAGACAAGGGCCACTATATACCCATGTTGGCTAATTGTTCATTCCCATACATCACACCTCTCAAATAGAGTTAATGGATTAATTTCATTGCTCATATGTTTCACAATTATTAAGTCCTATCTCATGTAATAACTAACACTTTCATTATTAGAATTTCGCTACTTAATGCTCAGCATATTATTGGGTTAAACATTGGACAATTACATAATTCAGCAAAGATACATATTTAAAATATAAATTTCATACATAAAAACATATATCAGTTCCTACTTAATAACCTTATCATTTATATCTTACGAGTTATAAATTGAACAAGTAAATATAAATTCTTACAATTCATAAATTGAATAAGTAAAATATAAATACTTACTTACCTGTTGTTGCGTTTATATATTCTATAATATATATTTCACCCCCTTCCTTTCCATCATACTCCCTTATGCCCTTTTACATATTTCCAAGGGTTTACCGTGGGTAAAAAAATATACCCTTTCCAACGGTTGCGTCTTTAATTTAGTTAACAAGTATATATATTTATAATGTTTCTTTTTTTTATTTATTAAATATCCTCCTTCGGCCTCCCCTTAATCTTTTTAAAGTACATTATTTATATAATATATATAGTATAAATAAATACATTTGTTATTAAGTATGGGGAGCTTTTTATCTTGTTTTATTCACAAGCATATATGGTAGGATAATGTTTTTGTCTTATTGGACTTTTATCTTTATATGATTTTATTTTGAATTTGGCCTTTTGTTTAACCGTATTACTTTGCCTTATTCCAAATTACTTTCTAAATTACTTTACTTTCTAGCTTTAATGGGTAAGACTTTTTCGTAATATTTATTTTTATATATAATAATATATCTTATTAATTATTAACATAAATATTATATTAAAATATTTATATTTATAATATATCTAGTTAATTAAATATATATATATTTCATATATTTATAATATTTAAATTATATTAAATTTATAATATTATTTATTAAATAATAGATTTTAATAATATATTCTAAATAAATATATTATATATTATATTTTAATTATATTAGTTTATATAAGGCTAACTTATTATTTAAATAAACAATTCAATTATAAATCATTATAGGGACATGACATGGTTGTACCATCCTAGGCCATACCTGGGCAGGGTCGATTGAAATTGTTGTGTATAAACCTTGGATTTTGGGTGGTAATTGAAGGCTATGTGATTGGGATCAGGTTGACGTCCCTTCCTCTGCACTTTGAAGACATCTGTGAGGGAGTTTTTAAACCTTCCATACCTGTCGTACAATATAGGAGCGTCATACTATGTTGTTTCAGATTTAAGTTGTCATATTTAAGGAGAGATAAGCTAAATGAAGTCTGAAGAAGTCAGCATAAGTCCCTTTGTGGTAATCAGCAAGATCACATGTATTCACTAAGTTCATCCATCACAAATCATAAGAACAGGAACCTTGGAGTTATCTCGATTGATCACTTTGTTTAGCAATCGAGAAGCTTTATTCAAGAGAGTTGGATACTCAGTATTTTACTCTATTGTTGACTTGTCTAAAAAGTAAAAACAATCATCAGCACTATGTTGTTTCAGATTTAAGTTTTCATATTTGATTTTCATTGAATTCGTGGGTGACTTCAAAGTTGTTGCTGGGTATCAAGATTGAATAAGGTTTTTAGAGTGTTTATGATTATTACCAAGGCTGCATATCTACCAAACCTGTATCATCTTTTCTTAGCTGTCGTACAGAAAACTGAAGTAAATAACAGTGATTTTCAACAGCAGATTTACATACAGATTTCAGAAGGCAACAGTCATACATGGTGATAGTGCTAGTCTCTGTTGATATTGCTGTAAGTTTATGGCTGTTGTGATGTGTCTGGAGCAGGCCATACATTACCATAAGCACCATACCATTCATAGTGGTGTGGTTCCTTTAAGGCAGATCAATCTGGATTTTGAAACTCATACCTTCTCCATTGTTGGCGTCCAATGCAGTTTGTGGTAATTTGAGTTTTAGTGGGGGTTTGTTATCATTTTTGTGCATTGTTTGTGGGTTCATAGCCCTACTGGGCCATCCATACAGCATAGGACAATTTGACTTCTGAATGAAAACATCCATCAGCAGTGATCCTTTGCATACATTCAGTTGGGCAGATACCATGACATTGTTGATACTAATGCTCTGCAGGTTGTCTTTCAAGAAGCCAATTCTTCCATGCATGCTGAGATGATAATCTAGTATAATTCTTGATTTGTGTTGCATGCATATTTACTTCATTGTAATCATTAAATTTATGTTGCAAACACTTATAACCCCTGGATAGTTTACCGCCAGTGTGGAGGAAAGAACATTATTTATCTTCTTTATTCCCCCACTGAACAAGTGGATGAATATTATGTATCTTTCTCTATTTACCCACTGAATAAGTGGAGTATTCTGACTAAATAAGTGGATGCCTGCTATATAGCAGAAGATTGTAATTAGTTTCTTTGCAAAGCATTTGATTGTTTAACCAAAGCACTGTATGCTCTCGCCTCACCCATCTTGGGAACTTGGTGATTAGAAGTGTGGAGGTGTTTAGTTGGATACATGCAATATTGTGCTAACATTGTGGTATCATTATACAAAATTTCAAAAAAAATTGGGGTAGCATGTTACACCCTCTCCAAGATTCTTGGAGAGCACACCAAAAGCCTGAAATCACCACGGAAAGCGGCATATGAGTCCTCTAGATCAACTGAGCTCATTGGAGTCCTTAAATAACCCCCTTGATAAGGTTGAGAACCTCAAAATGGGGACATTACAGTTTATGTTTAATTTCCCCCAGTTTTTGAATCTTATCCATATCATTGAAATGATTCTATACATTTTCTTCAGCTACCAGGTATTCTTCATGGAGTAAAGATTCTTCTTTTCTTCGGTCCATTGCATATTTCTTCCGCACTGTCTGGAAAAACATCTTACAATTTTCTAGCAAATTATTCCAATATTGTCTTCTATTAGAGTGGGCGGAAATGTCTTTCAGAATCAATCTTAGCCTATTAACTCCATCTAGGCAATCTTGGTCTTGGAGAAGGCCTGTATTTAGTTTGAATATATTGTCTTTCCTAATCACAACTTCCTCTTGATCTTTCCACATAATATGAGTACCAATAGGATGATGGTCAGATAGTGTTGAGGGGAAAACCCTAACACCATTAGATCATTTTATTCCTTGAAAATAAAAAGTGTTCTTGTTGGCATAAAATCTGTCTAGCCTACAATAGATTCTTTTATTATGCTTTTGGCTATTGCACCATGTATACCATATGCTTTTACTATCTTTTTTCTTACCCTCTAGGGGATCAAAAAGCTTTAACATATACTTCATATTATACCAATAAAATTGTTCATTACATTTCCAATCCCAAATGTTCCCTCCTAGTTTGTCTTCCTTTTGCTCAATCATCTTAAAGTTGCACTGTCCCCTTTTTAGCCTAATGTTGTTTGTGGATGGTTTAGCCTATTCCTGACTCTCGTAGGCTAATGAGCATGGTTAGGGGGTCTTTTTTGCGGCAGTTACCCAATCAGTGGTTGGTTTATATTCCTGGTTTCAGTTGCAATAAGGAGTTTCCTAAGCAATAACACTTAATGCGATAATATAATGTTATATTTGCACTTTATATTATAAAGTCACTTTTTAATATTTGTTAAGTGTAAATAAAATAATATTATTAATGTTTTAAGAAGGAAGCTTCTAGACGGGGGTCGATCTCATGAGGGGAAAAGTATATTAAGAGGGTCACCCAAGCTTCATTTCATCCAGGAATTGATATGTGTTTTGAAGAATTTGTTTGGAGAAGGAACCAGCTAGGGTTTCTGCCATATCCAGCCATTGGGAACGAAACTCTCATTTGGTTATGCAATTTTGAGGCTGTGAAACTATCAGCTGAGATTATTCCAAAGTGTGGGCTTCATCCAGGAGTCCAATCTGTGCTTAAATTGGAGAAGAAATACAACGAATACGAGGGTTTGATGCATATCTACTTACAGATTTTAAGGGTATTGAGGATTCATTGGGGAATATATTTATTGTTAGGAGTTCTTAGATTTTCATTGTTGGAGGCTTATCTTGACACCCTTTCATTCTGGGTATTTGAGGGATCAATTCTTCTTGTAAAAATTATCATTTCTATACCAAATTGGAGGTGTTTCAAGGCTGCAATTAATTAATTCTAAGGACTGATATACTACAGCAAGGGCACCATTGGCAAGACATTTTTGTTCATATCTCATCATTGAAGCATCCTATGGATCTAGGCATTGTTGCATTTTGATCCTTTGATCCTACCGATCATTTCAGGTGCCATAAAGTGGAATTTTATTGTTGCATTTATTTATCTAAAATATTGTTAGGCAAGGGTAGGTGCGACTTCACCAAGGAGGGGCAATTTCGTGCTTGAAGATCCTTAAAAATCCTAATAAAAATTGGGAAGCATTGTCAGGCCATTTGCTATCCATTCCTTGCTTCAAAATCAGGTTCTTTCATGCTCTTTGCATACTTATATCTAGTTACTTGCTGCCATTTTTACACAGACCTGGAAGTGAACAATTGTAAAGCCAAGAGTCTTGGCTATCTACATTCTCATTGTAATTGAATTGCACATCAATGAATGGAGTGACAAGTTGCATATCATTAAACATCATGAGGTACTTGACTGTAGTATTCATTTCTGTATGCAAGCCAACTATTTGCTTAAATGCCTATTGGCTGTAAGTGTCTATTTTGCATAGAGATTTATACGTCTTTGTTGTACCTTCATTTGGAAATTGAATAGATGCATGTCAAGTGTTTGCATTAATGCCTAGTTGCTGTAGGTGCATATCGGCTATTTTAGGATGCATTGAAAGTGTTTGACAATATGTCAACTAGTTGTACAAGTTAATTTCAGTCACTTATGTGTATGTGAAAGGTCAAAAACAGTTAGTATATCATTTCTATGACATTGTCAATCAATCTTGCATCATTATAAGCACCAAAAGCATCATCTGCAGCAAACTCATAACAAGACAAACAAAAATTCAAATCAGCATGATCAGACATTGTGTGCAAAGTGTTTGACGGTATTCCTTGAGCCTCTAATCAGCATTTTGAGGTCAGAACTAGCAAGGGATATTACAGTGGTATCAGAGCGGTTTCCTGCCATCCTTTGGGTTTGAAATTGGCTCCATTGATGCAACCAAGTGACAGGTACAAGAGGTATACAGCTAAAGAAGAAAGGAAGCAAAAACAGTGGCCACAGCCTCCTGAACAGGACACTTTATCAGCTGCTATAGCAGCAAGACAGCGTGGCACTGAGATTGGCACCATGGGTGACAATGAACCTAGAAACGAAGGTAGAAATGGGGAATATAATGAAGAAAGAGAAGCACGAGAGATTTTTAGACACATGGCAGTAGGGCAGCAACAGGTAGCAGATGCTTTGCGGGCACTTACTACAATGATACAACAAATGAACCCTCAAGGAAGACAGAATCACGAACCAGATGATAACAGAAGTGTGGTTGGAACACCCAGGGCACATCGAGCATACTCTCATACCTCAGACAGGCCTACACCTCCTACCTTTCTGAGAAATGAACCAGAAGGTCACATAGAAGAAGAGGGAGAAGAAATGTTCACAGATACTCTCACGGCAGCGAACGATGAGTGGGAGTTGTTGACACCACAGGTAAGGGAGCGCATGAGCTTTGATAGATTTGTGAGCCAGAGGAGAGAGCACTACAGATCCAGGCAGGATAGGAGACCAAGAAACCAAAACAATGATCTAATGTATGCCACCAACAGAATCACATTACCCATGTTTGACGGTAGTGGGAAGATTACAGCTCAGTCTTGGACTCACAAGCTAGACACTCTCCTGAATCTTAGACCAATGACAGAAGGGGATGTGATAAAATACGCCACCTTTCACTTGGAGGGAGCAGCCCACGATTGGTGGTATCATGGGTTGGACACGTTACATCATAACCACATCACTTCTTATCAGGAGTTCGTTGATAGATTGGTGGAACGCTTTGATAAGAAAGACCCAGAGACATATTTCAAAGATCTAGCTTAGCTTAAGCAGACTGGGAGTTTGGAGAGTTACATTAGTGACTTTCAAAAATTATCAGTTATGGTTTCCAATATATCTGAGAGAAGATTAGTTGTGCTATTCATTGAGGGCTTATTGGAACCATTGAGAGGATGGATAAAAGCCTTTGATCCCCTTTCACTTCAGGAGGCTATGAAGAAGGCTAGGAGTATGGAGTTCGCAATCCTAAAAAGCAAGGGTTCACATAAGGATGTTCCTTCTTCCAGCAATGAGAATTCTCAACAATTTGCTGATAAGAAAAAGAACTCAGAACCATGGTGGATGAGAAGTCACGTGAGGAGTTAAGGAAAAAGAAATTGTGCTATTGGTGTAAGGAACCATATAATAGGGATCATGACTGCCCTTTGAGGCCTAAGGGTAAGGCAAATTGTATTATGTGGGCATATTATGAGGACTCCGATTCTGATAATGCGGATCAGCAAGCTACTTCAGGGGTTGATCAGGATGAGAAGGCATCTGCTGATGGGAATTTGGCTCCTTTGGCATTCCTTGCTAATGTATAGGATGAGACTATATTCAAATTTAGAGGAACAGTCAATGGACAGCGTTGCATCGCCATGCTTGACACGGGAGCAACACACAACTTTATTGATGAGGGTTTTGTGGCTAGATGTAGACTTCAGGCCCAGGATTTTGATGGATTCAGAGTCTGAGTTACTGATGGATATACCTTCACATGCAGTAGACGGATTAATAATCTCACTTTGTTGTTGAATGGTTATGAGTTACAGACTGATTTCTATATGGTCAACATGGGTGAGATGGACATAGTGTTGGGCATGAGATGGCTCCAGGACATAGAAGAATTTACCCTCAACGTGCCTAAAATGGAAATGAAATTTGAGGTTGATAATAGGAAATATGTGTTGAGGGGAATTGCAAAGGGGAGCTTGCATTCTATCTCCTTGTGTAGGGGGTTGGACAGAAAGAGAGAGGAGGTGGTTCAGGAGGAGCGTGAGATGGTTCACAATCCCTTGTTTGAAACAGATGCTACATGGTCATATAATTATCCACTCTTCGTGTTAGATGTTGACCACTCTTTTGACTCCAGTTCCGAGATGAGCATTGATGGTAGCGTTTGGGATCCTTCCAATGCATTGGGATTTCAAACAGGGCTCGCAGAGGAGATTTCAGAAGTGTACATAATGAGCAGTGCGTACAGCTTTACATTTGATCCTCATGTGTATGATTTATTTCAGATGCACAGTTCAATGGCGCATGTGATAGACAGTTTGTATGATAGCTTACCTTGTGCAGAGGTTGGAAGCAAATCTAGTCAGTCTTTTGGATTCCTTCCTTTTGAGGCTTATACTCTTGCGACACTTGATAGCGGGATTGAGTGGATTCAGCAAGTTCAGTTAGTTGTGCTAGTGCTGGTGTTGCAGGAGCTGTTTGGTGACAGCAGGGACATTATACAGATCTTTCCTTGGGATCCAGGTGGGGAGAGTTCTCTTTGTAGCCGAGATTGCTTGGGGACAAGCAATTTCAGGGAGGGCGGATAGTAATGTTCCCTTTTTAGCCTAATGTTGTTTGTGGATGGTTTAACCTATTCCTGACCCTCGTAGGCTAATGAGCATGGTTAGGGGGTCTTTTTTGCGGCAGTTACCCAATCAGTGGTTGGTCTATATTCCTGGTTTCAGTTGCAATAAGGAGTTTCCTAAGGAATAACATTTAATGTGATAATATAATGTTATATTTGCACTTTATATTATAAAGTCACTTTTTAATATTTGCTAAGTGTAAATAAAATAATATTATTAATGTTTTAAAAAGGAAGCTTCTAAAAGGGGGGTCGATCTCATGAGGGGAAAAGTATATTAAGAGGGTCACCCAAGCTTCATTTCATCTAGGAATTGATGTGTTTTGAAGAATTTGTTTGGAGAAGGAACCAGCTAGGGTTTCTGCCATATCCAGCCATTGGAAACAAAACTTTCATTTGGTTATGCAATTTTGAGGCTGTAAAACTATCAGCTGAGATTATTGCCAAAGTGTGGGCTTCATCCAAGAGTCCAATCTGTGCTTAAATTGGAGAAGAAATACAAAGAATACAAGGGTTTGATGCATATCTACTTACAGATTATAAGGGTATTGAGGATTCATTGTGGAATATATTTATTGCTGGCTGCTACAGTAACCAGCCATGGAGTTCTCAAATTTTCATTGTTGGAGGCTTATCTTGACACCCTTTCATTATGGGTATTTGAGGGATCAAGTCTTCTTGTGGAGACAATCATTTCTATACCAGATTGGAGGTGTTTCAAGGCTGCAATTAATTAATTCTAAGGACTGATATACTACAGCAAGGGCGCCATTGGCAAGACATTTTTGTTCATATCTCATCATTGAAACATCCTATGGTTCTGGGCATTGTTGCATTTTGATCCTTTGATCCTACCGATCATTTTAGGTGCCATAGAGTGGAATTTTATTGTTGCATTTATTTATCTAAAATATTGCCAGGCAAGGGTAGGTGCGACTTCACCAAGGAGGGGCGATTTCATGCTTGGAGGTCCTCAAAAATCCTAATAAAAATTGAGAACCATTGTCAGGCCATTTGCTATTCATTCCTTGCTTCAAAATCAGGTTCTTTCATGCTCTTTGCATACTTATATCTAGTTACTTGCTTGCATTTTTACACAGACCTGGAAGTGAACAATTGTAAAGCCAAGAGTCTTGGCTATCTACATTCTCATTGTAATTGAATTGCACATCAATGAAAGGAGTGACAAGTTGCATATCATAAAATGTCATGAGGTACTTGATTGTAGTATTCATTTCTGTATGCAAGACAATTGTTTGCTTAAATGCCTATTGGTTGTAAGTGTCTATTTTGCGTAGAGATTTATATGTGTCTTTGTTATACCTTCATTTGGAAATTGAATAGATGCATGTCAAGTGTTTGCATTAATGCCTAGTTGCTATAAGTGCATATCGGCTATCTTAGGATGCATTGAAAGTGTTTGACAATATGTCAACTAGCTCTACAAGTTAATTTCAGTCACTTATGTGTATGTGAAAGGTCAAAAACAGTTAGTATATCATTTCTATGACATTGTCAATCAATCTTGCATCATTATAAGCACCAAAAGCATCATCTGCAGCAAACAAATCATAACAAGACAAATAGAAATTGAAATCAGCATTATCAAACATTGTGTGCAAAGTGTTTGACGATATTCCTTGAGCCTCTAATTAGCATTTTGAGGTCAGAACTAGCAAGGGATATTACAGTGGTATCAGAGCGGTTTCCTACCATCCTTTGGGTTTGAAATTGGCTCCATTGATGCAACCAAGTGACAGGTACAAGAGATATACAGCTAGAGAAGAAAGGAAGCAAAAACAGTGGCCACAACCTCCTGAACAGGACACTTTATCAGCACGAGAGATTTTTAGACACATGGCAGTAGGTCAGCAGCAAGTAGCAAATGCTTTGCGGGCACTTACTACAATGATACAACAGATGAACCCTCAAGGAAGACAGAATCACGAACCAGATGATAACAGGAGTGTGGTTGGAACACCCAGGGCACATCGAGCACACTCTTGTACCTCAGACAGGCCTACACGTCCTACCTCTCTGAGAAATGAACCAGAAGGTCATGTAGAAGCAGAGGGAGAAGAAATGTTCGCGGATACTCTCATGGCAGCGAACGATGAGTGGGAGTTGTTGACACCACAGGTAAGGGAGTGCATGATCTTTGACAGATTTGTGAGCCAGAGGAGAGAGCACTACAGATCCATGTAGGATAGGAGACCAAGAAACCAAAACAATGATCTGATGTATGCCACCAATAGAGTCACATTACCCATGTTTGACGGTAGTGGGAAGGTTACAGCTCAGTCTTGGATTCACAAGCTAGACACTCTCCTGAATCTTAGACCAATGACAGAAGGGGATGCGATAAAATACGCCACCTTTCACTTGGAGGGAGTAGCCCATGATTGGTGGTATCATGGGTTGGACACGTTACATCATAACCGCATCATTTCTTATCAGGAGTTCGTTGATAGATTGGTGGAACGCTTTGATAAGAAAGACCTAGAGACATATTTCAAAGATCTAGCTCAGCTTAAGCAAACTGGGAGTTTCGAGAGTTACATTAGTGACTTTCAGAAATTATCAGTTATGGTTTCCAATATATCTGAGAGGAGATTAGTTGTGCTATTCATTGAGGGCTTATTGGAACCATTGAGAGGATGGATAAAAGCCTTTGATCCCCCTTCACTTCAAGAGGCTATGAAGAAGGCTAGGAGTATGGAGTTGGCAGTCCCAAAAAGCAAGGGTTCACACAAGGATGTTCCTTCTACCAGCAATGAGAATCCTCAACAATTTGCTGATAAGAAAAAGAACTCAACAACCATGGTGGATGAGAAGTCACGTGAGGAGTTAAGGAAAAAGAAATTGTGCTATTGGTGTAAGGAACCATATAATAGGGATCATGACTGCCCTTTGAGGCCTAAGGGTAAGGCAAATCGTATTATGTGGGCATATTATGATGACTCCGATTCTGATAATGCGGATCAGCAAGCTGCTTCAAGGGTTGATCAAGATGAGAAGGCATCTACTGATTGGAATTTGGCTCCTTTGGCATTCCTTGCTAATGTACGGGATGAGACTACATTCAGATTCAGAGGAACAGTCAATGGACAACGTTGCATCGCCATGCTTGACACGGGAGCAACACACAACTTTATTGATGAGGGTTTTGTGGCTAGATGTAGACTTCAGGCCCAAGATTTTGATGGATTCAGAGTCCGAGTTGCTGATGGATATACCCTCACATGCACTAGACAGATTAATAATCTCACTTTGTTGTTGAATGGTTATGAGTTACAGATTGATTTCTATATGGTTAACATGGGTGAGATGGACACAGTGTTGGGCATGAGATGGCTCCAGGACATAGAAGAATTTACCCTCAACGTGCCTAAAATGGAAATGAAATTTGAGGTTGATAACAAGAAATATGTGTTGAGGGGAATTGCAGAGGGGAGCTTGCATTTTATCTCCTTGTGTAGTTGTTGTAGGTGCATATCGGTTATCTTAGTATGCATTGAAAGTGTTTGACGATATGTCAACTAGTTGTACAAGTTAATTTCAGTCACTTATGTGTATGTGAAAGGTCAAAAACAGTTAGTATATCATTTCTATGACATTGTCAATCAATCTTGCATCATTATAAGCACCAAAAGCATCATCTACAGCAAACAAACTCATAACAAGACACAGAAATTCAAATCAGCATGATCAGACATTGTGTGCAAAGTGTTTGATGATATTCCTTGAGCCTCTAATCAGCATTTTGAGGTCAAAACTAGCAAGGGATATTACAAAAGTCCCCTCCCAAAATCTAAGGGATTTTTGGTAGCTCTGAAGTTAACCATTTCGAGATTTCAATCCTGCCGCTATAATCATTGGGAGCATAAATTGCACATATTCCGAATTTGAAGTTATCTTTTTGCATAATAATCCATAAACACCTATTACAAGGAGAACTACCATTCTGGACTATATATTTAGCCCATTTTTTCTTTACCATTATTGCAATTCCCCCTTTACCTTTATCATGGTTGGAAAAGAAACAATTAGCTTCCCTCCAAATAAATTTCAATTTGTTCTCCAGGAGAAATACTATATAGCCTTAACCTCTTGTAGAAGAAAAATATTCATATGCTTGTTTTTATTACAAAAGTCTCTTACTATATATTTTCTATCTAGGGATTCCAGTCCCCTTATGTTCCAGCTGTAACAGTTCATTCTCAAGGGTATTTTGGGTTACCAATTTTCGCACTCTTGCACAACCTATCAAAACAACTGGGCAATTTGTCCCATTTTCCTTTTTTACCGGATTTGAGCATGCTTCATCTTCTACTAATGTATTTCCTTTTTTTGTTATCCTCTTCTTTATTTGTATTTGAGTCCCTTCCAAATACATACAATTCATCACTACATTCCTCTTGGTTCTTGTACCACACGATTTCATCACAGTTCTTATCTAATTCAATTGTTACCCCCTCGGGATCTGTTATACCAAGTAAATTCGACAGCATTGCTAAGTTTGCCTTTTCATCTTTTTTCTTTGCTAAAATTTGAGTCTTAAGCTTGTCTAGGACCAGCTCCTGTGCATTTTTTTACGCCCTAGAAGGTTATTATCATTAATAATAATTTGATTCAGGCAACCATCTTCTTCTTTGCAGAGCATATACTCAATGATACCTTGTTATTGTTCTCAACCAATAAAGTCTAATCATTAATGCAATTCACACTCTTCTCTAAGATAATGTTTCCATTTAGGGCGCCTTGAGACTCAATAGAATTCTTAACCTGCTCCCTCATTTTAATATTCATGGCATCCTCTATTCAATAATTCCCACTAATACCAACAGGGTGTCAGCAATCTTTTCAAAGCCCAAGATCTCAGAATGAGTATCCGGACTTGAAGAAGAATCTAAACCCCTTTTATTAATCAGTTCAAAACTTCCTACAGACGCAGAGTTACCTTCAGCTGTTTCAGGGAGTTCACCTTCCTCAAGACTTAAACCGTTTAATTTTTTTTCAAGATTAGTAAGCGAAGCGTCTTGTCTATCCCTCACAACCCTGGAAACCGTTACCTCTTCTAAACACACCTCTGGTTCATCAACTTTAGCATTGTCTAGAGAATCATTTTTATTACCCAATTGTTCATCTCTAGATAATTCCAGATTCCCCGAAGGTTTATTGCCATCCTTCTCTTTTTCCCATAACCTCCAGGAGATCCTTTTTATCGCTTTTGTTTAAAATAGGACAGTTTTTCTTTTGGTACCCTTCTGATTTACATAGGAAGCATGCATTGAGCCCCCCAAGCGCTTCAATTTCACAAACAAAAGATCTATCCAAAAGATCAATTTCAATTTTTTCAAGAATAAAAACGCCAGTATTAATGGAAATTAAAACCCTTGCGTCCATGTTAGGAAGAGTGCTCCTCGAGTCCTCAATTTTGAGGGTATTTCCTAGGGGCTTCAAAATCTAAGGCAAAAAGACCCAAAGCTATTATAGCACTTTCTTAATATTAAACCATCTAGGGATAGAACAGAAGAGAATTTCTTCCTTGGAGGTATTAGGTGCCCAAGAATGGGCCCTAAACATAGTTTGCCCAATGTTCCAGAAGCCTTTTTCTACCAACTTTTTTGCATCATATGGCTTTTAAAGAAAATTATGAATAAACCTTTTTGCATCATTCTAGAGAATGAGACTTGGATACCAAGTTTTCTTCCCCATACCGACATTAACTAGTCATCAAAAAACTTTTTATAAAGCAGTTTGTCCACATTCAAGCACACCAAAAAGATAGCAATATTTTTCAATCTATTTTCCTCATTTTTGATTGCCATGACCATGTTAGCATTTAATTTCACACCTTTCGGTGAGAAAGAAAAATGGACAGCGTGTACAATAGGACTGTTCTTCGAATTAGGAGGGGAAGCTCCCTCAACAAAAAAAATTAAAAAGACGTTTACAAAATAACCTATCTTTTTGTTTCTCAAGGCACGAGCACAAGGCACTGAAGCTCTTCTACAAGGCTATAAGATTTTCTAAAGCTTTCCAGAAGAAAATAACTAACTTTGTCTTTTAAAACAATTCTGATTTCTTCAAGTAAATTCAGAGCATAAAGAAATCAGAAGAACAACTCAGAGGTTTTCAAAACAAAAGAACAAATACAACTCACAATAATTGCTCATGCACAAAGTCATGAACAATTTACATAACTCTTGACAACAATATAGATCTCTGAAACCATGATTTGTGTTTCCATTAATCAAAAAGCAAGAATCAATAACAATGCTTGAACAATAAAATGCGAGCAAAAACTAGTCTCAGCATTTACCATTAGCCAAATTAAGTGTGTAGAATACACTTATTTATACCTAAAAAGCAAAGATGCAAGGAAATAAAAGGAAGAGTTAACTAACACTCTTCACTCTAGATCTAATGTTGCATGAGAAGCATGCAAGCTTATTAGCAATTAAAACTAAAAGTATCTTGTCATGCAAATTTCAGTTAACTGAACTTGCATGTTATTACACAATGAGTTCCAACTCAAAGATATTTTGCATGATTTCCAAAAGCAAAATCTAAAAATAAATTTAACTTCAGTTAACAAAGACAGTTCTCAAAATAGAAGCTGCTTTGGAAATCTTTCTGCTCCCAAAAATAAATCCGTCCTGCAAAATGTGAAAAATTGGCTAAGTCTGAGAATTGAGATTTCTCTCAAATTCCTCAACTTTGGCTTCATCTAGCATGATCATGGACTCAAGGTGAACCATTCTCATTTGCAGGTCTATGGCAGCATCCTCTGTGATTTTCTCAAACACTTCAAAGTCTTTCTCAGCCTTAGCGCACTTTGATGCAATATCAACCAGGAGGTACACTTTGTCAACATGAGGGTCTCCACAAAACTTTCGCGGATCAGCTGAATGAACTCCTCCTGCAAAATATGAACAAGGCAATTTATGCCTTCATCGCTGAAATACCTGCATGGAATGTTTTGGACAAGATCGTGTTTGAGCAAAGATTTGGCCTCGATGGTGACTGACGAATATTGCATGATGACTTGAAGAGGTTCGTTCTGATGACCTTTATGCACTGAAAATGGACAATCTGGTCCTTTATGTGTTCACTGCCCAAGAAAAACAATTTTTCTTTTCGTTGTCCAAAATTTAATTTTTGTAAAAAAATTTAAAATTTTGCCCTTGGAAAATGAAATTTTCAAGCCACACCCTCAAAGATTCAACAGATCTGAGATCAAACCAGTCTAAGAAGATGGAAAATGCCTTTTGCCGAGGTGGGTATGTGTCAGAAATGAGAAATTTTGGACAAATAAGCCTCAAAAATCAATTTTATCTTGGTTGTAGGTGGTGATTTTGCCTTCGAAAAACCATGACCAGCAGTGAAAATTCTTGAAAATTTATCAAAAATGACCTCCTGGGTTTGGACGTTGCCTTAGGAACATGAAGATGGACCCTGGGATGAAGGAGAATGAAGAAAATGATGCTTTGAAGTGACCAATCTGCCTCCTTTATGCTTTAAACCTAAAATAAAAAGCTTGAAACCCTCATCAATGGCCGCCAATGTGAAGAAATGGTCTCCCCATGAACAAATATGCCTTGGAATGCTAGAGGAAGGTATAGAAAGATGCAAGAATGTGCAATCCTTGCCTTCTGTGTGAAGATCCAATCCTCAAAGTCTTCAAATTGACCTTATGCAAGCTTTCATCCGTCCATTAATGGCTACCTAGCTTTGAATGCTTTACTCCTTTGTTATGCCCTTGAAAATAACACTAATAGTGAATAGGAGCCTCCTTTATAGTGAATGCCACCTTTTAGGGTTTCCAATGTGCCTTACTCTAAAAATAGAGTGCTTTTTTATTCTCCTCTATGCAAAAAAGAATAAGTGAAATAAGAAAAGGAGTGCAATTTGGCAAAAAGGCTCGCCTTTTTTAAAGTTTTGCAAAAAGAAGTGCAAATGATCAAAAAGGGGCGCTTTTTGCATGTGTTAAAAAGGTGTGGGAAATGGACATATTGAGCGCCTTTTGCATTGTCTCAAATGGCGTGCTTTTTGGAGGTTTTAAGCGCCTTTAGGGAATGACTAAATAGGTGTGGTTAAAAGATAAATGAAGCGCTTTTTAGGAGTGTTGAAAAAGGCGTGAGTTTTGGGCTCTTTAGGCGCCTTTTTGGTGTGAGGGAAATGGCGTGCTTTTTACTCAATATGAGCGCCTTTTTGGTGTGAGGGAAAAGGCGTGGGTTTTGGCTATAATACACGCCTTTTGGAAGGCAAGGAATGTCGTGGGTTTTGGCTAGAATTTCCTATACTTTAAATATTTTGAAATATACTTCTAGGATGTTTGAAATAGGTCCTGGATCCATGGGATTTAACATGTAGATTCTAGATTTTTGAGGATCCACCAGATTTCAGACTTAGACAGATTTCAGGATCTCAGAACATCAAGTTTCAGGACACCAGACTTAGCCAATTTCAGGGCTCACTTTATGATTCTTGACCTTGAAAAACTTTGAAGTTGGCCTTGACTATTTTGACGGAGGCTGCCTAGATTACTGCTGTTTGCCTCTGCCTCTGGAGCTTATTTTTGCCGTAACTTCTTCATCTGATGACGGAATGTCTTGAAGTTTGGAAACCAAGCTCATATGATTTGAAACTATCATTGAAGCTCTTCCTCCATGGATGATACTCAAAAATGGTGCTCATTCAAGACAAGAATGCCCAAAAATGCCTTAGAAAAATTTTTGAAATTTTCCAAAATTTCAAAATTTTCAAAATTGAATTTTGACTTGCCAGATGTATTTGCATTGCTTCCCTTGGTTCCTTTATGTCATTTTGGCTTCCAATTCACCACTTTGACCTCCTCTTTTTGACATTCTTTCAATGCTCCATGCCTGATTAGCTTGTCAGAATCTCCTTCATTCGGGCATTGGATCAATATCTTTTGATATATCTTTGTACCTGCAGGGTTAGCGTAGTAATGACAAGGCTACACGGTGCTTAGGAGGTATGTTTGGGCACATTTACGAAAAAATTTCGTATGGGTACAACAGACCATCTCCTCATTAGGGCTGAGGCATAAAGACAAGGAACGGGGAGAGCACTTACCTTGTTCCTTTTCGCCTCTCTCTCCCTTGCTTCCGCCTCCATTGGAGATTCCACAGTAGGCTCCGACGCCATGTCTGACCTTGAAGCCCGCATTTTTTGGCGGAGCTTCGGCATTATCCGTTTGGAGCGCTTCTCTGTATGATTTTTCCTCGAAATCCCCTTTTGCCCTTTCATCAACCTCGTCACTATCGTTCATAACTCCTCACAGCCGAGAAATTACTGCCTCGGTCAAATGGGATACAGAGCCCCAAGTGGCACAAATGCATTAACTACTCCTGCACCACAGAAAAAGGCGCACAACAAGCCAGGGTGGGAAACAAGTAAAAAGAGAATTCAAAAATTTGAAAAAATACAGCACTACAATCTTTGAGACCCTAGGACAAAATAAACATAGACAAGTAACCTCATGAATCCCACAACAATGGAAAGGCACAAAATGAGGGAGTAACCAGTGAAGGAGAGGATTCAAACAGGAAGATCATAAAGGGTTTCACACAAAACCCTCGATCAACCCCAGAGCCCCCTCTTCCCTTTTGATTCAAAGTGTTTCCTTATTGAGCAGGATTCAATCTTTCTACATTTTTTTAATTTCTTCAGTCAACCTCATTAAGACTTTGGGATTACCCCCGCTTAATGTTAGCTAATTTTGTGGATTATATAGTCATGTATTAGGTATCAAGTTGTGCAGTTTGCTCTTGTCAATGCATTTGGGAGGTTGTCTAATCAAAATATCTATGATTTCATTCTTTACTTAAGCAATTGTCATCTTCTATTATGTGCTTCAATCTGAGATCTATGTATTTCATCTATTTCATTACTGTATGAAGATCTAATGTATCATCCATGCCATATTATGTTGTTGATATTTTGCATATACATTATGTATATTATTGGATCTTCTTGTCTTGATATTGATACTAGAAGAATCTGTTGTAATAACCATGAATGAATCATAATTGAGAATAGTATGATCATTCTAAGTGGTATCACAGCAGCGATTTTGCTAGCAAGGTTGCAGCACAGGAACACACATACAGTGGAAATTTGGTGGATCAAGACACAAAGCAGATAAAATCATGGTAAATCTTAGCCTTTTTTGTATAGGTTGCAATATTGTGTAATAGCTGAACATTCAATCTTTTAACAAATCTTCAAATTAGCATAGTGATAATTAATCCTTTTGTCAACATAATATATCCTATCACATCAAAATGGTGGAACACTTAAACATTCCCCCTCTTACTGATTTTATATTTCTTTCTTTTCAAGTATCACCATAACTAAAAGAGCATAAGGTTGAATTACATACGCTCTTGAAAAGTTAGTTACAAAAAGAACTTAGTACTCCCAGCTACACCAAAGGAGTACAAAGCATATTACTACAGAATAGAACCATTGAAGAAGACATAAAAGTAAGAAACTATAGCAAATGCAGCAGCCAGAGATGAAGGATAGATAAAGACTGCATGGAAGAGGAATGTCAACAAATTTGTATTCTACCATCTATAGAAAGAAAAAAGAAAAACATATCTATAAAAGACAAAACAGTAGAGCTTTCTTGAATATTTGAAATGACTCAGTTTTTGTCACGTAAACCATTGATATTAGATCAATATTAATTTTATCTATGGATTAGATGGTGAAAAAAGAGAAGTTGAATACCTGAAAACCCCAAAACAATGAATATGTGTATTTTTTTATGAAACTAGACTCCATTGTTACAGGAACTGCCGTATTATATATACCATATGTAAAGTTCACTGATTGGCTTCCCAACAGACAGTCTGTCGCATTTGGATTGTTTCTCCATACCATCCATGTATCACTTTGATTGAACAATCCTATTTTTTCTCCATGGCTACAATCAATGTACATAGAGCAGGTTACATTACTGGAATCTGTTGCAACATTGCAAACATCCCGCAAACATTGATTGACCCTCTGTATTTGGGAAAAAGAATAAACAAGTGTCATCATTAAGTGGTTCCAAGAAAGGTACTATATAATAAACTTGAGAAACTAAAAGCCATTTCAGACACATCTAAAATCCTTCCAAATAAATCTTATTATGAGAAAAACAACCAAGATGTGTAAACTGAAGAAAGTTTCCCTGCAAACTCAATTTAGATCTCCACTCAGAAATTCAGAGAAAGAAAATATCGTATCCTTTAAAAATTTAAAAATTTAAAATTCTTCATTTAAATCTCAATGACAATTATTCTTCTGTTTAATACACAGCTAAACATTGTATCAAATCTTGCAGACAATCCTTTGCTGCCATTTGAACTCTACCCACAGCATAGAATCAAAGAATGCTTGAATTATATACTTGTTACTAAAGTAGGGATGTAAGAAGTAAAGATGATAAAGTTATCTCATGGTGTTACTCAAGCTAAACATGGTTTTGAGTCCCAAGGGGCTCAGTTCTTCTTCAAGACACCTTCATAGCAGGGTGTAAAGTATTCTTCCAGCCCCTTCATATTTTTATGTTCACGTTGATGGTGACCCATATCTTGGCCTTTGCTGAAAGATTTCTCCTTAATCCTTTATAGGCATCATAATTTATTAGTTAATATTTTGTATTGACTGTTGACTGACTGGGTCTATTAATTATTTTTGGTCAACCATGTGTAATGTAAAACCATGAGTTTCTGAGTTTATGATGTAGGGCCTTGTTAGAATTTTAAGTTAGTAATGGCCAGTATAATTGGGTACTTGTCAACTATGCAATTAATGAAGATCTCCCGTGGACAACTTCACCAACTTGGTGCTATTCCTATTGATGTCTTGAGAATGTGTATGCTACAAATTCATAAATGAATAAAGGGCAGGTATTGTATTCACTGATGTGAGTGCTTTTTTAGTTGCTCTTGTATATACATTTTTACCATTATTTTTGTTCATTGTTCTATTTTTTAGTTGCTCTTGTATATACTGATGTGAAGCGTAGGGAGAGTGAATTAGAGAAGATATTTATGACAAATATTATTTATAAAGTATTTAAGTATTCAAAATAATAAATGGATATATATAAAAAAAATTAAATATGTTTAGAGGTGATTTTTCCTTTTAATTGTTTGAGTTTCAATAAAAATATATGTATCAAAATTTTTAAAAATTTAGTTATAGGTTTAAATTTTATTTTTAATTTATTTATTTTATTATAAATTGGTAAAATTGGTAAAAATTAATTTCATAATTACAAGTTATAAGAAGGAAGGCAAACGATTAGAAAATTGATCATAGACCTTAACATAATTGAGGGCAAGATGCCAACAAGTGATCTCATAACCACAAGTCTCAAAGGAACGCTCTCATAGGCACAAGATTGTTTAGGGCTCATATAGCCTTATCAAAAAAATGATTAAAACAATCTTACAATTCATATCATTTATCTAGGAAACTTCTACAAATACTGATCTATTTGGTATTGCTATAAGTACAATGTGTCTAGGATATGTATCTTGTCATATTCCAATCTAGTTTGGATGTTGAATCTTGTTGCTATACTTTTATTGATCAACTATTATATTTTTCTGACTTAAGAATGTTGATTGTAATTTTATAAAATAGATGGCTCTTTGATAATACTGAAGGCCCTAGAACAGGCTCTGATACCAAAATGTAATGCTACTTTTCTCCCATAGTTATTTAACTACTTGAAGCAGATTTATTATAGTTAATATTTAGAGTTAAGATAATTTAGAATATGCAATGCTATTAAAATAAATAGAAATAGAAAATGTAAATTAGAACATGTGATAATTTAATAAGAACTCTAAAGAAAATAATTAACAAAGCAAATTGGATAACATGATCTCATAATCAAGTTAACATCAAAAACCCATATATATAATAATTCCAATATCTTTTATTAACAATAAGTTTCGTACTTATCTAAATTAGAGTACTTGGATCGGCCACTCTCACCCTAGGAAGATTTCAGTGGTCTTGGCCCTCATAGCTATGGAACACTACGAGGAACAATTCTTATTCAGAACACAGAGTATCATGGTCAACACAAGTGCTCCAGAGCCATGCTCAACACAAGTGCTTAACAGAACAAATGCTCAACACAAGTGCTTAACAGAGCAAACGCTCAACACAAGTGCTCCAAAGCCATGTTTAACAAAACAAATGCTCAACACAAGTTGTAATATCCCGAATAGGATATTCTCTAAAATTTTGAATGCTCTGATACCACTGTAAAATACCCTACTTATATTGACTGAAATTTTTGCCTTCAAATGTACTTGAAAATTGAACAACACAATACTAAATATCATCAATGATCATAGAAATAATTGAAAACTCAAACACCTTGCATTGTTATTGATTGAAAAGCTGATGGAAAACAATAATAGTCTACTGTTATGAAATTACAGCCACTGTCTGATTTATATCAGACTTATTTACAACATGAAATGAGCCATCAAATGACTTCTACAACTCATATATCAAAGCCCAAACACTATATGATGATATTAGAGACCAAATAAGATTGTTACAGCCCTGGAAGTACATAAACAATTGACTAATATGAAAATACAGTAGGCTGTTATGACTGCTGAAAATGATGATTTAGCCCAACCAATGATTTGGCAATGAAAACTCATGAAAGACCACCTCCAAAGCCAAGCGATTAATGCCTAGTTTGATCCTTTATCATGTACAACTCTTCAATCTTCAAAGTCTTTATCAAATCCACTCCAAAAACCCTGCAATTGCATAAATAATTTGCTGTCATAAAAATCAGACCCTGTAAATCATGCAAAGGTTGCTCAAATCACACTATAAACCCAATCGACTACCTTGGTAGTCTCTCCAATGCACCAAGGGCTTCAATATGCTATCAATTTCACTTCAAATACTCCACAAACAACCATATGATAAAAAGTTGTGAAATGAAGTTGGAAGGCTCTATTTATGCTCCTCATGGCTGGACGTCCCACTCCTTTGGCAAATTTGCAAACATTTTTAAGTCCACCAATAGAATTCCTTCCAAATGAAATATTTTAAATGCATGGCATTGTCAAAACAAGCATTTAAAATCAATCTTGATTATTTTAAATGTATTTCTCCTTCAACAAACTTATCCTTTGGTTGGATCGATCCAATTTGCATGCAAAAATATCTCCCATGGGCGGCAGCTAGAAATGATGGCTGAAAAACATTTAAAATTTCATCTTTTGCATTTAAAATCACCTATAGCTAGGCGAATGCATCTTGATTGGCGTTTGAACATTTAAAATTCTCCATTTGATATAGTCAATCCATAACATTCCTAGGCGAATGTTCCTTTGGCCGCTTGGTATTGAATATTGATGTGTTTTGCATTTAAAATCCTTCTCATCTTGGCTGCTGATCCTCTCCTGGACCATTGGGACTTTTGGCTAATAAAAACATGCTTCAAAATCATAGTCGATTATTTCCTTGGCCGTTGGCACTCTAAACAATGAAGACAAGTCTTAAATCCATAGTCGACTATCTCCTTGGGCGATTGGCTCCTCAAACAATGCACATGCCAAAACAAAATTCAATGAAGCATTTAAAATTGTCTTTCCTTATGGGCGAATTGCTCAATGCCCCATGATATCTTCTAACCGTTGGCACAAACCTCTAACCAATTCCAATCGGTGGCACATGATCCCATACAATATTTGAACTTGCAATTATTTATTGGGAGAATGGCTCCAAACCCAATATGTACACCTTATCCACACAAACCAACTCAACTTGGGCGTTAGAAATCGACATAGGAAAATGTAATTAAAGATTTCATTTTCCTTGTCCACTTGGCATGAGTCGATCCACTAGAGATAATAATGAAAATACAATTTTGAATATTGCATTTTCCATAGTACCAATCTCTATCCACTAGAAGAACTTGAATATTTGGCTAAATAAAATAATACCTTTTATCAATACTTAGCCAAAATCAACAAAAACACTAGTTGAGCCAACATTCCAATTCTCCATGTATAGAAACAAGCTCAAACTAGAAAATCATTATTTTGCTCAAAATGGGGACATTACACAAGTGCACACAAGCCCTGGCCAGGACAATCCCGAGTGTACACCGTACCCCGAATTGGACACACACTGTGTGCCCCTACTCCAATGCCCATAGCCCACCAAAACGACTTTCTTCTTCATTAAGTGATCTCCATGCCCTTTCCAAGTCTCACATAAATGCCTTATATAACCTTTTAAGGGTTGGTTTGTAAACCATCACACCCTTTCACAAAGGTTATCATTAATAATTATTTAATAAACATAATAATTTCTCCCTTTTAAAAGGGGTTTTATAAATATTCTTTATTTATCTCCATTTTAACCAAAGGATCATAATATCCTTTATTTTTTCATCTCCTTTTCAATTATAAAGGGTTCCTCTTATAATTTTAAAGGGTTATTCATAAAATAGCTTTCGTTTTCATTTTGAGGAAAAAGTCCCATAACAGCAATGCCCCTAGCAGGGTTGAGGAGCACTCTAGGAGCAAAACCTCTAACAAGGTCAAGGGGTAGTGCCCCTTGTAGGGGTGTAATATGCAGCCCTGATTTTTTTTAAAACGAAACAACACTGATGGTAAGTACAACAATGATTCTTCCACACTCTTCTGATCACCCAGATCCATTGTTACAAGACTTGCCTAGACTCGATGACTTGCAAGCCAGGTGACCCTAGGTAAGTCTGGGAGACTCAGCAGTCGGGTACTCGCCAGACTCGCCGAGTCTGGGTGAGTCTTGCTAGGAAGACTCAGCCAAGTCAATGAAAATCAATGAAAAAAACTATAAAAAATGGAAAACGGCTAAATGTAAAAGCGTGAAAGTCAAGCGTTTTTTGAAGAGTTTGCAGGATTTTTGAAGGCATTGCCCCCAAACCCCTGCGAGGGGCGCTGCACCCAAACCCCCGCGAGAGGTGTTGCCCCTTGACTCCATTGGGACGTTGCCCCCAAACCCCTAAAAGGGGCACTACCTTTGCCACAAATAGATTTTAGGCAGTGACTTATCACCAATCTCACTAGAGGAGGTTGATCCACAATCAGAGTGGATCGCTGAGGCTGAGGATCCTATCTTTGGTGATGAGGACCTTGATTGGATTGACCAGGTGGATAGAGAGGCAGAGGCAGTAGCCATGGCAGAGGAGGAGGCTAGAGCATGAGGAGACATCTTGGATGTTGACGTGAGTGCCACTGAGACACAAGCAGATATCATGGATGAATCATCATCAAGGACCTATCTTAGACACCCAGGCAAGACTGGCCGTAATAATGGGTTGAGTGATGCAGGCCTCCCTGGGCCATAGACTTCTAGTTTTTGTTCTGATATTTGTTTTGAAGTTTTGATGCCATGGATTTGATATTCCATGAGTTTTGTATACATTTGACAATATTTATATATCAAAATGTGTTATTTCCTTCAACTAAAATTTGTGTTTATACTTATGTGATCGATGTATACTTGTGTATGTGATCAAAGTAGCTTCTATTTGATCCTCATGAACTAGGGCTGGAGTATCAAGATCTTCATGCTTTCATCCAATCCCTATGCCATCACCCAGCTGAAACACAAGCATTAGTAACTCCAACCCAAACATCATAGCAATACCTCCATACCTTGTGTCATAGTTCAGTTGTACCTCCATAGTATGCCCAACAAAAGCAAGATTCTCCATAGTATGTATCACAAATCTCTAAAATAAAGCAACTATATGCTCCACCCAAGCGGCATCAATATGATGAAGCTCATCACAAGCAAACTCCTCATGAAAGATCAAAGACCCATCCAAACCCGCATCACGCTTATCAACATGGGTAGTCACAATACTAGTGGCTGATCCATATAGTGTATACTCAATGATGTCATCCCAACCCATGATGTGAGTCTTCAAGTGGCTCTCCACAAGATGTGACACCAACTCGGAATCATACCTCAAACCTGATTGTCCCACTTGCTTAGCCATCATACAAGACTCATCCCTCATATGCCACATGTCCTGTTGAACTAGCTTGGTTCTCTTTGGTCCAAAATGAAAGCCAATGATAAAAGGGCTCTTCCCAAACCCATTCTCGTGTGTAAGGGCTGTCAACATATGATTATGCAAGAGTGAAAGACTGCTGATCCAAATAAAATCAGAACTCTTGCCATACCTTTTTGCAGTGCCTTTACCCTTCTCAAACCTCTCCTTTATCTTTGTTGCATGCTCTCCACCCCAGGCTGATCCAACATGATTCCCTCCATAAAAATCACAAGCCTCAAAGCTGATCTTTTTGGCTGTCATTTCATGATGATGTGAAGTCAAAGGAGTGCTGTTGCAAATCAGAAAGTCAGGCCTTACCTCATGCCTCTGAGAGATGTCTTTCTAAACCCTAGTCTCTTCTTCCTCCATGAGTGAGTGATCATCAATTAGGGCAGGTCCAAGGCATGTCTCCCATGGAAAATCACGAGTGTCATGTGTCACCAATTCTGTCCCATGGCTACAAGATGAATTCCCATGTGTGTACAACCCATCTATCTTCATGACCTCGTCATAAGATCCTTCAAGTTCTTCCTCCATGTCTCCATTTTTTGCCCTCTTCATGTTGCACTGTCCTTCCCTAAATGTGGCGGCCATAGAAGTCTGAATTTCTGATGTGTATGATGAAGAGTGTGCCATGCTCAACTCCCAACGAAGCTTCTTCACTTGATCTTTCGATTCTTGAAGGGCCTCTTGAGTGCTCTTCAAAGAATCCATAGTGTCCTTAAGCTCCAAGGTGAGCTTATCCACTTCATCTTCCTCCCTTCTCAAAGCGCCAACATATATCTCGCCCATCTTGAATAGGTGATCTCTATCCGCAAGTAGATGCAAGTAGTTTGACTTCACCATAGCCACGGCCTCTTGGAGCTCTTGAAAACCAGCAAGGTAAAGATCTTCTAAGTGCTCATGCCTCCCTAGAGCTTTCCAACACAAACCTGCCATCACTTCATGAACACGATCAAAATGATTTAGGGCAACCACAAGCTTCCCTCCATTCGTCTTCAATTGTCCTTCCAAGTGATGAGATTTATGAGACCCAAGGTCTTCATGCGAAATATCTCGATCATGCCTCCGCAAATCAACTCCTTCATTACACCCATGTGTGAAAGCTAAGTCTTCATTATGCTTTATCAAAGGATCTCCATCAAAGTAGTAGGTAGAATCTTCTACCTCATGATCTTCCTCAATGGCTGATCTAGAAGATGTGTGCACCGCTATGACCTTTTTATCTTGCAATGTCAAATCAATCTTATCCAACCCACTTTGATCACTTCCCGCTAAAATTTCTGAATTGTCCTTATGAACAACATTCGTCTCAAAGATACCCATAGCACCATTTGATTCCATGCCAATATGATGCAAAGGTGATGAAACAATGCTAGGCTCAACCAAAGGAACATCAAATGAACTCATACCTTCTTGTAGTTGATCCCTCATGGTTGGTTTGTCAATCTCCATGGTGGCAACTTCTTCAATCGTGTAGTCATCATGATGCCCCATGTTTTTTTCACTTGTAGCCTCAATAGGTGATTCTCCTTCATTCTTATCCTCATAGGGCTGAAGTGTACCTTTGGCTTTGTCTTCTTTAGGGCTTGGAGCCCAATCTTCAACGTGCTTAGACTGATTTATGCCTTCCTCACGGTTACTTGTTGGCTGCAAGTCACAAGCAAGTGATTCTTCCTTCTCTAACCTTTCTCCAAAGACGATTGTTGATCGGATGTAGGCATATAGATCTTTCTTCCTTGGATTTACATCTTCATGAAGCTTCAAGAACTTTCCAAAAGGAGTTGCTAACCTGACATCAAGTGATAAAGCGTTGTACTCTTTAAGGAATTGAGTGGCCTCTTGTTCATACAACCATCTATCAATCTCCTTCTTCAATTTATCTTGGTTTTGTCTAAATGATTCCTTCATTCTTCCATGCATAGATGCAAGACTCGCGAAAAACTCGCCGAGTTTCAAAAAACTCGCGAGTTTTTTTTGATGGCGAGTATTTCGTGCAAAAACTCGCCTATTTCACTCGCCGAGTTTTTGTGAAAAACTCGCCAAAAACTCGGCGAGTTTTTCACAAAAACTCGGCGAGTCTGTAAAAAAACTCGGCAAAAGGGGCATTTTCAATCTCTTAAAAAACCAGAAACATGCTTGGTCAGTATATTTCAAAATATATTTAAGTATATGTTGAGATATTGAATTTCCTATACTTTAAATATTTTGAAATATACTGTCAGGATGTTTGAGATAGGTTCCAGATCCATGGGATTTAACATGCAGATTCTAGATTTTTGAGGATCCATCAGATTTCAGACTTAACCAAATTTTCAGGGTTTCAGGGTTTCAGACTTAGCCAAATTCAGGGTTTCAGGTTTCAGACTTAGAATCCGCCATCCACACGAAGAAGAGGAACAAGCTAGCTCAGAAACGCCTCAATGACCTTGTCTATATGTAATATAATCTTCAGCTGCGCACAAGAAGGGTAGAGGAAATATCAGATGAACCAATTGATTTGGATGAGATAGATCCTTATAGTGATTGGACAGGGCGGGATGAGCAACCTTCATTGTTTTCTGAGGATGAGATCTATGTTTTGGAGAGATAGGCAATGGACGAGGGGGGTGGAATTGGTGGATTGGGATTCTCATTGGATGACATTGAGGATGAGGAGGAGACATTGCCACCAGTACCACTACCAGCATCTACATCAAGGATGGAGGTTGAGCCATGGTCTGTCATGCCGAGGATGGAGGAGCCACAGCAGATTCCTAGGACTAGACCCTCTAGTTCTACCACTCCCCTAGTTTTCACTAGGCTTGGGAAGAGGAAAATGTAGTATTTACTATTTAGTATTTACTTTCAGTTTTACAAAACAATTTGCTATTTTCATTTTGTTTCAGACTATCAATATTAGCGCATTCCACATGAGGATGCCATTTTGTACCCAATTTGCTTTGAAATCAATCAAATACAACTAGACTCAGCTTGTTTCTCATTTATTGACTCATTGGATGCATCTTATCATTGAATTTTGCAAAAAAAAAGTGTTTTTAATGAAATTTAAACAATTTTTTAAGTTGCCGAGTTTTTTGCCGAGTTTTTCCGAGTTTTTTGCCGAGTTTTTGGCGAGTCGAGTTTTTCGGGCTTGGCGAGTTTTTCCTTTTGGCGAGTTTTTCAACTATGCTTCCATGCATGATCAAACCCTCCAGGCTGGCAAGATCATGGCTCCGATACCATTGTAATATCCCAAATGGAGATATTTTCTCCTAATTTGGATTTACGGGCTTTCCAAATGAATTTTCTGAACTCTGCCCTAATTTTCTGCACTTTAGTTTTTTGCTCTAACCCTAACTTCTGCCCTAGTTTTCTGCTCTTTTAGTTTTCTGTTCTAACCCTAACTTCTGCTCCAAAAATCAGACTTAAACAATTGCATATAATCTCCATAAAATATGCCAAATCACCATAATATCATTGCCAACAACATTTCCAATATTATATTTGAATTCCACCACACAGTATGCAATTAAATCACTTCAAATGGCAATCATAAATAACTGAAATATAATTCAAAAGTCTGCTGCTATAAAAATCAGAACTGAACAAGTCTTTAATTTCATCCAAAAAGCATGGGCAACAAGACAAATAGCCCAGTTCAAATCTGCCCTAAACCCTAAGGTTGTACATACCAAAAATAATGCAAAATAATGATAGTAAAGTTCTCCAAAAATGATCTTCAAAACTGATTTGCAATTTTGCTCCAAAACAATGAAGTGCAAGTGAACTCCCGTCATGGAATCCTCCAGAAGAAGAGCTAGGTTTTCGTCCAACTCCTCCAAGATGCTTGAGGTTTTTGTCCCAAGAAATTCTTCAAGAGATAAACTCCCAAAAGGTGAATGAATGAATAATTGAATGATGATTGAAATGCCACAAATCCAACTTGTATTTATACATGTTTCCATTTCCCTTCAATGCTGGCCAACCTAGCATTATTTAATGTTTTTTTCCCCTTTTTAGGGCCGATCTCATAGAGTCCTAGGCGCCAAACTCCCTAGGGCCGACCTAGACAGAATAAATGTCTTTTATTTATTAGTTTCCCTTATGATCAAATCAAATTAAAGATATGATTTGTTTATTATTTTATCTCTCTTCAAGCGCCATCATAAATACAAAGAATATTATATTTTATTTCTCCATTGGGCGCCAAGGTGAGGTGTTAGAGAATATTTGATCTTCTTTCACAAGTCGCCCAAGATAATAATAATGATGACCTCCATAATGATGTGTACAATGTGACCATGAATGAAGACGTAAGCAAGGCACCCATATACTTCTCTTGGCATGAATGAAAGCATTTCCTTATGTCAACATGGCATCCACAAAACACAATATGATCCCTTGGCATGATGGTGACTCTCCCAAGTAGCTTGCTCCAAGGAAGACAAACTATCCTATCCAAGATAAGTACATCAAAGACATCAGAAAAATATGATGTCATCTCCAATACTCAAGATGTCTCCCAAAAATCCCGAAGTGTGGGAATTAGCCTAATCTCTCTCCAATGGCGAGCATTCCAAAAATAGGGACATTACACAAAACCACTTATTCAATGGGTAAGAAAACCCATAGTTGGAAAACTCGACTCGCCAAAAAACTTGCTAAGCCCAAAATTGACGAGTCAAAAAAAACTCATCAAAAACTCGGCACAAAACTCGGGAACTTAGAAAATTGCTTAAATTTCATTAGAAACACATTTTTTTTGCAAAATTCAATGACAAGATGAATCCAATGAGTCCATAAACGAGTACAAAAGTGTTTTCTATTAAATTTGACTGACTTTAATGCAAATTGATAACAAAATTGCATTCTCATGCGGAATCCTGATGGATGAAAGACTGATAGTCTGATACAAATTACAATAGATAGCTGAAAATGAAAATAGTAAAACTAGAAGTAAATACTAAATACAACATTTTACACCTTCCTCTTCCCTAATTTAGTCAAAGCTAGGGAAGAGGTAGATGCTCTAGTCCTGTGAGTACGCGGTGCTAGTGGCTCCTTGGTTGGCATGGAAGGCTATAGCTGAGGCTCGACCACCATCCTGGAAATATCTAGCTCTAGCAATGACTCCTCATCCTCATGAATGTCCTCCAACCCTACATCCCCTGTTGCACCCACATCCTCCATTGCCTGTCTCTTGAAATCAACAATCTCGTCCGCAGTAAACAATGGAGACTGCTCATCCCGCCCTGTCCAATCACTATAAGGATATATCTCATCCAAATCAATTCCGCTCACAACTGGATGCACTACAAAGTTCCTATTTTCCATGCCTCAGAATTGCAAAATCATGTCAAATTCCACAACATTTTACTAAGGGGTCCTTGTTCTTTCACCCTAATGCATGTTCCTGAAACCCTAAATTTGGCTATGTCTAAAACCCTAAAAATTTTGTTAAGTCTGAAATCTGATGGATCCTCCAAAATCTAGAATTTGCATGTTAAATTCCATGGATCTAGAACCTATCTCAAACATCCTGACAGTATATTTCAAAATATTTCAAGTATAAGAAATTCAATATACAAACTTATACTTGAATATATTTTTTAATATACTGTCACGAACCTTGTAATGCAAACACACGGCGAGTTTTCTGCCCGGACTCGCCGAGTTTTAACGAGTACTCACCAAAATCTCGGCGAGTTTAAGTCATAAAGACTCGCTAAGGAAAAAAAACTCGTGGGTTTTTCAAGACTCGCTGAAAACTCGGCGAGTCTGCCAACTATGAGAAAACTAAAGCATTAAACTATCAATCCCACTGGCAGTACTACCTTCAAGTGGTTACAATGAAATATTGCAACTAAATTAAATATTCACAATGTAAATATAGGCTGCCATAACATTCAACAACCCTAATTTCCAACTTGATTGAACTGCTGAAACAAGTTAGCTCATGGAAATCACATGAATGATGAAAGGAAACATGCTAAGTGATCAATATAAACACCAATATATACCATATAAGAAACTATGAAGGAGGTTTTGGTTGAAGTCTTTCCTGTCACTGTTGTAGCTTTGTTGCAGGTCTGAAAACTTTATGACAGCAATGCATAAACCCTAACAACAGTCCTTCATCATAGATTTTCCACCTCCAAATTCATGGCAATATCGTCCACTATCAATGGCGCCTCTGTCATGTCCCCATTTCCAGAGTGAGTCATCATGGAGTTCATGGTTAGCCTATTATCCATTCCCGTAGGCTAATAGTATGGTAAGGGAATGATCTTGTGACTTTGGCTTGGTCTTGATACAACATTTCTATCATTTAGCCTTTCGAACTTTGCATAATCTTGTCATAAAGATGTCTTCATGGACCTATTTGAGGACATTGCCAAATCTTCTTTGCATCTACAAGCTTTGGGTTTCTTGAGAGGCCGACTTGGTCTAGGGAGAGCACTAAAATCATCATGAGTTGGGCCGACTTGGCTTGAGGAGGAGTGCTAGGCCAACTTGCACAAGATAGGTAGTCTTGGCGCCATTTTTAAAAACAAAACAAGACGAAATATTAGCTTGGAGCCAGCCGACTTGTATAGGATCACCTAGGCGCCAACTTGGGTATCTTCTAGAAGCGCCCATATCAAGGAGAGATCTAGAAGAATTAAGGGTATAAAAGCAAGGTTTGGAGCTGCATTTGATCATCATCCGTCGCAAGTTCTTGGTAATCTTTCCTATCATATTGGCTGAGAATTCTGATTCTTAGTTCAAGTGTCGAGGAGATGGCCCCTTGACAAGGAATGGAGATGACCCCATTCACCTAACATTGGGAAGATTCCATCACGGGAGTCTACATGTGCTTCAGCGATTTCTAGAGCAGATTTACATCAGCCTTGGAGGGCATCATCTAGGAGGGAATTGTGAGTCTATTTGAAGGTAGAATAGGAGAAGACATTCCTACAGCCAAGGGCGAGTACCACAGCAGGGCAGCGAACCCTATTAAGGGCAGATTTCTGTATGTCATTCCTGTATACTCTCCACTGCTGCGCTTAGGGTTTGCTACAGCAGATTCGCCTTGGAATAGAGGCTAGTATGTTCATGGTTTCATCATCATATTTACATGTATACGTTGCTAATGATTAATATCTTCTTCCTTTTTGTAGAAGATTTCTTCATATATTTCAGTCACACATGGTACAGCAGACATTGATTTATTATAGCAGATCAGACATTGGTATTTAGCTTTGTGTTGTCATGATACTTGCATCATTGGTGAGCGAACTTAGTTAGGAATCATCACAACACTTGGGCGACCAGCTTGGTAGATAGGCGCTTGCCCTAGGGCAGGTTTATGACTGATTTAGGACTGCTGCAATCAGGGTTTCAGGTCAGATTTACTACAGCAGACTGTTTATGCTCATTCGCCCAGTTGGAAGGATTGTGTTGACATCATTTTGGTATGTAATTGTTGCCATTGAAGATTTCTTGATAGCTGGGCTATTTGGCCACTCATTTGTCATCATTCATATGCCCTAATTTCATAATTACAGCAGTTTATATTAGCAGATTTCATACCATTCCAGCAGACTGTGTTTATGACATGTTACCATAAGCTTCAATGCATATTGATGATAGAAATTATCTTCATGCTTGGGCGAACTACTTATTATGTTTTACATTGATCAATAATCATAATTTGTGGTGAAGTCTATACTTTGTTCAAGTCTGATTTTCTGAGCAGAGCTAGGGTTAGGGCAGAACCCTAAAGTGCAGAATTCTAGGGCAGAAATCAGGAGTTTGGTTGAAACACTTGGCATTCTGAATTTATCATACTTATATTCCTATATTTCATTGCTCGGATTTGTGGTGCTTTGATATCTTCTTGGAAATGTTGTGTAAATACAAGTTAGGATCATCACAGCCTCAAAACGAATGGAAATCAGCACTAAAACTTAGGCGATTCCCCCTCTGGGTTCTCACGCCCTCCCTCAAGCTGGTAGGGCCTGCCATGGTGTACGGCCAGCCATAGACTCTAACAACTGCAGCAATCTCACCAAATACTTGAAGAGTGTTGGCACCTAGGCATGGAGAGAATTATAAACTGTAATAAGCACTGTCTAGGTACGGTTTTGTATGCCAATTTTTTTGTGTTTTCTCACTACTGTATTGGTTTAGGGTTTATGTATTTTTGCATGTGTTTGTTTTTTGCATTATATCATTGAAATACGAGCATATAATGAAACCCAGAAAATATACAATAGATATGCATAAAAGAACAATGACCCAGATCATAAAATAGGCTAAAACCAATTACAGTGACATACCCATTTTCAAATCTTCAACTTTGTATTTCTGCTATAGTGAGCCAGCTACATACATGACGGAAAATCACATACAATCCTCAATAATGAAGGAGTCTTTATCAACAAACAATATCAACGTCTTCTATGGATCAAAATGACCCCAACATGAGAAGTAAGCTGCTCAAAAGATGGTGTTTGGATTGGTAGAAAACCCCATGTCCTTGGCTGAAATGTACAGCCCAACTGGATGCTTATATCAGCAACGTCCCACTCTAAAATCTTCCTCTTTGACACTGGTTATGACTGATTTCCAGCAGCAACCTTCACTAATTAAAATGCCTTCAACAACGATGCCAAATGATGTTCACAAACCCCAAAATCTCAGCACATATGGTACAGCCTGATGGCTGACTGGTATGGCCAGCAAGGAGCAAGTACAGCTGTTCACAACTCCTTCACAAATGCATAAATCTGACCCTCAAAAACTCTATTCTCAGCTGCACACAAAGACTACATAAAATATATCCATTTCCACCTCGAATCTTCACCAAAAGATATCAAACTGAAGCACAAATGAAGCCCCTGGATGAGACTTCCAAAACCCTCCTAATATTGTCTTCCAAGCATGAAGAGAGTGATCCTGAAGAGGTTTCCATCTCAGCAGAATCCAAGTTCAAACCCTCAAAGCCAAAGCTTCAAAGTGTCGCACGACAATATCAAATTTGCAAAGTGAGTGAATCATGAATAATGAGCTCTTCTTTTTCTTTTAACTCACTTCCTCTCCAACGCCCGAGATGGGAATTATTTTATTATTTTTTCTTATTTCATTAAGTCCCCAATTCCTCATGAGGGCACCCAACTCCTAGCACCAACACTTTAAGTTATAACTTGCACTTCATAAGTTAAGTCACTTTAATAAATTAAAGTCACTTTAGCCATATAAATATTATAAGTTAAATATTTAATTTAACTTATACATTGACAAATAACTCCCCTGGCCATCTCGAAACCACAAACCAAGTGCTAGGTGCTCCAATTCGGCAATGCTATAAATAGAAAATCAGTCCACACTGCCCGTGAACCCTCCTGCCTGACTTACTATAAATAGTAAGTCCTAGTGAGATGATCCAATTAGGCTCCCTAACCAAAGCCATTAGCCTACGGGACCCTGGTAATAGGCTAATCTCCTCATCTGACTATCTGGGCTAAGTAGGGGACATTACACAATATTATGAAAGAAATGATATTTTAATTTTTTTTAAATGATATTGAACAATTACGATTGTTTTTTTAAAGTGATTAAAAATTAATAATTATTTTTAATTAAAATCAACAATTTTTAAAATGATAGACAAGTAGGAAAATACAACACGACATGAGCACAAAACATCATGTTTTGGAATTTTGACAAAACAACCATTAAATTTAGACATCAGTCGAAAATAACTTTTCCAACCTTTGACGACAATAACATGAAAGTCACATGACGATTCGACAATGACAAAGAAGTTTCATGTATCGCAATTTGAGTTTTGGATTGGGTACAACAATTGGCTCTGTCTAGGGACCACAGTGTATACTTGCAGCGTAGGAGAACTTCCAAATTTCTATTTGGTGAGGGTTCTTTGTATGGTGGATGGGGATGGCATGCCGATGGGTTTCCTCTATGAGGCCATGGATAAGGCCAAAGAAGCCAATTTGCATTACTATGGTGGAAACAAAAAAAATATGAAATCATTTGGCGCATCATTGATTGTAGAGGGACGAACCAATTCCACCAGATGATACGTGCCTTGGCCTACTACCTAAACCCAAAGTTCTACTTCTTTCATACATTTAAGGCTGATAAGGAGGTCATGGCAGGTGTTGTTTCATGCATTGATAAGATGGTGCCAGACAATGAGATAAGAGACAGTTCTTGTTGAGTTGGAGGTCTACAAGGGTGCGGAGGGGAGGCTCTTTTCTTCAACTCAAGCAATTCAAAGGAGGGAAAAGCAACAGCCAAGTAAAAAAAATGATCCTTTAATTTTTAGCTCAATACTACAAGTAGAAACTAGAAACTTGAAAGTTGAATGTTTGAACTTTGAACAAGCTCTAAACTTTTTACTTAATTCTTATATTTTTTTAAAGTTCTTTTGTAGATTTATGGTGGGAGAATTATGGTGTTGGCACACCAAATCTTCAGAGGCGATCTATCCATATTTTGTGCCAACCTTGTAGTGCTTCTAGGTGTGTGTCATGTCACCATTTCCGGCTTGATCACCAAACAAGGAACTGAGTTAGCCTATCATCATTCCCGCAGGCTAATTCATCAAAACAACGGAATATTCTGGTTGAGCTAAGGCTTGAAAAAGATAATGTTTTTAGAGGCTTGGAGAATGGAACGTTGGTTTAGAAGGCTCAGCTAGTTACACTAACAAAGATGGAAAAATGAATTAATGTATTTTTTACATTAATTATCAAGTGACAAAAATAATAAAATAATTGTTAGGGTTAGACAGCAAAAGATATCAATTAAATGCAAATAAAGATTAAACAAAGGAATGAAAATACACAGAAATAATAACAACGAGAGACAAGTTTTAACGTGGTTCACCCAAACTCGAGCTACATCCACCAACAGAGAGTCCAATATTATTATCCAGTAAATCAAACTGATTACAACCAGCAATCCCTACAACTCAATACCGTTGCAAATGCTGCAATACAATATCAATGGAAACCCTAACCCTTAGCTATTTTATCATGACTTTTGTTGGTTACAAAATAGGGTTTTTTATGTCGGCCAATGAAAAAATAACTTCCGACGCCTTAACAAAATAATAAAAACCATGTGAGGTTTCGAGGGCGTTGCCCCCGAGCCCCCATGGGGGCGCTGCCCCTCGACCCCGCCCTGTATCGTGACAGGGAGCGCGCAAGGGGCGCTGCCCCTAGACCCCACAAGGGGCGCTGCCCCTTGACCCCGTAGGAATTTGGGGGGAAACCGCACCAATAAAAGTGGGCTAATTTTAACCTCCGAGTCTGACTAGGCTCCATATAACAACAATCTCCCACTTGGATACTGATCATAACACCGCTGACCTTGTAGCTCCCACTGGAAATAAGCACCCTGGACTCTGTTGTTCTATTTGTGTTGTTTTCAGTCGAGAAGACCAACCGAAGCTGAAGAGGAGCTCAGCTTCTCCCTTGTCACTGCCTTTGTAAACATATCCGCTGGATTTTCATCTGTGTGTATCTTTTCCAGCTGTAACTGTCCATCATCCAACACCGACCGAATAAAGTGATACCTCAACTGTATGTGTTTGGTCTTTGAATGCAATGCAGAATTCATTGCAAGATGTATGGCACTCTAACTATCTGTAAACAAATAACTGTTAGCCTATTGTTTGCCCAATTCTTCCATGACATTGCAGCCATATCATCTCCTTGCTTGCCTCTATTGCAACAACATATTCTGCCTCTGTGGTGGATAAAGCAACCACCTTTTGCAACCTGGAAATCCAACTCACCACTGTCCCACCTACAGTAAAGACATAACCTGTAGTACTCCGCCTGGTATCAATATCCCCTACCAAATCTGAGTCTACATAACCTGCTAAATCTGTATTAGAGCCCCCAAAACATAAGTGTTTATTGCATGTACCTCTCAAATATCTGAGAATCCATTTTACTGCATTCCAATGCTCCAATCCAGGATGACTCATATACCTGCTTACGACTCATACAGCATGTGAAATATCCGGTCTCGTGCATACCATGGCGTACATTAAACTTCCTTCAGCTCAAGCATATGGTACCTTGGACATTTTTTCTTCCTCCTCTGGTGTCTTAGGACACATCTCCTTAGTCAATTTCAAATGACTAGGCAAAGGTGTGCTGACCACTTTTGCATTCTCCATATGGAATCTCTGCAACACCTTTGCAACATAATCAGCCTGAGATAGAGTCAATTTTCTATTCTTCCTATCTCTGTAAATTTTCATACCAAGGATTTGTTTTGCTGCCCCCAAATCCTTCATAGCAAATGACTGTGCTAACTGCTATTTTAACTCTCTTATGTGATCCATGTTAGACCCAGCTACAAGCATGTCATCAACATATAAACATAAAATAATGTAACTGTCATTATTCAACCTCTTAAAATAAACACAAAGGTCAGAATTACACTGGCTGTATCCTTGTTCAGCCATAAAACTATCAAATTTCAAATACCATTGCCGAGGTGCTTGTTTCAGACCATACAAACTCTTCTTCAATCTGCACATCAGTTTCTCCTTACCTTTGACCTCAAATCCTTGGGGCTGTTCCATGTATATCTCCTTCAAATCACCATGGAGAAAGACAGTTTTCACATCTAGCTGTTCCAAATGCAAATCTTCAGCAGCCACAATACTTAAAACAGTACAAATAGAAGTCATCTTAACAACCGGAGAAAAAATCTCATCAAAATCAATGCCCTTTTTCTGTGCAAATCCTTTTACAACTAACCTAGCTTTAAATCTTTTCTTACCTCCATCTTCCTCTTTCAGCCTATAAATCCATTTGTTTGGTAAGGACTTTTTACCTGCAGGCAACTTACATAATTCCCAAGTCTGATTTTTCAGCAAGGAATCCATTTCTTCTTTCATTGCAAGCTCCCACCGAACTTGTGTATCCACCTACATAGCTTCATCATACCCTTCTGGTTCACCAGCATCTGTTAACAAAATAGAAAACAAAAAGGGAGAAAACCTTTCATGAGGTCTACTTAGCCTTGTTGACCGTCTAACATTCACTGGAGTTTGTGGTATTTCTGGTTGCTGTTGCGGAGCATGAGGAACCACTGGAACATCATTATTTGGAGTATCATCCAACACCACATAATCCTTTTCTTTCTTCTCATGCTACTGCAACTAATCTTTGTACAACACCTTCTCATTGAATACAAAATCCCTGCTTCTCACAATTTTCTGATTTTCAAAATCCCAAAGCCTATAACCAAATTCATCAATGCCATATCCAACGAAGGTACATTTTTTTGATTTTGCATCCAGCTTGGTTCTATTTTCAGAATCTACATGTGCAAATGCTTCACATCCAAAGGTTTTGAGAAAAGAATAACTCACCTTCTTACCTGTCCATGCTTCTTCTAGAATATCACAGCCCAAATGAACTAAAGGACCTCCATTAATTAAGTATACAGCGGTGTTGACAGCCTCTGCCCACATGTTTAAAGGCAGCCCAGCATGCAATCTCATGGTCCTTGCATGCTTCATTATTGTCCTATTCATGCGTTCAGCCACTCCATTCTCTTGTGGAGTCCCTGGAACCATTTTTTGCCTAAGGATTCTATTAAAGAAACAATAATCCTCAAATTCTTTACTGCAATACTCACCACCATTATCAGATCTAAGACATTTTAATCTTTTACCCGTCTCATTCTCAACCAAGCTTCTCCATTTCTTAAATGTTTCAAATACATCAGATTTCTGCCTAAGGAAATAAATCCATACCTTCCTAGTTGCATTATCTATGAATGTAACATAATATTGAGAGCCACCAAGAGAAGATACCTGAGCCGGTCCCCATACATTTGTATGCACAAACTCCAACTTTTCATCTTTCTTTTGCTTCCCGTCCTTGAAAAAAGTGACTCTCATTTGTTTTCCATACACACAACTTTCACAGAAATCCATATTAATACGTTTCAGACCTAGTAAAACTTTCTTAGAATGAAGTACATTCATACCTTTTTCACTCATATGCCGAAGTCTGTTATGCCACAGCGTTGTCTCAGAACCTGCAGCAACTATTTCAGTCTCTTCCTGCGAACCTACAGTAATTGTTCCTAAACCTATTTTGTTTTTTCTCTGCAACAACTAAAGTAGAAGGAATAGTATGACCTGTACAAAGATATAAGGTGCCTACTTTCACACCTTTTGCTACTATTAAGGCACCTTTTGAAACCTTCCAATTTTTATGAGTAAATGTAACAATGCAACCTTCTTCAGCTACCCTATTGAAATTAAATTCCTACTGAGCCTTGGAACGTGCTTTACCTCTTGTAGTAGCCAATGATTCCCATTCTGCAACTTAATCATAATTCTTCCCTTTCCAACAATCTGACAGGGTTCCTTATCTCCCAAATAAACCAGCCCAAAATCCCCTTGGACATAATCAAGAAAATAACTTCTATGGGGCGTAGCATGAAATGAGACCCCTGAATCTAAAACCCATGAATCATCAACAATATCTTGGGAAAGAATCAAAGCATCATCTTCAGATTTATTACTTACCACATTTGCCTCCTTATTTCCTTCTTGTTTGTCTCCTTTATTCTTCCGAGACCAACAATCTTTCTTCAGATGACTTGGTTTCCCACAGTACCAGCAATCCTCCTGTCCTCTGGTTTGGGATCTCTTATCCTTTGATTTTCCTCGTGACTTCCCATGACCTCCAGAACCTTTTCCTCTCTCCTTTGATCTGCCCCTACTTTCTGCATTCAAAACACTACCTGATGTGAACCCTCCTGAACTTTTCCATCGCATTTCCTCGCTAAGGATAACACCAACAACATTATCAAATTTTAAAGTGTTTGAACCAGAGACAAAGTTACTTACAGCCATTACCAAGCTATTCTAGCTTTCTGGCAAAGAACATAAAACTAAGAGAGCCCTCACCTCTTCATCAAATTTCACTTTTACAGAAGTTAACTGACTGACAATCGTATTAAACTCATTTAAATAATCTGTCACAGATCCACCTTCAATCATTTTCAGATTAAACAAATGCTTCATGAGAAATACCTTATTTGAGGCTGAGGGTTTTTCATACAATTTAGCCAAAGCTTTCATTAGTTCACTTGTTGTCTTCGCTTCTGTTATATTGAATGCCACAAATGGTGTCAAGCACAACCAAATGGTTCCCAGTGCCTTTCTATCCAGAAGTTCCCAATCCTCATCGTCATTCCTGCCGGTTTCTTGGATACTCCTTCCAATGGCCTCCATAAATCCCTCTAATAGAGGTAATCCTCCATCTGCATCTTCCATAACTAATAGTTCTGCCCATTAAATTTATCAACCTTCAATTTACCCTCATCCGCCATTGCTCCCACTCAACCATGAGACTCCCACTCAACCATGAGACCTTCTTGCAGGTGATAATCAAACACAACTTGACTCTGATACCACTTGTTAGGGTTAGACGGCAGAAGATATCAATTAAATGCAAATAAAGATTAAACAGAGGAATGAAAATACACAGAACTAATAACAGCGAGAGACAAGTTTTAACGTGGTTCACCCAAACTCAGGCTACATCCACCAACAGAGAGTCCAATATTATTATCCAGTAAATCAAACCGATTACAACCAGCAATCCCTGCAACTCAATACCGTTGCAAATGCTACAATACAATATCAACAGAAACCCTAACCCTTAGCTATTTTTATCACGACTTTTGTCAGTTACAAAATAGGGTTAATTATGTCGGCCAATGAAAAAATAACTCCCAACGCCTTAACAAAATAATAAAAACCATGTGAGGTTTCGGGGGCGTTGCCCCCAAGCCCCCACAGGGCGCTACCCCTCGACCCCACCCTGTATCGCGATAGGGAGCGCGCGAGGGGTGCTGCCCTGGACCCCACAAGGGGCGCTGCCCCCAAACCCCAGCAAGGGGCACTGCCCCTTGACCCCGTTGGAATTTTGGGAGAAACCACGCCAATAAAAGTGGGGTAAATTTAACCTCCGAGTCTGATTAGGCTCCATATAACAACAATCTCCCACTTGGAGACTGATCTGACTCCACACCATATCAATAATTGCTCTGAGTTTGGCATGTGGGAATAATAAAATATTATTTTTTATTTTCTAGCGCCTAGAGAGGGAAAAAGAGGAAATAAATTAAATAATATTATTTAATATTATTTAATTTGGGCGCTCATATTGGAGAAGAGGGAAAAAAAATAATAAACATATATTATCCCTTGGATTTTTGCTCTCACCTTGGGAGAAGGGAAAATAAATATTAAATAACATTATATTTGATTTTGGGCGCTCAACCTTGGAGAAAGAAATTCACTAATAAAAAAATTATATTTGTTTAATTGGGCGGCCACATTGGAGAAACAAAAATAAATAAATTATTGGCCGACTTGGAGGGAAAAGTAATTCAAATCTTTAATTTGAATTTGTCAGCCTATTTCGAAGGAGAGAGAAAAACCAAGTATAAAAGAAGGTTGAAGGAGCTCATTCCGGCATCACGAACATGTTGGCAACTTTTGCATTCTTGCTTGGCAATTGTATCGTATGACTTTCGAAGGACAAAAACACTTGTAGAGTTGGTGTGTTGGACGAGAACCCAATCACATCTTGGAGGTGGATTCATACGGAGTTCACATTCGCACTTCATCGGAGACTTGAAGATTTGTTTGAGCATCATGGGTACGTCTTTCGTTGTAATTGTATCGAAGGTTTTGGTCAAAGACCATTGTTGAAGATTTGTTGAAGACATTGAAGATCTTCGAGTGCACTCTTGAGCGCCGAATTCATAGAGGCATACTTGCTAGTGGAGCACCTTGCTTGGAGGACATTGGCTGCTTGATGTTATTTCCTTGCAGATTTCAGACATCATCTAATGTGATGTCGCCTTTCCTAGATGTGCCTTAGAATTATGATTGTGACAATTTAGGGTTAGGGTTACCACCTTTCAATATAAATATTTCTTTGAATAATGTAATTCCGAAATGGAATCCTGCAATCAAAAATAGTAACATATACACAATACATATATTCATCTATAATCATTAGGGTTAGTTGCATCATGATCATAAACGATAATAATGATCAAGTACATATATTCAAATGTATTTCCGCATACTTTAACATACTTATGCTTTAACATGTCTTATACCTCATGATATCCTTTGGGAATGGCGAACGTCGAGCTTGGTCCTTAATCTAACCTAATCATCAACCCTAGCGGATGAGGGGAAAACATTACGTTAAGGTGTTGGATAACTATTCTCCACTGCCATAGGCCCAAGGGTTTCATGAATGCCCGTCAATACCACCACTTGGCGCAAAGGTGTCATGAACGCCCATCAATACCACCATTTGGGAGTCACCTACCATGTGAGACATTAATAACAAAACCGGTAACTAATCTCCACTGCCATAGGCCCAAGGGTTTCATGAACACCTGTCAATACCACCACTTGGCCCAAAGGTGTCATGAACGCTCGTCAATACCACCATTTGGGAGTCACCTACCGTGTGAGACATTAATAACAAAACCGCCCTTCCCTAACAACCCAAACGTCCTCATAGGGGCAATAGAGAAAGATTAAAGACTCGGCAAGACACGCTCATCCCTCGTATATCATGAGTTAGACCAAGCATAACTATTTAAAGCATAGACAAACATATAGGTTAGAAATATCATACCAATACGTGATTCTCTCTCCTTGAATGATTTGGCGATGCACAAGTGATCCTATGATCACCAATATAATGATTACCTTGATTTCACACAAGGCTATTATAAGGAATCTGAAATTCCTCTTTAATTGTTGTTGTTCCTATAATAGGAACTAAGTTTATTTATTAAGCCTCAATATGTATCTCTTATATTCTCAAACTATTTTATAGAACTTGGATTGTAGACCATTCGATATATATTCAAGTGTATTTCCTTTTGCCTCTTCTTTCCCATCCCCGATGACCCTTTTATATCTTTTAATATGTGTTACCATTGGTAAGGGGTATACCCCTTCCAATGGTCATACCTTTTTATTATGCTGTTCGCTGTTTAGTTAACAGCATTTCTTCAAGTATGATCGGCCCCTTTTATGGGCTTTTCTTGGGTCGCCCGTGAGTTAGAGGATATCGATCCTCTTAACAATTAACTTATAATGTTTAATTCATATTTATTATAATACAATAATATATATTATGATAATATTTAATTATTAATATTTATAATCATGTATTGTTATCATATAATATCCTATTTTGATATTTATATTTATTAATATTTATATTTATATTAATAATTATATTTGTTATTTATATTTAATAATATATTTTAAATAAATATATATTATATATTATGTTTATATTAATTTATAATATTGCTTTAAGGATTTATATAATACTTAATTCATTATTCAAATATATTTAATTTATATTATTTAATCGATTTACAATATTTTAGTGTCATTCATATCTTCAATTTGAATGAATAATGCATAATCGATTCGATTATAAATGGTTAGTATAGGGACATGACATCTAACCCTAGCCGCTGCCGTTTTAAGGAGTATTCATCATTGTGATAGCAGTGATTTTGAGTTAAGAGGGTCCGTTTGGGTTTTGTGCTGTAATTCAAGGTTGGATTCATCATTGGATTGGCCGATCTGCAATCCCTAAGGCAGCGAACATCATTGGAGGATCAGTGTTCTGCATAAGGACTATTTTGAAGACAATATTAGTGGCAGTTTGCATTCATTGCTATCCATTTATCCTCATAGTGATAGCGATCAGATTTGGTGGCCAGCGAACAGCATTCTAGGGTTTTGCATCAGCATTTTGTCATCATTTGAAGACCTGTCCATATCAGATCTGAGTTGCATTGTGATTGGTATGTGGCTCTGATTTACTTAGATTTTACCTCTGATATTGTAACAGTAGCCCACACTGTGTTTTAGGCTGCCATAGAGCTTGGCATTTGGTGTAACTGGAGGCATTGAAGGACTGATTTATATAACAGCAAGATCTGATTTTGTTTTCGCTTCCATTGTCATCATTGTGATGTGTATTTCATGTTTAATTCACATTGATAAGGCTGCCAATATCTATTTTGTTCTATCATCAATTTTGCATATGTTAGTTCATTTTTCATGCTTGAAGAAGTCATAATTGAAGGTGCAGAAATAAATTCGGCATACAGTCCTAGGGTTTCATTTGGAAAATTGCAAATTCAGAAATTTTGTTTCAAACCCTAGAACGGGGCATGACAGTGTGAATGCAATTGGAGCCTATTTGAGAGCATTCACACAAAGAAGAGAAACAAGTTGATCCAGGAGTGCCTCAATGACCTTGTCTTCATTCGGTACAACCTTTGCCTTCAAACTAGAAAGGTGGAGGATATTTAACATGATGTTGTCAACTTGGATGACATTGATCATTATGGTGAATGGACTGTCAAAGAACAAAGTGATGTCCTACTTAATGATGAAGATCTTGCAAAATTAGAGAGAGGAGCAACATAATTGGATGCAATGGAGGAAAATGAAGACACTTTTGAGGAAACAATCTATCATCATTTTGATACTGACTTACCTTCTAGTTCCAAGCCTGAAAAATTAAGTTACACTAGGAGGGGAAAGAAGATGTAGATTGTATTTGGTTGTTTTTTGGCATATCATCATATGTAATCACTTATAGTGTTGTTATACATTCATTATATATAAGTTTGTTGTATTACAATGTATTGTTCAACTTTGAAACTATGAAATTTCAAATTTTGAGAGTTTGAGGATCATATGACGTGTAATGTTAGTTGACTGCTGCTCCATTATGCTCAGATCTGCTGCTATAAAAGATGATCAGATTCTGCTCCAAATGATGATCTAGGGCTGCTCCAAGATGGCAAATGGGTTTGCTCCAATGGAATGCAACAATTCAACCCTATAACCCTCCAATTGCTCGAATCCCTGCTTTAATGCAATTCACCCTTCTTCTAAGATGATGAGCTCCACTCTAGGGCAGCCTTCTTTCCAAATGATGAACAATCTTCTCCAAAGAAGTGCCACAAAATATTCCTCAAAACAGATCTACTATTCTGCTCCAAATAATGAAGTGCAAGTGAATTCCCATTATTGAATCCTCCAATAGCATAGTGAGGTTTTTGTCCCAATACCCTTCTCAAGAGATCGCTCTCCAAGATGAATGAATAAGATGTTTGATTGATGATCCTCAAATGCCAAATGATCTTGCTTAAATACACAATTTGTCTTCCACCTTATGGCCGACCAAGATAGGTACTATTTGCTTTTTGAATGATGCTTTTTTCCCTCCAAGAGGGCCGACCAGCCTTCCTCCACATGGGCACTCATAATAAAGCAAATTAAAGATTTGTTTATTATTATTTTATTCCCACCTTCACGTGCAAGCATAGGAATAATGTCTTGTTTGCTGGGTGCCAAGATAATAATGAGAAAGACGACCTCCATGAAGTATGCAATATAACCATGAGTGAAGGCATAAGCAAGATACCCAAAAGATATCACCAAAGTGGCATCCCCATCAACAATAACATCTCTTGGCAAAGCAATGACATGTCTCCATACTCCTAATAACAAATCTCCATGTTTGTGACTCCTCCAAGACCTCCTGAGCGTGTAGACAAGTCCTCCTTAATGGCGACCATTCCAAGAATGGGGATATTACAAACAACTCCACCGACATATTCATACTGCTACATATTATTTGAACCCCAAATTTTTCTTCTCCCCTTCATTTAGAGCAAATGCAGAGGTTATGCTTGGCTTCAACACATGTATTGAGCGGTTGATCCCTAATGACAACCTTCGAGACCTCGTGCACAATGAGCTATAGAGTTATAAGAGAGCAAAGGGGGTATTATTTTCATCTTTATGCATTCATAGGAGAGAGACTCTGCAGCCAAGTAAAAAAAAGATTATGTTTAATTTTAGTTTACAATTTATTTTAACTTTTAAGCTTACTAAAATTCTTAATTTATTACGAAGTTACAAATGTCATCCTTGCAAATTTGTGGTGGGAAGATTTTCATACCACAACACCTAATCATCAAAAGCTTGCCATCTGCATTCTATCTCAGCCCTATAGCACTTCTAGTTGTGAGAACACTTGGAGTGTTTTTTAGTCCATTCACACCAAAAAGCACAACAAATTGACTCAAAAGCGCTTGAAAGACCTTGTGTTGTGTGGTACAACCTTCGACTACATTAAAAGAGGGTATAGGGGGAGGATACACATCAAACACTTGACCTCGATGACATTGATCCATATTCATATTGGGTTGTTGAGGATGTAGATACTTTGCTTACGGTTGATGAGATTGCTGATTTGGAGAGGAAGGAAGCTGAATGGAAAGCAAATGTGGCAGCGTATACGGCTTCAGAAGATGAGTTTGGCGAGTCATCAAGGGCAAGTTCGTAGCATACACAGATTGATGCCATGTCTGAGGCTCCTATTGTGGCTCCTGTTGAGGATACTACAGCCATACCATCAACTTCCATGTTACCCACACAGCGGCAACAGACTTTTTTGAGTTTTAGTAGCAGAAGAAATTTATGATTTGTAATTTTTGTTGACATTGAAATTAGAAGTTTATATGTATTGAATCTTTTAAGTTTGAACTCAGCTTTTGGTCTATGAAGTGTATTGAACTTTAATTTTGATCTATATATGAAGGACATCCGTAATATGATTCATAAATTCAATAATATGCATGTTTTTAAAGCATATTTTTTAAAATTAATGTATTTTTTAATGTTTGATAACTTTGTCGAGTTATTGCCTAGTTTTTCACCAAGTTTTTTGAGTCCCAAGTTTTTAAATTTTTTGGGTCCACCGAGTAATTGCCGATTTCGAGTTTTTAAACTATGGCAAATATGAATAATGCATGAATAAATGTATGGGAACATGTGTATGGGGATAGATGAAGGCTAGGGCATAGATGAAAAAATCACAAAAAACTTGCAAAACTCGCAAGCCAAAACTGGTCGCGAGTTACTCACCTAAAACCTCGTCGCCGGTTTATTGATAAAACTCGTCCCAATTTTCAGGATAAAAATCACTTGAAATTCATAAAAAATCGCCCGACTCATGCCAATCCTAAAAAATTGCCCAAAATCAACTATTAAAATATCACTTTTTATCCTAAAATTTTCACAATTTCGGGCCAAAAACACAATGGTAAGAGTGGGCAATTTTCACGATTTTTGGAGGATTTGGTTGACGATTTTCACAATTGTGTATAGCAATTCTAGAGCGCGGGTCAAAAATACACAGGTTTATCAAAAATTAAAGCCTACAGGTTATGTAGATATAAATGCAATATGAACAAAATGTCAAAAATTCATATAATTTCCTAATATTTTGAAGTTTTGTTCCATTTAAAAAACTATATAGATATATATGATCCATTATATTCAGCACCATTATATATTTTGTTCAAATGGAAATGATATATCTAAATATATCAAGAATATTTTTAAATAAATAACCTTAGCATAATAAACTTATTTATATATGAGGAAATCAGTAATACATTCTACAAATTCAAAAATATGTGTTTTTGAAGAATGTTTTTTAAAACTTACGTATTTTTAAATGTTCCATAAATTTGCCAAGTTATTGCCAAGTTTTTCCCAGAGTTTTTGATGAGTCCCAAGTTTTTAAAATTTTTGGGGCTGCCGAGTAATTGCCGAGTCCAAGTTTTTCAACTATGGGCTAGGGGAATGAGCCCAACTTTGCACAAGATTACAACATTTGTAGATATGTAGATGTATCAAGCCATTCTCTCAAAATGGGCACAAAACTAAATGGGAAATCGCATGAGTATGTAAATTTCACTATTACAATTATCTACATCACCAACAATATGAAAAAGACAAGCTAAAAGAACATTTTACTACCATAGTTTATTTTTTTCATTTTATGTTTTATGTTGTTTTATGTTGTTTTATTTTTGTGTTTTGGGTTCTTTTTCATTTCTTTTAAGGGTATGAATCCCCTCAAGGTACAAGAGGGGGGATCCAATGCAGGCATCCCTGAATCATCCCTTTGGTGTAGTGTTATCAAGACCTCAACCTGTCGACATCCTTGTGTGCAGAGTCCCAATGGAACATCGCAATTATGCATCTATATTTGTTGTAGATGACATCCTCTATATTTCATTTAGTATAGTCTATTAAATCCCTTATGGAATTCACATAAAAGACATATGCTCTATTACTCGTCGTTTCCAATAACATAGTTTTTAATAATTAAAAATTGGATTAATTCTTTCGAAATCCTTCCAATGCAGACTGGCAATGCTCTACCTCCATACTATGGAAAATTCGAATGAGTCATATCTAAGCTCCAACAGCAGCTGGCGAAAAATTAAGATGGTACACCACTGTTGCTTTAAACTTTCATTATTTTGGGCATTTTCGGTTTACGCTGTCATGTCCCCAATTTTGGAGTAACTTAAAATTGTTTTAATTGTAAATTAATTTTGTAAAGTATTTTATTTACTTTATAAAATTAATATTTTATTTAAGTTACTAAGTTAGTAGTACTACACTTTATTAAAAGTGTTATGAACAAACATTTAAAAAGTACAAGTGCAAGCATTTAATAAAGTTCATGTAAAAGCATTTAAAATGCTTGGGTCTGATGTGTACATGTAAACTCTCATTTAATAAAATTAGGCTGGACCTAATTAATGTAATGGCTTTAAAAGCAAGCCTGAGAGTCATTTGAAGTCATGTCTAAATGTCTAAATGTCTAAATGTTTTTCAGATGCTTGGTTTTGTGTTTTGTCTTTTGACAAACTGTATTCAGCTGATTGCCAAGGAGATGTGCCCTTGCATTCGCTGTACCGAGGAGATGATCCCTTGGTAAAATTCTGGTTTGGTGATGTGCCCTTACCAGCATTGAGGTGAAGTTGTTTCAGATTTCACAATTGTGCTTCAAAGTGTTGTTTGACATTTTCTATGGGTTTTCACTGTTCAATCAGAGACCATGCAATAAAGCTTCATTGAAGACATTGTATGCAGATTTGAGAATAAAGATCAGGGAGAGGGCTTGTTGCAAATTTATTAATTTACAAATAAATATAAATTTGCAAGATTGTTAATCGATATATTAATATCTCTGTTTGAAAGCTGATATTGTGGAATTCTGATTGAGTATATTATTCAGATCTGAAACTATATATATGTCTCTATTTATGTTTGGTTGCATACTAGGAGACAAAATTCTGACAGCTTTCTGCAGATTTCTATAGTGGATTGTGGGACCTAGCATTTCTCTAATCGTAGCTCTCAGTTTGCTTTTGATATGAAGTTGATATTGCAATTATATGTGTTGATAGTGTTTGTGGGGTCCGCCATTCATTACACTCAGCCAGCCAGTGTATAGTTTGTGGATTATTTTATAATACTGCTGCTGTTGCAAATAAGGAGACAAGTCTGATGAGCTATTTGAGTCAGTCATTCTCAGATTATATAAAACAGATTCGTGGGATCTCTTTGAGACAGGGTTCACATATATTCAAGGAGGATTTTATAATAAACTTTCAAGTTTCAAAAACCACCGTGGCAATATGTGGGGCCCATTCTATCTGCTGTAAATTTAATAAGGAAGTGTGATTAAAATAAGGAATTGTGGAATTTAGATTAGCTAGCGCTATTCATGAGCTGCTGATGACAACGGAGTAATACTTAAAGAAGTATATCCAGCAAATCACCTAACAAGCAGTGCTCTATCTACTGGCAGCGAATCATCACTGTGTATACCGTGGTCTGTCTTCATTGACATTCATTCATCATCATACAGGACTTTGATCACATAAGATCTGAGTGGAACCTTTTTGCAGCGATCCCTATTGCAAATATTGGACAGAGATAACAACTAAGCATGCAGGAATGATCGTCTGAATATCCATCCAGCCCAAGGCCAATCTCATATATCATTTTGGTATGTAAGTGTTATCTTTATGATTGCATTGTAAACAACAGTATATCAGCACTTGAAGGCAACCGAACTGCTACAGCAGATCAACATCATCATTGAAACTTGGCATCCAGTTGGTATGTTATCAATGACGCATTCACCTTGATTTGTGTGATGTAATTTCATTCCCAACAATTACAATTTGTAGCAGCTGGCTGTTTACTCAGAAAACCATTTTTGTTTTGTTTACCGATATCAAACATTGTTGCATGGGTTAGGATTTGATTATTCATTTTGGCAAGTTGAATTGATGAATGTAGCATGATAAGTGGAAGAAATAAATGTAAATTCTAATCTGAGATAAAGAAAATCAGAATACAGTCTAGGGTTAAAGGCAGAATTAAAAATATCAGACCTAGGGTTTGATTGTAAAAATTGCAAATCATATCAGAGCATTCAGAATTTTAGCCAATATCCGTCAGGGATATTAAAGTGGTATCAGAGCATTCAAAATTTAGTCCAATATCCATTAGGGATATTAAAGTGGTATCAGAGCCTCCGTCCTGCCTGCCTGAGGGTCATTAATCAGAGCTATCACCCACGGGAAATGAGCCATCGTCCTACCAGCCTGAAGGGAAAATAGATATGGAGCAAATGCGGTTTCAAGAAAATATTCATGATACCAGGACACCAACGAGATGGCCTGGAGAGGATGTAGCCTTAGTACTCATTTCTTGCAAAATTAAAAATAAATGTAAATTCTAATCTGAGATAAAGAAAATCAGAATACAGTCTAGGGTTAAAGGAAGAATTAAAAATATCAGACCTAGGGTTTGATTGTAAAAATTGCAAATCATATCAGAGCATTCAGAATTTTAGCCAATATCCGTCAGGGATATTAAAGTGGTATCAGAGCATTCAGAATTTTAGCCAATATCCGTCAGGGAGATTAAAGTGGTATCAGAGCATTCAAAATTTCAGTCCAATATCCATTAAGGATATTACACGCTTCATGCTAAATGCCATTTTAAATAGCATGATCCCTTCAACTTTGCAGAAGACAAGAAACCGTAGAATTAGTATGAAAGATGTGAAAATTAGTGAAAAAGAAAACAATAAAATAGAATGTGTGGCCTAAAAGTTAAGTTATCAAACTAGTGAGTGTTTGTTCCAACCTGGAGTCCAAAAAGGTACCAACATGAGCCAACCACATGTCCAGCTAGAACAAAAATGAGAATATTAATGACAAAGTTTGCCCATGCTGATTCAAAAATAAACCCTGTTGCCGAGCTTCCAGCAAGCAAAGGTAGAAACCTGACCATCCTTGGGATATACTGAAGAAGCACACTGATACGCAATAGGTTCTTAGCATAATTAGCTGCTGAGCTTCCAACATACTTAGGCAGAACCAACAGTATCATAATCTGCGTGACATAAAACATGGGGTTGGTATTATACAAGTTAGCTTTAATTCTCAAGATTGAATATGCTAATTATTGGATACAAAACTAATTTAACCACATTAACAAGAAAGTAATCACTTTGAAATGCCACAATTTGCAGAGTATCAATTAAAAGAAATACATCCTTGGAATTGATAAGATTAATCAGTTTGAGTTATCCTAAAGGAAAAGGATCAAGATGAGAATGATATTAAATTAAAATTGAGTTTCCACTAAGGCAAAGAGTCGACATGATGTCAATGTTTAGATACTAATAAATCATAGTTAACATATGAAACCATATTTTTGATGTCCCAGAGATCAAGGCCAAACACCCTATGCTTGTATCAAATATAAAATAGTTTTGCATTCATATTCCCTTGAAAAAAAAATATTTGCTTGCCTTGTTTTTAAACAAAAACCATGCAGTAACAAGAACAAACTCCTGTATTGCTATTCTGTAAGCCTAACAAAAAAGTTAAAGAAAGCAAGATAGCATGAACTCCTTTGCAGACAATGTAACCAATACAGACATTACTATGTGATATTTTGCACCAGGTCAGCAACTTTCTTTGCTTTTTGTTTGTCCTTACTTCTTCCAAGTTGTTGATTTCTAGGAGTTTGTTGGTGCCTAGAGATTCTTCTAAGAAGCATATCAGCACCAAAATCAAACTGGCCAGGATTGACTTGGTGGGGTTATGAATGAAAGATACTCAACCAACTTCCACAAATATTTCAATTTTCAACAGAGCCTGGAGTCACATACAATAATAAAGGTTTTACGGAGGAAGATTATGAGCGCTATTCTTAAGTTGAGTGGCTCAGCAAACGCAATGGACAAGGGGTGATAAATGAAGTTGAGTGTTGCAGATCCTTTATTCCCTGTCTTCCCTTCAATACCTCTCGTTTCTTTCTTTACACCAATAAATATTTCTTATGAATCTTGGTCAAGCCTAGAACACTCAATGTGGCCTTTGTAATAAGTATCTAAAAATATATATATTTGAACTCCATAAAATCTTTTCTTTTGGTGAAAAAGGTTGTTAAAGTGGGTAGGAACGCTCTGTATTTTGCATCCTGTAATGACTTTGGCACTGTTGATAAGGCTCGCAAATTACTATCAAGCTGCTGAAAATTCAGACAGAAAATTCAGGCCAACTAATTTCCATATGTTTATGGAGACCTGAGAAGATGATGACATCTTAGTCATAAAGTTGTATTCATCAGGGAGTGTAGGGCAGATGGATTTGGGAGTGATAGAGGAGACGTAGAGAAGTGGTGTCCCTAGAGGGTCGCAATTGGAAATAATGGGCAGTTTGGAAAATAAGTGTCAAACATGTTAGTGTTTTAATTTCTCTTTCAAGACAACTCAAACCAGAATAGTATGTACAGTAGAACAATTCTTCAAATTATAAGGGGAAGCTACCTAAGACTCAAGCGAATTTAAAAAATCTAAAATGTTGACTTGCAAATTTTCCTAAATCCTCAAACATGGCGAACTTTTCCTGGAGCCTATGAAGAATTGTGGAAACCTTATGAGCATGAATCTGATGTCTGCCCTGCCAATACTAACTTGATGAATTGAAGCTGGAACCCTGAACATGATGAATCAATTTTGAAGCCTTGAATGTAGACCCTTGGCGAAAAAAGTGATTTGAGTAGCAAACCAGGTTACCAGAATCACAAACCCTGGATGAGCGTTTGCAAAAAGCACTGTCATAGGCAATTGAAAATATTATTTACCACACTTTCAAGGATTTGAAGCCTTACCATATCGGTAAATACTAACTACTGTTACAAATTGTCATCAATGGCCACATACACATAAAACAAAAGGTAGTCATGAAGTGCTGAAATCTGTTACTAACTGCTTCAAACCCTAATATCAAAAACATGCTGACATCCTTCCTCATAATGATCAAGATCTGCACTAAATACTGCTGTTTTGAATGCATATACAACTAATGTATGCTTGGAGACATGGACAACTATCCCTCTTCCATTAAGTGCTGTGGCTACAGGTAACTGAAAACCTTATTTATGCTGCTGTAGGAGACATGAAACCCTGTCAATGGAAGAAACCTTGCAAAATAGTGCCAAATCTGCCTTTGAATGGTGTCAGGTGTCTATTTCACACATGTATATCATCGGCTGTCATCATAAACCCCTTCAGCCACTGAAATCCCCTCAGAATACCTGCAACATCATGAATGAACAGCCTTGCTTCTGCTGAAATTAACAGAGACAAATTGCCTTGACTTAGAATGATGAATGGCATGCATATATAGGTGCTTAAGAGTTATAAAGAAAGCTTTTAAACTTAGTTTTAACCAACGTTTTTCTTCCGTTCAACCGAATAAAGGAAGGCAGAGTTTTTTAGTGGTTTTGCCACTCAAAAGTTCCCCTTGGGAGAGAATATAAGTGACAAGGTCTTTATGAAAGTGCATATGTGTTGTCATAACCCTTATTTAGCCTTGGGCAGAGTTTCATAAGGTGTTTGCCACTTTAACAATGCTGGGCTGAATTCTTTTATGGCCTTGCCACCTCATAATAGCACCTAGACTTTGGTCATCTGCATCCTTTTATTGACTGGCAGAACTTCATAACATCTTTGCCATGTTTTGAGTTTTAAAACCTCTCCTTAAGCTGGACACCTTTCTTAAGTGGCTAAGCCACTTCAAAATGGCACTTGAAGGCAAAAGAAGTGGCAACGACTTAGACAAAACATGCCCTCCTTATGTTTTGAATTAGATTTTATCCTTGGTGCAACTTCATAACACCCTTGCCACATTAGACATAGCTTCATGCTGCCTTTACTGCCTTAAAATGGCACTACAACTTAACTCTCCTCCTTTTTTTCCTTTTAGGCGGAGTTTTATGATGCAATTGCCAATTTATGAATACTGAGCAGAACTTTATGTTAGTGCAGCCACCTCCAAAATACACCAAACTTCAATGATTTCAAGTGTTTCAGACTTGGGCATGGGTCACTAAAGGAGCTGCCACTTTTAATAATGTCTTAGACACGAGTTTGGAAGGGTTTTGCCACCTACCTGTGACTGATATTATAACCCCCTTACAGACAGGTGTAGATTCTTTATGTCTTTGCCAAGTTGTAAATGCTGAGGCAGAATTCTTCTATGGCTTTGCCACTTTAAAATGGCACTGAGATATTGAAAACTAAAACCTTTATTAACTTGGTGCACTTTCTTCATCACTTCACCACCTTTCTTCATGGTTAGGCAGAACTTTGAGGTGGCTTTGCCAGTGGAAAAGTGCATAACTTGCCTTTGGATTTGCCTTGCCATGGATTTGTGGTGACATTGCCACTCAAATGGAGTCCTGGAGGTATTTACTTGGACCTTTACCAATTTTGCATTTAAACTCGAATCCTTTGATGTTTCCTTCTCTTCTTTCCACCACCGAAGCTACCATCAATCAAGAACCTTCTCATCTCTCACTCGACATAGTCCATCCTCAAGCAATTTGCAAGCACGTTAATTGAAAAACTAGACCACAACCAGATGATTCAGCTACTCAACAAGAAGAATAACTCTTTTGACATTGATTAACACAACAAGAATGACTTGATTAATGACTGCAAACTTGACTAAAGCCAAAGTTTCATAGGGGTACCAACAAAACACAATTAAGGCGGAGGAATAGGAATGATAAGGTGATCAAAATTTAATAAAAAGTAAAAGTCAAAGAATGCCATGGGTTTAGGTGAAGGTAATGTATAGGGATTCTATCTTCTCTTAATATAAATGTGTTCCATGAGGATGCATCCCCAGCCCTCAAACCCCTATTCCCATCCCCTTCAGCATTTCAGGTACAGCAGGATGGCAAGGGGCATCCCTTGCCCGTCCCCGAAAAAAGAAAAACTAAGAAACGTCTCCAAAACATGTCCCTCCTTCAGGGAATGGCAAGAAACACATTGGGGATTTCTAGCCATCCCCAAGGCAGCCGAGGACGTATCAAACAACCTGTAATGTCCCCATTTTCCTGAGCATCAGAGTTTGGAAAATTAGCCTATTATCTGACCCTCGTAGGCTAATGGAGTTGTTTAGAAGGTCCCGTTTGGCAGTTATCAGGGTGTTTCCTTCTCCGGAGGTCAATTTGGTTCAGGTTGGGCCTTCGTTTCATGTTTCTGGACTCAGTTATACACACTTACTATTTATAGTAAGTCAACATTTCAGGAGAGTCGATGTTTCTATATATAGCAGGGCACCTGGACAAGTCTTGATTGCAGTGTCGATCCCTTACTCAATTGGTTTGATCAGGTAATGAAGGATTTACTATTTATACTAAGACTGTGGTTGTAGAGATGGACCCCTGCTATTTTTGCTAAGGCGGTTGGATGCATAGAGGGTACCATGGTGAACCCCCAGGTTCAGACAGAATTGAGAAATGATGTCTAATTATGGAGATAAGTGATTTTTAATTATTATTAAAGGTAATCTTTAATAATAATTAATTATTATTAAAAGGACATAATATGGTTAATAGACCTTATGTTATAAGGGGTTATAATGAAATTTTTAGGTGCATATAATAATGACTTGTTTGACTTTATTAAAAGTGGGTCATTTAATGATATTAAAGTTAAATAATTAAGTCATGGATTAAAGCGCTCAAGTGAACTTATATTATAAAGTATTTATTAAAAACCTAAAAGTTGACTTCAAAGGCAAATTAAATACACTTCATTTGGAGAAGATATAAAAGGGCTCAACAAAGGAAAATGAATCCATTCACTCATTTTGACAATTGAAGAGATTGAAGTTGGTTTCTTCAGCTTTCCTCTTGGGGAAGGAAAAAACCAGGGTTTGCTGGTAATGGCTTTGGAGTATGGGATTCTTCATGGTTTTGCATAACTGAGGTAGTGAAACTATCTACTGAACGGTTGCAGTTGTTGGAGGTGATATTTCAATCTTCTCACCACTACAAATTTAGTGGCCAAGGGCCAAATTTGTGGAGATTCGATTGGAGAATAATTGTTGATTGTGATTCATCATTTTATCATCTTTAAGAGCGATTTTGGCAAGATATTATATTCTAATATTTTATCAGAGTCATAGCTGGGAACCACGATTTTCATTGTGGAAGGATGATTTGGCATCGATTTCTTCATAGGGCTTCAGCGCTCCATTCTAGAGTCTTGGACAATGAAGTTCAATGCATGTGAGAGGGTCTAGAGGCTGCATATAATTTATTATCAGAACTTCAGATCAGACACAGCGGTGGCTACCATAGAGGTGCGATTTGGCTTCAAGATATATCCATTACATGGGTTTAGGCTACCATCTCTTCATCGATTTGGAGGGCTTCATAATCCAAGTTCTTTGAGGTCATTTCATTGCATTGTAATGTTAGTTTCAAATCATAATATCATTGTACCAGGCCATTAAGGCGCTGCCATAAGTTATTACATTGTGTGGCCAAGAATATTGACCAGCATTCTATATCAGCATTGTAATGGGAGTAGTTCATCAATAAAGGGGAAATAGGTTGCATGCCAATTATATGATGTAATGTTCATATCTATATAGCTCTTGATTAGTATAATAGTTAGCATGCCAAGTGTTTGACAAAATGTCAATTGGCTGTAGTTGCACGTTTTTCATGTAGAATTCATATATATGCATTTGAAAAGCTAAACAGAAGTTGCATATGCATCTAGATCATTGCTTAGATATTGTAGTGTTATTTGCATTTAGATTACCGTTGATATCAATTCAAGCAAACAAAAATCAGACTGAAACCACAGACCAGCAGGCATAGAGGTTGTATGAGAAGTGTTTGACAATATTCCTTGAAGGAAAAAACCATACATCAGAACTAGCAAGGGATATTTCAGTGGTATCAGAGCGGTTTCCCGCCATCCTACCGGGTTAATCAAGTTGCATGTCAGAGATTCTCAGCTGCATGTTAGAGATTTCATGTTGCATTTCAAGATTTGGGGTTGCATGTTAGTGATCAGCTATTGCATGTTAGCTTAAAAGTGGGGTTTCTTTTAAAAATTCATTGAGCTCACACAGAGAAACTCGAGTGATTAGCATTCAGTTAGTTAGCTTCATTATTTTTCCAATCTAATCTGAGACCATGGGTACAGATAGTGACAAACAAATTGTATTGGGTGATGGGAAGTGGTTAGCTAGAACGATACACGAACAAGGTGAAAAACATGGCACAACTTCACAGTCCAGATATGATACATTATGTATTCTTAGGAGACTGGAAGAAAGTTTAAGCTTCGTAGACCAGTCAACTTCAGCATTGCTTCAGATATCTATGGTCCCTGCAATGAAAGCATTGGGTGAGCATAGGTACTTGAGACACAATGACAGTGAGATTAGGCTCACTGTTGCCCTATACATCAATCAGTTCATGAGGATCACAGCTCCTCGAGTTCCTTATACTGGGGTCACCATGAGAGAGGTTTTCCAGCTGATCGTAGACAGTATGGTTGGGATTGGAGAAATTGGTAGTCCTACCTATCCACGGAAGGCTAAGACCTTAGAGCTAATGGCACAGGTTAGATCATGCGTTGCCATGCTTGATTTTGATCAGCATGATCTTGTGTTGCAGTTATTCAAACTCTTCTTGGAGTCCATTAGTTCGGGGCATGATAGATGTATTCAAGACTACATGAGAGATATCATGATTTCCATTGTTGACAACATTGATAGTATATCTCAGCCCATCATGACACTTCTTCTAGCAGTTCGCAAACGAGAGAAAGTGACATCTCCAGCTGCGTATGTGTTGGTATGCAGTGTCTTTGATCAGTGTGAAGACAAGATGAGGCCCTATTTGGTTCAGAAGGAGTAGGTACAGGAAACGAAGGTGAGATTTGAAGAGAATGTTGACATTATTAGCACTCAAGAAGATGTTATCAGTCATGATTAACAATTCTGATTTTCATGACAGCAGTAGAATATGTTTGCGTCAGCATGAGGAAACAATGATTTCACATATGAATGATGTTTCTATGGAGTTGTCAAACATTGGTACTCAAGATTTGGGAACTAATGATGCAATTTATGATGAAGATTCATGCCACAATGAGTCTGATTTTTCATATCAGACCTTAGAAAACAAATCAGAAAATTTATTTAATGGCATTGTATCACAGGCTCGTGAGTTGGATGGACATGCAGTTACATTGAAAGCAGAAGTGTATGAAGGTAATGTTATATCAGCAGCTTCTATATTACCAATTGAGCCATCCTTTGAGGTACATTGCAGTGGTACCCTAGTTGTTGATGTGTGCACTGATGATAGCACACATGATGCTGCTTATCATGAGGTGAGTGACGTTGATACAACCTCCTATCTCAGTGCAGATTTCGAATCAGCAACCTTGTATAGGAGTCCTAAGTTGCAAAGTCCTCATCATTTGGTTGGGCAACTAAAGGTGAATGACAGTATGATTGCCACAGCCATAGAGCATTTCGATGTTTCTCATCAAATGTTGGCTACTTATGGTTGGAGTACTTCCGTGTCAGATGGGCACTATGATAGTGGCCTTTCCCTTGCAAAGATTCATGCACTCCGAGAAGCAATTGGAATAATGAAACAAAATTACCTACAACTACTTGCTGACAGAGATTATCTTCTCTAGTGGGATTGCATTTGTTATGATGCATTGAAGGGAAAGGAAGAGGAGGTTGATAAGCTCACTCATGAGCTTGAGGTGACCATGGACTCGTTGAAGAGCAATCAATTGGCCCTTCAGGAGTCTCAGTCACGAGTAGAGGAGCTTACCGCGGGGTTGAGTATGGCACAGTCTTCACCAGCAACAGATACAATACAGTTTCTTACAACAGTAGTTGGTGAGGATCAGATATCCACGAGTTGTAGGGAGGATGTGGCTACATCCATCACGGATTTTGGTGCAGTAGTCTCTGTTGAGATGAGTACTTTGATTGAGAGCAGCAGAGAACCACATGTTGCATCAGGGTCTCTTGAGGTCAGTACTATGACAGATGATGCGGGTCACATTACCGATAGCTCTTGTTTGGCAATGGTGGATTCTCCCAAGAGTTGTGTGTTATTTGCAAGCATTTAGATTACCATTAATATCAATTCAAGCAAACAAAAATCAGACTGAAACCACAGACCAGCAGGCATAGAGGTTGTATGAGAAGTGTTTGACAATATTCCTTGAAGGAAAAAGCCATACATCAGAACTAGCAAGGGATATTTCAGTGGTATCAGAGCGGTTTCCTGCCATCCTGCCTGGTTAATCAAGTTGCATGTTAGAGGTTCTCAGTTGCATGTTAGAGATTTCATGTTGCATGTCAAGGTTTGGGGTTGCATGTTAGTGATCAGCTATTGCATGTTAGCTTAACAGTGGGGTTTATTTTAAAAATTCATTGAGCTCACACAGAGAAACTCAAGTGATCAACATTCAATTAGTTAGTTTCATTATTTTTCCAGTCTAATCTAAGATCATGGGTACAGATAGTGACAAACAAATTGTATTGGGTGATGGGAAGTGGTTAGCTAAAACGATAAACGAACAGGGTGAAAAACTTGCACAACTTCACAGTCCAGATATGATACATTATGTATTCTTAGGAGACTGGAACAAAGTTTAAGCTTCGTAGAACAGTCACCTTCAACATTGCTTTAGATATCTATGGTTCCTGCAGTGAAAGCGTTGGGTGAGCATAGGTACTTGAGACACAGTGACAGTGAGATTAGGCTCATTGTTGCCCTATGCATCAATCAGTTCATGAGGATCACAGCTCCTCGTGTTCCTTATACTGGGGTCACCATGAGAGAGGTTTTCCAGCTAATCATAAACAGTATGGTTGGGATTGGAGACATTGGTAGTCCTACCTATGCACGGAAGGTTAAGATCTTAGAGCTAATGGCACAGGTTAGATCATGTGTTGCCATGCTTGATTTTGATCAGCATGATCTTGTGTTGCAGTTATTCAGACTCTTCTTGGAGTCCATTCGTTCGGGGTATGATAGATGTATTTAGGACTACATGAGAGATATCATGATTTCCATTGTTGACAACATTGGTAGTATATCTCAGCCCATCATGACACTTCTAGCAGTTCACAAACAAGAGAAAGTGACATCTCCGGCAGCCTATGTGTTGGTATGCAGTGTCTTTGATCAGTGTGAAGACAAGTTGAGGCCCTATTTGGTTGAGGAGCAGGTACAGGAAAAGACGGTGAGATTTGAAGAGAATGTTGACATTATTAGCGCTCAAGAAGTTGTTATCAGTCATGATAACAATTCTGATTTTCATAAAAGTAGTAGGATATGTTTGCATCAGCATGAGACAACAGTGATTTCACATGTGAATGATGTTTCTAAGGAGTTGTCGAATGTTGGTACTCGAGATTTGGGTACTAATGATGCAATTTATGATGAAGATTCATGCCACAATGAGTCTGATTTTTCATATCAGACCTTAGAAAACAAATCAGAAAATTTATTTAATGGCATTGTATCCCAAGGTCGTGAGTTGGATGGACATGCAGTTACATTGGAAGCAGAAGTGTGTGAAGGTAATGTTATATCAGCAGCTTCTATATTACCAGTTGAGCCATCCTTTGAGGTACATAGCAGTGGTACCCTAGTTGTTGATGTGTGCACTGATGATAGCACACATGATGCTGCTTATCATGAGGTGAGTGACGTTGATACAGCCTCCTATCACAGTGCAAATTTCGAATCAGCAACCTTGTATGGGAGTCCTAAGTTGCAGAGTCCTCATCATTTAGTTGGGCAACTAAAAGTGAATGAGAGTATGATTGCCACAGCCATAGAGCATTTCAATGTTGCTCGTCAGATGTTGGCTACTTATGGTTGGAGTACTCCTATGTCAGATGGACACTATGATAGTGGCCTTTCCCTTGCAGAGATTCATGCATTCCGAGAAGCAATTGGAATAATGAAACAAAATTACCTACAACTACTTGCTGACAGAGATTATCTTCTCGAGTGGGATTGCATTTGTTATGATGCATTGAAGGGAAAGGAAAAGGAGGTTGATGAGCTCACTCATGAGCTTGAGGTGACCATGGACTCGTTGAAGAGCACTCAGTTGGCCCTTCAGGAGTCTCAGTCACGGGTAGAGGAGCTTACCGTGGAGTTGAGTATGGCACAGTCTTCACCAACAACAGATACAATACAATTTCCTATAGCAGTAGTTGGTGAGGATCAGATATCCACAAGTTGTAGGAGGATGTGGCTACATCCATCACGGATTTTGGCGCAATAGTCTCTGTTGAGATGAGTACTTTGATTGAGAGCAGCAGAGAACCACATGTTGCATCAGGTTCTCTTGAGGTCAGTACTATGACAGATGATGCGGGTCAGATTGCCGATAGCTCTTGTTTGGCAATGGTGGATTCTCCCGAGAGTTGTGTGTTATTTGCAAGCATTTAGATTACCGTTGATATCAATTCAAGCAAACAAAAATCAGACTGAAACCACAGACCAGCAGGCATAGAGGTTGTATGAGAATTGTTTGACAATATTCCTTGAAGGAAAAAACCATACATCAGAACTAGCAAGGGATATTTCAGTGGTATCAGAGCGGTTTCCTGCCATCCTGCCGGGTTAATCAAGTTGCATGTCAGAGATTCTCAGCTGCATGTTAGAGATTTCATGTTGCATGTCAATATTTGGGGTTGCATGTTAGTGACCAGCTATTGCATGTTAGCTTAACAGTGGGGTTGATTTTAAAAATTCATTGAGCTCACACAGAGAAACTCGCGTGATTAGCACTCAGTTAGTTAGCTTCATTATTTTTCCAGTCTAATATGAGACCATGGGTACAGATAGTGACAAGCAAATTGTATTGGGTGATGGGAAGTGGTTAGCTAGAACGATACACGAACAGGGTGAAAAACTTGGCACAACTTCACAATCCAGATATGATACATTATGTATTCTTAGGAGACTGGAAGAAAGTTTAAGCTTCGTAAAACAGTCACCTTCAGCATTGCTTCAGATATCTATGGTTCCTGCAGTGAAAGCATTGGGTGAGCATAGGTACTTGAGACATAGTGACAATGAGACTAGGCTCACTGTTGCCCTATGCATCAGTTAGTTCATGAGGATCACAGCTCCTCGGGTTCCTTATACTCGGGTCACCATGAGAGAGGTTTTCCAACTAATCGTAGACAGTATGGTTGGGATTGGAGACATTGGTAGTCCTACCTATGCACGGAAGGTTAAGATCTTAGAGCTAATGGCACAGATTAGATCATGCATTGCCATGTTTGATTTTGATCAGCATGATCTTGTGTTGCAGTTATTCAGACTCTTCTTGGAGTCCATTAGTTCGGGGCATGATAGATGTATTCAGGACTACATGAGAGATGTATTCAGGACTACATGAGAGATATCATGATTTCCATTGTTGACAACATTGATAGTATATCTCAGCCCATCATGACACTTCTAGCAGTTCGCAAACGAGAGAAAGTGACATCTCCGACTGCCTATGTGTTGGTATGTAGTGTCTTTGATCAGTGTGAAGACAAGTTGAGGCCCTATTTGGTTGAGGAGGAGCAGGTACAAGAAAAGAAGGTGAGATTTGAAAAGAATGTTGACATTATTAGCGCTCAAGAAGTTGTTATCAGTCATGTTAACAATTCTGATTTTCATGACAGCAGTAGGATATGTTTGCATCAACATGAGACAACAGTGATTTCACATGTGAATGATGTTTCTAAGGAGTTGTCGAATGTTGGTACTCAAGATTTGGGTACTAATGATGCAATTTATGATGAAGATTCATGCCACAATGAGTTTGATTTTTCATATCAGACCTTAGAAAACAAATCAGAAAATTTATTTAATGACATTGTATCCCAAGATCGTGAGTTGGATGGACGTGCAATTACATTGGAAGTAGAAGTGTGTGAAGATAATGTTATATTAACAACTTCTATATTACCAGTTGAGCCATCTTTTGAGGTACATAGCAGTGGTACCCTAGTTGTTGATGTGTGCATTGATGATAGCACACATGATGCTGCTTATCATGAGGTGTGAAGTTGATACAGCCTCCTATCACAGTGCAGATTTCAAATCAGCAACCTTGTATGGGAGTCCTAAGTTGCAAAGTCCTCATCATTTGGTTGGGCAACTAAAGGTGAATGAGAGTATGATTGCCACAGCCATAGAGCATTTCGATGTTGCTCGTCAGATGTTGGCTACTTATGGTTGGAGTACTCCCATGTCAGATGGGCACTGTGATAGTGGCCTTTCCCTTGCAGCGATTCATGCACTTCGAGAAGCAATTGGAATAATGAAACAAAATTACCTACAACTACTTGCTGACAAAGATTATCTTCTCGAGTGGGATTGCATTTGTTATGATGCATTGAAGGGAAAGGAAAAGGAGGTTGATGAGCTCACTCATGAGCTTGAGGTGACCATGGACTCGTTGAAGATCACTCAATTGGCCTATAACATCCCATCCTCTAACACTCAAGTAAACTCAAGAATTTACAAGAAAGTAAATAGACTTGGTAATCAAGAGAGAATTTTTTTTTGGTTTTTTTTAAAATTAAATATCATTTTGCATAAACACAAGAAATAAAGTACAACTTTCTATATAATGTCAACCTTGAAATCATAATATGCTCAAAGTTTGAATCATATTGAATTCCTTTCAATTTACATTTACATTACATAAAATGTACTTGGCAAAGAATAGGTTTACCTCATAAGTTTGACTATCATAAGCCATAACATGGAGTACACTGCATCTGGATGTTGATATCTGTCTTCACAAGCTTTGGCAAATCTTCTGCTTCAGCGGGAGAGCATCGTCCGAGTGCTTTACCTCCAACCACAAACCGGCGGTCCCCCGCACACCTTCCTTTCTAGAAGTGGCCCTACCCTTCACGAAAGGTATAGATATAAGGAATCAACAAGTGCCTGCCATCTGAGTTCTAGTGATGTGTCCTACGTAACGTCAATCGACCATACAACTCTAGACCCCTTCTAGCTAAGTATGATCATACTGATTGGTCATGCCGTCTAGACACACACCTCTGACTCGACTTAAAGACTGTCTCACCCTATAGTTGAATTTCATCATTTATTAACTCTAGACACAATCTTGTCTATTCTGCAAACTCATTCTAGTCAATGTGATTTAGAAATAATCCTCGATCTACGATAAACATGCAATATATATATGTTTAGGTAATTCTAACCTTTTAGTGATTTCCCCTTTGCATACTTGCAACTTCTCATTCTTCTCTCTAACTCAAATATCACACCCCTTTGGTGTATTATAACAAGTTTTGATTTTATCATAAAACTACTTAGAATGGATAAGTACTACTACGACTCACCCTGTCTTGTTTTATGGTTCTCTTGACCTTTCACTGTCAACCAATATGTAGAATATAAACACTATCACATCCGACATAAGGGTTACAGGTTTCCTAAATCCTTGGGTCTTAACACTAGGGTTTAACTTCTCTAACCCAAAATAAGGAAATATCAAACATCCTTGCTTTCCAAAAGTAATATTCATAAATATACCAAACATGAGAACAAGTACCTCTAGTCTTTCCTAGACCACTTGGCACTGCTTAAAATTCACATTTCACATATCATGAATAAGCATAGTAATCGAAGTATACCCTTACACATAATATCTAAAGGAATAAAATCATTTCACGTCAATTCTCTTATCTAAGTAAATCTCCAACCCTATTAGGTTTGATTCATAAAAGGTAATAATCTACTTTCGGCCCCAAGGTCTATTTAAGCCTATCAACTTTCAGCATCAGTTAGGTCATGAACTCAAATAAAACTTCCTTTGTATAAATGTCTCATAATCCTTTATCAACAATCATGTGGGGTTGAGTTTCTAATTTCCCAACATACACATCTTGGTTTAAATCATGTCAGAAATACCCAACATTGGGTTAACTTTGTATTATGTGCAATTGACACTAAAATAAGTTCTAATAGAATTATAACTCCCCATCTCTTAGTATGCTTATGCCCTCGAGTTGGTTTACTAGTTTCAATCTTGAAACATAGGAGAAGTAATTATGTCTCCTATCATTCCCTTTCTCAAAATAGTTTCGCTTAAGTAGTAATTGCTAATTCAAAGGGATAATTAGGTTTCTACTATCTTGGTTCACCCAATCCTATAGATTTATAATATGGTCTGAAGAAGAATTCTATTCCTCATAAGGAAATCTATATGCAAGTTGAAACATAGTTTCACTAATATCAAAATGACATAATCTCATCAAAATCTCCATTTGGGAGGTAGTAATATATATGCTTCCAAAAGCATGGATATATCTATATCAATAATTCTCAACATAGAATTTCTTCAAGACTAAACAATCCTTGGTAAGTTTGAGTTTACTATACAATTATTGACCTTCTGGTTTCCCTCAAGTCAACTAATGTTTATCTTGATAATACTTACCATTGGTATAAATACCTATATGAAACTATAACTCTTTGAGCTACAAAGATTGTAGTTATCTTTAGATATCTCAAAATGAATAAATATCCATATCACAGACTCTCTTGTGATTATAAAAAGTAATACTATGCATATGAGCTGTTAAGAAAAAGAGATATATGTCTGAGTCACTTATTCACTTGACTCCAATCTTTAAAATAAGTGACTTCAATTGATTTGGTCTTTAATATCACGGATAATTATATAGCATCTAGCTGAGTTGGTTTATTGGGGACTAACCCTTCATACTTCGGCCTTTATCTCGGCTTGTTAGAAAGAATAGATTGTTGACCCCACACTACAAAAGTTAGATGTATAAACAACCATAAAATACAGAGGTTTAAATATATATAATGGCCTTATAAAACTTAAAGATTTATTTACATTAGCCGGCCTTACAAGACACGGCCTCATTATGCTTATAAAGCATTTGCCTCACTAAGTCGTCAATCTCACTATATACAGTGAAATATGGCCCATCGGCCTTTTACTCAAATAAAAGAAAGACAAAACTCTTATGCAAAAGCATGGGTCTCATCGGTAGCCTACTTTTGTAATGACAAGTGATGCAGTTGCTGGTGGTAAGAGTTCTTGAAACTCAGTCTTTTCAAACCACTTAACTATACATGGAAATGAATATACAACTGTTGCAATAATTCTTGTATAATCTACAATATTTGATGGTCTTGTAATGGCTGCCACTTACTCATAAGACTGTTCATAACAACCTTTTGCCCTATAATTTCTCATACTTATTTAGCAAACACAAAAGAAGGAAACACCATTGAATCCACCAATAGCAATGAAACCTTGACAAATATATGTGAGATAAAAGTGCTTCAACAACCAAAGCTTTCTAAGCTATCAAACATTCCTATTTTAGAACTCCACAGTGTTATCATGATATGATCTTTTATCATCATTGCAATGATTGCCGGATACACACAAAATGGGTCTGTTTAAAAAGGTTTTTAAAAACTTTCAAGCAAAAGTAATTACCGGGTATAAAACCTGACTCCACATTCTTTGCCAGTGTGAAAACTATTCCTGAACGCTTATACGTCAGCTAGTTATTTTGATTAAAGATTATCACTATGACGACTGCAAGAAAAGTATTTGCCTTCACTTACTATCTATAAGTTTCTTTGAACCATTAAACCCACTTTGCATAGAAGTATGTGACTTTACCGGTTAATTCAGTAGTGGAGGTTGGCGGCTTTGATTCTGCAATAACCAACTTCATTTGCTGGAGGTTTTGAAATCCCTATCCATAAATCTATTTTGTATATCCATGCGCAATAGCCTCTCATGCTGACTTACGTCTTCGACTATCCTTTTTCTGGATTTTCCATACCGCATGCTTCTTGTTTGAAGGCCGCAAGGGCTAGTCTTCCCATTATTTTTCCACTTCCAAGATAAAACCTTCAGAGTATATGTTGTGGAGACCTCTCTTTGCACCTATTTTCACAATCACTCAGTGTAGTGAACATAATATTCATAATCGCTAGGTCCACCAAATGCAATCCTGCGACGTTCATAAACTTTGACAGGGTATAGCTTGGAATCCCTCCATTTGCATGATAATAACATTTAGCCGGTCAAACTCTTCAAACTTCACTCCTGGTTTGCCCTCTTAGACTATCTTTTCAACATCCTCCGGGTTAATGGATGAAACTCCACGGCCTCTTCCCACTCAAGGAATCATGACCTCCTCCCTTTTTTTTTTGCACAGCCCCCTCTGATCATCTCCTTCCATGATTTTCTTTATGTTCTTAAGAAGTTGATATAACTAATTTTTGTGCTTTCCCCAGGTATCGCCACCTTTTGCTCCATATAAGCACATGCAACAAGATCAGGATGTCGTGGTTGAAGTGCAATCTCTTTTTTTTCAAGAGTCCGCGATTCCACTATAAAAGATGATATAACCAATTTGCCATGTTCAAATTCGTTATTTGTGATTATCTATTAACCACGTCCTTTCTATTAACAACAATATGGTTTATAATAAGTTAAGACAAAACTTACACACAAAACATGACTGGGTCGAGATATTCTCCCCTTCACATTTAAAATAAAATCACGTCGATTTTGACTTAATTGAATATGAAATTCAACGTTATGAACTACGAATAAGAACATATTATCAATTATACCAATCACGCTATTGAAGACGTAAACACAGTCTCCTTCGCAACGTAAGGAATGGCGTGTTTGACAAAAAGTCGTCTTAGTCGCAAAACGACTAACGTTCATTCTTGATGACGTCGATTCCACAAAACAAAAAGGTTGATGTCAAGACATCAGAAGATACTACATGACATCAACTTGTCAAGTCGATCAACAAGCTAAAACCATTTGAATAACACGACTTACCTCAATCGGCATGGGTTTACCGTTTACTAATTTGCACCAACACCTGGTTAAAGATGGCGACAAACTATTCTTTTCCTTATATCTATTCCCTTCTCTCTGATGATGCTCTCCCTCCCTTTCTCGAAGAGGCAGAAACACTGTTCCCTAAATGCAACTTGCAATCACCAACTCAAGATTAGTGTAACAATATTTATTTCATAATCCTTATAAACTCACAACATCTTGACAACTTATAAACACATGTCAATTATAGTCAAATAAACATAACTCATGAAAACATTGATTTTTCCAGACATTTTTACTAAATGTCAAATCATTGAATCATACGTAACCATCTACTAATTACTTCAAAATTAAAAGTAAAACATAGTCAAAGTTAGGGATGTAACATGGCCCTTCAAGAGTCTCAGTCACGGGTAGAGGAGCTTACCGTGGAGTTGAGTATGGCACAGTCTTCACCAGCTATAGATACAGTACAGTTTCCTACAGCAATAGTTAGTGAGGATCAGATATCCAAGAGTTATAGGGAGGATGTGGCTACATCCATCACGGATTTTGGCGCAGTAGTCTCTGTTGAGATGAGTACTTTGATTGAGAGCAGCAGAGAACCACATGTTGCATCAGGTTCTCTTGAGGTCAGTACTATGACAGATGATGCGGGTCACATTGCCGATAGCTCTTGTTTGGCAATGGTGGATTCTCCCGAGAGTTGTGTGTTGGTACACGACGCTACTCCATCATCTTCACAGGAGGTCCACAGAGTGTCATCTGGTTGGGAGTATGGCTCTCATGTTGATTTGTTTCCCTCTCCTGGAAGCAAATTTGTTACTTCATCTCATGCAGCTGATGGTGATCGACAACTTGTTGTGTTGCAAAGTCAGAGTGATCAGCTGTAGGTTTCAAAGGATAACGTTGATCCAGCCTTATTTTGTTTTTACCACACCGATACATTTGCTGAGTACCTGCTCGAGAGTCCGGAGTTTCAGGAGGGTGCATTTGGGGTCACGAGGGATACTCTCATTCATGGTTCATGCGCTATCAGGTGTTTTGTGGGAGCCATTGTAGGTATTATGACTGCAATGCTTCCTCATAGAGATTTTGTGGTTGGGTTTGCAGAGCAAGTTGCCAGAGGCCCTACCCAATCAAGGATTCGGGATCACAGATTGGAGCCGTCTCTTGATTCCAATGTTACATGTGATGAGCCATTGACCGAGGTTGGAGCGTTTTATCACAACTACACAGTGAGGAGTGCTCATCATTTTTCTTTTGATCCACACGTGGAGGGCTTGATGATGCATCGGTGTGGATTGGTTCCGAGATTATACCATACATTGTGGGATGGAAAGTTACCATCTTCAGTAGATGGAGATAGTGGCTGCAAGTACCTGACTCAGTTGTTTACAGGTGAGTACTTACGGGGTTAGTGTTCAGTTTCCCATCATGCTAACATGTATCCGACAGAGTTTGCTACTCCTATCTCACAGAGATTTCTTGTGGATACGTGGGTTCAGAGTGATTATGGTGTCAGTGGGCATGATGATTTAGTTAGACGTCACATCCATGGGAGTATAGTAGAGTATGGAGATAGTTGTGGCGTTGCAGATACTTTCAGTTATTCCTATCTCCGTAGAGCAGAAGGATGTGGGTATCGGTTGCATTGGGACCCAGGTGTTGACAGGGGTGGCACTGTAGTTTGGATGGGCCGTTGGATGGCTTCACCACTTCAGTTATGGTGAAGTGGGAATCAGTGTTGTGCAGTAGAAGTCTGAGAGTGCTCTTCTTAGCAAGCTTTTATTCTAGATTTGGGATCTAGGTATTTTTAGTTGGACACTCTTCAGTGCACTGTGGGATCCTTTGTGTGCATCGGGGCTCCAATTTGGGTTCATTGGGGAGTATTGCAATATGTACCTAATGAGGATTACTTGCAGTTTTATTTTTGGTTCCCATGTACATGATTCTTTTGAGATACACAGTTTCAGTGCGCATAGTTTGGACAGTTGGTCTATTGTCTATGTTTCCGCAGTTGTGTTTATGTTGGTGCTACAGCAGTTGTGTTCTTGTGTGGGACATTACACAATCTTCTTTTGGACCTCCGGTGGAGTGGTATTTCTTTGCAGTAGAGATTGCTTGGGGACAAGCAATTTCAAGGAGGGCAGACTGTAATGTCCCCATTTTCGTGAGCATCAGAGTTTGGAAGATTAGCCTATTATCTGACCCTCATAGGCTAATGGAGTTGTTTAGAGGGTCCCATTTGGCAGTTATCAGGGTGTTTCCTTCTCCGGAGCTCAGTTTGGTTCAGGTTGGGCCTTCGTTTAATGTTTCTGGACTCAGTTATACACACTTACTATTTATAGTAAGTTACCATTTCAGGAAAGTCAATGTTTCTATATATAGCAGGGCATCTAGACAGGTCTTGATTGCAATGTCGATCCCTGAATTGGTTTGATCAGGTAATAAGGGATTTACTATTTATAGTAAGACTGTGGTTGTAAAGATGGACCCCTGTTATTTTTGGTAAGGCGGTTGGATGCATAGAGGGTACTATAGTGAACCCCCAGTTTCAGACAGAATTGAGAAATGATGTCTAATTATGGAGCTAAGTGATTTTTAATTATTATTAAAAGGACATCATGTGGTTAATAGACCTTATGTTATAAGGGGGTTATAATGATATTTTTTTTAAAGGTGCATATAATAATTTGTTTGACTTTATTAAAAGGGAGTCATCTAATGATATTAAAGTCAAATAATTAAGTCATGGATTAAAGCGCTCAAGTGAAGTTATATTATAAAGTATTTATTAAAAACCTAAAAGTGGACTTCAAAGGTGTTTGTTTAATTTCACACCTTTCGGTGAGAAAGAAAAACGGACAGCGTGTACAATAGGACTGTTCTTCGAATTAGGAGGGGAAGCATTAAAAAGACGTTTACAAAATAACCTATCTTTTTGTTTCTCAAGGCACGAGCACAAGGCAATGAAGCTCTTCTGCAAGGCTATAAGATTTTCTAAAGCTTTCCACAAGAAAATAACTAACTTTATCTTTTAAAACAATTCTGATTTCTTCAAGTAAATTCAAAGCATAAAGAAATCAGAAGAACAACTTGGAGGTTTTCAAAACAAAAGAACAAATACAACTCACAATAATTGCTCATGCACAAAGTCATGAACAATTTACATAACTCTTGACAACAATATAGATCTCTGAAACCATGATTTGTGTTCTCATTAATCAAAAAGCAAGAATCAATAACAGTGCTTCAACAATAAAATGCAAGCAAAAACTAGTCTCAGCATTTACCATTCCAAAAATTAAGTGTGTAGAATACACTTATTTATACCTAAAAAGCAAAGATGCAAGGAAATAAAAGGAAGAGTTAACTAACACTCTTCACTCTAGATCTAATGTTGCAGGGGAAGCATGCAAGCTTATTAGCAATTAAAACTAAAAGTATCTTATCATGCAAATTTCAGTTAACTGAACTTGCATGTTATTATACAATGAGTTCCAACTCAAAGATATTTTGCATGATTTCCAAAAGCAAAATCTAAATAAATTTAACTTCAATTAACAAAGACAGTTCTCAAAATAGAAGCTGCTTTGGAAATCTCTCCTACTGCCAAAAACAATTCCCTCCTGCAAAATGTGAAAAATAAGCTAAGTCTGAGAATTGAGATTTCTCTCAAATTCCTCAACCTTGGCTTCATCTGGCATGCTCATGGACTCAAGGTGGACCGTCCTCATTTGCAGGTCTATGGCAGCATCCTCTGTGATTTTCTCAAACACTTCAAAGTTTTTCTCAGCCTTGGCGCACTTCGATGCAATATCAACCAGGAGGTACACTTTGTCAACATGAGGGTCTCCACAAAACTTTCGCGGATCAGCTGAATGAACTCCTCCTGCAAAATATGAACAAGGCAATTTATGCCTTCATCGCTAAAATACCTGCAAGGGATGTTTTGGACAAGATCATGTTTGAGCAAAGATTTGGCCTCGATGGTGATTGACGAATATTGCATGATGACTTGAAAAGGTTCGTTCTGAGGCCTTTTTGCCTTGAAAATTGCCAATCTAGACCTCTGTGTGTTCGCTGCTCAAGAAAAACAAGTTTTCTTTTTGTTGTCCAAAATTTAATTTTTGTTAAAAAAATTAAAATTTTGCCCTTTGGAAAATGAAATTTTGGAGATGCACCCTCAAAGATTCTACAGATCTGAGCTCAAACTGGTCCAGGATAATGGAAAATGCCTTTTGCTGAGGTGGGTATGTGCCAGAAATGAGAAATTTTGGACAAATTAGCCTCAAAAATCAATTTTATCTTGGCTGTAGGTGGTGATTTTGCCCTCGAAAAACCATGACCAGCGGTGAAAATCCTTGAAAATTTCCCAAAAATGGCTTCCTAGGTTTGGACGTTGCCTTAGGAACATGGAGGTGGACCCTGTGAAAGAAGAGAATGAAGAAAAAGAAGGATAGAAGTGATCGAAATGCCCTCTTTATGCTTTGCTGATCCGAAAAAGCTTCAAAAAGCTTGAAAACCCCTCAACAATGGCCGCCAATGCAAGAAAGAGACTCTCCTGTGAACAAGTATGCCTTGGAGTGTGGTAGAAAGGTGTAGAATGATGCAAGAATGGGTAATCTTTGCCCTGTATGTGAAGATCCAATCTTCAAAGCCTTTGAATTTGCCTCATGCAAACTTTTATTCACCCATTAATGGCCGCCATGTGTGAAGTGCAGCCCCAATACCATCCTCTTGCCTTGAAAATGATAATAACTATGCCAAATATCTCCCTTATAGCTGCCTTCACCTCTAGGGTTTCAATGTGTTTTTTTTTTTTTTTCTCAAAATAAGATGCTCTTATTTTGGCTCCATGCAAAAAGAATAGGTTGAAAAAGGAGTGCAAAACATGAAAGAGGGGCACTTTTTTTATTAATGCCAAAAAGAAGTGGATTTTGATCAAGTTGAGCACCTTTTCCTAGGTGAACAAAAGGCATCGGAAATGCTTGAAAAGGGTGCCTTTTGGAGAGCTAAAAAGCGTGAGTTTTAGGTAAATTGAGCGCCTTTATGGAAGGCATGAAAAGGCGTGGGATTTGGCCAAATAGAGTGCCTTTTTGATGGGTGAGAAATGGCGTGGAAAATAGACATTTAGAGCGCCTTTGTTGGAGACCAAAAAGGCGTGAGATTTGCTTGAAATGGGCGCCTATTTGAAAGTGGTCAAAAGGCGTGGGATTTTCTTGAAATGAGCGCCTTTTGGAGGTGCCTTGGGTAGAAGTATATTTCAAAATATATTTAAGTATATGCTCAGATATTGAGCATATACTTTAAATATTTTGAAATATACTTCCAGGATGTTTGAGATAGGTCCCGGATCCATGGGATTTAACATGCAGATTCTAGATTTTTGAGGATCCACCAGATTTCAGACTTAGACAGATTTCAAGATATCAGAACATCAGGTTTCAGGACACTAGACTTAGCCAATTTCAAGGCTCAAATTTATGATTCTTGACCTTGAAAAACTTTTAAGTTGGCCTTGACTATTTTGATGGAGGCTGCCTAGATCACTGTTGTTTGCCTTTGCCTCTGGAGCTTATTTTTGTCGTAACTTCTTCATCTGATAACGGAATGTCTTGAAGTTTGGAAACCAAGCTCATATGATCTGAAACTATCATTGAAGCTCTTCCTCCATGGATGATACTCAAAAATGGTGCTCATTCAAGGCAAGAATGCCCAAAAATGCCTTAGAAAAATTTTCGAAATTTTCCAAAATTTCAAAATTGAATTTTGACTTGCCAGATGTATTTGCATTGCTTCCCTTGGTTCCTTTATATCATTTTGGCTTCCAATTCACCACTTTGACCTCCTCTTTTTGACATTCTTTTAATGCTCCGTCCCTGATTAGCTTGTCAAAATATCCTTCATTTGGGCATTGGATCAATATCTTTCAATATATCTTTGTACCTGCAGGGTTAGCGCAGTAATGACAAGGCTACACGGTGCTTAGGAGGTATGTTTGGGCACATATACAAAAAATTTCGTATGGGTACAACAAAAGGCAAATTAAATACACTTCATTTGGAGAAGATATAAAAGGGCTCAACAAAGGAAATTGAATTCATTCACTCATTTTGACAATTGAAGATATTGAAGTTGGTTTCTTCAGCTTTCCTCTTGGAGAAGGAAAAAACCAGGGTTTGCTGGTAATGGCTTTGCAGAATGGGATTCTTCATGGTTTTGCATAACTGAGGTAGTGAAACTATCTACTGAAGGGTTGCAGCTGTTGGAGGAGATATTTTAGTCTTCTCACCACTACAAATTTAGTGGCCAAGGGCCAAATTTGTGGAGATTCGATTGGAGAATAATTGTTGATTGTGATTCATCATTTTATCATCTTTAAGAGCGATTTTGGCAAGATATTACATTCTGATATTTTATGACAGTCATAGCTGGGAACATAGTTGCAAGACTCGGTAAAAGTATTTACTCGACAAGCCCGAAAAGTACGGTTCGGAAAAAACTCGGCAAAAACTCGGACAAAACTCGACAAAAACTCGGCAACTTAAAAAATTGCTTAAACTTCATTAAAAACGCATTTTTTTTGCAAAATTCAATGATAAGATGCATCCAATGAGTACATAAAAGAAACAAGCTTAGTCTAGTTGTATTTGATTGCTTTGAAAGCAAATTGGGTACAAAATGGCTAAGCCTGAAACCCTGAATTTGGCTAAGTCTCAAACCCTGAAACCCTGAAAAATTGGTGAAGTCTGAAATCTGATGGATCCTCCAAAATCTAGAATCTACATGTTAAATCCCATAGATCTGGAACCCATCTCAAACATCCTGACAGTATATTTAAAAATATTTAAAGTATAAGTTCAAACTTATACTTAAATATATTTTGAAATATACTATCTCGCCAAGTTTTTTCTCAAGACTTGCCGAGTTTTTCGGAAAAACTCGGCAAAAACTCTGCAAGTTTTTTTCAAAAACTCGCAATGTACAAATGCACCAAAAACTCGTTTCTGAAAAAGACTTGCGAGTTTTTGCCGAGTCTTTCATCTATGGCTGGGAACCACAATTTTGATTGTGGAAGGATGATTTGGCATCGATTTCTTCATAGGGCTTGAGCGCTCCATTCTAGAGACTTGGACAATGAAGTTTGATGCATGTGAGAGGGTCTAGAGGCTGCATATAATTTATTATCAGAACTTCAGATCAGACAAAGGCGGCTACCATAGAGGTGCGATTTGGCTTCAAGAGATCCATTACATGGGTTTAGGCTACCATCTCTTCATCGATTTGGAGGGATTCATAATCCAGGTTCTTTGAGGTCATTTCATTGCATTGTAATGTTAGTTTCAGATCATAATATCATTGTATCAGGCCATTAAGGCGCTGCCATAAGTTAGTTACATTGTGTTACCAAGAGTCTTGACCAGCATTCTATATCAGCATTGTAATGGGAGTAGTTCATCAATAAAGGGGAAATAGGTTGCATGCCAATTCTTTGATGTAATGTTCATATCTATATTGCTCTTGATTAGTATAATAGTTTGCATGCCAAGTGTTTGACAAAATGTCAATTGGTTGTAGGTGCACGTTTTTCATGTAGAATTCATATATATGCATTTGAAAAGTTAAAGAGAAGTTGCATATGCATCTAGATCATTGCTTAGATATTGTAGTGTTATTTGCAAGCATTTAGATTACCGTTGATATCAATTCAAGCAAACAAAAATCAGACTGAAACCACAGACCAACAGGCATAGAGGTTGTATGAGAAGTGTTTGACAATATTCCTTGAAGGAAAAAACCATACATCAGAACTAGCAAGGGATATTTCACATCCCTTGACCGTCTTGGGGACAACCAAACACCCTTGACATTAAATCAAGTTTTTATAATGTTTAAAAAAAAATAGACATCTAGCAGAAATTAATTTTTTTCAAAAGGGGTGTGGATGTCCCACAAACCCCCCCACGCCCCTTATTCACCCTAAAAGGCTAAATCATAAAGATTGCAACATATTATTATTTGTTGTACCCATACGAAATTTTTTCGTCTATGCATACAAACACCCCAAAAGTGATATCAAATCCCCTCTCAAGCACCATGTCACCTTGTCATTATTTTCTAACCCCGCAAGTTCAAGATATATCGAAGGACATCGAAAGAAGGCTAGAACGAAGAGAAGTTTTAAGAAGCCAAAATGGCTATAGGCTATGAAAGATCGTCAAGAAGCAGAGGAAAGACCAAGCAATTCAAGGATCAGGAGTGAAAATTTCAAAAAAAAGCAAAAAATTTCAAAAAAAATTCTAAAGCATTTTGGCGTGCCTAGCCTATGGCATGCGCACCTAGGCTCAGGCGCGCCTAGGGAAGGAGGTCGAAAGTGCACTCCAAAGAATTAAAGTGCGCCATACTACAAAGGAATCCTTCGAAATTTTCTTCACAAGTATAAGTTGAAAGCACACTTTCTCCAAGGCGCATGCTCCAACACCAAACGCTCCAAGGTCAAGGAGAAACACCTCAGGCAAATCCAAGGCACGAAGCAAAGAGCACCCTCAAGACAGCGCGCGCTCCAATGACAAAATGCTCCAGGATCAAGGTGAAATTTCTAGAGGAATGAAGGACTTCAAAAGGCAACTTCAATTAAAGGTGAAGCACCACCATCCAAGTGCACACGCCGGTAAGGAATAGCTCCAAAAGCGCATTCTAACTCCCCCAAGCACGCTCAAAGAAGAGGTTTTCAAAAAATTCCTAAGGCAAAGTTGGAGCGCTTGAAAAGGCTAAAAAGCGTCAAAGGCAAAAAAGGAAAAGGCACCAAGGAAGTGGCACACTCCTCCCAAGGCGTGCGCGCCAAGGGAGAAACACGTCTCCCTAAGGCACCCAAGTAAAGTGGCACCAAAACAAAGCCAATTCCCTCTATCTTTAGACTTGGCCGACCATGCAAGATGGGGCGCACCTCTTCAAGGATTTTCATGCTTTTTGAAAGCTATAAATAGGAATCAACTTCACTTCAAACTCACAAAAGGATTTTACATGTCTAGGGCAAATAAAAGCACTCTTACTTTTAGAATAAAAGCAGATTTGGGGATTTATAAGAGCAATGCTTCATTTGTGAAGGTATTCTTGCCATCGAAGCTTATATTTTTGAAGATTGGAGCTGGTTTTGCTTTGCTACAGCAGAGAAGAAGGCATTTTTGTTCATTCCCAACCATATAGAGGAGGATTTTTAAGATATTTCAAGAGATAGCTTCCATTTTTGTGCAGGTCCAGCTTGAAAGAAGGCAAATTCCATTGTTTTAGAGCATCAAAAGGCCAAATTTCAAGAGATTTTGAAAGAAATTTGTCTCAAATTGCCAAGGCAGCATTCAAAAGGTCAAAAATCAGCGTTTTTCACTAACTTTTCTTCATTTTTGAGCAGTTCCAGCCACCTTCTAGGTCAAGATTTTAATCTAAAAGTGTCATTTTTAGTGTTTTTGTGCTTTCCCAACACCTAAAAACACTTCAAATCGACATTTGCATCCGTTTCTAAGGGCCAAATTGAAGAGAAAATTCAGAAATTTCACTTTCCAAGGGCAAATTATACACTTTTTCTGAAAAATCCTGAGTTGGACAGAGAAGAAAAAGGTCTGATTTTCCGAGACAGCGAGCTAAAGGAGGTCTGATTTTGCATTTTTTAGTGTGGGACAGCGACAAAGGACACTCATACAAGGCAAAAAAGGAGTATATGGATCTGTCGAAGACAATAGAAGATGCAAGTGTCATCCTGCAAATGAAGAATGTTCACCTTGACTCCATCATTATTCCAGATGAGGCTAAAGTTGATGAATTTGAAAGAAATCTCAATTCTCAGACTTAGCCATTTTCCAGTGTTTGCAGGAAAATCTATTTTGAGCAACTGGAGGGATTTCCAAAGCAATTTCTATTTTGAGAATTGGCTTTGTTTTTCAAAGAAAAATTTATTTTTAGATCTATTTTGGAAGTCATGCAAAATATCTATTTGTGGAACTCCTTTTTGTAATAACATGCAAGTTCAGTTAATTGAATTGCATGAGACTTATTTTATATTTTTAAATGCTCATAAGCTCGCATGCTTCCGTGCAGCATTAGGGTTAGGTTGAAGAGTATTAGTTCAATTCTTCTTTTCTATTTCATGCACCTTTTGTTTTAGGGTATAAATAAGTGTATTCTACACACTTAATTTCCTAATGGTAAATGCTGAAGCTTTTATTGCTCTCATTTTATTATTCAACTGTGCTGCGTAGTTTATTACTTTGAGAATAAATGTATGTTTTATCTTTGTGGAAGTTTTGTATTGTTGAAGCTGAAAGCGAATGTTTATGATTTTATGCCTAAATCATTCGTCTTTTTATCTTCCTTTGTTCTTTGTGTTACCTTTTCAAATCAGCTCGTCAATGTTCATTTGATTTCTTCAATCTCTGGATTTACTTGAAGAAATCAAAAGTATGATTTAGATTTAGTTATTCTTTTGCAGTACTTGGAAAACTTCTTATAGGATTGCAAAAGAGATTGAATTGCCTTGTGTTCATGCCTCTCAAAAAACAAAAAGATAGGTTACTTGTATTGTCTTTTTAAAATTTCGAGCTTCCCCTCCTAATTCGAAGAATAGTTCTACTGTACACGTTGTTCCATTTTGTGTTGCACTGAAAGGTGCAAATTAAAACGCTAACATTATTATCCCATTTCATTTTGGCGTTGCTGTTTTTGGAGACTACAGATTTCTTCAAGCTAAAGCCCTTCCCTGCCCTACTGCTTCTTGCAAGTGAAAAGTGTTAGTACCCAGATTTTCTAATTCCCAAAACCTACAAAATCCTTATGTCTAGACCCCCTTTGTGCTTCAAAATGTAGCTAGGTCACCGGGATCAAGTCTTGCTAAGTGCAAGGCCCCGACATCATAAGAGATGAGGCCAGAATCGTGCCCCAAGCGAATTTGGCAGAATGGATACCCCTCAGTCCTTGGCTCTTAGCTGAAGAGGTGTGCTCGCGAGCTTCGTGCCCCTATTGGGCCCCTCCATCCAAAAAAAAAAAAATGTACCCATGTGTTCGCCCATGTTCAATGCCTTCAAAAATCCTCAAAAATCCTAGAATAAAGATAAGTCTGGCGTTTATCGGTCCTTGGTGGGTTCCCAAAAACAAGTTGGAGGTTCTAGTGATTCCCAGAACCACTAGAACCCCTGACGGGTCCCTAGGTTCCTATCGGGCCCCAATCCCCCAACATTGAGCGAACAAAGAAAAGAAGAGGCTGGCAACCTTGTCGTTGGTTTCAATGGTTCCTAGAGCCTTCGGAACCCCTAACATGGTTCTAGGGTTCCCTCCTAGCCTCGATCCCCCGACTTGTTCCTAGTGGAGCCCTAAGCTCCCACATAATTGAACGGGGAAGCAGAGAGGGTGAAGGAAATGAAAGAATGAAGAAAAGTAGGAAAGGGTAGGTGTTTCAACACTTGGTCATTTTTCAACAAAATCGACTTAGGCAGAAAAGAAGAGGTCAAAGCTTCCAGTGGTTCCCAGAACCACTGGAACCTCCAACATAGTTCTGAGATTCCCAATGTCGGTATGGGCTCCAACAACCGAAACAAAAGGGCGAAAGAAGGTAGAAGAAAGGAATGAGTTCGATTTCCTGGTGGTCAGTGGTTCGCTGACAAGCAAGAACAAATGAGATTGAGAATAGTGGCAAAGACAAAAAAAGAAGAGGTCGGAGCTTCCAGTGGTTCCCAAAACCACCAGAACCTCTGACATAATTCTAAGGTTCATGATGAGGGTCGAGCCCCAACAAGGCAGTACAGAGAAAGGTTGTTCCTCATGGTCAACGAATTGTCGACAAGTAGGAACAAAGAGATAAAGGGAAGTGAATGGAGATGTCGGCAGTTCTGGTGGTTCTTCGAACCACTACAACCTCCGACCTAGTACCTGATGGACTCTCTGACTCTGACAAAGCAAAATTAGAAGATTTTTACGTGTTTTTAACTTTTTTTTGGTGGGTTCTTCAATTCAAATGATTGCCTACCTCCCAAAAGGGCCATTAATGCCTAGAATGAACAAACTAGAGGTAGGTGAGGTTAAATGCAGCAAGTACAAGGGTACATACAAAGGTAGGTGGAATTTATTGCAATAGATATGGATAGTCTATATAAGTTTTTCCCGCTCAAAATCCCATCAAGACATCAAGTGAAAATGTAATGCTATATATACATTGAAAAGATGTAAAAAGGGCTGGTCATTGAGCCAATTTGAAACTACAAGTGCTTCAAGTTGATTCTAGGGAATCAAACATTGCTAGTCTAGGCTACAAATGAAGGAATACATTCGATACAATGCAGGAAGAATTTGTAAAGCACATTTGTATGTGATGGTGTGTCTCCATGGGAAATTGTGATTATTCAGGGGGATGTTTGAACCCAGTTATTCATCCCCTCTTGCCACATTTGCTGGTACGATTGTAACCGAGATTTGATGCATGTGTGATAGCATCTAATGTAATACAAACTTTTGTATTCGTCATTCTTTTATTGCATATGGATTATTGCAATTCAGTTATCGATCATTAAGTATGTCCATTATATGAGATGTAATTTGTAATTTGTATGTGATTACACCTCTGGTTCTGTTGATGTTTTGCTAGATGTATCTCCTTCCTCTTTGTTCATGACTTTGTTGCACAATGGAGTAGGCACCAATCTGATTGTTGATGGGCCGACACTCTTTAAATAAATCTCTGCCCTAAGTAGTTGTACAAGTAGATTAGGTTTCACATGTTCATGATTCTATCTTACAACCAGGGGTTAATCTTATGCTATCTAAAACTGTTTAAATCATTTGTGAATAATGTTCTTGTATGCTTGCACCTTGTAAACTGTGTAAGGAAAGTTAAGTGGATTCATCTTAAGGGATATCATGTTATCATTTGTTGGTGCATTTGCAAGGTGCAGTAATCAACTCAATTAGAGGTTTTATGCAATCAGTTTGTCTTGACCTAGTGACAAATATAAAGGTCAAGTGTGTTAGTGCTTGAAATTTCTGGTTCAAAATTTACAAAAAAAATCTTAAGTGTTGGGCCTTCTTCATAGGCTCGTGTAGAAAAGGTGGATTGAGGCCCTTAATCCAACCCCATACTGGATCGGTGAGTCCATCAATGAAAAGAACCAGTAACCTGCGTTTTGAAATGTCTGTCACCATCACCGACAACTTCTGAAACTCAGAGATATAACTCTCCATCGAACCCCACTGTTTGAGCTGAGTCAACTCCTTAAACTGTAATTCAGGGTCCTTTTTGTCGAACCTATCTATGAGACGTCTAGTGAACTCTTCATAGGATGTGATCTGGTCGTGGCCCAAAGTAACCTTCCCATGGTGCCACCACTCATGGGCAATGCCGTTGAGATGCAGGGCAGTGTAAGTAATGGCCTCCTCAGGCATAGGGCTAAGCCGTAGGAAGTTGTCAAGCTTCTGCACCCATGCTCTGGCTGTGGTCTTCCCTGACCCATCAAAGTAAGGTATATTGAGCTTGTTAACCTTCTTCTGCAGCTCTATATTCTGATGTCTACCACCACCCTTAACATTGTGTTTCATCCACAAGTCTGAATACTCACGGAATGACATCTCCACTCTACACTCATCACTGGAAGCTCGCCAATCTCTGACAATAACATCCTGAAACTCCAACTGTGTAGGCTCAGACTCTAGTGCATTATTTCTTGGGGTAAAGGTAGGTATACCGGGTCTATCATAAGTTGTGTGCTAGCTGACCCCTCTATTATTTACCAATGCTTCCTCTTCATTTCTCCTATCCTCCTCATCCCTGTGCCTATTCCTGTCACCATTGTGGCCCCCAATGTTATTTCAGTTCCTGTTATTGTTATTATTATTATTGTTGTTATCCCATGCATGTCCAATAACCTGGTGTGCTATAAGATCACAAAGACGGCTAAAGTTATTCTGCAAGTCTCGTTGACCCCTGACCAAATCATTCAGTATGTCCCTGATGCTAGGTTCCTCTCTGGCTCTGTCACCCATCTCAATCAATGGTACCACTACTGTATCAGCACCTGCAAAAGGATCTATATGCTGAGGTACTTCAAGATCTAGCTGTTACCTGTTCCGTCTAAGGTAGTATTGGTGTGTTCCCGGCTACATCACTCAATACCCACTCTACATGTTCAAACTAACGTCACAGGATGGCAAGATTATCTGTGCTCTGACAACACTGTAACAGCCACTATCCTAGTAGGGTTTTATGCCAATACTTTTTTGTTTTCTATACTAGTTTGACTATTGTTTGTGTTTAGGGTTTATATGTGTTTTTGCATGTGATTGTTTTTGCAAAACAACAATGAAAACAATGCATGCAACAATACCTAGAAAATATACAATAGATATGCATAAAATAACAATGACCCAGATCGTAAAATCACTCAAAATGAATTACAGGAACATACCCATATCATTTTCTTCACTTTGGAAATTCTGATATACATGAACCAGCAAAGGTTTGATATGAAATATGCTCTGAATGCTCTAATCACCAAGGAATCCTTCGGAGTGATGTTACAAATCAATGGCAATGCCAAAAATGCCTCAATTGCAAGTGATGAATGCCACTAAAGAAGGGCATTTACTTCCTAGGATACCCACGTCCAGCTGTTGTTGTACGGCCTGGCACAAGGAATGCTACAGCAGAAAACCACAAAATACTCCTCCAAACAACCATTGCAATAAAAAGTAAACATGTCATAGCAGATGATGATACTAGACGCCCAATATAGAGATAGAAAATTGCATTTAAATGCCTCCGGAAATCACTGCAGAATGGTATGGCCTAGCTGAAGAAGTACAGCCAGCATGTGATGTAGAAATAGTTCCAAAACCTCCAAAAATCTATCCAAATCTGTATCCTCAATACTTGCTCACAAAATGGCAATAAATGTGTACAATGTCTCCTCAAATCTTCAACAAAATGCATCAAACTAAGCTCATTGCGAAGCCCCTAGATGAGACTCCCAACAACTCTCCTGATGTTGTCTCTCAAACACAGAGAGTGATTCTACAGAGGTTTTCGTCCCTGCAAAACCCTTTTTCAACCTCAAAGCCAAGCAACAAGTTTGCACGACAATATATTTTTTTTCAAAGTGAATAGATGCAAATGAACTCTCATTTCTTTCTTTTATTCCTTGGCTTCCAATGCCCAAAAGGAGGAATATTTTATTATTTTGTTTTATTAATTTCAAGTCCCAAGTCTCCTCATGGATGGGCACCCAACTCCTAGCACTCAACTTAAAAACAATCTATATCTCCCATAAGTTAAGTCATCTTTATAATTTAAAGTGACTTAGGCTTTATAACTAATGTAACTTAAATATTTAATTTAATTTACATTTCGACAATTCACTCCTTAGGCATCTCGGAACCCAATGGTAATGTGGCTAGGTTGTAATGTCCTTTTTTCGGCACAGCATTTTGTGCTTATGATGCTAGTTCCTAGTCTCTAGGAAGCTATCCGACATGTTCAGAAGAACTCCAAACTTATTGGAGTGGTTGTGTTTCTATTTGCAGAGCAGTTGTGGGTGTTTCAAGTCTGCATTTTCATCAAGGAATTGGTCGAAGTTATTTATCAGTGCATTTCTAGTGCTTATTTTGGCTTGGGACTATTATTATGATAATTAATTAATATTTCACTAAGGTTGCCTAAGGTTATATTTAATTATTGCAACTTAGTGTAATATTAATTATAAAATTGGGTTTCCTTCTAGAAATGGCCTAAATTTCTATGGCAATGAGCTCGGTGGATGTTCAGGTTCACAGTGATGCTTTCTGATGTTTGATCAGGTTCTCGGTTTGCTCTCTAAAATTCTTGGAGAAGCCGTCGATTTTTGGAAAGTCACCTGGAGGGCATCATTCATCTTCCCAAACATCATGGAGTATGTTGGTATGCTTAATTTTGCAATTTGATGATATTTGGGATTTTCCGTAAAATCAGCTGATTTAATGAGCTAAACAATTAATTATTACACTCAAGTTAAAAAGGTTGGGAAATGTTCATTTAACACTTAAGTGTGTTATAGTGTAATGTCCCCTTTTGGGAACAACACTAATTTTTTCCTAAATTATCAATTTCCAAGCAAACAAAAGTTTAGAAAGTACCTTGGCTTGATTTAACTCCACAATCAGCTTTCAGATCTCTATATATGTACTATTTCCCTCTCTTTCTTATTATGCTCCAATATATCTATAAAATCTGAAAATGTTCTTCCTTCTTATCTTCTCAAACTGCTTGATAGAATTTGAAATGTATTCATTCTTGCTGATATATATATATATATATGAAATATATATTAAACTCAGTCAATATTCTTTATTTTTCTCTTATTCCCCAAGATCTTGCTGGCTGCCTTCATTAAGAATATATCTCCCTATACTTTTTTTCTTATTCCCAAATATCTTGCTATTATCTTCTAAAAATATATCTGATCCATATATGTTTTCACTCCCAATTCCCTTTATTCCTTTTATAAGATTTGCAAGGGTCTTACCGCTAGTAAAAGGTTACACCTTTTCCCAGCAGTCGTTCCTTTATGTGGATCGCTGCTTGCAGCCCTTAATGATTGGGGCCTATTATATAATCGCTACATCTTAAGGTTAATGCCTTTAGTCTATTTTAAATATTATGTGCTGCCTTATAATGTGATCGCTGCCTTATATATGTCATACATAAGTCACTTATAATATTAGGATTATATTATGATAATTATAAGTATATAATATTTAAATTATTTATATTTATATTAATATCTATATCAATATTTATATTGATATTTATATCAATATAATCATCTATAATATATTTATTATATTATTATAATAAATTATTATAATAATATTTCTTATTTATATTTATATTTATTTATATATTTATAATAATATTTATATTATTATTTAAATATATAAATATATTTATTAATATATTATATTATAATTATAATAATAATATCAATATTGATAATATTATTTTTGTATTTATATTATCATTTATTAATACCATAAATATAAAATAGTTATAAAATAATATTATTTAATATTATTGTTTATATACACGATTGATGATGACAAACACTATATTTGACGGAAACAACTTCTTCGCCTTTATCATGGCTTTTAAATCTTTAATTTAAACAATGCCTTAATATCGGGACATGACAGCCCTCCCAACTCAAGATTGCTTGTCCTCAAGCAATCACATGAGTTCTTTCCTTACCTTGCACTTTTTATGTCTCCCTTCTGATGTGTTGAGACAACATCGTGGTTTTGATATAGAATGAATATTGCTTTAGTGAAGGGAAAATGATTGTGATTCCATGAGAGAGAATTTGTGATCAAAAGAACATTTGTTTGATGTTTTGATTAACAATGATGGGATGATTTGAGAGTATTGAGATTCTTTGATTACGAGATTCGGTCTTGTACTTGTCATCTTGTAGTTTTACCTTGTGATGTGTTATTGATCTCAAAATTGCGAAGAGTTATGTTCTTGAGGTGTAATTGATTATATGATGTCATGGACAGAAAATTTATGATTAAAGAAGATTTGGTAAGCTCTTGTTTGAATAGTGATGTGATTGATGAAATATAAGTGTTATAGATGATTATGAAGAATGATCCTAGGAATTTGTGGGTTATGGGCCCATAATATAAGTATCGGTTTTATGTTACTTAAATCAAGAGAAGAATTCAAAAGAGATTCTTGGAAGAAATGAATTTGGTTCATGGGTCTTGTGATTAATGAAATTAACTTTTATTTTCTCTACTTCCCTAATGTCCCTTATAGGATATATTGATTTCTTCACCTGCACACAAGAATAACTCTTGAAAGGGACATTAGCAATATTAAAGATCAATAAATTAGTAATGAAATCAATACATCATAAGATAATTAATGATATAACATAAATAATATTTAATTTCAACATATAGTTATCCATACCTCAAGTCGATCCTTCGATGCTTGCAAGCTAGAGCGTGATGGAGGGCACACTTCCTACCTATCACATCTTGACAAGAGCATGATGGAGGGCATTCTTCCTACCTATCATCCCCTTAACATAATTAAATAAGAGCATGATGGAGGGAATTCTTCCTACCTATCATGTCTTAATGAGGGTATGATGGAGGGCATTCTTCCTACCTATCATCCCTTTAACATAATTTGACAAGAGCATGATGGAGGGCATTCTTCCTACCTATCATGTCTTGATGAGGTATGATGGAAGGCATTCTTCCTACCTATCATCCCCTTAACATAATTAAATAAGAGCATGATGGAGGGCATTCTTCCTACCTATCATGTCTTGATGAGGTATGATGGAGGGCATTCTTGCTACCTGTCATCCCCTTAACATAAATAAATAAGAGCATGATGGAGGGCATTCTTCCTACCTATCATCCCTTTAATATAATTTAATAAGAGCATGATGGAGGGCATTCTTCCTACCTATCATGTCTTAATGAGGGTATGATGGAGAGCATCCTTCCTACCTATCATCCCTTTAATATAATTTGATGAGAGCATGATGGAGGGCATTCTTCCTAACTATCATGTCTCAAACATGGTTTGCTTGTACTCGAGCCATCATGTACATTCTTCTTTACTTTGTTTCCTTTTCTTCTCATCAAGTTCAAAATTTTCCTCCTCGAGAAAGCTTGCATTAAATTCTTTCACGGGATGTTGAATATAGAAGTGATTACACCAATTTCCATTTACATAATAAAATTGAAGTTGACAACCAAGTAGCTTAAGAACGCAAGCAACCAGCTCAAAGTCATAGAGTATACACTCGAATACAAATACAAGTCAGAGTATACACTCAAATGCATATAAGTCAATTATCATTCACAGGATGGCAGGACGATAGCTTTGATACCACTTGTAATGTCCCCTTTTGGGAACAACACTAATTTTTTCCTAAATTATCAATTTCCAAGCAAACAAAAGTTTAGAGAGTACCTTGGCTTGATTTAACTCCACAATCAGATTTCAGATCTCTATATATGTACTATTTCCCTCTCTTTCTTGTTATGCTCCAATATATCTATAAAATCTGAAAATGTTCTTCCTTTCTTATCTTCTCAAACTGCTTGATAGAATTTGAAATGTATTCATTCTTGCTGATATATATATATATATATATATATATATATGAAATATTATAATATATATTAAACTCAGTCAATATTCTTATTTTTCTCTTATTCCCAAATATCTGGCTGGCTACCTTCATTAAGAATATATCTCCCTATACTTTTTTTCTTATTCCCAAATATCTTGCTATTATCTTCTAAAAATATATCCGATCCATATATGTTTTCATTCCCAATTCCCTTTATTCCTTTTATAAGATTTGCAAGGGTCTTACCGCTGGTAAAAGGTTACACCTTTTCCCAGCAGTCGTTCCTTTATGTGGATCGCTGCTTGCAGCCCTTAATGATTGGGGCCTATTATATAATCGCTACATCTTAAGGTTAATGCCTTTAGTCTATTTTAAATATTATGTGCTGCCTTATAATGTGACCGCTGCCTTATATATGTCATACATAAGTCACTTATAATATTAGGATTATATTATGATAATTATAAGTATATAATATTTAAATTATTAATATTTACATTAATATCTACATAAATATTTATATTGATATTTATATCAATATTTATATTTATTATATTATTATAATCATCGATAATATATTTATTATTATATTTATTATATTATTATAATAAATGATTATAATAATATTTCTTATTTATATTTATATTTATTTATATATTTATAATAATATTTATATTATTATTTAAGTATATAAATATATTTATTAATATATTATATTATAATTATAATAATAATATCAATATTGATAATATTATTTTTGTATTTATATTATCATTTATAAATACCATAAATATAAAATAGTTATAAAATAATATTATTGTTTATATACACGATTGATGATGACAAACACTATATTTGACGGAAACGACTTCTTGGCCTTTATCATGGCTTTTAAATCTTTAATTTAAACAATGCCTTAATATCGGGACATGACATATAACTCGTTGGAAAGAGGATGAAAAGCTTTAAATCATGGATGCATCATATTGGGGCCTTGCGAATCAAATATTTCCTTTATTTTGATAAAAGGGGTCTTTGGAGCTAAAAGGAGCTTTTAATTAAAAAGACGACTTTAAGTTGTGCACACATAATGAATTATTTTTATATTTTGAGGAGAAATATGAAGAGGTAAAAGAAAATAATATTCTATTTCCCTCAAAAAGCTATAAAAGAAGGAGAGGGGCTGATTGTTTGGGGATGCTTATGATTTGTATTGTTATGTTACCGGAATGAACCTGCGAGTTCTTCCATTTCTCTTGAGGACGGAAACCCTCTTGTAGAAATTCTTCTTGAGGACAAAAACCCTCTTGGAGTAGATTGGTTTCGGTGGTGAGAGATCCACCCTAGCTGAAGTTGGTGTGATTTCATACAGGAATCACCATTGTGCTGAAGACAGAGATTGGAGAAAGCTCATACAGAGTTTTCCATTGAGCTTTCATAGATTTTGAGGTTTTGTGATTGGATTATTGATCATTGGTGTTTGATATTATTTTGGCATGTTTTATTTGGAACATTGATGAGTTGTTGAAGTTTGTGAAGCATGAGGATTTCCTATGCTGGGTCGTACACCCAGCCATACATTTTTGGAGGACGATTTGTGTATGGGTTCTTAATCTTGTTTGTTTGAAGCAAATGAAGTTGGATATTTATTGTCATGTTGTGGTGTCCAATTCAGTCTAATATCCATTTATTTCTAAGCAGATTTTGATATATTTTGAGGAGATAATACCCTACAAGGGGTCGTACAGCATGAGGGAACTGTTTCATATATTTTGGAATGTTAAAGTTCAGTTTACTTCTTTTATTGCAGGGTTATTTTTGTCTTGTGATGGTGCCAATATAAACCTGATATTTGAGAATTCTGAGTGGTTTATGTGTTGACTGATTCGGATAGTATTTTCTGGCCGTACGGACCTGTGTATGGCAAGTAGGATCTTATGAGCAGATCGTTCTGCTTTTAAGACTGAAATCCTTCTATTTCTTGGCATCTGGTTATTATCACAGTGTTTGTGGAAGTTTGAAGGGGGTTTGTGTCATTGTTACTCATCTTTTGAGAATGTTTATACTCATATGGTTGCCGTACAACACAGAGGGCAGTTTGGTTTGTAAATTCAGTCTGATTGGCAGTGATCCTTTGCATGATAACAACTGGTTATTTGTGAATTTGTATTAAATAATACTCAAACTTGTGCAGGGTAGTACTTGGTTGCCAAGTCAATTAGGGCTGATATGATCATCCAATTGTTTGTTCTAAATATAACAATCTGATTTTCAGATCTTTCCATTACCAGCAATGCATCAAGCATCCCTTCAGATTTGGGACAGATTTATCAAGTGAAACCTAATGATTTTGTGATGCAGGTTGTCCTCCTTGATGCAAACATTCATAGAGTATTGATTTATGATACAATTCATCTTTTTGAACAGTGTTGCATATAATTTGTTCATTTGTAAACTTTTCATTAATGATGCAAACACATATTGTAACCCCTGGATAGTTCAACCACCAGTGTGGAGAAATTGAGCTTTCTTTCTTTCTTTTTACCCACTAAAAAGTGGTGAATCCCCACAGCTTGTGGATGCCCACCGCAGCGGATGAATTGTAATTTCATTGTTGCATAATTGCTTTGTATAAGCTAAGCATTGTATGCTCTCACCTTGCCCACACTGGGATCTGGGTGATCAGAAAATGTGAGACATTTAGTTGGTTTATGCAATTTATGCTAACACTGTCATATCATTGTATAAAATTGAAAAAATTTTGGGGTAGCTTGTTACATAGGTACACCAACTGGTACTGCTAAACATGGAAAGTCGATCAACATCCACTGGTGATCCTCCCACCTGACTTATTATAAATAGTAAGTCCTAGTAAATGACCCCAAATAGGCTCCCTAACCAACTCCATTAGCCTATGGGAACCCTGGAATAGACTAATCACCTCATATGTCGATCTGGGCTAAGAAGGGGACATTACAGTATATTAGAACCACAAAAAGTGGCACTAGCACTGGCACTGGCCCTAAAATGGCTGCATGGGGGAGAGAGCATCAAAACCCTAGATCAAAGGAAACAAATTAATTTAAACTTTGGAGGTGGAGCATTCTGGTTTGGAAGCTTATTATCTACAGTGTGTTGATGGAGAGAACAACCTAATCATCTTGAAATTTCATAGCAATACAAATATACAAGGCATTTTTGATCTTTGTACTGCATATGGTGCCATATTTGTAGTATCTGCAACAAACAAAAATGACCTTCATGGTGGAGAGAGTACTAAAACCCTAGATCAAAGGAAACAAATTAATTGAAACTTTGGAGGTGGAGCATTCTGGTTTGGAAGCTTGTTATCTATAGCAACACAAATATACAAGGCATTTTTGATCTTTGTACTCCACATGGTGCCATAATTGTTGTATGTGCAACAAACATGAATAATCTTTATTTGTCCTACAACTTATATCTAAAATCACAAGTCTCTGCTTGTGAATTGGTGGGTACCATTGTGCTAGAAATCTTAAAATCTAAAATTTGCATGCAGCCCAAGGAAGACTGGACCAGGATTAATGACTCAAGATTGGGGTGGTGATTTAGATTTCAGAGTTGGTACCGCTGTCCACCTTCCAACCAGCCCACATAGGACCTTGGTTGCTTGCACACAGATGATTTGGCATGCAATTCCAACCCAATAGTGGAGTATTTTGTGGCTGGAGTTGGATGGTAGAAGTGCTCCAATAATTGGTGAGGTCCTTCCAGCCGCTTTCGCGCTCATATTCCCTATGTATACAAGAGTTTTTCATTTTGACAGTTGCTGCCACAACATTACAGTGTTGAGCTTGGCAACTACAGTTTATGAGCAAATTGATTTTGAGTACTTGGAGGTTTTATGGCAGCAGGTTGTGGGAGATTTTTCGGATATAGTTCAGTTATTCTTTACTTCCACAGTGGCGAGTGATGGTTACTGCAGTCATTTCATGATGTTGGCATATATATCTTTAAATGATGCTTTGATAATTGCAGCGAGTTGGGTGAGTTGGTGTGCTTAGGATCGCCTTTTTGACACTTGGAAATTAAGTGTCGATGTGATGTTATCAGTTTATGACCACAGACACATTCCCAGGATAGCTAATTTCAGAGTCGGTACTATTGTCATCTTCTATATCAGCCACTTGTCAGGGACTAATCTACATCATTTTTGGGACACCATGAGGAGATATGCTGAGAATTATGTTTTTGGGTCGAGCAGATTATTTTTCCTGTTGCCCAGGATCGTGTCAGGGAGTGAGATTGCAAATGTGGACCTTACTGAGATACTTTGGAAGAAGATATTTCATGATATAGATTTCAGCCCTTACAGGTATTTCAGTTTGGGTTTTGAGGATGGACACATTAGTGGGTTACAGGAGAGGAGGATGCAGATTTGGCACGACGGATTTTCAGTTATAATTAGAGTGGCGCAACGACAGCATGGTGGGTTTTTTCTGAGATTGACATGGGACCCTAGGATCACATTTGGTTGCAGTCCGGATTAGTCTAATGATTCTAATGTTGTGTTGGCATTGCTTGAAGAAAAGCAATCTTTGGGGAGGGAAGACTGTAATGTCACCATTTTTGGATTCTCTAGCATTGCAGTTGGCTCTGACCTTCTCAGTGAGTGTCAACCTTGTCAAAGAGGTTATTTGATGTTTTCAATGAGTTCAGTAAGTGTTGAGGACACTTATGCCACTTTCCAAAGTGAATTCTGACTTTTGGTGTGTTCTCCAAGATTCTTGGAGAGTGCGTTTATTTATAGTAAGTCACTCAGTCGGGCCCGATTTTCATTATTCATCATCGGTATCACTCTAGTGCAATCAGATTTCGATTCCGATGCTTTTCGACAGCTTTCGCAACTCTGGTGTCATATTGGCTATAATTTAATTATTTTACTAAGGTTGCTTAATTTAATCAAAATAATTTAGAGGGCACCTTAGTATTATAGCTCACCGGAAAGAGAATAAAAAGTTTTAAATCATGGACACATAATATTGGGACCTTCCGAATCAAATATTATCATTATTTTGATAAAAAGGTCTTTTGGAGCCAAAAAAGAGCTTTTAATTAAAAAGTGAATTAAAAAATCAGGTTCTGGAAAGGTCGGTGAAAAAAAAGTATAAAAAGAGGTTGTGAGAGCTCAATTGGGACCATTCAAAAGTTTGTGTATTTCTCTTCGGAGATTTGGAGATTTGTGTCTGTGGCCAAACTCTTACCAGCGGGATGAAAACCCCAATGGTTTCTTGAAACTAAGGATGAAAACCCTCTGTCTTCCATTGAGCGGTTCCATCCAGGGATCGACACGGCATTGCAAAGATTTTTAAATGAGAACAAAAGCCCTCATTTCTGATTTATAGGTGGATCTAGGCAGGGTTCATATTTGTGTTCAAGAGATTTGCAGGTGTGCAAGCTTGAAGGTTTGTGCAGAACGATATATTATTATTTTCAGGTTTTGTATATTTGCTTCCAAAGGGTTTCATTTCCAAATTTATTGATTTGTAAGCAAATATAAATTTGGAGTGTTGATGAAGAAATGTATTTAAGATTTATGTGCAGGGTCTATGCCCAAAACCCTAGCGCCCATTTTGGAGTCTATGCATTAGCGCTGGTTTGGAGCACTTGTATATGGTCGCAACCTTCATAATACTCAGGCTGCAGCAGATAAAGAGTTAATATTGTTGTTTGTGGGGTCGCAGCGCCTCCATTATGCTAGCCGCAACATCATACATCAAACAGATTTCTTCCTAAATAGCTTAAGTGTTTGTTGTGATGGCGCCATGTGTAGAGTGCCCATTTGGGGAACATCATTAAGCAGTTCATGTTTTGTAGGAGACATCTCACCCAGAAGACTTTGGCAGTTCATAGACATGGAAAGGAGTAGGCGCAGCTCCCAGTAAAAACTCTTGCAAGTTGATTTCTAAGCACCTCTTGGAGTGGTATATGTATTGCTGCTGTCTTGTGAGTTGGTTGCCCAGCTGGGAATACACGAATGGTCTATTTTGATCACCATTAATGGTACGCAATCAGTCCAAGACTGCTGATATGATATTTTGTAATTTTCTGTGTTAAAATTCAGTTTATGGGTGTTGTTGAAATCCATTGGTTTCATTAGTATATGCAAGTGAACTATTTGTTAAAATTGTCCATTGGAATCCTTGCTTATTTTGGTGCAATATGGAATGAATTGTCATTAAACTGTATGATAAACTGCTCCACCAAAAACATATTGAAAAACATTGATAAACAAACAAATTGCAAAGTGTTTGACGAAATGCCTGCATGATAGAAGTCAAAATACTTTGCGGGTTTTGGAAAAAAAAATTGATTTCAATTTGGAGTGGAACATTACACAAAATGAACGCACGAAGCGGCAGAGCCGACCTTATCAACGTTTATTCAGCGGACGTGTGTAATGCAAGCCACTGGCAAAATGTCTAACTTGCTCAAACTAAAATGGTTGATATAGCAAGTTGTTCATGTCAAAAGGGCTGAAAGATGAATGCAATAATTACTGGCGGTAAACCATCCAGTTTACAATATGATTATGCATGATAATATGACCCATGGCAATACTACCATCCAGGGTTTACCTTCATAAAACAATTGCAATTATTGAAAGATATAACAAACATTAGAAAGCTGCAGTATGATCATTATATTCTGATTTCAGACTGATAAACATTGTTGTAACATTGAATCGGGATATTGAAGAGTTGGAATTCATTCAAAACCAAAACAAATCATACCCCACTGAAGCACTGCTGATGTAGATAGTGAATGAAGCCCGTTTTCAACCCTAAACTCATCAAATAATTCTGCAACTGCTGCTACACAGGTCTGATACAAAATTAGCAGCGAAATATATGACTGAAAATACACAGGAAACCCAACCAAACAGCCCCAAACTCAACACAAACTGATTTTCTCAACTCCAAACCTCTGCAAATTAATTCACTATGGCTGGGCGCCACCCAACAGCAAGTAAAACCCAAGAAATGTGAGGTGTTTTGCCTCCAAAACCCTCACGCCTTCCCTAACAATGGTACGGCCAGGTACCAAAAGGTACAGCCAGCAATGAACCTCCAAATACTTTGTGCCTGTCTAGGAGATGTCAGGGCATCCTTTGTGCCTGTCAAACTTAGACCCTTAGAACAAAAGCTGCAAACAAGCAAAAACCTAAACCTAAACCTTTATGGGCCCAAAAGGCCCATAACATAAAAAATTGTTAATTTCACTCCCAAAAACCCTAGACTGCATTCATTTTTATGTTTTCATCATTTGTCATTTCAATGTTACAATTTACTTTTGCAATCAAGAAGATGAATGAAAAATCGCATGCACCAAGGAGGTCATTGTGGCCTTGAAGACCTTAATTTGGGCTTGTTAACATGGGCTTTACCTCTCGACCCAACTTGTATTGCGACATGGAACACACTAGGGGCACTGCCCCTGGACCCCACAAGGGGCTTCAACTCCAAACCCACGCTATGGTTTTAAAAAACAAAACAAAAATTGTCTTTTGCTGCACTAGAGGAAAACAATGTCCAAGTTTTCCCCAATTGAATTCTGAGTAATTTTATTCCATTTATACTTTTGGTTTGCTGAGTAAATCTCAATTCTAAATAATGCTACCATGATATAAACCATTTTGATTTATCATTAACATTTATGATTTGACAATTGACATTGAATTGTCAATTATCATCTATGTTCTCAATTCCGTATTTAATTTTGAGCAAATTAAGGTTATATAATATTAAAAATATATAAAAAATCACCACAATTTGCACAAATGTATATATATTAGCCGTTCCCAAAACCCCGACACTGCATTCCCCCTGTTCTAGAAACTTGGACAAACGCTATTTTTTATTGGATCTCAAGAAAAACATATAGTATAGACTAGGTTTAGCTGCTACTATATTCAAAGCCAATTCACATCTGATTCTACTTTCATAATTTAAAATTCGCTTCTAAGGCAGGAAATTAGAAAAAGTGCAAAAATCTCAATTAGGTTTGCCACAGAATTTATGAAAAAAATATTGTGACTACTTGCCAACCTGTGGTAAGGGTAGAACCACAAAAAGATCAAGCATGAAATATCGATAGAGATAATGCTGAGCTATCTCCTTTGGATCATCAACCAAATCCCCTGCACCTACAACTCGAGATTCAGGAGCAACATATGCCAACCTAAACTGCATAAAGAACAAAACCCATCATCAGTCATGAGACAATTTTGAGTTTTTATGTTTATTAATTACAAATGGCTCAATAAAGAATTTTAATGAAGGCGTTTATCTTATTTGATAGCTGTGATTAGTTAAATGTATACAAATGAGCCTTTATTTACAAGATGAATACTATAGTAATTCACCCACCATTTAAGAAATGACATGGAAATCTGCAAGCAATATAGAAACTCAACAGCAAAGATCACCTGGGAAAAATAGCCTATGCAATAACCCTTATAAACCATATTGTTATTGCATAAGTAAAAATACATAAGGTTGTTAGTCTGAAAACATATAGAGCCAAGATTCTCAAAATGCTTCCAGTATGTCATCAACAGGTATCATATTACCAGTGGTCTACTCAAGTATCATTTTCAATTCTTAGGGTACATTTCTAAAAATCCTGGCTTAGAAAAAAAAAGAAAAAAAAGGAATTATATTAATATACAAGAGTGACCTATTAAGTCAATGGACTCGTATGTACATCCACCTACAATAGAAAAGTGCTAAGGTTAAAAAGACCCCTAGAACCTAAGAAAGCAACTAGGAACTAAAAGACCAAAGTAGACAAAGCCTAACCTTAATATACAAGTGAAAATATATGTACCTACATTAGAGAAGGGGCCCTCAAGTGAAATAAGGAGTGTGTGAATACTGTGGCTCAAAAATAGTGCTGTCACATTTGTATCAACACTCAGACGAAAAGAAGAAAATCAGACAACATCATCATCATCCGCAACAACTAGAAAAATATAGGATCTAATAATTACCATAGGAGAATATCCCGGACTAAGGGAGCCTTGTGTAGATAAAAAATAAGTAATAGCACAATAATAAAACTTTACATTGAAGATTGAAGACTTTATAAAGTAGTTAAAATGAAATTAGTTTGCAATGATAATAGAGAAGAGTCACAAATGAAGAGATCCAGGTCAAAGATAATGAGAGATAACTCTTTCTTTGTTTAAGTATGGGAACATTTGACATTGATAGATTGTCAATTTTATAAATACAATTGCTTATTTGTCTGTTGCTTATATTTGTTGTTCAAAACACCATATTTCTGTTTTTTATGTTGAATATTGTCATTGCTTTTAAAGGAACATGATCCGACCTGGTGCATACTGACATTGGTAAAGTTAAGCAACTCGAAAGTGGTCTATGTTAATCTATGTGAACAAAAATCATGAATTTCAAGCAAGCAAACCAACATCTGTAACTAAAAGACAGTAAATTGTGCAGGAAAAAGTAAGGGATGTAAGCGATCAGTTTGCCTGGGGAGGAAACATATCACTGCTGATGTCAATATCAGCCAAATACCAGTATCATGAGTTGCATTAGATACTATTTCTATTCAAGTTGGAAGACCAGACAAGTTAATCAAAGTTTGCTTTCCAAGATGTGAGGCAAGTTCAGTGACAGAAGGATTCACCACCAATTTTCTACCATAGAAGGAAGAAGAGGACTCTCCTTTGCATACATTTCCTTCAGGAAAGATGAACTGCTGAAATCAGTTCTAGAACTTTAACAAAGAGAAGATCTGTGTTCCATGGCATTTCAGGGACAGGGATGGCGGGACAGCAAGGGATGTCCTTCCTAGTTCTAAGAGTCAAGCATTTGTGGCTCAATTTCTCAAAGAAAAAGGTAGAAATAGGCAAAAGCCTATGACAGAATCCACTCCAAGTTGTGAGTCTACCTCCAATCCTAAGCAGAAGTCTAATCCAAAATCCTCTATCCCACCTTCTAAGTCCAGTGAGTATTCCTCCAAGACAAAGAACAGGTCAAGTGAACCTTGTAGTTTTTGTGGCAAACTTGGACATGATGAATCAAGGTATTGAAAGAGGTTAGAGGCATTGGAGAAAGCCATATAGTGACACAAAATTTCTATCTACAAACCTTTTTCCACTAGAAAAGGGCAAGCCCTTTCTGCCAGTCTTTGCATACATCATCAACTAGTACGATACTTGATTCAAGTGCTTCACACCATTTGACTGATTTTTATGAGCTTCTTCCTTCACTTTCTGATAGTGGCATTTTGAAGATTGTAGTTGGAGACTCTTCACAACTTGCAATTTTGGGATCAAACACTCTGCAGTTGGCAAATGGTTGCATTAATGTTGTTCTCCTTGTTCTTGAGATTTCTACTAGCCTTCTCTCCATTTATCATATTTGACATTCTAGAGATGGAAAGACACTAGAGTTATCTCAACATTACGTGGTCATTAGAGAGCTACAGGATCCAAAGAGTGGTTGCTTCAAGGAGTGCAGACCATTGTTCCCATTTGTATAGGGTTGATGGTTTTGAGTCTTCTCCAGGATCATCACTCATTGCACATGTTGATTCTTTGAGAATACTTTGGCACAAATGGTTCAGGCATCTAAACTACAAGTACGTGTATGTAATGTCCCCTTCTCAAGTGTAAGTTGTTGGTGACCCTTAGCCTATTTTCCAAAACTTTCTCATAGGCTATTGGGGTGATGGTAAAAGAGAAAATAGTTAAATAATTAAATTAAGTTGTCAAAAAATGCTTCCGAATTATATTTTAATTGACAACTTAAATTTAATTATAAGTTGTGCAGATAAAGTGTCGCTAGCTCCAAGGTGCAAAAAGCTGGTCATCAAGACACTTTATTATGTTTTTTTATTATTTTGGAGAGATAAATGAACAAAAAAGAAATATTGTTATTTTATTCCTCCAAAAAGTTATAAATGGAGATTAGTCTTTAGAAAACTTCTTCTAGTTAATTCATTTTTATTTGCTTAATGACTGAACGTGAGTTCTTCCATTTCCCTAAGGACAAAAACCCTTCAGTGAATCCAATTTCGGGGACAAAACCCCTCCTAGCTAGTTTGAGTGATTTCATCCAGGGATCACCCGTGTGCTGAATAGTTGCAATTTGTTTTCCAATTAAGTTCTAATGGAGATTTTTGATTTTTTTGAGTGTTTGATGAATTTAACTCACTGTTTTTTGCTGATATCATTTCCAGTTGCTGATTGTGAGTATTTTTGAGGAGTTTATGAGTCGTACCACTCTAAATCAGGGTGTACCATATCAAGAAGGGTCGTACTATTCAATAAAAGTTGTTTTGGATCCTTTTGTAGGCCATGCAACTTGCAATGACGGGCAAATGAAGTCCAAATTGAAGATCTTCAGATTTTATGCCCAAAAATCATGAGAAATGCTAGTCGCACTGATTGCAGGTATTGTTATACCTTACAAGCAATTTCAAGGAGGGCAGACTGTAATGTCCCCTTCTTTGCTAGCTTCAGTGTTTGATGGATTAGCCTATCATTGGGTCCTCATAGGCTAATGTTAGTGATTAGAGGACCCTTTGTGGGAGTTTTTTGGTTCTTCAAATGTTAGTTTGTAGTGTTCTCGTCTTCGGTGCTTGGTGTTATCTTGAGACGACCTTCCCCAAGTGTTTCAGGTTCTATTTGTACACACTTACTATTTTAGTAAGTCTCTTGCACGTTGGTGTCCAACATTATTATTTATAGTAAGGCATCCAAATGAGCAATTTGAGTAGTGGGCTTCCCCATGGCGTTGACAGAATTAATTGGTGTTGATTATTTATGGAGTTATGATATTTTAATTATTATTAAAGTGATTACATTAATAATGGTTAAATTATAAAAGTAAATATCATTAATGAGTTTATTAAGCTTATAATATATGGTTCATTTTAATAACATAAGGTCAATGCTTTAAATCATTGGGAAGGGCGCCCACATGAAGATATATTATATGGCAATAAAAGCAAATATATTTTATTATATTCAATGACTTAAAAGTGCTTTGGAAATTGTGCCATTTGGGGGAAGTATAAAAGGCTTCCAAAAAGCATTTCTCATTCATTCAACACTTTGCAAATTTTCAAGAGCTTTGGCTGTGAGAAAAAAACAGGGGTTTCTATTGCAATATGATCTTGGAGAATGAGATTTCTCTCATATTGTGCATTCTACAGGTGTGAAATACCACCCAAAGTTTGCATCTTCAAGTGGCTTCAATCAAGAGTCACATTTGAGCACATTGAAGTGATTATTCCAAAGTTTTCAGAAGAATATTGCTTGAGATCAAAAGTATATATATGTTGTGTGTTTTTTGCTGTTTGAGCTTCATCTATTGGCATGTGGGAGTCTTCGCAGACCTGGTCGTACCTTCCTTGCCCAGTCATACAACCTCTTACCAGCCACATATGAGTTCTGGGTCAAAACGCCTAGGAATTGGTGAAGATTTCTGCTCACATTCATGCGTCCTTGTTAGAGGAATACTTGGCTCCAATTTCAAGGCGGGGTTTCTGAGGTTGAGGATAGGCATCCAATTTTGATAGCATCCTGGTTGCTGATCAGATTATATCAGAATTTGCAGAATATTACTTTGGCTCCCGGGTATGATTATATTGTATTTGCAAAAGAAATTATAAATCTGATTTGAAAGTTATTGTATTTGTTTCAGTATTTTTCCTACTTTAGCAATTGTATATATTTCCTTTGCATTTGCTAGCATATATTTTTAAAAATACAAAAAAAAAAGCAAACAGAAAAAGCAGAAAACGAGATAGTAAATATCCTATCAGGGGTGGGATATTTCAGAGAGTCAGATATTATGAGGTCCTTGAAAGAAAATATCCAAAAGGCTCAGAACCAGCAAAAGTAGTATGCAAATCAGTACAGGGTTGAGCGCTCTTTTGAGGTTGGTGACATAGTCTATCTGATGTTACAGCCCTACAAACAGTCTACTCTCAAAAAGAGTGTTGTTGAGAAATTTAAGCCACGTTACTATGGTCCATTCAGAGTCTCTAAGAGGATCGGAGAAGTGGCTGATGAGTTGGAGTTACCGGCAGGGAGTAGAGTACACAATGTTTTCCACGTGTCTCGCTTAAAAATGGCATTGGGACATAATGTGACACCTTCGATGGAGCTTCCCCCTCTCGATGAAGAGGGCAAATTGATTCTTGTACCTGAAGCTATCATTGATACCAGGGATTGTACTTTGCGGAAGAGGGTCATCAAGGAGTATTTGGTGAAGTGGAAAAACTTACCGGTAGAGGATGCTACATGGGAGAATGAGCAGATTTTGCAACATCCCGAGTTGAAATTGCTTGTGGGCAAACAATTCGGGGGAGGGCGGACTGTAATGTCCCTTTCCTAAGTAGTTTAGAGATTAGGGTTAGTCTATTAGCGGGTTCCCGTAGATTAACATGGATGGTTAGGGGACCCATGTTGGGATTGCTCTTTCTGGTGCAGTTTTGGACCCCTTGGCCAAACTTACTATTTTTAGTAGGGGCTCAAGACTCAGAGCGAGTCAATGCGAATCAACTGGACTTCTCTTGTTTTCATTTGATCAATATGGCGGTGCGAAGGAATCCATTTTCAGAGGTCAAATGAATTTAATTTTAATGGTACATCTATTTCCTAAGTTAAATTAAAATATTTAACTTAGTGGCATAAAGTATAATGTGACTTTATATTATAAGTGATCATATAATATAAAATACAAAGTCATATTTTATGAAGTGGAAGGAAGTAAAGTGAAATAACAAAATATTATTATAATCCTCAAAAGTGGCGTTGGGTTTGGGAGAAGAAACAAAAAGGCAAAATGAAAGCTCATTTAGATTCATTCACTATTGCTTATTTTACTAAGTCTGAGTTTGGTTATTGGAGAACAGGAGTTCGTACCAGCAGCTTTGGAGACGGAAACCTCCATGGTTGAAGAGCATCTGTGGAGTTGAAAGACACTCCCAAGGTCTATTGAGTGGCTTCACTTGCAGGGGTCACCATTGAGCTTCAATGCACGAAGTTAGCTTGTCGCGAAGAAGGTTTCATAGTTTTATCTTCTGATTTTTGGCATGGTAATTCGAGGATAATACCAAAGAACACATTGCAAGTCCTAGACAGCATTTTGGAGGACTTTGGTGGTGGATATTTCTGCCTAAACTGATCGTACCAGTCCCAAACAGGGCCATAGCACTTGGAGTTCGATTTGTGTGTTTTTTAGTGGGAGTTATTTGCTGTTATCTTCCTCAAACTCAGGGACTGCATCTGCTGTTACAAAACAGGGTTATCATCAGTGATTTTGATGGGGTTTAGTCACATTTACATCTGCTACACACTCCCAGTCAGGCTGTACTATGCATGAGGAGAGGCGTGGGTCTGTATTGGCTTCCTATAACTATTTTTGGTGCACTTTCAGACCTCCATTTGAGGCGTCCAGGGTCTCTTGTCTATTATTCTTCGATATTTGATGCATATATTGTAAGTTGAGTAACATTTGGTGTGTTCTGAGCATTCACAGTCTGTTGTACCTTCATTTCCAGCATTGTAACATTTGGACAGCGAAATGGGTATGTGAGATATTCCATGTTTGGATAATTTCTTCATATGGGTATTGTTTCTTTATGCATAATAATGCATTTACATCAAATATAAGCATCTGGGTATCTCTACTTGTTATTTTCGAATATATGTATATGCATGTTTTCCATGTCAAAATGCAAAAACCCCAAAACGCACCAGGTATCAACTAAAGCACAGAAAACTGAGAAAAAACAAAAAAAAAATCTCAGATTGGGGTGGGACATTACAACACTCAACAGAATTTCAAACTTCTATGGCAGCCACATCCGATGGAAGACAATGCAACATGAAGAAGGCAAAGAGTAGAGGCATGAAGCATTGACATGAAGGATCCTATGATAAAGTCATGAAGAGAGAGGATACACTTGATTTTCAGTTGGATGCAACTACTAGATCAGCACTTGATATAGAGCATGTAGCAAGGAAGGAAGAAGCACTGGAAGATCTTGAAGACACCACACCAACACGAGGTAAGGTCTGATTTTCTGATTTACAACAGCAGCCCCTTACCTTTTCATGATCATGAGGTAGCAGCCCTAATACATGAGGAAGGTACTAGTATAGAATCTTCCAATAATGACACCCACGATTTGAAGGTTAGACATGAGATACTTGTTGTTAGTCCAAGCCATGAAAGGGCTGATCTGATACAGCAGGGCATAGGAAAGAAAATCCAAAGCATGTGTAATTGGAAGGATGAGCCTCTTATGATGGACAAACATGAGGAGCACTCAGATTTGCTTGGGCATGGGAAGAGTTCTTCAGTTGAGACAGCAACTATTTATGGAGACACCATTTGAAGGTATGAGACAAAGGCAGATTTCACTTTTGTGAACAGCAATCCATTAGCCTCACAATATCATAACATGGCAGCCAGAGAAAGAGAGATTCAATTCCGATTGGAGGCAAGAGAGTTTCAGTTGGAGCCACCTTTTGTATCTACACTTGTCGAAAGACATATGGCGAAGGATGAGGAACTAGAGGACAGCTTGGTAAGGTATGATAACAGGTCTGATTTTCAAATTTGCAATAGCAGTCCTATGTCTTCACATTATTATGTTATGACAGCCAAAAGGATCAGTCTTGAGGCATGTAAATTTCATGGGGAGTCTCACATTGGATCAGCACTTCATGGAGAGCATGCAACAGCGATGAAGGAGATGTTTGAGAAGTGTGAAGGCACTATCAAAAGGTATGACAGGAGTTCTGAATTTGTTTGGATCAGCAGTCTTTCACTTTGGCATAATCATATGATGGCAGCCCCTACACTTGGGAATGAGAGTGGGAAGACTTCTCCTATTGTGGGCACTCCATTGGGAATCAAACATGAAGATTTTATGAATTGTCCAAGACACAAGATGACTGATTTGATATGCCATGACATGAAAGAGGCAAAGAAGATTCATTATTCGGTGGTTAAAATGAAGCAATTAGATTTGCATAGTGCGAGGTATGAAATTTTTGTTTGTTCACTTAGCTTGCTTCATAAAGAGTTGATATCACATCTTGTGGAGAGCCACTTGAAGGCTCACATCATAGTCTTGGATGGCATTATGGAGTGTACACTTGATGGACCAGCCATCGGTGTAGAAGGAGCTATGGGTAATCCAGTTTGGATTGGGCCTTTGATTATTCATGGAATACTTAAGGAGTTTGCTTGTGATAAGTCCCATCATGTTGATGGTTCTTTGGTGGAGTATGAGGCTGCCCTACATAAGGGATTTGAGACTCATGTCATGGAGACACTTGTTTTTGATTGGCATCACCTTGAAGGAATGGAATTTCAGCTAAGCTATGACACGAGGTATGGAGGTATTGTTATAAGGATGCTTGATTTTTAGTTACCATTGCTTGCATTTCAGCTGGGCTATGGATTAGGGTTTGGAAATGAGCATGAAGACATTGGTGTGCCAGCCCTAATTCCTGAGTTACTACTTCGAGCATGGATGAGAGATGGCTGTTCTACATTTTCATACATGGATTTCTTTGGGAGTACTCGGAGGACGGTAGTTGATGGGGTGTTTTGGAGGGGCTTGGACCATCTCTTCATCATTGGAGGATGGCATATGGATGATACTCTATCATCATATGTCATTAGAGGGATTATTTGCATCCACATAGGTCTGATTTTCAGTTGGGAGGTTGCTGCTCTGATCTACATCAGCAACCTAGGAGGAGCTGATATGTATTGTTTTGCACCTATGACGGGAGTTCTGCACATCCATGGGAGGTCTACAGGAGTTGGAGGACAGTTTGATGTTGCTAACACTTTGAGATGCTTCCATCTCTCCATGTTTGCCGGATGTGATGACAGGATGATTTGGGATCCGAGTGGTGGCATGTCTAATACATCACTTCATTGGGATTTTGATGAGTTGCTTCATAACTCATGGAGCATTGATGATTTTATCATGGTGGAGCAACGGAGGCTTGGAGACTTGTGGTTGTGTTTCAGAGTTCATACTCTTCATCACTTGTTGACAGGCATGGCATTCTTCAAGGCTTCAGGTTGGCATAGTGTGTGGTTCTTACCAGACTTAGCACTCATGGAGGATGGAGCCTGGGGGAGTTTTGGAGATTGTTGCACTTGTGGTTGCAGGCATATTTTTAGAATCTGGAGGATGGGGCAAGATGCAGCTCGAGTGTGTATGGCTTCGGCTACAGGAGCTCACTTCACATTGCATTCTTCACATTGTCCTTGGAGGATACAACCACAGGTGGAGATTTTGTACGGCCACTGGGCATGTGGACGGATGGAGATACATGTCATTTGACACTATCTCATAGAATACATACTTGCCATTGCTTGAGGACAAGCAATTCTGAGAAGGGAGGACTGTAATGTCCCCATTTTTGGAATGGTCGACATTGAAGAGCAGAAGGCTTGATTTTCACACTCCGAGGATTTTGGATGATAAATTGAGAGTTGGAGAGGTCTTGGCATATTTTTCTAATGGTATTGGTATGTCCCTTTCATTTAGTACATTCCTCCTTCTATTGGAACGAACGATCTTGAGGAGTTTTGGTTTGGAAATTGTCATGTTATGAAGATAATTGCTTTGGGATGAACTATCTACATATCCTATGCCACCTTGTCAAAGGAGAAAATACAATAGCTTGGAGTGCACTTGATAGTTGGGCGCCCTTAGTGGGACAACTTGTGAAGGGAGAAAAGAAAATAAATGAATAACAAAATAACCCTTACCCTTGGCGCTCAAGGAAGACAACTCAAAGACAAATTTCAAAATCTTTAATTTGGAAATTTTGCGCGCCTAATGTTTCTCTTTGGGTTGGCCATCTTTGAGGGAATAACTAATAAAATGAAAGGAATTAAGCATGGTCGGCCAGCTTGAGAAAAAGAAGCATAATGGGTATATATACAAGGTGGCTTGTGGCATTTCAAATCATCATTGAGCATTCATTCATTCATTGGGAGTTTATCTCTTAGCATAAGGATCTTGAGACAAAAAACTTAAGTTCCTAGGAGTTGGACGAAAACCTAGCTCAACCATTAGAGGATTACGTGACGGGGATCTGCTTGTGTTTCATTGCTATTTGGAGGAAAAGAAGAGCAGATTTATATATCAGATTTGAGGATCATCTTGAAGGCTTCTCTTTGGCGTGGCTTGGTGCATATTGACTAGGGTTTACCCTAGGTTTGGAGCGCTACATCTTGGAGGAGGAGCGACTTCACTTGGAGGCAACTTAGGTGATATAATTGTTGATTAGGGTTTGGAGTTACAGCAGAGTTGCAGACCTAATTCGCCCTTCTTGGAGGATTTCTCTTTGGTCGTTGAGATATCATTTGCATAGGGTTTTTGCCCTACTTGTGGAGCGCCATCATTGGTGGAGTCTTTTTGGTGGTTTGTTGGCTTCTTTGGCATCATTGCCATCACTTTCCAAAGCAGAAAACCCTAGCAGACTTGAGCACATCATTTGGAGCAGACTTCTTGGTATTTGAAAATTCCTTGTTCTAGGGTCTCAAGCCCTAAATCTGAGCACCACACTTTGGAGGTCATTTGTTATCATTCGGAGGTCATTTTGCTCATGTTTTGGTATGTAAAACCTTAGGGTTTATATCTGATTTGTAGCTGGGCATGTTTGGCTTGTTTGCCCATAACATTTGATGTATTTGAAGACTTCATAAAATCTGATTTAGAGCAGCAGACTTCTAATTTACATTTTCAGTTATTGTGGTTGTGGATTGAAGTGGTTTCATTGTGTATTTCATTGTGGAATTCGAGTATATGATTGACAATCATGTTGGCAATGTTTATATGATGATTTGGCATGTTTTATGAGCTGTTATAAGTGCTTGTTTAAGTCTGATTTGAAAAGCAGAAGTTCAGAAAATTAGGGTTTAAGCAGAAAATCAGAAATCAAAAATTAGGAAAGCCCGGAAATCCAAACTTGAAGAAAATATCCCCATTTGGTATATTACATACCACACATGCAACCACCGAGCACTAACATGCCACCATTAGAAGTAGAACTGACATGCAAGTGTTGATCACTAACATGCAACCTGAAAATGAAATCTCACTGTTGCAACATGTAATGTCCCCATTTCCAGGTACTCTTACAGCGCAGTCGGAGCTGATTTTCTAGGTTTGTCACAGCCTGATCAGAGGAGTATTTCAATGTCACCAGTGTGCTCAAGTGTGCCAGTGGAGCCGTATAACACTTTTCGGAGGGATTTCGGACAACTTATTTGTACTTACTATTTATAGTAAGTGCTTGCATGGCGACAAAATTTATGGGTTTTTCTGGGTTTGTTCTCTTTGGTCCTCAGAGAACACTGCTATTTATAGTAAGTGTTAGTCTGGACACTGTTTTGATGACATGGCAGTTCGGCCGTCTAGGGGCCTTTCCAGGTGTTGCACTAAGCTCAATAATGTCAGGAGTCCGTGATGACGCTTTCCAAAGCGTTTATGGACCCTTTGCCCATATTTACTAAAAATAGTAAGTCACAGGTTGGACACCGACTTGGTCAGTTGGCAGTATTTCTATGTCGGGAATGTCGATTGAATGCGTTGATGGCAATGACTTGGCAATTGATATAGTTCGGGACGTTTATTTAAATAACGTTAAATATTAAAGTTAAATTAAATATTTAACTTTATCGTTATTTAAATATTATAAAATGACTTTATATTGTATTGGGAACTTAATGAAAATTAAAGTTAATAAAGTCACTATTTTTATGAGTTGAGCACCCAAGGCAAAAAGGGAAAAATGTTATTAAATTATTAAAATCCCAAAAAGGGGCGTCGGGAAAAGAGAGAGGAATAAAAAGGTGAAGTTGAAGTCATTTCCACTCATTCATTCACTATTGTAAAAAAATTATCTAAGTCTGAGCTTTGTTCGTGAGAGCAAGGGTTTCAAACCAGCTACATTGGAGATGAAAACCTCCATTGTTGAGAACATCTGTGGGGTTGAAAGACACTCCCAGGGTGTTATTGGAGTGGCTTCACTCCAAGGGTCACCATTGAGCTTCATTGCACGAAGTCAGTTTGTCGCAAAGGTGATATTATTGACATATCTTCACATTTTTGCATCTATAATTCTTGGGACAGATCGAGGATCATTTTGCAGGTTATGGCAATGATTTTGGAGGAGTTTTGAAGTACTTTTTACTCCCTTGTCTAGTCGTACCAAACCATACCAGGCCATACAGCATAAGGGAAAAATACAGTCAGTTTGGCATGGTTTTGGCGTGCATTTCCTTGCTAGTTTGGCGTGAGATATCTGCAGGTCTATGTTACCTTTTCTGGCAGAGATTTCGAGCATTTTGAAAGAGTTTGTTTGCTGCCATGACACCCAACAGGGCTGTACCAAGCTGAGTTGAGGATGCAGGGTTTTTTGACCTTCAAAAGACTTTGTTTAGTGTGATTTCAAAGCTTCCATTGTGGCATCCAAGCCTTATATCTGTTGTACATTGCATTTGGAGAAGTAAACTGAGTTAGATATTATTTGTATGTATTTTGAAGACTCCAAAACTGCTGTTACAGTCTTCCACAGCCTCGTAATAGTTGGACAGCGAAATGGGTATGTGAGTTACACCATGTTCTTGCTATTTCTTCATATGGGTAATTGATTTTATTGATGTTTGATACATTTCCCACATAAATAAGCATCTAGGTATCTCTATATCTTGTTGTTTTCGAATATATGTATTTGGATGTGTGTTATGTCAAATGCAAAAAACCCAAAATGCACCAGGTGACAACTAAACCACAGAAAACATAAGGGGGTGGGATATTACAGTGGTATCAGAGCTGGTTTTCCTGCCAGCCTGTTGGAGTTATGACATTTGCTATAGTTCTTCAGTTGCATGTCTGAGTTTTAGTAGTGTTTATCAGATTCAGTGGTTCATATCTCTTTGCATGTTGATGACCAGCACCTGCATGTCGATTTCCGTGACTCTTTTTGATAGTTGTTAAAAGCAAAGCTGAAAAGATGTCTACAAACAAATCTATATTTGAGTCGATGCAAGAACTGTTTAATCTGATGAAGGACCCAGACATTAAAAAGACATACTCAAGGATTGTTGCAAAACCTAAACAAATGGATTCTTTTGTTGAAGAGAAGAATGTTCTAAAATCAGAAGATTATTTGGTTGCCTTTGCAGTTTCCCCACCAGAAGAGCATGAGAACATGAATGGTCAAGATAGAAACTCAGAAGTTACCCTTGAAGAAGGATTAGAGCAGGAAGAAGAAGCTCTTGATTGTGACTTGCAGCCTATAGGTGATCGTGGGGAAGACAAAAATCAGTCATCTATCGCAGCCACATCCGAGGAAAATCTTCGTTTGAGAGTGCAATTTTCAATCATGGGACAGATGTTGTAGCAAGTGATGAGATTGGGTTTCAATGTGATACACCTCATGGGTCAGCACTTAATGATCGAATTGTCTATCCAACCCTCTGGATGCACATTTGATCGTATTTATTAATTAATTGAAATTCACAATACAACAGTATTGTGAATTTCAATTAATTAATAAATACGATCAAATGTGCATCCAGAGGGTTGGATAGACGTTGCCCCTAATGATGGGCATATTGTGAGCAATTATGTTGAAGCCTTCAAATCAACTGATGATGACGATTCAACATTCAATTTCAAAGATGTTGACACAGTTTGTAATGTGCCGCACCTGTTGGTTCTTTTTAAAATCTTTTAGTGTTATTTTTTTTTAAGTTTTTGTGTGTTCTTTCAAACTAGAGAGAAGATGCAAAAGGGGTTTCAGTTTTCCTGCAGATGTGTGTTGTCGGAGCATACAATAGATAGCATATAATGCAAACCCAGAAAAGATACAACAGATATTAAGAAAATAACAGAAACCCAGATCATAAATAGGCCAAATATGAATTACTATGACATACCCATGTTCAGATTTGCAACTTGGTACATATGCTGGGACTGGACCAACAAGTGGGTATCACATAAATCACTCCAAATCTCCCATGAACATGAAATGTTTTGCATACAAGTAATAACAGCGACAAAAGAGGCCCTAGACACCTCAATATGAGAGATAGGATGGTTGCAACTGAAGTAGAATGGGCCTCTACAAGACCCACGTCCTCAAGTCATGAAGTACGGCCTCCAAGGAGTAGAGTTCTCACTGCAAACTGAAAGTACAGGTCTGCAATAACTCAAAATCTCTGCACTAATGTTCTACCACCAACGCCTAAGGAAGAGTCCCTAAATAGCCCCAAAAACCAGTCAAAACAGCCACCAAAGGGTACGGCAAGTTGCTAAGGGGTACGGCAAGCAAATGCCACCATGAACAACTCCAAACCCTCAATAAATCTGCTCTAATCAGCTAATGGTTCAGTCCTCAAAACTGCATAAAGGAGACTTCTCAAATCGGCAAGTGATATGATCAATAAACCCTCGAAATCTCATCCCACAAACTCCATTTTAGCACAGCTGTGAACACTGAGTGTATCCACCTCTAATGGCACCTTTGGGTGATCTTGCACACCTGTAGAATGCCGTTATTCAGGGAGGTTTTCGTCTCCAAGAGCCTCTGGTTCGAATCCTCAAACCCTGACAATCCAAAAACTTAGCAGAGCCAAGTATAAGAGAATATCATAAAACATAGCATATCAAATGAACTCCTTTTTCCTCCTTTTATTTCCTCAAGTTGGGCGTTGGGTTGTAGAGGGAATATTTAATTGTTTTATTTCACTTTTTCCCCCCCTTGGGATGGGCACCCAAGTCTCCTAAAGTGACCCTTTTAATATTTCATTTTATTAGTCACTTGACTTAACATTTATAAAGTCCCACTAAAAAACATAACATATATCTTCGAACTTTAAAATAAATGTCAAGACAATGTTGGAATGCCAAGAGCTTTAGCTCGACGGAAAGGTTCCGACGAGACGAATCTACTCCAACTCTGAAACTCCCAATCTGGCACCGAACCCGAACTTACTAAAAATAGTAAGTATGCCACAAGGCACCCAAACTGCCACTGACAATTGCCAACTGGATCCAAACCACATCTACACCTTCGAATTGCCCATCCAAGGCCAAGAACTCCATGGTTCCCTCACCAAACTGTTAGTCTACGGGAACCCAATGATAGACTAACTCTGTAGCTAGAAAGGGGACATTACAGTCTGCCCTCCCTAAGATTGCTTGCCTCAAGCAATCTCAGATCAGGATGCTCCAATATCTGTTCATTTTCCCAAGTAGCATCCTCCACTGACATGTTTTTCCATTTCACAAGGTATTCTCTGATAGTCCTCCTCAGAGTGCGTTCCCTGGTATCAATTATAGCCTCGGGTACCAAAATCAATTTCCCCTCTTCATCAAGAGGAGGTAACTCTGCTGCTGGTGTCACATTATGTCCCAAAGCCTTCTTAAGGCATGACACATGAAATACATTGTGTACCCTGCTACCATCTGGTAATTCTAACTCATAAGCCACCTCTCCAATTTTCTTGGAGATCCTGAAAGGTCCATAGTAACGTGGCTTAAGCTTTTCTGCTCCACTCTTCTTGAGAGTTAACTATTTGTAGGGCTGCAGCATCAAGTATACCATGTCACCTATCTCAAATGATCGCTCAGTCCTCTGCTAATCTGCATACTGCTTCTGCTAATTCTGAGCCTTCTGTATGTTCTCCTTCAAAGACCTCATGATATCCTGACTCTCCTGAAGTAGGTCTTTGGCCTTAGGCACTCTGTTATCACCAAACAGTAAATCAACAAAGCTCGGTGCCTCATACCCATATAACGCCATGAAAGGTGACATCTGGATAGACATGTGATAAGTGGAATTATAGCAATACTCGCCCATGTGAAGCCACTTAATCCATGCCCTTTGCTGCCCTGCTACATAATTTCTGAGGTATCCTTCCACCCATTTATTGACAATCTCTGTCTGGCCATCTGTCTGTGGGTGGTAGCTCGTGCTGGGGGTGAGCTGTGTCCCTGTCAACCTGAAGAGCTCCTGCCAAAAATTACTAAGGAATATGCTGTCCCTATCACTGACAATAATTCGTGGCAACCCGTGAAGACGGAATACCTCTCTAAAAAACAACTCTGCAACCTGAGCTGCAGTGTAGGTGGTAGGAATGGCAAAGAAGTGCGCATACTTCGTCAATCTGTCCACTACCACATAAATACAATCCCTACCTTGGACTTTAGGTAAGCCTATGATAAAATCTATGGAAATGCTATCCCACTTCCTCTCAGGAATGGGCAGGGACTACAATAAACCACCTGGGAAAGAGTGCTCCTGTTTATTCTGCTGGCATATCGGACACTCTCTCACATACTGCATAACTTCTGTTTTGAGGCCCTTCCATGTGAACCTCTCTCTGACCTACCTGTATGTTTTGAAGTACCCCAGATGTCCTGCCATAGGCAAGTCATGGAATACCCTCAAAACCGTCTGCTTCATCTCTGATCCTGGCATTAAGAAGATCCTATCCTTGTAAATGATTAAATCATTTACCACTGTGTATCTGTTGTCCTTGATAGTGCCATCTATAATCCCAGTAGCCCATTTGTCCTTAGCATATTCTGCAGCTATCAACTCTCTCCAATCATCTAAAATAGCACCTAGTGCACACAAATGGGGTCCCCTGGACAAGGCGTCAGCAACTATGTTTTCTTGCCCTTGACATAAACAATGTCAAAGTCGTAGGCCTGAAGCTTGCTAACCCACTTTTGCTGCCTCTCGTTCAGGTCTTTCTACCCAAGGAAATGCTTTAGACTGTTGTGATCTATTTTCACCACAAACTTGCTCCCCACTAGATAGTGTCTGAATTTAGCCAACGCATGCATGATGGCTAACATCTCCTTGTCATGTATACTGTAACTCCACTCTACACCCCTCAACTTCCTGCTCTCAAATGTGATCGAGTGTTTGTCCTGCATGATTACTGCACCAATGCCTTCCCCTAAGGCATCACACTGTAGCTCTAAGGGTTTGTTGAAATCTGGAATAGCTAACACAAAACATGTACTCATAATCTCCTTGAACCTATCAAAACACTCCTGTGCACTACCTGACCAACCGAAAGCATCCTTTCGAGTCAAATTTGTGAGGGGGGCAGTTGACTATGAAAACCCTTTCACGAAACTGCAGTAATACCCACAAAGACCAAGGAATCCCTTAAGATGAGAGAAATTCTTTGGCGGTGGCCAGTCAACAATTGCCCGAATCTTCTCCGGGTCTACCTTCACACTACCAGCACTGATGATATGACCCAAGTATAACAACTCGGTCATCCCAAACTCTCACTTTGACATTTTTGCATATAATGACTCCCACTCTAAAATGCTCAAGACAATGTCAATGTGTTTCAGATGCTCCTCCCAAGTCCTACTGTAAATCAGTATGTCATCAAAAAATATCAGCACGAATCTCCTAAACTGCTCTCTAAACACCTTGTTCATACAAGATTGGAAGGTGGTTGGTGCATTGGTCAAATTGAATGGCATGACCAAGAAATCAAAGTGCCCATAATGGCACCTAAAAGCTATCTTCTCCACATCCTCATCCCTGACCCGAATCTGGTGATATTCAGATCTCACATCTATCTTGGAGAAGTAACAGGCCCCGTGCAACTCGTCTATCAGCTCATCAATGCGGGGTATAGGGTACCTGTTTTTAATGGTCTTCTTGTTTAACTCTCTGTAGTCAATGCACATTCTGAGAGTCCCATCTTTTTTCTTCATCAAGACCACTGATGATGCGAATGGGCTTTTACTTGGCCTTATGTGCCCCATCTCTAGAGGCTCTTTGATAGCCTTCTCGATCTCATCCTTATATCTCTTCGGGTGCCTGTATGGTGTAGTAATCACTGGCTTAGCACCCTCCTCCAACTCAATAACGTGCTCCATACCCCGATCAGGGGGTTTACCTGGTGGTATGTCACTAAACACTTGGTGTGTTTAGTTAAGAGAGCCTATATGTCAGGTGGATACTCACGCTTCTATTGTTCTGATACTGCAGGTATCACCATCACCTCTGCTGCCCACTGCACCTGATCATGTCGAATCAATCTCTCCATCCTCTTGAGTGAAACCACTCTCAATCCACCATCTGAAATGTCCCTGAGCACATGTCGTACTATGTTCACCTCAAACTTCATCTCCATAGTCCTCAAGTTGAGTGTGAACTCTCCAATGTCATGCAACCATTGCATGCCTAACACCACATCCATCTCACCCATGCTAACAACATAGAAATCTGACTGGCATGTATAATTGTTCAACAATATGGTGAGATTAGGTATCCTCCTTGTACAGGTGAGTACAAATCCATCAGCTACCCTCACCTTAAATCCTTCAAACTCTTCAGCCTTCAACCCTCTCTTGGCAACCAAGCCCTCATCTATGAAATTATGAGTAGTGTTGATGTGTTTTTATGCACATGCAAACTCAGAATAAAATACTAAGTATTCTATCCTCTCTTGATCAAAGACTCCCCAAATGCTAAACTTTGTGATCAAATGGGAGACTCCAAGGTTCATGATATGTCAAGTCTTGACTTGCAATGGATAGACTCAGTAGTTGATGTGATTTGTTGAAAACTCACAAAGGGACTTACACTAAATTGACTCCTTACTCCAATCAAATGTGTTATTTTCCTTGTTTGTGAAATGGAACTTACTGTAACCGGCTATGAAAGAAAATGCAAAAGGACAAGGGTTTAGAAAACTATTCTAAGGACAATGATATAATGAAATATGCCAAGATAGATAAACTCCTCGTAAAACCAAACTCCGCTTTGCCATGAGAACCAACAACTACACGAAGTCGGTGCAATCTTCTAAGGAAACTCAAGGATTTTCATGTTGCAAATCTCCATCCAAACACCCACTGCTGGCGCAGCTTGAACAAGCATCTACAACTGAACTAAAACAAATGTGGTTCAAGCCAACTTTGCAAAATGGCTTATCAGCGACAAATCATAAAAAGTATGAACCATTTAAGGAATTCATCAATATCTTTGCATTAACTCGTTACATCAATGAACTTCTAATCTAATTCTACTCTACTTGGAAACATCTATCCATCATATTCGAGAATTAGAAACCATGCCAATAGTCTGCAATCACACAAAATCACCATGCGAGCCAACAATGAGCTTGTATTGATTTTGGAAATGTATTTTTACAACTATTTCATGTCTCTTCAATGACGTCGTAGAGTCTCCTCTACTCTACTCCTATTCTAGCAGCATCTACTCCTACTACTTGATACCTGTTCTCCCTCCTATACAAATGAGAGAAATGGGCCCTTTTATAGACCTCAAAATTACATGAATGGCTAGGACTGATTTGAGAATCAATGGCCAAGATTGAGACAACAAGGCAGTTTGTTACAAAAATTACTATATTTAGAATCATTGAATGCAAACGGATGATGTGGCAGATTGTGATTGGATCAATGTTGTGCATGTGCCACCTCAGCATCAAACAAACAGGTTTGATTTTCTGTGTTCATATTGCTCGAAATGTTCTCCCAAATTTTATCATTTTTTTTTTTAGTCTTCGAACTTGGATTTTCACCTCTGGAACTTGGCTTCTTCGAACTTGTGACTTGGGAATTGTCAAATTTATTCTTGTTGTCTTGATGCAATTTTACTTTGGAATGTAATTCATGGATTGCTTGATGAACTTGCTCATTTCTCTTGTTCTTGTGCAAATGATGATCTTGATGTATGACTTTTGGCGTTGGATTTTGATCATCTGGAACGGGTCTCTTTCATGCAATGACGATGTCCACCTTCCTCAAGCAACGCTCCTCCATCCTTTGAACTTTCCCATGTGCCGGCTCTTGGCATTCTTCTTCTTCATTCATCGCTCACCTTGTCCTTTCACAAAGAAAGTTATTAATATGGAATTCGCAAAACCTAGCCCGACTTTTCAACAAACTTTGCTCTTAACTTGCCATTTTCACATTATGATCTTCTCATTAAAATAAATAAATGCTCCTCAAACACCTCCTTAAATCATTGTTCCGGATATCTTGCCTCCTCTGTGAATATTTGCAAGTTTAAACCATGTTGAATGCTCTCATACTTAGGCGACGTTATATATTGGAGTGATGCTATTAAAATTAGAAAACGCATTATCACTCCCCAGTAAAAATAGCCTCCCCACTCAGCATCGTGAATTCAATCCTGCAGCGAGCCATCAACGTACCCAAGCGATGCTCCTCATCCGCCTTATTTGAAATCATAACCGCCAAGAGAGAAATGAGGGGTCGTCGTATTCTTTGGTGGTCAATCTCTATTTTGCATACTTGTTATCGATCAGCATCACCTGGCGGACCCTCCACTTCGACGTGCATAACATACAAATTGCAATAGATTACCAAAAGTCCATCACATCTATGTGCTATGAGTACATGCCTTGTAAATAAATCATGGGAGTCCGCCTAAGCGGATATTTCAACCGCCAAGGCATAAAACAAACAATGCTATTGGGTTAACAAAGTCCGCTTGGACGGACTTGAGCGGACAATATGTAGTGATGTGTCATGTTCGAACTTATCCCTATGCATTGAAAATGTCCGCCCAAGCGGACTCTAGACACGATCACGCATAACCAAAAGTTCAAACCAATCTATCTTGCTACGCTCACTGCTGCTCTTCCGACGAACCCAGACACACTTGCACAATCCGTCGGTTTCATAGGACACAAAATGACCATTGAGAAGAGCATGAGCGGACTCCTGAGGCCATCGCGCATAAACATGAAAACATCTTGCAAAGGGAAGACAAAAGTCTGCTTTAGATGGATATGGCAATATTATGAGCAACGCAGACACTGAACAGTGAAAGCGAACCTTTTGAAACAATGTTTCAATGCAACGGTATATACATTGGCTTCCACAGCTCCAACAAAACAACCTCAAACTTCTGGTCTTGGATGACTTCAAACTTAGGTAAGTACTCCATTTAGCACTTGTAATGATCGGCCACTTTAAAGCATTTAACGGTTTCAATCACAACCATCATTTGCCAACTCTTCATATGTGCAGGGAACTCCAATGGACGCACAGCCAAAAGCTCAAAACGCGAGGGTCACTGTTACCAACGGGGCGATGTTGCGATTTGGTCACAACAAGTAGCACCTGTGTCAAGTAATGTAATCACTCTCCGTCCACCAAGTACTCCTCATCCGGAATGATCCCTCTCTGAATGCTAGAGAGATGTGTTGTAGGTGGGGCTGTCTCCTTATCTGATGCTTCATATGCAACATCAGCCACTGAATCATTATCTTTTGATTGCTGCTCTGAATGTGTCTCTGATTATACGGACTCATCTGCTAAGAAGTATTCCAATTGTTTAGCATTCCCTTGGGCAGCACACTTGTGCTTAGGATACCAAGGCTCTCGGCAGTGAAGACAGAGTTTCTTCCTCCTAAGGTCGTTCAACTAGTCACTATCTAACTTGGAAGAACTCTTATGCTGTTGTCCTGAATCTCTCTAGAAGTGTCTTTTGTCCTTCTCCTTATCTCTTCTATGATGAAAACCCCTGGACTGAAACTTATTTCTCCAAACAAAAGACTCCATATCACGGGCCTTTTTCATGGCCTTCTGTAATGATGAAGGTTCTAAACCCTTAATCCAACCTCGGAGAGGATCTGCTAAACCATCAATGAAGAGCATGATCAATCTACGCTCTGAAATGTCTGAGACCATCACTGCAAGGTCCTGGAACTCCGATATGTAAGAATCTACAGAGCCCACCTGTTTCAATTGAGCCAACTCTTTGAATTGCATTTCAGGATCCTTCTTATCAAATCTGTCTATGAGTTTGGCTGTGAACTCCACATAGGAAGTAATCTGCTCATGTCGCAGAGTGACCTTGTCGTTGCTCCACCACTTATGCGCACTGTCCTCCAAATGTAAAGCGGCATAAGTTATAGCATCTTCTTCTAGCATGGGGCTAATCTGCAAGTAACTATCCAATTTCTGGACCCATGCTCTCGCTGTGGTCTTACCGGAACCATCAAAATAAGGTAGAGTCATCTTGCTAACCTTCTTCTATAGTTCCTGATTTTGTGGTCTGTTTCCCCTGCGGGGTCTATTTCTCATCCTGATGTCAAAGTATTCGCCAAATGTCATTTCAGCCCTAAACTCCGCACTGGATGCTCTCCAATCCCTCAGGATCTCGTCCTAGAACTCAAGCTGTGTGGTGTCCTGTTCAAGAACATTGTTCCTGGGTGCAAATGTAGGAATACTAGGCCTATCCCCGGCTGTTAGCTGGGTAGCTCTCCTATTTGTGACTGATGCTTCACCTTCATCCTCTCTATCTCTATGTCGATCTGCATTGTGCCTGTCCCCATTGTTCCTGTCACCCATACGCCTATCACCACCATTATTTGCTCTGTTTCTTTCCCCAAAATTGTCCATGTTTCCTCCATTATTATTATTGTTCCTGTTATTTCTATTTTTTGGAGGTACCAACTGGCCAAGGCTACGGTTCAACTCTGCCTGTGACTCTCTGAAAGTCTCGTCTATCTGCAAGAGTCCTCTCTCTATATTTTGTTGTCCCCTCGCCAATAAGTTTAGAATATCCCGCAAGCTGGGTTCCTCAAAATCTCGATAACCCATCTCTTCAACCTGTGCTGAAACCACACCTAAAAAGGGATCTGTTCTCGATACTTCAATAGCTTCCTCGTTGTAAATGACCACTGGTTGTTCCTCTGCGGCTACTACCTCTGTATTAGTATCAAAGGGATATGTCTATGGAACCTGTAAATCGGGCCTTGACCTGTTCCTTCTGAGATAATACCTACTAGTACCCGGCTGCATGTCTCATGTTTTCTTCTGCATGTCTGAATCTGACCTCACAGGATGGCAGGAAGAGCTGTGCTCTGATACCACTGTAATGTGCCGCACCTGTTGGTTCTTTTTAAAATCTTTTAGTGTTATTTTTTTTTTAAGGTTTTGGGTGTTCTTTAAGACTAGAGAGAAGATGTAAACGGGGTTTCAGTTTTCCTGCAAATGTGTGTTGCCGCAGGATACAATAGATAGCATATAATGCAAACCCAGAAAAGATACAACAGATATTAAGAAAATAACAAATACCCAGATCATAAATAGGCCAAATATGAATTACTATGACATACCCATGTTCAAGTTTGCAACTTGGTACATATGCTGGGACTGGACCAACAAGTGGGTATCACATAAATACTCCAAATCTCCCATGAACATGAAATGTTTTGCATACAAGTAATAACAGTGACAAAAGAGGCCCTAGACGCCTCAATATGTGAGATAGGATGGTTGCAATTGAAGTAGAATGAGCCTCTACAAGACCCACGTCCTCAAGTCATGAAGTACGGCCTCCAAACGGTGGAGTTCTCACTGCAAACTGAAAGTACAAGTCTACAATAACTCAGAAAATCTCTACACTGATGTTCTACCTCCAACACCTAAGGAAGAGTCCCTAAACAACCTCAAAAACCAGTCAAAACAGCCACCAAAGGGTACGGCGAGCTGCTAAGGGGTACGGCAAGCAAATGCCACCATGAATAGCTCCAAACCCTCAATAAATCTGCTCTAATCAGCTAATGGTTCAGTCCTCAAAACTGCATAAACGAGACTTCTCAAATCTGCAAGTGATATGATCAATAAACCCTCGAAATCTCATCCCACGAACTCCATTTTAGCACAGTTGTGAACACTGAGTGTATCCACCTCTAATGGCACCTTTGGGTGATCTTGCACACCTATAGAATGACGTTACTCAAGGAGGTTTTCGTCTCCAAGAGCCTATGGTTCGAATCCTCAAACCCTCACAATCCAAAACCCTAGCAGAGCCAAGTATAAGAGAATATCATAAAACATAGCATATCAAATGAACTCCTTTTTCCTCCTTTTATTTCCCTCAAGTTGAGCGTTAGGTTTTAGAGGGAATATTTAATTGTTTTATTTCACTTTTTCCCCCCCTTGGGATGGGCGCCTAAAGTGACCCTTTTAATATTTCATTTTATTAGTCACTTGACTTAACATTTATAAAGTCCCAGTAAATAAACATAACATATATCTTCAGACTTTAAAATAAATCTCAAGACGATGTCGGAATGCCAAGAGCTTTAGCTTGCCGGAAAGGTCTCGACGAGACAAATCTACTCCAAGTCTAAAACTCTCAATCCGGCACCGAACCCAAACTTACTAAAAATAGTAAGTATGCCACAAGGCACCCAAACTGCCACTGACAACTGCCAACTGGATCCAAACCACATCTACACCTCCCAATTGCCCATCCAAGGCCAAGAACTCCATGGTTCCCTCACCAAACTGTCAGTCTACAGAAACCCAATGATAGACTAAATATGTAGCTGGAAAGGGGACATTACACGGTGTTTGGTTTGAAACCCAAATTAAACCTGTGCAGGGGAGTGACAATCATGATGCCCGTACTTGGGAGTTGGAGGAAGATTTGTTCACAAAGGGTGCCAATCATGAGGAATACAGTGATCATTTTTTCCCTGAATAGAGCAAACAATATTTTAGCACGTGGGATTTGGGTGTGATGGTCCCTACATTTGACGTGAATCCTGCTTGGGTTGATCTACTTTTGACCATACTGCAGTTCCTACATCATCTACACAGTTGAGCATGAGGTACGACATTGGTGGCATTGGCGGTATGGTTATGAACGTTGATAAATCTGATTTTGTATTGCATGATGCTGATTTCAAATCAGAAATTTTGGATGAGGTGGATTGGTCTCAGGAGTCCTATCATTTGATAGGACAATTGAAGGTGAATAATAGTCTGATTGTGGCAGCCCTAACTCACTTTGATGATATTCATAAGATGATGGCAGATTTGTGTTGGAAGGCACTAAGGGAACATGAAGATTTTGAAGGAGGTATATCTCTTGATGACTTGCACGAACTCAAGAAGACTTTGGAGGGAGTGAAGACAAACTACCTACACTTGCTGATAGAGATCATCTCCTCACACTTCGTGAGATATACTCAGATGCTTTGAAAGGAAAAGAAGATGAGACAGGCAAGCTCACCCTTGAGCTTTGTCATGTCCCCATAATAATATAATTATATATAATATATAATAATAATATAAATATATAATATTATATTATAATATAATATATATTATTAAATACAATATATAATATATTATATGAATATAAATTATATAATATACAAATATATTATATAATAATAAATATAAATAGAAATATTAATAGTATGAATATAATATTAAATTAAATATTATAATATCATATTATAAATATATATAAAACTAATAGTAACTAATACTTGGCAGCGATTTGTACAAGACAAATCGTATGATATAAAGCAGCGATTTAAGAGCTGCGATTACAATGAAATCATTTTCATTTAAAAGAAAGACAACGATGGATAAATAGGCAGCATTTATGAAGACAAAGGTCTTTTAATGAAGTCAAAAACCTTGTCTTACAATTAATAATAATCAGCGATCAATGTGAAGGGTTATCTCATTTGGAAAGAGACAACCATTCACCATAGACACCTCTCTTGAGAGGCTATTAAGTAAGGAAGGGAAATTGAGAGTAAAAGGATAGAGGGACACTCAGAGTAGAGCAGTAAGGAAGAAGAATAAATATATTCTGGTTTAGAAGAAGAATAAATATATTCTGATTTAAGAAGAAGATATTTCTGAGTTTAAGGATATATATACTCTGAGTGAAATATATATTGTCTGATATATTCATCAAGAGGAAAACATAATACAGATCTGCTATGGAGATATATAATAGAGACATCAAATGGGAATATGAAGCAATCAATAAAAGAACAGAAATAAGAATATATATTTTCTAAGAAAGACAAGTAGAATTTAAATATATAACATTTGAGTTGAATATATGTTTCACATATATATATAACAACAGCAAGCAAGAAGTAAGGAAGAATAAGATATTTTTCTGAGTATATATGAATGATATACTTATAAGCATAAAGAAGAGGAATATATATGCAAATCTGCAATCAAGATATAAAAGAGGCATTCAATTGAGGAAGGATTCATTTATCCAATTTTGGGATTAAGTAAGGACAAGGTACTCTCTAAACCTTGTTTGCTTGGAAAATTGATAATTTAGGAAAAAAATTAGTGTTGTCCCAAAAGGGGACATTACAAGTGGTATCAGAGCAGTCATCCTGCCATCCTGTGTATACTTTGTGATTTATGTGTATTAAAAGGTTTACCTTGTAGCTTATGTGTATACGTGTATTCGTGTGACTTATGTATTTAAGTGTATACTTTATGACTTACATGTATCTTTTGTGGCTTGAGCTACTTGCTTGACTACTTGAGCTACTTGGTTACTTGCTTGAGCTACTTGCTTGTCTACTTGAGCTACTTGCCTACTTGCTTGAGCTACTTGCTTGTCTACTTGAGCTACTTGCTTGAGCTGGTTGCTTGCGTTCTTGAGCTACTTGGTTGTCTACTTCAATTTTATTATGTAACTAGATGGCAATGCATGTAACCTACAAATTGGTGTAATCACTTCCATATCCCAAGGCGATCTATTATGAATGGCAAAGGCCACATTAGATCGAAGGCTCCTTATATGAATGGCAAGCGCCACATAAGGTGAAGAAGACCTCATATGAATGGCAAGCGCCACATGAGGCCAAGGCGATCTATTATGAATGGCAAGAGCCACATTAGATCGAAGACTCCTTATATGAATGGCAAGCGCCACATAAGGAGAAGAAGACCTCATATGAATAGCAAGCGCCACATGAGTCGAAGGCGATCTATTATGAATGGCAAGAACCACATTAGATTGAAGGCTCCTTATATGAATGGCAAGCGCCACATAAGGAGAAGAAGACCTCATATGAACGGCAAGCGCCACATGAGGCCAAGGCGATCTATTATGAATGGCAAGAACCACATTAGATCGAAGGCTCCTTATATGAATGGCAAGCACCACATAAGGAGAAGAAGACCTCATATGAATGGCAAGCGCCACATGAGGCCAAGGCGATCTATTATGAATGGCAAGCGCCATATTAGATCGAAGGCTCCTTGGTGCAAGAGCACCTAGAGACTCATGAAGTTTCTTGTTTTGGTTTTATGTTGTCTCATGTGTTTGATGATGTAATAAGGTCTATTGGACCATTTCATGTTCATTTCATATGATTTCATGATGCATGGTCTTGGCATCAATGGTGTAAGTAAACAAGTTTGATTAATGGCCTTCATAGATGTAGAACTAGAAGGAGTCTTGAGTTTTTGTAGCCAATCATGGCATATAGGAAGTATATTAAGGAGTTTGAATACCTTGTCAAAGGTTCATCAATCTTGTAAAAGGAGTTTGAACATCTTGTAAAAGGCTCATTAACCTTGTAAACACAATACAGTTGCAGATAGAGACAAATGGAGCAGTTTGGTGGTTGCAAGGCAGTTTGTGGCCTCCCACCGTCCTCAAACTGCCTCCCATTCAGTTGTCAAGGTCGAGCATATGTTCAAAAAGACCTTGATCATGTTCATTGTGATGTGAAAGAAGTTTGGAGAAGAAATAAACAAGACAAACTCAGTTTTCTACTTATTTTTCTGTGTAATTCGTTGTTCCTGCCCGTGTCCTATTTCTATACGGACGAGCTGCAAAGTCCCATGATGTTGGCATGATAGCAGGGTGAGTGTAGATAGTTTTGCATCTTATTTGAGGTCTTAAAACATTTCTACAGAAAAGATCTCTACATTTTTCTGAGAACGGGTTGTTAAACCCTATTCTAGGGTTTTGACAGAAATCATGTATTTGCACCCCATTCCACTGACTTGAATCCCTCTAGATCAGTGGAATGGATTTGTTTATGCTTGTTTTTGCATGTTGTGAGAAGTTTCAAGGCAGAGAGTTGAGTTTGATGGAGATTGTTTGAAGAAACCTAACAAGACCCATGTGTTAGGTGTCACCAAAGGGAACAGCATAGTAGAATTTTGCTACAGTCAACTGTGGAGTCAAACAAACCCTGAAATCTGTAGTTTTGCCACATATGTGAAGTGTCCAAGTGGTTTAGAAAGTTCTGTGAATCCATTGAAGAGTAGTTGCTTTGTATTTTAGGGCTAATTGGGGCTCTCTCTAGTAGGTCTGTCATGAAGAAAGTGCCACATGTCCTTAAACAAACCATAGCAAGTTTTTGATATGTTGTCAATGCCTAAAAAGGGTATCTGGAACCATGCCTATCTGCCTTTGAAAGTGCCTAGGTTGGGAGAAATCATCTGACAGACCCTAAAACAGGGCTACAAGGAGTTGGGTCAGTTTATGAAGGAAGTGTCATGTATACAGTCATGAGACCCCATTGGATGGTTTGGACAGGTTTTGCTAAGTGTCAAAAAGCCCTCTATATGTCTGTCTCCAAGGGATTGAGTGTTTGATGTCAAATCCCATATGAGTCATAAGTATAGGCCGGTCAAACTCCTTGAAAACTGCCTTGTTTTCCCTTATCCTCTACATCATATTGGTATCAGAGCCACAAAAGGTTCTGCCACTTGATTGTAAGAGAAGTTTTGGTGTATGTCGGCAGAGGAGAGTGAAGGAGAGGCTAGCATCATGCCTCCAAAAGGGATGACCATTGAGGTGGTTAAGAAGTTCCAAGAGATGGAAGAGAAGATTAAGATTGGAGTCAAGGAAGCACTCCAGGCTGAATTGAAGGCATTAAGGAAAGGGAAGAGACTAGAAGAAGATTCTGATGAAGAAGTGGAGACAGGGGAAGATGAAGAAGAACCCCAAAGGCAGGAGGCAGATATACCTGCAGATCAGCAATATTTTCTTGAAGCCATCAAGTCAATTGGCAAAGATTCTTCAGAGGCCCGAATGGAGATCCCAATGTTCAGTGGGAAGATGGATGCTGATGAGGTTATGGAGTGGATTGAGGCATTGAACAATTACTTTGAATACAAGGAGGTACCTGAAAATAAGAGGGTGAAGTTTGCCAAAACGAAATTGAAAGGTGTTGCACTCACAAGGTGGAATTATACCCCAGGTGAAAGGGTGAAGAGTGGAAGATGTATGATCACTTCTTGGAGCAGGATGTTGGAAAGGATCAAATCTCAGTTTCTACCAGCAAATTATGAGGTGCAGATCTACAAGAAGATGCAAAATCTCAAACAGAGGGACATGGATGTGTCCACCTACACTGAAGAGTTTCACAAACTTACTCTCAGATGTGGGCATGTAGAAAATGAGAAGGGAAAAGTTGCAAGGTATATCAATGGCCTGAAATTCAGTATCCAAGATGAGATCAGCATCTTGACCCCTGAGACAGTAGATAAATGTTTTCAAATGGCATTGAGGGCTGAAGAGAAATTGAAGAGGAAAGGTGACAGAAAAATAGAGGTAGAGGGGGCAGAAATTTCAGAGGTAGAGGAAGTTTTGGGGGAAGAAATCAATTTCAAAGAAGCCAAGGTGAGTCTAGTTCCCAAGAGCAAAGTGGAGACTCAGGTTCAAGAGGAGGCTTTAGAGGTAGGAGACCCAATGGAAGGGGTAGATTCGGTGGACCAGGCAAAGGCCCTAGTGTCTTCACAGTGAGATGTTTCAACTGTAACCAAGTAGGGCACACCATGAACAAGTGTCCTAAGAAAGCCTCAAGCTCTCATGGAGGAGAGAGAAGGAACCAGTTGATTCAAGAGGATGATTGCCAAAGTGTCAATTCCCCAATTGGAAGTGCAGCCCCAATCCATGATGGAGAAAGATTGATGATGAGGAGAACCATGTTGAAGGTGCCTCAAACACAAGAACCTCCTCAAAGGAAGACGTTGTTCAAAACCACATGCAAGGCCTATGGTAAGATATGCAAGGTAATTGTTGATTCAGGTTCAACTGAAAATTTGGTTTCTATAGAAATGGTAGACAAGTTGAAATTGAAAAGACTACCTCATGCTAACCCCTATAAAGTGTCATGGTTGAATATAGGGCAACACGTCTTAGTAGATGAACAATCTTGGGTAGAGTTTGAGATAGGGGAGTATAGGGATAAGATATTGTGTGATATAATCCCCATGGATGCTTGTCATTTGCTGTTAGGGCGTTCTTGGCAGTATGATGTGCAGTCCCAACATGATGGGAAGTCAAACTCTTTTATCATAACCAAGAATGGTAGGAAGTATAAGATGGATCCTTTGCCGGATAAGTGTGGATAAAAAAATTGGGTCAAGTGTCATGATAGTAAGTGGGAGAGAGTTTCTTAATACCCTAAAGGAGGAAGGAACCCAAGGGTATGCTCTGATTTTGAGGCCTAAAAACAGTCCTGATTTGCATAGGCATAGTCAGGAAGAAGTCCCCAAGGAGGTGCAGCAGTTGTTGGACAAATACAAGGGTATCATGGTGGAGGAGATGCCTAATGCATTGCCACCTATTAGGGACATAAGCCATCAGATTAACTTCATACCAGGGTCTACATTGCCAAACAAACCAGCCTACAAGATGACTCCATCTCAAAATGAGGAGATTGCCAAGCAAGTGCAAGAGTTGTTCGATAAGGGTTTGGTGAGAAAGAGTCTTAGTCCATGTGCTGTCCCAACAGTCCTAGCCCCTAAAAAGGATGGTAAGTGGAGACTTTGTACGGATTCTAGGGCAATTAATAAGATCACCATAAGATATAGGTTCCCTATGCCTAGGATTGAAGATTTAATGGACTGTTTGGGAGGGGCTCGTTATTTCTCCAAGATTGATCTCAAGAGTGGGTATCATCAAATTAGAATAAGGCAAGGGGATGAATGGAAGACTGCCTTCAAGACAAATGAAGGTCTCTATGAGTGGTTGGTGATGCCATTTGGCCTATCCAATGCCCCAAGTACATTCATGCGCCTCATGAATGAGGTGTTGAAAGACTTCATTGGCAAATTTGTTGTAGTATATCTTGATGACATTCTTGTGTTTAGCAGGACAAAGTAAGGGCATTTGCAGCAATTGGACCTGGTTTTGAAGAAGTTGCATGATGAAAAGTTGATGGTTAACATGGAGAAGAGTGTCTTCATGAAGGAAGAACTAACCTACCTTGGTTTTGTCATCTCCCAAGGCAATTTGAAGATGGATCCAGCAAAGGTGGAGGCTATTTTGTCATGCCCAACTCCCAAGACAGTAGGTGATGTGAGAAGTTTTCATGTATTGGCAACATTCTATAGGAAGTTCATCAAAGGTTTCAGCCACATATGTGCACCCATCCTAGATACCATCAAGGGAGGACAAAAATGTAAGTTTTCTTGGACCAAGGCAGCTGATGAATCATTTGAAATTCTGAAAAAGAAGGTAGCACAGCAACCTATTCTCATTTTGCCTGATTTTAATAAGTTGTTCACGGTGGAATGTGATGCTAGTAACCTTGCTATAGGGGTTGTCTTGAGTCAAGAGGGCAGACCGGTGGCTTTCTTTAGTGAGAAACTCAATGATGTTAAAAGGAAGTATTCTACCTATGACTTGGAATTGTATGCAATGGTACAAGCCTTGAAAAAATGGAGGCAATATCTTTTGCCTAAAGAATTCATTGTTTACACTGACAATCATGCTCTTAGTTTTCTGAATTCACAGAAGAAACTCAGTCACAAGCATATGAAATGGGTTGAACAACTTCAAGCATACACTTTTGCCATCAAGCACAAGAAGGGACAGGCCAATAAAGTGGCAGATGCATTGAGTAGAAGGGTGTGCATGGTTCAAGAAATTCAGTTGCAAAGTGTGGGGATTGATTCCCTGAAGCAAATGTACAAGGATGATGAAGATTTCAAGGAGATATATGAGCTTTGCACTCAATTTTCTGATTCTTATCATACTGATTTCTCTGAGTTTTTGTTGCAGCAGGGGTTGTTGTTCAAAGGGAGCCAATTGTGTGTTCCTAGGTGTTCCATGAGGGAGAACATCATAAAGGAGAAGCATTGTGGCAGTCTAGGTGGCCACTTTGGGCTTGATAAAACACTAGAACAAGTGAAAAGGTTCTACTTTTGGCCAAAGTTGCAATCAGATGTCAAAAAATCTGTTGAAGGTTGCAATATATGCCAAAGGGCTAAGGGAACATCATCAAATGCCAGTTTATATCAACCACTTCCTATTCCTTATAGGCCATGGGAGAGTATTAGCATGGATTTTGTTTTGGGTCTTCCTAGGATTCAAAGAGGTTTTGATAGCATCTTTGTTGTGGTGGATAGGTTTAGTAAGATGGCTCATTTTTTACCGTGTAAATGTACCAATGATGCTTCCCATATTGCTGGATTGTTCTTCAAAGAAATTGTTAGGATACATGGTTTGCCTCTAAACATTGTGACTGACAGGGATCCTAAGTTTGTGGGCCACTTTTGGCGTACTTTGTGGAAGAAGTTGGGCACTCAATTGTGTTTTACTTCTGCCTATCACCCTCAGACTGATGACCAAACTAAGGTGGTGAATAGGTCATTGGGAAATCTTCTTAGATGTCTCACAAAGCAGCATGGAGAGGCATGGGATGTGATCATCCCTCAAGCAGAATTTGCCTATAATAATTCCACCAATAGGAGCACAGGGAGAAGTCCTTTTGAGGTTGTCTATGGGATTCATCCAAGAGGGATTCTTGAACTAAGGGATCTACATGGATTGGAGAGGAGTGCTCAGGGAGAAGACTTTGCATTGGCCATGAAGGACATCCATGATAGAGTGAGAGAGACTCTCCAAAAGAATACAGAAAAGTACAAGGAGAAAGCCAATGAGAGGAAGAGAGATGTGCAGTATAAGGTAGGAGACTTGGTGATGGCTCACTTGAAGAAAGAAAGGCTTCCAAAGGGGCAGCCAACAAAACTCCTCATGAAGAAGATTGGTCCTTGCCAGATTGTGCACAAGTTTGGTCCTAATGCCTATGAGATTGAACTTCCTCAAGGCTTGGCTATATCCCCCATATCAATGTTTCAGACTTATTTCCTTACAAAGGTGACAATATTACAGGTCCAGATGCAGGTCTGACAGCAGAAGGGGATGAAAAGTGGATTAAGGATCTACCACCTAGCCAACCATTGAAGTTGGAGAGCATATTGAACACCAAGGTGATCAAGCAGACTAGAAAGAAGACCTACAAAGGGTACCTTATCAAATGGAGTGGCCTACCTGTTGAAGATGCCACTTGGATGAGTGAAGAAGACATTTTGAAGCATGGTACCACTGTTGTTGATCTGGTTCCTCAAGGGACTTGAGTTTTTTTTCCAACCCCTGGGAGTATGGTGCAGGAGCACCTAGAGACTCATGAAGTTTCTTCTTTTGGTTTTATGTTGTCTCATGTGTTTGATGATGTAATAAGGTCCATTGGACCATTTCATGTTCATTTCATATGATTTCATGATGCATGGTCTTGGCATCAATGGTGTAAGTAAACAAGTTTGATTAATGGCCTTCATAGGTGTAGAACTAGAAGGAGTCTTGAGTTTTTGTAGCCAATCATGGCATATAGGGAGTATATTAAGGAGTTTGAATACCTTGTCAAAGGTTAATCAATCTTGTAAAAGGAGTTTGAACATCTTGTAAAAGGCTCATCAACCTTGTAAACACAATACAGTTGCAAATAGAGACAAATGGAGCAGTTTGGTGGTTGCAGGGCAGTTTGTGGCCTCCCACCATCCTCAAACTACCTCCCATTCAGTTGTCAAGGTCGAACATATGTTCAAAAAGACCTTGATCATGTTCATTGTGATGTGAAAGAAGTTTGGAGAAGAAATAAACAAGACAAACTCAGTTTTCTGCTTATTTTTCTGTGTAATTCGTTGTTCCTGCCTGTGCCCTGTTTCTGTACGGACGAGTTGCAAAGTCCCATGATGTTGGCATGATAGCAGGGTAAGTGTAGATTGTTTTGCATCTTATTGAGGTCTTGAAACATTTCTATAGCAAAGATCTCTGCATTTTTCTGAGAACAAGTTGTTAAACCCTATTCTAGGGTTTTGACAGAAATCATGTATTTGCACCCCATTCCACTGACTTGAGTCCCTCTAGATCAGTGGAATGAATTTGTTTATGCTTGTTTTTGCATGTTGTGAGAAGTTTCAGGGCAGAGAGTTGAGTTTGATGGAGATTGTTTGAAGAAACCTAACAAGACCCATGTGTTAGGTGTCACCAAAGGGAACACCATAGTAGAATTTTGCTACAGTCGACTGTGGAGTCAAACAAATCCTGAAATATGTAGTTTTGCCACATATGTGAAGTGTCCAAGTGGTTTAGAAAGTTCTGTGAATCCATTGAAGAGTAGTTGCTTTGTATTTTAGGGCTAATTGGGGCTCTCTCTAGTAGGTCTGTCATGAAGAAAGTGCCACATGTCCTTAAACAAACCATAGCAAGTTTTTGATATGTTGTCAATGCCTGAAAAGGGTATCTGGAACCATGCCTATCTGCCTTTGAAAGTGCCTAGGTTGGGAGAAATCATCTAACAGACCCTAAAACAGGGCTACAAGGAGTTGGGTCAGTTTATGAAGTGTCATGTATACAGTCATGAGACCCCATTGGATGGTTTGGACAGGTTCTCCTAAGTGTAAAAAAGCCCTCTATATGTCTGTCTCCAAGGGATTGAGTGCTTGATGTCAAATCCCATATGAGTCATAAGTATAGGCATGTCAAACTCCTTGAAAACTGCCTTGTCTTCCCTTGTCCTCTACATCACTCCTTATATGAATGGCAAGCGCCACATAAGGAGGACACCTCATATGAATGGCATGTGCCACATGAGGACTAGGGAGGGATGGTATAGCCACCCTGAGACCTAGGAAGAATGCCTCCATCACACTCTAACTTGCAAGTATTTCTATGGGTTCTATCAAAGGATCAACTTGAAGTATGGATAACTATATGTTGAAATTAAATGTTATTTATGTTATATCATTAATTATGTTATGACGTACTGATTTCATTGTTAATTTATGGATCTTTAATATTGCTAATGTTCCTTTCTAGTAGTTATTCTTGTGTGCAAGTTAATAGATCAGGAATATCCCAACAAGGGGGGACATTATCTCATCATCAACCCCCAGGATCATGCTATACGTTATCTTATCATCAACTTGCTTAAGCAATCAAAGTCTTACTTACAACATCATTAGATTCATCTTTTGGGATTTTCATCAATATTATTTCATTCCAAATCTCCAATCTCGGATTATCAATACTCCCAAAGTTTTCTTTAACATTGAAAAATTCTTCCTTCCTACATTCATTTGATTAACTACATTTCCTCAATCATATTGCTATTCAAAATCAAATCAAATCTTCTTTGATCATGACATCATATAATCAATTACTCCTCAAAGAACATAACTCTTCTCGATTTTGAGGTCAATAACATATAAGACCGAATCTCGTAATCAAAGATCAAGATGCATCTTGGAATCTCAATACTCTCAAATCTTTTTAATCTATGATACTTGCATCCCATCGTTATTCAAACATCAAACAAAAGCTCTTTTCATCACAAATTCTCTTTCATGGAATCACAATCAATTTCTCTTCACTCAAGCGTGTTCATTTTAAATCAAAGCCATGATTTCGTCTCAACACATCGGAAGATAGACGATTAAAGTGCAAGGTGATGAAAGAACTCGTGATTGCTTGAGGACAAGCAATCTTGAGTAGGGAAGGCTGTCATGTCCCCATAATAATATAATTATATATAATATATAATAATAATATTATATTATAATATAAATATAATATAATATATATTATTAAATACAATATATAATATATTATATGATATACAAATATATTATATAATAATAAATAGAAATAGAAATATTAATAGTATGAATATAATATTAAATTAAATATTATAATATCATATTATAAATATATATAAAACTAATAGTAACTAATACTTGGCAGCGATTTAAGAGCTGAGATTACAATGAAATCATTTTCATTTAAAAGAAAGACAACGATGGATAAATAGGCAGCATTTATGAAGACAAAGGTCTTTTAATAAAGTCAAAAACCTTGTCTTACAATTAATAATAATAAGCAGCGATCAATGTGAAGGGTTATCTCATTTGGAAAGAGACAACCATTCACCATAGACGCCTTTCTTGAGAGGCTATTAAGTAAGGAAGGGAGATTGAGAGTAAAAGGATAGAGGGACACTCAGAGTAGAGCAGTAAAGAAGAAGAATAAATATATTCTGATTTAAGAAGAAGATATTTCTGAGTTTAAGGATATATATATTCTGAGTGAAATATATATACTTCTGATATATTCATCAAGAGGAAAACATAATACAGATCTGCTATGGAGATATATAATAGAGACATCAAATGGGAATATGAAGCAATCAATAAAAGAACAGAAATAAGAATATATATTTTCTAAGAAAGACAAGTAGAATTTAAATATATAACATTTGAGTTGAATATATGTTTCACATATATATAACAGCAGCAAGCAAGAAGTAAGGAAGAATAAGATATTTTTCTAAGTATATATGAATGATATAAGCATAAAGAAGAGGAATATATATGCAAATTTGCAATCAAAATATAAAAGAGGCATTCAATTGAGGAAGGATTCATTTATCCAATTTTGGGATGAAGTCGGGACAAGGTACTCTTTAAACCTTGTTTGCTTGGAAAATTGATAATTTAGGAAAAAATTAGTGTTGTCCCAAAAGGGGACATTACAAGCTTAAGGATATGGTGGATACTTTGAGGAGCACTCAAAGGGCCCTTCAAGAATCGGAGGAGCATGAGGATAAGTTTGGTTGGAGGATGACAAAGAGTGGAGACATGGAGGGAGGACATAGAGGATCCCATGATGAAGTCATTAAGATAAAAAAGACCTATACACATGAAGATTTACCTTGCAGCCATGGGACAAAGGCTATGGTACATAACACACTTGATTTTCCATGGGAGACATCCCTTGAACCAGCATTAATTGATGAGCGCTCATCCATGGAAGAAGAAGAGGTAAGGACTGATTTTCTGTGTAACAGAAGTCCCCTACCTTTACAATATCATGACATGGCAGCAAAAGGGATAGAGGTCCGATTTAGATTGGAGGCAAGTGATTCTCAGTTAGAACCACTTTTTGGATCTGCACTTGTAGGAGAACATGGAGCCAAGGAAGAGGACGCAATTGAAGAGCTAGAGGATGGCATGATAAGATGTGACAGCAGGTCTGTTTTTCTGACTCATGACAACAATCCTATTCCTTCATTCATAACAGCCACTTCACATGAAGAGAATGAAGTAGAAGAATCTTCTAAGATTGGCACTTGTGATTTGGATGTGGAGCAATCAGGTTTGAATTATGATTCAGAATTCTTTGCTTGTTCACATCGGCATTTGTTGTCACTTCTTTTGGAGAGCCATTTGAATAGTCGTATCATACACTTGGATGGCATTATGGAGCATACACTTTGTGGATCAGCCACTAGTGTTACGACTAAATATGTAGATGGAGATATGGGTGATGCAGATTTGGTTTGGCCTTTGACCATTCATGGAGCTCTTGAGGAGTTTGCTTGTGATGAGTCTCATCTTGTTGATGACTCTTTGGTAGGGTATGTAGTTACTCTATTTCAGAGTTTTGTGATACATAGCAAGGAGACTTGCATTTGATGGGCATACTTTTAGGTGGCAGCTGGCTTTTGAGCCGAGGTATGGAGACATTACTATGATTTGTGGTTTTGAGGCACTAATGTTTGCTTTGTGGCTGGACTATGGCGTTGGGCGTAGAAGTGAGCATGTTTGCATTGGTGTTCCAGGCCTAGTTCATGAGAATCTACACCCTACATTAATAGGAGATGGTTGTTCTACTTTATGGAACATGGGTTTCTTACATAACTTCAGGAGGACAGCGATTGTTTGGGAGTTTGGAGGAGATTTGCATCATCTCCTCACCTTTGGAGAGTGGCATAGGGTTGATACTCTATCATCCTATGGCCTTGGCTGTGTCAGGTGCATCCCCATAGGTCTGATTTTCAGTCATGAGGTTGCTGTTCTGTTCTATATCAGCAACTTGGAAGAAGTTATACACTTTCTTGCACCTATGTTGGGTATTCTTCACATCCATGGGAGATCTACAGGAGTTGGAGATTGGTTTTGTGTCGTTAGCACTTTGGGATGCTTCCAACTCTTCATGTTTGTCAGATGTGATGACAAGGTGATTTGGGATCCAGGTACAGTTACCTAGGGTGTGATGTTGATTCAGAATTGGAGTGGTGGGCAAAACTTCAGAGTTGGTACCGCTGTCCACTTTCCGATTAGCCTACATGGGACATTGAAAGATAGTATGCAAATGGGTTGGCCTATACCCCCAACCCAACAGTGGAATAATTCTCAGATGGTGTTGATTAGTAGAAGTAATGTGGTTATTGGAGGAGTTCCTTTGGTCATTCCCACATTCACATTTCCTAATCTTTCTGGGGTAATTTTTTATGACAGCTGCTGCCCTAGTATTTCAGCATTGATTATGGCAACCTCAGTTTATAGGTAGATGGACTTTGAGTACTTACAAGCTTCTTTGCAGTAGGTTGTGGGAGGATTTACAGAGTTAGAGCCATTATTTTTAGCTCCCACCAATATGAGTGATGGTTACTGCAATCAGTTTGAGATGTTGATGGATATATCTACAGATGTTACTGTGATGGTTGTAGTCAATTGGATGAGTTGGTATGCTCGATATGGGCATGTTGACACTTGGAGATTAGGTGTCAATGAGGGGTTAACAGTTTATGATCAGGATGGCATTGTCAGGATGTATGATTCCAGGGATTGGCACTATTGTTATCGACTTCCGGTTAGGGACTGATTGGCATCACTTCTGAGATATTATAAGGGATTATATTGAGGGTTATTCTTTGGGGATGAGTAGATTATTTTTTCTGTTGACCAGGATCGAGTTAGGCAGTGGGATTTCAGATATGGACCTCACTATGGCGCCTTGGCAGGAGACTTTTCATGATATGGATTTTAGCCCTCGCAGATATTTTAGTTTGGATGATGATGATGATGATTACATTATGGGGTTACCGAAGGAGAGAGCGAAGACTTGGTGCTATGGATTAACAGTATTTATCAGAATAGCGCAGCGACAGCATGATGGATATTTCCATAGATTGATTTGGGACCCTGGGATGATTCTTGATTCCAGTTTGGATCAGTATGTTGATCGAAGGTTGTATTAGCATTGCTTGAAGACAAGCAATCTTTGGGAAGGGCGGACTGTAATGTCCCCATTTCCGGGTCCTCTTGCAGCGCAGTCGGAGCTGACTTTCTGGGTTTGTGACAGCCTGATCAAAGAAGTATTTTGATGTTACCAGTGTGCTCAAGTGTTCCAGTGGAGCCGTATGACACTTTTCGGAGGGATTTCGAACAACTTATTTGTACTTACTATTTATAGTAAGTGCTTGCATGGCGACAAAATTTCTGGGTTTTTTTTGGTTTTGTTCTCTTTGGTCCTCGGAGAACACTGCTATTTATAGTAAGTGTCACTATGGACACTATTTTGGTGACATGGCAGTTCGGTCATCTTGGGGCCTTTCCAGGTGTTGCACTAAGCTCAGTAATGTCAGGAGTTCGTGATGATGCTTTCCAAAGCGTTTTTGGACCCTTTGCCCATACTTATTAAAAATAGTAAGTCACAGGTTGGACACCGACTTGGTCAATTGGCAGTATTTCTATGTCGAGAATGTCGATTGAATGCGTTGATGGCAATGACTTGGCAATTGATATAGTTCGGGACGTTTAGTTTAAATAACGTTAAATATTAAAGTTAAATTAAATATTTAACTTTATCGTTATTTAAATATTATAAAGTGACTTTATATTGTATTGGGAACTTAATGAAAATTAAAGTTAATAAAGTCACTATTTTTATGAGTTGAGCGCCCAAGGCAAAAAGGGAAAAATGTTATTAAATTATTAAAATCCCAAAAAGGGGCATTGGGAAAAGAGAGGAATAAAAAGGGGAAGTTGAAGTCATTTCCACTTATTCATCCACTATTGTAAAAAAATTATCTGAGTCTGAGCTTTGTTCGTCAGAGCAAAGGTTTCAAACCAGCTGCATTGGAGATGAAAACCTCCATTGTTGAGAACATTTGTGTAATGTCCCCACCTCAATTCTGAGTTTTAGCTTGCGAATTTGCTTGTAAGATGCTACCCCAATTTTTTTTTTAAAAAACACATACAATGATATGACAATGTTAGCTCAACTGCATAACCAACTAATGCCCTCACACTTTCTGATCACCCAGATCCCAGGATGGGCAAGGTGAGAGCATACAGTGATTTTGGCTTACAAATGAAAAATTATGCAACAAGGAATTACAATTCCGCTGCGGCGGGCATCCACAAGATGTGGGAATTCACCACTTCCAGTGGGTAAAGAAACAAGAGAAAGTACAATGCCATCCACTTATTCAGTGGAAATACTCCACTTTCTAGTGGGTTGAAAAAATAAAAAAATGTTTATTCTCCACACTGGCGGTAAACCATCTAGGGGTCCTTTTATGTGAAATTGATTACAATGAAAGTATAAAATACTCGATCTAAACATGAACAATATCACCATGCATTAGAGCTAGATGCGCATTTTCCCCTGAGAACATAAGTATAGAATCATACCTTGCATTGTAGGTGATAAACAATCAACATATAACTGATTTGGATCACTGATGGAGAGTGTTATCTCTGATAAAAACTGACTGTGACTGATTTTCACTTTTATTGTTGACCATAGCACTATACGGCAGCCATGGAAGCATCAAATTTTCACATTAAACATTCCACACATCATAAAGACCAAACTCTGCTGCAACTTCAATAAATCTGACCTCAACAACAATTCTGAGCAATTATTATACTGATCAAACAATCCACATAACCCACAACAATAAATACCAAGGACAGGACCGTACGGCTAGGAGCAACTATGGCAACTTACTGAAATTTCAATTCAACTTCAAATAACTTCAAACCATTCTCAAAATGACTGTCCACTGATGACAAAAACTAAGCAAATAAATCAGATTTCAAAGAGTCCTTAATCTCATTTAATAGACATCAATTTACATCAGCAAGGTACGGCTGGCAGAATGGTACGGATGCTTCCAGAAATTCATACCCAGCATCAAAGTTCCTCAAAATACTTGCAAAAGGGACATTTAGGATAGGCAATTAGAATGCTATGAAGAAATCCATCAAAAACATCAACATTTAATTCTTATGAACATCAACCCCCATGCAGATGTACGGCCAGAGATGGTACGGCCAAAGCAAAGAAAAACCAAACTTCACAAAGCACTTAAAAATCACACCAAAAATTTCATAGGAATTCATTATTCATCACTTCAAACTGATTACAAATAAAAACTACTCAAAATCTATCAAATCCATGAAAGCTCCATGGCAAACTCTGTATGAGCTTGCACCAATATCAGTCTCCAGCACAATGGTGATTTATGTAGTGAAACCACACCCAACCTCAAGAGGGTTTTCGTCCTCAAGAGTATTCCACAAGAGGGTTTTCGTCCTCAAGAGAATATGGAAGAACACGCAGGTTCAATCCAGCAGAGTAGCAATACAAATCCCAAGCATGATCAAACAATGAGCCCATCTCTTCCTTTTATAACCTTTTTGAGGGAAATAAAATATTATTTCCTCTATCCCTTCATATTTCTCCGCAAAAGTATAAAAAATAATTCATTATGTGTGCACAACTTAAAGTCACCTTTTTAATTAAAAGCTCCCTTTAACTCAAAAGACCCCTTTATCAAAATAAAGGAAATATTTGATTCACGAGGCCCCAATATGATGCATCCATAATTTAGAGCTTTTCATCCCCTTTCCAACGAGCTATAAAACTTAAGTGTTAAATGAAAATTTCCCAACCTTTTTAACTTAAATGTTAAATGAAAATTTCCCAACCTTTTTAACTTAAGTGCAATAATTAATTGTTTAGCTCATTAAATCAACTGATTTTACGGGAAATCTCAAATATCACCAAATTGCAAAATTAAGCATACCAACATACTCCATGATGTTTGGGAAGATGAATGATGCCTTCTGGGTGACTTTCTAAAAATAGACGGCCTCTCCAAGAATCTTGGAGAGCAAACCAGGAACCCGATCAAACATCAAAAAGCATCACTGCGAAACTGAACACCATCTAAGCTCAAAGCCAGAACCAATTGCTCTGTAGAACTGATCTGTGGCCACTCCAAGAACATTGGAGTTCTCCCAACAAAGTCGGATAGCCACTGAGAGACTAAGAACAAGCCAAAATGCTCACAATAATCAATGCACCAAAAATGGAACATTACGTTGCTCGATTAAATTTTCAGTTTACACATAGGGACATTTTGTCAGACACTTTCATTCCATTGCATCAAATAGAGAGATGATGATAGAAATGACTTTGCAAATAATTCTGAGATAATATTGACTTATACAATGACTGATTTTCCAATGTAAGCTGCTCAGAATTTAATATCAGGTTAATACCAACTCAGGGAATTCCAATCAGACTGCTTATAATGATTTTTTGAGGTTAGATTACCATGGAGATGGTAAAAAGACTTATCAGTAATGTACAGCAGACACCACAAGTTCTGATTTCTATAAATTGCACAGTTCCAGATCTCATAAGAAAGATTTCAGATGCCATATACTATTTCAGACTTGACAATGATTACCATTACAATCATAACTTCTGGAAAACACAACAAATAGACTCATGGCAATCCTTTCCCATATACAGTTCTGAAATAATGCATCAACAGGTTTACAACAGCGATTCTGTGACTCTATGGTGATTGAGATTACACAAACTAAACTCAGAAATTATGATAGCAAATACAATGAGATACAACGAACCAGTAACCTGGTAATATGTGCAGGTCTGTGTTATCAGCAGCAGTTGATGAGTGCTTAGAACTCACAATAATGTCCACGATGTGCTTTTAGAACTCCCATTTGCCCTCCATAGAGGCAACCAGCACTCCAAACCACCACGTATGGTCCCAACAAGCTTGAATCCCTTGAAAAGAGATCACGTCCAGGTCTGAAATGAGTAATCTCCACACCAATCTCTACAAATTGCAATGCAAACCCATGTCACTGTAGCGGATCACTATAGCGTATCACTGTAGCGCGGGTACTGTTCACGTAGGTACTGTAGCAGCAGATTAAGATCTCAAATGGTTGTGCCTTCAACAATCTGATACTTACTTTTCAAACCCTCTGAATTTTTGAATATAATCTCTTCAATAATGCACCATACGATTCCCACATGCCAAGAGAGAAGGCACTAAACAGCAATAATAATATTGTAAAATACCCTTCTAAAATGACTGAAATTTTTTGCCAATTTAGATAAAATTTCTTGTACACTTCAATTAAATAACATCATCAAATGAACAAGGAATTGTAGCATATCAAACCCACATCAACTTTGCATATATGAAACCAACAAATAAATGAAACATGAAATGTCAAAGTGGCTGGAATTTATTTCAGTCCATGTCTGATTTTATATCAGACTTAATTACAAATCAATATGAAGCCCAAATACATCAAACTTTGTACACAAATATAGCCCAAAGCCTCTAGAATGATGATGGCTATCAAATGGACACAAAACAGTCTTGAAAAAGCTTCAATAAATTTCTGATATAAACTTTCTGTATGCTGATATGACTGTTGAAAATGAACTTTTAACTCAGCCAAGGGTTTACAATGAAATATCATGAAATATCTCCTCCAAATGTATTCTATGGACGCATAGGAAGGTCTTCTATCAAGCACAACTCTTCAGCCTTCAAACCCTTGATCAAATCCACCTAAAAAGCCCTGAAATTCCAATATAAAGTTGCTGTTATAAAAATCAGACCTTGCTGTTGCAAAATCAAACCCTGCAAAATATGATAATACCATCCAAAATGTACCCCAAATTCACTAAACTACCTTGGTAGTCAATCCTCTACACCAAGAGCTTCAAATAGATATCAATATCACTTCCAAACTCTTCAAATAACCTGCAAATTTAATCCAATGATGAAATCTGTATGACAACATCTCACAAATTGTTATGGGATCATCACCACAACATTCAAGGGATCATCTCCTTGAAGAAAATAACTAGAAAATGCAATTTCCAGTTAAAATAGATAAAATGCAAAAGCTTACCATAAGATCAAAAATTGCAATATGAAGCTCAAGTCATCTATTTAAACTCCTCAAGCTTGGACATCCATCCTCTTGGCAATTTTGGAATGCATTTTGAAATCCATCAATGAAAATCAAGGAATTGGAACAATATTGAATGATCTTCACCAAATATGCTTTCATTTAAAACAATCTTCAATTATTTTAAATGAATTTACTCCTCTATGGATCGATCCTCTTGGGCAAGGCGTTTGAACTCAAGCATTGAATTTTTTATTTGCAATCATTTAAAATCCTCTTCATTGCTTAGGCGATCAGCTACATGCATTTAATTTTGTATTTGAAATGCATTTAAAAAACCTTCTAACCTCCAACGAATCCTTTCCATGCTTGGGCGATTGCATTTGATATTAATATTTGCATTTAAAAACTTATTTTCCTTAGCCGCCGCCACTTCATACATGGATGTTGCATTTAAAATATCAAACAAAACAATTTTAAATGCTTTTACCTCGTAGCCGCCGCTGCTCCTTGCATGAGTATCATGCATTTAAAATGCTTACTAAACATTTTAAATGAGGTTGTTATTTGAACGCCTTCCTCAAGGCCGTGGCACTTCCCTCAATGATGGCGAATGCACTATTCAATGTCTTCAAACTTTGGCAAATGGGATTTAGCATTCCTCTATACAAATCGAACACCTCAAAGCTAGCCATTGGCTCCAAAAGCAAGGCTCAAAACAAATCATATTAAATATCCTTCATGCATCGATCCATATATCTTGGTCTTTGAACTTGAATTGGGCCCATCTTTGACTTGTCAATATTCCTTCACCAATAGGTCCTACTTGGAGCTATCCATATTTACATCATCTCCATAAAAAATAGATTAGAGAAAATGTAATTAAAGATTTCATTTTCCCTCCTTATTTATCAAATTCAAATGAATGAAAATACAATCTTAATATTGCATTTTCCATATAGCTCAAAATACACTAGTTAAGCTAACTTTCCAAATCTCCATGTGTAGAAGCCAACTCAACTAGCCAATTATTCCCTTACCAATGCATTAGCCTATGGGAATAGATGATAGGCTAACCAAATATCTCAATGTAACATCACTTCAGAATTGGGGACATGACAAATATTCTTCAATATTTATCTCGAATTACTTCTGGTCTGCAATGAACAATCTTCGAAACCCTCGTGAAAACTTAAGAAAATTCCTCCAATGATGCTCAGATGTGACCTCTGTGTGAAGCCACCAATAACCTGCAACCCCCGGGTGATCTTCTCACCTGTAGGTAGCACAATCGAAAAGATGGTACGTTCTCCAAGATTGAAATTATAGCGAAACCCTAGGTTTCTTCTCCAAAGCCAAAGCTTCTTCAAAAGAGACAAGTGTTGAATGATAAAATAATGAATTTTCATTTGCTTTTTGATGCCTTAAATACTCTCCACAATTAGGTCGATTTCTCCAAGAGGCATTTTAATCATTTAATATCATTAAAATATATTTGTTTTTTTTGCACTTTATATCTTCTCATTAAAGTGGGCACCCAACACATCATAAATGCACTTTAATAATTGACTTTAATACATCTCATTAAATAACCTTTAATAATAAAGTCAAATAAATTTAATGATGTGCACTTTTAATTATTATTAAAGCTTTACTTTAATAATAATTAAAACTCCATAAATAAACGTCATTCATCAATTCTGACTTTGCCACCAGCGTACCCACTGCTCCCTCTGTCCAACTGGATGCCTTACTAAAAATAGTAAGGTTGGCCTCTATCAACACACTAACTTACTATAAATAGTAAGTACATACAAATGAAGCCAAAATCCCCTGAATAACTTAGCCTCAGAATATACCAACGATCTAGAGAGAAAAACACTGTTAACTACCACCTGAAGAGCTCATTAACGCCCAAATTGGACCCTCTAATCCACAACACTAGCCTACGAAGATCAAATGATAGGCTAATCTTCCAAACTCTGATGCTCTCGAAATTGGGGGACATTACAATCTGCGGGGTTGAAAGACACTCCTAGGGTGTTATTGGAGTGGCTTCATTCCAACGGTCACCATTGAGCTTCATTGCACGAAGTCAATTGTAATGTCCCCTTTCCTAGGTGGTGTTAGTCTATACTTGGTTCCCGTAGACTAACCAATATGGTTAAGGAACTCTCGGAGTGTTCGTTGATGGTTTTGGACATTTTGGCTAGAACTTACTATTTTTAGTAAGTTAAGGTTTTGACCATTTTGGGGAATTCAAGATTGGAGGTGGAGTGTTTCGGAGAGACCTTTCCAACAGTCTATAGCTCATTGGATTCTGAATTCATTTGGCCATTCATTTTAAAGTCCGTATGTTAATATTGCATATTTAATATTTGGGCTTTTTAATGTAATGTCGGTGACTAAGTAAAAATGTAAAAATGCAAATAAAAGTCACTTTGGGACTTGGACGCCTCAAGGGTGAAAATAAAGTGAATTTATAATATTATATTCCTCTCTCATGTGGGTTGACCCTCTAGTAGGAAAATATAAAAGCCAAAAAGAAAGAAAGGACATTCATTCTTGACTATTACAATTTATGACATTTTGGCTCTGCAAAGAGAACGAGGGTTTGAGAAAACCATCCTTGGCTTTTGGAAACGAAATCCTCCATTAGTGACAGCATTCCGCAAGTGTGAGAGACCACCCAAGGGTGCTTCTGAGCAGCCATATCCAGTGGTTGCATTTGAGCTTCATTGCAAGTTGATAGTTTGTCGCGAAAAAGGAAACATTGCAATATCATCCGGGTTTTGGCATGATAATTCAAGGACATTGAAGAATGTATTGAAGGTTATCGCAGGGTTTTTGGAGGTGTTTTGATGTGCCTTGCATCTCATATAAAGGTCGTACCTTTTTAGCCAGCAAGCCGTACCTCTTCAAGGTTGTGTGATTGGTGGTGAAGATTCCTCATTGCTCTCTTGGCCTATCTTGGTCACTGCAGTCCTAGCATCAAAAATCAGGCATTTTGGAGGTGTTACAGGGAGGTATTGAATGCTAAGAACAAGATTTTGTACTGCTATGAGGAGTCGTACCAGTCCAGCAGGGACGTGGGACTACTAGGGTCTACACTTTGAACATTCCGGGCCTTGTCTACTTTCTTTGGAGGCGCCATTGTGTCTTGCATTTGTTGTTTGCTCTCTTCATTGACAAATCTGAGTTTGTATGAGCTTTCTAAAGAGACTAATTTGTTCCAGCTGCTGTAGCAGCCCTTCCAATACTGTAAAACTCTTTATCAGCCATATGGGTATGTAAGATTTTCAATACTATGACCTTTCTTCATATGGGTATTGCTTAAAATGAATGTTTAATGCCTTTACATCAAATATATGCAACTGGGTATCTCTCGTTTTGTATTCTTGCAAAGATATATGTATGCATGTGTGTTATGTTATGAGAAGAACACCAAAATGCAAGCAGGTTACAACTTAACTACATAAAACCCTTCAAACAGTGAGACAAAATCGGACCCAGATCAAAAAATATAAAACACAGAATGAGGTGGGTTATTTCATCAGTTTGTAGCGGAGGTGATATTATTGACATATCTTCACATTTTTGCATCTATAATTCTTGGGACAGATCGAGGATCATTTTGCAAGTTATGGCAATGATTTTGGAGGAGTTTTGAAGTACTTTTTACTCCCTTGTCTGGCCGTACCAATCCATACCAAGCCGTACAGCATAGGGGAAAATACAGTGAGTTTGGCATGGTTTTGACGTGGATTTCCTTGCTAGTTTGGTGTGAGATATCTGCAGGTCTGTGTTAGCTTTTCTAGCAGAGATTTGGAGCATCTTGAAAGAGTTTGTTTGCTGCCAGCAGGGCCGTACCAAGCTGAGTTGAGGATGCAGGGTTTTTTGACCTTCAAAAGACTTTGTTTAGTGTGATTTCAGAGCTTCCATTGTGGCGTCCAAGCCTTATATCTGCTGTACATTGCATTTGGAGGAGTAAACTGAGTTAGCTATTTTGTGTATTTATTTTGAAAACTCCAAAACTGCTGTTACAGTCTTCCACGGCCTTGTAATAGTTGGACAGCGAAATGGGTATGTGAGTTACACCATGTTCTTGCTATTTCTTCATATGGGTAATTGATTTTATTGATGTTTGATACATTTCCCACATAAATAAGCATCTAGGTATCTCTATATCTTGTTGTTTTCAAATATATGTATTTGCATGTGTGTTATGTCAAATGCAAAAAACCCAAAACGCACCAGGTGACAACTAAACCACAAAAAACATAAGGGGGTGGGATATCACACAACACAAAATTAGAAATTATTTTTGCTTTTCAATACGTATCTCCAGTACACCCAAAATCCTGAAACTTCACACAAAAAGCAATGGCACAACTTGTTGAGCACAATGGCAACCTTTGTATCAAATTGCTCCAATGGATGTGAGGGTTTTTGTCCCCAAACACAATATCTTCCTGCATTCAACACAATGGTGATTTCTGGGTGAAAGCGCTTTCTCCAGCTAGGAGGGTTTTCGTCCCCGAAACTAGTATTCCAAGAGGGTTTTCATCCTCATGAAATAAGAGAAGAACTCAAGTTCTTACTCAAAGCAAGTAGCAAATGCAAAATAATAGTCTCTAACCCTCATTATGTGCACAACTCCTTTTATAAGCACTTTTCTCCTCAAGAATAAAATTAAGTCACTTTTTCGAGAACTTTTAATTTAATATTACTTTTAATCCTCAATTTCAATGTCACTTTATAAAATAACCTTTTAAGTCATCACTTAAATTGCTTTATGACCCCCATGCCTAGCGCCCCTCTTTTTGCACACACACTTTTCTGATTAAATAATTAAAACCTTAATTGCCTTTTTAATATTCTTCTTTAGACAACTTAAGTTATAATTATTTAATAATTTAATTTGCTCATCAAGTTGCGGAAAGTATCAAAATGATACAATTTTGGAATTCTGATCAAACCATGATTAAACTAGAGTCAAATAATGACGAACTGAAGCAACTCGACACCAACCTAAAAATAGCCTCTCTCCAAGAAGTTTGGAGAGCTCCCAAAAGGTTGGAAATGCATTCTGAAAGCATCACGAGGCTCGACAAGATCTCCTGAACTCACTACCACTGTCAAAAACTCAACATGACAAACGCAACACTCTCCAGGAAAGTTGGAGTTTTCCCATGAAGTTGGAAATGTCCCAAAAAGGGACATTACAGTCCTTGTGATCATGATGACAAAGACTACCCAAAAACATAAGTAGCAAATATTATGGAAATTGCAGAACAAGAAAGAGACAAGTATTTACTGGTTTTCACTACTTATGCAACAAAGAAGTGAAAGGAGTTAAATACATTTGGAGAAAGACAATGAATGAAGGCTATGGTGCAAGCATTTAGGGATATCTATTGGCAATCAAACAATTTTGGGTGGGTGAGATAAGTAGCACATCCAACACTACATAAAATAAAAACAACATTAAGTAGGCTTCGAACAATAGGAGGCAAAGCAATACAAATAGAACAAAATGGTGAACAAAAATAAATCGACAGCAACTGTCATTCCTAATAAATGGTATGGTACAAGTATATTTATTATTGGATTGCTTTGCGCAGTTAACCCAGGTTCAAGTGCTAGAACAAACTAAGCACAAGGATACGCATTAGATCACACACAAGTGTTAGGATAATATTGATCGACTTAAAGATCAATGAAACATACTATGTGAACAGGGGGATTGGGATATCCCAGTAATAGCATGCCAAGGTAGCACGGTCTCTCTCATTTATCACCATTTCAATGTGGACTAGCTCCATCCAAGGGACACTTAATACCCACAACATCTGAGATATGCTAAAAGGAAGTTATCAAACTAGCAGCCCTAGAGGACCCTAAATGGTGCAGTTGCAGTCTTCATAACTGTGATTAAAAACATGTGACTCTACTTTTCTACATGTAGAGAACAAATGGTAGCAGTTTCAGTCTTTGTAACTGTGATTAGAAACATGTGGCTCTACTTTTCTACATGTCGAGAACAAATGGTAGCAGTTGCAATCTTTGTAACTGTGATGAAAAACATGCGGCTCTACTTTTCTACATGTACAGAATAACGTACTCTTACTGACTCTCAAGATGAATTGTTTCAACAGTATCAAGATATTTTATATATCAACTTTATATATCTTCTGTAACAAGAAGCAAACAACAGTTTACATGTTCGTAAAGATTTATGTGTATATCCATAAGAAAACAGCCACAACATTTACTGACCCAACAAGAACACCAGTAAAGAGGTAAGGCAAACAAGATATGTTTCAGTATAGAATCCAGAAAAAAAAAAATTAGTGTTTTCCAGGAACTAACACTAATGTATTGATATATTTTCAGTCTACTACAACCTGGACACATTTTAAAAATTTAATTTTACATGTAGAGTTTCCATTTAATAACAAGCTTAAAAGTTAAGTGTCAATGACAAAAGAAATTAGCTCTCTAAGAAAAAATTACATGGTAAAAACCAAATCAGTGATGATGTACCTGAAGTAGAATGTGGAGAAAATAGACGAAGTCTGTAATACTTCTTAGTACTGTAATTACCACTGTCAGGGTCCTGTCAAGAATTATACACCGGTAATCCTGTGTAGAAACAAAATATTGCATAAGCAATAGGCTCATAGAAATAAAAGCTAAGGCACTAAATAAATATTTAAACAAGATATATTTTCATGACAACATTTATCATGCAAATAAATAGATCACATCTCTAGTCTCATAGTTTTTGTATGTGATCATTCCCTATTTATCTGTATCTTACAATAGTCTAATGCAATTGTAGGATGTCTGATCTTAAACACCCAAGTTAAACAACATGCTAGAAGTCCTTTCTTTTAAAATTCTTATAACCTGCATGAGTCAAGTCAACAAAATGCTTCTAAATACCTTTTCCTGCATTTCCCAACAACATTTGCTGTCTAGGACAGACTGTTACTAACTATACCGAAAAAAGAAATGATTTTTCAAGCATCTTGTTAATGGTTATGACATTATCAGAATCTATATACTTCATAAGGCATTGCAGACTCTCATGTAATAGAGAGTTTACAGAATACTAATGCCACATACAATGACAAATCCCTGAGTCCTATTCATTTATTAATATTATGTTATAAGTATGCTAGGTAAATAATCTGGAAGCTATTGAAATTTGTTAAAAGGCAACGTCGCAAGGAAATTTACTTGCTGTTGTACCCATACAAAAATTTTCATATTGAGTCATCTTGTAAGTCAAATCTTTGTGTATGCCTTGTTTTGTGAGTCGTCATCAAATCCTTGTCTCCCATGGTCATGTATCTCATCAATGTTTTTACAGGGCCAACAAAAGGAGCATTAATGTGTCACGTGAGGAGTAAATCAGAGCTCAGACAACAGAGGAAAAGCAAAAATGGTCAAGGCGTGAAAGTGTCCAAAAGTGGTCTTAGTGCATACCATAAGACCAAACAGTTCATAAAATTAAAAAGCGAGAAAAATACCCGTAGGTGTGCGCTTGTGGGTTTTTGTCCAAACAGTTCATAAGATGCAAAATTGACCAAAAGGCATGGGAGCGCTCACTATAAACCAATGCGAAAAAAGTTTGAAAAGTTTAAAAAAGTGTCCCAATCACCTAAATTGTGTGCCTAGAAGTAAGTTGTCCAAAAAACACTTCAAACAGTAAAAATGGCCCATTCTCGTAAATGCATGCCATAACTACTCATGTCCAAAAGTTGCTGAAACCAAAAGTGTCCGTTGTTGATAAAGGGCACCCTTGACAGGCTTTTGCCTAAAAAAGGTTTTAAACATGTTCCATTCACTCCCAAGTGTCTGCCTGCTGTGGCCTGTACAACATGCCCCAGGTTTTTTTTAATCAGAGATCCCCCTTCTATGTTGATAAACCAAATTTTGGTGTTTTTAAATTTCCACAATTAACTCTGGTTTCATGTCCGGTTTTTATGGTGTATCATTTTGGTAGTCGCCTGCTGCAGAATGTCCCGTTGCAATTTACCTTGGTTTGCAAAATTCTGATATGTTAGTGTTTATAAACCCCAATTTATAATATATCAAATCTAGGTGTTATATCGGAGGTCTTCAATGTCATTTCTCTTACTTTTACCTCCGAATTCATCCCTGATCCAATGTCTTTCTTCAGTCAGGTTTAATCCTTCATTGCATCCAAATTTTAACATGTATATGCCTTAGGTTTCTTTAAGTCATGGATGTGTCCAAGATTTTAAGCTACCTTTGATTTTCTTATCTCATCCGAAGCTGATGGCGGTCCATCTCCACACGAAGCTGATGGGAACACAACTGCAACTAGCCAAGGGTAACCTTCAAACTATGAGACTAGTGATGCTAAAGATAGGTGGGCCGAACAATGACCCCATGAACAACCTATAGGAAATGCTCAAGTTGGATTGATTAACATGATTAAACCTACAGGAAGTGACCCCAAAGACAATTGATCAACATGATGCTTAAGGTGGATTTTATCTTCACAATTAGTGTCTACCAACAACCTACAAGTACTAAACCTTTGCCAACTAGTCATCATAAACAATTGATCTCATGAAATCTTTCACTCTCTCCCCATTTGCTTCCACAAACATGAAAGAGGATTGATTATTGCTACACCCCTACGAAACTCATCTTTTGGACCTCATTTTTTTTGTGTTTTGTTAAGAACTTAAGATGTTTGTCAATGTGTTAGCTATAAAAGCCAAAAATTTCATTGTGTTCTTGTCTCCTATGTTGTCTACCTACTCTACAAGGAAAATTGTTTGTCATCATGGTAGTTTTTGTCCTTGGTAATACCGTATGCAGAAGCAAGGTTATTCAAGGTGTAATATCCCACCCCTTTTGTTTTCTAACGTTTAGTTGTCACCTGGTGCATTTTGGGTTTTTTGTATTTGACATAACACACATGCGTACATATATTTTTGAAAATACAATGGAATGGAAATACCCAGATGCTTTATTTCAAAGGAATTGCATTACAAATCACAAAGGAGCAATACCCATATGATGAAACTCAATGAAAAGACCAGAATCCAACATACCCATTAGCTGATGTATAAAAAACAGGTCTGATATAACTGTTACAGCGGCTGTGATACTTCCAGAAATGAAGGATATACAATATAATAAATCTGTATTGTTCTAAAGTTTGGAACAGCAGCTCCCCTAGGTGTTGTCACCTCCAGAGGCACTCCAAATGCAAAGAAATGGACCAAATGCAATACCCATGACCCCTGCTGGTATGTACAGCCCCTAGCAGCAATGTTGAAGTCTGAAATTCATAACATTGAACATGTTTTCTGCTCCAGAATGGTCTGTGTCTGCTGCAGTCCTCAAACGACCCCAAAGGAAGAATGAACAATGAGAAATATCCTCCAAACAAACTCCAAACCCCAATGTGTGGTATGCCCTGTATGGCTCTAGTTGTACGGCTGGCTTTGGGGTTCCAAAACACCTCAAACAAACACAAACTTCCAATCCTTTATCTACAATGTGTTCTTTGATACCTTTCAGTAATTATGGAGCCAAGAAAATGAAGATATGACAAAGAAAACTCCTCCGCGACAATGCCAATTCATCCAATGAAGCACAAATGGTGACCCTGAATGAAGCCACTCCAATAAACACACTAGGAGTGTCTTTCAACCCCGCAGATGCTCTTATCAGTGGAGGTTTACATCTCCAATGAAGTTGGTTCGAAACCCTTGCTCAAAGCAAAGCTCAAACTTAGAGAATTTTTGCCAAAGTGAATAATACCAATGAAACTCTATTCTCTTCTTTTATTTCCCTTGCCTCAACGCCACTTTTTTGGAAATGTGAATATTTTAAATCTTTTATTTTCTCTTTGTCCTTGGGCGCCCATAACATAAGTAACTTTATGATTTTAAATATTTCATATAGCCTCAACTACAATAAAGTTACTTAACATATAATATATTAAGTTAAATCTTTAATTTAACTTAAATATATATTAATGAATGGAATTAAATCACGAATGGTCACCTCTGGCCATTTGTAGCACCGCTGAATTGGCCAATGACATGACGACATATTTTCGGACCGTTCGCACCGACTCGCCCGGCATCCTGTGACCCTGCTACAAGTAGTAAGTTTGGCCACATGGCCCAAACTCACTCCGGAAAAGGCCAACTGGCAACTCTTCGTCACAAGGGATCCATCACCACACTCCAAATTGTTGTCTGAGTTGTGTCAAGCCACGTCACCGTGGGTCCCCTATCCAACTCACTAGTCTACGGGAACCCGAATGATAGACTAGCCCATGATCAAGCCCTGACTTAGGAAGGGGACATTAGAGAAGGACATTTCACCTATTTCAGATCACAATGAAGTTGTTCGATGATAGACTCACCCTAAAAAGTTCATTAGCATCCTTAAGTGGAAAGAGCAAGGCAACAATCATCGGGGTTTAAGTGAAGGTGAATCGCCGAAAAATGGGCAATAAGGGAGTGTTTTAGTTTTCAAAGATGCAATTGACAACTAAATCATGTGATCAGGGATCTTCTGCCAGCAAAAGGAGGTGAAAATTGCACCTATGACTTTTAAATAGCTTAGGATAAGAGAAACGAGCAATCAGAGAGTAGACAAAGGGCAAATATGAACAAATTGCATGATCAAGTTGCAAAGAGCTGGCAAAGCTGGTAGAGTCATGTGACAAAGGCACTCAAGGTGGCAAACATCAAACAAATCGCACGATCAAGCAAAATGGCTTAGAGTACAAAGTCACGTGACTAGGCACTAAAATATCAATAGAAGATAGTATAACTGCGTAACTGGGCATATCAACTAAGGTAGCAGGCATAAGATCGCAGGACTCAAGGTTTCAATCATGCAATTTAAGGTTGAACAAAGGCGAAACAAGCTAGTTCACACAACAGGCATTTAAAATGTCAACCAAAGATAAAGTCGTACGCAATTGGATCAGTCAACTCAACCTTAATAGAAAGAAATCGCACCGCCAAGAGAAAATTTTGTGATATTTAAGGCATAGAGAAAAATGGTAATTGATAGTCTTGAAAAGTTAATTATTGCCTAGGAAGAAAAGAAACAGTCTATCATAGTTGAAGGAGTGCATTTGAGCTTGAATTCTGTGATGGGGCCCATAAAAAACATCCATCAATCATATCATTTATGATCTACATTGCAAATGATGATTAACATTTGGAGTGTTTTGTGGTTCATGCAATGTATATGACCTTAGATCCATCAGAGAACAAGTATGTCAAGTGCATTCGCAACATCCATGCAATTTAGGATTACCTATGCAAAAGAACTGACAAGCATCTTGTTCCAAAGGTCCATACTATTCATGTGGACAGAAGTGTGATTATATGCATGCCACAATATTCAATTGTTTGCACAAGTGAACAGAAGGTGAATGCCTCTATGATTAGGCAACAAATGCAGTCAACATTGTACATGAAGAATATAGTAACCAATGTAAAACAAATTCTCTTTGCTCAAGGGGTATGTTTAAGTTTATCCAAAGACAAGGATCCTTTTGACGTCTCACAACACTTGTAAATACAAATGAATCCATGGCAAAAGCCTACCTAGTTGATACAGTAGATAGTGATGATAAGCTTATTTCAAATCCTCGAGAATGCTTTTCCATTTTGCCTATAGCAATAGTTAGGGTTTGGTAAAATCATTAACAAAAGAATGCTCAAGGTTCCTACATTCCTTAGATGGTCTAACAGGTTTCAAATTGATGAAACATTTAGACTATGTTACCGAATCCGCCTAGGACCTGGCCGAATCTGGGTCTAGTTCGACGGGTCCATGATCCAATCCGGTCCGCCTGTGGGTCCGGACAGGGTCCACCCAAAACAAGCTGGATCCGTCCCAGACAAACCGGCAACCATCAGCCCCAAAAAATATTTTTTTCTATTTTTCTTTTGACTTTTTTAAATATTTTGTCATATTGACTTTGATTATTCGCCCTAGAATGAAAAGGTAACCCTAAAAACACATTTTAAACACAAAATGAAAGCCATTTGAACTCATTTTGTTTGCAAAACACAAATAGTTTTCATTGTGGTTGAACTTCCATATTTGTTTGTCATTGAACAAAGAGGCTTGAAGATTGATTCTTGAAGATTGAAAATCCATTGCACCACTATTCCTACACATTTGCAACTGTTTAGAGGCTGCCAAGAAGATCAAAGGAGATTTTTGCAAAGAGGTAGGTTTTATTTTATTTTATTTTTTTCATTTTTAAACAACAAACAAATTCTTTTCAACTTCTTTTTTTTTTTAAATTCTTAGTTTATATGAATGTATCACTGTGCTTAACTAGCTAGCATATTAAACAAGTTAGGTTTTTTTGTTTTTGTTTTGAATGTCTTGTTTACAAAGCTTATTGCCACACCCACAGGAATTACAATGGCAGCTAGTTCTAGCTCCGCAAGCCAATCTAAATTCAAAACTGATCCAAACTCGCCTCTTTGGAAGTATGTTGAAATGATACAACCGGTTCCAGGTGGTAGGGGGTACAATTGGAGATGCAAGGGGTGTGATGTGCAATATTCTAGTTCATATAGTCAATTGAAAGCCCATTTGTGTAACACCCCTAGGATGGGGATCAAAACTTACACAGGAAAGAATAAAAAACCTATACCACCAGATAGAGATCATCTCTTCAAGCTTGCTGAAATATATTCTGATGCATTAAGAGGAAAAGAAGAAGTTGATAAGCTTACCCTTGAGCTTAAGACTACTAAGGATTCCTTGAAGAGTTCTCAAATGGCCCTTAAAGAGCTTTGCCTAGAGCTAGGCTTGGCTCACTTTTCATCATACAAATCAGAAAATCAGTCATCTATGGCAGCCACACCTATGGAACAAGAATCTAATACAAAGATTATGCAAATTAGGCAAATAGTTGAGGGCATTGCTGAAATCCATAAGGTTGAAGTGCAAACTCCTAAAAAGTGCCTATAAAAGGGGATTGAGAGCTCATTTTGCTCTTTATGCTTTTGGATTTGGTATTGTTATGTTGCTGGATTGAACCTACGTGTTCTTCCATTATCTCTTGAGGACAAAAACCCTCTTGTAGATTGGGTGTGGTTTCATACAGGAATCACCATTGTGTTGAAGGCGGAACTCTGGAGCATTCTCATGCAGAGTTTGCCATTGTGCTCATTTGGTTTGTTACATTCTAAAGTGTTTTTGGGGTTGCAAGTGTTTTCCATATCATTTATGATAGGTTTTGGTGTGGGTTTTGAATAAATGTTTGAGTTTTCTGGAGTTGTTACCCATGACTGGGTCATACAGTTCTGAGGTTGATTCAAATTTGAGGGATTGTTGATTGATATATCAGTTTCTTGTCTGAATCCTATCTTGTGTGATTTAGGCGCCTATTCTCCATAAGATTAATGCTGAATGACTGCAGATTTGAGTCTCAAATGACAAGCCGTACATTGCAACGCCATACCATCAGGCTAGGCTATACCTGTGCAAAAAGAGGCGTCTAAACTAAAGTAAAAACGCCTATGTTTGAGCACTATAATCAATGGCATCTGAGGTGCTTATGTTAGAGGGTGTTGTTGCATGGTTTTGAACATGGAATTTGGGGTATTTGATCTGATATGAAGGACCCTACAGTGTTGATATGAAGATTTGCAGACTTGTGATCAGATACAGTAGTAACTTGAAGCCAAAAATCTGAGTTCTCTCCTCTATTCTTCCATATCTGGTATATTCATGATGATACTATGATCTTATAGGTATTTTTTCCTTCTTCATTTCCTAGGGTTTATATGCTCAAACTGATTTGCAGCTGTGGTATTGTGCAAAAAACATAGTTTTCTGATTTAGTTTTGCAACTCATATATTCCATGATAATATTTCATTATGTTGCTATATATTGTTTGTAACCCCGGATGGCAGTACCACCGGTGGATGTTAATGCATGTCATTTTGTAAGTTTGGATGGTTCACCGCCAAACATTATAGCATGTTCTCTTAGCCATTTGGCATGAACAAGCTGGCATATCAACCATTTTGGTCTGAGTCAAGCTTAGAAATTCTACCACTGGCTCACACACAGCCCCACTGAATAAGTGATGTTTTCCCACTGAATAAGTGGATGTCCGCTGAACAAGCATAAGTTTGTAATTGGTTTCATATGCAAGGCATTTGATTGATAAGCCAAAGCACTGTATGCTCTCACCTCGCCCATCTTGCGAACTTGGTGATCAAAAGGAGTGGAGGTGTTATTTGGTTGCATTCTTGTGCTAACACTGTTGTTGACAGTGTGAAATTTCCCAAGCCTAGTCACCTGTGGACCCGATAGCCTATTTCAGGAATCCCGATAGGTATGGTAAGGGGTTCCTCTTTGTGAAGACCTTTGGTTCAGTTGTTCTTGTTGGTTTCTAATGTTGGATTTGAGCTCGGTGATGTTTTAGGATGACTATGCAACTTTCGAAAGTTTGTTCAACTAATCGGATAGCTCTCCAAGATTCTTGGAGGAGCCGTCTATTTTTAGAAAGTCACCCGAAAGGCGTCGTTATTCTTCCCAAACCCTATGGAGTATGTTGGTATAGTTTATTTGGCGTTTTGGTGAAGTTTGGGATTTTCCGCAAAAAAGCAAGTATTTTAATCAGCTAATAATTAATTATTTGCACTTAGTTGGAAAATAATTATAAAGTGCAAGGGTATTATAGCCCATTAGAAAGGGGAAAAGTCGCTCTTTTATTTAGGCACATAAAAGTGAGAGCTAATGTGGTGAAATGTTGGAGTTCGCGCGGAAAAGTATATTTTCCTATTTAATAATTCATTTATTGTGCAAACTCCTAACAAGTGCCTATAAAAAGGGATTGAGAGTTCATTTTGCTTTTTATGCTTGATGAGATACTGTTATGCTGCACGAATGAACCTATGAGATCTTCCTTCTTGAGAACGAAAACTCTCTTGAAGAAGTTCAGTTTCAGTGGTGAGATATCCACCCTATCTGAAGGAGGTAACTTCAATGTCAGGGGTTACACAGAGCCACTATGAAGTTTGATGTCTTTTGATCAATTTTGGAGTATATGTGTTTTGTTGTTTGCTGAGTGGGTCTTTATGTGGTTTGGAGTTGAGAGTTTGGTTTCCTTGAAAGTCTGTGCTTGGCCTCCTGCTAGGCCGTACATGCTGGGTCATACCATCTGGGGTTGCTTCATTTTCTAAGGAGTTTAGTATATATATTGCAGCCATAGTGATCTGGAGTCTTTAAGTTTGGGCAACCTTGTTGACAGCAGATTTGAGAGCCTTTATTGCAGATTGAAGACTATTGTACTAGTCGTACCACTTCTGCAGGGCCGTACAGCTGATTTCAAGCGTGTGAATCTTTCATGATGGCCGCTGGCTTTGAAGAAGTTAAAAGTCATTCAAAATGGGCGCCCTGTATGATGAATGGATGTTAGATCAGTTTGGAGCAGGTATTTGATGTCAGACTTGCATTTTCCAATGAGTTGGGTCTTCCATGAGCTAGTCGTACAGCAACAACTAAGTCATTTTGAGCGCAGTCCGTGATAGTACCGAGTTCCATGGTATAAATCAGTTTTCAATGCTTTACTTCATACTTATTTGATTTGTACTTACGTTATGCAGCCTAGTATCAGTGGATGGTATATCATCTTTGTGATTGGGGTTTGGGAAGCTAATCCTGTGTCTTACAACCTAATGTACTTCATTGTAATACTCTCTGATGCAAACTTGTAATGGCTTCCCACTGAACAAGTGGATGTGCCAGTGAGATTAGTTTTCTTATTTGCTTTGTAATGGCTTCCCACTAAATAGTGGATGTGCCTCTTTCTTTTCAGTAATTCATGGCTCAGGTTCCCACTGAATAAGTGGATGCACCTGGTTTTCATTTTCTTGTACTCCCACTGAATAAGTGGTTGCCCACTGCATAAGTGGATGTTTACTTTCATGCCTCATTCCCACGATTGAGTGATGCCCACTGAATAAGTGGAAGATTGTTTCTACTACTATTTGGATTTTGAATGCCAACTCTAAAGCACTTGTATGCTCTTACCTTGCCCACATCGAGATCTGGGTGATCAGAAGAGTGTGGAAGATCACTGCTCATAACATTCAATGTGTTATCTTGTGTTTTCAAAAAAAAATCAGGGCAGCTTATTACAGTGGTATCAGAGCTGGTCTTCCTGCCAGCTGTTGGTCACTTCTTCCTTGTGACATTCAGTGTTGAGATCAAATTTCTCTGCATGTGCCTTTGATGAATCCAAAAGAACCTGATTTCATTACATATAGAAGAAGGTATCAAATTGATCCAGAGACTGAAGAAGTGAACAATATGGGTGACAGACCCCCACAAGACCCTAGTACCAGGGACATTCCGAATGATCTTGCTAGAGGACAGCAAGAATTAGTAGTAATCAGCAAATAACTAGATTGTTGGCTCAGTTGGTGAATCAGAATATGGATGGTGAGAATCCTTGGAATAGGAGAAACAATGAGAACCATGGAGATGCTAGAAACTCCAACAATGCTAGCAATCAAACCAATAACACAAGAACCTCTCGGGCATCTACAGCTAGGCCTATGATGCCTATTTTCTTGGGACAGCAGCAGAACCAAGGTGGAGGAGGCTGAAAGTTTTGCTGATTATAAGCAAGAGTGGCTATATTTGGGTGAAGAGTTCCATATTGCTATCTCACTACATGACTTTTGCCAAATCAAGTATCGGAATAGGCCCAGGATCCAGAATCAGGACCTTCAGAGGAAGCTTGGGAAGGTGCCTATACCAACATTTGATGGGTCATCAAAATGCACTGCTAGGTCATGGGTGCAAAAGCTTGACAACTACTTGTGTTTGAACCCAATGTTGGAAGGAGATTCTATCAAATTTGCCTCTGCACATCTTGAAGGTGATGCTAATGACTGGTGGACTCATGGCATGATCACTCAAGGTCATAGCCTCATCACATCCTATGAAGACTTCACTCAGAGACTCATTGATCGCTTTAACAAGCATGATCCTGAGAGTCATTTCAGGGAGCTAGCCCAAGTTAGGCAAAGAGACACGATGGATGCCTACATTTCAAATTTCCAAAGAATAGCTGTGATGGTGACAAATGTGTCCGAAGGGAGGCTAACATACCTCTTTGTTGAGGGACTGATGGAACCGTTGAGAGGTTGGGTGAAGGCTTTGGAGCCTAAGTCATTACAAGAAGCCATCAAAAAGGCTAGGAATATGGAATTTACTGTCCCTAAAAGTAAATTTCAGTCCAAGTCTTTTTCTTCTAGAAAGGACAAGAAGCATTTCCGGAAAGAGGTGAATCAGCCAAAACCATCCACCCAAAGAATGGATGATGACTTAGAAATGAGCTCAAGAAGAAGAAGTTGTGCTTCACATGCAAGGAACCTTGGGCCCCTGGCCACAAATGCTACGAAAAGGGGAAATCTCATCAAATGGAGGCCTATGTGACTGCTGAATTTGAATCAGAAAATTCAAACCAGCAAGATGATTCAAGTGAAAATGAAGAAGATGAAGTGCAAAAAGAGGCTGAAACAAGTAAGGAGCATGATATGTCTTTTGCACAACTCACGGGGAACCAAAGGAATGATCCATTCAAGGTCCGCGGTGTTCTATGTGGGCAGCGAATTGTCGCTCTTATTGATACAGAAGCATCACACAACTTCATTGATGAAGGAGTTGTAGCACAAAGAGAGCTGAAACCTGAAGAGTTTGAAGGTTTCAAAGTTATTGTGGCTGATGGCTTCACTCTTTCATGCACAAGGAGAATACCTCAACTCACCATGCAATTTGACAACTATGAAGTCAAGGATGACTTCTATGTGAGAAGTATCAATGATACAGATGTTATCCTAGGCATCCAATGGCTAAAATCATTGGGTGAAATCTGTTTGAACTTACAAACCATGGAACTGAAATTTGATGTCGATGGTAGGAAGGTTGTTTTGAGAGGCATCTCTATTGGAGGTCCAAGAGTAGTCACTGCAAAAAGGATGGAAAGATTGTTTCGTCATGACCAAGTGGAGTGGGCAGCCCTATGTGTCATCATGCCTACACCTCCAAAGGAAGAAAAGAGGTCTTATCATTCTGATGTACAAGAATTGTTTACCAAGCACAACAAAGTTTTTAGTGGGTTGCCACTTGGGAGACCTCCTGATAGAGGTATTGAGCACATCATAGAGTTAGAGGATGGAGCTAAACCTGTAATAACAACTCCATACCGACAGCCCAAGCGATTTAAGGATGAGATTGAGAGGACTCTCAAAGATCTTTTGGACATGGAATTTATACATCCAAGCAAGAGCCCATTTGCTTCTTCAGTGGTGTTGGTCAAGAAAAAATATGGGACTCTTCGTTTATGCATTGACTACAGAGAGCTCAACAAAAGTACCATTAAAAATCGGTACCCCATACCAAGAATTGATGAACTTCATGGTGCAGTCTATTTTTCAAAGATAGACTTGAGATTGGGGTATCAACAAATCAGAATAATGGAGAAGGGTATAGCGAAGACAGCATTTAGGTGCCATTATGGGCATTTCGAGTTTCTTGTTATGCCTTTTGGCTTAACAAATGCCCTTGCCACCTTTCAATCTTGCATGAACCAAATTTTTAGTCGGCAGCTCCGTAAGTTTTTGCTGGTTTTTTTTATGACATCCTCATATACATCAAATCATGGAAGGAGCACTTGCAAAACTTAGATGAAGTGTTTGGGATTCAAGAAGCTAACTCATTGTTTGCTAAAGAATCCAAGTGTGAATTTGGCCTAACAAAGATTGTTTATCTTGGCAATGTTATCAGTGCTAAAGGAGTGAGTGTTGACAAAGAGAAGATTAAGGCAATCTTGGATTGGCATCCACCAACAAACCTTACTCAGTTGAAGGGTTTTTTTGGTTTGTGTGGTTTCTATAGGAGATTTGTGAAAGGATTTTCACAAATGGCAGCTCCTCTCTATAAGAACCCTATCTTGTCTACTTAAATTTTTTTCTGATTTTTCCTTTCGCTATTCTAAATTTCTGATTTAGTTTTTTTGCAATCTATTCAATATTTTCAATACCAGTTTTCTCTAATGAACTTAGAACATCATGAATATGGAAAGGTTCAAATATCACATGAAAAAAACATCAAATGATCAAATTATAATCAAATCTTATCAATCAAACACAAAGAAAGACATACCCGTAAACAATACTTCACTTTTTTATTCCTTTCAAGAGCTGATTACAAATGTCTTTGGTTGTCCTTTATATCAAGCTTGACTGATTTTAAAATCAGACTTCAAACAAATGAAATTTGTGAACAAATGTAGCCCAAAACCCTAGCCAAATGATAAACAAAGATGCCCAATGAACAATCACAAAGCTGGGACTGAATATATGCTTGTAGCTAATCCTTTATGACTGATTTATCTGTTGTACCTGCTGATATCACTACTAAAACAACCCAGATCTGAAAATGAATGATGAAAAGTGTCAAATTACACCAAATGATGAAATCGCCTATGCCAATAATTAGTGCGATTTGACCAGCAATGTAAAATTTGTCTCAAACCCTCAAAATATGTCAAAATATGATGCCAAACAGCTCTGATATGATTTTCCAGTGTGCTGATACAAAAATCAGAATAGCATATGATGTAAAAAACACACTAAAGACCCTCCTTATGCAAATCGGTCACCTTAGAAGTCATCAACAATGAAATATGCATCAATTCCATAGCCAAATCTCCAAATCAAACTCCATAGCTAGTTGTAGATGAAAATCCCTCTCAAACCCTAGCTTGAAATGAAGCCAAACATCAATGAAATCATCCAATAAAGCCAATGATGAACTCCACATGAATTCACCTCACAATGTGGCATGGGATCATCTCCAAACCACTAAAAATAAAGGGAACATCTCCTTGATACCACTGAAAATACATTTCCAGCCAAGAGAACAATTCAAATGCAAAGTTTTCCAAGAGATCAATAATTGAAAATTGAAACCAAGAGCCTCTATTTATCCATTCCTTCACCTAGGTGTCCCAATTAGCCCAATTTTACTAATTTTCAAATCCACCAATGAAAATGCAATTTTCAAATGAATAATTTTAAATGAATTGCATTCCTTGCACTCCTTCATTTAAAAATCAATAAAAATTATAAAATATTAATATTTTATTGTTTCAACAAATTGCCCATATTTAAAAAAACATATTTTTTATTTAATTTTCTTTTCCTCCTCATGGGCGTCGATTTTCCTTGGAGAATAAAATATATTTTTTATTAATTTCTTTCTCCTTCCTCTTGGGCGGTGATCCAAGGAAAATAATATTTTATTATTTTTTTAAATCTCTTCCTTGGGCAGCAAATGGCACATGGGAAAATAAAATAATATTTATTATTTTATTTTTTCTCTTTTCCCTCTAGGCGTCAACTCTTGGGGAAAATAAATATAAAATAATGAAAATACAATTAAATTTGCATTTTCCACCTTTTCTCTTTTTTTCGATCTTCTAGGCAATCAACATTTATTTTTCCCATCCTTAGCTTGAAAATCATAATATTTTGGCTTAATAAAAAATATCACCAAATTGCACTTAGCCAAAATCAAAATAAAATCCCCTGTTGAGCCAACATTATAGTTTTCCATCCTCTAAAACCAAGCTCAAACCAAAATCATTCCCTTATCACTAGCATTAGCCTACGAGAATGGTGAATAGGCTAATCAACATCTCCTCGAGTGATCACTCCGGAAATGGGGACATGACACTCTCACTGATCTTACCAAAAAAATAGCATTCAAGTGGTCTAAGGCAGCGCAAGATTCCTTTGATCAATTTAAGAAACTCATGAGCAGTTGTCCTGTACTTGCACTTCCTGACTTTTCAAGGCCATTTGAGTCAGAATGCAATGCATCCGGTGAAGGTATTGGGGTTGTCCTTATGCAGGACAAACATCCAATCTGTTTTGAGAGCAGAAATTTAAGAGGAGCTGAAACAAATTACTCCATGTATGACAAAGAGATGCTCGAGATTATGCATGCCTTAATCAAGTTTCATCAATACTTGGTTGGGGGAAGGTTCTGTAATGGCCCCTTCTTAGCCCAGACAGTCAGGTGAGGAGATTAGCCTATTCCAGGGTTCCCGTAGGCTAATGGCTTTGGTTAGGGAGCCTAATTGGGTCATTTATTAGGACTTACTATTTATAGTAAGTCAAGTAGGAGGATCACGGGTGGTGTTGGCTCAACTTTCTATTTATAGCCACTACCAATTGGAGCACCTAGCACTTGGTTATTTGGGTTCGAGATGGCCAAGGAGTTATATGTCGAAGTATAAGTTAAATTAAATATTTAACTTATAATATTTAAATTGCTAAAATTACTTTAATTTATTAAAGTGACTTCACTCTATGAAGACTTAAGTTATGACTTAAGTTATGTGCTAGGAAGGGGGACGCCTCATGAGTAGATATGGGGTCAAAAAATAAATAAAACAAATAATAAAATATCCTCATCTTTGGAGTTGAGGAAGGAGTAAAAAGGAAATGTGAGAGCTCAATGGATTCATCCATTCACTTTTACAAAAAATGATATTGTCGTGCAAAACTTTGAAGCTTGGCTTTGAGGGTTTGAACTAGGGTTCTGCTGACACGAAAACCTCCGTAGAATCACTCGCTTCGTGTTTGGAAGACAACATCAGGCGGGTTGTGGGAAGTCTCATCCAGGGGCTTCACTTGTGCTTTGATTCGATACATTTTGGTGAAGATTTGAGGGAGATTCCATATTGATATTGACCACTTTTTGTGAGCACATTAGAGAATATTTAATACTAGATTGTAGGGATTTCAAGGAGTTTGGGACTGTTTTCACAACTTGTGCAAGCCGTACACCTTCAGCCATGGTCGTACATCATATAACAGCCATTTTGAGCATGGTTTGAAGATCTTCCATCAGTTTTTGGGCATTGGGAACTAGTATTTTATTTGCAGATCAGTTCAGTAGTATTCTGGCAGATTTGTGAGCATTATCAGACTTGTTTGTTGCTGATATTCACTCCAGCAGGGCCGTACATGCTGGTACAGGGTCGCGGGCTTTCAATAGAGCTGAACGCCTCTCATTTGGGGCTTATTTACCAAGCATAGGAGACGCGTAGGGTCTTATATCACATTGCAGTTATTTGCATGAAGAAGCACATTCATTTGTAGGTGTTTGGAGGTGATTTCAGATAGCCTATACTATTGGTTCATTTACGACAGATGTACCAAGTTGAAAAATTTGAAATGGGTATGTCACTGTAATTGGTTTTAGACTATAATATAATCTGGGTCTTCGTTATTTTGCTCATATCTGTTATAGTTTTTCTGGGTTGTTATATGCATTATATTTCATTGTTATCATGCCAAACAAACACATGCAAAAACATATAAACCCTAAACCAGAACAGCAGTAAGAAAACACAAAAAAAAAAATTGCGATAAAACCCTACCAGGAAAGTGCATACTACAGGTTCATTGTGATATCTGATCACAATAGTTTGAGATACTTCCTCAATCAGGACTTGAACGAAAGGCAACAAAAGTGGGTTAGTAAACTCCAAGCATATAACTTTGACATTGTTTATGTCAAAGGGAAGAAGAACGTGGTGGCGGATGCCTTGTCTAGAAGGCCACATTTGCATTCTATGGTGGAGTTGACTGCTGATTGGAGAGATCAAATCATCATAGAGTATGCGAAGGATCCCTTTGCAGTTGGTATTCTTAATGGCACCACACATGATGAAAAGTATGAAGTAAATAATGGTCTCATTTTCTATAAGGAGAGGATCTTTCTTGTTCCAAATTCCAAGGTTAAACCTCTAATCATAAGGGCATTTCATGACTCTCCCTTGGCTGGTCAACAAGGTATTTTCAAGACCTACAAGCAAATTCGTGAGAGGTTCACTTGGAAAGGGCTCAAAAATGATGTTTGCAACCATGTTAGAGAGTGCTCTATTTGTCAACAGAACAAGAATGAGAATACTTATCCAGTTGGTCTGCTCCAACCATTACCAATACCCAACCAAAAATGGGAAAGTATAACCATGGACTTCATCACAAGACTTCCCAAGGTGCAAGGGAAGGATAGTATCTTTGTTGTGGTTGACAGATTGACCAAGTTTGCTCACTTTTTTGTGTTTCTACAGGGTTTACAGCAATTCAGGTAGCTGAACTATTTTTTAAAGAAGTGTTCAAACTACATGGGCTGCCCAAGAACATTGTGACTGACAGGAACAGCAAGTTCCTAAGTCTGTTTTGGAAGGAATTATTCAGATTAAGTGGCACAGTACTCACCCCCAGTACAAGTTACCATCCTCAGACTAATGGGCTGTCGTATCCCCAACGGGATCTGCCTTAAAATTCTGCAATCTAATTTTCAAATTCTGCCCTAATTTTCTGCATTTTAGTTTTCTGCTCAAAACCCTAAATTCTGATATTTATTTCTGCACTTTAGTATTCTGCTCAAACCCTAAATGCTGATTTAATTTGTGCACTTAAACCAATGCCCAAACATGCCAAACAAACATGGAAAGGGATAATCATAACAAGCATGAAATCCACCATGAAATACACAATGTAGAACAATCAATTGCAACAACCAAGTATGATTTTCTGAATAAAACCCTGCTGCTACAAACTGGAAGTTATGATCGGATTCTTATAATAGAATTTGAGGGCACAAACATGATAAACAAGGCCCAGGTTTCTGCATCATAAATCAGGCCAATAGAATATGATTACACATACCAAATTACATGCAAAATAGAAGGCAAATGAACAACCCTAGCTGGGCAAATGTCTTCTGTAGCAGATCAGCAGGAAATAAGACCCTAGAACTCCTCAAAATGCCCAACTCTGCTGCTCCAAAGTCTGATCTGTAAATCTGAATATTAATTTCTGCTCCAATGAAGATATTCACTGCCTTTTTGGGATGTCTTCTGCTCCAATGAAGGTCTTTAATGGCTTCTCATAAACTGATCTGCAAGTCTGCTCCAGATTTGATGAATGGGGTCATCACCATTCATGATTGAGGGGCCATCTCCTCAATGCTGCATGAAGGAATCAATCCAACCTGCTCTGTAAAAATCAGAATAATTCTTCTCCAATGAATGCCCCTTGAATGCCTCAACGCCACCACTATTTATACCCAATTCTCCTCCTCCTTCTTGCTGACCGACCAGGCATAAAGATATTTAGTTTTGAATATTTTATTCCCTCTAAGAGGGCCGACCTAGACATATGAATTCTTGGCGCCCAATTCAATGCAAACATAAAGGATATTATTTTATTAGTTTCTTCTCCTTCAAGTGCTAAGTATTCTCCCATTATCCCAAGTCATCCCATCTCCGAGTATAAGGATGATTTCCACAAGGTAGGAACATACATGTGTAGGACCAATATCTCATAAACAACTTTATCTTTTAGCAACTATTGAGACAAGCCTTCACACTCCCAATACAACAAGATGACAAGCCTCCATGAGAGAGACATATACAACATTATTAGGATCATACCTTCAACCCTTAATTGGTCAAGTATCCATGAAGTACATCGAATCCATTGGAAAGTGCATAGTGGTGAAAAGAGGGACATGACATGGGCAGTCTGAAATAGTCAACAAGTGGTTGGACGGTTACCTCAAAAACTATGTTTCCGGACAGCAGAAAGCTTGGGTAAGATGGTTGCATATAGGTGAATATTGCTATAATTCTTCTTATCATATGTCTATAAAAATGTCTCCATTTATGGTATTATATGGTTATGAAGCTCCTAACTTCACTGATTTATTATTTGGTGACAGTAGAGTGCCAAGGGTCAAAATTTTTTGCAAGACAGCCAAGATTTGATGAAATCTTTGAAGGATAATCTCAAAAATGCTCAAAACCAGAAGTTATATGCTGATCAACAGTGTATAGAGCGTGTTTTTGATGTTGCAGACAAGGTTTATGTTAGATTGCAGCCCTACAAACAGTCCTCTATCAAGAAAAATGGAGCTGAGAAGTTGAAGCCACGATTTTTTGGTCCATTCAAGATAACCAAGAGGATCGGCAAAGTGGCGTATGAGTTGGAGTTACCTGAAAATAGAAAGATGCATAATGTCTTCCATGTTTCTCGCCTTACAAAGACACTTGGTCAGAATATTGTTCCATCATCAGTGTTGCCTCCAATAGATGATGAAGGGAGAATTGAGTTCATTCCTGAAGCTATCATTGATCAAAGGGAGAGCTCTTTGAGGAGAAAGACCATTAAGGAGTATTTGGTCAAGTGGAAGAACCTACCTGTGGAGGATGCAATGTGGGAAAGTGACCACATTCTTCAGCATCCTGTTTTGCAATTGCTTGGGGACAAGCAATTATGGGGAGGGAGGACTATAATGTCCCCTTCTCAAGCCTAGTCACCTATGGGCCCGATAGCCTATTTCCGGAATCCCGATAGGCTATGTGGTATGGTAAGGGGTTCCTCTTTGTGAAGATCTTTGCTTCAGTTGTTCTTATTGGTTTCTAATGTTGGATTTGAGATCGGTGATGTTTCAAGATGACTATGCAACTTTCGGAAGTTTGTTCAGCGTCTCGGATAGCTCTCCAAGACTCTTGGAGGAGCCGTCTATTTTTAGAAAGTCCCCTGGAAGGCATCGTTATTCATCCCAAACCCTATGGACTATGTTGGTACAATTTATTTGGCATTTTGGTGAAGTTTTGGATTTTACGCAAAAAGCAAGTATGTTAATGAGCTAACAGTTATTTATTTGCACTTAGTCTTATTAGTTAGAAAATAATTATAAAGTGCAAGGGTATTATAGCTAATTGGAAAGGGGAAAAGTCACTCTTTTCTTTAGGGACATAAAAGTGAGAGCTAATGTGGTAAAATATTGGAGTTTGTGCGGAAAAGTATTTTTTCCTATTTAATAATTCATTTTATTGTGCAAACTACTAAAAAGTGCCTATAAAAGGGGATTGAGAGCTCATTTTGCTCTTTGTGCTTGATGAGATACTATTATGCTACAGGAATGAACCTGTGAGATCTTCCTTCTTGAGAACGACAACTCTCTTGAAGAAGTTCAGTTTCAGTGATGAGATATCCACCGTAGCTGAAGAAGGTAACTTCATTGTCAGGAGTTACACAGAGCCACTATGGAGTTTGATGTCTTTGGATCAGTTTTGGAATGTATGTGTTTTGTTGTTCGTTGAGTGGGTTTTTGTGTGGTTTGGAGTTGAGAGTTTGGTTTCCTTGAAAGTTTGTGCTTGGCCTCCTGCTAGGCCGTACATGTTGTGTCGTACCATCTGGGGTTGCTTCATTTTATGAGGAGTTTAGTATATATATTGCAGCCATAGTGATATGGAGTCTTTAAACATGTTTGGGCGACCTTGTTGACAGCAGATTTGAGATCCTTTATTGCAGATTGAAGACTACTGTACTGGCCGTACCACTTCTGCAAGGCCGTACAGCTGATTTCAAGCTTGTGAGTCTTTCATGCTGGCCGCTGGCTTTGAGGGAGTTAAAAGTCGTTCAAAATGGGCGCCATGTATGATGAATGAATGTTAGATCAGTTTGGAGCAAGTATTTGATGTCAAACTTGCATTTTCTAATCAATTGGGTCTTCCATGAGCTGGTCGTACAGCAACATCTGAGTCATTCTGAGCACAGTCCATGACAATAGGGAGTTACATGGTATAAATCAGTTTTGAATGCTTTACTTCATACTTATTTGATTTGTACTTATGTTATGCAGCCTAGTATCAGTGGATAGTATATCATCTTTGTGATTGGGGTTTGGGAAGCTAATCCTGTGTGTTACAGCCTAATGTACTTCATTGTAATACTCTCTGATGCAAACTTGTAATGGCTTCCCATTGAACAAGTGGATGTGCCAGTGAGATTAGTTTTCTTATTTGCTTTGTAATGGCTTCCCACTGAATAAGTGGATGTGCATCTTTCTTTTCAGTACTTCATGGCTCAGGTCTCCGCTAAATAAGTGGATGCACCTAGTTTTCATTTTCGTGTACTCCCACTAAATAAGTGGTTGCCCACTGCATAAGTGGAATTTTGGATTTGAATGCTAACTCTGAAGACTTGTATGCTCTCACCTTGCCCACATCAGGATCTGGGTGATCAGAAGAGTGTGGAAGATAATTGCTCATAACATTCAGTGTGTTATCTCTTTTCAACAAAAAAATCAGGGCAGCTTATTACAATTTCGGATTATTTATATTTAACTAATTTTGTTGGACCAAATTGTGTTGTGGAATGACTTCTCATATTTTTGTGAGCCACTTGGTGAATTAAAATTAAATAAAAGAAAATTGCCCAAGAGGTGGACGACCTAGAGAGGGAGAATAAAAATAAATAAAATAAAAAGTGGAGCACCTCGGCCAAGTGGAAGAAAGAAATAAAAATAAAATAAAAGAATTTGCCAAAAAGGAGGTCGGCTAGGATGAGGTCGGCTACGTTTGAATTGGGCAATTGTTGGCTATAAAAGGAGGGCATTTGAAGGTCATTTCATCATTCATTCACATCTGATTTATTCATTGGAGTTTTTACCCTTAGGAATATTTGGTGGATTGGACGAAAACCCAACTCCATCTTGGTGGTGAATTCATACGGAGTTCACACTTGCACTTCATTGGAGATTTGGAGTTCTTGAGCATTCAAGGCATATTCTTTGGAGCAGATTTGAGCACCCATTTTGGAGGGATTTGGACGAAGATTGTTGCTAGGGTTTCTACCCTAGGTTGAGCACCACTTCCCAAGGAGGGCGATTTCACAATTTTGGAGCATAAGACCCCAAGCGCCTACCATGGAGGATTCGCCCATCTAGGATTTGATGTTTGTTGTACCCAATCCGAAACTTGGATTTTCGTCATTGTCGAGTCATCTCCAAAGGTTGAGTCAGTGGTCAAAAAGGTCATTTAAGTCCAAAATATCAAATGTGTTCGCTTCAAGTCCATGTATTGTCAAAATCTAATGCCAAATTTTTGGAAGGAAACGCGTTTGAGTCTAAGTATCATTTTGTCTAAGCCATATCATCGAAATTCGTAATGTCGTGAAAGTCAAAGTACAAATTTCGAAATGTCAAAATTGTTGTCTAAAGCCAAATATTGAATCATCAAATTGTTAAAATGTTGACGTAATCGTGTTCGAGTCATCTTGTTGTCTTGTAGTCAAATATCTCGTTAAGTTTGTGTTCTTATTGTCAAGTCCTTGTGTCCGAATCCATGTATCAAATTGTTAGGTTTTGTGAAATGTTATGTTCTTGTATTTGTCTGTAAAGTTTTGATATTTTAACTCATAATTAATAATTTATTACTAATTATTCGTTAATTATATTAAAATATTAAACTTTAAAAAGTAAATACATTATTGTGGTCAGTTTTAAAATTTTAGATTTAAAACTTTTATTATTTTAAAAAAAATTAACAATATATTGTTAATAATAATGATTATTAAAATAATAAGTTAAAATCTTTAAATTTTAAAAAGTAAAAATATAAAAAAATAATAAAAGAAAAGTAAAAAGATTTCCCTTTGTATGAGTGTGTGCCCATACAAAGGCACGCACTATACAAGGTAAAAAAACAAAAAAGCAATGATAATAAGAATTAAAATAACTTTGCTCTTTGTATGAGCGTGTTACCAAAATACAAAGCGCTCAAAGAAAACATGAAGTGCTCATCCAAAATATGAAAGGTGTCTTCATAAAAGACCAAAGGCGCATCAAAACAGGATTTGACGTGATCATCAGGAAGAAGTCATGCCAAGTATTGAAAAGAAGCGCTACAGGAAACCTCACGTGTTTCAGAGAGGGAACACGCTTGTTCAAGATTAAGGAGAGTGCCCATTCAGAGAAAATCGCGCCTCACAGAATTTTCCATCAAAAATCAATGCGCCAGAAGGAGATTACAACTGCCTCACCATTCCCAAACGCGCTCGCCATCTTCATCAAGCGCATGGATGAAAGGAAAATCGCGCCATTGTAAAATACCCTACTAGTTCTAATTAAAATTTTTGCTTGTTGGTCTGAAATTTTCTGATTTAGATTTCTCACAAACTATGCAATATTTGCAATACCCACTTTCTCCAATGCACTTAGAATATCAAGAAGATGGAAAGGTTCGAAGCATGCAACCAAAGAACATAGAACATCAATATTATATGATCAAATCAATGCATAAAACATGAATAGACATATCCACCAAAGATTGTTTTGATTCCTTATTGATTATGAAAGCCAAGTACAATAGAAGAGGGCTGGAATGAACAAACAGCCAAGTCTGATTTATGAATCAGTCCTTCAATTACATCAATACATGCAAATAACATGCCCAAATCCAAACCAAATGTATGTAGAATGAAGCCCTATGGAAGGATGATGAAATCTCCAACTGGGTATGGCTGGAATATAAATCAAATGCTCTTCCCAGAGACTGATATGACTGATGTACAACTGAAACCCTCCTGTCACAAAACCCTGATTGCTGATAATGCCAAAATGATGCATAAAATTCACTCCCAAGGCTAGCGATAGGCCCTAGAATGAGGGCGATTAGGGTTTAGAGCATTCCCATGCAATCAAACCCTCCAAATGATGAAGTAAAATGCTCAGATCTGCAAATGATTGACTGATGTACCCTGCTGTTGTAAAATCAAAATGTATAAAAATGCTTCAAAGTGCCAATGATTCCTCTATATGCCAAGCAATTAGCTCCAAAGCATGAAATATCAACTATGAATGAAAATGTCTTCATCTACAAGCCAAAAATCCTTCAATGCCTTCGTGAAAACCTGCAAATTAATAACCATGATGAAATCTATATGATAACATCTCACAATGTGGATGGGATCATCACCATGTTGTACCCATACAAAAATTTTCATATATGTGCCCAAACACACCTCCCAGTACCATGTAGCCTTGTCATTACTGCTCTAATCTGCAGGTACAAGACATATCAAAAGATGGCAAAGCAAGGCTCAGATGGAGGGAGATTCTAGTCAGCCAATCAGGCTTGAAGCAGCGAAAGAGCATCAAAAAAGAGGAAGTCAAAGTGGTGAACTGAAGGCCAAAACAACATAAAAGAACCAAGGGAAGCAATGCAAATACATCTGGCAAATTAAAATTCAATTTTGAAAATTTTGAAATTTTGAAAAATTTCAAAAAAAAATTTAAGGCATTTTTCGGCGTTCTTGGCTAAAATGTGCTCCATCTGGGAGTATAATTCATGGAGGAGAAGCTTAGATGATAGCTTCGGATCATATGAGCTTGGTTTCCAAACTTCAAGACATTTCGTCATCAGATGAAGAAGTTACGGCAAAAAGAAGATCCCGAGGCAGAGGCAAACGGCAGTAATCCAAGGAGCCTCCGTCAAAATGGCCAAGGCAAAGTTCAAAGTTTTCCAAGGTCAAGAATCATAAATATGAGCCCTGAAGTTGGCTAAGTCTGGTATCCTGAAACCTGATGTTCTGAGATTCTGAAATCTATCTAAGTCTGAAATCTGGTGGATCCTCAAAAATCTAGAATCTACATGTTAAATCCCATGGATCCGAGACCTATCTAAAACATCCTGGAAGTATATTTCAAAATATTTAAAGTCTAGGCTTAAATATATTTTGAAATATACTTCCACCCAAGACACTCAAAATCAAACTAAGAAAGGCGCTCATTCTAGCCAAAACCCATGCCTATTTGCCACTCCTAAAAAGCGCTCAACTTGGTCATATCTCACGCCTTTTGTTTCACCATGCGAAAGGTGCTCATATTGAGGAAAACCCATGCCTCTTTCTAGCCAAAAATAAGCGCTCAAATCCTCCAAAAAGCACACCATTTTCTCAGCTCCCAAAAGCGCCTAAAAACCCCAAATTGCACACCATTTTGAGGCATCTCAAAAGGCGCCTATAATAACTAAAACTCACACCTTTTGGTATCCAAAATTGGCGCCTATTTTATCCAATTCCCACGCCTATTTGACACATGAGAAAGGCGCCACTATTGGATCATTTGCACTCCTTTTTGAGGGCACCAAGTTTGCATGAAAATAATAGTTGAAGAGAGAGAAGGTTGGACGCCTAGAGAAAGAAGGAACCAAAGGCTATAAATAGAGGATTCACTTCTCATTCTTTCATTTACACTTGGCGCTGAAAATAAGAGATCTTATTTTTAGGGAAAGGCATATTACAAACCCTAGATGGTTGGCGTCCACTATAAGAAGGATCTCAAGCATTGTTCTTTCATTTTTCAAAGGCAAAGAGGCTTCACTTCATACATGGCGGCCATTGATGGGAGAATAAAGCTTGCATAGGGCAGATTCAAAGGCTTTGAAGGGTGGATCTTCGCATACAGGGCAAAGTCTACACATTCCTACACTATTCTATACCTTCTTCTCACACTCCAAGGCATATTTGTTCACAAGAAGACCATTTCTTTACCTTGGCGGCCATTGTTGAAGGTTTTTCAAGCTTTTTATTGAAGATTTGAAGCTTTTTCGGACCAGCAAAGCATAAAGGGGACAATTTGATCACTTCTAGGCTTCTTTTCCTTCATTCTTTTTCTTCACAGAGTCCATCTCCATGCTCCTAAGGCAGCGCCCATACCCAGGAAGCCATTTTTGGTGATTTTTCAAGGATTTTCTTCGCTGGTCATAGCTGTTTGAAGGCAAAATGTCCACCTACAGCCAAAATAAAATTGATTTTTGAGGCCTATATGTCCAAAATTTCTCATTTCTGGCTCATACCCACCTTGGCAAAAAGCATCTTCCATCATCCTGGACCAGTTTGATCTCAGATCTGTCAAATCTTTGAGGGTGCAACTCCAAATTTTCATTTTCCAAGGGCAAAAATTTTAATTTTTTCACAAAAAATTAAAATTTGGACAGCAAAAAGAAAACTTGTTTTTCTTGGGCAGTGAACACACAGAAGTCCAAATTGGCCATTTTCAAAGCAAAAGAGTCATCAGAACAAGCCTCTTTCAAGTCAAAATGCAATATTCATCAGTCACCATCGAGGCCAAATCCTTGCTCAAACATGAATATTCCAAGGTCAAGGAAACGGACTTGTGCCAAGTCTCACCTGAAGGTTTTGACTTGGAACCACTGATAAACTCAGGCAATGCAGCAGCGAGAAATTTGAAGAATTCTGGACTTATTCAAGCCGGATCGTTTCCTAATGCTGCCCATAGTCTTGAATTTGTACTCTCGTGCATTCAACACTATAACCCGGAATCAAGGGAAGTCAAATCGAGGGATGGAAGATTGATTGCCAGTTTGAAACCTGATGACATAGAGATTGCCCTTGGCATCCCTATTTTTGAAGAATCACTCACCCTTGATCTAGAGGAAAGTGACAAAGTGTGGTCCTCTACTACTGATAAATGTCAAAAGTTAGCTTGCAAATGGCTAAAAGAAAGAAGGAATACGCTTCCAACGAACATGGGTCGAGGCTAGTTCAAGGATGAATATGCTATCATGATCACAATGCTCAACCGGATTACAAGCCAAGCTGAATGGAGAAGTTTCAGAACATGGATGTTCTATATCATCAGCACGATAGCCAATGGAAGCGCAAATTATGAATGGGCCACTCTCATAAGCGAATGTATGCACCGACAAATCATGGATTTCACTCGAACTCATGAGTTCAAGATGGTGTCCTACTTACTTTTCATGGTGGCCAAATAGCATCACTTTGCCGGGTTGAACTTTGTAGGCTCTCTGCAAAACACCAGGATTGTCAGGCTATATCCTCAGCTTGAAATTTCAGAGTCCCAGAAGCACTTCCGTCGAGTCAACGACGCATTCCTAATGTTCATTGTGCGTGACTTGGAGAACCAGATGCATGTCAGAATATCAAAAGAAGCTAGAGCCGTAATCTCAAAATGGGCGTACTAGTATATCCAGTTTCCTACCTTCTATATACGAGCATACGGGTTCACATCATGTCCATACATGCTTCCAAGGTATCCATCTGACGAAGTGGTCTTCATGGAGTTCCTGCGTCAGATTGAAGAAGTGCATAGTTTTCTACGCAGCAAGCATAAGACGGCAGTGAATTTCCCTATTCAGATGAGTGTCTACAAGTGTAAAAGTGTTGCTGATGCAAAAATAATTGGAGAGGAAATGTCCAAATTCGGCCTGAAGACCTTCAAGGAGAAGAGCACATATGATCCTAATCAAGTGATGAAATCCAGACTTAGCGGCAAGTTTGCCCATGTGCCTACTATGGAGGATTTCTGGGTCAATTGTCAAGATGAATATGAGGTTCGTCGAAGGAGTTATAGCCGCTTCACCTTGGAGCAGATACCAATTTTTCTTGATGAGAGTGGCAAAGATTTTCACGAAGACGGTTCGATTCTCTCCCCAAAATTCATTGAGGGAATTGATTCACAACCGCTGCCACAAATGGATTGGTCACTCCAAGAAATCACCTCTATTGCTGAAAGAACTAAAGGAGTGGTGAAACGAAGCTGGATGTTCATCAACAGTCAAAGGAGCAAGAGGACAAGTACACCTAAGGACAAGGCATCTACAGCAGAGCCGCCATCTTCGCCTACTCATTTCATTCCACACCTGAAATCCAAGGTAGTGAGTGGGAAGACCCAAACAACCAATATTACCAGGGAAAAACCCTTGAGGGTGACCTCAAAGAAAAAGGCTCAAGTTCCAGCACAGCCGCAACCAGAGGCAACCCCTTTGCCACCAACTAAGCCTAGTTCGCCTACTACTTCTATTTCAACTTCTTCTTCTTCTTCTTCTTCTTCTTCTTCTTCAGAAAAGGGGAATTCATCTACGTCACAGAGAATACCTGAGCCTCACTTGTCTCCTATACCTATCGACTCTACACCACTTAACTCATTAGGAGTTAATGATGCAGGAGAACCAGAGGTCATGCAGGGAGTTGAAGTGGACATAGTGACGGAAGTAGACCTTGACTTTGAACCTAATATAGTATTGGATTTTGATCCTGAGTTGGATATACATTTTGCACCTCCTGAGGCTAAGATCACACCACATCTGGATACTGGGAAGGAAAACCATCCAGAGCCGAAATTTCAGGAGTCTACTTCAAGTTGGCTTCCTTCGGCAATTAGTAGAAAAAAGAAAAGGCCATCCTACCAGCTGGATTTCAGTGCCTTAACTAATAGTTTCAAGGAGCCCACTATAAAGAAACCCAAGAAGCAGTCAAGGATTCTGAAGACGGATGTAGGCGAGTTAATCCTAGAGACCGCAATTCCTCCCCAGGACAAAGCAATTGAAGAAGTTGAGCCCAAAGATTATCAGATTGTCAAGACTTGCTTTGGTCATAGCACACGAGAGGCAACAGTAAACATTTTGGAGGCTGCTATAAATACTATGAGGAATAGGGTATTGAAAGATGAAGAGGACAAGGCTGCCCTCAAATCAGAAATCAAGCAGCTACGTCAGTACATCTCACAGCTTCTGCACTCACCTTCTCTGCCTTCACTCTTTTTGCCACGGGTAATGGAATCTACCGATGAGCAAAGGCAATTGAGTCAACTAGTTGTATATGGCAAACACACTAAAGATTGGGTGGAGCATTTCATAGCAAAAAGTGTTTAACTTTCTAGCAAAGTTAGCAGTAGTGATGTCTAATTCCAAGGATATTCTCCTAGGAATCCAGAATATGATAGAATGCATGAAAGACACAGAGCCAGTGTATGATAGATTGATGGTCAGATTGCATGCACTTGGCATGAAGCCTATAACGGCAGAACAAAATGCTACTATTTTCTCCTAGACACATCAGTACTCTTTCTTGGTTTACACCTCGAAGAATATAGCCTTGGAGTTGGCTACGTGGAAGGAAAAGCTTCTGGGCATTGAAAGATATGCCATTGATTTTGTCCAAAACATCCCTTGCAGGTATTTTAGTGATGAAGGTGTAAATTGCCTTGTTCATGTCTTGCAAGAAGAGTTCATTCAGCTAACCCATGGAAAGTTTTGTGGTGATCCCCGCGTAAACAAGATGTACCTCCTGGTTGATATTGCATCAAAGTGTGCCAGGGCTGAAAAAGATTTTGAAGTTTTTGAGAAAATCACAGAGGATGTTGCCATTGACCTGCAGATGAGGACGATTCACCTTGATTCCATGATTATGCCAGATGAGGCTAAGATTGAGGAATTTGAGAAAATTCTCAATTCTCATACTTAGTCAATTTTTCACTATCTACAGGAGGGATTTATTTTTGGCAGCAGGAGAGATTTCCAAAGCAGTTTCTATTTTGAGAACTGACTTTGTTATCTAGAGTTAAATTTATTTTTGGAATTTGCTCTTGGAAATCATGCAAATTATCTTTGAGTTGGAACTCAATGTGTAATAACATGCAAGTTCAGTTAACTAAATTGCATGACAAGATAGTTTTAGTTTTAATTGCTAATAAGCTTGCATGCTTCCCATGCAGCAATTAGATTTAGAGTGAAGAGTGTTAGTTAACTCTTCCTTTTATTTCCTTGCACCTTTGCTTTTTAGGTATAAATAAGTGTATTCTACACACTTAAACTCTCTAATGGTAAATGCTAAGACTAATTTTTGCTCGCATTTTATTGTTCACGCTTTGTTATTTGTTCTTGTTTTTTGATTAATGAGAATATGCATGATAGTTTCTGAGATCTATCTTGTAATCGAGAGTTGTGAAAATCGTTCATGACTTTGTGCATGAGCGATTGTTGTTGAATTATCTTTGTTCTTTTGTGTTAAAAATCTCCAAGTTGTCCCTTCAATTTCTTTATGCTCTGGATTTACTTAAAGAAATCAAAAGTGTTTAAAGATAGAGTTAGTTATTTTCTTCTGTAATGCTTTCAAAAATCTTATAGCCTCGCAGAAGAGCTTCATTGCCTTGTGCTCATGCCTTAAGAAACCAAAAAGATAGGTTATTTTGTAAATGTCTTTTTATTTTCCTTGTTGAGGGAGCTTCCCCTCCTAATTTGAAGAATAGCCCTACTGTACACGCTGTCTGTTTTTCTCTCACCGAAAGCTGCGACTTAAACGCTAACACACCACACCACCAAATATCAAGGGATCATCTCCTTGACAAACTGAAAAATGCAATTTCCAGCCAAAACATATGAATATGAAAAACTTACCAAGTGATCAATAGTTGCAAATTGAAGGCAAGCAAGCCTATTTATCCTCCTCTTGGCCTAGGCGTCCCAATTTGCTCCATTATGCCAAAGTTTGAAATCCACCTATGAAATTGTAGTTGCCAAAAGAAAATTTTAAATGAAATGCAATGATCAACCACCAACATTTTAAAAAAAACCTCTCCACATAGGCGTCAATCTCCTTCCCTTGGAGAATAAAACATTTTTCATGGAATTTTCCCTCTCCTTGAGCGGCGGCCATCTATGAACAATAAAATATTATAAAAAATATTGTTTTTTATCCTCCTTGTACGATGACCCATAGCAAAAATAATATTTTATTAATTCTAAATACTTCTCCTTCTTGGGCGGCGGCTCCTTGGGCATTGAAATTCAATATTTTATTCCTTTTCTTCCTTGGCGTTGGGCGCATGATCCAATGCAAAACAATATTTTATTATTATTTGAAATCTTCTCTTTGAACGTTGGGTGCTTGATCCAATGAAAGCAATATTGTATTAAATTTCAAATCCTTCCCCTTGGACGTTGGCACATGATCCCATAAAAATCATATTTTATTGTATTTGTTTTCTCCTCCAAGGTGGCATCAATAACCAAGGTGGCGTTGGAAAACTCAAGATAAAATATATTTGAAAATGCAATTAAAGATTGACATTTTCCATCATTCCATTTTCTAACCTCCAACATTTATATTTTCCACCTAGAAGAACATGATATTTTGGCTAGATGAACAATATCACTAAGCAACACTTAGCCAAAATCCAACTAGAATCACCTATTGAGCCAACATTATAGATTTTCATCCTCTAGAACCAAGCTCAAACCAAAATCATTCCCTTACCACAATTCTTAGCCTACGGGAATGGTGAATAGGCTAATCATCAACTCCACATGTGATCACTCTGGAAATGGGGACATGACAACCATAGTAGAAGCATGTGCACCAATCTTCATCAAATCGCACCTGAAGCCTTCCATATGTGCCTCGTGTCTTTCCAAACGCAATCCAAAATATCAAATGCTTTCTTCATGCTTTGAACGCACTAGGAAGAGGAATGGGCGCCATTTTCAGGCAAATCGTGCCTCACAGAGGCAAAGCGCTTCAAGTAGGAGGAAAAGCGTCTATAGAAGGGAGCGCGCCATGAAGATGTCACAAAGAAAAGCTCACACCCAGGCCAAAAGAAATCGCGTCCAGCAAGAAGGAGAAGAGGATTCAATGCCAGTTTAAAGGTTTCAAACTCCCAAAATCTTCAGCAAATCGTGCCTTAGGTTGCATCAAACGCACCAGCAAAGAGCTCTAATGCTAATCAAGAGGGAAGTCGTGCCTTTCTGAAGCTATACGCACAGGACAGGAGTCCAGTTCAAGTGAAACCTCACGCATCTAGTGTGCAAATGAAGCACCATGCTAAGGCTCATATGGGGTCGCATTAGCAGTCAAATGAAAGCTCCTGGAATATCATGGCCAATGTCGAGTCAACAACAAAAATGCCTCTGGATTGCTTCAGGCACACCCATACAACAGAAGCGTGCTAAGATTAGAAACACCAAATCTCAAGAAGCTCACGTTAAAAGAAACAAAGAAGATGCCAGCCATATAGGTCAACCAAGCCAGAAATCACATCTGTACATGGAGTAAAAGACTATAAAAAAAACGCATTTGTGGAGGGTTCAATGCCAAGCAAAGAAGTCTTCAAAGTATTCAAACAAAGCGCCTATTATTGAGCTGGGATAAGATCAAAAACATATGTGGAAACTAGTCTGAAGGCATGCATTCTAGGCAATAGACACTCCAATGAAGAATAAACAGAATTTTCAAACAAAAAGCAAATCCCTTCATTCTCCCACGCCTCTAATTTGAAGAGTGTCATAAAAAGAGAAAGTTTGGGTACAGAAGTGCACTCATTCAAATCAAGATGCACCTTTACAAAGTCTTTCTTTCTTAAAAGGGGCATCTATTTTTAGATGAGAATACTTGATCAAGTTGAGCTTCAGGCCAATCACTTCAGTTGCATGCTGACTTTTTCAAAAGCAAACTATTTATAACTAGAGTTAGCATGTTTGCACCTCAGTGGATCTTCAGTTGCATGTTTGCAATTCTGTTTTAACTAGAACAGATTAATTTGTAATAAAATTGCATTTCATGCAATCAATTAGGAGTTCAGTTTGTTTTCATGCAATTGCTTTGAAAATTGTATAAATAAGTGCTTTTGCACAAGCACAAGGGGGATCTAGATTTTAGAATTCAAATTCATTATTAGTTAGCTTTTTTCGAAGCTTTTTAGGAGTTAGCATTTTTAAGTATTCAGTATCAGAGTTGCAGAAATCAATTATACTCATGAAAGAACATCAATGAAAACGGCAATTCTCATGCCTTCATTATGTTGAAGTTGTTAGTCACCTGGTGTTCGAGTTGAGATTCTCGTGTCTCGTTCAAGAACATTAATTATGCTTGTTTTTGCTAATAAATGTTATTACAATGTGTTGTTGTCTATACTAGATCTGTGAACTTTGTGTCACAGCAAAGTTATTCATGATCATATGTTCTTGTGTTGTTTGTTCAAATCTGTCCAATCTAATTTGCATGTACTTGCCCTGCTCAACCTTTGAATTTAGTTGAATAGTGCAAGCGTGTAATATCCCCAAATTTGAGCTAAGTATTATTTTAGCACTTCATAAAGCAAATTCAATTGAGGGGAAAATGAAATCTTTAATTACATTTTCCATAATCTATTCTTATGGAGTTTAATATAGGTCCAAGCTAAATGCATCCTTCACCAATCGATTAGGAGGGAAACACAATTCAAATTCAAATGAGCCTTCAAAAAGAGTAAGCGGTTATCATAAAAGGAGGGAGTTCAAATTCAAAATTGAATATCACTTACTCCAAGATAGCATCGACTACAAAGGCTTGGGATCATACTAATAGCCCCATTGGCTATGCTTAGGATCATGCGCCAAAAACAAAGGAGACTGAAACGGTTAGATGCAACTTCAAAAGGCACCTAGGGTCATGAGCCAACGGCTAGCTTATGAAGACAATTCATTGGTGTAAGATATTCACATTGGATCATGTGATAATTAGAAGCATTCACGCAGCCAAGAGCTATTCCCCCATGCCAAGAGATATGAATTCGCCAAGGATGCATTAGACAAGAGGAAGCAAGAGGGAATTGCTCAAGAAGGATCAATGCATAAGAAAGAGCAATGCATTCGCCCATGAAAGACAAGCATTCAATACCGTTCGCCAAGGAAGATTTGCCCTATGATACCAAAGCCCTTCAATGCACAAGAGGAGAAGAATAAATAGGAGATTTCGTCACCTCTCAAGGCATGACTGATTTGGTATGTTTTTCCTATTCATTTCAAGCTTGAAGATTCCGATTTTCATTGCTTTCTTGCAAGGAGATGCGCCCTTGCCAATAGGGAGATGACCCCCTATGATTTATGAGGTGATATTGCTCTAATTTCACCATTGGATTCAAACTTGCAGGTATTAGGAGAGATAGAGAGTATTGGCGATCATTGTTGAAGGTTTGGCGTCAAGATCTTGGACATTCGAACATTCACTATTCTTGCTGATTGCATACAGTATTTTCAGTCATTTGCAACAATCATAACAGCCAGCATACAGTGTCATTGGAAGGAGTTACAAGGCTCATTGAGTGTTGAAGCTACTTGGCATCCATTTGGCAACCTTCCTCTATTATCGGGCTATCATTAGAGCCTATATTTGAAGTCAATTGTAATTGGTTGAAGGTCTGATTTGATTTCTGTATGTCACTGTCACAGCAGACAGCAAACTATTGATTGTAATTGCATCATTTCTCTTGAAGGAATAAAGCATTTTGAGTTGGGTTTCATTGAGTATTTGTGTACTTGTTCAATTTCATTTGAGTGGGCTAATTGTTTGCAAGTATTTTTGGTTAAGTTGCAATATAAAATTCAGTACAACCACTAAGGAACATTACAGTGGTATCAGAGTGACAATCCTGCCAGCCTGGAGGGTTTTCCATGGAGTTTGCAACCATGAGTTCATTTCCGTTTGATAAGGAGTTGTTGAGGGAAATGATTGATAATCAAAAAAAAATGACGGAGAGCCAGCATAGAATGGAAGCACACCAACAACGAACAAATGCAAGCATACGACAAACAAGTATCAATATAGAAAGGATGTTTCAGGCTTTGACTGGCAACAAGCCTAGTCAAACAACTGCTCAATCTAGAAGAACACACACCATCAATCCCAAGAAGGAAAAGATCAAGTATTCCGTTCAGACTCAGGAGATTGAAGATGAAAGAGTGATCAAAAATCTTCATGAGGAATTTGAGAAGCATGTGGATAAAGAACAAATTTATAAAAGTGGCATAGAGATTGTACAATTGGAAGATGAAGAAAAGGATGCACAAGCTGAAGATAAATCAGATAAAGAAATTTCAGTTGGTCATACCATTGATGATCAATCACACTTGGAAGGAGAAGACATGATGATTACCACCAAGCATAGCCACAAGGTGTGTGACCTACTTCATGATGAAGAGGATGCACAAGAAGAGTACATAGAGACAAGTAATGTGGACAAGGATGGTACATTTGAGCATGAACCTGAAATTACAATTGGTTATGAAGGACACACTCTTGGTGTTCAATCGTACATGCAAAGAGAAGATATAATATTTGTTACAAAGATCATCCATGAGGAAGATGATAAGGAGGACATGATCAGCCATGAAACAATTCATGAAGATATAGGTGATGCACATGAAGAGAACAAGGATCAATTCATACATGTTGAAGAAGTCGAAGCCCTAGTTACACATCAGCCCCATGAAGAGGAGTTGGAAGAGTTACAGCCTATGCATGTTAAAGACCAAGCTTTAGAAGATGCCACCATGAAAGATAAGGATTTGTATGAAGAAGCTTCATTGGAGAATCACATTCACCATGATCATATGGACGAAGAACATGCCATCATGGAGGTTATCATTCATCAAGGTATGGGTTTGTTAGAGAACATTGTTTCATTCCCTCTACATGATATTGGTATGGAATCAAGTGGTGGTGTAGGTATCCTAGAGATGGATCTTGTCCATAAGGTGGGAAATGATCAAAGTGGATTGGATGAGTTTGATGCGGCATGGCAAGACAAAAAGGTCATAAGGATGCACTCATCTTCATCAACCATCGGAGAGGGTCATGAGGTCAAAGACTCTACCTTCGACTTTGATGGAGATCCCTTGATAAAATATCATAAAGACTTCACATTTGGGCGTCATAAAAAGGTTGGCTTACGGAGGAGTGATCATGAGCACATGGAAGATCTCTACTTGGCAAGGCTTCAAAGGTTCGAGGATGACTACTTGCAGCCTCTAGAGAATTGTGATTACCTATTCCACTTGTGCAACATTTATAGAAGAAGAGAAATCATAAGACAACTTGTTGGGATGGATGGCAAACATGGAGACATAATATGCAGCTACGGGACTGAACTAGTTACACATGAGTCTTCATTAGAGGCTTGCTTTGGTCCTATCCGAGTTGATGGTCACCGAATGGAAGAGAAAGAGAGAAGTCAGATCTGCAAGGACATCTCCCAGGGATATGAGGTTAAAATGGCAGTCCCAAGGCACATAGACAAGTCTATTTTTCTGAGTTATAGCAGCAGTTCCTTTCTTTTTGATATATCAGACATAAGGATCAGTTTTAAGATCAATGTTTTCCATGAAGAACATTACACCGGATTAGCCTTAATTGATGAAGTTGCTACAGAAATAATTGAAAGGATTGGAAAAGATACTATAACAGGGTATAATAGAGTTTGATTTTCTGATTTGGAGCAGCAGTCAGTGGTACTTGCATGAACTCTTATGGGCAGCCTTGACACATGAGCATGAGATGATAGTAGTATCCTTACATGATGACTTCCATGACAAGCTAAGATATGACTCCAAGTTCTTTATCACTTCATTTCACATGAAGCTGATATCACATATTACGGAGAGCTACTTCATGGGATATGATGATATCATTGTTGGTAAACATGATGCATTTGTGACCCCTCATAGGGAGCTTGCTTGTAGTAGTCTACATTATGATGACTTTTGGATGAAGAATTTATCGAGACATGCTAAGGAGGTGCAACTGGATCATGACACAAGGTATGAAGATATTAGGGTTACTTGGGGAATGCTAATACATATACACCAGCTGAGTTGTGTCATTCCAGCCCTAGCTCATAAGGCTTCATTCTTCACATTGTTAAAAGATGGCTGCTACACTTCACGATGCATTGACATTCGGCAATTTGGTGGAGTTTTGGAGGTTAGAGATAGTGGATCAGCCACTCACATCATGGCCTTTGGAGAGGAAGTCATAATAGTTTCCATTCATGATTACTCTTTGATCCTTCATAGAAATGGCACAGGTTCGGGCACTCTTATGATTGGGTGGATAACCAAGGTTGCCTTAGGTTCATCCACGGAGGCCTTTGCATTGGAGTACACCTTAGAGGTATGGACCACTCTTGCATCAGGGTATGGTGTTACCATTTCTTCTTTGGAGATGTTCGGGTTTGGAGATATGTATCATGCCTTCGAAGGGTTTGATTCCCGGGGATTGACCATTCAATGCAAAGAGAAAGCACACAAGCTTAGCATCATAATTGGTGAATACACTCTTGATGATAAGGTGGAAGACAATGAGAAAATGGTAAGCATGCAATGGCTATTTCCTTTGCAACAAGTCATGGAGTTAAGTTTCCAACACAATGGGAAACTAATGGAGTTGAAGGCTAATAATCATGAAGTCATGTGTGATGGTGGGCAATTGATTTTTAATATTAATGGGCATGGCAAAATTTCTGATTGGTTTGAAGATAGCAATCATATGGCTTGGTATTTTGATGAGATGGACATACTTACACTTTGTGGAGGTAGATATTTGTGTTCTACTAATATTGGCATGCAAAAATGGAGTATTGAAGACAGTCAGTTTGCAGAAAAACAAGGCATTACACATTCTGAATTTTCATATCAGACCATTGAAGGTGAAGAAAAGGCACAAGGAAAATATGATTATTGGCGTCAAAGAGCTAGGAAAGTAGTATGGATAGATAAGATTGAAGACGAATTAATTTTGAGTGACATATGGAGTTCTTTTGATCAGCCTATTCATGTTTTTGGTGATGCATATGTCATGATTCAAAGGGTTGCCTATGATGCTTCATTGCTAGTCAATTATGATTTCAGTTTCAGTACAGCTGAGTTAGGAGCATTTTCCAATGTAGGAAAAAGGGATATCATTGCAAAAGAGAAGGCCAATGGCAATGTTGTGTTTGCATACACTTTGGATCACACTTTCTATATCATTTTTGGTGACATCTTCAGCTGGTATGTTGCTGGTCTGAGTTACTACAGCGAGATAATTTGGATGGATTCACTCTCATTCACGATTGTATTCAACATTCACCAGGGGTACATGACATCAATCTTCAGTTTCAGTTTGGATGGTGGAAGAGGTCCCAGGATCGTCTACATCAACATCTTTGAAATGATATATGTGAGTTCGTGTGGAAAGGAGAGATGGGTTTGGGATCCTGGTATCCATTGATGATTGCTTGGGACAAGCAATCATGGGGAGGGAAGACTTGTGATATCCCCAAATTTGAGCTAAGTATTATTTTAGCACTTCATAAAGCAAATTCAATTGAGGGGAAAATGAAATCTTTAATTACATTTTCCATAATCTATTCTTATGGAGTTTAATATAGGTCCAAGCTAAATCCATCCTTCACCAATCGATTAGGAGGGAAATACAATTCAAATTCAAATGAGCCTTCAAAAAGAGTAAGCGGTTATCATAAAAGGAGGGAGTTCAAATTCAAAATTGAATATCACTTACTCCAAGATAGCATCGACTACAAAGGCTTGGGATCATACTAATAGCCCCAACGGCTATGCTTAGGATCATGCGCCAAAAACAAAGGAGACTCAAACAGTTAGATGCAACTTCAAAAGCACCTAGGATCATGAGCCAACGGCTAGCTTATGAAGACAATTCATTGGTGTAAGATATTCACATTGGATCATGTGATAATTAGAAGCATTCGCGCAGCCAAGAGCTATTCGCCCATGCCAAGAGATATGAATTTGCCAAGGATGCATTAGACAAGAGGAAGCAAGAGGGAATTGCTCAAGAAGGATCAATGCATAAGAAAGAGCAATGCATTCGCCCATGAAAGACAAGCATTCAATACTGTTCTCCAAGGAAGATTCGCCCTATGATACCAAAGCCCTTCAATGCACAAGAGGCGAAGAATAAATAGGAGATTTCGTCACCTCTCAAGGCATGACTGATTTGGTATGTTTTTCCTGTTCATTTCAAGCTTGAAGATTCCGATTTTCATTGCTTTCTTGCAAGGAGATGCGCCCTTGCCAATAGGGAGATGACCCCCTATGATTTATGAGGTGATATTGCTCTAATTTCACCATTGGATTCAAACTTGCAGGTATTAGGAGAGATAGAGAGTATTGGCGATCATTGTTGAAGGTTTGGCGTCAAGATCTTGGACATTTGAACATTCACTATTCTTGCTGATTGCATACAGTATTTTCAGTCACTTGCAACAGTCATAACAGCCAGCATACAGTGTCATTGGAAGGAGTTACAAGGCTCATTGAGTGTTGAAGCTACTTGGCATCCATTTGGCAACCTTCCTTTATTATCGGGCTATCATTAGAGCCTATATTTGAAGTCAATTGTAATTGGTTGAAGGTCTGATTTGATTTCTGTATGTCACTGTCACAGTGGACAGCAAACTATTGATTGTAATTGCATCATTTATCTTGAAGGAATAAAGCATTTTGAGTTCGGTTTCGTTGAGTATTTGTGTACTTGTTCAATTTCATTTGAGTGGGCTAATTGTTTGCAAGTATTCTTAGTTAAGTTGCAATATAAAATTCAGTACAACCACTAAGGAACATTACAAAACGTGTAGCCTAGGTTCTGTTTTCAATCAAAAAGCACAAAATCTTTGCCTTGTTGTTGAATGTGCATTTCTGCCTTTCGCACATTGCAAACCCAAAAAGATCACAAATTTCCCTTTCATTCAGCATAAGTATGAAAAACCCCTGAAAAACACTGTACATACTCTGTAGTTTAAGTTTGTTTTATTTTGCAGGGAGCTTCCCCTTCAAATTTGAAGAGCGGTTCTACCGCACATTTGTTCGTTTTCATTTCACATTGAAAGGTGCGAAATAAAACGCTAACAATGTTTTGATGTCATTTTCGCCATTTTGTGGTATGTATAAACCTATTTTAGGTCTGATTTGTATGAGCAGAAATCTGGGCTATGTTTGGCATGTTTGAGCCCATGAATGTATGGTAAAGTCAATTCAGAATATTCAGATTTGTAGCACAGACTTCTACATTCAAAAATCAAATTTATTTGTCACATGTTTGGCATTTGGATGGTTGTATTTCGTGGTTGGATTCATGTTTGATGCTGTCTTCATAAGCACACATGTTTGCCATGTTTATTTGAGTGTTTGGCACATAGATGTTTGCTGCCCATGATTAAGTTTACTTCAGAAATAAAAATCAGAATTCAGCTTAGGGTTTGAGCAAAAAAAGAAATCAGAAAATTAGGGCAGAAAATCAGAATTCTAGGGAAGATCCTATTAGGGATATTACACATTCATTAGTTAGAGTGTGTGATCCGAACATTGTATGCTCTCACCTTGCCCACCTTGGGATTTGGGTGATCAGAAAGTGCAAGGACTTGCATTTGCATTTCTCTATACTGTAAAAATCTCAAAAAAAATAGTTTGGGTCATTACAAATTGCTATTTGATTGAAATAAAAGTGTTGAATTTGAGTTATATGTGTTTAGCGTTTTTGGATTGATCTGACTGAAATAAAAGTGAAGAACAACATTAGGCTTTATATTAACACTATGATTCATCTTGTAGCTTTGCATGCACTAAATTATTAGATCTATCATTTATGAAATCTTGCATTGTTTGTGTGTGTCAAAGGTAGTTCACTTATCCTAGTTTCATGTATGTGGATTTACTAGTCTCTAATTTTAGCCAGTAAGGAAGTATTTGTTGTGTCTATTTTAGTTGTTGTTTCGTCCAGTTGCAAGTATTTTGAAATATAAAAACCTAGCTTGTGAGAAAAGAACCTTTTAGGTCTTGTGCTCATTCGCAAGACAAAAGAGAGGGAAAGATTTATTTCAGTTATTTCATTCATGCAAACACCCCTCCCCCACCCCACCACAAAGAGTATTGTAAAGTGTGCATAACTATGGATTTTGTTCATAGCGTAGAGTCTAGGGTTAGTTTTAGTTTTCCATGGAGCTTCCCCTTTAGAATTTGAAAATAGATTTATCCTCACTGTTCTGATTTGTGTAATGCTAATTATTGTGATGCTTAAGATGAAATTTACTTCCACAATAAGTGTCAAGACAATAGTGTTGAATGGATCTTGTAAGAACAACCTACAAGATGTGCACAAAAAAGAAATTCCATGTCAAATTTAACGTTAAAAATTACATAAAAATAACGAAGGAATTATAATTCCAAAAATTAAAATACCTTTAATGAAAATTTAAACGAACTCTAGAGTTTGCATACTTTTCGCAGATCCAGTCTCGAAAACTTCCTAAATGTGATCTAGGATGATGAGTGGTCAGAAACATTTGAATGTCATGGCCTCTTTGTAGGTTTTCTTGATCCACTTGAATTTTCCCATCTTGCTGAGTATCAAATTGAAAAAATAGACTGCATAAGGTATCAAAAAAATGCAGTCATATGCAGCCTCCACCAACAATCCCACTACTTTACAATTTTGACATTGTCCACAATAACTTGGATAACATGTACACCCAGAAACTTAATTTCCCTATAAGGATATCAATAATGAAGCATGCATCCTTGACTTCCCCCTCACAACCAACAACCTGAAACAACATCACACCTTAATGAATCATGTCAATGACATTTATCAACAGCCTATACTTGCAATCTTTTAATTCATTAGAAACGGAGACCCTTATTTATTTTCATGTACTCCTGATGCATGGTCAGGCCCTCTCCACATTTTCCTTCACCTTAGCCAATATAGGGTTCCAATCCTTTCATAACCAAGGTTTTTCTACACTTTTAGGTCCTTCCCATATACTGATTTCACAAAGGTGAAGGACAGCCCATTGGCATAAATGTATCAAGCCACTAGCTTATTGGCTTGCTTCCTTTGTCTTTATGCTGAAAGACCTTTGCAAAGGGGACATCTCTATCAACCTCTTTTGTGCAATGTCTCATTGCTCCAAAATAGAAGTTGCTACAATCCACTAAAATGGATGTGGAGAAGGCACAACGGTTTAATGTTGCACCATCTAAAGTAGACTAAATTATTAAAACCTCATTCCTCCACAGAGATTCAAAGCATCAAATTTCCTCATCCTGCACCACTCAGCAAATCTATTACCTTTTTGTTCTTGTAACACCTCTGAAGTTTTCTTCTTCTAATATGTTTGAAATCATCTATCTTTATTTTGGTCATAGCACTATAAAAAGCTAGGTTGTCGGTTCGGGTTTGGGTGTGGGTTCGGGTGCGCGGGTTCGGCCAAAAATTTTTTTGGGGGTTGGGTTCGTTTATATATATATATATATATATATATATATATATATATAAACATGTGTATATGCAAAAAAATTAAGCATAGAAGCAAGAATTAAGTGTAGAACACCACATAGCATCATATAATCAACAAAACCACCATCAACTTGAATATCATAAAACATAAAACTCGAACTTCAAGTTCAATAACAAGATTCAAAATAATAATATCATGTTCAACAATCAATTTTCATTGTTTCAATGTCAAATGACAAGTGTCAATCATCATATGGATTTGCTAAATCCTCCACATCATCATCATCATCTTGGACATTAGCAGGATCATTTGAAGAACCACAACCAACACCACTGCCACTCGCGGCACTCGCTGAAAAAGTGTGCTTGCTCCCTAATCCCTCAAGTGCAACATGTTTGGATTGGGAAGTAGAAGCATCCATGTCAATTTGCTATGGCTCCACATCCCACAACTTTGATTCCCCCTCCTTATAGTCTTGCTTTTTGTGCGAAAGGAGGCGCAAGTTGGAATGCATATACACTAAATCTCCGCCTTTTTGGAGTGCAATCGGTTGCGCTTTATCAAGTGGATAAAAGAGTACGTGCTCCAATTCCTCTCAGATGCAAAGGAACTACCAACCTATGACGACAAAGTAGAGAGAAAGAGTTAAAAATAAAAACTTACAAAGTTAAAACTTATAAAGTTACAAGTTATAAAATTTATAATAATTAAAAATTATGGAACTTCAAACTTCAAATTTTTAAAAGTCTTTAAGATAAAATTATAAATCATAAAAAACATAGAAATTTAGTAAACTTACTTGTGATAAAACTTTGACTGCAAGAGGTTGTAGGCACCGGAATTGTTGGCCATGAAAGTACCACCAATTGTGAGCATCTTTCTTGAATCTATCACGAAGAGCCTCAATGCTTAGACCATTGGAGTGTACAAAATCAGTGAACTCATCAGTGACCATATCATGCAAATCTAGATCAGGGAAGAGTCTACGAAATGCTGCCTTGTACCCATCAGACACTTCTAAATCTCTCCATGGGGGAATCCTATTTGTCACTGAAAGAATCTCACTGCTGTAATATTTTGGAGTCAATGCAAATACAAGAAGATGCAGCGGGGTTGTCATTGTGTTCCATCTAGCCTCAATAATTTCATGCACTTGCTTGAAGAGAATTTCTTGAGGATCTTTCTCCTTCTCATTTATGATGTTCTTTATCTTCTCTATCATTGAATCAATGCCATCATATATCTCCCCCATGCAAGGCTTGTCCATGTCTGTATAACGAATCATGCTCAAAATGGGCTCGGTGAAACTAAGGAGATACTCCACACGATCCCACCAATAGTCATTTAGGATCATCCCCTTAACATTTGCTGCCCTCTCAGTGTTGCTTTGCCTCCATACGGACCAAGTAGTGCTTGTTACCATGCTGATAAGAGCCTGTTTGACCTTCACAAGTCGTCTCAAGGCAATTGTGTTTGAGGCAAAACGGGTCTTGGCAACCTATTGAAATATCAAAAATAAAAAGTACAATAAATAAAATTTAATTTAAACATTTAAAAAATTGAAAACAAACTTTAACTTTTAAGAAGAAATAGAATATGTGAAATTAAAAATTTAAAGCACTATGAAAAATTTAAATTTAAAAATATATTGCTTCACTTACCTTCAACAACTCCAATGTAGAAAATGATCTAAATATGCTTTGGGACATGTGGTGGTTGGTGACGAACATTCGTATCTCCTCGGCCTCTGCATACAACTCTCTAATCCAATCAATTTTTTTCCCAATCTTTTGTAGCATTAGATTGAGAGACTGGACAGCACAAGGTGTCCGAAAGATATGTGAATATCGTTCCTCAACCAACAACCCAGCAGCTCTACAATTTTTTGCATTGTCCGTTATCACTTGAACAACATTACGAGGTCCCACATCCTCAATGGCTACAATGAGGATCTGAGCAATAAATTCACCATCCTTCACCTGTCCCTCACAATCCACAGCTCTCAAAAACATTGCCCCTTTAGGGGACACTGCAATGACATTGATCAAAGGCCGATTTCTTGCATCTTTCCATCCATCAGAGACAATCGACACCCGTGTCTCACTCCATGAATCCCTTAAGGGCTTCAATGCATCTTCTATACCCTTCACCTCATTCTCCAATAAGGTGCCACACACCTTCTCATAACCTGGGCTCTTATACCCTTTTGGAGCCTCATTAATTTTTCTCACCATCTCTTGCCAATATGGTGAGCGAACAACATTGAATGACATACCATTTGCATAAATGCATCTGGCTTATGTTGGTCAGCAATATCTCGAGCCTCATTTTGAAATGATGTTTCCAAAGGTCCCTTTGGTCTCTTGTTTGTAGTGCTTGTGGGTTGCTCTTGAGGAGCGACCAAAAATGGGTGGCTCTCTATCACAACATTGGAACTAGGAATAGATGGAGGATCCATTCTTTGATTTCTGCCTCTTTTCCTTGACATGTTTGCTACTGATTTACGACCTGCTGCTTCATCTACTGCTTCTTGCTCCGTGATATATGCCAGCACTTGCTCTCGTGGTTTAGGTTTATTACTCTTTCCTGGGCAAGCTTTGATCCCCATCCCAGGGATGTTACACAAATGGACTTTCACCTGACTATATGAACTGTTATATTGCACATCACAGCCATTGCATTTCCAAAGGTAACCCCCACCACCTGGTTGTTGTTGAATCATTTCAACATGCCTCCAAAGAGGTGAATGTGGATCGATTTTGAATTTTGATTGTGATACTGAGCTAGAACTAGCTGCCATTGTGATTCCTGTCACCTGTGGGTGTGGCAATAAGTTTTGTAAACAAAATGGAAACAATGAAAACTCAAAACTTTCAAGAATCAAAACAAAAACAAAAGCATGGTGATACATTCATGATTCATATAAATAGTTTAAAAAAAAAAACAAGTTGAAAAGAATTTGTTTGTTGTTCAAAAATGCAAAAAAAAAATGAATAGAAAACCTACCTCTTTGCAAAAATCTCTTCCTTTGATCTTCTTGGCAGCCTCTAAACCGTTGGAAATGAGTAGGAATGGTGGAGCAATGGATTTCCAACCTTCAGGATTCAATCTTCAAGCTTCTTTCTTCAACCACAAAAAATTTTTTGAGTTCAGCCACAATGGAGAGTTTTTGTGTTTTGGAATAAAAGAAATGAGTTGAAAATGGCAAAATTGTGTTTATAATGTCTTTTTAGGGTTTCATTTGCATTTTAGAATGTTTAAAAAAATATAAAATTGATGTTTAAATTGAAAAAAAAAAATTTTAAAATGAATGGGAGCGTGGGTGCGTTCCGGGTGCTATGCGGGTTCTCTTTTTTTAGGCTGGGTTCGAACCCAGCGAACCCGGGTGCATCCGGGACGCACCCTACCCGCACCCACAGGGCACCCGCACCCGCACCTCTAGCAGGCAAACCCTGCAACTTAGATAAAAAGTTAATTTATCAGGTGATGTAGAATTTTGCTCACCCAGAGTGTCTGACCTGCCCCTTACTTAGCCTTGTAACTCAGAATACTTGAGAAAAAGAGTTGGGATAGCAATGGCTTGTTCTACATTGTCTTCAGTTGAAAAATTGTAGGACCGTGAAGAATATTTACATTATTATGTAATGTCCCCATTTTCCGAGTGATCACCTAATGGAGTCTTAGCCTATCCTTTTCCCGTAGGCTAAGCTAGAGGGCTAAGGGAATGACCTAATTGATTAAATACTATATTTAATCAATTTATTAGGGCAAATTGATGATGAGAGATGACTTTGTGTATTTTTGTGAGCTTATTAGTGAATTGAAAATAAATAAAAGAATTTGCCCTTGAGGTGAGCGACCAAAGAGGAAGAAAAAAGAAATGAAGAAAGAGAAATAAAGGAAGAAAATACCAAGGATGGTCGGCTAAATTGAAGGAGAAAAATACAATAAATCAAAATAAAATTCCTTTGAGGTGGACGACCTAGTGAGAGGTCAAAATATGAAATGACAATTGCCAAAAGAGGTTCACTCCTCTTGGGAAAAATAAGAAAAAATAAAATATTTTATGTATTTTCTTGGCATGAGGTCAGCCTAGGGAGAAGAAAAAACAAAATAAATATATATTGCCAAGAGGAGGTCAGCTAGGGCTAAAATGAGAAGAAAGTTATCTATAAATATAAGATCTTTTGAGGTCATTTCATCATCCATTCATATCATATTTTCTCATAGAGATTTTCTCTTTGGCTGCAACTTTGGTTGGGCTATATTCCAAGGACAAAAACCCTTGCGAATATGGTGAGTTGGACGAAAACCTAGCTCATCTTGTGAAGGACTCATAACGGAATTCTATTTGCACTTCATTGGATACTTGGAGCATATTGCATATTCAGATTTTCAGATCAGAATTGGAGCAGCTTTCATTGGTGGTTTTGTGTTGATATTGTACTAGGGTTTCACCCTAGATTGGAGTGACACATTTGGAGGAGGGCGATTTGGCTTGGGAGAGGCGGTTTTCATCATTGGAGGGTTTTCCAAAACCCTAACCTAGCAGCCGCCATCATTCCTTGCAAGCGCCATCATTTGGAGGGTTTGTTGAGCATCATTCTACATCATTTGGTATGTACAAACCTAGGGTTTAGGTCTGATTTGGACAGCAGCATTCCGGGCCATGTTTGATCATGTTTAGCCTATGCTTTTGATGTAATTCTCAGTCATTATATTCAGATTTGTAACAGCAGAGATATATTCAGAAAATCAGATTTATATGTTGCATTTGGATGGCCATATCTTGTGTATTTCATGGTGGATTTCATGTTTGATGTGAATATCAATTGGTAGTATCATTTGGCATGATTATTTGTCATTATTTGGCACTTGTATATTCGCTGTCATATTTGTTTTGAAATCAGAAAATTAAAATCAGAATTCTGAGTTAGGGTTTGAGCAGAAATAAAAATCAGAATTTTTGGGCAGATCCCATTGGGGATATTACATAGTATTAATTTATCCATGAACTAACATGCCCCTTTCAAACAATAAAGATAGGTTATCCTAAGGTCTTTCAGGACTAAACAAGATCAAAATTTTCCTATTTAATACACAAACAAGAATACCAGTATCCTAAGCATTCCAGAATTTTTAAATATGTTATGCTTTTTGCAATTCAAGGGCATTCCTCGTGAAAATAATCTAAGATTACTCTAAAAACAAAATATTTGCAAGTTACAAGAGTGCCAAGCCAATAGTTTCACAGAAACAAGTTGGTGACAATGTAGGACATATTGTAAGCAAGTAGCTAAACTCAGACTAGGCAAGATCACCACAAAAAGCCAAATTGGACCTCAGTAAAACAACTCAGCCAAGACTTGACAAAATATTTGACCATTCCAAATGACGTCTTTGACCTGCAACATACGGTTTATTTATCTGTTCTTTAGGCTCAACAACTCAGAGCCTGACTGGAACCCAGCAATTTCTTGAAACCCACAATCACCAAAACTTAGTTTCTGAGAATCAGCCTGTTACAACTTGTTTTGTGTCACAAATCACTTAGGACTTCGGAAATGTATCACTGACCCAGAAAGTAATTGAACTGTGATATAATGTGTTAAGGCCCTCTCCTTGCATACTTGTTGGCTAGCTGTTACATGATGAAAGTTAATAGTTCACAAAGACTGATTACCAGCATTGATAAAACGTACGTGCATCCTTGTTTGCATGGGTTTATTAGTTCCAATCTCCGTACTTGCATGTTGCATTGTGAAAATGATTGGATTAATTTTTATATAGTTCCATTGTGTTACATTGCATCTATTGACATTTCAATTATAATAGACTAAGCAAATGTGCTATGCAGATTAAGTTGTCTAAATGTAACAGTTTGTAGACAATTACATTGTTCCATGCTTAATACTTATATGCAGTAAGTTTTTATATAGTTCCATTGTGTTACATTGCATCTATTGACATTTCAATTATAATAGACTAAGCAAATGTGCTATGCAGATTAAGTTGTCTAAATGTAACAGTTTGTAGACAATTCCATTGTTCCATGCTTAATACTTACATACAGTAAACGTGGCTTAGAGTATTCATATTCTGAAATTCTAAAATTTCTACAATAGCCTAGGTATCATAAAAAAAACTATGTACATTTTCTTGTTTAAACAAACTGATTGCTCTATGTCTTCATTTAGCTTGAGACGAGGATTGCATAGCTCAATAATTTGATGCTAGTTCATTACTAGGTCAAAGGAAAGTTAAGAGAGTTTACACAGAACTAAAATTGAATAAAGACACGTCTCTTCGTTAAGAAAAAAAATCAATTACCCCTTAGACTAAAACACTTGTGACCATAAGTTATGAATAACTATACACATAATTACTCCAAACAGATATGAATTCCTACTTGTGAAAGTAATTTTAGAAAAAAGTAGATTGCCAATTTTGCCTTCATTTACATCTAGAGATGTGTACCTTTTTGACAGATAAAACAAAGAAAAATAGTGGGTCCACAAAAATCGCAACTAGACAGGATATGACAAAAAACTTGTTCCATTGTTGGACAATCTTTGCATGAGGATTCATGATCCCAGGAATACAAGAAAATAACAAAGATGGGAAACTTTTTATTGAACTCTTTGCACCTCCAAACAATGGGCTGTGAACCTGTACATAGAAATTCAAAATTAGCTGTTAAGAATCAACTAGGCATGCAGCTATAAATTTCAAGTGCCTATGAATACCAGAAAATGACAAACAATAAAAATCCTGAAATATCCCAATGTCCTATAGGACAAACAATAAAAATCCTGAAATATCCCAATGTCCTATAGGACAATATAGTGGAATAGTTCTGTCCACATAATATTGTGTACTTTGGATGACTTATTTCTGTGGAAATGAAAATAAAAAATGGTGATTTTGTAAAATCCCTAACCCGGATTTTTAAACTCAACTTGCAAAATTCAGATTTTAGTGCACTGGCATTTCGTCAAACACTTTGCATATAATCAAATATGAGTAATTTCTGAATGTTAACAAGTATAACAGCTGTAACATCAATTATAAATCATATTTCCATCATAAAATCATTCCATTACTCATAGATTTCATGTAGGCATTTTCTCAAACAATTGGCAAAATCTCTATATGGCTGGAAATGCATACAATGAATTATATATATTGCTGTCACAGAAAATCAAAAGTATAGAGATAAAAAAATATTTAATTCTGACCTCCAAAGTGGTACCAAAACACACTCAGAAATGAAGCTAACATATGCTAATATTCAATATATATGCTGACCTGGACAAGTTGCTGATCCCATCTGAATGAATCAGAAATAATTTCTGATTATAATAATCAGTCTGCAGTTGACTTTGATCAAGCTGAAATATACTTAAACACCCCTCCAAGTGCTGTACGGACCCCCATATTTCCTTTGCTTGGCTGTGATTCCCATTCAAGAGGAAATATTCCCTAAAAAAAATGAGGCAGCAGGTAAAATTGGGCCTTTAAGGCTCCTCAAACATCAAGCGCACCTAGCCGATGACGGCATGGTTCAGTGGTTAAGTCGCTCGGTTGTAGTGGCGGCCACCAGAGTTCAAACCCCCGCTGGGCCAACGAGCTCACGGGTTTGAAGTGTTCTTGCTAGGGGATGAGGTCCCCCATGTTGTGGCCTCACCGGTTCATTTCTTCGGGCAAAAGCATTCGCGTGGAGCCGGAGGGCATGTCGCACCAACGTCGCCGGTCACGTTAAAAAGTTTACCAGACGCATTATTTTTATAAAAAAAATTAAAAAAAAAACATCAAGCGCACCTCATAAAAACATTTCCATAAGGCAGCGACTACTAAGAAGAATTGCAGGTGATCTATGTGCTTAGGCTTAGAGTCATTGCTATGATTTTTTATTTTGAGGCATTAATGGGTGAATTGCAGCCGAGCTTTAGCATTGGACTTGGTGGTGACCACGATGGTATTTGTTTCCCAGCCTTAGTTCATGGAGTACTTGAGGAGTTTGCATTTGATGAGTCCTAGTAGGGTGATGACTCTTTGATGGAGTATGAGACTACCCTACTTAAGGGATTTGAGACTCATGTCATGGAGACACTTGTTTTTGTTTGGCATCCACTTGTCGGAACGGAGTTTCAGCTGAGCTATGCCATGAGGTATGGAGGTATTGTTATAAGGGTGCTTGATTTTGAGTTACTAATCCTTGTTCAGTTGGACTATAGCTTAGGGTTTGGAGATGGCCATGAGGGCATGGGTGTCCCAGCCCTAGTTCTTGAGTCACCACTTCGAGCATGGATGATAGATGGCTGCTCTACATTTTCATACATGGATTTCCTTGGGAGCACTTGGACGATAGCAGCTGATGGGGTGTTTTGGAGGGGTTTGGATCATCCCTTCATCATTGGAGGATGGCGTATGGATGATACTCTATCTTCATATGTCATTAGAGGTATTATTTACAGCCATCTAGGGTCGATTTCCAGTTGGGAGGTTGCTGCTCTGGTCTACACCGGCAACCTAGGAGGAGCTGATTTACATTTTCTTACACCTATGATGGGAGTTTTGCACATCCATGGGAGGTCAACTAGAGTTGGAGAATGGTTCGATGTTGCTAGCACTTTGAGATGCTTCTATCTCTTCATGATTTCCGAATATGATGATAGGATGATTTGGGATCTAGGTGGAGGTATACTCGCTATATCACTACATTGGAGTGTTGATGGGTTGCTTCACATCTCATGTAGCACTACCAATGATTATATCAGAGTGGCGCAGCGGAAGTTTGGAGGCTTGTGGTTGTGTTCCAAGGATCACACTCTTCATCACTTTTTCTTCGAGGCTTCGGATCGGACCAGCTATTGCTTCTCAAGGAGTGGCACCTTGAGAGCTTTAGGGTTTGTTGCATTTGCGGTTGCGGTGATATTTTCTAGAGGATGGTGCTTGGTTGGACTCGGGGTGTAGGGTTTCGGCTATTGGAGTTCACGTTGCATTGCATTCTTGTATTTTTTTCTTGAGGGATGCAACCATCAGTGGATGATTTGTACGGCAACCGGGCATACGAGCAGATGGAGATACATGTCACTTGATACTATCTCACATTATACACACTTGCCATTGCTTGAGAACAAGCAATTCCGAGAAGGGAGGACCATAATGTCCCCATTTTTGGAATGGTCGCCTTTGAAGAGCTATTCACCCTTCATGATTTCGGGAGGCCATTGGAATGCACGAGATTGGTGGAAGACTTGTTTCAGTGGGTGAGTACAATAAAGAAAGGTTCTTTTCTCCACACTGGCAGTAAACCATCCAGGGGTTATTATGATAAGAAGAATACAAGTGTGGAATGTTGGCACAATGTAACCCAAGGTATAGATAGTAATCAGACTTCTAATTTCCTCACTACTGCTGCAAACATAGTTAGTGTAAATAAGGCATTGAAATGCCTTCAAACCAGCACAATTTTTTGCACACTAAACCATTGTTGATGTAGATGAGGCTGCAAACCAAAACCCCAAGTAATCTCACTGTATTCCACCATCAAACTCATTTGGCTCTGTTCTGTTTTGAGACAGCAACACTGTAAACTCAGATCAGCATTAGAAAATACATTCCAAGCTCATTAGACATATCAAGATTCACCTCAAAATCTCAACAAACTCATTTCTATCCCAAGACACCCCTTTTACCAAACAACTCAACAATCAACCACTTAAATTTGATCTTATTCAACTTCACAAATGAAGGAAAGAATATAGGTTATACTCAGACCTTGCTGCAGGTCTATCCTGGATAGAACAACCCTTACCCAAAAAGAAGTTTTATCAAATTTCCCACTTACTCCCTGCTGTTACAAACAGTATGACAGTAGCTACAAACTACAAGGAATCAACATGGATATCTCAAATCTCAAATCAATGCTCAGCACCACCAAGACTTATTACCTCAATCACCACAAACAACCAAAACCCACAATGAAACTGAAGTACTGATGACAACTATCAAAACTCAGACTTAAAGATTGCTGGTACGGCGCCCTGTCAGCAGGTCAGATTACACAGAGTCATCCAAACGCCATATATCCACCTCTAAAATGCATGGACAGTCATGGAATGGCAGCGCTGAGAGTTCAAGGTCCATTTGAATGTGTTTCAAGGCAGCGGTTCCCAGGAAAAGGGTCACGCCTGGTGCTAAACAGATGTACAACTGAGGTACAGACAGCAGCACATATCATACTCTTCAAGATGTTATACTTCCCACTATCTCATAAGAAAGAAACACCACAAACTTGCAGGCCGAGCTAGCATCAAAACTCCCAAGTTGGTCAACAATCAACTCACCAAATAATACACCATTGTTGCGCAGGTAAGGCTTGCAGGAGTACGGACCAGTCACTGAGATCTCTTCCTTCACAAACCCGAATCAACACAACAATATCAATCCAAAATAAAAACTTCTATTATTATGAAACACTGCAACTGATTGGGACTTAGAACACATCAAAATCCAATGATCATCACAAAACATAGAAAACAATCATTGAAGTGCAAGGGCAAACTCTGTGTGAGATTGCACCAGTAACTCCAGCATTCAGCACAACGGTGATACCTGCATGCAACCACACCAACTTCAAGAGGGTTTTCGTCCCCAAGAAGTATTTCTACAAATGGGTTTTCGTCCTCGAGAAAAGGAAGAACTCACAGGTTCAACCCACCAGCATAACAGTACAAATCATAAGCATCCTCAAACAATGAGCCCATTTCTTCCTTTTATAACTTTTTGGAGGAAATAAAATATTATTTCCTCTATCCCTTCATATTTCTCCTCAAAAGTATAAAAAAATAATTCATTATGTGTGCACAACTTAAAGTCACCTTTTAATTAAAAGCTCTCTTTAGCTCAAAAGACCCCTTTATCAAAATAAAGGAAATATTTGATTCACAAGGCCCCAATATGATGCATCCATGATTTAGAGTTTTTCATCCTCTTTCCAACGAGCTATAACACTTAAGTGTTAAATGAAAATTTCCCAAACCTTTTTAACTTAAGTGCAATAATTAATTGTTTAGCTCATTAAATCAACTGATTTTACGAGAAATCCCAAATATCACCAAACTGCAAAATTAAGCATACCAACATACTCCATAATGTTTGGGAAGATGAATGATGCCTTCCGGGTGACTTTCTAAAAATAGACGGCCTCTCCAAGAATCTTGGAGAGCAAACCGGGAACCCGATCAAACATCAAAAAGCATCACCGCAATCTTGAACACCATCTGAGCTCAAAGCCAGAACCAATTGCTCTGTAAAACTAATCTGTGGCCACTCCAAAAACATTGGAGTTCTTCCAACAAAGCCAGATAGCCACTAAGAGACTAAGAACAAGCCAAAATGCTCATAATAATCAATGCGCCAAAAATGGAACATTACATTGTGTTGTAACGATTTGAATTTGCAAGCAAATTTATACACCAGCAATATTGTGAAAGGTTCCAGATCTCCAATTTGGATCTTGGTGATTTTCAGTTTGGCCTAAGTTTTAGAATTTCAACTTATACTGGGCATTGCCCATATTCCTCATTATAATACAAATCTAGTGTGCTGATTGAATCTGTCATGCATTTACTAGGTTGTTGTTTTGAATATTGTTGCATTTAGCAGAAATTATATTATTTGCAAGATATTTGCTTGAAAATTTTCAAAAAATCCTAAGTTCTATGCCTCGCTGTCGTCTTGAAAATTTTTCGCCCATTAGTGATAGCCAATCTGAGAGATCTTCAATGGATTTGCCTTGGTCAATTTTTTGTGTTGAAATGGTCTTTTACCTTCCCCATGCCTTGGCCATGTCTTATTGTTGCCAAAAATCCCAAAAAATCTAAGTTTGACACTTTCCTTGTCTTTTCCTGGCTTTTTGGTGCAATGTTCCAGCCCTAGGTTCCAAGTCCCATCGGAAACCCCCAAGGTTCCAATGTCCTCCAGACCTCCCAAAACCCCATGGAGTAATTTGAAGTCCTTTGGTTTGAATTTTTGGGGTCCAATTAAAGATTGAGGCTATGTTTATCACCTTGCATCAATTTGGCCTTTCATTCGGGTGTTTTTGTCACTTTGGGAATTTCAGGTTTTCCATGGACCTCGAAACAATCCTGATTCCAATGTCCTTCGAAACCCCCATTCCCCCATGTTGAATTTGGAAAGCTTAAACTTGGAATCTTGGTATGAGATTGAAGATTGGGGCTATGTGTATCACCTTGCATCAATTTGGCCTTTAGTTCGGTGTTTTGATCACTTTGGGAATTTTGGGTTTTCCATGGACCTCGAAACATTCCTGGTTCCAATGTCCTCTGGAACCCCCATTCCCCCATGTTGAATTTGGAAGGTTTAAACTTGGAATCTTGGTATGAGATTGAAGATTGGGGCTATGTGTATCACCTTGCATCAATTTGGCCTTTCGTTTGAGTGTTTTGGTCACTTTGGGAATTTCAAGTTTTCTGTGGACCTCGAAACATTCTTGGTTCCAATGTCCTCTGAAACCCCAATTCCCCCATGTTGACTATTAAAGGCTTAAACTTGAAATCTTGGTATAAGATTAAAGATTGGGGCTATGTGTATCACCTTGCATCAATTTGGCCTTTAGTTCGGGTGTTTTGGTCACTTTGAAAATTTCGGGTTTTCCGTGGACCTCGAAACATTCCTTGTTCCAATGTCCTCCGGAACACCGATTCCCTCATGTTGAATATGGAAGGCTTAAACTTGGAATCTTGGTATGAGATTGAAGATTGGGGCTATGTGTATCACCTTGCATCAATTTGGTCTTTCGTTCGGGTATTTTGGTCACTTTGGGAATTTCAGGTTTTCCGTGGACCTCGGAACATTCCTGGATCCAATATCCTCCAGAACCCTTATTCCCCCATGTTGAATTTGAAAGGCTAAAACTTGGAATCTTGGTATGAGATTGAAGGTTGGGGCTATGTGTGTCCCCCAGCATCAATTTGGCCTCTGTTCAGGTGTTTTGGTCACTTTGGGATTTTTGGGTTTTCCATAGACCTTGGAACAATCCTAGTTCCAATGTCCTCCAAAACCCCCATTCCCCCATGTTGAATTTGGAAGGCTTGAACTTGGAATCTTGGTATGAGATTGAAGATTGGGGCTATGTTTATCACTTTGATCAAGTGGGACTTTTGTTTGGGTGTTTTAGTCATTTTGGGAATTTCGGGTTTTTCGTGGACCTTGGAACCATTTTCAAAAGCTCCAAGGTTCCAGGCTCCTCCGAAACCCCCATTCCCCCAATATGTTTCCAAATGTTCTGAGGTCCCTGATTCCTCTGGGATCCCCATTTCCCCATGTTGGGCGCTCAAGTTCCAAGGTTCCGGGTTCCTCTAGAACCCACATTCCCCCAGTGTATTTCCAAATGTCCCGAGGTTCCTGATTCCTCCGGGATCCCCATTTCCCTAGTGTTGGGTGCCCAAGTTCCAATGTTCCTGGTTCCTCCGAAACCCCCATTCCCCCAAAATCCCTGTTCCCCCAAAATTCATTCCTTCAAATCCCTATATTCTCTTTTCCTTATTTCCTCCGAAATTTTTGAACCCCAAGTGTATTTTCGCACTTAGGGGATTTCAGGATGTTTGTGGGCATAGGGATGTTCCAGGTTCCAAGAATTTTCCCACCCCCCAGGTTCTAGGTTCCAAGTTCCGTCAGAACCTCGGACCCCGATAGTGTAGAAAACCCCATTTTTTGCAAATCTGACGGGACACTCCAACAACTCCCAAGGCCACCATTAATATTCTTTTTGAAGCCTGATGGCATGATAGGTGAGCTCCATACGCCTCAAGACCCCTGTAGACCTTTCAATGATGAAATCTTTGTACCAAAGCATGGGCAACCACTCCAAATATGCAAGGTTTTCTGGTACAGCCCATGTGGTTATGATGCAGGCAGACATGGTCGCCCAGTTTCATTTTTCAAATGTCAAATCCCTCCTTCAAAGATGCTTGATGGATTGAACGAGGTATATAATGCATTTTGCATTCATTTTCAAGGGATGGATTTTTTGTTGCAGAGCAGAAATAGAAGACAAACTTGGATATCTAGGGTTTCTTTCAGTGGCTATGTAAAGAGCACTTTTATTGTAATTTCATCTAGGTTTTCTCTCAATGGTTATGAAAGGGTATTGTAACATTTAAAGAACGAATTTAAAGTGTGGATTCAGCATCTTTTCAACTATCTCCATGAACATTTTGTAAATTTCTAGTATTTTGTCACTTTACCCTTTTCACATTTGTTGAGTTTGAGTATTGTTATTGATTAGTTGATAACCAAAAATTGTAAAACGTCTTCAATCCTTTGCTAGGTATCTTTTCATGACAATACAAGAAATTTGTAGGTTGTTTTTGGATTATTAAATAATGCTTGAATTGATGTACTGCAGTTCCTTCCAGCTACTTGTGTGTATGTCTAGAGCCTAGCGTATGCATTAAACATTCAGATTTGGTCTTTGTTAGTATCTTGGTTACATTGATGTCCCCTTTCATTTAAGATCTAGACTCTGTTGTGTCCACTAGATTAAGGCACCGATCTGCATTCTATTCAACTCCTTTTCCTCCAACACACTCAAAACATAACAAAATCTTAATATTTCATTTTTTTGTGTTGTTTGTATTGCCTACATCCATGTCTAGATGTATGCTACCACATTAGGGGCTATCAAAGCATCATTTTAGACTCTCTGAATAGTTGTATATCTACTATATGAAGGTGAAATACCCTTGAATTGATCAAACCAACATACAAGCACTTAGCGAAAAAAAATTGGAGTTGTTTAATTGTCGCACCAATCAGGAGTCACGTGGTTATTAGTCTCAATTCTATCGGTTAATTGAAATCTCATATTGATTAATGTTTGCAGCAACATTGCTACTGAAGTCTTCCTCCATATCCTATGATAGCATATAATATTCAGATATTCAGCATGTCAGATCTGGTTGGCATATCATACCAATCACAATTTTGAAGTGCTGATATTTCAAGGCTCACACCTTGTGTGTCCCACATCAGCTATATGACAATTTAGTTGGAGAGCATTATAAGGTTTAGACATAGAATCTAAGTCATCATCTTTGTCAGAACTTGTTAGCCATGTAATTGTATTCAACAGTGTTGGGTGATTAAATTTTAAGGAAGTATTCTCTTTCCATCGCATCACTGGGACCCACTGAATCAGCAACTCATCTAACCGCACCCCATGATTGGACTGCCTTAATAATATGAAGAGACTTTGCAGGTTGATTGAAGTCATTTATTTCCAAGCATATTATCAAACCGACTGGAGCTCCTGGAGTATCCTGTGAAATCTGCCACCTCCAATTAAATCAATATAGTAATAGTATTGCAGTACTGCATGACTACTGCAAGGTACTTCAATAAGTTATAGAATAAATAGTAGGTGGACATCATAATTACTGTTGTAGCATTGCAGAGTAATGACAATACTTACTTTAATCTATTCATCGTTGCTAGTGGGTAGAAGTAATATCAGTGTTTAATCTTTGCATAATTATATCGCTGCTGATTACATTGTGAGAGTAGATTGATCATCAACCCACATCATACTTGTGATTTCACCAGTTGCACCATTGCAATAGTGTAATTGAGAAATGATACTTAGTTATTAGTTTACAATAGCAGCCTACTGAGAGGATCCAATTGAGTGTTCGGTTTCAAATTTATTTATATTAGCACAGTTGACTGATTTGGATGTATAAAACCTAATAAAGTGGCTGAGAGGATCCAATTGAGTGTTGGGTTTCAAATTTATTTATATCAGCATGTAAGATCCCTAATCAGATCTGCCCTAAATTTCTGATTTTTCTTCTTCTCAAACCCTAAATCTGAATTCTGATTTTTATTTCTGAATTCTAAATAATTGTGGACAGCGAACATACATGTGCCAAAGGCTCAAATAAACATGCCAAAAATGTATCCTTATGCAGATAACATCAATCAAGAGTTCCGCCACATGATATGACCATCCAAATGCAAACAAATGACCTATAATTCTGATTTCTGAATATGAATGTCTGTTGCTACAAATCAGATTATTCTGAATTGAAATTACATCAAATGTATAGGCTCAAACATGACCAAACATAGCCCAGATTTCTGTTATTATAAATCAGGCCTAAACATAGGCTTATACATACCAAAATTGGCGAATAATGATGTCAATCAGCAAACCCTAGATGGGCAAATCCTCCAAATAGGCGGCGCTCTCCACGAATATGACAAAAGGCATGCACAAGGAAGTCGACGGCTAGGGTTTGATCAACAATTGCTCCACAAAGTGATATTGCCCTCCTTGGGAAGTGGCGCTCAACCTAGAGTGAAACCCTAGCAAGTATCTCGCTGAAATCTTCACTCAAAACCCTCCAAAAAGTGGCGCTCCAAATCTGATCTAGAAATCTGATATATCTCCAACCTCCAAATTGTATTTGGCCACAAATCTCGCAATTTGGCCCTAGGGTTTCTTCTCCAAATCTGCAGAAATAAGTATATCTTTGAAGCTCCTTTCCTTCCAAATCTCCAATGAAGTGCAAATGTGAACTCTGTATGAATTCACCTCCAAGATGGAATTGGGTTTTCTTCCAATCCACCAATATTCCTAAGGGTTTTCGTCCTTGGAATATGTTGAACCAAAGTTGCAGCCACAAGAGAAAATCTCCAATGAAAATATATGAATGTGAATTATGAAAATGACTTGCAATTTACCTTCTTTTATAGTCACCAATTAACTCCTTCCATGGCCGACCTCCCTTTGGCAATTTTTTTTTTTTTTTAATCCTCATTTTGGTCGACCTCCCTCTAGGTGCTCCACTTTATTTTATTTTTTATTCTCCTTCTCTTGGTCATCCACCTTTTTAGCAATTTTCTTTATTTTATTTTATTTCACCAAGTGGCTCATAAAAATATTAAAAGTCATTTCACATCACAAATTGGTCCAGCCTAATTAATTAAAAATAAATAACCCGAAATGATTAGGATTACTTGGTATTTAACTAATTAGATTATTCCCATGCACTTCTGACTTAGCCTACAGGAATAAAATAAGCTAGCTGACTCCGTTGGGTGATCACTCGGAGAAAGGGGACATTACAGTCCTCCCTTCTCGGAATTGCTTGCCCTCAAGCAATTGCAAACCTGGATGCTGCAGAATTTGTTCACCTTCCCAAGTAGCATCCTCAAGTGACAAGTCTCTCTATCTAACCAAATACTCTTTGATCACCCTATTCCTCAACCTGTGCTCCTTAACATCCAGTATAGCATCAGGAACAAATACCAATTTCCCTTCCTCATCCAATGCTGGAAGCTTCAGAGAAGATGTAATATGTTGCCCAATTGCCCTTTTGAGGCAAGATACATGAAATACATTATGAATTCGGCTACCCTTGGGCAACTCCAACTCATATGCAACCTCTCCAACTCTCCTCACAATCCTATAGGGGCCATAGACCCGAGGTTTTAGTTTTTCTACACCACTCTTCTTCAATGTAGACTATCAGTATGGCTGTAGACGCAAGAAAACTAAATCACCAACCTCAAATGTCCTCTCCACCCTATGCCTATCTACATACATCTTCTGTTGAGGTTGTGCACGATGTAGATTATCCTTAAGTGCCTTAAGAATCTCTTGGCTATCCTGCATCATCTCTCTAGCTCTAGGAGCTCTGTTGTCATCAAATGCTCCGTCCACAAAAGACAGCGTCATATCCATACAAGGCTCTAAAAGGAGACATGCCTGTTGACATGTGATAGGTGGTATTGTAACAATGCTCTCCTAAGTACAACCACCTGATCCAAGCCTTCTGCTGCCCCGCAACATAATTGCGTAGATACCCTTCCACCCATTTGTTCACAATCTCAGTTTGTCCATTTGTTTAAGGGTTGTAGCTAGTGCTCGGGGTCAACTCCGTACCAACCAATTTGAATAGCTCTTTCCAAAACACACTAAGAAATCTGCTATCCCTATTGCTAACAATGGTCCTTGGAAGTCCCCATGGAGTCTAAACACCTCGCTAAAGAACAACTCTACAACCTAAGATGCCTTATACTCAGATGAAATAGCAAAGAAGTGTGCATACCTAGTCAACCTGTCAACAACCACAAATATGCAATCTTTGCCTTGGACTCTCAGAAAACCTGTAATGAAATCCATAGAGATACTCTCCCACTTTTGTTCTGGAATATGCAATGGCTAAAGTAAACCTACTGGGAAAGTATGCTCTGACTTGTTCTGCTAACAAGTCATACACTCTCAAACATATCGCAAGACATCGTCCTTAAGACCCTTCCAAGAGAATGAAGTCCTTAAAAATGTTGGCTTAAGTATGCTCAAGAATGAAGTCCTTAAGTATGTTCGGGAGTGTCCCACATGTCAGCAAAATAAGAATGAGCATACTTATCCTGCTGGTTTGTTGCAGCCCCTGCCCATTCCCAATCAGAAATGGGAAAGCATCTCAATGGATTTCATCATAGGGCTACCTAAGGTGCAAGGTAAGGATTGTATCTATGTTGTTGTGGATAGATTAACCAAATTTGCTCATTTCTTTGCTATTTTAGCAGTATTTACAACAGCACATGCAACAGATTTGTTCTTCAAAGAGATATTCAAGTTGCATGGGATACCCAAGAACATTGTCAAGGGCAGGGACAGCAACTTCTTGAGCTTATTTTGGCAAGAACTATTCAGATTGAGTGGGACTGAGCTCACATCTAGTACCAGTTATCACCCACAGACAGATGGGTAAATTGAAATTGTGAACAAGTGGGTTGAAGATATCTCCGTAATTACATTTCAAGGCAGCAGAAGGCATGGGTAAAATGGTTGCATTTAGGTGAGTATTGTTACAATTCCACTTATCACATGTCAATTAAGATGTCGCCATTTATGGCTCTGTATGGGTATGAAGCTCCTAGCTTCATTGACATGTTGTTTGGAGATAGTAGGGTGCCAAAAGCTAAGGATTTATGACAGCAAAGACAAGATATCATGAAATCCTTAAGAGATAATCTGCAACAAGCTCAAAATCAACAGAAAATGTATGCAGATCAGCATTGCACTGAGCGTTCATTTGAGGTGGGTGACATGGCTTACCTGAGGCTACAGCCCTACAGGCAGTCCACTCTCAAGAAGAGTGGGTCAGAGAAGTTAAAGCCACGGTTTTATGGACCATTTAGGATCTCCAAGAGGATTGGAGAAGTGGCTTAAGAGCTAGAGCTACCTAAGAGTAGCAAGGTGCATAATGTCTTCCATGTATCACGCCTTAAGAAGGCGTTGGGGCATAATGTAGTTCCCTCTTCCGAGTTGCCACCATTGGATGAGGAAGGGAAACTTATTCTTATTCCAGAGGCTATTGTTGACTCCAGAGAGCGTATTCTAAACAAGAGGACTATCAAAGAGTACTTAGTGAAGTGGAAGAACTTGTAGGTTGAGGATGCTACTCAGGAGAGTGAGCAGATTTTATAGCATACAAATTTGCAATTGCTTGGGGGCAAGCAATTCTAGGGAGGGAGGACTGTAATGTCCCCTTCTCAAGCCTAGTCAGCTTGGTGACTGTTAGCCTATTCCCCGGGTTCCCGTAGGTTAATAAGGTTGGTAAGGGAACTCCACAGTTCTTAGAGACTATTAAACTAAATATAGTGTATTTCTATATTAATGGTCACTCTCTTAAGTCGATGCTTATCTTCTCTCCTTTTTGCTTTTTGGCTATTTTTAGCCTTGTAACTTCTTTATATACAGCTCCGTTGTATCTTGTAAATATAATATCTTTTTACCAATTACGTGTTCCGTAACATGGTATCAGAGCCATTCTTTCCCTGACGTATGTCCATATACCCGTACGACGTATGGGTCTGGTTCTAGGGCGTTTCTGTCTGAAGTTGTTTCCTCCTCGTCGTGAAGTTGTTTCTGAAGGGTGCCTGCTCCCTGGAAGCTCGCATGTTTTTCTGAGGCACTGATTTTCAGTTTGTACCTTGCGACATCTCTGCTTGGAGTCCTGTTTTGTTTTTACTCCCATTTGATGATCGTGTTTTCACCTCTTAAGGCGTCGTGTTTTTTTCTGGGCATCGTCTTTGTTTCCCCTTGGCGGATTCAACTTTGAACAGCTTCTCTCATAGCGTTAGGGTTTAAGTCGCGTTTTCTTTGCTCCCGCTTCCATGAACCCGCGATTTTTTTTTTTAAGTCGCATTTTCTTCTGTCTGTGCTCCCGCTTCCATGAACCCGCGATTTTTTTTTTAAGTCGCGATTTCCACATCTTCCGACATCTGAGCCCTTGCAAGCTCGCATCTGCTGAATCGTGTGTCCTGTGCACACAAAACTCACGATTTTACTATGTGGCTGTGGCGTGTTCGCCAGTTTATTCCTGCCTAAGGTTGCGTTTAATTTTTAGGGTTTCTTTTGCTCAACTGGTTCACTGATCTCTATATTCCATCAGCAGCAACACGTTGACATTTGTTTATGCACATTTGGGGGCATTCTTCATTTGCAGCGCTTAGCTCAGCACATGTTTTGTTTATTTCCAGTTCTTGTTCTTGCTCAATCCACAGCGTTTCTTCAATGGCATATCTGTCAACTTTTGATTTCAAGCTTGATATTCTGTATATGATGAGCTCAAAGATGATGTCTCTACTCCTTTGGATCTGTGCCTTGACACCCATGATAGGGCTTGCTGGTGTTTTCCACGTTTTTCGATTTTTTTTGTTGTTGTCCATCGTCCAATGTTTTACTTTTCGTGCCTCGAAATGTATGATGATGGTGCCTTTTGCCAAACAAAAGAAATCTGCGTTTTACGCCTTGATGGCTAAACGTTCTGCAAACCATATCAAATCCTCTACCTGGTACATTGATTCAAGAGCTTCACGGCATTTCACACATCGGCGATACTGGTTCACTGAGTACACGCCTTTCCGAGACTCTGTCGTCTTTGGAGGAGGCGAAGAGTATACTGTTGTTGGAAAAGGCACCGTGCAAATACAATCGGGTAGGAGAAATTTAATATTTCTCGACGTATACTTTGTACCTGGCATGGAGCTGAACCTTCTCTCCGTCAGTCAGATCATGCGACACTCACCTCATCTGGATGTTGTCTTCAGCATGCACTCATGCAGCATAGTGGATCGTGAGACATGCACTACTGTTGCTCAGGCTCTTGAGGATCATGGTCTATATCGACTCGTGGGTTCTGGTGATTCTCTAGCGCAAACTTTGGCAGCCAGGAGCATTTCTCTCAGTAAACTTTGGCATCAGCGTTATGGGCATCTCAACATGCACTATCTCTCTCAATTAGCTCAGGAGAGTCTAGTCAGTGGTCTTCTAGACATTCAGACTCACCTTCCTGGCGTCTGCGATGCATGTCAGGCTGGCAAACAGCATAGGATTCCATTTTCCGATAGTGACAAATGGAGAGCCTCCAAGGTTTTGCAGTTCGTTCACGTTGATGTATGTGGACCAATGAATACTTCTTCAGTTACTAGGTGCAGATATTTTCTACTCTTTGTTGATGATTTCAGTCGAAAGATGTGGGTGTATTTCTTGAAAAAGAAATCTGATGTACTTAGTACTTTTCAGCAGTTCAAGGCCTTGGTGGAAAAAGAGTCCGGATGTTCAATCATCTCTCTTCGGATTGATAATGGGGGGGAGTTTTGTTCCTCTAACTTCACCCACTTCTGTGCTGCTCATGGCATCAAACATCAACTTACTACACCTTATACTCCTCAGCAGAATGGTGTTGTTGAGCGTCGCAATCGCACTATTACAGAGATGGCACGTTCTATGTTGGAACATAGAAATGTCCCTAAGAAATTATGGGTTGAAGTAGTCTACACTGATGTCTATCTTCTAAACCGGTCTCCCACATATGCCATCCGAAAGATGACTCCTGAAGAAGCCTGGTCTAGACATAAACCTCGCGTCAATCATCTGAAAATTTTTGGCTCCACTGCTCATGTTTGGATTCCAAATGTTAAGCGTACTAAGCTGGACTTCAAAAGCCAGAAACTCATGTTCATTGGTTATAGTGAAAATCACAAGGCTTACAGACTGATTAATGTAGACACTGATCGTCTCATATTCAATCGTGATGTTGTAGTTGATGAAACTACTGGGCCTTTTTTGCTATCTACTTCATCTATTCATATTGAGGATCAGCCTTTGGAGGATTCCGATTTGGGTGTTCACATTCCTCTAGCTCCACCTGATGGGAGGGTTACTGCAGTTATGCCTGTACCTCAGCCTGTTGATCAAGCACCTACTCCTGCTCAGGATATTCTGGATTCTCCTGATCTTGTTCCTGTCTCCCCTGGTGCTCCTGATGCACCCATTTCTGATGTTGGTTCATCTGCTCTCTGGCCTAAATGGTGCCAAAACAATTGGTGATCTTCATGATAATGAACTCATAGAGGGTAGATCTGCTAGAAAGAAGAGCAAACCGCAAAATACTGTCAATTTTGCTCTCATGGCCAATCTTCACAGCATCTCAGAACCTCAAATGTATGAAAGCTCCCTAATGGATATTGGACTGAAATTTTAAAGCTCTAATACCACTGAAAGATCCCCTACCAATTCTGATCTGATTTTTATATTTTGATTCACAAACAGATTTGTGCAAACTAATGAATTCTGATTTTCTAACTGTTGTTCTGATTTTCTAAGGATGTTATCTGATGTTTGTGTGGATATGAAATGGTTTTGATTGCAATATTCACATACCGAATGAAGAGAAATATACCCAACAAATAAACATTGCAATACCACACCAAAATAAGCTTTATATCTCACTAAACATAAATCTGATTACAGTTTTAGAGGTCTGATTTCCACTAAATCAGACTGTAATAACACTATTAAACCCAATACATATGAAATAATTGAATACCCAATATGGTAAACACATACCCGGAAGCCAACGCTTAATTTATGGAACATTTAGTTGCTGAAATCCTAATTCCCAGCTAGGATTTGACTGAAAATGACTCCTATTTTGAACAGCCAGTTGGTAAAGGTACTGAAATGAGGATATACGCTGATAAGAAGACCCAATCTGCCATTATACCCTGATTATCCACTGCTGCAATCACTCCAACAGCAATATCAACCTAAAATGAAATCCAATGAAGCCCAAATGGAAACCCAGAGTAGATTTCCCTATGTTGTGAGCTGGGTTTTCGTCCAATCCACTGTCCTCTAAGGGGTTTCGTCCTTAGAAGAGCTGCAATCTGCTGAAAACTCTATCCAGAGCTCCAAACCTTAATTTGAGTTTTTAGAAAATAATGATTGAATACCAAAAGAGAGCCCAATACATTGTTTTATAGCCTCCATCCTTCTTAATAGGATGCCCACCTTAATAAAATATTCCCTCCATAATGGGATGCCCACCTTAATAAAATATTCCACCTCCATAATGGGATGCCCACCTTCTCAAACAACAATAAAATATTCTCCATAATGGGATGCCCACCTTAATAAAATATTCCACCTCCATAATGGGATGCCCACCTTCTCAAACAACAATAAAATATTCTTCATAATGGGATGCCCACCTTAATAAAATATTCCACCTCCATAATGGGATGCCCACCTTGAGGGTCTCTAGAATGGGGACATTTTCACTTTTACTCCTCACTTTTCACTCTTCACTTTTTACTATTCATTTTTCACTATTCACATTTACTATTCATTTTGTACTATTCTGTTACTATTCACTATTCACATTAAGGCAAACTTTTAATATTCTCAATTTAACTCCTGTATTCATCATCTAACATCAAACTGAAGGCTCGAAAGACTCCCAGCAAAGCTCCACTGCCCCTGGATAGGTCCCTTAACCACTTGCTGACCTACGGGAACCTTGGTAATAGGCCAACCACTACTCATGTATGTGCCGTCTAGGAAAGGGACATTACAACCCTCCCTTCCCGAGATTGCTTGCCCTCAAGCAATAACAAATCTGCATATTGAAAATTATTGCCCAATGACAAGAGTCTCCATCCAATCATAACCCAAGTGGTTCCACATGTCAACCCCACAATATAGATGAACAAATGACAAAAGATGTCATCTCGAAAATGTGTCCATCCTACCAACATACCCGCTGCTCCACTCTGATGAAACCAATATCGTACCACAAGCCATGAAACAACTTTGATGAAATCCATGTGAAGTAATGCACCAGTCAAATCAATACTTGGATTCCATACAAAAATATAGAACCTGTTGTAAAAGATGAAGAGATATCTCATCATATCCCCATGAAGAATCCATCCATGAAGAATGTCCAGCAAAAAGATGTATAAATGAACTGTCACATGCCAATACATCAACACATGAAGTCTCTCAACATCGCTAATGTAACCCAAGCCAGCAATAAGAATGATATCATAGGTGTCACCAAACCAATGAAAACCAAAGAAATCTATCTCATACTCCATGTCCATCCAAAAGACATACCTCCACACACTCCTAGACTGCTGAATCGCTGATGTAAACCATGAAAAATCAGGAAGTGCTATATGATTCCAACTAGGACAACCACTAATCCATAAGGAGTCTATGAATATGAAGTCACCAATCAACAAATAGATTGCTGCCATGTCATGAGAAATAGGTGACAAACCCAAGGGTGTAGCATAGATGCCATCAACACTCCTCAAAGACAACTCAGTAGCTGTTGCAAACCATGTTAAATCCGAAAGTGAAATGGAAACCCAAATAGGACAACCACTTACCAATGAAGAATCCATGAAGATTATGCTGACATCATACCAATGAACAACTATCATATCATTGGGAATATGTGACAACTCTAAAGATATATCGTGGATGCCTTCATCACTAACCAAAGATAACTCATGAGTGGCTGATCCATGTAATAAACAACTCCAAATTTTTTTCCAAAATATACAATGATATGTCAAGGTTAGCATCAAAGCATAAACCATTTAAAGGCCTCACACTTTCTGATCACCAAGATCCCAGGATGGGCAAGGTGAGAGCATACAGTGATTTTGGCTTACAGTAACAAGTATGCAAGAAAGAAATACACTTCTTCCGCTGCAGCAGGCATCCACATATCGTGGGAATTCACCACTTTATCAGTGGGTATGAAATAAGCATGAAAGATTACAAAGCCATCCACTTATTCAATGGTAATTCGCCACTTGTCCAGTGGGTAGAAATGAAAAGAAAAGAGTTCTTTATCCTCACTGGCGGTTGAACCATCCAGGGGTTACAAAATGTTTGAATATGTTCTTTCCTTCCACACTGGCGGTAAACCATCCAGGGGTATTTAATGAAATTTGCAAGGTAAAGAGATGATTACAATACTTAAGGAAGAGCAACACCAAAATCAGAATTATTAGCTAGAGTGTGATCAATTGCCAAGGATGAGATGTATCATGGAATCACCTGCAATAAACACAACCAATCAATTCCTTGTTGATCCTGGTAACTCTGGTATTATTGATCCTAAGACAGCTGATTGAAGATATATTCATAAAACTCTGCCTTAACCCATTGGTATGGATATCCCTGTCAAAGATCAAGGGCATCAAACACTATGAAGAACATTCCAACCTTATATCAGATATTGCTGCTCAAATACATACTATCTTTTTACCCCAAACTGCCTACCCAATATCAGATCAGATCAGACTTGCATGCCACAGAACCATATTCCTGCTGTACGGCATCATAGACTCAGCTATAGCATTAATGAAGAACAAATATAAGAATTTCCTTTGCAATCTTCAAGATATCTTCAAACACAATGCATTGCATTCTAATTGAATAATAAATAAGACCCAATGATAAGTAGATTGTAGTGAAAATACACTTATGCTCATGCAAGTCCGTACAACCCAGCTAGTACGGATTCCCTTATAACTTCCAATGACTGCCCAAAACTCATATAAAATCAACTATTTAGTGGCGCCCAAGGCCATTGAAACCATTACAAGCTATATCAAGACCAACAAATAAGAAAGGACTTCATAGAATCTAAATCGTACTCCATGAAGGGTACGGCAGTATATGTACGGAATCCTTCCAAACTCAACAAGGACTGCTCAGAAATAAAGTAAATACATCTGCATATGGGCGTCTAAACTTGACAAGAGTTTATCAACAAAAGCTGCACCAAACAAAAGACTTAAGTGCATGATCATAGTCGGCCACCATGAAAGGACAGCACCATGTACGGTCAGCTTGGGCACACAGCAAACACTATGAACAATTTATTATTTTCTCATACCAAAAATCATACAATCTCCATAACAAAACAATAACTAAAAAATTGCACAACAAAATCTTTCAATATCTGATCAGCTCCATGAAAGTTCCCTGGCAAACTCTGTATGAGCTTGCACCAATGTCTATCTCCAGCACAATGGTGACTTCTGTATGAAATCACACCCAACCTCGAGGGTTTTCGTCCTCAAGAGCATTCCATAAGAGGGTTTTCGTCCTCAAGAGAATATGGAAGAACACGCAGGTTCAATCTAGCAAAGTAACAATACAAATCCAAGCATCTCTAAACAATGAGCCCAACTCCTCTTTTTATAGCTTTTTGAGGGAAATAAAATATTATTTCCTTTATCCCTTCATATTTCTCCTCAAACAATATAAAATAATTCCTTATGTGTGCACAACTTAAAGTCACCACTTTTAATTAAAAGCTCTTTTTAGCTCCAAAGACCCCTTTATCAAATTAAAGGAAATATCTGCTTCGCAAGGCCCCAAAATGATGCATCCATGATTTAAAACTTTTTTTCCTCTTTCCAATGAGCTATAACACTTAGATTTTTATTAATTATTTTCATCCCTAGGAGCTTAAGTGAAAATAATAATTAAAATAGCTCATTAAATAACACCATTTTGCGGAAAATCCCAAACACCACCAAACTGCAAAATTAAGCATACCAACATACTCCATGATGGTTGGGAAGATGAATGATGCCTTCCGGGCGACTTTCCAAAAATAGACGGCTTCTCCAAGAATCTTGGAGAGCAAACCGGGAACCCGATCAAACATCAGAAAGCATCACAATGATCATAAGCACCATCTGAGCTCAAAGCCATAACCAAATGCTCTGTAAAATTGATCTGTGGCCACTCCAAGAACATTGGAGTTCCCCCAAACATGTCGGATAACCACTAAGGGACTAAGAACAAGCCAAAATGCGCACAAAAGCCTATGCGCCAAAAAAGGGACATTACAATCCACTATAAATGTCATCAATAAAATCAACATCTCCATCAACGAAATGATCAACATCAACTGCAATTTCAGAACTAGAAGACCTTTGCTTATCATCTTCGATGGAGTGGTGAGTGTCACAAACTTGTTGAAGATAAAGCTTGGCTTGTTGTGCTATCAATTTAGCTTCCCTTGCCTTGTCAAGCCATCCTTTAATCATTTCTTGGGACTGTTTTATCTCAATTTCTCCAAAGTGTCTAAGATTAGTCCTATAATGAGATGCATCATATAAAATACTATGACCCATGCATGCATCTTTTGTACCAATCAAAGTAGAATCAATATCACTCATTTCCCAATAATTAGCAGCTGTAATATCATGAGAAAGTGAGGATATACCACTGCTATTTAAAATCAAAAAATTAGAGTTGTTACCATACCATTTTGTAGTCCTTTTATCTTTCTCAAAGAGCTTCATGTTCCATGCATGCTCTTCATCAAATGCTGGTCCTACGTGAGTCTCTCCATGAAATGTCTTAATGTTGATCCTCTTCACTACCATATCATGGTGTGGCATAGGGCTGTCATTATGCCTCAGAAAGTCAGACACTTCCTCATACTCAAGTGAGTTACCCTTCACCAATTTAATCATATCTTCTCCTATGAAAGGATGGTTATCAACAAAGGCTGATCCACAAATTGAATCCTATGTACACTCAATTTTTCCTTCCATCTTCATTACTTGAATCCTTGAAGCATTTTCAAACAAAGACAAACCATGATCCTTATGATACAAATCAGGTGTACTAAAATTTTCAGACTTGTACCTCTGTTCTTGCTTAGCTGAATCTGCATCTTTGTCTTGCTTGCTTGCTTCCATGCACTCTTCCTTTGGAAGGAACAAAGATCTCAGGTGTGCTTCCCTCTGTCTTCTTGCTTGCTCCAGCTGTTCACATTTTGCCTTGACCTCTTGAAGGTGCTGTCTCGCTTGGGCAGCCACTGTTTTGGCTTCTCTTGCTCTTTGTACCCAGTAGTTACACAAGACTTGTGTCTTCTTCACATCTTCCACAGTATGGTGAACAAAATCAGGACCTTTGTGGCTTGAATACACAATAGATATGTCATGTGTAACACTCTCAAATTGAGCCCCAACATAGGAAGACTCACTAACACTATTACCTTCATGTGAAATGGATGCTACCTCATGATTAGAACTGTTATAACCTGTATTCTTTCCAAACTTACCACCTTTAGTGCCCAAATTATGAGTGCCAATAGTAGAGGGTTCTTCTACCTTCTTCTCACCATGTATGTTAGCTGCCATCTCAAGAATCTCATTCCATTGAGTGAAGTCAACATTAGGCCTGGACAAGGGGTCTCCATCAAAGTAGTGAGTGGAGTCTACTACTCCCATGAGTGACTGAACTTCAATAAGTGTTTCTTCTTCTCCTTCCATAGGAATAGCTTTGATGGATGGAATGTCCAACATATCTTGATCACTTCCCTTCTTATGAACCAAGTTCATCTCAAGGATACCTACCCCATGATTTGATTCCATGCCAATATGATGTAGAGGGAATGAAACAATATTATCTAATGAACTCATACCTTGATGAACAATAACCTTTGTGGTGGCATGTTCTTCGTCCATATGATCATGGTGAATGTGATTCTCCAATGAATCTTCTTCATCACTAAATGTCACAAGGCTGCACGGTACCTCATTGTATGATTCTTCAATCCTTTTCTCAACTTGTTCAACTCCTACATCATTTGCCTTGTCATCTTGTACCCAAGGAGTAGCTGCTATAAAGGACTGATTTTCTAAATTATGCAAGGAATTATTGGACATACTCAAAAGAAGACAATGATCAACAATCTCTTTATCTTTTTCTTTCACCAACTTGACAGCCATGTCTCTATCTCTAAGCAATTGCAAGTAGTCATCTCCATTCATCATTGAATAGTCTTGCAATTCTTCCCAAGTCTGATATACAAAATCAAAATTCATATGACTTGAATTCACCACACAAATTCCATTTTTAACACCCAATTTTTTAGCACCATCTATAGAGAACTCTATGGTACTATCATCCTTATGGGAACTTGTTACCTCATGGAGTGAAGGAATATGATTGCTGTTATAAAAATCAGAATACCTGTCATATTCTTGTACCATGTCTTCAACATCTCTAATAGGCTGATCCATGACTATAATCTCTTCTATTGTGTGATCAACATGAAGACTCAATGGTGTACTATGTATCTTCTCTTGATCCAAAGTTTTTTCTTCTTGTGTAGGTGATGTGACATTATGGGAATCAACTATCACACTAAAAAATGCCTTGAGAACACACAAAGAATCCATACCGTTGCTTTCCAAATCACTAACATGCTCTATGCTAGCCTCTAATGTAGAAGCCTCAAGTGAAACCTCATGCAAAGATGTAGACAAATCATTACACAAAGTTGTCCCAATGTCTTCTTGAGTCAAATCAGCATGTCTATCAAATTCATAATATAAATTTTTGCATACCTTATTGGAATTTGAAGACACCAAATCCTTCTTATGAAGAGTTGTATCACCCATATGTGAAGATTCTCTATCCATTCTATGTGTAAACAGTTCATCAACTATAGTATGATATTTCTTCCTTGCTTGTGGCCTTTTACCCTTGCTAGTAGAAGAAGATGATCCTTTAGAACGTCCAAACTTAGAAAATGAATCATCTAAACGCTCCAATGTATGATCTTGTATTGCGTTTGTTGAAATTATTTCCACGCCTGTTTGTTGCTGAACAACTTTGCCATGATGACCTTTTTCACTATCCCAAACTAAGAACCAAATCCAAACTGACTTGTGCACAACTGATACACACCAATTGAATGCAATCATTACCCAACAGGCTGGCAGGATTATGGCTCTGATACCACTGAAAGATCCCTAATGGATATTGGGCTGAAATTTTAAAGCTCTAATACCACTAAAAGATCCCCTACCAATTCTGATCTGATTTTTATATTTTGATTCACAAACAGATGTTGTGCAAACTAATGAATTCTGATTTTCTAACTGTTGTTCTAATTTTCTAAGTATGTTATCTGATGTTTGTGTGGATATGAAACGGTTTTGATTGCAATATTCACATACCGAATGAAGAGAAATATACCCAACAAACAAACATTGCAATACCACACCAAAATAAGCTTTATATCTCACTAAACATAAATCTGATTACAGTTTCAGAGGTTTGATTTCCACTAAATCAGACTGTAATAACACTATTAAACCCAATACATATGAAATAATTGAATACCTAATATGGTAAACACATACTTGGAAGCTAACGCTTAATTTATAGAACATTTAGTTGCTGAAATCCTAATTCCCAGCTAGGATTTGACTGAAAATGACTCCTATTTTGAACAGCCAGCTGGTAAAGGTACTGAAATGAGGATATACGCCGATAAGAAGACCCAATCTGCCATTATACCCTGATTATCCACTGCTGCAATCACTCCAACAGCAATATCAACCTGAAATGAAGTCCAATGAAGCCCAAATGGAAACCCAAAGTAGATTTCCCTATTTTGTGAACTGGGTTTTCGTCCAATCCACTGTCCTCTAAGGGGTTTCGTCCTTAAAAGAGCTGCAATCTGCTGAAAACTCTATCCAGAGCTCCAAACCTGAATTTGTGTTTTTAGAAAATGATGATTGAATACCAAAAGAGAGCCCAATACATTGTTTTATAGCCTCCATCCTCCTTAATGGGATGCCAACCTTAATAAAATATTCCCTCCATAATGGGATGCCCACCTTAATAAAATATTCCACCTCCATAATGGGATGCCCACCTTCTCAAACAACAATAAAATATTCTCCATAATGGGATGCCCACCTTAATAAAATATTCCACCTCCATAATGGGATGCCCACCTTGAGGGTCTCTAGAATGGGGACATTTTCACTTTTACTCCTCACTTTTCACTCTTCACTTTTTACTATTCATTTTTCACTATTCACATTTACTATTCATTTTGTACTATTCTGTTACTATTCACTATTCACATTAAGGCAAACTTTTAATATTCTCAATTTAACTCCTGTATTCATCATCTAACATCAAACTGAAGGCTCGAAAGACTCCCAGCAAAGCTCCACTGCCCCTGGATAGGTCCCCTAACCACTCACTGACCTACAAGAACCTTGGTAATAGGCCAACCACTGCTTATCTATGTGCCGTCTAGGAAGGGGACATTACAATGTATTCTGAGGCTAAAGGTGTACTTGAATGGGAAAAGGCTATGGATGTTCAGCATCATAGTCTTCTGAAGAACAATACCTGGTTTCTTTTTGATCTTCCACCTGGGAAGAAGCCCATTGGGTGCAAATGGGTGTACAAAGTCAAGTACAAGGCTGATGGGACTCTTGACAAGTATAAGGCTCAGTTGATTGCCAAAGGATTCTCCCAGAAAGAAGGCATTAACTATGAAGAGACCTTTGCTCCTACAGCCAAAATGAGTACCATTCGGCTTCTCCTTGCTATGGCAGCCCAGTTTGGGTGGAAAGTCCATCAAATGGACGTTAAGAGTGCCTTCCTCAACAGAGATTTGCAAGAAGAAATTTATATGACGCAACCTCCTAGCGTCAAGGTTGCTAGTAAAGAACATCAGGTGTGCAAACTGGTGAAATCTCTTTATGGCCTCAAACAGGCTCCCAGTGCCTGGTACACGAAAATTGATCAGTACCTCGTGGATCATAGTTTTCAGCGAAGTCCTTCTGATTCCAATCTGTATGTCGAAAAGTATGCTGATGACAGTCTTTACATTGTTGTCTATGTCGATGATCTGATTATTACCGGTAGCTCAGAACAGTTGATTCAAGAGATCAAACATGATCTCAATCAAACTTTTGACATGACAGACTTGGGTCTCCTACATTACTGCCTAAGAATTGAGGTTTGGCAACACACTAATAGCATTTTCATCTCTCAGTCCAAATATGCTCGAAGTCTATTGGACAAATTTCGGATGACAAATTGCAAACCTGCTTCTACACCCATGGAGAAAGGGCTGAAACTCTCAGCTAATTCAAACTCTCTTGTAGAGAATGAATCTGCATTCCGGCAATTAGTAGGTAGGCTCATCTATCTTACTGTCACTAGACCTGATCTTAGTTTTGCAGTCAGCTACATCTCTCACTTCATGACAGCTCCTAAAGCTGCACATTGGGTTGCAGCAAAATGTGTGTTGAGATATGTACAAGGCACTTCAGAATTTGGCATTCTGTATGGCAAGTGCAAAGATCCTCAGCTACTCGGTTTTACCGATTCAGATTGGGCAAGTTCTGTTGATGACAGGAAGTCTACCTCTGGGTATGTTTTCAGCCTGGGCACAGGTGCGGTCACATGGACCAGCAAAAAGCAGCAGGCAGTCGCCATCTCCTCGACAGAAGCGGAATATAGGGGAGCTATTAAAGTACCCTGTGAGGCAGTTTGGCTTCGACGGATGCTTTCAGAAATGCAAATGTCTCGAGCAGGGCCTTCACCCTTGTATTGTGGCAATCACGGGGTGCTGAAACTTGCCAAGAATCCTGTCTACCATGAACGGACAAAACATGTTGATCTCTCTTGTCACTTCATTCGCCAACTTGTTAAGGACGGATCCGTTGTGTTGCAGTATGTTCCTACTGAGGACCAGACTGCCGATATTCTCACTAAGTCTCTGGGACCGGATAAGTTTGTCAAATTTCGTGGGCATCTTGGTGTAGTTGACCGAGTGACCATTAAGGGAGGGTATTAAACTAAATATAGTGTATTTCTATATTAATGGTCACTCTCGTAAGTTGATGCTTATCTTCTCTCTTTTTTGCTTTTTGGCTATTTTTAGCCTTGTAACTTCTTGATATACAGCTCCGTTGTATCTTGTAAATATAATATCTTTTTACCAATTACGTGTTCCGTAACAAAGACTCGTCAACAACTTATGTGGATTTTTTTTTTTGCGGCGTTGAGCTCAGTTTGCAGAGAGGTTCATGGTGACGCTTTCAGAAGCATTTCCAAACATCTGATCCGTGCTCCACATTTCTTGGAGCACATGTCTATTTTTAGAAAGTCGCCATTTTGGCACCGACATAGTCCCTTGGCGTCAGTTACATCTTAGTACACTCAGTTTCAGTATTCGGTGCCTCAGCGATGCTTTCCGCAAGACAGGTGGATTATTTTAAATAAATGCTTAAGTTATAATGTTTTAATTAAAAGTAAGCGTAAGTGTTTATTTAAAAATAAATTGATATACTTCCCAAATATCCTAAAAGGGGATATTACACATAATTCAGTATTTGCTTTCATCCTTATTTTTCAGCTCTTTATATTTGCATCAGCTATCAATAGTCTGAAAATTACACATTACTGATCTTTATTAGCTTTGGGTTTCAATTTCTTAGTCCAGCATTTGTTTCAGTTATTTCCATGATCATAAGATACCAAAAAAATTGCAAAATTCTGAAAATTACAAAAAAGGGACATTACAAACAAGCAGTTCAAAGTTCAAATTACAAATTAGTTGCATTCAAAAAGGAAAGTAAATTTATGTATTTGAGATAATCAAAATGGCTAACAGTGTTTGAGCTTCGAATATAACATCTAGTAGGATATTTTTAATTAAATTACACACTTATTCAGAACTTATATTGCATTTGACTTGACTGTTCACAAAATAAATAATGCTGATGTATTGGAGTTATTGTCCTGTTTATGCTTGAATTGACTGTCTTTTGGAGTGAGAATTGGAACTAAACCTTAAAAACACAAATGGAATATTCCATTGTCTTAAACCAATTTGTCTTCAATATGGAAAGTTCAAGCCTGCATTGACTGTTTCACATAATTTGGTCTTGTCAAAAATTGGAGTTCTTAATTTAGGAATTAAACTTCTCATTTTCAAAGTTCCATTGTTGTCGCCAAGTTTGTTATGAGTATTCAGAGTATAGTTTTCTGCAAATTTATGTAAATATTTTTCATACAGAAAATAAATGAGAAACTTAATGCAAGGTGGTGATAAAATACCTTATAATCAAATGCTGGTCGCAAATGAGACATTTTTGCATCTTTCTCATTGATGCCATAATATGAAGGACAGGTAGTGCAGAATGGATCATTGCACCTTCCTAAAGGGCCAGATCTAAGTAAGTGTTCATTCTTCTTTCCATGGATATCACTTGTTTCATGTCTGCCTCCACTTAAACTAATGGCTCCCTGAGAATCTGTAACTGTTCTTTCCACTTTACTCAGTGTCCTTAAAGGAGAACTCGTGCTTATACTTCTGCCTTCGTATCCCCTAACTGTCGGTAAAGGACCACTAATTGGTATGAAAGCATGTCTTTTTCCTTCACTCCTAATAGGACCACTAAAAGGTATCACTTTGTTTTCCTCTTTTTGCTGCCTTATGCCCTCCATTGTAGGTAGGGACATGGATGCACTCCTACTCATGGGAAAAGATAGCAGTTCCACATCTATCAGTGAAGACTCCTGCGACTGGCTACTTGATAACATGGGCACTTCATCTATTTTATCCCTTGCCATACTAAAAATAATACCCCAGAAGTCACCTGAAATTACAAAGCAAACATGATATGATTAGAGATAATGATCTTTAACAGTACATCAATTGTCCAAACGCTCTCTTCACTTCTCAACACAAATTATTGGCAATCATTCCACTATTTGATGATTCTGGGATCTGACATTTTGGTTATCTTATGAAACCTAATAAATCTATACATCAGACAATGTCTTATTTTTATTTGCTTAAAGTTAGATGTATAAAAGTATTGATTTATATGACGTAAAATGACTTACAACAGATAACTATCTTCTCTGCAGTGTTTAGCATTAAGAAGCCCTTTCTTAAGAACTAAAACATCCACACTGTTTTTTCTTTGATCTAAAATCAAAATCTGCAATAAGTGTCCATTGTAAGTTGTTATGTTCTTCTTCCACCAGAATCATTTTTATATTACTACTACTGTTGAAAGTTGAAACAATTAGAAGTATACCTAAATGCAATTATTTGTACTTAGAATCATGGAGGAAATTCTTTCAGGGAATCATATCTATTTCAATTACTGATTTTGTATAAAAGAGATATTTAGGTACCTTGTTGAGGCAAAAAAATACATTATGCAAACTGTCAACTTGGAAAAGATTTTGTTTCTAAGCACCTTGATTGTTTTCTCCTACCTAATAGTCTCTTTATGTACAGCCAGCACCTTGACTGTTTTCTTCTACCTAATAGTCTTTTTGTGGATAGCCAGCCCTCTTGTATTAGTATTTTTTGTGAACACATTTTTTCTGGCATCTTATACAATAGATGTAATTTTAGATGGATTGTATTTCTATGGTCTATTTAGTTTGAAAAAAATGATTGCAGCACATGCAGCTTAAGAAATATTTAGGTAACGGTAGAAGACGCACCATCGTCCTGACTCCTGACTACCATATGAGTTGTTTTATAGATTTAATCCTCATATTTCTGGGTAAGAAATGAAACTGAAAATAAAATTTGACAACATTTTTCATCAGAGAACATAAAGATTCTATATTTACTTTTACTCTAAACAACATTTTTCTTATTTATGCCTACATAGAAATCAATATTGGATTCTTTTTTTAATAGTCAGTTGTTATTTTTTAGTGGTACCTAAATTATAATTTATATGTTTATTTACTATCACTTAATCATAAACACTTCTACATTGAATTCTCTTTTTACTTTAGTATATTTAAAAAAATATTTGTAGCCAATTCTGTGTCTGAATTGGTTTCTTATAGTAATCTGTGCTTCATATTGGATAGATGCTGACTCTACATTGAAAGAAAATAATTGGTTCTAGCAGGATAACTCCCCCGGGATGACCTTCTATGATGACACCACACACAAAGAGTGGACGAGATGGAGGAGCCTGTTTATCACCGGCCTTATTTAAGGCTCTCATCTTCTAAAGGAGAACTTGTAACTCTTACCAAAACATTCACTTACTCTCATTTTTTTATGCCAACATTTTCTTGCTTTGACCCCTTGTACTGGCTTGATGGAATCATTTTACTTGCTTGATGTTAATGTAGTCATGGACAAGATATAGAGGCTTATGTTAGTGTGAAGTACCTCTCATATGTTTTGGGCTACATATTTGAAGATTTGCTTTGTCATATTTGGTGATTCATTTGATGATTTGAGACATTGTCCTTGGTTGTTATGTGCACAACTACTCTTAGCTACTTTGTGGGTTACATAATGATGCCTTCGTTTATGAGATGTAGGTGAGATTGGCATCCACCTTTTCACAAGTTTATATACTTTGTGATTGCATTATTGGATTAGCATTGTCATCCTTGCGACTAATTTGTGGAAATATGAATGCTACAAACCATCCTTGTTTACTTTTGAGATGGTCCCAATGCTACAAACCATCCTTGTTCATTCTAATATGCTAGCCTTGGAATTTGTGGATGACATTTGGAGAGGCTTGGTTGTTTTGAGGATGGTTTGGACAATTTGGAGCAGATGACATCAATATTTGGAGGTCTCATCTAAGGGTTGGATAATAGACGGCTTGGATATATCGGAGATAATCATTGTAGATTGTTTGGTTCTACATCCATGGTCAGCTTGTCATAATAAAGTTCCTCAAGATAATCAGAATGAGGGATATCTGATGGCAGTATTGGTATAGGCTCATGTGATTTTGCACCTATTTTGCTAATTCCTATTTATATGACATAATCCCTTCCCATCATCCCTGTAAAGAGTTGTGGGTGCCAACTTTTGTTCTTGCTTTGAACAGATATTGTGGATCCCATCTTCTTCCAAAATTCAGAGTCGCTTGTCAAGATTTGCTATTTTTAGCACAAGCTATTTACAGCTGTGTTATTTTTAGACATCATTTTCAAGGAGAAGAGCATATTCTGAGAAATCTATTTTTAGCCAGAGCTATTTATAGCCTACACTATTTTTAGCTGTCTCTAAATTTAGCCCGATGTGCTTTGAGGAGTCTCTATTTTTAGAAGTCTATTTTTGGATTTCTTATCATGCAAGAGACAAGAGTTCTAGTGTTAGCTTGTAGTAATTTTTACTAGCAGTCTAACTGAATATTGCCTAAGTTTAGATTTAGGATTGCCTAAGTTTAGATTTAGGATTGCCTAAGTTTAGCTAGCTCCTTGGCTCTTCATTCTCTAGGGAGGCTTCTTCTTTCTTCTAGAGTTGGGCTTCTTTAGGACACTGTTTTTGTTTATGTCTCACAAACAAATTCATCAAGCAATGACGTTTACTAGCAGTCTAAATGAATATTGGCTAAGTTTAGATTTAGTATTGCCCAAGTTTATCTACCTCCTTGGCTCTTCATCCTCTAGAGAGGCTTCTTCTTTCTTCTAGAGTTGGGCTTCTTTAGGACACTGTTTTTGTTGATGTCTCACAAACAAATTCATCAAGCAATGATGTTGGCCCTTGTCCAATGAGAGACAAGCTAGTCACCACCCAAATGAATTGGTCAGAGAACCTTTGAAGCTAGTAATCCTACTTGCGCAAAGTTACCAAGGTTGCTTCATAGCATCTATCATCACTCTACTCTATGATGGGAGGTCCGTTGTTTTTCCTCTTGTGTCATCTTCCAACGCATGATTTAATCAGCAAAATCTCAAGAAGTGTTTGTTCACAAGTTTCCCTTTTAGATTCTACCTATGAAGGACCAAACACCAACAACCTACTTCTAGGAGTTAGTGGGCAAGGTGGGACACATCAATTATTATGAAATATCTCACTTTCACCTCCAACGGTTCCAACTACCCATTAAAAAAACCGAAACTGGCAAGGGCAATTATGACATTCTACAACCCTGACCAATATCAAACCACTAAACTGTAGCCCTATGTCATGTCCCCTTGTCAAGGAAAGATAATTAGGAGCACCTTAGCCTATTTCCCATAGGCTAAAGGGGATGATGAAGGAAATCTTTCTTTTTTAAATAACTTTAGTTCTCCTAGTCACTTTATGATATAAATTTATTAAAGGACGACTTAAAAGTTATTTTTAAAAGAGGGTCAATAAAGTGTCGCTAGGACAAAGGGCCAAAAGTAATGTTTTATTAAAAGGCCTTTCTAGACACTTCTCAAATAAAGTTTGGAGGGAAAAGGGAAAAAGAATATAATATTCAATTATTTTCCCTCAAAGGATCTATAAAAGGTGGAGTTAGGCATAGAAGAGGGATCATCCATTGTCTTGTTATCAAAACCCTTTTTTCGAAGATCGAGCACTTGTGTTCATCTTTTCTACCTAAGGACGAAAACTGTTTTGGCATAGGGATTTGGAGGACGAAAATCCCTCTAGATTTCCTTTGTTGGATTAAAGGATGAAAACTCTTTGATTCATTTGTGGCAATTCCATTTAGGGATTTCATTTGTGTTGAAAAAAAGTTTGAAGGAGTTCTAGTTTCATGAGTATTATTGAAGATTTTTCAGATTGTGAAGTTTGCTATAGTAATCTATATTATCCATATCGTTGCTATAGTAATCCATACCACTACTACAGTACTTTTCATACCTCTACAATGTCGCGCTATAGTAGTTGCATATTTTAATTGGTTTATGGATTTTTGGTCTGGTAAAGTTTTCCAATTTATTTGATTGAAGCGTTTCAACTTTTATAATTCCTTTTGCTATTGTAATAGCAAATATGGCCAAATCTATGTTTGTGAGCTTATCGATCATTTGTGGATGACTGTTGTGCAAGTATTAATGTGCGGGGATATTATTTGAGGCTGATGTAATATATTTAGATTGCCATATCAATTTCTACGGCCAGTTACACCCTTGATGCAGGAGCATCCGAGTCACAAGTGATCCTATATCAACCAAAAACATTTCAAATTTTTGTTTTTCAGTTCAGTTCAATTTTGTTTTGTTTCTGTTGATATTTGATAGTTGCTTCAGGAGATTTTCATGATTCAAGTTAATACTCGGTACCTCCTCAATGTGTTGGAGGTGCTCCTCCCAAGTCCTGCTGAAAATCAAGATGTCATCAAAAAATATGAGGACAAACTTCCTCAACCGCTCCCTGAAGACCCTGTTCATATAGGACTAAAAAGTAGTTGGAACATTGGTTAGACCGAAAGGCATAACCAAAAACTCGAAATGTCCATAGTGACATCGAAAAGTTGTCTTCTCCACATCCTCCTCTCTAACCTGAATTTGATGGTAGCCAGATCTCAAGTCGATCTTGGAGAAGTAGCATGCCCCATGCAACTCATCAATGAGCTCATTTATCCGCGGAATGGGGTACCTGTTCTTTATTGTTTTCTTGTTGAGAGCCCTGTAGTCTATACACATCCTCAACGTGTCATCTTTCTTTTTTGCCAAAACAACTGCAGAGGCAAAAGGGCTCTTGCTGGGTCTAATGTGCCCCATCTCGAGAAGCTCCTTGATTGTCTTCTCAATCTCATCCTTCAATCTTTTTGGATGTCGGTAGGGAGTGATGATAACTGGCTTAGCTCCCTCCTCTAGCTCAATCACATGCTCTATGCCTCTATCAAGAGGCCTTCCTGGGGGTATACTGCTGAATACCTTAGTGTGCTTGGTTATCAACTTCTGGATGTTTGGATGACAACTCTATTTCAGTTGCTCTCTAACTGTAGGCATGACAACACACTCAGCTGCCCACTCCACCTGATCATGTCTAAGCAACCTCTCCATCCTCTTGAGAGATACTACTCTCAGTCCACCATCTAACATTCCCCTGAGTACATGTTTTTTCCCATCTACCTCGAACTTCATCTCCATGGCTCGTAAGTTGAGGTAGAATTCTCCAATTGCATGAAGCCACTTCATGCCAAGAACTACATCCATATCCCCCATGTTGACCACATAATACTGAGCCTGGAACTCATAGTCACTTAACTTGATAGTTAAGTTTGGGATTCTCCTTTTGCATGTGATAACAAAACCATCTACTACTCTAACTTTGAATCCCTCAAACTCCTCATTCTGGAGTCCCCTTCTCACCACAAGACCCTCATCGATGAAGTTATGAGTGGCCCCTGTGTCAAGTAGTGTGGTCACTCTCTGTCCCTCCAAGATTCCTCGAATCCTGAAAGAACCTTCTTTCTAAATACCAGAAAGATGGGTTGTGGGTATATCATCGTCCTGCTCACCCTGTATCTCTTCTGCTACACTTTCCACCTCACTATCCTCCAAATCAGTGTGCTGGTCTGATTTTTCTAATGTAGTTTCCTCGGCTGAATAGTACTCAAGTTGTTTCACTTGCCCCTTCATAGGGCACTTATGATTGGGATCCCATGGACCCTTGCATTTGAAGCACAGTTTCTTCCTCCCGTACTCATTTAATGCGTCATCATCAAGTCTAGGGGCTGGTTTCTTTTGCTGATTTGTGTCTCAATGATGATGATAACTCTTATCCTTCTTGGGAGGGAAGGATTTGGAGACAAATTTGTTTTTTGGAACAGCGAACTCCATACTCCGTGCCTTCTTGATTGTCTCTTGTAATGTAGGTGGATCAAAGGCCTTAACCCACCCTCGAAGTGGTTCCATTAGTCCCTCACTGAAGAGGGCTATCAATCTCCTCTCTGAAATACTCGGAACCATGACCGAGAGTCTCTGAAACTCTGTAATGTATGAATCCAGTGACCCATACTGTTTCAACTATGCAAGCTCTCTGAACTACAGTTTGGGGTCTTTGTTGTCAAACCTCTCTATCAACCTACTGGTAAACTCATCATAGGTAGTGATTAAGTTGTGGCCCAAAGTGACCAACCCATGGTACCACCACTCATGTGCTGCCCTGTCAAGATGTATGGTAGCAAAGTTCAGTGCCTCATCTTCTGGCATTGGTTTAAGTGTCAAATAGTTGTCCAACTTCTGTACCCATGCCCTGGCTAACATTTTGCTACTACCATCGAAATGCTCCAACGAAACTTTACTTAAGGCATGCTGATAATCCCTGTTAGCCTTGTGTGCTCTATGATCTGCTCTACCACCCATCCCTGCTCTCTGCCTCCTCCGATTCATAAACTGCTCAAAGGTTAACATCTCCCTGATCTCTGGTGGAAGAGTCATGTACTCTGCATGCTGTAATCAAACATCCTCTTCCATAGGGATCTGTGCCTCCTGCTCATGTATCATCGGTGCCTCCTCTCTGCGTGGAAAGGTAGGCTAGAGCGGTCTAGGGACTAATCCTGGGGTAGTCCTAGTGCTGTGTCCACTACCCTAAGCTGAATGCCGGTGATTGTTATTATTTGAACCACTTGCCTCGCCATCATGTGCTGCATGTGGTTGTGTTGTGGGAGTCGCCTGATTCATCTTTGTTAATAACTGGGACATCATATCTAGCATAATATCAAATTTTCTTTCTGTTCTCATGTCTGGGCTCTGCGGTTGTTCGGCTCTTTTGTTTCTGTCTGCCATGTGACCTGTAATACTGTCACTGTCACTTGAGGAATTCCTGTGCATACCCAAGATACCTGATATGGTTTCTCCCTTCGGAACCTGTGGTGGCTGCCACTGATGGGTATCTTTGGTGTAAACCCACTTCCACTCACTCATGAACAAGATCAACAATGCTGGCAAGATACACCAGCTCTGATACCACTATAATATCCCACCCACTAATGGTTTTCTGTGGTTTAGTTGAAACCTGGTGTGTTTTATGTTTTTTGCATTTGACATAACACATGCATGTATATGTATATTCTAAAGTAATAGAAAATAACAACACCCAGATATGAGTAATACCCATATGAAGAAATGAGTGTAATATTAAAAACTTGCATACCCATTTAGCTGATACATCAAATACAATGCTAGAAATGGCTGCTACAGCAGTATGAAGTGTACAGCTCTTCAAAAATCCTTCCAAACTCACTCTAAGAATATCAAACTTTATAGAACAGACACAATAGATAGACGCCTCCCTTGAAGGCTGCAACTACTCAAAAACCCACTGATTGGTGCCAAAACTGCTCCCACGTCCTTCTATAGTGCTGGTACGGCCTGTAGAATCAAGGACAGCAATAAATGATAACCCAAACCCTTCAAAATCACTGCTGAAATCGTTGTATCAGGTCTGCAGAGGTCTCACGCTTAGCTGGTAAGGAAAATCACATCAAAAACCACACCAACACTTAATACTCCTTCCCTATGTTGTACAGCCCTGCCTGAGGAGGTACGGCCTGTGTGGGCAGATGTATTCACAACAAACTTCCTCCAAAATGCTGTCTAAAACTTGCAATGTGTTCTCAGATATCAATCCGTAATTATCGTGCCAAAATACTCAATGTAACTCAATGGAAATCACTCCGTGACAATCCTACAATCTGCCATTGAAGCTCAAGTGTGATCTTTGGATTAAGACCACTCCCACAACACCCTAGAAGTGTCTCTCAACCCCGCAGGTGCTCAAACAATGAAGGTTTTCGTCTTCAAAGTCTGTTGGTTCGAAACCCTTGGCTCAACCATGAACAAAGCTCAACAAGAGAAAATATGCAATAGTGAATGAGGCAAAAATGACTTAACTTTTTGTTATATTTCTCTCTTTGCCTCCAACACCTCTTTTGAGAGATATCAATATTTTATTATTTCTTTTCCCTCATGCCTTGGGCGCCCACTTAAGTTATGACTTTATGTACTTTTAAATATTTATTAAGTCCTTAAGTCCCCAAGTAATAAAGCCACTTTATCAATAGACACATTAAGTTATATCTTTAATTTAACTTAAATGTATCTATTAATAAAATATTATTTCGAACAGTCTCCGCAAGCGTTTCACAGTACCGCTGAGCTGGCCAATGGAACGATGACAATTCTCAGGACCGTTGCACCGACTCACTCTAAGTCCCATGAGCCCCTGCTAAAAATAGTAAGTTTGGCCAAATGGCCCAAACTCGCTCCAGCAAATAATATATCCCGCCAAAAGAAATCCACCTCATCAATCCGTGTATGTTGACTGAGTCTTCATGAACCACATCACTGTGGGTCCCCTAACCACCCTTGCTAGTCTACAGGAACCCGTGAGGTAGACTAACCCGATGCAAAAGTGCTAGCCTAGGAAGGGGACATTACAGTCTGCCCTCCCCAAAATTGCTTGCCCACAAGCAATTTCAACTTTGGATGTTGTAAGATCTGCTCATTCTCCCAAGTTGCATCCTCTACCAACAAATTCTTCCACTTCACCAAATACTCCCTAATAATCCTCTTCCGCAAGGTGCGCTCTCTAGTGTCAATAATAGCCTCAGGGACAAGAATCAACTTCCCCTCCTCATCCAAAGGGCGTAACTCGGTGGAAGGTATCACATTGTGTCCTAATGCCTTCTTGAGACGAGACACGTGGAAAACATTGTGCACTATGCTTCCTGCCAGTAACTCTAACTCATAAGCCACTTCCCCTATTCTCCTGGATACCATGAAAGGTCCATGATATCGTGGCTTGAGTTTCTCTGCGCCACTCTTTTTGAGAGTGGATTGTCTGTAAGGCTACAACATCAAGTAAACCATGTCAACCACCTCAAAAGAACGCTCAACTCTATGTTGATCTGCATATTGTTTTTGTTGATTCTACGCCTTCGGGATGTTCTCCTTCAAGGACTTCATGATGTCCTGGCTCTCCTGCAGTAAGTCCTTAGCCTCAGGCACTCGACTATCCCCGAATAACATATCCAAGAAGTTGGGAGCCTCATACCCGTAAAGAGCCATAAAAGGTGACATCTGGATGGACATGTGGTAAGTAGTGTTATAGCAATATTCCTCCAAATGCAACCACTTAACCCATGCCTTATGCTGCCCTGCAATGTAATTGCAGAGGTATCCTTCCACCCACTTGTTGACAATCTCTGTCTGCCCATCTATCTGTAGGTGATAGCTAGTGTTGGGAGTGAGTTCAGTCTCACTCAATCTGAAGAGCTCGTGCTAGAAATGACTCGTGAACTTACTATCTTTGTCACTGACTATGCTCCTCAGTAGCCCATGTAACCTGAATACCTCTCTAAAAAACAGATCTGCAATCTGTGCTGCTGAAAAATGTGGCTGAAATTGCAAAGAAATAGGCAAATTTTGTTAACCTATCAACCACAACATAAATATAGTCCCTGCCTTGGGCCTTGGGCCTTGGGCAAGCCCGTGATAAAATCCATAGAGATACATTCCCATTTCTAGTTAGGAATGGGTCGGGGCTGTAATAGACTAGCTAGAAAAGAATGCTCCTGCTTATTCTGCTGGCAAGTGGGGCACTCTCTAACATACTGCAACACTTCTATTTTGAGCCCTTTCCATGTAAACCGTTCCCAGATTTGTCTGTATGTCTTGAAGTATCCCGGGTGACCAGCTGTAGGAACATCATGAAAAGCTCTCATAACTTTCTTCTTCATCACTGATCCTGGTACCAACAAGATCCTCCCCTTGTAAATGATTAAATCATTTACAACTGTATACCTGCTATCCTGAACAGTACCATCACCTATCCCTATGGCCCACTTGTCCTTAGCATATTCGGCTAATATTCACTCTCTCTAATCAGCTGTAATCTCACCTAAAGAGCACAAGTGAGGTCTTCGTGAGAGTGCATCAGCTACTACATTCTTCTTTCCTTTGACATAAACTATGTCAAAGTCGTAGGCTTGCAACTTGCTAGCCCAATTCTGTTGCCTGTCATTGAGGTCACGTTGATTTAGGAAATGTCTGAGGCTATTGTGATTTGTTTTCACCACAAATTTGCTGCCCACTAGGTATTGCCTGAGTTTAGCCAAAGCATGCATTATGGCTAAAATAGAGCGAAGAAGCCAAGTTCAAGGAAAATCAATTTTGCCAATAAATGCAAATAAAGAGTTAAGGAAAAAGTTCTAAAATGGTTCATTTTGCCGACAAAAAGGGAAAAGTCGGGAAGGTTTGGAAAAGAACAAATTTGCCGATAAGGCAAATAAGACCAAAGTTCGTGATTTTTCAATTTTTCCAATAAGGCAAATATAGGAAATGCAGACGGAAACAAAGGATAGTTCGGCAAAATGGACTTTTGCCAATAAAAGGTGAATGAAGGCGATAAAGGGAAACTTCAAAAAGGTTAAAAGCTGCCGACAGAGAAAGAAAGTGGGCATCAAAGGAAAAGTTTGTGAAGATAGAAAACTGCCGAAGAAGCCCTGGTCTACAAAATGAAAAGATTTGCAAACAGAGAAGGAGCCATGGGCGAAGGAGATAAAAAGTGAGGTTCGCCAACAGGGTGAAGAAAAGCAGAAAGATGCAGAAACTCATGCCAAGCACCGGAAGCCCTGCATCTAACAAAGCGACTAAGACAAAAAGAAACCAAGTACGACACAGAAAGCAAAGGCGGATGGACGAAAGTTGTTTCCTCGGTTTCCCAACTCCTCCAACCACCTGGGAGCACTCCAACCACTTCCAGGAGCGCCATCAACATGAAGTGACTGGATGACATCAAGACAAATGCAGTTATGGAAGTTGTTGAAGATTTTATGGGAAGTTGTCGAGGATTTTATTTGTAGTTAAGATGGTTGTTACAGATTTTGGTGCCGAGATCTTTCCCAGAACTTTCTCAGACCGACTTAGGTTAGCTATAAAGGCAAGATCAATTCTCTTGTCAAGGGCTAGTCATCTTTACCATTTTTCAAGCAATTAAGTGCAGAGCTCTCTAGGGTTCCAAAGAGCAGAAAAGTTACAGTTCTCCAGCAAATAACAAATAGGTTATGAAAGGTTTTTAGATTGATTTCAGTTATCATTGTATGAATTTCTCCTTCTTTTGTAATTTTTCAAGGAAATCCTAAGTTCAGCTAGGTTTCCTCTTGCCACACTTTGCGGTATGACTGTAATCGTTTATCAAATGAAACAGACAAATTCTTAAAACATTACATGCTGTGTAATGATCTCTTATATGGTTATAGATGAATGATTATATGTAGACAAAGGATTATTAAGTATTTTCTTCTTTGATAGTTGTCTTTCTTGCATCTGGGTATCCAAAAAGTGCGTGTTTCATTTCTTTTGTTGTTTTCTTTTTTTGCTGAACTGTGGACTCTGTAACCCATTATATTAGGCATCGGTCTGTAAGTGTTTGATCACCCACACTCTTTAAAAATCAAAACAAACTTACTATGTGTGAAGCAAGTAGTTAGTTTGTATGTCTTGCAAACAAGCATACCTGCACTTTCTATTGTCAATGGGAATACCTTCTCATCAGCTATATAGGGGTTATTAGTGACAACCAATTGTTTTAGGTCCAGTGACAGTCTTTGGGGCCTAGAAGACGATTTGGGTTTGGTTGTCCTTTCATTTTTAGTTGTTCATCTGGTGTTGAAGCCAATACATGTTCAGGTATACCCCTTGGAATATCCCTCCTGAGTCTAAGTTGAGCTCAAAGTGCAGAGGAGCCTACCCACTCTTGTTAGTTGGCCAAAATCACCTTAAACTTGTTGATGAACTTCTTCCTATCACCCAGAACGACCATCCCTGGCCTAGGTGATTTAAGAATGTTTTAGGGTTTAGGGTTGCAGCTATTTTGGGTCCCAACACCTCCATCCTCCAATGGGTCCTCCAACCTCCTTTTTGACCCCCTAGATTCTATTTGCAAGATAAAGCATGAAAGCATTGATAGCTCTAAGATAAAAGGTACTATATGATGCAAGTAGGTAATGTGTAACCGTACTCAAAGGGAAAAATGAAATGAGGAATTAGAATCAACTGAAATTTCTATTATTTTGGACTACCATACTTATCTGTTGTTGCCTTTCATTTTTTATTTACTATCGTATATTTCAAAAACTGATGAATCTTGTACTTAAGTCCCCATCCGCTTCATCTAATATTGTTTGTCGTACCAAATTCTAGAAGTAGCGACCCCTAGTGGAAGTTGTACGGTCAATAGAGGTCACCATACCTTAAGGAAGGTGGCGAATGGGATTATAATTTGTAGCATGGATAAGGGAATCGCTTCTATTGGCTGTCGCATATACTTGGAGGTGGTCGCAGTTTTAAATAGGACAAACCTACCATATATCTAAAAGGGGGAACCATGTCTCTTATAAGTTGTCACCTCAGTTTGCCACATAAACTATTATATTATTCTATTTGGAAATTGGCGTACAACTTGGCCGCTACACCTTTATCAGACATGCTCTTAATAATATTTGAGTTGCGAATATTGTTAAATGCGAGTTGATATTATGATTGTCGATTATGTAGTAAAAAGTTGCCAGTCACACCAATATCATATTATTGCTGGAGACACTATACTCAGCAATATATATTGCATGATAATAGCCGAGTTCGCAAGCTCCACTTGGTCAAGAAATTTTCTGAGCTTATCACGACAAAGAGTGACAAAACTCCTATCAGAAATGATCCTATGCTTATCAAAGTTGTTGTTCATAGAGTGGACTTAAAGCTCAAACTAGCAGAAATTTACTCATCTCAGAGTTTACAAACTATATCCAGCAGAAGACTTATTTTCTCAGATACAAGTGATCAAGAATGCATCCAAATGTGGGACATTGGTATATTTGATGCAATCTAGGAAGACGTCACTGAAGGTATGTATGGTGACTTTGAAATGACTCGACAGGCTCCTAAATTTTGCAGCCAAGAATGGCTATCATGATATGACTCGTTATTCATGGAAACTGTACATTTCAAGGACTTTGAATCTACTGTCATGAATGCAAAATGGCAGTTTGGTTCACACATTCTCTATGGATACAACTCCTTGTTTTGCACAGGTGTTTACTTCTCTGAACCTATCAACAAGTTTGCATGATCTTCATGGAGCAGTTGAGGTAGGTTGTACCCTACCATGTCTATAAGTTACCTAAGAAATTTTGTCATGTTTGTTTCTATTTTGGGTTGGTGTCAATTTCTCGTTTATTCTATTTATATTGTGTCAAAGTCCTTATTTCTTGTTCTGCTATGTTAACTTTGACTCTATAACCCAAAGGATAAAACAACAGTCTTTTCTAGAGATTTTTGGTTCTTGTTGCATCCGCAAGATCCTTGTCCCCAGTAAAAGCAAGTTGCTATCCTTGTTTTTTACCTTGGAAAATTTTGAACTTTTCATGTCCATTAAAAAGACATGTCTTGTCAAGTCAATCTCCTAAATGTCATGTTGGTCTTCCAAGTCACATGTAAAGTCTCTTTGTCATCTCAACTTGATCAAACTGAAAACATTAATGCCTATGTCAATAGCTCTTGGTCACAAACATTCTTAATCATTTTGCAATGTCGAATCACTCATCAAACTCGTCAATTTGTGATCATAGTTGCAAGTGGTTTAAAGTCAATTTTGAACTCCTCAAAATGTCGCAAGTTCATCTAAGTCATAAAATCATGCCGACCCAATAATCCATGCAAAATGACTAAATGATCTCGATGGCAGCAATATAGATTTTCGTACAATTTGACGAGTGTACTATCTCGGTGCACTTTCTAGTAGCTTTATTCCTTCACAGTTCACAACTTTATGAGGTCACAAAATGGTGTAGAAAGTTATAAATGGGTTTTAAAAAGACTCTTGGAAGTTTGAACACATTTGTTTTCAAGGTTATCTGAAATCCGAGTGCAGTTGTAATTGTCCGCAAGCACAAATTTGCAGTTATTTTATTGGTCACAAGTTAATTATTAAGTTATATTACCTACTTTCTATAATGGTCCATCTTTGTTTAGTTAGATTCTTGCTTTTCTCTCTTCGTCCTGTTGTTGCCTTTTTGCTTTGTACTAGTTGTTGTCTATTCTTAGACATTGTAATCTCTTTATAAGAGCTTTCACTCTTCCTTGTAAATATTGAATCATATTTTAACTTATCTGGTTCCCGTAACATGGTATCAGAGCTGTAAGAGCGAGAAAATTTTTAACTTTTTTGGGCGCTATGTATATTCCGTACGACGTACGGACAAGCGTCGTATGATTCTATTCTTCTCCTTTACCTTCAATGCCTTCTGGCATCTGCATTCTGAATGTCGGGTTCTTCTTTCCTTTATTCTTTGTGTTTATTCTGCCGGAAGCGGGATTCTGAAGAAATCGTAGTTCTGAAGGGTCGTGATTCCAGACGCGATTTTTTACATTTCTTGCATTGGCATTTACATTTCTTCCGGTGTTTATGTTTCTTGCATTAGCATCGTGTTCGTGGGCTCCTCTGCAGTTTCAGTGGCCCCCAACTCGTTTGATCGGCTCAAAGAAATTCACGCTGGAAAGTCTTCTAAACTCGTCGACAGTTCCACGTCAGCGTCTATTCCTAATCGCATTCTGCTCGCGATTTCCATGGATTGTGACATCTCTTCAGCGACGGTTATTTCTGCTGGCTTACTCCTGAGGTCGCCTCTGGTGCAGACTCATTTATTTCTTGAGGAGCTTTATTCTCCATTGCTTCTGTGTGATATTCCTCTCAAGATCACTAAGTAAAATCACCGCTCTGCTCGTAGCGTTCCCTAATTGGCAATTGATTCCCATTTCTAAGCAGATATATATATATTTTGGCAAAATATCTATGGCCGCATTCTGCACATTTCCGTCAAATAGCAATTTCCTGTCTGCAGTTTTCTATCTTTGGCAGTTGCTATTTTATTTGGTCGCTGCAATTGGCAAGAGTTCTTGGAATCTCTATTGTGCTAAGATTTTGCCACAATATCTGATTTCTTGGCACATAATGATGTCTTTACTCTTGGCATTCTATGCTTTACAACCCATACTAGGGTTTGTTTTTTCCAAGTTTTTGGGTTTTTTCTGCTCTTATCTCTCTTCCACTATTTTGCTTTTTGTGCCTCGACAAGCATGGAGATGGTGTCGTTTGCCAAACAGGAGAAGTCTGTGTCTTATGCCTTTATGGCTAAGCGCCCTGCAAACCACGTCAAATCCTCTGCCTGGTACGTTGATTCAAGCACTTCCCGACATTTCACACATCGACAAGACTGGTTCACTGAGTACACACCATCCCGAGACTCTATCATCTTTGGAGGAGGCGAAGAGTATACAGTTGTCGGAAAAGGCACCATGCAGATATAGTCTGGTAGGAAAAATTTAATATTTCTCGATGTATACTTCGTACCTGGCATGGAGTTGAACCTTCTCTCTGTCAATTAAATCATACGACACTCACCTCATCTGGATGTTGTCTTCAGCATGCACTCATGCAATATAGTGGATCGTGAGACCCGCATCACTATTGCTCAGGGTCTTGAGGATCATGGTTTATATAGACTCGTGGATTCTGGTGATTCTCCAGAACAAGCTTTGGCAGCCAGGAGTACTTCCATCAGTAAACTCTGGCATTAGCACTATGGGCACCTCAACATGCACTATCTCTCCCAGTTAACTAGGGAGAGTCTGGTCGGTGGCCTTCCAGACATTCAGACTCAACTTCCTGGCGTCTACGATGCATGTCAAGCTGGCAAACAGCATAGGACCCCATTTTCCGATGGTGACAAATGGAGAGCATCCAAGGTTTTGCAGTTGGTTCACGTTGATATATGTGGACCAATGAACACTCCTTTAGTTACTGGGTGCAGATATTTTCTGCTTTTTGTTGATGATTTCAGCAGAAAGATGTGGGTGTATTTCTTGAAAAAGAAATCCGATGTGCTTAGTACATTTCAGCAATTCAAGGCCTTGGTGGAAAAAGAGTCAGGCTGTCCAATCGTCTCTCTTCGGTCTGATAATGGGGGGAATTTTGTTCCTCTAACTTCACTCATTTCTGTGCTACACATGGCATCAAACGTCAGCTTACTACACCTTACACACCTCAGCAGAATGGTGTTGTTGAGCGTCACAATCGCACTATTACAGAGATGGCACGTTCTATGTTAGAACATAGAAGTGTTCCTAAGAAGTTTTGGGCTGAAGCAGTCTACACTGTTGTTTACCTTCTGAACCGGTCTCCCACCTATGCCGTCAGAAAGATGACTCCTGAAGAAGCCTGGTCTGGACGTAAGCCTCGCGTCAACCATCTGAAAATTTTTGGCTCCACCGCTCATGTTTGGATTCCAAATGTCAAGCGCACTAAGCTGGACTCCAAAAACTCATGTTCATTGGATATAGTGAAAATCATAAGGCTTACAGACTGATTGATGTAGACACCGATCGTCTCATTTTCAGTCGTGATGTAGTAATTGATGAGACTACTAGGCCTTTTCTACTCTCTACTTCATCTCCTCATACTGAGGACCAGCCTTTGGAGGCTTCAGATTTGGGTGTTCGCATTCCTCTAGCTTCACCTGATGGGAGGGTTCCTGCAGTTCTACCCGCACCTCAGCCTGTTGTTCAAGCACTCACCCCTCCTCCAGATATTCTGGATCCTCCTGATCTTGTTCCTATCTCTCCTAGTGATGTTGATGCACCTATCTCAGATGTTAGTTTATCTGCTCTTCAACCTAAATGGTGGGCCAAAACAATCGGTGATCTTCAACCTGCCCGAGAAGCAACAGAGCTTCCCACATGGAGAGGTTAGCAGGATTCTACACTAGTTCTACTATGTTTAATTGTTCGTTGTCACTAGCCTATTGCTGAGGACCAGAATTAGAATGGATCCTTTTTGGTTTCTTGAGAAGTGGGAAAAGGAGTGTGTAAACCAACATATGTTTCTTCATTAAGTATTAAGGACCGACCTTGATTTCCTGACCCAAAACCTATGGCAGGATGGCAACAAAAGTGATGGCTTTCTATCTTCCTCACCAAGTTGTTGCACTCACAAGCAAGTAGCCACGCTACAAAAGTTCTCCTCCAATGTCCATTGTGATCCTATGAATGTTTGTTCATGCAAAGACTATAACAGTCTTCAATTTCCACACTACATTGTAGTGCCCATAAAAATTGGCTACTTTTTGGATAGAAATAAATAAATTCATCGAAGAAATCTCATTCCATTGACCTAGTAAGGTAAGGTAAGAGTCTGATTCCCAATATTGAGTATGACAACCACTTTTCAATCTTGTCTTAGTACATAAGAATTGTTTAATCTCATTAGGAACTTGTTCTTATCAAGCTTTGAGTGACCTATCCAAAGGGTAAGGATCTTGATGCAAATGAGCCTTTAGTCCCAATGTTTTCAATAACCAATGTTTTCAATAATGACTCAGAGATTTAGCTCTTCTCACACCAAATGTCAGATATGACAATCATCTTTGAATTCATGATTCTGATCTTCACATATTATAAGTATTGTTTGATCTTAGTGGAGACATCCTTTCTAGTCACCAGCACCTTGGTTGATAAAATGGGTGATGCCTTAACTTGATCAACTTTCTCTAAAAATGTTTGACATGATTTTCCTTCCGCTCATTATTTTTACCAATATAGCCTTCTTTAATACTGTCCTATCCTCATCTTTGCTTGGCACAATCTTTGTTAATTTGATTGTGGACTTCCATTCAATACTATGAAATAAAGTATTTACTCAGTATCTAAGGCCCTACAGAAAAAAGGTATCATATGCAAATGTGATGGTGTGAAATAAAGTATGTACTCAAATCCATGAGTAGTTAGGATACAAATAGTCACCACCCTTCAATGCACCTTAAATTCGATGTTAGGAAGGTCTTTAAAAAGTTTGCTTGCAAGCAAAGCTGACTGTAATAATGCTAGATTTTTTTCATTTTCCATTCAATCATATGCAACTGTTCTATTCTTCCAAGAAGATATTAGCATGAAACAATGATTCAACAATTATTAACTGGAAACCAAAACCCTCATAAGAATATCACATGTAGACATATTAACATGAAACAAAATCCCTCAATCAAAACATGTCATGTGTAGATCAATAGCTTCTAACTGTAAGAAGAATATGGACTAGTTAAAACTCAAACCCAAGACCTCCCAAGTGCACTTCAGGCCACTATACCATTGAGCTAGCAACACTCCTCGCGTTCAAGATTTGGTGGAGTGCGAATTTATCTTGTAACAACCCTCTTTATGTTCAAGATATGCAGGGTAAGTAGACCTTGCAACACCTCAGGCTGCCCCAGCCCCCTCATGCCACACATCAATCAACAGTTGACCTCACTTAGCTTGGCTCTAATAACATATAAGAAAACCATGAACCAATTAGGGCTCAAACCTTGAACCTCTCAAGTGGACTTCTGGGTAACACTGAGCTACCATCCTTTATTATGTTCAAGATCTGTTGGAGTACGAACTGACCTTGCAATAGTAATTCTGAAAGCATCATGATGCTTATTAAGAGGCAAGGGTATTTAGTATTTACACCACGCAATAGGCAGTCATAAGTGACAATGTTAAATCTGAGTTTCGGCATGACTTTATAAGTATACAAACATATCATAAAGTTCATATTCCACAACAAAAGTCAAGGCTTACTGTTGTGCTTTTCGATTGTTAATAAACATGTTATTTTAAAATCTGCTCTCATTCTAAATTTGGGGCGAAAGTTCAATACTCTAGTTTTTACAAAAAATTCTGCAGTTTACAGTAGTTTTCTTAAAGAAGTAGAGTTTAAAGGACCCCAATTTTGCCTTTCTAGGGATTACGAGCAACTTGCTAGCTCTTTGTTTGCAACTGAGTACAAATTAAAGGAAAAAAATCACTCGATAAACCTTATTGTCTTGATAAGTTCCTACGAAATAACAGAAAATTTTATGATTCATTTTGTCTCTTTTTCAATTGGCTAATTTTGTATAACATTTTCAATACTACATTGTCACTATGTTCCAAGAACTATCCAGAGTTGAGACTGTTAAAGGGGCCATTAGCTCAGTGGTACAGCACCCCAGCATTTTTAAAAGAGTTCTTTGGTTTGAGTCCTAACTGATCTGCAGAAAGACAACAGCCTTTGTTCCAACAATATTTCTGATCCAAAGCCGACAGTTTACCGAGTGGAACAACCCATTCAAAATGAATACAACCTCGGTCCCTTCCTTGTTCCCGGCTTGGCTTAAGGCAACAAGAGAGACCAAGAAAGGAAGAAAGGGGGGAAAAAGGCAAATGTTCCGTACAAAATTCAATAATTCTCTTACTTTTGAACCAGAAAATAAATATTATATTTGTAGGTTCCAAATTTCTATCAGCATATCATATAACAGCATGATTTTCTGTAAATCATTGACGTAATTAAATTCACAACTTCTGAAGAAGCTCAATTTAAATTAGACGCAGAGTCAGTAGATAATTGCTACCTCTTCAAGAGCACGGATAGAGCTGTAGAAGTAATGAAAAGCTAAAATGAAAATAAAGGTGGAACTAACCTTGACGCAGAAATCTTGCTTCCCTGGGGTAGAGAAGAATAGGTATTGAGATGCAGTAGACCTAAATCAAATAATGGTCAAATAATGAGTTTTCTGGCGCCGCCGGCCGTTTCTTGCTATGCTCTTAATTTCTTGGCTTTGACTTTGTCTCGCCATGCCACTGTCTTTCACCTTCGCATCCCCTTCGTCAACTCTTATTGTTCCACGAGTACGACCAATAACCAAGGGGTTATAATTTGAGTAGTTTGAACTTGTGGAAGTTGTTATAATATTTTATTTTATTATTAAATAATGTTTATCAGTTATAAATGTTAAAAATTATATTTTTATAAATTAATGATGGTTTAGAGAGATTGATTCCAAATATTTGATAAAATTAGAGTTATATTTAAATAAATGTGTTAAAGCATATAGTCAAATCTTCAAAAAAAAAGTAGGTGGTATAAGATCATGTCCTAAAGTTAAACCTGATTATCTAGGATAAAAATAATGTAGAGCCTCAAAAAGGGGAAAGCGCCACATAATGAAAGAGTATATGGCCTCACAAGGGAAATAATTATCAAATTACCAAAACATTATAAAATAAAAACAATAGCATTAAGCCACAAAAACAAAAAAACATTATTCATTGTTGGTACTAGTTTTGGTAGACCTAAAAAAACATTGCTCTTAGTCATGTTTGTAACCAAAAATCAAGTCTTTCTTGTCATATTGTCAATACTAATTGTTATCTTTCCCGTCAAAAGTCAAGTCTTTAGGTGTTAGTATGTCTTGTTCTACTGAGAGTATCAGTAGGATTGCTTGTCATGAGAATTATCAAAGATCTGGATTCTAAGGAGGCTTTAACACATGCAAAAAGAAGAAGGAATAAGGTAAAGGGAAGGACTATATGCCAGGTAAATCTTTTCTAGCACACTGAGTTAGAATCATACAGTAAACAAGTCATTATTCAAGCATAAGATTATTACTACAGAAAATATCATATTCAAGTCAAAAGCTTCAGTGAAACCTAGAAATGAAACTTTCTATTTTTAGAAAGTTGTTTTTTACTTTTTATTTTTTTATTTTGTTGTAATGTAGGGAAAACTACTCCTCAACCGAACATATCAATCAAGGGAGCTTTTCACTAACATTACACTAGGGTTCTATTAACTAATGTTTCAAAGAACATCTATGTCTACAAAACCACTTTATGTTTTAATAGAAATGAATCAAACTACACTAAATGTTTAAAGGAAGGAAAGAAACTGATTATAATGCTAAAAAATGAATAACAGTAAATAGAATTTTGAGAAATAAAGTACATAAATAGAAATACAGAAACACAGAGAACCTGTCATCAAGCGGACAACCTCGTTGTCCAAGATGACAGTGCGTCACGTGGACATCTTCGCATCATGCTATAGTCTGTACGGTGCTGGTACTGTATAGATTTGTGATCTCGACTCGTGTGCCAATCTTTTCAGTCCTTCCTCCTGTCGTCGAGCTTCCTGACGGAACCTGCAAATGCACAGACGAAAGAGAGGGTTGGGCTGTATAGGAGTTTGCCTTAGTCAAACCCCATTTTCGGTGAAATTGATTGATTGATAAAAAGTGTGTGCTCTAATTCTAAATGTGTCTAGAATTGTTTGAGCAATGAGTGACAAGATATATAAATGAAATACGATTTAATGTATTCAATGCAATGACATGCAATGATTTCAAACAAACAATGAGTACAAGAGAATAATGGAATTAGTAGGGATGAGAGTGTGAGTGATGATTTCGACAGAGCTTCGCTAGCATGTAAATTTGATCCTTTGCAATGGCAAATCTACCTGCTTAAATAAACAGGGCAAAGGTAAAAAATCAAGGAAATGAGTCATTTGGGCGTAGATAGACATCAATAAAATCTCAGAATGTCACACAAGTAAAAACACACCTAAAAACAGTTGATGAATAGAAAGATGCTTTCAAGATGTCTGTGGTCAGTGCACCGTGCAGATGTCCACGCCTAGTGCTTTTGTCCATGCAACTTCAGTTCTTAGAAAGTCCAGATGACTTGGGCATTGCCAAGGTTACAACACTTTTATGGTTTTTGGATATGATAAGCAAAAAGGGTCAAAGAAACATTTAGAAAGTATCTTTGTGGCTACGTGCATATGCATGCTAAAGTACATGAAAGAAAGTGTTGAAAGTAAATAAGCACAAAAATGATACCCAAGAGGATAATGTAGAGGATGTAGAGCTCTTCAAGCAGAGGAACAAGCCCCCTGGCTGAGTACCTATAGAACAAGTACATTAGACAACAAAAACCTGCAAGACAATAGTGTTAGCAAGCATAAACCTACAAAACCATTATGTCAGAACATCACAAACATATATATAAACATAAACATCACATACATAGAGGAGAGAAACACACAACAAGCAAAGAAAAGTTTTAAGTCAGCAAAGCGAAAGAGACCTCAATGTGTAAGGTTGTCTCAATACTATACGTCGTCCCCAAAAATGTAACAAAAATAAAGAAAACGATAAATAGAAGAATATAATGAGTCAATTGAATGCTTCAAGGAGAGAAGACATATAGATAGACAAGGAAGCAATCAATACTAATGAAGAAAAGTACATGACTCAGACACTAGCTTGCTCTGTCGCTAGGGGTCATGCAAATCACAATACCCTCACGAATCACAGACTAGCAAGTTGCATTATGCTAGGTGACCATGGGTATAAAAAGGCAAGTCATATGAGGCACACAGACTAGTGAGTTGCATTATGCTAGGTAGCTCATGGACTACATGGATCACAAACTAGCAAGATGCATTATTTTAGGTGATCGTGAAATACCAACGCCTCAAGGAGCATATCAAAAACTAAAGCCTCAGGAAGCTTATCAAACACCAACACTGTAGGGGTGAACGCTTCAGGGAGAGTTGAATAAACAATACCACAAGGGGATGAATTAATAAGCTACACCTCAGGGGGTGCAAATACAACAAGGTTGATGTACTGATGCACATGTGATGAGAGTATATGCCCCCCTTAAAATATTAGCATGTATAATATGCAAATATTTTAAGGTAAAGAAAGAGGAAATGCAGACCTCTAGAACAAATTGTCTCTACTCCCTGGAATACAGGTGAGGACAACCATGAAAAAGAATATTGTGTTGTTACCAAAAATAAATTATGGTTGCACTTGAGATTGTACCACCATGAATGACAACGAGAAAATAGAGACGGCTATAGATGCCACATAGTGGGTAGCAACACAATAGTCTCATGAGAAAGTAGAGGAGAAAGGATGAATCAGATAGAGATGATCCTCAATATCACTTGTCATGTAGAGAAGAGACGGGTGCTTCATCAGATGGAAGAGTGAGAGCACCTATGTCAAGAAGTTGTTGAATTTTCTCTCTCAAGGCTTGGCACTCGCTAGTGGAATGGCCAAACACTCGGTGATATGCACAGAAAGGAAGTGTTTGTTGAATATGTTGGAGAATTTTTTTGCGTATAACAGGAGGAAGAGTGATCGAGTGGGCATTGAGAAGCCTTAACAAAATATACTCTTGTTTAGATAAAAGAGAAGAAGTAGCAGAAGGAAGCAACCCTTTTTGTTGTGGAGAAAGGTTTAATTTCTTAGAAGAAGAAGCCATAGAGACCTTGGACAATGGAGGAGAGGATGTAGACATAGGACAAGGCCGGTAACCTAAACCCACTGTAGAAGGTGAGTGCAGTGTAGGTTTCATAGGGACCTTAACTCCTTGTTCCATGTGCCCTAGACCATTTCCATTGCATGTGTGCTTGAAAGAAAATTGTATCCAAGCCCGTAACGTGTCTCCAAATCAAAAGGAGGAGGAGAATCAACATCACTAGCCTTGTCAAAATGAGATGTGTATGCACATGTTGGAGAAGAAGCAGTATCTTGTGCCATGTAAACAATTCAAACCTTAAGGTTCATAAAAGTCATGTATCGTGTGCCAAGCTCCTGGGCACAAGCACAATACTGAAAAAGATGAGGAATAGTTTCAAGTTTCCCATAAAAAAAGACATTCTCTTACCTCTCTTCTCTATCTCTTATTTTGTTATGGTTCTATTTTGTTCACTCTTCTATATCTTACATGTGATACAGATATGTCCATGAATAAGTATAGGGATGTGTCCCTCTTTATGTTTCCTTATTGGTATGTCCTTTTATAAGTGTCACAAGTCGGTTGCAGGTGTTGCACTATCATATTTTTGTCTTGTGTGACTCTAGCTTGTTATATCCTACTTGGGATGTGTGTATATGTTGCCAGCCTTTGGTTCCCTTCTAGTTTTTCACCATTGGCCTCCATTAGGCCACCCTTTCAGGTTTTCAACCTAATGGGAATGGCATGACCCTATCCTACCAACATCATCCCCCAGCTAAACCCATGTCTTGTCACCAAGACATGCTAGCTCTTTCTGCCAATGCTCAAAAGAAGTATTTGTTGCTATCAAAATGTACCAAAATTGTACCACACTCGATCAAAATTCATAACAGCAACCCTGATTATGGTAGAATGCTTTATAAATACCTTATAGGTGAGTGTGTGTGTTTGTCCATTGTAATATTGCCTGTTGTAGAAGGTTAACATGTCCATTTATTTTAATTGGCATTGCTTCACCTTTGGTTATAGAGTCTGAAACCTAAATAGAATTTGATTTTTGGCATGCATCTATCAGAAGACCTATTAAGTGTGTCAAGTGCAAGTTGACTACCTCTCTTAGTTGTTTCATTTATTTAATCAAACTTGCATGTTTCTCATGTACCTGGTAGAATTGATTATGTAGATTTTAAATTTGTACCCTTATAGTTCCATCTAAGTCTTGCATTGTTATATAAGATTGAAGCTTGCATTATTTGATCTTCCATTTTGTCTAAGTAAAATTTTAAAGCTTTAGTTGATGCAGGCCAACCCACACAAAATTGATATAATGTATTAACATTACCACAAGTCTCTTCCATGTTTTTGATCTCAGTATTCAAGTTTGTTTGGGTGGTGGCACATTTCAATCTAACCTCCTCTAGCTGAATTTTCTCCTATTCTACTTAGGTCTCTTACTTTAGTTTATCTTTCTCTACCTCCGAAGTTTGACATTCTACAATGACCCTACTAACAACTAAATTCAACTATTTTTCTATGGGTAGAGAAGAATCTATAGATATCTATAGTAATTACACTTGAACATCTTCCATCATTTTCTCTAAGGACTCATTCAGATGCATGTATTGATTTAGGAGTCTTTCTTTAGCAATGCTATGCATAATGTCACCTATCTAAAATTGTTGACTAGGAGAAACTTTTGCTAAATCCATCTATTGGCTTAATGGTGTAGATGAAAATAACATTGAAGTTAGGGTAACCATAGATTGTAGATTTTTTTTGTTGGGCAATGGACTCCTAAATCTTAGCCATAGGATCCAACATTTGAGATGATGTAGGAGTAATTAGTACTTGATATGTGGAGAATCATTTTGCACTTGTTTCTACCAAGACTTCTTTTTCTTTGCTTTGTTTGAACTCCCTTTTTGTTGTTTCTCTGATTCACTACCTTGCAAACTATTTAGTTGTGGAGGTTCTTCTTACTACTTTTGTTATTTATTTATCTTATCACTTTGTGTTGTCTCCTAGGTAATTTGTTTCTTTGTTTCAACCTCTTGTTCTTCCTTTCTTGCTTCTCCACCACTGCTAGGTTCTAATATCACTAGTTGACCTATGTCCATTTTTTTTTCTTTTGTTCATTTTTATCTTATACATCCCTAATTGAATATTCTGCACTAATCCCTACTATGACATAATCTAATTATTCTTACACATCCAATGCTTCTTTCACTATGGTAGCTTTTTCTATTAAAAGTATGCCACAAGACTTCTTTGCAACCTCTAATGTTTCATTTCTTACTCTCTCCTTGGCTTCTATAGCTTGTGATAGGAGAGTATCTACTATATGTTTGGATCTTGACTCTGCATTTTACAACTACGCTAATTTTTCTCTACTATTGGGAGAAAGATCTTAAGCTATCTCTAGTAAGGCATCTTTCCTGATACTTTCTTTAAGTTCTACTGCCTCCTCATGTTTTTTCCTTAGTTGCATCCATCAATTCTTTAGGAAATCCCTCTATGGTATCCATCATTGAGCATAAACTACTAGCAATATAGTCTAACATTGCTTGGAGAATAATCCCCTTGTTTTCTTGGTGTAAAAATGATCTATATAGTCCTTGTGCATCGAGCATTTTTTTTGGGTGCTTGCTTTTTAGGGCTTTCAGTATTTTGTTTTTTAGGTGCTTTTTCCTCTACCACCTTTATTTTTTCCATCTAAGCCCTTATGCCTCTTTGTGGTAGTTTCTCAACTTGTATTTCTCCTTCTTCCTCTTTTGCAACCTATACATATTTTAGCCTTTGATCTTGGTTTGCTGGTGAGGGGCCCACCTCTTCTTTCTTCTTTCCTACACTCATCAATAAGAGGGCCTTTGTTGCTTCTTTAGTTGGTTTCTTATTTCTTTCTCAAGTGGATGGCTCTAGCATCATTACTTTGTTGGCAGACAACTCATAGTCTATGGTCTAACAACATAGATCTTTTGCAAGTGCGAGAATTTGATCTCCTAGAATAAAGTAGAAGGGATGGCATTCATCTTGTGAATCCAAGGTCTTCCTAGCAACAATATGTAACCCATGTCCTTGTTGATAACATAGAACATGGTGGCAATGATCTAGAGTTTGAGGAGGGTGATTTTTCCAATGGTTTTGGATTTGAAACTGTTATTCTTGCATAGAGTGTCTTGGCAGGAGGTGACATTTGTTTCATCGTACCCCATTCTCTACAAGAGGTAAAAGGGAACGATGGTCACTGTAACTCCATCATCAACCAAAATTTTGGTGTGAATGGGGTATATTACCTAACTAGTTCCACATCATGTCCTATTCACACTTGTTTAGTTAAGTTTACTTAGGGCATACTTAGGGAACACTTAGGATAGTTATCTCTTTGTGTCTCATGTAATTTGATTACAACACTTGTCATAATCCTATGTTGTCCTATGTCTCACCTTGGCCTATATAACCAAGGGCTTCTCATTGTAATAATAACACATAATGTATATTGTTGTACATATTATATGCATATTTGCATCCTTTGATAGAATAGAATTATTCTTTCATGTTGGGTCTTTCTTGTGTTTTCATTGAAGCTCCTAGATCTTGGGTGGCTACATCCATAAACAAATCTTGCATGATTTAGAGCATTCTATATGCTTACATGGTATCAGAGCTAGTAGGATTTATTCTTGTTAGTCTTTTGAGAGATCTAGGTTGTAAATCTTGGTTGCGCTTGAAAAGTTGAGTATGTTCTTCTCTTGCATCATATGATGACCTGGAGAATCAAAAAAACTTGATAGAAATACCAAATTTGGGAGGATTTCTTCTTTGTGGCTTTGTATTACAACTTTATTTTGGAGGATGTTGGTACAAATTGAGTGCATCATTGAGTTCAGAGTGTCCAAGAAAGTTAATTTCTCCTTTTGATTTGTCTAAATTGGGCATTGAAGGCCAAATCTACAAGGGTTTGAAGTTGGGAGGTGGTTACCAGATCTGGGAGGTAGCCACATTTTTGGAGCATTTTGGGTCAAATCTAACCCTACCATCACATCTATAAGGCCCAAGAACCTAAAGATCAACTATCAATTCATCAAATTTGGACACTTTTACCCCAGGGCCTAAGAAGAATCTTCTTAATCCTTGGTCGTACAGTCGTTCGTACCATTGCAGAATATTATGCAAAAACTTGATGCAAACGCAGACCTAGTCTAATCATCGATAAAATCTTTAGTTGCATCATCTAGTGGATTGTACTTGTAGGTCATAGGTACCTTGTACCTATAGGGTACACTAGTTGTCTTTGTAAGGTTCCACATGGCCACTAGAGCTCTACCACTCACCAGCTAACGATAACCAGAAACAACCCCCGTTGATAAGAATCTAGCCACTAAACAAATCATCCATCCATGAAACATCGATCTAGTAAGTGGTTTCCTACTAGGTGATAGGGTGGTTTCAACTTCAAACATATAGTTCCAAGCTTCCTAGGTGGTTTCAAGGTAATCCATGAGTGGTTTTTAGCATCCCAAAGAATATTATGTTGATCTAGAGATTAATCTGTGTACTTTGGTATATTCTGTCAGGTGACATCATCTTGCATCACGTTGACATTAGCAACTCCCTTCTCCTAGCTAGCACCCTCATGGTTGGAGTTTTGATTTTTGGTGCTCAACTTTATAGGCCTCATTCTTAGTCACATTGGCTCCTTTTTATGAGAAACTTGTTTTGTTTTGGTGTAGAATTTCACAAGCTTCATAGTGGTGTAAATTGTTTTTAATTTTGGTGTCTATTTTTTCTATAAATTGTAGATTTTCATAGCTATTTCTTAGCAATTCTTGATTTGGGAACTTCTAGGGCTCTGTTCGGATAGTAACATTTTTGGGTGCAATTTTTTAAAGTACATAATCTTTTGTGCACTTCTCATTGGTACAATCATATCTATCCAATTCTATATCAAAATTATACTGTTAGCTTTGTGGCCTAATTTTACATTTGCAGTACATTGAGATTAAGACCACTTTGTTGATTTCGCGAGTGGTAGTTGTAAATGCACTAAGCATAAAGTGCCAAGATCATATATTTCTAGGGGGGATCTCATGATTGAGTGAATTTGGGTGGTAATCGTGTGCTTTTATTGGATTGAGTCTGTTTATTGGTCTATTCTGTGACTAAAATTTGAGGAGAATATCATTGTAAAATCATGGGTTTTTCAACACATCCTTTTGTAATCACCCTGAACAAAGGGAGCTACAAGTCTTGGTAAGATGACATCTTGAAACATCTCGAGGGCTTCATCTCTTGCCCAATCTATATCGACTTGTCCTTAAACCAGGTACACATAATTGGAAGATAGTGTGGGGAATCATAAATGATAATGTTCTAGAATTGATTGGTTGTAGTGTTGATTTTGACACTATGTGTTCCATCTCGCATATTGAGTGCTCACACACTCTTTGGACTAGAATTTTAGAGATCTATGGAAACCTACATCTCTATCCATTCCTAGATAATCCTATTATGGAATGTCTTGTACCCCTTGGTGATTATGATAACCTACCCTATGATGATGATACAAAAGAGGAGCTTGATTAGTTGGAAAGTCTTGATAATTGTGATGACATTGAGGCTTCTCTTAATGCTACTTCTCCTGATTTAGAGACTTCTATTCATTCTCTAGATTCCATGACTCTTAATCCAAATTCAGAGGTTCATCTTTATCTATGAGTCAACATCTTGAGGCTGAAGACTCTTGCATTCCGGCATTGGTAGATATATCATATGTTCATACTCAGTCATCTTGTGTGGACAAATCATTCAAGGATGAGTTGTGTAGTTAGATGACATGCACTAAGATCTTATCTCTATCTCCTGCTTCTTCAAAGTTTAGTGTTGCTTCAGATTGGTGGTGATTCAATACAACAAGATCATCATCTTCCAAATATAGCTACTGGGATGAGTACTTGAAAAATATTACAAGTTTTTTTGTGAGTCCTATCTTGTAGATTTGGAGGACACCATTAAAGACATTCATTTCCTCTTTGATGTTAGCTCTTATGGAGTTACATCATCTTATTCAGATGTGATGAGGGCAAATTCACTCTCTTATTCATTCTCCACCTATTCACTCTTCATAGTTTCGCGTTGGGTTGGACATCCTTCAGCAACATTTAGAGGAGCCTTCATTGTCTTTGGATCATGTTCTACATCCATTTCCACTTGTTTTGGATTGTAACTTTCTTCAGTTTGGCTTGGGACTCCCGATTTTATTGTGGCACCTCTTGGCACCAACATGAAAACACTTGAGATACTTCCAAAGACATCATACATCTTGAGTTTTCTTCCCTTGTATTCCTTTGAGGAATGGGAAGACATCTTACATACATCCTTGGCTTCATTTCTTCCCAAGGAGAGGAATGTTGTTTGACATTCTTGGATCATCTTTAGCATTCATTATCGAGCATCTACCATTAATGCAGGAGATTCTACATTGAGGTGGGGCTACATGGTCTCTCTTCTTCTCTCTTATGGGGGGAACTTTTTCCTCACATGGGGTTTTTACTTCTTGTACTTTGGTTAGCATCTTGTGTTTTCTTTTTTTGGAGAGGGTTTTTTTCCTAAAAGTTTCTCTCATTTTCTTCATTTGTGAGATATTGTTTTTACATGGGTACCTAACATGGCCTTGTAGCTAGGACCCATTTTTGCATTTTTCACATTCTCCCTAAGTTAGACTTAAGGAGGGTTGTTGGTGTGAACAGTGTATATTAACTAATTGGTTCCACATTAGGTCTTATTCACACTTGTCTAGTTAAGTTTACTTAGGACATACTTAGGGCACACTTAGGATAGTTATCTCTTTGTGTCTCATGTAATATGATTATGACACTTGTCATAATCCTATGTTGTCCTATGTCTCACCTTGGCCTATATAACCAAGGGATTCTCATTGTAATAATAATGCATAATGTATATTGATATACATATTGTATGCATATTTGCATCCTTTGATAGAATTGATTATTCTTTCATGTTGGGTCTCTCTTGTGCTTTCATTGAAGCTCCTAGATCTTGGGTGGCTACCTCCATACCCAAATCATGCATGGTACAGAGCATTCTATACCAACTCTTACAAAAAGTTCTTTTAAAACACATGTCATAGATAAAAATTTGTAAATACAAGGAAAGATCCCTTCTTATCATCAACTCGACCTCTAGCAACATGTGCTTGAGATCAAAGAAATCCTAGGTCATATAATTTAGCATTTTGAGGGTTAAGGTCTGAGTTGACCTAATTTCTTTATTCATGTTGGGGGGTTATGTGATTAAGGTACATTAGTCCAATGGCCTCCAATAGGGCCATCCAATGAGCCAGGGAGTTTCTCAGAAGGTTTGTGAATGAAATCTTAGTGAATGTACTCTTGAGATCCTCTATGAGATAATAGGGATGGATTGTAGAAATAATGTGTCTAAGTTGTTCAATCATATAATTTGTCTCTAAGGCTCTTGACCTTTGTCATTTTGGACTAACTTGACTAAATCTAACATTTCTGTTTGTTTTTATACTCAACTAGGTGGCCAAACATGGTCCTATTGTTATGGAGTAAAATGTTTACCCTTGTTAATCAAGACATATTTTAACACCGTTTTGAACATTAAATGATAAATCTCGATCCTGATGAATAAACCTGACAAAATCAAGTTAGGACTGGTCTAAGCCCACTTAAATGGACACTCTCTAGAGTTTGTGGGGCTAAAGGACCAGGGTGCCTAGCGCCCTAGTCCTAGATGTTATCCCCAATCCTATTTTTGTGGTGTCAACTTAGAACACCTCCTTAGCTTTTACATGTTGGCCCCATTTGATTTTATTCATTATTGGTGAGCGAGAATGTATATATAAAAGAGTCTTGTTATTCATTTTATATACTAGATGGACAATGCAAGATTAGAATTACTTACATGATTGATCTCCTATGCTCAAGTGCTCTTCATGCTTGGAATTGTTGTATGCTCATGGATGTTATGATTCTCATTTGCAGGTCTTGAAGGAAGTTCAAGCCATCTTTATCTATCTCCTTATTGGTGCATTATCTTGAGTTATCTACTCCAACTAGGGTTTCACATCTTGTGGTAATCTTTATCATTTTCATTTATACTTTCATCATATATTGTTGATCTTGTCTCTGCCCTCCTAGGGCACGCACTCTTGGATCGCTAATCATCGTTGTAGTGGAGGTGGAAACACCAATTGGAGGTGGAAACACCAACTGGAGGTGGAAACACCAACTGGAGGTTTGACTAAGGCAAGCCCCTAAACACAACACAACCTTTTCACTCTTTGCTTGTGTGTAGGTTGAAGTAACAGGTTTTGGAAGATAAGATCCAGGAAGAAGGAAGGTTTTGCAGATACAAGTCAGGCGAAGCTCGTAGTTTCTGTAAAACCCTAATTAGGGTCTAGACCACCCAGCACCCTGGTACTTTTGTTCTCCTGAATTTAGATCTAGGTTCTTCTCTATCACCTGATCTCTATTGTACTTTCAGAATCTCTGTATTAGTTTTCAATAGTCATCTATTAGCTAATCTTGGTCAATTAGGGTTTCATATTTTGCCCTAGTTTGGTTGAATTTGGTTGACACTCTATACAACAAAAGGACAAAACCCTTGTAGTTTGTCTCTCCTTCATGGGTAGAAGCTGAGCTTAGTTTGTGTCTCAATGTTAAATGGAAGAGGGTTTGACCTCGTTTAACCTTTTAGGCTAGATCTCTCTTTTCCACCTAACACCTACTAGGTTTGAGATGACTATTGACCTAGTTGTAGACGAGTTAGAAGAATTAAGTTGATTTGCATCATTGGCATGTTGATGTGGATGGAATGTGTTTTGATAGATCCACAAATTTGAATTTTGGGGAACGATGGGCCCTTTATTGCTACCACTATTTAGAGAATTTAGTGGATGGAGGAACATGTCTATGAAAAGGTCTTGTTCCTCTAGGAGTTTGGACATGAATTGATTGTAGTTTGAAAAAGTTTACATATCATGCCCCTAGCCTTGTGGAAGGAATAGAATTTGTTGGGATCGTAATCCTAGGCCTTCCATATGGGTTGTATTGGTTATCATTAAAAACATAAGTTGTTTACATATTCTTGAAGTCAATTCTTGAAATAGCATAAGCCATCTATATATTCTCCCTTAGATTATTGGTCTATTCGTCAAATACTTAAGGGTTTCATGATCCATAAAGAAGAAAAATGGAGTAGATAGAAGTTAGTGCCTAAATTTATGTAAAGAATATAACATTTCTAGCACTTCTCTTTCTATTGTATAGTTCTTTTTTTCCTATGTTACTTTCTATCTTGCAAATGCAATTGAGTGGTCCCTATTTCCTTGAGGTTATGCTAGTACTGCACCAATTACAATACTCAAGGCATCGACATGGACGTGAAATGGTAAGTTCTAGTCATATCAAGATTAGATCCTCCACAATCATGTTTTTCAAAGTGTCAAATGCTTCTTGGCATCTACCTGTCCCTTCAAGAAAAATTATTGTTTTCTTCTTTAAGATTTCTTCAATAGGGCTAGAAAACTACATAGTTATGAATGAACTTGTGATGATAACCTATATACCACAAGAATGGCTTGATTTTTGATATAACGTTTAGTGGTGGGGGGTTTAGAATTATGACAACTTTTAGGGGGTCTACCATCGTACTTTACATATAATATGCCCTAATAGGGTACCAAAATGTACCACAAATATACACTTATTTAAATTTAGAGCTATTCTGAATCTTTTGCATCTTTCTAACATCAGTCTTAATACTTGCACATGATCTTTCAACAAACCATAAATTTTCCAATCATATAGGTAAACTTCTAGGAAATCATATATAGTCTTTGAAAGCATTCACCATTTGCTAAATACTATGGGATCATTCTTCAAACCAAAGAGAATTACTATGTACATAAATAAACACCATTTGGTGGAAAATGTTATTTTGGTTGATCCTCTTCTTATGGTTTAACTTGATGATAGCTCAAGAATCCTTCTATGAAAGAATAAACCTCTCTTCTAGCCACCAATTCAAGTATTTCTTCTATAAATGGTGTAGGATAGGGATAATATACACAAGCTTTATTTAACTCCCTAAATTCAAAATATATCCATATCTCTCGATTTTTCTTCAAGACCGGGACAATGTTTGACACCCAATTTGAATAATCCACAGGTTTGATGAATCCTACATTAAACAATTTCTTTAATTCCTCTTTCACCATTTCAACTACCTAAGGTTTTATGGGCCTTAGTTTCTATTTTATGGGTTTTGCATAGGGTTTTTTCACTAGATTGTGTACTACAACTTTTGGATCTAACCCAAGCATATTCCCATATGTCCAAGCGAAGACATCAAAAAATTGGATGAGAAACTCAATGTATTCTTCTAATTCTTCGTCATCTATGTTTGCCCCCAACTTCAACATTCTCAGTTTTTCAGGGGTTCCTATGTTGAGATCAATGGTATCACCTGTTAATGATGGATGCCCTTCTTCAAATTTCTAAGGTGCAGGTGGTAAATTCGAGTTTCTGTCCACTTGGAGGATTTCCATTCTATCTCCAAATAATCATCAGGGTGAGGGAGGAGTATGTATCCCTTCTAATGGTAAACCTTCAGAAGCCCATCATAAGCATGTAGGTATTCCAAAATGGCCTCATCATTTTTTGCGTAATCTTTAGTTAGTATTTTTGTTTGTTCCACTACATAATCTAGAATACTTGGTAACTCCTCACTTTCAAATAATGGTTCGCCTCATATTTATATGATAAATTCAAAGTTCTGAAGCTGGGCACGAGGTGAAAACGTAGTTGCTGAGATAGCCATTGAGTCAGCCACCTAATTTTCTTCTCTTGGTATGGCTTTTATAGCAAAGAAGTCAAAGTACTAACTTCCAAATGGTATCTTTGTAAGGATGTAGTCATTCTGATCATGTTTCATAATTTTTCGTGACTTGGTTGATCACTAGTTGAGAATCCCCAAAAGTGGAGATGTTCTTGATTCCCATTCTCATGGCTAGCATGATTCCTAAAGATAGAACCTTGTATTCAGCAACGTTGTTTGTTTGTGCAGAAGAAGTCAAGTCTGAATGCGAAGGGAAGAACCTTTCCCATCGAAGAAGTGAGAATTATTCCTGCCACTACTCTTGTTTTGCAACATACTCCATCAAAGTGAAGGGTCCATAAATCTTGAATATCTTGTGATCTTGATGTTTCTCCAAACTCGTAAGTTGATTTTCATTTTTCTTCTCTTTCTTCTCCCTCTTCAATGATTTCTACTGTCCCAATTGAGAGAATTTTGACATCGTAGCTGCTAATGCAAGGGATAGTTGCCATGCCAAATGTAGTATGAGATTTCGTTGTGTGAGGGTCAAAGGGGAATTCCTTGAGGTAGTCTAAGTCTTGGTGTTAAATGTCGAGAACATTTGTAATCTCCTAGGAGATTTTTTCTTCCCTCGTGATTTTCACACACTTGTTTGCTTCATTTTCCTTTTCTTCTTGCTCCTTCTTGTAGATACTGAAAGGATCAAGGTTTGCCTTTATGACATGCATTTTTCTCGAATGATAAAATTAGATTTCTTGAAACAGGGTAGAGGCAACCACCTTCATCTCACAAATCCAACACCTTCTAAGAACCGTGTTGTAATTAGTTTCTTTATTGATGACATAGAAATATGTTGGGATAGTCTTAGGTCATAGAGTGAGCGGTAAATTGATCTTTCCAATTGTTTGGATATCTTGATTGTCGTATACCCTTAAGATAGTGGTTTGTTGTTTAATGTCTATTTTGTTGTATCCCATTCTTTGGAGAAGAGATATTTCTACAATGTTGACTGCCAACCCTTCATCCACCACTACTCTTTTGATGGTGACTTCATTACTTGTATTTGTATGTATAGTGGTGAATCCTTGTCTTGACTTCCATTGTTTTGTAAAAGTTTTGTGATGTCAAAGGTAAAGGGTGTTGGTTTTTCTAGTGTTGAACATCCTACCTCCAACACCTCTAAGAAAGTTTTTCGATGTGACGAGGATGTTTTAAGAAAATTTACCACTTGCGAAAAGACATTTTTTGTTTGATTAGCTTGTTCCATTTCTTGAACCTCAAAAACTTCTTGATTTAATTCTACATGGTTTGAGGTTCTTTGGTCGGGAATATTTTAACTATTTTGAGCATCTTTCTCCTTTCATTGAGATTGTAATAAGATGAGGAATTTTCTTTGTTATTCAGAGGTAAGTTTTGAAATTGCTTTGTTATATCCATAACAAGTTTTTGTGTCATGGCCCTTTGTTCCATGAAACAAGTAATATGTATTAGGGTCATAGGAAAAATGATTTGGTCCTTGACTTCCCTTTTGACACCATTTATCTTTGTTTGATGAGTTCCTTACGACGTTGATGTTTTTGTCTATTGAAATGTTTGACACGTTCTTTTCAGGATCTTTCAAAGTTTTGAGTTTTTCATTCGTGTCATATACTTTCTATCCATTGTTAATGTCTACTTGATCGATTCGCAAGGCACTTTCCAAAGCTTCCTTGTATGACTTGTATGGCAATTTCTGTATGACTTTGATTTTCACTTTTCTTGTTGAATATATTAACATTGTGATGGGATCAAGGGATTTTGTGCTTGTATTGTTTTGTTTTTCTTATTTTCTATTATTTTTTGTGTTTTCGTGTTTTTTTTGTATGAATGAAACTAAATGTATGCAAAGCAATATTTTTGTTCTTTTCTTTGTTTTTTAAAATGAAAGTGAACTAATTAATCTAGGAATTTAAATATGAACCTAATTATTAATTTACCTAATGCAATTGATCTATTTTTTGTGTTTTTCTAAAGGTCTTTTCCAACTATTTTAAGAGATGAAAATGCGGAATTATAAATCTAATCTAACAATGCAATGTACTTGAAACAAACCAATTAAATGCAATCTTACTAGCCTATCAAGGAAATCGCAACAATCAAATTACTATTTCCAAGAGCAAGATTTTGATTATCTAATTACTATGAAAGTATAAAGGAACCTGAAATTGAAGGTGCATGAGCCTGGTGTATCCTCAGAGATCCTTTTAGTATCCTTTCCTTCCTCTGCAGCAATGGGGTACTCCTCTTGGTGATAGGGATTGGATGTCAATTGATTCAAATGAGAGCTTGTGAAAGCTTGGATTAAAGCACTTGGGATTGCAAAATGGATAGCATAACAATGTTGTATGAAGCTTTTTGAAAAGATTGGGCAAAATAACAATAAGCAAAAGGGTCATAAGTCCTGCAGCGAGCATGAAAATGCTAAGGGAGAGCAAAAGCTAAGCAAAATATGGTTGCAACAATGAATTTGCCTCCCTCTGAGCTTGGGGGAGGGGGTATTTATAGGTTGGATTAAGGAATGATGGGTGGGATTGATTGGGGAGTTAACTCTCTTGACTGGAGAGTTAGCTCAATTGATTGCTCAGTGAACTGGATTGATGAAGCAGTGAAGTAAGATTGAAAGCTTATCATAGGAGTAAAAATGGAGTTAGCATGAGAGAGGGAGGAGTTAAGAATAGTTCAACTAAGCTAAATTTGAATGATTAAAGTTGATTGAGAAGGTAAGAATAGATGACTCTAAGTTAGGCTCAAAATTCCATGCAAATTGGAGCAAACACGAAGCTTTTTTTGAGCTCAAACTAGAAGTAAATCCGTAGACAAAAACATAACAAGGTCACCCATTTTACCAGGGTGGTCACTTGGGGGCAACCATGGTCAAAAGGGGGGCGACCAAGTCAAGATAGGGGTTTGGGTAAAAAATGAAGGTCAGAGAGTGGTCTTAGGAGGCTGTAGAAGACACCTGGCAACTTTGTTTTGCAAAACTAATGGCAGAAGAGGTGGTCGCCCATATTACCAGGGTGGTCACCTGAGGTTGACCAAAAAATAATAGGGCGACTAGGTTAGGATGAAAGGTGCATAGAAATTGGGGTTGGGGATGTAATTAGTATGTTGATTTTAGGTCTCAAGCGGCCAGAAAAAGATGAAATAGCTTGACATGACGTAGGTTCTCTAGGAAACAACACCTGTAGGTTTTGCAACAAGGCTAGAAAGTGAAGAAGATGAAGAGTCGAAAAAGGAGGAATCAAGAATGAACAAAATTTCACAAGTTATCTAGGGGATAAAAAAGGAAGAAAGAAAAAGGAGAGTCCAATCTATGTGTTGTCAAGAGGAACGCTTGCTGAGAGGTCATATATATACGCTTACATGTACGTATTAAGGATCACAACTCGTCATAGGATTACCATGTAGGCCCATGCATCTTTTTATTGCTTATAGTACCAAACTAAACCAAATAGTAATCAGAAGTACCACATAAATATCTAAACATCCTCTTTGCATAATTCCAATGCTGTCTACCAGGGTTAGACATAAAACTACTAAAAAATTGCACTACATAGGCAATATCTGGTCTAGTGCAAACCATTGCATATATTAAACTTCCTACAATACTAGCATATGGCACATTAGACATATCCTCTAAATCATCTTCATTCTTAGGACACATATCTAATGAAAGCTTAGTACTGACTAGTAAAGGAATTCTAACTGGATTGCAATCCTGCATACTAAATCTATTCTGAATTGCATCAATATACTGTAATGTCCCCTTCTCAAGCCTAGACAATTGTGAGAGCAATAGCCTATTTCCTGAGTTCTTGTAGGCTATCAGGTATGGTTATGGGACTCCTTGTTTCTTGGAGAGCATAGGTTCAGTTCTTTTTTATTCCTTTTGATGGCATTGAACTCAGTTGTTGTTCAGGATCACAATGATGCTTTTCGAAGCATTTTTAGCTTCTCGGTTTGTTCTCCAAACTTCTTGGAGAAATCATCTATTTATAGTAAGTCACCTAGTTGATGTCATTCTTCATCCCAAACCTTTAGGATCATGTTGGTATGGTTTATTTTGTAATTTGCTTCAATTTTTTATTTTCCGTAAGTTGGGTGGTTGAATGAGCTATTTAATTGAATTTCACTTAAGTCTCCCAAGGTTGAAAATATTTAAAAGTGACTTAAGTGTTATAGCTCTTTGGAAAGGTAAAGTGTTATATTATTTGATGGGGCACATTATAGTGAGCTCCTAGACATGGGAAAAATGAATTATTGAAGTAAGTGAAAAAAGTTAATTATTTTCAAAAAGAATTATATTCCCATGTAACCTAAAAATGCCAATAAAAGGGGATTGAGAGCTCATTTAATAGGTTATGCTATTGATATGATATTGTTATGATATTGGATTAGACTTGTGTGTTCTTCCATTCCTTCTTGAGGACAAAAATCCTCTTGGAGAAAATCAGTTTCGGTGGTGAAATTTCCACCCTAGCTGGTTGTGGCGATTTCACACAGAAATCACATTTGTGTTGAATGTAGAATATTGGAGCAATTTCATATAGAGATTGAATGTGTGTTGAATGTTTTCTGGTAATGGTATTTGTGCTTCATTGTAGATTTTTAGGATTTAGAAGTTTTTGTGCTGGAGAGATATATTATTCACAGGATTTGGTTATTAGTTTTGGCAGGAGTTTATCTTCGATAAATTTGTGAGATTTTCTATGCAAATACAAATTTATATTTTGTGTGAAGATTTTATGGTTATCTGAAGATTCTATTTGGTGACACTAATGAAAGTTGAAGTTAGGGTTTATACCCTAAACCTCCTAGATGCTTAGCAAGGGAAGTCATCTTTTTTGAGACTTTATTTTTATCTACAACTATCTCTATGTCAGTCGCAACATGTTTAAGTGTGATCGCAACTACTTGAAGACACATTGTTATGCAAAGTAAGATGGATGCAAAACATTAAGAGGGATACATAAGGCATGGAATGAATAATATTTAACTTTATTAGATCTAAATGGGTCTTGGGACCCTCACTAGAGATAACCACAACTTTATGCATTCCTTGAAAACTAATAACATGAATGAAAAATGTGTATTGGGTTTTGAATGGATTAAAGGGGACGTGAGGCCATAGATAGAATCATGGGAGATATTGTGAGAATGGTTCCTTATGGGAGATGATTAATCATAGAAATTGGTGGGATATACTTAAATTGTGAACAATGTGGTGCAACATTGAATGATTTATATTCTAATTTGCATGATGAGATGATTTATGTTCACACGCCTTGAAAATACTATGAGATGAACAAAATGCAAACTATTTAACAAAATGACTGCTCATTAGAAGTTAGAAATAGTTGTAGATTTTGGAAAAAAAATTGGTTTCAATTTGGGGTGGAACATTACATATACTTACTCTACGACAACCATAGCTTTCTATTTACCTGATCTCTTTTGATTTCCATCCCTAAAATATAAATGGCTGCACCCAGATCCTTCATCTCAAATGCACCTGAAAGTTGAGCTTTCAACTCACTGATCATATCCTTAGTATTACAAAAAAATAACATATCATCCACATACAAGGCAACAATCAATATATGATCATCAATACATCTAGTGTATACACAGTGATCTTCACTTCTTACAAAACCCAATTTAAAAAAAAAAAAGAGTCAAACTTCTAATACCACATTTGGGGAGATTGCTTTATACCATAAATAGACCATTTTAATTTGCATACCCAATGTTCTTTCCCTTTTACGTCAAAACCTGTAGGCTATTGCATGTAAATTTATTCTTCCAAGTCTCCATGCAAAAAAGCTATTTTAACATCCATTTGCTCAATTTCAAAGTAATTAGTAGCAGCAATAGATAACATAAATCTAATCGAGGATAATTTAGCAATAGGAGAGAATATTTCACCAAAATTAACTCCCTCTCTCTAGGAGTAGCCCTTGGCTACCAGTCTAGCCTTGTACTTCTCCAATGAATCATCTACTCCAAACTTCTTTTTGTAGACCCACTTGCAACCAATGTCCTTTCTTCCTTTGGGCAAACAAAAAAGATCCCAGGTATCACAAGAGTCTAAAGCCATCATCTCCTCCTGCATGGCTAGTTGCCAAGAATCACTATCATCTGCAAGAATAGCTTCACTATAGGATCTAAGCTCATTGTTAGTACTTAATAAAGCAACAATACAACATAAATCTGGTGGGCTATACTTATCAACTAGATTATGTTGTCTTGTGGATCTTCTGAGAATAGGAGTAAGGGGTTCTTCTTCTTCTTCTTCTTGAGCTTGCTCAACTTCGTCTTGGTTACCTTCCCTAACCTCATCAGTTTGCTTAGTAATTGAACCCTCTTCTTATTCTTTTTCATCCTCCTCATCCCCAAATGCATCTCTATGTTCTTCCTGAGGTGCATCTTTCTACTTAATTTCAAAATACACTCTCCTTTCCCTATCTTTTTCTCTTGGTTGTTCAGTATCAGAAATAACACTAAGTTCCCTGAAATCACATCTCCTGAAAATATAAATTTATTGGTTAGAGGATTCCAAAGCTTATAACCTTTAACATTATCACCATATCCAATAAAAATGCACCTTTTAGATTTTGGATCCAACTTAGTTAATGTTTCTTTAGGCACATGAACATAAGCCTCACAACCAAATATCCTTAAATGTGAACATAAGGTTTCTTACCTGTCCACACTTCATAAAGAGTTGTTTCAAGAGCCTTACAAGGAGATCTAATCAACAAGTAACAAGCAGTACTTAGCTTCTACCCAAAAGCATCTATCCAACTGTGAACCACTTAGCATACTTGCTCTTTCCATGATTTTATGATTCATCCTTTCTGGTACTCCATTTTGCTGAGGAGTATACAAAGTAGTTTTCTGTCTAACAATACTTGCATGCTTACAAAACTCATCAAATTCCCCAGAACAATGATCTCCTCCATTATCAGTTCTCAAAACCTTTACTTTACAATCTATTTGCTTTTCAACTAAGACTTCAAAATTCCTTAAACTTAGTGAAAACTTCATATTTATGTCATAAAATATAACCATGTAAACCTTGAAACATCATCAATGAAGGAGACAAAATATCTAGATTTTCCAATTGATTCAACATCCATAGGACCAAATACATGAGTGAATAAGTTCCAATTTAATCTTAGATTTATAACTGCTTGAAGCAAAAGATTGTCTATTTTGCTTACCAAACACACAATGTTCACAAAATTGAAAACTCTCAATAGAATAGGATAAACCATCTAACAATTTTTTATATAAAATGGTTTTTAAACCAGTTTCACTTATGTGGCCCAATCTATGGTGCCACAACATACAAATGTTTTCAGATTTTTCAGTTATATTTGTAGAGTTATAAATAGTAGTGGCTTCTAGCTTAAACAAAGTCCCCTTCCTTGTCCCTTTTGCTATCACCAAACTCCCTCTTACAAATTTGCAACCATGCTTATCAAATTTCACATGCATTCCTGTGTCATTCAACTTAGAAACTAAAATCAAAATTCTAGCTAAACCTGGAATATGCAAAGCACCAGGGAGGTTTTTTATCCTCCCATCACTCAAACACAACTGAACCTTACCCCTTTCGACAATAGGATATGAAGTGTTATCACCGAGGTCGACTTCTCCTCCATCATACTTCTCGTATGTGGAAAACCAGTCCTTATGAGGAGTCATATCATAGGAGCACCTTGAATCAATTAACTAGTGTTCGTTAGATATAACATGACATGAAGAAATCAAAACTTCATCACCTGAATTAGAGGATTTCTCTATGGAGGGATCAAGTTATTTATTGTAATTTCAACATTCCTTCTTCACATGACCTCTTTTTCCACAGTTCCAACATTTCACTATGTTCTTTTTCTCGGAGTCTTATATCTTCTCTTGGACTTGTCCTTAGGCCCACTCTAATCTCCCTTGAATCCTCTTTCCTTGAACCTTCCCTTGACATGGAGAGCATCCTTTGAGCTTCTTGCAATGGTCTTCTTCCTCATCTCCTCTGATAACAAAGTAGCAACAACATTGTCCATCTTTGGAGCATCTGAGAGGTTCTAGCACTGAAAGCAATAATCATGTTCTCCCATGACTTAGGCAAAGAACAAAGCAACATGATACATTTATCTTCCTCATCAATCTTAACATCAATAGAGGCTAATTGACTCAAAATCAAATTAAATGAATTTAAATGCTTAGCTATTGAATCACCCTCCTTCATCTTAAGAGAAAATAATTTTATTGTCAAATATAACTTATTTACTAGACTCTTTGCTTGGTAGATCTCACCTAACCATTTCCATAAAGAATATGCGGTGGCTTCTTCAACAATGTTTAACAACACAAAGTCTACAAGACATAGCTGGATTGTACCCCGTACCTTTTTTATCCAATCTATCGCACTCATCTTGATTGACATCATCGGGTTTCTTGACTTTTGTTACAGCCAACCATTGATTTCTCTCTTTGAGAAAATCCTCCATTTTCAGCTTCCACAACTCATAGCCCATTCCATTGAACCTTTCTATGTCCAAACAAGATGTGGTTGCAACCATGACGTCTACACAAAATCTGCAAAAAATAGATCAACTAGAACTCCCACTATAGCTCAAAATACCTTCATACTACCACCCAAGAAGCAAAGATGGCCAAGCTCTAATACCAAATGTTAGAAACAAAAGGTGAACAACTATAAAATGGAAATATGATTTCAACTATAAAGTTGATTATTTAGTGTTTACCAATGGAGATAACATGAAAGAGAAAATAAATCAACAACACATGCAAAAGATAGAACATAAGAGCCAACACATAACACCGTGATCACATGGAGAAACCCTTTTGGGAAAAAAAAATACACATAGAAGAGAGGACAAGTTTGTATTATCTTTGAAATAGATTACAATACATCAACTCCCAATCTCCTCAAGTGTCTTCAATCTGGTAGCATCTATGTACAAAACAAAACTCATACAAACTTCACTTCTAAGCACCAAATATATATAAAAAAAATGAGCAACCACTAAATGTGGCATCCAAATTGGACAAAATCTAACACCCTATCTTTGGATTACTTCCTACACACCCGAAATAGCCTCTTATAGATTCTTTTACAATTGTCATAAGGTATCTTTCATGCATGGGTTCCTAGGGACAAGATTAGGCAGTTGCATGCAATAATTGCTGTCATAAACCACCATAGAATCTCTTACATCTTATGACAGGTGTAAGATGTCATAGATATTCCTTACAACTTATGACAAATGTCATAACACCCTAAAATAGGCAAATCATCAAGATGGCGCCTAGATTCTCCCAATTCACCTTTTACCATAACCATGATGCTTTGACCAATAAATGTCACTCCGTAACAACCTATTAGTACTAATTACTATTGCCAATAATAAATTATTTAGTGTACTAGTAAAATATAATTTACTGTTGTTGATGAAACCTTCATCTCTTATGTATGAATTTACAATCAATATTTAGGAGTAATTAATTACAAGATTTACAAGGTTGATGGCACCTTAATCCCAACAAAAAATTCAAGTAGTATTCACTCGAGAATTACCTTTGATTGTGATGATGACCATTTTTTCAAGATCATGCAACTTATCCACACCATTTATCCAATCAACCAATTGATAACCAATATCTAGTTTCTAAGGTTAGTTATTATCTTTAGCCTCAGGGTGGCTCCTAGCAAGTTTCCAAACTAGTTTCTAGAATGCAATACCATATTTAACCATGGGGTGTCTCTCATTAAGTTTCCAAACTAGTTTCTAGGGTCGACGACCATCTTTAGTTGCAGGGTGGCTCCTACCAAGTTTCCAAACTAGTTTCTAGCATCTAGTCCCATTGGGTCAACTATCATCTTTAGTCATGGGGTGGCTCTTACTAAATTTCCAAACAAAACCAAACCAACTTGACAAATTAGTTCTAAGTGTCATCATTAGCACCTTATTTTTGGCCTAGTCTAGGCCTCTTTTACACATTGCTCCTTGATATCCCTCACCACCATTGTTATTATCCCAATTCCAATTGATTAGTTGCTAAGGTATCCATATCACGTTTTTGATGTAGGTCACTACTACACTTCCAATCCTCAATTTTTTCTAGGGAGAGGATCTCCATAGATCTCTACTACTAAAGACAAAGGTTAAAGATCAAGCTTGATTACATGTGGTTATCAAATGTTTAAATGAAAAATTCTTATATATCGTGATGTTCATTGTACACACATGTTAAAACTTGATGATGATGATATTTCCTACGTATTTGTTTATACTAGTTTTATTTTGTTAGGATTTAGTGACTACTCTCTTTGGGTACTTTGTAGGAATAGGTACAAGAGCCAAAGCAAGAATGAAGCTAAGAAATGAAGACCAATATCCCTCCTTTTGGTATCCAATATCCTTTACATTTATTGATTCATGTTACTATACTCTTCCTTTAGTATACTTTCTCCTATATCCTATCATAAGCCTACTTAAGTTGGGGTAAATTGTAATAATTAAATTTTCATACCTTACAACTTCCTTATTACACTTTTGTGTCCATTTTAGCCCTTAACACATGTGTGTGCATCTTGTGTTGTTTTAACTCCTTTTTCCTAGCCTATGTCACCCCTATCCATCCATATCCCCTTTCCTATGTTGATTCCATGGCCTTGTTAGAGTTCCTATGTGTTCCCTTTCATTTATTTTTTATTGCCATCCCATGTCCTAACCACATATTTAATTTCCCGTTAATTTACCCCCTTTTCCCATCCTAAATAATGTCTTAACAAAACCCTCTACTAGATGGTCCTCTTCAAGCTTAAGGTCCCCTAGGAAATTGAGCCAAAAATTCATTCGTGGACAATGCCCACAATTTGCCACCTAATAGGACAGCCTTAAATTTTCATCCTCCCACCATAATATTTGAATCCAAGGTAACTAATTTTTAGGGCTTCCCACCTGCTAAGTCATCTTTGAAATCCTAAAACAAGCTCTTTAAAACTGGCTACTTTTACCTTATTTCTACATACAAAAAGAGGAATTTTGAGATGTTCATAAGGTTTGCTCATAAATGACACCCCAACACTACTTCAATAATTCCAAGAGTGAGATAGTTTCATACCCAAAGTCTCAAACAATTTTCATTTGGCCATTGCATAATGCTGCAATAGGATGTTTGAGACTCGGTGGTTGATTTACAAGGATTTCAACTAGGCGAGCAATTCCTATTTATGTTTTTTGTTTAAAATGGAGTTATTTTTTATATTTTTTCTATAGGAACCTCTTCTAACCTATCCTCCACACATTCCAAGCCATAACCATCCATTTCCATCATAGTTTTGATTCATTTTTCCATCTCCCCATTTCTATTATTCATGCATCTACCTTAGCGTTTTCCACCCCCGCTTGATTTTTCCTAAATCAACCATCAACAAATTTTGTGATTTATATTTCTAGACCTTAAAACCCTTCTTTTTCATTATCCTTAAGCCATCATGTATCCATTTCATCATTTTAGTGTGTTCCCCATTGCACCTTTGTGAGTGTAAGCTCATTTACGACACCTTTTGGAGTTGTAAGCCATTACCATGTCAAACCCTTGCTAGAGTGATTTATACTTAAGGTTTCCCATTACCATATAATTCATATTTGACATCCAAAAACCCTTTTTGAGTGAACCCAAACCTTGTTTACAAAATTGTTCTCCCACCCCACTAGTTTTGTTGTGTCTTCATGTGTCATTTTCTATCATATTGCAAGTTTTAATGGTTATGCTTTGATTTAGAGTTATTTATTTGAATATATAAAATTAGAGGATTTCTATTTATCACATTTGTAATGTGGATCCATGCTTTAAATCCCACAAGGGAACTAACTAAGGTAGACTCCCATTTTAACCTTTGTTTTTGTAGGGTTTCCATTCATGAAAGTTTAATTGCAGGTCAGTTTAAGGAGAATCCAAAAACTTTCAGAAGAAGTGTTATAACCAAAGTACCCATTAAATTTTTTTATTAATCCCCCACAGGAGTTGCAGATCATTACTTGGACACGACTACCTAGATAATTAAGGCTACCATGATGGCTATAAGGAGCAATCAAGGCCACCCTAGAGGCCACCAGATGTTGCTTTCAGGGCCTATTTTGGTGATTTTTCACCCCAATTTGATACTAGAGAGCCATATCAGGTATAGGGATCCAATGCATGCTTAGAAATTAGAAAATTATTAAGTGAAATCTCTCCAATTTGTCCATTTTATCTCACTTTTGTGAATAATCAAGAATTCTAGGTTTTTAGATGGTTGCCATGATTTCTTTGTAGATCAAGGATTGAAAAATCTTGGGATTATTCTTCATCATGTCATCACGAATCCCTATTAGTTTCAAATTGTTTCCATTCTATCTTCTATCTTCTATCTTCATAGGCAACTCCATGGCATGATTCTAAGTAACTTTCATTAGGATAACTTCCTTACACAGGTGTATCTAAACCCATTTATTTATTATTTTCATTTCTAATACTTAGTCAATTTCACTATTAGCTATTTTCCAAATCTTGCATACTTCCAATTTGCACAATTTGTCTAGTTTTCAGTCTAGTTGATAGTCCCAACTCATCTAGTTGTAAATTATTATTAGTCTAGTTAGAGACAACCATAGATAACTTTAATTTGTACAATTTTTGCACACATAGCCACACTTAAGAAGAACGTAACCCACTAATCTTTTCTAAAAAGGTTAATCTTTAAGGTTCTTTCAACATCATGAATTTGTAATTGATGAGCAAATATAAGTTCATTTTCTAAATCTCTTGTCTTTTAACTTTTTCAATTTGGTTAATCATATACCCCTATCTCTTACACATAACTTCAACATAAATTTTACAAAAGCAGTATCCAATGATTATTTATCACTCACTAAGGGAATGACATGGATATCCCATACTATACGGTCACCTACTATTGACTTCTATATAATTTAGATACTCAAAATACATTCCAAGATAATAATCATGCATTCTGAAATACATGACTATCCTCTCTTCCTATACAAACACATTTTTCTATGGTAATAAATAAACAGTTAACCCTAAACAAATTTCACATCACTTCACATAGAGAGCTCTAGTATACATCATCTTATCATAGATTCACAAATAAACAATGATATGATCTAACATTCCAAGGATCTCAGTCCTATACAATACTTCATGAAACACATGTACAAGGTTATTGGGTTGATCAAGTCTAATAGCAAAGTATAATAAAACAAAGATGGTAGAAAGAACACAAGGCATCTTAAGCAACAAAAAAACAACAACAAACTATCACCATCCACAAAATATTTCATTGAGAAATACTAGTCTAATATTTCCTTCTTTTAAGTAATTAGATTAATTCAAGGATGGAGACTTGTTTTGATAGTTCAATTAAATTTTTATAAAAAAACAGATCCTTAATTTCATGTACAATAGGTTTATATTAATATCTAATTCTTGTTGAACTTCCATATCACATAAAAGTTTACAACCTAGAAATGGTTTTGAATTTTAGAGGTTGTCTCTGTCCTTGTAAAATTTGACATGTCGCCATGTCTAATCTTAAGATATATTGTTTGGAAAGCATTGTTGCATTCTAATATCATATTTTTCCAAGTTTAAAATGTCAAAATGATCTTGGGATGTGCGGGTTATGGATGCACAATGTAACCTAGGTTAGACTTAGGTAGCAAACTTTGGTGTTAATTTTTTTCTAATGAAAAGAATAGTATCACTGTCTTAATCAATTAGTTAACCAACTCTATATCTAGTGCAAGTAAAAAAACATGTAAAATTCATGTATCATTATATTTCATTTTTTGTTTTTACAAGATTCCTTGTCTATAGATTTCTCCAATTCGTAATGTTAAATATATTCCAACCTATTTTATTGGTCGATTTCTTAGGTTTTATTTTAACAAGAAATAGTTCACAACTAATTCCCCAATCCTAATGTGTTTTAAGTACAAGTTTCAATTTCTTTATATAAGGTATAATAGGCTAGTCAAAATAATTTTATTTTCCAAAATATAATTTAACTATAACAATATTAAAGATTTTACACCTAATGACAAAGCTCAAAATGTCATATTTTTAGATTCTTGAGTGTAGATAATGTACTTAATGTGTAAACCCTCAATCTTCTTAACTCATATCCACTAGCAACTACATTCAAACCTATTAGATTTTCTATGTATAATTTAAAATAAGCTATGGTTAGTGATTTTTTAGTGTAAAACTTCACCAATTGGCAAATAGTTTGTATTGGTTAATTAAATTTTGGTGGATATAATGAAATGTCAAAGGCCAAAACCAACAGGAATTTATGATTTCTAAATCTAATGGTGTTAATCATAGTATTTTTGCCATAGTAGACTAAATTTTAACGGGGAATCTCTTGGAAGATTAAAGGCATATTTCAATTATTAACTGACATTATTACCAATGCCATTAAAATTCCACCTAATATGAGGATCAATTTTTCCACTACCATTATAACTTCATGCTATTGTTGGGGCCATAATTATCTTGAAATCAACACTAATGTTTTGGATCATAGTCCTAATTGCCTAACATTTACATCAACCATTTACAATAATACAAGATTCACCACATATTTCCTCCATTATTTTACAATTTGGTGAATTTCACCAAATTTGAATTCATATAAATATAATTAAATTTTTTGAATTATTCTTTTACACATTTTATTCTACTCTTGATTCTTGGATATTTACATCCTTTGAAAACTTATATTTTGGACTCCTTTCTTTGGTTTCTTCTATGCCTAGTGCTTGCTTCCTACCTAGAATTCTATTTTTAGTGAGCCATAGACAACTATAAGCATTAGCGAGTCATGAGAGGAAGCTGATAATTTATTTATTGTTTTATGAATACAATATTCCTCATATTTATTTATTTGTTTGGTTTCATTAGTATAGATAATATTGAATAGTGAAGCATCTAGGCCCTAGAGATCTATAATTCCTTTCATTATTTTTTCTATTTAGTTTCATTATTACATATGATACTAAAACTATTAGTGTTGAGTGTAGTTTCTAATTCATGAGAGATGTCAAACAATAGCCAATTTCTTGGAAGTTGTAATGCCCCATATTTTACATTAGGACATTAGTAGACAAAACATGGATGAATAAATTTTCACATTACAATTATGATATACACATGTCACAATCTCAGTGTCTGACACATGATGTTTTTTAAATTAAACAACATCAAGACCAAAGAACAGAATGACTAAACAAAGTGCATGACAGCATAAGGTTAATGCACACCAACATAGAATAATACTAGCAGAAGACTTACACAAGAATCATAGAATAACATTGACATGATGAAAAATTGGGAAAGTAGTGCTTATAATCAATGATAGAGTGCATATTCACACCATCGACATAACTAGAAGACGAGGATAGAATAGATTAAGTTGCAATCAAGGATCAATCCTCACACATCCAAGCCTACAAGAAACACTCCAAGAATGGGTTTATGACATCCAAACATTCTTACAAACAAGTCATGAATGGTTGGTCACATGGGAGATGTGAAAACTCATCTTAGTCTTGTCAAAGATTGACCAAGCACACCCAAGGACACAAAAACAACACAAAAGGGATCACAAATAACCAATGGAAAAAGATAACACCAAATCAAGAAGATAGGAACTCAATCAGACCCTAGGGAACATCTTTCCTTCATAATTTTTTTCTAAAAAAGATCTAGAAGTGCTCATTATCCCCAAATCACCCATGTTGCCAGTCAAGTCACCCCTATTGCCAAACATGCAACTTGAGATAGAGAACATGACCTAAATGGCCAATTACATCTCAAAAGTAGAAAAAATGGTTCCAAGGAAAGATGAAGGACCCACAACATGACTAACAATCTACAAGATGATATTTCAACATGAAGAAACATGATCAAGAACAAAACCCCAAATGGGTGGCTAGGTGAATGCAACATCGAAAAGAAAAACATAAAACATGACATAACTCCCTCAACTATGAGATATTAACAAATGGTTTAAAATAACCATTTCTAATTAACTTAAATTACCAAAAATCCATTCTTAAAACTCATAAAAAAACAATCGTCATTTTCACTATAAAGTTGTTATTCAAAAGCAAGCATTCATTCACCCAAAATGTGATAAGAGAACATTTGATTAAGGTACAACTTCAAATATTTTAGAATCGACATTAATATCACATTACTATTTAAATCCTCACTATCATGACATTTATCAAAAGATTTAACATGATCAAACCATTATTTTCCATCACTAGTTCAAAATAGGACTAAATGTTGCAAATTAAGATTGCACAATCATAAGATTTCATTTGAAATTAAAATTTGATTTCAACTCAATTCACATTATTTGCATGGTTAAAAAGAGGAGATCAAATCCCAAATATGGATAGATCACATTCTAACACTGATGAAAAAAATATAAAATTATCATTTTTCCTTGCCTTAAAAGATGTTCATCAATAACCATATATTTTACAACAAAATTACAAATTTATCAATATGATATATTACAAAAGATAATAATATGAATCCAACAAGAGCCAAAAGATCATCGCATGAACTCCATTAAGGACTACCATGATTCTAATGAGAAATCCAATGGTGATTAACATTACCCAACAATGTGGGACCTTGAGGCCACCTATCTAAACTAAGAGATGGTCTCCATGGTTACCAATCACAAGCATGACACATAAGATTGTCCACATACAAAACTCTTCAACCAAGGTTTTCTCATACACATGATGGAATACACAAGCCCAAACAACTTCAAGGAAGATGAAGCAAGTTTATGATGAGGAGTGGTGTCCCCTCAGTTCTCTGAAACCAAGTTAGAACCAATTAGACCTATGGTCTCAAAAATAAGCATCCCTCTTGGACACACTTGTCAATGAAATCCATATTTTCAAATTTATTTCCAACACATTGCATAATTCTCAATTCAACCCATCCTTCTAGATGTCCTTTTGGCATGTTGCACTCCTAATCCAACCCATCCTTCTAGACAACCTTTTGGAAAGTTGTATAACTCCTAATGTAACCCATCCACTCTTATCCCTAATCTCCTGATCATTCCTACCATATGTTCCAAGACAACTAACTTATTCATATTATCCCTTAGAAGGAAAAAGGTAAATTTCAACAAACAAAGTGCATCCTAAGGCAAGTACGCATTAATTTTATGGAAAAAGTCATGTTTCCACAAAATAATTTCAATTCAGAAGTTTCAACAAAAAAAATAAAAATATATATTTTTAAAAATTTCCTTCAATGTTTAGGTTTTCCATTAAAGAACCTTCAATCTTCTCAAAATTGAAAGATAGAAAAACTAAAGAATCTAAAATACCCTCTTGTGGCAAATTCAACCAACATCATAACAATTCATTCATTTAAATTCTAGGAGAAATTTGCAAGAGTTTAGGTACAATTTTGATTTTCCCAAAATTTTAAAATAAATTATAAACTAAATCTATCCAGTTTAATACAATTAAATTCTAATCCATATTCAAACTAGGAAACAATCCCTTGCACCAAGTAAGCAACACTAATTCTTGCATCAAATTTTTAAACTTTTTAAATTGAATTTATATCTATTTGTAAACAAACTTACAAGAAAAAATACCTCAAGAAATGATGATAAGCAAAGGAGGTGCAACTCTCCAATTCACAAGCAAGCCATACAAATATTCACCACAATCTAAGACCTTGAATGCCAATCCTTTGAATCTCCCAAGAAAGATTTCAATTCAAACCTTGGCTATCTTTTGCTCTCTCCCAATTTTCCCCAAAATACACTTTTTTTGCATATGAAAGAGATAGATGAAAATAACACTTTTTGATATAAGGTAAAACCTAAAACAATTATCTCATTTTCCTTTTCACACACATACAAATCACTTTTAGTTAATAGCTAATTTCAAAGAAAATATCTCATACCACTCCAAATATCTGACTTAGAAGTCAATTTTCAACTTTTGATAAGTTAGGAAATTTCTTAAAGCACATATATAGGAAACCCACTTCCTTTTTGCACATGTAAATTAAAAATAATATTTTCCAACACCTTTAAATTTTCCATATTAATTCAAAAAAATATTCCCCCTTAACATATCAAATGCATTCTAAATTTTCACTATGCTATCAAATCAATTTCACTCATAGAAACCAAAATTCACATAAGAAAATAACTGAAAACACACAAGAATGCAAAAAAGTTACTAGGCTAGCATGACAAGGATCTAGAATCATACGTGACTCAGATAAGACTAACTGGTTTCACACATCTATCACATTATTTACTCTGAGATGAGTAAGACATGTAAACATAAACAAACAAACCATTTATACTATCCTCAATTAACCATCATTGGGATTTTATTTGTGCCTAAACAATAAAGTCAAACATTATATGCATCTGCCCAATATGTAACAATAGCTAAAGGACATAATAAAATCAAAACAATATTATATAATCCACAATTTAATATTAACATTTTAGTTATAGTTCATCATCATATACTACAAACAATACAAGATTTAATATGATTTAATTAAATAAATCCTAAACACATCCTTCAACACAAGCATAAAATTAGGACAAGTAGGATAACATTAGTAGGAATTACATCCTCTCCCCCCTAGAATGGACTTCTTGTAATTCCTAAATTTTATATTGGACATTAGTGGAGTAAAACAAGTTGAAACATCCTCTTTTTGTTTACAATACAAGACTTGTAGTGTCACAATGCACACACTCACACATAAGTGTTGTCTTCCCCATGATGATACTAACATAAGCACCAAAATATGTGAATAAGAGACATGTAGGTGATGCACAAGGAGAGACACAACCACAATATCCACCAAAAACAAGTTGCAAACATCTCAATGAAACATGCTCTCCATAAAAGAAGCCCCAACACAATAGATTCACATAGTAAGAGAGTTATCCCAGACTTAGTCTTTTGAGGAGTACTAAGATGCACCATAGTAGAAGACTTACTATAACAATAATGGGACATCACATGGATCATTTCTTATATTCATTAACTAGGGTATGGGATGAGTTAGATTCATTAAGAGGGATGGCAGAATACCAACCAATTTTAGCACAATCACAATAATCTTGATGTAGTGAAGGACAGGGGTCAATTAAATGACTACTTTGTCATTGTAATGAAAAAAACTATCATATTTGTATGACAATTAGAAACAAAAGGTAGTTTATTGCATTTAATTACGACTAACGCTTTCAAGGCTTACCAAATACATTGAGAGAATCTAAAATAAATTACATAATGCTTATGTCAATTATTGGGCAAATTCATAGACCTCCAAACACCAACACACACATAAAGGAACATTGTTTAATCACCAAGAAAGCAAGAAAGCCTCAAATTGAAAATTACATAATTTTATGGGATTTTTAAGTAGCAAACAAAACAAGATTTCCCTACAAACCACATTTTCTAAAACAATAGAGACACCAATGATATGAGTACTCAAAATGAATCTCATAACCTATCCTAACACATTCCTAACTTCACATGGATCTCACATAGACCCAAAACCATTATTTTAACTAAAAGTTTCAATTTTGGGGCTTTCCAAAGGCATGCACACATACATAAATCACCACAAAAATTCACAAAATGAATTTATTTCTCATATTACACTAAAAATGGGTCACTTTCATTTCAAAATAACCTACTATACACTCAAAAACTCTTTTCATCAATTACAATAGTGTTGATGTGAATGAGGTATATTACCTAATTGGATCCCATTTAGGTCATATTCACACTTGTCTAGTTAAATTTACTTGGGCCATTTAATATTTGTGTCTCATGTCATAGGATTAAGAAACTTGTCATGATCACATGTTGTCCTAGGTCTCAACCTTGCCTATATGAACAAGGGCTCTCATTGTACATAACATATACATTGTAGATCTTGTGAATCTTATGCATCTTGTATGCATCATTATCGTTCTTTGGAAATATAGCATTTGTATTTCTATTCTCTCTATCATGCCCACATTTGCCATGTGGTTATGACTCAAAAACCACATGTCATGCCAACATTTGCCATGTGGTCATGACACAAAAAACCAAAAAAAATTCCACCTGACCCTAAAACCCCCTCGCATGCAACATGCATGCTTGGTGACATACACACGTTAGGCGCGTCGCACAAAGGCGGGAAGACAAACATGGTGCAGGGTGATGTGAAACTCCTTTTGCCAACCCTACAATAATGACAACTACTAAGGGGGATCGATAGAACTTGAGGAACTCAATACACAATATACACACAAAGCACAATTCTGATGTAAAATTTACCATAAGGACACTCATGGCCCATACAAGCAGGAGAAGGTAAAGGGGCTAATACGAGGAACACCAATATCTTTAGTTTCAAACATAAACTTTCTCTATCCAAAGACACTATTCATTTTGTTTCAATACAGTTCAGAAGAGGGAGGAACACACTCGAGCAATAATACATTTCTCCCATTAATGCATGCTAAACAAATTACGCTAATATGAGGTAACATAGAAAGCAAGGTATATAGTTATCTTGTTGAACCAACATACCTAGGACAACCAATGAAATGTTTAAACATAATGGGGTCCCTCAAATAAAAAGAACAAGGTCCTTAAATCTCTATAAAAGAATATATATATATATATATATATATATATATAATTTCGTATACACCAGAATTTTCTAAGATCTACCAAAACCTTAATGGATCTAACAAGATCTTCAATACCCTTAACAACCTGATTAACTTTCCAACCATCACTATATCGAAAAGCCCCATTTCTAAATTTATAAATACAAGCAATCATGGATAAGAATTAGCTCAAACTTTAAAACCATACTCTATAAAACTAATAACACACTTACTATCACAACATTAAACTACCTATGGAGTCTCAATGATACCAAGTTGAGCCATTTCCCTCACACAATCTAAGCATAAAATGAAGAATAACTTAAATATAATTGCTGACAAAAAAAATATTACAACAAAAAGATTACAATTTCATGAATCTAAGGTAGTTTTGAGAGGGAGAGGGATAGAGAGATGATGCATAAAAGTTTCTTTAGTTAAAGACTTCCATAACATTAAAGTTTTAACCCTTTCCTTTTAGATGTCAAAACAACCCAAAATAATTATTAAGAGAACATTTCTTTAATGTATTTATTTGTTTGACTTCCAGGTTGAGGGTTTAAAGGCAAAACTAGAGAGGTCATCTATAGATGAGACATCAAGGGGAGGTATGATGCAGATCTAGGAGGATGAAATTTCAATAGTGGGCGGTTGGTATGGAGGGTGAGCCTCTTGAGGCCACACCTGCCAAAAGGAACTACGCCCAGCTACTGGGTCATGCCTCTTCCAGGCCATGAGCCCATATCAACAGAAAAAGAAATAGGGGTTTGAAAGCGAATCTTTTTTTTTTAAAATATAATTGCACTCTTGTTTGATTGTTGCAAGTATGAAATGACTGCAAAACCTACAACTTTCATCTATTTGATGTACCTCTATTATCTTCTATTTTGTTGTTGTTTTGTTTACTAAACAACTCTATTTGTTGAGCCCTCACTTCCTCTAAAAAGGGTTTGATTAGTGTTGCTTGGATTCATAGTTATAGCGCCTATATCTATTGTTTCACCCATTATGTTTGTAGGTTTTATTTTCTGCTATTCTATTTTTGTTTAACTTTTTTTTTGCCTTTGTCTGATTTTGTGTGCCTCCATAGATACACCCATAAAGGATGATTTAGCTTATACCGAAATACACAAAAAAAAATAGAGAGACATTAATCTCTTCTCCCATTTGAAAATATTACTCAGGGCACGGGAGATAAGTACCACTCTCAGGTGAGACCAGATCTAACAAAATATGTTACCAAAGTAGAGAGTTAAATTACAAAGACATAGATAAATACAAATATATAGGGAAGTACCTTCCCCAACTTCCATTAGCAAATAAGGGCGGTATTTCTTGGAGATTACCACTTCTCCAACACTCTTTTCATCTTTGCTTATGCCCTCCCAAAACCTTCTAAAGAAGAGGCATTCCCCTGCCCAGAGAGAGGCCACGCCTCCCCAACTGCCCTCCATTTTCTTATTTTCTTCAAACCACAGACCTCTTTCTTCTTCTTCTTTTTTTTTGCATCAAAAAGGTGCCTCCCCAAAATGAAACCCTAGCTCATTTTTTTAACAACTTCCTTTGCCCCCCAAAAAAGAAAACTATCTTCTTCCGAAAGAACTATCCAACATACACATTTTCTACTCTCTCAAAAAAATAAATGCGCCCATTTTCTACACCCGCACTCGAAGCAAAGTTATTTAAATAATGACCCACATAATCTTAAGTGGCCGTATCATAAGAAAGGAGAGATTCTAGACAACTGCCTTCGTTTAAAAAGGATTATGATATATATATGGTTTTCATATAATTTACTCGTACTAAGGTATGCCATAATATTTTAAAGGCACCATTGAATAAATAATTGTCATAAAACAAATCGCTTGACAAGCAAGGTGGACTAACAAATTTTGAGCCCGATAGGCTAACCTTTGAGCATTATCGAATTTAATGAAAACAAGCATTACACAACTTAAATTAAATTAACACTAGATTAAACTAGCATAATTATGACATAAACCAAAATTTAAATTTTAACTCTAAATGCCCTTCAAGATATCCTCACAATAAAATGCCAAAGACCCTCCTAAGAAAATAGATACACAAAATTGACTTCACATCTAAAGCATGGAGGTTTCCTGTAAGCACATCATTGCTAACCATATAGAAAACCAATAAAGTGAAAGAAAATTAAAATCAATTAAAATCACGCAAGAACACATCACTTTATGGGCTTACATACAACACAGGGGTCCAACTCGTGAATGATTCCAGTTAGAGGCAAATGGGCAAACACTATAAATAGTCCTCAGTTCACAACCAACAGGATGATTAAGTGACCGACATACTGCATGAACACAAGGTAAATAACTTGACCACTGGGCTAGGTAAGGTGAGATAGTCGAATGGTTCCATGTCTCCTCCTCCACATCCATCAATTGGCCAATCACCTGTATAAATATATCCTGCACACTTCAGGCGAAGCATCAAATCCAACAGTATAAATCATAGTCAAAGTAACATTAAAAGACCAATGAGGATGTGTAATCTAGCATGCCACATATTCTTCTTGAATTTTCATCATTTAACAATCAAATCAATATATCATTTAATTTATCCATTCAAAATAATCAGGCACAAAGAGTTACACAAAGGCAAGAACTACACTCTCTTTTGTAGAAGGTTGTTTTGGTTGCAAGTGATCCTGGGCATCTTTGAGTTTGTTTTATGACTCTTACATCATATTAGAGCTATCTATCAGCTCTTATGTTGTATTAGAGCTTCAGATCTATAATTACCTTCCCTTGTTTGGAGATATTTTACCAAGAATTTTCATATGATGCATCCTGGTGCAAAATGGACCTCACCATTGAGTCCAAAAGGTCCAAAAAACTATAAATCAATACGTAACTTGAGTATGTTTTGGACTAAAAATTGGCCATTTTGGGGGTTTTTGATTTTTAGTCACCAAAAATTCCATACAATTTGTATAGAATCTGTACAGTCATATAGATCCATGCCATATGTCTTTGCAGTCATCGTACAACCATACTTGTCAAAAAATGGCATGTGTAATTGGTAAAAAAATCAACATCATTTAGGGAATGTTCCATCTACATCGTCAATAGGGTACACAGTGTCATTAGCACAAATGATTGGGTTACGATCAACATTTTTTATTGGTGAAGGGTACATTTCCTGTGTCAACAATCACCAATATGCAAGTTGTCAGTAGGTGACTTTATCTCATGTTGTCTCTTATGTAGGGTTTTTTTGTGGAGGTTGTAGTCACATTAGGGACCAGGTGTTATTATCCACAAGCATTTTTGTTGGTGTGAATAGAGTTTTCACGTAATCGGTTTACCCTTGTGTGGATAATTTACATTATTTAACTATTTACTAGTTAAATAATATTCACACATCACACATAATTCACACATGTTAACTTGACTTAGTGAGTCTTCTAGGTGTTTCTAGTTGAGTCTAGTTGTTTGTTAAGTTGTTGATAGTTGGAATGAGTTGTCTTATCCTCCACATGTGCAATTAGTTATCATCCTCTAATTGACACATGTTGTAGGAATATCTCCACTTTCCACTCCACCTTTCACTCCACCTTTCTAGCTCTCACCTTGCCTTTATAAGCAAGACTTTCTTCATGTATTGTAATCAATCCTTAATCTCTTGTAATCTAGCAATCTTTTGCATTCAATGATAGAATAGAATTATTCTCTCATTTGATCTCTCTTGTGCTTTCATGAAGTCCTAGATCCTGGGTGACTCTAATCATAGCCAACTCTAACATGGTATCAAAGCTCTAGGAAGAATCACTTTGTGTTAGTCATATTTTGAGAGATCTTGAGTGTAATTCATGGTGGATCCTGATAGTTGAGTATGCTCTTCTCTTGCATCAAATGATGACCTGGAGAATTAGAAAAATTTGATAGAAATACCAGATTTGTGAGAGTTTCCCCTTCTTGCCCTTTATTGCAGGTGCATTTTAGAGCGTGTTGTTGCAAATAAGACTTCACCATTGCATCCAGAGCAGACGAAATAGTTAAGATCACCTTTTGTTTCGTCTAAATCAGACATCAGAGGCAAAATTGACAAGGGTTTCAATTTGGGGCTCTTTGGTGTGATCCGGGAGGTACCAGCAATTTTAGAGTAGTTTGGCCCAAATTAGACACTGCCATTGCGTCCGGAGCAACCAAATCAATAAGGATTGACTGTCCAAACACCAAAATTCATTACTGTCACAAAAGGCAAAAATAATTTTGCCTCTGCCTCGTCGTATGGAATCTGTAGAGAATATTCCTCAACAAGTGGCATATTCGGCAAAATCAGAGTTGGCGTCAGTGAATCGTGGGCATTTTTCTTTATCCTGCGAGTAAAGGTTTTATTTGCTGGTTATTAAGTTTCTTCTGCGGATTTTTTGTTTTTGCAGGGTACGACCCTAGACCCTATACGCGCAGATTACTGTACCTATAGTGACCATAGCGGATCGTACCCTTTGGAAGCGAATCAAATCTTAAGATCCAGTGGCAATCAAATCAAACAATATCAGCATTGTTTACCGACCATCCACATTCAACGTGCTAATCTAAAATCTGAATCTAAATCTTCAGCAGCCATTCTACTTGGCTTATTGACCCACAAACTACGGTGGCCTGTTAAAACTTACCAATAGCGGATCTAAGATTTTATTGGCGGTGCTTTGAAGCCTCCGACGGTCTTCAAAACCGCTTCTGCAGCCATCATTCTGGATCTCACATGGAAAAAAACTTCATGCCGGAAAATTGCTAAACTCATTGATTGTACCTATCGGCGTATTCAAAGACTTCGATAGTTTATATGCCAACAGTCATCAGTGGGGAGATTTTAACTCACCAACCAGTGCTCATAAGCCGACATCGGCTATCACCATTGACATCCAGTACCTACAAAGCGGTCTGAGTCAATACACGACGATTGATCCTTGTCTCACACCGTAGAAACTCATGCTGGAAATTTTCAACTCTCGTCGGCTTCCATTTGAACCGCAGGTGGTTATTTCTCCTATGTAGTCTATATAACCCGCCACATACAAAGATTCCTGTGACATAGCAACAACGGTCTTTTCTAAACAATTCGCCAAAACCATTCACGAAGGTGGTTACCTGACATAAAATAGTGGTTCCAGATCCACTAAAGGGCGGTTTCGACTTCATAGGCAGTTTTCTGGTTTATTTTGCTTGTCCGAGAAGGGGGATTTTTTTTCTGCTGAAAGGGAATATTTTGAGAATATTTTGTTGACATCAGTGCCAAGGGGCCATTTTTGCCCCTAAAAGCCCTAAAAGGGGGCTGTTTTTCTTTTTTGCATAACTTTTGCCCACGGAGGCAAAATCGAGCAAACGAGATATCGTCAAAAATCTGACAGAGAGCACTTCGCAGTGGCATCAGTAGTTTTCTGATATTCTACTGTAGGTGACTACTATAATAGTTTGAAGACAGATCTTCATTTTTTGCTTCTGAGCTCACAACGTTTTGCCATAATCTCTAATTTTTGCGATTCTTGCGGCATCGTAAAGGTATTCAAGAGCTCTTCAAATCCATCCATGCACTTTTCTTAGATTCAACTCCAGGTTCATTTTATTCAATTTGTCAATTTTTTGGCTTTTGAGTGATAACTTGGGCATTTTGGCACTTGAGAAAGTAAAACCTATTTTGAAGGGATCTGTTTGCTGTGTTTAATCATTGTGAGCAATTGTAATCTCTCTTGAATCTTAGTTTTAAGAGATTTTCATGCTTTCCCATTTTTGGTCCCGTGAGGACAATTGTAAATCGCACTAAGTATAAAGTACCATAATCATTCTTTTTTTTGGGGGGTGATCTCTTTGATTGAGTAACAGGGGGTTGTACTTGTATTCTTTTTTGTACTCTTGCATCATGGATCCAAACAAACTTTCTCTACTCACACTATATAAATATCATAAGTGGAAAACTAAAATGGAGATTCATTTAAGAAGTTTGAAAATTCATAGAGTAACAATGAGTACAGAAATTGAATCAATAGCAGCTGCAGAAAAGAGAAAGTGGTATAATAGATGTGATCAAGCCTATAGAACATTATGCTTGTCTATCTCTCCTGATCTTCTTTTTCATATTGAATCTTGTACTACACCTAATCAAGTGTGGACTACCTTAGAAAATCTCTTTGGTAAGCAAGATACTATGAGAGGTTTCAAATTGGAGAATGAACTAATTGGTTTGAATTCAACCGATTTTGCAAGCATCCAAGACTTCTTCACAAAGTTAAAATCACTTAGATTGTAGCTCAAACAATGTGGAATTGAGAAAGAGGACATTCAATTGATTCTTTCAATCCTTGCCAAGATTGGTCCTGACTATTCAGTTTTTGTTTCTACCTTTTAGGCTACTATGGATGCACTTGGGAAAGATTTCACAATGCCTTCACTTGATGAGTTTGCCACATCACTCACAAGGGAACAAGCTAAGTTAGTACACATGGGCAAATTGAAGTCTCCTAAACCTCAAGCACTTCTTGCTAGTCAAGGCTCAAAGGATCAAAAGACTTCAACTAGCAAAGGCAAGAAACAAAAAAATAAGGATTTCAAGAACAATGAGCAAGCAAAAGAGTCAACCAAATCACCTAAGTCCTCATCCTCTCCCAAGGAGGAATCATCTAAGAAGGAGAGACCAAAGTGTGCATATTGCAAGAAACTAGGACATGATGAGCATAAGTGTTATGAGAAGAAAATTGAGGAGTTGACTCATATTATTCAAAAGCACAATATCCAAATGCCATCATCATCACCTAGTCCATCCTCTTCTTCAGCACCATCATCATCTACACATACAGGGACAACAGACATTGCCAATGGGATAATCAAAGGAAAAGGACAAGCACTCTTTGATTCTACAAGTCTTTAGTCAGAGAGATGGCTTCTTGATTCTGGAGCTTCTCATCATATGGCATCTTCACAAGGGATGTTCTCTTCATTTGAGTCATGTACTTCACCACCTATTTTGATGGGTAACAATACATACATGCATGCAACTGGTAAAGGGACTATTGATGTTGGTAAGAATACATTCAACAATGTGTTGTGTGTACCTTCCTTGTCAACCAATCTCCTTTCCATCTACCAGATTACTCATTGTGGTGCAGGGAAGAAAGTTGAGTTCACTCCTGATTTTGTAATCATACGGGACTTGGAGAGTAGAGATATCATTGTTGTTGGGATGATAGATCATGCATCTCGCTTGTATACATTCTCCCATTTTGTTTTTGATGATGTAGATCCATTGATTGATATTCACACTCATGCATCAAGTATGAATCATGTTTCTGAGAAGAAGTTTGGTCACTTGAACCTTGGTGTTCTTTCACCCACTTTGGTTCATGAGACTAGTGCTGAGCTTCCATCACCTCAACCTCCTACTTCTTCAGAGATTGACATCGATATGGTTTCATCTACTTCAGTTGAGTAGGATCATACAGGTCTTTCAGACACAACTTTGTGAGATATTTTCTTGGCAGGTATATCAGACTTGTTTTGTGAGTATCATATTACAGATTTGGAGGACACACTTGAGGGGTTATCTCTCCTCTTTGATGATAGTTACAACACAACTGTTATCCCATCTTCTTCATCTTTGGAGGTTGTTCTTCATGAGTCTACCCAGGATTTTAGATTGGTTACACCTCATTGCATTGTGGCATTCTTTGATTCTGACATGTGGACACTTGAGTAGTCTTCAAAGGCATCCATCATGAGGCTTTTTCCCTCATACCTTGAGATGGAGTTTCTTCTACATCAGCCTTTGGATTGGTTTCTTCCTAAGGGGAGAAATGTTGTTTACAGGTACAGGACACTTTCCAACGTTCATCTCTAGGCATTCACCATCAGCACATGAGCTACTTCATTGGTGGGGGGACCTATAGTCTCACATTTGCTCCTTATGGGGGGGTATTTGATTGTATATATGTGATAGAAGTTGTCCTTGGGGGGTCATGTTGAGTCCTCCTACTATCACTTCTTTCACTTTCATTGTTTCATGCATTCTCACTTTTGGAGAGGAGTTTTTTCCCATGAGGTTTTCTCATTTTCTCCACTTGAGATTTGTTGTACATGGGTACCTAACATGGCCTAGTAGTTGGGACCCATCCATCATTTCATCTTCCTTTAGTCAGCTACTCCCTAAGTTGTACTTAAGGGGGGTGTTGGTGTGAACAGGGTTTTCACCTAACTGGTTTAACCTTGTGTGGATAATTTACATTATTTAACTATTTACTAGTTAAATAATATTCACACATCACACATAATTCACACATGTTAGGTTGACTTAGTGAGTCTTCTAGGTGTTTCTAGTTGAGTCTAGTTGTTTGTTGAGTTGTTGATAGTTGGAGTGAGTTGTCTTATCCTCCACATGTGCAATTAGTTATCATCCTCTAATTGACACATGTTGTAGGAATATCTCCACTTTCCACTCCACCTTTCTAGCTCTCACCTTACCTTTATAAGCAAGGCTTTTTTCATGTATTGTAATCAATCCACAATCTCTTGTAATCTAGCAATATTTTGCATTCAATGATAGAATAACATTATTCTCTCATTTGATCTCTCTTGTGCTTTCATGAAGTCTTAGATCCTGGGTGGCTCCAATCATAGCCAACTCTAACATTAAGGCCATAGCCCTAGGTTCTATCACCCAATGGGCAATCCTATCTAGTCGACTAGGGCCAAAGATCAGCGGGTGGCACATGAAGCATCTCCACTTCCAAATGCCTCTTACCACCCATTCATTGCTTCACTCTAGTCTATGATAGCTACGCTCCTTGCCACCCACCCCAACGAGCGATGCTAGCCTCTAGCTCCCAGGGGATCACCCTTGGCCCATCTTTTTTGCCTAAAGGAGTTTTTTCTAGAGGGCACATCTTTTCACCACTGTGTCATTTTTCACATTTTTATAAGTGTCAGAAAACTAGTTCCAAGCACTTTATAGTGGTATAGGTAATTTTTCCATATTTTACTGCAGGTACCTAATTTTTCAAGTTGAAGCCCATGTTTGCTTTCATTTTTTGGACTTCTTATAGGTGTTGGACTTCTTATATCTTGCACCCATGGTATCTATTTTTGGACTTCTTATAGGTGTTGGAAAGGTATTTTTAAACACTACAGATCCATCCATGGGGTAAGTGCACAAAGATGGGGGACCAAAAGGGGGTCTTAAGAGGCCACTTTTTTTTTCTTGAAATCAGGAAAGACTGATGTTGGATGAGAAATTGAAGATAGTTACACTAAAAATTTGAAGATGGAACAAAAACAAGAGTCATAGTGCTCCAAATCTAGTTTCTAAACTACTATTTTTTTTAAATGGTTGAGTTTAAGGGGTTCAAAAAAGGGGGCCACACAAATTGGTCCTATTTTTTCAAAAAAACATAACATAGCGTCTGGTGTGGCCCCTCTAAAATGTTAATTTTTTTTTAGTATTTCAAATATTGATTCGGTGAGAAATTAGCTAACACCATTTAGTTTATCCCCAATTTTTTTGATTATTTTTTCATGAATAATTGACTTTTTACTAATTTTCAAAGTGGACACATCCTGAAAAATAGAAAATTAAGTGTGCTCCCCCCTAATTTTTTTGAAAACTAATAAAAAAATCTAATTTTTTTAATACGTGTAGAATGGAGTCTAGTTTCTAAAAATGCAGTTTATTTGAAATTTCGATGAACGGTTAAAAAATAAAGTCAAAAATACCACACACTGGTTTTTTACAAAAAAATGGACACACTAACAAAAGAAATTAAAGATGAAAACCTTAACATACTCAAAACGTGAAAAAAAATTATATGGTTGGAAAGACAAGAGAGAGCTTAATATTATCATGGTATTTTTTTGACTTGTCATTGAAACAAGTGCAAACCTGATGGGGAGCATGCTCAAGATTATGTAGATTTTTTTACAATATGCAAAAACACGTCTTTGGACATTCAAAACTCAGTCCAAGCCTTTGGGTTGGAAGCCCAAGGCAAATCCAACCCAAAGGCTTGGAAATTACCAAAGCAAAAAATAATGCGAGTGCGTTATAACACGCTCACATTATTGTGAAGGAAAATCATCTCACCCTTACCTTCTCTCTCTCTCTCTCATTGAGTGTATAGGGTTGAGGGTCTAGCATATAGGATTTAAGGCATAAGGTTGAGGGATAGGGTTTTTGGTTGAGGGTATTGGTTATAGGGTATTTAGTAATTTTGAGATAGTGAAAATCTTGTCATAGTAGTCATTTTATAAGGACAACACTTAGATTTTTGAGAAAAACATAAATTTTGGATGCAAAATACATTAGAACTTTCCATGCATGACAAAATGCGCTCGTGTTATAACGCGAGAGCATTTTATGGAACCAAAAAAATAGACAAAAGACATGTGCAATTCGTGAATCAAACCCACATGCTCTGTTATTCTCTGCTTTTTGTGCATTATCAGACAAAAAAGTGCTTTTCATGGCGTTGACATTTACACAATCATTGTTTACTTAATCCACCACCTTTTTTTGGTTCTTCAATGTAGAAGAAGTAAATTGGATGTTTTTAGATAGAATTTGATTATTTAAACTAATATTTTCATGTTTCATATTGTTTGAATGCTAATTTTCATCTGGTTGAGTGTATAGGGGTGAGGGTCTAGCATATAGGATTTAAGGCATAGGGTTGAGGGATAGGGTTTAGGGTTGAGGGTATTGATTATAGGGTATTTAGTAATTTAGGGACAATGAAAATCTTGTCATAGTAGTCATTTTAGAATTTAGACAACACTTAAATTTTTTGAGAAAAGCATAAATTTTAGATGTAAAATACATTAGAAATTTTTATGCATGACAAAACATACTCGTGTTATAACGCGAGCGCATTTTATGGAACCAAAAAAATGGAGAAAGGGCATGTGCAATACGTGAATCAGACCCACATGCTCTATTATTCTCTGCGTTTTGTGCATTATTGAACAAAAAAGCATTTTTCATGGTTTTGACATTTACACAATCATTGTTTACTTAATCCACCACCTTTTTTTTGGTTCTTCAACGTACAAGAAGTAAATTGGATGTTTTTGTTGGTTGCCCCTTAGTTGTTGTCCATTGATGACAAACACACAACTTGGTACCACTTGGCATAGTGACTGATTGGCATTGGCATTGGCATTCATGAGGTTTAGCATTTGATGCATGAACTCATATTCTTGATGATGTGATGTTCTTTTATGCTTATACTTGATGATGATCTTGTTTATGATTATAATGTTGTTCACTTGAAGAGAATTAAACATGTTGGTGTTAGTTGTGGCATTTACTATTCTCTACAAGTAGTTGGTATTTGGAGGTTATTGGGTCTAGCATCATGGCAATGGGATGCTCTATGATGATTGAATATAGTGGTAACATGCTCTGGTATATGCTTGACAGTTGGCACATATTTATGGTATCATGCTCAGTGGCATATCATGCATATCATGCTCATGGCACATCATCATATTGTTGATGATGATAGTTCATATATGTTCTCATGCTTCATATTGTCTATGCACTTGATCTTTTGTGTTCTTATGCTCTCTTGGTATGGTGATCTTTTGTGCACATATGGGATGATGATAGTTGGATATCATTGTATTGATATAGACTTGCAGCCATGTATAGTAAGTATGGACATCTATGATATTTGATATGCATTTGATGCTCATCTTAGCTGCTATAGTTGATATACTATTTCATTTTGATATCACCACAGTTGACATGATACTGATAGCATGGTATCACTTGCTTCAGTTGTGAGCTCATATCGTGATGGTTGTTATGTTTGGCTTATGACACAGTTGAAATGAGGCACAAGTTTTCGTTGGCATGAACTTTGTTCACATTTGCATTAGAGGGGTTATAAAGGCATACACAGGCAAACTTTTTATCACATGAAGACCATGCATATAAAAGGAGAAGGATATTTGTTTTATTGTTATAAGGGGTTCATAATATCTTGCATTAAAAGACATGTATTAAAGTGTTCACCATGGTTTGTATATTACATGAGGTCATATTGAATTTCCTAGTGAATATAATACTTAGCAAAAGCATTCACATCGGGCATGTTAAGTGGTTTACCTACCAAGAAGGTTGTCATCGGTTAAAATAGGCTTGAAAAGGTTTTATTTGCAAAGTTTCTATTAGCCCTTTTTAGGGTACACCGAGGGCACCGATTACATGGAAACAAAAAGGAACAAAACACTTTCATTTTGCATAGTTTAAACTTTGGATATTGTTGGCAGAGCTAGGGTTTGTTTCTATTTCATTTTTGAGTGTAATCATGGGATGTAATGAGATACTGACATGAATATTTGAAAGTCTTCCGAGGATCTCGTGGATTTGATAGAGCTGAACAATGAGCTCGTTTCTGGTAAATATTTTTTGACTTATTCTTTAGCAGCTGTGGTTGTTATTGATCGACCTACCAGGTGATATTTATTCACTCTTTCTCTTAGATCTTTGCACGGAGTTCAGATTTCTTGTGAAAAGAGTTTTTGATTTTATGTGGGCTTCTCTCTGCGAAAGATGAAAGGTTATTTCTTTTGGTTAAGTCTCTTTGTCTTCATAGTACGCTTTGACTTGGGTTTCAAAGATGACTAAGGCTATGGTTTTTCTATTCTACTGTGAAATGGCAAGTTATGTTAAAACCCACTTATGGGTATGCAACATTTTGATGAAACTTTGTTATGCACAGAAATCTGTCGAAGGTTTTCATTCTTTCTTCTTGACAGTCGAAACAAAAATATACAAGTCAGTTTTCCTTTGTGGGTATATGTTATTTTTGATGCAAATCAATTGTATTCAGTTGAGATTAGAAACTCTTTAGTTGTTTGTGGTTGTTGTTTCATCTTTCATTATGGTTTCCTAAATGAGTATTCTTGGCAGTTATGAAGAGCCTTCTTTAACTCTATACACAGTTTGAACATTACTTTATCATGGTTAAAGAAGCAATTAAAAAAAGGTTACTAGATATAACCTCCTTGTCAGTTAAGAACGACCTCAGATAGTTACACTACTACAGTTATGCTTTTCAAACTGTTTGTAGAGAGAAAGAAGTGCTTGAAATGAGAATGTAATTGATATATATCTCTGATGTAATGTGAGGGATAGATGTGAGAGAACATTATTGTTGACATTATAACAGAGATAGTGAGGTTCAGTGAAATTGAGTGTCCCTCTGTATTTGATTTACACAATTCATTGTAATGGTTGAGATAAGCCAGTGAGGTAGAAATAAAAGCAAGCCAATGAGGCACTATTGTCAGTGAGACAATGTTGAAAAGCCAGTGAGGCAATGTTGAAAAGCCAGTGAGGCAATGATTGTATCCAGTGAGGCAAGTTTATTACATAAGCTAGTGAGGCACTTTTACTGAGTGGTTTTCTACCCCAGATGGTTTCCACTCCTAAAATCTCTATGTTATGTTATCTGTCCTCTGTTTCATATTGTTATTATGTTATTTTCTATTTGATTTATAAGTTGATAGTACATGATTACTTATCTCTTTAACACACTAGTTAATGCAATAATAAGCATTCATGTCTGATGTTCAAATCTATAATAAAGTGAGAAAATTTGCATTGTTTCCTGTAACACTAATTCACCCCCCCTCTCAGTGTTACCAAGTACTCCAACAGTTTTTAGACATAATTTGATTATTTGAACTAATATTTTCATGTTTCATATTGTTTGAATGCTATTTTTCATGTATTTAGATTGAATTTGATGATATAGATTTGTTTTTGTCATAAATTTGACTAATCCTATTAGAGTTATATAGAATTCAACATTGAATACAAAGGAACTTGCCAAAAGCTCAAATTTATGAGGATTTTGAAGCCAAAAAAATGAAGTAGACATAATTTTACAATTGGGCAACTCGAATCTCGAAATCTAAGGTATGTTCTTTATGTATTCGTTTACTTCACTTTATGATTATGTTAGCATGAACTCCTATTAAATATATCAATGATATGTGGACACCTAATTTATCTCCAAATTCATCTATATATTGTGAAGATAATAATGCAAGTTTTCTTAACACAAAATGATGATCTTTGTGGTTTTGAGCTTCAGCAAAATGATCCTATTATGGCACACCCAAAAACATAAAATAAGATCCTATTGGAAATTTCTCATTAAAGCCCTAGGCATTAAAACCTATTACATTAACTATGCATTAAAACCCTATGACATTAAATCTAGTTTATCCATTTATTGGATGTATTTTATCATCATCATTTATTGGATGGAGACCTATGACCTTCCTATTTGCTTCATCTACTGAATTGTTTGTGCCCTAATGATGCCACATCTCTGTGTTTCAGGTTGGACCACCCTAGGAAACTATAATTTTTCAGATTTATAATCATTTATTCACTTTAATTATATGATTATTTTGAGATTTGTGTCTGAGATTACTTTACTCTATTGTACCAAAATGGACTAATTTATCTGTCTTATTCATGATGCATATATAAATCATCATCATGCTAAGGAAACGAGCAAATACTCTAACACCAGAAGAGCGTGAAGCTAAGAATTTGAAGAAAAGAGAAGGAATGAGGTAATGTCATGAAAGTAGGAAATTTTAAACCATAGAAGAAGACATACCACCATTGCCAATTCAAGAGGAACTGACAAGGTGTCGTACCTCATCATTTAATCTATTTTTAGATGTCAATAATCCAGGGGCTGTGTCCTCGGCTGTTTGCAACTAGGGACTCTATAGTTACCAGTTCCTAACTAATCTTAACAGCTTCTACTAATTTGAAAAGATTAATCTGTCTACTTCCTAAATGAATTCAACTAATGCTGAAACAAAATAAAACAAGAAATTTACTCAAAGCAATTTGAAAAAATAGTAACATACATCTACCTATCAAAATCAGTAAATACTTTCATAATAAAAAGTTGAAGTAATAAAACAGTGGTACTAGCCTCCTGCCTTAGTGGTGAGAGTGGGCCCTTGCTCCACACCCTTAGGGATGAAAGCTACAGTAGGGAATCAACACAAAAGAAGATCACAACTAGATCCAATCCAATTCATTCACTCTGTATTCATGAAAAATATTGCTAACATAGAATTGAGATTACCGAGAATCAGAATAATTCAATCATTGTATATTTCTTCTACTGTTTCTACAAGTATATATCAAAAGAGTGATGACATATCACTTATCTTATCTATCAGTTCTTCTATGAGATGACATCCATCTCTTTATTACACTAGCTGTTTAACTATGAAAGAAAATCATGCAATAAAAGTAGACTTGAGTGGAACAGAAGTCCACTCAGAATCTAAGTTTGACTCTTAATACATTTGGGTAGCGAGGCCCTGAAAATGTGGATATTGAATCAGTTCCATCTATAACTCATGCAAAAACTTTGAAAAGATAAAACTCCAGCAGTTTAACTAAAGATGACCCTTCACCACTCAGGTGATAATTTGAGTGAAATGAGGGGTATTAAGATCACTGCTAAGAGTGCCTGATTGGCAACTTATGCTGGAAATATGCCCTGCTCTCAGGAGGCGCTGGAGATAACTATTCTTATCTGCAGCTCTGGAGATACGTCTGTAGCTCTAGAGATATGTCTGTAGCTCCGGAGATACTTTAGCTTTCTCTGTTTAGCTCCAGAGATGCTCTAGACTCCTGCAGAGCTCCGGAGAGGCATTCCTCATTTCTTCAAAACTTCAGGTGTCATGGTACTTTGGTATTGTCTTCAGAGATCATTGAAGACTATCTCCGGAGATGCACCAAATTGCTGTTCCTGGCATCTACACCCGTTGATTCAAAAAGAGAGAAGTTTTTGCATTTTTCCATCAATTCCATGCACATTAGTCACTCAATTAGAAATTATAATCTTAAGTAATCTATCTTAATTAATCATTAACTAGAACGATCTTTCTAGCTTATTTGGGTGTAGACATTAGGAAAGATGGACTCAGGAAGGAGAAAAAGAGAGGTAAAAAGATGTATTTCATGGGTGCAACTTGGCACTCATCAGGAACATGAATCATCTAATCAAGCTAAGAGAGAGATGGAATTGACAGCACAAAGGCAACGAATGCAAAACTTCTATTCAACAAGGAAATTGAATCTTGAAGTTGGAAGCACTCCATCTTTCATAGGTCAAGTTGAAGGTACATCATCATTCTCTTCTCAAGTTGGAGGCACTCCATCTTTCATAGGTTAAGTTGAAGGTACATCATCATTCTCTTCTCAATTTGGAGGCATGCCATCATTCACAAGTCAAGTTGAAGGTACATCATCATTCTCTTCTCAAGTTGGAGGCACGCCATCATCCACATGTCAAGTTGAAGGTACATCATCATTCTCTTCTCAAGTTGGAGGCATGCCATCATTCACATGTTAAGTTGAAGGTACACCATCTTCTCCATATCAACTTCAAGGCTTTTCATTTTTTCCATCTCCAATTAAAGGCACACCATTTATCCTATTTGAAGTAAATATTGAAGAATTTTTTAATGCTGAGCCAACTTTACCATTAAAAATGCCTCCTAGAATTTTGCATAGAAAGCCTAAGTTTATAATTGATATTGATGAGAATGTTTTGAAGCCCATGCAGGATAAGATTCCTAAGCGTACTTGCCGAAGATATGCCAATAAGATATGGAAATTAATTTTTGAGAACTTAAATGAAACCGAAAGATGTCAACTATTTGTTGAATTGATGAGAAATATAAAATTTAGGCCCATTATGAAGATTCCTGGCCTAAGAACATCGAATGCTTCAAGTGAAAAATTAATTGTAAAAGAATCTAATGAGTGCATATGAGAATGTGGGTTCCACCTCACGCACCAAGGATAGTAATGTCATACGACGTGTCATTATGTCGACAATAGTAAACCAACAAACAAAGAAAGCTCGCCTCATTACAAAGACAAGTGAAGCATTGAAAATAAGTAGAAAAACTCTAATGAGAGCCATTGGAAGGCGTCAAAGAGTTGAGGAACCAAATAGAAATGAATTGTGGGCATTCTTTGGGAGACTCCCACGGAAAGATAAAATTGTTGTTGAAGCCTTGAGATCCCTCATTGAAGAATTTTAGAAAAATAACACAAGGGTATCTCACTAATGCAAGAGATGTTGTAAGAAGGAGAATTGGTTGTCGAAACCGTGAGCCACATCCAAAGCATTTTTTGGATGTGACTCAAACATAGTTTTTCAAGAAATTTCAAGAGATGTATCCTCAAATCAAAATTAGTCAAAGGTATTTTGAAATGGTAAAGTCTTTTTATGTCAAAATAATCACACACGCACAACTTGTTGTAGAGTACATATTGAGTTTTCTAATCATTATGATGTTTATAGATATATATGTGTAGATTTGCATACTAATGATGTTTTGTAGTAGTGTAATATAAAGTGTCCACCTAGATCTTCAAGAGATTTCATATTGAGCATCTTATGTCAAAGAGTGGATGGTCAATTATTCCACAAGAACTTATGCTTAGATGGCACGTGTGATCATTGTGGTGGGTTGCAACATTTGCCAATTTGTGAACATATGGAGAACACACATGCAATTCAAAATGAACTAGTAAGTTTTGGCAAATATAAGACAATGGCATATAGTCTAAAAGATGGTAAAGAAGCAAAAAGGTGTGAATTGGTCATTAAAAAGATTCCAGTGTATCAGTTTATCTCTATTTTTTGAGAGAATATAGTTTACGAGTATGCAAGGCATATAGAGCTTGATGGTTGGACTGTAGTTCAAGTTATGCAACGACACGTTTCCACTTGATACCATCATTTCAGTTGTTGACTTTGTGGATAACTACACACTATAACCACAAAATGAGGTGCAATCGTAGTATTACAACTCTACGCAGGTTGCTATATTTTTACAAATAGCATTCATTCATGCAGATGACAGTACAGAGAATGATATGATGATCTTGAGGGAGTATCATTTTTATATTAGTGATGATCGTACATATTGTACAGAGTTCATGCAAGACTAATTTCATATGTTCTACCTTGATTTGGCTAGCAAGAGCATATCATTTGGTTAGCATATCATATGGTCAGATAATTATGCATCACAATTCAAGAACTTGTGGATGTTCTATTGGTTGAGAAGGATGCATAAGATGAATGTTGTTCAGCATATGTGTAATTTCTCTGAGGTTGGGCATGGAAAGGAGGAGCATGTTGGTGCAGGAGCATGTATCAAAAGAGCATTAGCATGAGAAGAGTTGAAGTACAAAGACAATGCAAAGTTGACAGATGCAAGATCTATTGTTGAATGGTATAACACTACAATGGGTCTAGGTAATGAAGGTAAGTCTATAGTTCGTAGATTCTTTTGGTTGGATGATAACATTACAAAATATGAGGATTGTTATACAGTGATAGGATCAAGTGAGCTACACTCTTTTAGAAGCTCTAATGCAGGTTCATGGAGTATTCATATGCTGTGGATGATATGCTTTTGTTCTTCATGTATAGATCAAGCTTGGTATGAATGTGAGTCAAAGGAGAGGGTTGATGAATGGTGTACAAGAAGTCTAAGCCTTTTTGACATGTAATGAATCCTGACAACACTAGAACTCACAGAGATTGAATCATCAGTTGACTTTGACCATGTTTTAGATCTAGTTCAACTAGGTATTATCAACATTCAAATTTAATAAAATTTAATATTCCATCTTATTTTGTAGTTTTTTTGTATTGTTGACTATATTCATCGAACTAAATGCACATATCAATGCAGGGCATGTTTATGTAGTTTTTGCAGCTGAAGACGATGAAGAAGGAACATATTATTATTTGTGTCATTGTGTTGAGGCAAAAAAAAATTAGATGCCCCTGTTATAGATGGAGAAAACATCAAGTACCCTACAAGATCAATGGTTGTTACTTGAACATGGCTTAGAAGGTACCCAATGAAGAAGTTTGATGTGTGGTTGTTTGAGGACTTTGACACACATAGGAAGATTCTTCATTATTCTAACCTTATTGTGGCATCAAACATTCATTTGATCAAATATGGGGGTAGACCATTGAACATGACCTTGTGGAAGGTTCGTGAGTTTGACCATGAGGCAATACTCGACACAATAAAGAGTAGAGCAAATCTAGATGGTTCATTGGATTGATTATAAATGAAAAAACTTTGTAATTTCATGCTCACTTGTAAATATATATAACTGATTTGTATATTTGTATAAGTAAAATTTTGTTCCTTCTCTACAATCGTGTCTCTAATATCATGTCTCTTATGAGATACTTATGTTTAATACTCTTGTTTATGTGTATGATTATGTACAACACTCTTGTTTATGTGTATGATTATGTACACTAACTTTATCATGTTGTTTATATGTATAGCAGATTTATATTTGTATATGTGTATGATCATGTCTCTAATTTCAGTTCTATTGATGTCCTCTAGTGTGTCCATGAATCTTAAAATCCAATTGAAAACCCTGACCTAATCCTATTCTATGATAAAAAGTATACAAATAAGTTAAGAATGAAAAGAGGATAATTAAAGAGAAATGAAATATTACACTAAGGTCCTGTTTTGCACCTCAACTATCCTGATCGTTCCCATCTGCATTGTGCCAACGCTTTCTCTTAAGAGCCCTAGGTGCCAAAAAATGCCAAACTTGATGGACTGTTTCTCAAAATTTGTGGCACCTAGGAATGTTCTATATAGACCTACAGGGTCACATAGGGTCCCTCCACAATAATCTCTCTCAGTTTTTGAAATGTTCAATCCATTTGGTCGTGACGATAATTTTTTAAAAGTTGCAAAAAACATCATTTATGTTCAATGAAAAGTTGTCGGTGAGCATAAATTTCATTTCATGCATCATGGGGCAAAACTAACAATGCCAACATGTCTGAGTGGGCGGGTGAATTCTAGGAAAGGTCCTATTTTGCACCTTAACTATCCCGATCATTCCCGGCTACATTGTGCTAACGCTTTCTCTTAAGAGCCCTAAGTGCCAAAAATTGCCAAAATTTGACGGATTGTTTCTTGGAATTTGTGGCACCTAGGAACATTCTATCTAGAACTATTGGGTCACTCCACAATAACCTCTCTCAATTTTTGAAATGTTGAATCCATATGGTTGTGGCAACAATTTTTCAAAAGTTGCAAAAAGCGTCATTTGTGTTCAATCAAACGTTGTCGGCGAGCATGAATTTCATTTGGTGTGTCATGGGGCTGAATTGACAGCACCAACATGTCTAGGTGGGTGGGTGAATTCTAGGAAAGGTCTTATTTTGCACCTCAACTATCTTGATCGTTCTCGGCTGCACTGTGCTGATGCTTTCTCTTAAGAGCCCTAAGTGCCAAACTTTGACGAAATGTTTCTCATAATTTGTGGCACCTAGGAATGTTCCATCTAGACCTACAGGCTCATGTAGGGTCCCTCCACAATAACCTCTCTCAGTTTTTGAAATGTTCAATCCATTTGGTCGTGGCAACAATTTTTCAAAAGTTGCAAAAAGTGTCATTTGTGTTCAATGAAAAGTTGTCGGCGGGCATAAATTTTGTTTCGTGTGTCATGGGGCCAAAATGACAATGAAACACATTTGTGTGGGTAGGTGAATGCTAGAAGAGGCCTCAGTTTGTTCCATAGGGCTCCTGATCCTTCCAAGCTACACTATTCCGACAAAGTCTCTTAAGAGACCTAAGTGTAAAAAACTGCCAAACTTTGACGAACTGGTGCTCGAAATCCATGGCACCTATGACCATTCCATCTAAACCTATAGCTACATGTAGAGTCCCTCCATAATAAACTCTCTTAGTTTTTATTATCTCCAAACCATTTGACTGTGGCGATGATGTATGAAATGTTGCAAAAAGCGTCATTAACATTCAACAGAAACTTGCTAGGAGACATATTTTGCATTCTTTGTCTCGTGGGGCTGAACTGATTATGCCAACACATTTGGGTGGGTAGGTGAATGCTAGGGGAGGCCTTGTTTTGTTCCCCAAGTCTCCTGATCCTTCCAAGCTACATTGCACCAGGAGTCTCTGAAGAGCCCAAAGAGCAAAACATTGAAATTTTTTTGCTTGCCTTTTATCTCAATCTATGGCACCTACAAATGTTCTGTCTAGACCTACAAGAAGATGTTGGGTCCCTCTACAGTACCCTATCTCAGTTTTGGTTAACTCCAGACCGTTTGACCATTCCAACAACATATGCATTCTTGCAAAATGCGTCATTTGAGAGTAGTGAAAAGGTGCCAACATGCATATTTTCTTCTTCCCACCTCGTGGGGCCAAACCAACTATGCCAACACATCAGGGTGGATAGGTGGATACTACTAGAGGCCTCAATTCGTTTCCCAGGTCTCCCGATCTTTCCAGGCTACATTACACTAGGAGTCTCTGAAGAGCCCAAAGAGTAAAAAGTTGAAAAGCTTTCACCTGCCTTTTCTCTCGATCTATGGCACCTACAAATATTCTATCTGGACCTACAAGTGGATGTTGGGTCCCTCTACAATACCGTATCTCATTTTTGGTCAACTCCAGATCATTTGATTGTGCTAACAAAGTATGCATTCTTGCAAAATGCATCATTTGAGAGCAGTGAAAAGGTGCCAATAGGCATATTTTCTTCTTCCCACCTTGTGGGGCCGAACTGACTCGTCAACACATCGGGGTGGGGGGGTGGATGCTACTGGAGGCCTCGTTTCATTTCCCAGGTTTCCTGACTATTTGGCATGAATTATTTGTTTTCACTTCTCACACAATACCACACTGTACTAGACCATTGTCAATGCACCTTTAATCTCTTTTGCAACTAAAAATAATAATTGACTTGAATACCATATCAAAAAATTTGAAGTTTGAGACTTTTTTGAACAATAAAATCAGAAATCCAAATTATTGTTGTTAGTGTTAATTGTTATATAGCTTCTATCATTAACTATGAGTCTGAATCATGATATATTTATTGTTGTTATACTTTAGTTGTTATACTACTGTAGAACCTTTCAAGAAAATGCAATTGGTGGGTGTAAATCCAAATTCCACAACATTAGCCAACATCCTCCTTGTCATGCCCAAATGGGATCTTTGGAACAGGGTATGGATGTTCAAAGCATAAAGGATATGGGAATTCATCAGATGTTGTAGTTGCAACCACCCTATGTGACATGTACATGCAAAGTGTGGAAGCATAGACAAGGCATATGAAGTATTTGACATGATGCCTCAAAGAAATGATGTCTCATGGAATGCAATGATTGTAAGATATGCACAAAGTGGATTTTTTGATAAGGCTTTAGAAACTTTCAAGAAAATGCAATTGGCGGGTGTAAAGCCAAATTCCACAACCTTAGCCAGCATCCTCCTTGCCTATGCCCAAATGGGATCTTCGGAATAGGGTATGGACATCCATTAAAGCATAAAGGATATGGGAATTTTGATAGATGGTGTAGTTGCAACTACCCTAGGAGACATGTATGCAAAGTGTGGAAGCACAGACAAGGAACATGAACTATTTGACATGATGCCTCAAAGAAATGTTGTCTCATGGAATGTAATGATTGCAAGATATGCACAAAATGGATTTTTTCAAAAAGGATTTAGAAACTTTCAAGAAAATGCAGTTAGCATATGCAAAACCAAATTCCATAACCTTTACAAGCATCCTCCTTTCCTATGCCAAAATGGGATCTTCGGAATAGGGTATGGACAACCATTAGAGCATATAGGATATGGGAATTTTCTATTATGTTGTATTTGCAGTTGCCCTAGGAGACATGTATGCAAAGTATGGAAGCATAGACAAGGCACATGAAGTATTTGACATAATGCCTCAAAGAAATGTTGTCTCATGGAATGCAATGATTGCAATATATGCACAAAATGGATTTTTTGAAAAGACTTTAGAAACTTTCAAGCAAATGCAATTGGCATGTGTAAAACCAAAGTCCATAACCTTTGCAAGCATCCTCCTTGTCTATGCCAAAATGGGATCTTCAGAACAGGGTATGGACATCCATCAAAGCATAAATGATATAGGAATTTTACATGATATGTTGTATTTGCTGCTGCCCTTGTAGACATGTATGCAAAGTGTGGAAGCATAGAAAAGGCATGTGAACAATTTGACATGACACCTCATTAGGTAAGGCATCTATTAGCAAAAAATGAATAGAAAATCATAGAGTGCGTTTGATCCATATGGTAAACCTAAATTGATGATATAAAAAAAATTATAAGAATGATGAAAGTCTAGGAAGATTGAAGAAGTGGAAACATCAAATTTGTGAAGTTGCAAAATTGCAGCAAATTTGACAACATTGCAACAATTTGAAAAGATTACAAATAGGACTTATCTATTACTAAAATGGATATATTTTGCTAATTTATGATTTGAAATGATATATTTTTGATGAATTTGAGGCCTATCATTTTGGATTATAGATTTGTGAGGCTAGAAAAAGTGAAATTTATGATGTTGTAGCTCTATGAGAATTTTGTCAGATGTTATAGTTGCAACTACCCTATGAGACATGTATGCAAAGTGTGGAAACATAGACAAGGCATGCGAACTATTTGACATGATGCCTCAAAGAAATGCTATCTCATGGAATGCAATGATTGCAAGATATGCACAAAATGTTTTTTTTGATAAGGGTTTAGAAACTTTCAAGCAAATGCAATTGGTAGGTGGAAAGCCAAATTCCACAACCTTAGCCAACATCATCCTTGTCTATGCCTAAATGGGATCTTCGGAATAGGGTATAGACATCCATCAAAGCATAAAGGATATGGGAATTTTGTCAGATGTTGTAGTTGCAACTACCCTATGAGATATGCATGCAAAGTGTGGAAGCATAAACAAGGCATGTGAACTATCTGACATGATGCCTCAAAGAAAAGTTGTCTCATGGAATGCAATGATTGCAAGATATGCACAAAATGGTTTTTTTGATAAGGCTTTAGAAACTTTCAAGCAAATGCAATTGGCAGGTGTAAAGCCAAATTCCACAACCTTAGCCAACATCCTCCTTGTTTATGCCTAAATGGGATCTTTGGAATAGGGTATGGACATCCATCAAAGCATAAAGGATATGGGAATTTTGTCAGATGTTGTAGTTGCAAAGTTACCCTATGAGACATGTATGCAAAGTGTGGAAGCATAGACAAGGCATGTGAACTGTTTAACATGATGGCTCAAAGAAATGTTGTCTCATGGAATGAAATGATTGCAAGATATGCACAAAATGGATTTTTTCAAAAAGGCTTTATAAAATTTCAAGCAAATGCAATTGGCATGTGTAAAACCAAGTTTCATAACCTTTACAAGCATCCTCCCTGCCTATGTCAAATTAGGATATTTGGAATAGGGTATGGACAACCATCAAACGATAAAGGATATTGGAATTTTGTGAGATTTTGTATTTGCAACTGCCCTTGTAGACATGTATGCAAAGTGTGGAAGCATAGACAAGGCATGTGAAGTATTTGACATGATGCTTCAAAGAAATGTTGTTGCATGGAATACAATGATTGCAAGATATGCACAAAATGGATATTTTGATAAGGCTTTAAAGAAACTTTCAAGAAAATGCAATTGGCGGGTGTCAAGTCAAACTCCACAAACTTATCCAACATCCTCCTTGCCTATGCCAAAATGGGATCTTCAGAACATGGTGTAGACAACCATCAAAGCATAAAGGATATAGGAATTTTGTCACATGTTGTATCTACAGCTGCCCTTGTAGACATGTATGCAAAGTGTGGAATCATAGACAAGGTGCGTGAACTATTTGACATGATGCCTCAAAGAAATGCAGTCTCATGGAATGCAATGATTGCAAGATATGCACAAAATGTATTTTGCAAGGATGCTGTCAAAATATTTGAATTAATCAAACCATACTTGACACATATATTGGACTATAATTGAACATAGTATCATTTCATGGAAACATTGAAGAATACGTACGCAATATCAAAACTTTTAAGCATGATACAATATCTATCTTGTAACCATAATTGATCATCATATTATATTTAATGTAAAATGTCATATACATAATGTCATGAAAATAACATATAGTGTATATATAAAGCCATATATGCATGTACAAACAAATCCATACAGGCATATACAAAGATATACATCGATAAAATACAAAAGTATGTATACAAAGCCATATAGGCATACAAAAAAATATCCCAAAATAAAATTTCCTATGAACTGTTATCAAATAATTGACAACCCTTGCTTGGCCGTGAAGATGGAGAGTCAATTAGTGACTCATCCTCTCTCTCCCATCGACTAGACCTCCTTGATAGAGATTTTTGAAGCTCCACATGTTAATGCAATCAAACATTATCCACATTAATATAGAAAACATGAAATATATAACATGGCATATGTAATCAATCACTTACCGCTAGCTGCTGATCCCTCTCGATCATTTTTTGTCTCTCTTCATCTATAGTTGGACAGGTTGGAGTTGTGACCTCCTATGAGAAGCATGAAGAAGGAAAATTAAGTAAACATGAATATCATTTATGTACATTAAATGACATGAGATAAAAGGATCTGCAAACAAAACAATTACAGAAATGCCCACCTTTGCTAACTAACAAAGATGAGGAGTCTCCATATTCAACATCTGAAAATAGAGTTCAAGGTTATTTGACCAAAATAGATACATAACATTATTTAAATGCATAATGATTACAAATGGTAAAATTTACCTCAGTGAAAGTGCTTTTGCATGGAGGGGACCAAGGAAATTGTGGTGGTGGTGGTGAAGCTCCCTGTTCATCATCAAATTGTCACTAAATAAGATTACCATTGATACATGTACTATATTTATGAATCTTGTGATAAATTACATACCTGTTGACTAGACCTCCTCTCATAACCCTACACTAGATGGATAACAGATACAAGATGAATACTTTGACCCTAAAATTTCATAGTGCAGACAATTACATACATTAATTTTGACTTATAATATAGATACTCATATAATTAATTATAAATTTCAAATAAAAACATATTAAATCAAGCTGAACCTTGTAAAAAATTACCTGGGAGTCAATACCAAACGTTTCTTGCAAGATGACATTTGTGAGGGCAATATCATCCAATATGGGTGTGTCCATCACTGGCTGCTACCCCTGTGTCATAGCGTCCTGACACTCTGCAACATCATTTGGATTGCTTACATGGCGAGAGTCCCGGGTCCCATAATCGCACAAATTCCCACATGAACTACAAAGATGTGGGGATTGACGACACCTACTTCTCTCACCCTCATTGACCTGGGTAAGATCATCACCATGTTGTGCCAGAGACTGGGTGAGAGAACTCAATGAATACAGTGTCCCACCTCAACACTCTCCTTCAAAGTTGAAGGGAGTGAGATATGTGCTGGCCTCATCAGGGGTCTAGGTACGTGGTCCTGGTCTCAATTTTCCCTTGTCTATCTTGGGTAGAGCCACCACCTCTACCCTAGAACTCCTGAATGTTGAAGTAATTAGGAATCTAGTTGAGGATGAACTCAAAAAAGAGTCTCAGGAAATATTATGGCACCTCATTGTTATTACAAGGAATCTCATGAAAGACCATGTACCATCTATCCCAAAAGTTTTAGGATATACCATTGTGCACACACCAATGAATCGAGAATCGTTTGCAACTCTCTTCTAGTGTTTGGCCAGTTTTAGGATTGATAAAAAGTGCACATAATTGAGATTTCATAATTTTTTTGTCCTTAACTTATTTGTAAGACAATTTGTCAGCATAGTATTGCTGACTCCTCTCCCTATAGTTATTCCATTTGGTGATTTGGTTTGTCACCGATTCAATATGAGAAATAATGACCTCTAATGACTTGGCAAGGACTCTCCTGCGATCTGTGCTTGCATTTGGAGTATTTAATGTTTCAATTAGGGTTTCAAGTTGTTTTTTGTTTTCTTCAATTCACCCTAAATAGTTTTCTTGTGTGTCTCTTTGATGGTGAGGATGTGAAGGTGGGGGGTTTTGAGGGTTATCCTTAGTTTGAGGGGGCTTGTTTTGAGCCTCCTCTACTGGATTAGGGTTTTGTGGTGCCTCATTGGCTAAAAATTCAAAATCAAAATGCAATCAAAACATTGCAAAACTAACAATTTTTTTTCAAATTCACAAAAAACTAACAAACCCTACCTTGTTCAATTGCTACATTCTCTACACCTCGTGCACGACATTCTTGGGAGCAAGATTGGTGAGGTGGCATGATGAATTTCTTTATTCACCTTTGAAATTGATTAAACATGCTTGCGAAATAGCAGAGGTGAAACCTGTGTGCCAAATTTTGCAAATGAGGCTGTGGGTTCCACTTTTTGCTATTTTATTTTGATAGCCTAAAACGCGAGCGCATTATAATGTGCTTGCGGAATAGCAGAGGTGAAACATGCATGCCAAATTTTGCAAATGAGGTCGTGGGTTCCACTTTTTACTGTTTTATTTTGATAGCCTAAAACATGAGCGCGTTATAATGCTCTCACATTATTGCTCCTATGGAACCAAAAATTGGTTGTGGCTACTTTTTGGTCCCCAATCTTTGTGTACTTACTCCATGTCATTTTTCTAGATTCTACCCTAGATATCAAAATTTTGATTTGAGGTCATTTTGTATACTTTGGCTCATTTCTTAGAATATTTTTTGAAATTGGTGGTTGTTTTTGCTTGAGGGCTTCAATTTTAGTATTGATATATTGGGGAGGTTATAATTTCAATTGAGGGTTTCATGTTTATGTAATTTTGAGATCTATCTTAGTTCATCATGGGTTTTTCATTTCATCCTTCTATAATCATCTTGCAAAGGGGGAACTATAAGCAATGGAGATATGGTATTTTGAAACACTTGTGTTGGCTTCATCTTTTGCCACATCTATATGGTATTATTCCTTGACCAATTACTTTTTAGAGAAAGTTTGTTTGGAATTCTAAAATGATCATGTCTTAGGAGTGATTGGTTGTAGTGTTGATTTTGACACTATGATTTCCATCAAACATATTGAGTGCCCACACACTCTTTAGATAAAAATTTGGGAGATATATGGAGATGTTGATACACAACCTTTCCCAAATGATCTCGTTTTAGATTGTCTTGTACCTCTTGATGCTTCAAACAATATACCATATGACTATGATACAAATAAGAAGTTTTCTTATTTGGAAATCCTTGCATGTTTAGATGATGAGGCTTCTTCTTCTCCTACTACAAAGACACTTGTTGATCCTTCATTTTCATTGATTTCTAGTGTGGATTCATTGATTAAGAGCCCCTTGTTTCTGCCTATTTAGAGTTTAGTGTTGTTTCATCTTCTAATGATTTATTTCAACATGAACCATCTTCTCTTTCATATTTATCTTTGTGGGATGAGTATTTGATAGGTATTATGGATTTGTTTTATGTGTCCCATCTTGTAGATTTGGAGGACACATTGAGGATATCCATTTCATTTTTTATGATAGTTATGGAATGACTATTATTACACCATATTTTTCTTTGGAGGTTGTTGATCATGAGTTTTCACATTGTCTTGGACTGTCACACTCTTTGATTAGGCTTGGAACTCCTAATTTTGTTGTGGCATCTTTTTATTATGACATGTGGACACTTGAGTAGTTTTCAGAGGTACACTTCATGATATTTATTCCCTCATCTCTCTTCTTGGAGATGGAGTTTCTTCTACATACACCATTGGATTTGTTTCTTCCCAAAGGGAGAAATGTTGTCTGTCAATTTTGGATTCTTTTATGTGTTCATCTTTGAGCATTCACCATTGGCACAAGAGCTACTTCTTTGTGGGGTGCATTCATAGTCTCATTCTTTCCCTCTTATGGTGGGTTATTGATTGTATATTCATTATGGATGTAGTCCTTGGGGGATCTTATTTAGTTTTCCTTCCATCACTTGTACATGTTTGTTTGCATGTTTTCTCTCTTTTAAAGAGGGGATTTTTCCTACAGGTTTTTCTCCTTTACTCTGTTTGTGAGATATTTGTTTGTACATGGGTACCTCATCAAGCTTTTGTCAGGACCCATATTTGCATCTTTACATTTGTTTTGTCCTCTCTAAGTTTCCCTTAAGGGGGGGTGTTGGTGTGAATGGGCTATATTACCTAACTAGTTCCCATTTAGGTCCTATTAACACTTGTCTAGTTACATTTACTTAGGGAATTTAATATTTGTTTCTCATGTCATAGGATTAAGACACTTGTCATGATCACATGTTGTCCTAGGTCTCAACCTTGCCTATATAAGCAAGGGCTCTCATTGTACATAACATATACATTGTAGATCTTGTGAATCTTGTGTATCTTGTATCTTGTATGCATTATTATCATTCTTTGGAAATATAGAATTTGTGTTTCTATTCTCTCTTTTGTGGAAGGTTGTTCTGGTTGTAAGTGACCCTGGGCATCCTTGAGTCTATTGTGTGACTCTTACAAACAACTCGTACAAGTGTTGATGGTGTTTTTAGCACACAACAATGCAGGTAAGATATGAGGGATATCTCACCTCTCTTGAAAAAGGTATCCTATCCAAAATAAGACTTCCCTAAGGATAATACAACTAGGTCTTAGCTTTGCATGGAATAACTTCAGTGGAATGTACCAGTTGTGCCAACAAGGGGTTTTACATGAAATGTAGGGTTTATGAAATATGACAGCAAAGTATATGCAGAAACCCTAGGTGGTTCAGACTGTGAAGTCTGAAATTTCAGCAGATGGGTAATGAAATGCTGCTCAAACCCTAAATCTACCAAACTTGATGTAAAGAAAATGCAAAAGGAAAGGGAGAGAGAGAAGGGACAAGAGAAATCCTATAGACAATTGTAGAAATGATCAACACATAGATAGACAGATTCCCAACAATAAACGAATCTCTATTTAACCAAGCAACCCACAATGCTATAGAGACTGTGCAATCTTCTAAGGAATTGTAATGATTTTCAAACTATGGAGGGTTCATTCAACACCTAATTCTTAGCATAGCCCAATGAATTCACACAATTAAACTCAACTCATATGAAATATGCCCAGACTAACCATGCACAATGACATACAATCGGCAAGCCATTAATGGTATGGACAGGAAATCCACCAAATATCTGAATGATTAATCACAAATACAACTAAATATCAATTATTTTCAAATTGACATGAACCATGAAATCTAAAATGAGACAACACAAAAACACAAATTCCTAGCAACTTGCAGAACTTGCTTTGTATTGACTAAATTTTGGCAGTCTCAGCAATTCACTGTCAAATCTTACTTGTTACAATGAGAGAATGATGACCCTTTTATAGACAAAGCACCATACCAAGTTTTTGATTGGACGGTGGAGATTAACTCAACACCAATGGTCCAGATTACATTGCATTTAATGAGATACATCAGTTAGTTACATTTTTAGATTTGCCTTTGTCCTTTAGGAAAAAGACAAAATATAGCTTGCAAATACATTGAATCTAGACAAAATGGATACCCATTTGGATATACATGACAAAGAGCCACTTTCCAAGGTGAAAAGAAGTCAAAATGAAGTCATATGACATGTGAAAACTTGAGCTGATGTGGACTGACGGGATTGAATTGCTCATGCTGATTGGATCATCTTGTTGCTTGCCACCTTTGAGTCGTCTGATAGGACAAATGACTTCTCCAATGGGTCGACTGGTAAAGGAGAGTATCTAGCAGATCTTTGATGAAGACATATCCAATTGGATGCTTGTTGGATCAATTCTTGATGACTTGGACTGCTTGAACATGTGTAGGCAGTTGTGAACATGTCCTAGTCATTAGATTGGATCTGCAAGAATAATAGTGGAGTGGACCTAATCTCTTGTGTCTTCAAGCTCCTGGGACTCATCTTCATCATCTTGGACATCATACCAACTTTCTCTTGCAGGTGCAGCAGTGATTTGATTGATAGAATGATGATTCTGCATAACTAGGTCAGCACAACATCTTTGGGTGTTCATCCTTCCAAGACGGCTCCAGTTCCTCTTAGACTTGCAATTGACAAGGCCAAGCATCAATTTCATCAACAACAATCATTTTTCATCAAATCATATCAAAATATGTCCATTTGTAGCCATGGATCAATAAAAAACAACTCAAACTCAATGTTGTTTCCTTATAGACCTCTTCACAAATCCAATGATTTTTGCATGATTTTATGAGTTTTTTACCATTTTTAAGTACCCATTTGGCCAATATGATGATTTGGGAGGATTTTGTAGCCATTAGGATCCATTTGGGGACTTTTATTTCATGTTTTTAAAGTCTTTTTGGCAAAAAATAGGATTTTTTGGGGTACTGACTTTTCATGTGTAGTAGCATTAATTATTGTAAAACGTGCCCAAAATCCACACAAACTTGGTAAAAATGTTGGTCATGATGTGATAGATTGATATGCAATTCAAATTCATCAAGAAAATCCAAGTTGTACCTTGAAAAATTAATTTTTAGGCCAAAATGTCAAAAAGCGTTGATTTTGAGTCTCATTGACCTAGCACGGATTTTAGGTGTCACAGACTAAAAGTCAGTGCAATGCAATTCTAGTGCTAACACCTTTAGCACGGATTTCATTGACTACCACCTTAGTGCAGATTTTGGGGTGCATTGACTAAAGTTAGAGAGGGCACTTTTTAGCGCAGGTCAGAGAGGTTCATTTTTAGCGCAATAGGCTTTAGCGCTACTTTTGGGTTTGACTGACCTGGCACTAATTTTTGATCCAACCAACCTATCGATCAAAGGTAGTGAAAGCAATTTTTAGCGCAAGTCGGCAAGAACCCATTTTGGCACAAGTTAGTGAAGTAGGTTTGTAGCACAAATCGGTAGGGTCTATTTTTGGTGCAAGGCAGTGAGGTGACTTTTTAGCGCTAAGTGCAGTAGGGGATTTTTTTTGCATCAGATTTTGAAATGTCTGTTAGGAATTGCATGCAAAACATATCACTTAAATGCAAATAAAGATTAAACAGAGGAATGAAAATACATAGAAATAATAACAGTGAGAGACAAGTTTTAACGTGGTTCACCCAAACTCGGGCTACATCCACCAACAGAGAGTCTAACATTATTATCTAGTAAATCAAACCAATTACAACCAGCAATCCTTGCAACTCAATATTGCTGCAAAATGCTACAATCCAATATCAATAAAAACCCTAACCCTTAGCCGCTTTTATCAAGCCTTATGTTGGTTACAAAAATAGGGTTTTTTATGTCGACCAATAGAACTCCAGAGGCATTGCCCCTTGGACCCTGCAAGGGGCGCTACCCCTTGACCCTATTAAATAATTTGGGGGGAAACTGCACCGATAAAAGAGGGGTAAATTTAACCTCTAAGTTTGATTAGGCTCCTTATAACAACAATATCCTGGGTGACACTATATTTCAAAATATATTTACGTATATGTTACTTTAAATATTTTGAAATATACTGTCAGGATGTTTGAGATAGGTTCTAGATCCATAGGATTTAATATGCAGATTCTAGATTTTTGAGGTTCCACTAGATTTCAGACTTAGCCATTTTTTAGGATTTTTAGGGTTTCAGACTTAGCCAAATCAGGGCTTTAGGACCATGCGTTAGAATGAAAGTATATGAAACTCTTAGTGAAATCTTGTAGAATTTGACATGATTTTGCAACTATAAGACCTGGAAACTAGGAATTTAAACATGACACATCCTGCAATAGCAATTTCAAGGACAATATCCAGTGACATAAGATTTTGGAGCAAAATGCAGTAACACCCAAATTTAGTGCAAAATGCAACAAATGGCTATCTTTTAAGCACAAGACCACTAAAGACACCTCCAAATCAATTATGAAAGACATCAAATCACTCTAAACATGCAAAATACCCAAATTTGAAGCAAATCCTGCATTCTAAGCACATATTCACCCTCTCTTTGTCATAAAGAGGAAAGGTTGAGACTCCAAGCCAAAGAAAAAAAGGGGGTCTCCATTTGGCAAAATGGGGCATGTGTGCAAGGCACAACAACAAGCTTTTATACATTTTGTCAAGCATTTACATGGTATTTGAGAGCTCAAAATCTCACCGTTGAAGAGGAAATCTTCCAAAAAATTCCCTTCTCTATCCACATAAAAAACCAATCTTAAATATGGGTTTATATTTTGGAATATCTTCCCCATTTGCTCCAACCCTCATGTTACATCCCTCCTTTTGAAAACAATGATGCTATTTACTTTCTTACAAATTTCAGTAAATTACTATGTTGTGAACGACATGAAAATTGAAAATTTATCTTACAAAGTTGTTATAAGAAATTGCGGAATCTATTGATTACGATCAAGGTGATATGTAGACTAAAAGTCTTAATATTAAATGCAATGATGTTTGAATATATTATATTTGGATCATAGATGCTTTGACCACAAAAATTGTATGTAAGTTTGTCGATGCAGGAACAGGTGGACCGTGTCCGACGGGAAGAGAAAGTATCTTCGAGAGGGAGTATAGACTAGAAATTAACCACGGGTGTTTGCCACTGAGATCGCCAAACAGTTAGATAAACCTGAGAACCAACAAGTAAGTCTTGTTTGTCGGTTTGGGTAGTTAATTTGATGTCGACGCCAAAGGATAAAGTATAACATCCTAGTCGAAAGTCGTCTTGTAGAATCTTGGAGTCGTCGATGGCGTTGTAAGTTCCTAATAGCAAGTCGACGTATTTGAGATGTTTAATATTTACGTCTATAAGTATTTATTGATTCATCTTGTGGCGAATTTGCAAATCTTGTCTCGAAGTCGAAATTGCGAGAAGTCGACCTTGAGCGTCTAACGTTGTAAGAATTCGTTTGCGATACGATCAATCCGTCGTGATTGTCGTAAATCGCGTCGAATTTATGTTGCGAATATTTTCTTTTCGCGTAGATCGACGAATGTCGATTTGAAGCCATAGTGTGATGTAATTTATTTTAGTCGTCGTGTAGCGTGAGTCTTTCCTTCTAGTTTAGACCGTGATTTGTTGTCAATTTAACCTTGAAGATCTCTTAATAAGTAGGTTTTTGCCTCCTTTTCATTTTCGATCAACACGATGCTCTAGTCATTGCCTAATCACCGCTATGCCGAACTTAAACTCCGTAATACATCTTGTAGTGGTTTTGGATTGATTTAGATGCCTTGGTTATCGAGTGAAGGCGGAATTGTTGTGTCTTCTAGCGGACCACGTCGCCAGAGGAGCCACCACCATTTGTATGGTCATGTTACGTGAGAAGTCGGGTTCAAGTTTAGTTATGTCAACCCATGTGTATAGATTTACGTCAACCGAAAATTCTTTGATGGGATTCTTTTAACCAAGGCGTACGAGGTTAGCCCGCGAATTAGAAAGGGTGTAACCATTTATTAAAAGTTAATACTCCATCACCTTGGAGTGTGGTGAGGCTTCGAAGGTTGTAGTGTAATAGAAGAAGAATCTGCAGAGAGAGAAAACGTTTCCTATATCTCTGCGCATCATGGAAGGTAGTTGCAACTTCCTTCGTGGGCAGAAGGAGTGGAGAGCAGCGTGGAGCGGCAGTTAGTGAAGAGAGTTATTTCCTGTGCTCCGCCGACGGAAAAAGCAAAACTATTGCTACGGATAAGGGACTGCTTGTGTGTAGGCCATCGGGGAAGTTAGAGTGGAGAGGATCTACTCCAACGTGGAGGAAATCTAGGAGTCGGGCAAGGTCGAAGGCAGTTAGTAGAGAAGGCAGCGAGAGATAGGAATTATGCAGTGAGGAGAGCACGAGAGATAAGAATTGTGTAGTGAGGAGAGCATGAGAGATAAGAATTGTGCAGTGAGGAGAGCACGAGAGATAGGAATTGTGCAGTGAGGAGAGCACGAGAGATAAGAATTGTGCAGTGAGGAGAGCATGAGAGATAAGAATTGTGCAGTGAGGAGAGCACGAGAGATAAGAATTGTGCAGTGAGGAGAGCGAAAAAGGCAGAGTTTAGACAGTGTAGTGAGGAGTGAAAAGGCAGTAAGAGTTTAGACTGTGCAGTGAAGTAACGAGAGGCAGAGAGCCCTCGGTGTGAAAGAGCACTCCAACAACCTCCATTTTTAATAACAGGTTCTTTTTCTTTACCATTTGTCTCAGTTTAAAACAGTAAGGAAGAGAGTCTCATGGTTATGGAAGATTATTACGTTTAAATATGAGTAGAATAGAATGATAATGTAAGTTTACTACGATTTCAGTATGCGGTTAATTCCTTGAAATAGCTTCATTGCTGTGTAGGACATATGATAAACTCAAAAACTAAAGTATGTTGTCACATTACTGTGTTTTAAGATTAGAAAACTCTGAAAAAGAAGTGTTATTGCCTTCTAGGAATTGTAAACTCAGAAACTGTAGTTTCTCTCGTCATAAATGACGATGTATAGCAAAAGAACGCTGCTCTCTAAAGTATATGCATTTAGGAATGAACTTGTCTGGGTGCAAGACGTAATTTACCTTCTGTGAACGATAAACAATGACATAAGATAGAAGAGTTGCCTTTAGGTCTGTGTTATGAACATAAAACTGCCTTGGAGGTTTTGAACGATGCTCCACGTGCATGCTATGCAGGAGTCAAACCGTAGTTAGTAAGCATGTTCGACGTATAGCCAGAAAATGCATTTGTAAACAGCTGATGTCTTATCTGTTTAATATTTTTATCTACATTTGAAAGATTCCCAAACCTTTTAGATTATTTACGACTCTCAGCTATTTAAATCTTGTGAAACTAATGACTCGAAAAGAGGAGTAGGAAGATAAAAGTGTTGGTAATGTTTAGGAAACCGTCTTGGTTCCGAAATGATCAATTTGAGTTGAAAACCTGCATGTGAGTCGAGATTGTGTTGCATGCGACGGTGTTAGAATCGTTTAACCTTGTAGACCATATGAGTCTAGAACCCTCGAATTTCGGGATAACGGAAAATGATTTAGATACTTGTGTATGTTGTGTTAACATGGGAACCAAGTAAATAGATTTGAAACCACTTAGGAGTGGACGTGTCTAAATTAATGATTTTTCAGGATAATGGGATTATGAAAGTCTGAACTCGAGATTAGAATAATATTGCGCAATGCGCTATTATAGGAGGATATCCTAAGCCTTGAGGTCATCGAGGTCGGCAAAATAAGTTCAAACTATACAAATAGGAAACTGTAGGATTTCGACCAGTTCAAGTCAAGTAGGGTGGGTGAACCAAGTTCATGCGTTTTTAAAACGCTAACTAAATACAAATCCTTTGGCCAAGGTGGTGTACTATCCTCAAGTGCATCAAACGTTCACCGTAACTAGATGGCGTTTCTTGTGGAGTGTCGTGCATGACTAGAGGGTATCTAGGGATCTGCGCGATAACAAGACACGTAGGTTACAACACCAGAGCTCAGATGGCAAACACCGATGGTTATCCTAAGTCTATCCTCTTGAGTAGGGTAGGGCCACTTCCGGTTAGGAAGGAGTGCGGGAGACCGACGGTCTGTGGTTGGAGGTTAAGCTCCTTGAAGATACTTTCTCTTCCCAATATTGAGGAACTGCCGAGTCTTGAACGTGATGGGTTGACAATCGAGATGCATGATAATGGTATGTTTTCGATATTTGTTATTTCATGAAAATTTCATTTGTTAGAAAACAAAGTGTATTATGAATATCATTTCTTACAGTTTTTATGAGAATGCAATCATGTTTATGATAAAAGGAAAAATGTTGTAATGGAATATAGATGGGAGACTTTTGTATTTGATTACTTTGTTTTTTTTTAAAAAAAAAATATTTTACCATCGTGAAAATTTAGTTACTTCTTGTCATTTTGGTTTTGGTTGTTACACCTCATGTGCGCAAAATGCCCCTTGTTCCTCTTGTTTTTTTATTCTTTTCTAATTCTTCTTGTTTTTGTAATCAAAGTACTTCTTTCCTATGTTTTTTAAAACACCCTTAGGTGTGCCTTAGACTCTTCCAATCATGAAATATAAATAGAAACCAACAAAAACATTTAAAACTTCTTTTTGGGCAATTTTTGGAAGGTTTTATTGGTGTTTGTGCTCCCAACCTACTCCATTTCCTTCTAAATGAGTATTTCCACACTATCACCATTAAAAACTCATTATATCCATGTAATTCATTCTTAGTGAGGTGGCTTGAATACTCCCAATCATCACCATGTATGTATGCCAACTATTTGATAGAATGCCAAACAAGAACAAAAGAAACTGAACTAAAATATGAAATTGTTGTTCTAATTATAAATTTCTTTCTTTCTCTATTTTATTAGGAAAGAAATGGAAATGTAAATCTATATAATACCCATGCTCAAGCATCAAATCTAATGCTATTTACACAAAAGTTTCAACACTAGAAACTCACCTTGCATCCAAAAGTCATACATTACAATGCAATAATGAAAGAGACTTAAGAAATCACAATTCTACTTATCACTTTTGGTTCTTTCAAGCTAGGCTAAAAAAATCTTACCATTGATTTAATTTTACATGGGCAACATCACATCCATGAGGAAGGCACCCTTGCTGGTGAGGAAATCAGTCTCAACACATGTAAGAGAAAGAGTATAGAAACTGCTAATAACCAGAGTGTGAATTCAAAGGGCCAGGAGCCACCTCCTAAATTTTTTTAGGTTACTCCTCTTCCTATCAATTAGCATGACCAAGAAGGTCTAAAGAAAGACTACAATTATTGCAACCAATTGGTGGAGAAGGTTGCCACTCTTTACTAGGCCCTAGATCTGCAATACCAGGTCCTAAAATGACAACTAGCGCAATTGCATCATACTAAGCGCAAGATACAACATCTGGAGGTGATCACCCAGCTTGAGACAACTGAGTGGCCTAAGGACAACAGATATGAGTTGTGGGGTGAAGTTGAGAACTTGGCCAGAAAATTTGAGAAGTGGGAGACCATGGAGGACGAAATTGTGAAAATCAAGGCTAACTAGGAACAATTAAAGAAAACTTTGGCTGAGATAGTGGAGTTCAGTAGGGAAATGGTGAAGAACTCTGCCACTACTCTTTATGTCTTTCAAGAGGAGATGGAGAAGTGAAGGGCTATGAGAGAAGCCAAAATAGGGGTCACTACTCAGGTCATACATAACCAACCCACTAATGGCCCAACCAACAAAATGAGGGCGAGGAACAAGAGTGCCAAGGGTAAGCAGATTAGCATGGAGATCCAGGAAGAACATGACAGGGATATGGAGGAGAACACCTTTGAAGACAAATTTAAATTCTTGAACGAGAGTGGTAGGCTATCAGCAGTCTGAAATCTATGGCAAAGCAGTAGCATGGTCTGTTGCTGGTCCTTTTGTGTTTGGATGGCTTTGCTGGCCCTTTCTTTGTTTATGCTATTTCATGTTGTTGTTAGTTGTTTTACTTCTTGTGAAACTTGACAGTCTCGCCTTTTTGGCTTTTGTTCATAGGTTCGGGCCCTTCCGAGTTACTTTAATCAAAACATCACATCCATGAGATAAAAAGTTAAATTGCCTTACAATGTCATTTTTATTTGAATCACATAACATGGATAATATTACAAATGATTGTACACATCCATGGAACTCATGGATGGATATCAATTAAGTTCATTTACAATCAAAAGTAGATAATTATGCTCAAATTACACATTTACTCAATTTGCCAAAATACTACAAAACAAGAAATGACACAAGGACTCACAAGCTCCATGTAGTCTTCAAGAGATATCAATTCCACAAAGAGGGTGAATGGAGGATGTACTCACCACCTGACCCTATTTATATCATTAGGCATATTAGATTTCTATGCAACCTTGAGAAACCCTTGAGCTATGGAGAAAGAAGGCCATGGATACATCACCATAAGGCTTGGCTCGAACACACAATGATGCCTTCACAAGACATAAAATCCACACAAGATAATAATAAGACTCTCTATGGATTCACACAAGGATCAATAATAGTGATCTCACCCATGAGCCATCACTTAGCTACACACATAATCTCTTTTAAGCTTCTTGGATCCACAAAAAATCATAATTGAGTTACTTGAGCTCTTCACAAATTGCTTACAATCACCCAAGAATATCACATGGTTTCACACAATTCAATTTTGGTCTCAACACCAAAACCAATAATTTTCACAATGGTTCTTCTCAATCAAATCACATATTCTTGACAAAAATCTCAAAATTAATTGAAACAATGGTTTAAAAACCCAAATGTTCACACAAGTCCAAAATGGACAAAATGAATCACATACAAGGAGTTACTCCACAAAAAAATCAATCATCCCTTCATCACAAATATTCACACAAAATCACTCATATAAATCCACATGATGATTTTTTTCACACAATATCCCAAATAGGTTGCCTTAACACCAAACCAAACATGTTTCACAATGGATTCTCTCAAGAAATCTAAGGAATCAAGCACAAATCCAATTTATAAACAACAAGAGTTTGAAACCCCACTTACTCAAGCAAGCCAAAATGACCAAAATATCAATTGACATACAAGGATCTATGCTCCATATATTTTACTCTCATTCCTACAAGAATATGCATAATCCCAAAGGATTTAAAATTCAAAACATAGAAAATCAACAAATTTCCACACATGACATCAAAATCTCAATTCACACAGATTACATATGAGGGAAAGACAACAATAAAAATTAAATTGCAAAGGGGAATACCTTCCCTTGTTGGCAAGGGATAAATTAATGAAAAGAGAGTTGCCACTATCCTCCCAAGCCCTTGAACTAATTCCATAGGCAATTGGTGAGGTCCAACATGCTCCAACAACAAGGAGGAGGAAAGCCTCCATTAAAATGCACAGAAAATACCCACACTTCCAAAAATGCATCCACATGAAGGTGGGAAGCATACTCATCCAATGAAAGATTATCCATAACCCACACACAAACACCCATGGAGCAATAAATTCCCATGGTTTCCCCAAACCCTAAAACTCCATGAAAGATTTTTCATTTTCATATTTAATAACTAAACTCAAAAACTAAAATAAGATTTTAACTTTTAAAAAAAATCCCCAACCCATGAGGCCACAAAAATCAATTAAATTCAACTTAAAATAAATCTGCACCAAAGGGTTGAAAAGGGGATTTAAAATAAGAAAAATCAAATAAATTCTCAAATTAATTTTAGGATTGTAAATTCAATTAAAATCACAAAAGAGACTTAAATCTCAAAATTTCAACATGAAATTAAATTAAAACACACAATTAGATCAAACCTTCACTAAGAAGTGCAAAAATTGATAAAAATTCACATAGATAAATCAATGATGAGATGTGATAAAACACATACACACATTTCATAGGTTCTCCCACAAGACTTTAGAGGCTAGGAAACCTATCCACACACAAGAAAGGGCCTCAATATTCCATTTAGGAGGCGATATGGTGAAGTTATATTCATGGTGTTCTCCTGCATATACCTTCCATTGTCCAAATACTTGTAAAGGTCCTACACACTTGATTCCACACATTAAATCAAATAAAAGAATATCATAGCTGAAGCACTATTAGGACAATATATCAACATATTTTCATATATAGAAATGAAGGTATGTGTAATATCTCAAAGTATGATAATAACATATATCATCTCTACTCTATGTAATCATAATTACATGATAATACAAAACACTATTCATGATTTGTTCCTCAAAACACACTATGTATAAATGATACCCAATCAACTCATACAAATTACAAAATGGTCTCATAGTAGCCAGATATGGCTCTAAACCATATACACTAATACATCAATTTTATTATGAATACATGATCCATAAGAGGTACGAGTAAGCACTTATGACAAATATGAACATCTCATGTCAAAAATCCAGTACATTAATCAATAAGTATTCCCTCTACCAATTAGGTCCCATAAATATGCTAGCACACAAGCATTATTGGGCAAAACATGGCATGTTAAGAAATATACATGAGGTTTCCCTACATCCCCCTCCCCTAAAATTTAACTTACTCCTAGAATTAAATAAGGTTAGCATGAAAACACAACTCCAAATTAATTGCACACCACACAAGGATGGGAATAGGATAACTCACAATCACACAAGGTTAAGCCATCTCAAATAGCACACTCATGCAACTAGAGCTACTCAAGATTATAAAACATGGTAAGATAATTGCCTCAAGCATTATTATTTTCACAAATACAACAATTAGTGGAATTAACATTGCACAAGAATTACTTAATCATTAATAACTATCACACATATGAAAGTATTCACATATTCCTTTTATTGTTATATGGAGCCTAATCAGACTCAGAGGTTTAATTTACCGCACTTTTATCAGGGCGGTTTCCCCCCAAATTATTTAATGGGGTCAAGGGGCAGCGCCCCTTGCGGGGTCTAGGGGTAGCGCCCCTGGCGTGCTCCTTGTCATGATATAGGGCAAGGTCGAGGGGCAGTGCCCCCAAAACCTCAAATGAATTTTATTATTTTATAAAGGCATCAGGAGTTATTTTTTCTATTGGCCGACATAAAAAACCCTAATTTTGTAATCGACATAAGGCTTGATAAAAGCGGCTAAGGGTTAGGGTTTTTTGTTGATGTATTGTAGCATTTTGCAGCGGTATTGAGTTGCAAGGATTGCTGGTTGTAATCGGTTTGATTTATTGGATAATAATATTGGACTCTCTGTTGGTGGATGTAGCCCGGGTTTGGGTGAACCATGTTAAAACTTGTCTCTCGCTGTTATTATTTCTATGTATTATTCATTCCTCTGATTAATCTTTATTTGCATTTAATTTATATCTTCTGTCGGCTAACCCTAACACCTTTGCATATTCATTTAGATCAAATAGCTCATATGAGAATGTACTCAATGCATAATTTTCTCATATCACATATGTTACACAATTACATCACAAAGATCACATCATAAGGGTCACACATGGGTCCATGGGAATAATATTGTAAAATCATGAAGCCATGTAACCAAGATCCAAGAAATAGATCATAAAACCTATAGCCAAATTCTTAGTGACAAGTAACCATAGAACTAATTGAAATGATGGTCTTAGGGCCCTCAAGAGGACCCCTCCATACTAAGTAGTATAGGAGGGAATGGATAGGACCAGAAATATTCATGGTCCCATTTGTATCCTCCATATTCACAAAAAAATTCCCCATGCTCTACTCCCTTATAACAATCATACCAAGATCCATCTTAGATATGGTAGTGATATCATGTTATGACACAAGACTAGTAGGCTCAAACATAAAAAAATAGCCTAGCCACCACAATAGAAAGAATATCAAATGAATAAAATCTCAATTCCAACAATAAAGCAAAATGAGTTTAATCCCAACAATAAGTTAAATGCACCAATAAGAGTTATGTGAAAACAAATCTCAAAGATTTGTGGCTAAGATTTTCATAACCTAGGATAAAGAAATAACTATTAGCACTCACAAACAAGATTGGACTCATCAATAACTAAGAGAAAGATTTGAAATATCTAAATCACACATTTACATGCACTATGTGATTATCTCTATCCACTAACAATGGAGAAGGGGAATTCTCACATGATAATAATGGACCATCCTTCATAAAGATCTTAGAATAAATAGATAATTATTCACCTTCATGTCCTCAAGTCGTATTGGTATTGACATGGAATCATGTCCTCTAGACACATATCTCATATACCCTAATGGAAACAATACATCATCTCTTACACTCATGTCAAAACAAAAGTGTGGGATAACATCATGCCCTACAACACATGTCGGAACATGTTCTTCCTCGGCATGGAAGTAAAGTATCTATTGCAAGTATTTTGTAAAGTAACCTTCACAAGGGTTTCACAAATTGTCCATGATGAATAAGTAGTCAATGTTGGTGCCCTCACTTGTCACAAAGAATGAATTAGTGACTTTACTACCATATAGCATAATTAATAACATGATTTCATCTCAAATGTAATAAATATAACATATAAAAGGTTACTCATAACAAAATTTCCACATTAGCACTATCACCTCTTGATTTTCTCATTACATTTTTCTCACAAGTAGACTCATTAATACTTGTTCACAATAATATAATCAAATGAAACTAAGCATGTGAGTCTTTAAGAATTTTAAGAATCATAATATCACAATTTTCACTTGCTATTACATAGCATAAATTTTTCCTCTAAGAAAATAATATCTTGTTATTCTATGAAGATTTCAAATATAATAATTTTCATAATTTCTAATAATATCACAATACCAATAATACCTACTATGATTCATCCCATATGTGGAAATATAAATAAACTAAGAGTAAGAGAAAACCCGTACTCATAATGTACGTTGATGCTTGAAGTGGATGCCAATATCAAGTACCAAGTATCCAACCAAGAGTTGGCAACTCATTCCCTTATTTGTAACCATAACCAAGATCTCATGTCAAGATGTAGTAATACCATGGAAATAGCAAGGTAGGGTAGGCTAGCATTGTGAAGTAGCTTAGTGGTTCCATCACTAAGGAAAAGTAGGTTGGAACTTTATAGAGGAAAGGTATGGTTGCTAAGGATTTGTCTAGGTCAATATAGCAACACAACACCATAGCTTCCTAAGTTTTCCACTAGCCTACACATGTTGAATTCATCAACCTAGAGGCTGGATCTTGTTAGAGCATAATGTTTGTTAGAGGATCAGATTTAATGTAAGTACTCCTATACAACATCTATAATACTCTAAATTATAAGGTTTATCATTATAATATAAAGAAAGGGGTAATTTATAAATATTAAATTTATGAATAATTAATTAATTTAATAAAAAAAAGGTTATAAGGTGAAACATTGTGACCTAAACACCAACCCCTTTGATTACCTTAAACATAGGGAAGCATATTGAAAAAAATATTGATATGAGTGTGAGGTAAGATTACATGAGAGGTATATTTATGCATTATATATACATGTGAAGACATTAACGAAAGAAGGGGAAGAATAAGATATTATAATTTATAGGTCCATGTTATGTTTGTATTTGTACAAACTTATTGTAAGTTTCCTCAATTAAAAATGATGTTTTATGGGTTTCTTTTACTAAAGGGTTTTCCCCATGTAAATATTGTGTTCTTTGTTAATTGTATCTATTTATGCAATTATCATTTTCATTTATTTTTTTATTTTTAATGGTTAGTTCCACAAGATCCTATTTTCTATCATGGTATTAGAGAAAAAAATATGTTGTGAACTAATCACTTTTTATAGGTGATTTTTCCTTAACCGTTCAATTTGAGAAACTATAGTTTATGATATTGGTTTTCCCTAATATAAATTCAATAAAAAATGTGTCAAACCATAATATTCCATGCCTATGATAGACTTTTTGAATCATAAACTATAATGGAGTGGAGATGAATTGACAAAGTTTTCATAGTGTTTTCTTTGTAGAAATTTATTCAAAGATCCCACCCACAATGTTCTCTCATTATTTACATAGTGTCTGTTACATTACTAAGGTTTATATTTGTGGCCTTAAGGAACTCGTTAAAGATAAATTTCTTTGCATTATTCACAAGCTTCATAAATTTTATAAATATGAATATACTTTACAAGTATCTAGGTAGATGCAAGGATGCAAGGAGCTTAAACTTGTATTGGGTGACTATGTTGTCCACATAGACTTGATAGCTAAACCATACTATGCATCTCATGTTGCAAAAATAATATATAGATCTCCCAAAGGTTAGATTATCCCAAAGATCATAACTATCCACAAAATTTTACCAATCTATGTATAGCTCGAACAAGTCTATTTCTAGAAATCTAGTTGATCTTATCATAAAGGCACACCTATATACACATGCTCAAGTGAGGTTAACTTGAAAAAACCTTGTCTACAAATATTAATGTTTTGTAGTAAAATTCAAAACAATTTCAACAAGAAGGGAGTCAGTATTTGCCAAATATTCAAGGTGTTTCAAAGGGTGATTCCCAACAAACTTCAACAACAACATGATCACACTTTGCAACATCCTTCTAGTGACCTTAATAGTATTTTTAGGAGTAGTTCATAACAAATTTAGCAATAACCACATGATATTTTTCTACATTCATCTCCTTCTTTTGTCTATGATGTTTTGAGGGATGATTTATAATAATTTTAGCCACAAAGGGATCAATATTTGCCCCATACTCCTACTAAACTTCTAAAAGTTGTTGATTCAAAACAATTTTAACAATAGGATAATCTCTATTTGCCACATTCTCCTCCTATCAATTTTTATAATGTTTTTATTATGATAAGAAGCCTCTCTTTTTTACATCAAAATAGCCAACAAGTCCAAAAGATGAGCCCCATGAGGTGTGGGAGCATCACCAAAAGATAGCCAAAAAGAAGGATAAGAACAACAGGACCAAGAAGGAACAACAAAGGAAAAACCTAGGCAAGGAAAGCACACCAAAAAGAATATCTATCCCTACTTGGCTAGCATCTTCAAGCTAGAGGTAGCTTTCCGCTCACTAGCCACAAAGTTGACCTGATTTTCAAAAGAGGCCCTAATAGTGTGATCATCCACCATGATAGCCTTATCCTTGCCGGCCCTAGCAAGACTAGCATGCATCCTCCTAGTAGGTCCTTCAACAATGATGGATCTATCCACAACATTTTGAAGTTTCCTTTTCTAAAGCTCATTCTAGAGAATGGACAAGTTGGTCGCTGAGTTTTTGATAGTATTCTTGCTGAAGGAGACTATCTCCTATAAGTTATTATATATTTCCTCTTGTTTCTTCTCCAAAGAAGCCAACTTTTCTTCAATGTTGTGCCATCCCTTTCTACCAAGAGAGACAATTCCTAGGTTCTCTAACACATTAGCATCATTCTCCTTGCTAACACTTTTGAAAGCAATCCAACCCTTGGGATTTTTAGAGTTATCATTCAATTGCACAACAAGCTCCTCCAAGACACAATTTTATAAGTTCATAGCCTCCTCAACTTTAATATCTTTTCTAGATAGCTCAAGACAACCACTGCATCTATTATCAGTCCTAGGATAGGGGATTCTATCCCTAGAGGTTCACGACCCTGCATTCATGAGTGGCCTCAATAAATTTTTACCATTATCTTTCATAGCATTGGTCATATCTAAACTCACCAAGGAGGGGTTCTTGGAATTATTAATGGTTTGATTAGGTTTAAGAGGCTCAGGGTCAACATTAGGGATTCAAATTGTGATCACACTAGGCCCATCACACCTAGTGGGGACCTCCAGATCTTGAGGAATAGGGAAATGGTTCTTCTTAGGGGATGAAGGAGGGTCCTCAGAGGTAGAGGAAGTAGGGGAAGGAAATTTGGAGCCAGTAGGGTCCATATTAGGTCTGGGGTGAATCTCCATTGGGTTGATGATTCTAGGGAGGGTTGACCTAGAGTTGAGGTTCTAGCAACTTGATACCTAAAGAAATAATGAATAAAACCTTGGTGCAAAGAAAGATCAAGTTTACCAAGCAAGATGTTGTGGATAGACTTCTCAAGAGATTGAAATAGAAAAAAATGAAAATTTAACTTTATTCCATGCCACAAGTGATCTAGAATAGGGAAATGATATAGGTAGACCCTCTTTGTAATGTCCCCTTTCCTCGGTGGTGTTAGTCTATACTTGGTTCCCATAGACTAACCAGTATGGTTAGGGAACTCTTGGAGTGTTTGTTGGATGGTTTTAGACATATTGGCTATAACTTACTATTTTTAGTTAGGGTTTTGACCGTTTGGGGAAATTCAAGATTGGAGGTGGAGAATTTTGGAGAGACCTTTCCAACGGTCTATAGCTCATTGGATTCTGAGTTCATTTGGCCATTTATTTTAAAGTCCATAATTTAATATTGCATATTTAATATCGGGACTTTATAATGCTAATGTTGGTGACTAAGTGAAAAATGTAAAATGCAAATAAAAGTCACTTATTGGGACTTGGATGCCTCTAGGGGAAATAAAGTGAATTTGTAAATGTTATATTTCTCCTTTATGTGGGTCAACCCTCTTGAAGGGAGTTATAAAAGCCAAAAGGAAAAGAAAACATTCACTCTTGACAATTATATTTTATGATATTTGCTCTACAAAGAGAACAAGGGTTTGAAGAAAACCATCCATGGCTTTTGGAGATGAAATCCTGCATTAGTGGTAGCATTCCGCAGGTGTGAGAGACCACCCAAGGGTGCTTCTAAGCAGCCATATTCAGTGGTTGTATTTGTGCTTCATTTTCATTCAGTTTGGGAGTTTGGAGATCGGTTGCAGAAGGTTTTACAAGGAGATATTCTCAGTTTTCTGACACCATAATTTCAAGGGGTTAATAAAGATCATACTACAATGTTTGGATTGTATTTTTGAAGGGTTTTGACTTGTGTTTGAGTCCATAACCTAGCCGTACCAGTGATGTACCTGTCCATACTAGGCAGTGAGTACTTGGGTCTGTTTGGTGGCAGATTTCACATTGTTTCCTCCTATCTAGGCATATGAAGGCTGGAACTAATAACAATCCATTACCAATGAATAGAAGGTAGTTGTGAAGGAGGTTTAAGGAGTTTGATGCATTAAATACACTACTGCAACAACCGTACCAGTCCAGTAGGCACGTGGGTTCCCTAGGGACTCATTTCATCTTCATTTTGTCACCATTGGAGGTGCCAACATTTGGAGAAGTTGTTCTGTGTATTGATGTGTTTACAGTCCATGTATATTGGAATGCATATGGATTTTGAAGCTTCCAACACTCTGTAACAAGCTATTCCAGACATGTACTTTCATTGCAGCTAATGGGTATGCTAGATTCTTATTGTTAAACTCTTTCTTTCATATGGGTATTGCTTCAATATGCTTTGAAATGCATTTCCATTGATTTAGAGCATCTGGGTATTTCTCTTTATTGTGTTTTTGAAAAATATATACATGCATGTGTTTCCCTTTCAAATGCAAAAAGACCAAAATGCAAGCAGGTTACAACTAAACGATAAAAACCCAAACAATGAGAAAAAAACAGACATAGATCAGAAAATATAAAATACATAACAGGGTGGGTTATTTCACTCTTGTATCTACCTTTAAGGGTAATGTACTTGATCAGAACATCTTCCACCTCATGCTAGGTTTTGGGTAACTCCTCTTTACAAATGCCATTTTGAAATTTGCTGATTTTGTCCTTACCCCTGAGGAACTTGTCTAGGTGCTTCATATTCTTAGCTTTTTTGTACTTCTACATATGACGACCCTCTATCTTCAACCTGGTGGCCTTAAATTTTCATAATGTTAATAGAGGAAACTCAAAATAATTTTGGTAGAAACTAGTATGTAAGTACCCTTCTCTTCCTTCCCTTCAACAATTATCCTACAAAATTATAGAGCATGGATTTTGACATTTTTCTATTATATTTTCTAACTCACTATAATGGGATTATCAATAACATGTCACCATAGAAAAGTTGGGGTGTTTGAATCATAGAATCCACCTAGTATCCTCATGACAAAGGTTGCAAAATTTGTCTTTACACTTGCCAATTGCATTTGCTTGAAAGTTTCTAATTTTTTTTCTTTTTTTCAACAAATCCATTTTGTGCATATCCTACAATCATTATAATACATGATAATGCATATCTTCAGACACTATATCAAAAAATTCATGTACCTTGTCTATGCTTCCATATTTTGCATACATCTCTACCAGAGCAATAGCAACTGCAACATCTAAAAAAATCATCTATGATTTATGCTTTGATGGATGTTCCCATTTTGGCACATGCTAGGAGCACACTAGTAGATTAAAATGAATGGGTTGGTGACCTGTTTGTTACATATGGCGAGAATAGTGTGACTATGTCATAAGCATTCCCATGTCTTATGTATGTCGTAACAATTGTATTCTTTGAGATGCTATCCCATTCTTCAACCCAAATGCCCAAAGATATTATTCTAGAGCTATATTATTTACTACACGGAGACATAAATTTTAATTTTATTTAAGAATTATTTTATTTTATTAAATCATTTACTTTATTTTTATTTGAAGAGTTAATTTACTTTTATATGTAACTTTTCATTTTACTTTTGAAAAGTCATTATTCATTATTTTGATAGTTCTCTTGTTTTATTTTTACTTTGAAAGTGTAGTAAATAATATACTTATGTTACCTGTTAAATTTATGTTTTGTACATACATATTAAAGTAATACTAATCTTACAACATGGGATCCATTTATATCATTTCAAACAAAGTCAGGTTGAGTAATGTGTACAATAATGCTTAATTTTCATCCAAAAGTAAATTCATCAATTACAAAAAGTGAAAAACATGTAAAAGTTAATTCAGAGTAAGGTACTATCTCACAATTCAAACATGGTACTAGTAAATCATAATTAAAGTGTATTTAATTATATAAAGTGTTATGAATGAGTGACTTCCGCATGGATAAATAAATCTTACCTGATAAATAGAACAAACACTATGAAGAATGCATGAAACATGGAAGAAATCAATAACTAGCAGATTTACATGGGAAAATGATTGAGCTAGTCTATTTTCAAAAATATTCTTACTATCACCACATTTACCCTATCTACACACATGTTCTTTGAGACTTAGTAGTATACCTTGATGTTGAATGAAGCTTTGGAAAAAACTCCTAATCTTAAAACTCATAAATTCAATCATGGGAAGGAAAACATTCCTACTTACTTCCTAGTGCTGCTACTTGGAGAGTTCACACATATTTGAACATAGGAAGTCATCAATAGAGAACTCTCCCCTACTCACTCGATATACAACCAACACTACATCAAAACAATCAAAGGTGCCCAAACTTAATTGCTCATTCATATCTTGTGTATAAATGTGATCTAGAAGTTGACAAGAATAATATTTAAATGTTAATGTGATCCATAGTTAAATATAAGAGCATAGTAAGTCTAGGAGCTATCTTTCTAGGCTATATAAAACCATTCTTAACTTATAAAATGGTCTTGTGAGAATCGAGTAGAGTTCTTCCACAAATTGATTGGATCAACATGGATATATCATGCTTAAAATTATTAAGGAAGCATAATAAATCTATATCATGTAATGGGTGGATCTCCCAAAGTATTCTCTCCAAAAAATGATGTTGAAATTAAGGATAAACTCCATGAGACCCCTCTTAATTATAGTAGGTCATTCTAGTAGTGAGATATTGTCTCCTTTATATTTAAAATGATCATCAAATTGCCTTCTTAAAGCATCTCAATCAGTGCAAGGGATTAGGGATAGATTGTTTAATCGGTCAAATGATTTCTCCTTAAATGATGTAGGCACCAACATTAACATACAATCAAGTATTGCCATATGCTTAATGGTGCATATAATTGATACAACATAACTATAACTAATGAAGATACGTTTCACCGCATTGTTCTCTAACTTTGTTTGCTTCTCCTTTGGCACATGTACATATGCCTCACAACCAAAAAATCTAAGATGTCTTAATGAAGGCTTGTGACTTGACCATGCCTCCATAGGCATTTTATCAACAAGAGATGATGTAGGAGACCTATTAATTAGGTAGAAAGCAGGGGCAATAGCTTCAGCGCAAAAAATTTATTCTAGAACAATACCACTAAGCATACTCCTAGCCTTTTCCATTAGTGTCTTGTTCATTTTTTCTACAACTCCATTCTATTATGGAGAATACAATGTTGTATTTTGTCTCTTAATGCCACAATCTTTATAGAATCTATCAAAATCATTAGAGAAAAAATTATTTCCATTTTTAGTCCCCAAACATTTTATTTCCTTTCTAGTCTATAACTCAACCATTGCTTTAATATCTTTAAATCAACAGAAAAATTTAAATTTATCTTTAGAAAATATACCCATGTCCTACTATAATCATAAATAAATGAAATATAATATGTGAATTTTTCAATAGAAGGACCATCTACAAGACCAAACACATTAGAATGAATAAGATCCAACACACCACAAGATTTTTTGAGACCTAGAGTAAAATGAATGCGGTTTTGTTTACCATAAATACAATGCTCACAGAAATCAAAATCAAGATTACAATCAATCAATCCTTCAACAAGGTTTTTATTTTTCAAGATCCTTAGACCCTTCTCTCCAATGTGGCCAAGTCTCTAGTGCCATAACATAGTCTTCTCTATAGGTAGTTTTGATTAAGAAGAAATAGCACCTTTAGGTACTGATGTAGTCGTGACCAGGGGGTGTTATCAAACCGCTCAATCATGTAACCAACACAACAATATCCATAATCACAACAACAAACTTCAAACAATTTTATTCATATGGGCAATAGAAATCAGAAGTACAAAATCATGCAATTTAATTGGTTTACTTTTCTTTATAAAACTTCACATCTATTCATTACACATTACAATATCCCTCCAGGCTATAGGGTCTTTCAACTCATTCAAGAGTTTAATCATTTGTCACTACCTATTGACAACCCTCTTTCGTGGTGCTCATTCCTCACTTTCTATGTAATGTGTTCTCTGAAATACTTGGTGGCTTATTTCACATTAAAATCCCTACTACCTCTTTCAGTAACTCTCTCCCTCTCATTTCCTTCACCATAGCCCGGGTGTCATAGGCAAACCAGAAGAATCCACCACCAACCCATCAAAAAGGAATATCTATCCCATTTTATACTTTTGATTGTGGAAATTAAATGGTTCCCAGCCTTGTAATTTAAACTGAATCGACACAGTTAAATAACTATGTCTTTAAACATCCTTCAAACAAAAAAGGAGTACCTGAAAACATAATACATTCAGTGATTTAGCACAAGGGTGTAACTTTAGATTCATGTGTCCTATGTGAAGATGCATTGTCCAGTGCATCCAACCTTGACAGGGTTTCATCCAATGTTCCAAAAGTTCTTTCCACCTGAACTCTTTCTATCTTATTACCTTCATCCAAATCTTCTTCTTCTTTAGGATAGAAATCCATCCCTCCTTCATGCCATTCAATATCATTATATTCTTTATCCTTTTCTTCCATGTTACTTTCATGACATTCTTCCTCATATCTTATTTCATCTACAACATTTCCTCTGCTTTTCTCAATTTATAATGAACTTAATCTAGCCTGGACTCTCTTCAACTCTTCATAAACATTTTTTATAAATATTTCTATTTTCCATTCCACAAATAAAATTCTTATCAACCTTTTCATGACCTTTCTCATCCTCCTTTTTGAAGACATCTTCCTTCATGTTTACTATCTTTTGCAAATCATCTAAAGACTCACATGTCCCCTTACAATCATAAGATTTCACTTACAACAATCTCCAATCTCTAGGGTACTAATCCTCTGCAATTACACGCCTCTTCTCATACCTACAACTTATCACTTAGAGAATCCAGCTCTCTATAGTGACATAACCTCCTCTTCTGCAACAAATCTCCTAGGGCTTTATCTGAGACACCTTCCAGTTTCCAAGGCTATACTATTCAACTTCTCTCTATCAATCTCTTCAATTTCATCTTTCATCTAGCAATAATTCATGCCAACTGCTTTCTAGTATTTTCTAATGAGCTTACATTTTCTTACTTCTCTCTTCTTTCTACAACTTCTTCATCTTTCTTCAATGAGCCTTTTCTTTGGCTTTTAAACTTTTCTCCAGGAAAATAACTTTCTCTATGATCTCAACCTTAAAACATCACAATGAGAAAACCTTGCTTTGATACCATTTGATGCAGTCATGACCAAGGGGTCTTATCAAATTGCTCGATCATGCAACCGACACAACAATATCCATAATCACAACAACAAACTTCAAACAATTTTATTCATATGGACAACAAAAATCAGGAGTACAAAATCATGCAATTTAATTGGTTTACTTTTCTTTATAAAACTTCACATCTAGTCATTACTCATTACAATACCCCTCTCAGATACAATGTATTTCAACTCATTCAATAGTTCAATCATTTGTTGCTGCCTATCTGCAACCCTCTTTCTCGGTGCTCATTCCTCACTTTCTATATAAGGTGTTCTCCAACATACTTGGTGGCTTATTTCGAATTCAAATCCTTGCTACCTATTTCAACAACTCTCTCCATATCATTTGCCTCACCATATCCAGGGAGTCATATGCCAACCAAAAGAATCCACCACCAACCCCTCAACAAGGAATATCGATCCCATTTTATACTTTTGGTTTTGGAAGTTAAACGCTTCTTAGCCCCGTAAGTTAAACTGAATCAACATAGTTAAATAAATAGGTCTTTAAACATCCTTGAAACAAAAAAAGGAGTGGCTAAAAACATAATACATTCAATGATTTAGCACAAGGGCACAAATTTGGATTCATGTGCCCTATGCGAAGCTGCACTAGAAGGCTTCCACAATGACATTTAGTGCAAGGTGCAACTTTGGAATCATATACCCTAAGAGAAGCTATGCTATAAGGCTTCCTCGACAATATTTAGTGCAAGGCACAACTTTGGACTCATATGCCCTAAGTGAAGCTACACTAGAAGGCTTCTTGATTGGCACTTTAGTGCAAGAGTGCAACTTTAGACTCATGCACTTTGTATGAATCTACGCAAGTGTGCAAAAGACTTCTTCATCATCACTTGTCTTGGTTTATACACTAGAAAAATCTCTGAAATATTAGTAAGACATATCTTTGGTCTAGAGCATAGTTCTTTTATCAAGTCCCTTTTAGCATACGATCAAATCCTTGAACTTCAGACATCACTAAAAAGAAAATCCTTTTTCTTTGACATTTCCATGTGCACATTGGCTCCTCTATCAACGATCCATTACAAAAGTGAACTGGGGAACTTCATCAACTAGTTAGCATAGAAGTACAAGTTTGAATCCATGTACCTTGATCAAAGTTGGGCCAGTGCACAAGGAGACTTGATCAATGACAAGTTAGCGCAAGAGCGTAACTTCAAACTCTTGTGCCTTGAATGAAGCTATGCCAATGCGCAAGGAGACTTTCTTTCGACATTGCCTTTGAATTCAAAGATAAAGGCCTTTACTGAAATGTATGGATCATGAACCTCACAAACTTAATGTAACGTTGTAAATTGTTCTCGCCCACAATTTCATGATATGTTTGGTAATCACCTTAGTGTCCATGCCTCTAGTGTGTTTTAGGATCATTTTCAGCCTTGGCCTTATCCTCGACCCATGAGAGGTACCTTTGTGTTGCTTTGATCTTTTTCACTTATCATATCCAGAAACAATAAAAATGCCTAAGTCTTGGTGTTTTCCAAAGTTCATTAGACCTTTTAAGAACTATATTTGTTAAGACTCTAGTGCTAAGCACAGACGTCTGTTGCACATGCAGGCATCCCGATAGCCTTTGTTAGTCTTCAGATCATTTTTATAAGTTGCCTTTTCACTTGCATGATTCACCATGATTTTCATCATTCTTATCCATGCCCAAATGACTCTTTTGCATTGATTTTTCATCCTTGATCTCTCTTTAAAATAAAGTATATTTGTCATTGCAAATGATCAATTCTTTTTCATAGCGAAGATCTACGAAAATAGAGATCAATTTTACTTTCATGAACAAAGATTTGAAAATATTGAGATTACAACATTATTGAGGTTGATTATCAAGCTTTTCGCTCTTACTATCAAGCTCAAAAAACTTGCAAGGATTCCCATTGGAACTGCTGTCGGCCGAGCAGTTTTTACCTCCTCACTGTGGGGTGATAAAGTTTCAATAGTTCTTGTTGTTTGTGCTTTGATAGTTTACAATACTATTGAATATTATTGCACATCTCTCATGGGTTGAACACACACATCTCCCATTTTATCTCTTGCATATAGTGTTGCAAGTATGTGTAATCAGTGTTGTCACTGATTTCAACAAGCTTGTGTTGTCATTGGTGTCAACTGTGTCATTTGTGTGAGTTTCTTATAGTGCAAGAATATGAGTAGTTAGTGTTGAGTGGATATTGTCTCTGAGATGAGATTATTGCAATGGTGTGAGCTATTTGGTTGAGTTGCTTTGATGAAGATGATGTGGTTGCCTTGAAGAGATGTTGAAGTTGTTAGGAATATCTTTTTGTTGGTTAGCTTCAAAGTGCTTTTGAGAAAATTTGACTAATAAAGGAAACAGTGTGGTGAAGTAGAATTTTGGCTTATAGAGTAGTGTTATTCTTTTGCTCCTCATTTCCTCTATGTTGAAGATCTGTCTTTGTGGTTTGGATATGTTGTTCAGAGGTGTTAAGAGCTGTTATATTCCAAATTTTGTGCTCCAGTTCATTGTGCAAAGAAAGTTGAGTTCACCAATGTGTGGACTGTGTTTCTGAGTTGTGCAGAGGTGTCTGGGAGAAATGTCTTTGCTCCACATTTCTCCACAAAGAAGTTTTAGATCTTGCAGTTTTGGAATTGTGCTTATAAGGTTTATATCTTTCTTCTATTGAAGGTGTTCATGGTCTAGTGTGCTAGAAGTTGATTTCTAAGAGATACAGTGTATGACAGAGATAGTTGAGCATACTGGATAAATAGGATAAGGTTGTGCAGCAAGTGAAAGATGTTGCAGAGGAATTTGTTGGATTTCAGGATGTTTCAGGATGTTCATGGAATACTCTAGATTGTGGCGAAGCCTTGCATGTGGTCCACAAGCCATTTTTGGGTTTGAGGAAGCATGCACTTAAAAGTTCATTGTGTTAACACAGGTTTGGCCGACCTTGGATGTTTACACTAATTACAGAGTTGCTTTGGTGATTGTGAAAGTGTGGAGTAGCGTGCTTGGACGAATTTAATCCCAAGCTAAGATGTGTTGTGGTCCACCTTCATTCCTTTCCATCAGGGGAGTGTTTAGGTCCAGACCTAATTTGAATTTTTTGTGTTAAGGTGTAATGTCGACCTTGGAGAATGTTCTCAAGGTTGAAGACAATATAAATAAGTGTCAAGGGATCATGATCAGTTGTGTGCATGATGGATGGGATGTGAGTAACAATGTGGTTGAGTGTGTGGAGCAGTACAAGCCTTCAGTGTTAGATTCCTGGATGTAGTGAGTAGAAGGTGTCTGCTATCTTTCAGTGATGTTGTGAATGTGATGTTGGTATTGTGGTGAATATTGGTTCTGTATTTTGAGCTTCATTGGAACTGTACTCCATGCATAAGTCATATGCAATTATAATAGTTCAAATCTTGGCACTGAGCCACTCCTTCTTTCTCTTTCTCTTTGGGTAGTGAGCCTTTTGTAATTCGGTGTTGTTACTGTTGCAAGTATGAGGTGAGCCAGTGTTGTCATTGATGTCAACATACTCATATTGCATTGATAAGAAGGATTTGATGAGCTGTGTGCTGAGGATATTGAGAAAATTAGCCTCAGTCAGGAACAGTGAAGAACAGTGATGAGAAGAAGGCAAATGTACTGTATAGGATGAGAACCGGAGGATGCGGATTAAAGGGTTAGTAGATATGAGTCTTGAGATGCTTCAGTTAAGATTTCAGAGGTCCGCATGAAGATCTGAAGGAGTTGTGGCTGTCGGTATAGAACCGGTTCCGGCAAGTATCCAGAGGTGACAGAGGATCACAAAAAGGTCCGGTGAGGTCCGGAATTGTATTATCCTAATCTACGGATTGGAAGGAGTGTTTCGGATGTCCTTGTGATGTGTCATCCTGATTTGTGTATGATCTGGAGGTCCGGAAGTACCTCTTGCATTATGATAGTGGCGACAGACTATGTTCTTGAAGTTCCGGATGAGGAAGACAAGAGATTCCAGTAAGTAGAGGAAGTGCGGATGTATCCGGTCATTCAGACAGGCTTGTGAAGGTTCTTGGATCATGTTTAGGTTGTGTTGTTGGTCCGCATTGATGGTAGAGCCCAGAATTGAAGTTATTCTTCCGGATGAAGTTCTTGCTCTGTTTAGCCGACCGGATGAGTTGTTCATCCTGCGAATGTTCTTGTGGTGGCCGACCGGATGTGTTATTCATCTTGCGGATACTCTTATGGTTGCTTGCCGACTTAGATGTTTGTTCCTAAGTTGATGTCTTGTATAAATAATGGTTTGTGAGTTCATTTCAAGGCGTGGTTTTTTGTGGATGAGTGTGGCATAGTGAAGGGAAGTGCGAAAGGCAGAGCAGAAGTTTTGGGCTTAATTGGAACTGATCCGGACATGGTAGAGATGTCATTCTCCAGTTCAAGACTGTGATTTTTATCACTTTGTAGACAGTGTGTCTCCTTGTAGGCAGTGGGCCTCTTTGTGAGCAGTGTGCTCGGGCAGTGAGCCCTAATTGGCATGTGCCATTCATTTTTCTTTATTCTTCTAACAGAGAATAATTCTTGGGTTAATCACCCCGTGGTTTTTCCCTTAACCAGGTTTTCCACGTCAAAATCTTGGTGTTCAATGTGTTGATGCTTATCTGCTCTTGTGTTTATGTATCATGCTTTCATGGATGATTAATTGATATGCTGCTAACTAACAACAAGAATCAAGTGTTTAAAAGAAGAAGAAGTTTTATACAACTGATTCACCCCCCCCCTCTCAGTTGTATGCCCTAGATCCAACAATTGGTATCAGAGCTAAGTTCCTCTGATAGGAGCTTAACCGCTTGAGGAGATCCAGGATGTCGTCATACAAGAAGGATAGTCCGAAGTTCGATGGAACCAACTTCACTCTCTGGAAAGGTCGCATGAAGTGTCACTTGGAATGTATGGGAAAAGCATACTTGGCTATGGTTTCAAAACCATATGTACCTCCACAAGGTGGTCCGACAACTCTGAATGAAATCACAGAAGCTGAAAACAATCTGCGGACCAAGGAAGCTCTTCTAAGCGCATTGAATGACTCAGATCTCTCGAATGTTATTGACCTACCAACTGCATATGAGATCCTGACTAAACTGGAACTTCTGTATGAAGGAGATGAGTTTGTCAAAAGTGCAAGGTTGCAAAGTCTGAAAGGGAAATTTGAAAGATTGAAAATGAGAGATGATGAAAACATCACTACCTTTATGCCAAGAGTGAATGAGCTGGTATGTGGAATCAGAAATGCTGGTGGAACTTTAGATGAAAATGAGATTGTCTGCAAGATCCTAAGGTCCCTTCCTGCTGCCTACAAAATCAAGGTTGCTGCCATTGATGAATTCAGAGCCCACACAACTGTCACAAGAGAACAACTGGCTGGCAAACTAGCTGCATTTGAAATGACCGAGTTTGGAGATGATCCTCCCAAGACTGAATCTGCCTTCAAAGCTAGTGCCTATGTGAAAGGCAAGCAGAGATTTGATCCGGGAGAAAACTCATCAAGGAAGATGTCATGGTATGATCAAGCAAGAAGAGACATGGAAGAAGAAGAAGCAGAAACAGCTCAACTTGAAGCCCTCATTGCAAAGAGACTGCCAAGAGGATCCGGTAAGTATGAAGGAAAACTACCCTTTAAGTGTTTCAACTGCAATAAGATTGGTCATTTTGCTTCAAGATGTCCGGAAAGATCTGCAAGGTCTAATAATAACAGACAAAGGTTTCAAAAGAATTGCTATTATGTTCATGAAGAAGATGACAATGAAGGAGTAACAGATGATGAATCAGAACTAGGAAGCAAATCCGGAAATGAGTGGGTATTTATTGCCATCAAGGAAGAAGATTCAATACTCTCTGAATCTGTCAATCACAAAGTTGTTGAAAAAGCTTTGGCTGCTCAAGTGGAAGAAAAGGATGATTGGGTTATTGACAGTGGATGTTCTCACCATATGACTGGTGACAAGAATAAGTTCTTAGATTTGGAAAGATATGAAGGAGGAATGGTAAAGTTTGGTGACAATTCTGCTGGCAGAATCAGAGGTAGGGGAACTATTTCCTTTGATGGTAAGAGCAAAACAGGTAATGTACTGTATGTTGAAGGATTGAAGCACAATCTTCTCAGTGTTGGTTAGTTAGTGGACAAAGGCTATGATCTCCGGTTCAAGAATGGAAAATGCAGAATCTTTACAAGCTCCGGAACTGAAATTGCATCCGGTACTCAGACAAAAGGTAATATCTTTCATCTGGTTGGTTCAAATAAAAGTTGTTTGTTTGTTCAAATTGATCAGAGTTGGTTATGGCATAGAAGAATGTGTCATGTAAATTTTGATAACATCATCAAGATAAGCAATACTCAGGCTGTGAGAGATCTTCCAAAATTGATGAAACCTACAAATAGTGTGTGTAAAGAATGTCAGTTAGGTAAACAAAGCAGAGTCTCTTTCAAAAGCAAAGATCAGTCTTCTACCGGATTGTTGGAATTAGTACATACTGATCTATGTGGTCCGACAAGAATCAAGAGTCTGCAAGGTGATAGATATTTCATGTTGTTAATTGATGATCATTCCCGGATGATGTGGGTTACCTTTCTAAAAGAAAAATCAGAAGCTTTTGAGAAGTTCAAAATCTTCAAAGCTATGGTGGAGAATCAAACCGGATTGAAACTAAAGTGTCTAAGGTCTGATAGAGGTGGTGAATTTACATCTGGTGAATTCATTGACTTTTGTGAGAAATAGGGTATAAGGAGACAGTTGTCTGCTCCTAAGACTCCACAGCAGAATGGAGTAGTTGAGAGAAAGAACCGGACCATCCAGGAAGCTGCTAGGACAATGATGTTGGAAGCAAATGTTCCTGAAATGTTTTGGAAAGAAGCTATCAGCACCGCAGTCTACACTCTAAATCGAGTTCAAATCAGAAACAACACCGGTAAGACCCCCTATGAACTTTGGTTTGGCATCACTCCTACTGTGAAATATTTCAGAGTATTTGGTAGCAAGTGTTATATTAAAAGAGATGAAGATCTAGGAAAGTTTGATGCTAGAAGTGATGAGGGAATTTTCTTGGGCTACTCCACTCAAAGCAAAGCATACCGGTGTTACAATAAGAGATTGAGGAAGATGATAGAAAGCACCAATGTGAAAGTTGATGAAGGAATTGAGAAACCTTCAAGATTTTATGAGCTTGATGAAGATGACCAAGACAGTGTTCAAGGAGCTCAATCCTCTCCGGTGAGATAGAGTCAGCCTGATCCGGTAAATCAGGAAGAAGAGATAGGTTTGAATGAGCCTGATCAAGAAACAGCAGTGCTGGATACTCCCAAAATTCCAAGGTATGTAAGACTGAACCACTCTGAAGATCAGATCATAGGTGACAGAAGCAAAGGTGTACAAACTAGAAGGAATATTGCTCAAAATCAGGATGAATGCTGTCTGATTTCAAAGATTGAACCTAAAACAATAAATGAAGCCTGCAATGATGAAAACTGGACCAAAGCAATGGAAGATGAATTGATGCAAATTGAGAAAAATCATACTTGGGATCTTGTTCCCAGACCTAGAGACAGGAATGTAATTGGAACCAAGTGGGTCTTCTGGAACAAACTAAATGAAGCTGGTGAAGTAATCAGAAACAAAGCTAGATTGGTCTGCAAAGGCTACTCTCAAATAGAAGGAATTGACTTTGAAGAGACTTTTGCTCCGGTGGCAAGAATTGAAGCAGTCAGATTACTTCTTGCATTTGCTGCCTTCAAAGACTTCAAGGTATATCAGATGGATGTCAAGTCTGCCTTCCTAAATGGTGATCTGGAAGAAGAAGTCTACATTGAACAACCGGATGGATTTCAATTGTCTGATAATGATGATATGGTCTGCAAGTTGAAGAAAGCTTTGTATGGATTGAAGCAAGCCCCAAGAGCATGGTATGAAAGGTTGGATAAGCATCTTGTGCAGATTGGATTCAACAAAGGTACTGCTGACAGTAACTTATATTTCAAAATTGATCATGAAAACATTTTGATTGTTGAAGTGTTTGTGGATGATATCATTTTTGGAGGAAGAGATAGTATGTGCAAAACTTTTGCAAATCAGATGAAAAGTGAGTTTGAAATGTCTATGCTTGGTGAAATGAATTTCTTCTTGGGTCTGCAAATTGCTCAAACAAAAGAAGGGATCTTCATTTCTCAGACCAAATATGTGAAAGAATTGTTAAGGAAATTTGGTATGGAAGACTCAAAGCCAATGAACACTCCTATGGCAACCGGATGTAAGTTAAGCAAAGATGATGATTCTCCAAAGGCAGATCAGACAAAGTATAGATCAATGATTGGTGGATTGTTGTATCTCACTCAAACTAGACCAGATATAATGCAGGCTGTTGGTCTTGTGGCAAGATTCCAGGCTGATCCTAGAGAATCTCATGTTATGGCAATCAAAAGAATTTTTAGGTACTTGAAAGGAACAGTTGAGTATGGTCTATGGTACCCTAGAGATCCAGATTTCTCTCTTCATGCTTACACAGATGCAGATTGGGCAGGAGATGTGGATGACCGGAAAAGCACTAGTGGTGGAGCATTCTTTTTGGGAAAGAGATTGGTTTCTTGGCTAAGCAAGAAACAAGATGCAATATCTCTGTCTACAACTGAAGCAGAATACATTGCAGCAGCAGGTAGTTGCACTCAAATCTTATGGATGAAGCAGATGCTAAGAGACATCAAAGTTGAATATGAGGAGCCTATCACAATTTTCTGTGATAATTCAAGTGCAATTAATATTTCCAAGAATCCGGTATTGCATTCTAAGACTAAGCACATATCTATCAAATTTCACTTTTTGAGAGAACAAGTAAACAAGGAAGAAGTCAGATTGGAGTATGTTCCCTCCAAGGATCAGATTGCAGATATCTTTACAAAACCTCTTCCCAAGGACTCTTTTGAATATCTCCGGGAGAAGTTAGGGGTCATGGCCCCTCCGGTGATGAACTAAGATGCACTGATCTGCATCAGTCCGGTGGCAATCACAGTCATATCTTGTGATCCGGACTGATGGGGAGATGCAACTAAGGGGGAGCAGCTGGTATGATTCTGATGTATGAGAATTGCAAGTATGAGCCCTTTGCCATTGATGTCAAAGGGGGAGAGAAGACATGTGAAAAACAAGTGGTTGATGATCAAAGGGGGAGCAGTAAAGGAAGAGAAGACATGTGAAAAGTTGAAGTTCTTGTCTTAATGGTTTTTCACATCATATGTTGCCATCAATGACAAAGGGGGAGATTGTTGCAAGTATGAGGTGAGCCAGTGTTGTCATTGATGTCAACATACTCATATTGCATTGATAAGAAGGATTTGATGAGCTGTGTGCTGAGGATATTGAGAAAATTAGCCTCAGTCAGGAACGGTGAAGAACAGTGATGAGAAGAAGGCAAATGTACTGTATAGGATGAGAACCGGAGGATGCGGATTAAAGGGTTAGTAGATATGAGTCTTGAGATGCTTCAGTTAAGATTTCAGAGGTCCGCATGAAGATCTGAAGGAGTTGTGGCTGTCGGTATAGAACCGGTTCCGGCAAGTATCCAGAGGTGACAGAGGATCACAAAAAGGTCCGGTGAGGTCTGGAATTGTATTATCCTAATCTGCGGATTGGAAGGAGTGTTTCGGATGTCCTTGTGATGTGTCATCCTGATTTGTGTATGATCTGGAGGTCTGGAAGTACCTCTTGCATTATGACAGTGGCGACAGACTGTGTTCTTGAAGTTCCGGATGAGGAAGACAAGAGATTCCAGTAAGTAGAGGAAGTGCGGATGTATCCGGTCATTCAGACAGGCTTGTGAAGGTTCTTGGATCATGTTTAGGTTGTGTTGTTGGTCCGCATTGATGGTAGAGCCCGGAATTGAAGTTATTCTTCCGGATGAAGTTCTTGCTCTGTTTAGCCGACTGGATGAGTTGTTCATCCTGCGAATGTTCTTGTGGTGGCCGACTGGATGTGTTATTCATCTTGCGGATACTCTTATGGTTGCTTGCCGACTTAGATGTTTGTTCCTAAGTCGATGTCTTGTATAAATAACGGTTTGTGAGTTCATTTCAAGGCGTGGTTTTTTGTGGATGAGTGTGGCATAGTGAAGGGAAGTGCGAAAGGCAGAGCAGAAGTTTTGGGCTTAATTGGAACTGATCCGGACATGGTAGAGATGTCATTCTCCAGTTCAAGACTGTGATTTTTATCACTTTGTAGATAGTGTGTCTCCTTGTAGGCAGTGGGCCTCTTTGTGAGCAGTGTGCTCGGGCAGTGAGCCCTAATTGGCATGTGCCATTCATTTTTCTTTATTCTTCTAATAGAGAATAATTCTTGGGTTAATCACCCCGTGGTTTTTCCCTTAACCGGGTTTTCCACGTCAAAATCTTGGTGTTCAATGTGTTGATGCTTATCTGCTCTTGTGTTTATGTATCATGCTTTCATGGATGATTAATTGATATGCTGCTAACTAACAACAAGAATCAAGTGTTTAAAAGAAGAAGAAGTTTTATACAACTGATTCACCCCCCCCCCCCTCTCAGTTGTATGCCCTAGATCCAACAGTTACTACTTTATATTGTGAGCTAATCCTCACCATGGTTTTTCCCTTCTTGGGTTTTCCACGTAAATCTGATGTTCTCTTGTGTTTGATGTTGATTTGATTCAATTTCTATTATTTTCTTTTCATGCTTAATCATCATAACAGTTTAAGGGTTAATTAAATCTGTGCAGATCTAAATGTGTGTGAGGGTTTTGAAATTTTAAGCTACAACCGATTCACCCCCTCTTAGTTGTCTTGTACATTCAACAATTGGTATTAGAGCCAAATTCCTTGGAAGAGAGCTTAATTGCTTGAGGTAGATTCAGGATGGCACACAAGAAGGATGTTCCCCTGTTTGATGGATCAGACTATGCTTTCTAGAAATTAAGGATGGAAGGTTATCCAATTTCTCTTGGATACGACATCTGGAAGTTTGCAATGACTCAATATACAATGCCTAAAAATGGTCTGAGTACTATAGATGAGGTCAGGGCCTATGAACTCAATGGTAAAGCAAGGTATGCTCTTTTAAGTTGTTTAAATCTAATTATGAAATGGTGAAAGTCATGGATCTGAAATTTGATAATGAAATCTGGAAAAAGTTAGAAAGTATTCATGAAGGAAATGATAAGGTCAAGCAAGCTAAAATGTAGAATTTAAAGCTCATGTTTGAGACCATGTGAATTTCTGAAGATGAAAACATTACAAGCTATTTATAGAGGGTGGATGAAGTTGTCAATGGCATCAAAGGTCTTGGTGGAAAAATGGATGAAAAAGAAGTGATATTGAAGGTACTCAGAACTCTTCCTAAAACTTATAGTCACAAGGTTTTTTCTATAGAAGAATTACAAAATTTGAATCAGTTTACCAAAGATCAGTTGCTTGGCACCTTAAATGCTTTTGAAATAAGAGAATTTGGTACAAGTAGTGCAAAGGTTGAGACTGCTTTCACGGCCAGCAAATCTAAGAAGACCGTGGAATTAGATTAGGAGGATACAGATAATTTGGAAGCTAATTTTACAAGAATGATGAAGTTGGGTACTGGTAAGTACAGTGGTAAGTTACCTTTCAAGTGTTTTAGTTGTGGGAAGATAGGTCATTATGCTTCAAGATGTCTGGAAAGAAGTTTGAGGAGCAAGAATAAGGAGAACAAAAGTAGAGTGTGTAAGAAAAGCTACTATGTTAGAGAAGATGCAGGTATATCTGATGATGAATCTGATTTTGAGAATGATGAGGATAATGAATGTCTATTCATAGCTTTGAGAGATGATACTATTTCTACTAACTCTAGGAAATGTGTGAAGGAAAAGGCTCCAGAAGTAGGTCTTAATGCTGAAAGCACTTTGATATCTACTTTTCATACTACACAGGAAAAGAACCTTTGGGTCATTGATAGTGGATGCTCAAATCATATGACCGGTGATAAAAGTAAGTTTGTTAAACTTGAAAAATATGATATTAGTCAGATTTGGTGATGATAGAGCTGCTCAGATATGTGGAAGAGGCTCAATTAGTTTTGATGGCAAGCATAATAGTGATGTTCTTTATGTTAAGGGTTTAAAGCATAACCTCTTGAGTGTTGGACAAATGTGTAGCAAAGGATACAATCTTGTGTTTCAGGATGGTGGTTGTGAGATTAGAAAAGATTTTGGAACTATGATAGCTTCTAGAAAGAGGACAAATGGAAATGTATATCATCTCAAAGGTGGTGATGGCTATTGCTTCATGACTCAGATAAGTGAAAGCTAGCTATGGGATAGAAGATTGTGTCACATCAAGTTTGATAGCCTGGTAAGGATAAGTTTAACTCAACCTGTAAGAGATTTGCCAAAGATTACAAAGCCCATCGATGCTGTCTGCAAGGAATGTTAGGTTGGAAATCAAGCAAGAAGAAGTTTCAAAGTCAAGGATCAGTCTTCTTCCAGACTATTGGACATGGTGCATACAGATCTTTGTGGTCCTACCAAGGTAAGGAGTTTTCAAGGTGATAGGTATTTCATGCTCTTGATTGATGATTATTCTAGGATGACATGGGTTACTTTTCTTAAAGAAAAATCTAAAGCCCTAGATAAGTTCAAAGCATTCAAAGCCATGATTGAGAATAAAATGGATATGACAATTAAATATTTGAGGTCTGACAGAGGTGGAGAGTTCACCTCCAATGAGTTTAATATATTCTGTGAGAATCATGGAATAAAGAAGCACTTATCTGCCCCTAGGACTCCTTAGCAGAATGGAGTGGTTGAAAGAAAGAATAAGATTGTTCAAGAAGTTGCAAGGACAATGATAAAATAATCAAACCTACTAGAGGTCTACTGGAGAGAAGCAATCCATGCTGCTACTTAATACTAAATAGAGTGCAGGCAAGAGCAAATAGTACAGAGACACCTTATGAGTTATGGTATGGAAGGACTCAGACTACCAAGTACTTTAGAGTGTTTGGAAGCAAATGTTATATCAGAAGGGATGAAGAAAATCTAAAGTTTGATGCAAGGTTTGATGAAGGTATCTTCCTTAGGTATTCTATTAAAGTCAAAGCTTATTGGTGCTACAACAAAAGGTTGAGAAGGATTGTTGAGAGTGAAAATGTCAAAATTGATGAAGATCTACAAAGGAATTCATAAGTTGATGGATATGAATCAGACGAGTCATCTTGCAGAGAAGCATACAATGCTGATGAAAAGGAAGTACAGATTGAAGAAGAAGAAGCTTCGAAAAAGACTCCTAAAACTCCCAAGTATGTGCAGAAGCATCATTTTGAAGATCAAATCATTGGTGACAAGAACAAAGGTGTGCTGACAAGAAGGAAAGATATTGAAGAACAAGTTTAAATCTATGTTTTCTCTCTACAGTTGAACCTAAAACAATGATTGAAGCATGCAAGGATGAGTATTGGATCAAGGCTATGGAAGAAGAACTAATGCAGATTGAAAAGAATCAAACTAGGGAACTTGTCCCAAGACCATCAAACAAGAATGTTATTGGAACTAAGTGGGTATTCTGGAACAAACTAAATGAGAATGGAGAAGTGGTAAGAAATAAGGCAAGGATTGTGTGTAAATGTTACTCATAAGTAGAAGGAATATACTATGAGGAAACTTTTGCTTTGGTGGCAAGAATGGAGGCCATCAGGATGTTTTTGGCTTTTGCAACACATAAGGATTTCAAAGTATATCAAATGAATGTGAAGTCTGTGTTCTTGAATGGTGAGTTGGAAGAAGAAGTATACATAGAACAACCAAATGGATTTTAGTTATTAGATGAACTTGACATGGTCTATAGATTGAAGAAGGCACTATATGGATTGAAGAAAGTCCCTAGAGCTTTGTATGCAAGGTTAGATAGGTATTTATTATAGCAAGGATTCAATAAAGGCTCCACAGATATCAATTTGTACATCAAAGTAGGTGAAGATCAAATTCTGATTGTTGAAGTATATGTGGATGATATAATCTTTGGAGGAAATGAAGGTATGTGTAAGAGCTTTGCAAATGAGATGCAAAAAGAATTTAAGATGTCAATGTGTGGAGAAATAAACTTCTTCCTTGGGCTAAAGATCAATCAGATAGGTAAAGGTATTTTCATTTCACAATCAAAGTATGTCAAGGGAATGTTAAAAAAGTTTGGAATGGAAGAGTCTAAACCAACTGGTTGCAAGCTGAGCAAGATTGATGAATCACATAAGGCTGATCAAAGCAGATATAGGTCAATGATTGGAGGACTGTTATACTTAACTGCTACTAGACTGGATATTATGCATACAGTTTGTCTTGTGGCTAGATTTCAAGAAGATCCCAGAGAGTCACATGTTACAACAGTGAAGAGGATATTCAAATATTTAAAGGGTACTCTAGATCATGGTTTGTGGTATCCAAAGGATAATGACTTTACTCTAAGTTCTTACACAGATGTAGATTGGGCTGGATGTGTTGATGATAGGAAAAGTATAAGTGGTGGTGCATTCTTTCTTGGAGATAGAGTGGTGTCATGGCTAAGTAAGAAGCAAGATTCAATATCTTTATCTACTATAGAGGCAAAATACATTGCAACAACATCTTGTTGCACATAAGTATAGTGGATGAAGCAAACTTTGAAGGATATCAACATTGTATATGATGAGCCAATTCCTATCTTCTGTGATAATACCAGTGCTATTAACATTTCAAAGAATCTAGTGATGCACTCAAGGACAAAACATATCTCAATCTGGTATCACTTTCTGAGAGAGAAGGTTGTAGATAATGAAGTGAAGCTTGAGTATCTACCTATAAAGGATCAAATTGCTGACATATTCACCAAGGCCCTTCCTAAGGATACATTTGAGTATCTTCGGGAGAAGTAAGGGGTTATTGCCCCTCCTTTGAACTAGATGCATAAGGAGATGCATCAGTGCAGTGGAGTTCAAGTTTCATTACTTGTTCTGGATTGATGTTGGAGGCTACCTCTCAGGGGGAGTAGGTAGTGGTCATGATGGTTGTTGTAGTTAGGGGGAGTAAGTTATAATGTTGGTTGCTTCTAAGGGGAAGCATGCAGAGCAGTAAGATAAATGATGTTGCAGAGCAGTAGTAAGCAGGTACAAGTTTGAGCAGTTGTCTAAAAGTAAGATTGAAAGTGAGATGTGCAACCCTTTGCCATTGATGTCAAAGGGGGAGCGAGAGCAATGTGAAAAAGAAAAGAGTCGGTGGTAAAAAAAAGAAAGAAAGGGGGAGAGTATGAAAGAAAAGAAGTTTGATGCAAAGTTGTGTCCTGATGGTTTTTCACATTATGTGTTTCTATCAGAAGTTTGGTGTAGAGTTGTGTCCTGATGGTTTTTCACATTATGTGTTGCCATCAATGACAAAGGGGCAGATTGTTGCAAGTATGTGTAATCAATGTTGTCATTGATGTCAACAAGCTTGTGTTGTCATTGGTGTTAACTGTGTCATTTGTTTGAGTTACTTATAGTGCAAGAATATGAGTAGTTAGTGTTGAGTGGATACTGTCTCTAAGATGAGATTGTTGCAATGGTGTGAGCTATTTGGTCAAGTTGCTTTTTTGAAGATGATGTGGTTGCCTTGAAGAGATGCTAAAGTTGTTAGGAATATGTTTCTATTGGTTAGCTTCCAAGTGCTTTTGAGAAAATTTGATTAATAAAGGAAACAATGTGGTGAAGTAGCATTTTGGCTTACAGAGTAGTAGTGTTATTCTTTTGCTCCACATTTCCTCTATGTTGAAGATTTATCTTTGTGGTTTGGATATGTTGTTCAAAGGTGTTAAGAGCTATTATATTCCAAATTTGGTACTCCAGTTTGTTGTGCAGAGAAAATTATGTTTACCAGTGTGTGGACTATGTTTTTGAGTTGTGTAGAGGTGTCTGGGAGAAATGTCTTTGCTCCGTATTTCTCCGCAAAGAAGTTTTAGATCTTGTGGTTATGGAATTATGATTATAAGGTTTATATATTTCTTCTGTTGAAGGTGTTCATGGTCTGGTGCTCTAGAAGTTAATTTCTAAGAGATGCAATGTATGACAAAGATAGTTGAGCATACTGGATAAATAGGATAAGGCTGTGCAGCAGGTGAAAGATGTTGTGGAGGAATTTGTTGGATTTTAGGATGTTTTAGGATGTTTGTGGAATACTCTAGATTGTGGTAAAGCCTTGCATGCAGTCTGCAAGTCATTTTTGGGTTTGAGGAAGTGTGTACTTAAGAGTTCATTGTGTTAACACAGGTTTGGCCGACCTTGGATGTTTACACTAATTGCAGAATTGCTTTGGTGATTGTGAAAGTGTGGAGTAGCATGCTTGGATGAATTTAGCCCCAAGCTAAGATGTGTTGTGGTTTCCTTCATTCTATTCCACCATGGGAGTGTTTAGGTCTAGACCTAATTTGAATTTTTTATGTTAAGGTGTAATGCTAACCTTGGAGAATGTTCTCAAGGTTGAAGATAGTATAAATAAGTGTCAAGGGATTGTGATCAGTTGTGCGCATGATGGATGTGATGTAGTAATAGTGTGGTTGAGTGTGTGGAGTAGTACAAGCCTTCATGTATTAGATTACTGGATGTAGTGAGCAGAAGGTGTCTACTATCTTTCAGTGATACTGTGAATGTGATGTTGGTATTGTGGTGAATATTGGTTCTGTATTTTGAGCTTCATTGGAACTGTACTCCATGCATAAGTCAGATGCAATTATAACAGTTCAAATCTTGGCAGTGAGCCACTCCTTCTTTCTCTTTCTCCTTGGGAAGTGAGCCCTTTGGCAGCGAGCCTTTCTTCTGGGCAGTGAGCCCTTTGGCAGTGAGCCTTTTGTAATTCGGTGTTGTTACTACTTTATATTGTGAGCTAATCCTCAACATGGTTTTTCCCTTCTTGGGTTTTCCACATAAATCTGGTGTTCTTTTGTGTTTGATGTTGATTTAATTTAGTTTTTGTTATTTTCTTTTCATGCTTAATCATCATAATAGTTAAGGGTTAATTGAATATGTGTGGATCTAAATGTGTGTGAGGGTTTTGAAATTTAAACTACAACTGATTCACCCCCCTCTCAGTTGTCTTGTGCATTCAACATATAGGGACATCACGTGAATTTTCTCTAAGTCATTGAGTAGGATTTAATTATTTGTATATTGCATTTATTGCTTGTCACTGCTCGTCGCTATTCTAGATACACTTAGAATACAAGAGCACACACTTTTTATCATTTATCAATCTAGATGTCATTAAGGTGGAAACACTGAAACGGGGTTCAACTGAGGCAAAACCCTATAAAACCCAACCATTTTCCCATGTTCTGTGTGTTTGCAAGTCATTTTATGAAGTTTGATGACTTGAAAGGTTGAGAGAACTCACACAAAGATCAAGATTTTAGATCTGGGCCGTACTACACCATACAAACGATAGCACTAAGTGAAGATGTCCGCACCGAGCACAAACGTCCATGCTGATCGTTGGCGTCCAGGACAATGACTTCTGTACACTAGTGCCAAGTTCCTATTTCATTTGCTATTTCATTTGTGTATTCTGTTCTATGAAATCACTTATCAATTTCTATATTTGCTCAACTTAGTTAGTTTAGTTGCACCTTTTCCCATTTCAATAGCGACAAAGGGATAGAATTTGGACAACCTTTCTCTTTTGTTTGGGACAACAACAAGGTAGACTTCTTTTGTGATTTGTATCCTAATGTTAAGTAGAAGATTGATCTGATTATGTGTAGATTAATTGGAACCAAATTTTATACTTCACATTTTTGTTAACTCGACGTGTTTCAAACATTTGCAAACTATTTTGAACTTCTCTTGTTTTAGTCTGGAAAACACTAAGTGTTTGTTTATGCCAGACCTTTTCATCCAGAACTTTCAAGCCTATGAAGAACCGTTCAATAGTGATGACTTCAATATGTTAGATGAATCCCTTGATGACTTCATCTCTGTCGAGTCTTCCTCTCTGGTTCCTTAGACATCTTTCTTTACAAAGTTGATAAACATAATTTATATTTCCAGTTCTCAAAAAGAACTTGTGAAACCCAAAATTGTTGTGCATCTTCGCTTGGAAACTGTTACCTTTTAATTCACCCTTATTCAATTTTTCATGATCCTTCCCTAAGCAAAAAGTTGACCTGCCATCTTACCTTATTGGTCATATGTTTATTTCTTAAGTTGGCTCTTTGTTTTTAAAATTTATCCGCATGTCGTCTTATGTGTGAAATTATTGAAGAATTGAACCTTCGAACTTGAACCCTTTTCAAGGTTCAAGAGTTCAACGGTTCAAGAGTTCAATAGTTCAAGAGTTCAAGGTTTAAGAGTTCAAGGTTCAAGAGTTCAAGCTTCAAGAGTTCAACGGTTCAATATTCAATGTTTCTTGAGAAGTCGTTAACTGTTGGTCCCCTTGTGTAACTCAATTTGTATCTTTGAACCTTCGAGTTGAACCCCATATCGGAGTTCAAAGGTTCAACATTCCGTGACTTTAGTCCCACTTTTCCTAAAGTCTTCTTTAAGTCAAAAATTTGCAGGAAATTTTAAAAGAAGAAAATCATTTAGAGGGAAATATATCTGGAACATTTTGTGAAATGGAAAGTTTTTACTTTCAAAAGGTTATGGGTAATCATTACACATTAAGGTCGTGTGCGAGAACTACTTACAATTAATGCATCTATCAGAATTTGTATCCTATCAAGCAAGTTCAGCACAAGTTAATTGATCCAGTAATTATTCGACTTGATTTCATGCCTTTTATTGAGAAAGGACAGGGCAATTTTAATAGTAAAACATACATGGAAATACAAAAGGAGTACAATGCTGGAGGTAAAAAGATTTTGCTTGCCCAGTTTGATAGGGATTTCAGATCCGTTGAAGGTGAGTTTGACTTTTCCTATAGATGATCCCATTTCTTTGTTGAAAAAGAGAATCATTTTGAGTTTCTGGCATTGTTAAATAAGTTCAAAGCTTTTTCATTCTATTCATCCAATCTGTAGCCATGAAAGCTACCTGTCTTGGTTCTGAGCATGGTTCTAGCCTTGTCTGTTCTCTTCTTGAATATGGAGATACCTTTTTAGCTCAGTACGATTTAGAGGACTTTAAGGAAAGGGTTAAAAATCCTGCGTCTGCCCCTATGATGGAAAGAATAGTGGAAAGTGGTTTAGTCAAAGCTGCAGCCTTTCCTATGGTGGTACAATGCCCTGAGTTAGTTCTCGAATGTATGAGCAGATATGACCCCCAAACAGATGTATTAGAACTTCTGATGGTAATGTGTTATTACCTGTTAATAGGCAAACCCTAATGGCTGTAATGAAAATCCCGCCTAAGGAGTCATACTCTGATCTTAATATTACTTCCTCTTACAACTATTTTTCATTGAAAAAGGCAAATTACAAGAGTGTATTTGCAAGAAATTGGCTATTGAAATTTCAGAAGGGAGGTTCAAGACTACCCAGAGCACTATCAAGAGAACATATGATACCGGAAGTAAAGGATATCATGGTATTGTTACATAGGCTAAAAGGTAGCTCTCAGGCATTCTATTGGGAGGATTGGATGTATTTCTTCATTCAAGTGATCCTCCAAGGTGAACAGTATTTGGATTGGGCATAAATCATAGCCGAATGTTTGCATCAGGGTTTGAGTAATTATTTGGGAAATAAGGACTTTTATATGTCCTCATATCTCTTTTACTGCCTAGCGTCCACAAGAGAATGGAGAGGATTACCTCATGCGTCCTTGGTTGAAGATAGAAAAATTTATAATTATTATTCACATTTACAAATGCAAAACTGTTATGAGAATTATGGAAGAGTTAATGATGTTTTCACCGGTAGGATGGCTTATGAATTGACAGGCAATGTTAATAAAATAATGTCTGATGAAGCCATGCAACTAATCAATATTTATGGTAGTTTCTTCATTCAGTTTCCCATATTTACTTATATCAAAGTTGGTGGTTTTGATGGCAAACCTGTAAAACTGCCCAGATATAGCTTCAACCGCTTTGTATTGATAGAAGTTTGCAGGTAGTTAGCTCATGTAGATAAGAAATTTCTAATGAAAAAAGAGTCTGGTATATCTTTTCCCATTGAACTTGGTCACTATTCATGTTAATCAGTTTTCAATACTCTAAATCTAGAGGTGGACCTGAAGAAGTTCAGTTTTCAGTATTATAATGCCAGACCCAAGTTCGATAGCAACGGTTTTGGTAGAGACAATTTGGATTTTGGAGAGGGATTTTCACACATTCTCTAGATAGAAGACTATTGGGAGAATTGCCCAGATGAATTTGAAGTTAGGAAAAGGCTTTGGTGCAGATTCTCCTTAGGGCAAATAATTACCCTTAATCTAAATATGAATATCACCGGAATAACAGATGATGAGGAACAGGTAATTGATTCTCATTTTGAACAAATAAAATAGCTGCCTATTCCAAAAGTTGATTGGAATAGAGATGAAGAGGATTGGATCAAAGTCAAAACCCTCCCTGTAATAAGGAGAACTAAAAAATGGTTAAGGGAACAGAGACTGAAAGAGGTTCAAAATGAAGATTCCCAGTGGTGTGCACCAATTGATGAATCACCATCTCCTATAAACTCTTCTAACCAACTCATTAATATTTGTGATGTAGGTACTCCTAAATCAAAAATTGAAAAAGGTTCTGTTATCAAAAGGTCCAAGAAAAACCTTGCAACTATTCTACCTTCTTGCACCACCAGATCAAGAACTAAAAGTAGGAAGAAGGAGATTTCAGAAAGAATAGTTGTGGACTTAAACTCTAAAGAAGATTTGGGCAAAGTAACGAGTGATAAAGGGTTTGATTCACCAATGGCAGAAGAGATTAGTACGAACCAATAAGTAGAGGTTGCTTCAGATTCTGCCGATCTGATGATAATATCAAATGTGCCTTGTGAACAACTAAATCCTGATAAAGAAGTTCCGGTCCTTGGACCCAAATGGTTGGAAAATTCAATTAGTGATAAAAGGAAAATAGTTCAATTTTCATTACCATTGGAAGACATGGTTAGCAAGTGTCTAGGAAAGACTCCTAAATCCAAAAAGCTGAAAACCACATCCAGGGTGGACATTGACCCTAATACAGGAAATTGGACTGCAGAGATAGCCCAACCAACACCCGATGAAGAAGTTTAGGACCCCACAGTTCAGGATTTCACAATAGAAAGAATAGATCTTGGGACTGCATCGCGTGTCGCAGACGTGTACCATCTCGAAGCATCTACCAAAAGGATAGTCAACCGTACTTGGAAGGATGAAAAAGATAAGAGGGAGTTGAAACAAGCTTTACAATCAATGGTAGAGTATATTGACGCCATTCATAATCTAAATCCCAACCTGTTTCTCAACTACCTCTGTCTTTTGATCCAAAATCTCCAGTCAATCAGAAAATGCTCGATCAAATACACATAAACAAAATGGTGACCAAAGTGTTTGATGATTGGCTGGATGGTATCATCCAAAAGGGTACAGATTATATTAACGAAATGAAAAGTATATATGATGAAACCATGGCTACTATTGAAGATTTGAAAACACAAAATACTTCGTGGGTAAAAGATGAAGGGAAATGGATGAATGTGATAAATCAAATTGATGAAGTTCAGAAGTATGGGGTAACAAAGTTTTTATCAGAAAGGAATATGACAAGTCTGAATGATAATATACTATATGTGAGCAAGAGAAATATCGAATGGAGAAACTCAGTATCTAGACAAGGACGAATTGAATTTACAAAAATGATTAAAGAGATAACTGAGTTTACTCAGTCTTTACAGCATGATTTGGAATTTATCGATGTGAAGTATATAAAAGATGATGGGGAGCCAGAAAAGGATATTGATACTATGGTACAGTCCTTCAGAGAGAAAATTAGTTTTGTTAAAGAAAATGACAACTTGATAATTGATGATTTCTCTCAGATATCAAAAGTAGAATCACTTCTTCACCTCTATGTTGATGCACTCTCAGAGCATGCAGAAAAAGTGACAAAAATTTGAAGAGAAAAAGATGTTTGGAAAGCACAGGTGAAACACATTGGCATCCCTAACTTCCCAAAAATTTAGGAATTTGTTGCCGTATATCAGGAATGGAAGGCGCAATGTGTCTCCTCAGTTGAACAAAGCAAATCTGAAGATTCCAATCCGCTGCCCCAGTCATGATCGTGCTTTCATAATCTCTTTATTCAGTTATTTAGTTGGAATTATGTTTAAAAACTTTGTCTTTTAATGAGCTTTTAAGAAACTAAATCCCGCTGTGGATCAGAGTTTGTTTTAACTCTGGGTTTAAAAGAACACTTAATTAGGGTAACTATATATATGTTTTTAGTTGTTAAAACTGATATACAGAAAAGGTAAAAAAGGAGAAACAAGGAATTTTGGAGCTAAACTTTTATGTTTTATAATATATGTGATGTTTGTCTGAAAGATTTTCATCTGTGAATGAGAAGAAGAAATGATTGCTGCAGACTTAAATCTGTGTGTTTAAGTTACTTGAAATTGGGTTTCTGTGCGAACTCTTCTTTCATGTGGTAATTGTTCTTTCATTGGATAACTCATCATATATGTTTTATCATTTACAGCTTCAGTAATATACATATTTATATATCTAATTATTATTGAAGATGGAATCTGTGTGTTCTATCACTGAATGATGTTATATGGAAGAAAGATATCACATTCATAGCATGGTGATGTATGGCTAGTAGTTTGCCTTAAATGCTTTCTAGTTAAAAGTGTATCTGAATGATTAGAATAATTTGAATTCATTGAAGATTTAAAAGGGAGCTGTACCTTAATTTAGAGGGGAATTATTCCTGATAGTTCACCCATTTGTTGTCTAACTTATTTGTTCTAAAAAGAAAGGGTTATAGAGTCAGAACAAAATAGTTTTAGATCAAGACAAATCTGTTAACCAACAGAAACACAACAACCTTCTCATCCTATAATCACTGTTCGAGGTGCTCAAAACCCACCTTGATGGATGAATTACTTCACCGACATTGCTCTATCAATTACTTCAAATGTGTCGTAGACACCTCATTATCATGCGGTAGCTCACATATAAAACACTAGACAAAACAAACAAAGTAAAAAAATTCCTTTTGTTCCAAGTTCCATTCCAGTGTCTACTCCTCTTCTTCCCCCAGATCCTCACCTTACTCAAAGTACTGGAAGATAATATGATCTGGTAGAGTAGCTTTGTGCTACTCCCACAAAGATATCTCTGGGAATTAGTTCAAACATTGCCTACATACCATGGGATGCTCCAAGAAGCCCTACAGAAGGTTGTCATTCCACCTTCTGTCAGGCCAAATGATCTGGCATCTTGGCTAGACTATATGCATACGATGACTTTAGACATTGTTTTTCAGCAACATGAGCTTCCTTCTTGAGAGGTTTAGCAACAACATGATCCTCTTTTGATCATCATTATTATCAATAATTGTGGGGTAAACATAATCTTATCAACAATGGATCAGGTCTCAATGTTTATAGAGTAGAACTGTTACATAAAATTGATATTGACACGTCTCTTATTTCACCTGACACTCTTAATATCTGTGGCTTTGATAATGTTAGAAGACAAACATTGGGCACAATCACTTCGTAGATGCATTGGGCCCTATTATTCTGCCTACCCTGGTACATGTCATGCTCAAATCTCTTTCATATAATCTTCTTCTAGGTAGACTGTAGATTCACGCCATGGGCGCGGTCCTGTCTACCCTGCATGGTTCTATAAAATTTATTCATAATAATAAGACATACACAGTCAAGGCTGATCCAAATCCAAAGCATTGTTAGCACATGGATTCTGGGCATTTGCCTACTATTTCTAGAGCGTTCCAAAATCTAATCCCCTCTTCTACAAAAGTGGAGTTACTATCCTTTGCTTTTGATAATAGTGCTGATAAGGATAGTGCTTCACCTGCTAATGAGTATCTCGATGATGATTGGGGTCCGTTGGATTTTACACCTTCCTTTGTTGGAGAGTACAAAATCCTAACCTCCGCATCTAAGATCCAAAAGGTTGTGCCTTTCTCGCAACCTGTTGCTCCTAAAAAAACTAAAGCCTGTACTACAACCTCTTCTGTTACACCTAACTCTTGAGATTACACATATAACATAGTCTACACCACTAACTATAATGCTCCACCTTTCATGGAGATAGAATCATGTTATGACCGTGGTTTTCACATTCTTTCTGAAATTGGATATAGAGGTAACAAATATGGGCAAAAGGAACAAGGTATTAAAGTCCCTTTGGAAGATACTCTAAACAATTACTCCAAAGGCCTAGGATATTGTTCTTCTTAAGGGCCTCTCACTCTTCTTGTCATCCTACTTTTAATGTTAACATGATTTCTATAGATTTTGCTTCTTCCTCTCTTTCTTTGGTCTACCCTGAAATGATCAAAATGAGTTCCGCTTCTAATACACTAGCTCTTGATACTTTCTTCACTAATGAGGCTCTAGCTGAGTTCTTGGGTGTATATGATAGTATGCCTAAATTTGATCATGATTGAGGTTTCCCATATTGTTTAAATGCTTAGACATACTTTGGGGAATCTTCTGACTTATCAGATGACACTTCCACATCTCACAACACACCTCAAGAATCCACTCATCCACCTAATGCTATAGACCACAACACTCTCCTAGTCAGAGATACTATCGATGTCTTGATAGATCAGGCTAACCTAGAGAAATTTATTCAAATCAGAAAGTGTTTAGATTCTGATGAATAGAAAGATCATGCCTCTCTCTTACATGAATTTCCTAAAATCGTCGCCTGGTCATATGTCGATATGCCCAGTATTGATCCATAAATTGTGACACACAATATCATGCTCTATCCTGATGCTCAACTAGTAAAGCAAAAGATTCGAAAGATAAACCCCAAGGTCTCACTCATGGTCAAGGCTGAGATAGAGAAGCTCTTATAAACTAGATTTATCCGTCCCATTGACTATTCACCTTGGATGTTGAATATCGTGGTTGTCGCTAAACCCAACAACCATATTCAAATTTGTATTAACTTTTGGGATCTCAACAAAGTGTCTCTCAAAGATGATTTCCCTCTTCCTAATATCAACATGACGTCAAATTGACTACCAACCACACCCTACTTTCTTTCATGGAGGGTTTCTTTGGCTACAATTAGATCTTTATAAACCCATAAGATCAGTACAAGACTGCTTTCATAGCACCTTGGGGCAATTACTATTGGGTAGTCATGCCATTTGGTCTAAAGAATGCTGGTGGGAATTACCAACGGGCCATGAATTTCATCTTTGATGATTTTATTAAGAACATCTTAGAGGATTATGTCGATGACATCTTGGCCAAATCCATTTTGTGTCAAGATCACGTTAAAATCCTTTGACACTTTTTAAGCATATTCGAATCTACAACATGCGCTTAAATCCTCGTGTGTCTTCGGTGTAAATAGTGGTAAATTGCTGGGATTCATTGTCTCGCATCGCGGTATAGAAGTTAGAACTGAGAAAATAGATGCCATTGTGAATATGCCACCACCTAGAAACATATCTCACCTTCGTAGTTTACAGGGAAAACTTTAGGCTATCCATGAATTTATCTCACAATTGGCAGATCAAACTCTCCCTTTTACACACCTTCTCAAAAGGAATATCTGTTTTGACTGGAACAAAGATTGCTAAAAAGCTTTTGAGGACCTTCAAGGTTATTTGGCTAATCCTACCATCCTAACTCTAGCTATTTCTAGATGAAATTTCCTCTTGTATACTTCTACCTCTTCTCACACTCTAGCAACATTATTGGCACAACATGATAATGAAGGCAAAGAAAGCACTGTATATTACATTCGCTAAACTTGGCGGGACTATGAAGTTCATTACTCTGCGATTGAGAAATAGTGTCCAGCTCTCGTGTTCGCAACACATAAGCTACGACACTATCTCCTTCGTAGAAACACATGTCATCATCAAGTTTGATCCTTTGAAGCATCTATTATCTAAAATAGATCTCTTAGGATGCTTGGCTAAATGGGTTATGTTGCTAACAGAATTTGATCTCAAATTTGTCTCTCAAAAGGTAATAAAAGGTCAAGCCTTAGCTAACCACTTGGCTAATGCACCATCTCCTCTTGCTATTTTGAATCAAGAATCATTTCTTGATGATAACATCCTTTCTTTGGACACTAATCAACTATGGAAATTATTCTTCGACGGATCTAGGTGTAGAACTGGTTCTAGTGTTGGTATCATTCTAATACCTCCATCAGGGAAGTCGATTCCCCTATCCTTCCATCTTAATTTTCTACGCACAAACAACATCGCTGAAAACGAAGCCCTTATTTCTGGCTTGCATGCTATGTTATCCCTTAACATTTATATTCTACATATCTTCGGTGACTCATAGTTGATCATAAATCAATTCAATGGACCTTATCAAGTGAAGCAGGATAAGTTATCTCAGTATCGTGACTTAGCTTTATCACTGTTGATACATTTTGCCTCTTTCACAATTGATACAATCCCTAGAAAAGACAATCGACATGCAAATGTAATGGCGAGTGTTGCCTCCCTTGAACCCTTTGAAGATTCGCCAACAGATTATCAATTCATCATTCACACTCTTTCTTCATCTGTGATAACTAATAGATATACAGATCCTTCTCCTTTTTGTAACAATATAGATTCAGATGAATGGTACTGCCATATATTCAACTATTTGCTTGAAAGTACCTTCCCGGATGCTTCCTCTAAAAATGTTTGATCTCGTATTCGTAAGCTCACATCAAAGTACATCAATCTCTCCAATGTTCTAAATTGTCACAGTTATAACAGCCTCCTACTCCATTGTCTGACCAAAGCTAAAATTCCCATTGCCCTCGAAGAGGCCCATTCTGGTGCCTGCGGGGGTCATTTTGGTAGACAATCTTTAGTTCAAAGCTATTTCATATGGGTTATTATTGGCAAAGCATGGAACAAAATTCCTTTGCCTTCATCAAAAAGTGCCCTTAGTATCAACAACAAAACAATCTAATCTGATCTCCTACCCAAGAACTTCGTGGCCAGGTATCCCCTTGGCCATTTTCTATATGGGGTTTAGATCTTATTGGAAACATTTCCCCTCCTTCCCAAGGTCACACTTTTGTCATCACAACCACATACTACTTCATGAAATGGGTCGAAGCTGTTATGCTTTGATCCATGACTACTGAAGTAATCTATCATTTTCTCTTGGATAACATAATTTCTCGATTCGACCTTCCTTGTGCTTTGGTTTCTGATAATGATTCCTCATTTAGAACAAAGACGTGAATCAGTTCCTATTATGCCTTGCACACGCACCCCATTTTCCTAAAATGAGGACCCCCTCTTTTTTTCCTTTTGGTCAAGGTCTCGAGTTCTTATTCCTTTTGCTTTGACGAAGCCGAGCAGGTTTAAATTTGGACACTTTAGATATTGGGTAGTTTGCTCCAAAATGGTCCTTAGGGTGTTTTACCTTTGAAAATATTCATTCCCATCTTAGTCTATGTCTTTTGTGAAGCCTTTGAGTCTAGTTGTATATGTTATTACCTTTGGAAATGTCATGTCTCAGTCTTTTCCATGGATTTCAGGTCTAACTGCACATTGCAGGGATTTCTAACCGAATTGGATATATCCAATTATGACATTGAGACTTGCTTTCCTCCAAAAACCTATAAGGTCTACCAAATATTCACAAAGCGAAAATTTCAACATCAAATGGATATTGTAGGAAAACTTCCATATGCAGGATATATCCTATGACACTCATAATCCTTGCTTAGGCATGATTATGTTCTTTTAACGTAAGCAGAGCATTCATTACTTGTGGGATATTGTAGGCCTTTCATGGGGTAGTGGATTTTATTCACTTGCACCCTAATTCCTCACTTATTTGGTTGACATCAAAAACTTCACATTCCAATTTCTAATAAATGCTCTACACATTATCAATATGTACTGAGCATTAATGGAGGAGATTGAGGGTATTTAAACCAAAATTCTTGATCTTTTCAGCATTCAAAGCTATTACACTCTCGATTTTCAAGAGCTCCTGAGCATTTTAAATGACTGATGATCATGCATAGGATTTCGTAGAGGTTTAGTGTTGGCTTCAAGCGGTTAGTAGTGGATTTCCAAATATTTAGGTCATCTTTCTTTAAACCCTTGTCCTTGCACATGTTTGAATGGCTATGCATATATATGTGTGTGTGTGTGTGTGTGTGTGTGTGTGTGTGTGTGTGTGTGTGTGTAAGATTGTGTTTAGAAGCAGTAAACATATGAGTTTTTTGTTAGTAGAGCCATCTTCTATATGGGCTATGATGTCTGGTATGTATAAATCAAACCCTCATGGGTAACTCCATTTAACATTTTCTCCAAAGCTAGGGTTTGTATGCTTCAAACATCACTTTCATCTGAACTAGGGTTGTTTGGATTTGAATTAAGGCCGTGATGATTTAAAGCAATTGGATGCCATTTAGGGTTCAAAGTTTGTTTGCATGATAATAAACTCTTTAGGATGTAGAACCCAATGCTAGGATTCATATTAATCTTAACTCAAAACCCTTGATTGTGGGAAATCTATCGAACACTGGACAATATCCCATTGACTTAAATTCTCTCGCACATCCTTTAGAGGATGAAAACTCCACTTGAATAAAATTAGGTTCACGAACACCCTTTTTGTGAAAGTTTTCACTTCATGTAAATTTTATCCACTTGGGACCAAAAGGTCCACATATCCAGTTGCTCCTGATTTCCCCACTTATCTGCTTATACACCTAACACCCGCTTTCTCATATAAAACTCGTTAGCGCAATTTCTGATGGATGTCAGATTTTATCCTTTGAACCCTTATTTCTCTGTACATCCACTTGAGTTACTTTCCTCCACAAATCTACTTGCTGACTAATTTGTTGCAAACCATAATGAATTCTCCTACAGAGCTTTGATTAGATGCCTCACATATCCATTTGACCATTCATTTCCTACAAATCCAGTAGGGCGGTAAAAGTCTGCATATCCTGTTGGGATACTTAGGCTTGCTTTTCAATGAAATAACTTTTATATCAGGTTGGAGCGTCTGTGTCCGCCTGTGATGAATAACCTTACATATCCAGATGGGTATAAAAATCTTGCTACTCCATCAAGGTGATTGAACTGGTTTGAGAATGTGAGATTAGTTGAAAGTGGTCTACAAGCTATGCCTTTGGGTTTTATTGTATTTAATGCTTATATCCTATAGGAGCATAAAGACCCACAATCACTGGTACTATTAAGAATTGGCCCCTCTTGTGAAATCAATTGTTTAGATTTAATGAATGCACTTTATTTGACTAATTTCAAAGTGATTTCTAAGGACTTAAAATGAATATATGAATATACTAGGGTTTCTAGGGATGTTATTGCATGTTAATCATTAAGATGTCTCGTGCAGGTTAAATGTCTTCTTGAATTGCAAACATGAAGTATGAATTCAAGGGAGTCTCTCTGACTTCAAAAATCACCTCTAGCTAGAACAACATCATGAATATAGACATGGGATATATTGATCTGGAGGATTTCAAAATGTGGGTGTTTGGTCCAAATCCTATAGATTGGGCAATGAGAATTGGAGAAAATGGTATTGCTCAAGTTGTTGGATTCCCTACTACAGTATAGTGTTCAGAGATTATTATGAAATGTGGAGAAAGGTATCATCCAGAGTTTAGGATAGTGGTTAAAGATAGAAGGTTAATTGCCAACTTCACCATACAAGCTATTACTAAGGATTTTGAAATTATTGTGCACAGTAGGATGTCTTCCATAACCAAGAAGGAAAACTGACATTTGTATAATCAAGACCTTGAGAGGTGTAGGAGGATCATTAATGATACATGGATGAAGGGACAAAGGGCTGTAGTTGCCAAACTGCCACATGTATTGTATAGAAGTGATTTCTAACAAGAGGTGGGGGATATGGTGACTCTATTGAGCAGAATCATGGGATGCCCGACTACATCAACCTTTGAAACTTGGATGTTTGGGTATATTGAGGAAGTCCTCAAAGGAGATAGGAAAATATACTAGGCTCAACTAATCAGTGATAACATTCATAAGGAATTTATGGCCTTGGTAGAGACTAGAATTTTCAACTTGTCCTCCTATGTTATATACATGTTAGTAAGGAACTTTGTCTACCCTAGGCTCACTAGATTGGGAGATGCAGGCAATGCTATTGGAGAGTTCAAAGTATACAGATGCTACCCACAATTGCAATAGGTAAACTTATTGGTCCACTACAAAAGGGTGAATGATGCCTTCACCATGCATATAACCCAAATGTTGCAAGGGGATTTATCTAGAAGGATATCAATTGAAGCAACCAATGTGATACAAAAATTTAGATGTTGGTTCATACAATTTCCAAAGTTCACATACCTTAGGATAAAAGGCTTCAAGGGCGCTCCATACAGGCTGCCAAAATATCCAACTGACAAGGTGGTATTGTTGGAATTGACTAGGCAAATATGCACATGCCATAACTTGCTGAAGGGATTTCATGGAGCAACAATCAAGTTTCCAATTGTCTTAGGTAGGGGACCATATACTTGCATCACTATTAATGCTATTGAATCATTAGATGTAGAGTTGCAACAACTTCCCTTGATTTGATACAAAGCAAGGTCTCACTTTGATCCTTTTCAAACACTTGAACAAAATAAAACTAGTTAAGATTGGGGAGGCTGAGGGTTCAAAGTTGAAGAGAACTAGAACTATCAAGAAGACCTGAGCTCCTCCATATCACATGCTCCTCTTGCTATTGATGTCACCTTTGCTGCTCCTATCTCTGTTATTGCTACACCAACTATATCTGCTGCCCCTATTGCTACTACTATTTCATGTATGAAGTGTTGTTGTATCCTCTATGTCACTTGCTCCTGTGATCTCTTCCACCCCTCTCACTCCTACCACTTCATCACTTCATGCCACATCATCAACTCTCGTAGTCATGTCTCTCCCTACCAATTCCATTACCATTGACGTTTCCTCTACAAGCTCAATTACCTTCTCTTCTCCCATCTCTTCACCATCTTCTTCCATACTGTCATCCATTGACATATCCACTACTTCACCCACCTTAACACTTCTCATCACTTCACTTCCTATTTCTTCCATCCCTTTGATTACCTCATTGCCTCTACCATCCCTATCATTGTCACCCATTTCATCTATTTTTTCACCTTCACCATTTCCTTTACCCCAATTGAACTTGTCCATCCCCATTGTCATCCCTTCCATCACCTCCTATCCATCCATCCCACCTTTGGGATTTTCTTTGTTTTCCAATCTTTCTAGGGTGCAACTCCCTATCACTACTGTAGATACATTCTTTGAGATAAATAATAAACTGTCTTGACCATTCTTGGCCTCTGCTGAGCCATCTTCCTGAAAGGTTCCACTATTGGAGGGTATTGAAAAGGTGTGTGCTGAATTGAATATAGATGGTGGAGACATGGACATCCCAGATACACCAAGCCCTCTTCAAACTAATGTAGTAGATGTCATGGAAATTAGTGATGATACTCCTGAGAAGAAAAAATAAGGACAAGAGGAAGTAATATTCGATGAAGTGGAACAAGAAGTTAGGAAATAATTTGGGCAAGATGATGATGTTGAATCAAGAAAATTTTAGGCCAAAGGCCACTCTGAAATTTTAGAGGAAAATGCCTAGAAAATTGTTGATATTAATACTGAGAAAGAATATTTTGTTAATAAAGATGTAAACATAGAAAACTCTCAACATATTAAGCATTAGGAGTTATTAATAAATAATTGGGATTTGTTACAAAATCTTGTTTCCTCTACTCCTTTGACAACTGATACAACCATGGCTCTCGAGTGGTTAAAAGATAGGTTGCAGGGAAAGCAACCACAAATTGAAGTTATTGAAATGAATTTAAATAGCTTTCTTACTATACTGGAGAAGCTAAGGAAGCATAAGAAGGATAAAGTGCAATCACATATTTATAAAGACACTTTTGGATCGAGGATAGCTAAGATTGCTACACTCGCTATGGATAAGGACAAAGGAGAAATAAGGCCGGATGAATATCTTATATCCACAGTCAATCTGGGTCCATATAATAAGGCCCAAGAAATAGAGGAGTTCCAAAGCATAGTTTATGCCATCGTGCAAAGATTGGACAAGGATGAACTTACCAAGCAACAATTGAAAAAGCAAAATTACGAGCTGAAAGCATTCATCCAACAATTCTTGGCTCTTATATAGAAAGGCGATAATGCTGCTACCCCTCCCACCATTTTGTCTTGAGTAGAAGTGGATGAATTTGATAAAATGAAGCGTGTAGCTAAGGCTACTCAAGAATGTCTTGATGAAGTCTATACAGAGGGATGTCAAACCATCAACGAAGTTGCACAAGCTTGGGATAATTTTTTGGATTTGTCAAAATATTTAAAGAAATTGATAGATGATTACAGTAGTAATGAGGAGTAGCATGGTGATATTTATCCTAGGCTCGAAGAAATCTATAAATTACCACCAGACACACTGATAGAGGCCAAAAATTTAACTCAGCAAGAGCTGAAAGAGCCATTTTTCTAGATGGAAGAAATGAAGCATCGGATGGAAGTTGTGCATAAGGAAAATGTAGAGGATAATGATTTGTAAAACCAGATATATGATACTATGGGTGACTATATTGATTTATTGTGAGATTTGACCGACACATATGTGGGTACCCGGGAGAAAGTAGATGATGGAAAAATTAAAGATTTTGATCAGTTCAAAGCCCATTGGAAAGTAAAACTAATGGCTAGCCTTCAAGAGTCACCTTGCAATTTTGATAAGAGAAATATGAAAGCAACCTCTAAATTTTCCAATCATATTCAACAATTTTAGAAGGGTACACATAGGAGAAAATCTTCTTATCACATTTTTGTTAGATCGTATGATACTCATCTTTAGCTGATACATTTTACTAAGGCACCTCCTCTTGATGCGATCAACCCAATTTTGGCCACATATATGGATTACATCAGGTTAGAAGGGAAGAAAATTATGGTGTGCATTGATGACTAATCCTTAGTTGTCGGGTAGACAGGCTGAAAAATTAGTTTTGGCAAATTTCTAACAGGATGCACAAACGTCAAATTCCAAATCTAGCTGGCATTCCATTGCTAAAAACGTGCCACATGGATCTTTTATTATTTCAACTCATTGTAAAACTAATTTGTCTTATTAGACATATCAAAAAAGTGATATTTTGTCCTATTCTTTTGAGCTGGAAAGTTGTAATTTTGTCTTTTTGCTAAAGGACAAAACTAAAACTAAGTTTGTAACAAGCTTGTCTCTTAAATTAAATGATGAATGAATCTAAGCCCTTGGTGATGGTTTAATCCTCACCCTCCATTGTAAACTTAGTGACTATATAAAGGCGGTCACTTTCTTCCTTTTGTAAGTGTTAGAGCAATGAATTGTTGAGACTCTGCCAAAATTTTGATCAATACAAAACATATTTACAAGTGTTTCTGCAAATTTATGTTATTGGGTGATTGAGTTTTGGATTTCATGGTTCATTTCCACATGAGTTAAATGAAGTTTAGTTACAATTTAATAGATGTTTTAGCTATTTGATGGGTTTCCTATTCATACCATTGGTATCTTGTTGATTGTAAGTTGCTTTGCATGGTTAGTTTGAACACTTATTTGAGCTAATTCAATTGTATAGATTTGTTAAACTGTGCCAGATATTGGGTGTTTGATGAATTTATATGATTTGAAGATCTTTCACCACCTTTGAAGATTACACTATTTCTATGGCATTATGGGTAACCCGATTAAGCAAAAATTGGTTTTATTGGGAATCCATCTACATTAAACATTATATTTTGTTGTGATTCATCCTTAGGATTTTCTATCCTTTTCTCTTCCTTCCTATCTTTTGAAATTTCTTTTGATAATTGTTAAATTAAGTTAAAAGCATCATTCCATTGATAAATCAAATGAAGTTTTTAGATTTTAGATCTGAAACAGTTTAGGGTTTTTACAGATTAATGAAAGACATTGTTTCAAAACCTTGAGTAATCTTAGATCATGTGTAAGACCCCTTGATTGGAACAATAGATATAATATCCAATTGAGTTATCTTGCAAGTCAAGACCTAGCATTATAAACCTTGGGGTAGTATTTTTCTGAGTTACTGGGACTAGATTCCTTTTAAGAGAGGTGGAATACCTAATATTTCATTTGAGTTGTTGCATGCTAAAAAATCCGTCACTATATTGGTGCTAAAAGGAGGGCTGAACAAAGGCATTTATACATTCAATTCAAGGAAAGCAAACTTGGAACTAGGCAGAGGCTCATATAAGATCCAGCTCGGATGGTGAAGTTATTTTATCCTTATCTTAGTTTAGGAAAACAAGAAGAGACCAAGGGATTCCTAGAACATCTAGATCATGATCCATACCTAGGAATCTTGCTACAGTTCAAGTAAATTTTTTGAGAATGGCCTTGTTAGCTACAAACCCTTCTCTAGTGCGATTTTCTGGTTATCATGATATGCCTAAAAACTTGATAAATTCTATTCCAAATTCCATACCAATGATCCAGAATGAACTGCAAATGAACACATAAATATCTTTGAGAGTAACGTGTATATGCTACGGATTGAATATGAAGATGTTACTTCTAGATTATTCCCGTACTCTTTTCAAGACAAAGCATATGACTCGTTTGCTAACTTACCCACTAGATCTATTACCTCTTGGTAGAAGCTTAATGATGCATTCTTAGACAGATTTAGGATACCACTTGCACCTACAGATCTTTATGGGTCCTTTGTGGTTATCAAGAGATAAGATAATGAATTGATAAGATCTTTCAATGATAGGTTTCACAAGGCATATTATTGCCTCCAAGCACCTTATAACATTGCTGAAGATGCTACATTGCCTATCTATTACACCGCATGATAGACTAACTTCAATGTTTGTTAGTAGAAAAATAAATCCCCAGATCACAAGCCTATCAGAAGCTTAAATATTGAAGAATTCGAGGTAAATTTAAAGCTAGGATAGTTTGGAGCTGGTCCTGTAAATCATATTAGCACTCCTGGCATGCCAAATCAGATCCAACGTAGTAACTAGGCTTTGGATAATCATATTCCCGTGCTCAGTTTGATTTCAGTGCCAGTTACAACACAAGCCTTGGTTGTTCATCCTAGAGCCCCTATTTCAGAGGTGTCACCAACCCAACTTCTGTTCCTCTAATCCTCTGATACCGTAGTTGTCAAAACTAGAGAAGACAGGGATGACATCAGAGAGTTGGCAGAACAGATAAAGAAACTTATTGCAGAGGTAACTTACATTAGGAATCAAAATACTTATCTACAGAATTCTCAAAGGAGTCAAAACCAAAATTAGAATTACTAAAGGCCTAACAAAAGTTGGAATACCAGAATAAACAATGGAGGTGTGCCATCAACTTTGAAATCTCAAAACATAATAGAAAACCATCCTCCAAGAAGAATGATGCTAGTTGAGGCTACTTTATCCAGTTGGTGTAGAATCCACAACACTAATGCTCACTCTGAACTAGATTTTCATGATTTCCAGGTTGCCTCTAGTATTTTCTAAAGAGACTTAGAATGCTGAAGCACAAGATGCCCCTCCTCCCACTGGGTATGAGCTATTACTTGCTCCCAGGTATGACACTGCTATCATATTAGAGAGCTATTCTTTTCCTTTTCAAAATGATAATGAACCTGAGGAAGAAGTTGATGAAGTACAACCCTATCAGCAATACTATAGGTCTCCCTACAATCTCTGGAGTAATAAGCCAAAGGGACCTTTCACTACATCTACTCCTTCGAACAATTATCAAGTTCCTCCAGACCCCAAAGCCACAAACAACCCTGAGCCTCCTAAAGCCGTAACACAGCCCACAACACAACCTGTTGTTGGAGAATCTTCAAATAGGTTAGAAGTTGTTAGAATGGGTTAGTACATAGTTGAGGAACTTAAGAAAATGAAGGTTAGCCTTTCAATTTTTGAATTAATGAAGATCCCTAAAGTAAGGACAACCTTCTTTTAAACTATGGAAGAACCAACTAAGTCAAAGCCTATCACTAAAGATATTCCCCCAAAAGATGTTTAGATGAAAAACAAAGACAAAGTTCATGTTTCTGAAGTAGAACATCAAGTAACTCTATATAAGGAAAAGAGAGAGTCCCCTCCTTTCTTGCTAACTATTCAAATATTTGGGAAAAACCTTCATAACTATCTAGTGGATTCTGAAGCACCAACCAACGTAATGCCTTTATCTATCTGTAAAGATCTGGGACTCAGTCTTGCTAAGTCCTCTAGGAAGGTCACACAATTGGATAAAACTGAAGTTAATGTAGTAGGAGAACTAAACCATATCCACATGCAATTAGCCTTAGACCCTAGAGTGTAGTAGTTCATTGACATACAAGTGGTTGAAATTCCAGATGCTTATGGTATGTTATTAAGCAGAGATTGGTTGAAAACTTTGAATGGATATATGGCTACAGACTTCTCCCACATGTTGCTTCCATGGAAAGGTATTGCTAATCATAATTGAATTGAAAGAGAACCAAAAATGAAGCACATGACAACCAAATACAATCAAAATAATGAGATTCTATATTCTGAAGTTGATCTGGGAGTTTATCTTCCCCAAATAAACCTAGTTGATGAGATAGTACTGGCTCACTTTGATAGTATTCCCAATCCTCAGTCTACCAAACAGTTTGACAATACTGAAATATGTGTTGAATTAGATTGTGACTCCTCTTCCAAAGATGAACAGGGGATCTTTGAAGGATTCAGAGTGTTTGTAGCTAGATTTGTAAGTGATCAATTAAGGATTGGGAAGGTAGCTCAGATGGAAGAATTATTGTTGCCGAATTGGTACAAAATTCATGATGCATCCCATTTTGAATTCACATGTTCTCTCTGCAAAGAGGTAGTCAGGCAAGTCCAGAGCCGCTTAAAGTTAGTTGAAAAACCAAATTTTGACAAGATTGAATCAATTCCTCATGATAGAGAAACCAAGAAAGTGCAAGAATGCCAAGTTCCAAATGGTTTCGATAGAATGAAAGATATAGAATCTCAGGTTTGGACCTTACGATTTGATGGATCTAAATCTAAACAAGGGGTTGGAGCTCGATTTGAATTGATCAGTCCTAATAGAGAATCTTTCATTTCCACTCACAGGCTACAATTTTCCTACACGAACAATGTTGCTGAATATGAATCATTAGTGCATGGATTATTGTTGGCCATTCGAAAGAAAGCTAAGATTGTTCCTGGGCCTTTGGAGACTCAGAATTGGTAGTTAAATAGGTAAGAAAGTAGTACACTTGTCATGATAAGAGGCTAGGTAGCTATTGAAATAGAGTATGGGATTTTGATGTAGGAGCATCCAAGGTGTATGGGCAATCTTGCATCACCAAAAAAAAAAATTTTAATTTTCAGTTGTTTGGTTTTTCAATAATGTTGGAGCTTTGAGAAAATCATATTTTTATTTGCAACAAATATATTTTCATGGACCACTTTGTAATTGTAATTTTAGAGAAAATTTCTCCAATAATTTGTAATTTCCACCATTTGTGGGGGAATCTTTCCTAGGCATCCACTTGGAGATATGCATTAATTTGTATTTTGGTGGGGCTGATTTGGTTTGTGAGATGTCGTCATAAAGTGGGTCACCAACTCCTAATTTTATAGAAAGCACTTATTTTGTAACCAACGTCAAGTAAGGAATCTTGTAAGTGGTCTTTATGGCCAGGTTGGTTGACCTAACTCCCAGAATTTTATTTTATTAATTCCAAAATTTGTAACTCCAAGATGGGGGGTCGTAATTACGAGACAATCTCAGTAAAATGGGCATAACTTTCTCATTTTAGATTGAAATTGAGAAATTCAAAATGTTCTGGAAAGCTGGGAAGGAGAGGCATGAAACCAAAACCCATGTTAGAAAATCCCAAAAATTGAGGGAGTAGTGACAGGTTAGAAGTGACGGGTTTTTTTGTGGATTAGTGGAGGTTGTTTTGAGAAACCAATAGTGGTTTCTTCTCACACAATTTTCTACATATTGATGCTTGCTCATTTGGGAAGGGAGAGCTTGGGATGAAGATATTTGCATAGCCAGATGCTGCTAGAATGAATTTAGGATGTTGAGAAATTTATTTGTTGCAGATGTTGCAAGTATGATTCCAGGAAGCTCATAAGTTTCATGTTGATGTAATGAAATTTCTTATTGAAATAAAATAAGTGTTGCAGTTTTCTCTTCCTTTTTCTGTTGTTTCACTTCATTTGCAGCCTTCTTGCATAGGCTTTTGTGTATGTTCATGTTGCAGATTTGAAAGGAAGAGTATCCCTTATTGTATCAGTGGTATCAGAGCATGTGTTTGCAAGTATGGATAAGTCCCTTTGGCATCAGTGGTATCAAAGCAGGTTGTTCCTGAGTGTGTAGGCAGAAGTACTGATGTGAGGTAGCTTGTACCAAGACCTGTGTGGTGAGTCTGTGATTGGAGTGTAGACAGATCATCAAGCATGAGGCAATCTATACCCGAGAAGTTGAAGATTAGGAGGTTTTCTTGAGTGTACAGGTAGAGCACCGAACGTGAGGCAGTTTGCACCAAGAGGTGTTGAAGATTTGTAAATAGATCACCGAATGTGAGGTAGTTTACATAAGTACAACCTGAGGATTTGAAGATTCATGTTAAGGCTTTGAGAGGTTTGGAAAATGGAGAAGAGAAAGAAGATAAGGACTTTTGTAATTGGATGGATCTTGAGGATTCCTGGACTTGAGAAGATCAGAGAAAGAATTAGAGAAAGAGAGCAAGAAGAAATAAGAGAATTGAGGAAGCAAATAGATGAATTAAGAGAAGAGATTGAAAGGAGTAAACAAGAGAAGAGAAGAGTTGAGGGTAGTTTTTATCCTTCTAATGATATTTTGATTACAGGAAGGAAAGAGAATGCAATAGAGTGTCATGCATGTGACATCAAGAAAGAGGAAGAGGATGAATGTGAAGTAATCGATGAATCGGAATCTGAGGGATGTCTATTGGAAGACATGAAGGATGAAATTCTAGAGGTTGCAACAAAAGGCAATGTGTTTGCAGTAGAGTTAAGTACTTTGGAGGACACAGACATAGTGATGCTAGTGAGTGGGGAAGGTGAAAGTATTGCAGCTGAAAGGGAAAGAGTAGAAGTTGTAGAAGTTGAGGATGTTGCATTTAAGACAAAGTATGTAGAGATGTATGAGGATCTAGTGTTTGATGAGGAACCTAATGAAGACAAAGATTTTCTTAAGGAAGAGATTGCAGAGATAGAGAAGTTGTTCAATGCAACAACATAGATGATAGCATTCAATAGTGAAGAAGAAGATGAGGTGACAAAAGAAGTCATCAAGGTAAAATCTAATCTTTATGAGTTTTATGATGTTGAACTTGTAAGAGATTTGCATTGTGATATGAGAAAAGAATTAGAGAAGAAAGAGGATTATGTAGATGCAGAGTGGTATATAGATGTATACTTGCATGTAGAGGCTATAGAGGAAGCTATAGGAGAGATCTGGTGGAGGTGGTCAGTTTATGGTGGGTTGAATCCCACAAAGAAGAAGAGAGGAGAAATAATTTAGCAGAGGAAGACAGTGCATGGTGGGTGCAAGTCCACAAGAGGAGAGAAGAATGGAGTGCAGATTTGTTGGAGGAATGTGAAGCTTGTTCCAGGTAGATGTTGGAAAAAGAGGAAAAAGAGGAAAAAGAGAGCATTTTTGTACACATATTTGTGAGTATATGCTCACAAACTTCTTACCATGGGTGTTTGATGCAGGAGCATCCAAGGTGTATGGGCAATCCTGTGTCACCAAAAACAAAATATTTTAATTTTCAGTTGTTTGTTTTTTCAATAATATTGGAGCTTTGAGAAAATCATATTTTTATTTGCAACAAATATATTTTCATGGACCACTTTGTAATTGTAATTTTGGAGAAAATTACTCCAATAATTTGTAATTTCTACCATTTGTGGGGGAATCTTTCCTAGGCATCCACTTGGAGATATGCATTAATTTGTATTTTGGTGGGGCTAATTTGGTGGGTGAGATGTCGTCATAAAGTGGGTCACCAACTTCTAATTTTAGCAAGCACTTATTTTGTAACCAACGTCAAGTAAGGAATCTTGTAAGTGGTCTTTATGGCCAGGTTGGTGGACCTAACTCCCAGAATTTTATTTTATTAATTCCAAAATTTGTAACTCCAAGATGGGGGGTCATAATTATGAGACCCAATGTTGGTAAAATGGGCATAACTTTCTCATTTTATAACTAAATTGAGAAATTCAAAATGTTATAGAAAGATGGGAAGGAGAGCCACAAAACCCAATACCCATTTTAGAAAATCCCAAAAATTGAGGGAGAAGTGATAGGTTGGAAGTGACGGGTTTTTTTTGTGGATTAGTGGAGGTTGTTTTGAGAAACCAATAGTGCTTTCTTCTCACACAATTTTCTACATATTGAGGCTTGCTCATTTGGGAAGGGAGAGCTTGGGATGAAGATATTTGCATAGCTAGATACTGCTGGAATGAGTTCAGGATGTTGAGAAATTTATTTGTTGTAGATGTTGCATGTATGATCCAGGAAGCTCATAAGCTTCATGTTGATGTAATGAAATTTCTTATTGAAATAAAATAAGTGTTGCAGATTTCTCTTCCTTTTTCTGTTGTTTCACTTCATTTACAACCTTCTTGCATAGGCTTTTGTGTATGTTCGTGTTGCAGATTTGAAAGGGAGAGTATCCCTTATTGCATCAGATTTAGTAGAAAGTTTTGATGGATTCAATATCCAGTTGATACCAAGAAGGAAGAATCATGTTGCAAATGCCTTGGCACAAGCCACCAACACTTTAGAACTATTGGCTATGTTAGAACTGAAGAAATGATAAACATATCTTGGATTTTATCACATGCTTTGATGTGTTTGCCACTCAGATTATAGATGAAGAGAGATAGAAGAAGTTGAAGTAGATTTAGGAGTCCTCAATTTGAAAACAAGTACTATCCCAAGAGGAATGGCTGAATTGGAAAGGTTGTTTGATTATGATCAACTAGGGATTCATAACAAGCATGTTGAATCTACCAGAGGAAAATGTGACCCTCATAATTTGGGCACAACTGATAATGTTAAAAATGTTTTTATCGGCAAGGTTTGTACTCCCGAAGAGAGGACATGAATCATCCAAGCCCTAATGGATTACCACAATTCTATAGAATGGAGTTATGAAGACCTCAAAACCTATGACACTTCCATCATTACTCACATGATACCATTGAAGCCAGGGGTCAAACCTTTTTGTTAGAGGCAAAGGCCTGTTAATGCTTTGCTAGAACCATTAATTTTTCAAGAAGTAAAGAAGATGCTATCAACCAGATTCACATTCCTAGTATGACATTCTACATGGTTGGCTAACTTGGTACCTGTACGCAAGAAAAATGGAGAGATTAGGCTCTACATGGATTTTAGGAATCTGAATCAAGCTTCAAAAAAGGACAATTATCCTCTACCATCTCTTGAGGAAGTGTTGTAGATTGTTAATGGCTCTCAAATTATGTCTTTTTTAGATGGTTACTCAGGATACAACCAAGTGATGGTTGAGTATGCAAACATATTAAAGACATCATTTACCTGCAAATGGGGAATTTATGCATATTGGAGAATTCCATTTGGTCTGATCAATGCTTGGGCCACTTTTCAATGAGCAATGGATATAGTATTCAAAAGGCTAGTTGGAAAATGCATCATCATTTATATGGATGGTCTAACTATATTCTCAAAGAAGAGGGAAGATCACATTGGTGATTTGAGAAAGATACTGTAAAGATGCATAGATTATGATATTTCTTTGAATCCTAAGAAGTGTATCTTTGGAGTAACTAAGGGAAAGCTATTGGAGCACATTATTTTAGAAAGAGGTATATCTATTGATTCAGACCAAGTATAGGCTATCCTTAAAATTCAGCCACCATCTAGCAAGAAAGAACTTAAGTCCTATTGTGGGAAGCTCAATTTTGTGAGAAAATTCATCACAGGATTTGTTGAGATCATCATACCATTGAATGCTATGTTGAAACAAGATTCCCAGATTGAATGGACACTCGAAGCAAAGAAGTCATTTGCAAAGATTAAGCAAGCTATTGCTGATGCTCCAGTATTAGTAAGACCTAATTATAATTTACCATTTTACATTTGCTCTTTTTCCTCTGAACACACATGTGCTACAATGTTAACCTAGAAGAAAGGTCCTGGTGATGAACATCCTATTGCATTTATGAGCACTCCACTAAAAGATGCTGAGCTACAGTACCCAAATGTAGAGAAACAGTCCTATGCCTTGGTAAAGTAGTAAAGAAATTTAGACATTATATTTTAAGGAGTAGAGTGAATGCTATTGTCCCTAACACTGCAATAAGGTACCTACTGATGCAAAATGAGCTATGAGAATGCAAAGGGAAGTGGGTAATGATATTGCAAGAATTTGATCTAGAGATTCAACCCATGAAGCTGGTAAGAGGACAAGCACTTACTCAGACAATGGCAGAAATAGGTCCTAAAATTATCTCTCAACAATATGTGTTAGAAGATATAATAGATGATGATTAGTATAGCAACATCCTATTTTATTTGCTCAACTAATGATGCCCTCCCCATCTCAATTCTGTCCAATGAAGAGCTTTAAGGTTGAAAAGAAATAGTTTTATGATCAAAGGGTTAGTGTTGTATAAGAAGAACCATGAAGGGATATACCTGCACTGCCTGAATAAATCAAAAGTATCCTAGGTGTAGACCAACTTCCATGAGAGATTCGGTACTGGACATGGTTTAGGGCTATCTACTGCTGACTAGATTCTATGGCCGGGTTATTATTGGCCCACTCTTTTCCGTGATGCCCATGCACATGTCAGAACTTGCCACATTTGCGAGACTATTGTTGCCAAGGAAAGGAATGCTGCATTGCCAACCTGTGATTGAGTTAGGACATTTCATGCAATGGATTCTTGATTTCATTGGTATGATCAACCCACCTTCTTTTGCAGGCCATAGGTATATTCTAACCGCAATTGATTACTGCACTAGGTGGTTTGAAGCTCAAGGATGTAAGCAATGCACTACTAAAGTTGTGATTAAATTTGTTGAGGAACACATGATTACCATGTTTGGTTGTCCTTTTTCCCTTATTTGTGATAATGTTCCTGCTTTTTTATCATTAAAATTTTCTAATTGGGTATTTGATTATGGAATTATTTTAAAATTTTCATCAAATTATTACCCATAGGGTAATGGTGTTGTTGAGTCTACAAACAAAAACCTATTAGATGTCACTAGGAAATTGCTTGATAAAAATCCGAGGGAGTGGCATACACAACTTATATTCACATTATGGGCTGACAAGATAAGAAACAAAGCTGCACTAGGAACTTCACCCTATCACTTTGTTTTTGGTTTAGAGCCCATCTTTTCTATGCACCTAAAGATACCCATTCTGCAGTTCATAAATGATTACTTGGATACAGATGAAAAACATTCAACTAGACTTACATTTAAAAGAGAAATGAGATATAGCCATTGAAAACTTTGCCGAACATCAAGGTGTCATTAAACGTTGGTTTGATAGGTGAGCTAAGGTCAAGGCCTTTCATATCTTAGATTTGGTCTTATATTGGGTAATGATATTGCAAGAATTTGATCTAGAGATTCAACCCATGAAGCTGGTAAGAGGACAAGCACTTACTCAGACAATGGCAGAAATAGGTCCTAAAATTATCTCTCAACAATATGTGTTAGAAGATATAATAGATGATGATTAGTATAGCAACATCCTATTTTATTTGCTCAACTAATGATGCCCTCCCCATCTCAATTCTGTCCAACGAAGAGCTTTAAGGTTGAAAAGAAATAGTTTTATGATCAAAGGGTTAGTGTTGTATAAGAAGAACCATGAAGGGATATACCTGCACTGCCTGAATAAATCAAAAGTATCCTAGGTGTAGACCAACTTCCATGAGAGATTCGGTACTGGACATGGTTTAGGGCTATCTACTGCTGACTAGATTCTATGGCCGGGTTATTATTGGCCCACTCTTTTCCGTGATGCCCATGCACATGTCAGAACTTGCCACATTTGCGAGACTATTGTTGCCAAGGAAAGGAATGCTGCATTGCCAACCTGTGATTGAGTTAGGACATTTCATGCAATGGATTCTTGATTTCATTGGTATGATCAACCCACCTTCTTTTGCAGGCCATAGGTATATTCTAACCGCAATTGATTACTGCACTAGGTGGTTTGAAGCTCAAGGATGTAAGCAATGCACTACTAAAGTTGTGATTAAATTTGTTGAGGAACACATGATTACCATGTTTGGTTGTCCTTTTTCCCTTATTTGTGATAATGTTCCTGCTTTTTTATCATTAAAATTTTCTAATTGGGTATTTGATTATGGAATTATTTTAAAATTTTCATCAAATTATTACCCATAGGGTAATGGTGTTGTTGAGTCTACAAACAAAAACCTATTAGATGTCACTAGGAAATTGCTTGATAAAAATCCGAGGGAGTGGCATACACAACTTATATTCACATTATGGGCTGACAAGATAAGAAACAAAGCTGCACTAGGAACTTCACCCTATCACTTTGTTTTTGGTTTAGAGCCCATCTTTTCTATGCACCTAAAGATACCCATTCTGCAGTTCATAAATGATTACTTGGATACAGATGAAAAACATTCAACTAGACTTACATTTAAAAGAGAAATGAGATATAGCCATTGAAAACTTTGCCGAACATCAAGGTGTCATTAAACGTTGGTTTGATAGGTGAGCTAAGGTCAAGGCCTTTCATATCTTAGATTTGGTCTTATATTGGGTAATGATATTGCAAGAATTTGATCTAGAGATTCAACCCATGAAGCTGGTAAGAGGACAAGCACTTACTCAGACAATGGCAGAAATAGGTCCTAAAATTATCTCTCAACAATATGTGTTAGAAGATATAATAGATGATGATTAGTATAGCAACATCCTATTTTATTTGCTCAACTAATGATGCCCTCCCCATCTCAATTCTGTCCAACGAAGAGCTTTAAGGTTGAAAAGAAATAGTTTTATGATCAAAGGGTTAGTGTTGTATAAGAAGAACCATGAAGGGATATACCTGCACTGCCTGAATAAATCAAAAGTATCCTAGGTGTAGACCAACTTCCATGAGAGATTCGGTACTGGACATGGTTTAGGGCTATCTACTGCTGACTAGATTCTATGGCCGGGTTATTATTGGCCCACTCTTTTCCGTGATGCCCATGCACATGTCAGAACTTGCCACATTTGCGAGACTATTGTTGCCAAGGAAAGGAATGCTGCATTGCCAACCTGTGATTGAGTTAGGACATTTCATGCAATGGATTCTTGATTTCATTGGTATGATCAACCCACCTTCTTTTGCAGGCCATAGGTATATTCTAACCGCAATTGATTACTGCACTAGGTGGTTTGAAGCTCAAGGATGTAAGCAATGCACTACTAAAGTTGTGATTAAATTTGTTGAGGAACACATGATTACCATGTTTGGTTGTCCTTTTTCCCTTATTTGTGATAATGTTCCTGCTTTTTTATCATTAAAATTTTCTAATTGGGTATTTGATTATGGAATTATTTTAAAATTTTCATCAAATTATTACCCATAGGGTAATGGTGTTGTTGAGTCTACAAACAAAAACCTATTAGATGTCACTAGGAAATTGCTTGATAAAAATCCGAGGGAGTGGCATACACAACTTATATTCACATTATGGGCTGACAAGATAAGAAACAAAGCTGCACTAGGAACTTCACCCTATCACTTTGTTTTTGGTTTAGAGCCCATCTTTTCTATGCACCTAAAGATACCCATTCTGCAGTTCATAAATGATTACTTGGATACAGATGAAAAACATTCAACTAGACTTACATTTAAAAGAGAAATGAGATATAGCCATTGAAAACTTTGCCGAACATCAAGGTGTCATTAAACGTTGGTTTGATAGGTGAGCTAAGGTCAAGGCCTTTCATATCTTAGATTTGGTCTTATATTGGGTAATGATATTGCAAGAATTTGATCTAGAGATTCAACCCATGAAGCTGGTAAGAGGACAAGCACTTACTCAGACAATGGCAGAAATAGGTCCTAAAATTATCTCTCAACAATATGTGTTAGAAGATATAATAGATGATGATTAGTATAGCAACATCCTATTTTATTTGCTCAACTAATGATGCCCTCCCCATCTCAATTCTGTCCAACGAAGAGCTTTAAGGTTGAAAAGAAATAGTTTTATGATCAAAGGGTTAGTGTTGTATAAGAAGAACCATGAAGGGATATACCTGCACTGCCTGAATAAATCAAAAGTATCCTAGGTGTTGACCAACTTCCATGACAGATTCGGTACTGGACATGGTTTAGGGCTATCTACTGCTGACTAGATTCTATGGCCGGGTTATTATTGGCCCACTCTTTTCCGTGATGCCCATGCACATGTCAGAACTTGCCACATTTGCGAGACTATTGTTGCCAAGGAAAGGAATGCTGCATTGCCAACCTGTGATTGAGTTAGGACATTTCATGCAATGGATTCTTGATTTCATTGGTATGATCAACCCACCTTCTTTTGCAGGCCATAGGTATATTCTAACCGCAATTGATTACTGCACTAGGTGGTTTGAAGCTCAAGGATGTAAGCAATGCACTACTAAAGTTGTGATTAAATTTGTTGAGGAACACATGATTACCATGTTTGGTTGTCCTTTTTCCCTTATTTGTGATAATGTTCCTGCTTTTTTATCATTAAAATTTTCTAATTGGGTATTTGATTATGGAATTATTTTAAAATTTTCATCAAATTATTACCCATAGGGTAATGGTGTTGTTGAGTCTACAAACAAAAACCTATTAGATGTCACTAGGAAATTGCTTGATAAAAATCCGAGGGAGTGGCATACACAACTTATATTCACATTATGGGCTGACAAGATAAGAAACAAAGCTGCACTAGGAACTTCACCCTATCACTTTGTTTTTGGTTTAGAGCCCATCTTTTCTATGCACCTAAAGATACCCATTCTGCAGTTCATAAATGATTACTTGGATACAGATGAAAAACATTCAACTAGACTTACATTTAAAAGAGAAATGAGATATAGCCATTGAAAACTTTGCCGAACATCAAGGTGTCATTAAACGTTGGTTTGATAGGTGAGCTAAGGTCAAGGCCTTTCATATCTTAGATTTGGTCTTATATTGGGTAATGATATTGCAAGAATTTGATCTAGAGATTCAACCCATGAAGCTGGTAAGAGGACAAGCACTTACTCAGACAATGGCAGAAATAGGTCCTAAAATTATCTCTCAACAATATGTGTTAGAAGATATAATAGATGATGATTAGTATAGCAACATCCTATTTTATTTGCTCAACTAATGATGCCCTCCCCATCTCAATTCTGTCCAACGAAGAGCTTTAAGGTTGAAAAGAAATAGTTTTATGATCAAAGGGTTAGTGTTGTATAAGAAGAACCATGAAGGGATATACCTGCACTGCCTGAATAAATCAAAAGTATCCTAGGTGTTGACCAACTTCCATGACAGATTCGGTACTGGACATGGTTTAGGGCTATCTACTGCTGACTAGATTCTATGGCCGGGTTATTATTGGCCCACTCTTTTCCGTGATGCCCATGCACATGTCAGAACTTGCCACATTTGCGAGACTATTGTTGCCAAGGAAAGGAATGCTGCATTGCCAACCTGTGATTGAGTTAGGACATTTCATGCAATGGATTCTTGATTTCATTGGTATGATCAACCCACCTTCTTTTGCAGGCCATAGGTATATTCTAACCGCAATTGATTACTGCACTAGGTGGTTTGAAGCTCAAGGATGTAAGCAATGCACTACTAAAGTTGTGATTAAATTTGTTGAGGAACACATGATTACCATGTTTGGTTGTCCTTTTTCCCTTATTTGTGATAATGTTCCTGCTTTTTTATCATTAAAATTTTCTAATTGGGTATTTGATTATGGAATTATTTTAAAATTTTCATCAAATTATTACCCATAGGGTAATGGTGTTGTTGAGTCTACAAACAAAAACCTATTAGATGTCACTAGGAAATTGCTTGATAAAAATCCGAGGGAGTGGCATACACAACTTATATTCACATTATGGGCTGACAAGATAAGAAACAAAGCTGCACTAGGAACTTCACCCTATCACTTTGTTTTTGGTTTAGAGCCCATCTTTTCTATGCACCTAAAGATACCCATTCTGCAGTTCATAAATGATTACTTGGATACAGATGAAAAACATTCAACTAGACTTACATTTAAAAGAGAAATGAGATATAGCCATTGAAAACTTTGCCGAACATCAAGGTGTCATTAAACGTTGGTTTGATAGGTGAGCTAAGGTCAAGGCCTTTCATATCTTAGATTTGGTCTTATATTGGGTAATGATATTGCAAGAATTTGATCTAGAGATTCAACCCATGAAGCTGGTAAGAGGACAAGCACTTACTCAGACAATGGCAGAAATAGGTCCTAAAATTATCTCTCAACAATATGTGTTAGAAGATATAATAGATGATGATTAGTATAGCAACATCCTATTTTATTTGCTCAACTAATGATGCCCTCCCCATCTCAATTCTGTCCAACGAAGAGCTTTAAGGTTGAAAAGAAATAGTTTTATGATCAAAGGGTTAGTGTTGTATAAGAAGAACCATGAAGGGATATACCTGCACTGCCTGAATAAATCAAAAGTATCCTAGGTGTTGACCAACTTCCATGACAGATTCGGTACTGGACATGGTTTAGGGCTATCTACTGCTGACTAGATTCTATGGCCGGGTTATTATTGGCCCACTCTTTTCCGTGATGCCCATGCACATGTCAGAACTTGCCACATTTGCGAGACTATTGTTGCCAAGGAAAGGAATGCTGCATTGCCAACCTGTGATTGAGTTAGGACATTTCATGCAATGGATTCTTGATTTCATTGGTATGATCAACCCACCTTCTTTTGCAGGCCATAGGTATATTCTAACCGCAATTGATTACTGCACTAGGTGGTTTGAAGCTCAAGGATGTAAGCAATGCACTACTAAAGTTGTGATTAAATTTGTTGAGGAACACATGATTACCATGTTTGGTTGTCCTTTTTCCCTTATTTGTGATAATGTTCCTGCTTTTTTATCATTAAAATTTTCTAATTGGGTATTTGATTATGGAATTATTTTAAAATTTTCATCAAATTATTACCCATAGGGTAATGGTGTTGTTGAGTCTACAAACAAAAACCTATTAGATGTCACTAGGAAATTGCTTGATAAAAATCCGAGGGAGTGGCATACACAACTTATATTCACATTATGGGCTGACAAGATAAGAAACAAAGCTGCACTAGGAACTTCACCCTATCACTTTGTTTTTGGTTTAGAGCCCATCTTTTCTATGCACCTAAAGATACCCATTCTGCAGTTCATAAATGATTACTTGGATACAGATGAAAAACATTCAATTAGACTTACATTTAAAAGAGAAATGAGATATAGCCATTGAAAACTTTGCCGAACATCAAGGTGTCATTAAACGTTGGTTTGATAGGTGAGCTAAGGTCAAGGCCTTTCATATCTTAGATTTGGTCTTATATTGGGATAAGGCTCATGAACAAAAAGGAGAACATGGAAAATTTGACAAACTTTGGTTAGGCCCTTATCAAATAGCTAAAATTTTAGGGGACAATGCATACAAACTCAAAATACTTACTGGTGAAGATGTCCCATTGCTTGTTAATAGATAGTTTTTGAAGCACTACTTCCAGGCCTAGGTAGTCTTGAAAAGCCTACTATTTTTGTACATAATTTTCCCTTTCTGTTGTTGTTTTTGGTTTACTTTAGGCTAGTTGTGGTTAGCTTAGTTTCCTTTCTATTTTCGTGCTTTGCTTTGGGGTTCTGCATTTCCTGAATAAAGAGGTTGTTTGTATGTGTGCTCAGTGGTATTCTCTAGTCCATGTTTCCTATGTTTTCTTGGAGAAACCTTGGTTATGAATTAAGAGTTTCTTGTGGGTTTCATCGTTTGGTACTAAATGGTGTGATGCTTGCTCAAGGATGTTGAATCTATTGTTTAGGATAACTGGTGCAGGGGCCCAAGACAAATTTTGAATTTTGGTTTCAACAAAGAGCCTAGGTGGAATTTAATTTCATAACTGATGTAATAAAGCCTATTAAAGACATTTTGATGTAGTGGAGGTCACTTAGGATTAGAATCTTAAATATTTGCTTAAATTTAGGTCAGTCTATTTTGGCATTGTAGTGGATAGACTGTTTGAGCCTTCTTTTTTTGGCTTTTTTCCACGATCATGGAGATAGAAACGTGGGAGTTACATTGTAAACAATTTATTTATGCTTCTCATACCTTGAGGAGAGTAGAGAAGAAGATTTGGTGAAGGAATAATAGAGATCTTTCTAGTTTTTCTGCATTTTTTTTGTCCTTTTGTTGTTCCTACGTCTCGTACTATTGCGTACCAGACTGTCATGATTTCTAATGCCCAAAATGTTGAAGTAAGTTGAGTTACCTTTCATTTGCAATTGATTTCGAAGATTTTCATTGTTCTTGAAGCATTTTACAATTAGATTTCTGAAATTGGGTCTAAAACCCTAGTTTTGAGGGTTTTGGCAAAATCGATGGGTTTTTGACCCATTCCACCTGTGTCATAGCCCAACAATGGGTGGACTGGGCTTAGTTAGGTTGTGTTTCCTTGTTTATTGCATTTTAGGAGCAGGGGACTGGAAAAGAGTGACGCTTGAATCCATTTATGCCTAATATCCTCATGTATTAGGTTTTTTAGCTTTGGTGGATTAGTGAGTTGGTGAAAGTTTGACTTGGGATGACTCAAGATCCCTGAAACTGACATATTATGTCCTTTTACAACCCCATTCATGCCATGGAGTAGGATTTGGGAGTTTGGGTCAAGCTTATCATACCTTTGCTTTGCAAAAGAGGCCTAATTAGGCCTAGAATAGTAGGAACAATAACTTATTGAGGCTTTTGTTCCAAAGGAATTGGAGACACCCTAAAATGACCAAGTCGTCGCACCACTTGCATTTCATCTAATTCTTTCTAATCACCTGCATTTCAACATTAATTGAATAATCTAGTTATTTAATTAATTTCATCAAATTCTTCCAAATCACATAATTTCAACATTAATTGAATAAATTCTTTTTATTCAATTAATTAAATTAAATTCTTCTACTATTCTTCCACAATTAAATAATTTTAATTATTTAATTAAATAATTATCTTCTTTCCAAAACTCAAGTCTCCATTAATCAAATAAATCCCATTATTTAATTAATTCATCACAAATTTCCCTCTTATCCAAACAATTAAATAATTCCCAATTATTTAATTAAATCAAATTCATTCTTCCAAATTTAAATAAATCAAATCAAATTTATTTAAATTCTCTCAATATCCAAAAATAAAATAAATCAAATATTTTATTATTCTTCCAAATCATGCACAACAATTAAATAAATCTATTTATTTAATTTGCTTTCTTATCTACAAATATCTTTAAAATCTTCTAAAAATAAGCCTTCTTCTCAATGCACACACAATTAAATAATTTATTATTTAATTTCTCTCAAACCATGCAAAAGCAAATCTAAAGTTGAGTTATCTATTCACTCAACCTTGTTTTTATCAATTTCTCTTAAATTAGAAAAAAACTTTCTAATTTATGAAAAACATGTCTTATCTTTAGAAAAAAAATGTTTAATTCAAATAAAATAGCTTTTGTATGACACATGTCTTCTTCTTATTCGTTGCACATTCCTCAACTATTCTCCTCCGTTGATTCTTCCGAATTATCTGGACCGTTGATCAATCTCTGTTGAAACCTATATAAACCCCCCTCATCTCCTTCACAAATCCTCTTCGATCACTTATTTTCAGGCATACTTAACAGCGCTTTGAGCATACATCGCATCGATTGAGCAACTTCATGATCTCTTAACATTGATCTTTGAGCACTTTACTTTCTTGTTGCAACCATGGTTTCGCAGCACTATTGAGCAATCCACATTCACCCAAAGGGAACAATACAAATCTGGGTAAAAGCTTTCATGTTTTATTGATTTATTAGTAATGGCTTTTATTTAGATCAGTTCTCTTTATGTTATTGGGTTTTTGATTTGTTTAGTTTATCATAGTCAATTTTCCTCATACACATTCTAGCACGCCCGATGGGACCCACTAACCTTACTTTTTTTTTATAGAAAAAGTTAATTTTTTTGAAGCTAGGTACGGAAAAGCGCAATCACAATGCAGAAGATTTGAAGATTCTTGTTCACTAGTTTGAGAGAATAGGCGTTGAGTATTCAAATGGGGTAACTTTAGCTCAAAAGCTTTCTGGGTTTTGTCAAAAACATCACAATCCTATCTGGGTATCTCTTATTTTTTGCATGAAGTGTACGGATTTCGAGAAAAATAGATCCCAATCCGTGTCCTTATTTTTATCCTATGCTTTTTTTTTGCTTTTTTTGGGCCTATTTTTAGAAATTTCATGAAATTAGGAATATCTGTGTAACTTTAGCTTAAAAGATTTCTACGTTTTGTCAAAAACATCAAAATTCTATCTGGGTATCTCTTTTTTTTATAGGAAGTGCACGGATTTTGAGAAAAATAGATCCCAATCGGTATCCCTATTTTTAGCCCATGCTTTTTTTTGGACCTATTTTTAGCAGTTTCACGAAATCGGGCATATCTTTTGGATACAGAGTCAGATTTTCACGAAACTAGTGGCGTTGGAAAGATGGTTCTCCCAACTTTTCTGTGGTGAAATAATTTTGAGGTAATTTTATCAGATTTATCAGGTACACTCAGTCAAAGTCAACCCTTATTTGCAAACTTCAAACGGTCATAACTTGTGCAAAATTTACTCAATTTTCACAAACTTTTTTTTTTGAAATTGCATAGAATTTCATATAGAATCTAATCATAATATTCAATCTGCTATACCTAATCATCATTATTAGATTTTTTCCTATTGCTCATTTTTTTCACCTAACAAGTTAGGCGCTTTTGGTCAATTTGATTTATTTTTTCCTAACTTGTGAGTTTTTTTGGAACTATTCAACATTTTGTAGCCTCTTATCACTCAAATAGAGCAAATGGGTTTCTCTAACATGTTCATGTAGGATGAACTTTGAAGAAATTAACAAATCTATTGCACTAAGTCTTAGAAACATATTGCCTTCTTAAGGGCTAATTGAACAAATCATTTCGACAATCTAAGTCTTAGGAACATACTACTTTTCTTAAGGGATAATGAACATGTATGCGAAAACACCTCAATTTTCTAAGGGACAATGGACATGAATGCCAAACACTTCAATTTCATAAGGGACAATTGACAACTACAAACATGTGTGTGCCTAATTTAGTTGCACCTTATTTTTTTATAACAGGACAATTGAACCTTTGTTTGACGTGCTTGTTCTTACATTTCAGTATTTCCTTTAGAAGGGCCTGCTTTTGGATTGCATTTCATTCAAAAGGGATGACCCTATGTGGAGTTTTCTTTTGAACCGCTATATAAGAGGGATAAGGCGAAAGCCAAGTCCTAACCAACGTCAGCCTTACCTTGTGGTGCCAAACTGAAAAGAGGTGTACTAGCTCTTTGTGGAAATGATTTTCACATTGAGCGAAATGTTTGATACTCTTAGTAGGATTGGTTAAAGCTTTTAGTAGCTTGTCGCATTGCTCGTAAGGCATTGGTCCCTCAAAGTTACTAAGAACCATTCTAGATAGAGACTACCTGATCTACCTCTGAACGTTGCGGTAATCATCAGTGCAAGGGGAATCGATTTAAGCCCTTAAGATACTCACCATTGGCTCCCTTGAGAAGAGATAGTATTCCCTTGGCCATAAAGCTCTTGTGACCTATTTGAGCTTTCCAAGGGGAGGGTGAGATATCCCTATCTATCGTCTCTTGCAAAGATATAAAATATCTGACACCTTTACGGAATGATATTTTTATCGACAGAGTATTAAGCTGTGAGCTGATCTACTACAATGAAACCTTGTTTCTAGGGATAAAAAGTGCTTGTTATTGATTGCAATTGTCTCATACCTGTAGAAACATTGGGCTTTTTTGTGAGCCTCAAACATACACTATCTATTGTGTCAGTCCTTTTTTGACCACTTGTTTGTTGTGTTTTCTCTTGCCAAAGACAAATCCAATCAGACCCATAACCAGTTCTATCAAAATTTGCCTTTTAGAAACATCAGACACTACTTCAGCGCCTTTGGTATTACAGTAGCTCGCCGTTGGTAGTACAGTAGATCGCCTTTGGTATAGCAGTACCTCGCCTCTGGCAACCCTACTTCAGCGCCCTTGGTATAACAGTAGCTCACTTTTGGTCACCATAGCTCGCCTTTGGTATAGTAGTACCTCACCTCTGGTAGCTCAGTCCATCGCCTTTGGTATTACAGTAGCATGCTTTTGGTTGCACAGTCCTGGGTCTCTGGTCAAACAGTATAGCACCTTTGGTCCAGTCACTTGTGCATCAGAGTTTGTCTTTCTCAAAACACAAGCAGAATCCCAGCATTACCTTTTGTCCTAGTGTATTCCATGGTAACCACTAGGCTCCAACAAACTATGAAGTCCAAGCAAGTTGTCCCTAGGAAGCACAAATTACCTCCTCGCACACTGCAATTAGGCCGTCTCAACATTACTCCCAAGGTTACTCCTAGAACACCTGCAGAAAGATCTACCAATTCTCCCAACGTGCTGCACATTGACCACCCTAGCACTCCTCAAGAGGGTAGAGTCCCTTTGGTAAGTACACCTCACTATACCACTGGCATGCCTCCGGATTTTGTCCCACAAGGTTATACTGCAGATCTAGCCCCATCTCAAGAAGAGCGACACTTTGAAATGGGTCAATCCTCTCAAGAAGATGGGCAAGATCTTGATGAATTCATACAAGATCCTAGAGCTGTAGCTACCTTTGACAAAATCCTTAGCGAGAACCAAGATCATTTCTTTCACTTGCTTGCAGAGCAAGGAGTCAAGTTACCTCAAGAATTTGATTTATCCACTCTCAAGGAGATGAACAACACCCTAAGTGCCATACAGGCAGTCCAAACCATGTCAACTGTGACCATGCCTTTACCCGAACAAGGCTCACAAGGGAAAACAATGGTACAATATAAGAATCCCCCATTTCAAAACCCAACAGGAAAGAGGGCTGTATCACCGCTTTTGACTCCTATGGAAATCTACAAAAATCAACAAGAAACTCTCCAACGTCAAGAGGAGCTAGCTAAGCAAGCCACCTTAGCTCAAGAAAATATACAACAAACTCCTAAAATGTCCGCACCAATCGCAAGTGGAATTTTGGTTACTCCTTCACAAATAGGTTTCCCACCCAATTACAATCTGGGGAACAACTATGTAGCAGTTAGGATGCGTCTGGGAAATGCTTTGCATTTCTCTACTTTTAAAGTTGAGGTCCTTAGGTTTGTATGATGATCATTTATATATGAGAAGATGGTAATATTCAAGTTTCAAATGCTAAGGTGTACCACAGAGGTTCTCCAGGGTCAGCAAAACAAAGACACATCATGCTACTGACTAAGGTTGTCTGGAGGAGAAAGCAGAAGCCACCACATTTCACCGCAGTTTATCTTTTGGCTTTGATGTTTGGTGGATGAGTTTAGATATTTAGTTGAATGATTTAATTTAGGTTTTAGGTGTTGAAGTGTACTGCAAGTTGGTTTTTCAATGCTCTATCTCAAGACTATGTGTTTTGAGTTTGCTTGTGATACCAGGCTCTATTTCTGATTGTTAGTGTTAGAAAGAAAACATATATTTCAGAGGAAGGATTGGTTGAGAAGGTTTGTGTAAGTCTCATGTTGCTTGTGTGATGATCCACATGATGCTAATAGATCCCTCTGGTACCGCTTTAGGTCTGGAGCTATTGTGTGGAAGAATAAGTGTTTGCTGGGCTGACTTCATGTGTTTGGATGTTCCCACCAAATAATTTGAAGTGTGCACCTACTTGGAAGAATGTATTAATGAAGAATAGGTCCTGGTTTTCACTTGGCTTGAATTGCGTTGATTTTCTACATCTTTTGGATGCTGACTTGGTGTGGCCTTGCACATTTCATGTATACACATTTCATCTTGGCCGACATGGGAGAAAGATTTTGTAATTTGTGGATGGTATAAATGAAAGATCTTGTTTGTTGAGGAAAGTAAGAGTGTGTGAGGATGTGAGAAGATATGTGAATAGATATGAGTATGTTTGTGAAGGTGTGTTGAAGGTAGCAGAGTTCGCTATGCAGAGAAAGTGAGATTTTGAGATAAAGTGAAGTGTACGGATGATGCAGAGGTGTTTTGTTTAGTAAGATCTGTTGAATGTAATATCTGAAGGTTGTAGCCTCATTTTGTAAGTGCTATTGAATTGTATTTTAGGGAGTTGCAGCTTCCTTTGGGTTGTAACCCATAAATAATATTATAATCCTATTTTTATTTGTGAGGTTGAATTTGGACAGTAGATCTGAGTAGTTTGCTCACTATGGTTTTTTGCTTTTTGGGTTTTCAACGTAAATCTGCTGTTATGGTTGTGTGCTTATGTGTTGTGCTTTAATTGGTTGAATTTATTGATCTTCTAGTTAAAGCAGTTAGAAGTTTGATTGATAATGTTAAACTGGAATGAGTTTTGATATATACTAATTTAACCCTCCCTCTCAATATATCTTTGTGTTCTAACAATTAGTATCAGAGCAAGGTTCCTTGGTGTAGTCTAACAACTGAAGGTAGATCTTGGAATAGAACACATGGCTCAGAAGGAGTCCTCTTCTAAAGCTCCGATGTTTGATGGAAATAACTATGACTTTTGGAGTGTAAGGATGGAAGCCTATCTTACCTCACTAAGGCATGATGTCTGGAGGGTGATTGAGACTAATTATGTTGAGCCCAGTCATCCCATTATAGATTCAGATGCAAAGAAGGCCCATGAGAATAATGCCAAAGCTAAGAATGCAATCTTAAGTGGTTTGAACAGCTTAGAGTTAGTCAAGGTTGTGTGGTGCAAGATAGCAAAGGAGATATGGGAGAAGCTCAAAGGTCTCTATGAAGGAGATGACACCATAAAGGAAGCCAAACTATAATCCTACAAAACAATATTCGAGAATCTAAGGATGAAAGAAGAAGAGAACATATCTAGCTACTTACACTGGGTAGATGAAGTAGTGAATGGAATCAAAAGTATGGGTGAAGACATACCTGAATCTTTGGTTGTAAAGAAAGTTCTAAGATCTCTCCCTCACAGATTTGATTAAAAAGTTTCTACAATAGAAGAAACCAAAGAATTGAAGAAACTCACCATGGTAGAACTATTTAGATCCCTCACTGCCTATGAAATGAGAAATGAAGTCATAGGTCCATGTCAAAAAGAAGCTTCTTTCAATGCTATGAAGAATGAAGGAGCATCTGATATAAGCAATGAAGTTGAGGAAGAAGAAGCAAATTTTGTAAGAAAGATGAAAAGAGGATTAGGTAAATATAAAGGTAAGATACCTTTCAAATGTGGTATAATTGGTCATTATGCCTCTAAATGTCCTTTTGGAGAAAGTGAAAGTAGCAGCAAGGGGTTCAAGAGAAACAATTTTTAGAGGAACCTTCTTTCAAAAGAAGACTACAGCTCCAGAGAAGAAGTAGATCACTACTCATCTGATGAGGATAGAGGAGAATCTCTATTCATGGCCATGGTGATCTCAGATGGTTCAAACAAGGCTGCAAATGAAGAAGAATATGAAGTTGACTTTGAAGGTGAACTTGTTTATGCTCTTGAGGACTTGTATTGTGCAAGAAAGGAAAATCAAGAACAAAGAGCTTTGATTGAAGCCAAGACAAAAGAATGCATAAAGCTTTAGAAAGAAATTCAGTTACTCAAAAAGAAGTTGAAGAAGGTGAAGCCTGAAAGTTCAAATGATATAGAGTGTAGAGATCTCATCTTGCCTCAAGGAAGATCTCTTCATGCAAGACAATTCTCCATAAATAGGTTCAAAAATGTTTTCTTTGGTTATTGTTTTATCTACAATGAATTTGAGCATAAGGCTATGAATTGCAAGTCTAAAATAAATAGAAGAAATCTTGTAAGTAGAAATTCTCTTGCTTCTCTTGTGGATGCCAATGTGGTATGTCAAATTTGTAAGGAGTTTGGACACATAGCAAGGTATTGTAGGAATGGTCTTGAAAATTTAGAATCTTAGATAACTGATGTCACTAAGCAAGACAAGGAGAATTCCAATGGAGTTGAGAACTCAATGATTGTCTAAACAAAATTTCATGCTCAAGGATAAACTAATCTCTGGGTGATAGACAGTGGATGTACAAATCACATGATAGGTGATAAGAGCAAGTTTATCAATCTTGGCAAGTGGAGGGGTGGATTGGTTAGGTTTGGAGATAACTCTTCTGCAAAGATCACTAGAAAAGACACTATAAGCATTGATGGAAAGTCTCAGACACATGATGTTCTTTATATAGAAGGTCTCAAGCATAATATTCTCAGTGTGAGTCAAATGTGCAGCAAAGGATATAATCTCACATTTCATGATCAAGGGTGTGAAATCAAAAGAGCAAAATCTAGAAAATGATAGTAGGTCCAATTTTTGCTTGGAAATGTTGCAAGAATTGATCAACTAGCTGTGAGAGCAAAACCATTCCAAAGCTATATCTTTGAGAGATTGAGGAAAGAGTTTTGCTAACAATGCCTCGTCAAACAAGAAATCACTACACATTGTTGTGAATGCTACCACATGAGTATTAGGATCACCTTTACCACTGTACTTTTCAAAGTATGGAATCTCAAATTTTTTAGGCATTTGAGCTCTTAGGATTGTATAAGATAAAGGACTACAAGCATGATATGTTGGCAAGGTAGGTTGATAAGAAGCATTAGTCAAATTTGTCACTTTTTTCTGCAAGGATGACATACTCTACAAAAGCTAGTTTAGGAGAGCATCATTGGGTGAAGTGGTTTGCAGATTTGAGGTATTTGATGCTACAGTCATGCAATTGAGAGGTGGTTGGTAATAAGTGGAGGTAATGGATGGTTGAGAGTAATTATTCATGGGTGTGGATACGGGAGGTGCTGAGTTTTGATAATTGAATGGAACAACTTTGTAATTGTTTCCAGTAGATGTTCCCATAGTAGTGGTAGCATTACTACAAATTTGTGGAGTGGTGGTGAGAATTGATGATGTAAAAGTGGATATTCCAGTAGTCGGTATAGGTGCCAATACTTGTGAGTTTATATACTTTGATGGTGACACATTATCTATGACATTCACGTGGCTAGCCGATGGCATAATGTTATGATCCACTATGTGGGCTAATCCACAGAGCATGTCAAAACCTTCTTGTACTTCTTGTAACAATCCTTTTATACTATTAACAATAGGTATCACTTCTTGAGCTAGATGTGCACTATTGATAATGATGTTAGTCATAAACAAACATAGAATAAAAGTACACATTAACCTTTATTCATTTTGAAAGATACGATGAATTTAGAGAATTCATGATCCCAAGGCTCCAGTGATTAGGTCTTAATCTTCTAACGTTACTCAGAGGTTGATGTGTGTTGCTGTTTCCATTATGGGGCCTTACGTAGATCTCATCAGTAAGATAATGTTTCCTATAATGATGCTGCACAGAGAATTATTCTATACAAGATATGCTTCAAAAAATGCTTCCATCTTTAAAACTTTGTATGATATTTTTCATTTTTGACATGCTTTAACCTCAAATATGCTGAATATGTTCAGTTATCTATGGGATGTCTGCATATTTGTATTATTTGCTTAAGATTGTCGACTATTTGCAATTATGATGATGAAATGCTCTGAAATTGAAAGAAATACTTCAAATTTATGTTAAACCTTCAGCTATTGAGCCACATATACAATTTGATATAGTCATGAAGAGAAGAAATCAAACCATATGTTCACCAGGATATTCCACAACTAGATACAGTCGATGCTAACTTCAAAGGAAAGGTATGAAAACAACACATGTAAGTAGATATGCACTCCAAGGGATGCAGCAAATCACAACATGTATCAAGAATTCATACACTGATTAATCAAGATTTATGATGGATTGTAATCAAAAGAGTCCTCTCATTCATTAGGTATGCAAGAACATATGTGTATACAACAACTTTGAAATGAGCCCTGAATATTCTAGCAAATGGATTTCAATTAAGTTTCGAATCGTTCAAAATGAGGCATCCCTGCACCTTTTATAGAACAAGGTGAGGGAGCGATTACAATTGATCTACGATCAAGATTCATCTATTAAAATCTACGGTTTACATATCATTGACTAAGTCAATCCTTTCCCCATGGTACAGGTTGCCAGCTGGCAACCATCTAGGCAACTTGTACTTTCCTAAGTACTTGATGCATATATTCCCTTTATGGTGCATCTTCATCATCATCCTTATTGTCATGATCATCACTTTCAACAGTTTCGCTATCTTCATCATCATGATGATTGTCTTTTTGAATATGGACCCGCATAGCTATCCCGATATTCTCATATGCTTGCACTATCTTCTCCAATTCTCCGCCATCCTGAGTTCTCGCTTTGGCGATGGCATGTTTATGCACCTGATATTTGCTCCGGAGAGATTCCAATTTATTCCTCTTGCTACTGGATGTTTCATTATAATCTTCCACCTTGACCTTTATTCTCATTACTTTTCTAGCACTTCTTCTATCAGGTGGTTGAGAAGGTCTTCAGCTACTAGCTGGAAATTACTATGTAGAGCCTTGATGACAAACTCTTAATCTCAATTTTCTATCTTTCCCTCTATCTTTCCTCCTAATGTTTCCAAAACTTCAGCCTCATGAGACATCATATCATGTAGCTTCATGCTGATATTCCTTAGTTTACTGTTGCATCTTTTTAGCACATCACATTCGAACCTGATGTCTTTATTCCAGATATCAATCAAGAGGGTTGTGTACTTGATTCTTTATTAGAATCTGTGGATCAATCCTCTTCATTTCATCCAAAATGCTCATGGCTTTTTCTAATTGAAATGACCTCCTGCCAATCTACTTTTTTCCTGGAGGTACATAAAGAGTTCCACCTCTTCGAAGAGGCCTTTACCACTTCTTTAGCTCCATCGAGCGCGGAAGACATCCATTTCAACATTATTATTGATTCATGTCTCATGAGATTCAACTTGTTGACCTCCTCCTGAGAAATTGCAGTCAATGGGACTACTTTATCACTTGATGTATCATCAGGGTTAATTAACCCTTTTATATATGCATGCAGCTGAGCAATGTGCTCTTTATGCTGCTTATTCTTCTCTTTCTCTCTTTTCACCCTTTGAGTTAATGAATCAATAATGTCCTTACCTTCCTAGCCTTCCTGATCTTCATTGGCAAATCCCAAATCTACTGTAGTAATCTCAAATTCATTCAGAGTGATCTTGCCTTTTTCTTTATCAATTGTAGGAACAGCTACCTGGGTTGTTTGCCTACCTGTATCAGGATCCCTTCTAATAGCAGAAGTTAATCTTGCCTTCCTCTTTGGCTTCATTAGAGTCTCTAAAAACAATGTCGAAACATCAAACTCTTGTATCTCTAGTCCAGACTCAGTACTTATCTCTTTCTCCAGCCATGAGGGAATTTGGTCTCCAGATCCTGGGTGCCCACCATCATGATGATGATCATCTTGATCTCCAATAACTGTATCTATTCTTGATGGAGATGGTGACTTTCTTATTTCTTCCTCATGATGTTTTTCGTGAGGGTGATCTTCAGGTATATCCTCTTGTTGAGGACATTCTTTTTCTAGAGGGTGATCTTGCTGATCATCTACATGTTTATCATGATCTTGATCTTTTACTTCCTCCCTGGGTATCTCATCCACTTTAGCATTTTCCTCATCTTGAGATATATTGGTATCCATGGATATTAATTCATCTAACTTAGGCTTCTCCACCTGATTTGTAGCTATAATCTGCTCTGTAGTTGTGATAATTACCTCTTGAGCTTTGTGATCACCAGGACCTGATATTTCTTTATCTTCTTTGTCCTTTAGTGGAATTTCTACTGCTTTGGGCTCAGCCAATGCATCCTGTTGTTGCTGACCCATATTTGGAGTTTTATCTTCCACTTCCATCTATTTAACCTCTTCGACATTTTCTGTCCTTTCAGGTGTACCTGCTGTATCTTTAGGATCTACATCCTCTACATATGTCAATTCTATTCTTGCAAGACTTGTCACCTGATCAACTAATGCATCGAGTCCTATTTGTTGTGCAATCTTCTTTGGACTCTTTTCTTTTTCGTGCTCCATTTGCTTTAGCTCTTCTAACACCGCTTGTATTGCTGGGGTTCCATGAGGAGTTAACCGGGTATTAGTAGCAAGGGTTTCCATCTTTTGTGAAGCTACATCTTTCACTACCTCATCATTAGATAGGTCAATTGTTCCATCCAATGAGACTAGACCACTTTGCACTGCCTTAGAGGCCTCTTTCAATTGTTCTTCTACTTGTTCGGTCTTGAACTTTACAATGGTGGGAAGTGGAATGTTATGTTGCAGTTCCCTGTTGAATACTTCCCCACCTGCCCCTTTTAGCACTATTGGGGTTTGTTTTATTTCACCTCTCATTGAAGTTCTCAGTTTCTTAGGTGTAGTTGATATCACTTGAGGTGCTTTTCTCTTTCTTGTGAAGCATATAGGACCTTCCTCTTCTTCAGGCTCTTCTTCTAGAGGGATATCCTTCTCTATATTCTTCTGTGATGTCTGACCCTCTTCTTAAATATCAGTAGGATGTGTAGCTGGCCTCTGTATTCCTTTAGCCTTTTGTTTATCCACAGGAGGTGGTGCGGATGATGCTGATATTTGTCTTGATCCTGATGCATCTTTAGCTGACATCTCTATTCTTTCAATTATAACCCCTTTGGGTTCAGGATCAGTCTTCTTACCTCTTGAAGATCTCTTGCTTTTTTCAGGAGGTGGTGCTTTTTCTCCTTTGGATTTCCTCTTTTCAACCAGGAAATCATCATATTCATCTTCAGGAAGCTCCTGTCTCTTCCTCTTATTATCAATAGTAAGGGCTACGCCCTTCTTTTTCAGTGTATTTGTTTGTTCATTGACCCATGACTGGGTCAGCTGCAATATCCTTCCTCTAAATGGATCTAAAGAAATATCCTCATGCATAGTAAGATCTGGCATGGATATTGTATCATTATATATCTTTTTCTCTTCATACTCATCTGCCATTATATTACCATCATCCCTCTTCAATTGTGCAGGGACTGAAATGCAGTTGAAGGTCCTGATCTGGTTAAGGGTCAATCTTTGATATCTTCTCCTTCTGGCCTCAGCCTCATCCTCGCAATCTGCCCAAAAATCTTCAAGATTCTTTTGATGGATGGGCTTCCCCATGATTTTCTGCATCCTCCCATATGGATCATATGACCTAACCAAAGGGAATGACTGGAAATTCATCATTGTTAAACCAGTTATGGCTTTCTTAATGTTCTCAGAATCTGGGCACATATACCAGCCCATTGTTATTGGAAACAATACTGGTGGGAGTTTGTTACTTGCTTTGTAAGCATCCAGTATTGTAGCCACTTGCCTCATGAACTCCATTAAAACTACTACATCAGTGGGGTCTCTTGGGAGCATGAGGGGTTCCTCTTCAAAACCTTCAATTCTTATATAAGAGAATGTTGCAAATTGAATAAACCAGGCTCCATACCTGTATATGACTTCCTGAGCTTCCATGCTCAGTCTTTTATTTCTATTCTCCTCCATTGTTCTTACCAGATGCATAGAGAATGCATCATTCACTAATTTGTAATCCTGGAGGTAATTTGCTCTTTGCAGTTGGGGATGGTGATCCGATATATGTGCATCATTTGTTGTGCCACCAATTCGCCCATCTGTAGTCAATGCATCAAATGTACCCTTGTAGGCACATGAATAAACAATGTATGAAGTCATGTAAAAGGAACAATCTGGACCTCCTAAATTCATCAGCTGCTCATTTAGAGCATCACTTATCATCTTAGCCCACATTGGCTTGTTATCTGTGTAAAGGCACATCAAGATGACTGCATACATCCAATCTTTAAAACTTCCAGCATCAGGCTGGCCCGTCACTCTGCTGAGCAGGGCTATCATGTATTGGTACTCATCATCAAAATCAAATTTATATAAATGAACTGGAAGTTTAGCTGCTGCAGGATAGGGACTATTCTTCGCCCTCCATTGGTACATTTTCTTCTTAGCAGCCTTCTTATTATTTTCATATTCTACTTCTGATTTCTTCAAATCTATGTTGGAAACCTTCTTGCCCAATGGCAAACCAAATGTAGCAGCAAGACCCTTGATTGACAGATCAACATATACTCTACCATGCTTCTCTACTTTCCTTGTCTGCGGGTTATAGTTTCTTGCACATTCAATGACTAGCTCAGGAGTTTCCATAGAATATGGGAAACCAACTGCACTCCACATTCCAGATACAAAGACTGCATCTAGTAATGTGCTGTTATTCTTCTCATCACTCATTTTAACTGACCAGGCAGCCAAATCTGTATTTCCTTGGTGCGTATCCGTGATGGCACCATATTTGAATTGGACGCCCTCAGGTTTAGCAAACATGGGCTTTAGAAATTCTGCCTCTGACTTAGCTAACCGCTTATCCGCCATGGATGCCTGCAATTATCAAAACTGAGTCTTACAATTGATACTTATAAGCGTACATATACACTACATATTCATTATTCATCATGCATATTATACTCTTTCAATATTTCATTTATCTCGATATGCATAACCTAGAACTTCAAACCAGAAGACACCATGATACCTGGATATGCAGAATATGACAACCAGATGGTTTCAATTACTTACCTGATGTGTTTATCTTCCTAATTAGGTTGATATCTGCGAAAGGGACTCAATTACTAGCAGTGCTTCTTGTATCTCATTTTGGTACAAGCTATATGCATCCACAGGTAGCCTTATGAGGATTTGTAAGCTCAAACTCTATAAAAACTTGTTTTATCGCAAGATAAGTTTGAAATGAGTCTGTAAATCACTTTTAACCTCTTCACTAAGGCAAATTAGGGTAAATTAAATGCAACAACTGATTTCCTTTTACAAAACTGCCGGATCCCGCCAGGTGTATGTATCGGGTTCGTAATCGGCAGGAATCACCTATCACATCCGAGTGCATTTAATGTTATGGCAGCATGGCGCGGGGTGATCTTTGCAAGATAGGATGATATTCAAATATCGGGTGATGTTTAAATATGATTTCCTTTTGGACTAAAATGACCTCCTGTCGAAATATCAGGATGACGTCATCGGGATAATGACTTAGTTCAGCATTGTGGCTTTATGACGTCATCATCATGTTATGTATGAAGGGTCATGTTTTTAAATATACCTCCTTGAGGTAAAAAGAATGGTGATGTCATCATCAGGTTTATTTCTTCGATTATCGAGTTTGGATGACGTTAACAGGACATCGGTTTGGGGTGATATTTTGCGACAGGCGGATATTCAAATATCCGGGTGATGTTCAGGAATATGACCTTCGCAAAATATATGACGTTCGACGGGTAAATGCCTCTATCACCTAAAATTGACGTCTGGACGTCCGGATAAATGATTTTATCGAGTGATAATATTAGATCGGGGTGATCTTTTGGAAGATGACTGATGTTAAGAAATATGATCCTCCCCTCAGAATATCAGGTTTGACTAGGACTTTGACTCACCATAACTCTTATTTTCTAAGGGATATCAGGGTATTCCAAAAGGCAAACCTACATGGAATTTTGTACTCTATCCACCCATGAGGTTATTATCATGAAATGTTAACTTCAAAAAAATTGACCTCATCATGATGACTTACCCAGTCCCCTTTATGCAGGATCATTTGCATGGTCTTACTTTTACCAAACTGCCAGCAAGCACAAAATGCAAGCAAAAAGTTGGGTCCCTGTTTTGTCAAGTCAAAATGGGGCGTGTTGTGTAACCACACAACAACTTGCCACCAAAGAAAACACTAAAATTCCAATGATTCAAGTGATGTGAACACATTCTAACATAGCATTCTAACTCTTTCTAAGCATAAGCATCATAATCTTTCTGAATGATAAAATGTCTTCATGGTATAAATGCTAACAAAGGATCAGTAGTGTGCAAATGATTAATTATCCTCATCTTGAAAGCAAGTTGAAAACATGAGTAACTGATGTTAAGCTACATAGTTGGAGATCATCCCTCATAGCCAACCTAGATAGAGCCTTGCTTCCAGCAGGCGTCTATTGCCCCAGCAAGGTTATCTATACAATCCCCCTAAGTAGAGTCCCACTGCCAGCAGGCGTCTATAGCCCTGGTAGAGTTACTTAGATGGCCTAATTGTATTATACTTTTGGATTTTTTAACATTTGTACTTCATATATCTGATGTCATCATGTAAGCTCAAAATGCAAGGTATGGTCACTTGCTGTTTTAGGTTGGAGATTGCATTGGTAGCAAGGGAGTCCCTTTGGATTTTTCACTTAACACCTATACTTGTATTTTCAACAAACCCAAGGCTGTTAGGTGAGTCATTGTGAAGAAATCACTTTGGTTAAGAAAGGTACCCTGATGATAGGATATCACAGACCTGGTCCTGATGACTTTCTCAAAATGAGTCATAACCTATATATAAATGTGTTTTCATCACTTGAATCTTAACAATTTTGTTATTTTCTGGGGTGATGAGTTGCATCATCCTGACTAACCAAAACCAAAACTCAACCAGCAAGCAAGGCAAAAACAAAACAAAAACACTGTACAAACAACTATACAAATATACATTATGATACACATGACTGACATAAATCTACTTAGGCTTGGAAATAATGTTTGAGAAACTGTCTATTAACTGGCAATGGAACATCTTCACCTGTCAAGTTCTTAAGCCTGAAAGTATTGTCTCCTAATATCTCAGAAATTTGGAAGGGACCTATCCATAATTTATCAAACTTACCATGGTCTCCTTTCTTCTCATGGGCTTTATCCCACATCAGGACTGAATCTGATATCCTGAATGCTTTAATTTTGGCTCTCTTGTCAAACTACCGTTTGACAACAGCCTGATGTTTGGTAAACTGATCAATTGCCTGACTTCTTTTCTCTTCCAGGTGCAGCAGATGAAGCGATCTGACTTCTTGATTATTGTCTATGCCTAGGTACTCTTGGGCAAACTGCAAGGTAGGAATCTTCAGGTTAACAGGGAGGATGGGATCCACCCCATATACTAAATGATAAGGTGAGTTTCCTAATGTAGCCTTGTTTCTGGTTCTGTCTACCCATAAGCCATATTTCAAAAGTGTATTCCTTTCCCTAAGGTTTTTGTCTACTAATTTCTTTATGATATTCAACAAATTTTTGTTAGTGGATTCTGCCAATCCATTCCCTTGGGGATAATAATTAGATGAGAACTTCAGTATGATCCCATAATCAAAGGCCCAACTTGACAATTTGGTTGAAGTAAAAGCATAACCGTTATTGGTTACCAGAGCATAGGGAACCCCATACCTGGTGATTATGTTACTTTCCAAAAATCTGATGACATCTTCTGCATTGCAAGTCTTGCTGCTAGTGGCTTCAGTCCACCTGGTACAATAATCAGTAATTGTTAACACATACCTATGGCCTGAGGATGATGGAGGATTAATAGGTCCTATGAAATCCATGCCCCACTGTGCAAATGGGCGTGCCTCCATTACTGGCTGCAAAGGTTGTGTAGCATATCTCTCTCTGTTGGCAGCTACCTGACATACATGACAGCATTTAATGTGCTCAGCAGTATCCTTAAAAATTGTAGGCCAATAATATCCTGCTCTGAGGATAGCATGTGTTGTAGCCAAGGATGAGCCGTGTGTTGTTCCAAACTTTTCATGTAACTCTAATAATACTTTATCTGCTTCTAGCCTCTCTAGGCATCTTAGGTATATTCCTTCATAATTTCTCTTGAAAAGTACTCCTGCTTTCATCATGTACTTCTGGGACTTTATTTTCAGGGCTCTTCTTTGTGAAGCTTGTAGTCTAGGAGGACATCTTCCAGTGATCAGGATGTGTTTGATATCTGCGTACCACTCTCTACTGTCCTTTTCATTAATAACATACTGCTGACTTGTGATGTTTGGATCAATCTCTGATATCATTTGGCTTAAAGCCTGTCCTCTTACCAATTTCATGGGTGTGATTTCTATGTCATATTCCTGTAGGACTGTGATCCACTTAGCCCTTTTTTCACCAGGCTCACTTTGCATTAACAACATCTTCACTACTGCATCTGGTACCACAACAATCACCTTGCTTCTCAAGATATAATGCCTGAATTTCTTTAATGCTCTGACCAAATCAAGTGCCTGCCTTTCAACATCCACATATCTCAATTCAGCATCTTTGAAAGGACAGCTCATGAATGCAATTGGTTTCTCTTCTTTTTCTTCATTTCTCTGAGTTAGCACTGCTGCAGAGGTATGTTCTGAAGCAAATGAATAAATATAAAAGTCTCTGGTGTAATCTGGACTAATCAGCACTGGAGCTTCAGATATAGCTTTCTTTATGTCTTCAAAAGCTTCTTTAGCCTCTGATGTCCACTCAATCTTTGCATCCTTCTTCAGCATAGCATTCAAAGGTCTCACTATCTCAGCAAAGCCGGTGATGAACTTCCTGACAAAATTTATCTTACCAAAGTAAGATTTAAGCTCTTTCTTGCTTCCAAGAAGCTGTAATTTCATAATGGACTCCACCCTGTCAAGATCAATGATAATCCTATTCTCAGTTATTAGGTGGCCCAACAACTTTCCTGTTGTCACCCCGAATATGCATTTCTTGGGGTTCAAGGATATCCCATATTCTTCACATTTTTTTAATACATTTCTGAGATCTGTTACATGGTTTTCTCCATTTTTAGAAAATACTGTTAAGTCATCCATGTATATGACTATACACTTTCCTATTAAGCCTCTAAAGGCTATATCCATTGCGCGTTGGAATGTTGCTCCAGCATTTATCAGCCCAAATGACATGTGTCTATATGCAAAGATACCCCACTTTGTGGTGAGGGCGGTTTTCAGCCTGTCAATTTTATCAACCATTACCTGATTATAACCAGAAAAACCATCTAGAAAGGACATCATTTTAGAACCATTTACAATCTGCAGAACTTCATCTAATGAGGGTAAAGGATAATTATCCTTCTCTGATGCTCTATTCAGATTTCTAAAGTCCACACATAGTTTGATGTCTCCATTCTTCTTTCTTACTGGGACCAGATTAGCAAACCAGGTGGAATGCCTCACAGGAAATATGATCCTGGCATTCACCAGTTTCTTGACTTCTTCAAAAAATATTGGTTCAAGCAAAGCATTGATTGGCCTTTGCTTTTGTCTGAAAGGTTTAGCATCTAGTTTGAGAGGTATAGTGTGAGTTATGACTGATGTGTCATATGTTTTCAGCTCATCATAAGTCCATGCAATGACATGGATGTAGTCTTTAAGAGCCTGAGTTATTCCTTCTAACTCTTCTGGTGTGCAAACCTTACCAATCAAGACATTTCTCTTGTCTTCATTTTGTCCAATATTCACTTGTGAATACTATCCTCCATCAGCCTTTGGAAGATCCTTCTGCTTCAGCATGTTATCCAGGTTAAAGGCTCTTTCTAGCTCAATCATACCTTTGGGAATCCTATTGCTAGGCAACTCAACTATTTCCTCTTCTTCCCACACATGATATTCCACATTGTTCTCATCTATGATCTAAGCATCAAATATATCCCTGTTGGATATGAAATCAAGGATATGCTGATCATCATCAAAAACCTGGAGGTTAGTAACATTATTAGGTATTGAAGGCACTGATACCAGCTCTACTAAAAATCTCTTTAGGCCTGATATGGACAAGGGCTCTAGTGTACTAGCAGCCTGTGCTAAGGCATCTTCCCTATGGTTCTGTTCTCTAGGTACGTGAGTGATATTAAATGCATCAAAGTCTCCAATCAAATCCCACACTCTGTGTCTATAATTTGACAATTTCCTATAGTTACAAGAGTAAATTCCTCTTACCTGTCTGACAACTAATTCTGAGTCTCCAAAGACATGCAGAATCTTTACCTTCTTCTTGAGAGAAAACAGTATCTCGTGTATTAGAGCTTCATACTCTGTTACATTGTTAGTACAGGGAAATTGCAATCTGTAAGTAGCTAAATAGGACTTTCCTGATGGATCAATGAGATCAATCCCTACTCCAGCTCCTTGTTTAGACTTGGATCCATCAAATCTAAGGATCCAGGGCTTTTCTTCAGCAGGAGGCTTAGCTGAACTTTCTCTCTTCTTTGCAGCTTTGGCAGCTGCACCACCTGATATCCATTTTAACTTAGGAATTTCAACCTTCTCAATTTTCATCTTTTCTCTCTTTTGGGAAGCTGATTTATCTGTTTTCTTTCCATCACCAGAAGGATGAACTTCTGAAGTAGGCACTGTATGCTTCTTTAAAATATGTAAGCATAATGAACAAGCAGTCTCTGAGTGAGGTGCCTCATGCAATCTACACCATCCTTCAGTCAGTACATCTTGTGGAGATTTTTCATATTCCATCATCTTTTTAATTTCCTTGGATAAAAAACTTCTCAAATTTGGTCAAATGACTGCCTCTATCATCATCAGATAGTTCATAATCTGACTCCATTAGACAATCACTCCCAAGGATGATCTTATTATTTTTGTTATTATTCTTCTTATTGCAGACCAGAATTTCTTCTATCTTATGGATAAAATCCTCATTCTGACTCACATCCTCTCCTGTTCCTGTAGTAGACAAACAAGAATCAATATCATCATCATCACTAGATGCAGAACTTACCTAAGATGATGATGATGCCTCACTGCACGTTTGTTCTAGCTCCATCATGTCAATGCATGTTTCACAAGTTTTCTCTGAATGTGCCTCATCATGTAATCTGCACCAACCATCAATCAAAATGTTATGAACAGGTATATCTAATAATCGACAGCGTTTTACCTGTTTAGACAAGTGTATTTCAAAACTTTTGAAATGATCTACTTCTGTTTCATCTCCATGATCATGACCAGATCTAAAGACTCCAGTGTTATCGTCATGAGGATGATCATAAAGATCATGATCATCCTGAAAATCATACATTAGGACCTCCTCTATTCTGACTGTCTGAGGTCTAATAGAATATACTCCAGGTTCAACATTCACATACATGATCTCATTCATTTTGTTGTACTTGGTGATCATGTGTTTCATTCTCGGTTCAACGTCTACCCTTATTTGGTTTGGTATACCTTTCCAAGGTAGCCACATGTGACTGAAGTCAGTAGACATATATCCATTGAGGGTTTTAGACTAGTCCCTGCTAAGTAACATTCCATATGTATCAGGTATGTCTACTACTTGGATGTCAATATAGTACTGAATCCTAGGGTCAGATGCCAGTTGCATGTGAATGTGAGTTAACTCCCCTATTACATTCACCTTTGTCTTATCTAGTTGGGTTACTTTCTTCAAGGATTTAGCAGGATGTAGCCCTAGAGCATTACATATGGCCAAAGGCATGACATTCGTGGATGCTCCTAAGTCCACTAGGCAATTGTGTAGGTTTTTACTGAACATTCGTATAGTTAGGAGGAATGGAGGTGATTCACTTTTATCTCTATACAAGGTCATGTGAGAAGTCTCTGCAGCTTGGATAGTAGCTGGTGCTTTAGTTTTTAGATTACTATCTCTGACAGTATGATCCTTACCTCCAGACTGACCTAATGGACGAATATCTTCTTTAGGAGCAGGATCATCTAGTGATTTCATAAATGCCTTTTTAATGGCTAGAGTTTTCAACAACTCTGACAAAGATAGGTTGATTTTGATCTTCTTCATCTCATCAGCCAGGTAGGTGACTAAATTGTCAGACTCCTGAGGCATGCTCAAATCTTTTGATACTGTGTTCTATGGTGACAAATACTAAGCATTTACTTTCGGAAATCCCAGATTGTTACTTGCTTTGGGATCAGGAGTTGTGTTAAAATTATTTGGAGGCAAGGAAGAAGTCAATGGACCAGTAGGTCTGTTGGCATTATTTCTCAAGTTATAATTGTGCTTACCCTGGTATTGCTGTTGGTAAGCATGTACCTCCTCAGGCTCATTTGATGGCTCATTGTCATCCTCAAAGGGGAAAACATAATTTGACTCAAAAGTCATAGCTGATTCTTCACATATTTGGGTATAATGCTGATCAGTATAGCTCTCTAATACCAATGCTGAGTCATATCCACAGGGAACAAGCTCATTCCCTTCCACATGATGTGAGTTTCTTGTAGTATTGGATACCTCAGTTTGGAAAATACTTGTAGCAATTTAAAATTGGGGACAGTCTAGCTCTGCATGAGCATTTTTATTGTGTATTCTACACCAATTGGTGAGGGTTGCCTCAGCAAGATTAACTCTAGTAGTCTATTTGGTTTCACCAGGTGGTTGATTATCTAATGGTGATGGTAAGGAACCATTATTTGGCCTGGAATTCCATACTCTAGGCTGTCTAGGAGGATTGTTGTTACCACCATTATTGTAATTATTGTTGTTGTACGCCCTATCAGGATAACTAGGTCTATCATTGTTATAGCCTTTGTTCTGGTTAGGCTAAGAGTAGAAGTTTTGTCTTCTCAAATGAGTGATCTTAGTTGTAAGCTTCCTTAGCTAAGCTGATATTTCTTTAATCTATTTCTTTTCTTCCTAAACCTTGGCTACCACATTTTCAGTTTGAGGCTTGAAGAAAGAGGATCCAGTGTTATTATTTTGATCCACACTCTGGGGCACTTGTGTCTAACTTGGATACTATGGCATTTGACCATTTCCATTAGGAGGAGGAGGCATGATACTCAATGGAGATATCTGCAATGGTGTTGGCATGACTGCCGGAGGTACCATAGCTCCATTGTACTGTGGCTGGGGAGGATATTGTGCAGTATATGTTGGATACATGCCAGGCAGTGTAGGGAATGCAATATTCGAAGTAGGAGCAGGGACTAATTGCTGATTCACTTTGATAGCTTCTTGGAACGCTCCTGTCAAAGTTGTGATTTCAGGATGTGCTCTCCTGATGAACATGGAAGTCAAAGGATCTAGAGATGAATAATAGATACTCCTAGTAGTAGCATCTGCTACAACATATGGAGTGACTAACTTGGATAACATTTTCTGAAACCTAGCATTGAAATTGACAATAGGTTCTCCCTCAAACCTCTTGATTGTGGCAAATAGGTGATAATTCATTGAAGGATCTATTGGTACCTTGAACCTATCAGTAAAAGCTTTCTCTAGGACGTCCCATGATCTGATAGAGCCCCGACCAAGACTAATATACCAATTATAAGCTTCTTCCCCTAAGGAAAAATAGTCTACATACAACGTCCTGATGTTCTATTCTTGCCCTGCAGCAAGCTTCTTTAAAAGTTCTGATGTGATCATCCGCATCCTGATAAGGATGATATTTTGGACAGAGTTTGTCTGGATTCTTTGGCAACTCGTGATATGCAGTGAAGGTTAATGGTGACTCTGCTGCAAAGAATGACATTGCAACCGGAGGAGGCTGAGCCTGTGGTACAGTTGGTTGAGGTTGGATAGGAGGTGTCACAGACAACCCTGAAGGTACTTGCAAACCAATAGGAGTTATAGGAGGAGGCTCTGGTGATGCTCCTGATGCACTAGATCCTAAAGTGTGATGGATGTCTGCAGTTCTAGGTCTAAACCCCCTGATAGGTAATTCTTCAAATATTCCACTAGATCTAGACCTGGTATTTATCCTGTGAGCCAGGATTTCTTGATTTTGATGAAAATTGGCTGGATGATTGTAAAGATCGGTTGGAATTCACCAGCAAGGAAGGTATTTATGGTCAGAAAAGTATACTAACTGGATATTTGTGAAATATTTGCAAAGATGCTGCAAATATGAGGTAATATTTGAAGCTCTGCGTCACAAACGGCAGGATATCAGGTTTTCAAGCTATTTACCTCAAAGATTTAGGCAAATTTACACGAGGCAAGGCATATTTTTGCAAATTTATGTTGATCGTGATGATCGGCTATAAAGCTTGCAATATTTATGATTGATTTCAAAAACTTTACATAGGATTAGCATATATCAGCTCAGAACAACAAATATTTGCGTCTAGCTTGGAAATTTAGCAGTGTCTGAGTGTTACCTTACAATCTTTATCATCACCTGAAGAACTGATGATGATCACTTAGCTCCTAAGGGCCCTCCTTCTAGCGCCAATTTATGTTGATCATGATGTTAGTCATAAACAAACATAGAATAAAAGTACACATTAACCTTTATTCATCTTGAAAGATACGATGAATTCAGAGAATTCATGATCCCAAGGCTCCAGTGATTAGGTCTTAATCTTCTGACGTTACTCAGAGGTTGATGTGTGTTATTGTTTCCATTCTAGGGCCTTACGTAGATCTCATCAGTAAGATAATGTTTCCTATAATGATGCTGCACAGAGAGTTATTCTATACAAGATATGCTTCAAATAATACTTCCATCTTTAAAACTTTGCATGATATTTGTCATTTTTGACATGCTTTAACCTCAAATATGCTGAATATGTTCAGTTATCTATGGGATGTTTGCATATTTGTATTATTTGCTTAAGATTGTCAACTATTTGCAATTATGATGATGAAATGCTCTGAAATTGAAAGAAATTGAAAGAAATACTTCAAATTTATGTTGAACCTTTAGCTATTGAGCCACATATACAATCTGATACAGTCATGAAGAGAAGAAATCAAACCATCTGTTCATCAGGATATTCCACAACTAGATACAGTCGATGCTAACTTCAAAGGAAAGGTATGAAAACAACACATGTAAGTAGATATGCACTCCAAGGGATGCAACAAATCACAACATGTATCAAGAATTCATACACTGATTAATCAAGATTTATGATGGATTGTAATCAAAAGAGTCCTCTCATTCATTAGGTATGCAAGAACATATGTGTATACAACAACTTTGAAATGAGCCCTGAATATTCTAGCAAATAGATTTCAATTAAGTTTCGAATCGTTCAAAATGAGGCATCCCTGCACCTTTTATAGAACAAGGTGAGGGAGCGATTACAATTGATCTACGATCAAGATTCATCTATTAAAATCTACGGTTTACATTTCATTGACTAAGTCAATCCTTTCCCCATGGTACAGGTTGCCAGCTGGCAACCATCTAGGCAACTTGTACTTTCCTAAGTACTTGATGCATATATTCCCTTTATGGTGCATCTTCATCATCATCCTTATTGTCATGATCATCACTTTCAACAGTTTCGCTATCTTCATCATCATGATGATTGTCTTTTTGAATATGGACCCGCATAGCTATCCTGATATTCTCATATGCTTGCACTATCTTCTCCAATTCTCCGCCATCCTGAGTTCTCGCTTTGGCGATGGCATGTTTATGCACCTAATTTTTGCTCTGGAGAGATTCCAATTTATTCCTCCTACTGCTAGATGTTTCATTATAATCTTCCACCTTGACCTTTATTCTCATTACTTTATCTAGCACTTCTTCTATCAGGTGGTTGAGAGGGTCTTCAGCTACTAGCTGGAAATTACTATGTAGAGCTTTGATGACAAACTCTTCATCCTGATTTTCTATCTTTCCCTCTATCTTTCCTTCTAATGTTTCCAAAACTTTAGCCTCATGAGACATCATATCATGTAGCTTCATGCTGATATTCCTTAGTTTACCATTGCATCTTTTAAGCACATCACATTCGAAACTGATGTCTTTATTCCAAATATCAATTAATAGGGCTGTGTTATTATTTAGTACTTGATTCTTTATTAGAATCTATGGATCAATCCTCTTCATTTCATCCAAAATGCTCATGGCTTTTTCTAATTGAAATGACCTCCTGCTAATCTCCATTTGCAGTTTATCTACTTTTTTCCTGGAGGTACATAAAGAGTTCCACCTCTTCAAAGAGGCCTTTACCACTTCTTCAGCTCCATCGAGCACAGATGACATCCATTTCAAAATTATTATTGATTCATGTCTCATGAGGTTCAACTTGTTGACCTCCTCCTGAGAAATTGCAGTCAATGGGATTGCTTTATCACTTGATGTATCATCAGGGTTAATTAACCCTTTTATATATGCATGCAGCTGAGCAATGTGCTCTTTATGCTGCTTATTCTTCTCTTTCTCTCTTTTCACCCTTTGAGTTAATGAATCAATAATGTCCTTACCTTCTTGATCTTCATTGGCAAATCCCAAATCTACTGTAGTAATCTGGTATTCATCCAGAGTGATCTTGGCTTTTTCTTTATCAATTGTAGGAACAGCTACCTGGGCTGTTCACCTGCCTGTATCAGGATCCCTTCTAATAGTAGAAGTTAATCTTGCCTTCCTCCTTAGCTTCATTAGAGTCTCTGAAAACAATGTCGAAACATCAAACTCTTGTATCTCTAGTCCAGACTTAGTACTTATCTCTTTCTCCAGCCATGAGGGAATTTGGTCTCCGGATCCTGGGTGCCCACCATCATGATGATGATCATCCTGATCTCCGATAACTGTATCTATTCTTGACGGAGATGGTGACTTTCTTATTTCTTCCTCATGATGTTTTTCATGAGGGTGATCTTCAGGTATATCCTCCTATTGAGGACCTTCTTTTTCTAGAGGGTGATCTTGCTGATCATTTGCATGTTTATCATGATCTTGATCTTTTACTTCCTCCCTGGATATCTCATCCACTTTAGCATTTTCCTCATCTTGAGATATATTGGTATCTGTGGATATTATTTCATTTGACTTAGGCTTCCCCACCTGATCTGTAGCTATAATCTACTCTGTAGTTGTGATAATTACCTCTTGAGCTTTGTGATCATCAGGACTTGATATTTCTTTATCTTCTTTGTCCTTTAGTGGAATTTCTACTACTTTGGGCTCAGCCGATGCATCCTGTTGTTGCTGACCCATATCTGGAGTTTTATCTTCCACTTCCATCTGTTTAACCTCTTTGACATTTTCTGTCCTTTCAGGTGTACCTACTGTATCTTTAGGATCTACATCCTCTACATATGTCAAATCTATTATTGCAGGACTTGTCACTTGATCAACTAATGCATCGAGTCCTATTTGTTGTGCAATCTTCTCTGGACTCTTTTCTTTTTCTTGCTCCATTTGCTTTAGCTCTTCTAACACCGCTTGTACTGCTGGGGTTCCATGAGGAGTTATCCGGGTATTAGCAGCAAGGGTTTCCATCTTTTGTGAAGCAACATCTTTCACTACCTCATCATCAGATAGGTCAATTGTTTCATCCAATGAGACTAGACCACTTTGCACTGCCTTAGAGGCCTCTTTCAATTGTTCTTCTGCTTGTTTGGTCTTGAATTTTATAATGGTGGGAAGTGGAACGTTATGTTGCAGTTCCCTGTTGAATACTTCCCCACCTGCCCCTTTTAGCACTATTGGGGTTTGTTTTATTTCACCTCTCATTGAAGTTCTTGGTTTCTTAGGTGTAGTCGATATCACCTGAGGTGCTTTTCTCTTTCTTGTGAAGGATATAGGACCTTCCTCTTCTTCAGGCTCTTCTTCTAGAGGGATATCCTTCTCTATATTCTTCTGTGATGTCTGACCCTCTTCATATATATCAGTAGGATGTGCAGCGGGCCTCTGTATTCCTTTAGCCTTTTGTTTATCCACGGGAGGCGGTGCGGATGATGCTGATATTTTTCTTGATCCTGATGCATCTTCAACTGACATCTCTATTCTTTCAATTATAACCCCTTTGGGTTGAGGATCAGTCTTCTTACCTCTTGAATATCTCTTGCTTTTTTTAGGAGGTGGTGCTTTTTCTCCTTTGGATTTCCTCTTTTCAACTAGGAAATCATCATATTCATCTTCAGGAACCTCTTGTCTCTTCCTCTTATTATCAACATTAAGGGCTACACCCTTCTTCTTCAGTGTATTTGTTTGTTCATTGACCCATGCCTGGGTCAGCTGCAATATCCTTCCTGTGAATGGATCTAAAGAAATATCCTTAGGCATAGTAAGATCTGGCGTGGATATTGTATCATTATATATCTTTTTCTCTTCATACTCATCTGCCATTATATTACCATCATCCCTCTTCAATTGTGCAGGGACTGAAATGCAGTCGAAGGTCCTGATCTGGTTAAGGGTCAATCTTTGATATCTTCTCCTTCTGGCCTCAGCCTCATCCTCACAATTTGCCCAAAAATCTTCAAGATTCTTTTGATGGATGGGCTTCCCCATGATTTTCTGCATCCTCCCATATGGATCATATGACCTAACCAAAGGGAATGACTAGAAATTCATCATTGTTAAACTAGTTATGGCTTTCTTAATGTTCTCAGAATCTGGGCACATATACCAGCCCATTGTTATTGGAAACAATACTGGTGGGAGTTTGTTACTTGCTTTGTAAGCATCCGGTATTGTAGCCACTTGCCTCATGAACTCCATTAAAACTATTGCATCAGTGGGGTATCTTGGGAGCATGAGGGGTTCCTCTTCAAAACCTTCAATTCTTATATAAGAGAATGTTGCAAATTGAATAAACCAAGCTCCATGCCTGTATATGACTTCCTGAGCTTCCATGCTCAGTCTTTTATTTCTATCCTCCTCCATTGTTCTTACCAGATGCATAGAGAATGTATCATTCACTAATTTGTAATCCTGGAGGTAATTTGCTCTTTGCAGTTGGGGATGGTGATCCGATATATGTGCATCATTTGTTGTGCCACCAATTCGCCCATCTGTAGTCAATGCATCAAATGTACCCTTGTAGGCACATGAATAAACAATGTATGAAGTCATGTAAAAGGAACAATCTTGACCTCCTAAATTCATCAGCTGCTCATTTAGAGCATCACTTATCATCTTAGCCCACATTGGCTTGTTATCTGTGTAAAGGCACATCAGGATGACTGCATACATCCAATCTTTAAAACTTCCAGCATCAGGCTGGCCTGTCACTCTGCTGAGCAGGGCTATCATGTATTGGTACTCATCGTCAAAATCAAATTTATATAAATGAACTGGAAGTTTAGCTGCTGCAGGATAGGGACTATTCTTCGCCCTCCATTGGTACATTTTCTTCTTAGCAGCCTTCTTATTATTTTCATATTCTACTTATGATTTCTTCAAATCTATGTTGGAAACCTTCTTGCCCAATGGCAAACCGAATGTAGCAGCAAGACCCTTGATTGACAGATCAACATATACTCTACCATGCTTCTCTACTTTCCTTGTTTGCGGGTTATAGTTTCTTGCACATTCAATGACTAGCTCAGGAGTTTCCATAGAATATGGGAAACCAGCTGCACTCCACATTCCAGATACAAAGACTGCATCTAGTAATGTGTTGTTATTCTTCTCATCACTCATTTTAACTGACCAGACAGCCAGATCTGTATTTCCTTGGTGCGTATCCGTGATGGCACCATATTTGAATTGGACACCCTAGGTTTAGCAAACATGGGCTTTAGAAATTCTGCCTCTGACTTAGCTAATCGCTTATCCGCCATGGATGCCTGCAATTATCAAAACTGAGTCTTACAATTGATACTTATAAGCGTACATATACACTACATATTCATTATTCATCATGCATATTATACTCTTTCAATATTTCATTTATCTCAATATGCATAACCTAGAACTTCAAACCAGAAGACACCATGATACCTGGATATGCAGAATATGACAACCAGATGGTTTCAATTACTTACCTGATGTGTTTATCTTCCTAATTAGGTTGATATCTACGAAAGGGACTCAATTACCAGCAGTGCTTCTCATATCTTGTTCTGGTACAAGCTATATGCGTCCACAGGTAGCCTTATGAGTGGTGCAGGAGCACCTACCTGACAGCTGGCCTCCATGAGGCAGTTAGTTAGTTTGAGTCTTGATGTTTCCAAGAAGGTCTGATAAGACCAAATGCATGTAATAAGGTCATGCTGACCATACTAATATCATGCTGACCATGTTTTACTATTTTTAGATAGTTTGTTAGACAGTTGTCATGCGGTAGGTCCGATTGGATCTCCCATCCGCCTGGAGAGATTTCCCAGCCGCTTGGAGTCGGGTCAGTAGTACTCGCAGGAAAACCTATTTATGCCTGAGGATCGGTTGGTATTGGATATCATCGATCAGGCTTTGCTGAGAGAGAGGAGGGACTGAATATTGTAATAGCATCTTTTGAAATTGAATAAGAGATCCTGTTGTGTTCATTTTCTGTTTAATCTCCACTGTGTGATCGAATTGCTGTTTTGGGTGGTTTCATGGATTCGTTGATCCATTCCACCGGTTGATTCATCGGATCGGTGGAATGGCGATGTACAGTAGGTTAGGTTTTAGTTTGTTTTCTGTTTGCATGCAGGTGTGCAGGATCGCCGTCGAGAGATGTTGAAGACCCTAGCATGGGTATGTGCTAGGTCAAGCTGATAGATTAGAGTTTGGAAGATCACCCTGGAAGTGGATCGGGTCATCCAGGAGGTTCGGCGGATCAGAACGGTGAAAATCCGCTAAGGCTGGAAATTTATCAAAACAGCATCATCAGGATAATTTGGTGAATATCCTGCAGTCGCTTCGGGCATCGTCATCCGGATAAGTGGAGTTGAGCATGATGCTATCAGTTGCATGAAGTGAATAAGTGTCGGGGTGATCATCATCAGGAGTTGCCGAGGAGGAGCGTATCGGCATAAGGAAGAAGATCAGGTTGATCGCGGGCCGAAAAAGTTAAGTTTGGCCAACAGCAGGATATGACGTCATCATCATCAGGATATACGTCATCAGGATATTTCAGAGCAGCAGGATATTGAGGAGCTGCATGTGACGTCATCGTCATCAGGATAATCGTCATTAGGATATCGGGGTGACGTAAGCATCAAAGGAACGGTGCGTGGAGTTAAGGTTTGTCATCATCAGGATATATGGGAGGAACCGGATGTTCTTTATCCTGCTGATGAATATGATGTTGAACATCATGATGCTAAAGATAGTGAAGAAAGAGTTTGTCGGTAAGGTGAACAGTGGACGTCAGGAGGATGTTCGCGCTTGCCGAATATGATGATGCTGCCGATAGTCGAACGTGATGATGCTGTTGACATGCGAAAGGGCGAAGGCTTGTCATCAGGAGGATATTGGTCGGCAGGGGAAATATGATGATGCTGACAGTGTTAAGTCAAATATGATGATGATGATGAAGGGTTGCGGACATCCATGCTATACGTTAAGGTTTTAGTCTGGATGCCTCTGCATCATAGTGGTATCAGAGCTCAGCAAAAGGTCTGGGCTGTTGTGTGTTGATTCTGTCACCGAAAGGGCAGAGGTAGAGTTGATTGTGTGTTGTGTGTTGATTGAGAGGTTGACAAAATGCCTCCAAAAGGTAGTGGTACTGCAAGGGAATTGCAGGAGATGAAGGAAAAACATGCCAGAGAGATGAGGAAGATGAAGAAGCTTGCTGAAGCACTTCAAGCCAGGCTTGTAGCCCTGGAAAAGAATAAAAAGAGGGAAGTGGCAGACAGTGAGTCTGAAGAAGATGAAGATGCTGTTGAAGAGTATGAAGAGGTAGCTGAAGATCTGGATGCTGAAGACCAGAAATTTGCAAAATTGTTGAAGGCCGTACAGAGTGATAAACCTAAGGTAAAGGTTGATGTTTCCAAGTATAATGGAAGTTTGAATGAAGATGAGTTGCTAGATTGGATTGCTGCACTTGATAATCACTTTGAATGTGAAGATGTTGCTGAGGATCAGAAGGTAAAGATTGCAAAGACCAAGTTAGGAGGTCATGCTTTGGTATGGTGGGATTATGTACAATCAGAGAGAAGGAAACAAGGGAAGTCAAAGATCACTTCATGGGATAAGATGGTAGCAAGGATCAAAGGTAAATTCTTGCCAAGGGATTATGAAATTCAGATGTTTAAGAAGCTGCAATTTTTAAGGCAGAAGGAAATGGATGTGAAGGCATATACTGAGGAGTTTTATAAATTGAGTATGAGGTCTGGTCATCATGAGAATGAGGTAGAAAAGGTGGCTAGGTACTTGGCTGGTTTGAGATTGAACATACAGGATGAGTTAGTTTTAGCTAACCCTAAGAGTGTGGAGGATTGTTATCAAATGGCAATCAGGATTGAAGAAAAGATGAATAGAGGACAAGATAAGTCCATGAGAGGAAGAGGAAACAATATGAGGGGAAGAGGATCAGCCCCTACAACAAAGCAAACCAATGAGGGTCAAGAGGACACTGGTAAAGGACAGGGACAGTCTGATTTCAGAGGTGGATGGAAAGGTAATAGAGGTAGATTTGGAGGTGGTAGAGGTTCTACTACATTTTCAGGAAAATGTTACACCTGTGGTGAGTTTGGTCATCCATCTTTCAAATGTCCAGAAAACAAGGGTTCATCATCCAGAAATGATAGAACTAATGACAAGAGAGTACAACTTGTGCAAGAAGAGAAAGTAGAGCAAAGTGTGCAGAGTTCAAACACTTATCAAAGAGATAAGGAGCCTGAATATTATGCATATCCTGAGGAGGGAGAAGCATTGATGCTTAGGAGAATTAGTTTGCAGGCATCAAAGGACATGATGCAAAGAAAAGCTCTTTTCAAGACCATATGTAAGAGCAAAGGTAAGGTATGTAAGGTTGTCATTGATACTGGTTCAACAGACAACATGGTATCTCAGGAAATGGTGGATAAACTGAATTTGGAAAGGATTCCACACCAACACCCTTACAAGGCATCTTGGGTGAGTGATAGTCAATCACTTTTTGTCTATGAACAGGCATATGTGGATTTTCAGATTGGGGCATATCATGATAGAGTTTTGTGTGACATTTTGCCCATGGAATGTTGTCACCTATTGTTGGGTGGACCATGGCAATTTGATAGGAGGGTACTGTATGATGGGTATGCTAATACCTACACCATCAAGAAAGATGGGAAGACTATTATGTTGATGCCATTACAGGTAGATGCTGCAGCACAGGAAGCAGCCAAAATCATTTTAGTGGGAAAGAAGGAATTTGTGCAGATGCCTATAGGAGTAGGCATAAAGGCAGTTGAGGACACTGCAGGAAAAGGAGTTGTTCAGGACAACAGGTTGAAGAAAGTTTTAGTTTTGACTGACAGAGGTCAGCAGCAGGTGCAGAAACAGGTTTGCACACAGCAACCAGTTGAGAGGAATGACAAGGATGTTGTCATAGTTGGGACTATTGTTTGTCCTATAAAGGTTGAAAGAAAGACAGAGTTGAACATGACAGAAGTTCAAGAGGCAGTTCAGACAGAAGTTCTGGTCAGACAACCTGACAAACACAGGGTATGTGAGAGAAAGGCCTACATTGACAGGCATGAGGATTTACTTGCCAGAAAGCAAGTTACAGTTCAGAAGTCTTGGAGCAGCCAAGAGCCAGCAGAGGACAAAGCTGGAATAGGTCAGAACACTGACATGACAAGGTGTACAGGTGGAGGACTTCCACATACTAAACTCATGGGACATGAGTTCTTTTCTGTTGGGGAGTATGGTGCAGGAGCACCTACCTGACAGCTGGCCTCCATGAGGCAGTTAGTTAGTTTGAGTCTTGATGTTTCCAAGAAGGTCTGATAAGACCAAATGCATGTAATAAGGTCATGCTGACCATGTTTTACTATTTTTAGATAGTTTGTTAGATAGTTGTCATGCGGTAGGTCCGGTTGGATCTCCCAGCCGCCTGGAGAGATTTCCCAGCCGCTTGGAGTCAGGTCAGTAGTACTCGCAGGAAAACCTATTTATGCCTGAGGATCGGTTGGTATTGGATATCATCGATCAGGCTTTGCTGAGAGAGAGGAGGGACTGAATGTTGTAATAGCATCTTTTGAAATCGAATAAGAGACCTGTTGTGTTCATTTTCTGTTTAATCTCCACTGTGTGATCGAATTGTTGTTTTGGGTGGTTTCATGGATTCGCTGATCCATTCCACCGGTTGATTCGTCGGATCGGTGGAATGGCGATGTACAGTAGGTTAGGTTTTAGTTTATTTTCTGTTTGCATGCAGGTGTGCAGGATCGCCGTCGAGAGATGTTGAAGACCCTAGCATGGGTATGTGCTAGGTCAAGCTGATAGATTAGAGTTTGGAAGATCACCCTGGAAGTGGATCGGGTCATCCAGGAGGTTCAGCGGATCAGAACGGTGAAAATCCGCTAAGGCTGGAAATTTGTCAAAACAGCATCATTAGGATAATTTGGTGAATATCCTGCAGTCGCTTTGGGCATCGTCATCCGGATAAGTGGAGTTGAGCATGATGCTATCGGTTGCATGAAGTGAATAAGTGTCGGGGTGATCATCATCAGGAGTTGCCGAGGAGGAGCGTATCGGCATAAGGAAGAAGATCAGGTTGATCGCGGGCCGAAAAAGTTAAGTTTGGCCAACAACAGGATATGACGTCATCATCATCAGGATATACGTCATCAGGATATTTCGGAGCAGCAGGATATTGAGGAGCTGCATGTGATGTCATCGTCATCAGGATAATCGTCATCAGGATATCGGGGTGACGTAAGCATCAAAGGAATGGTGCGTGGAGTTAAGGTTTGTTATCATCAGGATATATGGGAGGAACCGGATGTTCTTTATCCTGCTGATGAATATGATGTTGAACATCATGATGCTGAAGATAGTGAAGAAAGAGTTTGTCGGTAAGGTGAACTCTATAAAAACTTGTTTTATCGCAAGATAAGTTTGAAATGAGTCTGTAAATCACTTTTAACCTCTTCACTAAGGAAAATTAGGGCAAATTAAATGCAACAGCTAATTTCCTTGTACAAAACTGCCGGATCCCGCTAGGTGTATGTATCGGGTTCGTAATCGGCGGGAATCACCTACCACATCCGAGTGCATTTAATGTTATGGTAGCATGGCGCGGGGTGATCTTTGCAAGATAGGATGATATTCAAATATCGGGTGATGTTCAAATATGATCTCCTTTTGGACTAAAATGACCTCCTGTCGAAATATCTGGATGACGTCATCGGGATAATGACTTAGTTCAGCATTGTGGCTTTATGACGTCATCATCACATTATGTAGGAAGGGTCATGTTTTGAAATATACCTCCTCAAGGTAAAAAGAATGGTGATGTCATCATCAGGTTTATTTCTTCGATTATCGAGTTTGGATGACGTTAGCAGGACATCGGTTCGGGGTGATATTTTGCGACAGGCTGATATTCAAATATCGGGGTGATGTTCAGGAATATGACCTTCGCAAAATATATGACGTTGTTCGACGGGTAAATGCCTCTATCACCTAAATTGACGTCCGGACCTTCGGATAAGTGATTTTATCAAGTGATAATATTAGCTCAAGGTGATCTTTTGTAAGATGACTGATGTTAAGAAATATGATCCTCCCCTCAGAATATCAGGTTTGACTAGGACTTTGACTCACCATAACTCTTGTTTTCTAAGGGATATCAGGGTGATCCAAAAGGCAAACCTACATGGAATTTTGTACTCTATCCACCCATGAGGTTATTATCATGAAATGTTAACTTCGAAAAAACTGACCTCATCATGATGACTTACCTAGTCCCCTTTATGTAGGATCATTTGCATGGTCTTACTTTTACCAAACCGCTAGCAAGCAGAAAACACAAGCAAAAAGTTGGGTCCCTATTTTGTCAAGTCAAAATGGGGCGTGTTGTGTAACCACACAACAACTTGCCACCAAAGAAAACACTAAAATTCCAATGATTCAAGTGATGTGAACACATTCTAACATAGCATTCTAACTCTTTCTAAGCATAAGCATCATAATCTTTCTGAATGATAAAATGTCCTCATGGTAACAATGCTAACAAAGGATCAGTAGTGTGCAAATGATTAATTATCCTCATCTTGAAAGCAAGTTGAAAACATGAGTAACTGATGTTAAGCTACATAGTTGGAGATCATCCCTCATAGCCAACCTGGATAGAGCCTTGCTGCCAGCAGGCGTCTATAGCCCCGACAAGGTTATCTATACAATCCCCCTAAGTAGAGTCCCACTACCAGCAGGCGTCTATAGCCCCGGTAGAGTTACTTAGATGGCCTAATTGTATTATACTTTTAGATTTTTTAACTTTTATACTTCATATATCTGATGTCATCATGTAAGCTCAAAATGCAAGGTATGGTCACTTGCTGTTTTAGGTTGGAGATTGCATTGGTAGCAAGGGAGTCCCTTTGGATTTTTCACTTAACACCTATACTTGTATTTTCAACAAACCCAAGGCTGTTAGGTGAGTCATTGTGAAGAAATCACTTTGGTTAAGAAAAGGTACCCTGATGACAGGATATCACAGACCTGGTCCAGATGACTTTCTCAAAATGAGTCATAACCTAGAACCTAGAACTTCAAACTAGAAGACACCATGATACCTGGATATGCAGAATATGACAACCAGAGGGTTTCAATTACTTACCTGATGTGTTTATCTTCCTAATTAGGTTGATATTTGCAAAAGGGACTCAATTACCAGCAGTGCTTCTCGTATCTCGTTCTGGTACAAGCTATATGCGTCCACAGGTAGCCTTATGAGGATTTGTAAGCTCAGAACTCTATAAAAACTTGTTTTGTCACAAGATAAGTGTGAAATGAGTCTGTAAATCACTTTTAACCTCTTCACTAAGGCAAATTAGGGAAAATTAAATGCAACAGCTGATTTCCTTGTACGAAACTGCCGGATCCCGCCAGGTGTATGTATCGGGTTCGTAATCGGCGGGAATCACCTACCACATCCGAGTGCATTTAATGTTATGGCAGCATGGCGCGGGCTGATCTTTGCAAGATAGGATGATATTCAAATATCAGGTGATGTTCAAATATGTTCTCCTTTTGGACTAAAATGACCTCCTGTCGAAAAATTAGGATGACGTCATCGGGATAATGACTTAGTTCAGCGTTGTGGCTTTATGACGTCATCATCACGTTATGTAGGAAGGGTCATGTTTGGAAATATACCTCCTCAAGGTAAAAAGAATGGTGACGTCATCATCAGGTTTATTTCTTTGATTATCGAGTTTGGATGACGTCAGTAGGACATCGGTTCGGGGTGATATTTTGTGACAGGCCGATATTCAAATATCGGGGTGATATTCAAATATCGAGGTGATGTTCAGGAATATGACCTTCGCAAAATATATGACGTTCAACAGGTAAATGCCTCTATCACCTAAAATTGACGTTCGAACCTCTGGATAAATGATTTTATCGAGTGATAATATTAGATCGGGGTGATCTTTTGTAAGATGACTGATGTTAAGAAATATGATCCTGCCCTCGGAATATCAGGTTTGACTAGGACTTTGACTCACCATAACTCTTGTTTTCTAAGGGATATCAGGGTGATCCAAAGGGAAAACCTGCATGGAATTTTGTACTCTATCCACCCATGAGGTTATTATCATGAAATGTTAACTTCGAAAAAACTAACCTCATCATGATGACTTACCCAGTCCCCTTTATGCAGGATCATCTGCATGGTCTTACTTTTACCAAACCGCCAGCAAGCAGAAAACGTAAGCAAAAGCCAAGAAAAAAGTTGGGTCCCTATTTTGTCAAGTCAAAATGGGGCGTGTTGTGTAACCACACAACATGCACCTCCTACAATTTGTTGAAAATTAGTTAGTTGTTTGTCCAATTTCTTGATTTGTTCTTCAGGCACATGTGAAACTATATCAATCACATCTTCAGAATCATGAAATGTTTGTTCTTCTGTCATGTTGGTGTTTATGATATCTTGCAAAGATGTTGATTCACCCTTCATAAACTAGTTGTGTAATGGATTTTTTGATGTTTGCATATCGTTGCTATTCAAAGCACTAGAACCCATTAACCTATGACTTCTCCTTACAAAGGTGTTTGTATTAGGGCAGTGGGTTATACAACTCATGCAAAGTCCTATAACACTTAATGCATTGATCAATAACATTATGAAGATAAGGTAGTTATGCTTGTTGAAATACACAATGTGTAATTACAAGACTATGAATTTTCAACCATTAATATGAAATAATGCAAAATTTTCAAATAAATGATGAAAAGTATGTTATGAATCAATGCAAGATCTGAATTTAACACTCAGCAAGATGCAAATGCTCAGAGCTACGAGTTCACCAAAATGTTAAGTGTGAAAAAGATGAATGATGACAACTATCATGCACACTAGATCAAACTCTCTTCCACAATAACATTCAAGGACAAAACTGAGCCAAATCACTACCAAATGGAGGTGGACTTAGGTATATATTTTGTACTCAAGAGTGCTATGGAAAGATCTGATTTAATCAAGCCTTTTATCATTCCCTAGGTCAACTAATGCACAAAACCCTAGATTTGCAAAGATCTAATTTGTTGCAAGTATGTGCCTAACCGGTGTTGTCATTGATGTCAACATATCTGTGTTGTCATTGGTACCAACTGTGCTCTTGTCTTGATGATTGATTGTAATGAGTTAGATACCTATGTAAGTGTTAGAAGGCCTGCTATTGAGAAAATTTGCTTGTCTGATAGAAACAGTATGTTGCAGAATATCTTTGTCTATAGAAGAACAATCCAACAAATTGCCCTGCATTTCCTATAGATTAAATATCCTTGTCTGCAGATTGGAAGTTATTCAAAGGTTTGTTTGAAGATGCTATGTTCCAAGTTTGAGCCTCTGGTATGAATATTTGAGTGAGTTATGTTCACCAGAGTGAAAACTACTTTTCCTGTATGTTTGGTGGTGACAGGGAGAAAGTGTTATGATCTGCTTTCCTCCGTATTGAAGTGTTTTTGTCTATGGTTCTAGAGTTAAGTCAAAGATGATGTTATGTGCTTTCGATTCTAATGGTTCATGATCTGGTGGTCCGCAAGCGATTGCTTATGACAGTAGCTAGCAGTGGTGTTTATGTGCTCCGGTTTGAAGAATCTTTTTGACAGATTGGTTAGAAGTTGTGCGGTTGTTCCTGATGATCTCAATCTACTTGTGGATGTCTCCTGATCATGTTCCTACCCTTGAATTGGTCCGCAAAGAGAAAATTGGATCGTGGAAGAAGAATGTTCTTAGTAGACCTAGTGTCCTCACTAGTCTTGGCCAACTTGGTTGATTTCACTATTTGCAGAGTTGCCTTGAAGATTGTAGAAGCGTGTCGTGGCGTGAAGGATTGTGTTTGAGTCCCAGTTAAGGCATGGCGTGATTAGTATACATCTTTACATATTTCCCTTAGCTAATTTCTGTATTGGGTCCAAACCTATTTCTATGTAGTTTTTTGTAATGCCTACCTTGGAGATTGTTCCAACGGTTGATGAATGTATTGCCAACCTTGATGTACATTCCAAGGTTGATGACTTGTATAAAGATTTGTAATGTAATTGCAAAAAATGGATGAGTGTGCGAAAATGAAGAGATAAGTGCGAAGGTGTAAAAGAGCAGAGTAGAGAATTTATATTGTGCTTCAATGGAACTGAACCCAGGCATGGAGTAGATGCTACTTAATTAGTTCACCATCTTTTGGTAGTGAGCCACCCCTTGGCAATGAGCCATTCTTGGCAGTGAGTCATTCTTTGCAGTGAGCAATTTGGGTAGTGAGCCTCTATTTTTTGGTATTGGTATAACTTATATATTTCTGTGGGCTAACACCCACCGTGGTTTTTCCCTTTTAGGGTTTTCCATGTAAAACTCTTGTGTCTACTGTGTTGAATGTGTGATTGTGATTAAGTCTATTGTTTCATACTTTCATGGTTAAATCTAATTATCGGTAATTAAGTAGTTGATGGTTTGATATTCATATGAAGATAAGTTTTTGTGACAACTGATTCACCCCCCCTCTTAGTTGTCCTATGCATTTCAACAATTGGTATCAAATCCAGTTCCTCGGAAGAAATCCTAACAACTTGAGGAAGATCCAAGATGTCTTTTAAAAAGGAAGCTCCACAAATTGATGGGACAAATTATGCTCTTTGGAAGGTACGAATGAAAAGCCATCTCCTTTGTCTTGGCTATAAAGTGTGGAAAGCTGTATAATCAAAATATACCATGCCTCAAAATGGTTTATCAAATGAAGATGAAATCAAAGAATATGAGTTGAATATAAAAGCTAGAGATGTCGTGTTCAGTGCTTTGTCTAACACTGAGTTGATAAAAGTCATGGATCTAGATTCTGCAAATGAGGTTTGGTAAAAGTTGAAGAAATTGTATGAAGGAGATGATTCTGTAAAAGAATCCAAGCTATAGGGCTTGAAAGCAAAATATGAGAGTTTAAAGATGAATGAAGATGAAAACATTACAGCCTTCATGCAAAGGGTTGATGAACTTGTCAATGGAATAAAAGGTATGGGAGGAACTATTGGTGATAAGGAAGTTGTGATGAAAATTCTTAGATCACTACCAAAGCCCTACAGTCACAAGGTAGCTGCAATTGAAGAAGTAATGACTGTAAAAACTATCGACATAGATCAATTGCTTGGAAATCTTACATCCTTTGAGATGAGAGAATTTGGTGATGCTCTGCTGAAAGTTGGGACAACTTTTAAAGCTAGTACTTCAGAAAAGATCTCCAAAGCTGAAAAATATAAGGTGGAACCCAATGATGACTTTGATGAAATTGAAGCTAACTTTATTGACAGATTGCAAAGAGGTTCCAGTAAGTTCAAAGACAAACTACCTTTCAAATGTTTTTTATGTGGTAAAGTAGGTCATTATGCTTCCAGATGTCCTAAAAGAATTGAAAGGAATAGAAAAAGATTTGAGACTAGGCCTAGATCTCCAAAAAAATGCTACTATGTTAGAGATTTTGATGATGAAGGTGTGACTAATGATGAATCTGATGATGCTAGTACTAGTGTAAATGAATGCTTGTTTATTACTATTCAAGAAGAACCTGTGTCTACTAATCCTGTTAGCTATGTGAAGGAAGAAAAACTAGTGGAAGAAAGTGCTTTGGCTGTTTAGGTTGAGAAAGATAAGGATGAATGGATTATTGATAGTGGGTGCTCACATCACATGACCAGTGACAAAAGTAAGTTTGTAAGTTTGGAAAAATATGATGGAGGATTGGTTAGGTTTGGAGACAATGCAGCTGGTAAGATTTGTGGAAAAGGATCTATCTCATTTGATGGAAAGAATAATACTGATAATGTCCTATATGTGAAGGGTTTGAAGCATAATCTTTTGAGTGTTGGTCAGATATGTGACAAAAGCTATGATCTAAGATTCAAATACAATGGGTGCAAGATCATGGAAAGCTCTGGAACTATGATTGCTACCGGTAAGAAGACCAAAGGTAACATCTATCAATTAAGAGGATATTCTCAAATTAAAGGAATAGATTTTGAAGAGACTTTTGCTCCAGTAGCTTAGATTGAAGCAATTAGAATGTTTCTGGCATTTGCAGCTCACAAAGATTTCAAAGTGTATCAGATGGATGTGAAGTCTGTATTTCTAAATGGTTAGTTGGAAAAGGAAGTCTACATTGAGCAACCAGAAGGATTTCAACTATCAGATCAAGGTGATATGGTATGCAGGTTGAAGAAAACATTGTATGGACTCAAGCAAGCTCCTAGAGCCTGGTATGTAAGGTTGGATAATTACTTATTCCAGTTAGGATTTAGTAAACGTACTGTTGATAGTAATCTCTATTTCAAGATTAATGGTGATCAAATTTTGATTGTTGAAGTCTTTGTTGATGATATCATCTTTGGAGGCAATGAAGGTATGTGTATGAAATTTGCTGGTGAAATGCAGAAAGAGTTTGAGATGTCTACGTTTGGTGAGATGAATTTCTTTCTGGGTCTGCAAATCAATCAATCAAATAAAGGAATCTTCATATCTCAGCCTAAGTATGTGAAAGAATTGTTGAAGAAGTTTGGGATGGAAGACTCTAACTGGTATGTACTCCCATGGTGACTAGCTACAAGTTGAGAAAAACTAATGAATCACCCAAGACTGATCGGAAATGTATAGTTCCATGATTGGAGGATTGCTTTATCTAACTCAAACCAGACTTGATATTATGCATGTAGTTTGTCTTATTGCAAGATTTCAAGCAGATCCAAGAGAATCACATGTGATGGCAGCAAAGAGAATCTTGAGATATTTAAAAGGCACACTGGATCATGGCTTATGGTATCCAATAGATAATGATTTCGCTCTTAGTTCTTATACAGATGTTGATTGGGCCGAAGATGTTGATGATAGGAAGAGTACAAGTGGAGGTACTTTCTTTTTGGGTAATATATTGGTTTCATGGCTGAGCAAGAAACAAGATTCAATCTCTTTGTTAACTATAGAAGCAAAGTATATTGCAGCAGCATGTTGTTGTACTCAAGTGTTATGGATGAAGCAAACTTTGAGAGGCATAAGAGTTGCGCATAAAGATCTAGTTGCAATCTTTTGTGACAATACAAGTGCTATAAATATTTCAAAGAACCCAGTGATGCATTCAAGAACAAAGCATATATCTATAAGGTATCACTTTCTAAGAGAAAAGGTGACAGAGAATGAAGTAAAGTTGGAATATGTGTCCACAAAGGATCAGATTGCCAATATCTTCACCAAACCTCTGCCTAAGGATACTTTTGAGTATCTCAGAGAAAAGTTAGGGGTCATTACCCCTCCTACCCTAAACTAAGATGCATGGGAATGCATAAGTCCAGTGGTACCCAAAGTCTCATTTTTTTGATCTAGATTGATGTTTTGAGAGCTACCTCTTAGGGGGAGTAGCTAGATGAGTTCATGATAAAGAAAGTTCAGTTGGATCAGAACACTAGAATGCAAGTATGTGCCCTTTGCCATTGATGTCAAAGGGGGAGAGAAATCATTTGAAAAACTTAGAAAAGAAAGAGTGCAGATGTGTAAGGAAAAATGGGGAGAATCTTGTCTTGATGGTCTTTACAGTTTTTCACATCATATGTTGCCATCAATGACAAAGGGGGAGATTGTTGCAAGTATGTGCCTAACTGGTGTTGTCATTGATGTCAACATATATGTGTTGTTATTGGTGCAAACTGTGCTCTTGTCTTGATGATTTCTTGTAATGAGTTAGATGCTTATGTAAGTGTTGGAAGGCCTGATATTGAGGATATTGATAAAATTTTCTCCTCTGGTAGAAACAATATGTTGCAGAATATCCTTGTCTATAGAAGAACAGTCCAACAGATTGCTTCGCATTTCCTATAGATTAAATATCTTTGTTTACGGATTGGAATTTATTTAGAGGTTTGTCTGAAGTGCTATGTTCCAAGTTTGAGCCTCCGGTATGAAGATTTGAGTGAGTTATGTTCACCAGAGTGAAAACTGCTTTTCCTAGATGTTTGGTGGTGACATGGAGAAAGTGTTATGCTCCACATTCCTCTGCATTGAAGTGGTTTTGTCTACAGTTCTTGAGTTAAGTCAAAGATAATGTTATGTTCCTTCAATTCTAATGGTTCATGATTTGGTGGCATGCAAGCGATCTTTTCCTTATGACAGTAGCTGGCAGTGGTGTTTATGTGCTCCGGTTTGAAGAATATTCTTGACGGATTGGTTAGAAGTTGTACGATTGTTCCTGATGATCTCAATGTGCATGTGTATGTCTCTTGATTGTGTTCCTACCCTTGAATTGGTCCGCAAAGAGAAAATTAGATCGTGGATAAAGAATGTTCTTAGTAGACCTAGTGTCCTCACCAGTCTTGGCCGACTTGGTTGATTTCACTATTTGCAGAGTTGCCTTGAAGATTGTAGAAGCGTGTCATGGCGTGAAGGATTGTGTTTGAGTCCTAGTTAAGGCGTGGCGTGATCAACATACATCCTTACATCTTTCCCTTAGTTAATTTCTATATTGGGTCCAGACCTATTTCTATGTATGTTTTTGTAATGCCTACCTTGGAGATTGTTCCAACGGTTGATGATGTATTGCCGACCTTGATGTACATTCCAAGGTTGATGACTTGTATAAAGATTTGTAATGTAATTGTGAAAAATGAATGAGTGTGCGAAAATGAAGAGATAAGTGCGAAGGTGTAAAAGAGGATAGTAGAGAAGTTATATTGTGCTTCAATGGAACTGAACCCAAGCATGGAGTAGATGCTACTTAATTAGTTCACCATCTTTTGGCAGTGAGCCACCCCTTGGCAGTGAGTTGTTCTTGGCAGTGAGCCATTCTTTGTAGTGAGCAATTTGGGCAGTGAGCCTCTGTTTTTTAGTATTGGTATAACTTATATATTTCTGTGGGCTAACACGGACCGTGGTTTTTCCTTTTTAGGGTTTTCCACATAAAAATCTTGTGTCTACTGTGTTGAATGTGTGATTGTGATTAAGTCTATGGTTTCATGCTTTCATGGTTAAATCTGATTATCAATAATTAAGTAGTTGATGGTTTGACATTCATATGAAGATAAGTTTTTGTGACAATTGATTCACCCCCCGCCCTCTCAGTTGTCCTATGCATTTCAACATGATTATAATAGGAGATGTATAGAAGATATCCAGAAACTAATTTCACAAGAGTGATCAGGAAGATATCAAAACCTGTATCCTGAAAGTTGGAAAATCGAAAGACTATTTCAAAGGCACCTGTGTCCTAAAATGTGGAATCTCTAGAAATTGTAAATTGGAGAAATGATGTACAGATTGCCCTGATTCTAGATCTGGTGTTAGCTAATGCAAAAGGATAGTTTCAAAAGTACCCAAGTCTTCTATAGAGGAATATTCCTGAAATGCTTTCAGATCCTCAAATCCTTTTCCTTACTCAATCTTCCTATGTCTTCAGTTTTCTGGATTCCGCATCTGTAACCTGCACACAAGAAGAAAATGGGTTTGGGGGTTATGGTGTTTAGGGAATTGCCTAAGTCATATCCAAGGATAGCATTCAAGCTTCCCAACACCATTGTTTGATAAAGAGTGCGTGCCCTAGCAAGGCAGAAGCTAAACATAAATCAATGAGATGAAACCAAATGATGATGAACACAAATGATATCACCTATGTGATGAAAACCCTTTGGAGGATGAATGCTCTTCAACTCATAATGAGAGATAGATGATATCTTCAAAAACTTGTAACAACACACAATAACAATGCAAATTTGCTCTAGAATCACAATGAATGCTTTGAATGCTCTTTACTCCAATGCTTCAAGTTCACTATCTCCATCTATGTTACAAATGAATTCAAAAACACACTTATATATGCTTTCCTGCTAGCATTTGTGAAATTAACCAAAAGAGCCGACAAGGAGAACCCCTTTTAAAGGTCCTATGTCGACATACATTGAAATTTGCCTCGACCAATCAAGGAGGACTTGGGCGCGGGTGCCCAACTCCCAAGGAACCTTTTTGGTCCGGGGTAAGGTAACATATGGGCCCCAATTTCCCAATTTGCATTGGTTTCAAGGGATTTTGCATCGGGATGAATATTTAAGATGTATACTGTATCACGGGGACCTAGGAGCTAAACGAGGAGGTAAAAAGGCAAGCGTCCACTTTTTACTCCATGATAGAGGGCAGATGAGAGTGTAGGCTAGTGATCCTTCTCGATCAAAATCAAGGGTGTGGTAACCTAATCCCCTACCTAAGAGTGGTTATTGGACATAATCCATTCCTCCTTCTACGCCTCAATAGTATTCTAGGTAAGGATCTAGGTGGTCTTAGTATAGGGAACATCATAGAGAGCGGTGAGAGTAGTTTTAGGGTGGGATTATTTCACCATCTCAATAGTAGGTTGGTGGAAGTTAGGCTAGTTCTAGCTTCTCAAGATTCTAGAAGTCAAGTAGGCCTTAGCCCACATAGTTCCATCTGAGGGGATCTTGCTTTGAGTGTGGTGTTGTAGGCCATTGTAAAATCCCTAATCCAGATATTATCTCAAATTCACAAAAAAATTGATTTTTCCCTTATTGGCATTTCATCAAACACTTTGGATAAGGTGTATTATGAGGAATATTAGAATGAAATCATATTGAATAGTTATAACTAACATTCCAAACTATATCCAACATAATATCATGCCATTTTTCAAGGATCATTACAAGACAATTTGTCAAACAGTTTCAATAGAGCTAGAAATGAACAATACACACTACTGTTCATAAAATCAGAGTTTACAAAGATATAGAAAATCTATTTCTCTAACCTCTAAGGATGCCCAGTATACTTAGGATGAATGTCTTGGTGCTGGTAAAGTGTGGACGAATCTTTGAAGGGTAGATTTACATAAACTAGTCAATAATATTGATGTCAATCATGCACTGATTTGAAATGCAATAAACTGACCTGAAAGTCTGATGTCAACTATAGCCTGATTGAAATCATAAATAGCCTCTATATCATATATTAATAGGGCTTTGGATGGTAGGAAATTTTGTCAAACAGTTAATGTACTCTCTATATAGTTGGAAGTATTTACATTGAAAAATATGACTGTTGTTTTAGAAATTAGAAATTACATATGCAAGAAGATTCAATTTCCTAACCTCTCAATGAAGCTTAAATTGTTTGAAGATGTTTCTATTCTAAATAAATTTTTGTACAACACTATAAAAATGGTAGTATATGTTGCATATATGTGTCTGATGTGTTGTCATTGATGTCAACATATCTTTCTGTCAGAAACAGTGAAGACAATACATAGGAGTGATTAGTATTTCCAGTAAGGTGAAGATTAGAGTATGTGGATTAAAGGGCTTGTATAGGGTTGTCTATTGTTGCTCCAGCTGAGATGAGAGTTCCGCATGAAGAATTGGCGAAGTTATGGCCCTCTGAGTAAAACAGACTTCTGCAGTTGTTCTATAATGACATTGGCAAGAAGTTGGTCCAGATTGGTCTGATATGAGCATATTGTGATCTGTAGATCTAGAGGCATGTCTGGGATGTTGGTATGTTCCCTCAACTCGAGTGGTTCGTGGTTTGGAGGTCCGGAAATAATCTTTTTAGTATGAAAGTCATGGCAGTGTGTGTTCTTGAGGTTTAGTGTGAAGATGCAAGTAATTTTGATGATGCAAAGTGGTGTGGTTGTTCCTGTTGACTTAATTATGCTTGTGGTGGTCTCTGGATCGTGTGGCTGTTGTGTTGGTGGTCTGCATTGACAAAGGAGCTTGTGATTAAAGTTTTTCTCTTGGTTGTTGCTGTTCTTCCCAGTATTGGCTGACCGGATGTTCCTAGCGTGTTGTGGATGATCTAAAGATTATTTTATGAAGCATGGTGTGTTAATAGAGGAAGACTCAAGTCTTAGCTATGATTGGCCGATAGTGTAAAGATCTGCATTAAGTTTGGCTGACCTTGTTGATCATTCCAAGATGAAGTATATAAATACTTGTTGGAGTTGTTAAACTTTATCCTTGTGCAAAACAGATCAAATTCAAATAAAGGATTAGAAGTAGAGCAGAGAAGAAAAGGAGTGAGAGCAGTATAGAGTGTGAAGTTGGTAATGAAGAATTTAGGGCAAAGTAGAAGTTTTTGAGCATTCACTGAAACTGAACCAGGCATGAAGTAGATGCTATTTCTCAGTTAATTCATTCTGTTCTAAAATATATTCTGTAGGCAGTGAGCCTCCCTTTTGAGCAGTGAGCTCTGGGCAATGCGCCCGAAGGCATGTGCCTTCTATTTTTCTAAAATTACTTTTAACATGGTACAAATATTTGTGGGTTAACCCCCATCGTGGTTTTTCCCTTAACCAGGTTTCCACGTCAAAATCTTGGTGTCAATTGTGTTGATTATGTTTCTGCTCTTATGTTGTTGATCTATGCTTTATTGTTTACTTCATTAATCTGGTAGCAAGTTAATAAAGGAGGTTAAAAGTAGAAAAAATCTATATTGTGTGACAACTGTTTCACCCCCCCTCTCAGTTGTCTGGTCTAATTCCAACAATTGGTATCAGAGCTAGATCCTCTTATAAAAGCCTGACCGCTTGAGGAGATCCAGGATGTTGACCTACAAGAAGGATAGTCCGAGATTTGATGGAACAAATTATTATGCTTGGAAGAATCGCATGGAATGCCATTTACAATGCATGGGCGATGCCTATTGGGCGATAACCAGTGTTGAGTATAAACCTCCAGGGAAAGGTCCTTCAACTCCAGATCAAGTCAAAGATGTTGAAAATAACCTTTAAGCTAAAGAAGCCTTGTTGAGTGCCCCGACTGATTCAGAAATGACAAATGTCTTTGGTCTAAAAATTGCTTATGAAATCTGGAAAAAGTTGGAATATCTGTATGAAGGTGATAAATATGTCAAATGTGCCAAGCTGCAAAGTCTGAGAGGAAAATTTGAAACTATGAGAATAAGTGAAGATGAAAACATCACAATCTACATGCAAAAGATAAATGAACTTGTGTGTGGTATCAGGTGTGCTGGTGGAACTTTGGAAGAATAAGAGATTGTATCAAAAGTACTCAGATCTTTACTTGATTCATACAAACATAAGGTAGCTGCTATAGAGGAGATCCAGACTGTCTCAGATGTTACAAGAGATCATCTGGTTGGCAAAATCTCAGCTTTTGAATTAAGTGAGTTTGGTGATTCTCTTCCCAAGTCTGAATATGCATTTAAGGCCAGTGTATATGGAAAACAAAGATATGATCTGGGTGAAAGCTCTTCTGCAAGATCAAATAGATTAGTGAAGACAAGGAAGGATTTTGAAGATATTGAACTTGAAACTGCTAATCTTGAAGCTCTTCTTGCCAAAATATTGCCAAGAGGATCCAGTAAGTATGAAGGAAAATTGCCACTCAAATGTTTTGCTTGTAATAAGATTGGTCATTTTGCCTCAAGATGTCCGGAGAGGTTTTCAAAACCAAACCCTAACAGATATCAAAATCAGAAAAAATGTTACTATGTCCAAGAAACTAGAGGAGTCACAGATGATGAATCTGATCATGGAGGTTCCCCTGAAAATGATCAGGTGTTCATTGCCATCAAAGAAGAAGATGCGGTGTCTACTAAATCTGCTAGCTATGAAATATGGAAAGTGCCTTGGCTACTCAAGTTATTGAGAAAGATGAATGGGTGATTGATAGTGGATGTTCTCATCATATGATTGGAGACAAAAGTAAGTTATTGAATTTTGAAAATTATGAAGGTGGGCTTGTGAAATTTGGAGATAACTCAGCTGGTAGAATCCGTGGCAGAGGATCCATCTCTTTTGATGGTAAGAATAGCACCAATGATGTTCTGTATGTGGAAGGACTGAAACATAATCTTCTCAGTGTTGGTCAGTTGGTTGATAAAGGTTATGATCTTCGATTCAAAGACAGAAAGTGTAGAATCTAGGGGAGTTCCAGAACTAAAATTGCATCTGGTACTCAAACTAGAGGTAACATTTTTCATTTAAGTAGCTCTGGAAAAAACTATTTGATTGCTTAGATAGATCAAAATTGGTTATGGCATAGGAGGATGTGTCATGTGAATTTTGATAATATTGTCAAAATTAGTACCACTCAGGCTGTGAGAGATCTTCCAAAACTTGTGAAGCCTAATAGCATGTGTAGAGAATGTCAATTGGGGAAACAGAGTAAAATTTCATTCAAAAGTAAGGAACAAGTTTCAAATGGATGATTGGAACTGGTACATACTGATCTCTGTGGTCCTGCCAGAATTAGGAGTGTGTAAGGAGATAGATATTTCATGTTGCTGATAGATGACTACTCCAGGATGATGTGGGTAACCTTCCTAAAAGAAAAATTAGAAGCTCTTGAAAAATTTAAGGTGTTCAAAGTGATGGTGGTAAATGAAGTTGGTGAAAAATTGAAATGTCTGAGATCCGACAGAGGTGGAGAATTACTTCCCATGAGTTTGATGCTTTCTGTGAAAAGCATGACATAAAAAGACAGTTATTTGCTCTTAGGACTCCCCAACAAAATGGAGTTGTGGAAAGAAAGAACCGGACCATTCAAGAAGTTGCCAGGACTATGATGATGGAAACAAATGTTCCTCAAGTTTATTGGAGAGAAGATGTAAGTATTGTTGTCTACACTCTTAACTGGGTACAGATCAAAGGCAATTCTGGTAAGACCCCTTATGAACTATGGTTTCGTCATCCTCCTACTATGAGATATTTTAGAGTTTTTGGTAGTAAATGCTATATCAAAAGAGATGAGGATTTAGGCAAATTTGATACAAGAAGTGATGAGGGAATATTTTTGGGATACTCTACTCAAAGTAAGGCTTACCGGTGCTTTAACAAGAGGTTGAAAAAGATTGTTGAAAGTGCTAATGTTAGAGTTGATGAGAGCAAGGAAGGACATTCCAAGTTCTGCAGATATGATTCAGATGATCAAAATGAAAGTCAAAGTCAAGGAAGGTTAGTTCAAACTCTAAATCAGATGCAAATTGATCCGAAAACTCCAGAGACTCAAGGAATTAGTACAAATGTTGAGGAACAAGCTCAAGAAACAGAAGCCCAAGAAATTCTCAAAACCCCCAAGTATGTAAGAATGAATCATCCTGAAGATCAAATCATAGGGGATAGAAATAAAGGTGTTTGAACTAAGAAAAGAGTTGCTGAAGATCAAGAAGAGATTTGTTTGATTTCAAGGATTGAACCTAAATCAGTTGGTGAAGCCTGCACTGATGAAAATTGGGTAAAAGCAATGGAAGAAGAATTAATGCAAATTGAAAAGAACCACACTTGGGATCTTGTTCCTAGACAAGAGGACAAAAAAGTAATTCGAACCAAATGGGTCTTCTGGAATAAACTAAATGAAGATGGTGAAGTTGTAAGAAACAAAGCAAGGTTGGTATGCAAACACTATTCTCAAGTAGAAGGAATTCATTTTGAAAAAACTTTTGCTCTGGTGGCAAGAATAGAGGCAGTAAGATTATTTATTGCATTTGCTGCTTTCAAAGATTTTAAAGTGTATCAGATGGATGTCAAATCAACATTCCTGAATGGAGATTTGGAGGAAGAAGTCTACATTGAGCAACCTGAAGGATTTCAGTTGTCTGATCAGGGTGACATGGTTTGTAGACTACGAAAAGCCTTGTACGGACTCAAGCAAGCTCTAAGAGCTTGGTATTGAAGATTGGACAAATATTTGCTTAAGATAGGTTTTAGCAAAGGTACTGCTGATAGTAATCTTTACTTCAAGATTAATCATGAGGACATCCTGATTGTTGAGGTCTTTGTTGATGATATTATTTTTGGTGGAAATGAATGTATGTGCAAAGCATTTGCTGACCAAATGAAAAGTGAATTTGAAATGTCAATGTTTGGAGAGATGAATTTCTTCCTAGGTTTGCAAATTGTTCAGTCAGACAAAGGTATCTTTATATCTTAATCCAAGTATGTGAAAGAATTGCTAAAGAAGTTTGGAATGGAAGATTCAAAGCCAATAGGTACACCTATGGTAACCGGATGCAAGTTAAGTAAAGATGATGATTCACCCAAGGCAAATCAAAAAAGGTATAGATCAATGATTAGAGGATTGCTCTATCTAAACCAGACCAAACCTGACATCATGAACATTGTTGGACTTGTTGCTAGATTTCAATTTGATCCAAAAGAATCCCATGTTGTGGCAATCAAAAGAATTTTTCAGATATCTCAAGGGGACAATTGATTATGGATTGTGGTATTCAAAAGACAATGACTTTACTCTTCATGCATATACAGATGCTGATTGGGCATGAGATGTGGATGACATAAAAAGTACTAGTGGTGGTGCTTTTTTCTTGGGAAGAAGATTGGTCTCTTAGATGGGCAAAAAGCAAGAGGCAATATCTCTGTCTACTACAGAAGTAGAATATATAGCAGCAACAAATAATTATACTCAGGTTTTGTGGATGAAGCAAATGTTGAAGGACATTGGAGTTGTCGTTGAGGAGCCAATCACAATTTTTTGTGATAATTCTAGTACAATAAGTATCTCCAAGAACCCAATGTTGCATTCAAAAATAAAGCATATATCTATCAAGTTTCATTTCTTGAGAGAGAAGGTAAATGAGAATGAAGTCAAGTTGGAGTTTGTGTCATCCAAAGATCAGATTACAAATATCTTCACTAAGCCTCTTCCCAAGGATACCTTTGAATATCTCAAAGAGAAGTTAGGGGTTATTACCCCTCCGAATCAGAACTAAGATGCATCAGTCCAGTGGATTTCTCAGTCATATCTTGAGATCCGGATTGATGTTGAGAAAATACTACTCTAAGGAGTGGTCAGTATGCAAACGTTGGAGATCGGTCTAAAATAAAAAGGGGAAGAGATGATTGCAAATATGCGCCCTTTGCCATTGATGTCAAAGGGGGAGAGAAGTCATGTGAAAAACTTGGAAGTAAGCAGTTGTTGGTGAAAGGGGGAGTAGTGAAGAAAGTGGTTGCAGGTGTGATAGGAGAAAGGGGGAGAAGTTCTTGTCTTGATGGCTAAATCAGTTTTTCACATCATATGTTGCCATCAATGACAAAGGGGGAGATTGTTGTAAATATGTGCCTGATGTGTTGTCATTGATGTCAACATATCTTTTTACAGAAACAGTGAAGATAGTACAGAGGAGTGATTAGTATTTCCAGTAAGGTGAAGATCAGAGTATACGGATTAAAGGGCTTGTATAGGGTTGTCTATTGTTGCTCTAGCTAAGATTTGAGAGGTCCGTATGAAGAATTGGCAAAGTTATGGCCCTCTGAGTAAAACAAGTTTCTGTAGTTGTTTTGTAATGACAGAGTGGCAAGAAGTTGGTCTGGATTGGTCCATTATGAGCATATTGTGATTTGTGGATCTAGAGGCATGTCTGGGATGTTGGTGTGTTTCCTCAACTCGAGTGGTTTGTGGTTTGGAGGTTCGAAAGAAATCTTTTTAGTATTACAGTCATGGCAGTGTGTGTTCTTGAGGTTCAATGTGAAGATGCAAGTAATTCTGATGATGCGAAGTGGTGTGGCTGTTCCCGTTGACTTAATTGTGCTTGTGGTGGTCTCTAGATTGTGTGGCTGTTGTGTTGGTGGTCCGCATTGAAAAAGGAGCTTGTGATTAAAGTTTTCCTCTTGGTTGTTGTTGTTCTTCCCAGTCTTAGCTGACCGGATGTTCCTAGCGTGTTGTGGATGATCTAAAGATCATTTTATGAAGCATGGCATGTTAATAGAGGAAGACTCAAGTCTTAGCTATGATTGGCTGACAGTGTAAAGATCCGCATTAAGTTTGGCCGACCTTATTGATCATTCCAAGATGGATGAAGTGTATAAATACTTGTTGAAGAGTTAAACTTTATCCTTGTGCAAAACAGATCAAATTCAAATAAAGGATCAGAAGTAGAGCAGAGAAGAAAAGGAGCGAGAGCAGTATAGAGTGTGAAGTTGGTAATGAAGAATTCGAGGCAAAGTAGAAGTTTTTGAGCATTCATTGAAACTGAACCAGGCATGAAGTAGATGCTAATTCTCAGTTAATTCATTCTATTCTAAAATATATTTTGTAGGCAGTGAGCCTCCCTTTTGAGCAGTGAGCCTGAAGATATGTGCCTTCTATTTTTCTAAAAGTACTTTTAACAGGGTAGAAATATTTGTGGGTTAACCCCCACCATGGTTTTTCCCTTAACCGGGTTTCCACATCAAAATCTTGGTGTCAAGTGTGTTGATTATGTTTCTGCTCTTATGTTGTTGATCTATGCTTTATTGTTTACATCATTAATCTGGTGGCAAGTTAATAAAGGAGGTTAAAAGCAAAAAAAGTCTATATTGTGTGACAACTGATTCACCCCCCCCTCTCAGTTGTCCGGTCTAATTCCAACAGTATAATCCCTCAAACTTGTGTGATAGCGATCCAACACATAAACTTTTACTTGGAGAGGAGTATTAAATACCAAATTCACCACAAAGTACCCATAGAAAGGGGCAGCCAGCTCCCAATGAGCAAAAAATTTGCAAAGAAGGGCAACATCTTCCTCTTAAAGTTCCCACACTCATCTAAAACATCATGTATCATTTCCAAGAACCAATGCACCTTTGGAAATATTCAAAGTCTTCAAACATATGTTGTGCTCTCCGAAAGAAAGGCTACAACAAATTTGTTAAGGCTCTCCTAGCCTTAAAAGATATTAAAAACCTCTTTATATAAAGCATCCCTCTTTTCCTTACATATCCTTTCTTCAATGTTTAAAGACTTCAAGTTGGTGAATTGGATTTTGTGGACCCCACGTTTCTAACCCATCAGCTTGGATAATTCTTCATAGGTTGCAGTAGATTTAGGAAAGTTTTCAAGCCTTAGAAATATTAGTAGAACCTCCCATATGAATTGCTCCCATCTTGGTATGGATAGCTTTAGAAAAAGGTATGGTTGGTGCTATGAGTTTTGATGGTACGGCTAGGGCCTTGAACCCTCATAAAATATTATTTCTAATTTTATCTACAATTTCACCACTTCACACACTGCACTTGATAATTTTTGCTAAAACTCTCTTTCAATTCCACACACAACACTCAAAATATCATAGTAGATTTTATTGAATTTCATCAAATAACTAAAATATTTAATTTCAATTATAAAATCTAAAAAACCATGTAATTCTAAAAATTATCAGCATATACCAAAATGTCCAAATATATCCAACTAACACACCTAGAAACCTGTAGCAATGCAATAAACCTAATTGTGAATTCTAAATACATTCACCTCCAATCACTGACTAGGGAGACTCCTTTTGTCCTCTGAAATCAACCTTTCACCATAGGGTTTTTAAACCTAGGTTGTAGAAACTTGAACCAGTTGTTCAAATCCTTTTCCACAATGGAAAATATCTAAGAAGAAAACAAGCAAATGCATAATGAAAACCTTTTCTCCTGGCCTCTTTTTATAGCCCCTTCACGATTTCTCTAGAAATTACTTTTTGCAACCACCTTTAGAATTTTCTATAAAAATCATTAAATAATTTGTACATAAAGTGACTTTTATTTTTTATTTTTATTTTTTCTTTTTGAACTAAAAATCACTTTATAAATAAATAATTAATTAAATATTAGTTGCCATAAAAAAAATTTAAACAACTTAATAATTAATTAATTATTTTTTGTTCATACCTGCAAATGGGGACATTACAAATCCTCCCGCCCCAAGATTGCGTGTCCTCAAACAATCACAATTGAACCAGTTGATTACTTCAACATAATTCTGGGATCCCAAATTAGTCTACGAAGCTTGTGTATCCTCCTTTCATCACTATCCTCTAATAAACTCAACAGTGAAGTAAAGTTCCACCATGCTTATGCTGCACTACTCTGGTATTCATGTGTGCTTCATCTAACAATCTTCTATCCAACATGACAAACAATCTTTCCCAATATGTGCTAAAGCTACAATGAAAATTATCAAACTACCCATCATTTCTTGCTGATCCAAAAACTTCATCACGTTGAAAACCACATTTATTACCTGATATAACACCCATCTCATGGCTGAAAATTGCACCTGGTTATTGCCTAAAAACTCGCCTTTCATGATCCATATGAACAATCTCTTTCTTAATCTTTTGTAGGTGTTGGTTTGCTTGAGTTTCTATCAACTTGGCTTCCTTATCCCTCCTTAGCCATTCACCACACATTTTTTGGGTCCTTGGTACATCTTCTATACTAGTCTACAAAAAGGTTAGTTTCCTTTCAACAACAAGATCCACGTTTGTTGCTGGTTTTTTTGAAAGTGGATCATTAACCACCATAGGAGCTATAAGAATGTCATCTATCAAAAAATGCTTTGCTGAATTTTTTGTAGACATAATATGTGCCACAAAAAGAACTTTATTTTCTGTCTCAACATTCATCATAAAAAATGGATTATCAAATAATAAATCTGCATCTATTCCAAAGAGAGGGTTATCAAAAGCTTGAAATTATTTCTTCCTTCTTGGTCAAACCCATATTCTCGTTGATCCAAACCTATACATGCAACTTCTGATTTATTCTCACTTCCTTGCAGATTTGTTTGTTCTTCGTTCTTTGATGCTTTATCTAACCTTTCATCAATCTTCACTACTTCTTCCCTCAAAAGCATTTTCTTTGTGTATGGATCCTCCATCAATGCTATTAAATTCTTCTTATATTTTTGAAATTCTTGTAGCATTTCTAACATGAGTTCTTGATCTATCTTCATCTTTTTGCATAAAAATTAGCTTTCTACCCTGCAGGCTAGCAAGATCACTGCTCTGATACTACTGTAAAATCCCTAATCTAGATTTTATCTCAAATTCGCAAAAATTTATGATATTTCCCATGTTGGCATTTTGTCAAACACTTTGTATAAGGTTTATTATGAGGAATCTCAAAATGAAATCATATTGAACAGTTATATCTAACATTCCAAACTATATATCCAACATAATATCATGCCATTTTTCAAGGATTGTTACAAGACAATTTATCAAACAGTTTGCATTACTTCAATAGAGTTGGAAATGAAGAATACACATTGTTGCTCATAAATCAGAGTTTATAAAGATATAGAAAATCTATTTCTCTAATTTCTATGTATGCCAAGTATACTTAGGATGAATGTCTTGCTACTGGTAAAGTGTGGACAAATCTTTGAAGGGTAGATTTACATAAACCAGTCAATAATATTGATGTCAATCATGTGCTATTAGTTTTCCCAGGTCAGATATACTGTTGTATATTTGTTTCTTGTGTTGTTTATTCATGTTGTTTTTCCACTCTGAATATCTTAATTTGATCTTGCATATGTATTACAGGAGGAGGTACCTTGGTAGGGTCGCATCACTTCATCCGTAACCTCCCGAAGCTGCTATAACATCAACACTCCCTCTTAGCTAGGGATGAATAAAAAAGTCTCCACTGAGTCCTTATGTTCCTTGAAGGGTTGCTTTCTTACCATCAGCCACTACCCTTTCAAAAAATGCCATTTCATGGAATTGATTTATTTATCTTTAGTTTATTTGACCGATTGCTTTCCCAAATCGGTTTTCCATAATCAATAATAGTTATTATCATTAACTATTGTCATTGGAGTGCATAAGGAGGGAGTTGGCCAATGGATGTATTGTTTTCTCTAGTGCTAGAACCATTCAGCCATGAAATCTGTAACCTCCCTAAGCTACAATCAACAACACTCCCTCTCAACTAGGGAGGATACTTCCAGCTGCACAAGACATGTCACCTCATCGTGATGTCTACCGCATTGACTACACCCATATGTGGAAAAGAAAGATACCACCTCATCGTGATATCAGCTATCACCTCAATATGATATCAACCATAATGGCTAAAACCATGTATGGTATGTACAAGTGTTCATTACTTGCGTGATGTTGTCACCTCAACATGACTTTCACCATAGCTCTCCTAGAGGGTGAAACACAAGTACAAAAAATCATCACGGACTCTCTCACGTGATGTTGTGATGGAGTCACACACATGACATCCACCATGGCTCTCCCAAAGGGTGGAATCAAGGGATTTCACCTCAAACTTCTCCCATAGAGAAGAACTCATTATCAGGGGATTTCACCTCGAACCTCTCTCACAGAGAAGAACTCATTATCAAGGGATTTCACCTCGAATTTCTCTCACAGAGAAGAACTCATTATCAAGGGATTTCACCTCGAATTTCTCTCACAGAGAAGAACTCATTATCAAGGGATTTCACCTCGAACCTCTCTCATAGAGAAGAACTCATTATCAAGGGATTTCACCTCGAACCTCTCTCATAGAGAAGAACTCATTATCAAGGGATCTCACCTTGAACCTCTCTTACAGAGAAGAACTCATTATCAAGGGATTTCACCTCAAACTTCTCTCATAGAGATAAACTCATTAACAAGGGCTTGCACCTCAAATCTCTCTCACAGAGAGAAATGCATTAACAAGGGCTTGCATAATGATGTGACTCCCTCTGAAGCTCCAAGTACTAACATCAACATCAACCTCCTGACATCCTCGTCCAAGGTTGCCTTTGTTGGTTTGTTAGACTCACTCTTAGTTGTGAGTCCCAAACTTCACAACCCCTTGCAAGATCCTTGCCTTGACTTATCTCTGTCAAAGATATATTTCTTGTTGATCCACTTGATCCAGACTCCAATTCTCTTAGAAGATCTACTTGTGACTCCTCTACGAGTTCAAACATTTAGGCATACTTTCTCTAGTTTCAGTGTTGCAGTGAATTTTGCAAGCACCAAGCAAAATCCCCCACACAGAAGCAAGATCTTCTAATTGCATCTTTTTGATAAAGTCAAAGGCTTCCTTGAAGCATCCAGCATTGCCAAGAATGTCAACCTTGTTGTATCTGGAGAGGCCACAAATGACTGGCACGTAACCATCATCGTCGACATGATTGCCCACTTCCATTGCGATCATCCTCATTGCTTCCAGGTCATCAATCAAGCAGTAAAGTTTTAATTCACCGTTCTCGTCTAGTAGGATCCGCCCATGAGGGTGTGAGCTACTAGGTTTACGCTAGAATTAAAGTATATGTTTGAAGGAGAAACCCTCACACAACACATTTGGAATTTGTGGATTAACTATACGTTGGCCTCTTTCAGAAGCATATACTCTCCAAAGTATGCCTCCAAACGATCCGACAGAGCCCATTCATGAATGCTCTCGTAGTGGAAGGATTTACACATAAAGCAAAAAAATGCTCTGTATGAGCAACCACAGTAGAAGAAGCCCACAATTCAGCGCCACCAGAAGTGCCACATTGGCACTCATCTCGCTGACCCCAATTTGGTGCTCCCTGCCGTGCACCACCCCGTACTAAAAAATACCTCTGATTCCCATATGATCAACTCATACAACACATTCAATGCCAGCGCCATTCTGCGCTTTCCTTTGATGAGATCTTTGCTCTTCATCGCCCCAAAACCCCAATTCTCCTCCACAACGGACACCACGCTGGCCAAATGCCACACCGTGTTCATGTACACATGAAACAACAATGACATGCCGGCGAGAATGGTCAGAATGGTTAGAAGGAAGAGGGAAAATAAAATATTTACTACATTTCCGCTATTCAGATTTTCATTTCCAGTTATTGATATCTCGCAGATGACGGCGAAGAAGAAGACGAAGAAGACAGTCATGTAATACGCGAAGAGGATAGCGAAATAGGAGAGAAAAGTGAGCATGAAGCGCTTCCAAACCCTAGGGACGACGGTCATACTCATAACCTTTATGTAGGACAATTCCTTGCGCGTGTAAATGCTCGCCACTGTGTACACCACCGCAGCCATGGACAGCAGCGAGAAGGCCAAGCTCAAAGTCATGAAGACGGCTTCAAACAGGAAAAACTCTACCAATTTTGCACAGAGTTTGTGTAGGGTTTCCTTTCCCATAGAGGTGCCCTCCTCATTGTTAATTTTCCAAATCTGATCAGATTTTTTTTAAACCTGCTCTGATACCATGTTAGTTTTCCCAGGTTAGATATACTGTTGTATATTTGTTTTTTGTGTTGTTTATTCATGTTGTTTTTCCACTCTGAATATCTTAATTTGATCTTGCATATGTATTACGGGAGGAGGCACCTTGGTAGGGTCGCATCAACATTTGATATGCAATAAACTGACCTAAAAGTCTGATGTCAACTGTAGTCTAATTGAAATAAAAAATAACATCTAGATTATATATTAATAGCCCTTTGGATGGTAGGACATTTTGTCAAACAGTTAACATACTCTCTATATAGCTGGAAGTGTTTACATTGAACAATATGACTGATGTTTAGAAATGAAAAATTACATATGCAAGAAGATTTAATTTCCTGACCTTTTAATGAAGCTTAAATTGTTTGAAGATGTTGTTGTTCTGAATGAGGTTTTGTACAGCAGTATAAAATGGTAGTATAATCCCTCAAACTTGTGTGACAACAATCCAACACATAAACGTTTACCTGGAGAGGAGTATTACATACCAAATTCACCACAAATTACCCCTTGAAAGGGGCGGCCAGCTCCCAATGAGCAGAAAATTTACAAAGAAGGGCAACGTATTCCTCTTAAAGTTCCCATGCTCCTCTAAAACCTCTTGTCTCCTTTCCAAAACCCAATGCACCTTTGGAAATATTCAAAGTCTTCAGACATATGTTGTGTTCTCCAAAAGAAAGGCTGTGACAAGTTTGTTGAAGGCTTTCCTAGCCTTAAAAGATATTAAAACCTCTTCATGTGAAGCGTCCCTCTTTTCCTTACGTATCCTTTCTTCAATGTTTAAAGACTTCAAGTTGGTGATTTGGATTTTGTGGACCCCACGTTTCTAACACATCAGCTTAGACAATTCTTCATAGGCTATAGTAGATTTAGGAAAGTTTTGAAGCCTTATAAATATTAGTGGAACCTCCCATATGAATCGCTCCCATCTTGGTACAACTAGCTTTAGAAAAATGTACGGCTGGTACTATGAGTTTTGATGGTACGTCTAGGGTCTTAAAACCCTCATAAAATAGTATTTCTAATTTTATCTACAATTTCACTTCTTCACACACTGCACTTGATAATTTCTACTAAAATTTTCTTTCAGTTCCACACACAACACTCAAAGTAGATTTTATTGAATTTCATCAAATAATTGAAATCTTTAATTTCAGTTATAAAATCTAAAAACTATATAATTATGGAAATTATCATCATATATTAAAATGTCCAAATATATCCAACTAACACACCTAAAAACATGTAGCAATGCAATAAGCTCAATTGTGAATTCTAAATGAATTCACCTCCAATTGTTGACTAGGGAGACTCATTTCATCCTCTGAAATCGACTTTTCATCATAGGGTTTTTAAACCTAGGCTGTAAAAATTTGAACCAGCGAATTTTATAGTCCCTTAATGATTTCTCTAGAAATTACTTTTTGCAACCACTTTTACAATTTTCTAGAAAAATCATTAAATAATTTGTACATAAAGTGACTTTTTTTCTTTTTTCTTTTTGAACTAAAAATCACTTTATAAATAAATAATTAATTAAATATTAGTTGCCATAAAAAAAATTTAGACAACTTAATAATTAATTAATTAATTATATTTTTGCTCGTGCCTGCAAATGGGGACATTATAGTCATTTTGTGAGGGATTGTTCATAGAGTGTAGTGTCAATTGGTAGACAAGGTGTTGTTGTGTCAAAGCTGATGCTAGGTGATGTTGGTAGATTACACTAAGTGTATACTATGGTTGACCATCAAGCTAATATTTGAGATTCAATTATTGATTATATGACAAGAGTTAGGCAACCATTTTTGTTTGCATACCATAAATTTTTTGCGGCATCAAACTCAAGGCCTTATGAGTTGAGGCAGGTGTTGATGTAGTATTTGACACACCAACGTACCCATAATTTGTGAAACCTATGGGGTGGAGTGGCAAAGGTTTTCTACTTGAAAGGTGACTAGCCTCAAGAGTCTTTGTGAAATAAATTTGATGTGTTCCTAAAATCCCTTGGCTAAAGAGCACTTTGGGTGGTTTGTTGAAGGGGATCCATGGAGAAATCAAGAATTGTTTAATTAAAATAAAGGTTTGTTTAGTGAAAATAATCACTAACTAGCCATGTAAACACTCTATTTTATTGCAATCTAAATTAATGACTTTCTAACTTTAATGTACTATGAATGATTTCAACATTCAAACTAGCTTTGCAAATGATTAAAAACTCTAAAACAACAATTTGTCCATTAAAATCTGAATTTTGTAATGCAAAATTTGAAAATTTATGCATAAAAACGTGATCCTTTTGTTAGAAATCAAAATTTATTTTTTAGGACAGCAAATAACACGACTAAAATCTGCAATATTCCACCAAAAATAAGTCAATAAATAAACACAAATTTTTGCCTTTTAAGATTAAAATTCATATTCCAAAAACTACTCTATCACCGATTAAAAAATGAAAAATAGAAAGGGGAGAAGAGAAGGGAAGGGAAAAGAGAAATAAAATAAAATCTAGATCTACTTTCATTCCTCTTTTGTGCCATTTTGGAAATGGACAACTTTGACTTGAAAATTGATCTCCATTGGCCCCATCACCTACAATCCCAAAAAGAATTAATGTAATCTTCAAAGGACAAACTTTGTTCGTGGATTATGGTGATTCACAATATGCACCAACACATTCAATTGCCACACAAAATACCCAACCATTAGTGGATTATCAATGATTTGAATCACATGTCTAAGTCATCTACATTAAGTGAACTAAGTGCAGAGGATTACTAGAAAGAAGGATATACTAGGTGCTTAGAAAACAACATTGAAGGAATTAAAAAAACAAGAAATGGAGTAAAAATTGATAAATTTTATTTAGTTTCAAACCCCAATAGGTTTTCCAAAATCCTTTACAAATGAGTTGCACACAAGTATTTATAGGCACATTTGGATGGAAAGACAAAGAGTCATTCCCTTCAAAATTACAAAATGACAAATTAACTTGGAATGTGAAGGGTCACTTTGACTTATCATTTCACATTCTATTCTTTCATTACATGTCATCTAAAATTTGACATGTAGATGCACATCAGAGAACTTATGCATATATTTCTCTGGTGACTTTTATCCTCCAGAGATCCTCCTTTTAATGCCATTTGCATATGATTCCCTTTTACAACTTGCATTTCCTTTTATGTTCATATCCTACATCCCAAAATAAACAAGCATCAAATTCATTTAAATAATAATAATAATTAATTTTAATTCTTCAAATAATATTTGCAAGAAATGCATGATTCCCAATACTAAAATTCCTAATTTTGTAATTCCCATGCATTAAAACCTTCAAAAAGAGTATTTTACTTAAAAGTTGCAAAGCAAACTAGACTTTGGGTCTGGTTTGTAGTTTGCAATAGTGTTGTAACTACAAAATGAATATGCACTATGAATTCCATTTGGAGTTCATACTCTGTTCATAGTTTGTAAAAAGTAAATTTTAAATAGACTACAAATGCTAACTAGAGTTTGCATTTAGTTTGCAATATATAATAACTTGCAAATTGCAAAAATATTTGGGTTTCCAAACTGCAAATGAACTTCGAAGTCTGACTGTAGTTTACAAAAAGCTACAAACTACAAAATATATTTGAAATGTGAACTATGACAGGATTTCAGACTCTAGTTGCAATTTACAGCAAACTGCAATTTGAAAATAGATTGCAAAATACAGTCAGACTTTGGGTTCTAATTGTAATATGTTAAAACCTATAAACTATGAGAAGTTTTAGGAATCTAAAAATCAAACAATCTTTTCAACAAATCACTCCAATCTCCCAAAAATTGTAATAGTCACACAATAGACTCAAGAAGCCTAGAATCATCTACAAGACTAAAAACAACCTTCCACAAGAGAGTATCAAAATAAGAATGTTAAATTTCCAAAGAATAAAAATGCATACAAGATGTGCTCAATATACTCCATATGATATGAAGACATAAAAGCCCTTTCTTATAAAAGCAAGGATGAAAACCTAGAACACATAAGAATATGACAATTGTCTTATTCTTATGACTTGAGACACAATAAATGAATGCCCTAAGTAAACTTAAACAACTAAGTGTGAATAGGTCCTAACAGGAAACTAGTTAGAGAATAAACCCTTTTCACACCAACACCCCCTTAAGTGCAACTTAGGGAGGAACAAAAAAATACAGAGATGCAAAGATGGGTCCTAGAAACAAGGCCTAATGAGGTACCCATGTACAAAATATCTCTCACAAATGGAGAAAAGGAGAAAACCTCATGGGAAAAAACTCCTCCCAAAAGAGAGAATTGAACCCCCTATAATAGAGAGAGGGAGAGATAGAAAAGGACTAAGAAGCCTCCACAAAAGATGTCCCAAAAATATTAGGAACATTAAGAGACTACAAATAACTACCAAAGAACAATTGCTATACTACTGAAACTAAATAACCTCCACTAAAATCAGGATGGAAATTAATATCAAAGAGGCACAAATCTGCATGAGTAACCCCAACAACACTATTCAAGAAATGTACAAATAAAAAATAAGACAACAATCTGATAGTCGAAGATATAGATGACACATCAAAAGGTACCAATAGTCTCAAGAACTCTGATGAATCTAAAAAGAATTTCACCTCCAAAGTGAAACCAAGGAAACATTAACACAAGTACAAATAGTATAATAATATTGACAAGGGAGAGGAATGGCAGATCCACTAAAATTGTGTGTCACAATGTAGTGCAAGAAGAAGAAATTGCAACATCAAATGGTGCACAAAGAAGTACCCGCAACTGAAAAAGTATGCAAAAACAAGGCACACATGCATGAAGGTAGATGAGGTTGTGTGGGCAAACAAAAGGCATACACAACAAACCCCCCATGGCACTTTATAAGTAGTGCTAGTACAACCAATGAAACACCATGATGTACAAAATATCTCCAAAGTGCAATTACAATAGTGGCACTTTATTTCAATGTGTTTACAAATCAAATGGTGCATACAATGGAAGATTACAATGTTCAAAAAACACCACATGCTAAAATACAATTATACTAGAATATGGGAGGAACCTAATGGAACCACTATGAAGTACGTGAAAAAATATGCACTTTAAAAAATACGAGACCCAAAAAGAGTCCATATGTAAAAGTTATGGCATGTCAAATTTCCCAAAATAAGAACTGCACAACAAGATCACTAAGAAAACTAAAATTCTATAAAAACCAAAAGTCTAAACTAAAAATTATCTCCACCACTATGAAGAACATGAAATTTTTCCCTATTTCAAAAAAAAAAGTTGAAAAAGACCTTTGTATGGCCAAGATATCACCTCCCAAAGTTTTCTTTCAAAACTAAAAAAGAAAATGGGAGGGGGTCTATTGTTGGGTGGTGGGTTGGTGACCCATGGGTAGAAAACCAATGGCACACAGGTGGTGGGAGGGTAGTGAACCATTTGGAGATCTAAGTGGCACCACTAGGGCGGCAAGCTGGTAGAGGGTCGATGGCTAGCCATTGGGGCAAAGGTTTTTGGGTGGCAGAGCTGCTATGGTTACCAAATAAAGAGCCCACAAAGGCTATTGAAAAAGCCAACCATGGTGAGTGGTAGGGGTCAACAACCCCTAATCATGTACCTGCTATGACAGGAATAGCAGGGGGTCAGGTACCCCCTATACCCCTGTTGTGCAGGCCTCATGGCCTTAAAAAACTTTGATTTGATTTTTTTAAACTTGGGTTTATATATTTTTTTAATTTTTTTAAATTTTTATAAATGAAAAATAAAAATAAAAGTAAGAAAATAATTTTTTAATACTTGTTGTACAGTACAACGCAGGGAGGTCAAATGGCATCCCTGGTGTTGGTTTTTTTTTCTGCAATCACCTCAATCCTAAGGAATTCACAATAAAGTCCAAATCCAAGGATAATGAAGACAATGGGGAAGCAACCTATGCTTAGACCAAGAGAGAGAAAAATCCAACTTGATAGGAGGGTGGATAAGGTCTCCTCTTCTTCTTTGAGCCCTACCAAGTTCGGGAGGGTATTTCCCAGAGATCTTAAATGATAAACAACAATTAACTAAATAGGAAGATCTCTAAATAGGCAAATAGGTTGAATGATGTGACAATAAATAAAATATTGGTTAATATTCCTTGTAGATGTTTGCATTTGGTTTCTCACAACATCATTCACCTAATAATCCTCATCATACACAAATCCTCTGTAGATACATAATAGCAACAATTTCTCCAAGGATTCAACAAATTTATAATACTAGATTTGCATATAATGGAAAGGCACCTAAATTACTAAAGTACAACTCCAAAGTGTAAATTTTTAGTTTTAAATAATTTGGATGGGTTGGGGATGTTGAAATAGATCTGTGCCTATCCTTGGGAATATAGAGTCTAAAATTGGCCACAACATAATATTTTAACAAAATTTAAGCTCTGAGGTTTATCAACAATACATCATTACCTTACAATGAAGTAAACCCGCATAAATAATTTGATGAAATCTAATTCTCATTACTAATCTTATACAATCACTACAAATCCTACTTGTTCAAAAAGCTTTATCATTCTACTTGAAAATGTACTAACTCAAACTGCAAATCTCATAGAAAATGTGTGAGCAAAATTTTTCTATTTTTCTTGAAAATATAGTTCTTCTCAAGAACATACAATGCAGCAAAAGAGACAATCAACTCACAAATTATCACTCATATCTTTGTTGCAGAGAAAAAATCATTACAATAAATATGATGGACACAAATTTTAGATTTCCATTACTCTTCAAAAAAAAGGTTACATCAAATAATTTAGAATTTCTTTCTTACAAGCCTCTTCTCCACCTTCAACAAATTTCCCTACCTTCTTCCAAAAATTCTCTTCTTTTCTTTCGACCTCCTCCTATATGAAAAATTATATTATAAAATGGAACCCATCAAAATGGGCATTCAAATTTTCATACTATTTATTTCCTCTCAAAAAACTCACGCCCATTCTTAGAATAGGAAAAAGGCATTTAAAAAAGGAAGAAGGCATTTGATTTTTCTTAAACTTAAACTTCCTCCTTCGTATAGTTCTCCTTTTAAAAGATATGTAAAATCTTTTAAAGGCATTTTAAAAAGATGGCTTCCCTCCTTTATTTCAAATTAAAATATTTTTATTTTTGAATTTTTTTATTTCCTCCTTTATTGTTTTTTTGTTTTTTTGGAGAATCATTTGGAATTTATGAATTTTCATAATGTTTTTGAATTTCTTCACAAAGATTTTAAATTTAAATATTTTGACTCTTTTGAACATGTAGGCCAACACACTTGGGCACATAATATATGACAAATTTAGGATTTTAATAATTTGGCAAAATTTGACACTTAGGATTTGAGAATTTATATAAAGGGTGACATTTCACACATGCAATTTTTTTATAATTTAAAGCACATAGGATGAATTGAAGCATAAAGGGGAACTAAAATATTCATAAATTAACAGGTGTTTTTCAATAAGAGGTAAATAAAATAGGATGATTTTATTGGACTCCAACAGTGGCTCTTGTTTGGGGACATAAGTTCCAATGGGACATAGTGAGAATTCATAAAACTCCAGGTTGCAAACCACACAACAAGGAAAAACAAAGAAACACTTCACCATGGGTAACAGACAACCATGGATACACAAGGCAAAATAAGGGTAAGAAACACCAGAACAATCTTGGTAATTTATTCATTTTCCCTTTACCACCTCTTAGCAGCCCAAGGCCACTAAGAAAAATGCACCCATCAACTTTCCTCTATCATAAATCTTGTTCTCTGAAGAATTCTTAAAATCTAATTTGAAAATACAATCATAGCTTCCAAGTGAGAAGATGATACTTAACTGGATCCTTGTCTTATTGAATTTGTTGCCAACTAGATACATAAAATGGATCTGATCATTATAGCTCACAAGTTGTTAGAATACTTCATAATTCTGATTATCCTTCCAGACTGGCTCACACCCTTGAGGTATAAGAAGATACACCTAATATAAATCTTTTATGTAACACAAATGTAATCTAGTTACACTAATGTCATCATTCGCTACTTCATTCCATACTTTTCCCTGCTCATGCAACTCAACAAACTTATTCATGTTAGTTGAAAATTGAAAGAACTCATAACCCATGCTACATGAAGAATTTTGGAAGCCCTCTTAACCATCTATATCTACATCAGAACTAAAGAATTTGTACTCCATATGCTCACAAAATATTATCTTGCCCATATCATATTCTCATTCAATTACATCAGCATTCTCTTCAAGTTCTTCATGCAACTGGTTATCCTCATAAATAGGACTGTCTCTACACCAATAGGAATTATCATTCCTTTTCACAGGTGGAGATGGTGGTTCATCATAAAGGACATTATTTTTTATGCTCATTTTATCCATTAATTCCTCATATTTAGGTAATCATATGGACACATCACATCCAAACATACCATTACCAATAACCTCCTAATGTATTGCAAGAGGTAAACTCATAGCTTCATTTTTCTTCTCTATTTCATGCTCTTCTTGGAAACTTGTCATAATTTCGTAGTTGTAATTAAATTGAGAGAATGTTTTATTTTCATCCTCCTCATGCATGCTAACATTCCAATCCCATTCGATATTAGATCTCTCAACTACAACCTACTCATTAGCTGGAATACCATTAAAATCACCAAGGTTGTCAACCATATCATAACATGCATCCATACATAATTCAAGAGATGAAGAGGAGCTGCAATTATTTATCTCACTATTGTTATTGCACATGGAAACATTTAAATCAGAACATTGATCAAAGAACATATTGGAGGTATTTAGCAAAAGAAAGACATGCTTGAGGTATATCAGTTGAACATATCTTCAATTCTTCTTTATTATTTGTAGCCAATGGATAATCTATTTTATTTCCATTTGAACAAACCTCAATCTGAATGTCATCATGCACATAATCTACCACCAAATTCATCCATTATATCTGAATTATTTCCTTGAACACATGCACTTGTACTTACTTTTTTTATCATAGGAACAACAACTTTCTTTTCTTCTTCATATTCATCATCAATTTGACCATCACAATGCATATCCATAAGCTGATCTCTTACCTCAATTTCTTCATCACATGTTCCATCTTCATTTTTTCCTGGCACTTTATTAACACATGCATTTTCTTCTTGATCTTTAATATCTAAAATATCTGAGATTAAATCATCACTGTCAAACATATCTTCATATATGCATATTTCTGATCAAAGGCATAAACAAGGTCATCCCATGTAGAGAAATGGTGTTCTAGAAAACTAAGAAACCATTTCCTAGCATTGCCACATAGAGATATGGCAAAATATATCATTAATATGTCCTCCACTATAAATTCATGCCATTTCATAAAATCTAAAAATGCCTAGACATGATCATAATTTCTCAAAATATTACATCCATCAAACAAAGGAATTTGATCATAAATTTTTTGTGGCATTTTTCATCTTCCACGATTTACACAAGAGAGGTCTAACTTTCTGTATACATGTTCATTAGAAAGAATAGGAGGCTGAATTTGATTATTGACATCTTCAAGTTCCTTCAACCTTGCTTCTAACACAACTATCTCTTTATTTATATCTCTATCCTCAATATCCATATCTTTCATTTTAAAACACAATGCTAAAAGAAATATTCATGTACCTTACAACATTAAATACTGATTCTTCAACAACAAAGTCACCACCTCATCAAAGAGGAATATACTTTCTTTTTTAGAGTTTGGTCCACCAACAGAGTATTGTAATTTCACAAATCAACAATAGATCTTCAGATCTTATGACTCTTCCCAAATAGATGATTTTTTTGCACTCTTCCCAATAGAGTTGCCAATCTGTTGGTTCTTTTTCCTACAATCACCTCAATCCTAAGGTATTCACCACAAAGTCTAAATCTAGTGATAATGCAAACAATGGGGAAACAACCTATGCTTAGACCAAGGGAAATAAAAATCCAACTTGATTGAGTGTGGATAAGGCCTCCTCTTCTTCTTTGAGCCCTGCCAAGTTCGAAAGGGTATTTCTCAGAGATCTTAAATGATAAACAACAATTAACTGAATGGGAAGATCTCTAAATAAGCAGGTAGGCTGAATGATGTGACAATAAATAAAATATTGGTTAATATTCCCTATAGATGTTTTCATTTGGTTTCTCACATCATCATTCACCTAATAATTCTCATCATACACAATGCTCTGTAGATACATAATAGCAACAATTTCTCCAAGGATTCGACAAATTTATAATACTAGATTTGCACATAATGGAAAGGCACCTAAATTACTAAAGTACAACTCTAAAGTGTAAATTTTTAGTTTTAAATAATTTGGATGGGTTGGGGATACTGAAATAGATCGGTGCCTGTCCTTGGGAATATAGAGTCTAAAATTAGCCACAACATAATATTTTAACAAGATTTAAGCTTTGAGGTTTATCAACAATACATTATTGCCTTACAATGAAGTAAACCCGCATAAATAATTTAATGAAATCCGATTCTACTTACTAATCTTTTACAATCAGTACACATTCCACTTGTTGTTTAGAAAGCTTTATCATTCTCCTTGAAAATGTACTAACTCAACCTATAAATCTCACAGCAAATGTGTGAGCAAAAATTTTCTATTTTCTTGAAAATTTACTTCTTCTCAAGAACATACAGTGCAACAAAAGAGACAATCAACTCACAAATTCTCACTCATATCTTTCTTGCATAGAAAATTCATTATAATAAATATGTTGAACACAAATTTCAGATTTTCATTAGTCTTAAAAAAAAAATGATTACATCAAATAATTCAGAGTTTTTTTCTTCCAAGCCTATTCTCCACCTTCAACAAATAACCAAACTTCTTCAAAAAATTCTCTTATTTTCTTCTAACCTCCTACTATATATATAACATTATAGAATGAAGCCCATCAAAACGGACATTCCAATTTCATACTATTTATTTCCCCTAAAAAATCACACACCCCTCCACTTAGAATAAGAAAAAGGCATTAAAAAAAGGAAGAAGTCCTTGATTTTTCTTAAACTTAAACTTCCTCCTTCGTATACTTCTCCTTTTAAAAGATACATATTTTCAAAGGCATTTGAAACCTTTTAAAGATGCTTCCCTCCTTTATCTCCAATTAAAATATTTTTATTTTTTATTTCCTCCTCCTTTATTGCCTTTAGGGAGAATCATTTGGAATTTGTGAATTTTCATAAATTTCTTGAATTTCTGCTCAAAGATTTTAAAATATGATTTTTTGACTCATTTGATTATGTAGGCTAATACTTTTAGGGACATAACATATGACAAATTTGGGATTTTAATCGTTTAGCAGAATTTGACACTTAGGATTTGGGAATTTATGCAAAGGGCCAATTTCACACATTTTTTTACAATTTGAAGCACATGTGATGAACTGAAACATAAATGGGAACTCAATTGAACTAAAATCTTCACAAATTAATAGGGGCTTTTGACAAGAGGCAAATAAAATAGGATGAATTTATTGGGCTCCAATACCTGGGCAAAAAAAATTGCCTTTTCTACAAACTACTCCAAATTCAATAAATTTTAGATGGATCTATAGGTTTTTGGCTACTTCAGACACAATGGTATAGTCTATTTTGACCAAAAAAGCTTCAAAATTATGGCTACCTATCAGATGTAAAATAACACGCACCCACTTCAAACCATTGTAGATTTGGCCTCTGGTATCAAATTTTGATGAAATAAAAGTCAAATCTGACTTTCTTAGCTACTTTAAATTCAATTGTGATGTCAGATCTAGACCACAATGCACTATATGAAATATTTTGACTAAAACTCCCAAAAAAGAAAAGAGTTTGCAAATATGTGCTCTGATACCATGTAAGAGTCACACAATAGACTTAAGAAGCCCATAATCATCTGCAAGACCAAAAACAACCTTCCACAAGAGAGTATCAAAATAAGAATTCTATATGTCCCAAGAGTAACAATGCATACAATATGTGTTCAATATGCTCCATATGATATGAAGACATGAGAACCCTTTCTTATAAAGTGTTACCAAATTTTTGATTTTTTTTTCTGCCATTTATGTGTCAAATAAATGTTTCCTCTCTTATTCTTTATTGTTTCATCCCTTTAACTAAGTCGCGGCCTTCACTTAAATGTTCCTCCTTCACAATCAACGATTTCATTTTTTTCAAAACCTTAGGTGGTAAGTTCTAAAGTTTCAGAACTTACCGATTTCTCAACTCTTCTTCAAAGTCATGAGTCAAGTCTTAGTCATCGGCCTTGTGCTAAGTGCAATTGTGAAGTCTTTCATAGTCGGCGAGTTGGGAGCTCTTCGAACTTCCTAACTCTTGACTAGTAGTTCACAAGTTTTAAAAATCACCGATTCTCTGATTCAAATCTCAGCCCGCATTTTTAAGAGCTAACTTTTCATTTATTGATACGCACAGTAGAAGTGACACCTATCCTTTCGTAATAAATAAGGAATGCATTGAAAAGCTCACTCATACATTTTATTGGGAAATCAGAGCGACTCATTTATGAATTGTACAATCATACATGCCGGCACAATCAATGGAATTTATTGAAATATTTTTATAAGGGCTGCCACCCTCACAGATATCTCATTTTGCATTGTTGTTGGTATACTTCAGAGAAGCTCTAGACTGTGTCTTCGTCAAGTAATGAACACGAGCCCTCACAACTAGGTAAGCTAATTGGTACTCTTTCTTACTTGCTTTTTGTTGTGATAAATTTGAATCTCCTAAGTCTATTTAGCGAGAAGATTTTTTATTTTTCATGAGTCCAGATTGCCTATTTTCCCCAAATGTTCTGGGAATTGGTTTGGCAACCTTAATTGTGATAGAGGCTTTCATTTAATGGTTTCTTAAGCTAGTAAGGATGAAATATAAGTATCAGGGTTTCCCAATTGCTTCTATTATTGAGAACAATTTAGCTAAGGTGAAGGACACTGAGCTGGGACATACAGACTTGAAAGGTTTTTTAGCTTGAATAGAGAAAAACCCAAGGTCACTAATAGCTGAGAGAATTCTAACAAGCGGGTTAGCTCATGTTGGGGGTTGTCCACCAGCTGTGCCATCTTTGAATTCAACTTTTACATGTGCAAAGAATTATCACCCTGAATCATAGGAAATAAGAGCCTTTGACAGCTCTGTGATTACAAAAATTCATGCCAAAGCTGTTTCTCGCGACTTGAAGTTGCCTAATAGAAAAGAATTTTTGGAGATGTATGTCACCATGGGGTGGAATTATTTTCTGGAAAAGAAAGATTGGTGCTTAAACTCTATTGCAAAGAATTGGCTAAAGGTAGAGAAAAAGGGAAAATCTCAAGTTCCCAGTAATCTTAAGAGAGCACACTTCAAGGAAGAAATTCTGGACATGATTACTTTGTTGCACCATGTTGTTGGCAATGCAGAGTCTAATTCTTTTGAGAAGTAGATGTGCTAGTTTATTTTGGTGGTGTGGAGCGAGTCCCAACATGTTGATTGGGCTAAAATGATCATGATCAATTGAATGAGCAACTAGCTAACTTCCATCAAAATGTCTCTTTCTATATGTGCTTGTATTTGCTCCACATTCTGGCTAGTAAAGAGGTTGTCTGGGTAGGGTTAACGACTCAAGGGTTTTTGATGCCAGATACACCTATGTATGAATATTTCCCTCAATTATAGAGAGAAATTGACAAAGGATTATCACCGTGTTAATGATGTTTTCCTTATGTTTTGTGTAAGAAAGATTGAAGGTAACCCAGAATTGAGAATTTCTCCTGAAGCTACTTCATTAGTGATGAGATATGGGAGTTTTTATATTCAATTTGACAGGTTCACCTATCTTTGAGTTGGGGATTATGAAAATGCCCCATTAAAATTGCCAAGGTATGCATGTGATTATTTTATTCTTTTGGAAGTCTGTTGCTAGATGGTGGCTACAAATAGTAAGTATTGTGGCATGAAGAAGAAGGGGTATACTTTCCCTGTGTCGTTATAATTTTTCACTTGCAAAATCAACGACAATGCCAGAAATGTAGAGAGAATTTTGGCAGAATACAATTTTTGTCCCTTGTCTGTAAGATCTTTCTTTGATAGCAAAAACTTTGTTAAAAGGAATTTTCATGGAGGAAACCTCTATGAACACCAACCACATTTGGAAGACTATTGGGAGGATTGTGCTAATGAAAGAGAAGTTCAAAGAAGAGACTGGATGAGGTTGACTTTAGGCCAAATCCGTGCTTTTAATTTGCCTCTATAGATCCCTAGTGGTTTGGATGATAATTCGGATATAATTGATGAGGAATACCATGATGTTGCCTCTAAACCTTTACCTCATATACAATAGTGTAAAAAAGAAGTTACTGATATCAAGGTCTAGTCCTCCTTTGTCTTGGACAAGAGCGAGAGGTGGCTTAAGGGAAAAGTTTTAGAGTGCACTGGATCTTCTTCTATACAAAAAGAATCTGGAACAAGAGAACAAGGAACCTCCCAGGCCCCTGTAACTCAAAGAACTTCAACCAGTGTGGAGACAACTCGACATAGAGTTGATTCACAGTCAGGTGGAGATGGAGAAGAACCAGAAGATAACAAAAGATTAAAAGGTGTATGTGAACATGATGGTGAACCTGTAGCCGTGACATTAAGAGTAGAGAAGAAATTAGATGTGTTATAGCAGTTGCAGGCTAATCACATGACTCCCTCTATCTCTCCCTTACCTGGTAATGATTCTTCTCTTTTTCAACAGATTGGTGAAGACAGTACTTTTCATTCTTTGTTTGAGATTTTAGCCTCTCCTATATCAAATGAAATTCCTGCACATAATACTCCCAATCAGCTAGATAATGTTGTTCTTGGTACTAGTGATAGTGGTGCAATGTTACCATCCCCTTCATGGATTAAAAAAGTAGTTGAGAAGAAGAGAAGGTATACTCCTATGACAGACATGAATGTTGATATTGTAGCTAAGTTGTTGCAGACTACACCTAAGCCTAAGAAGGCTAAGAGCATGTCTAGGATGGTGATTGATTCTTCCTCAGGGCATCGAATTCTGGAGATTGCATACCCAATTAGAGAAAAAAATGAGAATGAAGTCAAAGAAGAAATTTTAATATGAGAAAGATTGACATGGGTCCTCCCACCATTGAGGGTGACATGTATCATGCCAAATTTTCTGTAGGGATACTAGAAAAGAGAGTCAAAGATGAACAGTAGGAGAATGTAAAGTTGCAAGCCCATGTGAATGCTTTGACATCCTTTATTCAATCTATTTTTAATATCACTTCTCAATCCTCTGATGCAACTCTAAGCATTACTGTTGATGGAATGGACCCTAGTATGTTACAACAAATCAAGAGATATCAAACTCTAGCCAAAGATACCAAACAATGGATAGAAAAGGTTACAATTGATTGTCTATTGTATATTGAGGAGGATATGAGATTATATGCTCTTATCTCAGATAAAAGGAATGGGTTAGCATTAGAGCTACAAAATTTAAAAAAAAAGAGGAGAGTGGCTTGCTCATGATTTCTAAGGAGGTGCAGGAGATTATTAAGATTAATACAAATATCTTGGTAGATGAGAAGCTTTTGAATGACCCTAAAGAAAATGATTATGTTTCTTGGTTGGATGCATTTGAATGGAAGTTATATGTGTTGGGGCAGTATTGTTGCAATTATGAGCAGTAAGTGTTGTCATTGATGTCAACACCTAAGGTTAGCATCTAAGGAAGTTATTTGAATGAGTTTGAGCAAGTGTTTGAGAACTCAGTATAATTGTAGAATTGTTCTATCTCCCAGAACAATACAATGTTTTACTCTGCATATCTTGTAGATTGAATATCTTGGTATATGGTTTGGAAGTTATGTTAAGGGATGTTTGTAGTTGCTATGTTTCAAGTTTGAGCCTCCGATGTGAAGATTTGAGTGAGTTCTGTTCACCAGAGTAAAAACTATTTTTCTGAGTATTCAATGGTGATAGGGAGAATGTATTATGCTTCGCATTTCTCTACATTTAAGCTTTATGGTTTACAGTTCTAGGATTAAGTTTGGGATGATGTTATATGCATGTAATTGAAATGGTTCATGATTTGGTGCTCTGCAAGTGATCTTTCATTTATGATAGTGGCTGACAGTAATGTTATGTGCTCTGGTTTGAAGAATCTTCTGGATAGAATGTTCGGGGGTTGTGCGAAAGTTCTTGGTGATTATAACATGCTTGTGGATGTCTCTAGATTGTCTTCCTACCTTTTGATTGGTCCACAAAGTGTATTTCAGATCGTGTATGAAGCGTGTTCCTAAAATTCTTAGCGTAACACCAGTTTTGGCCGACTTGGTTGTTTTCACTACTTGCGATTATACTTTGGTGTTTGTGATAGCGTGTTGTTGTGTGGAAGATTGCATTTGAGTCCCAGCTAAGGCATGCTGTGGTCCACATTCATTCTTTTCCTTCATAAATTTGTTTAGGTCCAGACCTATTCTAATGTATGTACGTATTCCGACCTTGGAGATTGTTCCAAAGGTTGATGATTGTTGTTACACCCCATGTGTTTCTATCTACTTACTATTTACCTAGTTTGGTTAATTTGTTTGGAAAGTGATTGATTATGGATTTCTAAAGCTGTATATGTGTTTTTATCCATTTACTATAGATTGGATATTTTGGTGAAAATTGAAATATTTATGAATCTTTGCATCTATGTGTGTTATCTATTTTGAATGCAATATGATGAGAAAAAGAATAATGCAATGTCTTGTATTAAATGTGGTTATTGTTAATTAATGATGATATTTTGATCAGCTTATTACTGTGGCAATGATATAAGTGGTTGCAGGAACAGGTTGTCCCTCCAGAAAAGAAGGGAGGTATCACTCAGGAGAAGGACTTGGTCTGGTAAACGTAAAAGAGAAGCCTAAACTGAGCAGCACACACACACATCCTAATTTGACCTAGGTTGAGTCGAGTTAGTGTGGGTAGTGGTAAGTGGTTTGAGTTATGTATCTTGAGTCTTGATTGGATGATCGAACCTACATGTTGTTATGTGTTTGGTTTCTTTGAGTTTATTAATGCTCGTGCAAGTCCACGATACATTCTTATACGTGATTCGATATGAGCATGAACATTTGTAGGTAGACGTACCTACATATATTCTTGAGCATATTACTCATAGATATGGAGATGTCCTTTGGCTTATGCTTGAATTATCGTCTCTTTTGTGATAAGTCTATGAAGATTTTACGACTTTATATGCATTTCTCGATTATGAGTTATATTTGATTTTACAATGATAAATTTATACATATGCGAATATATATAAATGTATATTTATCGTCTCTTTATATATGTATTTAATATAAATATTATTATTATTTTCTCTTAATTGCAGAAATATAATTTTATTATTTTGCGGAATTTAATTTTCGTAAATATTGTTTTATGGTAAGTAAAACAATAAATTTATATATATAATAGATTAAATAAAAAATATATAATAATAATATAAGGGTAGTTTTCTTTTAAAAGGTAATAATAATAATAAATATAATAAGTAATTATAATTAAAAGTTTTTAATAAAAAGAAATTATCTTATAAAGGTATAATATTAAAACTAAAGTTTAGAGTTCTTTTTAGAAAAAAAAAAAGAGTACGTAGCTTAATTTTTATAGAGGGCATGCCTTTTTAGAGGTACGCAGGGCCCCACTTTAAACCTTTTTTATTATTATTTTGATTCTTTTAAAAATTGAAAAGTTTTTAGGTACGTGGGCCCCTTAAAACTTGTGATTAGTTAATAATTTTAATTTTATATTTTGATTTTATTTGTAATTTTTATCTAACACCTTTTTTTAGAAGGTTGTTTGGATTTATGAACTAAATTTAGATTTTGATAAGCATGTCTCTATAGTTTCAACATAGTTGAGTTGGTTAAGCACATCGACATTATGTCAACATTTTAAAATTGGTTGCGGTATAAAAGGGGGTACTCTCCCTCATTTTCAATGGCACCATTTTCTAATCAAGAGCTTTTCCTTTTCAAATTTGAGTTTTGCATTTGTGTCGAAAATTTGTCGTTTTGTTAAGTGGTTTTAATTGGAAGAGCGATCTAGAGTATTGGAAGGTTGTTAGCAGAAGAGTATATGATCCATTTGGAGCTATATTCTTAGGCATGGGAATTATTTCTCCTTCTTTTATGATTTTCATGTTTTCAAAATATTATATGATGTATTATTGCTAAGTGATTGCAATATTGAATTATTGTTAATGTTTTTTTTATTGTATAATAGTTTATGTATATATGGATATATATATTTTTCTAGATAGTAAACTTGTATTGTGAATGTGTGATAGTGTCTATGGTTTGGTTTTTGCCTAGATAGTTTCGTGAATCAATCATTGATTGGTATTTATATAGGAAAATTATACAAAGGGAAAGATAGTGAGGATAGGATTGAAGTGGTATTACTTCGATATATGTATCCTAGTAAAGCATGTAATAGGTTAACCTTGGGATATGTGATCCATGGAAGAGGTAGATAACCTAGTATAGAGATTGTCATCTTTCCTAGATGAGATGGAAGGGTGGGTGAATATGAGACAAAGAAAACTTTGGCCAAAGTGGTGTAAATAGCCAACGTTTACACTGTCTAGCTTCACTGTGTTCCAGGTTTGCATTACTAAGTAGAGATGTCATATTTTGATGGTTGTAGCCATACTATGATAGTACTAGTTAATGTAGGACACAACACCTGCTCAAATTAGGCTTAACTTTGAGGTTGCTATACCAATCCCTTTGTTGAAGGGTAGGGCCATTTCCTGTTTGGTAAATGTGCAGGGGACTGCAAATAGTCCGTGGTTGGAGGTAAATCACCTGAGTGATGCTTCCTCTCATGCAGTTGGTGGCCGGGAGTATTGAAGACAGACAAGTATACAAACATGTGATTCTATATATCAGTTAATCTCTTGAAGCTTCTATGTAATTTATGAAAAAGGTTGTAAAATTTGAATATTGAATTGTTTTATTGAGAAATGTAATTTGTTTATGCAATAGAAGTTTGAAATATGTTTCAAATGTGCATTATATCAAATGTTCAGAGGAAGAATTTTATTATTCTTGTTATGAATTCACAACTTTTTTTTACTTTCAAGTTAAAATTGGTAAATCTTAGTTGGTAGAACAAGTGGCATGTTACACTTGGTATCAGAGCCTAGGTTCGGCTCTTGAACCTGTGTGCTCACTATGATTTCCTATCCAACATTAAGAGTCTAATATTGGAATTCTTGTGCCAGGATGGTGCGTCTCAGGATGACTGTAAGGAAATTAGTCACAAAAAGTGAGCGCTACCTCACAACCAAGAAAGAAAGGGAAGCCCTTGTTCAAACCATTGAGGGAACCAATGATGTTAATGACATATGGCTAGGAGATGAGGAAACCCTGAGTCATGCACTTTCTCGAGTTAGCCAAGAGAAAAGAAGAATGAGGGATGATGCCAACTTTAATCGTCTGCTATCGATTTCTCCAACCAAGTCGGCATCCTTACCACTTTCTCGGGATATGCCCTCAAAAAATAGTGTGAGCCCTGCTATGTTGTTTAGGGATCCACGTATTCCTCCCTTGTCTGAAATAATTATAATTTCTTCCAGTGATGAGTCGGAGGGATATGTAACTCAAGAGTATGTATCTGAAAAAAATCGGAGGGATATACTCCACTCACCCTTGTAGATGAGAGTGAATATGAAGGATACTCTCCTTGGGACTATCTTAATAGTCATTAAATGTAAATCCAAGGATATTTAAATCCTTATCTCTATGAATAAAAGAAAGTTTTCTTATCAAAAGCTTGTGTTATATGTCTTTTGGAAAAATGTTATGATTATAAATGTTCCTTTTTGGAAAAGTTAGATGATTTATGAATGATAAGTAAACAATCAAAGAATCTAGCCTTAATGGAACCTATAGGGTAAACTTTATAGGAAAGAATGGTTCAGACCAGAAGTAACCCTGGAGGGAGTAAAGAAGTAGGACAAGGGTCAGGGGACATGGACACAAAGTTGGATCATATTCTTGCAATGATGATAGAGACCAGGGAAAGTGTAGGGATCTTAGAGCAAAAAGAAAAGAATGAAGCAGGAAAAAAAGTCCCTGATGGTGAGAAAGAGGGAGAAGATTCTTGTGTTCATACTCGAGCAAGTGAACATGAAAATGAGGGATCACAATCCCAAACCCAATCCTCATCTCAAAAATATACTGAAAGGACTAAAAGAAGAAAGATGGCAAAGGAGCTATCTCAGGATATGAGGAAAATTACACCACCAAAGTTTGAAGGTAGCACTAGTGGGGATGTGGCTAAGGCATGGCTTGTGGAAATGGAAAAGTACTTTGAGATTAGAAACTATTCTGAGGTCACTAAGGCGGTATGGGGAGCTTTTCAGTTGTCAGGAGAAGCATTAAGTTGGTGGATGAGTGAGAAGACGAAACTAGGAATTAGTTCAACTCAACTCACTTGGTCAGAATTTGTGGAAATATTTTGAAAACGTTGGTTATTCCAACTTTTCTATGATCAAAAGCTCTCAGATTTTTAGAATTTGAGGCAAGGAGACTCCTCGGTTAGTGAATACTAGGAGAAGTTCACACATCTTTTGAGGTATGTGCCTATGTATCAAGTTGATGAGTGATTTCGTATAAGAAAATTCATTATGGGGTTGAACAATTAGATAGGTGGAGAAGTGGATATGCATGGTCCTACCACCATGGACCTTGTATACGAGAAAGCTCTAAAGCAAGAGCATAAATTGAAATCTATCACCAACTACTGTGAAAAGAATAGGAAAATTTTTAACTGGTCTCAGAATAAGCAAACTTCTGGAAAACCTAATGAGGTGCAAGGATTTCAAAAGCAAGGAGAAAAGATTTTTTAGAATAATTGGAGTGAACCAAAGAAGGACCAGAAAGTAAATAACAACAGTAACTTCAACAATGCTGCTAGGAACATCACCAATTCAGAGAGAGCTCTTGGAAAGAAGGGGCCAGTTAAAGGATGTTTTAATTGTGGTGGTGATCACTATGCTAGCCAATGCCCCAACAAGCCTTCAAGATCGCAACCCCGTGGTAATTCTCTTCCACCACAATGGGAGGCATTTTAGCAAAGGATACACGCTGTAGTAAATAACAGATAGGCTGAATACCAGATCACTCCAGTGGAAATAGCAGGTACTTTATCTGGTATACCCATTTCTATTTTAATAGATACTGGTGCCATAGAAACTTTATTTCGTCTAGATTAGCTAGTAAAATGTCTAGAAGAGCTGGTTATATGGAAAAATCATGGGTTGTTGAATACGCAAACTAGACAAGAGCTAGGGTGAACCAATGTCTATTTGAAGCAAGGGTTGAACTTCCTACTTTCTCTACGGAAGTCAATTTGTATGTAGCTCCCTTAGGGTCTTATGATGTCATCTTAGGGATGAATTGGTTGTGGAGGCATAGGGCTAAGGTAGATTGTCATGCAAAAACTGTGGAATGCCTAGATGATCTTGGAAACTGGGTATCTCTACAAGGGACACCTAGAGAAGTTAAGCTGCGACAGATCTCAACTGTTCAATTGCATAGGGCAAAGAAGAAGGGTTGTCAACTCTTTGTAGTAAAAATGGAGAAACTTGAGGAGTGTAAGTTGAGGATGGAGAAATAGAAAATGCAGAAAGGACAGATATGGAGAAATACCCTATCCTTAGAGATTTTGCGGATGTATTTCTAGAAGAATTACCAGGATTACCTCCCAAAAGAGTGTTTGATTTCTCCATTGACCTTATTCCAGGATCAGAACCTATCTCCAAGGTACCATATAGAATGACGACAACTGAATTAATGGAGTTAAAATCTCAGTTGGAAGAATTGTTGTCCAAAGGATTGATAAGGCCAAGTGTTTCACCTTGGGGAGCGCCAGTGAGCTTCGTAAAAAAGAAGGATGGAACTTTGCGATTGTGTATAGATTACTGGATGCTCAATAAAGAAACAGTGAAGAATAAGTATCCGTTGCCACGTATTGATGATCTCTTTGATCAGATGCGAGGTGCAACTGTGTTTTCTAAAATTGATCTGAGGTCAGGATATCACTAGTTGAGAATCAAGGATGAAGACATTTCTAAGACTACTTTCAGAACAAGGTATGGCCATTATGAGTTTACAGTCTTACCTTTTGGGTTAACAAATGCACCTGCAACATTCATGAACCTTATGAATAGTGTATTTAGAGACTGCTTGGATAAATTTGTTCTGGTCTTCTTGGATGATATTTTGATTTACTCCAAGAATGAAGAGGAACATCTTCAACATTTGAAAATGGTACTCCAACGGCTAAGAGAGCATAAGTTGTACGGGAAACTTTCCAAGTGTACTTTCTTTTAGAAAGAAGTACAATATTTGGGCCATGTGATTTCAGCCAAAGGGATTGCAGTTGATCCAGCCAAGATCAAAGCAATACTTGAGTGGCCAGTGCCAAAGAATGTTTCCAAAGTGAGAAGTTTCATGGGTTTGGCTGGATACTACCGTAAGTTTGTAAAAAACTTTTCCAGTGTAGCTTTTCCTATCACATCTCTTCAGAGGAAAGGGAAAAAGTATGTATGGACCGAAAAATGTCAAGAGGCATTTGATCTCCTAAAGAAGAAGTTGACCACAACTCCGATTTTGAAAGTGCCAGATCCAGAAGGTAATTTTGTAGTAATCACAGATGCATCAGGAGAAGGTCTAGGTGGAGTATTGATGCAAGGAGGGCAATTCATTACATATGAGTCAAGGAAGCTAAAGCCTTATGGGAAAAATTATGCTTTGCATGATTTGGAGTTAGCAGCAGTAGTTCATGCATTGCAGATGCGGAGACACTATCTGATGGGTAAACCTTTTGAACTAAAAATGGACCATCATGGTTTGAAGTATCTATTTACACAGCCTAATCTTAATGTAATGCAAAGAAGGTGGTTAGAGTTGATATCAGACTATGATTTTGACATTAACTACATCAAGGGAAAGGAAAATAGAGTTGTTGATGCCCTAAGTCGAAGAAGGCATATATCTTCCTTAGTGGTAATTCAGTCGGATTTCAAAAGTCAAGTATTGCAAGGATTTAAGGGTGAAGAGTTCTATGAACAAGTCAAGCAAGCACTCTCGAGAGATTTGCAAGATAAGAGGTATGAAGGATTTAGTTTTGAACCTAATGGATTATTGAGATTAAATGGAAGAATTTATGTACCTGATGTTGGTGAACTAAGGAATTTGGTATGGAAAGAAGTTCATAATGCACCATACTCAGGGCATCCTGGTGTTACCAAGATGTTAGCGGATGTAAAGCAGTTATATTTCTGGAAGGGGATGAAAGGAGATGCCACAAGGTTTGTGGCAAGTTGTTTAGAATGTCAGAGAGCAAAAGCAGAACATCATCATCCTGCAAGTTTACTATATCCTCATGATATACCAGAAAGTAAGTGGCAGGTTATTAGCATGGATTTTGTGCAAGGTCTTCCAATGTCGAGGAATAAGCACAATGCCATTCTAGTGGTCGTAGACAAGCTTCCTAAGGTAGCACATTTCATACCAGGTAACCTTTCAGATGGAGCTCCAGTAATAGCTCAGAAGTTTATTCAAGAGGTGTTTAGATTGCATGGGGTTCCTGAAAAGATTATTTCTGAAAGGGATGCTCGTGTAACTTCTAGGTTTTGGCGAACCTTATTTTCTTCTCTAGGAACTCAGTTGAATATAAGTTCAGCTTATCATCCAGAAATAGATGGGCAAACAGAAAGAGTTAACCAAGTACTAGAAGATCTTCTAAGGATGTATTGCATGGATCAGCAATACAAATGGGAGGATTATTTACCTTTGGTAGAGTTTGCATACAATAACTCTTATCATTCTGCAATAAAGATGGCTCCGTTTGAAGCATTGTATGGCAGGAAATGTTGAACTCCTATAAGCTGGGATAAGCTAGAAGATAGGATAAGTCTTGGGCTAGAAATGCTGTTAGAAATGGAAGAAGAAGTTAAGATTATTAGGCAAAGGTTGGTAGAAGCTAATGACAGGCAAAAGAGTTATGCAGATGCCAAACGGGTTCCTAGGAATTTTTCTATTAGGGATAAGGTGTTATTGAGAGTAAAACCCCATAAGAGTTTGGTAAAGTTTGGAAAGTCATCCAAACTAGCTTCGCGCTATGTAGGTCCATTTGAGGTCCTAGAAGTAGTCAATCCTATTGCATACAGAATTGTTTTGCCACCAGCTCTTCCTAGGATGCATAATATTTTTCATGTGTCATATCTTAAGAAGTATATTCCAAGGGATAACCATGTTATTGACTGGAATGCTTTACAGGTACACGACCTAGGGGTGGTAACAATCGAGCCTCTCAAGGTGCTCGAAACACGTAAGCTTCACTTACATAATAGAGAGGTTCTACAATGCAAGGTCTAATGGGATCAGTATGTAGAAGATTCTACCACTTGGGAAGATTATGCTGAGATAAAGTAGAAGTTTCTGCAAGTTATTTTGGATTTTGAAAGTTCTTGAAAAATAATATATTTTGTGATATGATACTCTTTATGTTTTACTATGTTATGATAATGCTTGATACTTAAAAATCATCGGGGATGATGATTCACAAGGGGGGGAGTATGTTACACCCCATGTGTTTCTATCTACTTACTATTTACCTAGTTTGGTTAATTTGTTTGGAAAGTGATTGATTATGGTTTTCTGAAGCTGTATATGTGTTTTTATCCATTTACTATAGATTGGATATTTTGGTGAAAATTGAAGTATTTATGAATCTTTGCATCTATGTGTGTTATCTATTTTGAATGCAATATGATGAGAAAAAGAATAATGCAATGTTTTGTATTAAATGTGGTTATTGTTAATTAATGATGATATTTTGATCAGCTTACTACTGTGGCAATGATCTAAGTGGTTGCAGGAACAGGTTGTCCCTCCAGAAAAGAAGGGAGGTATCACTCAGGAGAAGGACTTGGTCTGGTAATGTATAAGAGAAGTCTAAACTGAGCAGCACACACACACACACACACATCCTAATTTGACCTAGGTTGAGTCAAGTCAGTGTGGGTAGTGGTAAGTGGTTTGAGTTATGTATCTTGAGTCTTGATTGGATGATCGAACCTGCATGTTGCTATGTGTTTGGTTTCTTTGAGTTTATTAATGCTCGTGCAAGTCCACAATACATTCTTATACATGAGTCGATATGAGCATGAACATTTGTAGGTAGACGTACCTACATATATTCTTAGGCATAATACTCATAGATATGGAGATGTCCTTTGGCTTATGCTTGAATTATTGTCTCTTTTGTGATAAGTCTATGAAGATTTTACGACTTTATATGCATTTCTCGATTATGAGTTATATTTGATTTTACAATGATAAATTTATACATATGCGAATATATATAAATGTATATTTATAGTCTTTTTATATATGTGTTTAATATAAATATTATTATTATTTTCTCTTAATTGCGAAAATATAATTTTATTATTTTGCGGAATTTAATTTTCGTAAATATTGTTTTATGGTAAGTAAAACATTAAATTTATATATATAATAGATTAAATAAAAAATATATAATAATAATACAAGGGTAGTTTTCTTTTAAAAGGTAATAATAATAATAAATATAATAAAATAAGTAATTATAATTAAAAGTTTTTAATAAAAAGAAATTATCTTATAAAAGTATAATATAAAACTAAAGTTTAGAGTTCTTTTTAGAAAAAAAAAGAGTACGTAGCTTAATTTTTATAGAGGGCATGCCTTTTTAGAGGTACGCAACCCCACTTTAAACCTTTTTTATTATTATTTTGATTCTTTTAAAAATTGAAAAGTTTTTAGGCACGTGGGCCCCTTAAAACTTGTGATTAGTTAATAATTTTAATTTTATATTTTGATTTTATTTGTAATTTTTATCTAATATTTTTTTTTAGAAGGTTGTTTGGATTTATGAACTAAATTTAGATTTTGATAAGCATGTCTCTATAGTTTCAACATAGTTGAGTTGGTTAAGCACGTCGACATTATGTCGACATTTTTAAATTGGTTGCGATATAAAAGGGGGTACTCTCCCTCATTTTCAATGGCACCATTTTCTAATCAAGAGCTTTTCCTTTTCAAATTTGAGTTTTGCATTTGTGTCGAAAATTTGTCGTTTTGTTAAGTGGTTTTAATTGGAAGAGCGATCTAGAGTATTGGAAGGTCATTAGTAGAAGAGTATCTGATCCATTTGGAGCTATATTCTCAGGCATGGGAATTATTTCTCCTTCTTTATGATTTTCATGTTTTCAAAATATTATATGATGTATTATTGCTAAGTGATTGCAATATTGAATTATTGTTAATATTTTTTTTATTGTATAATAGTTTATGTATATATGGATATATATATTTTTCTAGATAGTAAACTTGTATTGTGAATGTGAGATAGTGTCTATGGTTTGGTTTTTGCCTAGATAGTTTTGTGAATCAATCATTGATTGGTATTTATATAGGAAAATTGTACAAAGGGAAAGATAGTGAGAATAGGATTGAAGTGGTATTACTTCGATATATGTATCCTAGTAAAGCATGTAATAGGTTAACCTTGGGATATGTGATCCATGGAAGAGGTAGATAACCTAGTATAGAGATTGTCGTCTTTCCTAGATGAGATGGAAGGGTGGATGAATATGAGACAAAGAAAACTTTGGCCAAAGTGGTGTAAATAGCCAACGTTTACACTGTCTAGCTTCACTGTGTTCCAGGTTTGCATTACTAAGTAGAGATGTCATATTTTGATGGTTGTAGCTATAGTATGATAGTACTAGTTAATGTAGGACACAACACCTACTCAAATTAGGCTTAACTTTGAGGTTCCCATACCAATCCCTTTGTTGAAGGGTAGGGCCATTTACCTATTTGGTAAATGTGTGGGGGACCGCAGATAGTCTGTGGTTGGAGGTAAATCACTTGAGTGATGCTTCCTCTCATGTAGTTGGTGGCCAGGAGTATTGAAGACAGACAAGTATACAAACATGTGATTCTATATATCAGTTAAGCTCTTGAAGCTTCTATGTAATTTATGAGAAAGGTTGTAAAATTTGAATATTGAATTGTTTTATTGAGAAATGTAATTTGTTTATGCAATAGAAGTTTGAAATATGTTTCAAATGTGTATTATATCAAATGTTCAGAGGAAGAATTTTATTATTCCTGTTATGAATTCATGACTTTTGTTTACTTTCAATTTAAAATTGGTAAATCTTAGTTGGTAGAACACATGGCATGTTACAATTGTAATGCTGACCTTGATGTACATTCCAAGGTTGATGAATTGTATAAATACATGTAATGAAGTCATAAATGATGTATGATGTTGCGAAGATAAGTTTTAAGTGTAAAAGAAGAGTAGAGTAGTGGAGTTTTATTGCGCTTCAATGGAACTGAACCTTGGCATGGTGTAGATGCTACTATCTTAGTTCACCAAACTCTAGCAGTGAGCCCTTTTGGCATTGAGCCTATTCTCTTGGTAGTGAGCCTCTATTTTTGCAGTGAACATTCTGGGTAGTGAGCCTTGTTGTAAATTTTGATATATCATTTATATTGTGAGCTAATCCTCACCGTGATTTTTCCCTCATTGGGTTTTCCACATAAAAATCTAGTGTCTCATGTGTCTCATGTGTGAATGTGCTTAAGTTTTTGATTTCATGCTTTCATGGTTAAATCATAATAACAGTGATTAAGTGATTGATGTGTTGATACTTAAGAGAAATTAAGTTTTCGTTACAACTGATTCACCTCCCCTCTCAGTTATCTTGTACATTTCAACAATTGGTATCAGAGCCTGGTTCCTTGGAAGAAAGCTTAACAGCTTGAGGTAGATTTGGGATGGTGGACAAGAAGGTTGCTCTTGAAGACCTAGAAAGAATTGAAGAAGAAATCAGAGATCTGAAGGAGAATGTCAAAGAAGTAGATAAATGTATCAAAAAATTAAGAGAGCAAGTCAAGAAGTTCAAATAAAAATATAAGGAGGTTAGTGAACAATTGATATCAGCAAATGAAACCTTGAATGATTTGAAAATGGAAGTTGTAGAAAGAGGAAAAGTTGAAGAAGACCTAAATCTATTGATGGAAGGCAAATCAAAAGAATCTGCTAAGCTTGAAAAGGAAGTTGGGAACCTGAAGTCAGATTTAGAGAAAGGAATGCTCAATCTTTCAATGGTAACTAGTTTACATGCAATAGATTTGGACATAAGGCTAATCAATGCAGATCCATAATGAATGGAAGGAACAACAGTCAGAGAAATGTTGTGTGCTATAATTGCAATAGGCCTGGACATATTGAAAAGTTCTACAGAAGCAAGAACCTGAAGAAGGATATTCAGGTAGAAAGGAAGAAACCAAAACAAAAAGTTGATCCGGCAAAGACCAAGAAGGAGATGAATGAGATTTGCATGAAGAAGGATGTAACAGAGGTTAAGGATGAGCCTGTACTGGTATTTGGTGCAAATGTTTCTTCCAGAAATTGAGATTAGATCTTTGGCTAAGGGGGAGTCTTATTGGAAACATTTTCTCCCCTACCAAAGGACTGGTGCTTATGCCTTAGCATGAAGAGACAAGGTTAAGGATTAGCAATAAAGGATTAAGTTAGGATAGAGACTATGTTTGTAAAGGATAAAGGAAGATTAGTGTAGTTTAAGAAGTCTACTATGCAAGAAGATTTGATCAGAAAAGAAGATAGGTTATGAATTTTGGCTAAGTATCTATCTGGTAAAATCAAGGAATAGTGTTCTGGTAATTTGGTCCGCATTAGTCTGATGTTGAAGATAATGCTCTACGGTTCTGGCATATGGTTATGGATCATTAGTTACATCTACATCCATAATTTTGTTTGATTTTGATGATTGGCTTGAGAGTAATGAGTAACAGAAAATTTGGGTTGATAGAACACAGTTGTTTCCAGTACATAGCAGTTTTCATGGTGATTGAAAGTATTTGATGAACTTAGAGGCAAATGGATATGAATTAGATGAGTCTTCAAGCAGTAAAGAATAAAACAATGAATAAAGTGCAGGTTGAAGAAGCTCCAGAAAGGATTCCTAAGACCCCTAGGGTTTGTGCAGAGGCGTCACACTCAAGACTAGATCATTGGTGATGAAAGCAAAGGAGTATTGACAAGGAAAAGAGTTGCAAAAGAATAGGCAAATTATTGTTTACTTTCAAAAATTGAACCTAAAACTGTAAGTGAAGCTTGTAAAGATGAAAATTGGGTAAAAGCTATGGAAGAAGAGCTGATGTAGATAGAGAAGAATCAAACTTGGGAACTAGTTCCTAGACTTGTTGATAAGAATGTGATTGGAACTAAATGGGTTTTCAGAAACAAATTGAATGAAAATGGAGAAGTAGTAAGAAACAAAGCAAGAATGGTATCCAAAGGATATTATCAAGTTGAAGGCATAGATTTCGAGGAGACGTATGCTCCTATGGAAAGGATTGAAGCAATAAGAATGTTTTTGGCATCTACAGTACACAAAGATTTCAAGGTGTACCAGATGGATGTGAAGTCTACATTCTTGAATGGAGAGCTGGAAGAAGTTTACATTGAACAACTGAAAGGATTTTAGTCATCAGACCAAGGTGACATGGTGTGTAGATTGAAGAAATCCTTGTATGAACTAAAGCAAGCTCCTAGAGCCTGGTATGCAAGGTTGGATAAGTATTTGTTGCAAGAAGATTTGTAAAGGTACCACATACAGTAATCTCTATTTCAAAATTAATGATGATCAAATTCTGATTATTGTAGTCTTTGTTGATGATATTATATTTGGAGGCAATCAAGGTATGTGTAAGAAATTTGCAGAGGAAATGCAAAAGGAGTTTGAAATGTCTATGTTTGGTGAAATGAATTTCTTTCTAGGACTGCAGATTACTCAATCAGAAAAAGGAATTTTCATTCCTTAGTCTAAGTATTTGAAAGAGTTGTGGAAGAATCTTGGAATGGAGGATTCTAAGCCAGTAGGTACCCCTATGGTAACTAGTTGCAAGCTGAGAAACAATGATGAATCACCTAAGACTGATCAGAAAAAGTATAGGTCTATGAGTGGAGGACTACTTTATCTAACCTATACTAGACCAAATGTAATTCATGCAGTTTGTCTTGTGGCAAGATTTCAAGAAGATCCTAGAGAGTCACATGTGATGGTAGTTAAGAGGATCATGAGGTATTTAAAAGGCACTTCAGACTATGGATTGTGGTATCCTAAAGATAGTAACTTCACTCTTAGTGCTTATACAGATGCAGATTGGGCTAGATATGTTGATGACAAAAAAGTACAAGTGGAGGTCCTTTCTTCTTGGGTAACAGATTGGTTTCATGGTTGAGTAAGAAAGAAGATTCAATTTCTTTGTCTACTGCAGAAGCAGAATATATTGTTGCAGCATGTTGTATTGAAGTGCTATGGATGAAGCAAACATTGAAGGATATAAGAGTTGTGTATGGAGAACCTATTTCAATCTTTTGTGACAATACAAGTGCTATAAACATTTCATAGAATCTAGTGATGCACTTAAGAACAAAGCATATATCAATAAGGTATCACCTTCTGAGAGAAAAGGTAACAGAGAATGAAGTAAAGATGGAATATGTGTCTACAAAGGATCAGATTGTAGACATTCTCATAAAGCCTCTGCCTAAGGATACTTTTGAGTATCTTAGGGAGAAGTTAGGGGTTATTACCCCTCCTACTCTAAACTAAGATGCATAGAAAGTGCATCAGTCCAGTGTTACTCAAAGTCTCATCTTTTGATCTAGATTGATGTTTTGATGGCTATCTCTCAAGGGGAGTAGGTTGATGTTTCTGATATGAGTTCCTGATTAAGAGCAGTAAGTGTTGCAGTATTGCTGACATGGGGAGTAGAGAAGTATTTTAAGATCTGAATTGAGCCCTAATAACTAAAGAGAGAGAAAAGGTCAGGCACCCTTTGCCATTGATGTCAAAGGGGGAGAGAAGTACATGTGAAAAACTTAAGGAGAGAGACTCTGAGAAAGTTGCAGCCAGAGAAAGTATAAAGTTAGGGGGAGCAAAGAAGCAAAGCAAGTTTGCTTGTCTTGATGGTTTTTCACATCATGTGTTGCCATCAATGACAAAGGGGGAGATTGTTGCAAGTATGAGTAGTAAATGTTGTCATTGATGTCAACACCTAAGGTCAACATCTAACGAAGTTATTTTAATGAGTTTGAGAAGTTAGTATAATTACAGAATTGTTCTATCTCCCAGAACAGTATAGTGTTTTGCTCCACATATCCTGTAGATTGAATATCTTTGTATGCGGTTTGGAAGTTATGTCAAGGGATGTCTGTAGTTGCTATGTTTCAAGTTTGAGCCTCCAGTGTGAATATTTGAGTGAGTTCTGTTCACCAGAGTAAAAACTATTTTTTCTAAGTATTCAATGGTGACAAGCAGAATGTATTATGCTCCACATTTCTCTATAATTCTCCACATTTAAGTTTTATGGTTTACAGTTCTATGATTAAGTCTAGGATGATGTTATGTGCCTTTAATTGAAATGGTTCATGATTTGGTGCTATGCAAGTGATCTTTCCAATATGATAGTGGTTGATAGTAATGTTTAAGTGCTTCGGTTTGAAGAATCTTCTGGATAGAATGTTTGGGGGTTGTACAGAAGTTCTTGGTGATTGTAACGTGTTTGTGGATGTCTCTAGATCGTGTTCCTACCTTTCGATTGGTCCACAAAGTGTAATTTGGATCGTGTATGAAGCATGTTCCTAAAAGTCTTAGCGTTAATACCAGTTTTGGCCGACTTGGCTGTTTTCACTACTTGCAATTATACTTTGGAGTTTGTGATAGCGTGTTGTTGCATGGAAGATTGCATTTGACTCCCAGCTAAGGTGTGGTGTGGTCCACATTCATTCTTTTCCTTCATAAATCTGTTTAGGTCCAGACCTATTCTAATGTATGTATGTATGCCGACCTTGGAGATTGTTCCAAAGGTTGATGATTGTAATGCTGACCTTGATGTACATTCCAAGGTTGATGAATTGTATAAATACATGTAATGAAGTCATAAATGATGTATGATGTTGCAAAGATGTGAAGATAAGTGTGAAGTGTAAAAGCAGAGTAGAGCAGAGGAGTTTTATTGTGCTTCAATGGAACTAAACCTTGGCATGGTGTAGATGCTACTATCTTAGTGAGCCAACCTCTGGTAGTGAGCCCTTTTGGCAATGAGCCTCTTCTCTTGGCAATGAGCCTCTATTTTTGTAGTGAGCATTCTAGGAAGTAAGCCCTAAGGCAGTGAGCCTTCGGCAGTGACCCTTGTTGTAAATTTTGATATATCATTTATATTGTGAGCTAATCCTCACCGTGGTTTTTCCCTCATTGGGTTTTCCACGTAAAAATCTGGTGTCTCATGTGTTTAATGTGTGAATGTGCTTAAGTTTCTGATTTCATGCTTTCATGGTTAAATCATAATAACAGTGATTAAGTGATTAATATGTTGATGCTTAAAAGAAGTTAAGTTTTTGTTACAATTGATTCACCCCCCTCTCAGTTGTCTTCTACATTTCAATAAATATAATAGTGCAATAAGGGGAATTCTCAATCAATACCGTGGTGATCTTGAAGATATTAGGAAGAACTATACAATCCTTGAGACAGAGATTTTGGATGAAAGTGGAGAAAAAGTACTCGATGTGAAAGAGGTAAAGCAGGACTTTAGAAAGACATTCAGTTAGGAAATTGTTGGTGTTGATACTATTAATGGAGAGTCACTGGGAAAGCTCAAGAATATAGCTATTTACCTCAGAACTTTCAGGATAGAGATTGATGATGTCAACAAGAGACTGGCTTATGTGGAGAGGACAATAAGTAAATGGAAAATTCAGGTACATATTAACCTCAGTCCAAGTGGCAAAATTTTAACTCCCATCATTTCTAGGTACAAGAGCGACAAGGCAAGACTTAGAGCACAAGTGGACTCGGTGAACACTAGTGAACAAGACAAGGAGAGTGAAGTGGTTCGAGGGGAGGACTAGGATGTTTCCACGTGATGACATTTCTCATTTCTATGTGATTTCTTTAAACATGCTCTGAAAACTATTAGTTGCAAAGACTTGTTATTCATTATCTTTTAAATTGGTTGTCTTCAAGAAGTCATTATTGTTTTAAAGACAGTTATTTCATGACAAGGCTATATATACTAAGTCTGTCGATGCTTATAGGATCTTTTTGGCAAACTTTGTTTTGTTGATAGATCATTTTTTTGTACCTTTCAGTTATTTTCAATATATGAATGGAAGCTTGAGAAGTTAAATTTTGAGATCATAAACTTTGTGTTATGGTGGATGAATGTATATTCTTCTTATGTTAAATATTTATCAGCTTCTTGAATTGTAGTTTTATATTAGAATAATTGGAAATCTTTATTAAATCTCATTGTTGTGGATTGTTTTTATTTTGATAAATGATTGCAATGGTGATTCTGTTGTGAAGAGAATGGGTTTATGATTATGGTTATATGAAGTCTTTGTACTTCTTAATTCTTTAGTTGTTCATTGAGATTCATTTCCTTTATTACTTTCTAGTTAAAAGCACCACGTTTTCTGCTTTCTGATCAAAAGCACACATAGTTTTTATTCATTTAATATCATTTGAAGATAACTGCACCTTGTAAAATAAGCAGAGTGTCATTGCAAATATCATTGCAATCTGACTCAACTGTTAGTGCAATTGTCATTTGTGTGGGTGTGAGAATATAGAGTTAAGTGGCAAATCTATAAAATAACATATTTTTGGCGACTCTACTAGGGATACTTATTTGTATTCAATTTCTTTATACTTGGTCTTTATGGTACTCCAGAGGGTATTTGGACATCTACTTCAACCTAACGTAAATTGGTTGAATGTAGAGCAAGAGGATATTATTACTGATTTACGTAATCTAGCCTGGAGGCATAGGAGGAGTAACGAGTAGTTTCATCAAGTAGATAGAATTTTGGATGGAGAAGAAGAAATTGGACAAGATTTGAGAAGATAGGCTAGGGAGTTTGGTGTTGTCCACGAGAACTTTATTGTTGAAGGATTTGTACGTGTGCCTAGAAGGGATGAACCCTTTCAAATTCATGTTGTTCCTGAAAATTAGCCCAGGAACCAAAATAACCCACCAAACTGACCTCAAGGTAACTAGAGTAACCAAGGTAATCAGTGAGTGGGTTGGAGACTCTATTGTTTGACACCCTTTATATCCAAAGCTAGATTACAAAAGGTACATGCGGTCAAATAGAAAAAAAGGTATCTCCGATTCTGATTTTGACTTACTTCAAGATTTGAATTTCTCTACTTTCCCACCAACCCGTAGAGTAAAGTCTTCTAGTAGACCATCCTCTCCTCCTCTAAGCAGGGATATGCCTAGTTATTCTTGTCAAACCCTTGCCTTACATGGGATTGTTTTACCCTTGCAAGTTAATTTCCCAGTTAACATCCCAGTGAATATGGCTCAACAATTGCTTGTTCCTTGGGGAGTTGCCATAGGTCCTTTGAACTTAGGAGTGCAGTTGCATGAATTACCTCGGGGATATGGTAAAATAATACCTAAGTTTAGGGGGGATGGAAAGGTTACCCTGGATGAACACCTAAATGCTTTCTTTGTAGCCTGCTCTATCTTAGGTGTACAACATAAAGATGTATCTATTAGACTATTTGTGGAGTCTTTGGCTGATGCTACAACCGAGTAGTTCTATCATTTACCTAATGCATCAATTAATAATTGGGCAACCATGAGAACCAAGTTTGAAAGTAGATTCAAGATAGCAGAGAATGAACATACTCTGGTGGCCCAATTGTCCTCTATGAAGAAAGAAGTGCACACACCAATGAGGGAGTTCATAGATAAATTTAATAAGGTGGTGAACAAGATTCTTGCAAACATGAGACCTAGGAATACCCTCTTGAAGTGTTTCTTCATTAACACTCTCCCTCCAGATGTCAGTTTCCCTATCAAGAGAGAAGGTGCAGCTGATTTGGCAACAACATAGGAGATGCATATTTCTATAGAGGATGACTTGATAAGTGCTGGCAAGTGGAAGAAAGAGTTGCAGACTAGGAAGCCTCAGACAAGTAACTCAACCGACCCTGTGATTCAAAGGTTAGCCAATTGATATTATTACTTTGAAGAGATAGATGCCTAAGGGGCCTTAGTAGTCCTTTTACCATGATGTGCCTAGTAAAGACTATAATCAACAAGGCAATTATAACTGGTCTTTGCCTTTACCTAGTCCTACTCAGAGACTTGCCATTGAGGGTGCTCCATCTACAAGAAAAGGGAATCACATGGTGTGTAATTTTAATCTCACCACGGATCATGATGGTGCTTCTTGTCCCTAGATGACAAGATTCATGCAGATGCTTTCTATGAATGAGCATGCTGAGGAGCCCTATGTTAAAGAAGAACCCACTCAGTTTGGAGATGTTGGTGTCAATTTCTTTGAGTATGAATCAGATTCAGATTGGGGGGAAGATGTATATACTAAATTGGATGGAACTAATTGTGGTGTGTTCACTAGGGGGAAGCATTCACAGAAGGAGTATGATCCTAAAGGTCAGTCCAACAATCCTGTTTCTACTCCTAAGTATATCCTGTCAAGGCATGCGACTAATGGTTCCAAGAAAGCAGAACCTACTGTTCTAAAGGATTCATCCTCCGAGGTACTTTCTACTTCCTCGTTTGGAGATGTTATTTCTAATTCTTTTGATATTGTTGGATCATGTAAGAGCACAAAAATTCAGATTTCCCAAGACAAATACTTAGACTCAATCCCACTGAGTTTGATAGGCTTGTCAGATATGTAAAGCAAGAACCTTCCCCTTCCTATTTGAATGCACAAGTGTCCGCAGAAGTTAATGCTAATGCTAAAATCTAGAATTTCTCAAGTTCTCATTCTAAAACATCTCATTCCAAGAACCCCTTTGAGAAACCTGAGCCTTTCTATGTGTCTTTATACATTGCTGGTTCAAGTTGAGTAATTGTGTCATAGACTCTGGGGCCTCTAACAATGTCATGCCTGCTCAAGTGGCCAAAGCTCTCTGCTTGTCTCTTACCTCCTCCCATGGAAAATGCTATTAATTGGACTCCACACAAGTGCCCATCCTAGGACAAATCAAAGATGCCTAGGTTACCCTGGTAGCATATCCCCAGAAGAGATTGAAGTTAACCATTCTGGTAGCTGACATTCCCTCCAGTTATGGTATGTTGTTGAGTAGAAGTTTCTACAAAGACCTAGGTGGGGAAATTCAGATGGATTGGTCACATGCACTGATCCCTGTAGATAGCAAAAAGGTCCGTCTAGACCTTGAACCTAAGGCTAAGTTTACAGTATTGAATTTTGGGGACCCAAGAGCAAGATATTGTATGTGGAAACTGGCCCAAGCACTTATATGTTTTTTTCCACTATAGAAGAAAGTCCAGACATGGTTAGTCCTAATTTGTCTAATGAATTATGGACCTTGGAGTTTGATGGGATTTGTTCTACTTCTAGATCTGATGCAAGTGTTGTACTTATTTGTCCTGATGAATATAAATTTCCTTTTGCTTATAAACTAGATTTTGAAATTGTTGAATATGAGGCCTTGCTCCTAGGGTTGGCAATGGCCAAAGAGAAGGGAATTAAGTAGTTAAAAGCCAAAGGAGATGCAAAGCTTATAGTGAAGCAAGTGAGAAATATATACTAGGTGAAAAATGGAAGGCTGAGGTACTACAAAAATAGGGTTTTTGATATTATAGATCATTTTGATGCATTTTCAATTGAAGTCATCCCTAGAGATCAAAATACCAGGGTAGATTCCCTAGTTTTCTCAACATCACTGCTCCTCCCACATCCTGACTTTAAAGATGAATCTTACAGGGTGGAGGTGATATGCAGGACTAGTATGCTTGATAATGTACATCATTGGTAGGTGTTTAACAATGATCAACAGATCATCTCTTTTCTGGAGAAGGCTGTATCATTTGTCAACCTAGTCTTTGATGGTAGTACTATGGAGAGTGGCGATACTCTTGATGGTGAAGTAAGTTCCCCAGAGGGTCAAAATACTGAAGTTATAAAGTTGAAGGGGAACAAGATTCCTAAGAGTTTGGTCTCCCTAGAAGACCTTTTCAAAAAACATGATTAATACATCAAGCAGAAAACTTCAGCTTCTATTAGATCCTCTGCTAAACTTATGATTGTGTGAATATTGGCACCAAAGAAGATCCCAAGTTTGCCTGTATTGGGAAGTGTTGATCTCCTAGGGAAAGAGAGCGTCTAATTTCTTTATTAATTAGGTATAAAGATGTTTTTGCATGGTGTTACACAAACCTAAAAAAGTTCAAAAATGGAGAAGTACAACACCACATACCATTGAAGCATGACACATCTCCATTCTGGCAAGAACAAAGAACATATAATCCAAAGGTTACCCAAGCTATTTTTAGTGAGATAGACAAGATGCTAAAGGCTAAGATTATCTGTCCCATTCATCACTCTACTTGGATTGCCAACATTGTACCAATGAGGAAGAAAAATGGAGAGATAAGAATTTGTGTTGATTTCCAAAATTTGAATCAAGCCTCACTAAAGGACAATTATACTTTACCAATTATGGACCATATACTACAAATTGTTTCTGGATCAGAAATGATGTCCATGTTGGATGGCTTTTCAAGGTACAATCAGATAGGAGTAGCTCCTAAGGATCAACATAAGATTACGTTTACCACTCCTATTGGTGTTTTTTCTTATAACAGGATGCCCTTTGGCCTTATTAATGTTGGGGCTACTTTTCAAAGGGAAATGGATATGACATTTGGAGATTTGAAGAACAAGATCATTGTTGTCTACCTTGATGACCTAATAATATTTTCAAAAAGGAGAGCTAATCACTTTGATTATTTGGCTGTTGTACTTCAAAGATGCAGAGATTATGAAATCTTTCTTAATCCTAAGAAGTCTATATTTGCAGTTACTAAAGGTAAATTGTTAGGCCACATTGTCTCTAAGGATGGGATTAAGATTGATCTAGAGAGGGTCAAGGAAATCCAACAACTGAGTTTGCTTACCACCAAAAGCAATACTAGAACATTCTTGGGTTAGGTCAATTTCTTGAGAAGATTCATCCCAGATTTTACTGAATTGACCAGACATATCACTGAGATGATGAATAACAATCCAATCTTTAGGTGGAGTGATGAAGGCAAGAAATTGTTTGAGGATATTAAGGTAGCCATTGCTAATGGTCCTACTTTAGTTCTTCCAAAATTTGAAAAAGATTTTATTATTTACTACTACGCTTCTGAGCACACTTTGTCAGCCATTTTGTTACAAAAGAATAAACAAGGAATTGAAGCACCAATAGCCTTTATGAGCATTCCCTTAAAGAATCATGAATTGAATTACTCTCCTCTAGAGAAGCACGCTTATGTAGTAGTGAAGCCTGTAAAATAGTTTAGATTTTACATCTTGCATTCTCATGCTATTGTTTTTGTCCCTGACCCTGCGGTCAAAAGTATTCTGACCCAACAAGAAATTGGTTGTAACAAGAGAGGAGCCTAGGTTACAAATGTGCAAGAGTATGACATTGATTTGAAACCTCTAGCTAGGGGTAGGGGTTTGTGCAAAGTAATTGTTGAAAACAAACCTATTGAAGGTGAAGATCTACCACTGGTCCTGTTTACAAAAAGTACTAATGAGTGGTTTTCAAATGTTTCTTATCTATTGACCTATGGTGAATGCCCATCCCATTTATTGGCTAAGGAGAAAAGGAATCTAAAGTTAAAGGCTAGCAAGTATGTCCTTTGGGAAGGAAATTTATACAAAAGGGGAGTGGATGGTAGTTTCCTAAGGTGTGTAGATAGAGAACAACAAAGGAAATTGTTGGAAATATTCCATAACGAGGCTTATGGAGGGCATTTTTCTGCATTAGTAACAGCCTTTAAGATCCTGTGACAATGCTTCTATTGGCTAGGTATGTTCAAGGATGCTTATGATTGGGTCTCCAAGTGTGAGAAGTGTCTGAAATTCACTAGTAGACCTCATTTAGTTGCATTACCTTTGAGGCCTGTAGTCATTGATGAGTCGTTCCAACAATGGGGGTTAGATTTTATTGGACCAATTAACCCTAACTCCAGTGGTAGTCATACTCATATCATGACTACTATGGAGTATTTCGCTAAGTGGATAGAGGCCATTCCAGTACAACACACTACCTCTGAAGTTGTTTAGAATTTTGTTAAAGAGACATACTGGTTAGATTTGGTATTCCCAAAAATATTGTCGTTGATAATGCTAGTAGTTTATCCTATTCTAAGTTTTCTTTGTTCTGTTATGATTATGGTATTAGTCTTTCTCACTCTTCTAATTATTATCCACAAGGAACAGGCAAGCTAAATCAAGTAATAAAAAATTGATTTCTATTGTCAAAAAGTTGGTAGATGAAAACTAGAGAGGATGGCATAAAAGTCTTTATGAGGCATTATGGGAAGATAGGATAACTTATAAGAGGGAAATTGGGATGTCTCCATTTGAGTTAGTAAATGGGGTTGGAAGCACCTTGCATATTCCCCTGGAGCTGTCTGCTTTAAACTTGCAAAGGGCTATTGAGGATGAAGAGTTTTAATCTTCATTGGAAAACAGAATCATGTGCCTAATGAAGCTTGAAGAGAAGAGGGATGAGGTGGTTGACAGAATAACAAGACATCAAGAGGTAGTAAAGAATTTTTTTGAAAAAAAAAGGCAGAGATAGGAAATTTATAGTTGGAGATGTTGTTTTGCTATGGGACAGAAGAAGAGAGCCTAAGGGGGCTCATAAGAAATTAGATTCTTTATGGAGAGGGCCATTTACAATCAAGTAGGTGATCGGAGAGAATTCCTTTCTACCGACATATCCAGATGGAGCTCCAAAGCCTCTTGCCTATAATGGGCAAGATCTAAAATTATATAATTGGTAATGTTGTCCTGCGTCCCCTTGTACAATAGTCTTTGTTTTTGTTTTCCCTATGTTTTTGTTACCGTTGCTTTTTGGGTGACTCTATTGCCCATGGAATAAGGCTTTATGCCAATTTTCCTGGATTCTCTATTTCCTTTTCAGTCCTTGTCCCCATTCAGAGCATGTTGTTACCAAATTTTTTATTTTTTTTACCATTTATGTGTCAAATAAATGTTTCCTCTTTTATTCTTTATTATTTCATCCCTTTAACTAAGTTGTAGCCTTCACTTAAATGTTCCTCCTTAACAGTCGGTGATTTCATGTTTTTCAAAACCTTAGATGGCAAGTTCTAAAGTTTCAGAACTTACCAATTTCCTGACTCTTCTTCAAAGTCATGAGTTAAGTCTTAGTCATCGGCCTTGTGCTAAGTTCAATTGTGAAGTCTTTCATAGTCAACAAGTCAAGAGTTCTTGGAACTTCCTAACTCCTGACAGGTGGTTCACAAATTTTAAAAATTGTTGATTCTCTAATTCAAAGGTCGACCTACATTTTAAGAGCCAACTTTTCATTTATTGATACGCATGGTGAAAGTGACACTTGTCCTTTCGCAATAAATAAGGAATGTCTTAAAAATATCACTCATACATTTTTAAATTGGGAAATGAGAGTGGCTCATTTATGAATTATACAGTCGTACATGCTGACACAATCAATGGAATTTATTTAAATATTTTTATAAGGGTTGCCACCCTCATTGATATCTCATTCTGCATTGTTGCTGGAATACTTCAGAGAAGCTCTGGACTATGTCTTCTGCAAGTAATGAACACGGGCCTTCGCAACTAGGTCATCTAATTGACACTCTTTCTTACTCCCTTTTTGCTGTGATAAATTTGAATCTTTTGAGTCTGTTTAACGGGAAGAATTTTTATTTTCCATGAGTCTAGATTGCCTATTTTCCCCAATTGTTTTGGGAATTGGTATGGCACCCTTAATTGTGACAGAGGCTTTTATTTATTGGTTTTTTAAGCTAGTAAGGATGAAATATAAGTATCAGGGTTTCCCAATTACTTCTATTATTGAGAACAATTTAGATAAGGTGAAGGACACTGAATAGGGACATATAGACTTGAGAGATTTTTGGGCTCAAATGGAGCAAAACACCAGATCACCAATAGCTGAGAGAATTCTAACAAGCAGGTTAGCTCATGCTGGGGGTTTTCCACCTATTGTGTCATGTCCAGATTTAGCAATTACATGTGCAAATAATTATCACCTGGAATCGTAGGAAATAAGAGCCTTAGACGACTCTGTGATTACAAAAATTGATGTCTATCACCATGGGGTGGAATTATTTTCTGGAAAAGAAAGATTGGTGCTTAAACTCTATTACAAAGAATTAGCTGAAGGTAGAGAAAAAGGGAAAATCTCAAGTTCCCAGTAATCTTAAGAGAGCACACTTCAAGGAAGAAATTTTAGACATGATTACTCTGTTGCACCGTGTTGTTGGAAATGTAGAGTCTAATTCTTTTGAGAAGTGGATGTACTAGTTTATTTTGGTGGTGTGTAGTGAGTCCCAACATGTTGACTAGACTAAAATGATCAGTGATTAGTTGAATGAGAAACTGGCCAACTTCCATCAAAATGTATCTTTCTATATGTGCTCATATTTGTTCTACATTCTGGCTAGTAAAGAGGTTGTCTGGACAGGGTTAAGGACTCAAGGGTATTTGATGCCAAATACACCTATGTATGAATATTTCCCTCAATTGCAGAGAGAAATTGGTACAAAAGATTATCGTCGTGTTAATGATGCTTTCCTTATGTTTTGTGTAAGAAATATTGAAGGTAACCCAGAATTGAGAATTTCTTCTGAAGTTGCTTCATTGGTGATGAGATATGGGAGTTTATATATTCAATTTGACATGTTAACCTATCTTCAAGTTGGGGGTTATAAAAATGCCCCATTAAAATTGCCAAGGTATGCATGTGATTATTTTATTCTTTTGGAAGTCTGTCGCCAGATGGTGGCTGTGAATAGTAAGTATCATGGCATGAAGAAGGGGTATACTTTCCCCGTGTCGTTATCATTCTTCACTTGCAAAACCAACGATGATGCCATAAATGTAGAGAGAATTTTGGCATAATACAATTTTTGTCCCTTGTCTGTAAGATCTTTCTTTGATAGAAAAACTTTGTTAAAAGGAATTTTCATGGAGGAAACCTCTATGAACACTAGCCACATTTGGAAGACTATTGGGAGGATTGTACTAATGAAAGAGAAGTTCAAAGAAGAGACTTGATGAGGTTAAATTTAGACTAAATCCATGCTTTTAATTTGCCTCTACTGACCCCAAGTGGTGTGGATGACAATTTGGATATAAATGATGAGGAATACAATGATGTTGCCTCTAAACCTTTACCTCATATACAATAGTATGAAAAATAAGTTAATGCTATCAAGGTTTAGTCCTCCTTTGTCTTGGACAAGACCGAGAGGTGGGTCAAGGGAAAATTTCAAGAGTGCACTAGATCTTCTTCTGTACAAAAAGAATTTGGAACAAGAGAATAAGGAACCCCCCAGGCCCCTGTAACTCAAAGAACTTCAACCAGCATGGAGAAAACTTGACATAGATTTGATTCACAGTCAGGTGGGGATGGAGAAGAACCAGAAGATAACAAAAGATTAAAAGGTGTATGTGAACAAGATGGTGAACCTGCAACTGTGAGATCAAGAGTAGAGAAGAAATTAGATGTGTTACCGCAGTTACAGGATGATCACATGACTCCCCCTATCTCTCTCTTACTTGGTAATGATTCTTCTCTTTTTCAACAGATTGGTGAAGACAATACTTTTTGTTCTTTGTTTGAGATTTTAGCCTCTCCTATATCAAATGAAATTCCTGCACATATTACTCCCAATCAGCCAGACAATGTTGTTTTGGGTGCTAGTGATAGTGGTGCAGTGTCACCATCCCCTTCATGGTTGAAAAAATTAGTTGAGAAGAAGAGAAGGTATACTCCTATGATAGACATGAACGTTGATACTGTAGCTAAGTTGTTGTAGACTACACCTAAGCCTAAGAAGGCTAAGAGGATGTTGAGAATGGTGACTGATTCTTCCTCAGGGCATTGAATTTTGGAGATTGTAGAGCCAATCGAAAATAAAAATGAGAATGAAGTCACAAAAGAAAACTTTAATATGAGTAAGATTGACATGGGTCCTCCCATTGTTGAGGGTGACGTATATCATGCCAAATTTTCTGTAGGGATGCTAGAAAAGAGAGTCAAAGCTGAACAGTAGGAGAATGCAAAGTTGCTAGCCTAGGTGAATGCTTTGACATCCTTTATTCAATCTGTTTTAAATATTACTTCTTTGTCCTCTAATGAAACTCAGAGCATTACTATTGATTAAATGGACCCTAGTATGTTACAACAAATCAAGAGATATCAAACTCTAGCCAAAGCCACCAAACAATTGATAGAAAAGGTTACTATTGATTATCTATTGTATATTGGGGAGGCTATGAGATTATATGCTCTTATCTCACATAAAAGGAATGGGTTAGAAGCAGAGCTACAGAATGTAAAAAAAGAGGAGAGTGGCTTTCTCATGGTTTCCAAGGAGGTACATGAGATTATTAAGATTGATACAAATATCCTGGTAGCTGAGAAGGTTTGAATGACCCTAAAGAAAATGATTATGTTTCTTGGTTGGATGCACTTGAGTGGAAGTTATTTGTGTTGGGGCAGTATAATAGTGTAATAAGGGGAATTCTCAATCAATATTGTGTTGATCTTGAAGATATTAGGAAGAAATGTACAATCCTTGAGACAGAGATTCTGGACGAAAGTGGAGAAAAATTACTCAATGTGAAAGAGGTAAAGCATGACTTTAGAAAGACACTCAGTGAGGAAATTGTTGGCACTGATATTGTTAATGGAGAGTCACCAGGAAAGCTCAGGAATATAGCTATTTACCTCAGAACTCTCAGGAGAGAGATCGATGATGTCAACAAGAGACTGGCTAATGTGGAGAGAACAATAAGTAAATGGAAACTTCATGTAAATATTACCCTTAGTCCAATTGGCAAAAAATTAACTCCCATAATTTCTAGGTACAGGAGTTACAAGGCAAGACTCAGGGCATAGGTGGACTCGGCGAATGTTGGTAAATAGGACAAGGAGAGTGAGGCGGTTTGAGGGGAGGACTAGGATGTTGCCACGTGATGGCATTTCTCATTTTTATGTTATTTCTTTAAACATGCTATGAAAACTGTTATTTGCAAAGACTTGTTATTAATTATCTTTTAAATTGATTGTCCTTAAGACGTCGTTATTGTTTTAAAGACAATTATTTTATGACAAGGTTATATATACTAAGATTGTCAATGCTTATAGGATCTTTTTGGCAAACTTTGTGTTGTTGATAGATCATTTTTGTGTATCTTTCAGTTATTTTCAATATATGAATGGAAGCTTGAGAAGTTGAATTCTAAGATTGTAAACTTTGTGTTATGGTGGATGAATGTATATTCTTCTTATGTTGAATATCTATCAGCTTCTTGAATTGTAGTTTTATGTTGAAATAATTAGAAATCTTTATTAAAGCTCATTGTTGTGGATTATTTTTCTTTCGATAAATTATTGTAGTGGTGATTATGTTCTAAAGAATATAAGTTTATGATTATGGTTATATGAAGTCTTTGTACTTCTTAATTCTTTAGTTGTTCATTGAGATTCATTGCCTTTATTGTTTTCTGGTTAAAAGCACCACCTTTTCTTCTTTTTGGTTAAAAGCATACATAGTTTTTATTCATTTAATATCATTCAAAGGTAGTTGCGCCTTGTAAAATAAGAAGAGAGTCATTGAAAATATCATTGCAATCTGACTCAACTGTTAGTTCAATTGTCATTTGTGTGGGCGTGAGAATATAGAGTTAAGTGACAAATTTGTAAACTAACAAAGGCAAGGATGAAAACCTAGAACACATAAGAACATGACAAGTGTCTTATTCTTATGACTTGAGACACAATAAGTGAATTCCCTAAGTAAACAACTAAGTGTAAATAGGTCCTAAAACGGAACTAGTTAGGGAATAAACCCTTTTCATACTGACAAAAATGACTAAAGAAACCATAAAAATGATAACATCAAAACCATGAACTCAGAACACGCCCTCATAATGCAACCCTTCCGAAGAAAAAAAAATCTTGTAAACAAATAGACTTTCAAGAAACTCTTACCCAAGGAGGAAAAAGAGGATTCAAATTAAAAAATGAATCACACAAACCAACCTAAAAGATGATTGCGATCGCCCCTTGGATGTAGAGTAGTTGGTTGAGTCATTGAAAGACAGACAATCGACATAGGTTCGAAACCTAATTCAACCTACCACATTGGGATTGGGGCTTCCTCGGGTTAATATGCATCCTAGAGGATTAGTCAACTAGATTGTGAACTAGGTGGTCATTGGGCTGGACACCTCTGAGATACCCAAAAAATGATGATTGCAATCCTGCATAGATAAAATTTTAGGAAAACCTAATTTGCATAGATGAAAAATTACAGACGAATCATCAAAATCAAGACCAAGGGGTAGGGAAATGAAACACCATTGATAAAAATAGAAAATACCAAAAAGCATGCAGATAAGGCAAAATAGATTTAAAAAAGTCAAAATAATTAAAAAGTAGAAAAAATCATATATCTCAAAAGTAAAACATGCATTGCATTCTATTCATACCACCTTTGCATCTACTAGGGGTTCCCTCTTGTTTAGTTTTCATCCGAGTAAGGAGTCTAAAAGTTGCTAGTATATGTTGCCTTTTCTAAACCATGGATTCACCTAATCATTATCACCCTTATCCCTTTACAGTCCCAACAATTCTAAGTAAAGTTAAATTTAAGATTTAAATTGATTCTAGTCTTAGTTATCATTTAGTTAGTATAAACAAATCAAGTTTTCAAACCCATGGTACCTAGTAGAAGCTAACATGAAGATCTCCCCATTTCTCCTCAGCAAGAGGGAAGTCTTAGGAGTTAGTTACCCTTTTGGTTGCACCTAGCCCCTGAGCCAAAAACATCACGGGGGTCAAAACTCTACAAAGCAATACAAAAAAGAAAATGAAAAAAAGAAAAATTGCTATTGTCCATACTCTTGAGGGTGACATTCAATGGAGAAAGAAAAGAGGATAAATGTAAGGCAAGCACGCACACACAAGTTAGGTAAAACAAGGATTCTATCTAGCTTTCTAGGGTCATCCTTTATAAGGAGCTAATCCTTTACCCAAGGTCTAACCTATTGGCCATCTCTTTTGATCTAAGTTTAGAAGGTACCAATAAAATTTGTTTCTTGTTTTTTTAAAAAACTAGTCGAATTATTCAATCTAGATAAGGATCAGTAATTAGACTTTTGTACAACTTAATCTAAATTATTTCATCTCCTCCTCATTTCTACTTGATTACCTAATAGTTCTTATCTTAGAAGTTTAGTTAGTCACCCTATGTTAGTCATCCCACAATTCCCTAGGTCAAAAATTCTATCAAGAGCAACCATACATATCATTCAAAAAAGTAATAAATCATGTCATGAGTGGCATACATAAAAGGAAAATAGCATGTATGTATATTGCATCTCATCTATATAGTTTCATACATACACCCATACATTCTGAACTTGCATTGCATCCATCTCATATATAGAAAATAACAAAAGAGCATGAGCATGCCATCATATATGTATAACCATAAACATTAATAAACTTAAATAAACATAAAATTTCAAAACAATCCATGTGCAGAAGAGTGAAGCAAAATAAAAATTGCCAACTATAACTATATACATATCAATTCCAATCCTTCTTGTCATAGTAAATAAGTGTCAAATAATGTGTATGTGTACATAAGGCTTCATCAAAGAGTCCAAGAAGCAAAGTGTACACACAAGCATGAAAATATCCCCATGCAAGGGGTCAACAAAAAATCTCAAATAAATAAGTAGAAGGTATCTCAAAGACCTCAAGGTCAACTCTAGCCTATAGATCCTTTAGGACTCCTGCTCTGTGGTCTCCTCCTACTATCTACCATGTCAGAGTTTCTAAGAGTCATCTAAAAGTGTCCTGTGAAAGGACTGGTGAATGAATCTATGAGTGTGTCTATCTTAGTGTCCTAGCTCATGAGTAGGTAGGTGCCCACCAACTAACCCCAAGGTTAGCCATCTCTCACAATAAGGCATTCTCCCCCTCTAGTACATCGATCCTACTCCTCTTGGATGCCACATCTTATCTAGCATGATAAGTGGGAGAAAGAATGTCTATATTTCAACCTACTAATGTAGGCACCCTTGCATCAACTAAGAGTGCCTCTATGGCTCATCTCATGGTAGGTGTCAAGAAATGTAAGGAAACATTTTTGAAAAGGTCTCTTCATTCAACAATATTGCCTATGGCATAAGTGTAAAGGAAAAGAAGAGTGTTAGTCTAGTGTTAGAGCATAAATGGCATAAGTTGGGAGGTGCAAATGTAAGGAAAGAGTAGAGAATTTTAGTACTCACAAGGGTCTCTAGGATAACATGAGGAATCAACTATCCTCATATTCTCCTCTATCAACTTTGCAAGTAGGAGAAGCTAAGACATGAGTATGGCCTCCTCTAGTGCTACCTCCTCATCCTCTAGAGCTATCTCCTCACCCTATAATTCTATCTCCTATGATCCTCCCTTAGGAATGTAGTCCTCATTGAACTCCTCATCTATCTCATTATCCTTTGCCATAGCAAGTGGCTAAGCATGACATTGTCATCATTCTCTCAATCTTGGTCCTTGAAGTGGTTGTGTAATTATAACTCTTAGAACAAGTGGAACCAATGGAAGTGCTCCTCATTGTGCATCAATAAACTTCTAAATAGACTTGTAGTGTGGGCACAGTAGGGGTAAGTCATCTGAGTACTAAACACTTGTGTGATAGAATGAGTCTCCACTAAGTTGTTATTATTTGTCAAAGAGGAAAATCCTTAGCAATAGGACCACATGGCTCTATCTCTTGGCCACTACCCCTCCATCTCTATGTAGGGGTCTATGATAAAGTCCTCATTAGTTAAGGTAGCTAATACTTATGTAGATGCATCAAAATGCCCAAGTTGACCCCATCGCATGACTCTTTGAAGTGTTAAGTACAAATGGAGAATTTATCACTAATATGGTATAATGTTCTCAAGGATCCACATCATAACAAGGGAAGGGTGGCTAAAATCAAGAGCTCTCCATCAATAAATCCTATAGAAATCTCTGTAAACCAAGGCTAGTATGTCAAATCCCCATGCATAAATTATGCCTCACTCTAGTCACTAGATAATTGGTGCCCAACACCATCTAAGCATAGGAACCCTCTTGCCTCCCAATAAGAAAATGGTAATCAAGTTGATCGAGTCCTTTCATGGTGGTGGAATGAAAAATGTAGGATGCTAGATGCTAGACCTATCTCCTAGTTGAGTGTCTCTCATGATTGCTACCCATGCTAGCCTCTCATGCTTTAACTCTCTCTTAGGAAAAGTAAGTGATTCATGTTAATCAAGAATGTTAAGGATGTGGTAGACATCATAGAGAGTGATGGTCCACTCTCTAGAAATAGAATAAAATTGGAAGGTGTTCCAATCAATATTCTAGTACATGAGGGTGTTGTAGCATATGCAAGAAACAGATGAATGATCAAAATCCATGCCACCCTAGGTAGACCCGCTCACTAGAGAGTGGCATAGTCTATAGTAGACAATGCCTCTAATACATCCATGTACCAGGATCACACACAGGTGGCTTTCCACTATATGTAGGTGTCTTGCAAGGAAAAAGAGATAAGTTAGACCTTAGAAAATGCATAAAAAATAGAAATTTAAAAAAAAGTCATAAAAAATCAAAAACACATAAAAATCAAATAAATTATCAAAAAGAGAAATAAGTCAGATAAACTGATCGAATGTGACCCAAAAACTGTCATTTTTCCTCATCGTTGCTACCAGCATAGATGATCAAGAGAGTTTCTCAGGCGATCTTTACGGTAGCTTAGGCAACCTAGTTCAAGGTGGCAGGGTCACCTAGGTGACCTACCCTAGTAAAAGGGATGAAGTAGGCCATTCCCTAGAAGGCCTCAAAGACACCAAAAGTATCAAAAAGCAAGTGAAAAATAGAAAACTAAAAGCGTAAAAGGGTAGAAAATGTAAAATCTAGTCGATTTCAATGAATTTCAAGATCAATAGGCATTTTCAACCAAAGTAAGAAAAAGTTAAATCGATGGTTTGAAGAGAGGTTTTCCTATCTCATACTTCTTGTATATGCTAGAAATTGGAATGCAAACAAGAGCAAAAGAGATCCTATTCCAATGTCTACATTACTCAAGAAATAATTGCAATACACAATAATGAAATCCAAAGCAAACAACAATGTATTTTACCACACTACGATATTTATTCCTTGGTGTATTGATATGTAAATTGCTCTAAGTGTAGCATAACTGTGATTGCAAATGGATGGATGATAGCTCAAATAGATGTGAGATACTTCAACGAATGCTCAAAGCGTTGGGAGATATGGATGCCAATGCTCAAAAATCATGAAGGGTTTGTGACGAGGTGAATGGGTGTATTTATAGCTCTCAAGAAGATCGATCAACGGTGGAGGAAATTAGATGAAATCAACAGAGGAGATAAATTGAGGAATCATGATTGAATGTGCACATGACAAGTGTCCATGCAAAAAGCTTGTTTGTGAGTTAACTTCTTTGTTGACTAAAGATAGGATTGATTTTCATAAAAATAGAATGCTTTTTCTATCTATTGAATTGATTGAGAAAAACAAAGATTTAAAGCCAAGTGAACTCAACTTTTGATTTGCTTTTTGACATGCAATGAATAAAATTAGAGAATAAATTATTTAATTTGTGTGCATGGAAGAAAAAGATATTTTGGAAGATTGAGAAGATAATTAAAAATTAAATAAATAAATTTATTTAATTTGTTTTGCATGATGGAAGGAAATAAATAAAATAATAATTTTATTTATTGAGAAGATTAGAAAAGTCAAATTAAATAAATTTGAATAATTTATTTAATTTGGAAGAATAATTAGCCAATTAAATAATTAAAATTATTTAATTGTTGTGGATAGGAAGAAATTAAGATATGTTGAATTAATTAAATAATTGATTTATTTAATTAATATGGAAAATAGAAGACTAAAGTGGTGAAATGATGAATTAGTAAAATATTTAAGAATCATTTAATTAATGTTGGATTAATGTAATTTAGTAGAATTTGATGTTAGAAGAATGATGTATGCAATGTGAATAATGCAATGGTCATTTTTGGGTGTCAACACTTCTATTGGTAGCTCATTTGCATAGCTTCATCACCATTTGACTCATTTCCCTCTTTTTCTCCCTTCATTTCTTCTCTCCACTTCCCTATTACATGTAAAAATAACCTTGTTTTCACTTTAGTTTTCTTTTTTAGGTTATATTTTTTCTTTCATATCATGTTTTTCTTTCATCATTCTTACAAGTCATCAATGTAAAGTGAGGCGACATAGGTAAACATCAAATCATGCTTCAATGGTACGTAATCTCATCTTTTGTACTTACTTTGAGCTAATCAATTATTAACATGCATTTTTTTTGTGAAAAGTGTCTCAACCTTGCAATTACAAAAAGTGCAAATTTTTGGGTTATAAAAATGATTAAACTCAATTTTTGGGCTGCAAAGTTGGTTTTTGGCCAAAATAACTATTCAAGGTTACTTAGAACCACTTCTAGTGGTGCCCAGTGTGTAGATCTCTTCAATCTCTACAATTTAAAAAAATAATCTCAATCGACCTCCCAGATCAAAAGTTGTGGCCTTTGGAAGTTGGGTCTCTTGCACTAGAAAATATAAAAATGTGTTGGACACATAAAAGAGCTGTAAGGGTGAGTTACATGTGTTGACCAACTTATGATGCATGTTATGACACATCATAAGGCATCTTTGATTAGAGATCATGGAAACCTATGGATTTGGGTGTCACTTTTAGGTGGTTTTGGCTCATGGTTTTCTAATTACCATTTGATGGTTTCATGTATTGTATCTCCTATATATTAGGTGCTTGAGATGCAGGTTATGTGTGAGAGTCTTATAGATATTGTTAAGTTAACTCTAGATCTCTAGTTGGTGATAATATTGTGAAAGCTTTCTCTGCAAGTATATTGTAATCTTGTTAAGATTTTGGAATAATATATTGGGCTATTTTTGGATTGTGGGGGTTTTCTCCTGAAAGTGTTTTCCCCACATAAATCATTGTGTAATGGTATGATTGTTATTTATGTTTATTTTTGTATAATTTTGTAACTATTGTAAATATTTGAAAAGTTTTTCATAATCCTCCTCTCAAGATTAGTGTAGGAATTTATTTTTCTACCTTTGCTTCCTTACAAGTGGTATTATATCTTGATCACCTTTGGTTTTAGTTATGGGTTGTTAGGTTTTTTGAATTAATCTAGTTTAAGTGGGAGCTTGTGCAAAAGATACTTTATGATCTTGTTGTAGGGATTTTCAAATGGAAAGAACATCAAGAAGAATAGAGGTAGAGAAATTTTTTGGTAACAATTTTGAGATGTGGAAGATAAAGATGGAAGATCTATTAATTCATAGAGATCTATGGGATGTTGTTGATGAGAATGTTTCAAGGCCTAAAGATGCTACTTGGGCCTCTCAATATGATGTTATGGAATGTAAAGCCAAGGGTCTAATTAGATTGCACCTAGAAAACTCTATTTTAATCAATGTCTATGAAGAGCCCTCTATGAAGAAATTATGGAAGAAACTTGGTGAGATATATCAAGAAATTATATTTAGTGAACAAAATTTTCTTGAGGAAGAAATTATATTCTTTAAGAATGGAAGAGGGCGGGTGAATTGTAGACCACCTAGAAGCATTTAATATGTTGGTGGCTTAATTAGCATCAGTTGGTGCAAAAATGGATGAGAAGGAGAGATTTTAGATCCCACTTTGTTTTTTACCTAATTCATGGGACTCTCTTGTTATGGATATTGGGAGTACTTTAGTTGTCTTTAAAGTTGAAGATGTTATGGGTTCTTTTCTTTCTGAAGAGATGAGGAGGAAGGTATCCATCAGTACCAAAGAGGCCCTAAATGTTTGTGGAAGACCTAAAGAAAGGGGAAAGAATAATGAAAAGCATGACAAATCAAAATCCAAGTCCAAGGGGAGATCCAAATCTCCTGGAAAGTCCAAATTTATTTTCTAGAATTGTCGTAAGACTAGATACTTCTGTAAAGAGTACAAAGAAGAAAAGAAGAAAAAAAGTTCAATTTTAATTCTAAATTTGAGAAGGAATATGGTGATGTGTTCAGTGCATCTTTAACCACTCATGTAGATAATGATGCATGGTTAATTAAAACATAAGTGCATCTTTTCATATGACCTCTAATAGAGACTCTAATAATTCTTTGAATATGAAAAATTTGATGGAGGTAAGGTGTACTTGGGTAATGATTATTATTTAAATATTGTTGGCCATAGTAAAGTTAAAATTAGTTTCCTAATGGTAGTGTAAAAATTATTAATGGTGTGTTGCATATCCCTGGGTTAGCATGAAATTTTTTATTTGTGAGAAAATTAATAGATGCGGGTGTACAGGAAGTATTTTTTGATGTGGGATACAAAATGATTAGAGGTTCTATGGTGATTTCTAGAGATGTCAAATTTGACACATTATATAAGATTGATGCAACATTGTTGAGTGCATAGTACTTTTGTGAGAAGCAAGTTTGTGACTACTTCATTAGAAAAAGAGATAGTTTCCTCTTCAATGGATAGTCAAGGCTTCTGGGTACCTGATGTAGGAGCATCCAGGTCCACAGGAGATCCTGCATCACCCAAAAATATTTTAGGTTTTCCCTTTCAATTTTGTTTAGTTTTTTTGTGTTCAATTGTTTTAGTTGTTTGCTTCAAGACCAATTGTCAGATTTGAAATTGGTCAAGTTTGGAACGAGTTAGTGCAACTGAAACACCTCAACAAAAATTACAGTTCATGCATTCTTTTGTTCTCTAAAATGTAGCTTGAATAATGAGTTAAGTTTGTGAGGTTCATGCTCCATACATTTTGGAAAAGGATTTTGTCCTTGAATTCAAGGAAATATCAAAAGGAAGTCTCCTTGCGCACTGGCGTAGCTTCATTCAAGACACAAGAGTTTGAAGTCGTGCTCATGTGCTAACTTTTCATTGAGTAAGTCTCCTTGCGCACTAGCGCAACTTCAATCAAGGTATGTGGATTCAAATTTGCACTTCTACACTAACAAGTTGATGAAGTTCCTCAGTTCACTTTTGTGTTGGATCACTAATGGAGGAGCTGATGCGCACATGGAAATGTCAAAGATACAAGAGTTTCTTTTAAGTGATTTCCTAAGTTCATGTATTCAATCGTATTATGAAAGGGACTTTATAAAAGAACTATGCTCTGGACTGAAGCTATGTGTTACTAGTATTTCAATGATCTTTCTAGTGCATGAACCAAGACAAGTGCTAATGAAGAAGTCTTTTTCCCACTTGTTCAGCTTCATCCAAAGTGCATGAGCCTAAAGTTGCGCTCTTGTGCTAAAGTGCTAGCTAAGAAGCCTTCTAGCACAGCTTCGCTTAGGGAATATGAGTCCAAAGTTGTGCCTTGAGCTAAATGCCATCGAGGAAGCCTTCTAGTACAACTTCACTTAGGGTATATAAGTCCAAAGCCTTGTGCTAAACTCCATCAAGGAAGATTTCTAGTGCAGCTTCGCATAGGGCACATGAATCTAAAGTTGCACCCTTGTGCTAAACCACCAAATGTATTATGTTTTCAACCACTTTTTTTTGGTTTGAAGGATGTTTAAAGACATAGTTTTTGATTAAGTAAGCATATTTATTTAACTATTTTGATTTAGTTTAACTTACGAGGCTGGGAACCATTTAACTTCCACAATTAGAAGTATAAAATGGGATCGATATTCCTTGTTGAGGGGTTGGTGGTGGATTCTTCTAGTTGGCATGTGAGTCTGACGCCCTGGCTATAGCAAAGCAAATGAGAAGGAGAGAGCTATCGGAAGTGGCAGTAGGGATTTTAATGTGAAATAGGCCACCAAGGATGTTGGAGAATATCTTACATAGAAAGTGAGGAATGAGCACCAAGAAAGAGGGTTGCAGATAGGCAGCGACAAATGATTGAACTCTTGAATGAGTTGAAAGACCCTATATTCTGGAGGGGTATTGTAATATGTAATGACTAGATGTGAAGTTTTGTAAAGAAAAGTAAACTAATTAAATTGCATGATTTTGTACTCCTGATTTATGTTTCCCATATGAATAAAATTGTTTGAATTTTGTTGTCGTGATTGTGGATATTGTTGTGTCGGTCACGTGATCAGGCGTTTTGATAAGACCCCCTAGTCATGACTACATCAAATAGTATCAGAGCAAGTTTTTCTCATTGGGATGTGTTACGGTTGAGATCATAGAGAAAGTTGTTTTCCTAGAGAAAAGTTTAAAATCCAGAGAAAGGGCTCATTGAAGAAAGAGGAAGAAGCTGCAGAAAGAAGAGAGAAGTAAGAAAAGGTAAGCTCATTGGAAAAGACTAGAAAAGAGTTTATATGATTTGTTTTTGGATGAAATATGAAGTTAAAGAGAATGATAGAGAGAAGTTGAATAGTACAACCTTGGAAGCTGGAAGGTGTCTCAGAGAAAGACCTAGGAGATTTGTTGTAGAAGAGGAGTTTCTGTAACTACAAAGAGTTGGATGCTCTAAGTGATTTTTTGCAGGTATGAGAAGAGGCCTGTAACCATAGAGGGTTAGTACCCTAGAGATTGGAGATTGTCATAAGTGAAATCTTGTGATTGTAAGGGGATGTGTGAGTCTATGGATGATTTGTAGAAGATACCAGATGTGAAGGAAGATGACTTCGAAAAGGAGGACGAGAAAGGTCATGAAAAGGCTGATAAGAATTGTATTTGTGGAATGACGAGCATAAAGATTTACAAAAAATGTTTATGAAAAGTTGAAGAGAGTCTTGTTAGAACACAAAGATATACTGAGAGGGGGGTGAATTAGTATATATCAAAACTCATTCCGGTTTAACATTATCAATCAAACTTCTAACTGCTTTAACCAAAAGATCAAGAAATTGAACCAATTAAAGCACAACACATAAGCACACAACCATAACACCATATTTATGTGGAAAACCCAAGAAGGGAAAAACCACGGTGAGAAAGCTACTTGGATCTACTGTCCAAATCTAGCATCACAAATAAAAATAGGATTACAATATTATTTACGGGCTACAACCCAAAGGAAGCAGCAACTCCCTAAAATACAATTCAATAGCACTTACAGAATGAGGCTACAACCTCTAGATATTACATTCAATAGATCTTACTAAACAAAACACCTCCGCATCATCCGTACACTTCACTTTATCTCAAAATCTCACTTTCTTTGCACAGCGAACTCTGCTACCTTCAACACACCTTCACAAACATACCCATATCTATTCAAATATCTTTGCACACCCTCACACACTCTTACTTTCCTCAACAAACAATATCTTTCATTTATACCATCTACAAATTACAAAGTCTTTCTCCTATGTCGGCCAAGATGAAACATGTATACATGAAATGTGTAAGGCCACACCAAGTCAGCATCCAAATGATGTAGAAAGTTAATGCAGTTTAATTCAAGTGAAAAATAGGACCTATTCTTTATTAACACATTCTTCCAAGTAGGCGCACACTTCAAATCATTTGGTGGGAACATAGAAACACATGAATTCAGCCCAACAAACACTTATTCTTCCACCCAATAGCTCCAAACCTAAAGTGATACCGAAGGGATCAATTAACATCATGTGGATCATCACACAAGCAACATAAGACTTACACAAACCTTCTCAACCAATCCTTCCTCTGAAATATATGTTATCTTTCTGATGCAAACAATAAAAAACAGAGCCTGGTATCACAAGCAAACTCTAAACACACAGTCTTAAGATAGAGCATTGAAAAACTAACTTGTGGTGCACTTCAGCACTTGAAACCTGAATTAAATCATTCAACTAAATATCTGAACTCATCCTCCAAACATAAAATCCAAAAGATAAACTGCGGTAAAATGCGGTGGCTTCTGCTTTCTCCTCCAGACAACCTTAGTCAGTAGCATGATGTATCTTTATTTTGTTGACCCCAGAGAACCTCTGAGGTACACCTTAGAAATTGAAACTTGAATATTACCATCTTCTCATCTATAAATGATCATCATACAAACCGTAGGACCTCAACTTCAAAAGCAGAGAAATGCAGATCATTTCCTAGATGCATCCTGACCGCAACAACTCTGAACAACTGTCTTCACTCTGCGAGCTCTAGAATCTTCTGCATTCACCTTCAAGCTCTAAAATCATAAATATATAACCTTCACACATGTCTTTGACAAACTCCCAAACTGCAAGGCCATACCATCAAATGCGGAGGAATGTGAAGCATTCTCCTAAGCTTATTCTATGCAAACTCCAGTGCCTTGGACAACTTGAATCTTCCTTTCAAAACTAAAGTAATGCTTTTTCTTAGGAAATAATGAATACAATATTTACTATTGTAACATTGGAAAATGTCCCCTTGGGGGCTTTTCCCTCATAAGGTTTAGCTCCCGGGTCTTTTAGCTGCATCTAGGACAACTTGCATCATATTTTGACATCCCAATGAAATGAGTCCTAAGTTTCATGACAAATGGGACCTAGGGGGATCCCTTGAGCCTAACCCTGACCACAATAGGGGGGAGGACTTGCATACCCAAGCCCTAGTCCTACCCTATTTTGGGTCAGTCTAAAATTTTTAGTGTCAGCTTGTGACCGTTATTTGGGTCCTATGCCGACACGGTAAGTTTGAATTATGAAATTCTTGGCGGGAGTGTATGTAGCTACATATAAAAGAATTTTTAGGCATTCATTTGTAAACTAGATGATTGCTAGCTAGCAATTTGAATTCTCAAGTTTATGTGAAGGCGATTCAAGGCATTCATTATGTAGCAAGAGAAGATTTGTGTTGTCTATTTGTTTGTATTTGCAGATTTGAGCAATCATCTCCTCATGGCATGAAGAGATTCTTCCTCCCATGAGATCTTCAGTATAAGGTGACATAATTTATGTTCTTAAGCATTTATCATTTGGTTTTTGCCTCCGCCTCACAAGGGCACACTCTCTCTATCCAACAATGGTGTTGGGAAGACTTGAATGTCTCTCCGGGACTTTACTAAGGCAAGCCTCTAAACACCACAACCCCCTCCCAAAGTTTCTGTGATTACAGGTTACAGGTTGAAGATATAGGAAAAGTGGAGTTGCAGGAGGGTGCTATAGAGTGTTGCATTTGTAGATCATAGTTGAAAATAGCAGCCTGGACTTGGGCGCCTGCTCTTTAGTCCTCTGAATTCTGTGACGGGAAAATCTCTTATGCAGCAGGAACATGTTGTGGATTGAGTTCCTAGATCCTGAAAAAGAGCATGGCACTAGACTAGGGCACCCGCTCATTAGTCCCTGACTGTTTCACTTCTGAACCCTGAAAACAGATGCATAGTTATCTGTCATTTTACATCTTTCTATAGCAACATTTTCTGATATTCGTTTGTTTGCTTCCATATTTGCATAATTAGGGTTTTGATGTATAATTGAGCATAATTGACAATCAAATCATACAAATCCAAATTTTCCTACATCTCACAGTGACCTAGGGTATGATAGTACATTGCCACTCGACCCTAGGTCCTTGAATGAAAGGGTGAAAGGAGGATACATACACAAAACTACCAAAAACTCAACTATCCAAATTTTACCCTTTACATTTTGGTGATCCTGTGTTGTTGGACTTGTTTGCACCTTGCTAAGTGTTTTCCTTTAGATTTATAGTGATTTCATTCATTCATATTATCATTCATCTTATTGCATTGGAAAACTTACAAAAAAATTGAAAAATTGAAAAAATTAGAAAAAATGGCATTTTAGGGTTTCTATTTTGCATCAATTAATTTGAATTTCATCAAATTTATGATTTTTGCATTATATATGAGCTAAATTGTAGAAAATTACAAAAATTCAATAGCTTGCATTGCATTTTCATCATAAAATTGCTAGGGTTTTGTTGGAAATTTTGAATTTTCATATAACCTAGTAATTCCAAAAACTAGGGTTTGTAGGCAAAATCTTGTTTCAGATTTTTCTATTGATCTTATACACTCATTAAAATTTTTATTTGTATTTAGTGTTGCATTTTAGTGTAAATTTGCATTTAGATTTCAAAAATTTGCATTTTTACATAGAAAATTTCAACAAAAACTAGCATTTTCATTGATTTTCCCTTAGATTTGCACTTGCATTTTGCATGGTAAGGTGTGAAAATAATTTTCTGATCTGAGTGGACTTAATTTTTGTCATAAATCAGATTACAAATCAGTCATATAGCATTTTGCATCAAGATCTCAAACCTAGGGCTTGAAAAACCTTGATTTTAACTAGATTTGGCCTTATCAACTTTCAAAATTTGCACCAATTGGCTTTTATTATGGTAATTATATCCTTCCCCTCCTAAAAATATTCACAACACCTTTTTATTGGGCTCTTGTATCAAAAATTTGGTGGAACATTGCATATTTTGGCTATATTTGCCCTAGGGTTTGACCTAGTTTGCACTCCAAGCATGTTGTAAAAGATTTTATGATTTTAGGTGACTGATATCATTGATATTATTTTTTTACTGCATAAAATTCCTTACAACACCCCTTTTTCTAGGTATTGGAGTTGAAAAATTGTGAAAAATCGTATATTTTGCTATATTTTCACTAGAGTTTGATCTTGAGTGGCACTATAAGCGTGTTGTGATGGATATTTTGGCATTAGTTGGCTTTTATTACTGATATTATTTTCTTTCCATCATCATTTTCCTCACAACACCCTTTTTCATGCTCTTTTGCATTAAGATTTGGTGAAAAAATCACATATTTTAGTGTATTTTCACTAGGTTTTGACTTATCATCATCTTAGATTTGCATCAAGAGTATGTTGTGACGGATATTATTGCTGTATTGGATTGATATCAGACATATTATTTGCTTCCCTTGATCAAAATCCTTACAACACCTTTTCTTTCATATATTGGCATTGAAAAAGTACAAAAATCAAGCATTCATGGCTTCTCCTAAGGACTCATCTTTGGAAGATCTATTTGAGTACATTATGAATTATGATAATTTTTGCAACGTCACTGATAAACACCCTCAATATTTGCATCAAATAGCATACATCTATGGCATTGACATGAACAAAAGTACCACTTGTGATATCCTTCGAACAATAGCCTATTTTGATAACTTTCTTGCAACTATGGATGTTTTCCTTCAATCATAGAGAATCTCACTAATTTTATGGCTGAAAACAATCATGGGGAAAGTAGTGGTGAGAAAATTGTTCCCTCTCTCCCTTTGTTTCATGATGACATGATGCAAATCCTTTCTGAGACCTATGAAAACAATATAGCAGTGGGTAATTTATCGAATAAAGAGACTTGTCCCAACATAACCCCACTGAGTGAGGATATATTGGCACAAGAAAAAGATATCATTGACACATTTATCCATACTACTCTACCATCCCTTCATGCTCTCCTTGACCAAGATGAATCTTTGGATGATGCAGATTCTCTTTGTGACCATTTGCTTCAACATAATGAAAATTTACCATCTGATGTTCAAGAACTTCTCGACTACATTTTAAACAAAGAAACGGATCATGCACCTTTACTTGAACCCACACATACCTTGGAAAATAATGAAATTCAACATGATATTGAAGAACAAATTATCCCTCTAACTCAAGCTATTCCAACACCTTATATAGGGACTAAAATGGGCATCTTTTAGGTTCCTCAACAATCTCATTCAAATGGTCCTACAATTGACATAGAAAATGGAAACATCCCCTCTCAACCATCATTAAGGGATACCTTTCCTACATAGTTACCCTTGCAAACTTGTGAACCTACAGAAGAAAGAAGAAGTGATAATGCCTTAACCATTAAGATAAAGATAAAGATCCATGACAATCGCTAGCCCAACGGTCCCTATAGGTAAGTATTCCTAACCCTTTATCTCTTGTGATGTGTTTCCCCCGTGATGTGTTATGTGTTGTTTAGGCCTCATGGGATGACCCCTGATTCTCTTGTAAGGTCTGGGATACTGGGAGACCGCCTCTATTGTGACCTTCTCCTATTTGTATCATCATTCTTCTATATTGCCTCTCTTTGATTTCATTGTTGTGTGTTGTGTCTTACGGACATAGCATTGCAGTTGGTGACTTGGGGGCACCCTCCTATGTGACTGTCCCTAAGACACTTGTTTGTCCTCTCTTATTTATTGTTTCCCTTCCTCTAGTGTTTCTATCTAGTGAGCGGATGACAAAAACACATTTATACTGATGCAGACCTAGCATCCCTTTAGCGAGAAATCAAAAATTGGACTTAGTTCCTAATATGATGATGGGGTTGTATATCTTATCCGACGCTTGGCTAGTAGAAGCACTCGTGCTTTCTACGTAGTGATTTTGATGATCTTTATCTCATTTACAAACCTTACCAATACTGCTGCTCCGTGCACTTTGTTTGTCTTTAAAATCTCGCCTTGGTGACACTCAGTTCAAAGATTTTCATGATATAGCCCCACGGTTATCCTTGATCTCCAAATTCATAGTATAACCTTGGCTCTTTGTGTGATTGATCATATGCATTGATGTTGTTGTTTATCACAATTATGGACACTAACAAGTTTCTTGCAGGGATATGTTTGTGGGAACATTTGGCAATTGTAAAGTACATGTCACCTCTGGGGGGCATGGGCTTTGTGAAAGTCTGTGTTCCCTTGTGTGTATTCTTCCTACCTTAACATGCTTGATATTGATGTGTGATATCAACCACCTTAAGGTGGGGGCATATATAAGGTAAGCTGTCTGTCGTAGATGTTAGCAATGTGCTTGTCCTCAGGTGCAGTTTAAAGACTGGTGGCGATGAGTCCCTCCTGCACTTTGAGTTTGTTTTCAATAAATCAATCAATCAATCTTAAGCCCTCTGTAGAGCGGGGTGGCGTATCTTTTGCAGAGAGTGTCCATCCTATCATTTTCAAAAGTCCTCTGTGGAGGCGAGGAGCGGTTTTGTCACTAACTCAACCCTTAAGTGTGTCTTCGGCGATTGTTGTGGCGAAGCCCAGTTGTCGATGTGTGCCTACAATGTGCCTAAGATGGTGATGAGCCTAGAAATAGGAACACTCCATCGCTTGTTTGTCATGTTTTCTCCGTGTCTTAAACTGTGTGTGCGTGTTTGGTGTGTTTGTTTTGTTTGGCATGTTTGTTGCCCCATATGCAGTCTAAAGACTAGCACAATGAGTGCTTCCTGCATTTTGGAAGGTTTGGTGTGTCTTGCATGTGTGTTTCCCCATATATGCAGTTTAAAGACCAGCGTGATGAGTGCTTCTTGCATTGTACTTGCATCTGCATTTCATATATATGAGAAAAAGAAAAGAAAAGAAATCATTCCTGTCTTCTATGCATTTGTTGTATTCTCCATGTTTTATGTGACCGTAACTGTCTTCTTCGTGTTTTGTGTGCCTGTCATTGTCTTCAATGTGTCTGGTGTGTCTTCTTCGTGCTTGGTGTGTTTGTTGACCGTACTTTAATGCATGTATTGGCCTTGTGTTTATAAATACATTAAAGTGGGGGCTAAATGTAACATCAGAGAATGTCCCCTTGGAAGCTTTTCCCTCATAAGGTTTAGCTCCCGAGTCTTTTAATTGCATTTACCTTGGACATCTTGCACCATATTTTGACATCCCAATGAAATGAGCCCTAAGATTCATGACAAATGGGATCTAGGGAGATCCCTTGAACCTAAACCTGACCAAAATAGGGGGGAGGACTTGGGCACCCGTGCCCTAGTCTTGCCATATTTTTGGTCAGCCCCAAATTTTCAGTGTCGTCTTCTGACCGTTATTTGGGTCCTATGTCGACACACTAAGTTTGAATTATGAAATTCTTGGCAGGAGTGTTTGTAGTTGCATATAAAAGCATGTTTAGACATTCATTTGTAAACTAGATGATTAGTAGCTAGCAATTTGGATTCTCAAGTTTATGTGAAGGTGATTCAAGGAATTCATTGTGTAGCAGAGCAGATTTGTGTTGTCTATGTGTTTGTATTTGCATATTTGAGAAATCATCTCCTCATGGCATGAAGAGCTTCTTCCTCCCATGAGATCTTCACTACAAGGTGACATTATTTGTGTTTTTAAGAATTTATCATTTGGTTTTTGCCTTTGCCTCATAAGGGCACGCACTCTCTATTTGACAATGGTGTTCGAAAGACTTGAATGTCTCTCTGGGGCTTGACTGAGGCAAGCCTCTAAAAACCACAACCCCCTCCCAAAGTTTCTGTGATTGTAGGTTACAGGTTGAAGATACAAGAAAAGTGGAGTTGCAAGAGGGTACTACAGAGTGTTGGATTTGTAGATCAGAGTTGAAAATAGCACCCTGGACTTGGGCACCCACTCTTTAGTCCTCCAGATTCTATGACGGGAAAATCTCTGATGCAACAAGAATAGGGTTCAGACGGAGTTCCCAGATCTCGACAAAAAGTATGGCACTGGACTAGGGTGCCCACTCATTAGTCCATGACTATTTCGCTTCCGAATCCTGAAAACAGGTGCATAGTTATCTGTCATTTTACATCTTTCTGTAGCAGCATTTTTTGATATTCGTATGTTTGCTTCTGTATTTGCATAATTAGGGTTTTGATGTATAATTGAGCATAAGTGAGCATAATTGACAATCAAATCATACAAATCCAAATTTCCCTATGCCTTATAGTGACCTAGGGTATGATAGTACATTGCCACTCGACCCTAGGTCCTTGAATGAAAGGGGGAAAGGAGGATACATACACAAAACTACCAAAAAATCAACTATCAAAATTTTACCCTTTACAACTATATTAGAGACTTCACTCTCAACTTCATGTAACAACAACAAACTCTTTTCTCAGAACAAAAATATTTATGTTAGCATAATCTTTGTCTATGAACTTTAGGAGATAGGGTACAACTATGTACATAGTATATGACATCCATCACCTTACCCCTCTCATCACAACTTCTTTGATCTATATTCTATCTTCTTCTCTGATCACATTTCCACAGAATTCCTTTGACATTACCTCTTGTTCACTTGACTTCTAGCCTTCTTCATTACAACATTGCTGACAACCTTCTTGAACCTTACACTGTTGACAACACACGTGCAACAATCTCCCCCTTTGGTATTGATGGCAACAGTTGACATGATATGCAATTTTTTCCCCCTTTGACATCAAGGACAAAGGGCTAGTGGTCTTCTTTTGAACTAATTTCCCTTTAGCTCCCCCTATCTACATTCTTCTTGATTTTTCTTTCATTGCTCCTCACCTATCAGCTCCCCCTAACTGATCAAATCTTGTTATCCTTCAAAACCTCTTGCCTACCTACTCCCCCTAAGAGGTAGCCACAATCAATCCAAGGATAAAAATATATCTTGAACTGCTCCGCCTGGACAGATGCACCATCTATGCATCTAGTTAGGAGGAGAAACAAACCATAACTTATGTCTGAGATACTCAAAAGTATCCTTAGAAAGTGCCTTAGTGAAGATGTCAGCGATTTGATCCTTTTTTGACACATATTCCAAACTGACTTCTTGATCTACAACATTCTCTCTCAAAAAGTGATACCTAATAGATATGTGCTTGGTTCTAGAATGCATCACTAAATTCTTTGAAATATTGATGGCACCTGTATTATCACAAAGAATGGGAATAGGTTCATCATATAAACCTTGATGTCCTTTAATATTTGCTTCATCCACAACACTTGGGTGCAACAGGTAGCTGCAACAATATATTCTACCTCTACAGTTGATAAGGACACTAAATCCTACTTCTTACTAATCTATGAGACCAGTCTGTCTCCAAAAAAGAAAGCTCCTCCACTAGTACTTCTTATGTCATCAATACTGCCAACCCAATTTGCATTAGTATAAGTACTTAGGGAAAAGTCATCACCCTTTTGATACCATAGTCCATGCTTTGGAGTGCTCTTCAAGTATCTGAATATTCTCTTGACTACCTTCACATGTGTTTCCTTAGGATCAGCTTGAAACCTTGCAACCAAACACACAACTTGCATAATGTCAGGCCTTGATGTTGTTAGATCTAGTAGGCCCCCAAACATAGACCTATACTAAGTCTAATCAACTTTAGGTGACTCCTCATCTTTACTCAAGTGGCAACCGGTTACCAAAAGAGTACTTACAAGTTTGCAATCTTCCATTCCAAGCTTTTTCAACATTTCCTTAACATACTTTTCTTGAGAGATAAAGATTCCATCATTTGATTGAAAAATTTGAAGTCCAAGACAGAATGATAGCTCTCCTAACATAGACATTTCAAACTCCTTCTGCATCTCTCCTGCAAACTTCTTACACATCTCATCACCATGCTTGGATCTTTTGATAACTGAAATCCATCTAGTTGTTCTATGTAGACCTCTTCTTCCAAGTCACCATTTAGGAAAGAAGATTTGACATACATCTGATATACCTTGAATCCCTTATGTACTGTAAAAGCAAGAACCATTATGATTGCTTCCATTCTTGGCATCAGAGCAAATGTCTCCTCATAGTCAACACCTTCAACTTCAACATAGTCTTCTATTGTAGAATTTGTAGGCTTTGTTGGTATTTGAGTACCCAAGGAAATATCTTCATCTACTCTTGAGTCAAACTTTCCCAGATCTTCTTCATCTCTTCTAATGTAGCATTTGCTTATAAAAACTTTGACATAATTGACTGTTGCAGGTCATCCATTCCAAAGCTCATAAGGGGTCTTGGTGTTGTGCTTTCTTAGTTGTCCTTTGTTAAGAATGTATACTATGGTATGAATTGCTTCTTTCTAGTCTATATCAACTAGTTTAGCTTCACTCAACATTGTCCTGGCCATCTCCTAGACAGTCCTATTCTTTCTCTCTGCAACACCATTCTGTTGAGGGGTTCTAGCAACTGCATAGTGCCTTTTGATTCCATGTTCTTGACAAAACTCTACAAACTCATTTGAAGTGAACTCACCATCTCTATCAGATCTTAAGCACTTGATTCTAGCATTCATTTCATTTTCAACCATAGATTTGAAGATCTTGAATCTACTGAAAGCTTCTAATTTTTCTTTCAAAAATGTAACCCATGTCATTCTAGAGAAATCATCAATGAGCAACATGAAATACCTTTCACCTTGTAGACTTTTTGTCCTAGTTGGTCCACACAAGTATGTATGAACCAACACCAAGGGCCTTGTAGTATAATATTCCTTAGACTTGAAAGTCATCCTTGTCTGCTTCCCAATGTAACATTTCTTGCATATTGTGCTTGCAGGCTTGATGATCTTTGGCATGTCCCTTATTGCTTTCATGGAACTGATCTTCACCAGATTATCAAAGTTGATGTGCCCCATTCTCTTATGCCACCTCCAGCATTCATTTGTTTGTTCTAATAGACAAGTCCTCTCATTAACCCCTTTCAGGTTATACAAGTTTCCTTCTGTCTTAAAGCCTTATGCCACTGTCCTCTGATTTTGTAGTCATATAATGACATTTTTTTCTAAATATGTCATCTTTCCAACCTAAACATGTAAATATAACTATTGTCATATCCATTAGGTGAATCCTAATAGCTAGTTCATTTTTTCATGTCCCTAAATCTTCCCAATCTATCTCACTTTTGAATCTCTCAAGCAATATCACCTCCATTCTAGCATTCACATGTTTTTATGAAGCACATTTCTAGTACTCTACATCATTTTCAACACTTTTAAGCATTTGAATAGCAAATTTGCATCTCCAAAATTGTCTTCCATAGGTTTACAATATTTTTTAGGGTATGCTTTCATGATTGTAGAAGTTTTCATCTCTATTACTAGTGTTGCAGGTGACATTGTTTAAAGATTTATTTCATTTCTATTATTTTTATTGTTATTGCAAGTTCTCTTTGTGTTTTAACAAATTTGTTCGCAATTTTGAGAGCTCCATTTTCTCTTGTCCAATCATATACACAGTAGGGTGTTTATCCTCATAAACCAAGGATTTAGCATCAATATATTTATTTCAATATGGTTATTTTTAAATTCCTAGAAGCACATAGGGTTTAAGAGCACACAACTTCCATTTTTTCTCAATTCATAGGCTTTCTGGGGAGATCAAAAGACCAAAATAGGGGATTGACCTGAAGGAAATATCCTAAGTATTTGAAGGCTCCTGAGTGCACAAAGATTTCATATTCATTTTCTTTCCTTCATCATTTTAATATTTTAATTAAATATATCATTTAAAGTTATTTTTTATCTTCCTATGCATTTCATAGAAGCTTCTATAGTTATTCAAAAATGTCTTCTTCGCAACACCCTACCACTCCTATTACTTCCTCTATTAGTATTGTTATCACCTAGAATTGTACCTTGCTTGAAGCCTATTCAAGCATTCCAATGACACAATGGTACCGATCTCAAGGTTTGGGATCTTGTAGATGAGATCCGACCTATAGAGAAGGTTGGTTTCTCATTCTGAACTTAAGGTTTAGATAAAAAATAATTAAACCTATGCTACTGATCACCAAGGCAAAAGGGGAGAAGGAATACATAAAATAAAATGGTGATACACCAAGATTTAGGGTGTTTAGCTGACCCTGAATCAACACACCAATGATCTCAAAGACTGGAACAAACTCACACAGACTCATGCAAACTATAATATAGGTTAAGGAAGAAAACTGGAGCTATGAAAGAGACTGTTTTACCCACAACACATGCATACAATTTTCAAATTAACACAGTGTATAAGTCTCAGAGAGAGGCAAAATAATAGTTCATATATTGATCATGAAGGCTAAAAGTCCATTACAAGGAGAGAGATTCAATACAAAAGGATAAGGCACAAAATAATAACTTCCATTCATAGGTGAACTAGAATTGGAGACATGAGAGGCTCAAAAAAGAGCACAGTCCATCCGAACCAATAAGTCCCTGGAGATATACAAGGCATGTAATTGCAACAAATCTTCTATCTGTGTAGTGACCCAAGAAAACAACTAATAGAAATACATCTTCAACACATGCATATATAGCTTATCAGCACTGTGCACCTCCAGGCATGAAACTTAGTCAACATGTCATGCCCATGCTGCATTAAATTTGACTCCAGGGGTCTTGTTAGGAGATCTATAGATTTTGAGTGTTGATCATGCCCTGACAAGCCTACAAAATTTACAGAGGAAGATTGCCCACACATTTTAGGTTCTTAGAGCATTAATGAGGGAAGGCCTGAATCCTTTTCCTAGTACCTGTGATATATGTTTCATCCACCTTGTCCCTCCTTTGTGTACTAGCACATTAAAGATCCTTACTGTTTCAACCACCTGTATTTGACTTTGGCCTACAACATTATTTACTGGGTACCTATTCATCTGCATCATCCTATAATAATTGCGTGATTTTAGGTACCCAAGAATTGTGCATTTTAGAAGATTTTATAATACTTTAAAAGTGTTTGTTTTAATTCTCCCCTTTTGGCACCCTTTGATTTTTTCTCTACTTTGGCATCCTTGGAGAATTTGAATTTCTTCCTGGCCGATTTTTAATCTTTCATCTTTTGATTTATTGGGCCATTTGATATTTTATTTTATCTCCTTTCTGCATTGGGTTGTTCTCCTTCATCACCCACTTTGCCTATCAATGAACTCCCTAGTCGGAGAACCATCAGGTTCGCAAACTATCAAATTTTTTGACAAAGGTGTGCTTGTTTCCTTGTCTTCTCTTTTTCCTCTCTTTTTCTCTTTGTCGATGATTTTCCATTTTCACAAACCATTTCTCTTTTGTCTTCTACTTTATTGACAAAATTTCCAGTTGGCTAACTTCTTGGTTAGTGAACCTGGTGGTTCGCGAACCACTAAGTTAGCCGATGAACTAAGCAACTTTTCCTATTTCTTTTACCTTATTTCTATGTCGGCAATTTCTTCCATCGATGAACTAGCCGGTCGGCTAACTGGTAGGTTCGTGAACCATACATTTCTCCAACAAAGGCTTGCTTTTCCTTGTTTAACACCTTAGAAGAAATTTCTTTATCTTCTTTCTCACCTTTGAAGAAAATCCTCACTTTTTCAACAAATTTTTCAATTGGCGAACTTGCCAATCGGAGAACTTTTTAGTTTTCCAACTCTCAAGTTTGTTGATAAGGCAAAAGACTAAGGTATAAACTTAGAAATTTTTGGGATTTTTGAAGGGGGAATTTCTTCCATTTAGGCTTTCTCAGATTGGATATTTTTGATGGAAGAAGTGCAACATTTTCAGTTAAACCAGTTTAGATCTGGAGGGCTAAAATTGGCCAACATTTTGGTGAACTCTAGGGGAAGTTTACCTGCTAAACTGAGAAACTAGTGGCCTTATTAATCTGTTGGGTACAAAGTCAAAAAGGATTGCAACAATACTAAAATAGGGGTTGGTTAGACCAACATAAAATTGAACATGCCTCGAGAAAGAAAAATAGAAATCACACAAAAAACAAGGCAAACAACCTCCTAATGAGGATGCAGCCTATGCAAGAGCACTTATTGAAAGGAAAACTAAAATAGAAAAAGGCCTATTCTAATTATTTACAAGAATCCCAAAACCAAACTCAAACGTATGGTTTGAGATGAATCCCATCAACTAGGATTGGAAGGGATTCACCAGTCATTTTAGAGAGTTGGAAGGCATTAGCTTGCTTGCAGCTGGTGTTGATATATGGATTGCTCCACATGGCATCAAACTTTGAATTTCTCCTAGATTTAGCTTTGTCTTCATCCCACTTCAACATCAAATCTCCCTAATTGAACATTCTTTCAATTAATTTTCTATCAAATTTTCTCTTGACCTAATCTTTGTGGGTCTCAAGAGTCTTTATGGTAGCATCCCTCTTCTCCTCTAACTCCATTAGTTCAACAAATCTCACTGTCATGGCATCATTTTCTAGCAGTTCCAACTATTGTGCAAGATCAAGGGAAGGTAAATCTAGTGATAATGGGAGTTTTTCTTCCCTTCCATTAACAAGCATGAAGGGTGAATTTCTAATGGCCTGCTTGGGAGTGATTCTATCATCCTAGAGAGTTTCTTTCAACTTGGAATGCCAAGTTCTTCAGTTGTCTTTGATTGTTCTTTTAATGATCTTGATCAGGGTTTTTTTGCTAGACTTAGCTAGGCCATTCCCTTGAGGGTTGTAGTTGGAAGATGTCTTCAAGTAAATTCCCTATTTAACTACCCATTCACTAATTTTTGTGCCTATAAAGGCCTTAGCATTATCAGAAATGATAGTGAATGGGACATCGAATCTTGTAACTTTACCTTCAAGTGAATCTATAATAGAGGTCTCTGTGGCATTCTTCAAAGAAACTGCCTCCGTCTGCCTTGTGAAATAATCAGTGGCTATTAAAATCCACTTGTAGCCAATGCTAGATGGTGGATTGACCATTCCAATGAAGTCCAAACCCCATTGGGCAAATGGCTGATTAGTTTGAATGGGATGGAGAGGAAGAGCTGCCAACCTCTATTTTCCTGCAAATAAAGCATATTCCTTGCAGCTCCTTACCCATCTATGGGTATCTCTGAACAAGTTGGGCCAGTAATAACCTGCCCTCATGATTTTTACAGCAGTTCTCCTTGGTAAAAAATGGCCACCTATAGGGCCATTGTGGAATTCTTCCAAAACACCTTGCTGGTTTGATTTTGCTCTATGCATCTTAAAAGAACTCCATTGGTTTCTTTCCTAAACAAGACGCCATCAATAAGAACCTAGGGGATGGCTTGAAGTCTAAAATACCTCCTTTTTTCCTGATCCAGGCTATATGGGCATTTACTTGACTAAAGAAAGGTAGCCATTCATGATACCAGTTAGTTGGAGTGTGAAATTTGGTTGGCTGGACTTGTTCAAGGGCATACACTATGTCATTTCAAGCTCTGATGTCTGCTTCCATCTGCTCACACAATCCCCTACCCCTTACCAACTTGGTGATATTGATATTCACATCATATTTCGTGACTTTGGTGATTCATCTAGCTCTCTTCTCCTTGACATCTCTTCTCAAAATAAATTCTTTCACACCAGGATGGTTCACCATTAATTGTATCTTTTTGAACATTGAAAGAATGTGCTTGAAATTTTTGAGTGATTTCACCATAGTAAACACCCGTTTCTCAAAGAAATTATACCTAAGATCATATTCTTTGAGGGGTTGGCTAAAGAAAGTAAGTGGCTACTCCAAATTTTCCCCATTCTACTATGTCAAGACTACTGATATACTCTCCTTGCCTCCAAAATCAGAAAGGAAAAAATCCTTTTCAAAATTGGGGTTCACCAGTGTAAGAGCTTGTGCAATGGCCTGTTTGATAGCTTCAAAACTATCCTTGCCCTTTTTTGACCAACTGAATGTGGCATTTTTGTTTAACATAGCTGTGAGAGGCTTGGCTATTGTAGTGAAGTTGGGTATAGACCTCCTCACAAAATTGATCTTGCCCAGGAAGCTTTGTAGGCCCTTCTTGTGACTGGGAAGGGGAAGGGACAAAATTGTACTTGTTCTTTCTAGATCAATGGCGATTCCTTCTTTTGACACTACATTTCCCAACAATTTACCTTTTGGGATAGACAATACACACTTCTTTAGATTCAATGATATGCCATATTCTTTGCATCTTTCAAAGACTCTTCTTAAATGACCTAAATGGTCACCTGCATGCTTAGAATACACAATCAAATCATCAAGATATACTAAAATAATATCATTGATTAGGCCTTTGAAGGCCAAATCCATTTCTCTTTGGAAGGTTGCTCCAACATTAGTCAATCCAAAAGGCATTTTTGATATGCTAGGGTACCCCATTTGTTGGTAAAGGTAGTTTTGTATTGATCTGATTCTCTTACAAGAATCTAGTTATACCCAAAATACCCATCAAGGAGTGAAAACCTTTCATCTCCTACCACTGTTTGTCAAATTTGTTCCATTGAGGGGAGTGGATAGTGGTCTTCAAGAGAAGCCTTGTTTAGGTCTTTGAAGTCCATGCATAGTATGATTTCCCCATTCCTTTTTCTAACTAGAACTAGGTAGCCACCCAAGAGGAGTGTTTGATTGGATAAACAATTTTGGACACTATGAGCTTGGATAGCTCTTTCCTCATCAATGGTTCAATTTTTGGATTGACTGGCCTTTACTTTTGGCAGATAGGTTTTGCATTGGGATCTAAATCAATAGTATGCTGAATTAAACCAAGATCAAAACATTTTAGATCCCTATAATCCCAAGCAATTAAATCATCAAACTCATTACAAATCTCAACAAAACCTTGTCTTTCAGCTTGATCACATACTTTTCCATGCTTTAGAAATATGCCCTATGCAATCTCCACCTCTTCATAGTCTTCTTTTTTGTTTGTCATGTTCATTTTCTCTATTTTGGGTTGATCATCAACACTAAATATGTTTTCTAAGGTGATCAATCCCTTGGGCAACTTGTTTGTCTTTAGTTGGATCACTTGATCACCATACTGCTCTTGCAACTTTGATTGATTACTAGCAGCAAGATTTGCCTCCTCTTGCAAGAAATTAACAATATGTTGATCATTTTCAAATACTTGCCAGCTTGTAACATTATTTGGGATAGGTAGCCTTACTACAATTTTTACATGCTAATCTGAGTTTTGTTTGACATTCTTGGGAATGTCAAACTGAGCACCAATTGTAGCTAGCCTTTCGACATCTTTGTTTCTTTCCCTACTTTTTGCTTGGATATTGAAAGTATCAAAACCTTCAATCAGATCCCAGACTTTGTGTTTATATGACTTTAACAAGTCATTTTGTGAAGCACTTTGTGATCTAATTTGGTTGACATCTAGTTCACTATCACCAAACATTTGTAGAACTTTAATTCCTCTCCTATTTGCCAGCTGCATGCCTTGGATCAAGGCCTCATACTTCATACTCAGCCACAATGTTGGTGCAACTAAAATGAAATCTGAAAGCAGAAAATAATTTTCCTTTTGGGGTGAAACTAGCACTACACTAGCACCTACTCCATTTTTGTTCCTAGAACCATCAAAATACATCTGTCATACCCCACTTGAATCTTCTTTTGACCTCACAAGGTTAGGAATGATGGCATCTTCATCATGGATACAGTATGTACCCAACCCTATTTCTTCTATATGATCAAGAGTATCAAATTGAAAACAATTTGCCCATTTATCAAGCAGCATATCTAAAATTTCTTCCATAGGTGTGGCAGTCTCATGCATGTTGTTGTCATCTTCCTCTAAATCATGGATTGTGTAGTTCATGTTGATAAGGTTAGGGGAATAAGGCTCTATATGATCTTTGGTAATAGCCTCAGCCTTAATGGTCACTTTAGTGTGATACCTTGTCCTAAACAACATATGGGACCAACCAGAGGGTAGGTATCCACCTATTTTAGTAGTGAAACTCTAGACAAGCTTTTAAAATAGAGAAGCCAGGGCATGCATGTAGGGTAAGCTTCAAATCTTTAACAACACCTACTGTCTTAATAGCAGTACCATCTAGTTGCACTACCTCTTTATTCACAGGTTCATACTTGATACCTAATTGGTCAGCTATTTCTTTAGGCATGACAAAACTACCCGCCATGGAATCAATCATGCAATTATGTAATAAATTATTGCCAATGATTAGAGAAACATACAAAAGGAGGGGACTTGCTGATTTTGCTTGTGCTTGCCTTCTCTTTTGGTTGTCACAGGTTTACTGGAGTAGCTACTTTTTCTTTTGTTGTCTCTTTGGCAGGTTGATTGAAGCTTTTTAAGGCTTCCTGTAGCAAATCCCTCTGAGATGGAATAGATAGGTTCTCCCACATAGTGACTTTCAGGTTAGTCCTTTTCATCTGATCAACTATGTTGAAAGGGGTATGACTAACTTTCTGGGATACCTTTGTAACAACAGTGTCAACTTTTGATTGTTGACTAGCCTGGGGCTATTGTTATGGCACTGGATTTACTCTACCAATAGCCTGATCTACTTTTGTTGAAGTAGTCTTGGCTATTACACCTTCATTTGTAGCCATTGGGGATGTATGAGAGGTAGATTCTTGACCAACTGTAGGAACTGATGCATCCTCAGTCACTCTTCTTTTCGCTCTTATGTTGTATGCTATTGGACTCATGCCTTGATTAACGCTATAGAAGTCATCTTGCATCCAATTCATTAAAGTAGAATTGTTTTGCATTTGTTCTTGTCCTTCTCCAATCTCTTGATTGGAACTAGGCTACTACTCTAGAAGGACTAATGGATTTTGCACAGTCAAAGCCTGGCTGAACTATCTGCTTTGGCATAAATTTTGATTGTGGGGCTGATTGCATGGATAGCACCAATCATTGTCCTAAGCTATATTGTTTTGTATAGGCACCAGAGGTCTGGATATGCTTGCAGCATTGGGATTGATAGCATTTAGGGGCCTGATATAACTAGGTTGATTTTTTTGAACACACCAGGATACTGAGAGGGGGGTGAAACGTATCTAATCAAATTCAAATCCTCCGGAGCAGATTAAAACTGAAACATTACAACATTAACATAAACAAGAAAGATGAACACAATGCACATGAACACATAACACCAGATATACGTGGAAAACCCCAAAAAAGGGAAAACTGCAGTGAGGATTAACTCACAATATATGAAAGTCACAACTATAAAAATTACAACTTTGTTTTAGGGCTACAACCCAAGGAAGTTACTACTCTCTACTGACTTTGTTTTAGGGTCACTCCCAAGGAAGCTACAACTCTCTGCAAACTTTGTTTTAGGGCTACAACCCAAGGAAGCAACTATTCCCTAAACTAAGAATGAACTCAGAAATGATTATAGTATGACAGTCCTTCTACTGCTTGAAAACTAACATTAAAGATCACACCTTTGATGATTGCAATTCTACCTCTTCACTCTTATTTTGATGATTGGATCAATTGGGCACACTCCTCAATTCTCTTCTGTCATAAAAATGTCTTCAAGATGAATCAGGATAGCCCTTATTGCTTCTACTCTTTCTCCTTCAGTTGCCCATCATAATGCATAACATGTTCATTTCTATTCTTTATACACTCATATATTCATTTTTGCAATCATGCATCACCTAGACCAACTAGGTTTACAATATATACATGACATTAAATTGATTTCATTACAAGTCAGCCAATACAACAACAATATTACATTTTACAAGTCAGCTAGAGATCACACAACGTGAAACATGCATAGGGCAAGCCCTATCATCAACTACACGCCACTTTTGAAGGAAACACATGCCATGCGGATCCCAACACATGCTTAGCCCAGTCCTAAACATTCTTCATAGCATCATCCTTCAAGGAATAATATCTGAATGCTTCACAAATTTGAATTAGGTCGCCCTTAAGAAAGAAAACATGAAGCTTGTAGCACATCAATTTTCAAACTCTTGGTGGTACACATGAATGATTAAACATTGCATATTCTTCTTCCAAATGAGTTGGCAAGACCTATACACCATCTCCAAACACTCCTTGACCTCCACACAGCAACAACTTCATGGTGCACATCATCATCTTTCCTTAGTTAGCCCAACAACACCATCATTCTGAACCACAGTCAATTCCAGAGAGAGCAGAAAACATCTTGTGGAACAATAGGAAACATCACGAGTTCATCAGGATCATCTTCCATCAGCCAATTTACCATTTCAAGCAACAACAAGTTGGCACACATCATCAGCATATATTCTAAGAACTAGGCATCCGAAACCATCTGTATCACCTTTGTCATTTGAAAATTGAACTTACGGATCTCCAAAACATCTGAAACTCATATGGATGCCCTCATACACTGCTCTGAACATATCCTCAAAACCACATGAGAAAATCTTCACTTGCAGAGAAATGCAGAGCATTCCAAATAGCTGTCATCAACACTTTACTTTGCCAAAGCATAGACCTGAACTCTGTCACTTGTAACTTCCACTGCGGAGGAGCAAATGATCTGAAACATTGGATTTAGCACCTTTACAACACACTTAACTTAATTTCTGAACTGCATGACCATATCTTCAAATGTAGAGGAATGCAGAGGAATGTGGAGCATTTTACCAGACAGTCTTCCAAGCAACAAGAAAAAAATAGCAAACTTCACCAACATCCGGAGGCCAGAACTTTCTTATAAAAACTCATACTTTCTTAGGATCATCAAGAAGGATCATATAACATGCTTTAGTCATCAATAACATCTTCTCATCCCCAAGATAGCTTCTAATTCCTATCTTAACATATCATCATTCATCTTGAGGCTTCTAATTCCCATCTTAATATTTCATCATGAATTGACAACATGCCTGGTCAATCAAACTTTACTTGACATTAATCAGGGCATGACATCCAACCATGAACATCAGCAACCAATCATGAACATCAAGAACAACATTGAACATCTCTGTTACTACACTGGTATATCATCAACATGAACATTCACATCAACCACATCAAACAACCACAAACTTAGTGCTAACTTCACCATGAGTGTTGACATCAATGACAACACATATTGCCAACAATATCCCCCTTTGTCATTAATAGCAACACACACACACACACACCTACTCTTTCTCCCCCTTAGGTGTACATTTCTCTCTCTCCCCCCTTTGACATCAAGGACATAGGGAAACTACTTCTCCCCCTTAGGGCACAAACTCTCCCCCTAAGATGCACATTTTCTTAACTTTCTCCTCCTTTGATGTTCATACACTTTTTCTTGAAGCAACTCACTAAATCCTCCTATCAGCAACAACCACTACCTACTCCCCCTAAGATGTAGCCACCATCAGTCTAGGAAAAATAGATATAGCATGAACTCCCCTGGACAGATGCACCACTATGCATCTAGCAAGAAGAAGGGACAATTACCCATAACTTCTGTCGGAGATACTCAAAAGTGTCCTTTGCAAGAGCCTTTATGAAAATATTTGCAATCTGATCCTTTGTTGGAAGATATTTCAACTTCACCTCATTCTCTACAACCTTCTCTCTCAAAAAGTGATACCTAATTGGTATATGCTTGGTTCTAGAATGCATCACTGGATTCTTAGAAATATTGATAACACTTGTATTGTCACATGAGATAGGAATAGGCTCATCATATAGTACCTTGATATCCTTCAAGGTTTTCTTCATCCACAACACTTGTGCACAACAAGATGTTGTTGCAATATACTCTACCTCTGCAGTTGATAAGGATACTAAATCTTTTTTCTTGCTCTGCCATGAAACTAATCTTCTTCCTAAGAAGAATGCACCACCACTTGTACTTCTTCTATCATCAACACAACCAACCCAATTAGCATCAGTGTAAGCACTTAGATCAAAGTCATTACCTCTAGGATACCATAAGCCATAATCTAGAGTTCCCTTCAAGTATATGAATATTCTTTTCACTGCCTTCTCATGCGTTTGCTTATGATTAGCTTGATATCTGGAAACCACACATACTACATGCATAATATCATATCTAGAAGCAGTCAAGTACAACAATCCTCTAATCATAGATCTATAAAGAGTCTGATCAACCTCCGGAGACTCGTTATTTTTTCTCAAGTGACAACTAGTAACCATAGGAGTAATTACTAGTTTGGAGTCCTCCATACCAAACTTATTCAACATCTCTCTAACATACTTATCCTAAGAAATAAAGATACCATCATCTAGCTAAACAATTTGAAGCCCAAGGAAGAAAGACATCTCACCAATCATAGACATCTCAAACTCTTTCTACATCTTTTCTACAAACCACTTACACATATTATCATCTCCACCAAAGATGATATCATCAACATATAATGCAACTATCAGAGTCATGTCTTCCTTTTCCTTAATGTAAAGATTACTATCTGTGGTACCTTTCTTGAAGCCTTGCTGAAGTAAGTAGTTATCCAATCTAGCATACCAAGCTCTAGATTCTTGCTTGAGACCATATAAAGCCTTTTTGACTCTGCACACCATGTCTAGATCTTCTGACAACTGAAACCCATCTGATTGCTCAATGTAGACCTCTTCCTCTAGATCACCATTCAAAAATGTTGACTTGACATCTTGTGAGTAGCAAGGGCAAGAAACATCTTGATTGCCTCCATCCTAGCTACTAGAGCATAAGTCTCCTCAAAATCAATGCCTTCAACTTGTGAGTATCCCTTGCACACCAATCTTGCTTTGTTCCTCACAACTTCACCATCTTCATTTAGTTTGTTCTGGAACACCCACTTTGTTCCTATAACATTCTTATTGGCTAGTGTGGGAACTAGTTCCCATGTCTGATTCTTCTCTATCTGATTGAATTCTTCTTCCATTGCCTTCATCCATCCATCATCTTTGCTAGCATCAGCAAAGGGTTTGGGCTCTACCTTTAATAATAAACACAAATTCACTTGCTCACTTATCTTTGCAAACCTTCTCCTAGTTTGCACACCTTAATTCTTATCTCCAATGAACTAATCTATTGAATGGTTCCTCTGCACATACTTTTCTAGAGTCTTAGGTATCTACTTTGGTTCTTGTTCCTTCTCTTCTTTCTCTTCTTCTTCTTCTTCTTCAATGCAGGGAAATATATTAGATCCATAGTGCTCTAGTTCTTGTGAGATTTGATACAAGTCTTCATCTACCTTGACATTTGTGCTTTCAATCATCTTTCCCAATCTCTTGTTGTAGCATCTATAGGCTTTGCTTCTTGTTGAGTAACCAAGAAAGATCCTTTCATCACTTCTTGAGTCAAACTTTCCTAGGTCTTCTTTATCTCTTCTGATATAGCATTTGCTGCCAAAGATCCTAAAGTATCTAATAGTGGGAGGTCTTCCATACCATAGCTCATAAGGGGTCTTAGTGCTATTGACCCTCAGTTGTACTCTGTTAATCAGATAGACAACAGTGTGAACTACTTACTTCTAATACATGTCAGGCAGATTTGCATCTTTCAACATTGCCCTAGCCATCTCTTGCATAGTCCTATTCTTCTTTTCCACTACCCCATTTTGCTGAGGGGTCCTAAGAGTTGACATATGTCTCCTAATACCATTATCTTCACAAAACTTTTCAAATTCATTTGAAGTAAACTCACCTCCTCTATCAGACCTTAGACATTTGATCTTAGCATCCATTTCATTCTCAACCATTGCTTTGAAAACCTTAAACTTATCAAAGGCATCTTATTTTTCTCTTAAGAAAGTAACCCAAGTCATTCTAGAATAACCATCAATAAGCAACATGAAATACCTTTCACCTTTTTGACTCTTTATTCTTGTAGGGCCACATAGGTCAGTGTGAATCAGCTCCAATGGCATTGAAGAAGAATACTCTTTGTTCTTGAAGTTTGTCTTCATCTACTTTCCCATTTGACATTCCTTGCATAATGTGTTTGCAGGCTTGGTTATCTTAGGCATATCTCTTACCACATGAATAGAACTGATCTTTACCATATTATCAAATTTGATGTGTCCAATTCGCTTGTACCACAACCAACACTCATTGGATTGAGTCAATAAGCATGTTCTTCCATTTACCTCCTTCAGGTGATAGATATCTCCATATGACTTGATACCTTCTACAACTAGTTTTCTGGACCCTGCCTTCCTGATTTCACAACCTTTGGCATGAAAGGTAAGATTATATCCTTTACTGCACATCTGACTCACACTGAGAAGATTGTGCTTTAGCCCTTTGACATAGAAGACATCCTCGGTCCTGTTCTTCCCATCAATAGTTATAGCACCCTTTCCACAGATTTGTGTTGACTCATCACCACCAAACTTAACAACTCCACCATTCCACTTCTTAAGGCTAATAAACTTCTCCTTGTCACTAGTCATATGATTAGAGAAACCACTATCAATTACCCAAGCCTTGGCTTCTTCTTTTGTATGAAAGGTAGTCCATACAACCATTGATTTATCATTGTTTTGGTCAGCGTGCAAGGTATTAGACTTTTCACATTTTCTAATATCATCCTTTTTGTCAACAACATTCAAGGCCATGAAAAGTGTTTCATCATTTGAATCATCATGATCCTCATCTTCTGAAGAACAATTGTTCTCCATGGAATACAGACTTCTTTTGGGCTTCTCTCTTTTGTTACTACCTTTTGATTCTTTGAAAGGACATTTAGAAGCAAAATGATGAATTTTCCCACAATTGAAACATTTGAAAGGTAGCTTACCTTTGTATTTTCTTGTGCCCTTCTTTAATGTTCTTACAAAGTTTGCCTCTACCTCATCAAGGTCATCATCTTGATCAGCTGCTTCATCTTCTATCTTCTTACTTGCTTTGAATGCTACTTCTTTCTTTGGAGCACCTTTGTCAAATTCTCTCATTTCAAAAGTTGTTAGAGAGCCAAACATATGATCTACTGTATATTTATCCAAATCTTGAGTTTCCTCAATAGAAGAAACCTTATGACTGCAAGATTTAGGAAGAGATCTCAAAACCTTCTTTACAATCTCATCTTCTTTCACTTCTACCCCAAGACCTCTGATGCCATTAACTATTTCATCCACCAAGAGCATGTAACTGGCAATTTCTTCTTCTTCTGACATCCTTAGGGTCTCATATTTTCTCTTGAAGATTTGCATCTTGGCTTGCTTTACTGTCTCCTTCATAAATGCTTTCAAGTTTTACCCAGACATCCTTAGCAAATTTACAGCCCATTATCTTCATAAGTTCTAAATCAGCTAGCCCACTCATGATAGCACTCTCTGCCTTGGCATTATTCTCATACAACTTAATATCATCTGCATCTATAGGATCACTAGTAGGAGCAGTGTAACCCTTCTTGACTAATTGCCAAATGCCATACCCTAGAGAAGATAGATAGTTTTCCATCCTTAGCTTCCAAAAGGAATAATTTGTTCCATCAAACATAGGTACCTGGAGAGATCCATTATGAACCATCCTTGACCTTCCTTAAGTGTTTAAGGTTCTTTTGAGTAACTTGGCTCTGATACCAATTATTGAATACACCAGGATATTGAGAGAGGGGGGTGAATCAGTATCCAATCAAAGTTCAAATCCTCTAGAGCAGATTAAAACTTAAACATTACAACATTAACATAAACATGAAAGATGAACACAATGCACATCAACACATAACACCAGATATACGTGGAAAACCCCAAAAAGGAGAAAAACCATGGTGAGGATTAACTCACAATATATGAAGCTCACTATTATAAACATTACAACTTTGTTTTAGGGCTGCAACCCAAGGAAGCTATTGGGTCACTCCCAAGGAAGCTACAACTCTCTGCAGACTTTGTTTTAGGGCTCCAACCCAAGGAAGCAACTACTTCCTGAATTGAGAATGAACTTATAAATGATTATAGTATGGAAATCCTTATACTACCTGAAAATTGACATTGAAGCTCACACCTTTGATGATTGTAATTCTGCCTCTTCACTCTTCTTTTGATTATTAGATTAATTAGGCACACTCTTCACTTCCCTTTTATCACAAAAATGTCTTCAAGATGAATCAGGATAGTCCTTATTGCTTTTGCTCTTTCTCCTTCAGTCGCACATCATAATGCATAACATATTCATATATTCTTCTCTTTACACACTCATTTATTCATTTTTGCAATCATGCATCACCTAGACCACTAGGTTTACAATATATACATGACATTACATTGATTTCATTACAAGATGACCAATACAACAAGAATATTACATTTTACAACTCGTCCAAAGATCACACAACATGAAACATGCATAGGGCAAGCCCTATCATGAAATACATGCCACTCTAGAAGGAAACACTTGCCATGCAGGTCCCAACACATACTTATCTCAGTCCTAAACATTCTTCACAGTATCATCCTTCAAGGAATAACATCTGCACGCTTCACAAATTTGAATTAGGTAGCCCTTAAGCAAGAAAACACAATCTTCACACTCTTGATGGTACACATGAATGATTAAACATTGCTTGTTCTTCTTCCAAATGAGTTGGCAGGACCTATACACCATCTCCAAATGCTCCTTGAACTCTGCACAGCAACAACTTTGTGGCACACATCATTAACCTTCCTCAGTTGGCCCAGCAACACCATCATTCTGAACCACAGTCAGTTCCAGAGAGAGCAGAAAACATCTTGCAGAACAACAGGAAACATCACAAGATCATCAGGATCATCTTCCATCAACCAATTTAGCATTTCAAGCAACAACAAGTTGGCACACATCATCAGCATATATTCTAAGAACAACTAGGCATCTGAAACCATCTGTATCACCTTTGTCATTTGAAAACTGAACTTGCGGACCTCTAAAACATCTAAAATTCATATGGATGCCCTCATATGATGCTCTGAACATATCCTCAAAACCACATGAGCAAATCTTCACTTGCAGAGAAATGCAGAGCATTCCAAACATCCTTAATCAACACTTTACTCTCCCAGAGCATAGACCAGAACTCTGTCACTTGTAACTTCCACTGCGGAGGAGCAAATGATCTAAAACTTTGGATTTAGAACCTTTACAGCACACTTAACTTAACTTCTAAACTACATGACCATATCTTCAAATGCAAAGGAATGCAAAGCATTTTACCAGACAATCTTCTAGGCAGCTTCCTACAACAACAACCTTCACCAACATCTGGAGGCCAAAAATTTCTTATAGCAACTCATACTTTCTTAGGATCATCAGTAAGGATCATATAACATGTTGTAGGTCATCAAAAACATCTTCTCATCCCTAGCATAGCTTCTAATTCCCATCTTAATATTTCATCACGAAATTATCTTTGTTGACAACACACCTGCTCAATACAACTTTACTAGACATTAATTAGGACATGACACACAACCATGAACATCATCAACCAATCATGAACATTAGGAACAACACTAAACATTTCTATTACTACACTATTATATCATCAACATGAACATTCACATCAACCACATCAGACAACCACAAACTTAGTATTGACATCAATGACAACACATATTGCCAATAGATTTTTCCTTTGTACATTACCTTGGTAAGGTTATCTATTGGATTGATAGGTTTGGTTAGAGGGTTGATATGGTCTATTAGGATAGGCCTATTGTCTCCTTGCCAACACCAATTCATTAGTCAATCTTCTTATTGTGGCATCCATATCCTCTAATTGCTTGATTGAAGGGGTAACTAGAAGAATTATAGTGGGTGATTGTTGTAGGTATTGGTGGCACAATAGGCTGAATGACAGGTGTATCTAGAAATAAGGGCATTGGAGGTCTTGGAGCAATCTTCCCATCTTGAATCAAATAATTTTCTGTCCTTATTGCTATGTCATATCCATCTAGTAAAACATGCCCCCCATGGATTGAATCATGACAACAATATCAGGATTTAAAGACTTCAAGTAATATATAAAGGCAGTACTAGGAGAGGGCTTCACCAACAATGGAATCCTATCCCATGTCTTCTGAAATCTGTAGTTGAAGTCCACCATAAACTCATGGGGAGCCCTTTTGATTATTGTTAATTGTCCCATCAGATACAGGTGGTCACTTTTATCTTTGAAGTGTTGGCAAAGACTTGCTCCTAATTCATCCCAATCATGGATAGAATTTGCAGGTAAACCCATGTACCATTGGAGGGTTTTTTTTGAAAGGAAGAAGCAAAGATTCTTACAGCTACATTGCCTTGGGTAACGTTGTGGCCAGAGAACATACTAGCAATATCTTGGATATGTTCAGCAGGTGTAGTAGAGTTTTCACCAATAAAAAATAAAATAAATAACTTGTAGAGTTGAAGTAGGAATACCATCATATTGTACTAGGTTGAGAGGGCTTCTCCATTGAAGGTGGCAAAAGGAAGGTTTCTTGCCATATTATTCAAATTGATTTTGGGTATATGCAGGGTTCTTCTTGAATATTGGAATCTAATAGGAGGGGATGCGGACTGGGCTCTTGAAGGAGATGAAACAACACTCCTATTCTCTCTCATAGGGGACCTAGATAATCTATTTCTTCTTCTAGAAGTAGACAAAGGTAGCTCAACAAATTGAAAATTACCTATTGAAGAAGATCTTGTTTGCACTCCAAGCATGAAATATTGAACTGGTTTGAAGCCTAGACTAGCAGAGTTGTCAGGTGCTTGTTGAATGCTTCCACATCAGAAAGTGAACTAAGAACTACACCAAATCTTCTCAATTTAGCTCTTACTCAGAGAAAAGGGTCCCACTGAGCATGCCAGAAATTGTTATAACCTAGAATTGCACCCTGCTTGAAACTTGTTCAAGCATTCTAATGACACAATGGGATTGATCTAAAGGTGTGGGACCTTGTAGATGATATTTGTCCTCCAAAGAAGGATTGTTCCTCATTCTAAAATTAAGGTTCAGAGAAAAATAACTAAACATATGCTACTGATCACCAAGGAAAAATGGGAGAAGGATACAGAAAAGAAAATGGTGATGCACAAAGATTTAGGGTGTTTAGCTAACCCTGAATCAACACAACAATGATATCAAAGATCAGAACAAACTCACACAGGCTCATGCAGACTATAACAGAGGTTAAGGTAGAAAATTGGAGCTATAAAAGGGACCATTTTACCCACAATACAAGCATACAATTTCAAATAAACATAGTGTATAAGTCTCAAAAAGAGGCAAAATAACAGTTCATATATTGATCATGAAGGCTAAAAATCTATTACGAGGAGAGAGAGATTCAATACAGAAGGAAAAAGCACAAAATAACAACTTCCATTCATAGATGAACTAGAATTGGAGACATGAGAGGCTTATAAAAGAGTACAATCCATTGGATCCAATAAGTTCCTAGAAGATATACAAGGCCTATAACTACAACAAATCTTCTATCTATGTAGTGACCCAGGAAAACAACCAATAGAAATACATCTTCAACACATGCATATATAGCTTTTATAGCACTATGCAGCTCCAAGCATGAAACTTAGTCAACATGTCATGCCCATGCTGCATTAAATTTGACTCTAGGGGCCTTGTTAGGAGATCTGCATATTTTGAGTGTTGATCATGCTCTAACAAGCCTGTAAAATTTGTAGAGGAAGATTGCCCACATGTTTTAGGTTCCTAGAACATCTATGAAGTAAGGCTTGAATCCTTTTCCTAGTACCTACAATATCTGTTTCATCCACCTTGTCCCTCCTTTGTGCACTGGTGCATTGAAGATCCTCACTATTTCAACCACTTGTATTCAACTTCGGCCTACAACATTAATTACTTGGTACCTATTCATCTGCATCATCCTGCAATAATGGCGTGATTTTAGGTACCCAAGAATCATGCCTTTCATAATCTTTTACAACACTTTAAAGGTGTTTGTTTTTAATTCTTCCCTTCTGGCGCCCTTTGATTTTTTCTCGACTTTGGCATCCTTGGAGAATTTGAATTTCCACTTGGCCAATTTTTAATCTTTCATCTTTTGATTTATCAAGCCATTTGATATTTGATTTTATCTCCTTTCTGCATTGGGCTCTTCTCCTTCATCACCCACTTCACCTGTTAGCAAACCATTAGGTTTGTGAACTATCAATTTTTTCGGCAAAGGCTTGCTTGTTTCCTTGTCTTCTTTTATTCCTCTCTTTTTCTCTTTGTCATTGATTTTCCATTTTCACGAACCATTTCCCTTTTGTCTTTTGCTTTATTGGAAAAATTGTTGGTTGACAAACTTCTTGGTTAGTGAACCTACCAGTTCACAAACCACTAAGTTCATCGATGAACTAAGCTCCTTTTCCTATTTATTTTGCCTTGTTTCTATGTCAGCAATTTCTTCCAACTCTCAAGTTTATCGATAAGGCAAAAGAATAAGGTAGAAACTTAGAAATTTTTGGGATTTTTGAAGGGGGACTTTCTTCCATTTAGGCTTTCTTAGATCATATATTTTTGATGGAAGAAGTGCAACATTTTCAGGTAGACCATTTTAGATCTGGAGGGTTAAAATTGGTCAACAAGTATTTCAAGTTATCTCTACGACTAGAGTGCCACAACCCTCCCCCCTTGGTCTACCTCTCTCACTATTGAAATTTATGATTTTTAGGGAGGCTTCAATCATGAAGCAACTCTTCATGTGGGGACTAAGGAAGCCGTCTATCATATTGATCTACACTTGGGTGTATTTCAAAATGAGGTTACTTCAAATGAGGATGTTTGTTGTACTACTAGGCCTATTCTTGACACTATGCATATGATGCTCTATCATCATCTAGAAGGCTTAGATTTCTTGTGTGAGTGGAGCTTATTATAAACCATGAAGGCCCTCTTTCTAGGGCCCCTTCTAATCAAATAGTTGATTCACATTCTAATTTGACTCATACTCATATTCTTATTTCTCTTCCTATGTCAAACAACCATATTCCTAATTCAAAAAATGTCTCTACTTCTACTATTCCACATGGTCACACGATGCTTCTTCATTATGAATTTCTTGTGACCCTATTTCTTCTTATGGGTTCATTCCTCCTTTACAGCCTTTGTCCTTTATCTATGTGGTTACTATCTCTTGCACATCCCATCCCCTGCATATACATACTTTCACTATTCCTTCAATTGTTCCCACTGTCCCCACTACCATTCTTTCTATCACTTATGTGTCTACCGCTACCTCCACTCCCCTCTATTCCACTAATCCTATGATAAAAAAATATATAATGCAAAACATGGGTAATCTTTAGCAATATCGTGTGTCCCTTTCTACTGCTTCACAACCAATTATCATGCAATACTATCATCATAGTCCGTTGTCACTCAAAATCCTTTCCACTCAACTCCTTTCTAACATTGAGGTCTCTTAATTCAAAATGTATAATGATAAAGGGGACCCCTAAATGCATGTCTCTGCCTTCAGTGCCCTATGTAGCTACTTTATCTTTGAGGACAAGATGTTAGCAAAACTCTTCCCATGGTCCCTTAAGGAAATTTCCTTGGACTGGTTTTGCAACTTGCATGACCATTCTATAAAATTTCAACAACTTATTCCACTCTTTTTATAACATTTTTAAGTGAATATTGATCCCAAAGTTACATTCACTGACCTGGTTCACTGTAAGTAAGACCCAAATGAAAAAAATCACTAATTTTATCTTTCACTACCAATATTTGTTCTCTCAAATTCTATACCCTCTCCCTAACTCTAATGTTCAAAGGGTTTTAATTGGAAAACTTCAACCTCAAATTAGGGATAACTTTCTTTTAATGTGGTATTCTTCCTTTATACATCTTTGTACTACCCTTCAAGATTATCAGTAGATGGTTAGCTAGTTTGAGGCATCTCCTTCTACCACCTTATTGGATCCTACGTCCTTAGGGATTTCTTCATCATATAATCAAAAATATAAAAAGAATAATAATTCCTTCTTGCAAAAGAGCCAAACTATAGTTGATGTCAACCATGTTGGTACTGCTATGCCCTCTTCTTTAATGTTGGCTATATATGTGCAATCATAGCATAATCATAATTTCATGTGGCTATTTGAACCTCTCTAGTCTATTCTTCAACAACTCCTATCCAACAATCTTGTTCACCTATCCACCATTTGTCCCTCAACACTAATCTTCCCCTTCCTAAAAACTATGATGCCAAAGCCTTTTGTTAATATCACTACATGCCTAGGCATGCCACTAAAAAGTGCATGCACCTTTAGCAACTTATTCATGATATTATTGATTCAAATATCATACAAGTAATTGGTGTAAATGACAAAAGGAAAAAAAAAAATTCTCAACAAAATCAAAACTTCAAATCTATTACAACCCCTTTCCTCAACATACCAATGCTAATTTCGTAGACCCTATCTCCTCAAAGGTCATGTCTCTTGATTCTGATCCTATACTAGTTCTCTCTAAGATAGATGTAGATACTTTTTCTTATTATGTATCATTCTCTCATATGGTGGGTTCAATGGATGCTCAACCTTGTGCCTCTAGATTTGATCCTATTCTTGAGCCCATCATCTCTTTCTCTTCTATTGGTGTGCCTATTGGTGACTATAATGATCCTTTGTATGTCTAGGCCCTAGTTAACCAAAAAATTATTCGTGGAGTTCTATTGGACCCAGTGAACATGGTTAACATTGTTATAGAGGAGTTTCTTTATGTTAACCAACTACATAGAGATTCCTAATCTTCTTTGGACATCTATTTACAGATGCACAATAGCCTCTCTATATTAGCTCTAGGTTCTATCATTTTATCCATCTAGGTTGGTCCTAAACACTTGGATGTTCTCTATCACATTATCCCTACTTTTCACCATTATCACATTTTGTTGGGCCACTTTTGGCTCACTGCTATCAAGTCCATCCCAATTTTTATTTATAAATGTTTGAAGTTCATAATTATGTTTTTTACACTATTCCACATACTTAGTTTCAACCACTATCCATTCAGGGTAACTTCTCTCTCAACTATTTTTGGCCTACCCCTTCTAGGCCACCTCATCCATGCATTGATTTTATTTTCAAATGATATCAAATGTATGTTATGAGTAGGATAACTCCTCCTATTCCTTCTTCTACTCTAGCTCCACCAACTAAATTTGAACCTCCTACATCATATGTTCCACCACTATTCATCCACCTTGATCAACCACTTCTATTCCTCCTCTCGTACCTCCACAACCTAATGCCCAATCTAGAACTAGGTGAAATTGATTGATGTAGGAGCGTCCCTGGTTCAAGAGAAATCTTGCATCAACCAAAAAAAACATTTGCATTTCATTTTACTTGCAGTTCAGTTTGTTTCTTTTCATTTTGTAGTTTAATTTAGGTAGTTTAGTCAGTAGCAGTTTCTATATTCTGGTCCGCATTCTATTGCAGTTCGATTTTAGACCTTGTAGAGCTAGACTTAGTAAATAGAGATATTCATGTACAACATATCCAAATCTTAGAGTATTTGGATCAAGTACTAGAAAGTTATCGCTATCAGAAGATCGTCTATTTTCTCATAACAGAGCATCCTGACTGTCTCAAACAATCAACTAAGGGAGAAGACTTGCGGAGCATTTCCTGACTTGTGAAGCCGAATGACACATCATTCGATGACCTATGGTTCATGGCCGAACTTCCCATAGATCCACACACCATTCCATTCATTTGCGGAGGATTTATTCATGATTAGGTCTGACCTATCCGTGTACACATGCTACAACTCTTCATTGGAGTTTCTGATCTGTTGATAATTGAGAGGGGGGTGAATCAGTTATCTTAATTACTTCTACTTTCTGATCTTCCTTAACAATTAATGCAGCATTAAATCATATAAGAAAAAATAACTATGAAATACAAATAACATCAATACACATGACACAATGATTTTGACATGGAAAACCCTGTTAAGGGAAAAAACCACGAGGTGATTAACCCAAGATTGTATTCTCTGTTAGAAGAATAAGATAGTACAAAAATGGCACTTGCCAATTAGGGCTCACTACCCGAGCACACTGCTCACAAGAGGCTCACTGCCTACAATAGTTTATACAAGGAAACTAGATACTTGAACTAATGAGAAGCATCCACACATGCTGAGGTTTAGTTCCGGTTAGGTTCAATACACTGATCTGTTGCACTTCATTCTTTCTCTTCTTTGGTGTTGTTGTCCTATTACATACCGGACCTACCTTACTGCTCTTTTGCTTTTCTTCGCACACCACAACACACAACACACCTTCATACTGAGATCAATTTGGCATATATATCTGCACCAAGGATTTCATCCACGTTCTAGTCAGCATCCAGAATACTTACTATTTTCCCAAACTCTTGGTCTGTCGGCTAAATCCTTGCTTATCAAGTGATGCGTATCAAAGAGATGCTTATAGAATTCATCAATCATGTCGGCCAATCATGAATGATACCTTAAGAAACTTGATCACAAACAATAGCTCATCCGGATTAAGATCGGATGCTCTACCGGTCAGTTCTTCCTCTGTCAACTCTGCCAAACAGGAGCCCAACACTTAGGTGCTCATATCTTTTCACTCTTTCATCACCAGAGGCTCAATCTCTGGAATGTATCAGTCAAGGTACACCTCTTGACTTCCCCTAGTCTGCACTTTACTAAGATACTTCCTCTGAGAGATCTAGACCTGACTGTCGGACCTTGCCACATGCTTTGTTCTTGCTTACCGGACCATAACACTCTTCAATCTGACTTCCGGTATAGGCACACCATGTCCTGCGGATGTGTGGGATGAACTTTGTTGCCATCAATGACAACAATCATGATGCTACAATGTGTCTCTTTCCAACAATCTCCCCCTTTGGCATTGATGGCAACACTCAGTGAAAAATCATTGTCATACTACATTCCCCCTTAGTTGCTACTTTGTTCTAATGTACACTTTATCGGAGCTCCCCCTAAGATGGATTCCATATTTTTCATTGTTCCTCACTCCCCCTTTGACATCAATGGCAAAGGGTAGGGTCTGTACACCAAAATTTCCCAAAAACAAATCTATACTTGGCCGAAAAAACATATATACATGTTTTACTTACATATACTTAACTATATCTGCAAAAGTGGTTTTCAACTGTACTACTTCTATTGCCCAACTCCTCTTCATCCTGTCCAAAATTGAGATGTGACCACTCAATAGGAATGCAAAAGCTTCTGCCCTCTTAAGATCTATCGGATCATTGGTCCGGGCTATGGTTTGAGCATCAGTTAGAGCTTCATGCATAGCCTCTAACTTAGGGATAATGATCCCTCTAAGTTCACCCATTCGGCTTATTATGTTCTTCCTTTCCTTCTCAAGTTTCTTTATTGCATTTGTGACTGCAATAGTCTGACACTCTTGATTTACTATGGAAGAGGAGAGAGGATCAAAACTTTGAGACAAACTTAGCAGTTTATCCTCTTGCTCTTTTACTTTCTTCTCAATATCCTTGGTCACTTTAGGCCAGGATAAACAAAATTTATAGATATCTCCACCATCTTTGAGAGCATTTTCTAAGCTCTTTATTCCAATATCCATAACTCTCCTATCATTTTTTATTAGACCCTACACTTCAGAGAATCGTTTTCCCAAAACTCCTTCCGGACCTTTTCTTCAGTTGACTTCTCCAAAGAATCAAAATGTGTGCTAATTGAATTGATAAGAGTTTTTAAGTTACTGGATGTGGAGGCTGAAGAATCCTTTTGAAAGGATGGCATGATTTTCTCTAATGCACCAGATGCAATCTCAATTAGCTCACAATCTTCTATGTGAGATTTCAAAAGTTTTTCTTTAGCCTTTACTGAAGTAAAGGATGCTAGCTTCATGGTTTGAATCGGGGAGAGGGAGTCAAAATTGAATGGTCCTTGAAGAAGTTCTGGTTCATCAAATTCCATTATTTCTATGGTTAAGAAATCTTTTATTGCTTCTACTGTGTCTCTTGCTGGAGACAGAATTTTCTCCCCTTCTGTAGCCTTACTACTATCATTTGTGGCCTTCTCTGTTGGAGTTTTCTCTCCTTCTGCAACCTTACTATTGTCATCTTCTTTTTCTTTCTCCTCTGCTTCTTGATTGATCTTCTCTTTTACTCTTTCTTCCACTTCTTCTTCTTTTTCCTCTAATCTTTCTTCTTCTTTAGATCCAGAGAATGCTGGGGAATTCGGATGAGAGATATTTTCTTCTTCTTGGACTTCTTCTTCCAGGATAGAGGAATCATGGTCCTTGGACTTCTCCTCACCTATCTCCTTTGTTTCTTATACAGTCTTTTTAGTAGGATCTTTCTTTGATGCACTTTGCCCTTCAACATTAGAAGGTTCATCACTTACGTCCTCTATAATGGGAATGTTGAATCTTTTGTATGCATTCTGGAGAATCTCTTATGTCTCTTTTGCTACTTTGTCAGTTTCTCCAAGCATAAGATGATTCATTCTAGCTTTGTTTTGAAACTCATCCTTGCAATCTTTGAAGATCATATTCATTTTCTTCGGAGTGATTGAAGGATATAGCTGAATAGCTATCTGTTCCCAAATCTCAAGATCCTTTGCCTTAGCATTATTCTTCCTTATTTCTAATTCCTTCTCTAGGCTTTTGGGAATGAGAGATATGATTTCAATAAAAGCCTTATTGTAGATATTCAGATACCTCATTGTAACTTCTTGCAGGATCTTCTGGTTAGCTTCATTGTACTCATCATAGAGCTCAGTCATTGGTTTTAGGTTCCCATCCACAGTAACTGATTTGATGATATCATTAATGCGAAGAGTGGGCTTTTCAACAAATTCCTCTGCCTTCTCTTCCTTGTCTTGACCGGTAGAGGGTTCACTGGATGTTTTCTTCTTCTTCTTCATTTTCTTGACCTCTTCATCAGATTCAGTCTCTTCATCATCCTTTTGACTGGCATAAGATCTTGTGGCCTTTGTCTTAGTTCTCTTCTCTCCTTTACCAGATGATTTTTCTTTTGGTTTTGATGCCTTTGAGCTCTTAGCAGTGGCAGATGCAGAGATTTTAGAGGATCTGGTCTGGGAGGGGGCTTCTACCGGAGCACTTTCTTTTTCTGCCTCTTCCTTTTCTTTTTTATGTCCTTTCCATCTTTTCTCTATGTGCATCAAGTGCATCTTTTGAGATGCCATACCTTTTGGCAACATTCTCTACTTCTTTTCTCACTTTTCTCTTCATCTCTGGTTGTCTTAGTTCCACATGAATCTTTATACTCAATTCTTCAAAGGTTTCAAACCTTTTTGCCTTGGGATCCTTGGGATAACTTAGCATGTGTTGAACATGCAGCTCTACAATTTTCTCATCCACTTCATATCCCATTGGCATGATCCACACTGTTCTTGGCTCCACAGCCTCCATTAGGCACTGATCAGTTTCTACCATAAAGCACACTGTATCTTTGTACTTTGCAACTAGAGATTGGGGGATTCTTTCTCTAGCTTGCATCATGCATTGGAAGTTTTTGAAGTAGCCCCATAGGTCCGTGTTTTGTGCCTTGGCATCACCAAGCCCATGCAAGTAATCTTTGATCTGAATTGCAACTGGTCTATTATTTTTCCATACCCATCCATTGGATCCAGGTAGCTCATTCATGTAGTAAAAGAATAGGCAGAGTATCAAACCACTGTATTTGAAAGAATTCTTCTTATCCTTCTTTATCTTCTGCAGATTCTCCAAAAGTTGGTTCAGAAGGAGCTCACAAAGATCATAGTCTGCATTCTTCCTCAACATTTCATAAGCAGTATATACAATAGTTTCAGATACTGAATTCTCCCTGCTGGAGTGATATATCTTATATCCAATTATCATTGATGCAAACTTGATATCCGGATTTGTGATATCCTCAATTTTCATTGCTCTTTTATCAAATTTTGATCTGGTAGCCTCACTTACAATTTGGTTTTTGACAGATTTGAGAGTAGGCATCCCACCAGTTGAGTGTAATCCTGTTACTACCCTAATGGCATCCTTAGTGATCTTAAACAGCCTGTTCAACCACATGAAGTTGTCATGCATTCTGCTCAAAATATACCGGACCCATTCATCTTCCAGAAAATAGGGGAAATGAATGCACTATGCAAACTGTTTGTCTCAGATAGCCTTATACTAAGGTTTGAGATCAAAAGAGTCATCTATTAACTGATTGTGATAGATATCTGACAGCTTGGATTCTCCAAACTCTTCAATGTTCGCATGAATGTATGCCCTAACGTCTTCAACAAGCAAAACCCCACGCGGAATGCTGGAAAATGCACCTAAAGGATCCGCTTCTAGAGATTTGTAGGGATGTTTCTTAAATTTAGGGCATGGCCTATTAGAAATCTTCACAACATTCAGAGTAGTCATCTTTAAAGATTTAGAGAAAGAATGAAAAATACCTCTTATGCCTTTTAGGGTTCACGGAATGAGTTGAAGAGATCACCAGCTGATTTGATTTCTATGAATGATCCTTGAGAGAGATGAGGCAAACTTGTTTGCAGAGCTCTTCTTGTCTATTTCACTAATGCAAATGTGTAAATGAAGAGTAAACAAACCCTTTTATCACTGAGAAAACCCTAATTCACATTACAATAAATACACAACTCAAGTCATTCCGGTTGCCTTGTTCTCCTTGTTCTGAGAAAGATCTTTTTTTGGATCACTGAGATATGCTTCAAATTATACTTGGTGATTATTGAAAATCTATCTTTCTTTCCTCAATCATTTAATCTATCCACAGATCAAGATTCCTCAATTCTGAATCAAACCGGATCTAACTGCAAAGACCTACTTCTTACAGGATAACTGTAAAACCGGATCTATCTTGGAAGATTAGACTCTTCAAACCTTCTTGTGGATCTTTCATATCTTTACCAAACCTTCTTTATATGTTTCTCTAAGAATCCTTTAATTCGCAACCTTTTATGTGCCAATTTTGGGCACCTAATGACTGGCTGGGGGAAAATATTTTTCTTTTGTTACTCCCCCTAAGCCAGAGCTCATCTATTTAGTTTCTGAAAGGAATATTAGCACCAGATTCTAGTGCGGATCCATCCTCAACATTTTATGTACTCCTCTTTACCCAAATCTTGTTCATCTCCCTTTGAATTTCATTCACATTCATTTTTCCTTTTTGTTTGTCTTGGTTTTGATTATGATGTACCAGACCCTTATTGTTCTGATTCTTACTTCTGCAGAATTTGGCAATATGACCAGATCTATTGCAATTGTAGCAGACAACATTTATTTGAATATTTGACTAATATCCTCTTGATCTACACTGATTAGCCATGTCCCATTCTATTGCATGCAAAGCATCTTCTATTGAATGAATTGTTTGTTTGAATATTTCTACACTCATGAGATTTGTGACCATAACTTTTGCAATTGAAACACTGTCCAGAGAATGATGAATTAGTCTAGTTCATTCTTTTTCTGCACTGATTTGCTTTATGACCAAAATTATTGCAGTTGTGGCAGTATCCATTGAAGGATGGATATCTTTGAGCATTGGGTTGCCTTACCAGAGGTCTTCTAGGCCTGTTTCTTGGATTTTCTGATATGGAGTTCTTCTGACTGGATCCAGAGCTTTCACCTTTCTCATGCCCCAAGCCTTGCTTGTCATCTACCCTCTTTTGGCTTTGAAGAACTTCAAGTTGGGCAGAGCTTATCTTGAATTTCTCTTTGTATTCATTTGCTATTTGAAGATCCTTTTTAAGAGTGTCAATCTGATTCTCAAGTTATTCTTTATTATCCCTAGCTTCTTCAAGATCAGATTCAAGATGTCTGATTATTCTATCCCTTTTGTGGAAGTCTTCTGATTTCTCTTTGAGAGATTGTCTTAGATCATCTTCAGTTTTCCTTTTCTCTTCAATTTCTTGGGTAAATTTCATATCTCCTGATTCCATTTCATGTCTTACCATAATGACCTCTTTTGATAACTTTTCACATAACTTGGTTTTCTCCTTCAGATCTTCATTTGTATTATTGTCTTCACCTTGACTTGCCAATTGCTGAAGTAGATCCTTTCTCTTTTTCATAGAGATACTCAGTTTCCCTTTTAGTTCATTTATGAAATCATCAGCCTGTTTGAGTCTTTCCTTCAGTTCATTGACTTTAGAGTTGGATTTCTCAAGATCATCTAGGGCATACTGAAGTTGTTCCCTCATACCATACATATCCATTTGAATTCCTAAATCTTCCTCAAGCTGTTAGACTCTGTTTGGAGGAACTTATCTCTGATACCAATTGTTGATAACTGAGAGGAGGGGTGAATCAGTTATCTTAATTACTTCTACTTTCTGATCTTTCTTAACAATTAATGTAGCATTAAATCATATAAGCAAACATAACTATGAAATGGAAATAACATCAATACACATGACACAATGATTTTGACGTGGAAAACCTTGTTAAGGGAAAAAACCACGGGGTGATTAACCCAAGATTGTATTCTCTATTAGAAGAATAAGATAGTACAAAAATGACACTTGCCAATTAGGGCTCACTACTCGAGCACACTGCTCACAAGAGGCTCACTACCTACAATAGTTTATACAAGGAAACTAGATACTTGAACTGATGAGAAGCATCCACATATGTTGAGCTTCAGTTCCAGTTAGGTTCAATACACTAATCTACTGCATTTCATTCTTTCTCTTCTTTGGTGCTACTGTCCTGTCACATACCGAACCTGCCTTACTGCTCTTTTGCTTTTCTTCGCACACCACAACACACAACACACCTTCATACCAAGATCAATCTGGCATATATATCCGCACCAAGAATTTCATCCACTTTCTAGTCGGCATCCAGAATACTTACTATTTTCCCAAACTCTTGGTCTGTCAGCTGAATCCTTGCTTATCAAGTGATGCGTATCAAAGAGATGCTTATAGAAGTCATCAATCATGTCAGCCAATCATGAATGATACCTTAAGAAACTTGATCACAAACAACAGCTCATCTGAATTAAGATCTGATGCTTTGCCGGTCAGTTCTTCCTCTGTCAACTCTGCCAAACAGGAGCTCAACACTTAGGTGCTCATATCTTTTCACTCTTTCATCACCGGAGGCTCAATCTCTGGAATGTATCAGTCAAGGTACACCTCTTGACTTCCCCAAGTCTGTACTTTACTAAGATATTTCCTCTGAGAGATCTGGACCTGACTGTCGGACCTTGCCACATGCTCTGTTCTTGCTTATCGGACCATAACACTCTTCAATCTAACTTCCGGTATAGGCACACCATGTCTTGCAGATGTGTGGGATGAACTTTGTTGCCATCAATGACAACAATCATGAAGCTACAATGTGTCTCTTGCCAACATGATCTTCCTGGGTAGACACAGAGGAATCTTGTGATTCAGAGATGATATATATTGATGTATTAGGTACCTATGCAGGGGGTTAGCATAGTTGATCATAATAGAATAGTTTGGATTCTTTGCGAAGGAGCTTTAAAGCTATATCATGTGCATATTCTAATATTTTGTAGTCAGGTCTTTGAGCCCTAATTATAAGCCCACATGTTGCTGGCCAATTTGTATTTGAATTATATGATATACTAAATGACTGAATCTGCATTTGTTTCATATCTTTGAGTTGTTTTCATTGTGTTTACTCTTGCTGCACGGTCTAGATAGTTCATTATGTGAACCCTCCTACTATGACTGCACCAAGTGGTATCAAAGAAAAAGTTTGAATCTTTGGGAGTGAAGTGAGCGAAATTGGCAAAGAAATTCTATAAGATATTGTTGTGGATAGATCACCAATCTAAGGCAGGTTACTTATGTTGATAACTAAGAGGGGGGGTGAATCAGGTATCCTAATTATTTCTTCTTTTGAACTTTCTTATTAATCAAAGCAGCATTGAATCAAACAAACAAACATTACCATGAAATGAGAAACACATGACACAGTATTTTTGACGTGGAAACCTGGTTAAGGGAGAAAAGCACGGGGTGATTAACCCAAAGATTATTCTCTGTTAGAAGAATAAGGAATTACAAAATGGCACTTGCCAATTAGGGCTCACTGCCTGAGCACACTACTCACAAAGAGGCACACTGCCTACAAGGAGACACACTGTCTACAAAAGAATGTTATACAATACTTGAACTGATTGGAAGCATCTACATATGCTGGAGTTCAGTTCCGGTTAGGCTCAGTATACTGATCTGCTGCACTTTATCTTTCCTCTACTCTTTATTCTACTTTTCTTTCACATACCAGATCTTTCTTACTGCTTCTGCACTGCTCTACACTTATTCGCATATACCATACCACTACTACACTTCTCACAACAAAATCCATCCTCTATTTATATCCGCACTAGTGATTTCATTATCTTTCTAGTCGGCACCCGGAATAATCTATCTTCTCACAAACTCTGTTCTGTCGGCTGAATCCTTGCATATCAAGTAATGCAGATCAAGCATATACTTGTAGATGTCATTAATCATGTCGGCCAAACATGATTCATGCCTTCACAACCTTTACCATCAATAGTAACACATCCAGAAAATAGTCTGATACTTTGTCAGTCAGTTCTTCCTCTGTTCTCACTGTCTCTCAGGAATCCAGTACTCAACTATTCATATCTTTTTCTTTGTTCATCACTGGAGGCTAAATCCTTGGAATATACTACTCAAGGTAGTCCTCTTGACTTCCCCAAATCCGCACTGAACCAAGACACTTCCTCTGAGAGATCTGGACCAATCTGTCAGACCTTGCCACATGCTCTGTTCTTGTTCACCGGACCACAACAATCTTCATTCTGACTTCCAGTAGAGACACACCATGACTTGCGGATATGTGGGATGACCTTTGTTGCCATCAATGACAACAACCACGAATCCATATAGTGTCTCTTGCCAACAATCTCCCCCTTTGGCATTGATGGCAACACTTAGTGAAAAATGACTAAGTGTTTACACTATGCTCCCCCTTGGCTGATGCTCTATCTTTATATACAATTTTTGGAACTCCCCCTTAGTTGGATTCCTCATTTTTCACTGCTCCTCACTCCCCCTTTGACATCAATGGCAAAGGGTAGGGTCCGCACACCAAAATTTTCAAAGATTTACTATACATAGCCGCATATTTACATACTCACATAAACTGAAGAATGTCTGCAAAGGATGTCTTCAATTGGACCAGTTCTGTAGCCCAACTTTGCTTCATTCTGTCCAAAATTGAAATGTGACCACTTAACAAAAATGCAAAGGCTTCTACCCTTTTGAGCTCTGTCGGATCATTTGTTTGGGCGGTAGTCTGAGCATCACTGATGGCCTCATGCATAGTTTCTAACTTAGGGATTATAATTCTTCTAAGTTCTCCCATTCAGTTAGTTATATTCTTCCTTTCCTTCTCAAAGTTCTTTATTGCATTTGTGATTGCAATAGTTTGACATTCTTGATTTACTATGGAGGAAGAGATGATCAAAACTTTGAGACAAACTTTGTAGTTTGTCCTGTTCCTCTTTTATTTTCTTATCAATTTCTACTGTTGCCTTTGACCAGGAGATACAAAATTTGTAAATGTCACCGCCATCCTTAAGAGCATTTTCTAAGCTCTTTATTCCAATACTCATATTTCTCCTATCATTAGAGATTAATCCTAGTACTTCTGAAAATTTTTTATCCAAAAATTCCTTCCGGACCTTTTCTTCAGCTGATTTTTCTAGAGAATCAAAATGTGTACCAACACTGCTGACTAAGGTTTTGAGATTACCGGAAGAGGAGGCTGTCGGATCTATTTGGACTGATGGCATAATCTTTTCAAGCACTCCAGAAGCAGCCTCTATCAACTCACAGTCTTCCATATGAGACTTTAGGAGTTTTTCATTTGCCTTAGCATTTGCAAATGAAGCTATCTTCATTGTCTGTACCGGAGAGAGAGAGTCAAAGTTGAATGGGCCTTTTAGAAGCTCTGGTTCATCAATCTCTATTGTTTCTTGGCTCAGAATTTTTTGAATAGTTTGTGCAGTGTCTCTTGCCAGAGACAGATGTTTCTTTTCTTCTGCAGTTTTGTCCTTTGGAGTCTTTTCTCCTTCCACATTCTTACCACTTTCAGTTGTGGTTTTCTCTGTTGGAATCTTCTCTATCTCTGCATCCTTGGTGCTATCACCCTCTTTTTCTTTTACTGTTGCTTCTTTCTCTTGTAATTTCTCTTGGGATCCGGAGACTGTAGGGGAAGCCGGAGGAGAGATGTTAGTCTGTTCAAGGGCCACTTCTTCCGGAGCAGATGATTCCAAGTCCACAGCTGTTTCTACACCTAAGTCCTCTACAACAGGAAGATTAAACCTTTTGAAGGCCTTCCAGAGGATCTCTTCTGTCTCTATGGCCACCTTGTCAGTCTCACCAAGCATGAGTTGATTCATTCTTGCTTTACTCCTAAACTCATCTTTGCAGTCTTTGAATATTACGTTCATTGTCTTGGGATCAATTTGAGGATAGAGCTGAATAGCTATCTGCTCCCGGATCTCAAGATCTTTTACCTGAGCATTATTCTTTCTTATTTCTAATTCCTTCTCTAGACTCTTAGAAATTTTGGAGATAATCTCAATAAAGGCTTTATTGTAAATGTTGAGGTACCTAATTGTAGCTTCTTGCAGGATCTTTTGATCTGCCTCATTGTAGTCATCATAAAATTCGGCCATTGGTTGAAGATTCCCATCCACAGTGACTAACTTGATTACACTCTCTAGAGACAGAGTGGGCTTTTCAACAAATTCCTCTACCATTTCTTCCTTGTCTTGACCTGTGGAGGGTTTACTAGATCCTTTCTTCTTCTGCTTCTTTATTTCTTTTACTCCCTCATCTGACTCAGTTTCCTCTTCATCCTTTTGGCTTTCATAAGCCCTTGTGGCTTTTGTCTTAGATCTTTTACCGGATGCCTGGACTTCCAGTTTTGAGCTTTTGGTTCTGACAGGTGTAGATCCTTTTGATGATCTGGTCTGGGTTGAGGTTTCCACCGGAGCACTTTTCTTGCTTTTCTTTTCTGCCTCTTTCTTTTCTTCCTCAGCCTTTCTTCTCTTTTCCCGGTTGGCATCAAGTGCCTCCTTTGGGATGCCTAGGCCTTGAGCAATATACTCTACTTCTTTTCTCACCTTCCTCTTTATCTCAGGTTCCCTGAGTTCTACACGGATCTTCACACTCAGCTCTTCAAAGGTTCCAAACCTTTCTGCCTTTGGATCTTTGGGCTGACTAAGCATGTGTTGAACATGCAATTCCACAACCTGTTCATTAACCTCATGCCCCATGGGCATGATCCAGAGAGTCCTTGGCTCCACTGCCTCCATTAGGCACTGATCAGTATCCACCATAAAGCAAACTGAGTCTTTGTATTTTTCAACAAGAGACTGGGGAATTCTTTCTCTTGCTTGCATCATGCTCTGGAAGTTTTTGAAGTATCCCCATAGAGCTATATTTCTTGCTTTGGCATCCCCAAGCCCATGTAAATAATCTCTTATCTAGACTGCAACAGGTTTTTTATTCTGCCATGCCCATCCACTTGATCCGGGCAACTCATTCATGAAGTAGAAAAACAGACATAATATAAGAGTACCATACTTAAAATAATTCTTTTTGTCCTTCTTGATCTTCTGTATATTTTCCATTAATTGGCTTAAGAGAAGTTCACAGAGATCATAATCTGCATTCTTCTTCAGCATTTCATAGGCAGTATATACTGCAGTTCCGGATACAGAATTCTCCCTGCTGGAGTGATAGATCTTGTATCCTATTATCATGGATGCATACTTGATATCTGGATCATAAATATCTTCAATGGTCATTGCCCTCTTATCAAATTTTGATCCGGTGGCCTCAGTTACAATGTTATTTTTGATAGATTTGAGGATAGGTATCCCTCCGGAAGAGTATAGACCAGTTACTACCCTAATTGCCTCTTTTGTGATCTTGCAGGGTCTATCCAGCCATAGGAAGTTGTCATGCATCCTACTCAGTACATACCTGACCCATTCATCTTCTTCAAAGTAGGGGAAATGAATGAATTGATCAAATTGTTTCTTCTGGATACCCTTATACTCTGGTTTAAGCTCAAAAGCATTGTCTATCAGTTGTTTGTGATAGAGATCTCTCAATTTGAATTCCCCGAATTCCTCAATGCTTGCATCTATGTAAACCCTAACATCTTCTGTGTGTAAAATGCCATGAGGAACACTAGAGAATGCTCCTAAGGGATCTACCTCCAATGACTTGTATGGATGTTTCTTAAATTTAGGTCAGGGCCTATCTGAGATCTTTACTATATTTGGAGTAGCCATTTCTCAAAAGATTTGTAGCAAGATATTGAAAACGGAAAATACCTTATGCGTCTTCGGTTACACAGAGTGGTTGGATTGATTTCTGTATGTAATGACTTCGGCAGGAGATCTTTGGTGAGTTTGATGAATCTTGTTGCAGAGTTCCACTTTTCGCTTCTTCTTGAGTGCAGAATGAGCAAGTGATTTTATGAGAAATCCCTTATATTGCTCCGCAAACCCTAATATCTGATGACAATAAATGCTCGACCTACATTATTTCGGTTTGCCTTATTCAGATAGCTTGGAGTACCGGATCAGTCCTGATCTGAGAACATCATGCGGATCTTCCAATCATGAACAAATCAAGATGACACATTACAAGAACATCCCAAACACTCTGTCCAATCCGCAGAATAAGACAATGCACTTCCGGATCTCTCCGGACCCTTTTGTAATCTTCTGTCATTCCGGAGCATCTCCCGGAACAGGTCTTACTTGATCGATCACAACTTCTTTACATCTTCATGCGGACCTCTGAAATCTTATCTGGATCATCTCAAGACTTATATCTTCAAACCCTTTACTCCGCATCTTGTGCCACATCCGGCACCACTTGATTGGCTGGGGGAACAGGTTTTTCTTTGAGTCTCCCCCTGAGCCAGAGCTCACTTTTTAATTTCTGGAAGGAATATCAGCACCAGAGTCTGGTGCGGATCTAACTTCTATGTTCTCTGAACTTTTCTTCACCCAAATCTTGTTCATCTGATTCCTAACTTCATCCGCATTCATCTTTTGTTTACCCTTGTCTTGATTCTGATTATACACTGGACCTCTTTTGTCCTGATTCTTGCTTCTGCAGACTTTTGCATTATGACCGGACCTATTACAGATTTGGCAAATAACATTTCTTTGCATATTTGACTGATAACCTCTTGATCTGCATTGATTAGCCATATGACCTACTCTATTGCATGCAAAGCATCTACCATTGAATGATTTGTTTATTTGCATATTTCTGCATTCATGAGACTTGTGTCCATACCTTTTGCAGTTAAAGCACTGTCCGGAGAAGGATGAATTAGTCTGATTCATTCTCTTTCTGCACTGATTAGCTTTGTGACCAAAGTAATTGCAGTTGTGGTAGTATCCTTTAAGGATGGATATCTTTGAGCATTGGGCTGTCTTACCAAAGGTCTTCTGGGCCTATTCCTTGGATTTTCTGATCCAAAATTCTTTTGACTGGATCCAGAGCTTTCTCCTTTCTCATATCCCAAACCATACTTGTCATCTGTCCTCTTTTGACTTCCAAGAAGTACTTCAAGTTGGGCAGAACTTATCTTGAATTTTTCTTTATATTCATTTGTTGTTTGAAGATCTCTTTTGAGAGAGACAATTTGATCCTCAAGTTTTTCTTCATTGTCTTTGGCATCTTCAAGATCAGATTCAAGATGTCTAATAATCCTGTCCATCTGGTGGCATTCTTCTGATTTCTCTTTAAGAGATTGTCTTAGATTGTCTTCAGCTTTTCTTTTTTCTTCAATCTCTTGAGTAAACTTTATAGTTCCTGATTCCATTTCATGTCTTAACATAATGACTTCTTTTGATAACTTTTCACATAACTTGGTTTTCTCAGTCAATTCTTCATTTGTATTGCTTTCTTCACTTTGTCTTGCCAATTGTTGGAGCAGCTCCTTTCTCTTTTTCATAGAGAGACTTAATTTGTCCTTTAGTTCTCTCATGAATTCATCAGCCTGTTTGAGTCTTTCCTTTAATTCATTGACTTCAGAGTTTGACTATTCAAGATCCTCAAGGACAGTCTTGAATTGCTCCCTTAAACCATATGCATTCATTTGAACTCCCAGATCTTCCTCAAGCTGTTAGGCTCTATTAGGAGGAACTTAGCTCTGATACCAATTGTTGATAACTGAGATGGGGGGTGAATCAATTATCCTAATTATTTCTTCTTTTGAACTTTCTTATTAATCAAAGCAGCATTGAATCAAACAAACAAACATTACCATGAAATGAGAAACACATGACACAGTATTTTTGACGTGGAAACCCGGTTAAAGGAGAAAACCACGGGGTGATTAACCCAAAGATTATTCTCTGTTAGAAGAATAAGGAATTACAAAATGGCACTTGCCAATTAGGGCTCACTGCCCGAGCACACTGCTCACAAAGAGGCACAATGCCTACAAGGAGACACACTGTCTACAAAAGAATGTTATACAATACTTGAACTGATCGGAAGCATCTACATATGCTGGAGTTCAGTTCCGGTTAGGCTTAGTATACTGATCTGCTGCACTTCATCTTTCCTCTACTCTGTATTCTGCTTTTCTTTCACATACTGGATCTTTCTTACTACTTTTGCATTGCTCTACACTTATTTGCATATACCATACCACTACTACACTTCTCACAACAAAATCCATCCTCTATTTATATCTGCACTAGTGATTTCATTATCTTTCTAGTCGACACCCAGAATAATCTATCTTCTCACAAACTCTGTTCTGTCGGCTGAATCCTTGCATATCAAGTAATGCGGATCAAGCATATACTTGTAGATGTCATTAATCATGTCGGCCAAACATGATTCATGCCTTCACAACCTTTACCATCAACAGTAACACATCCAGAAAATAGTCTGATACTCTGTCAGTCAGTTCTTCCTCTGTTCTCACTGTCTCTCAGGAATCCGGTACTCAACTATTCACATCTTTTTCTTTGTTCATCATCGGAGGCTAAATCCTTGGAATATACTACTCAAGGTAGTCCTCTTGACTTCCCCAAATCTGTACTACACCAAGACACTTCCTCTGAGAGATCCGGACCAATTTGTTGGACCTTGCCACATGCTCTGTTCTTGTTCACCGGATCACAACAATCTTCATTCTGACTTCCGGTAGAGACACACCATGACTTGCGGATATGTGGGATGACCTTTGTTGCCATCAATGACAACAACCATGAATCCATATAGTGTCTCTTGCCAACAACTTATGTCGCAACCGATCACCGATTGTGAGGCAGTTGTCACCTTGTAGCCCGATCACCGAATTTGAGGCAGTTTACACTTGATCCTAGGAAGAATGCTGCCGAGGAGAGTCCCTGCTATTGGAACAATGGCTAGTAGAATGGATGAGATAATGGAAATGATAAAAACCATGAGAATTTGATTGGATGCTGTTGAGAGATAGGTGAAGAGGATTGACACCGAGACTTAATGTTGAGAGTGACGATGAAGAGGAATTTCAGTCTGTTGAACAAATTGGTGAAACCCTAGGAGGTGATGAAGAAGAAGAATCATATCAAGTAAAGATGTTGCGAGCTATTTCAAAGATTGAGAAGAGACCTAGAGTTGATGTACTGAACTACACTGGAAATTTGAACCCTGAAGGGTTGATTGATTGGATAAATGACATGGAAGAATACTTTGAATATGAAGAAGTTGAAGATCTGGAGAAGGTGAAATTTGCAAAGACAAAGTTTAAAGGACATGCTGCTATATGGTGGAAAGAAGTTTAGTTGGATAGAAATAGAAGAGGAAAAGAAAAGATTACAAAATGGGATAAGATGGTGACAAAATTGAAGAATCAGTTCATACCTATTGACTAAGAGTTGGAACTATTGAAAAGATTGCAAAAACTGAGACAAAAGGAGAAATCTGTGAAGGAGTATATTGAAGAATTTCATAAGATGATCATAAGAACATGACATAGTGAAGCAAGCAAGGAGAAAGTGGCTAGATACATCAATGGACTGAAATTGAACATTCAAGAAGAACTAAGTTTGGTTAGGATGACATCTTTGGAGGAAGCATATCAGTTTGCCCTGAAAGTTGAAGAGAAGTTGAACAAGAGGCATGATCAAAGGCAAAGAGACAGAGGAGGTAAATTTTAGAGAGGTCGGAGGAGACAGATCACATCCGGAGCAGAACAAGATTGACATCCCATTTGATAAGAGAACATTCAAAGGCACTTGTTTCAAGTGTGGAGGTGAAGGACATAGGGTATTTGAATGTAATCAAGGGAGTTTAAGGAAGAGAATAGAAAATAATAGAAGAATGACCTATGTGGAAGAACTTTTTGGATCACCTAGTTCAGTTGGCAAACCTGAGAAAGGAGAATTGCTTGTGATGAGGAGAGCACCATTTCAAGCAAAAACAAATGAGGAACCACCGTAGAGGAAGAGTTTGTTCAAAACAAGATGCAAATCAGGAGGTAAGTGTTGTAAAGTTGTTATTGATAGTGGTAGTTCAAATAACCTAGTTTCAAAGGAGATGGTGACTAAGTTGAAGTTGGAAAGATTGAAACACCCTAAGCCCTATCAGATAGCATGGATTCAGGATGATCATAAGGTACTGGTGAGTGAACAATGTTTGGTGAAATGTTTGATATTGGATCTTATCATGATGAAGTCTTGTGTGATATTATGCCTATGGATGTATGTCATATTTTGTTGGGTAGACCTTGGCAGTATGATAGAAAAGCTATACATGAGGGGAGAAAGAATACATATATTATAACAGAAAATGGAAAGAGAATTACTTTTATTCCTTTGGAGGATGATCCTAAGAGTGAGGTATGTGGAAATGCTAGAATTTGTTTGGTAGATGGAACAAAATTTCTGGATGGTTTGATACATGAGAACATGTGTTATGCTTTGATTCCTAAGAAGCCTAAAACATTGAAGGAGACTGAAGAATCACAACTGGAGGAGATAATAGAGTTACTGATAGAGTATGAAGACATCATATCAGATAATGTACCTGAAGGATTACCACCAATCAGAATTATTAGTCATCACATGGATTTTATTCCTGGAGCTAGTTTGCCTAACAAAGCAGCATACAGAATGACACTGACAAAAAATGAAGAATTGAATAGACAGATACAAGAGTTGTTGAGGAAGGGTTTGATCAGAGAAATTTTGAGTCCTTGTGTAGTACTTGCAGTGTTAGCACCTAAGAAAGATGGAGAATGGGGAATGTGTATGGACTCTAGAGCAATCAACAAGATCACAGTTAAGTATAGATTTACTTTACCTAGGATGGATGATATCATGGATTGTTTGAGTGGAGCAAGATATTTCACAAAGATAGATTTGAAGAGTGGATACCATCAGATCAGAATCAGAGAAGGAGATGAATGGAAGACTTCTTTTAAAACAAATGAAGGATTGTATGAGTGGTTAGTGATGCCTTTTGGATTGACAAATGTACCTAGTACTTTCATGAGATTGATGAATGAAGTCTTGAAGAAATTCTTGGGTAAGTTTGTTATTGTATATTTGGATGACATTCTAATTTTCAGTAAGTCAAAAGAAGAACATTTGCAACACCTGAGACAAGTATTGCAGAGAATGAGAGAAGAGAAATTGTTGATAAACATCAAGAAGTGTAGTTTCATGAAGGAAGAATTGGTATACTTGGGATTTGTGATTTCTGTGGAAGGATTAAAGATGGACCCTGAGAAAGTGAGAAATTGTTGAATAGCCTACACCAAAGAGCATTGAGAAGTCAGATCATTCCATGGATTAGCTAGTTTCTTCCGGAAGTTCATTAGAAATTTTAGTTCAGTTTGTAACCCTATGACAGAGATAATGAGAGGTTATATAAGAGATTTCAAGTGGACATCAGGAGCAGATAAAAATTTTGAATTGTTGAAGCAGAAAGTAACAGAGCAACCTATTTTGGCATTATCAGATTTCAATAAGGTATTTCAAGTAGATTGTGATGTAAGTGGGAATGCAATTGGAGCAGTGTTAAGTCAAGAAGGTAGACCAGTAGCATATTTTAGTGAGAAGTTGAATGATGCAAGGAGAAGATATTCAGTTTATGACCAGGAATTCTATGCCATAATTCAAGCCTTGAAGAAGTGGACACATTACTTGTTGCCTAAGGAGTTTGTGTTGTATACAGATCATCAAGCTTTGCAATATTTGAATAGTCAAGGAAAGCTGAATCAGAGACACATGAGGTGGGTAGAGTTCATGCAAAGTTACACTTTTGTATTGAAGCATATGAGTGGAAAATCAAACAAAGTTGTAGATGCGTTGAGTAGAAGAAGGAACTTGCTGACAGAGATGATAGTTGAAGTGATAGGATTTGATGAATTGAAGAATATGTATGAGGGAGACACTAATTCTACAGAACCATGGAAAGCATGTACGCAACCTGTTGTGATAGATAGAAGTGAGTGGTTGGATTATTTCATTCAGGAAGATATATTGTTTAGAGGAAATCAGTTATGCATACCTAGAAGTTCAATGAGAGATAATTTGATCAAGGAGAAACACAGTGGAGGATTGGCAGGACATTTTGACATTGACAAGACAGTGGCTTTGGTAAGTGAAAATTACTTTTGGCCTCAGATACATAAGGATGTTAGGAAATTTGTGCAGAGTTGTAGAGTTTGTCAAGTTGCAAAAGGGAGTAGTCAGAATACTAGATTGTATAAACCTTTAACAATACCGGAGAGACCTTGGGAAGACATCAACATGGATTTTTTAATGGGATTGCCTAAGACACAGAGAGGACATGATTCGATCTTTGTAGTGGTGGATAGATTTTTAAAGATGGCACATTTCATACCTTGTAAAAAGATAACTGATATAGTGCATGTAGCAGACCTATTTTTCAAGGAGATTGTAAGATTGCATGGAGTACCTAAGAGCATAATTTTAGATAGAGACACCAAATTTTTTGGATACTTTTGGAAGACACATTGAAAGAAGATGAAGACAGATTTGAAGTTTAGTTTAGCATTTTATCCACAGACTAATGGACAAACAACGGTAGTGAATAGGAGTTTGGGAAACTTGTTGAGATGTTTGGTTGGAGAGAAGACATGAAGTTGGGATTTGATTCTTTCACAAGCAGATTTTTCATATAATAATTCAGTGAACAGGAGTACCGAAAGAACACCTTTTGATATTGTTACCAGAATAAACCCTAGAGGAGTAGCAGAGTTGAGAGATATCAGTATGGTAGAAAAGAGAAGTGTGCAAAAGTAGAAGAATTTGCAGAACATATGGAGACAATGCATAATCAGGTGAAGAAGCATTTAGAGGATATGAACAACAAGTATAAGGAATAAGCAGATGAGAAGAGAAGACACAATGAATTCACAGTTGGAGATGAAGTGATGGTATACTTGAGAAAAGAAAGATTTCCAGTTGGAACATATAACAAGTTGAAGATGAAGATGTTTGGACCTTGTAGGATACTCAGAAAACTTGATTCAGGAAATGCATATGAAGTAGAGTTATTGGAGACATTGGGTATATCGCATATTTTCAATATTGTAGACCTATATCAGTATCATGAAGCAGAGTTCAGTGAATACATTGAAGAAGACTTGAAGAAGCAGTTACCACAACAAGCATCGGAGCAGATTGAAGACATTTTAGACAATAGAGTTGGATGCAGCACCAGAGGAAGACAATACAAATAATACCTTGTGAAATGGAAAGGCAGGCCGGAAGAAGATTCATCATGGATTTCTCAGGCTCAGGTGGACCATCTTGGTTTTCCTCTAGCCCCAACAAAGTGAGAGAATCACTTTTTGAATAACCCTGGATGTCTGATGTAGGAGCATCCCTGGTTCAAGAGCAATCTTACATCAACCAAAAAAAAAACATTTGCATTTCAGTTTGCTTGCAGTTCAGTTTGTTTCTTTTCATTTTCCAGTTTAATTCAGGCAATTCAGTCAGTAGCAGTTTTTGTATTTTGGTCCGCATTCTACCGTAGTTGGATTTTAGACCTTGCGGAGCTGGACTTAGTATCTAAAGATATTCATGCACAACATATCTGATCTTAGAGCATTTGGATCAAGTACCAGAAAGTTATCACTATGAGAAGATCATCTTTTTTCTTAGAACAGAGCATCCTGGCAGTCTCAGCCAATCAAATAAGGGAGAAGACTTGCGGACCATTTCCTGACTTGTGAAGCCTAATGACACGTCATTTGATGACCTATAGTTCATGGTCGACCTTCCCAGAGATCCGCACACCATTCCATTCATTTACGGAGGAGTTCTTCATGATTAGGTCTGACCTATCTGTGTACACACATTACAGCTCTTCATTGGAGTTTGTGATCTTCCTGGGCTGACGCAGAGGAATCTTATAATTCAGAGATGATATATATTGATGTATTAGGTACCTAGGAAGGGGGTTAGCATAGTTGATCATAATAGAGATAGTTGATAGTTTGGATTCTTTGCGAAGGAGCTTCAAAGCTATATCTTGTGCATATTTTGATATTCTGTAGTCAGGTCTTTGAGCCCTAATTATAAGCCTGCATGTTGCCGGCCAATCTGTATTTGAATTCTATGATATACTAAATGACTGAATATGTATTTGTTTCATATCTTTGAGTTGTTTCCGTTGTGCTTACTCTTGTTGCACGGTCTGGATAGTTCATTCTATGAACCCTCCTATCATGACTGCACCATCGATCCTCTAGATTACACAAGCACCAACATCATGTTGCTACCTGATCTAACCCAAACCAACCCACTTCTGACATGACTCTTCACCAACCTACTCTTGATCTACTACAAGAACCTCAAGAGAAGAAGCCTAAAAGAGTTGGGCTGATTTTCGCCCTATCCACTGACCCTCCTTTTATCCTGCGATCTACCAACATTCCCCTATTCTCTAAGCCTCTTAATCTTCCTAATGTCACTATCATCTATAGTAACACCATTTCTACCCTTGTTCCATTCACCCATGCTCATCAATAAATCTTCCTTGAACTATGACCATCTACCCTTGACATTGATATACCTCCCACACCACCCAAAAGAAAGTTTGAACTTTATTCTCCCCCTACCCCAGTGATAACCCAAACATAAACTAAACCCTCATTCTCCACCTTTAATCTATTTTGAATCACTTCCCCATAAAATTGAGGTAGCTTCACCCCCAAATTCTCTTGATCCTAGTCCTTTCACATCTACTTATAGCATGAAGGATTGAAGCATTGTGGTTTATGCTTTGCCTGAGTCATTGTCCCCTCTTCCTGAGGGGTGCCTTTTTATTTTGTGGTTGACATTCTAGCACTGTTAGTGCTATTCACACATTTTTTGACCATTCCCTCTTGGATGGACACTTGGGAGGATGATTCATTAAGGTATTAAATGGTTCCTATCAAGAGAGTATGCTAGACCTTGAACCATAGCCCACATTTTTCTAACAACATTGGGATTATGTCTTTCAATTTTCTAGCAACAAGTATGCTAGTAAATGCTCAATTTTCCTTTTTCTTTTTTGTATCTTTGTATATTTCTTGTGTATTTCTCTTGTTCATGTTCATGTATGTTTTTTGCATGTATTTCATTATATATGATTTGCTAACATGTCTATGTTATAGGTTATGTTTTTCTAATGCATTTATTTTGTAGGTTTTATAATTTGGCATTGTTTGTTTTGTAATTTTTTATTGTCTAACATGTTTGTTTTGTATATTCTCAGTTTAGGGGCATGCTTCTCTTGCTTGAAGATTTGTAGTGTATCATTTTTCTATATCCTCCAAATGTTATTATTTTTAGTACTTTAGCATAGTTTATCACCTAGTGGTGCAAACCCCACTAAAGTGGGAGCAAAAGGTAAGGTCAAAATTTACATACCCTATAATTTAGGCACTACAATTTGACCTTAATTTAGTATTTATCTCCCTTGGCATGTTTTTAGGTCCATTCAACCCTATCCTAGCCTTTTTCCCACTCTTTGTGCCAACATGGGTTTGATCTATATGTTTATGTCTTTTCTATGTAAGTGAATATATACTTTGTGTCAACCTAGTGTCCTACTATGATTCTAAGCCATTTTTGGCCTTGCTATACTTGGATTGTAGTGCAATGCGCTAGCATCCTTTAATTGTGTAGAACACATCAATCATTTCTTTCTAAATTTGTCGCCTTTCCAACCTAAACATGCAAATGTAATTGCTATTGGATCCTTAGGTGAATCCCAATAGCTAGTTCATTTTGGCATGTCCTTGCATCTTACCAATCTATCTCACTTTTGAATCTCTCAAGAAATCTCTCCTCCATTTTAGCATTCTCATGTTTTTGTGAAGCACATTTCTAGCACTCTACATCATTTTCAGCACTCTTAAGCATTTGAGTAGGAGTTTTGCATCTCTAGCATTGTCTTCTATGGGTTTATACTATTGTTCAGGGCATGCTTTTATGATTGTAGTAGTTGTCATCTCCATTACTGGTATTGCAAGTGACATTGTTCAAAGATTTATTTCATTTATGTTATTACAAGTTCTCTTTGCATTTTAGCACCTTTGTTAGCACTTTTGAGAGCTCCACTTCCTCTTGTACAATCATATACACACCAGGGTGTTTATCCCTATAAATTAGGGATTTAGCATCAACAGATTTATTTCAATATTATTATTTTTAAATTCCTAGAATATGATGAAGGGGGCAAATCATAAAACACTCAATAACAGAAATTGCACACAAAAAATAGAATGATATTTTATTAATATGGTAAAAACATTACATTACAAAAGCTCAAATACAATAAGAGGATGAATCCCCTACAGGCTGCAACACATTACAACTCCCTCTCTCAAAACTCTAGAATCTTCAGCCTTCTGTAATTCCCAAATCAGCTAGGGTTTCTAATTTCCCGCCTTTCTTGACTCTACACCTTCCCCCTTAACTCTACTACCCTAAGGGTTCCCAAAAATGGTTATATATAGCCCTTTTTGGCGACCACCAGCTTAATTTCAAAATTTGCATCTCCCTCCCAAAATAGGTCAACTTTGTGGGGCCATAACTTTCGATCCGATTGTTAGATTTTCAATTATAATACCTTTTCGGAAAGCTCTAAAAAAGATGATGGTGCAGAAGCAGTACCAATAGGTAGACTACTTGGGTTTACCACCAAATTTCAGGCCCATCCGGAGCCTCTAAGTGCCTCAAATTTGACTTTGAATATTTCAATAGGATTTTTGGAATTTGAAATTTTAATAACTCACAAATGACAAATGATATTGAATTGATTTCTTCACCATTAGCTTCAATTCACCATTCTGGAGGTTCGTGTAAGATTTTGTATCCAACCGTGCACAAATGCAAACTTACTAAAAATAGTAACCCTACCAAATTTAGCCCTTATTGAAAAGAAACAACACATTTTTTATTTTTTTATTTTTGGTTGATGCAAGATTGCTCTTACACCCTGGATGCTCCTGCATCCGAATAACATAGGACTTAAGAGCACATGCCTTCCATTTCTTGTTAATTCATAGGTTGCCCATGGAGGTCAAAAGACCAAAATAGGGGCTTGACCTAAAGGGAAGCTCCTAAGCAGCCACCCCCTTTCTCCCTATTTTAGATTGCATGTATTTAATAGTTCCTAATCACAGGGAGGTTTTGTATTCTTTTTCTTTCCTTCATTATTTTAATATTTCAATTAAAATTATCATTTTAGAGTTGGTTTCATCTTCCTATGCATTTATAGTGCACTTGGTAGTCTACTATTGTCATTCTTGTATCCTTGCATATAGGGTCATATAGATTTTGGAGATAGTTTTGTGTTTTGCATTAGCTACAAACAACAACACACAAGCCAAATGACAATGCATAGATTGGATGATAGTGAACCACATTGGCATCCTAGATAGTGAGTTACCCAAATTACTTTTTAGGTTCTTCTCTGTCTCCTCTTTGAATTTTGCTTCCTATTTTTAGTTTTGGTAATGTTGTACTTTTATATTTACAATTTTTATACCTCTCTCTCTCTCATTTAAACAAAGTTAAATAGGAAGGAAAACTCTAGAAAATGCTTGAAAGTTTTCTATTCTTCATTAGCAAAATAGCAAACTAGAAAACACAAAATTACTTTATTTAATTAGTCTCATTAAAAGGTAAATGGGGATTAGTGTTGAAATCTTAACAAACCTAGGCCTAAAAAACTCTTTCCATCCATTACACCAACTACTACTTATCACTCATATCCCACATGTCATTTCATTTGAACACTCCAAAAAAGAAAAAAAAGAAAAAACTTCATCTTTGCATACGTCCGCATGCTGCCAATCCTAATCATTGTATAAGGGAGATATGTAAGCCCCATGATTACAAATGTTTGTAATAAGGATATGCAAGCCATGTACAATCTATTTCAATCTTTCACATTTTGCTTCTGCAATCTCCATAAGCGAGCAGGAGCATCCTAAGGTGTAAGAGCAATCTTACATCACCCAAAATAAGTTTCTTTTACTTTCTTTTAAAGGTTTTTAACAATATTCCAATCATCACAATTCATATTGCTTTTCTTTGCAGTTGCATCTTTTACCTTATAGTTGGGAACATATGTTCTACTAAGAGATAGCAATGTCCCATCCAATTTTCCAAGAGATTTTGGTCATCACAAAGGCATATACTAGTTATAGACATACTATCAAGCATAATAGGAACAAAGGAACATGTTTCTAAATTCATTGGACTTGAGAGAGCTTATTGTATGAACCAAATCGACATTTATTGATCCATCATCACCACATTCATTATAGAAGGTTTCTTCAACATGTTTAGCTAGCTACATTCTATACTTTGCATCAAGCTTGCACCTCCTTATGGCCAATAAAGAACATTCTTAAGTATAGAAGATGTTATATAAGCATCACTCATAACCATTTGAAGGAAGTTAGTTCAAACCTTAGTTCCAAGTTTGTGGATAGTTGAGAAAGTACTATATTGTAAGTGTAGACACCCAAAAAATACACATGATCTTACCCCACTTTTCCTAAATCCTAATAACCTAATCCCCACCTCATTCACATGATTTAATAATTTTTATTATTAAATTCCCCTTTTCCCTCCTAAATCACTAAAAGGTCCTAATCAATCCTTTACACATAAAAATCATAAAACCAATTATTAAATCTCCTTTATTCTCCACCATCCAGCTCCCAACCAATTAACCAACTCTCAACCAATCTTGGCCATCAATCATCTAGCTTGGAAACCTATAAATGGATCCTTCATGAACCATTTTTTAGAGAATCAACTAGAACATGACATCATGTTGTTATTGTGAGAAACCACATTTCATAAATTTGAGAACAACTACCTTTGTAGTAAAATAGGAGTCAATTTGGGTGAGAATTTGTGTTTTTCATTCATTGTTTTTTATTTCTCCAATCTAACTGAGGTTGCATTAAGCGTAGAACAAAGTTTTAATTTGAATATTTTAATCCTTTATTTTGTTCACATTCATTGTATACATTTTTGGCACGCCCAATAGGACCCTTGTCCCTCTTAACCTTCATTTTGTAGGTGTTTCTAACTCATTTTTGTAGATTTCAATTTGATTTATAGAGAAATTTGGGGTCTTCTTTCACAAAAAGCCTCACAAGACAAAATAGAGGTCACAGTTGCATCCAAAGAGGCTAAGAGATGAAAACTGAAATATAAGACCTAGTATTTTGGTGAGATTTTTTTTGCATTTTTTTTCTTTCTAGGGCTTTCCCTTAAGTACAGTCGTATGACCATACAACCATATTGTATAGCTTGTCACATGCTATCATTCTACAGTATTGATTTTTGTCCACTATGCAAATTTTTGTCTATCAATTACTAGAATATTTTACTGGTTAATGTCTTTATTCTCTGGATAATAATTTTGTCTCTTGTATAAGCATTCGGTCTACCATTTATCCATCAGTCAAATTTTTTTTGTTCTTTGTTCAAAATTCCTTGTGCTTTGCTTTGTCCACTGGGTTAAATGTTTAACTACTAGTCAAAATACCTTTTAAACCAACAATTATTTTCTAACCGTCAACTCCCTAATGGTTATCCTAACTTTTTAGTTAACTATCCACCTAACCACGTACCATTCTAACCGCTACCACCCTAGCACCTAACTGTCACCATAACCCTTAACTTCTAGTTCAAACATTAGTTGTTAACTATAACATTTAACTTGGCCACTAATAGTTATATGTAGCATTTAACTTAGCCTCAAAAATTGAACTACTAACTGCTAAACTTTTATCGACTATTAGTAGTTAACACTAACTGCTAGGCACAACAAATAACTACCTTCAAAACCATGTCATGTGAACACTTAGACCTAAACTACCAACTTTTATCCCTAACTACAAGGATTGGCCCCCTTCTCATTTGACCCTTAAATAGCACTTTTTATTCAAACTGGCATAACTTTTTTGTTTTGTATTAGATTTATGTGTTTTTGTAGACATTAGAAAGTTGGTTCAGAACACTACATTATGGAGAAGGTAGTTTTATAGATTCAACCTAGATTTTATGGGTTTATTTATCATCTCTAATGCATCTTTCATGCAACAAATCACTTACCCAAGACCATTTTTGAAACTACTAACTCATTTTGTGCAACTATGCTTGTTGACGACCATATTCTAATCACTAGTTTAGTTGCACATTTTATCTTTTTAATTGCGAATCAACATTATTTTCCATGCTTGTAAGAACTTCTAAGTGCGTATTCTCTTCCCTCACACCAAAAGGTTGTTAGGATTAAGGTGCCATCAACCTTGTAAATCCTATGTATTTAATTACTCCTAATATTGTTTGTAAATGATTCATAAGGGATGAAGTATTCACCAAGTAGCAATCTTGTTTCAGCCACATTTTGGATCCTTGTACCTGATGAGGGGTGTGGAGGGCTCCCCCCTACTGTCACTGGGGGATCCAACGACAGTAGTATTCACCAAGTAGCACCCTCGAAGAGAATTTTTTTAGAAAATTGCCTTGTAAAATATTGTAATTTCGTAGTCAATCTGGACAGTTCATAATTAGGTCATAGATCTGATGATAGAAATTATGTTAGGGTTTTTTTCCCTATAAGGTAACACTCTTTTAAGAGGATATTATATTATGGTTGTGGACGAGTATTATAGGTGCTTCTAGATTGAAGATTGAAGAGGAGATTGATAGTGTTGTATTGTAAACTCTATTGAAGTTAATACAAACTGGTGCATCTCTTCTTGTGTGGAGTTTTTCCTGAAAGGGTTTCTATACGTAAACACCATGTTATGTGTTTGATCTTATATTTTGTTATTTATTCATGTTGATTTCATACTATCTCCATTTTGGTTCTGTACTGGATTAATAGTTACAGTTGTAATCAGATTTCCATTCTATAGTTGTTCACCTTCATTTCTAACAACTTAAGTGACCTTGGGAATCAAAAACACTTTCTAGTTCTTTTATTTGTTGTGTTAATCCCAAGAAATCAAGTTGTGTATGCTCTTCCTGCATGCCACAAGGAGATCTTAGGAATTAAAAACACTTGATTTTCTTTCCCTTTAGTGGGCCTACCCAGGGATTTTATCACTTTGGGGGATGACTTGAACCCTCATGTTTTGGAAGGGTATACAATTTTGGGAGAGAATTGAAAGACTCTCCCATTAAGGGACACTTATCACTTTTGGCTAAGATTGCAAGAACTTTATACCTTGCAAAGTGAAGGAGGATAGTGGGTTACCCTATCAAACGATGCCATTGAACATACCCCTCATTTCACAGACTTGGGCCTCATGTACCTAGCATATAACAAGGGCATCCCCTAGAAGCTTGTTCAACCTAGATAAGACCTTTCAATCATTTTTTTTATGGTGTACCAATAAGCAGTTAGCCCTGGGAAGTTACTCATATCATACATCTAAGTTTGTAGAGATAGAGCTCACTGTGGGGAAGGCCTTGGCCTCCATGGTAAGGGGTGTATAGGTGGCACATGACCTTGCATTCCCTAACTATCTGTAACTTGGTAGATAGTACATTGGTGGGGCCACCGAGATTGATACATCCACTTGAATAGAATAGGATGTTAATGTGCCTAATGTGTCTTCAAGCCCTTTCCTCCATCATTAGCATCTAATCCTCTATCCTCATATTTCTTTTCCATTCATTTGGAGAGTATACTTGTGTCCTTCAAACCCACCTATCTTCTCATCGGGGCATCATCCAATCATCCTTATCCCTCCTCGTCACTCCTCCTTCGAGTGGTTGGGTAGCTCTTCCAAAAACCACTATATTTTATCTTTTTTTGAAATGTTGTTACTTCTCTTAGTCATAGCACCATTTCAAAGAGGGGAAAAACATGTAGACACCTAAAAAATACACAAGCTCTTAGCCCACTTTTCCTAAATCCTAATAACCTAATCCCCACTCCCATTTCACATGATTTAATAATTTTTAATAATTAATTCCTCTTTTCCCTCCCAAATCACTAAAAGGTCCTAATTAATCCTTTACACATAAAAATCATAAAACCAATTATTAAATCTCCTTTATTCTCCACCATCCATCTCCTAACCAATTAACCAACTCAATTTGAATTGTTGATCACTTAGCCAACTCTTAACAAATCTTGACTATCGATCGTCCAACCTAGAAACCTATAAATGAACCCTTTAGGAGCCATTTTCATAAAATCAACCAGAATGCAATGTCATGCTATCACTATGAGTAACCACATTTCATCAAATCAAGCACAACTATCTTTGTGGTAAAACAAGAGTTGATTCGGGTAAGAATTTGTGTTTTTCATTCATTGTATTCATTTTCTCCACTCTAACTGAGGTTGCATTGAGTGTAGAATAGTGTTTTAATTTAAATATTTTAATCCTTTATTTTTTTCACATTTATTGTATATAGTAAGATCATTTGAACTCTATAATTCACACATAGTTGTGCCAATAATACTTTGAAGGTTGCAGCCTCATGTTGTAAGCCCTAGTGGTAAACTATAATTTATTTTTGACTGTGAATCAATAGATAACAAAGTGTTGTTTCTTTGAATTATGTTGTGTAATTGTTCATTAGGATGCATGGTTGGATAATCCTTCATTAGATTATATGCCCATGACTGCATCAACTAGTATCAGAGTGAAAGGTTTGGAATCATGAAGGTTCTTCTTGTAAACAAATTATCAAACTTGAGGCAATATGTAAGAAGCTTATAAATAGAGTGCTAACTATGATGTATTTTGTGGGAGTGATTATGGATAGATCACTAACTTGAGGTAGTTTACATCAAACCTAAGGATAAGATGCCTTTATGAAGAGGAAAAGGTATTGTTAATGTTGTTGGAAATATGGAAGAAATGTTTGAGATGATGAGGGCAATTAAGATCAGAATGGATGCCTTTGAAGAAGACCACAAAAATGGTCCTATCACTAGAGCTAATGAGAGTGATGAAGAATAACAAGTTGGTCATGTCAAATAAACTAAAAGTGACGAAGATGATAAAGAATAAAGAATATTGAAACTTATATCAAGTATTGGTAAGACAACTAGAGTAGATATTCCAAATTATTCTCGTACCTTAAATCTTGAAGAATTTATAGGTTAGATAATTGTTTTAGAAGAACACTTTGAGAATGAAGATATAGATGATTTAGATATGGTGAAATTTTCTAAGACTAAATTGAAAGGTCATGCTACCATTTTTTGGAAATGATGCAGGAGCATCCATTGGTGTAAGGGCAATCTTGCATCACCCAAAAAAAATACGTGTTTCAAAATTGTTGATGTTCTTTCCATTTCTTTTCAAAATTTGTGGTTCTGGTTCCATAATCACTTGAATAATGATGTAGAACTTTCAGTTTTCTCAAACTGCTAAAAATAGTAACCTGTTATTTTTAGAAAGTTTGCATTTAGGCACGGAATGAAGTGAAAATTTACAGGAAGCTTTGTAACTAAAAAATAAGACTTTTGGTGAAGGAATCACGTAAAGATCATTTGCGAGCTGAAAGATATTAAAGTTTTTGTTTCCTGAAAAATGCTTGAAAATTATTCAAACTCAGGTTTGAGGCACTAAACAGCCCCGTACAGGCCCAAAATGGCTAGAATTGGTAGAGCAAGTTCTTAGCACATAGAGCACTCTATGAGCTTTCTGACGCTTAAAACGGTTTGTTAATCGGACACCTGGATCAAAAGTTATGGCTCCCAGAAGTTGACCTATTTTTGGAGGGAGATGCAAATTTCGAAATTAGGTTGTTGGCCACCAAAAAGGCTATTAATAACCATTTTTGGGAACCTTGGGTGGTAGTAGAGTTAAGGGGGAAAGTGTAGAGTCAAAATAGGTGGGGAAAATAGAAACCCTAGCAGATTTGGGGTTACAGATGGCAGATGATTCTAGAGTCTTGTGAGAGGAAGTTGTAGTGTGTTGTAGCCTGTGGAGGATTGATTCCTCTGATTGTAATTGAGCCTTTGTAATGTATTGAGTTGCCCAGATCAATAAAAGAAAGTTCTATTTCCTGTGTTCAATTTTTGTTGTTGTGTGTTTTGTGATTTACCCCCTTCATCAGGAAAGAAATTTAGTTAAAAAGGAATATAAATCATAAACATTGGAAATGGGATAAAATGGTGAAAAATATAAAATATAAGTCCATTGTAGAAAATTATCATTTATAATTGTTAAAGGAGTTGCACAACTTGAGGCAAAAGGATATGACTATGAAAGACTATAGTGAGGAATATTATAGGCTAAAAATTTGATCAAAGCATCATGATGAAGGTGCAAAGAAGGTGGAAAGGTACATCAATGGTTTGAGAGGATTGATATAGGAAGAGTTTGGTATGTTGAATATCAAAATAGTGGAGGAAGCATATCAGTTGGCCCTAATAGTAGAGAAGAAACTAAATTGAAGGTTTGAAGATGATAATAACCAACAAAGAGGAAGAGGATGAAGGTTCTATAGAGATAGATCTCAATGCAATGATAAAAGACCATATGTGAAAGAACCCAAGAGTGATCATTCATACAATAGTAAAGAAAGAAGTAGTGGTTCTTACCACAAAGAAAGGGATGATAGAAATTCATACCACAATGATAGAATTGATGGATATCAAAGGGGTAGAGAAAGATATGGTGGAAGTGGTGAAAGAAATTTTAGAGGAACTTGTTTCAAGTGTGGAGAGGAAGGACATAAAGTGTTTGAATGTTGCTAAGTCCAAGGAAGTACTAGAAAAAGATTTGAAGGGAGAGCAAGAGTTGCACATGTTGAAAAGGAGATCAAGGGATCATACAATTTTGAGGATGAACTAGAGAAAGTTGAATCACATGTCATAAGAAGAGCCTTGCTAAAAGTGATGAGGAAGAAGAACCAATACTAAGGAAAAACTTGTTTAGAATAGTATGCAAATCAAGAGGCAAGTGGTGTAAGGTTTTTGTTGATAGTGGTAGTATAAATAATTTAATGTCTAAAGAAATGGTTGATAAGCTAAAGATGAAAAGGTTAGAACACCCTAAACCATATAATATTTCTTGGTTGGAAAAAGAACATAAGGCATTGGTGAGAGAAGACTGCTTGGTCAAATTCAAAATAGGTACATATCATGATGAATTTTTATGTGATATAATGCCAATAGATGTGTGTTGTTTGTTGTTGGGAAGACCATGAAAATTTGATGAGAGATATACATGATAGGAGAGAAAATACTTACAATATAACAAAGAATGGTTGGAGGCACAAGTTGATTCCATTTAAGGGAAGAGACAAATAAATTTACAAGAACACCAAAATTTATTTAGTGGATGGTAGAAAGTTCTTAGATGGTTTGAGACATGAAAATATGTGTTTTACATTGATTCCTAGAGTTGGTGACATTGCAAAAGAGGAGGAAGCACCACAAAAGGAAGTTGAAGAATTAATAATAAAGTATTACGATAGTGTATCAAATAATATATGCTAGATGTATTACCACTAGTAAGGAGTGTCATTCATCACATGGTTCTAACTCTAAGAGAAAGTTTATCAAATAAGTTTGCGCATAGACTAAGACTGGAAAAAAATGTAGAATTGAATAGTGTTATAGTGAAAATGTGATCTTAATTAAACTATGTGTAATTAGACCAATTCTCTACTACACATTAGAATACAAACCAATGAAGATGTATGTTTCACTGCTATCCGATCTAGAAGAGCGAAACTATCTGAGCTCTATTCCTTTGTTGTAATTGAAAATTGAATGATGGAATACAAATTAACTAAACTAATGAAATATAGGAGAAAACATGAAAATAAATAGAGACAAATAGAGAATTTTGACAAACATAATATAGAAATGGAAACCACAAACTAATAGGAACCTATCACCACGTGAGCAACCTCATTGCCTAGGACAATAGCATGTGGCATAGACATTTATGTACTGTGTTGGGGTCTGTATAGATCTACACAGGTTTCAATAAATTCTTGTCAACAGAAACACAATAATTAGTCAACAAATTTGATGATCGATAGAAAATACCTGAAAATGATAATACACAAAATGAAAATCACGAAGAAGACAAGTGAAGGGAAAGAGAAAAAACAAACTCTCATGTGTTGGAACTTCTTCCTCTCATGAATCCCGTAACCTACAAAAAGGAGGAAAAGGGTTGGGCTGTATAGAGGTTTGCCTCAATCAAACCCCATTTTGGTGTTTCCACCTCCACGACAACTAGATATTGAAATGTATTGAAAAAGATAGTGTGTGCTCTTGACTCCCAAATGCTTCTGGGTTGTAATAAGCAGTGACAAATGATGTTGCAATAAATTGAATCTAAAGAATGCTAATATGAACAATAAGGAAAATGATATAAAATCCACAAGGATTAACACTAATCTAAAGGGTTTGTAAGGGTTAGAAGATAGATTATGAGATTCTCATTGGAAGGTTATTGCTACCACGAACAACATGGAGTGTTGTTCAGAAAAATATCAATCGCACATGAGAGTCTCACAGAGAGCACGAATGAAGGCAAAGGGAAATCACATCCACAATAGAACTTGCAAGTCACAATAACATATAATAATGATAGCACAAAGCACAATGAGTGTGAGTGGAGATTTCGACAGAGTTTGGTTAGTGCAAAGATTTGATCCTTCAAAATGGAAAAGCAATGGGATTTTTTAGGCAAAGCAAAGGATAGACATTTGGGAAAAGAGCCATTTGGGCTTGGATAGGTGTGCAAAAAAGCTAGGAATTCCATGCAAGCAAAAAAGCAACTTCTAAGAATGGTTGACAAACTGGAAGACATTATCGAGACACCAATGCGCCATGTAGACATCTGCACCTAACACTCTTGTCCAATCAACTTTAGTTTCTTGAAAGTTATAAGGACTTGGGGCATTACTAGGATTAAGACACTTTTACAATTTTGGGATAAGATACATAGAAAGGGGGCAAAACATCATTTAGATAGTGTCTTCGTGGATTCAAGGTAAGGCCAAGGTTGGGAAGTGGTCTTAGAAACACACTAGGGGAATGGACACTAAAGTGAGTGGTAAAAAAAGTGTGAAGTTGTGGGCAAGCATAATTTACGACACTAAATTTAGCCCCCACTTTAGCAGTCATATGATACCACATGCATGTATAAGATAAAGTAAAGGAAAGTAAAATTTTACGCATTATTGTAGAGGATGCAGAATGTCTCTAAGTGAGAGATGCAGAGCCCCCAACTTAGGATTCTGCAAAACTACAATGTTAGGCCAATAAAATCTGCACACAACACAAATGTCAGAAACACATGTATGCACACACACACACATATATATAATGCTAAGAAGGATTAGACCAAATAATATTTGTCAAGACCTTTGTGGTTAACAAATAATATAGTCTAACATTGCACACTAATCTAAACAAACACATGAAAACATGTAGAAAGCTTAAAAATAAAAGAGAGGTATGATTCTAGAGCTAGCAAAATCCGTTGTTTTCTAGGTGGATTATGAGAAGTTTTGAGTGGTAGCAAATGTAACATCACATAATAGAATTGCTTTGCTAGGTGAGTGACATGTCAAGCAATATCAAATATTACAGGACTAACAAAATCTGTTGTTTGCTAGGTAATTTTGATAAAGGTGGTATGGACCACAAATGTTATGCCAATGTTGTAGAGAGCATACCATCAGTGTGATGTGTGATTAAGTGTGCGAGATATCAAATGTATACCCCCACCTTAAAATAATTGATGACATCCCAGGGGAGTAATTGGTTTTAATGTAAAAGAGGGAATAAGGCATGAGAGCTTTTAGGAAGCATATACCTAAAGGATATGTTCTAGAGAGCTGCGTCATGAAGGGGTTGCCCCCAAGCAGGACAACCAAGGCAATGCTGCAGGCATGATACACAATGGCTTGTGTAAGCATGGCATGACATCGAGCAATGTAACAAGGTGTCACATAAAACAAGCAACGTCAATCATAAACACAAAGGGATCTATATGTTTTGGAGTCAGTACAATATATATATATATATAGCCTAATCTATGTGGGATGATTTTTGTGATTGATCTTGTCAATTATTTGTAATTGTCATCATCCTCCTAAGCACGTAGAACTACAAATACAAAGGAAGAATGTCACAAGAAGACAAAACAAAAATTTTGGGTCAACATGGAAGGATGCTAAATCATCCAACGCTTTGCATCGTCCCCAAAATATAAAATTTTTTAAGTACAACATAGAGAAGAATTTAGAAACATATAGAAGAATGTCACAATATTTTTATTCCCCCTATATCCATGTGCCTACTATTGGAATTGCATGCAGAAGATATCAATTAAATGCAAATAAAGATTAAACAAAGGAATGGAAATACATAGAAATAATAACAGCAAGAGACAAGTTTTAACGTGGTTCACCCAAACCTGGGCTACATCCACCAACAGAGAGTCCAATTTTATTATTCAGTAAATCAAACTAATTACAACTAGTAATCCTTGCAACTCAATACCGCTGCAAAATGCTATAATACAATATCAAAATCCTAGCCACAACATACATCCCAACCGCTTATAACAAGCCTTTTGGAAGCTTCTAGAATTAGGGTTTTTACAATGTCGTTTTTCTTTTGTCGGTTAACAAAAAATTAATAGCCGACTTCGAACGGGTAAAAAAGAGGGAAACAAGTTTTTTCGGGGGTGGCATCCCTTGAGAAGTAGGGGTTTCCCCAAATTTTTTTCCCTCTTTTTTGCCCTTTCAGAGTCGGTTGTTAATTTTTTGTTAACCGACAAAAGAAAAATGACATTTTAAAAACCCTAATTCTAGAAGCTTCCAAAAGGCTTGTTATAAGTGGTTGTGATGTATGTTGCAGGTGGGATTTCGATATTGTATTGTAGCATTTTGCAGCGGTATTGAGTTGCAAGGATTACTGGTTGTAATTGGTTTGATTTACTAGATAATAATATTGGACTCTCTATTGGTGGATGTAGCCCAGGTTTGGGTGAACCACATTAAAACTTGTCTCTCGCTGTTATTATTTCTATGTATTTCTATTCTTTTGTTTAATCTTTATTTACATTTAATTGATATCTTCTACATGCAATTCCTAACAAGTGGTATGACAGCGAGTTGTGTTTGATTATCGTTTGCAGGAAGGTCTCACGGTTGAGTGGGAGCAATGGCGGATGAGGGTAAATTGAAGGTAGATAAATTCAATGGGTAGAACTATCAATTATGGAAGATGCAGATGGAGGATTATCTCTATTAGAAGGATTTATGGAGGCCATTGGAAGGAATAGCTAAGAAAATGGCAACAATGACTGATGAGGATTGGAACCTTTTGGACAAAAAGGCACTGGGAACCATTTAGTTGTGCCTGGAACCATATGTGGTGTTTCATATAATAGAAGTGACGACAACAAGTGAACTAATGAAAGCTTTGGCTAAATTGTAGGAAAAACCCTCAGCCTCAAATAAGGTATTTCTCATGAAGCATTTGTTTAATCTGAAAATGATTGAAGGTGGATCTGTGATAGATCATTTAAATGAGTTTAATATGATTACCAGTCAGTTAACTTTTGTAAAAGTGAAATTTGATGAAGAGGTGAGGGCTGTCTTAATTTTATGATCTTTGCCAGAAAGCTGGAATAGCTTGGTAATGGTTGTAAGTAACTCTGTCTCTAGTTCAAACACTTTGAAATTTGATGATGTTGTTGGTGTTATCCTTAGAGAGGAAATGCGACAGAAAAGCTCAAGAGGGTCCACATCGGGTAGTGTTTTGAATGCAAAAAGTAGGGGCAGATCAAAGGAGAGAGGAAAAGGTTCTGGAGGTCATGGGAAGTCATGAGGAAAATCAAAGGACAAGAGGTCCCAATCTAGATGATAGAAGGATTGCTAGTACTGTGGGAAAATAGATCATCTGAAGAAAGATTGCTAGTCTCGAAAGAATAAAGGAGACAAACAAGAAGGCAATAAGGAGGCAAATGTGGTAAGTAATAAGTCTGAAGATGATGCTTTGATTATTTCCCTAGATAATGTTGATGATTCATGAGTTTTAGATTCAGGGGCCTCATTTCATGCTACGCCCCATAGAAGTTATTTTCTTGATTATGTCCAAGGGAATTTTGGGATGGTTTATTTGGGAGATAACGAACCTTGTCAGATTGTTGGAAAGGGAAGAATCAAGATTGAGTTGCAGAATGGGAATCATTAACTACTACAAGAGGTAAGGCACGTTCCAAGGTTGAGTAGGAATTTAATTTCAGTAGGGCAGCTAGCTGATGAAGGTTGCATTGTTGCATTTACTGATAAAAATTGGAAGGTTTCAAGAGGTGCCTTAATAGTAGAAAAAGGTGTATGCACCTTATATCTTTGTACAGGTCATACTGTTCCTTCTACTTTAGCTGTTGTAGAGAAAAAACAAATAAGTTCAGGAACAGTTGTTGCGGGTTCGCAGGAAGAGACTGAAACAATTGTTGCAGGTTCTGAGACAACATTGTAGTATAACAGACTTGGGCATATGAGTGAAAAAGGTATGAAGGTACTTCATTCTAAGAAAGTTTTACTAGGTCTGAAATGTATTAATATAGATTTATGTGAAAGTTATGTGTATGGAAAACAAAAGAGAGTCAGTTTTCTCAAGGATGGGAAGCAAAAGAAAGATGAAAAGTTGGAGCTTGTGCATACAGATGTATGGGGACCAGCTCAGGTATCTTCTCTTGGTGGCTCTCAGTATTATGTTACATTCATAGATGATGCAACTAAGAAGGTTTGAATTTATTTCCTTAGGCAAAAATCTAATGTATTTGAAACATTTAAGAAATGGAGAAGCTTGGTTGACAATGAGATGGGTAAAAGATTAAAATGTCTCAGATCTGATAATGGTGGTGAGTATTGTAGCAAAGAATTTGAGGATTATTGTTCCTTTAATGGAATTCGTAGGCAAAAAATGGTTCTAGGTACTCCACAAGAGAATGGAGTGGCTGAACGCATGAATAGGACAATAATGGAGCGTGCAAGGACCATGAGATTGCATGTTGGGCTGCCTTTAAACATGTGGGTAGAGGCTGTCAACACTGCTGTATATTTAATTAATAGAGGTCCTTTAGTTCCTTTGGGCTGTGGTATTCCAGAGGAAGCGTGGACAAGTAAGAAGGTGAGTTATTCTTTTCTCAAAACCTTCGGATGTGAAACATTTGCGCATGTAGATTCTGAAAATAGAACCAAGTTGGATGCAAAATAAAAAAAGTGTATCTTCATTGGATATGGCATTGATGAATTTGGTTATAGACTTTGGGATTTTGAAAATCAGAAAATTGTGAGAAGCAAGGATGTTATATTCAATGAGAAGGTGTTGTACAAAGATCAGTTGCAGCAGTATGAGAAGAAAGAAAAGGATTATGTGGTGCTGGATGATACTCCAAATAGTGATGTTCTAGTGGTTCCTCATGCTCTGCAACAACAACACGAAATACCACAAACTCCAGTGAATGTTCTGGTCAACAAGGCTAAGTAGACCTCCTAAAAGGTTTTCTCCCTCTTTGTATTCTATTTTTTTAATAGATGCTGGTGAACCGGAAGGGTATGATGAAGCTATGTAGGTGGATACAAAGGTTCAGTGGGAGCTTGCAATGAAAGAAGAAATGGACTCCTTGCTGAAAAATCATACTTGGGAATTATGTAAGTTGCCTGTAGATAAAAGGCTTTACCAAACAAATGGGTTTATAGGCTGAAAGAGGAATATGGAGGTAAGAAAAGATTTAAATCCAGGTTATTTGTAAAAGGATTTGCACAGAAAAAGGGCATTGATTTTGATGAGAATTTTTCTCTAGTTGTTAAGATGACTTCTATCCGTACTATTTTAAGTATTGTGGCTACTGAAGATTTGCATTTGGAATAGCTAGATGTGAAAACTGCCTTTCTCTATGGTGATTTAGAGGAGGGATATATATGGAACAACCCCAAGGATTTGAGGTCAAAGGTAAGGAGCAATAGGTGTGCAGATTGAAGAAGAGTTTGTATGGCCTGAAACAAGCACCTCGGCAATAGTATTTGAAATTTGATAGTTTTATGGCTAAGCAAGGCTACAACTGGTGTAATTTTGACCATTGTGTTTATTTTAAGAGGTTGGATAATGACAACTACATTATTTTATGTTTATATGTTGATGACATGCTTGTAGTAGAGTCTAACATGGATCACATAAAAGAGTTAAAACAACAGTTAGCACAATCATTTGCTATGAAGGATTTGGTCGCAACAAAACAAATCCTTGGTATGAAAATTTGTAGAGATAGGAAGAATAGAAAATTGACTCTATCTCAGGTTGATTATGTTGAAAAGGTGTTGCAGAGATTCCATATGGAGAATGCAAAAGTTGTCAGCATACCTTTACCTAGTCATTTGAAATTGACTAAGGAGATGTGTCCTAAGACAGAAGAGGAGGAAGAAAAAATGTCTAAGGTACCATATGCTTCAGCTGTAGGAAGTTTAATGTATGCCATGGTATGCACGAGACTAGATATTGCACATGTTGTAGGAGTCATAAGCAGGTATATGAGTCATCCCAGATTGGAGCATTGGAATGCGGTAAAATGGATTCTCAGATATTTGAGAGGTACATCCAATAAACACTTGTGTTTTGGGGGCTCTAATACTAATTTAGTAGGCTATGTGGACTTAGATTTGGCAGGGGATATTGATACTAGGTGAAGTACTATAAGTTATCTCTTTACTATAGGTGGGACAATGGTGAGTTGGATCTTTAGGTTGCAAAAGGTGGTTGCTTTATCCACCATGGAGGCAAAGTATGTAGCTGCAACAGAGGCAAGAAAGGAGATGATATGGCTACAATCTTTCATGGAAGAATTGGGAAAAACAATAGGCTAACAGTTATTTGTTTACAGATAGCCAAAGTGTCATACATCTTGCAAAAATTTATGCCTTGCATTCACAGACCAAACACATACAATTGAGGTATCACTTCATTCGATCGGTGTTAGATGATGGATAGTTAAGGATGGAAAAGATACATACATATGAAAATCTAGCAGATATGTTTACAAAGGCAGTGACAAGGGAGAAGCTAAACTCTTCAGCTTCGGTTGGTCTTCAAGACTAAAACATAAAATTAGAACAGTAGGGTCTAGGGTGCTTATTTCTAGTGGAAGCTTCTAGAATTAGGGTTTTTACAATGTCATTTTTCTTTTGTCGGTTAACAAAAAATTAACAACTGACTTCAAACGGGCAAAAAAGAGGGAAATTTTTTTTCAAGGGCTGTGCCCCCAGACCCCTACTTCTCAGGGGTTGCCGCCCCTAAACCCCCTCTTCTCGGGGGCTGCACCCCTGAACCCTTGCTTCTTGGGGGTTGTCGCCCCCGAACCCCCGCTTCTTGGTGGTTGCCGCCCCAGAACCCCTGCTCGGGGCCCGACCTGGCCCTGAACCTTGGCGAGGATACATGATGAGTGTATAGTACTTGCATGATTAGTCACCACATACCAACACCTACAAGGGCATCAAGGGTCATCTAGAGAGAACTAACAAACAAACAGTCATGCCATGCTCATATGCAGGTATTACAAAACACACAGGCAAACCATAGATGAACAAAGGGACTGCACTCAAGGATCGAGCTCTAGAGGATCATGTGCATCCCAATCTTCATCATTATAAAGGGATGGAGGATAGGCCACTAGAGGGACCACATTAATGGTAGTATTGGGCACAGTGCCTGGCTCATCATGCGAAGGATCAACATCAAAGGTAGGATCCTAGCGTAACTAACCAAAGGTGAGGTTCATCGATCGTGTGAAGATCGAGGACAAGGATTTCATTTCTTCCAAGGACTCAAATATATCTTCCTTGGGGGAAGATGGATTTGGATTGCTATCAGAATAGATGACAATCGATGGTTGCCCAATGCTATAAAAAAGATCACAACCATTGATGGCCATTGGTGGAGTAGAGGTCTCCACAACTTGAATAGATGAAGTAGGAGGACTCCACAGTGGCAAGGGTGGCATGTGCTTGGGTTTGTAGAAGGGTGGGGTTGGATAGTGTTCATGCTTGTGCTTAGGCATCAGCGATGAAATGCCCATGTCTATGGTAGTGAGATCCAAGACATCAAGAAATACTTGGTGTTAGGTACGCTATAGTAGGAGTGGCTTTGAGACAATGGTACTAGGTGTGATGCTAATGTTTAGCTAATTTGGCAGAGAGTTTGGAGTAGAAGATGTGAGAGAATCATGCTAAGGAGAGGGTGTAGGAAGCTAAGGTGTTAGGGCCAAGTTAGTGATCGGTTGCATTGGAGAGGGAAGGGGTTCCTCCTTGGTTGCATGCTCACAAGTTGTAGCATGATGATGATGCTTGCAATCTCTCACAAGTTGGTTACATCTAGAGTGACTCAGAGCATCTATCAGAGGAACTGGGGAGTTTCCCAATGCGGGCTCCTTTTCATCTGTCGCTCTAAGAGCAGGCTGAGGAACAAGAGTCACCAAAGGCTGGGATACTATCGGCAGAGGGTCTCTCATTACGGGTTGCCTTCCATGAGCCACTAAAGGGGATGAAGGAATAGAGATTGTTGTTGAATGTTGAGGGACTGAGGAGGAAAATCCTCACACCAGGGATTGCTTTCCTCATGTATCCAAAGAGGCATGAGGAATAGGAGTAACCATTGACGATGGAGGAATTGAAGGAGCAGAGCCTTGCAGTATGGGTTGTTTTCCTCTAGTCATTGATGAGGTAGGAGGAACTGGAGCAACCATTGAAGGGTGGGTAGGTTTGGGTTGCACGGGTCATGTGCCTCTGGGTCTTACGTAAGACTCAGGAGGTACGACCTCAGTGTAAATACCAGTTGCGTGGGGATAAGGATAGCTACTCAACTTAGGCTTCTCAACCTTCTCTTCCTGTCGAGTAAGAGGAAGGATAGAAGTAGCTGATGGATATCGAACAACCACAGGGCTAGCAGTTGGTTAGCTAGAGGAGGAGTACCCAACATACAATTGTGCTATGTTATTTTCCTTGAATTTCTATTATGATAAAAATAAAAAATTATTATGAGGTCGCAATGACTCAGTAGGTGTTGGCCAAAAGTAGTCTAAGGAGAAGTTTCCTCTTAAGGCAGGAGGTTTAAACCCACTATGGTAGATAGTGTTTACCTAACATTCATGGGGAAACTTCAAACACTTATGGACTACTGAGGGGACCACTCTCATGGAAGAGAGCTAAGGATGGCCCAACTTCACACAAAATTGGTCAGAAGTGGGGATGATGGCAAAAGAAATGTCCAATAGTTTAGGTCCTACTCAAATGGGAAGGGTGTTCAAACCCAGGGTACAACAAGAGGATCCATCAAGTGCTCGTATCTAGACTTCTAATTTCTTGTATTTGTCCTAGTACAACTCATGAACATACAAGAACTCCTCTATGACTACATCTACCATGCACACAGGATCAATGAGTACACCCTTGGTGGGCTTGTCACTAATCAGGGTAGTGATGTAGAGGGGTCTATCATATATGTGCATAGGTGAGTCAATGGGGGTGAAGGAGATGATCAGCTTGGGAACAGGACATGCTCGACTAGAGGAAGGGTGACTGTCCACCATGTTAATCATCTTAGAAAGAGAAGAAATGGGCACATCAGTTGACACACTAGAGACAATAGTATTAGGGGTGACCTCAATCAAATTGGTGGAATGATGCAATAGAGGGTTAGTGTAGATCTAAAGGTTTTGGTTTGGTAGTGCAACAAACTAATTTCCTCTATCATTCACTCTAGAGACTTGGATAATGTTCTGATCAATGAGGTCTTGCACATTGTGCTTGATGTTGGAGCAATCAACCACCAGGATCAAATCTGCAAAACCAAATAACCTTCCACATAAGAGATACAAGCAAAGAGAATGCTATATTGCCATGATACAACAATGTACTGGATTACATAATGTACAATGAGGCCTTGGTTATAAAGACCAAGGTGAGATACAAGATGTTGTAGTCATGTGACAATTGTCTTAATCCTATGACATATGACAACTATAGGATAAGATGACAACTATCAACAACTAGAATGCTTCCTAAGTCAACTTAAGATGTGAACATGTGTGTGAGTATTATTTAACTAATAAATAGTTAAATAATATGAATTATCTACACAACAAAGGCTAAACCAGATAGGTAATAACCCTGTTCACACCAACACCCCCCCTTAAGTGCAACTTAGGGAGGAACAAACAAATGCAAAGATGGGTCCCGGCAACAGGGCCATGTTAGGTACCCATTTACAAACAATCTCTCACAAGCAGAGAAAAGGAGAAAACATCATGGGAGAAAACTCCTCTCCAAAAGAGAGAAAAACATGCAAAGAAAAAGCATGAAAAAGTGAAGGAAGGAGGACTCAAGAAGACCCCCCAAGGACAACTTCCTTCACCCCAAGCATCGATCGCAACTGAAGATAACGAGGTGATGCCAAAGGTTTAGTGAAGATGTCCACAACCTGCTCCTCAGTAGGCAAGTAATCCAAGCTAAGAACACCATCCTGGATGAGTTGCCTAATGAAGTGCATGTGGATCTCGCTGTGCTTAGTAAGCTAATGCTCCACGGGGTTGCGAGAAATGTGAATGGCACTCTGATTATTACACCAAAGAGTAGTGGGATGATCTGGAGGAAATCCAAATTCAGTCATCAACTGTCAAAGCCCAAGTACCTCCTGGCTAGCCAAAACTGCACCTCGATACTTAGCCTCTGTCGATGATAATGCAATAGTTGTCTGCTTCTTGCAAGATGAAGCAATCGGGCCAGAAACCAAGGCAGAAAACAAAGCCAGAAGTGGAACATCACTAGCCCAATCAGAGTCAGTGAAGCCCATAATTGAAGAAGCTCCTGATGTGTAATGAATGCCAAAGTGTGATGTGCCCTGAATATACCTCAAGATATGTTTGGCTGCCTTCCAATGACTCTCATGTGGCTCCTGAGAGAACCGAGACACAAGTCCAACCGCAAAGGAAATATCAGGACAACTATGTATCAAGTACAAAAGACTACCAACCAACTACCGATACAATGTAGCATCAACTGTGGGAGTAGTGCAATTGGTAGACAGTACAACACCTGACTGAAATGGTGTAGGGGCAGGCTTGCAATCAGCCATGCCAAATCTGTGAAGCAAATCAAGAGCATACTTTTTTTGAAAAATGAAGATCCCCTCAATAGTCTGGCAAACCTGAAGACCAAGGAAGTAGTGCAGAAGACCAAGATTTGTCGTATTAAAGCACTCCATCAATGCTTTCTGAATACTCTGAATCATGGAGGTAGAACTGCCTGTGAGAATCAAATCATCCACATAAAGTACAAGGATCAAAAGATCATCTCCACGTCTCTGAGTGTAAATTGTAGGGTCAGAATGGCATCATGTGAAACCAGAAGCAAGCAGGAAACTATCCATCTTCTCATACCAAGCCCTAGGGGCTTGTTTGAGACCATATAATGAATGACAAAGCCTGCAAACAAGTGAAGAGTCCTGCACAAAACCTGGAGGCTGCTCCATGTAGATCTCCTCATGAAGATCACCATACAAGAAGGCACTCTTCACATCCATCTGATACACTGACCATCCTTGAGATGCAGCAAGAGAAAGTACAAGATGAATGGAATCCATCTTGTTGACAAGAGCAAAGGTCTTAGAGTAGTCAATACCCTCAACCTAAGAAAACCCCTTGGCAACAAGACAAGCCTTGTACTTGTCTATAGAACCATTAGCTACATATTTGGTGCGGTACACCCACTTGCACCAAACCAATTTTCTTCCCTTAGGAAGAGGAACAAGCTCCCAAGTATGATTCTTCATTAAAGAAGAATACTCCTCAACCATTGCATTGTCCCACTCTGGAATACTTGCGGCATCTAAAAACTTCTGAGGATCCGTAGAAATGGCATGACTCAAAACACTGACACCTATTGTCTATGAATGAGTGCACTGAGTCTCTATGGGATCACCAACAAGAGGACCAACCTCCTCAAGAGTAGTGCGGGCCCATCAAGGCAAAATTGATGCTGGCGGAGGTGGTGGAACATGACCTTCATCAGTATCATAATGAAGAAGCAAACTATCCTCAAGTGACGATGAAGAAGGTGGAGTATGTAGTGAGGAAGAAGAAGTGGAGGAGGAATCCACTTGTGTGAAGTTCTCATCAAAATGGACATCTCTACGAAAGTAGACATCCTGAGTGATAGGATCAAACAACCTATAAGCCTTCACATCCTCACAATAGCCAACAAAAATCAAAGGTTGACTCTTCTTCTCCATAGCCTTACGCTGACCATTCAGAATGAATGCCCAAACCTCACTACCAAATACTCTAAAGAAGAATACATTAGGCTTGACATGGGACCAAGCCTCCTCGGGAGTCATATGTTGCACTGCCTTGTGAGGCATACGATTCTGAATATAGTTGGCACAATTGACTGCTTTAGCCCAAAAGGTGGGATCCATAGACCTAGACTGTAGCATGCAATTTGCCATCTCCTGTAATGTCCTGTTCTTTCTCTCGACCACACCATTCTGCTGAGGAGTGTAAGGAACTGAAAACTGATACTGAATTCTATGCTCACTACAGAAATCCTAAAAAGCTTGGTTCACATATTCCCCCCCATTATCAGTGCATATCCGTCGAAGAGAAAGACCTGATTGCTTCTCCATAAATGCATTGTATGTCTTGAATGTGTCAAAAACATCACTTTTGTACTTAAGAAAGTACACCCATGTGTGTCGTGAGAAATCATCAATGAAAGTGAGCACATACTTGGCCCCTAAAAATGGAGTTGGAAAAGACATGAGATCACTATGAACCAACTCCAAGGGTGCCGAAGCTCGAGTAGCCTGACCCTTAGGAAAGGGATCTTGATGATGTTTGCCAAGTACACATCCTGGACAAACTCCCTCTCTACAAGAAATCTTAGGTAGACCAACAACCAACTTCTTTGTGCTCATCTGCTGAAGATAATTATAATTCAGATGTCCAAATCTCTCATGCCAAAGCTTGTTCAAGGCATTGGCATGTACTATAAGAGATGATCCTGATGAAGACTCAAATCCATAAAATTTGTATAGTCGAGATCCATGATCCACTCTCCCTATAGCAATAATTGTCTCAGGATCTTGTAGCTATCTAATAACCACATTGTGAGGAGTAAACTCAACTTTCTTCCCATCCCCAGAATGACAAATCTGATAGATTGAGAGAAGATTGTTAGAAATCTTGGGAAGAAAAAGAACATCTTCAATGCAACCATCTTGTAATTGAATGGTGTCTGTCCCCATGACTTAAATCTATGAAGAGTTCCCCACTGCAATCTGAGAAGTTCTAGTATTAGAAAGAGTCTCAAGTAGATCAAGTGAATTGGTCATATGGTGTGAAGCACCTGAATCAAGTATCTAGCTATTTGAAGATGCAAGCAAACCATGTGCTGAAAGAGCATGTCCTTTGCCTGTAGAGGAGGGCTTGGGAAGAGAAATTTTGTGCTTCTTCATAGCTTCCTCCAAAGCCTCTAGCCTCTTGAAACAATGAGACTCATCATGACCTGTCATGCCACAAAAAGAACAAGTGCCACCTTTCTTCTTCTTTGTCTTGGAGGAAGACTCACTAGATTTGGAAGGATTAGGTGGAGGAGTGGGCTTCTGATCATTCTTCAGCTTTGGTTTGAAGGGAAACTCACTACCTGAAGAAGATTCTATCTTGGGCTTCTTCTTATTCTTACCTCTACCCTTGGAGGATGAGGCCATCAAGGCTTGACTCTTAGAGCTAGGAAATGCATCCATTTGCAGTAACTTGGTTTGCTCCCTAGTAAGATGCTCACAAAATAGCTCAAAGCTAGGCATCTTAAAGTCTTTCCCAAAGGCATCCATAGTAGAATAGAAGGTAGATGAAAACACCTGAAATGGGCCCTTCAACTTCAACAAAATCAAGAAGATACATTCCTTTTCAGTTTTATCATGCCCACACCCTTTCAATTGTGACAAGATCATTTTGAATTTCTCAAGAAAATCTTGGATAGTAGGAAAACTGTCTAGAGAGAGTGATGTCAATTATGCCTCAAGTTGCAAGATTTGGAATTCATTGACAGTACCATATAATTTTGCAAGCTTTTCCCAAATTTGCGTAGGTGTTGTACACTCCGCAATTTGAAACAACAAGTTATCTGATACATACAATCCTATGATTCCCATAGCTTCATCTTATTTGTTCTTATAAGTAAATCTTTCAAACTCCTTAGTGAAACCAGGTGGATTATTCTCTAGCATTTGCCAAAGGCCCTTAGATTGCAATAGTTGTTTCATTTTTAACTTCCATGTGTGGTAATTATGTGGAGTGAATGGTTTTATAGACACACTTTTTGCCATGTGTAGCAGAAAAAACACCAAGAACCAAAGACACAAGGGCACTTAAATCATGCCTTTCACCCCCCCAAAATGTATTAACAATGTGATTGTAACGCCCCCAACTAAGTACAATGCATGAATTTGTACAATCGACAAGCTTAAATCAACCGTTTATAACACACGGTGATTTTTACAACTTTTGACCAAAAAAACTTGTCAAGGGAAAAAACATAAGTTACAATCAGATTCCTTGCAATTTTCTGAGCAATTTCAAAAAAAAATCATCAGATTTCGACATCATATGCAACAGATATGTCAGTTGCAAGAAAAGCAACAACCACAGTAACAACTCAACTACTACTATCAGATTACTTGTCTGGAGTTACCAAGATGCACTCAAACTAGAAATTGTGAAACGATACCAAAATGATACCGAATGAGGACTATATCTAAGATCCACTAGAAACCATAGGTCACTAAAACTGCCAATTCAAATGTTTAAACCACCACTATTTTGTCTCAATACTGCCATGTAAATCAAGGATTGCCGATTGGAAATATTAAGCCGTCGCTTGAAACAAAAGACTCCGCGGTTTGAGCTGACCACCCAGAGTTGGAAATAAACTACCAAAGATTTAAGGTGGTCACCGCAGAGTTATTGAAGATAGTCAATGATTTTGGAACCCTACTTTTGTGGATTTGACCGTCTCCAAGATTTGAAGACCATGACTGCCAGAGTTAGAAAAACCGCTGGGTAATAGAAGGTCCGCCAAAGGCGGATCGGAAGCTGCCAGATATTTGATCGACAATGAGATGTCGATGATAGAAGATTTGGATCTATCAATTTCTAGAATGCAAATAGCCGCCGAAAACACTCGCCAAAAAATTATCAAGCCCACCAAACTTCCACTGCCACAAACCACCAGATAAGGCAATGCTTGACTGCCTTTACAACTATGAAGGCTGCTTCAAAAACAACTGACAGGTTTGTAAAATTTCCTGGTCGTGAGTTAAACTGTCAGAGAGAAATCTTTAAACTGCTGAAGATAACAGTGCAGGCCGATATGATGGAGCAATCAAATCTCAAAAACACAACAAGGAACTCCATTGTTTCAACATTACCGTCCAAAGACCAAGGAGAGGTCGTTGTTGGTTCAAACCCTAAACATGGGTTGCAGTCACTAGTAGGGCAATGAATCAAGGCCTATGAGGCCGATATAAATGTAGGAAAGGACGGATCTTTCCAACAATATCTCACACAAACCTGGAGTCTTCAGAGAACAAGATGTCGATATCTTTTAAAAGTCCAAAAACTCATAGAGATTATCGATTATGGCTGCAACAACAAAGAGATGCCAATGCAAAGATTTAAGATCTCAACCATAAAGGTTGCTGGATGTGTGGCTGCAGACCCATGAGGTCGATCTGAATGCAGATGTCTGTGGGTTCCAAAAAATATCAATCTAACAGCAATGATCTCACTCCCCAACTGATAGAATAAGAAGGAATGTGAAATCTTGTGCTTAAGACAAATGAAATCTCAGATCTAAAGGTTACAATCAAATTCCTCTTCAGAGCAATCAAATCTCAAAAACACAACAAGGAACTCCGTTGTTTCAACATTACCGCCCAAAGACCAAGGAGAGGTCGTTGTTGGTTTGAACCCTAAACACTTGCCGAAGTCACTGGTAGGGTGATGAATCAAGGCCTAAGAGGCTGATATAAATGCAGGAAAGGATAGATCTTTCCAACAATATCTCACACAAACCTGGAGTCTTCAGAGAACAAGATGCCAATATCTTTAAAAAGTCCAAAAACTCATAGAGATCATCAAAAATGGCTGCAACAACAAAGAGATGCCAATGCAAAGATTTAAGATCTCAACCATAAAGGTTGGTCACTGTGTGGCTGCGGGCCCATGAGGTCGATCTGAATGCAGATGTCTGTGGGTTCCAAAAAATATCGATCTAACAGCAATGATCTCACTCCCCAACTGATCGAATAAGAAGGAATGTGAAATCTTGTGCTTAAGACAAATGAAATCTCAGATCTAAAGGCACAGAGATTGCATGAAAGTTGAACATCAACTGAAGTGAGAGCCCAGATTTGGGTCTGAAATGGAGACAGATCACCATGAACCAAGAGGCCCAAAACAAGGGCACATACTACCTAGAATCAAGTGGATCTTGCTGCAAAGACCAGATCTGATCCAAATCTCCCAAAACAGGCTAAAACTATTGAATCTGTTCTTTTTCACAGCAAATGATGCAGAAAATGCAGGGGGCGGAATGGCCCTCTGCTAAAATTTTTTTTCCTTTTGGACAAAAAATTTCTGCAAAAATGCATATAAAAGCCCAAAAAAGTCAAAACATTACCTATATCCAAAATCAAGTTTTGGACAATCGATCCTTACTAACTTGGGTGATCTGAATTCAACGGTGAACTCCATTTTCAGCCAGGATGCACCAACAAAAAGTTGACGGCAAGATCTCTCAACAAAAAAGAGAAGGGGCTTGCAGGATCAAAGCTCTGATACCATGTTGGAGCAATCAACCACCAGGATCAAATCTATAAAACCAAATAACCTTCCACACAAGAGAGACAAGCAAAGAGAATGATATATTTCCATGATACAACAAAGTATTGGATTACATAATGTACAATGAGGCCTTGGTTATAAAGACCAAGGTGAGATACAAGATGTTGTAGTCATGTGACAAGTATCTTAATCCTATGACATATCACAACTATAGGATAAGATGACATCTATCAACAACAACTATCAACAACTATACAAACTAGAAACATCTAGAAGACAACTAGAATGCTTCCTAAGTCAACTTAAGATGTGAACATGTGTGTGAGTATTATTTAACTAGTAAATAGTTAAATAATATGAATTATCTACACAACAAAGGTTAAACTAGATAGATAATAACCCTGTTCACACCAACACTTGAGAGGCATACATCTTTCAATGTCATGCTTAGGTACTTGATGAAACTAACAGAAGGCCTTTGGGTCATAGGAAGGTGCTAAGGTTTTAGAGGTATTAATAGGGTGAATGTAAGGCAACTGGATAAGGTTGTTGTTTAAGAGCTACTATAGGACAGCGTAAAGCGACTCAAAGAGTGGGGTAAACTGTTAAGTTCTTGGCTTGTTCTGGGAAGAGAGGGCCATGGCACTTTGAACATGTGTCATGGCCACTACTTGTTGTGCATTATTGTTAGAATTGATTTTGATAAAGTTCTTTTTCTTCTTATAGTTTTGGAAAGACAGAGGGGCATCAGATTACCTAATAGCAGTCTGCGAGGAAGATCCCTCATATTGACTGACCGACTATTGGTAATCTCTAAGTGTCGTGCAAAGGTGTGTGAAAGAGGGATAACACAAGAGCAAGATCTTATTCCTCATCTGAAGTTATAGGTTTATGATGAAAACCCACTGCACGTCAAATTCTAGGAGCACATATAGTATTTGTGAAAACACTGATAACACCTAATAAAATTAGTTACCTTCTCATGCACTCCTTGCCTATAATGGATGGGGTTAGTGAGTGTGACATGCGGTCCTACGTTGGCCTAAAAATGATGGAGAAACTAAATTATGAATTGTTGGAAAGAATTTATAGAATGGTTAGGAAGTAAGAAAAACCAATCCAACGTGGTGTCCTTTAGAGACTATGGGAAAAGTAAATTGCGAGAAGAAAGTCATCAAATAGGAAATCGCTACACATAGTAGTGAATGCAGACACATAACTTTGTGGGTCCCCTTACCAGTATACTTTTTTAATCTCAAAGCCTTGAATTTTTGGGGAAGTTTAGATTGGAGAATGGCTAATGATAACGAGCTTTGGGTATAGTATGAAGGAATGTGTTGTTGAGATACAGATGTTGATATAGTAGCCAGTTGTTGTTGGAAGAAGTTAACATTTTGAAGAAACTAAGTGATAACAAGGTCAGGGGTATGCGTGGATTGATTTTGGATTGCAGATGAAGTGGGATTACTAGTTTGGGTTGAAACTTTGGGGTTAGATCCTGGGAAAGTAAATGGTAAGGTAGAATCTGAGTGTAAAAACGTATATTGATTAATGGGGTTTCTGCTCATTCCAAGAGAATTTGTACTAGCATTCACCGCTTGCGTAGTGCCCATAGAAGGCTAAGAAGAAGTGAAAGTAGAAAGAGGGGGAGTCAGTATGGACATTGAGAGCTGAGCTATAGATGAGTTTGAACATGACTCATTTATTACTTTAGTGCAACTAGCTAATGTAGGAACATTGTTGTTAACAATGTGAGCTAGGCCATGAATGATATCTACACCACGTGGATCATTGTTTAGTGATTTTCTAAGCATCTCCATGATAGGAAAAGCCTTGCTAGCTAAGTTCTTAGTACCCACATACTCCTAAAAATTGAACAGGTGAGTGTCTAATGCCTAGATCTGGGCAAGGGGTACAGTAGCCATGGACATATATATATCTAGAGGATCTCTAAAAGATTGTACTCCAAGGATGAAAGTGGTGGTAGGAAAATAAGAGAAGAAAGGGGGGTTCACTCTAGAATTCGTTGTTGAAAAGTTGAAGATATCAATTTCTGGCTAAGTGACACTGAAGCTACTAGGAGCATGGGAAGGCATGTATAATCTTTGACTTCTACGAATAAGGAATTCAGAGTTAGAGCACTGGGTTGTGAAGCTCATAAACTAATAGGAGCTTCCTAACACACAAGTAATATTTATATTTATAAATTGAAAGAAGAAAAACTTACTTCAAGGAGAAATGCGTGTTTTTGTTTCAGAAGATGAAAAGATGTTTTTTTTTGTTTTAATTTTTAGAGTTTTTCTATTTTGAAAGTGTTACAAGCACGTCAGGTTCACCAAAATTTTATAGTGAAAATGTGATCTTAATTAAACTGTCTAATCAGACCAATTCTCTACTACACATTGGAATACGAACCAATGAAAATGTGTGTTTCACTAATATTCGATCTGGAAGAGAGAAACTATTTGGGCTCTATTCTTTTTTTGTGATTGAAAATTGAATGATGGAATACAACTTAACTAAAAAATGAAATACAAGAGAAAATAGGAAAATAAACAAAGATAGAGAAAGAATTTGAAAAATGGAATATAGAAATGGAAACTACGGACTAGCAGGAACCTGTCACCACATGGGTAGCCTCACTACCCAGGACAATAGCACATGGCATAGACCTCTGTGTGCCACGTTGGGGTCTATACTACACTGTACAGATATGCACAAGTTTCAATAAATCCCTATCGACAGAATACACAATAATTAGTCTGCGAATTTAATGATCAATAGAAATAACTGGAAATGATAATTACAAAATGAAAATCATGAAGAAGATAAGTGAAGGGAAAAACAAAAGAAAATTCTTGTGCATTTGAACTTCTTCCTCTCATGAATCCCATAACTTGCAAAAAGGAGGAAAAGGGTTGGGCTGTATAGAGGTTTGCCTCAGTCAAACCCTATTTTGGTGCTTCCACCTCCACGACCTCCAACTATTGAAATGTATTGAAAAAGATAGTGTGTGCTCTTGAATCCCACATACTTCTAGGATTGCAATGAGTAATGACAAATGATATTGCAATAAAACAAATCTAAACAATGCTAATATGAATAATAAGGAAAATGATATGAAATCCACAAGGATTAACACTAATCTAAAGGGTTTGTAAGGGTTAGAAGAGAGATTACGACATTCTCATTGGAAGGTTATCACTACCATGAACAAGATGGAGTGTTTTTCAGAAGGATATCAATCACACACAAGAGTCTCATAGAGAGCACGAATGAAGGCAAAGGGAAATCACATCCACAATAGAACCTGCAAGTCACAATAATATATATAATAATGATAGAACAAAGCACAATGAGTGTGAGTGGAGATTTCAATAGAGTTTTGTTAGCATAAGGATTTGATCCTTCAAAATGGCAAAGTGATGGGATTTTATAGAAAAAGAAAAGGATAAACATCTAGGAAAAGAGTTGTTTGGGTACAGATACACATGTCAAAAAGCTAGGAATGTCGTATAAGAAAAAACACAACTTCTAAAAATGGTTATGGAAGACACTATCAGGATGCCAGCGTGCTATGTAAATGTTCGCACCTAGCGCTCCTATCTAGTCAACTTCAATTTCTTGGAAGTTCTAAGGACTTGGGGCATTGCCATGGTTAAGACACTTTTATAGTTTTGGGATAAGATACACAGAAATGGGGCAAAACAACATTTAGATAGAGGCTTTGTGGATTCAGGCTAAGGCCAAGGCTGGGAAGTGGTCTTAGAAACACACTATGGGAATGGGCACTAAAGTGAGTGCCAAATAAAACATGAAATTGTGGGCGAGCACAATTTACGATGCTACAAATAGATAAGTTGAAGAAAGGTTTGATCAAGGAGAGTTTTAGCCCATGTGTGGTACTTGTGGTACTAAAACCCAAGAAGGATAGTGATGGTAATATGTGTATAGATAGACTCTAGAGCTATTGACAAGATCACGATTAAGTACAGATTATCATTTCCAAGAAGGGATGACATAATGGATATTTTGAGTGAAGCGAAGTATTTTACCAAGATTGATTTGAAGAGCAATTATCATCATATCATAATTAGAGAAGGAGATAAATGGAAGATTGCATTTACAAAAAATGAAGGAGTGTATGAGTGGTTGGTTATGTTTATTGGGTTGACAAATGTACCTAGTACATTTATGAGGTTCACGAATGAAGTGTTGAAGAAATTTTTGGGTAAGTTTGTGATTGTCTATTTAGATGATATATTAATTTTGGTAAGACTAAAGAAGAACACCTATAATATATTTGACTAGTATTGCAAAGGTTGAGAGAAGAAAATTTGTTGATTAATGTCAAGAAGCATTGTTTCATAAAGTCAAAATTGGTATACTTGGGATTTGTAATCTCAACTGAAGGTTTGAATATAGATTTGAAAAAAGTAGGAGCAATTGTTGAGTGGCCTAGACACTAGTTAACATTAGAGAGGTAAGATATTTTCATGGTTTGGCAAGTTTCTATAGAAAATTCATTAGATATTTTAGTGGCATTTGTGCACCAATAACCAGACTATGGGAGGAGACAAGAAAGATTTCAAATTGACATCAGGAGAAAATAGGAGCTCTTTGAGTTGAAGAAAGTAACATAATAACCAATGTTAACATTGTCAAATTTTGACAAAGTATTTAAGGTTGATTATTATGCAAGTGGAAATGCAATAGGAGTAGTATTAAGTCAAGAAGGTAGACCAATAGCTTATTTTAGTGATAAGTTGAATGATGCAAGAAGAAGATGTTCAGTCTATGATTGGGTTGATTGCATAATAGTGTGTCCCACTTTTGGGGAATCCTAATTTTTACCTAAAATCACATATATTTTAGAAAAACTAATGATTTAATCCTAGATGGATTCCATCTAATGGGTTTTGATTAAAGGGGTTTGGATCAAATCCCCTTACATAGAACCTCCTAGGCTTAAATTAAACCCTTGACGGAGTCTCCTCTACACCTATCAAAATGCTAACAAAAAGGTAAATTTTCTTCACCTTTTGGGGAATCAAATGAATTCATTTGGAAATTCTATTTGTAAGTATTTATCCATTAGTATTAACTTTCAAAAAATTATAATATGTATTATGTTTTCTTTAATATTATATTTAAAAATAAAATTATAATGAATGTAGGTCCATTATGAAAAAATAGTGACCTATATTCAAGAAACTAGGAAAAATAACAAACATTATTAGAAAAATATCAAATAAATGCACTACACTCCACATAGATGTCCTTGTTTCAATAAAAATAGAGAAAAATAATTTTGATATATATGCTAAGAGAAATGCATTACGGAATAATATAGGTCTAATTTTTTTGTTAGTATTAATTCAAAAACTAATAATAAATAAATATTAATAAAAATTACCAAAAAATATCCATGCACTAGATAGTGGAGTTAATGATCTAATTCTAATAAATCATGGAAATGTTCATTTGTAGTGAAAGTTATGCATTATCGAGTAATGTCACTCAATAAAAAAAATTGATTAAAAAATTAAAATAAAAAATGATACAAATAATTCTTTAAAAAATATTTTTTAAATAATGGCTTTAATCTACATAGAGAGTTCTACAACTCATTAGTTTACATCATCCATAAATTCTTGACCATTTGTGCCTTATAATTGACACAAATTGAAAAATGTTGAAGAGTGTTGATTTTGAGTGTCCCACTTAGGCCAAAAAGTGGGACACACTATTGTGCTAATCACCCATTAGGAATTTTGTGCCATAATCTAAGCATTGAAGAAATGGAGACACTACTTATTTCCAAAGAAATTTGTGTTGTATACATATCATCAAGCATTACAATATTTGAACAGTTAAGATAAGTTGAATTAGAGACATATGAGATGGGTAGAGTTCATGCAAATTTTTTTTTTTTTATTGAAACATAAGAGTAGAAAATCAAACAAGGTTGTAGATGCATTGAGTGTTACATCCCATTTCTATAAACAAACTTATTTCATCTATTATTTCAAAGACAACTAGTTAGAAGTGAAATAATTATGATGATTATTATGTTTTGATGGCTTAGAAGAATGAGTTTATTCCATGCAATGAATGATGATTTAAAATGTTATTATTATTATGTTAATGTACTAACTAATCATTGTGTACATGAGGTGTATGCAGGGACAAAGTTTACCTCCAGATGAGGAGGGAGAGCAGCACTATGGAGAGGGAATTAGATCGCGATAAATGAGCAATTAATGTGCCATCAAGGAATGCATACACTTTTCACGTAGAAGTTACGTTACTTTGGTGAGAGTCTTAGTCTGCATATTTCTAGTCATGATAAGTAATTCTTTGATGTCATGGTTATTTCATTTAAGTCCGTGTGAAGTCATTTACTGTCAAGTCAACAACGATGTCTTCCACGTTGACATTCGCTTAGGTTGTGCTTACCTTCGTTTGTCAAGATGACTCAAGAAGCCAACCTATCAAATATATCTACTCATAAAGTCTTAAGTCAGGCAAATTGGTTTACAAGACACCATGGTTGTTTCTATGCCATTGAATGCATATTAGAGAATTTAAAATGCCTTGACCTTACTTTATTAATAAATTAACATAGAGTTAATAATAAGCTATCCTTGACCCTTAGATATTATAAGCTATGAATATTACATTTTTAAGGTTAATATTAAGACTCTCTCACACCCCCTAAATTCTAGGGAGAGTGGAGGAGGGGCGTGACCTGCCCAAGACGCCTAAAAATAGGCATGCCAAGAAGCTGCAAGAGAGAGAGAGTAGTCCTCTTTAAAAAGAGAAAAACTCTTTCTTGTAAGCATGGGAAGGATATGCAGGAGCCGAAGGGACCGAACAATAGAAAGAACTTATGTTTTGGTAGTTTGTTTTAAAAACCAGAAGGTGTTATACGATTGTGCTGGTGTTATCTCTGTGTAGGAAGGAGGGAAGATAAGTGGAGTAGAAGTCTCCATCCCCAGTCAATCTCAAATAGTGAATCAAACTAGGTTCTCTTTCTATCTTATTAATGGAATATATGTCTACCATATCTATTATATGGATTACTATGTGAATGCAAGTATAATGGTTTTAGTTTAATAGAAATCCAATGAGTTTATAGCCATTGAGCATCCTGGCATAGGGAAGAATCCAATAAGTTGATGTTACATCTCCAAGCTGATATTTTCATTTAGTAGCTAAGCCTATGTAAAAGGCTGATACTTTCATTTAGTTGATAGCCTGTGTAAAAGACCGATACTTTCATTTAGTTGATAAGCCTGTGTAAAAGGCCGATACCTTCATTTAGTTGATAGCCTGTGTAAAAGGTTGATACCTCCATGCATATGGTAATGCTAGTTTTAAAGACCTATGTTGTCATATTTTTGTGTAAGCTTGAATAAGGCTAAAATCCCCATGCTTACGGTAATGCCTGTTTAAGGCCACTATTATCAAACTTTAGTTTGAGCCTATAAAAGGCTGATACAATATTACATATGTTGCGTGAGACTAAGCTATGGCAAGTTGCATAAACCAAAACTGATAGGTTTCTTAAACTTATTAATGATTAAGGTAAGATATTAGAGTTGATTAAAAGGATTATCTTGTTTATTTGAGCCTTTAAAAGGCTGATACATTTGTATATTTGTTTCATAAAGCTTTTGTTCTTGGAGTGTGACTAAGAACTCTACACTTTTCTTTATACCAGTAGAAGGTTGACTTTCTTTCACTTGGATTGCCACAGTTGCAACAAAAGGAACAAGGCAATGATAAATATGTTTTAGGCCGAAAGTTAGGTTAAACACTGACCCCTGTGAAAAAGGCCGATAATAGTATATGTTATAATAGGAAGTGATGTATTGGCAGCCTAATAAGGTAGTTTGACCAATGAATAGAGACTCGTTACTATTCCCTATATAGGTAATCTTACTTATCTTTTCTTGAGACTGATTTGTTTAAATAGTAACAACTTGGTCATAGCCTTTAATAAGACAATAAAGAAGTGTTTACATGATGGTAATCATGGCTAAGTATACCCTGGAGTCTAACTTGTATTGGGGCTAAGATTGGCCAACACCTTACGTTGGCAGAATTATGGCTAATCGAGGAAAATTATTATGTCTTCAATAACAGTAATATTGTCATTTAGATTAAACACTCCTCTCATGAGAAAAGACATGAATAAAGGACTCGATAGCTAAGTATAGCAGTAGAGAATAAAAAAACTAAATTGAAACTATGTGTATGAAAGTACAAGAGTCATATGAACATGTTACTCAAGACAAATTATGTTATGTAAATCTCAACAAGTTATAAGTAGGGTATGAATGACAGGAAAGGTAGTTTTCTCCTTGATTATGGAGACATAGAAACCTTGGTTGATATTGACAAAATATTACATATCTTAAAGAGAGATTATCTATTTTACTCTCGAGCATGAGATCAGGTTGACTAGTCATTGAGTAGTTTTACAGGTTGTCATAGACCCGAGATTGCAAGGATGCAAAGAGGGGCTCAATGCAAATACTTAAGTCACCCAAACTCTTATAGTTGTCTAAGTTGACCCATAGTAGGGGAAACACTTAATTCTGATTAGACAGGTATAGTTTAATAAAATATCTAGAATTAATCATTGATCCAAAATGGTCGAAAGAATGTTTGTCTCCAAGTCGAGAAAAAAGTGTGTGAACATACGACTCATTTATATGAAAATTTTGGCCAAAGTAATGCAAAATACCTACTTGCATTGTTGGTTCATTGTGTTCTTGAATTGCACAAACAGTCAGATGGGTTGTTCATAGTTAGAGCTAGACTAGAAGTTGTTCAGCTGATTGTTTTTGCTAGGACACTGTACTAGTTCTTAGATGACACATTGAATTAATTTGATTCTCATTATCTATTCCCTCGTGAAGGGAAGAGCCACTTCCAATAGGAAGATGAGAGGGGGACCATCGGTCTATGGTTGGAGGAAGAGCACTAGAGTGATGCTCTCCCTCTTGCATTGGAATTGTTGAAGACTTGTGATACAAAAGACATTATTTCATTTGTATATTCATTAGAAATAGTTGTAAGTCACAAGAAATGTGACCAATGAATATTGTATTAAAATACTCTGATGTAATATGTAATTGATGAATTTCCTTTTTGAAATAAAAATTTTAATTAATGAAATTATTCATGTTTATGTCATTTATTTTAAATGATATTAGAGTTGAATGTTACATTGAGAAGGAGACATAATTTACTAACAAAAATGAAAATAGTAGTAGGAATTGATGAGCTAAAACACTTTTATGAAGTTGATTCTAATTTTGTGGAAGCATGTAAAGCATGTAAGGAATTGGTAGGTGTGGATAGAAGTAAATGTCTTGATTATTTGATTTAGATTAATATGTTGTTCAAAGATAATCAGTTGTGTATTCCAAGAAGCTCAATGAGGAAAAAATTAATCAAGGAGAAGCATAGTAGTGGGTTAGCTAGTCATTTTGAAGCTGATAAAATAATGGCCTTGGTAAGTGAAAATAATTTTTGGCTTCAATTATATAAGGATGTGAGAAATTATCCTCAAGGTTGTGGAATTTGTCAAGTAGCAAAGGGGAGTAGTCAGAATAGTGGGTTGTATTAGCCATTACCAATTTTGGAGAAACCTTGGGAGGATATAATTGTGGATTTTGAATTAGGGTTGCCTAGATCAAATGCTTCTATATTTGTAGTTGTGGATAGATTTTCTAAGATGGAAATTTTCATTCCATGTAAGAAGATAAATGATGTGGTACATATAGATGATCTATTTTTCAAAGAAATAGTGAGATTAAATGGTTTGCTAAGGAGTATTGTTTTAGATAGAGATACTAAGTTTGTTGGATACTTTTGGAAGAGATTGTGGAATAAGATGAAAATAGATTTGAAATTTAGTTCATCATATCACCCATAGATTGATGGGAAAACATAAGTTGTAAATAGAAGTTTAGGTAATTTTCTAAGATGTTTGATTGAAGAGAAGACATGAGATTGGGATATGGTCCTAACACAAGTAGACTTTGCATATAATAATTTGGTGAATAGGATTACAGGGAAAACACCATTTTTTTAAGGATATGGTAGTAGTCTGAGAAATGTATCAAAATTAAGAAGTATCAACAATGAATAAAAGAGGAGTATAGAAGCAGAAGATTGTATAGAACACATAAAGGAAGTGCATATTAAAGTAAGAAGTCACTTTAAAAGAATGAATGCTAGATATAAGAAGGATAATAAGAAAAGAAGATAGAAGGAGTTTACAGTTGGAGACGAAGTGATGGTATATCTCAAAAAATAAAGATTTCTAGTTGGAACCTCTAACAAATTGAATATGAAGAAGTTTGGTCCTTGTAGGATTGTCAAAAGGTTTGATTTGGGGAATGCATATGAAGTAGAGTTACCAAAAGGATTAGGCATATCACTAGTGTTTAATATTGTAGATCTATATTAGTATCATGAAGGAGAGCTGGAAGACAGTAATACATAAGCACAATTGACAAATTAGATATCACATTTCCCTCTAGCCATAGGAAATTGAGTGACTCACTTTTTAAATTACCCAAGTGTCTAATGCAAGAACATTTTGGGGTGTAAGAATAATCTTGCATCACCCAAAAATATTTTCTTTTACTTTGTTTGTTGGCTTGCAGGTTTTCAATAGCATTCCAATCATCATAGTTCATACCACATTTATCCATAGTTGCATCTTTCACCTTGTAGTTGGAAACAAATGTTCTACTAAGAAATGGCAATGTCTCATCTAATTTATAGGAGATTATAATCACTACAAAGGCATATACCAATTCTAGACTTACTATTAGGCATAACATGAAGACATCTAGTTTCATTATTCAAAGCTTTTGGCACCTTTTTGAAGCATGAGAAAACAAAAGGAACATGTTTCTAGATTTATTGGACCTAGGAGAGCTTATGGTATGAATTGCATTGATATCCGTTGATTCATCATCACTACATTCATTCTAGAAGGTTCCTTCTGTTGGCAAGAGACACTGCTTCGCATGATAGGTGTTGTCATTAATGGAAACTAAGACTATTCCACTCATCCACATAACATAATTTGTTCATACCAGAAGTCAGAATCAGAATTTATCTTAGTCCGGGTAGCCAGAAATAGAGCATGTGACAGGGTCCGGTATCTTGGTCTGGATCTCTCTGGTGGAAAATCAGAGTATGTTATAGATCTAAAGGAGTCATAAGGATTGTTAAGGCAATCTAAATCTAGAATTTTATCCTCTGATGACAAAGGGAGTAAAAGTTATGAGCATCTGAGTTTTGGGTCATAACATGACAGATTAGTTCAGTAAATAACAGGTTGACTCGTGTTAGATCCTTATGTGGATCTGATAGAAATGTTTTGGTGAGTTGCGTATGGGATATAATGTTAGTGGCCGACATGAATGGTGACCTTCAAGTGTTATTTCTAGTACGCATCATCATTGGTGCATGGATTCATTTGACAGAACATAGTACTTGTATTATTAGTTAAGTTCTTCATAAGGCTGATAGAAAAGTGATTGAATTACTTGAAGTGGATATATATATATATAGCCAATGGATTTGAGTGTTGAAGGTAGGTGTGTGTATGAATATGAAGTGAATGCCAAAAGAGCAGATAAAGGGTGAAAGAGAAGAGATCTAAGATCCCGATTATGGCAGAGCAGTAAACAGGGCAGAACAAGATGAAGTGTATCAAGTCGATATTCTGTGCTTAACTAGAACTGAATCTTTGCATTGGCAGATGCTAACTATCAGTTCAAACACATTGTAATATTCTTCCTATAGGTAGTGAGCCTTTCTTTGAGTAGTGAGCTCTGGGTAGTGAGCCCGAATGCATGTGCATTCTCCATTGTAATACTTTTAACAGAGTATAATCTTTATGGGTTAACCCCTCCCGTGGTTTTTCCCTTAACCAGGTTTCCACATCAAAAATCTTGGTGTCAAATACATTATTTCCACTTCTGCTCATGTGTTGTTGATTCTTACTTTTCTTGATAACATTATTAATCTATTAGTGAAGTAGTAAAGAGGAATTAACTGCTGCAAGTTTTAAAGTTTTAAGACAACTAATTCACCCCCCCTCTTAGTTGTCACCTCTTATTCCAACAATTGGTATTAGAGCAAGGTTCCTTTGAAAAAGTTTAACAGCTTGAGGAAGATCTGGGAAGGTAGTAAAATGGATGAATCTAACCTCCAAGGGCAACTTAATCTCTCTCTAGAAGATCTTGAGCAGTCTAGAGAAGAAGTCCAAGAGCTGCAAGAGAACCTCAAAAATGCTGAAGACTTCATTGAGACTTTAAAAGAAAAATTGAGCAAATCCAATGAGAAAAGGAAGGAACAACCTCTTCAACTGGGAATTCATTACAAGAACAACAAGAATGAGGCTCTGAAAGAGAAGACAAAGGAATGTGAGAAGTTAGCAAAAGAAGTTGTCCTAAAACATGAGATGGAATCCGGGTGATGAGGCTAACCAAAGAAATTGAAGATAGAAAGAAAATTGAAGAAGACCTGAATCAAAATCTAAAAGAAAGAACTGAAGAATGTTATAGATTAGACAGAATTGTTGGCCTCCTAGAGTCTAATCTACAAGAAAGTAGAGACAATGAGAGAGAACTTGAAAGGCAAATTGTCATTCTTAGACATGACCTAGAAGTTGCAAATGAATACAAGGAGAAGTTCAAGATAAGATCAACTAAACTTGAAGCACTGCTTGAAGGACAGAAAAAGGTTGATGACAAGCATGGTCTTGGATATGAGAAAGGTGAAAGCTTTGGATCCGGACAAAGAAATCTTCAACCAAGGAATGGGAGAAACAGACCTAGAAGACCTCCAGTAAGACAACCTAATGCTCAAAGATATCCATCATTCAATGGAAATTATTTTAATTGCAATAAATTTGGTCATAAAGCTACTCAGTACAGAAGTAGAGTAAATTAAAATGGTCTATCCTTCTCTGGTCAATGCTTCAAGTGTAAGAGGTATGGTCATAGATCAAATGAATGTAGAAGTATGATAATGAATAACTCTAGAGAAAATGGCAACTCTTTCAATGGTTACTGTTATATGGACACATGGCTAATCAGTGCAGATCAAGAGGAAATCAAGCATATAAGCAAAGAAATGTTGTTTGCTTTAATTGCAATAGATCTAGTCATATTGCAAGATTCTACAGAAGTAGGAATAATGAAAGAAGAGGTTCGGTAAACAAAAAACTAGATGAGCAAAGACAATACAAAGACAATGGAAAAATTGATGTGAATGACATCCAGAATGAAATGAGCAAGACATGGGTTAAGAAAATAATTGAGAACAATAGTAATGAGTCCACACCAGAATTCGGTGCTGATAATTCCTCCAGGAATTGAATTTGGAGCTCTGGTTCAGGGGGAGCTGCATTGAAAATCAAATTCCCCCAGCTAGTAAGTGGGTGCCTAGATCTGACACAATGAGAGAAGATATTTTGAATTATTTTAGAACTTTTGGAAGGATTTTTGGAAGAATAGATGTTGATATGGAAATTTGTGAAGTGATTAATGAAGAACTACTCAAGAAACTGAGTAATTGGATGAAGTTAGGGAAAAGCATTTATTACAAAGGAAAATTAGGTTTTGTGGAGCATAAAAAGGTGTTCACTCCTCATTTGAAGAAATTTGCACTTGAAGAAAGCAAGAAGAATAGTGTTTGAGCTAAGATTACAAGGAATTGAAGTGCGACTAGAGAATTTATCTGTCAACCCTAATCTTGTGAAAAAGGTATTTATCTGTGAAGCTTTGAACTTACAATCTTTTTACAATGGCTACACCTTTGGTCATTGACATTACTGAAAGGCCTTGACCCAAATTTAAGAAACATCCACACAAATCTATAGAAGTCGACCCATTAGGTGCATTTTCAAGTGTTCCGTATGGTGTGCTACATACTGAAGATATTAGGGTTTATATTCATGTGAACATAGATGAATTTGGAGACTCAAGGTATGTAGATTTGTTTCAGAGTCATCTTAGGGATGAAAATCATGACCTTAAACCAGAGTATAAGGCACTACTTGATAAACATTTTATTCAAATTATGGGCTTTCCAACATTCGATGAAGATGAGTGGGTCCGGTATGTTTTGAGTTAGATGCATGATGAATTCATATGGTTGTTAAAACCATTCAAGATTACCAAGGATGTTATTAGAATTGTGACTGGGTTAAACTCAACCGGTGGATTACCCATGTTGAAATCTATGAAAAACCAAACTGTTACCAATGTAACCGATGCAAAGTTTGACAAGAGGGCAATGACCATAAATGACATTATAGAACCAGATGTGAAGTTTGCTTCCATGGTGATCGGATACAAGATCTATCACTCTAGCAGAGAGAATTTAGTCTCCGGAATTGCCATATATGTAGCATATCAAATGTTGAAGAAGAATTCAGATTATGACCTATGTGAGCTATTACAGAACTAGCTGATTGAAAACCTGAACAAAATAAAGAAAGATAAGAAAAACACTTTTAAATATGGTACATTGGTTCTATGCTTGTTTTTCTACTATATGAATGAAGTGCCTAGAGTAAAGGGTGTTCACTAGACTAATGATGAGCCAGTTGCCATTCAAATCAGAGATCATCTTTGTAGCATTGGTGATTATAAATAAAGCTCAGAAAACTGCAATCTGGGGATACTTCAAGAATTTTTAGAGTATGATGCATTCAAGGGAAAGAATCCCTAAATCAATTATTGAAAAGTACAAGAATGAAATATGTTTTATGGTTGACACTGATCAATGCCTAATGGAAGCAGTGGAACCTAGAACTGTTTGGATCATGCCCATGGGATATGAAGTAGATGGAAAAATCTTGAATATGTATGCTTAACATCTTCTAAGAGAACCAAAAGACACAATAGTTGAAATATTTGGGACATATGAGGAGCTAAGTTTAAAACTGCATACTGAGCTCAAAGAACCTAAAACCAACAGAAAAGTAAGAAAAGAAGTTGAGTAGTTGGCCAAGAATCTAGGTCTCACAACGGAAGCCATGAGGCAATGCAGGGAGAGAACTGAAAAGGCTAAGAAGGAGAAGCATGATAAGAAACAAGGAAGTGCTCTGGTAGGATCCTCATCCACATCAAGGACTACTAGAAGCTTTATTGTTGCCCTATTCATCTGAAACCTGCCAATCCTGAGATACCAAAAGGCAAATCATCTAGAAAAGAGGGAAAAAGAGTGAAAACAAAGGCCACAAGAACCTATAAGAGCACAAAAGTTGATGAAGAAAGAACAGATTCTGATGCTGAGGTAAATGAGTTGAAAGCCTCTAGAACAAAAGTTGCCAAAGTGACTAAGGAGAAGCCCTCCGAAAGCAAAAAGACAAACAAAAGTTACAAGACAGATACATATGTTGAGAAGCCCACAATATCTGTGGAAGATGTAATAAAATCAATCATTGTGGATGGAAATTTGAAACCCATATAGAATTTTATGATGAATACAGTGACATAGATAAGAGGGTGTTTGAGGAAGCAACTGTCAAATATCTGAATATCTATAATAAGGCCCTGATTGAAATAACTTCTGAGATCCCTCCAAGTCTTGCAAACATTTTGGAGTTGAGGAAAGAAAATGTAAAAAGCAAGGATATGGAGCTAAGAGAGTAGGTATTGATAAAACTATGCCCTCAGATCACTCAAGTTCAAATGAGTATGATATTCAAAGAAGTGAAGGATGAATTCAGGAGAAAGAAGAGAATGAACAAACTAATGCTTGGAGAATTGGACCAAATAGTTAAAGAAACACAGGAAATACTTCTAAGTGCATTGAAGAGACACAATCTTCCATTTGTTGAGGAGGAGACTGATGATGAGATTGATTCATCAATCTTGGCTATTGAAAAGATGGAAACTGATGAGCAACAAACTAAGGTTGATGACTCCTATGTTCCAAAAGAGGAACAAATAAACAAAGAAGATACAAAGATGGTAGACCAAACTGATGATGCAAGAGATACTCCAACTTCTCTTGATCAATCTAAAAAAGAAGATAATGTTAATAATACTACTGCTACACAAGATCCTTAGGAACAGATTGCAAATAGTGTGGTCAAAGGAAAGAATCTAGCTGCAAATAACACAGAGAAAGGTGAAGCAGAAGAAGAAGTCAAAGATAAGGAAGATAAAGCAGAAGAAGATGGTGCAAATGTTGATAGTCCTGATACTGTGAAAACTCAAGGAAAGGAAAGTGGTCTAGAAATGGTGGCAAGAGACACTGCAGATGTAGTGAAAAGTTTTCTGAGTAAAGAGATGCTAGAGTTTGATGAACCAGAACTAACTCAAGGACCAATCAAATTGGATACTCTCTCTTTGGTCCAAATGATGAAGATAGCATCCTTCAGACAAGCCAAAGCAAGTGAAAAGATATTGAAATCTCACATAGAGGACAGTGAGTTGTTGAGTCATCCATTTGGTGTATTGGAGAAGATAATGCCAACCTTCCAGAAGAATCCATCTGACTCTCCCTCCAGACATCTGAAAAATCTTGTAAATTCTATAAGTACACATTTTGAGTCTTTTGAGAAGTCTGCAGTGACTAAAGTCAGAAATGAATTTTTGGATAAGAAATTTAATGAAATAAAGAGCCTAATAAGGAATGATATGATGATACTTATAAAGAGTATTCAAAATTCTCTAAGTGATGGAGGTAATAAATACAAATTTTTTCTATCTTGGCCCAAAGTCAGTAAGGATATTGAGAAGAAGAGAAAGGAGCAAGAACAAAAATTGTCAAATCTATCTCAAAATTTTGATCCTCTAACAGTTTCTCCTATAAGTCAGGAATGTCAAGTAATCAGCTTGACCGATGAAATAAAGAAGCTTGTTAAAGAAAAAGGCAATATTGTGAAGAGAATGTGTGAGCTCCGGGGATTGATTGCCCCAAAGTTAGAAACAATGTTTAATGCATTATCAAAAGCTCAAACTATAGTTCAGACAAGTGATCCTTTAGATTTGACAAAGGCAGAAGCACACGCATTTCTTCTGAGTGGACACATCTCAATTTTGAATGGAATGAAAAGAAATTTGGCCTCTAAACTTGAGCAATTGAAAAGTAGTTTTGCAGATATTCTCAAGTTCATGTAAATACAACTTAATAATTGGGTGTACATATACGGCAATGTATACAAAATTTTTCTTGAGAATTTTGGCTTGCGGACCCCATCCTTTTCCATTGATGTCAAAGGGAGAGTGAAGAACAATGAAAAATGAGGAATCCAGTAAAGGGGGAGCTCCAGAATCAGTGGAGAGCATAAGAGTATAGAATAAGGGGGAGTAACACTTAGTCATTTTTCATTAAGTGTTGCCATCAATGCCAAAGGGGGAGATTGTTGGCAAGAGACACTGCTTCGCATGACAGGTGTTGTCATTGATGGCAACTAAGACTATTTCACTCATCCACATAACATAATTTGTTCATACCGGAAGTCAGAAGCAAAATTTATCTAAGTCTGGGTAGCCAGAAACAGAGCATGTGACAAGGACCGGTATCTTGGTTTGGATCTCTCCGATGGAAAATTAGAGTATGCTACGGATCTAAAGGAGTCATAAGGATTGTCAGGGCAATCTAAATCTAGAATTTTATCCTCTGGTGACAAAGGGAGTAAAAGTTATGAGCATCTAAGTTCCGGGTCATAACATGATAGATCAATTCAGTAAAGAACAAGCTGACTCATGTTAGATCCTTATGCGAATCTAATAGAAGTGTTTTGGTGAGTTGTGTATGGGATATAATGTTAGTGGCTGACATGAATGGTGACCTTCAAGTGTTATTTCTAGTACGCATCATCATTGGTGCATGGATTTAGCTGACGGAAAAGAGTACTTGTATTGTTAGTTAAGTTCTTCATAAGGCCGACAGAAAAGTGATTGAATTACTTGAAGTGGATATATATATATATAGCCAGTGGATATGAGTGTTGAAGGTGTGTGTGTGTATGAATATTGTAACACCTCGCCAAGGAACCTTGAGGATAACACAACTAAACTTACAAAAAGGACATTTTTTTAAAACGAAAGAAATAACAACAATCATATATTTATTCATAACATTTAAATTAAGCTTTATCCTCTAGGGTTCCACGGCTACATTACTAACAAACTAAAACAAGATCTAACCAACGTTATGAATTAACTAACAACCGTAGTTCATTCTAAGTCTAATTGCACTAGATAAATAAACACATACAATTCCATATTATATCATTAGATAAGTAACATCAGGATCCTGCACATAGGATCATGAGTACATAGACAAGTTCCTTTACAAGAGAGTACAACATTACATTATTTACAATATCCCTATCCAAATTACATTGGAGTACATATATCAAGATAACAGTACATGATTTAACTGATATACTAGATTGAAACATGATCACAAGTATCTATCTCATCAAGCTAGAGTAAGATCTAAAATATGTCACATAAGGTACATCCTTCTTGCACACAAACAATAGCAAGGGGAACCAATGGAGATAAAAGCACAACCACTCGACCATGTGGAACCCTAAGGTCCACCCCCCATGCTAGGAGATAACAATAAGATCCCACAACATGAAACAGTAAAGAAGATAGGAACACAACACAAAAGGCTAACATGACTCCCACATACAAGTACACGTGACATTCACAACAGAGTCACCACTTCCTCCAATAGTTAAAAAGACAATAGACTAATAGGTGCAAGGACTACACATGACTCCAAAACAACACCAGTCAATAAGGACATCACAAGTAACTCAAAAATCACTTCCAGAGGCATTCACAAAACAAAGGGGAGAACACAACTAGAGAATGCAAGACTATAGTAGGGATGAGTGTCATCGCATGCTCCTAGCATGGGTTACCCTAACAGTCTCTACCTAGCGCCAGCCCCCATCCATGGTTACCCTGACAGTCTCTCATTAGGCGCCGACCCCCATCTATGGTTACCCTGACAGTCTCTCACTAGATGTCGGTCCCATAGGGTGACACATGTGGAACCAACATTCCTTTCATGAGGATAAGGAAGTTGATTTTGCCAACCACAGCCTTCTCATCTCATCCTTAGCTTGAACAAGCACTACAGGCATGAGTGAGGCATCCAATTATCTTGATTAGTATGAAAACTATCCAACCCTCTAAATTTATTATTAAGTTATCACTAGATTAACAACTTCCAATGGGTCACCCTGACAAGCCACTTTGAGGGCCAGCCCCACACTGAAAGCCACTCTCCCTTCACTGCATCTAGATTCTCAAAGCCTAAAATAAAACCCAAGCATGAATTATCACATTTCTCATCATGATACATTTACAACACAAAATATACATCATTTCACATTACACAGAGCAAGGCATTACCCATCTTGCATAATTATCATAACCACATGAATAGGTACACTGAGCAAGGCATTATCCATCTTGCACAATCATCATAACCACATGAATAGGTACACTGAGCAAGGCATTATCCATCTTGCACAGTCATCATAACCACATGAATCCATAAACAGAGGGGAGTCAACATATAACCAATACATATTCAACCATTAGCAAGATTACATAATCATAGGAGTCATACACACGACTACCCCTCTTGGCCTTTGGAATCAACTTTCCCAAATGACACAAACACTTGACACACTAAACACTATGGTCTCACATCACATTCACTCTCAAATGCACATCATAAACTAAGATCCTTCCTCAATATTTCAATTACAATACCACAAATGCAACATATAATATGATGCACTAAATTATAGGTCTTAAAGAATGTAACATTAATCCAACCATGATCAATCATCTACCAAACACAAAGTGAATCTATCTCTATAATGCAGAAAAATAATATTCTAACTACTGTGATCATATGATATAAGAGTCCATGAGTAACAATATTTTTAACTAATAGATCCCAAGACTTATTTTAGTTTCATTTAATTAAAATGATTGCAAGCAACATGCAAATAACCCTAAGGCATACAAATTAAACACAACAATTATTTAAATGCAATCCTTATCACAGTGAGGGACTACCACCACAGTTAAAATCATACAATAGAGTATTAATGCTATACTGATGGCTACAAAATCCACTATTTACACTGATGTAGATTTAATTAATAATCAAGACAATTTTGTAAATACTATTAAACATAACTGTATAAGTAAGACTAAAAGCCCATGCTATAAATCTCTTACACTAGTTAGAATCACAAGATACAAAACCCGAAGCTACAATAAAAGAACCTTGTTCTAAGGTTAGCTTGAGAGGAAAGAAATACAGAACAACAAAACATTCCTATAGATCTAACATTTTCATCAAATCTACCACAGTTTTAACCACATGCATATGATAGGATTAGCACAAAATGAATTTGTTGAGAAGGCTTTAGAAGCTACCAACAATGCAAAATGTGAAAGCATAGATAGGGCACATATACTGATTGGTAGAATGCCTCAAAGAGAGTCATATGATGGAAATCAATGATCGTAGGCTATGCACAAAACAAATTCGTTGAAAAATCTCAGAGAAACCTAGTTTGAAAATATAGAGTTATTGGTGACGCAACTAACTGTTTTAGCAAAGACGAAACGGGTCAGAGGTAGATAGTCACAAAATATTCATATCTAAAAAATAACAAACTGGGTATGGCAGATTTTTGGATATGATTTATATATCTAGGCCATACACTATATATAAAACAATTAGAGAAACCCAGTTCATAAACTTAAAGTTATGGCTAACGCAACAGACTGCTAAAACAGAGACGAAATGGGTGAGAGGTAGACAGTCACAAAATATTCATATCTCCAGAATGACAAACTGGGTATGGTTGAGTTTTGGATATGATTTTGATATCTAGTACATACACCACATATTAAAACATTAGAGAAACCCATTTTGTAAAAATAAAGTTATGGCTAACGCAATAGACTAGGTTCAGAAAATGTAGAAGAGAATTCACATAATATTTTACTAAATCTAATGCAACAATAAATCAGATTCATATCTCAGTCCATACCTAGAATATTACTTCTATCACATCTTCACAGAATTCCCAGCTCGCATCCATTTTTCCCCAAGTCTTTTCTTTTAGAAACTATGGTTTATGGTGCCAAAAGAAAAATGAAAACTTCATGAGAGAGAGATCCCCAAAACATAAAACATATTCTCCATTTGAAATGCACGCTCCCCCCAAATTATGTCTTGATATTTAAAAATAAAGTTGAGCATGCATAACCACCCCCATAATTTATGCCAGAAGATTCTCCTTTATTACTTTCTTACAATTTGCTATTTTTAACCAAACAATAATTTTTCTCTGATTTTATTTATTTTAGAATTTGCTATTTATTTCATTTACAACCAAACAAAAATAGTTTCTTTCTACTTTTCTAAAATTAGTCTCTTACACAAAAGAAACAATTATTTCTAAGAAGAAGATTCTTCTTCCTAGTGGCCAAAATGGAAAATAATTACTCAAGACAATAATAATAAAGAAAGAGAATCTTTTTCAGACATAATAATACATATTTCCCCACAACTATAATTTACATAAAAGAATCTATATTTATTTATTTATTAAAAGTGCCTTCTTAACTTAATAATTTTATTTTAATGCAACAACTAACCAAAGCACTAATCAAACAATTTCAAACTCAATAATCTAAAATCTGAACAATACCTGACCACTAAGCGACCGAAAAGCAAGACCACCACAACAATGACTGACTATCATGCCCATACCGACAACACTGACTGGGTGCAAAACTGGATACTCATCCTCTTCAAGGATGATAGCTAAGTTAGGGGACCATATGTTATCTCCGTTTAACAGTTTCCATTGGTTTTAAGGCACACTTAGACCTGTCAATTCAGGTGGAGTCGATGCTTGATACCTGCAACCTGCAGCAACCAAACAGTCAAACAAATAGACATATATATAGGGTAAGTGCAAGAAGATGGGGGGCCAAAAAGGGGTCTTAAGTGGCCACTTTTTTTTCTGAAATCAGGACATACTGGCCTTGGATGAGAAATTGAGCATAGTTACACTCGAAATTTGGAGATGCAACCAAAATAATGTTCGTAGTGCTCCGAGTCTACTTTCTAAACTACTATTTTTTTTTGAAAATGACATAGATTAAGGGGTTCAAAAGAGGGAGCCACAAAAATTGGTGTTGTTTTTGTCAAAAAAACATAACATAACATATTTTGTGGCTCCCTCAAAAGGTCAAATTTTTTTTGGTATTTTTAAAATCGCTTTGGTGAGAAATTAGCTAATAGCATTTAGTTTATGCCTGATTTTTCTGATAATTTTTTAATGAATATTTGATTTTTTACTAATTTTCAAAGTGGACACATCCTAAAAAATAGAATTTTGGTCGTGCTACCCCTATAAATTTTGAAAACTAATTGAAAATCATTTTTTCTTTTTTTAATATTTGTAGAATGGAGTCTAGTTTCTAAATATGTAATTTTTTTGAAATTTCAATGAATAGTTAATTTACAATGAAAAAAAGACCAAACAGTGGTTTTTGCCCAAAAACGGACACACAAACAAAAGAAATTAAAGATGAAAGGCTTAACATTGTTAAAATGTGAAAAAAATCACATCGTCAAATAGCTAAGAGAAAGCCTAACATTACCCAGGTGTTCAATTTGTTTGACCTTGAAACACGTGCAAATCTGAGGGTTAGCACGAACGAAATTATGTGAAATCTTGAAGAATATGGAAAAACACGTCTGTGACTGTTCAAAAGGCACTCCAAGCGTTTGGGTTGGAAATCCAAAGAAAATCCCAAGCCCAAGGCTTGGGATTCCCAAAGCAAGACATAACGCGAGCATGTTATAACGTGCTCTCGTTCTATTTTGCTTTGCATTTTTCCTTTGTCGCAAGTTTGTTGTTTGTCATGTTTGACATAATGCGAGCGCATTATAACGCACTCGCGTTATGTTCCCCTTAAATTTTTTTACATTCAAGGCTATTAATCATGTATGTATGTATGTATGCCTATATGTATGTATCTATGTATGCCTATATGTATGTATGTATGTATCTATGTATGCCTACATGTATGTATGTCTAGTGTCGAGGGCAGAGGGTGGTAGAGATGGGAGTGAGCCAGATAGGGGAGGAGAGGGGTGGATAAGGATTGAGTGATTAAGGTTGAGGGTTGAGCATTTAGGGATAGGATTTAGAGTTTAGGGATAAGGGATTAGAGTTTAGGACCCTGAGGGATTAGGGTTTAGGGTTGAGGCTTTAGGGATAGCGTTTAGGGTTAAGGGTCGAGGGATTAGGTTTAAGGTAGAGTGTTGAGGGTAGAGGGATTAGGGATAGGGTTTAGGGTTGAAAGTTTAGAGTTGAGGGATTAGGGTTTCAGGTATAGTTTAGTAGTTCTTGTGGATAGAGCCAGTAAACAATGGGAGATTATTTGCCTATTTCATGACAATATACCTTCCCTAAGTGCGGGGTGGACAGCAAGAAACATAGATGTACCCCAATGCAAATCTTTTCTCATAATGATTATCCTTCTGATTTCAATTATTAATTACTCACTGTGGATGTACCATACGCAAAGCTTTTCTCATAGGGTTTAAGGTATAGTGTCGAGGGTTGAGGGTTTATTGATAGTGTTTAGGGTTGAGGGTTGAGGGATTAGATTTTAGGGTTGATGGATTAGGGTTTAAGGTATAGTGTTGAGGGTTGAGGGTTCAGGGATAGGGTTTAGGGTTGACGGATTAGGGTTTAGGGTTGACGGATTAGCATTTAATGTCAAGGTTAGGGTTAGAGTGTCAAGGTTAGAGGGATTAGGGATAGGGTTTAGGGTTGAAGGTTTAAGGATTGAGGGTTGAGGCTTTAGGGATGAGGGTTTAAGGCTTAAGATATAGTCTCAAGTGTTGAGGGTGTAGGGATAGGATTTAAGTTTTAAGGGTTAAGGGTTGAGGGATAGGGATTAGGGTTTAAGGTATAGTGTTGAGGGTTGATGGTTTAGGGATAGGGTTTAGGTTTGAGGGATTAGGGTTTAGGGTTGATGAATTAGGGTTTAATGTTGAGAGTTGAGGGTTGAGGGTTGAGGGTTGAGGGTTGAGGTTGAGGGATAAGGTTAATAGTCAAGGGATTAGGGTTAAATAAGAGTGTTGAGGGTAGAGGGATTAGGGATAGGGTTTAGGGTTGAAGGTTTAATGATTTAGGGTTGAGGCTTTAGGGATGAGGGTTAAGGGATTAGGGTTTAAGATATAGTGTCGAGTGTCGAGCGTGTAGGGATAGGTTTTAGGGTTTAAGTTTTAAGGGTTAAGGGTCGAGGGATCAGAGTTAAGGGTTGAGGGATTAGGGTTTGACGTTGAGGGTTGAGTACATTGAGGTTCGAGGGTTAAGGGTTTCGGAATAGGGTTAAGGGTCGAGGGATTAGGGTTAAGGGATAGGGTTGGAGGGTTTAGGGATAAGGGATTAGGATTTAAGGTATAGTATCAATCCCGTTGAGGGTCTAGGAATAGGGATAACGTTTAGGGTTTAGGGATGAGGGATTAGAGTTGAGGGATGATGGATGATGGATTAGGGTTGAGGGATTAGGGTTTAGGGATAAGGTTTAGGGTTAGGGTTGAGGGATTAGGGTTTAAGGTATAGTGTTGAGGGTTTAGGGATAGGGTTTAGGGTTGAGGGATTAGAGTGAAGGGTTGAGGGATTAGGATTTGACATTGAGGGTTGAGGGTTGAGGGTTGAGGGTCGAGGGATCAGAGTTCAGGGTTGAGGGATTAGGGTTTGACGTTAAGGGTTGAGGCTTGAGGTTCGAGGGTCAAGGGTTTAGGGATAGGGTTAAGGGTCAAGGGATTAGGGTTAAAGTAGAGTGTGGAGGGTGTAAGGATTAGGGATAGGGTTGGAGGGTTTAGGGATAAGGGATTAGGGTTTAAGGTATAGTATCGAGTCTATTGAGGGTTTAGGAATAGGGATAGCATTTAGGGTTTAGGGATGAGGGATTAGAGTTGAGGGATGATGGATTAGGGTTGAGGGTTGAGGGATTAGGGTTTAGGGATAAGGTTTAGGGTTGAGGTTTGAGGGATTAGGGTTTAAGGTATAGTGTTGAGGGTTGAGGGTTTAGGGTTGATAGATTAGGGTTTAGGGTTGACGGATTAGCATTTAATGTCGAGGTTAGGGTTAGAGTGGCAAGGGTAGAGGGATTAGGGATAGGGTTTAGGGTTGAAGGTTTAAGGATTTAGGGTTGAGGCTTTAGGGATGAGGGTTTAAGGCTTAAGATATAGTGTCAAGTATTGAGGGTGTAGGGATAGGGTTTAAGTTTTAAGGGTTAAGGGTTGAGGGATAGGGATTAGGGTTTAAGGTATAGTGTTGAGGGTTGATGGTTTAGAGATAGGGTTTAGGTTTGAGGGATTAGGGTTTAGGGTTGATGAATTAGGGTTTAATATTGAGAATTGAGGGTTGAGGGTTGAGGTTGAGGGATAGGGTTAATGGTCAAGGGATTAGGGTTAAATAAGAGTGTCGATGGTAGAGGGATTAGGGATAGGGTTTAGGGTTGAAGGTTTAATGATTTAGGGTTGAGGATTTAGGGATGAGGGTTAAGGGATTAGGGTTTAAGATATAGTGTCGAGTGTCGAGCGTGTAGGGATAGGTTTTAGGGTTCAAGTTTTAAGGGTTAAGGGTCGAGGGATCAGAGTTAAGGGTTGAGGGATTAGGGTTTGAAGTTAAGGGTTGAGTACATTGAGGTTCAAGGGTTAAGGGTTTCAGGATAGGGTTGAGGGTTGAGGGATTAGCGTTAAGGGATAGGGTTGGAGGGTTTAGGGATAAGGGATTAGGGTTTAAGGTATAGTATTTAGCCCGTTGAGGGTCTAGGAATAGGGATAGCATTTAGGGTTTAGGGATGAGGGATTAGAGTTGAGGGATGACGGATGACGGATTAGGGTTGAGGGATTAGGGTTTAGGGATAAGGTTTAGGGTTAGGGTTGATGAATTAGGGTTTAAGGTATAGTGTTGAGGGTTTAGGGATAGGGTTTAGGGTTGAGGGTTTAGGGATAGGGTTGAGGGTCGAGGGATCAGAGTTAAGGGTTGAGGGATTAGGGTTTGACGTTGAGGGTTGAGAGTTGAGGTTTGAGGGTCAAGGGTTTAGGGATAGGGTTGAGGGTTGAGGGATTAGGGTTAAAGTAGAGTGTGGAGGGTGTAAGGATTAGGGATAGGGTTGGAGGGTTTAGGGATAAAGGATTAGGGTTTAAGGTATAGTATCAAGTCTGTTGAGGGTTTAGGAATAGGGATAGCATTTAGGGTTTAGGGATGAGGAATTAGAGTTGAGGGATGATGGATTAGGGTTGAGGGATTAGGGTTTAAGGTATAGTGTTAAGGGTTGAGGGTTTGGGAATAGGGTTTAGGGTTGAGGGATTAGGGTTTAGGGTTGACAGATTAGCATTTAATGTCGAGGTTAGGGTTAGAGTGTCGAGGGTAGAGGGATTAGGGATAGGGTTTAGGGGTTGAAGGTTTAAGGATTGAGGCTTTAGGGATGAGGGTTTAAGGCTTAAGATATAGTGTCAAGTGCTGAGGGTGTAGGGATAGGGTTTAAATTTTAAGGGTTAAGGGTTGAGGGATAGGGATTAGGGTTTAAGGTATAGTGTTGAGGGTTGATGGTTTAGGGATAGGGTTTAGGTTTGAGGGATTAGGGTTTAGGGTTGATGAATTAGGGTTTAATGTTGAGAGTTGAGGGTTGAGGGTTGAGGTTGAGGGATAGGGTTAATGGTCAAAGGATTAGGGTTAAATAAGAGTGTCGAGGGTAGAGGGATTAGGGTTTAAGGTATAGTATCAAGCCCGTTGAGGGTCTAGGAATAGGGATAACATTTAGGGTTTAAGGATGAGGGATTAGAGTTGAGGGATGACAGATGACAGATTATGGTTGAGGGTTGAGGGATTAGGGTTTAGGGATAAGGTTTAGGGTTAGGGTTGAGGGATTAGTGTTTAAGGTATAGTGTTGAGGGTTTAGGGATAGGGTTTAGGGTTGAGGGATTAGAGTGAAGGATTGAGGGATTAGGATTTGACGTTGAGGGTTTAGGGTTTAAGGCTTAAGATATAGTGTCAAGTGTTGAGGGTGTAGGGATAGGGTTTAAGTTTTAAGGGTTAAGGGTTGAGGGATAGGGATTAGGGTTTAAAGTATAGTGTTGAGGGTTGATGGTTTAGGGATAGGGTTTAGGTTTGAGGGATTAGGGTTTAGGGTTGATGAATTAGGGTTTAATGTTGAGAGTTGAGGGTTGAGGGTTGAGGTTGAGGGATAGGGTTAATGGTCAAGGGATTAGGGTTAAATAAGAGTGTCGAGGGTAGAGGGATTAGGGTTTAAGGTATAGTATTGAGCCCGTTGAGGGTCTAGAAATAGGGATAGCGTTTAGGGTTTAGGGATGAGGGATTAGAGTTGAGGGATGAAAGATGATGGATTAGGGTTGAGGGTTGAGGGATTAGGGTTTAGGGATAAGGTTTAGGGTTAGGGTTGAGGGATTAGGGTTTAAGGTATAGTGTTGAGGGTTTAGGGATAGCATTTAGGGTTGAGGGATTAGAGTGAAGGGTTGAGGTATTAGGATTTGACATTGAGGGTTGAGGGTTTAGGGATAGGGTTTAGGGTTGAGGGATCAGAGTTAAGGGTTGAGGGATTAGGGTTTGACGTTGAGGGTTGAGGGTTGAGGTTCGAGGGTCAAGGGTTTATGGATAGGGTTGAGGGTCGAGGGATCAGAGTTAAGGGTTAGGGATTAGGGTTTGACGTTGAGGGTTGAGGGTTGAGGTTCGAGGGTCAAGAGTTTAGGGGTAGGATTGAGGGTCGAGGAATTAGGGTTAAAGTAGAGTGTGGAGGGTGTAAGTATTAGGGATAGGGTTGGAGGGTTTAGGGATAAGGGATTAGGGTTTAAGGTATAGTATCAAGTTTGTTGAGGGTTTAGGAATAGGGATAGCATTTAGGGTTTAGAGATGAGGGATTAGAGTTGAGGGATGACGGATTAGGGTTGAGGGTTGAGGGATTAGGGTTTAGGGATAAGGATTAGGGTTGAGGGTTGAGGGATTAGGGTTTAAGGTATAGTGTTGAGGGTTTCTGTCGTTAAATGTAGATTTATGGGTTCGATTATATTGATTTCCTCTTGAGTTTTGGGGTGTGGATATTTTGGAATCAATCAGGAAGTCTTCAGGAGACTTTGTAGAAGTGGATTGGAAATCGCTTGACATAACCCCTGCTATTTATGCTTGGATAAGGATTTGTCACAAACTAGAACTTCTGCTTCCAAAGAAGATTTGTCTTTCTTCCTCGATGGGCATTTCCTATCAAGAACTTGATTATGAGGGCTTGCCCCTTCATTGTTATGCATATCATATGGCAGAGCATCTGGCAAGCTCTTGTAGGAAACAGGAAAAGTTCTCCCTCAAAAACCTTGTGGTCATTCAAGTCTGAAGGGGAAGGTTTGGAAAGAGATGTGATCAATGCAAAGGATGTGATCAATCTGTGTTTTCTATTGCTATAGAAATGGTAAAAAAGTGTTGACCCCCGTGATCCAAGCCCACATGCTTTGTTTTCATACTGATTTTGCACGTGCTCTGACAAAAAAGAAGTGCTTTCATGTTGTTGGGAAGTTTACATGCACATTTGACACATTGTACCACCTTTGCATGATCTTTCCACCACGTTTTCTACTTTGCCAACTTGAGAAGGAGGAAATAACATAGTTTTCACACCAAGTTTGATATATATCTATTCAAGTTTCAATTTTTTTAGTGTTGCAATGTTAATTGTGATTTAATTTTATGAATTTAACATCATAGATTGGTTAATAGTATTGTTGTTAGTAATTATATTTGAGTGTTATTCAATTTAACATTGAAAAGGAAGCAAGTGGTGAAAAACTCAAATTGTTGAGGAGTTTGATGCAAGAAGAAGAAAACACTACATAATTGGGTACTCTCTCCATTCGAATCTTCATTTTTTAGGTATGTCAAGTCTTTACATGCATGTTCTTTACAATTTCCTTATTTCGGATTGAATTACTTTATCATGCTTTATCATACGTGTTTAAAATACACACATTCCCAATCAAGAAAGCAACCTACAATCTCACATGATGCCATGTATATTTTCTACACTTGGGCTCTTTAATAATTATGTGTAATAAATAGACCTTAACATACCATGATGTCAAATTATACAAGAATAAATCCTTACAACATAATAAAAATACAATCCCACTATTATCTTGTATTCATTTCTTAGGAACTAATATTGGTCTCTTTATCATGCTATAGACAAATTCTCCATCATGCCAAGGAAACGATCAAGAATTAAACCAACACAGGAAGAGATAGAAGCTAAGAATGTAAAGCAAGTAGTGGCTATGAGGGAACTTCGTGAGAAGAGGAAATTGGACACAATAAATGAAGACATACCAATTGAAGAGGAACCACAACCATCACAAAGAGATATGGTATTGGCAACACAAAGAGAACAAATGAAAAAACTTTGCGGTACGAGAGATTTGAATACCATAGTTGGAGACACATCCTCTACCGCAAGTCAACATATAGGGACACCATCTACCACATCTCAAGTTGAGAGTACATCATCACTCACATGTGATGAAGGAGGTACGCCATCATTCCCACCTCAACCTCAAGGTATGTCATCTATTCCATCTTCGATTGAAGGTATGCCAGCTAACCCATTTCATTTAAATATTGATGAAATTCCTAATGTTGAGATGAATTTACCTCACTTAACACCACCTAGAATTTTGCATAGAAAGCCAAAGTATTTGATCGATATTGATGAGAATATTTTGCAGCCAATGGAAGGTAAGATTCCAAAACGCACTTGTAGAAGATATGCTAATAAGATTTGGAGATTGTTCTTTGAAAAGTTAAATGAGACTGCAAGATGTCAACTATTTGTTGAAATGATGCGAAGTATAAAGTATAGGTCTATCATGAAGATTCTTGGGTTGAGAACATCAGAGGCTTCAAGTGAAAAATCTATTGTCAAGAATCTAATGAGTGCGTATGAGAGTGTGAGTAACACCTCATGCACAAAAGATAGTAATGCAACACGGTGTGTGATTACATCGACTATAGTAAGTAGTCAAATGAGGAAATCTTGTCTCATTAGAAAGACGAGTCAAGAATTGAGAATTAATAGGAAAACTTTATTAAGAGCCATTGGAAGATGCCAAAGAATTGAGGACACTAATGCCAATGAATTATGGGCGTTCTCGGGGAGACTACCATGAAAAGATAAACTAATTGTTGAAGCATTGAGATCACTAATTGAAGACTTTTGGAAGAATTACACAAGGGTATCTCCGAATCAAAGGGATGTGGTAAGAAGGAGAATCAGTAGTCAGAACCGCGAGCCACATCCAAAGCATTTTTTGGATGAGACTCAAACATAGTTTTATGGTAAATTTCTAGAGAAGTATCCTCAAATTAAAATTTGTCAAAGATATTTTGAAATGCTAAAACCTTTCTATGTTAAGATAAATCATACACGCACTACTTGTTGTTGTAGATTACATATTGAATTTTCTAACCATTTTGATGCTTATAGGTCTATATGTTTAGATATGCATACTAACAATGATTTGTAGGGTTGTGCCATATGTGCCCCGCTAACATCTTCAAGAGACTTCATATCAGGAATTTTATGTGAAAGAGAGGAAGGTCAAATATTCTACAACAAATTATGCTTGGATGCAACATGTCATCGTTGCGGTGGCTTGCAACATTTTCCAATATGTGAACATATGGAAAGAACACATGCAGTTGGAAACAAACTAGTAGAGTTTGGCAAGTATAAAATAGTGGCATACAATACAAAAGATGGTAAAGAAGCAAAGAGATGTGAATTGGTTATTGAAAAGATTCCAGTGTATCAGTTTATGCCTATATTTCGTGACAACATAGTGTATGAGTATGCAAGACATGCCCATAGAGCTTGATGGTTGGACTTGCAATTCAAGTTATGCAAGGACACATTTCTGGTTGGTAGCATTGTTTCAGTCATCGACTTTGTAGAGAACTACAGTCTACAACCACAGCGTGAGGTGCAATCACAATATTACAACTCCACATAGGTTTCTATATTTGTGCACATCACATTCATTCATGCGAATGATAGTACAGAGGATGATAGAAAGATCATAAGGGAGTATAATTTCTATATTAGTGATGATCGCATGTATTCTACGGAGTTTGTGCAAGGTTGTTTTCAGGTGTTCTATAATGATTTGGCTAGAAGGGGCATATCGTTCAGTCAGCATATCATATGGTCAGATAATTGTGCATCACAATTCAAGAACTCACAGAATTTCTATTGGCTGAGTAGGAGGCATAATTTTACAGGTATTCAACATATGTGGAACTTTTGTGAGGCTGGGCATGGAAAGGGGGAGCATGATGGTGCAGGAGCATGTATCAAAAGAGCCATAGCACGAGAAGAGTTAAAGTATAAAGACAATGTAAAGTTGACAGATGCAAAATCGATTGTCGAGTGGTGTAATGCTTCCATGGGTCCAGGTAATGAAGGTAAGTCTTCAGTTCATAGATTTTTTTGGTTGATAGATGATACTAACATTGCACCATATGAGGACTATTGTATACTGACAGGATCATATGAGATGCACTCTTTCAGAAGCTCAATTGCAGGTTCATGGAGGATCCATACACGAAAGATGTCATACTTTTGTTCTTCCTATACAATTCAAGTCTAGGATGAGTGTGAGTCAAAGGAGTGGGTTGATGAATGGCAGTTAAGTTATCTTAGCCCACTTGACACGTATCGACTCCCGACGGCACTGGAACTAACACAAATGGAATCATCAGTTGACTTTGACCACATATCAGATTTAGTTCAACCAGGTAATATAGGGCACGCATATGTATTTAATTTCATCTAGTTCAACCAGGTAATATAGGGCACGTATATGCATTTAATTTCATCTAGTTCAACCAGGTAATGTCATCTTACTTTGTAGTGTTTTTGTAATGTTGACTAATTTCATCTAATTTGCTACGCATATCAATGTAGGGCACGTATATGCAGTTATTGCAGATGAAGATAATGAAGAGGGAACATATTATTACTTATGTCATTGTGTTGAGGCCAAAAAGAAATTAGAGGCCCCTGTTATAGATGGAGAAAACATCAAATACCCTACAGGCTCAGTGCTTATTACTGGAACATGGCTTAGAAGGTACCCACATAAGAGTGTTAATATTTGGCTATTTCAGGACTTTGACACGCATCGGAAGATTCTTCATTACTCGAACCTTGTTGTGGCATCCAATGTTCATTTGATAAAGTATTGGGGTAGACCTTTGAACAAAATCTTGTGGAAGGTGTGTGAGTCTGACCATGAAGTAATACTTGACACAATAAAGAGTAGAGCAGACCCAGATGGTTCATTGGATTAATTTGTAAGTATTCACATTGATTTTGTAAAGTCATATTACATTGAGTTGTAAGTATGCACATTAATTTGTAAGGTTTGTCTTTTTTTTTATTTCCTCCTGCATTTTTACACATATACATATTTTTACATCATCATGTTATGCATTTTTGGTGTCCTACTCCTGATACGACCAAACTCATAACTCACCCTACTTCCTCTAGACACCATTTGATGATCTCTCCAACACTCTGGATCCAAGGTGCCCAATCATGATGATGACCTATATACCATTCTCCCAAGGCGCTCATAATGAATGAAAAGAAGACCAAGGGTGCCCAAGCTTAATAGACTTATTTCTTTCAATTTTGATGATCTAAACTCTTGCAAAATGACATCCACTTTCATGCCTTTAGATCTTCCTTCACATATAGGGCGCCAAATCAAGTTGAAAAATCTACATAAGGGCGCCAAAATGGATGAAAGGAGACATGACATGTGCCTTAGGACTCCATGCTAAGGTTTGAGCCATTGAAGTCTCTTGATATTAGGCACTCATGATGATGAAACTTAGAGTTTTTTCCTTTCCTAGGCGCTCATCTAAGATGTTTGAATGATAAGGAGCACCTAGACCTCTATAATGTACATTAGGTGCCAAAATCAAGGTGATTTTAAGTCACTTTGAGTCATTTGGGGTTAGTTTGAGTCTTTGAGTCATGTTGCAAAAAAGTGTCAATGTTGTTAAGTTGCACAAAGCAATTTTTGCATTTTTGGTGTCTTGCTCCTGATGCGACAAAACTAACTATTCCAACGTATCCAGATGGGTATATTTACGCTAGGCATGGTCCTATTTTTCACCCAAACATGTTGAAACAGTCTGAGCTACATTGTACCAATGATATCCCTAAAGAGTCCAAAGTGCAAAAAGGCAGCAATCTTTGACAAGATGTTACTCGAAAACTGTGTCACTTATAAATATTTTGTCTGAGGCAACGCGATCAAGTAGAGTACCTCTACAATAACCTGTCTCAATTTTTTATATCTCTGAGACATTTGCCTGTGGTGAAAGGTTTTTTGCTGCCCCAAAAATCATCAGAAGGAGGCAGTGTAAAGTTGCAAAGGGGTGTAACTTTCGTCCTGCTCCTAATGCGACCAAACTGACTATTCCAACGCATCTAGATGGGTACATTTAAGCTAGGCATGGTCCTATTTTTCACCCAAACATGTCAAAACAATCCGAGCTACATTGTACCGACGATATCCCTGAAGAGTCCAAAGTGCAAAAAGGCAGCAATCTTTGATGAGATCTTACTCGAAAACCATATCACTTAGAAACATTCTGTCTAAGGCAACGCGATCATGTAGAGTGCCTCTACAATAACCTCTCTCAATTTTTTATATCTCTGAGGCATTTGCCTGTGGTGAAAGGTTTTCTGCTGCCCCAAAAATCGTCAGAAGGAGGCAGTGTAAAGTTGCAAAGGGTGTAACTTTCGTCTTGCTCCTGATGTGACCAAACTGGCTATTCCAACGCATCCAGATGGGTACATTTACGCTAGGCATGGTCCTTTTTTTCACCCAAACATGTCGAAACAGTCCGAGCTACATTGTACTGACAATATCCCTGAAGAGTCCAAAGTGCAAAAAGGCAGTAATCTCTGATGAGATATTACTCAAAAACTGTGTCACTTAGAAACATTCCTTCTAAGGCAACGCGATCACGTAGAGTGCCTCTACAATAACCTCTCTCATTTTTTTATATCTTTGAGGCATTTGCTTGTGGTGAAAGGTTTTCTGCTGCCCCAAAAATCGTCAGGAGGCAGTGTAAAGTTGCAAAGGGGTGTAACTTTCGTCCTGCTCCTGATGTGACCAAACTAACTATTCTAACACATCTGGATGGGTACATTTACACTAGGCATGGTCCTATTTTTCACCCAAACATGTCGAAACAGTCCGAGCTACATTGTACCGACGATATCCCTGAAGAGTCCAAAGTGCAAAAAGGCAGCAATCTTTGACGAGATGTTACTCGATAACTGTGTCACTTAGAAACATTCCGTCTGAGGCAACGTGATCATGTAGAGTGCTTCTATAATAACCTCTCTCAATTTTTTATACTCTGAGGCATTTGCCTGTGGTGAAAGGTTTTCTGCTACCCCAAAAATCGTTAGGAGGTAGTGTAAAGTTGCAAAGGGGTGTAACTTTTGTCCTGCTCCTGATGTGACCAAACTAACTATTCCAATGCGTCCGGATGGGTACATTTACGCTAGGCATGGTCCTTTTTTTCACCCAAACATGTCGAAACAATTCGAGCTACATTGTACCGATGATATCCTTGAAGAGTCCAAAGTGCAAAAAGGCAACAATCTTTGACGAGATGTTACTTGAAAACTGTGTCACTTAGAAACATTCCGTCTAAGGTAACACGATCATATAGAGTGCCTCTACAATAACCTCTCTCAATTTTTTATATCTCTGAGACATTTGCCCGTGGTGAAAGGCTTTCTGCTACCCCAAAAATTGTCAGGAGGCAGTGTATTAAGTCAGGATGAAAGCCTATTCACTCTAGGTGCCAATCTCAAGTTGTACAATCATGAATGGGCGCCTAGAGAAATAAGGTGCTACATCATGGTTTGAGGACCTTGAAATGGCGCCCAAGCATGTAGGAGGAATTTTCAAGGAGCCAGAATGTTTTTGAAACTCTAAGGAACTAGTCTAAAGACTCTATGGTGCCATCTTGATACCATTGAGTCAACTTTGGAACTCAAACATATTGAAACAAGGTCTAGGAAGCTAGGCAACATCTCTTGCCAGTTCAACCTCTTAGATGTGCCAACATTGGAAAGACTCTTAATGAGCACCTAAGTTTGAATTGATCTTGTGATTGAAAGTTTGGTGATGTATTGGTGCAAGATGATCTTCAGTTGAAGCAATCTAAGTTCCAAGAAGGGTTTAGAATTTATCAACATCTTCACTAAGTTATGCGCACTTTACAATCTTTCTTACCCAAGAGTTGCACCTCATTAAGATAAGGCGCATCTTAATCTCTGGGACTTTTCTAAAGAAGCACTTCGTTTATTAGCACCTTTGGACCTTGTTTTGCATTCTGAAAGAGAAGGCACACTTTGGAGGCATTTCTAACCTAGATTGACGCCTAGGTATAGTCATCTCTCTGGAGCATTACAATGTGTTTTAAAATGAAGGAGGAAATTTCATAAGTTAGGGAATTGATCACTGAAGACCTTGGAGTGTTTGAATTAATCTAAGCAAGAAGGCACATTTCTATGGAGTAGCATACTCTAGATAGCGCCTGATGCCATCAAGGCGCAATTCCACCCTCACTTTGGCGCCTATCATCAAGAAGGGGCATTGGGCATTCCTTGAACAGTTCTGAACATTTGAAGTTCATGAAATCACCAAGGAATGTTGGGCGCCATGTGTATCCTCAACAAGCTTGAGTTTGCGCCTAGACAAGTTGGCGCTTATTCATGTTTTAACTTCCCTCTTGAAGCGCCTAACTTGGGAAAAAGTTATCTTGTTGTTAGTCAAGTGTTTGATGTGTTCTGGAGACTCCAAAAGACTTCCTCTTGCTAGGTGCTCTTCTTGGCAACTACAACCTTCAACTGGCACCTAGATCCTGAAGAAAAACACTTGCAAGTGTAGGCACACTTTCCTTGTGATGGAGCATCAAACTGGCACCTAGAAATCATAATGCATGAAGTGAGCGCCTAGGATCCTATTGGTCCAATAGGTGGTTTTGGGATCCGTGTCAAGTCATTGGATTAGGTTGCCAACTCAGAATGATTTTCATGCACTTAGACTTTAAGGCGCTAAAACTAGTAGGAAAATATTTGGGGGGAAACCACACTGATAAAAGTTGGGTAAATTTAACCTCCGAGTTTGATTAGGCTCCATATAACAACAATATTTATATCATGTCCCTTTGCTTTATGAAACAAGCAGTATGTGTCAAGTCATAGGGATAACACTATGGTCCTTAGAAATTTCTTTGTGACTTTTGATAAGATTATCTACTATTATGTGGATGCTTGATAGTATTATCCTGATCCATTGGACTAGTGTGGCTATGAGGTTGGAAAGTGTTGCAACCTCCATCCTTTAAACTTCTCCACCTTGTTATGGGTTGTTTTGAGTATTTTCACTTACTTTCTCTTCGAGAATATTTTCTAATGATACATGATGTGTCATAGATCATTCAACTTGATAAACAACATGGAGGGATTCTCATGCCTCCTATACTTCTTGCAAGTTTCTTTATAGATAGCTCACATCATTGTCCATCTAGTTGGTCATTTCCCTAAATATTATGATAAGATAATCCTGTTAATGAACTTTAGATTGAATGAGAATCAACATGCTTTGTCTTGACTAGAATAGTTGAGATGGACAAAAATCTATTGATTCTAGGTTGGGTTGTTAAAGTTCAAGAAGTTTTGGTGTCTAATGCCCTCTAAATCTAAATATTCAAAATCATAATGGTTCAATAAGTTACAACAAATAGTCAAGTAGATAATAGACTATAAGGAACAAGGACTACACATGAATCCAAAACAACACCAGTCAATAAGGACATCACAAGTAACTCAACATTACTTCTAGAGGCATTCACAAAAATAAAGGGGAGAACACAACTAGAGAATGCTAGACTGTAGTAGGGATGAGTGTCTGATGCAGAGCACATAGTGGAAGCATAGAATTATCAACTTTTGAACCTTCAAACTCACTATTGGCGAGACAACATACCATCGGCGAGCTTAAAATTTCATCGGCCGATAGGCCGATGCCACCATGACTCCGTTTGATTTCACTTCTGACAAACATCCCATCATTGACTCTTATCGATCAGACAGACCTATATTAGTGACTTTATATCCTTTCACATTGATGTCTTTGTCACTCCGATATAAGACTCTAAGTCCCTTGCCTATTGGTAGGACTTAATACCATCAACACACTCAAAAACTCTTCTACCGACACACCGATCTCACCAATGACAACCTTCAGACCACACCCGTCGATGAGACTCCAAACATCAGTAAACTCTAATCTCATTGGACCAATACATCGATGGATTTTGACTGTCGATGTGACCCCCTTCATCGGCGAAGCTCTCAACTTCTCTTCCGATACACCGATGTCTTCAACTTCGAACCACACTCGTCGGTAAGACAGACCACTATCGGTGAAGCCTAACCAAGGTCTGCCGATACGCTGATATGACCAACTCTTGACGTTGATACAAGGTTCTTTTGAAGGCAAAGGGTGCCTAGGCTTATGGGGCTCAATTTGATGTATTTATTGAAAGATCAAGGTGAATTGATGCTTATTGAAAATGCCACTTAGTCCTTCATTTGCATTATAGGCGCCATTTCCTATTGACTTAAATACTCCTCCTCATGCTAGGGTGCCATAATGAAGTGGTTTAGACAATAGGTGCACTTCACTTACTAGAGGCTTGTTCTCCTTCCACCTTAGGCGCACTTTTATGGTGGAACAGGTGTCAATGGGCGCCTTGTCTTAAATGAATGCTCTCTCCAAGTTGGGTGCCCTTTTGAGACTTTATGAGTTGCAAATTGTGCCTTAACCCTTCATGCTTGTTGCTCAATGTTTGAATGTTTAAGAAAGTCTCCTTTAGGTACTCATCTTAATGACTTTTTCTCAAGGTGCAATCATCCTAATGACTTGGATATTCATCCTAGTGTTTCAGGCTATCAAGCTACCAGACTTAGTCATTTTCAGGATCTCAAACATAAAGAATAACATGATGATTCATTTTTTTGTATTGCATATAGTTGACATTGTATGCTACTCATAAAGAATATTAATATTTTATGTTCAACATGATGATTCATTTTTTTTTGAAATACAAATTTTATCTTTTAGTTCCAAAATGAGGTTTAGGTGATACTTGAATAACAATAGCTATCTTATTGGATCAACAAACATCCTATGTAATACAATTGGACTTTAAATATTTGAAGTAACCATCTACAAATATCCATTCAAACGTGGATTTATAATGCAAGTATGGACGCCATCAATAAAAAAGATTTGTATTAACCAAATATCCATAAGGCATACATCAATATCTGTCGATATAAGTATAACATATATACAAAATAGCCATATAGGCTTACAAGAATGCCATATAGGCATACAATGTCAACTATATACAATACAAAATATATGTCCACAAATGCCATATAGGCATACAATAAAGGAACACAATAAAAAGTCAGTCCCCTCTGGCTGGTGAAGAGAATAGATCACAGGTAGCCTTTGATCTTCTAGGGGATGGAGATGCACATGTGGGTCGTCTACTATGAACCCAAGGGCTGCTCCTCCTATTTAGTTCTTCCTGCATCTTTACCTGTTACAATAAAAAGTATAGACATTAATATATAGAAATTACATGTTATAAAAAATGAAACATTTAACAAAATAATCACTTACCGCTACCATATAATCTGTCTCCTCACTTGCCTCAGTAGCAGGAATAGGCCGTGGTGATGTCATGTCCTATAGAAACCATCCAGATATAAATTAAACTTCAAATCAATAATCTTTTAATTTTTCAAAAATAGACAACTATAACAATGAATGTAAATTGAAATTTACTAATCTGCCTCATACCCCTGCCAATGCCATGGAGCTATGAATCGCAGAGGCCACACCGTGCTTCATTGCCCTATGAACATCGGGAGGTGTCTCCACAGCCTGTATCATCTGGAAATAAAACAACATTATTCAATTACAAAAACTATAATAGTGATGTAAATCATGGCTCCTAACATACACACACGTTCATCTAAACATGGAAGTACACACAATAAAGCACACAAGTCACATACAAAAATCTAGTAAGTACAATTCATTCATTAAACTATTTATTTTATTACCTTTGTAAAACTTTGAAGTCCACCACCGCTGATAGGTGTTGCCGTGAAATCTCCAATATTAACCTATTCAACATCCAAAATCAGATATTAGAATACCATTCATATAATGATGCTATTCACATGTAATATTTATAATTGTTTACTAGTTACATACCCCGACAATAGATGATCTAGTGTAAAATTCAAGTGGAGAACCACTGAAAACTGCATCGACGCTATGACCCTGAAATTTCATTAAAATCATCAAACTAAATTAGTTAATCTTGCATTTCAAAAATGCAATTTAATAAATTAAATTCAATAAACTTGCTAATATTTACCTGAGTATCAAGGCCGAAAGTCTGACTCAGGAGGGTATCTGTCATCACGATCTGCTCAGCTACAGATGTAGCATGTGCACCTGCGTCCTGACTATCCATGAAGTCATAACCATAGGCTGAGCCGCAAGCCTGACAAGCATGGGGTGGGACCCTACTCCTCGCACTATCTCCCAACCCACTCTGTGCTGCAGGACCGGCATGCTCTATGATGCTATGGGTCAAGGAACTAATGGACTGTAGTGTATCGACCTCAACACTCTCCTTCACAATGGAAGGGATAGAAACATGCTCATGGGTTGGTTTGCTGATTGCTCGTCTCACTACCCATTATGGGTCAAGACGTGCCTCTGGTCTATCTTGTGCTGACCCCCCACCTCTACCCTGGAAGTCCCGCATATCAAAATAGTTTGGCACTTTATTGAGGACAAACTCGCAATAGAGTTTCCTCAAAAAGTATTGCGGGACCTCATTATTATTGCATGGAGGATGGTCAAAAAGCATCCACCACCTCTACCCAAAATTGTCCCTTATCGCTTGGTTGTTGCACCAATGGATAGGGAACCTCTTGCATGTAATGGATGGAGGTTGATTTGTTTGTGGGTTTGTGAAAATCGAACACAAGTCTAATTTTGTAATTTATAATTTTTTCACATCTTGGTATGACAACTTGTCTGCATAGTAATCTCTAAACTCTCTCCTCTTATTCGTCCAACTAGTTATTTGCTTGCTAATTGAATCTACATTTGATAACATAGATTCAAGAGATTTGGCAAGCGTGGACCTATGCAAGGTTGAAGTGGAAGGATCTTTCAACCTTGCAATTATATCTTCAATTTCCTTTTTGTTTTTTTCAATTTGCCCCATTATATTTTCTCGTGTTCCAGGGGCATGTTGAGGAATGGATGGAGGAGGTTGTTGTTCTGCAGGTATTTCCTTAGGATTTTTTGGATTTTGAGGAGGAGGAGGAGGAGGTGCATTAACATTTCCTGACAATTAACGAAATATACATCAAAAATCAACTCAAACCTACCTATTTAGAAACAAATTCAAACAAAAAAATAAATATAACTCACTCCTTTGGCGTGCTCGATGTCGTGGCGGCATTTTGGTGACGAATCGATTAGAGCTTTGTGTTGAATTGAGTTTTGCAAAACGCGAGCGCGCTTTCTAGGGTTTGCAGGCCACGGGCATAGAGGAGAAGAAAGAAATGAAATGAAACCTTTTTTTTAATTTATAGCAAGTCAAAACTGTTGAGTTGTTTGTAGCTTCGATCAGATAACATATTGATCGAATGATATATTACCAAAGCATAAACATCTTCAACATTCTAAACTATGATTAGTAACTGTTAATATTGATGAAACCGATTAAAATATAAATAGTGACAAAGTCACACTTGTGATAGACGTGACTCCTTGAGGAGTCATGTCTATCACAGATGTGACTCCTACCGTTACTCACATATTTATATCAATGTCTTTGCTCTACAATACATGGACAGACACAGAAATCAGAAGTGTATGAAGTGGAAATTGCATCAGCAAAATAAAAGAAAGTAATAAATTAAGTCTTCAATATTCAACAATCAGAAGTTATTTAAGTTAGAGATTATAAAGTTTGAATTGAATTTACATGGTATTAGAGCCACGTTAAGCAGAATCCAGGCAGAAACTTCAACTTGAGAAATTCATATTTAATACATCTCATTTCTCAAATGACATCAGCAATCCGATTCGAAGACAGATTGGAAGGAGGAAATAACTTCTCATCATGGAAATTCAGAATTATGATGATACTAAAAGAAAATAAAGTTAATTCATTTGTGAGAGAAAACAAAATGGAACCAGAGAATGATCTTGATAAAATGACATGGATTGAAGGAAATGACAAAGCCATGAAAATCATAGTTGATGGAGTTAGAGATCATATCGTGCCGATTCTGACAAAACATGAGACTACATATCATATGTTTAAGTCACTTGAAGGCAACTATGAAATTAATAACTCCAGCAGAACCTTAGCCCTAAAGAGAGAAATAAATCATATAAGTATGAACAAAGGAGAATCTATCAATGCATACTTTATGAGAATATCTGCACTAAGGGATTAACTATCAACACTTGGGTACCAAATTGAAAGCAAGGAACTAACACTTATTGCTCTAGATGGTCTCCCAAATTCCTAGGAGACATTTGTTCAAGGCATTAGTGCAAGGTCCAAATTTCCAAAATTTGACCGCCTAAGATCAGACTGTCTTCAAGAAGAATCTAGATAGACAAGGAAAGGGTCAAAACAGAAAAATATACATGAAGACCTTCATGTTCTAAATACAAACTCTCAAAAGAAAGAGAAGAAGAAACACTTCAAGAAGAGGAAAAATTATCACAGGAAAGGTTCATTCAAGAAAGACATTTCTCGCATCCAATGTTTCAGATGCAACCAATATGGACACTATGCAGTCAGATGTCCTGACAGAACCAAACAACAAGCATCTTATGCCAAAATAAAGGAGCATGAATATGAGAAATATGTATTCTACTCTGCACTTTCAAACCAAGTATCAAATAAATCCAACACCTGGGTTATAGATAGTGGTTCATCAAGACATATCACAGGGTTCAGGGAACTACTAGACACCATGGTAGAAGAGACTGACAAAGAAGTAACAATTGGAGATAACTCTATACATCCAGTCAAGGGTGTTGGCACATGCACCCTCAAATTAAAGACTGTCATCTCCATCCAACTTACTGGAGTATTGTTTGTCCCAGGCATCAAAAGAAACCTAGTCTCCATATCTGCACTTGAAGATAATGGATATAGGGTGACCTTTATGGATAGCAAAGTATTGGCATGGCCAAAGAATTCTACTATTAAGAAAGCCAAAACCATAGGTCATAGACAAGGGTACTTGTACGAGTTATGTACGGAACCAAATCGAGCCCTAATTCATGAAATTGCAGACTCTAATGAAATATGGCATAGAAGACTAGGACACCTAAATTTCTGTGCCCTATCTTCCATGGAATGACTAGTTACAGGGTTACCCAAACTCAAACAATGTAATTCAGGGGTATGCAAGGGGTGTGCCTTAGGGAAAAATACAAAGGGGTCCTTTCAAAATAGTTCTAGCAAAACAAGTAAAGTATGAGAACTAGTCCACTCAAATTTATGTGGACCCATGTCTGTACCCTCCTTAGGTGGGTTTCTATACTATGTAATCTTCGTTGATGACTTCTCTAGAAAGACATGGATCTATTTTCTTAAATGTGAAGAATCACTGGAAATCCTTAAAAGATTTAAGGAATTCAAATCCATTACTAAAAACTCTTCCAGGAGAAAAATCAAAACCTTAAGAACAGATAATGGGAATGAATACACTTCAGACATTTTTAAAGACTTTTGTAAAAACACTGGGATTAAGAGGGAGTTCACTGTACCTTATAATCCTCAACAAAATGGAGTTGCAGAAAGAAAAAATAGAACCATTGTAGAAGCTGCTAGGGCTATGTTACTTGATTAGAATATAGACACTTCACTTTGGGCAGAAGCATCTAGTACTGCTGTCTATATACAAAACATATGTCTTCACTCTCATATTGATGACAAAACTCTTGAAGAAGCCTTCACTGGCACAAAACCAGACATTAGTCATTTAAGGATATTTGGTTGTCCTGTTTACATTCATGTGCCCAAAGAGAAAAGAACTAAGCTAGAACCTTCTGGGAGAAAAGGCATCTTTATAGGCTATAGTGAAACATCAAAAGCTTATAGAATATATATACCTGGTCAAAGATAGATTGAACTAAGCAGAGATGTGATTTTTGAGGAATACATAGCTTTCAAAAGAGCTAGAAATCATATTGAGTTAGAAATTCAAACTTCCAACTCAAGCATAGAAGAGGATCCTACACCTGAGTTTCAGAGGGAGTATCCTGAGGAAGAGGTAAACCATGAACAAATCACATCACTAGAAAATCCCAAGAAAAGACCACTTTGGGCCACCAAAACAATGGAAGAAGCTAAAAATTATGCCGCTCCACTAGGGACTTTTAGGGAAAGCACAAGACCTAAGAGATTCTCTAGTTATGTAGCTTTAATGAGTGAATTCATTAAATCAGAACCTTCTAATGCTATAGAAGCTCTTAAGCACCAAGTATGGAGGGATTCCATGACAGAGGAGTATCAATCCATCCTGAAGAATGATGTGTGGGATATAGTACCTAGACCAAAAGGGAAATTAGTTGTTTCTTCAAAATGGCTATTTAAAATCAAACATGCTACAGATGGCAGTATAGGGAAATAGAAAGCAAGATTTGTAGCTAGAGGATTTTCACAAAAGGAAGGAATTGATTACGACGAAACCTTTGCTCCAGTTACTCGATATACATCAGTCAGGGCAGTTCTAGCTATTGCAATAGCCAAAGGGTGGAAAGTCCATCAAATGGACATAAAAACCGCTTTCTTAAATGGAACCATTGAAGAAGAGGTTTACTTAGAGCAACCCGAAGGATTTGAGATTCATAATGCAGGATCCCATGTATGTAAATTAAAGAAAGCTCTATATGGACTTAAACAGGCCCCTAGAGCTTGGTATGAAAGAATTGACAGTTATCTCTTGAGATTAGGCTTCTCAAAGAATGATGTAGATCCAAATCTCTACTTCAAACAAAGCAAAGGTGATATGTTAATATTGATATTATATGTTGATGATCAATTGATTACAGGGGAAGATCACCTGATTGATCAGTGTAAGAAAGTATCAGCTTCAAAATTTGACATGAAGGACTTAGGTCTATTACACTACTTCCTTGGACTGGAAGTATGGCAGAAATCAGACTGTATTATTCTAAACCAAGGGAAGTACACAATTGATATATTAAAAAGGTTTGGTATGATGGAATGTAGACCTATGTCTTCCCCCATGGAAACAAATCTTCATAAATTAAAGGAAGCAATAGCAGATTCTAAGTTGGCAGATCCCACTCTGTACAGACAGATAATTGGATCCTTGATGTATTTGGTCAATACCAGACCTAATATCTGCTATGCTGTAAATGCCTTAAGTCAGTTTATGTGTGAACCCAAGGAGATACATCTTGTGGCTATTAAGCATATAATGAGATATCTCCAAGGTACTCTAAATTATGGCTTAAAATATGAAAAGGTTGACTTAGATCTACATGGATTCACAGATTCAGATTGGGCTGGAAGTGTAACTGACCAGAAGAGCACCTTCGGATGTTGTTTCAGTTTAGGGTCAGTAATGATATCATGGATCAACAGAAAATAGTCTTCAGTTGCTCAGAGTTCTACAGAAACTGAATATATTGCAGCTTCTATGGCTGATAGAGAGGTAGTATGGCTTAGAAAACTGCTTGTGGGATTATTTGGTAAACCTCTAAAACCAACTATCATCCACTGCGACAATCAAAGCTGTATTAAGCTATCCGTGAATCCAGTATTCCATGATAGATCTAAACATATTGAGATTCCTCATCACTATGTGCGTGATATGGTGGAAAGGAATGTGATTCAGTTGGAGTATATTAGTACAGGAGATCAAACTGTAGATATTCTTACCAAACCACTCCTCAAGGTGAAAGTTGAACACTTCAGGAAAAATCTTGGTATGATTGAAATGTAAGATTCAAATTGATTTGTACTAATATATTAAAGATGTTTAATGTGTAAACATCTTGTGTCATATGTGTGATTCTATGACATTATGGGCCTACCCATTCTGTGTTTATTTCCAAAAGGTGACGATTTTTTGGATAATCTACACTTGTACCTAACATTATAAGGTGATGATCTTATAATGTTCATTAGACTGATATCATGTGACTTGATATTGGTATGAATCATAGAGTTATCATGATTAAGTTATGGTAGACATTATGTGACTTAATGTCAGTGCACATACCATAACTGGGATATATATAAGGAGAATGTAATGTTCTCGAGTATAGTATATCCTTTAGTATCATGAGGTAGGTGATGCTACGTATCACGAGATAGGTGATACTATATATCGTGAGTTATGTGATATTAAATTACTTTGAGTAATTCATTACAGATTAGATAATTGATATTCACAGAGATTATTGTGATATTGTTATCTTCTTGAGCTAAGAGGGAGTGTTGAGTTGTTTGTAGCTTCGATCAGATAACATATTGATCGAATGATATATTACCAAAGCATAAACATCTTCAGCATTCTAAACGGTGATTAGTAACTGTTAATATTGATGAAATCAATTACAATATAAATAGTGACAAAGTCACACTTGTGATAGACGTGACTCCTTGAGGAGTCACGTCTATCACAGATGTGACTCCTACCGTTACTCACATATTTATATCAATGTCTTTGCTATGCAATACATGGACAGACACAGAAATCAGAAGTGTATTGAAGTGGAAATTGCATCAGCAAAATAAAAGAAAGGAATAAATTAAGTCTTCAATATTCAACAATCAGAAGTTATTTAAGTTAGAGATTATAAAGTTCGAATTGAATTTACAAAAACGCGCTCGCGTTATAACGCAAATGTGTTATGGCTTGGTTTTGACGAGCCTTAGGCTCATCATTACCAAGTCATAACGCGCTCACATTTTGGATTTTTCTTTTTTGAAAATAATTTGGCCACTTTTTGGCCCCCCATCTTTTTGCACTTACCCTATAATCATATAGTCAAATACATTGTGGAAAGGGAATCGCAGCGTAGCAGGGTACTCACACATGAGTAATGTGACATTGTCCCTTTCACCAACACATTAAACACGTAATCACAACACACATAGCAATCAGTTACTGAACGACTAAATAAGAACCATCATCAGATAATCACATGATACACATAATAAGATTGATCCACACAAAACATCACAACACAACATCCTATGATATAGAATCAGTCGCATAAAGCAATTCTAACATATGACAATCATAGTAAGATCAACATCATAATCACTTGAATGTAAAACAATGTCAGAGCATATAAATTATCAGTGTCGTAACAAAGATTATCGCTAAAACATACTAACTATCCTATGAAACTACACATGAGCATAATCAGGAATGTCGTCAACATGAATGTAGCATCTACCAACATCATATAATGTACAACATCAACTGTCTAACATACCCTAAATATTCCTATTATTTTACCTTCATCTTCATGCTCCTTAGCCAGACTATCTGCACATCCAAGATGAGAATGGAGAGGCACTACAAATATGAAGTGAATGCCAAAAGAGTAGATAAAGGGTGAGAAAGAGAAGAGATCTAAGATCTTGATTATGGCAAGCAGTAAACAGGGAAGAACAAGATGAAGTGTATAAAGTTAATATTTTGTGCTTAACTGGAACTAAATCTTTGCATTGGTAGATGCTAACTATCAGTTCAAACACATTGTAATCTTCTTCGTATATGCAGTGAGCCTTTCTTTGAGTAGTAAGCTCTGGCCAGTGAGCCCGAATTCATGTGCATTCTCCATTGTAATACTTTTAACAGAGTATAATCTTTGTGGGTTAACCCCCACCATGGTTTTTCCCTTAACCGGGTTTCCATTTCAAAAATCTTGGAGTCAAATATGTTATTTCCACGTTTGCTCATGTGTTGTTGATTCTTGCTTTTCTTGATAACATTATTAATCTATTAATGAAGTAGTAAAGAGGAATTAACTGCTTCAAGTTTTAAAGTTTTAAGACAACTAATTCATCCCCCCCTCTCAGTTGTCACCTCTTATTCCAACACCTTCTACATGTTTGGACAACTACATGTTACACTTGGCATCGAGTTTGCACCTCTTTGTGATCAACAAATAACATTCCTAAGTCTTTAAATTGCTATATATGCATCTCATAACCATTTGAAGGAAATCAATTTGATTTGTAGCTCTAAATTTATGGATAGTTGAGAAAGTATTATATTACATAAAATCATTCAAATTCTATAATTCACACATAGTTGTGCCTATACTATTTTGAAGACTATGGCCTCGTGTTATGAGCCCTTATGGTAGACTATAATTCATTTATGACTATGAATCAATAGAGTTCATATTGCTATTTCTTTGAATTTCATTGTGTGGTTGTTCATTAGGCTACATGGTTGGATAATCCTTCATGAGATTCTCTGCCCATAACTGCATCAATAAGGTTGTCTTTAAAACTACCATAGTTGCCACTGAGTACACCTCTTCCAATTCATCCTCATTTCTCTAGATATCATAATTACCCACAACCATGGTTGTAGTTAATCTATTCTTTGTATGAATATTCTCCTAGTTTTTTGACCTTGTGTCATAAACAATGTTTATACAATGCTAGAGAGAAAGAATCTGACCACCTCACTATTAAAAAAATGCTATTACATTTGATCCAGTATCATACCCAATGATAGATTATATTGATCTATCCTTAATTAGAGATCTGATGTAGAAATCTTCCTTCATGCGCTCAAAATCAAATTTTCCTAAGCACTTTGTTTTGCATTTTTGAATGGGCAAGTAGATGCAAAGAGTCATCTTGTTCAACCTATATGAAATATATGTAGGGAACCCATTTATAGATAAATATGGGATCTTAATGATCACATATTTATTACTTCATATTGCACCATAATTTTCATATCTCATATATTCGTTTGAAGTGTTATGTAACATATTTAGCAGTGGTACCATTTAGTCATTATCCTATTAATTTTATAAAATATATATTATAAATTAAAATAATATATTATATTCCCCTACAATAAATTTTTATAATTTAGTAGTAATTTAAATTGTCACCATCATATATATAATTATATAAAAAATATAGCAATTCACATTATACAACCATCAATAAATACTCTTGTGGATGATTGACTTGTTTCTCTTTAATAGGATTATTCCAAGACTTTTATCTCTGAATGTGGGTGTGTATGAATTTCCTCCTATAATTCAACTTTAGCCATTGATCTCATTATTCCTTGGTTGATACTAAAAATTTATATAAATTAAAATAATTTATTATATTCCCCTACAACAAGTATTTTTGGTTTAGCAATAATTTAAAGTGTCACATATATAGTTATTAAAAAATATAAAATGCTCTTTTCTTGATTGATGTGTGTCTCAACTCTCTTCAATAGTGTATTCCCAAAATTTTATCCCCAAATGTGGTCCTGTGTCAAAAATTCCTCCAAAAAACAAACTTTAGAAATATGTTAGACTATTAAATGAATGGAAAAAATGTGTTACTCTATATTTAGAAAAAAGTATTAATTGCGTAAAATATTTAATGCAAATTTGAATCTCAGGTATTGATAGTGTGTCTTCACCCAGTGTATTTTGGAACTTTTGTGCCAAAATGTGGGTGTGCTGGAATTTCCTCCTGAAATACAACTTAAGCTAATGATCATATTTCAGTAAATGGTGTAGAGTAATTAGATACTTGCACAAATGCTTAGAAATTAAAATCACAAGTGTTCAAAACAATAATTATAGTTAATTATTCCTATTTTTTAAAAATTGATACATTTTTATTGATGGATGAGATAATTATGGTTATGATCCCCATTTGTCCATTGAATTTTCCAAGTTGTGGAGGGACATGAAGGTTTTTGTGAGGGGGTATCCTTTTTAGTTTCTAAATAAATTATATCTTAGGTGACTATGCTTAGCTTCAAGGGCATCAAATACTTCAAATCTAAGAGAGAGAAGAATGAGGGGTTGATGGATTTTCTGAAAGGTAACAAGAAACTCATCAAATTTTAGGGGGATATTTGACGGATTCAATTTTGAAACCCTAGAATGATGTTCCCCATCAATTCATGAGGTACATGTTACTCTTGAGGGAAAATACATAGTCACTTTATCTCATCATTTTGCATTTTAAAATCATTTCAACCACAAAAATTATTGAGCATTTCCTTTTACTTAGTGCTATCCCTGGAGAGCTTAGTATTAGATGTTAAGGGTAGAAATGTATTATTCCCTTGCACCAAGCTTTGATTTAGTTTATGTGTCATCATGCTAGGGCTAATTCCTTAGGCCCTATTCTGAGCATTTAGTTGGTTTACAATTGTCTACTTGAGGAACTAAGTAACCCTATCCTATTGAGAGATAAACAAGTTTGGTCAAACCTAAAATACCTCAAACCATAAAGATCAAAGTCCCATCTATTGTTAATCCCAAGGATAAGAAGGGTAGTAAGGATTCTCTTGTGGTTAATTTTGTTGGCAATCCCATTTTAGTTGAGGATTATCCCTCTATTGATCTTAGTTTGAGTCTGAGGCATAAAAGTCTGAGGGGGAAAGGGATTACCTTCAAAGAAGAGGCTCTCCCTTTAGAGAGGGGGGGATTGGCTGGTACTAAAGCCTCATCTTTAGTTACTAAGCATGTTGCTAAGAAAGGGAAAGATTTTTTAGATTTTAAGTTAGGTAAGCCTTCTAAGGTTAGTGTAGCAAAGTGACCCTAAAATTGTGCATGGAAAATATGGTAGTGAAGAGATTTCAAGGAGGGACAAGATGGGGAACAATGATAGTGTTTATGAAATTCTAATCAGTGCTTCCACTAATCCAAAGAGGGGCCAAGCTTCTTTGATAAGATTGAAGGGAGGAAGGAACACCAAATAAGTCAGAGAGCAACTACGCAAAAAGGTGGATAACTCTATTGCTTAAATGACTTGTCCAAAAAAAAAGGAAAAGGAAAGGTTTAGGAAGGGTCAGTTGTGATCTCTCAAGTCAAATTAAATTTGATAGAACAAGACATTGATTTGCTCAAGGGGTTGGTGAATATGTTTATCAAGAAGAAAAAAGACATTAGAACCAAAATCAATAACATTTGTACTAAGCTTAAGGATAAGGGCCATCAAGCCATATGCAAGAAAACCAATGCTATGAATCCTAAATTGGAGGAGATGATATTTAAATTGGACTTGTTGGAGAGTCAATCAGCTCAAGTGGAGGGGGAGAAAAAGAGGCAACAAGAAGATTTGGACAAGCTAATTTAGATAATTAGATCTATCATTAAAAATAGCACTACTAGCATAAGCATTATGTGTGAGTGTTTGAAAAGAGACAAGGAGAATAGAGATATTGTTATGGAAACTAGAGTAGGAAAGAAGATAAAAACACAAGGGAAAGCAAAGGAAGATAGGACATGGATAGAAGGAAACAAAACAACTGATGATTACCTCAAGTTCATGAAGGAAGAATGAGAAGTGATAGAGGTTCTGACTAAATTTATAACTCCCTAATTGGTTTCTTTCTTGTAGTATTATTGTTTGTTTACTATATTTTGGTTGCTGGGAATAGTTTATGATCTTTGTGGTGTTTTGGACTTGATGGCCTAGTTCTATGGTTGTATTTTTTTGTTGTTGTTTATCATGTTTCATCTTTCTAGTGCTATTGTTCAAGGTCGTGAGACCCTTTCAAAACCCTCTTTTTACCTCTAATATCAAAACATAAATATTTATGAATAAGAAAATTGATACAATATAAAAAGGTTGCACATAAGTTTTACATGATAAAAATGCATGTGCAATGAATCAGAATGATTAAAAAATAGAGAGAAATTTTTTTAGATAGTTTAATGGGGAATTCTATAGGGCCTCCCCTTGTAAATATTATAAAAAAAACATTCTTGTATGAAAAAATACCTTTTTCTACATCAACAAATAGCTAGACTTCACTTCCTCTTCTTGAACTTGAAGCACAAATTTCATCATATGTAAAACCATGACTAACTTGAAATCAGTATGTCAACCACCCACTCCTGATTCCTGCACATCAACACATTCAATTTAACATATATAAGGTGACAATGTCTTAGGAATTGAGGCCTCCAGTAATGATCTCAATGATAAAATCATTGGAAAAAGATCCCCTAAAAATGGTCTCTCTGAACTTGGACCAAGCTAAAAACCCATATATACTACTTAAATAAAAACATCATAATATACTACTTAAATAAAAACATCATAGTGTTTTTGTTTCTATTTTTTAAAGGCAATTTGGATTTACTGTGGGTGATACCACTAACATACTGGCATATGAATCAATGAAATATTTGATTGTCAGTTTCCTAGTGATCATCCGAGTAAACAAAAACAATATCCATTATTTTAATAGTCTACTTTTGCCTCTAATATGCTACAAATATATTTTATTCTCTTTAAGTTCAAATCTTTGACATAAATCAAAATAATATCATATAGGTAAAACTCGTCCACAAAAATTCATCAAAGAAACTCAAATTTATTGAACAAAGACAAGTGTTCGTGTATGGTGAGGGCGTTGCTTTTAATATGTAGCCTATGCTTAAAACATCAAAATTGAAATCTTATGAACATTTCCTAAAGTGGCTTGAATAATTTTTTTACACATGCATGCCCAGCTCTGAGAATGAATCTACACCTTACATAGTAGAAAATTTATCTTTTAACTCTAATTTGGCCAGTTCAAATGATTTAAAAAAAATTCATTATTTGGTGTGTCACATAAACACTAGTACATAAATTCTATGAGTGTGCTTCTAACTAGGCATGCTCACCGTGCAAATTTCATGTGCTAAGATCTAAAAAGTTCTCATATATCTTAGCTTCCAAATCCATGTAAACAAACCAATCAAACCCATTTGCATCCACCCAATAGAGAAAGCTGGGGAATAAATATTATTGAGCATAGTGAAACATGTAAGGAAGTTGGAGTTGTGGAAACAACTTCCTAGGTCAATCTTGAGGAGAGATATTATGCAAACTTTTTAAAACTAATGTAATAGTTATAGAAATTCCAGAAACACATTCATAACAGAAAATAAACAATGAACACAAAACACTAGATATACGTGGAGAAAACCCTTTTGGGTGGAAAACTCCACACTCTAAAAGCCTACTTAATGTATTTCAAATCCAACAACAAGATTACATACACTTGCAGAGCAAGCTTATTATAGGAGTATCACTAGTAAACAATTCTAGAAGAATTCTGGCAACATTTTGGCATCATAACGGTACTTGCAAACTCACCCACACAAACTACTCCTCAAGCCTTCAATTTATAGACTTCTGGATACACAAGAAACCATCCGTGGTTTACAAAACCATGTGCTTAACTTCTCAGCCAAGATTCTAGTCTAAAAATAAGCTCTCATGTCCAAATTGATATCCCCTATTTTAGACCCTTACAGTTGTCATAGAATCTATCATAATACCTCTAAAAATAGTCCTTCCATGATATACTATCATGTCAGCATCTTTTGACAACTAATATTTCAATTTTCAAGGCACCGACATGTGGCAAAAGTGCCAATTAAGAATTCTCACTCCCCTACATTGTTTTGGAGCTAAATAAAAATAATAACTAACTATGGGAAAATATTAAATACAAAATAAATAACTACGGCAAATGTGCAATGTTGAGACACCTAATTTCCCAACAAAACATATTCAAAATAGAACTATATACTAGAAATGGTTTATCAAAAATAAAATTTAAAATTAAAGTGAAACTTCATTCTTGAGTCAGGCTCTAAACTAATACAAAGCAATAAACACTAGTTTTATGGGATGACAAATGCCTTAAAGGCATCCCATTTCCAAGTACTTTCCTTTTGGAGAAATAGTACACATGGCAGCAACTATTTAATAAAACATTATTCATACATGGAAGCAACTGTTTAATAAAACATTATTCATATATTTAATGCTATAGGATCAAATATGCATTCCTTTCTTTTGGATATTCTCATCACATTTTTGTTGATGTTTATGGTTCAGGCAGTAGCCATGGTTACATGAGAGGTACATACATATCCATTCTTCTTTACATTGAGCTAATAGCTGTGTTTTACTTGTCTTTCACTTTCCCATATAGATTTTATCTTCTTATCATTAGATCCTATAGCATGTTTAGTAAAATATATATTTAGAAACTGAAGATTAGACAGGTGCTGGGGGCAAAATCAAAAGATTTTGAGAATCATAAAACACCGGATTATACTAAATCATCTATTCTATCTATCTACAAAGCCAAAGATTGGGATAAATTGGATTCACTTTCTACTTGTTGGACAATCTGCAACATTCTACAATGTTGACTTAATTTTCACTATGCAAACACTTCACTAAAAATATCTGAAAGGAACACATGTTTTTTATTACTTTTGAAAAATTCTACAAACATATTGTTTGACAATTTATAAGAAGATATATACAAGAATGGACTCAACAATCAACAATACCAAATATAAGGTGTTAAATATATTGTCCATTATTTAAAAATAGAAATTCATCATTAAAAGAGTATAAATTTATATTCTTTTTCAAATTTGAAAAACACATCTTAGATCAACTGTTCAAAAATATTTATTTTGAGAAGACCCTAGAAATGGTTTCACTCCCTCAAGAAAATTAATGGCAAGGCCCCTTAAGCTATAGTCTTAATCTAATCAAATTAAATTCTTCTAGTACCTTGCCAAGAACAATCCTAGGTGTACCCTATACCTCAAGTTAGACACAATCTAAGTGCCCCTTCCCTAATGCCCACTACTTGGCTTCCACTATCTTCTTAGAGTTCATTGTGCTTCCTTTCCTAAGCCTCTCTCATAATTTAAATAGTTTTCCTAGATTGTCTCCACCAACACATTCATTTATCAAATGATTTATTACCATTTATTTAATAAATAAAATTATTCCCCCCTTTTAAAAAGGGTCTTTATAAAATAATTTCACTTTAATCTCCCTTTTAACTAATGGGTCTTTTTATTTCAATCTCCCTTTTCACCATAGGGTTATAATAACCTTTACTTTTAATCTCCCTTTTAATTCCAAAGGGTTATTACAGGGAAAATAACATTTCTTTTTAAAATTGGAGAAAAAATCCCATAAAATGACTTGACACAAGCCATGCAAAAATTGTAAGATGACTATATTTATTTTACAAATTTCTTTTTATTGAAAAATTAGTTATGTTTTGAATGTTTTTACTTTATGGGCTATTTACCCTCTTTTCTTAAATTCCCAAAGAATTTTTTTAGGTTTTATTCTATTGACCTTCAAATCTTGATTAATGCTTTTGTTTAGACTTTTGCATACAATCTTTCCTATTGATGATTTTACTATTATTTATTGATTAATGCTTTTATTTAGACTTTTGCATACAATCTTTCATATTGATGATTTTACTATTATTTATTGAAGACTCATTAATTTGTTTCATTATTTTTATTGAAATATTATTGATTTAGGAATTCACATTGTTTGTATCTACTATTTTTGAGGAAATTTTTAGTGGTGATTTATTACCAATTAGTTTTTTTTACATTTTGAAGTTTTAAATATGGTGAATTGTACACATTTCAAAACTAATCTATTCACCCAAATTTGAGAGTTTCCCTATATGTATCATACATTCACCCTAACATAGATATTTTAATTTCTTAGAATAGATTTTAACTACCACAATGTTTATTCCAATTTGGGCCTAATCACCTAAATATGATTAGGCCAAATTTTTATTGGGTCATCTTGCTTGGCATTTGAATTTTTATTTTTCAAAATTATGGTTCGATTGCCTCAATTACAATAAGAATGTTTATCATTTTTTTGTGATCTCCTACCATTTTACATTCCCTAATTTGATGGCATCACCCCCACAATCATCACTAATTTAGGGCAAATGTAGTGTGATTGTCATTGTGACTATAGGTAATTTAGGGAAAATGTGTGCAATCACTAATGCAATTATAGGTAATTTAGGGTAAATGTGTGCAATTACCCATGTAATTATAACTAATTTGGGTCTAATATGAGTAATTACCCAAACAAGTATAAGTAATTTAGAATAAATGTGTGCAATTGCCCACACACTATAACTAATTTAAGGTAAGTACATATGCAATTGCCCACACAATTATAATTATTATAGGGTTGATGTGTGAAATCTCCAATGCAAAATTTACTACATTTTTATGGACTACATGACCAAAAACTTAGTATGGATTCATATTTAAGCTATTTTTTTCTCCATTCACTCTTTATGCACTCATTTCATTTGTTTATCACATTATGAATTTGTAATTTTTGAATTTGCACTTGATCAATCCACATTCCACATTTGGCATTGGAAAACTTCTAGTTATAACTCTCACAGAGCCACTATAGTGATATCATTTTGTTTTGGGAGAATCAACAATTAATTATCAGATAGGAGGGTACTTTCTTAAAAGTTTGTGAATAGATCAAAGACAAAGGCTACAACTCTACTTGAGTCTCCTATTCCTAGCGATTTTCATAGTAATATTATACCTAATTGCCAATTTGTATTACACTTTATATTTTATATTGTGTATTGTGTGATTAATCTCTATATTCATATTAGAGTGTTTCTCCATTGGCTAATATTTTTTCTTCTTTTTGCCTCCATTTGTCAACAAAATAAAAATTGAGGCATTGTGTAGTAATCATTCATAGCTTGCAACATTTTAATATATTGTAACAATCCATATCAGTATATAATATTTTGCAAGATGTGAGTTGTTGCACTTACATAGCATTGTGTAATGCCTTCCCATTATTTTGTAGCATTTTCCTATATTTTGTAACATTCCTTGTAATGCCCCAAGTTTTCACCCAAGACATTAGACAAACAAACATCGAACCAACAATTTTTTTGCATTTGCAAGTGTAACATTTACATGTCGCATTGCACTCATATGCACACAATGTGTCGAAACAAGCACAAAAACACTTAGGATGACATCACCATTGCACTAAGCAAGGTAGCACAAGCGAAAGACTTCATTTATCATGTGACAACTCACCATGATGACCAAGCAAGAGGTGGATCTCACTCCATGACGAGGGTTGGATACACATCCACAACCTCGCTCTTGTTGGCACCTGAAAAAATTATTTTCCCAAATTCCCATTTTGCCCCCAAAAATCAAAAAATCCTTTGCAAATTTTGTGGCAAATATCACCATTAGATAGAGAATTAAATTCTAAGAAACTTTGCCTTTTGAACCATCTCAAAATTCCTTGAAATAAAGAAGTTATCCTTGGTCGAAGAATGGTTAAGTCTTGTTCCTTGGTTTTTCCCTTAGAATATTTTTATATTTTGCCTCTATCGGCAAATTGGCTTGTTTCCAAACTTGTTTAATTTTTAGGAGTTCTGGTATTTGCTAAATCATCGATATAGTGCCAGTAGCAACTAAAGAGAAGTCACGCCAAAAAGAAAAGGGAAAAAGTTTCATCTAAGGAAGGAAATGGCCTTTTGTCGGCAAATCAGTGAAAGTCTGAACTAGCGAACTAGTTCAGAGCTTTGCAAGTTTGTCGATTCACCGACAAGGCGACAAAAAAGCAAAGGGTAAGCTTGCAGAAAAGTTTCAAAATCAAAAAGGAAGAAGTCTATCAGCAGGGTTGTTTTAGTTCGAAGTTTGTGCGGTTCGCCAATGGCAAAGTTCACCGACAAAGAAGAAGGAAGCTACCACAGCGTGGAATGAAGATAAGGCAAGAAAGAAAAAGAAGACAAAGGAAAGCTTTGTCGATGAATTCAAAGGTTCGTGAACCTCCAATTTTGTTGACGAGAGGTTCGATGGACAGAAGATTCTCTGATTGAAGACCAAAAGAAAAGGAGGTTGCGACGAAGGAGGAAAGAGCAAAGAAGAAATGGTTTGGCAAAATTGGGTAAGGCAGAAAATAGCGGTGAAAGTGAATAAAGAGGAGGCAATGAAGAACTCTGTTGGTGAATTCAGAGGTTTGCAAACCTCCAAGTTTGTTGACTAAATGAGGAATTCACCGACAAGGCAAGTGGTGAAAAGCAAAAAGGAATGAGTTCAAAAATTTTCACTTTTGCTGACAAAGGCGAACAAAGAGATGACAAAGGGAAAATAAAAGGGCAGGTGGTAAAGTTCGTGATTCTTCATTTTTTCCGATAGGGAAAATATTGAAGATTTGGCTAAGGCAAGAGAGAAAAAGTGCCCTTGTCAGTAAAACGGCAAAATACCAAACTTTCCATAAGTTCGTGTTTTTCACATTTTCCTAATAAGGCAATAAGATAGAGCCAAAAAGGAGATGAAATAGAAGAAGGTTTGACAAAAGGATTTTTTTCTGATAATAAAGAAATAGCGCCACAACCATTAGTTCTAAAAAGTGCAAGTTTGTCGATAAAAGAAAAAAAGGACAAGGCAATGGTGTTGTCAGCAAATCGAGTGGAAACTAAACTTTGTTGCAAAGAGACACTGTGTGGCTTCTTGATTGTTGTCATTGATGGCAACAAAGTCCATCCCACACATCCTCAGCATATGGTATGTCTATACCGGAAGTCAAATTGAAGAGTATTTTGGTCCGGTGAGCAAGAATAGAGCATGTAGCAAGGTCTGGCAGTCAGGTCCGGATTTCCTAGAGGATGTATCTCAGAAAAGTACAGACTTTGAGAAGTCAAGAGGAGTACCATTACTGCTACATTCCAGAGACTGAGCCTCTGGTGTTGAAAGAATAAAAAGATATGAGCTTCTAAGTGTTGGGTTCCTAAAAGGCAGTGTAGACTAAGGAAGAACTAACTGACAAAGCATCAGACCTTAACCCAGATGAGAAATTGATGATGATCAAGCTACTTGGCTAACATGATTCATGACTTCTATAACTACCTCTTTGATACACATCACTTAGTAAGCATGGATTCAGTCGACAGACCAGAGTTTGGGAAAATCTTGAGTATTCCGGATGTCGACTAGAATGATATTGAAATCCTTGGTGCAAATATATGTACCAGATGGATTTCGATGTAAAGGTGTTTGATTTGTGGTATTGTGTGTGATAAAAGGTAGAGATAAGTGTGGAAGCAGAAATACAGGTCCAGTATGTGACAGAACAACAACACCAAAACAGAGGAAGAATGAAGTACAGTAGATCAGTATATTGAGCCTAACTGGAACTGAACCTTAGCATATGTGGATGCTTCTCATCAGTTCAAATACCTGGTTACTTTCTATAAAATATTGTAGGCAGTGAGCCTCTTGTGAGCAGTGTGCTCGAGTAGTGAGCCCTAATTGGCAAGTGCCATTTTGTACCTCTTATTTTTTAACAGAAAATACAATCTTGGGTTAGTCACCCCGTGGTTTTTCCCTTAACAGGGTTTTCCACATAAAAATCCTTGTGTTATGTGTGGGTATTTCATTTTTGCTCTCATGTTCATTTATGCTTATATGTTTTGATACTGCACTATTGTTAAAGAAGAAAAGAAAGTTAAAAAATTTGAGATAACTGATTCACCCCCCCGCTCTCAGTTATCTGCCTTGCTTCCAACAATTGGTATCAGAGCCAAGTTCCTCCAAATAGAGCCTAATAGCTTGAGGAAGATCTTAGAAATCTCAATGGATATGTATGGTATGAGGGAACAACTTCAGTCTGCCCTAGATGATCTTGAGCAATCTCACTTTGAAGTCAATAACCTGAGGGAAAGACTTAAACAAGCTGATGACTTCATAAATGAACTAAAAAAAAAACTGAGTATCTCTGTGAAAAAGAGAAAGGAACTTCTTCAACAATTATCAAGTCAAAATGAAGCCAATGATACTAATGAAGATTTAAATGAGAAAAACAAGTTATGTGAGAAGCTATCAAAAGAGGTCATTATGGTAAGACATGAAATGGAATCAGGGGTTATAAAATTCACCCAAGAAATTGAAGAGAAAAGAAAAATGGAAGATAATCTAAAACAATCTCTCAAGGAGAAATCAGAAGACTACCACAAAATGGATAGAATAATCAAGCATCTAGAATCTGATCTTGAAGAAGCTAGAGATAATGAAGAACAACTTGAAAATCAGATAGACACTCTCAAAAGAGATCTTCAAACAACAAATGATTACAAAGAAAAATTCAAGATAAGCTCTTCTCAACTTAAAGTTCTTCTTGAAATCCAAAATAGGGTAGATGACAAGCATGGCTTGGGATATGAGAAAGGTGAAAGCTCTGGATCTAGTCAGAAGAACTCTAGATTAGGAAATCCAAGGTATAGGCCTAGAAGACCTCTGGTAAGACAACCAAATGCTCAAAGATATCCATCCTTCAATGGATACTGCTACAATTGCAATAACTTCAGTCATAAAGCAAATCAGTGTAGAAGAAGAATGAATCAGACTAATTCATCCTTCTCCGGATAGTGTTTTAACGTAAAAGGTATGGTCACAAATCTCATGAATGTAGAAATATGCAAATAAACAATTCATTTAATGGTAGATGCTTTGCATGCAATAGAATGGGACATATGGCTAATCAATGCAGATCAAGAGGATATCAGTCAAAAATGCAAAGAAATATAGCTTGCTACAATTGCAATAGATCCGGTCATATTGCCAAATTCTACAGAAGTAAGAATTAGGATAAAAGGGGTCCGGTGCATCATAATCAAAATCAAGACAAAGGAAAAGGAAAAGTGAATGCGGATGATGTTCAAAGGGAGATGAACAAGATTTGGGTGAAGAGAAGTACATAAAATGTTGGGGATGGATTTGCACCAGAATCTAGTGCTGATATTCCTTCTAAAAACTAAATAGATGAGCTCTAGCTCAGGGGGAGTCACAAAGGAAAACAATTTCCCCCAGCCAGTCAATTGGTGCCTAAAATTGGCACATGGAGTATTGCGGATTGAAGAGTTCTCAAAGAGATATCTAAAAAATCCTTGGTAAAAATACAAAAGATCCGCAAGGAGTTTTGAAGAGGTCAATCATCCAAGATTGATCTGGTTTAACAGTCATCCAGTAAAAGTAGGATTTTCATAGTTAGATCTGGTATGATTCAAAATTGAAATATCTTGATCTGTGGATACATGGAATTATTAGAGAAAGGGAGATAGATTGTCAATTATCACCAAGAATAATTCTAAGTACATCTCACTGATTTGGAAGGATCTCTCTCAGAACAAGGTCAGAACAAGGGAACCGGATTGACTTAAAGTGTGCATTTATTGCAATATGAATTTAGGGTTTGCACAGAAATATAAGGGTTCTTTTTGTTCATCATTTGCACATTTGCATTTGAGAAGAAGAAAGAAAGAGCTCTGTAACAAGATTGCTTCAACCCTCTCAAAGATCAACTGCAGAATTTGATTCAACCAGCGATCTTTTTGGCTCATATCATGAACCCTAGAAGCGTAAAAAGGTACTTCTGCTCTTGAACATCTCTCTTTGAATCTTTTGGATGATGGCTACTCCAAATGTTGTTAAGATCACTGATCGGCCGCACCCTAAGTTCAAGAAACATCCTTACAAATCCCTAGAAGTTGATCCTTTAGGCGCATTCTCAAGCATTCCGCATGGGGTTCTACACGTAGAAGATGTTAGGGTATACATTCATGCCAACATTGAGGAATTTGGGGAATCTAAGCTAATGGATATCTATCACAAGCAATTAATAGATGAAACATTTGAACTTAAACCTCAATACAAGGCCATCTGGTATAAGCATTTTGGACATTGCATCCACTTCCCCTATTTTGCAGAAGATGAATGGGTCCGGTATGTTCTCAGTAGAATACATGATAATTTCATGTGGTTGTTGAAGCCCTTCAAAATAACAAAGGATGCAATTAGGGCAGTAACCAGTTTGCACTCATCTGGTGGGTTGCCTACTCTCAAATCAGTCAAGAACTAAACATTAAGTGAGGCTACCAGATCAAAGTTTGACAAGAGAGCAATGACAATAGAAGACATCATAGATCCGGATATCAAATTTGCCCCTATGATAATTGGTTATAAAATCTATTACTCCAGTAGGGAGAATTCAGTATCTGGAACTGCTATATATATTGCATATGAAATGCTAAGGAAAAATATAGACTATGATCTATGTGAGCTTCTTCTAAGCCAACTGTTAGAAGATTTGTAGAAAATAAAGAAGGATAAGAAGAACTCATTCAAGTGTGGTGGCCTAATATTATGTCTCTTCTTTTACTATATGAATGAGCTACCTGGAACAAGTGGCTAGATATGGCAAAATCACAGACTGGTTGCCATACAAATCAGGGATTATATGTATGGGCTTGGTGATGCCAAGGCTCAAAGCATTGTTCTCTAGGGATATTTCAAGAATTTCCAAGGTATGATGTATGCCAGAGAAAGAATTCCTCAGACAATAGTTGAAAAATATAAAGATATAGTGTGTTTTATGGTAGACACTGATCAATGCCTAATGGAAGTAGTAGAGCCCAGAATAGTCTGGATTATGCCTATGGGCTATGAGGTGGATGAGAAAATCCTGGAACTACATGTCTAACACCTACTAAGTTAGCCTAAGGACCCTGAGGCAGAAAGGTTTGGCACCTTTCAAGAATTGAGTGTGAAAATTCATGTTGAGCTAAGACAACCGAAGATGAAAAGAAAAGTGAGAAGAGAAGTAGAGGAAGTTGCCAAAAGATATGGTATTTCAAAAGAGGCAATCGATGCAAATAGAGAGAAACTAGAAAGAGCAGAGAAAGAAAGACAAAAAGAAGAAAAAGAAAGTCATCCGATGCAAGCCCCCTCCCAGACTAGATCCTCTAAGAGCTCTGCACCTGCTTCTTCTAAAAGATCAAAACCAAAAGCCAATTCATCTGATAAGGGAGAGAAGAGAACAAATACAAAGGCCACAAGGTCGTACATAAATCAAAAGGATGATGAAGAGACAGAGACTGATGAGGAGTTCAAGAAAATGAAGAAGAAAAAGAAAACATCCATGGAATCCTCTACCGGTAAACATATAGAAGAAAAGACAGAAGAATTTGTTGAAAGGCCTACTCTTTCTGTTGATGATGTCTTCAAGGCAGTCACTGTAGATGGGAATCTGTAGCCCATAACAGAATTTTATGATGAGTATAATGACACTGACAAAAGAATTTTGGAGGAAGCCACAGTCAAGTATTTGAATATCTATAATAAAGCATTCATTGAAATCATCTCACTAATTCCCAAAATCCTAGAGCAAGTACTTGAAATGAGAAAAGAAAATGCTAAGGCAAAGGACCTTGAGATTCGAGAACAGATAGCTATTCAGCTCTATCCTTCCATTACTCCAAAACAAATGAATATGATCTTCAAGGACTGCAAGGATGAGTTCCGGAGCAAAGCTAGAATGAACAAACTTATGCTTGGAGAGACAAATCAGATAGCAAAAGAGACAAAAGACATCCTCCAGAATGCATTTAAAAGATTCAATCTTCTTGTTATTGAGGACATAAGTGATGAACCTTCTACCATGGATGTTGAAGGATTAAGTACATCAAAGGAAGATTCTACTGAGAAAATTGCAGAAGAGTCAAAGGAGATAGGTGAGGAGAGGACTAAGAACTTGGATTCCTCTGTTCTGGAAGAGGAAGTCCATGAAGAAGAAAATATCTCTCTTCCGGATCCCCCTACAAACTCTGAAACTGAAGGAGAAGCAAGAAAAGAGGAGAAAGCAAGTCAAGACGAGGAGAAAAAGGGAAGAGAAGAAGAACAAATAGAGAAGATCTCTGATGACAGCTCTGAGGTTGTAAAAGGAAAGAAGTCTCCGGCAAGAGACACTGCAGAAGCAGTGAAGAATTTCTTGACCAAGGAATTGATGGAGATAGATGAATCGAAATTGTTCCAAGTACCACTCAATTTTGTCCCTCTCTCCAGTCCAGATAATGAAGGTAGCATCTTTTGCTCGAGCTAAAGCAAAAGAAAAGCTTCTGAAGTATCACATGGAAGACTGTGAGCTGATAGAGATTGCATTCGATGTGTTGGAGAAGATCATGCCATCCTTCTAAAAGGATCCTTTGGCCTCTTCATCCGGTAACTTGAAATCTCTTGTTAATTCTATTAGCACACATTCTGATTCTTTGGAGAAATCAACAGAAGAGAAAGTTTGGAAAGATTTTTGGGAAAGAGATTCTCCAAAGTACAGGGACTTATAGCAAATGATAGGAGAAATTTAGATATTGGGATAAAGAGCCTAGAAAATGCTCTTAAAGATGGCGGAGATTTATAAAAATTTTGTCTATCTTGGTCCACAGTGACAGTAGACATTGCCAAAAAGGTGGAAGAACAAGAGAGTAAACTATCAAGTTTATCTCACCTCATCCATAATAAATCAAGAGTGCCAGACTATTGTCACTATAAATGAGATAAAGAGGCTTGAGAAGGAGAAGAAGAATAGAATAACCAGAATGAGTGAATTTAGAGGGATAATTATCCCTAAGTTAGAGGCCATGCATGAGGCCCTAACTGATGCTCAGACCATAGCCTGGACCAACGATCCAACAGACTTAAAGAGGGCAGAAGCTTTGCATTTTTGTTAAGTGGTCACATCTCAATTTTGTACAAGATGAAGCAGAGTTGGGCAACAGAATTTGTCCAGTTGAAAACCACCTTTGCAGATATACTGAAGTATATGTAAGTACAACATGCATATATACTTATGTGGCAATATATAGATTGATTTTTGAAAGTTTTGGTGTGTGGATTTCACCCTTTGCCATTGATGTCAAAGGGGGAGTGAGGAGTAGTGAAAAATGTGGAATCCAGCTAAGGGGGAGCTCCGGTAAAAGTGTACATAAGATAGAGCATCAGCCAAGGGGGAGTGTGCTATGACACTTAGTCATTTTTCACTAAGTGTTTCCATCAATGCCAAAGGGGGAGATTGTTGGCAAGAGACACTGTGTGGCTTCTTGATTGTTGTCATTGATGGCAACAAAGTCCATCCCACACATCCGTAGTGTTGATAACTGAGAGGGGGGGTGAATCAGTTATCTTAATTATTTCATCTTTTTGAACTTTAATAATTAATACAACATCAATTCAAATAAGCAAACATAACCATGAAAATGGAAATACACATGACACAATATTTTTGACATTGAAACCCTGTTAGGGGAGAAAACCATGGGGTGATTAACCCAAGATTGTATTCTCTATTAGAAGAATAGAAGTACAAAATAGCACTTACCAATTAGGGCTCATTGCCTGAGCACATTGCTCACAAGAGACTCATTGTCTACAAGTTGTAAGAAGAATAATAAGATATTTGAACTGATGAGAAGCATCCACACATGCTGGAGTTCAATTTCGGTTAGGCTCAGTAAACTGATCTACTGCACTTCATCCTTCCTCTTCTTTTGTTCTGATGTCCTTTCACATATCGGACCTTCCTTACTGCTTTCTTTCTGCTCTTCTACCTTTCTTCGCACTTTTCACACACCCTTTCATCAAAATCCATCTGGTATATATATATCCATACAAGGGATTTCATCCTCTTTCTAGTCGGCATCTGGAATAGTCAATATTTCCCAAACTCTAGTCTGTCGGCTGAATCCTTGCTTACCAAGTGATGCGGATCTAAAAGAAACTTATAGAAGTCATCTAACAAGTTGGCCAATCATGAATTATACCTTAAGAAACTTTATCACTATTAGCATCTCATCCAAAATAACTTCTGATGCTCTGCCTATCAGTTCTTCCTTTGTCTGTTCTACCAAACCGGACCCCAATACTTGAATGCTTATATCTCTTTACTCTTGCATCATCAGAGGCTCAATTCCTGGAATCTATCAGTCAAGGTACTCCTCTTGACTTCCCCAAGTCTGCACTTTCAAAAGTTACTTCCTCTAAGAGATCCAGACCTGACTGTTAGACCTTGCCACATGCTCTGTTCTTGCTTACCGGATCACAACACTCTTCAATCCGACTTCTGGTATAGGCACACCATGTCCTACGGATGTGTGGGATGAACTTTGTTGCCATCAATGACAACAATCATGAAGCTCCAATGTGTCTCTTGCTAACAATCTCCCCCTTTGGCATTGATGGCAACACTTAGTGAAAAATGACTAAGTGTTATACTATACTCCCCCTTGGTTGATGCTCTCTTCTAATGTACACTTTACCGAAGCTCCCCCTTAGTTGGATTCCACATTTTTCACTGTTTCTCACTCCCCCTTTGACATCAATGGCAAAGGGTAGGGTCCGCACACTAAAATTGCCCAAAAATTCAACTATACTTAGCCGCATAAGTATATAAACAGGTTATACTTACATATACTGTAATATGTCTACAAAAGTTGTCTTCAACTGTACAACTTCTGTCACCCAACTTTGCTTCATCCTATCCAAAATTGAGATGTGACCACTCAACAGGAATGCAAAAGCTTCTGCCCTCTTAAGATCTGTCGGATCACTGGTCTAGGCTATGGTGAGAGCATCAGTTAGAGCCTCATGCATGGCTTCTAACTTAGGGATAATGATCCCTCTAAGTTCACCCATCTTGCTTATTATGTTCTTCCTCTCCTCTTCAAGTTTCTTGATCTCATTCATGACTACATTAGTTTGACATTCCTGATTTACTATGGAGGAGGATAGAGGATCAAAACTTTGAGATAAACTTAATAGTTTATCCTCTTGCTCTTTTACCTTCTTCTCAATGTCCTTGGTCACTTTAGGCCAGGATAAACAAAATTTATAAATATCACCACCATCTTTGAGAGCATTTTCTAAGCTTTTTAACCCAATATTCATAACTCTCCTATCATTGGTTATTAACCCTTGTACTTCTGATAATCTTTTTACCAAAAACTCTTTCCGGACCTTATCTTCTGCTGACTTCTCTAATGAATCAAAATGTGTGCTAACACTATTTACTAGAGATTTGAGATTACCAGATAAGGAGACTGAGGGATCCTTTTGAAAAGATGGCATGATCTTTTCCAGTACACCAGATGCAATGTCTATGATCTTGCAATCCTCTATGTGAGACTTTAGGAGTTTTTCTTTTGCTTTTGCTGAAGTAAAGGATGCTAGCTTTATGGTTTGAACTGGGGAGAGGGAGTCAAAATTGAGCGGTCCTTGAAGAAGTTTCAGTTCATCAAATTCCATCATCTCCTTGGTTAAGAATTCTTCTACTGCTTCTGCTATGTCTCTTGCTAGTGACAGGGTTTTGTCCCCTTCTGCAAACTTACCACTATCATCTGTGGCCTTTTTTGTTGGAGTTTTCTCTTCTTCTACAGCCTTACTATTGACATCTTCTTTTTGCTTCTCCTCTGCTTCTTGACTGATTACTCTTTCTCCTTCTTTAGATCCAGAATCTGCAGGGGAAACTAGATGAGAGATATTTGCTTCTTTTTCTTCACTTGTCTCCTTTGCTTCTTTTGACATTTTCTCAGTGAATTCTTCTTTGTTATCTATTCCCGAGGGATGATCACCTAAATCCTCTACAATAGGAATATTGAATCTTTTATAGGCATTCCAGAGAATTTCCTCTATCTCTTTTTCCACCTTATCAGTTTCTCCAAGCATAAGCTGATTCATTCTAGCCTTACTCCGAAACTCATCCTTGCAATCTTTGAAGATCATATCCATTTGTTTTGGAGCAATTGAGGGATAGAGCTGGATAGCTATCTGATCTCTAATCTCTAAGTCCTTAGCCTTGGCATTTTCTTTTCTCATATCAAGTTCCTTCTCTAAAATTTTAGGAATTAGAGAAATTATTTCAATAAATGCTTTATTGTATATGTTCAAGTATTTGACTATGGCTTCCTCCAAGATCTTTTTATTTGCATCATTATATGCGTCATAAAATTATGTTATTGGTTGCAGGTTCACATCCATAGTAACTGTTTTAACCACATCATCTAATGACAGAGTGGGCTTTTCAACAAACTCTTCTGTCTCTGCCTCCTTGGTTTCACTGGATACTTTCTTCTTTTTCTTCATCTTCTTGATCTCTTCATCAGATTTAGTCTCTTCATCATCCTTTTGACTGGCATACGATCTTGTGGCCTTGGTCTTAGTTCTCTTTTCTCCTTTACCGGATGATTTTGCTTCCGGTTTTGATGCCTTTGAGCTCTTAGTAGTTGTAGGTGCAGACCTCTTAGAGGATCTGGTCTGGGAGGGGGCTTCTACCAGATCACTTTCCTTTTTTGCTTCTTCCTTCTCTTTCTCTGCCCTTTCCATCTTTTCTCTATGTGCATCAAGTGCCTCTTTTGAGATTTCATGCCTCTTGGCAAATTCTTCTACCTCTTTTCTCACTTTTCTCTTCATCTCCAGTTGTCTGAGTTCCACATGGATTTTTATACTTAATTCTTCAAAGGTTCCAAACCTTTCTACCTTAGGATCCTTGGGCTGACTTAGCATGTGTTGAACATGCAGCTCTACAATTTTCTCATCAACTTCATACCCCATTGGCATGATCCACACTATTCTTGGTTCCACAACCTCCATTAGGCACTGATTAGTTTCTACCATAAAGCACAGTGTATCTTTGTACTTCTCAACCAAAGATTGGGGGATTCTTTCTCTAGCTTGCATCATACTTTGAAAGTTCTTGAAATATCCCCACAAAGCTGCATTTCTTGCCTTAGCATCCCCAAGCCCATGCAGGTAGTCTCTGATTTGGATTGCAACAGGTCTGTCATTCTGCCAAACCCAACCACTGGATCCAGGAAGCTCATTCATGAAGTAGAAGAATAAACATAATATCAGCCCACCATACTTGAATGATTTTTTCTTGTCCTTTTTGATCTTTTGTAGGTTCTCTAACAATTGGCTTAGAAGTTCACAAAGATCATAGTCAGTATTTTCTCTTAGCATCTGATAAGCTATATAAATTGTAGTTCCCAGTACTAAATTTTCCCTACTGGAGTGATAAATCTTGCAACCAATTATTATGGATGCAAATTTGATATCTGGATCAGTGATATCTTCAATTGTCATAGCTCTCTTGTCAAATTTTGATCCGATTGCTTCACTCACCATCTGATTCTTGACATATTTAAGAACAGGTATCCCACCGGATGAGTGCAGACTAGTTACTACCCTAATTGCATCCTTGGTGATCTTAAATGGTCTATTCAACCATAGAAAGTTATCATGCACTCTGCTCAACACATACCGGACCCATTCATCTTCTTCAAAACAGGGGAAATGAATGCATTGTGCAAAATGCTTATCCCGGATAGCCTTGAACTGAGGTTTGATCTCAAAAGAATCATCTATTAACTAATTGTGATAGATATCAACCAACTTAGATTCCCCAAATTCTTCAATATTCGCATGAATATAAGCCCTAACATCTTCTACATGTAGAATTCCATGTAGAATGCTTGAAAAGGCGCCTAGGGGATCAACTTCTAGAGATTTATATGGATGCTTCTTAAACTTAGGGTGTGGCCTATCAGAAATCTTCACCACATTCAGAGTGGCCATTTTCAAAAGATTTATAGAGAGACATTCAGCAACAAAAAATACCTTTTACACTTCTAGGGTTCGCGGAGTGAACTGGATTAATTTGCTGGATGAATCGACTTTAATGGTTGATCTTTGAAAGTTTGAGACAATTTGTTGCAGAGCTCCTTTTCTTTTCTTCTTGAATGCAAATGTGCAAATGATGAACGAATGAACTCTTTTATTTCTGGGAAAGCCCTAATTTCATACTACAATAAATGCGCGACCTAATTCATTTCGGTTGCCTTGTTCATCTTATTCTGAGACAGATCTTTTTCGGATCACTGAGATACACTTAGAGTCATTCTTAGAGAATAGTGATAATCTATCTTCCTTTCTTTAATCATTTGATCTATCCATAGATCAAGATTCCATAGTTTAGATCATGTCAGATTTAACTGTGAAAAACTTACTTCTCACCGGATGATTGATGAACCGGATTAGTTTTCAACTTGTTCAAATTTTCTTGTGGATCTTTCATCTTTTAACCAAAGCTTATTTAGATGTCCCTTTGTGAACCCTTTAATCTGCAACTCTCCTTGTGCCAGTTCCGGCACCAATTAACTGGCTGGGGGAAAATATTTTTCGTTGTGTCTCCCCCTGAGCTAGAGCTCACCTTTTAATTTTCGGAAGGCACCAGATTCTGGTGCGGATCCATCCCCTATGTTTTCTGTACTTCTCTTCACCCAAATCTTGTTCATCTCACTTTTAACTTCATCCGCATTCACTTTTCCTTTTCCCTTGTCTTGATTCTGATTATGATGTAGTGGACCTCTTTTGTCCTGATTCTTGCTTCTATAGAATTTTGCAATATGACCGGATCTATTGCAATTGTGGCAAACAACATTTCTTTGCATATTTGATTGATGTCCTCTTGATCTACATTGATTGGCCATATGACCCATTCTATTGCATGCAAAGTATCTACCATTGAAAGAATTGTTCATTTGCATATATGGCAGCATTCATGAGATTTGTGACCATACCTTTTGCAGTTAAAACACTGTCCAGAGAAGGAAGTGTTAGTCTGATTCATTCTTCTTCTGCACTGATTAGCTTTGTGACCAAAGTTATTGCAGTTGTGGCAGTATCCATTGAAGGATGGGTATCTTTGAGCATTAGGTTGCCTCACCGGAGGTCTTCTAGGCCTGTTTCTTGGATTTTCTGATTCAAACTTCTTCTGACCAGATCCAGAGCTCTCACCTTTCTCATATCCCAAGCCATGCTTGTCATCTACCCTCTTTTGGCTTTCAAGAAGAACTTCAAGTTGACCAGAGCTTATCTTGAATTTCTCTTTGTATTCATTTGTTGTTTGAAGATCCCTTTTAAGAGAGACAATTTGATCTTCTAGTTTTTCTTCATTAGCTTTAGCATCTTCAAGATCGGATTCAAGATGTCTGATTATTCTATCCATCTTGTGGCAGTCTTCTGATTTCTCCTTGAGAGATTGTTTTAGATCATCTTTACTTTTTCTTTTCTCTTCAATTTCTTGGGTAAATTTCATGACTCCTGATTCCATTTCATGTCTTACCATGATGATCTCTTTTGACAATTTTTCACATAACTTGGTTTTTTCCTTAAAATCTTCATTTGTATCATTTGCTTCACCTTGACTTGCAAATTTTTAAAGTAGTTCCTTTCTCATTTTCATAGAGAGAATTAGTTTCCCTTTTAGTTCATTTATGAAATCATTAGCATGTTTGAGTCTTTCCTTCAATACATTGACTTCAGAATTAGATTGCTTAAGATCATTTAGGGAAGACTGAAGTTGCTCCCTCATACCATACGCATCGATCTCAATTCCCAGATCTTCCTCAAGCTGTTAGGCTCTGATTGGAGGAACTTGACTCTGATACCAATTGTTGATAACTGAGAGGGGGGGTGAATCAGTTATCTTAATTATTTCATCTTTCTAAACTTTAAAAATTAATACAACATCAATTCAAATAAGAAAACATAACCATGAAAATGGAAATACACATGACAATATTTTTGACGTGGAAACCCTGTTAGGGGAGAAAACCATGGGGTGATTAACCCAAGATTGTATTCTCTGTTAGAAGAATAGAAGTACAAAATGGCACTTGCTAATTAGGGCTCACTACCTGAGCACACTACTCACAAGAGACTCATTGTCTACAAGTTGTAAGAAGAATAATAAGAAATTTGAACTGATGAGAAGCATCCACACATGCTGGAGTTTAGTTCCGGTTAGGCTCAGTAAACTGATCCACTGCACTTCATCCTTCCTCTTCTTTTGTTCTGTTGTCCTTTCACATACTGGACCTTCCTTACTACTTTCTTTCTGCTCTTCTACTTTTCTTCACACTTTTCACACACCCTTTCATCGAAATCCATCTGGTATATATATATCCATACAAGGGATTTCATCCTCTTTCTAGTCGGCATCTGGAATAGTCAATATTTCCCAAACTCTTCTGTCGGCTGAATCCTTGCTTACCAAGTGATGTGGATCTAAAATAAACTTACAGAAGTCATCTAACAAGTTAGCCAATCATGAATTATACCTTAAGAAACTTTATCACTATTAGCATCTCATCCGGAATAACTTCTGATGCTCTGCCTATCAGTTCTTCCTTTGTCTGTTCTACTAAACTGGACCCCAATACTTGAATGCTTATATCTCTTTACTCTTACATCACCGAAGGCTCAATTCCTGGAATCTATTAGTCAAGGTACTCCTCTTGACTTCCACAAGTCCGCACTTTCAAAAGTTACTTCCTCTGAGAGATCCAGCCTGACTGTCGGACCTTGCCACATGCTCTGTTCTTGCTTATCGGATCACAACACTCTTCAATCTGACTTCTGGTATAGGCACACCATGTCCTGCAGATGTGTGGGATGAACTTTGTTGCCATCAATGACAACAATCATGAAGCTCCAATGTGTCTCTTGCTAACACGTAGCACATGGTATGTCTATACCGGAAGTCAGATTGAAGAGTATTTTGGTCTGGTGAGCAAGAATAGAGCATGTAGCAAGGTCCGACAATCAGGTCTAGATTTCCTAGAGGATGTATCTCAGAAAAGTACGGACTTGGGGAAGTCAAGAGGAGTACCATTACTGCTACATTCCAGAGATTGAGCCTCCAGTGTTGAAAGAATGAAAAGATATGAGCATCTAATTGTTGGGTTCCTAACAAGTAGTGTAGACTAAGGAAGAACTAACCGGCAGAGCATCAAACCTTAACCTGGATGAGAAATTGATGATGATCAAGCTACTTAAGGGATCATTCATGGTTGGTCGATATGATTGATGACTTCTATAACTATCTCTTTGATATGCATCACTTAGTAAGCATGGATTCGGCAGACAGGCCAGAGTTTGGGAAAATCTTGAGTATTCCAGATGCCGACTAGAATGATATTGAAATCCTTGGTGCAGATATATATACCAAATGGATTTCGATGTAAAGGTGTGTGATTTGTGATATTGTGTGCGAGAAAGGTAGAGATAAGTGTGGAAGCGGCAATATAGGTCTGATATGTGACAGAACATCACCAAAATAGAGGAAGAATGAAGTGCAATAGATCAGTATATTGGGCCTAACCGGAACTGAACCTCAGCATATATGGATGCTTCTCATCAGTTCAAATACCTGGTTACTTTCTATAAACTATTGTAGGTAGTGAGCCTCTTGTGAGCAGTGTGCTCGGTTAGTGAGCCCTAATTGGCAAGTGCCATTTTGTACCTCTTATTCTTTTAACAGAGAATACAATCTTGGGTTAGTCAGCCCGTGGTTTTTCCCTTAACAGGGTTTTCCACGTAAAAATCCTTGTGTTATGTGTGTTGATTTCACTTCTGCTCTCATGTTCATTTATGCTTATATGTTTTAATACTGCACTATTGTTAAAGAAGAAAAGAAAGTTAAGAAATTTGAGATAACTGATTCACCCCCCCGCTCTCAGTTATCTGCCTTGCTTCCAACAAACTTTTCATAAGTTCAAGTTTTTATCATTTCACTAATAAAGGATAGAGTTCGACAAAGTGGATTTTTGTTGATAAAGGGCACAAAAGGATGAGTTTAGAAAAGCAGGTTTTGCTGATAAGGAAGAAAAGGGAGCACTAAGATGGAGTTTGACAAATGATTGATTTTCTGATAAGGCCGGCCAGGTTCAAAAAAATTGATATTGGCCGATAAAGTGGAAAAGGGTGCTACATGGAATGGTTCTGAAAAGTTTAAATTTGCCGATAAAGGGGAAAAGCAGACAAAAAGAAGAGTTTGACAAAAGTGAGTTTTGCTGACAAAGGGCAGAAACAGTAGAGCCGAGAAAGTTTGGAAAGGAATACTTTTACCGATAAGACAAATAATGAAGGAGATAAACATAGTTTGGAAAAGTAGATTTTTTATGATAAAAGGCAAATGGAGGTGGCAAGCAGAAGGTGAGTATTACCGATAGAGGCAAAAGAAAGTGCAGAAAGAGACAAGTTCCCATTGGAGGAAAGTTGTCGATAAGGCAAAATTGAAGTGTGGAATCAGATGTAAAGCATAGATTTGTAAAGTGTAAAGGCTTTAAAATTTTAAAGTGTTGTAAAAGCTTTACAAAAACTATTGGCAGGCTCTTATTTTAAAATGCCTTTCTTCCCCTTTTGCCACCATGAAAGCATGGAGTTGCAAAAATGTAGACGTAAGGATAGTGGCTAGAGTAGTATTTGCCATCAATACACAAGTACATAATTTTAATATGGAAATGGTGTGTTTTAGCATCCATACATTCTGTAGGTCCTCTCAAGGATGCAAGATCAGTTTACAGGGCATGGGTGCCCAAGAAGTTCACCAAGTCTTCTAACAGTGGCCATGCACCACATTTATTGCAGCACAGTTGCTTGTTGACCAAATCTTCCAATTCCTAGGAGCTTATTGCTATATATGATAATTTTTTAGATGTTCTGAGAGTTGGTCTATGAGCCAATTGTCTAGTTTGGGAGAGCCTAAGGAGTTTCTCTGGCATCAACACACGATTTATCTGATTTGTTAGCAAAAGGATTTATTTAGCATAGAGTAGGAAGATTATGTAAAGCAAATTTGATTGTAATGGTATGTCTCCATGGGAGTTTGTATTGATTTTGGTAAATATATAATTGTAGTTGTATATTTTCCCTTGACACATTTGCTGATATGATTTTAACAAAGGTTTGGAGGTGTGTGACAGCCCCTAAGTTAATACAAGGCTTGTATTTGTTATTCCTTTGTTGCATATGAATAATTGCAATTCTCTTTTGGATCATTAAGTATGTCCATTGTATGAAGATCTATCCAGAAGTCATCTATGTAAATGTATGCCTGGTTTTGTTGATCCTTTGCTATGTTTTTCCTTTCCTCCTTGCATTCTATGACTCTGTTTCCCAATAGAGTAAGCACCGGTCCATATTAGAGAGGGATCAAACAATTTTATAACAAACAAATCATTCACCTATGGTTCAGGTAAAAACCATCTTTCCTGTGCATGTACATTTGTACAATTAAATCAGCTTAATGAGAGGCCTGTGCAACCAGTTTGTCTTGATCTAATGACAAATTTAGGGGTCAAGTGTACATTGGGTATGGTTGTGTATGTTTATTGGTATTTCATCTCATGCCTCTAGGAATATCCCTCCTAGGTCTGGTTGAGCCTGAAGAGCAGAGGAGTTTACCCACTCTTGTAGTTGGCCAAAATTCCCCTTTACTTCTTGATAAACCTCTTCCTTTCACCTTGACGACAATCCCTGGCTTGAGTGTTTTAGGAATATTTTAGAGCTTTGGGTTGCAATTATTTTGGGAACCAACAGCTCCCTCAAGAACACACAGAGTAGGATGAGGGTAGCACTCACCCACGGGATGGATCAACTAGTAGGTACAAGCCCCCAACCACTAGGAATGATCGCTAGTTGATATCGTACAAAGGCATGCTTCCCAAAAAAAAGTGGGGAATCATCCAAAGATGCACATCACATCATGGACATGAAACCATGGATACACTCAGGTGACCAAAAGAGCACCTTTTGACAATAAGTATCACAAGAGGGTTAAACGGCTAGATCAGGGCACAGGAGACAAGTTCGAACACCAAATTTGGGCCCCTCTGTCCAGGATGCCACATTAGGTGTTGTAGTCCCTAGACTCTAGCATTCAGTGATGTAGTCCCTGGACTCCAATGCTCGGTGTTGTAGTCCTGGCAGTGTCTAGAAAATGGACAAATCCAAAAATACAAAAATCCTAGAAATCATCCTAAGTCTCAACCAAGACTCTAAGCATGATTTCAAACCTCTAGTGACACGAAGACACTAAGTCCCAACTATCAAACTTGAAAACAAGGCATAAAGCTAACAATGACCAAATAGCCAAAAAAGGACAATTCGATACAAAATGCCATTTATAATCGACACCAACGTCGATACACGCCAAAAGAAAAGGTAGGGTCGTCACTACCTATGTGGGAATAATATGATCCACCACTAACATCACCATAACATCAAATACAACATCAAATAAATGAGTCTAAACATGCTAACATAGCAGTAATACAACATGTGAAATAATACAAATCATTCCAACGTCCTCACAAATTGAGGCATGGAAAAATACAAGATTAAATCCAATAATTACAATATTTGAAGGGATTCATCCTAAAAATAGATGAATCATAGACAACATCATAAATCATCTCATAGCATCAATAACATCTTATTACAAAGGTCTCAAAAGACCTACTTTAGAAAGGTTACAATAATCAATAAAGAAATACAAGTGCATAAATACACTAAAATCCATCATGCTCTCCAAGGTGAATCAAGGCACAACATAATCCACCTACAAATAGAACAAGGAAACCATCTAGCACCTGAAGATCATCACAAAGGACCAGTGGGGAAATGGTGCTCGCCTCCCAACCATATTGCCATTGTCAAGCGCAATAGCTATCTATGCAACTCTAGGTAACCCCCGAGCTACAAAGAAGGTGATCATGCAAAACTCACTAAGAACATCTCACACAATCCAGGGTATACATAGAAACATATGGCATACACGCTAATCAATACACACAACACCTAGCATAGCTACCAATCCAATGCATATAAAGAACACATGGTACAATTACCATACAAATACATTCAAGTAACATGTGGCACACTTGCTAATACACAAATAGAATGAGATCACGATATTCCAACATAATGGAGATTCTCAACCATCAATGCATTCCAAATAAGCATATATCATAGACCATCCCTAATACATAGATAAGCATTAATTAGGCATCTAAATGCACATGCAATACTAGGGTCACAACACACGTCAAGTATAACTCTGACAGTAAGAAAAAGAAGAGAGACATAGCAGGCTAGGACTAGGAGTGTCAATACGAGGGCATAAACCTCCTCGTAGCATAAATGAGGGCACTACCTCCTCATAGAAAAATAGGGAATTGTATCACCAGGAGTTGCTCTTTACACCCAAACCTAGCATAACAGGGCATTGTATCACTGGGAGATGTTGATTGGTGTAGATGATCTTATTATTAATTTTTATTTTACCTAATGTGTTTATTGTTAATCTTGTTTAAACTCTCACTTGCTAGTTCCTACGAACACTTCAGATCATGGTACATTGTGAAAGCCACTCCTCTCCTACCTCTATACCTCTTCCTCCATGTCCAATGCACCAATTTGACCAATTGGGCATGGCACAAAAATCAGGGTGACAAAAATCACAACATGAAATAAAAAGATGTAGAACATGCATACATTGTTGGAAAATGTGCCTCAAATTACTGGCTTGTTATTCCTACTTTAGCCTGATTGTACTTTTTTGATAAGACTTGTTCATAGTTGGACCGATTCCTTCATGCTTTAGTGTTATGTCCCCATGTCGACAGGAGGCAAACATTTAGGTGAAAGTCCATTTGTAGTCCCTTCGACAACCTGATATCATTGTGAGCATTGGCTACATCGACGAGACTTGGTAATATCAGTGAGAGCCTCCAAGGAGTTTTTTCGACAAGCTGATATGAACTATCGGAGTGACCTTAGTGTTTCGGTGGGACTCTGTTTAGGGTCTCTCCAAAACTCTATTATTGGGCAGTGGGGACCACGGTGAACAATCAGAGTGACATCCTTATATCGATAGGAGTCTCCAAGTTGTCTCTTCGATTTTCTGATACCTATCAGCCCACGGGTGCCTTGGTGGGACCCGGCCAATCTAAACGGGAAAGCGGGGATTGGATGGTGACGAAAGAATGCCACCTGGAAATTGATATCGGTGTGACATCATAACTTCGGTGGGACTCTTTAAGTCGTCTCCTCAATAGTCCGATGAAGTGTTTGGTGAAGCTTGGACTCTTGTCAAGGTAACACAAGGACTTGGAAGGGAGACTGTTTGGAGTCTCTTAGAAAGGGCAGTGATGGTTACGCTTTCATTCGATGAGTGTTGATAGTTAGACTGTTTGAGACCATTTTTCTATAGGAATTGGATCGATAGTTTTTGGAATGGCATGGTATGCAAAACGAATAGTTTTCTTTGGTAACTGAATTATATCAGTCTTTGTTGTAACTATATATAACAATCATCAAATTGTTTAGAGAAGTAAGCAGGAGGTTGATTAGAGAAATGTTGTGCCACCCTTTGTGGTTACTGTGAATTAACATCTAAAAGCAGAAGACTGTAACTTTGTATGTAAACTTTATTTTACTATAATAAAAAGTGTTTTTCTTGGTGTGTGGGTTTTTTCTCCAGTAAGGGTTTTCCCACGTAACTCTGGTGTTGATCTATGTATGTCTCTTGAATTGTCTATTCTGTATTAGAGATTAATGTGCATCCTTGAATGAACTATAATTAAAATTGAAAGGATTTTATGCATTTCTCTTCTGCAAATTGGCATTAGGAAGGTGTTTTCACACTTAGCTTTCCTTACAATTGGTATCAGAGCCTGGCCAATTGTGTTATCCTTGTGGGTGAGTCATGTATTTTGTGCTAATTTGGTTGAGTGGGAGTTTTTGCAGAGTAATCAATTTGTTTTGATTGCAGATTTGAGATGGCAAGCACATCTGGGATAATAGAGATTGAGAAATTCAACGGTGGCAATTTTGAGTTGTGGAAACTCAAAATGGAAGATTTTCTTGTGGATCGTGAGTTGTGGATTGTAGTGTCCTCAACCAAACCTGCATCAACCTTGCAAGATGATTGGGATACAATGGACCATAAGGCCAAGGGTATGATCAGACTGTGCTTGGCTGATACAGTTCTCCTGAATGTCCATGAAGAGAAGACTATGAAATCATTGTGGAAGAAGCTTGGTGACATTTATCAGGGGAAATCTCTGGTAAATAAGCTATTCCTAAGAAAGAAGTTGTACTCTTTGAAAATGGAGGAAGGAGCGTCTATTGTAGATCACGTGAATGCATTTAACATGCTCATTGCACAGTTGACATCTATGGGTGTGAAGATTGAAGATGAGGATCTTTGCATGCTCATGTTGTGTTTATTGCCTGACACATGGGATCACTTGGTAATGGCTATTGGGATTACAACAACTACTTTCCAGATGGAAGAGGTGGTTGCTTCAGTGCTTTCAAAGGAAATACAGAGGAAATCTTCTGAGATGGACAAGGAGGCCCTTGCTATTTGGGGTAGATCAAAGGAGAAAGGTAAGAAGAAATACAAGAAGTCTAGATCCAAGTCAGAGGGGAGATCAAAGTCTCCTGGTAAAAAGTCCAAGTTGAAATGTTGGAATTTTGGGTAGAAAGGTCATATCCGTAAAGACTGCAAAGTGGAGAAAAAGAATAAGAATAAGTCTTATGATGATGAATCTTCTTAGAGTGAAGTAGATGCCTTCATTGCAACCTTAGCAACTCAGGCATCAGATGATGTTGGGCTGATTGATTCAGGTGCATCCTTTCACATGACATCTCATAGAGAATGGTTTTTGAAGTATGAAGAATACAAAGGTGGAAGGGTGTATCTGGGTGATGATTCTCACCTTGAATTTGTTGGCTGTGGAAGAGTTAGAATCAAGTTTCCTGATGGAAGAATAAAAGGAATTAATGATGTAATGCACATACCAGGTCTAGCTCAAAATTTTCTTTCTGTTAGTAAGCTAAATGATGTTGGCATGCAAGTTTCTTTTGTGAATGGTGGTTGTAAAATGACAAGAGGCTCAATGGTGCTGGAAAAGGGTGCACGCATAAGCACTCTGTTTAGGCTGGATGCACATGTTGTTCATTGTAAAAGTGTCTCTGTAAAATTAGACAAAGCTGCCAATGCTGGGAAGGAGAATGAAGTTCATCTAGGTGTGAATTCCTTAGAGGTGAAGCTCCCAGTAGAGAAAACCATGTTGTGGCATCACATACTTAGCTACATTGGGGAAAAAGGCTTAAAAGCCTTGAAAAACAAAAACCTGGTAGAAGGGCTTGTTGATTGTAACCTTGAGTTCAAATTTTGTGACATTGCATTTATGGAAAGCAACACTGTGTTTCTTTTTACTCAAGTCCTCATAAATCTTCTGGTATACTGGATTATGTTCACTCTAATGTTTTTGGTCCAGTGAATGTTCCTTCATTGTCGAAGTCTAAATATTAAGTTTCTTTTATTGATGATTATTCGAGGACATTTGTGTATTTTTTAAAAAGTAAATTAGAAGTGTTCAGTTAGTTTAAGGAATTTAAAACCTTGGTAGAAAATTAGACTGGTGAAAAATTAAATGACTGAGGATGGATAATGGCGGTGAATTTTGTTCTACAGATTTCGAAAGGTACTACAAAGACCATGGAATTAAAAGGCATAAAACTACACCTTATACTCCACAACAAAATGGAGTTGTTGAAAGGTTAAACAAAATGTTGATGGAAAGGGTGAGAAGTATGTTGAGTAATGCTAGCCTGGAGTAGAAGTTCTAGGCTAAGGTTGTGGCTACAGCATGTTATTTAATTAACCGATCACCCTCTTCGACACTTGTTGACAAAACACCTTTGGAAGCATGGTTTGGTAAGAAGCCCTCTTTAAGACACATTAGAGTCTTTGGCTATGAGGCATATGCATATGTGCCGAATGAAAAAAGATCTAAATTAGAAAACAAGGTTGTAAAACGTATCTTTATTGGCTATGGCATTGGTGTTAAGGGATACAAGCTTTGGAATCCTGTTACTGATAAGGTATTGCACAATAGAAGTGTAATCTTTCATGAGTTGAAACCTTCTTTAGTTGATCTATAGCTAGAGGTTAAAGAAGGAAAAATAGATGTTGTTGATATTCCTCTTACTCCAGAGAAGGAATAACAATGAATTCCTAGTGTACCTAAAACTGAAGAGAGATCGAGTAGTTTTGAAAGTTCTAAAGAAGAACCACAACCTCAACCTTAGCCTGTGAGGAGGTCTACACATGAGAAGCGACAACCTGAAAGGTATGGATATTCTATGTTGGATTCTAGTTGTGCCTATGCTTTGATTGCTAACACTAATGAGCCTAGGACTGTAAAGAGGTAATTAATTGTTGGAAAGAGACATTGTTATGCATGACAGGTGTTGTCATTGATGGCAACTAAGTCTATCCTACACATCTGCATTACATGATTTGTTCATACCGGAAGTCAGAGTGAGGATTTGTCTAAGTCTGGATGTCAGAAACAGAGCATGTGATAGGGTCTGGTATCATGATCTGGATCTCTTCGGTGGTAATTCATAGTGTGCTATAGATCTGAGGGAGTTATAAGGATTGTCAAGACTATCTAAATCCATAATCTTAGCCTCCGGTGATGAAGGATTCAAAAGATATAAGCATCTAAGTATCGGGTTCCAGTTAGTCAGCACAGTCAGAAGAAGAACAAGGTGACCTAGTATTTGATCTTGGTCTAGATGCAGAAAATGTGTTGGATAAGCAATTAGTGATAATCAGTGATATTGGCTAACATGACTAATGACCTGGGAACACAAGTTTTTTGTCTGCGTTGATATTTGTGCATAGATTCAACCGACTAAGCAGAGTGCTTAATAAATGTTCTAAGTTTTATTGAAGCCGACTACAGTTGATTGAATTTCTTGATGCGGATATATATAGTCGATGGATTCAAGTGTTTTTGTGTGCAATTGTGAGGTGATGATGGAGTAAGTGTGAAAAAGGTAAAAAGAAGTGCGAAGGAGAAGAGATCTGAGGACCGGATCATGGTAGAATAGTAAACAAAGCAGAGCAAGGATGAAGTGTGTAAGATCAATATTTTGTACTTAACCGGAACTAAATTCTTGCATTGGTAGATGTTATTCATAAATTCAAACACTCTGTAATCTTCTTAAAATCATTTCTATAGGCAATGAGCCTCTTTTTGTAGTGAACTCTGGGCAGTGAGCCCGAAGGCATGTGCCTTCCCCATTTGTAATACTTTTAACAAGGTATTAATTTTTGTGGACTAACCTCCACCGTGGTTTTCCCTTAACTGGGTTTCCACATTAAAAATCTTGGTGTCAACTGTGTTATTTGTGTTTTCTGCTCACGTGTTATTGATGCATGCTTTCATGATTACAATAATGATTTGTAAGTAAGTGGTAGAAAAGATTTAATTATAGCAAGTGTTAAAGTTTTGAGACAATTGATTCACCCCCCCTCTCAGTTGTCTGCCCTAATTCCAACAATTGGTATTAGAGCTAAGTTCCTTGGAAGAAGCTTAATAGCTTAAGGAAGATCTGGGAAGGAGTTTCAATGGGTTCACTCAGAGAACAACTTCAATTAGATTTAGAAGATCTTGATCAGTCCAAAGCAGAAATAGATGACTTGAAAGTGAACCTTAAGGATGCTGATGATTGCATTGACTTGCTAAAAGAAAAATTAAAGAAATCAATGGAGAAAAGGAAGGAGCTACTTCATCAACTAGATAATCTTACTGAAGAAAATGACATGAATGAGGCTTTGGAAGAAAAGACAAAGGATTGTGAGAAGTTGACAAAAGAAGTTTCTGTTCTAAAACATGAGATGGAATCTAGGGTGATGAGGCTAACCAAAGAAATTGAGGAAAGGAAGAAGACTGAAGAAGACTTGAATCAAACTCTGAAGGAAAGAACAAAAGAATGTTGCAGAATGAACAGAACAATTGGCCACCTAAAATCTGATCTACAAGAATACAAGTATAATGAGGAGGAACTTGAAAGGCAAATTGTCACTCTCAGACATGATCTAGAAATTGCAAATGAATACAAGGAGAAGTTCAAGATAAGGTCAGCTAAACTTGAAGTGCTACTTGAGAGTCAAAAGAAGGTTGATGATAAGCATGGTCTTGGGTATGAGAAAGGTGAAAGCTCTGGATCTAGACAAAGAAATTCTCAATCAAGGAATGGGAGAAACAAAACTAGAAGACCTCTGGTAAGACAACCTAATGCTCAAAAGTATCCATCTTTCAATGGAAATTGTTTCAATTGCAATAAATTTTGTCATAAAGCTACTCAGTGTAGAAGGAGAATAAATCAAAGTGGTCCATCCTTCTCCAGTCAATGCTTCAAGTGTAAGAGGTACGGTCATAGATCCAATGAATGCATAAGTATGATAATAACTAACTCTAACAATAGAGGAAATAACAATTCTTTCAATGGCAAATGCTTTTCATGCAATAGAATTGGACATATGGCTAATCAGTGCAGATCAAGAGGAAATCAATCAAATGGGCAAAGAAATGTTGTGTGCTTCAATTGTAACCGATCCAGTCATTTTGCAAGATTCTGCAGAAGCAGGAATAATGAAAGAGGTCCAGTAAACAGAAAACTAGATGAGCAAAGACAAGACAAAGGCAAGGGAAAAATTGATGTGAATGAGATCTAGAATGAAATGAGCAAGACATGGGTCAAGAAAAGTGTTATGAATAATAGTAATGGGTCCGCACTAGAATCCGGTGCTGACAATTCCTCTGGGAATTGAATTAGGAGCTCTAGCTCAGGGGGAGATGCATTTAAAATCAAATTCCCCCAGCTAGTAAGTGGGTACCTAAATCTGGCACGATGAGAGAAAATAATTTGGGTTATTATAGATCATTTGAAAGGATTTCTGGAAGAAAAGAAGTGGATATGATGATTTGTGGAACAATTGAAGATCGACTGTATGCAGAAATAGTGCAACCGGATGTGTTAGGGCAAAGCATTTATTACAAAATAAAATTAGGTTTTGTGGAGCATAAAAAGGTCATTCACTCTTCATTTGAAACACTTTGCATTCGAAGAGAGCAAGAAGAATAGCATCTGAGCTAAGATTTCAAGAATTTGAAGTACGACCGATGAATTTGTCCACCAACCCTAATTTCATGAAAAAGGTATTTATCTATGAAGCTTTGAACTTGTAATCTTTTGCAATGGCTACACCTTTGGTTGTTGATATTATTGAAAGACCTCGACCCAAATTTAAGAACCATCCACACAAATCAATAGAAGTTGACACATTAGGTACATTTTCAAGTGTTCCGTATGGTGTGCTGCATGTTGAAGATATTAGGGTCTATATTCATGCGAGCATAGAAGAATTTGGGGACTCAAGGTTTGTAGATTTGTTTGAGAGTCATCTAAGGGATGAAAATCATGATCTTAAACCCAAGTATAAGGCACTGCATGATAAACATTTCATTCAGATTATGGGTTTTCCAACATTCGATGAAGATGAATGGGTCCGGTATGTTTTAAGCCAAATGCATGATGAGTTTTTGTGGTTGTTGAAACCATTCAAAATTACAAAGGATGCTATCAGGATTGTGACTGGGTCGAATTCAATCGATGGCTTACCCATACTGAAATCCGTGAAGAACCAGACTGTAACTGATGCAATTGGTGCCAAATTCAACAAAAGGGCAATGACCATCAATGATATTATTGATCCGGATATCAAGTTTACTTCAATGGTAATTGGTTACAAAATTTATCGTTCCAATAGGGAGAACTCTATCTCTAGAATGACCATATATGATGCATACAAAATGTTAAAAGAAAATGCAGACTATGAGTTGTGTGAATTATTGCAGAACCAACTAATTGAGAACTTGAACAAAATCAAGAAAGATAAGAAAAACACTTTTAAATATGGTACATTAGTTCTACGTTTATTTTTCTACTTTATGAATGAGGTACCTGGAGTAAAGGGTGTGCACTGGACTAATGACGAGCCAGTTGCTATTCAGATCAGAGATCATCTACACAACATTGGTGACTATAAAGCACAGAAGACTGCAATCTGGGGATACTTCAAGAATTTTTAGAATATGATGCATTCTAGAGAAAGAATCCCTATATCAGTTGTTGAGAAGTACAAGAATGAAATATGTTTCATGGTGGACACTGATCAGTGCTTAATGGAAGCAGTAGAACCGAGAACTATTTGGATCATGCCCATGGGGTATGAGGTAGATGAGAAAATTTTGAATATGTATGCTCAACACCTTTTGAGCAAGTCAAAAGACACAATAGTTGAAATATTTGGGACATATGAGGAGCTAAGTGTGAAACTGCATGTTGAACTCAAAAAACTTGAAACCAATAGGAAAGTAAGGAAAGAAGTTGAGTAGTTGGCCGAGAATCTAGGCCTCACCAAGGAAGCTATAAGGCAATTTATGAAAAGAATTGAAAACGCTGAGAGGGAAAAGTAGGATAAGAAACAAGTAAGTGCTCCAGTAGAACCTTCTTCCACATTAAGGACCACTAGGAGCTCTGCTATTGTCCCTGTTCCCACAAAACCTACCAAGTCTAAGAAACTGGAAGATATATCATCCGGTAAGGAAACAAAAAGAACTAAAGTAAAGGCAAAGAGATCATACGACAACTTGGAAAAGGAGGATGAAGAAAAGACAAAATCAAATGATGGGCTTAAGGAGCTAAAGGCCACAGGTGCTAAAGCTGTTAAAGTATCTAAAGAGAAGCCTTCTGAAAGCAAGAAGACAAATAAGAGGTAGAAATCAGAGGATGATGTTAGGAAGCAAATTCCCTCTGTGAAAAACATTATCAAGACAATCTCTGTTGATGGGAATTTAAAACCTTTGACTAAATTCTATGATCTTTACAATGACGCTAACAAAAGACTTTTGGAAGTAGCCACTATTAAATACTTGAATGTATTCAATCGAGCACTGGTAGAAATTTTGTCAGAAGTTCCAAAAGGCTTAAGAGACATCTTGGAAATAAGAAAAGAAGCTACCAAGTCAAAAGATATGGAGCCGAGGGAACATGTGTTGACCACCCTATGTCTGGTGATCTCTAGCAGAGAAGCATATAAAATTTTTAAGGAGGTTAAAAATGAATTCAGGAGTAAGACAAGAATGAACAAACTGATGATTGGAGAAATAGTAGTCCAAGAAACTAAACAAATTTTGAGAAAAGCATTGGACAAGAACAAGTTCTTTATTGTGTCAGATGAACCTGTTGATGACACACCAGTCTCAGATGTTGAAGAGTATTAGAAGGATGAGCAACAAGTTGGATTAGATGACTCCTCTATCCCTGAAGAGGAAACAATAAACAAGGAAGATGAAAAGATTATAGATGAAACTACTAATGTAGGAAGTATTCTAACTCCTCCAGATCATTTTGACAAAAAGGATACAGAGATGAATATAGAAATAGATGATCAAATTGAAGATGACTCATTGAAGATTGAAGAGCATAAAACAGAAAAGGCTAAGGACCATGAAGCAGAAGAGGTCAAGGAGAAGAATGAAAAGGAAGAAGAAACTGCAAAGGATGATGAAGAGCCCAAGCAAAACAATCTGGCTGACACTGCTAGTAAGGATCAAACAGATACATCATCATTTTGGGCAAGAGACAATGCAGAAGCAATGAAGGAGATTTTGGAGAGAGACAAACAAATTGAAGAAGATCAGGACATAATTCAAGGTCCAATAAACTGATACCTTATCTCCCTTGCAGAAGATAAAATTGGCTTCTATAGCTCAAGCCAAAGCAAGAGAAGATATACTGAAGTCTCACATAGAAGATAGCGAGCTACTTGGTCTGGCATCAGGGATCTTGGAGAAGATCTTGTCCACTTTCCAGAAGGATTCTTTAGCTTCCCCCTCTGGACAATTAAAGAACCTAATAAACTCAGTAAGTTCTCATTTTGAGTCTCTAGAGAAGTCTGCAAAAGTCAAGGTTCAAAAAGAATTCAATGATAAAAGATTTGATGCTCTAAAAGGATTAATTGGAGTAGATAGAATGGTGTTGGATGCTAGTATAAAGAGTATTCAAAATTCTCTTACAGAAGGAGGAAATATATACAAATTTTGATTATCCTATCCTAAAGTTATAAAGGATATAGAAGATAAAATAAAGGAGTCTAAGAAAAAATTATCTAGTGTATCCAATTCTTTTGATCAGGTGACAGCATCAGTGGCAAGTAAGGAGGGTTAGGTGATTAACCTAATTGAAGATATTAATAAATTGACAAAAGAGAAGGAAAGGATAGAGGCAAGGATGAGTGAGCTCAGGGGACTAATTTACCCCAAAATGGAAGCAATGTACAATGCTCTGACCGAAGCCCAAGTTGTAGCTTAGTCAAGTGACCCCATTGATCTGCAAACGGTAGAATCACAAGCATTTCTTTTTAGTGGCCACATCTCAATTTTGAACACTATAAAGAAGAGTTGGGATAGTGAGCTGGCACAATTGAAGAACGTTTTTGGTGATATACTTAAGTTTATGTAAATAGGACTTAAGGATTGTTTGTACATATGCGGCCTGGTATGTAGATTTTTTGTGTAATTTTTGGTTTGTGGATCCCACCCTTTGCCATTGATGTAAAAGGGGAAGAGAAGAGCAGTGAAAAATAAGGAATCCAGCAAAGGGCGAGCATTGGAGATCAGTAAAAAGCATAAGTATACATAGAAAGGGGGAGTTGTTCTGACACTTAGTCATTTTTCACTAAGTGTTGTCATCAATGCCCAAGGGGAAGATTATTGGTAAGAGACACTGCTATGCATGACAGGTGTTGTCATTGATGGCAACTAAGTCTATCCTACACATCCATATTACATGATTTGTTCATACCAGAAGTCAGAGTGAGGATTTGTCTAAGTCTAGATGTCAGAAATAGAGCATGTGACAGGGTCTGGTATCTTGGTCCGGATCTCTCCGATGGTAATTCACAGTGTGTTGTGGATCTAAGGGAGTGATAAGGATTGTCAGGACTATCTAAATCCAGAATCTTAGCCTCCGATGATGAAGGATTCAAAAGATATAAGCATCTAAGTATCAGGTTCTAGTTAGTCAGCACAATCAGAAGAAGAACAAGGTGACCTAGTATTTGATCTTGGTCTGGATGCATAAAAGGTGTTGGATAAGCAATTAGAAATAATCGGTGATATTGGTTGACATGACTGATGATCTGGGAACACAAGTTTTTGGTCCGCGTTGATATTTGTTCATAGATTTAGCCGACTAAGTAGAGTGCTTAATAAATGTTCTAAGTTTTATTGAAGCCGACTACAGTTGATTGAATTTCTTGATGCAGATATATATAGCCGATGGATTCAAATGTTTTTGTGTGCAATTGTGAGGTGATGATGGAGTAAGTGTGAAAAAGGTAAAAAGAAGTGTGAAGGAGAAGAGATATTAGGATAGGATCATGACAGAATAGTAAACATAGCAGAGCAAGGATGAAGTGTGTAAGATCAGTATTCTGTACTTAACCGAAATTGAATTCTTACATTGGTAGATGTTATTCATCTATTCAATCACTCTGTAATCTTCTTGAAATCATTTCTGTAGGTAGTGAGCCTCTTTGAGCAGTGAGCCCAAAGGCATGTGTCTTCCCCATTTGTAATACTTTTAACAGGGTATTAATTTTTATGGACTAACCTCCACTGTGGTTTTCCCTTAACTGGGTTTCCACATTAAAAATCTTGGTGTCAAGTGTGGTATTTGTGTTTTCTACTCATGTTATTGATGCATGCTTTCATGATTACAATAATGATTTGTAAGTAAGTGGTAGAAAAGATTTAATTGTAGAAAGTGTTAAAGTTTTGAGACAACTAATTAACCCCCCTGTTAGTTGTCTACCTTAATTCCAACATTAATATGTCTGATTCAAATTCCTAGTTGGAAGCCATGAATGAGGAAATGGCATCATTGAAAAAGAATGAAACCTGGGATTTGGTACCCTTGCCTGAAGGTCAAAAGCTTGTTGGTTGTAAATGGGTATTTAAAAAGAAAATTGGTTTGGATGGCAGTGTTGAAAAGTATAAAGCAAGGTTGGTTGCAAAAGGGTATTCCCAGGTAGAGGGAATTGATTATGGAGAATTTTTTCCTCCTATAGCTAAGATGACATCTATCATATTTCTTTTGTCACTTGCAGTAGCATATGGCTTAGAGATTGAGCAAATGGATGTGAAAACAACATTTCTTCATGGAGATTTGGAAGAAGAAATTTATATGTCCTAGTCTGAGCACTTCGTTGAAAATGGTAAAGAACATCTGGTTTGCAAGTTAAAGAAATCTCTGTATGGTTTGAAACGGTCACCTAGAATGTGGTACCAAAAGTTTGATACTTTTGTGTTGTCATTGGGATATGTGAGATCAAAATTAGATCATTATGTGTATTATAAAATTGAAAATGATCGTGTACTTATTATTGCCCTGTATGTGGATGATATGTTATTCATTGGAAATGATAAGGGAATGATTTCTGAATTAAAATCTTAGTTGTCAGCACAATTTGAAATGAAAAATTTGGGTACAGCTAGGTATATTCTAGGGATGGAAATCATAAGGTATAGGGCAAATAGAAAACTTTGGCTCAACCAGAGCAAGTATATTGATTATGTCCTAAAGAGATTTAATATGACATATTGCAAGCAACTAGTTGTTCCAGTTTTGTAGGGAATGAAACTATCTGTTGAAGATTGTCCAAAATCTCCTACTAAGATGGAGGATATGACCAGGGTGCCTTGTGCGAGTGCAGTTGGTAGTTTAATGTATGCAATGGTTTATACAAGGCCAGACATTGCCCAAGCAGTGGGAGTTCTTAGTCAGTTTATAGCAAATCTAGGAAGACTGCATTAGGATGATGTGAAAAGAGTTTTTAGATATTTGAAGGGTACTATTGAGTATGCCTTGTGTTATCATGGTAACTCTACTGGATCTAAAAGTTCAATCAATATTCGTGGATATGTGGATTTTGATTGGGCAGGGGACATTGCTAGCAGAAGATCCACCAGTGGATATGTATTCACGATGTTTGGTGGTACAATCACTACAACAAAATAGACAGATAGTGCCTAAAATAGCATCAGATTTTAGTGCATTTGAGTTCATGAATTGGACACTTCTACCGAAGCAAAACTTGGCACTAAATTGCATTTCACTTTGGTGCCAGATTTAGCGTCAGTTTTAGCGCCGGATTTTGTTGCTTCAAGTTTGGATTTTGCTTTTGCTTTTGCTTTTTCTTCTTGAGTTGCTTCCAGTTTTGCTTCCAGGTTTGCTTCCAGTTTTGCTTCCAATTTTGCTTCCACTTTTGCTTCCACTTTTGCTTCCAGTTTTGCTTCTAGTTTTGCTTCTAGTTTTGCTTCCGATATAATGTCGCTTGTTGCATCTAGCTTTGCTTCCATTTTTGTGTCTTTTGTTGCTTCTAATATGGCTTCCATTATTGCATCTTTTGTTGCTTCTAAAATTTCTTGCATTATTACTTCTTTGTTTGCTACCTGAATTGCTTCTGTTTTTGCTTCCTAGATAACTCCAAGTTTTGCTTCCAAGATTGCTTCTGGTTTGCTTCTAGTTTGGCTTCCATTGTTGCATCCTTTTTTGCTTCTAAAAATGCTTCTTATTTTTCTTACATTTATTAATTTAATATGTTTTATTTCAATTTAATTAGTTAAATATATCATGCCTCTTAAATAACTCATATGATTATAGAGTAAGTAATTTAATTATTTAACTCATGATTAAATAACAAGATAATTATTATAACATGATCATCATCTATAATTAAAACAAGTGAGTCAAATATCTATAATTTAATTAAATTTGACAACATCCATCCTGAGCAATAAATTAAAATCATCATACGTAATAAATATCCATCCAAAAATCATTGACCACTTTCAATATATATAAATTGACAAGTCAATACTGATAAGATCATCATCATATATAACTAAAAAATGTGAAAGTCAAATATGCCAGTAGATCAATAACATGTCAAAATGATACATGTCCAACAGTTGACATAAGTCAAAATGATACATGTACAAATGATATAAGTAAAAATGATAAATTATGTAACTCAAAATGATACAAGTCAAGATGATACATGTCCAAATGATATAAGTCAAAATGATACATGTCAAAATGATACAACTCAATAATATGGTACTCTAGGCTGTGAAAATGATACATATGATAGTAACCATGAAAATAGGCATCATAACGATATATCAACAATGATCCATGATGCAGTCTATATGATCATGAGTGTCATTGGCTACTACCAGCAAATGCCTCATCATCACCATCACCATCGTGATCATCATCATCATGACCATCATCATCATCATCATAATCATCATTGGCCTCGGTGTCTTCTGTATCTGTGTCATCATCATCCTCTGCCATGTGATCTATACCAGAACCAACATAATCTAGATCTATATCATGAGGATCATCTTGATCTTCTGGAAGACCCGTGTTCTATAAAAAAAACATTTAAAATGAAAAGTTATTATTTATTTCATGCAATAATTAATTTTTCTATTATATATCTAATATTACAACATATGCAATGAAACCATAATCATATTACATCATATCAAAGTGCATATACCATAATAAAATTTCAAAAAAGTTACAGCTAATATGTCATTTCGATGATGTAAAACATGCAATAATTCTAATAAACGTTAGTATAGATCATAAAAAAAATTATTGTACAATTTAACTATCAACTGTAAATTCTATTACATAACCTTAAGTGCCACAAATTGCTTGGTCCATGTATGTTCTTTTTCACTATTTATTTAATAACCTGCATTAGTTAGAAACATTAAAGAGTTTTTAAGTAGCAGTTGATTAAATTCTCTTACATGTCATTAAGGAATGTACAAATTTTTTTCAATAATTATTTATCTTAAGGATCATGAGTAACCTTAAGATAAAGGTCTATTTTGTTTGAAAAAAAAAATGAAGTTAGCAGTATGGCTTTATCCGGCCGATTTTAGAAGAAAAAATGTTAGCCCTATTCTCGCTCACAGGTCTTCAATGTGAGCGGGAATTGGGCAAATTTGGGGATTTAGAAAGAAAGATAAAGTTTAGGGTGTCTTCAAGATGGCTAGCACAGGCAAAGAGGTCAACCATGCACACATAATGATCAACTGTAGGTGTAATGCAATAAGGGTTACAAATGTGATTGAAGTATGTACAGCTCTCATCAACTAAACCTGCATGGCTGCATGCACCAAGAATACAAGCAAAGATTACAATGTTAGGATATGTTCCAGAGTGCTTAATTAATTCAAAGATTTTGAGAGCATCCTTACAAAATCCATTTTGTGCATATCTTGCAATCATTGCATTCCATGAGATGACATCTCTTTGAGGAATTCTATCAAACAATTTACGTTTTTTGTCTGTGATTCCATATTTTGCATACATGTCTATGACAACATTTCAAACTATAATATCTCACAAGAATCCCCCTATCATTATGCTTTGAAGGATGTCCATACTATGTTCCAAAGCTCTCATTTGGGCACAGGCAAGGAGGATGTTGGCAAAGGTTGCAGAATTTGGATTTACAGCTGACAATTGCATTTGCTTGAAAGCTTCTAAAGCCTGTTCAACAAATCCATTTTGTACAATCTTGCAATCATTGCATTCCATGAGATGACATCTCTTTGAGGCATTCTGTCAAATAATTTTTCTGCCTTGTCTGTGCTTCCACATTTTTCATATATGTCTATCAGAGCATTTCCAACTTTAATAACTGACAAAAATTTGCCTTCTATTATGCCTTGATGGATGTCCATACCCTATTCCAAAGCTTACCATTTTGATACAGGAAGAGAGGATGCTGGCAAAGGTTGTGGAATCTGGCTTTACACCTGCCAATTTTATTTGCATGAAAGTTTTGTAAGCCTTTTCAACAAATCCATTTTGTGCATATCATGCAATCATTGTAGTCTGTTAGACCACATTCCTTTCAGGGATTTTGTCAAACAGTTCACATGCCTTGTCTATGCTTTCACATACATCTATCTCTGTATATCTATATTCAATTACATTTGCTTGAAAGTTTTTAATGCCTTATCAACAAACCCATTTTGTGCATATTGTGCAATCATTGCAGTCCATGAGACCACATTTCTTTGAGGGATGTAATCTATTTTATGCACACAACTCAGCATAAATTAACCTAGATTGGTGGTATTTAAGAACCCCTTGAGAGGATTGTCATTATGTTTCTACAAGACATGTTATCATAGGTTAACCCATGGAAAACTTGTGTAAATGATTTAAAACAACAGGGTTCAATTGTGCAAATGCATCTAAGATGAATGTGTAGATCTAGATTCCTTTTAATTAATGGCATAGGAAACTAGAAGGAATGTCAATTCTTATCCACACATTATAACCTACAAAGAAATTGATTACAATTTGAAATCATTCACGAGAGAATTTGTGCATAAATTCTATTCTTCTTTATTGAATTTTGTGCATAAGTCTTTGTGAAGGCTTTCATGATCAGAAGTGGCACTTGCAACTAAACATCTGACAAAAATCCACTTCCAATTATGGTTTGATGGATGTCCATATCCTCATCCAAAGCTTCAATTTGTGCATAGGCAAGGATGATGCTAGCAAAGGTTGAGGAGTTGGACTTTACACCCATTAGTAGGAAATCTGACACAGTGCACATTATTATAGTGTAAACCTATTTTTTAGATTACTTCATTTAGCATCATCAATAATCTCCACAAGAACATTGTCCCTATTTAAAAATGATGGAAAGGGTTCACATCTCACAACAATTTCTCTTGTGACAATCTTGGAGATAATTTTTGTTGCAGTGTGGTAATCAGCACATACTCAAAGGTTCTTAACAACTCTAATAGTTGTTCCATGGGGCATGTTTAACAAACCAAATGCAATTGCCAACTTTTCACTATGGTGGCAAAGAAATATTTCTTTTTCCCATCCTTCCACGGCATTAAGTAAATTCTTGAATTGAGAAAATACCTTGTTGCCTTCATCTTCCAAGCCAATTTCTCCAACTTTGCATAGGTCTCCTTTGTCTATGGATGTGATATGTCTCCTACACAAAAAGCATGTACCATTTTATGCCCTTCAATCCAACTGCATACGAGGATTTTTTAATTCCTCTATCTTTCATCAATCTCCTTACCTCACCACACCTGCCCACTTGTAGATAGATGTTTGAGAGAAGAACATAAGTTGTGCAGAATTTTTAGGATCCAAATAAAAAGTAGTGTTGCTGTAAATGTTGTTATATGGAGCCTAATCAGACTCGGAGGTTAAATTTACCCCACTTTTATCGGTGTGGTTTCCCCCCAAATCATTTAACAGGGTCAAGGGGCAGTGCCCCTTGCGAGGGTTTGGGGGGAGCGCCCCTGGCGTGCTCCCTGTCGCGATACAGGGCGGGGTCAACGGGAAGTGCCCCCGAAACCTCACACAATTTTTTATTATTTTATAAAGGCGTTGGGAGTTATTTTTCTATTGGTTGACATAAAAAAACCCTATTTTTGTAACTGAGATAAGGCTTGATAAAACAGGCTAAGGGTTAGGGTTTCCATTGATGTATTGTAGCATTTTGTAGCGGTATTGAGTTGCAGGGATTGCTGGTTGTAATCAATTTGATTTACTGGATAATAATATTGGACTCTCTATTGGTGGATGTAGCCTAAGTTTGGGTGAACCATGTTAAAACTTGTCTCTCGTTATTATTTTTGTGTATTTCCATTCCTATGTTTAATCTTTATTTGCATTTAATTGATATCTTCTGTCGGCTAACCCTAACAAGTGGTATCAAAGTGGGTTGTGTTTGATTATCATCTGCAAGAAGGTCTCACGGTTGTGGGAGTCTCATGGTTGAGTGGGAGCAAAACTATCAGTTATCGAAGATGCAGATGGAGGATTATCTTTGTCAAAAGGATTTATGGAGGCCATTGGAAGGAGTATCCAAGAAACTGGCAGGAATGATGGATGAGGATTGGGAACTTCTGGATAGAAAAGCACTGGGAACCATTCGGTTGTGCTTGGAACCATATGTGGCATTCAATATAACAAAAGCGAAGACAACAAGTGAACTAATGAAAGCTTTGGCTAAATTGTATGAAAAACCCTCAGCCTCAAATAAGGTATTTCTCATGAAGCATTTGTTTAATCTGAAAATGATTGAAGGTGGATCTGTGACAGATCACTTAAATGAGTTTAATACGATTACCAGTCAGTTAAGTTCTGTAAAAGTGAAATTTGATGAAGAGGTGAGGGATCTCTTGGTTTTATGTTCTTTGCTAGAAAGATGGAATAGCTTGGTAATGGCTATAAGTAACTTTATGTCTGGTTCAAATACTTTAAAATTTGATGATATTGTTGGTGTTATCCTTAGCAAGGAAATGTGACAGAAAAGTTCAGGAGGGTCCACATCAGGTAGTGTTTTGAATGCAAAAAGTAGGGGCAGATCAATGGAGAGAGGAAAAGGTTCTAGAGGTCATGGGAAGTCACGAGGAAAATCAAAGGACAAGAGATCCCAATCTAGAGGACAAAAGGATTGCTGGTACTGTGGGAAACCAGGTCATCTGAAAAAAGATTGTTGGTCTTAGAAGAATAAAGGAGAAAAATAAGAAGGCAATAAGGAGGTAAATATGGTAAGTAATAAATCTGAAGATGATGCTTTGATTCTTTCCCTAGATAATGATGATGATTCATAGGTTTTAGATTCTGGGGCCTCATTTCATGCTACGCCCCATAGAAGTTATTTTCTTGATTATGTCCAAGGGGATTTTGGGCTAGTTTATTTGGGAGATAATGAACCCTGTCATATTGTTGGAAAGGGAAGAATCAAGATTAAGTTGCAGAATGGGAATCATTGGCTACTACAAGAGGTAAGGCACGTTCCAAGGCTGAGTAGGAATTTAATTTCAGTGGGGCAGCTAGTTGATGAAGGTTGCATTGTTACATTTACTAATAAAAATTGGAAGGTTGCAAGAGGTGCCTTAATAGTAGCAAAAAGTGTGAAAGTAGGCACCTTATATCTTTGTACAGGTCATATTGTTCCTTCTACTTTAGCTGTTGTAGAGAAAAAACAAACAGGTTCATGAACAGTTGTTGCAGGTTTGCAGGAAGAGACTGAAATAGTTGTTGTAGGTTCTGAGACAACACTATGACATAACAGACTTGGGCATATGAGTGAAAAAGGTATGAAGGTACTTCATTCTAAGAAAGTTTTACCAGGTCTGAAATATATTAATGTGGAGTTCTATGAAAGTTGTGCGTATGGAAAACAAAAGAGAGTCAATTTTGTCAAGGATGGGAAGCAAAAGAAAGATGAAAAGTTGGAGATTGCGCATACAACTGTATGGGGACAAGCTTAGGTATCTTCTCTTGGTGGCTCTCGATATTATGTCACATTCATAGATGATGCAACTAGGAAGGTTTGGGTTTATTTCCTTAGGCAGAAATCTGATGTATTTGAAACATTTAAGAAATGGAGAAGCTTGGTTGAGAATGAGACAAGTAAAAGATTAAAATGTCTCTGTGTATGAGGAAAAATCGATTAAATAAAAACTAATAAAACCAAAACCAATCACATAAAGTGAACCAATCTAAGTAAAAGCCAATATCATCAAATCACAGAAAAATGAAAGCTCTTAGAAAAATGAAAGCTCTTACCAAAATCTGTATTGTTCCCTTTGGAGAAGTGTAGATTGCTCAATGAAGTTGCGAAACCATGGCTGCAACAAACAAGTGGTGTACTCAAGAGATCAATGTTAAGAGATCATGAGGTTGCTCAATCGACACGTTTATATGCTCAAAGTGCTGTTAAGTATGCCCGAGAATAAGATCGAAGAGATAGGCCCAATGAAGGAGATGAGGGGGGTTTATATAGGTTTCAACAAAGATTGATCAACGGTCCAGATAATTCAGAAGAATCAATGGAGGAGAACAGTTGAGGAACGTGCAACAAATAAGAAGAAGACAAGTGTCACACAAACGCTATTTTATTTGAGTTAAACACTTTCTTTTCTAAAGATAAGACATGCTTTTCATAAATTAGAAAGTTTCTTTCTAATTTAAGAGAAATTGATAAAAACAAGGTTGAGTGAATAGATAACTCAACTTAAGATTTGCTTTTGCATGATTTGAGAGAAATTAAATAATAAATTATTTAATTGTGTGTGCATGGAGAAGAAGACTTATTTTTAGAAGATTTGAAAGATATTTGTAGATAAGAAAGCAAATTAAATAAATAGATTTATTTAATTGTTGTGCATGATTTGGAAGAATAAACAAAATATTTGATTTATCTTATTTTTAGAGAATGAGAGAATTTAAATAAATTTGATTTGATTTATTTAAATTTGGAAGAATGAATTTGATTTAATTAAATAATTAGGAATTATTTAATTGTTTGGATAAGATAGAATTTGTGATGAATTAATTAAATAATGAGATTTATTTAATTAATGGAGACTTGAGATTTGGAAAGAAGATAATGATTTAATTAAATAATTTAAATTATTTAATGGAGACTTGAAATTTGAAAGAGGATAATGATTTAATTAAATAATATAAATTATCTAATTAATGGAAGAATAAGGTTGATTTTGCTAACATTAATTAAATAAAGGGGATTTATTTAATTAATGTTGAATTTTAAAGTTTTGGAAGAATTTGATGAAATTAATTAAATAATTAGATTATTTAATTAATGTTGAAATGTAGGTGATGCTATAGATTAGACGAAATGCAAGTGATTCGAAGACATGGTCATTTTAGGGTGTCTACATTTTGCCCCTCTTTGATGCAATGCAGTTTACATCGTTGCTTCAAAGAAATCGATAGTTGAAGACATGATACATTTTTTGATGCCCCAGTGTAGCTAGTTGCCCCAGCATAGCTGGCATAGGGTGCCCCCTCGAGAGGAAAGATAGGGAAATGACAGAAGAACTGTGTTGACGCTCGACTAGAAGATTTGTTGGAGATAGGTGAGGTTGAATAGAAGAAAGTGGAGATAGAAAAGAACATAAGAGAAAGACTGTTGATTGATCTTTGCTGGAAAACTATATAAGGCCATGGAAAAATGGATGGTGTAAATGGATGAGCTTGTTGCAATGGTTTCACATTTGTTTATAAAAAGCAATCCTTATTTTTGATATAGCACGTGGATAGTTCGCCACCAAGGTATAAAAGACCAAGGTGCAGTAATATCTGAGTGCGTGGATGTTGACTCTGCAAGCAAGTGGATTGAACTTAGATCCCTTTAGACATAATATGACCTTGTTGGAACATGTGAATAAGCCATAATCTTGAACATAAAATAAACTTCAACACATGTAAATGCAAGAAGAGTATTAAATATGTAAGATGCTAGGTTGTAAAACACACAAGATAAATAGAATGCTAAGAAAGATGCTAAAGATCATTCCTCAAACACGGCATACAAAAGCAATGACTATGCCCCCAATCCGTACTGCATCGCAACATACCAAGATTATAGATAAACCAAGGTAGCCTTGAGTAGGTAATGGATAAAGGAACAAAAGATAAACCATAAAACAAATTGACTGACTTACAAAGTAAACATATAGCCAACATATTCTCTTGCCAAAGAGGTTGCTCAGGAGAGATTGGATAGGAAAGATAACGGCCTTATCGTAGGAGCTATGTGTCTGTTAAAGGGGGCTATCTACCTAAAAAGACAATGTCTTACTGCAGGAAATGCCACATGTCGCAAGAGATGCATGTGTTGGTCTCGACAATGGAACACTTCGCAGAAGACAAGCTTGTTGATCTGGGGCTTTGGTTAAGCGGTACTTAATTGATGTTGGCAATCGGTATGCAAGACAGTAGATGACTCTAGAAGGAAGCTGCTTTGCTTCAGGTTTGTTAAGGACTTTTGCTTGGAAAGGATGCTCTAGCTTGCTGCTTGAGTTAGTCAAGTTGAGGTGAATGGATTTTGATAAATGGAAGACCAGAAAAGTGACAGTGCTAATGGATTGAAACGGGTGGAGAATGATGGATCGTGTGTGCCTGAGTACTGGATACATCCTTCGTATTCTAGACTGCCTACATATCCTGTATCCACAGGATCAAGGCACATGTACGATGGAAGATGAAAGATGATAATATGTAGTTCTGGATAGAGTGATGAGATGGGTCAAGGTGAAATGATGAGATCTTATGTACCTGAGTACTGGGTACTTCCTTCCTATTCCAGATTGCCTACATACCCATATCCATGGGATCAAGGTACCTTAAGATTGAGAAGAGATAATATGTAGTTCTGGCTGATGTGCTGATGTAGGAAACAGTGTTGAGAAGATAACAGCCTTATCGTAAGAGCGATGTGTCCGTTAAAGAGTGTTACCTGTAGAAAGGAGAAAAGATTGAAGAGCACGTCGCGAACCATGAACAAGGAACCAATCCTAGACCTAAGTTAAGGAAAGAGTTGCCCCCATTCATGGTAGAGGAATTTGTATGGATGATTGACTAAGAAGACCTAGAAAGTTGTGACCTAGGACCAGATAGTGCAAAATGTTGACACAGATCAAGATGTGGGATGACGACGAGGGACATTGATAAATTTCCAAGCTATACTAGATAGGGAGATGGAAATGCGAATGAGGTCAATGGTTTTATTATGGATGGATGGAAAGTGTGTTGTGACAATGAGAAATGGACAAGACTCGATAGACGATGGGTGCTGACTCTACACATAGTGCCTGTTTGCCAGGTTTTCACTATGGTACTTATCCAAGGCGCCTGTTTGCTAGGTTCTCACCAGAGGACAGATTTTTTTGGATTTTTTTTCTTTTGGAATACTCTGAGGATCAGGCATAGAACTTCTTGAGATGGACACTATTAAGTGGCTCATCTAGAGGAATGCCGTCATGTGTAGCTAAAGTATAAGCTCTTGATCCATATGTTACTGTGACAATAAAGGGACCTAACCAGTTAGGCTCAAACTTGCCCTTCTTCTCTCGATCTGCTTGATTTCTCTGATTCTCTTTAAGCACAAGATCACCAACTTGAAACTGTCTTTCTTTGATCTTTTTGTTGTAATTACGCCGAAGGCGGTTCTGATAGACATGGAGATGATTAAGTGTTGCACAACGTCTTTCATCTAGTAGTTCAAGCTCAGCTAATCTAGAAGTGCGATACTCCTCTCCATCGATCAGGTCCTGCATGGATACTCTGAAGGATGGGATCTCGACCTCTATAGGTAGGATGGCTTCAGAGCCATAGACCAAGGCATAAGGTGTGGCACCAGTTGGTGTTTTGATACTAGTGCGATAGGCCCATAGGGCAGGATTGAGTTGCAAGTGCCAATCACGACCAGCTTCATTGACTATTTTCTTGAGGATTTTGAGAATGGTTTTATTGGAAGCCTCAGCTTGGCCGTTACTTTGCGGATAGTAGGGAGTTGAAAAATGATGTTGGATATTGTAGTGTGTGCACAAGGCACGGACATCTTGATTCTTGAATGGTCTCCCATTATCAGTGACAATGGCTTGGGGAATACCATACCGGCATATGAGGTAGTTTATAATAAACTTGGCTATTTGCTTACAGGTGATATAGGTCATAGGAATGGCTTCCACCCACTTCATGAAATACTCAGTGGCGGTAATGATAAACTTGTGGCCATTGGAGGAGGAAGGGTGGATTTGTCCTACGAGGTCAAGACCCCATTGAGAAAAAGGCCATGGAGTTGTCACAGGTTGTAATTCATGAGCTGGTGCGTGAATCAAATCTCCATGCTACTGGCATTGTAGACACTTCTTAGTAAACTATGCAGCATCTTGCTCTATTGTAGGCCAGTAATAACTTGTTCTGAGTATCTTCTTAGCAAGATTAGGACTGATAGAATGTGTGCCACAGACACCTTCGTGTATGTCTCATAAGGTAGCCTCGGCTTCTTCCGCGTTAAGACATCGTAAGAGGATACCATTGAGACTCTAGTGATATAGTGTATCACCCAGAATGATGTAACGGGAGGATCGACGGATAAAAGTTTTGCGTTGGGTGGATGATAGGTCAAGGGGAAAGGTTTTGTTCTTGAGGTATTCATAGATATCTTCGTACCATGGGGAATTGGGACCAGCAAGTTCACAGATGATTTCAGTAACAGGAACATCGACGGCTGGTATCAACAATTGCTCGATCAAGAATTCACACTTCTATGTATTTGGAGGCATGTCAATCAGTGACCCTACAGAAGCCATAGAATCTGTAGCTTTGTTATTCTCTCTTGGAATTTGCTCAAATGTGATGCTAGAAAAATGTGGTTTGTAGGCATCCACTAGTTGCTTGTAGGGGACCAACTTTTCATCTTTTGTTTGGTACTCATCTGTGACTTGGTGAATGACTAACTGTGAGTCTCCATATACTTGTAATCCTGTGATGTCCCATTGAACTGCATATTGAGACCTATGAGGAGTGCTTCATACTCGGCTATGTTGTTGGTGCAAGGGAATGCAAGCCGATATGACTTTGGAATGTAGTCATTTTGAGGTGTGATGAACAAGATGCTGGCCCCTGATCCATGTTGTGTGTAGGAACCATCAAAGTACAACTTCCACATTATTGAGTTGGAAAGAGTGAAGAGATTTTCATCTGGAAAGTTTGCTACCATCGGGTGTGTATCTTGCATGGGTGCTTCTGCTAGTTGATTTGCTAGAGCTTGTCGTTTGATTGCTTTACGATCCACATATTCAATGTCGAACTCACTAAGGATCATGACCCATTTAGCTAGTCTACCTGTAAGAGCTGCTTTTGCTAGTAGATACTTCAAGGGATCAATTTTAGCTATAAGAATTGCGTGTTGGTTCAACATGTAATGCCACAACTTTTGGGAGGTGAACACTACTGCTAAATAAGCTCTTTCCATCGGTGAATAATTGAGTTCATATCCCACCAAGGTTCTACTGATATAGTAAATTGCATGCTCTTTTCCTGTTTCATCATGTTGTGCTAGCAAGGCCCCTAGGGCCGAAGTTGTAGTTGAGATGTATAATATCAAAGGTTTATCAGCAACTGGTGGAACCAATATAGGAGGTGTAGCTAGATACTCTTTGAGCTGATCAAATGCTGCTTGACACTTATAATTCCATTGAAATGAGACATCCTTTTGGAGCAAGTGTTGAAATGGTTGACATTTATCTACTAACTGTGAGATAAAATGCCTGATGGATTGCAACCTTCCTTGAAGGCTCCTTAATGCTTTGAGGTTCTTTGGTAGAGGCATCTCTACTATAGCTTTTACTTTTGTGGGATCTACTTCAATGCCTCTACGATATACAATGTATCCCAACAGCTTCCCTGATGTTACACCAAAGACACACTTCTTTAGATTGAGCCTTACTTGGTATTTCTCGAGCCTATCAAAGATCTGTCCTAGCACTTGTATGTGATCTGCCCTAGAAGATTTAGCTAGTATGTCATCCACATAGTCCTCCATGATGTGATGAAAGAGGTCATGGAATATCACTGTCATTGCTCTCTGATAGGTTGCTCTTGCATTCTTTAGACCAAATAGCATGACGCACCAACAATAATTGCCCCACAGACAAGTAAAGGTTGTTTTATGCTGATCTTCCTCTGCTATCCTTATTTGATTGTAGCCAGAGGATCCGTCCATGAGAGAAATCATCTCGTGACCTTCTGTCAAGTCAACTATAATGTCAATGTTTGGTAATGGAAAGTCATCTTTAGGACATGCCTTAGTAAGGTCTCTGAAATCATTACACATGCGTATGCCCCATTGGGTTTAGATACAGGTATAGTGTTGGAGACCCAATCTGAATAGTCAATAGGTCGTATGAACTTTGCATCTAATAGCTTCTGTATTTCCACTTTTACTAAGAGAGCTATTTATGGGTGCATCTTCCTCAACTTTTGCTTAACTGGTTTAACTTTTGGATCAACAGTGAGATAATGAACAACTAGCTTGGGGTCTAACCCTGGCATATCAACATAGGTCCACGCAAAGTTGATGGTTCTCTGTAAGAAGAATGTGTTAAGATTCCTGTGCTCTGTTTCTGATAATGATGTTGCTAGGAATGTGGTCTTTGGATTTTGTTCTGTGCCAAGGTTTATCTCTATAGAATCTTCCACTAGGAGAGCTAACTTCTCTTGATACTTAGATGGTAGGGGAAGGTCAAATCCTCCATCCTCAGGTGCCACAATTGGGTTTTCACCTTTGGATACGTCCTTTGTTTTTACTAATTTGTGATCAAGAGGTGCCATAGTGTGGTTTTCACCTAGAGATCTTTCTTTATTTTTACTTTTGCAACTGGAGGATTTGGCATTCTCACCAAAATAAGCAGTTGGCTCTAGTTCCATTAAAAAACCTACTTTATGATCACCAAGAGGGATACCTTCCCGAAGTCCCATGAACTCAACCAAAACTTTGTCATTTTGAAATATGTCTATAACGGGGGACCCTTGTTGGTCCCAATCGATAAGTTCAGGGTAGACAAGTGTTACATTCTGGCTGTTTGTGGTGGAGGTTAAGGATACGGAGGATAGCATAAAAATGGAGGATTCTACAAATAGGTTGGTCATATGGAGGGAAGAGTCATTGATGATATCCTCTGTAGACATCGAATCGGTGGGAAAAGTTTCAGCTACCTCGTCGAGGATATACTCAATGTCCAAGGCGTGTGGTACCTTCTTACCAAATCATAATCCCTTCTTGTCTAGCTTCTTTGTCACAACAATGGGTTCCATAGTTCCTTGATTCTATTTCCCAAGGCCACCCTTGCCTTTATAGCCCATGTTTTTTACTATCCTTAAGCCATTGCCATATTGCTTGACTGGTATTGTGACTGGTTTTTTCTCCCTATAGAGCCAAGAAGAAATATCCTCAATAGTTTCCTCTTCCAATAACCGTCCATGTTGGAATTGGGTTAGGAATGTTGGGGGAGGAATAGCTGCTTTTTTGGTTACTTTGGCAATGGGTGGTTGGCCGTAGGATTTAGGGGATAAAGGCATCCGCCCTACACAACAAGATTTTGAGATATCATAAGATCCAAAGCCTATATCACGGATGTGAGCCTTGATCTCAAGTAGAGGATTTGGGTTATTTATAGAGGCTTGCGTCAAAGTTTCAGGATCAACATATAGTGGGGATTCAAGGGCTTTTTCATTATTAGGCACCTGGTTGCAATTCTTATAACTGCCTTGCAAGACACGACAGAATTCAAAAGGATTGGGGTCTCCTGGGATAGTTATCTCCGTACCATTGTATGGGAACTTTAGAGATTGATGATACGTGGAGGGAACAGCTTTCATTGCATGGATCCATGGGCAGCCGAGGGTAATGTTGTAAGGTAGCTGAATATCAAGGACTTGACATTTGGTTTCAAGCATGACAGGGCCCAGTTGTATAGGCAAGTGGATAACACCTTCTGAACGATGTTCTGCATCATCATATCCCTTGATTCTAATACTTTGATCAGTGTTGACATGATCCTTAGAGTATCCCAATTGCTTAAGTAACTTTAAAGAATAGATCTTGAGACTAGCACCACCATCTATGAGGATACATTTGATTTTGCACTTATGGATGAGAACCTTAATATGAAGGGCATCATTGTGACATGGATCATGGGATGGGAGATCTTTCTCTGAGAAGACCACATTGTAGGGTGAAGCAATGTTACCTACTATAGCTTGGAAATCTGTGACTGCTATGTTGTTAGGAACTGAAGACTCTTGAAGGGCTTTTTCTAGCACTACTCTATGTGCAGGTGATGACCGTAGAAGGTCCAAGATAGAGATCTGTGCTGGCATTTTCCCTAGATGTTCGACAAGATTATAATCAAATTGAGCTGGAAGACTGGGTGTCAGACCACGAATGGTGACATGACCACGGCGAGTTGTAACAGCACAATTTGTAGATTTGCCTTTGATTGTGAGGGTAGACACTCGACTCTCTTCAAAATGACCTACAATGGAATCAAAGGAAGTGGAAGCATGATTGATACCTTTACCTCTATCCTGAGGAGGAGGTGGACCATGATGAGGGAATGGTTCCTTGTACATATTGAGATCTTTGTTCGTGTGTTGAACTGGTGGTTCATTCTCAAAAGTGATTTGGTTGCCTTCGATGAGATTTTGGATTAGGTGCTTAAGCTTCATGCATGATGCGATTCGATGCCCTTTGCTCCTATGGAATTCACAGTATTCGTTTTCTCTATACCACACAGTTTTATAAACTGGTTCACCATATGGGGGAGCATCTGGTAAGGCGATGAGCCCTTTGTGTAAAATTTGTTATAGGACCGACTCTATAGGCACTCCCAAGGGAGTGAATTGACGTCACGGCAGGTAATCTTGTTGCAGTCGCTCCTGTTGTTGTTGTTGTTGGTTTTGATATGGTTGCCATTATTGTTGCTATTGTTGAGATGGAGCTTGACTTGGTTTGGAGAGATGCAGTGGTGTTTGCAATGTTTGGACATGTTTGGAATCAACCACCCCATCGTTGACCACGTTTTTGTTCTTATTCCAATATTTGGGTTTATCGCTCGATTGTTGATGCAGAGCATTGTCTTTCGTTTCCTTGAAGATTTTGACCACACCCTTAGCAATGAGGGCCTTTTCAATGTTGATTCCCTTGTATGTGATTTCGTCAAAGGTTGTAGCACTAAGAATTTGCAAATAGAAACCTAACTCTTGGTTGAGGTTTTGCACGAATATGCTAACAAGTTGTTTCTCAGGAATCTTGAAAGGGAATTTGCTAGCCATTTGTCTCCATTGTTGAAGGAAAGAAATGAAGGTTTCTCCATTTTTTTGTTTGTTGTTGCATAGATCAGTCATGGATATCTCATGCTCTGTGTTGTAAGAAAAATGGGTGGCAAATTTCTCCACTAGCTCATTGAAAGATTTAATGCCCACGGGTAAGTGTGAGAACCATTCTATAGCTTAACCTCCAAGACTGCGAGGAAAGAGACATATAAGATACGTGTCGTTATGTGAGACCTCGAAGCAAACAAGATAGAATTCCCTGAGATGGTCTTTTGGGTCACCTTTTCCTTTGTATTTATCAAACTTAGGAATAGTAAAATTTTGAGGAAAAGGGATCATAGTTAATGAGTGATCAAAAGGATAAGGACACACTTCTTCTAAAGAGAAGGTCTTCTTGGTGTGGCCAAACGTAAGATCAGATAGCTATTGTTGCACTTCCACAATTTTGAGCTCCATCATTGTGGGAGGAGTTGGAAGCATCTCCTGTTGTCCAGGAAGTGGTTGTTGATGCCCATATGGAAGATTGTAATGTAAGCCATGAGCATTGGTGTTATAAGGGTCGTAAGATTGGTTGGGGTCGTATGCATTGTATGTTGGGTTGAGATTGGGTTGGAATTGGATGCTTTGATGAGGAGGAGGTGGGGGTGGCACTAGGTAAGAATGTTGGCTTTGTGATGGTTGAGGAAAAGAATTGGGTGGAGGAAAGCTAAAGTGCATTGGATTCGGTTGCGATGGCGGCACATAGCTTTGGGAAACTTGATGTTGGGAATGTTGAGGGTGGCTAGGCAATGTGTGAAAGAAATTTAGCACTGATGAACATAGCGGAGGAGGGACATAGGTAGAAGTGATTTGCGACGGTTGAGGTGGCTTGATGATGAGCATAGAAGAATGTTGTGGTTGGGATTGCATGACTCTAATTGGTTGAGAGACATGAAGGTTTGATGATATAGGAGGTGGTATTTGTTGGGACCCTTGTTGCATGGCTACATAGTTGTTCCTCAGATTGTAATTTGATGGGAAACCTATTCGTGATGGGGTAACCAAGATTCCACTTGCGATTGGTGTGGACACTTTAGGAGGTGGTTGCATATTTGATCGAGCTAAGGTGGCTTGCTTAGCTAACTCTACTTGATGTTGGAGAGTTTCTTGTTGGTTTTTGTAGATCTCCATAGGAGTCAGAAGCGGTGATATGGTCCTCTCTCCTGTTGGGTTTTGATAAAGGGGATTCCTATACTACGAGCTCTGTTTAGGTAAGGGCATGGTCACAGTTAACATGGTTTGGACCGCCTGTATGGTGTCTTGGGTGTTGCTAGGCTCGCTAAGATTGGATAGATCAAAATCTTTGGGTAATTTAGCTCCTTGCTCTGCTAGCAAGCAAAAGAAATGATCTTGGTTCTCGCTAAGGATTTTGTCAATGGCGGCTATGGCCCTAGGATCTTGCATGAATTCATCATCTTTCTCATCTTCTTGAGAGGATTGACCTATTTCAAAGTGTCACTCTTCTTGAGATGGGGCTAGATCTACAGTATAACCTTGTGGCACAAAATCCTGAGGCATGCCGGTAGTATAGTGAGGAATGCTTACCAAAGGGAGCCCTTCCTCCTGAGATGGTACTTGACCAATAGTATAACCTTGTGGGACAAAATCTTGAGGCATATCGGTGGTGTATTGGGGTGTACTTACCAAAGGGACCCTACCTTCTTGAGAATTGCTTGGTTGGTCAAGGTGCGGCATGTTGGGAGAATTGGTAGATCTTTCCGCGGGTGTTCTAGGGGTAACCTTGGGAATAATGTTGAGACGGCCTGATTGCAGTGTGTGAGGAGGTGATTTGCGCTTCCTAGGGACAACTTGCTTGGACTTTATAGTTTGCTGGAGCCTAGTGGTTACCATGGAATACACTAGAACAAAAGGTAATGCTGAGATTCTACTTGGTGTTTTGAAAGAAAAGACAAACTTTGATGCACAATGTACTGGACCAAAGGCGCTATACTGTTTGACCAAGGGCGTAGGACAGTGCAACCAAAATCACGCTACTGTTATACCAAAGGCAATGGAATGAGCTACCAAAGGCGAGCTACGAAGACCAAAAGCGAGCTACTGTACCACCAAGGGTGAGCTGCTGTAATACCAAAGGCGCTGAAGTAGTGTCCGATGCAAAAAATTTCTATTTCTGATTGGATTTGGTTGTTTTGGCAAGAGAAAACATAGCAAACACAGTTAGCAACCAAAAACAGGACTGACACAACAGATAGTGTATGTTTGAGGCTCACAAAAAGCCCAATGTTTCCACAGGTATGAGACAGTTGCAAACAAAATAATCAAGCACTTTTTATCCCTAGAGACAAGGTTTCATTGCAGTAGATCAGCTCACAACTTAATACTCCATCAATAAAAATATCATTCCATAAAGGTGTCGGATATTTAGTATCTTTGTGAGAGATGATAAGTAGGGATATCTCACCCTCCCCTTGGAAAGCTCAAGTAGGTCATAAGAGCTTTATGGCCAAGGGAATACTATCTCTTCTCAAGAGAGCCAATGGTGAGTGTCTTAAGGGCTTAAATCGATTCCCCTTGCACTGATGATTACCGCAATGTTTGGAGGTAGGTTGGGTAGTCACTATCTAAAATGGTTCTTAGTAACTTTGAGGGACCAACGCCTTACGAGCAATGCGACAAGCTACTAAAAGCTTTAACCAATCCTACTAAGAGTATCAAACACTTCGCTCAATGTGAAAATCGTTTCCACAAAGAGCTAGTACACCTCTTTTCAGTTTGGCACCACAAGGTAAGGCTGACGTCGGTTAGGACTTGGCTTTTGCCTTATCCCTCTTATATAGCGGTTCGAAAGAAAACTCTGCTTAGGGTCATCCCTTTTGGATGAAGCGCAATCCAAAAGCAGGCCCTTCTAAAGGAAGTATTGAAATGTAAGAGCAAGCATGTCAAACAAAGGTTTAATTGTCCCATTATAAGAAAAATAAGGTACAATTAAATTAGGCACACACACGTTTGTAGTTGTCAATTGTCCCTTATGAAATTGAAGTGTTTTGGCATTCATGTCCATTGTCCCTTAGAAAATTAAGGTGTTTTCACATACATGTCCATTGTCCCTTAAGAAAAGCAGTATGTTCCTAAGACTTAAATTGCCAAAATGATTTATTCAATTATCTTTTAAGAAGGCAATGTGTTTCTAAGACTTAGTGGGATAAATCAAGATTTCTTCAATGCTCGTCCTACATGAACATGTTAAAAACACCTATTTGCTCTGTGTGAGTAGTAAGAAACTGCAACAAGTCAGTTAGTTCCAAAAAAATTCACAAGTTAGCAAAAACAAATCAATTTGACCAAAAGTGAGCTACTGTTATACTGAAAGCGCCTTACTGTGATACCAATAGCAATGTGTTGAAGACCAGAAGCATTGTAAAATACTACCAGAAGCACCGAACCTTATCCAGAAGCATTGTACTGTGCTTCCGAAAGCATGATATTGTAAAGCCAAATGCGCTGCACTGTCTCAGATCACAAAAAAGTTAGCTTTTGTCAAAAATAACCATATCCAAATGGGATTTCATGATTGATCTACTCTTCTGAGAAGTAATAACTAATAGGTTTGTATCGTGAAATCCAGAAAACTCAGAAGGCATAGTAACACAATAGATTAACTCAGATACCGAAGATACACCTAAATAAGTTAGCTTAGGAAGTATCAAAAAGAGGGTTGAAAGACAAATACAATTGCTTGTTAGACAAATCAAAAGATATGTAACAAATAAACCCTGCAAAAACACCAACCGAAGTCAGAAAACCTAATTAGCCAAAAGCGCTTAACGATACTACCAGGAGCGTCGTGTTGTTTTACCAAAAGCGTCACTCTGTGCTACCAGAAGCACTGCAGTGCCCTCGAGGGCGCTGTACTGTGCCTCCAAGAGTGCTTAAGGATACTGCCAAAAGTGCTTTTCTGTGTCTTTTGCGTTGTACTGTACTGTAACTTCAAAAAGAATCAATTTCTCAAAGAAAAAGAGGGATTAGTGGGTCCCACCGGGCATGCCAGAATGTGTATGAGGAAAAATTGATTAAATAAAAACTAATAAAACCAAAACCAATCACATAAAGCGAACCAATCTAAGTAAAAGCCAATATCATCAAATCATAGAAAAATGAAAGCTCTTACCAAAATCTGTATTGTTCCCTTTGGAGAAGTGTAGATTGCGCAATGAAGTTGCGAAACCATGGCTGCAACAAGCAAGTGGTGTACTCAAGAGATCAATGTTAAGAGATCATGAGGTTGCTCAATCAACGCATTTATATGCTCAAAGCACTGTTAAGTATGCCCGAGAATAAGATCGAAGAGAGAGGCCCAATGAAGGAGATGAGGGGGGTTTATATAGGTTTCAACAAAGATCGATCAACAGTCCAGATAATTCAAAAGAATCAATGGAGGAGAACAGTTGAGGAACGTGCAACGAATAAGGAGAAGACAAGTGTCACACAAACGCTGTTTTATTTGAGTTAAACACTTTCTTTTCTAAAGATAAGACATGTTTTTCATAAATTAGAATTTTTTTTTCTAATTTAAGAGAAATTGATAAGAGAAATAGATAACTCAACTTAAGATTTGCTTTTGCATGATTTGAGAGAAATTAAATAATAAATTATTTAATTGTGTGTGCATGGAGAAGAAGACTTATTTTTAGAAGATTTGAAAGATATTTGTAGATAAGAAAGTAAATTAAATAAATAGATTTATTTAATTGTTGTGCATGATTTGGAAGAATAAATAAAATATTTGATTTATCTTATTTTTGGAGAATGAGAGAATTTAAATAAATTTGATTTGATTTATTTAAATTTGGAAGAATGAATTTGATTTAATTAAATAATTAGGAATTATTTAATTGTTTGGGTAAGATAGAATTTGTGATGAATTAATTAAATAATGAGATTTATTTAATTAATGGAGACTTGAGATCTGGAAAGAAGATAATGATTTAATTAAATAATATAAATTATTTAATGGAGACTTGAAATTTGAAAGAGGATAATGATTTAATTAAATAATATAAATTATTTAATTAATGGAAGAATAAGGTTGATTTTGCTGAAATTAATTAAATAAAGGGGATTTATTTAATTAATGTCAAATTTTAAAGTTTTGGAAGAATTTGATGAAATTAATTAAATAATTAGATTATTTAATTAATGTTGAAATGTAGGTGATGCTATAGATTAGACAAAATGCAAGTGATTCAAAGACATGGTCATTTTAGGGTGTCTACAGTCTCAGATCTGATAATGGTGGTGAGTATTGCAACAAAGAATTTGAGGATTATTGTTACCTTAATGGAATTCGTAGGCAGAAAACGGTTCTAGGTACTCCAAAGGATAATGGAGTGGCTGAGCACATGAATAGGACAATAATGGAGCATGCAAGGACCATGAGATTGCATGTCGGTCTGCCTTTAAACATGTGGGCAGAGGCTGTTAACACTGCTGTATGGCTATCAACACTGCTGTATATTTAATTAACATAGGTCCTTCAGTTCCTTTGGGTTGTGGTATTCCAGAGGAAGCATGGATAGGTAAGAAGGTGAATTATTCTTTTCTCAAAACCTTTGGATGTGAAGCATTTGCACATGTAGATTCTGAAAATAAAACCAAGCTAGATGCAAAATCAAAAAAGTGTACCTTCGTTGGATATGGCATTGATGAATTTGGTTATAGGCTTTAGGATTTTGAAAATCAGAAAATTGTGAGAAGTAAGTATGTTGTATTCAATGAGAAGGTGTTGTACAAAGATCAGTTACAGCAACATGAGAAAAAAGAAAAGGATTATGTGGTGCTAGATGATACTCCAGATAATGATGTTCCAGTGGTTCCTCATGCTCCGCAACAGTAACAAGAAATACCACAAACACCAGTGAATGTTAGATGGTCAACAAGGCTAAGTAGACCTCCTAAAAGGTTTTCTCCCTCTTTGTATTCTATTTTGTTAACATATGCTAGTGAACCAAAAGGGTATGATGAAGCAATGCAGGTGGATACAAAGGTTCAATGGGAGCTTGCAATAAAAGAAGAAATGGACTCCTTGTTGAACAATCAGACTTGGGAATTATGTAAGTTTCCTACAGGTAAAAAGGATTTACCAAACAAATGGGTTTATAGGTTGAAAGAGGAAGATGGAGGTAAGAAAAGATTTAAAGCCAGGTTAGTTGTAAAAGGATTTGCACAAAAAAAAGGTATTGATTTTGATGAGATTTTTTCTCTAGTTGTTAAGATGACTTCTATTCGTATTGTTTTAAGTATTGTGGTTGCTGAAGATTTACATTTGGAATAGCTAGATGTGAAAACTACCTTTCTCCATGGTGATTTGGAGGAGGAGATATATGTGGAACAGCCCCAAGGATTTGAGGTCAAAGGTAAGGAGAAACTGGTGTGTAGATTGAAGAAGTGTTTGTATGGCCTGAAACAAGCACCTCAGCAATGGTATTTAAAATTTGATAGTTTTATGGCTGAGCAAGGCTACAACTGGTGTAATTTTGACCATTGTGTTTATTTTACGAGGTTGGATAATGACAGCTATAGTATTTTATGTTTATATGTTGATGACATGCTTGTATCGGGATCTAACATGGATCACATAAGAGAGTTAAAATAGCAGTTAGCACAATCATTTTCTATGAAGGATTTGGGGGCAGCAAAACAAATCCTTGGTATGAAAATTTGCAGAGATAGGGAGAACAAAAAATTGACTCTATCTTAGGTTGATTATGTTGAAAAGGTGTTGCAGAGATTCCATATGGAGAATGCAAAAGCTGTCAGTATACCTTTGCCTAGTCATTTGAAATTGACTAAAGAGATGTGTCCTAAGACACAAGAGGAGGAAGAAAAAATGTCCAAGGTACCATATGCTTCAGCTATAGGAAGTTTAATATATGCCATGGTATGTACGAGACTGAATATTGCACATGTTGTAGGAGTCATAAGCAAGTATATGAGTAATCCCGGACTGGAGCATTGGAATGCGGTAAAATAGATTCTCAGATATTTGAGAGGTACATCCAATAAATATTTTTGTTTTGGGGGCTCTAATACTGATATAGAAGGTTATGTAGACTCGGATTTGGTAGGGGATATTGATACCAGGTGAAGTACTACATGTTATGTCTTTACTGTAGGTGGGACATCGGTGAGTTGGATCTCACGGTTGAAAAAGGTGGTTGCTTTATCTACCATGGAGGCAGAGTATGTAGCTGTAACATAGGCAAGCAAGGAGATGATATTGCTACAATCTTTCATGGAAGAATTAGACAAACAATAGGCTAACAGTTATTTGTTTATAAAATAGCCAGAGTGCCATACATCTTGCAAAGAATTCTGCCTTGCATTCAAAGACCAAACACATATAGTTGAGGTATCACTTCATTCGGTCGATGTTGGATGATGGACAGTTAAGGCTGGAAAAGATACATACAAATGAAAATCTAGCAGATATGTTTACAAAGGTAGTGACAAGGGAGAAGCTAAGATCCTCTTTAGCTTCAGTTGGTCTTCAAGACTGAAAATAAAAAATCAGAACAACAGAGTCTAGGGTGCTTATTTCCAGTGGGAGCTACAGGGTCAGTGGTGTTATGATCAGTCTCCAAGTGGGAGATGATATGGTGTGGAGTCTGATCAATCTCCAAGTGGGAGATTGTTGTTATATGGAGCCTAATCAGACTCTGAGGTTAAATTTACCCCACTTTTATTAGCACAGTTTCCCCCTAAATCATTTAACGGGGTCAAGGGGCAGTGCCCCCGAAACCTCACATGATTTTTTATTATTTTATAAAGGTGTCGGGAGTTATTTTTTTTATTGGCTGACATAAAAAAATCCTATTTTTGTAACCGACATAAGGCTTGATAAAAGCAGCTAAGGGTTAGGGTTTCCATTGATGTATTGTAGCATTTTGCAGTGGTATTGAGTTGCAAGGATTGCTGGTTGTAATCGGTTTGATTTACTAGATAATAATATTGGACTCTTTGTTTGTGGATATAGCCCAAGTTTGGGTGAACCACATTAAAATTGTCTCCCGCTGTTATTATTTCTATGTATTTTTCATTCCTTTGTTTAATCTTTATTTGCATTTAATTGATATCTTCTGCCAGCTAACCCCTAACAGTAAATACTCCTAAGCCTATATTCATATGTGATCTACAGGCACCAAGAAAACACATCCATACAACCAGCATAGATTTAACAGGTATCTCAATGATAAAGTTTAGGGTGTCTTCAAGATAGCCAGCATGGGCAAGGTCAACCATGCACACATAAACCATACACATGTGATTGAAGTATGTACAGCTCTCATCCACTAAACCTACATGGTTGCATGAACCTAGAATACAAGAAAAGCTTACAATGTTAGGATATGTTCCAGAGTTCTTAATTAATTCAAAGATTTTGAGACCGTCCTTGTAAAATCCATTTTGTGCATATCCTGTAATCATTGAATTCCATGAGATGACATCTCTTTGAGGAATTCTGTCAAATAGTTCACATTTTTTGTCTATGATTCCATATTTTGCATACATGTCTATGAGAGCATTTCAAACTATAATATCTCACAAGAATCCCTCTACCATGATGCCACTGGTTAAAATAGGAAAGACTTTGCATTTATTTTCTTTCATGTTTCTAGCTTTACACCAACCAATTGCATTTTCTTTAAAATTTCTAAAGCCTTTTCAACAAATCCATTTTGTGCATATCCTACAATTATTGCAGTCCATGAGACCACATTTCTTTGAGGCACTCTGTCAAACAGTTCACGTGCCTTGTCTATGCTTCCACATTTTGCATACATGTCTAACAGGGCAGTTGCAACTACAACATCTGATGAAATTCCTCTATCCTTTATGTTTTGATGGATGTCCATACCCTATTCCAAAGCTCCCATTTGACATAGGCAGGGAGGATGCTGGCAAAGGTTGTGGAATTTGGATTTACACCAACTAATTGCATTTGCTTTAAAATTTCTAAATCCTTTTCAACAAATCCATTTTGTGCATATCCTGCAATCATTGCAGTCCATGAGACCACATTTCTTTGAGGCATTTTGTCAAACAGTTCACGTGCCTTGTCTATGCTTCCACATTTTGCATACATGTCTAACAGGGCAGTTGCAACTACAACATCTGACGAAATTCCTCTGTCCTTTATGTATTGATGGATGTCCATATCCTATTCCAAGGCTCCCATTTTGACACAGGTAGGGAGGATGTTGGCAAAGATTGTGGAATTTGGCTTTACACCAGCCAATTGCATTTGCTTTAAAATTTCTAAAGCCTTTTCAACAAATCCATTTTGTGCATATCCTGTAGTCATTGCAGTCCATGAGACCACATTTCTTTGAGGCATTCTGTCAAACAATTCATGTGCTTTCTCTATGCTTCCACATTTTGCATACATGTCTAACAGGGCAATTGCAACTACAACATCTGAAAAAATTCCTCTATTCTTTATGTTTTGATGGATGTCCATACCTATTCCAAACCTCCCATTTTGACACTGGCAGGGAGGATGCTGGCAAAGGTTGTGGAATTTGGCTTTACACCAGCCAATTGCATTTTCTTTAAAGTTTCTAAATCCTTTTCAACAAATCTATTTTGTGCATATCATGCAATCATTGCAGTCTATTAGACCACATTTCTTTCAGGGATTTTGTCGAACAGTTCACATGCCTTTTCAACAAATTTAACAGGTATCTCAATGATAAAGTTTAGGGTGTCTTCCAGATAGCCAACATGAGCAAGGAGGTCAACCATGCACACATAATGATCAACTGTAGGTGTAATGCAATAAAGGTTACAAATGTGATTGAAGTATGTACAACTCTCTTCCACTAAACATGCATGGCTACATGCACCTAGAATACAAGCAAAGCTTACAATGTTAGGATATGTTCCAGAGTACTTAATTATTTCAAAGATTTTGAGAGCATCCTTACAGTGCCTTTTCAAAAGATCTATTTTGTGCATATCATGCAATCATTGCAGTCTATTAGACCACATTTCTTTTAGGGATTTTGTCAAACAATTTACATGCCTTTTCAATAGATTTAACATGTATCTTAATGATAAAGTTTAGGGTGTCTTCAAGATAGCCAGCACGAGCAAGGAGATCAACCATGCACACATAATGATCAATTATAGGTGTAATGAAATAAGGGTTACAAATGTGGTTGAAGTAATTACAGCTCTCATCCACTAAACCTGCATGGCTGCATGCACCTAGAATACAAGCAAAGATTACAATGTTAGGATATGTTCCAGAGTGATTAATTAATTCAAAGATTTTGAGAGCGTCCTTGCCACCAATCAAAGTTTAGACTCATTTTTTTATGCCACCCCACTCAAGTAAACAGTCTAGACACCTAATAAATGGTATCAAAGCTTGAAAACTGGTGCTTTGGACCTTAGAGATGTCTTTGTACTGTGATCCTAAATTCCTAATGATAAATGGGATTATAGATAAACAATCACTGATATAAGTGCCAAGAAAGCTACAAACATTTGAAACAACTTCTAGTAGCCATTTCACTGCTCTGCTACATTTATGATAGATCTTAAGTTTTAAAAGAAACTCCCAATCTAAGAATGCAGATACATACCATGTGGTGGAATGGAATTGTAAAACTTCGGAAGAAAAAAACTTTAGCTGCACAAAAATATCAAGAAGATAATTGCTAACAGAGAGGAGAAGCTTTGGCCCTTGGTAGTCCATTGATTATGATATTGTGTCCTGATGCTTTCTTTGACAGGAATAAAAAGCACTTACTATGAAAACTCCAGTTAAAATGAAAGCTTATAACGGTTGAAATTAAGCTTACAAGTATAGGCCACGATTGCCACGAGAGCCATGGTTTCATTGATGGTTTCTACGGGTGCCAGGGTTGCTTTGTATTTTTCTGGGCAGGTGCCAAGGGTTACCAAGGTGGAGGAACTCTAGCCCAGGAGACCAATTCCTTCGTTGTTTTGCATGCCTATGAAGGCTAAAAATAGGTCGATTCCTGCCGATGAAGAGATTCAGACTAGTTTCGGAACCAATTTTGCTAATTTTGTTCAGAGACCCAAAGCGGCTATGAGTAGGAATAGGATGCCTTCTATGAAAATGGCTGCAAGGGCGCTCTTGTAGGGGATGTTGCCTGACCCTTGGTAGCCTACGACTATGTAGGCGAAGTAGGTGTTTGTGCCCATGCCCGGTGCTAAGGCTAATGGGAGATTTGCAAACATGCCCATGACAAAACAACTGATGAGAGATGAGGCTACTATGGCCCTTACACCGATCCTCCTCTTCCTGCACTTGTCGCCTATTGTCTTCACCCTACGCTTGGAAGGAATTTTAATTTTTTTTGTTTTTGATTCATTACTCAGCGTAGTTAATGCCAAATTTAGCACCAACTTTAAACCTATAATGTAATCTCTTTGGGGTGCCAAAGACAGCACAAAGTGTGCCTAATTTAGCGCCCAGCTATGCCTAATTTAACACTTATCGTTTAAACATTGTTAAGGTCTTCTAATTGTACTTACAACACCTTGAGTTTTGTGTAGATATAATTATAATTGGGAATATGTGTTACATAAATGTCACATGATGGAGGATGGTGTCAGGATGAGTGATGATTGTTGTGGCAATGTTATGGTCAAATGTGTTATGAAAATGAGGTGGCATGGGTAGTGGAAGGCTAAGCATGGACTATAAGAAGATTGAACTAGTTGGATCTATTAGGCTCACCAAATGAAAGAACCTTAAAGGTTAACCTTAATTAGGTAAGGCTATTTTTGAGTGTGGTTGTTTGTGCAACAATGTGTAAATTAATGTTACCTAAGGATAAATCTAACTATACTAACATTTTAATAACCATGAGAGCTAGGACTAACAATTAGACTAAAAACTTGACAAACAATACAACTTGGACACATGTAGGACTTGGAAAATGGAAAAGAATTAGTATTAAATGTGGAATAAAATGAAAAAGTGGTATTAGTTACACCTATGTAGAGAAGTGGTCTTTATGAAAGATGCTTAGAATTATGCTCTATGTCTATTTGTGAAGTTTGGAGGTGATTAGACCTAAAGGATATGACCATCATATGCAAAATAGCCTACCTAATGGTATGTGCATAGAGAGAGAGAGTCCTAGTTTTCTTGTTTTCATTTCCTTCATCGATAAGGGAGAGGGAGAGATAGAGGGGAGAGATAGGGAGATATAGGAATGATAGGGGGAGAGAGGCAAGAGAGAGATAGCTAGGTAGAGAGAGATAGAGAGGAGACATATAGGGAGAGATAGAGGAGATAGAGGGGAGAGATAGGGAGATAGAGAGTGAGTGAGATGTCCAGAGAGATAGGGAGATAGACAAATGAGAGAGAGAGAGAGAGAGAGAGAGAGAGAGAGAGAGAGAGAGAGAGAGAGAGAGAGAGAGAGAGAGAGAGAGAGAGAGAGAGAGAGAGAGAGAGAGAGAGAGAGAGAGAGAGAGAGAGAGAGAGAGAGAGAGAGAGAGAGGAAACAGAGGGAGAGATAGGGAGATAGAGAGTGAGTGAGATGTCCAGAGAGATAGGGAGAGAGATTGAGAGGTAGAGGGATGATAGAGAGAGGGAGGTAAGGGAGAGATCTTGGAGATAGAGGTTTAGGGTTGCTCAGGTTTAGGGTTAGGGATTAGGGGCATTATTTAGGGTTGAGGGATTTAGAGAGAGAGACTTCTTTTGACATGCAACCATAAACCCTGAATAATGCCCCTAAACCCTAACCCCTAAACCATAAACCCCTAAATCCTAAACCACAAACCCCTAAACTCTAAACATAAAACCCAAGCAACCCTAAACCTCTATCTCCCTATCTCCCTATCTCTATCATTCCTCTACCTCTCAGTATCTCTCCATATGTCTTTGGCCATGTCCCTCACTCTCTATATCTCCCTATTGGTCCTCTCTCTCTAAACACTAAACCCTAAACCTCTAAACCTTAACCCCTAAACCATAAACCCTAAATAATGCCCCTAACCCCTAAACCCTAAACCACTCTCTCTCTCTCTCTAAACTTGAGCAACCCTAAACCCCTAAACCCCAAACTCCTAAACTCTAAATCCAATCAACTCTAAACCTTTATCTCCATATTTATCCCCTATCTCCCTATCTCTATCATCCCTCTACCTCTCAATCTCTCTCTATGTCCTAGGCCATGTGCCTCACTCTCTATCTCCCTATTTCTCTCCTCAATCTCCTCTATATCTCCCTATCATTCATCTCTCTCTATAAACCATAAACACTAAACCTCTAAACTTGAACCCCTAACCACTAAACAATAAACCCTAACCCCTAACCCCTAAACCTGAGAAACCCTAAACCTCTAAACCCTAAACCCAAGTAACCCTAAACCTCTATCTCCCTATCTCTCTATCACCTTTGTCCCTCTACCTCTTAATCTATCTCCCTATGTCCCTAGTCATGTGCCTCACTCTCTATCTCCCTATCTCTCTCCTCAGTATCCTCTATATCTCCCTATCATTCATCTCTCTCTATAAACCGTAAACCCTAAACCTCTAAACTTGAACCCCTAACCACTAAACAATAAACCCTAAACCCTAACCCCTAACCCATAACCCTAAACCCCTAAACCCTAAACCCAAGTAACCCTAAACCTCTATCTCCCTATCTCTCCCCCATCTCCCTATCACCTTTGTCCCTCTACCTCTCAATCTCTCTCCCTATGTCTCTGGCCATGTCCCTCACTCTCTATCTCCCTATCTCTCCCCTCAATCTCCTCTATATCTCCCTATTGGTCCTCTATCTCTCTCTCTAAACCCTAAACCTTAACCCCTAAACCTAAAACTATAAACCCTAAACCCTAAATAATGCCCCTAAACCTAAGTAACCCCAAACCTCTATCTCCATATCTCCCTATCTCTATCATCCCTCTACCTCTCAATCTCTCTCTATGTCTCTGGACATGTCTCTCACTCTCTATCTCCCTATCTCTCCCCTCTATCTCTCCCAATCTCTATCGGTCCCCTCTCTCTATCTCTCTTTAAACCCTAAACCCTAAACTTGAGCAACCCTAAACCCTAACCCCTAAACTCTAAACCCTAAACTTGAGCAATGCTAAACTCATAAACACTAAATAATGCCCCTAAACCCTGACCCCTAACCCCAAGCAACTCTCTCTCTCTCTCTCATCAACAAAGCAAATGGAAACAAGAAAACTAGGACATGAAAAGAGGGCTGAGGATATAAATTGGTAGGATGAAATGGAAACAAGATAAAACTAAAGTTCATTGGATGGGAAGAATGATGAGAGTAGAGGTCAAAAATAGTAAAATAGGGAAAAATTGGTGGGATCTAAAGGGAAATTGGAAAGGAAAAGGAAAACTAGGAAAGCTAGGAAAATGATTTAACTAGGAGAGAGAGAGAGAGAGAGAGAGAGAGAGAGAGAGAGAGAGAGAGAGAGGTTTAGGGTTTAAGGGTTAGGGGTTAGAGGCATTATTTAGGATTGAGGGATTTAGAGAGAGACTTCTTTTGACATGCAACTGTAAACCCTAAATAATACCCCTAAACCCTAAACCTGAGCAACCCTAAACCTCTAAACCTTAAATAATGCCCCTAAACCTAAACCCTAACCCCTAAAACATAAAACCTAAATAATGCCCCTAAGCCCTTAGCCCTAACCCCTAAACCCTAAACCTAAGAAACCATAAACCTCTAAATCCTAAATCCCAAACCCCTAAACCCTAAACACTAAACCCAAGCAATGCTAAACCTCTATCTCCCTATCTCCCTATCTCTATCATTCCTCTACCTCTCAATCTCTCTCCCTATGTCTCTAGCCATGTCCCTCACTCTCCATATAATCCCTATCTCTTCCTATGTCTTTGGCCATGTACCTCACTCTCTATATCTCCCTATTGGTCCTCTCTCTCTAAACACTAAACCCTAAATCTCTAAACCCTAAATTGTAAACCCTAAATAATGCTCCTAAACCTTAACTCCTAACCCCTAAACCCTAAACCCAAGAAACTCTAAACCTCTATCTCCCCATCTCTGTCATCTCTCTCTCTCTCTCTCTCTCTCTCTCTCTCTCTCTCTCTCTCTCTCTCTCTCTCTCTCTCTCTCTCTCTCTCTCCAAACCTGTAAACCCTAAACTCCAAACCCGTAAACCCTAAATCCAAGCAACCCTAAACCTTTATCTCCCTATCTCTCCCCTATCTCCCTATCTCTATCATCCCTCTACCTCTCAATCTCTATCCCTATGTCCCTGGCCATGTGCCTCACACTCTATCTCCCTATATCTCTCCAGAGTCTCCTCTATATCTCCCTATCATTTCTCTCTCTCTATAAACCCTAAACCCTAAACCCTAAACTTCTAAACCTGAACCCCTAACCCCTAAATAATAAACCCTAAACCCTAAATAATGCCCCTAAACCCTAACCCCTAACCCCTAAACCTGATAAACCATAAACCCCTAAACCCTAAAACCCAAGTAACTCTAAAACTCTATCTCCCTATCTCTCCCCTCTCTCCCTATCACCTTTGTCCCTCTACCTCTCAATCCCTCTCCCTATGTCTCTGGCCATGTCCCTCACTCTCTATCTCCCTATTGGTCCTCTATCTCTCTCTAAACCCTAAACCCTAAACCTTAACCCCTAACCCCAAAACCATAAACCCTAAACCCTAAATAATACCCCTAAACCCAAGTAACCCTAAATTAGGCAATAAAGTTGGTGCTAAAGTCAGTGATAAAGTCAGTGCTAATTTAGGCACTAAAGTTGGCACTAATTTGTGCCTAATTTAGTGTCTACTTGTTATGATTGGTGCAAGAAATGCCAAAAGTAGCGCCATCCCAATAAATAGTGCTGACTTTTTAAAAAAATTGGAGAAAAATACATTAAAACATTGGGTGGAAGCAAAAAATGGAGCAAAAAAGGGAGCTAATCATAGGGATTTGTTGTAGTGAATTAGTTGGATGAGCAAGCGGCAGGCTGTAGTCACTTTGTCCACTACTGAGGTTGAGTACATGGTAGCAACTCACACCTATAAGGAAGCCATTTGGCTTAGATGGTTGTGCTCTGATATTGGGTTTAATGCAGGGCAGATTACTATCTGTTGTGATAGTCAAAGTGCCATTTGTTTGGCAAAAAATCCCACTTTCCATGCCAGGATGAAGCATATCGATGTATAGTATCATTTCATTCGTGATATGGTGGAAGATGGAAATGTTAACCTTGAAAAGGTGGACACTTTCAAAAATGTTACTGATGCATTGACGAAGCCTATGAGCACAGACAAGTACAGATGGTGTGCCAGTTCTATGGGCCTTGGGGCCTATGACATTCAATAACTTTAAGCATTGGGAGAAGCCAGTAAGTTCTTTGTCAAGTGGGAGCATGTTGGAAAATGTGCCTCAAATTACTAGCTTGTTATTCCTACTTTAGCTTGATTGTACTCTTTTGATAAGACTTGTTCACAGTTGGACCGATTCCTTCATTCTTTAGTGTTATGTCCCCATGTTGGCAGGAGGCGAACATTTCGGTGAAAGTCCATTTGTAGTCCCTTCAACAACCCGATATCATTGTGAGCATTGGCTGCATCGACAAGACTTGGTAATATCGGTGAGAGCCTCCAAGGAGTCTTTTCGACAAGCCGATATGAACTATCGAAGTGACCTTAGTGTTTCGGTGGGACTCCGTTTAGGGTCTCTCTGAAACTCTGATATTGGGTAGTGGGGACCACGGTGAATAATTAGAGTGACATCCTTATATCGGTAGGAGTATCCGAGTTGTCTCTTCGATTTGTCAATACCCGTCAACTCATAGGTGCCTTGGTGGGACCTAGCCAGTCTAAGCGCGAGATTGGGGATTGGATGGTGATGAAGGAATGCCACCTAGAAATTAATATCAGTGTGACAACATAACTTCGGTGGGACTCTTTAAGCCATCTCCTCGATAGTCCAACGAAGTGTTTGGTGAAGTTTGGACTCTTGTCAAGGTGACACAAGGCTTCGAAGGGAGACTATTTGGAGTCTCTTAGAAAGGGTAGTGATGGTTACACATTGATTCGACGAGTGTTGACAATTAAATTGTTTGAGACCATTTTGCTACAGGAATTAGATCGATAGTTTCTGGAATGACATGGTATGCAGAATGAATAATTTTCTTTGGTAACTGAGTGATATCAATCTTGGTTGTAACTGTATATAACAATCATCAAATTTTTCATAGAAGTAAGTAAGAGGTTGATCAAAGAAATGTTGTGCCACCCTTTGTGGTTACTGTGAATTAATATCTGAAAGCAAAAGACTATAACTTTGTATGTAAACTTTATTTTACTATAATACAAAGTGTTTTTCTTAGTGTGTGGGTTTTTTCTCCCATAAGGGTTTTCCCACGTAACTCTGGTGTTGATCTATGTATGCCTCTTGAATTATCTATTCTGTATTAGAGATTAATGTGCATCCTTGAATGAACTGTAATTAAAATTGAAAGGATTTTCTACATTTCTCGTCTACATATTGGCATTAGGAAGGTATTTCCGCACTTATCTTTCCTTACATACATAAGGGAGACAACTCATCCCACATAACAATTCAAGGAAATGCTTAAAATGCAAATTTCATATTTTCACAATGCACAAAATAACCATAATGCCCTAAATCCACCATTAAAGCAGTTGTGGCAAAAGATTGTGAGTATGATTTAGGAGACTATAGTGGCCAAGTGTGACTTGGATGAGTCATTGGAGAGGGAGGAATTTTCTGTGGCTCGTGGTCTGGGCCTTGGTGATAATGTTGTTGGCTATTCTATAGTTAAGGTGGGAAGCGGGCCAAAGATGAAGATTTCAAGGGAAGGCAAATGGGCTTCTCCCCCACCTGGGGTTTTTAAGATTAATACGGATCCTCTAGATGGAATCTAGGTCATGATGGAATTGGTGGTGTTGGGAGAGATAGTTCTAGTGTGGTTGTTTTCTTCTTCTCAACTTATATGGAGCAAGCATTGAATAATCTTATGGAAGCTCAAGCTATTCTTATGGCCGTGGAAAAGGCTTGTGCTCTGGGTTGGAGGAAGATCATTGTTGAGGAAGATTCTATGATAGTTATTAATATGTTGAATGAATGACAGTTTGAGGGAATCCACTGGTAATTAGCGATGGTAGGTAGGTAGACTCTACGATTCTAGGTAGCTCTTTTGAGTTTGCTTCCTTCGCCCATATCCCCAAGGGAATGGAATGGGGTGGATGACTATCTTGCTAAGTGGGCTTCAGAGCAGTAAAGTGGTTGGGATGTTAATTGTTGGGATCAGTTTCTATAGACAAGTGTCAGAAGTTACATCAGCTTGTGTCAAATGATAGGCCAAGCTAAGGACGTCTTCTCTGGTTTGGGTTCTAATGGTCTTTGGGAGTTTTCTTGGTTGCATGTTTTCTGGTTGCTTTGGTCTATGTTTTTGTTTCCTTTTATGTATCCTGGACTCTTGGCATTTGATGCCTGGTTTTAATAAATAATTTTTTACCCAAAAACAAATATCACACCATAGCATTTCAAAAATAGGAGCTATATTTAAGTTACACAAATTCAATATATAGCTAGATAAAATTTACATATACATGATTTAATTATATTGTGGTAGAATTAATATAGTACATATATATTATTAAATTAGGAATGTGGGTAGAATAATGGTACACAATCTTAATAACTAGACTTTAATATACTTGAAATAGCTTAGAAAATTCATGGGTTCATTCTATCTTCTACCAAAATGAATTATTATTACACGCTTGGTGTACATTAACATTGAATCATAAGCCTCAAGGATGCTAATTATGAGAATTAATTATGAAGAGTGACATAAGGGAAAGCAATTTGGGAGGAATGCTCAGGCAATTGTTTTGCATCCTTGTGTAAGTGAGTGAATGATTTAGTTAGTGAAAGCATGAAGTAGTAGTCAAATTTTATGGAAGGAATAAGTTGAAATCATGATAGTCAATAAAATATATCTAGAATGGGTAATTACTATTTAATTTACTCTTGCTTCTTTAAATTGTGCAACTAGAATATGTTTAGACTCTAAGGCCTTAGTGTGAGAGGCACAACCCTATTGCCTCACATAGAGAGAGTCTCAAAGAGTGGTTACACAAAGAGGTCACTCCCCTTAGGAATCACACATGTTGATGTCTTACCCCTTTTAGGAAGCATTTACATGTAAAGTGTGTCACTTGGGGATGTATGCCAACCAATTATCCTTCATGGGTCTAGAATGATTCTTCATTCCTCACACACTACTAGCATGTACCCTTCTATGCATGTTTGGGTTCATGCGTTGTCACACATGGTGACAATGTATATGTGTGCATATGTGTACATTGTAACAAAAAAAGTTGGCCAAATTTTGTGTGTTTTTCTCTTGTCAAATTGTGAGCATTACAATAATAATTGGATTGTCATGAAATTTTTTGCCTCTCCAAATGCAAATGATAATTGGCTAATAGAATTCTACTTCCTAATCTATTTGAATTGAAAATTTTAAAAGAAGTAAAAATAAATTTCTTACATCTAAAAAGGCCATTGGAATGATATTTATATGAATTATGGTTGTGTAGTGCCCCTCCATTCTCACCTTGGATGAGCAGGTGGTTGGGCTAGGAGCATGAAGATGAAGGTAAGATACTCGGAATACTTAGGGTATGTTAGACATGTTAATGCCAGGTTTACCATTTTGACATAGTTGATGACACTCATTGATGTTTACTATGATGACACTGTTGCTACTTTATGATTAGTACATTATGCTTATGTTGTGATCAGTTATGGATTAATTGATTATGTAGATTTGTTTTACTACGTGATTATGTGTTATCTAGTTGTTTAGTTACTAATAAACTTGTTTAATGTGGATATTTGTGATGTGTTTTGTGAAGGGACAGTGTAGTATTACTCATAATGAGCACCCTCCTATGATGCGATTCCCTGTCATAGTGTGTTTGATTTTATATATATGTTTGTACACAACCCCTTGGTTTGATGCAGGTTGCAGGTACCAGGCACCAACTCCACCTGAATTAGCAGGTCTGAGCGTGCCTTTACACCAATGGATAATGTACATGGGAGATAACATGGGGTTCCCTCTGTCAGCCAATGTCTTCAATTTGTCATCATCCATGTATTTCCAATCATGGGTGTACTTGTCGCTCAGTTGGTACTTGTCCTCGGGTGTCGGTCATCCTTTGGTATGTGGTTGTTATTGTTTGTTTATTGTAGTTTAAGGTTCATTTTATTGAACTTAGTGACCAAGGTATTAAGTTGTTTATTATAGTCATTTGGTTCATTTTATAGATTAAGTGATCTATGTGTATATATGTGTTGATGTTTGATCATTTTGGTTATATAGTCAATGTGTATTTGTTGGAGATTTATTAATTGTTATAGTAATAATAATAATAAGTTTATATATATATATATATATATATATATATATATATATATATATATATACATCAATATTAGTCATTTAATTAATGTAGAAAATTGAGAATATTAATTAGTTGATTTTTATATTAAATTAAATTAGTAGCTTTGAAAGCTAGCAATAATAATAATATTGTTAATATTTAGTACTTTATTGATTTCATCTGACATGTGAGATTCTATTTTATTTTCCCATTAATTTATTGTTGGAGTGGGTTGTCAAAAATTTGAAAATTATTCTTGTTAGTGGTGTTATGAATGCAATTAATTTTGTGTTGTGGATATATATAACGAAGAGAATGGTGATAGTGGGTATCAATTGTTTTGTCTATTTTGGTTTTGGGAAGATTATTTGAGGGGAGAGTTCTTAGAAAAGATACAGAGAAATTTGGGGAAAAGAGGAGGAATTGGAAGAGGAAGAGGAGAAGGGAGCAAGGGAGATCTGAAGAATTTCTGGCTATGTATTAAACAAAATTTCTTCTACTTGTTTGTATATGAAGAAAAATCTTGTATGTGAGTAGTCTATGCAATTTTATCATTTGTCAAATTCTGGTTGAAGTGTGGTCCTCTGTGAATTATTCTAGACAATAGTAAACCCTTTTGAAATTAGTGTCCATCTGTAATCAAATGCAAGTTTCTCCCGTCAATTGAAATGATTGATCAACCTCTATAGCCTATTCTCTCTGTATGCTTGATGAGTATATTTTCTTTTCTATAAACCCTATTATATTTATTCCTGTCATCTGCATTTGCTTGGATGTTCTCTTCAACAATCTAGCCATGTATATCCTGCAATTGTAGTAATTTTAAATATTGTTGATCCTCCAATCTTCACACCTATTTATCTTTCTTCACACCTACCTATCTTGCTATGACACCATAATCATATTTTCATAGTACCAGTAGACACCTTAGCTAAATGAAATCTTTTGCTACTAGAGGAAATTAAATCCTTCTCTTTTGTTACATTCTTGTGTCTATGTCAATTTCTTTTATCAAAAGAAATCTCAACTTCTGTAGTGTCGCCCTTGCCTGTAGAGATCAAAATCTATTGCCAGGCAAACCTATTTCTTTCTGTCCAGCCATCAATTTGTATAATCAATCAAACAAATTTCTTTTGTCTAAAATCTCATACCATTTGATGACTTGTAGGAATAATGCCAATAGAGATAAATTCCATTCTAACAAATTCATCCAGCCTGCCTGATTATACAGCCTCCATATGCATAGAATCATGCCTGAAATAGCATTTAAAACTTAGTATCTGCAGCCCAATTGTTATCTCAGACCAGAGGTATAGGAGATTTTAGATTTCATTAGCTTTTACACTTAAGAATTTATGAAACTTTCTTCCCTCAAGCGTTGTCGTACTACCACACGACACTGGGGTACTCTCTGATGTTGCCTGAAACCAAAAATTTTGCAAATGAAGTTTGGTCTATAGTTTATGCAATTGAAACAATGAAATTTTACCTGAATTAAATTCTCCAGAATCCCTCTTCTTGTCCATGGCAGCCGTATGGCCTGGCTCAGCCAAGCTCTCACATAAATTCTTTTCATTATATCAAATTTAATTCTGGTTTGAATACTTTTATATGAATAAATGAATAGCTTTCATAATTGAATAGAAGTGAATAAATAAATCTCTTTGTGCTTAAATAATTTTTTTACCTTGATAGGAAATAGGAACGGTAAGTTTTGGTAACATAAAAATCTACCTTTTGTATTACCATATTAGAATTAGAAATTTTGTTAGAGTTTAGAAAGTATTTTTATTTGTAAAATCAAAATATATAGTATGAAACTATAAAATCTTATTCTTTTGAATTTGATTTAATTAATTCTTGCATATAATAACTTATTTTAATGTTAATTTAAGACTTTAAATAATTAAACATTTTTAGCTAAATATTAAGTATTTGATGTTGCATAATATTAATTATAAAGTTTAACTATATTTAAAATTGTGCTTTAATAAATTATTGTTTTAATTTGAGTTTTAATTATTATTTTGAAGGTGTGATGTCAATTCCTAATTTTAATAGGGAAGAATAGTTTTATAGATGTGTTTTATTTTTAAGTATTTTTTTATAGAAAAATCAAATCCCTATTATTGAGGGATGTGTTATATTTAAGTATTATTTTATTTCATTTATGAGAAATCAAATCCCTATTGAGGGATGTGTTATATTTAAGTATTATTTTATATTATCCCTCTTATTTAGGGATATGTTATATTTAAGCATTACTTTATAAATAAAAAGTCAAATCCTTTTAAAATAATTTATTGATTTATTATTTTATCTTATATATTTAAGAATATTAGTAGTTTTATCTATTGTAAGAAAGTAGGATATGGATAATAAATATGGCTTCTTAATATATATTTGTCTTAGTCAAATTGATGTAAATTATCATATTATAAATATTGAATTGTTATTTTAGATCTAGTTATAGGGTGTGTATGATGACCTTAGTTAAGTCTTTAATTTAGTATGAATTAGAATATTTTTCATAGTGTGCATAGAGTTAGTCTATGAATTTAATTTATGTTTGTTATATGTTTAGATATCTTTGATTTTTTTTGGTGGAAGATAACATTTAGTTTAGATCTAGTAAGACTTGTCAAGTGTGTGTGTGTGTGTATCTTGCTTCCTCTTCACCTTAAGGAACTTTGTGGTCATATAATGGAGTCTAATCTTATTTATGACTTAAATTAAAGATTGTGCTTAGCTAGGAAATTGGGTGAGTAAGTGGATATTAGGTTTGATATGATATAAAATGTTTAGCATTTAACTCATATACTTTCTAAAGATTTAAAAGGGATGATCAGTTTTAATCTACTTTATGATCGTTTATGTTTTGCTTATACAATTATTTTGAATAGAAATCACAAAGTTGTCTAGAATTTTAATAAGATCCACATCAGTGTAGAAAGTGGGTTAGTCTAATAATGGCTAGTGTCTTGTTTGACTGAATTTTCTATTATAGAATAATTTGTATCCCTTCAAGTAATTATTGTCTACATTAGAGTTACCTTATGTTGTTAGATGATTGATCATCACTGGAATAATGTTACATTCTTTAAGACTATTATTAGTGCATCGGATCATATGTTACACTTGTGGTTTTGATTGAATTATTGATCTTGGTTTAGGATGTGCTTTGGAAAGTGAATGTGATGTATGACCATTATGTTTTAATGATGTCAAGTGTTGTAGAAGTTGTTTCCAGAGGCCTAGGAGGGTGTGAATGTGAGTTGAATGAAATGCACTCTTATAATATTGTCTCCTTTTTCATATTGGTATGTTACATGTGCAAGATGGAGAATGCCTTGCTCAGTGTACTTATTCATGTGATTATGATGAGCATGCAAGATGGGAATGCCTTGCTTGTGCAATGTGAAATGATGTATATTTTGAGAAATGTGACAGTTCATGCTTGGTTTATGTTTTGGACTTTAAGAATCTAGATGCAAAGAAGGGGGAGTGGCTTTCAATGTGGGGTCCGCGCCCAAAGTGCCTGTTAGGGTAACCCATTGGAAGTTGTTAATTCCAGTGATAACATAATAATAAATTTAGAGGGTTGGATAGTATTCACACTAATTAAGATAATTGGATTCCTCACCCATGCCTGTAGTGTTCGTTTAGGCTAAGGATGGGATGAGAAGGCCTGGTTGGCATGATCAACTTCCTTGTCCTCACGAAAGGAATGTTTGTTCTGCATGTGTCACCCTATGGTGCTGGCTTCAAGTGAGAAACTGTCAGGGTAACCATAGATGGGGGCCGGCGCCTAGCGAGAGATTGTCAGGGTAACCCGTGGATGGGGGTCGACGTTTAGCTAGAGACTGTCAGGGTAACCCATGTTAGGACCATGCGATGACACTCACCCGTACTGCAGCCTAGCATTCCCTAGTGTGGTTGCCACTAGAAGTGTTGCTTAAGTTACTTGTGATTTTCATAGTGATTCATGTTGTATTGGAGTCATGTGTAGTTCTTGCACTCTTTAGCCAACTGTCTTCTTAACTGTTGTCATTGTGGGACCTCATTGTTATCTCCTAACATGGGGGTTGGACCTCAGGGTTCCACATGGTCGGGTGGTTGTTCTTTATTCCATTGGTTTATCTGGTGTCATGGTTCATGGATGTATCTCTCATAGTGGATTCCAATTTGCACCTGTATTTGAAGACAATTATTTGTACTATTTGCATCTAGATTTATGTATCAGTGAAATTCATTATGTAATTTGATGTATTCAGAAAAAGAGCTTTTGTAACAATGAAACTATGTAATTCCTCTTGTAAGATATGTTATTTTGTCCTTGTAATCTTAATGCAAACTTCTTGATGTATTTGGATGTCGTAATGAAAGATGCTAGTTTGATTCAGTTGGTTTACTGGATTAAAATTTGTATGTTGTTGAATGTTGTTACATTGCAATTATGCAGCTATGTAATCCCTAGAGATGATAGTTTAACTTGATGCTATTAGTCTATGTTATTTTTTATTATTGTCTCTTCCTTTAAATTTTTTTTTTTTGCCTTTTTATTGCTTTAGTTGAACTTATCTCTAGGGTTGCATGGCGGGGCATTACACTTGGTATCAGAGCCAAGTTGCAACACTGAGACCTCTGGATTGTTGTTGTTGCTCTAGGTTAAGTGATTTTCTCTTTGTGGTGAGTTGGTAATGGTACCTTTCACCTGTGTGCATTAGTATGACATTAGAAGGTTGATAAGTTTATAGACTTGTCCTTTGATTATGTCTTGTTTACTTATGTGTACTCTCTTCCTCTTCTCTAATAATGTGATGATATATTTGACAATATGTCTTCCCTGAATGTTAGTGCTTGTTGTTTTGTTGAGCCTTTGAGTTTCTCTTGTGGTCACTAGTGCATTATAAGAAAGAAGCATGGTTACTGTTAGTGCATGTAATTAAGTATTGGAATGATTTAATCATTTGGTGAGTCATGTGGTTATGTGATGTTGTCATGTGTGTTGTCATATGTTGATTTATTTAAATTTGGAAGAATGAATTTGATTTAATTAAATAATTGGGAATTATTTAATTGTAGATAAGAGGGAATTTGTGATGAATTAATTAAATAATGGGATTTATTTAATTAATGGAGACTTGAAATTTGGACAAAAGATAATGATCTAATTAAATAATTAAAATTATTTAATTGTGGAAGAATAGTAGAAGAATTTGATTTAATTATTTGAATAAAGAGAATTTATTCAATTAATGTCGAAATTATGTGATTTAGAAGAATTTGGTGATTTTGGTGAAATTAATTAAATAATTAGATTATTTAATTAATGTTGAAATGCAGGTGATTAGGAAGAAATGATGAAATGCCAGTGATTTGAAGACATGGTCATTTTAGGGTGTCTACATTTTGCCCCTCTTTGATGCAATGCAGTTTATAGCGTTGCGTCAAAGAAAATGATTGTTGAAGACATGATACAATTTTTGATGCCCCAATGTAGCTAGTTGCCCCAGCGTAGCTGGCATAGGGTGCCCCCTCGAGAGGAAAGATAGGGAAGCAACAGAAGAACTGTGTTGACGCTCGACTAGAAGATATTGTTGGAGACAGACAAGGTTGGGTTGATGATAGATAGAAGAAAGGAGATAGAAGAGAACATGAGAGAAAGATAGTTGATCGATCTTTGCTTGAAAAACTATATAAGGCCATGGAAAAATGGATGTGTAAATGGATGAGCTTGTTGCAATGGTTTCACAAATGTTTATAAAGAGCAATCCTTATTTTTGATATAGCACGTGGATAGTTTGCTACCAAGGTATAAAAGACCAAGGTGCCGTAATATCCGAGTGTGTGGATGTTGACTCTGCAAGCAAGTGGTTTGAACTTAGATCCGCTTAGACATAATATGACCTTGTTGGTACATGTGAATGAGCCATAGTCTTGAACATAAAATAAACTTCAATACATGCAAATGCAAGAAGAGTATTAAATATGTAAGATGCTAGGTCGTAACACACACAAGATAAATAGAATGCTAAGAAAGATGCTAAAGATCATTCCTCAAACACAGCACACAAAAGCAATGACTATGCCCCCAATCCGTACTACATCGCAACATACCAAGATTATGGATAAACCAAGGTAGCCTTGAGTAGGTAATGGATAAGGAACAAAAGATAAACTAAAAAATAAATTGACTGACTTACAAAGTAAACATACAGCCAACATATTCTCTTGCCAAAGAGGTTGCTCAGGATAGATTGGATAGGAAAGATAACAGCCTTATCGTAGGAACTCTGTGTCCGTTAAAGGGTGCTATCTACCGAAAAAGATAATGTCTTGCTGCAGGAAATGCCACATGTCACAGGAGACACGTGTGTTGGTCTCGACAATGGAACACTTTGCAGAAGATAAGCTTGTGGATCTGGTGCTTTGGTTAAGCCAGAATTAGCTGATGTTGGCAATCAGAATAGTAGGACAGTATACGACTCTAGAAGCAAGCTGCTTTGCTTCAGGTTTGTTAAGAACTTTTGCTTTGAAAGGATGTGCTAGCTTGTTGTTTTGCTGCTTGAGTTAGTCAAGTCAAGGTGAATGGATTTTGATAAATGGAAGACCAGAAAGGTGACACATTGATGGGCTGAGATGGGTGGAGAATGATGAAACGTATGTGCCTGAGTACTGGATACATCCTTCGTATTCCAGACTGCCTACATACCCTATATCCACGGGATCAAGGCACATTTACAATGGAAGGTGAAAGATGATAATATGTAGTTCTGGATAGAGTGATGGATGGGTCAAGGTGGAAGGGGGAGATCTTATGTACCTGAGTACTAGAAACTTCCTTCATATTCTAGACTGCCTACATACCCATGTCCATGGGATCAAGGTACCTTAAGACTGAAAAGAGATAATATGTAGTTCTGGTTGATGTGATGATGTAGAAAAAGCGTTGGGAAGATAACAACCTTATCGTAGGAGCGATGTGTCCGTTAAAGGATACTATCTGCGGAAAGGAGAAAAGATTGAAGAGCACGTTGTGAACCACGAACAAGGAACCAATCCTAGACCTAAGTTAAGGAAAGGGGTGCCCCCATTCTGGTAGAGGAATTTGCATGGCTGACCGATGGAGAAGACATAGAAAGTCGTGACCTAGGACAAGACAGTGCAAACTGTTGACACAGATCAAGATGTGGGATGACGACAATGGACATTGACAAATTTCCAAGCTATACTAGATAAGGAGATGGAAATGCAAACAAGGTCAATGGTTTTATTATGGATGGATGGATGAAGTGCGTTGTGACAACAAGAAATGAACAAGAACTCGATAGACGATGGGTGCTGACTCTACACATAGCGCCTGTTTGCCAGGTTTTTACCAGAGGACAGATTTTTTTGGATTTTTTTTTTTTGGAATACTCTGAGGATCAAGCATAGAACTTCTTGAGATGGACATTGTTAAGTGGCTCATCTAGAGGAATGCCGTTAGGTGTAGCTAAAGTATAAGCTCCTGATCCATATGCTGCTGTCACAATAAAGGGACCTAACCAATTAGGCTCAAACTTGCCCTTCTTTTCTCGGTCTGCTTGATTTCTTTGATTCTCTTTGAGTACAAGATCACCAATTTGAAACCGTCTTTCTTTGATCTTTTTGTTGTAATTATGCCAGAGGCGGTTTTGATAGACATGGAGATGATTCAACGCGGCAAGGCGCCTCTCATCTAGTAGTTCAAGCTCAGCTAATCTGGAAGTGTGATACTCTTCTCCGCTGATCAGGTCCTGCATAGATACTCTGAGGGATGGGATCTCGACCTCTATAGGTAGGATGGCTTCAAAGCCATAGACCAAGGCATAGGGTGTGGCACTAGTTGGTGTTCTGATACTAGTGTGGTAGGCCCATAGGGCAGGATTGAGTTGCAAGTGCCAATCACAACCAGCTTCATTGATTATTTTCTTGAGGATCTTGAGGATGGTCTTATTGGAAGCCTCAGCTTGGCCGTTACTCTGCGAATTGTAGGGAGTTGAAAAGCGATGCTGGATATTGTATTGTGTGCATAAGGCACGGACATCTTGATTCTTGAATGGTCTCCCATTATTAGTGACAATGGCCTGGGGAATACCATACCGGCATATGAGGTAGTTAAGGATGAACTTGGCTATTTGCTTACCGGAGATATAGGTCATGGGAATGGCTTCAACCCACTTCATGAAATACTCAGTGGCAGTAATGATGAACTTATGGCCATTGGATGAGGATGGGTGGATTTGTCCTATGAGGTCGAGACCCCATTGAGAAAAAGGCCATGGAGTAGTCATAGGTTGTAGTTCGTGAGCTAGTGTGTGAATCAAATCTCCATGCTGCTGGCATTGTAGACACTTCTTAGCAAACTGTGCAGCATCTTGCTCTATTGTGGGCCAGTAATAACCTATTCTGAGTATCTTCTTTGCAAGATTAGGACCAGTAGAATGTGTGCCATAGACACCTTCGTGTATGTCTCATAAGGTAGCTTCGGCTTCTTCCGCATTAAGACATCGTAAGAGGATACCATCGAGACTCTGGCGATATAGTGTATCACCCAGAATGGTGTAACGGGAGGATCGAAGGATAAAGGTTTTGTGTTGGGTGGATGATAGGTTAGAGGGCAAGGTATTGTGTTTAAGGTATTCATAGATATCTTCATACCATAGGGAATTGGGACCAACAAGTTCGCAGATGATTTCAGTAATGGGAGCATCGATGGCTGGTATCAACAATTGCTTGATCAAGAATTTGTATTTCTGTGTATTAGCTGGCATGTCAATCAGTGACCTTACAGAAGCAATAGAATCTGCAGCTTTGTTATGCTCTCTTGGAATTTTCTCAAATGTGATGCTAGAAAAGTGTGGTTTATAGGCATCGACTAGTTTCTTGTAGGGGACCAACTTTTCATCCTTTGTTTGATACTCATCTGTAACTTGGCAAATGACTAGTTGTGAGTCTCCATATACTTGTAATTTTGTGATGTCCCATTGAACTGCTGTATTGAGACCTATGAGGAGTGCTTCATATTCGGCGATGTTGTTGGTGCAAGGGAATGCAAGCCGATATGACTTAGGAATATAGTCATTTTGAGGTGTGATGAATAAGATGCCGGCCCCTGATCCATGTTGTGTGTAGGAACCATCAAAGTATAACTTCCATATTATTGAGTTAGAAAAAGTGAATAGATTCTCATCCAAAAAGTTTGCTACCATAGGGTGTGTATCTGTCATGGGTGCTTCTGCTAGTTGATCTACTAGAGCTTGTCCTTTGATTGCTTTACGATCTGTATACTCAATGTCCAACTCACTAAGGATCATGACCCATTTAGCTAGTCTGCCTGTAAGAGCTGCTTTTGCTGGTAGATACTTCAAGGGATCAATTTTGGCTATAAGATTTGTGTGTTGGTTCAACATGTAATGCTGCAGCTTTTGGGAAGTGAACACTACTGCTAAACAAGCCCTTTGCATTGGTGAATAATTGAGTTTGTATGCCACCAAGGTTCTACTGATATAATAGATTGCATGCTCTTTTCTTGTTTCATCATGTTGTGCTAGCAAGGCCCCTAGGGCCGAAGTTGTAGTTGAGATGTATAATATCAAAGGTTTATCAGCAACTAGTGGAACTAATACAGGAGGTGTAGCTAGATACTCTTTGAGCTTATCAAATGCTGCTTGACACTTATCATCCCATTAGAATGAGACATCCTTCAGAGTAAGTGTTGGAATGGTTGACATTTATCTGCTAGCTGTGAGATGAAACACCTAATGGATTTCAACCTTCCCTGAAGGCTCCTTAATGCTTTGAGGTTCTTTGGTGGAGGCATCTCCACTATAGCCTTTACTTTTGCGGGATCTACTTCGATGCCTCTACGAGATACAATGTATCCCAATAGCTTCCCTGATGTTACACCAAAGACACATTTCTTTGGATTGAGGCGTACTTAGTATTTCTCGAGCCTATCAAAGATCTGTCCTAGAACTTGTATGTGATCTACCCTTGAAGATTTAGCTAGTAAGTCATCAGCATAGTCCTCCATGATATGATGAAATAGATCATGGAATATCACTTTCATTGCCCTCTGATAGGTTGCTCCTACATTCTTTAGACCAAACGGCATGACACACCAACAATAATTACCCCAAGGACAAGTAAAAGTTGTTTTATGTTGATCTTCTTCTGCTATCCTTATTTGATTGTAGCCTGAGAATCCATCCATGAGAGAAAGCATTTCATGACCTGCTGTCAAGTCTACTATAATATCAATGTTCAGTAATGGAAAGTCATCTTTGGGACATGCTTTATTTAGATCTCTAAAATCATTGCACATGCGGATGCACCCATTGGGTTTAGACACAGGTACAATGTTTGATACCCAGTCTGAATAATCAATAGGTCGGATGAACTTTGCATCTAATAGCTTCTATATTTCCACTTTTACCAAGAGGGCTATATGTGGGTGCATCTTTCTCAACCTTTGCTTCACTGGTTTAACTTTTGGATCAACTGTGAGATAGTGAACCACTAGCTTAGGGTCTAACCCTGGCATGTCAGCATAGGTCCATGCAAAATTGATGGTTCTCTGTAAGAAGAATGTGTTAAGATTCCTATGCTCTGTTTCTGATAGTGATGCTGCTAGGAATGTGGTCTTTGGATTTTTCTCTGTGCCAAGGTTTATCTCTATAGAATCTTCCACTAGGAGAGCTGACTTCTCTTGATACTTAGATGGTAGGGGAAGGTCAAATCCTCCATCCTCTGGTGCCACAGTTGGGTTTTCACCTTTGGATACGTCCTTTGTTTTTACTATTTTGTGATCGGGAGGTGCCACAGTGTGGTTTTCACCTAGAGATCTTTCTTTATTTTTACTTTTGTGACTGGAGGACTTGGCATTCTCACCAAAGTAAGATGTTGGCTCTAGTTCCATTACAAAACCTGCTTTATGATTGCCAAGAGGGATACCTTTCCGAAGTCCCATGAACTCAGCTAAAGCTTCGTCATTCTGAAATACATCTATTACGGGGGACCCTTGTTGGTCCCAATCGATAAGTTCAAGGTAGACAAGTGTTACATTCTAGGTGTTAGTGGTCAAGGTTAAGGATACAGAGGATAGCATAAAAATGGAGGATTCTGCAAATAGGTTGGTCATATGGAGGGAAGAGTCATCGATGATATCCTCATTAGATGTCGAATCGGCGGGAAAAGTTTCAGCCACCTCTTCGAGGATATACTCGATGTCCAAGGCGCGCGTTACCTTCTTACCAAATCCTAAACCTTTCTTGTCTAGTTTCTTCATCACAACAATGGGTTCCATAGTTCCTTGATTCTATTTCCCAAGGCCACATTTGCCTTTATAGCCCATGTGTTTAACTATCCTTAATTCATTACCATATTGCTTGACTGGTATTGTGACTAGTTCTTTCTCTTTATAGAGCCAAGAAGAAATGTCCTCAATAGTTTCCTCCTCCAATAACTTTCCCTGTTGGAATTGGGTTAGAAATGCTGGGGGAGGAATAGCTACTTTTTTAGTTACTTTGGCAATGGGTGGTTGGCCGTAAGATTTTTGAGATAAAGGCATTCGCCCTACACAATAAGATTTTGAGATATCATATGTTCCAAAGCCTATATCAAGGATGTGAGCTTTGATTTCAGGAATAGGATTAGGTTCACTTGTAGAGGCTTGAGTCAGAGTTGTAGGATCAACATATAGTGGGGATTCAAGGGCTTTTACATTGTTAGGCACTTGGTTGCAATTCTTATAACTGCCTTGCAAGACATGATAGAATTCAAAAGGATCAGGGTCTCCTGGGATAGTGATCTTCGTACCATTGAATGGGAATTTGAGGGACTGATGGTACGTGGAGGGAACAACTTTCATTGCATGGATCCATGGGTGGCCTAGGATAATGTTGTAAGGCAGCTCAATGTCAAGGACTTGGCACTTGGTTTCCAACATAACAGGGCCCAATTGTATAGGCAAGTGGATAATACCTTCTGAACAGCGTTCAGCATCATCATATCCCTTGATTGTAATACTTTGATTAGTGTTGACATGATCCTCAGAGTATCCCAATTGCTTAAGTAACTTTAAAGAATAGATGTTGAGACATGCACCACCATCTATGAGTATACGTTTGATTTTGTGCTTATGGATGAGAACCTCAATATGAAGGGCATCATTGTGACAAGGATCATGGGATGGGAGATCTTTCTCAGAGAAGACCACATTGTAGAGTGAAGCAATGTTACCTACTATAGCTTGGAAATCCGTGACTGCTATGTTTTTAGGAACTGAAGACTCTTGGAGGGCTTTTTCTAGCACTACTCTATGTGCAGGTGATGACCGTAGAAGGTCCAAGATAGAGATCTGTGCTGGTGTTTTCCCTAGATGTTCGACAAGATTATAATCAGATTGAGCTAGAAGACTGGGTGTAGGACCATGAATGGTGACACGACCACGACGAGTTGTAACAGTGCAATCCGTAGTTTTGCCTTTGATTGTGAGGGTAGACACTCGACTCTCTTCAAAATGACCTACAATGGAATCAAAGGAAGTGGAGGCATGATTGATACCTTTACCTCTATCCTAAGGAGGAGGTGGACCATGATGAGGGAATGGTTCCTTGTACATGTTGAGGTCTTTGTTCATGTGTTGAGCTGGTGGATCTTCTTGTAGAGATATTTGATTGCCTTCGATGAGATTTTGGATTAGGTGCTTGAGTTTCATGCACGATGCGGTTCTATGCCCTTTACTCCTATGGAATTCACAGTATTTGTTTTCTCTATACCGTGTAGTTTTGTAAACAGGTTCACCATACCGAGGAGCATCAGATAGGGTGATGAGTCCTTTATGTAAAATATTTTGTAAGACTATCTCTATGGGCTCTCCCAAGGGAGTGAATTGACATCGCAGAGGGTAATCTTGTGGAGGCCGCTCTTGTTGTCGTTGTTGTTGGTTTTGATAAGGTTGCCTTTGTTGTTGCTGTTGTTGAGGTGGAGCTTGACTTGGTTTGGACAGTTGCAGCGATGTTTGCAACGTTTGGACATGTTTAGTATCAACCACACCATCGTTGACCACGTTTTTATTTTTGTTCCAATATTTGGGTTTATCGCTCGATTGTTGATGAGGAGCATTGTCTTTTGTTTCTTTGAAGATTTTGACCACACCCTTAGAAATGAGGGCCTTCTCAATGTTGATTCCCTTGTATGTGATTTCATCAAAAGTTGTAGCACTAAGGATTTGCAAATGAAAACCTAACTCTTGGTTGAGGTTCTGCACAAATATGCTAACAAGTTGTTTCTCTAGAATCTTGAAAGGGAACTTGCTAGCCATTTGTCTCCATCGTTGAAGGAAAGAAATGAAAGTTTCACCATTTTTCTGTTTATTGTTGCATAGATCAGTCATGGAAATCTCATGCTTTGCGTTGTAAGAAAAATGGGTGGCAAATTTCTCTGCAAGCTCATTAAAAGATTTGATACCTGTAGGGAGATGTGAGAACCATTCTATAGCTTGACCTCCAAGACTGTGAGGAAAGAGACGCATAAGATATGTGTCGTTGTGTGAGACCTTGAAGCAAGCAAGATAGAATTCCCTAAGATGGTCTTTTGGGTCACCTTTTCCTTTGTATTTATCAAATTTAGGAATAGTGAAATTTTGAGGAAAAGGGATCATAGGTAATGACCGATCAAAAGGATAAGGACACACTTCCTCTAATGAGAAGGTCTTCTTGGTGTGGCCAAACGTAAGATTAGATAGTTGTTGTTGAACTTCCACGATTTTTAGCTCCATCACTGTGGGAGGGGTTGGAAACATCTCCCATTGTCCTAGAAGTGGTTGTTGTTGCCCATACGGAAGATTGTAGTGTAAGCCATGAGCGTTGGTATTATAAGGGTCGTAAGATTGGTTGGGGTCGTATGCATTGTACGCTGGGTTTAGATTGGGTTGGACTTGGATGTTTTGATTTGGAAGAGGTGGAGGCAGTGCTAGGTAAGAATGTTGGCTTTGTGATGGTTGAAGAAAAGAATTGGGTGGAGGAAAGCTAAAGTGCATTTGATTAGGTTGCGATGGCAGCACATAGCTTTGGGAAACTTGATGTTGGGAATGTTGAGGGTGGCTAGGCAATGTGTGAAAGAAATTTAGCGAGGATGAACATAGCGGAGGAGGGACATAGGTAGAAGTGATTTGCGATGGTCGATTGGGGATGAGTGTAGAAGAATTTTGTGGGAGGGACTGCATGACTCTAATTGGTTGAGAGACATGGAGGTTTGATGATATGGGAGGTGGTATGTGTTGAGACCCTTGTTGCATGGCTACATAGTTGTTCCCTAGATTGTAATTAGGTGGGAAACCTATTCGTGAAGGAGTAACCAAAATTCCACTTGCGGTTGGTGTGGACACTTTAGGAGTTTGTTGTATATTTGCTTGAGCTAAGGTGGCTTGCTTAGCTAGCTCTGCTTGACATTGGAGAGTTCCTTGTTGGTTGTTGTAGATCTCCATAGGAGTCAGAAGCGGTGAAATGGCCCTCTTTCTTGTTGGGTTTTGAAAAAGGGGTTTCTTATATTGTACCATTATTTTCCCTTGTGAGCCTTGTTTGGGTAAAGGCGTGGTCACTGTTGACATGGTTTGGATCGCCTATATGGTGCTTAGGTTGTTGTTTGTCTCCTTGAGATTGGATAAATCAAAATCTTGAGGTAATTTGGCTCCTTGCTCTGCAAGCAAGCGAAAGAAATGATCTTGGTTCTCACTAAGGATTTTGTCAAAGGCGGCTATAGCTCTAGGATCTTATATGAATTCATCAAGATCTTGCCCATCTTCTTGAGAGGATTGACCTATTTCAAAGTGTCGCTCTTCTTGAGGTGGGGCTTGGTCTGCTGTATAACCTTGTGGGACAAAATCCAGAGGCATGCCGATGGTGTAGTGAGGTGTACTTACCAAAGGGACTCTTCCTTCCTGAGACGGGACTGGATTGGTAGTATAACCTTGTGGGACAAAATCCAGAGGCAAGCCAATGGTATAGTGAGGTGTACTTACCAATGGGACCCTACCCTCATGAGGAGTGCTAGGGTGGTCACGGTGCGGCACGTTGGGAGAATTGGTAGATCTTTCTGCGGGTATTCTAGGAGGAACCTTGGGAGTAGTGTTGAGACGGCCTGATTGCGGTGTATGAGGAGGTGATTTGCGCTTCCTAGGGACAACTTGCTTGGACTTCATAGTTTGCTGGAGCCTAGTGGTTACCATGGAATACACTAGGACAAAAGGTAATGCTAAGATTCTGCTTGTGTTTTGAAAAAGACAAACTCTGATGCACAATTTACTGGACCAAAAGGTGCTATACTGTTTGACCATAGGCGCAGGACTATGCAACCAAAAGCATGCTACTGTAATACCAAAGGCAATGGACTAAGCTACTAGAGGTGAGTTACTTCTATACCAAAGGCGAGCTAAGGTGACCAAAAGCAAGCTACTGTACCACCAAGGGCAAGTTGCTGTAATACCAGAGGCACTGAAGTAGTGTCTGATGTTTTTAGAGGCAATTTTGACAGATTTGGTTATGGTTCTGATTGGATTTGTTTTTGGCAAGAGAAAACACAACAAACAAAGTTGGCAAACAAGGGACTGACGCAACAGATAGTGTATGTTCGATGCTCAAAAAAGCCTAATGTTTCCACAAGTATAAGATGATTGCAAACAATAACAAGCACTTTTTATCCCTAAAGACAAGGTTTCATTGCAGTAGATCAGCTCACAGCTTAAGACTCCGTCGATAAAAATATCATTCCATAAAGGTGTCAGATATTTTGTATCTTTGCAAGAGACGATAGGTAGGGATATCTCACCCTCCCCTTGGAAATCTCAAGTAGGTCATAAGAGATTTATGGCCAAGGGAATACTATCTCTTCTCAAGGGAGCCAATGGTGAGTATCTTAAGGGCTTAAATCGATTCCCCTTGCATTGATGATTACCGCAACGTTCAGAGGTAGATCGGGTAGTCTCTATCTAGAATGGTTCTTAGTAACTTTGAGGGACCAAGGCCTTACGAGCAATGTGACAAGCTACTAAAAGCTTTAACCAATCCTACTAAGAGTATCAAACACTTCGCTCAATGTGAAAATCATTTCCACAAAGAGCTAGTACACCTCTTTTCAGTTTGGCACCACAAGGTAAGGCTGACGTCAGTTAGGACTTGGCTTTCGCCTTATCCCTCTTATATAGCGGTTCAAAGGAAAACTCCGCTTAGGGTCATCCCTTTTGGATGAAACGCAATCCAAAAGCAAGCCCTTCTAAAGGAAATATTGAAATGTAAGAGAAAGCATGTCAAACAAAGGTTCAATTGTCCCGTTATAAGAAAAATAAGGTGCAACTAAATTAGGCACACACACGTTTGTAGTTGTCAATTGTCCCTTATGAAATTGAAGTGTTTGGCATTCATGTCCATTGTCCCTTAGAAAATTGAGGTATTTTCACATACATGTCCATTGTCCCTTAAGAAAAGTAGTATGTTCCTAAGACTTAGATTGCCGAAATGATTTGTTCAATTATCCCTTAAGAAGACAATATGTTTCTAAGACTTAGTGCAATAAATCAAGATTTCTTCAATGCTCATCTTGCATGAACATGTTAGAGAAACCCATTTTCTCTGTGTGAGTGATAAGACGCTGAAAAAAGTTGATTAGTTCCACACAAACTCAAAAGTTAGCAAGTGTTTGTCATAGATTGAGAATAGGCCAATGAGTGGTCTTAAAAAATAAATCTCAGAAAATCCTTGAAATGATATTACCACTGTGTAGAAGGCAAAAAAATATCAACTTTCAAAACAAACATCACCTGAATCTGAGTCCGTTTGTAAAAGTTATGAATCTTGGAAGGTCTAAAAACTCACAATGATTGTACGACCTCGGGTTGCGTGCTCGAGGTAAAAAAATTTCACCTTCACCGAAATAGGCCAAATTATATGTTTTTCTTTGCCTCTCGATCGTTCCAAACGCAACCGTGATGTCTGTTTTTGCCCAACAAGCTTCCTTGAAAAATTTATCTTCAGATCTCTCTAAAAAAAAGTTAAAAAACCTGTGAAATCAAACTAAAAATTTCCACAAATTTGATATTAGATCAGGACCAATGGGTCCCACCAGGCGTGCCAGAATGTGTATGAGGAAAATTGACTAAATTAAACTAAACAAATCAAAAACCCAATAACATAAAGAGAACCGATCTAAATAAAAGCCATTAATAATAATCAATGAAACATGAAAGCTTTTACCAAGATTTGTATTGTTCCCTTTGGATTGAATGTGGATTGCTCAATATCGCTGCGAAACCATAGTTGCAACAAGCAAGTAGTGTGCTCAAAGATCAATGTCAAGAGATCGTGAAGTTGCTCAATCGATGCGATGTATGCTCAAAGCGCTATTAAGTATGCCTGAGAATAAGTGATCGAAGAGGATTAATGAAGGAGATGAGGGGGGTTTATATAGATTTCAACAGAGATCAATCAACGGTCCAGATAATTCAGAAGAATCAACGGAGGAGAACAGTTGAGGAACGTGCAACGAATAAGAAACAGACAAGTGTCACACAAAAGTTGTTTTATTTGAGTTAAACACTTTCTTTTCTAAAGATAAGACATGCTTTTCATAAATTAGAAATTTTTTTTCTAATTTAAGAGAAATTGATAAAAACAAGGTTGAGCGAATAGATAACTCAACTTAAGATTTGTTTTTGCATGATTTGAGAGAAATTAAATAATAAATTATTTAATTTTGTGTGCATGGAGAAGCAAATTTATTTTTAGAAGATCTGAAAGATATTTGTAGATAAGAAAATAAATTAAATAAATAGATTTATTTAATTGTTGTGCATGATTTGGAAGAATAAATAAAATATTTTATTTATTTTATTTTTGGCGATTGAGAGAATTTAAATAAATTTGATTTGATCTATTTAAATTTGGAAGAATGAATTTGATTTAATTAAATAATTGGGAATTATTTAATTGTAGATAAGAGGGAATTTGTGATGAATTAATTAAATAATGGGATTTATTTAATTAATGGAGACTTGAAATTTGGACAAAAGATAATGATCTAATTAAATAATTAAAATTATTTAATTGTGGAAGAATAGTAGAAGAATTTGATTTAATTATTTGAATAAAGAGAATTTATTCAATTAATGTCGAAATTATGTGATTTAGAAGAATTTGGTGATTTGGTGAAATTAATTAAATAATTAGATTATTTAATTAATGTTGAAATGCAGGTGATTAGGAAGAAATGATGAAATGTCAGTAATTCGAAGACATGGTCATTTTAGGGTGTCTACAGGATGTAGTTAACAAAATTCTTTCAGTGTTGGTGTATGTTCTCTAACGCATTCTAGACCTTGTGTCCTTGAGTGTTGTGTAGCAGATACTCCCTTTTTGTGGCTAAAATTAGTAACATCATGATGTGAATTTGTTTTGTAATTTGGTTGTTTTGGAAATTTTGACAGTTGTTTCATGTGTTGTAGGGGGTTAACAATGAGTTTTCTTTCTTTGAACTTTCTTATGACAAGAATGGTCACCAAAACTCTTTTCTTTATACTTGATTTATTGTTGAAAATTCCTGGCATTTTGTGACTTAAGATTGAATTTGATTATTTTCCCACTTGGGTTTGCATTTATTTTTAAATTTTCTATGGTGGCTATTCTGAATGTTTGGTTCTGTTGGCCCCGTTTTGTGTTAAGTGTTGTTTCTATCATGTTCATGTCGAACCTCTGATAGTATGTTCAAGGGAGGACTCCGCGAAGAATTGTACTATGTATGTTGGTAAATAGTCGAAAGCATAGTGGAAATAAGATATGAGATGTATTTTTCTTTGATTATATGTGAATGCAATTCTCTAAATTGTATGAAATTTTCAAAACATGTGTGATTAGATATAAGTAGATCACATGATACGCCTTAAAGGTAAAGAATTAATGTTCTTCTTATTGTTATGGAATGATTGTGCCTATTTTATGAACAATTGCTTAATATGGATGCGTATGTAGGCAATAGAAAGTTGCAATACTAATATGTTATGTTTCCACCCTAGTCTGTGACTTCCAGGAGGAAGTCAAGTTTTAGGGGGGAGGGATGCCGTGCCCCTCCATTCTCACCTTGGATGAGAAGGTGGTCGGGCTAGGAGCATGAAGATGAAGGTTTAAGATACTCGTAATACTTAGGGTATGTTAGACATGTTGATGGCAGGTTCACCGTTTTGACGTAGTTGATGACACTCACTGATGTTTACTATAATGACACTGTTGATACTTTCTGATTAGTACATTATGCTTATGTTGTGATCAGTTATGAATTAATTGATTATGTGGAGTTGTTTTACTATGTGAATTATGCAACTATATGACTATGTGTTATCTAGTTGTTTAGTTACTAATAAACTTGTTTAATGTGGATATTTGTGATGTGTTTTGTGAAGGGACAATGTAGCATTACTCATAATGAGCACCCTACTATGTTGTGATTCCTTGTCACAGTCTGTTTGATTATATATATATATATATATATATATATATATATATATATATATATATATATATATATATATATATATATATGTTTGTACACAACCCCTTGGTTTGATGCAGGTTGCAGGTACCAGGCACCGACTCCCCCTGAATTAGCAGGTCTGAGCATGCCTTTACACCAATGGATAATGTGGATGGGAGATAACATGGGGTTCCCTCTGTAAGTCAATGTCTTCAGTTTGTCATCATCCATGTATTTCCGGTCATGGGTGTAGTTGTCACTCAGTTGGTACTTGTCCTCGGCTGTTGGCCATCCTTTGATATGTGGTTGTTATTGTTTGTTTATTGTAGTTTTAAGGTTCATTTTATTGAACTTAGTGACCAAGGTATTAAGTTGTTGATTATAGTCGTTTGGTTCATTTTATAGAATAAGTGATCTATGTGTATAGATGTGTTGATGTTTGATCATTTTGGTTATATAGTCAATGTGTATTTGTTGGAGATTTATTAATTGTTATAGTAATAATAATAATAAGTTTATATATATACATCAATATTAGTCATTTAATTAATGTAGAAAATTGAGAATATTTATTAGTTGATTTTTTATATTAAATTAAATTAATAGCTTTGAAAGCTAGCATAATAATAATATTGTTAATATTTAGTACCTTATTGATTTCATCTAACATGTGAGATTTTATTTTATTTTCCCATTAATTTATTGTTGGAGTGGGTTGTCAGAAATTTGAAAATTATTCCTGTTAGTGATGTTATGAATGCAATTAATTTTGGGTTGTGGATATCTATAATGGAGAGAATGGTGATAGTGTGTATCAATTATTTTTTCGATTTTGGTTTTGGGAAGATTATTTGAGGGGAGAGTTGTTAGAAAAGATACAGAGAAATTTGGGGAAAAGAGGAGGAATTGGCAGAGGAAGAGGAGAAGGGAGCAAGGGAGATCTGAAGAATTTCTGGGTATGTATTAAACAAAATTTCTTCTGCTTGTCTGTATATGAAGAAAAATCTTGTATGTGAATAGTCTATGCAATTTTATGATTTGTCAAATTCTAGTTGAAGTGTAGTCCTCTGTGAATTATTCCAGACAATAGTAAACCCTTTTGAAATCAGTGTCCATCTGCAATCAAATGCAAGTTTCTCCCATCAATTGAAATGATTGATCAAGCTCTACAACCTATTCTCTTTGTATGCTTGATGAGTATATATTCTTTTCTATAAACCCCATTATATTTAATCCCGTCATCTGCATTTGTTTGGATGTTCTCTTCAACAATCTAGCCGTGTATATCCTGCAATTGTAACAATTTTAAATATTGTTGATCCTCCAATCTTCACACCTATTTATCTTTCTTCACACCTACCTATCTTGCTATGACACCATCATCATATTTTCATATTACTAGTAGACACCTTAGCTAAGTGAAATCTTTTGCTACTGGAAGAAATTAAATCCTTCTCTTTTGTTGCATTCTTATGTCTATGCCAATTTCTTTTATCAAAAGAAATCTCAATTTCTGTAGTGTCACCCTTGCCTGTAGAGATCAAAATTTATTGCCAAGCTTTCTTTCCATCCATCAATCTGTATAATCAATCAAACAAATTTCTTTTGTCTGAAATCTCATACCATTTGATGACTTGCAATAATAATGCCAATAGAGATAAATTCCATTCTAACAAATTCCTCCAACCTGCTTGATTGTATGGCCTCCATATGCATAGAATCATGCCTAAAATAACATTTAAACCTTAGTATCTGCAGCCCAATTGTTATCTCAGACCAGAGGTATAAGAGATTTTAGATTTTATTAGCTTTTACACTTAAAATTTATGAAACTTTCTTCCCTCAAGCACTGTTGTACGACCGTACGACGTTGGGGGTACTCTCTGATGTTGCCTGAAACCAAAAATTTTGCAAATGAAGTTTGGTCTGTAGTTTATGCAATTGAAACAATGAATTTTAATATGTAAAACAATGAAATTTTACCTGAATTAAATTCTTCAGAATCCCTCTTCTTGTCCATGGCAGCCGTATGGCCTAGCTCAGCCAAGCTCTCACATAAATTCTTTTCATTATATCAAATTTAATTCTGGTTTGAATACTTTTATATGAATAAATGAATAGCTTTCATAATGATTAGAAGTGAATAAATAAATCTCTTTGTGCTTAAATAGGAATGGTAAGTTTTAGTAACATAAAAATTTGCCTTTTGTATTACCATATTAGAATTAGAAATTTTGTTAGAGTTTAGAAAGTATTCTTATTTGTAAAATCAAAATATATAGTATGAAACTATAAAATCTTATTCTTTTGAATTTGATTTAATTAATTCTTGCATTTAATAACTTATTTTAATGTTAATTTAAGAATTTAAATAATTAAAACTTTTTAGCTAAATATTAAGTATTTGATATTGCATAATGTTAATTATAAAGTTTAACTATCTTTAAAATTGTGCTTTAATAAATTATTGTTTTAATTTGAGTTTTATTTATTATTTTGAAGGTGTGATGTCAATTCCCTATTTAATAGGGAAGAATAGTTTTATGAATGTGTTTTATTTTTAAGTTTTTTTTTATAGAAAAATCAAATCCCTATTACTGAGGGACGTGTTATATTTAAGTATTATTTTATTTGATCCCTATTATTTAGGGATATGTTATATTTAATCATTACTTTATAAATAAAAAGTCAAATCCTTTTAAAATAATTTATTGATTTATTATTTTATCTTATATATTTAATTATATTAGTAGTTTTATCTATTGTAAGAGAGTAGGATATGGATAATAAATAGGGCTTCTTAATATATATTTGTCTTAGTCAAATTGATGTAAATTACCATATTATAAATATTGAATTGTTATTTTAGATCTAGTTATAAGGTGTGTATGATGATCTTAGTTAAGTCTTTAATTTAGTATGAATTAGAATATTTTTCGTAGTGTACATAGAGTTAGTCTATGAATTTAATTTATGTTTGTTATATGTTTAGATATCTTTGATATTTTTTTGGTGGAAGATAACATTTAGTTTAGAATTAGTAAGACTTGTCAAGTATATATATATATATATATATATATATATATATATATATATATATATTGCTTCCTCTTCACCTTAAGGAACTTTGTGGTCATATAATGGAGTCTAATCTTATTTATGACTTAAATTAAAGATTGTGCTTAGCTATGAAATTGGGTGAGTAAGTGGAGATTAGGTTTGATATGATATAAAACATTTAGCATTTAACTGATATACTTTCTAAAGATTTAGAAGGGATGATCGGTTTTAATCTACTTTATGATCCTTTATGTTTTGCTTATACAATTATTTTGAATAGAAATCACAAAGTTGTCTAGAATTTTAATAAGATCCACATCAATGTAGAAAGTGGGTTAGTCTAATAATAGGTAGTATCTTGTTTGACTAAATTTTCTATTACAGAATAATTGGTATCCCTTCAAGTAATTATTGTCTGCATTAGAGTTACTTTATGTTGTTAGATGATTGATCATCATTGGAATAATGTTATATTCTTTAAGACTATTATTAGTACATCAGATCATATGTTACACTTGTGGTTTTGATTGAATTATTGATCTTGGTTTAGGATGTGCTTTGGAAAGTGAATGTGATGTATGACCATTATGTTTTAATGATGTCAAATGTTGTAGAAGTTGTTTCCAAAGGCCTAGGAGGGTGTGAATGCAAGTTGAATGAAATGCACTCTTGTAATATTGTCTCCTGTTTCATATTGGTATGTTACACGTGCAAGATGGAGAATGCCTTACTCAGTGTACTTATTCATGTGATTATGATGAGCATGCAAGATGGGAATGCCTTGCTTGTGCAATGTGAAATGATGTATATTTTGAGAAATGTGACAGTTCATGCTTGGTTTATGTTTTGGACTTTAAGAATCTAGATGCAGAGAAGGGTTAGTGGCTTTCAATGTGGGGTCGGGGCCCAAAGTGGTTGTTAGGGTAACCCATTGGAAGTTGTTTTTGATAATATAAGGTGGCTAAACAAGGGGCCGAACCCATACAAAAAGAAAAAGAGCTACAGAGGCAGCCAACACAAAAGTGCCTCAAAACAGATACATCAAACTCTGTTTTCCCAGCATAAACAACAACTACAGATTAAGATAGTTAATACGGAGTAGCAGAGTATCATCAATATAGAAGCAAAAAATAAGGAGGAAGATTCTCTCCTTAACCATGGATTTAATAAGATAAATCCAATTTCGTAGAGTTCTCATCAATGTCAGCAGTAACAGTAGCCCCAAGGTTCTGCAACACAGAAATATTGAGTAAGATAGAACTCCTAAGCACAGTGGAAAGATTCTATTCTAGCTTCTCAATGTGGCCCCTCAGAACTACAATTTTAGACCCAAAGCCAACACCGATTTTTGTTTCTTCATTGGCTTCTTCCATGAACATCTGTCCCACTTTGCCAGCATTTCTCGCAGAATCCTCAGCATCGTCAGCAGTAGCCCCCATCTCTTTATACTCCTGCTTACCATCAGCATCCTTAGAGATCTCTTGAATATCCATATCCTTAGCCTCATCACCCTGGGTGGATTCATCAGAAGCACTCTCAGAATAATCAATAAGTTTGGCCTTGAGAGCAGGTTTGCCAGCAATTCGCCCAGACCGCCTAACTCCTGAGGAGAAGCCCTCCTTAATATTCTTTGTAGACAGATAAGACTTGCTACCTTGTCCCACGGGGGTCCTACAGGGATTTTAAGGGGTCCCCACGGTAGTCCCCATAGTGCCAGCTTCACCAACTTGTGTCTTCCTCTTCTTGCACTTCGTACTAACAGTAGAGCCCGAGGTATCTATGGGAATCTCCTCAGGAGTAGAAAAAAAAACTTCTTTTGTCTTAATAGAAGCAAGGGAAGGGCATGGTTTTTCAACAACAACAGTATCATCAGGGTTAGAAGATATTTCCCCACTATTAGTCTAAATTTCCTTAGAAGGCTCTAGGGCAAGATGGAAGTTGTAAAGATAGAGGATGAGGCCCTGATGAAGGGGGATGGGTTTCTTACAGGTTTCTTAGCCAGTTTAGCTCTAACCCTAAGAACAGAATGCTCAAGGGAAGATAAAAGATAAAAAGGAAAGCTAATATGAGCATTTCGTCTAAAGTGATTCAGAAGGGGAAGGTGATAGTTATAGAACCTGGTGAAGCACCCCTCCAGAGTGAAATACTTCATAAGGAGAAAACACACACCGTCCCAAGGCTCAGGCAGCTTAGCTTTGTCGAATCCCCCTTGATAGGGAACGAGTGCTTCACCATCTCCAAGAAAGAGTTTCTAGCTTGAATGGTCCATAATTTTGGTTTTCCTTTGCAATTTAATCCCCTGAGTAGACATGCCAGTTGCCATAGCAATAACACTTTTTGAAATCTTGAAACTAATTCCCCCCACAAAGACATGCTAGTTTTGCCAAGACCTAGTGAACTGTTCAAATAAGTTTTCATCATACCCATTAAGCCGCTCCAAATAGGGACTAATCCCACCCTCTTTACAATAATGCCAGACCACCGGGTTATCTTTGAACTCGCAACAAGAACAAGTTCTATTCAAATTATATCGCCACCCATGTTGGACTTACAGAGCAAATCACGAAAACCCCAAATTTCCACAGAGTTCATATGCAGGGTAACATTAATCCCTTGATCAAGGATAATGATAATGGTAATGAAATAACACGCATTATCATTAATAAGGAACGCCTTACAAGGATGACACTTACTCTTCCCATGCTTAATCATAATTCCACTGCATACGCTATAATGAGCAAGTAAGCCGCTTGCCTTACTAGAGGGGCATAATAAGGCAGAAATAACAATAATCAAGAAAGTACAAAAAATCTTGTACTTCAAGATGCACGTCAGCATCCTCCAATAGAACTGACAAAGTGATCTGTCTTTCCAATAAATCTGACTCATCCTTGACACGTCACTTCCTTTTGAATAAGATCCCTAATGTTAAAAGGGATGTAGTCAATTTGGCGCCAACATCGCCAATTTGAATACTGTTGACCAATCTCGGCACAGGCATCTGCAACCCCATTACCCTCTTGATAAATATGAGAGATGTCCACCTTGGGAATCTTTTGCAGGAGGATTTGAATATCCATAATAATATCTTTCAACTTAATACCAACGGTCGACACATTGTTCACCGCATCAATAACCATTTTGGAGTCCCCCTGAATATTCAAATTTCTAATAGCAAGGGAGATAGCCAATTTAATCCCCCATAGAAGAGCAATTGCTTCAGCATAATTATTGCTTTGACAGCCTAACCCGCCAGCATAGACAGCAACCATCCACCCTTTGTCATCCCTTATAATCCCTCCACCACTAGCTTTGCCATCCGCCTTAGAAGCCCCATCAAAGTTTAGTTTTAGCTAGTTAGGCTTCGGGGCACTCCATCTAGTGTTAAGCCTCTGCAACCTTTTGGAACTATTATGAATAGGAACATGATTTAGGATCTTCCAATTAGCCGCAATTTTCTCCTCTTCATGGGTCAAAGGTTTCTCCGCAATATGGATATGGGCATTAGTGACACTTTCCATTAGAGTCTTAACAAAAGAGTGAAGAACTTGAGAGGCATCTCTAGCAGTATCCCTAAAAATTATGTGATTACATTCTTTCCATAAAGTCCAGCCCAAACAGGGCAGAGTTTGGTTCCATAACTCAATAAGCCAGGGATGAGAAAAGGTAGGATACCAACTGCTAATAACTTCCTTAATATCAGAATTATAGACCCACTGAATGCCAAAATTTCCTAAGATTATGTTCTAGATTTCCCTGGCAAAATCACAGTGTATGAATAGATGAGAAACAGTTTCCTCCTTTACACAGCACAGACAACATCTATTGACCAAAGTAAACCCTCTCTTTTGTAAGTTGTCTTGGGTTAGAATTTTGTTATGAACAGATGCCCACCAAAACATATTGATTTTTGGTAAAAGTTTATGATTCCAAACTTTTCTCCATACTCCTTTCTATGAACCTCAGGAACCAACAGATGGTAAACAGACTTGACAGAGAAGCATCCATTCTTATCCGGCCACCAATACTGCTCATCCTCATGAGGGAAAAGAGGGATTCTGATCCCCTGAATCAAGTGTTGAAAAGCCCAAACTCTAGGAGTGAGATCAGGGTGATGGGCACAACAATCCAATAAGTTTTTCCAGCTTCTATTGCCATTATTATTAACCATGTAATTGCAAACTTTATCCCCAAAAAACTGAGTAGCAATGCCAGCAATATCTCCATAATCCCCCTGAGTAATAAAGGCCTTATCTTTTATCCAAATATCATTCTAGAAATTAATAGACATACCATTTCCCAATTTCCATATAACCCCTTGCTTAAGAAGGCTTCTGGATTTCAGCATTTTATTCCAGATAACAGATCCCTGGGGTAACCCTTCCTGATGGAGAAAGCTGGGCCAATCAGTGACATGAAGATATTTGGCTTGCATGATTTCCCCCCAATCCTTTCAGTTATGAATCAGGTTCTAGTTGGTTTTGGAAAGGAGGGCTTTATTCATGTTACTGATGGATCTAATATTGAGACCACCATGAGATTTAGGAAGACACACTTTTGCCGAGCTGACCAAAGACATTCTCTGTTTGTCTTCCACCCCCGTGCATAAAAATTTTCTTTGAATCTATTCCAATTTGTCAGCAAAAGAATTAGGTATCTTAAAAAGAGACAGGAAGTAAGTAGGTATACCTTGCAGGGAGGCATGAAGAAGCTGTAATTTGCCCGCACTACTGAGTAATTTCCCTTTCCAGCCAATCAATTTCCTCTGAGTTCTTTCCAATATTCCATTTCCTCTGAGTTCAAGTTCCCAGAGGCACTGCCCAAGGCAACAGCCTCCATTAACACAGAAAGCAATCAGATCTAAAACATTAAAAACCCTAAAAAGCCATGGAAAGCAGAGCATCAAGTAAAGAGGATGTTGGAAGTTGTTAATTCCAGTGATAACATAATAATAAATTTAGAGGGTTGGGTAGTATTCACACTAATTAAGAAAATTGGATTCCTCACCCATGTCTGTAGTGCTTGTTTAGGCTAAGGATGGGATGAGAAGGCCTGGTTGGCAAGATCAACTTCCTTGTCCTCACGAAAGGAATGTTGGTTCCGCATGTGTCACCTTATGGGGCCGGCTTCGAGTGAGAGACTGTCAGGGTAACCATAGATGGAGGTCAACGTCTAGCGAGAGACTGTCAGGGTAAACCATGTATGGAGTCCAGCGTCTAGCTAGAGACTGTCAGGGTAACCCATGTTAGGACCATGCGATGACACTCATCCCTACTGCAGCCTAGCATTCCCTAGTGTGGTTGTCTCTAGAAGTGTTGTTTAAGTTACTTGTGATTTTCATATTGATTCATGTTGTATTGGAGTCATGTGTAGTCCTTGCACTCTTTAGCCTACTGTCTTCTTGACTGTTGTCATTATGGGACCTCATTGTTATCTCCTAGCATGGGGGGTGGACCTCAGGGTTCCACATGGTCAGGTGGTTGTGCTTTATTCCATTGGTTTATATAGTGCCGTGGTTCGTGGATGTATCTCTCATAGCGGATTCTAGTTTGTACCTGTATTTGAAGACAGTTATTTGTACTATTTGCATCTAGATTTATGTATCAGTGGAATTCATTATGTAATTTGATGTATTCAGAAAAAGAGCTTTTGTAACAATGAAACTATGTAATTCCTCTTGTAAGATATGTTATTTTGTACTTGTAATCTTAATGCAAACTTCTTGATGTATTTGGATGTCATAATGAAAGATGCTAGTTTGATTTAGTTGGTTTATTGGATTAAAATTTGTACGTTGTTGAATGTTGTTACATTGCAATAATGTAGCTATGTAATCTCTAGAGATGATAGTTTAACTTGATGCTATTAGTCTATGTTATGTTTTGTTATTGTTTCTTCCTTTAATTTTTTTTTTGCCTTTTTATTGCTTTAGTTGAACTTATCTCTAGGGTTGCATGGCGGGGCATTACACTTGGTATCATAGCTAGGTTACAACACTGAGACCTCTGGATTGTTGTTGTTGCTCTAGGTTAAGTGATTTTCTCTTTGTGGTGAGTTGGTAATGGTACCTTTCACCTGTGTGCATTAGTATGACATTAGAAGGTTGATAAGTTTATAGATTTGTCCTTTGATTATGTCTTGTTTACTAATGTGTACTCTCTTCCTCTTCTCTAATAATTTGATGATATATTTGACAATATGTCTTCCTTGAATGTTAGTGCTTGTTGTTTTGTTGAGGCTTTGAGTTTCTCTTGTGGTCACTAGTGCATTATAAGAAAGAAGCATGGTTACTATTAGTGCATGTAATTAAGTATTGGAATGATTTAATCATTTGGTGAGTCATGTGGTTATGTGATGTTGTCATGTGCAGGGTATCTTAACGTGGTTGTTGATAACCTGACATCTATTTCCTAGTTGGTCATGACCGCATGTGGAAGATCTATTGTAGTTTATGAAAGTTATCATTGTATATGCTTGTGTAAGAATTGTGTGCAGGAGATCAAACGGGAGCTTGTGTTGGGCCCATGAGATCATGAATGTGATAATGTAAGTCAATTAGAGTTTTCAATTATTCTTGTGTGTGACGTCATACATTTCCTTTATATCTTCTTGCATAAGGAAGCAATTGCATATTTCCATAGTTTAGTAAAAAGAAATTGTATTGCATTAAAGATAGAAGTTGTTCAAGTAAATAAGTAGCGATTGTGTTGCCTTAAATCCTTGTATAAAAATTATTTAGATAAGAGGATGTGGTTAACTTAATTCTTTCAGTGTTGGTGTACGTCCTCTAACGCATTCTGGACCTTGTGTCCTTGAGTGTTGTGTAGCGGATACTCCCTTTTTGTGGCTAAAATTAGTCACATCGTGATGTGAATTTGTTTTGTAATTTGGTTGTTTTAGAAATTTTGATGGTTGTTTCATGTATTGTAGGGGGTTAATAGTGAATTTTCTTTCTTTGAACTTTCTTATGATAGGAATGGTCACCAAAACTCTTTTCTTTATACTTGATTTATTGTTGAAAATTGTCAGCATTTTGTGACTTAAGATTGAATTTGATTATTTTCCCACTTGGGTTTGCATTTATTTTTAAATTTTCTATGGTGGCTATTCTGAATGTTTGGTTTTGTTGGCCCCGTTTTGTGTTAAGTGTTGTTTCTATCATGTTCATGTCGAACCTCTGATAGTATGTTTAAGGGAGGACTCCGCAAAGAATTGTACTGTGTATGTTGGTAAATAGTCGAAAGCATAGTGGAAATAAGATATGAGATGTATTTTTCTTTGATTATATGTGAATGCAATTCTCTAAATTGTATGAAATTTTCAAAACATGTGTTATTAGATATAAGTAGATCACATGATACGCCTTAAAGCTAAAGAATTAATGTTCTTATTGTTATGGAACGATTGTGCCTATTTTATGAACAATTGCTTAATATGGATGCGTATGTAGGCAATAGAAAGTTGCAATACTAATATGTTATATTTCCACCCTAGTCTATGACTTCTAGGAGGAAGTCAAGTTTTAGGGGGGAGGGATGTAGTGCCCCTCCATTCTCACCTTGGATGAACAGGTGGTTAGGCTAGGAGCATGAAGATGAAGGTTTAAGATACTTGGAATACTTAGGGTATGTTAGACATGTTGATGGTAGGTTTATCGTTTTGACGTAGTTGATGACTCTCATTGATGTTTACTATAATGACACTGTTGATACTTTCTTATTAATACATTATGCTTATGTTGTGATCAGTTATGGATTAATTGATTGTGTAGATTTGTTTTACTACGTGAATTATGTAACTATATGACTATGTGTTATCTAGTTGTTTAGTTACTAATAAACTTGTTTAATGTGGATATTTGTGATGTGTTTTGTGAAGGGACAATGTAGTATTACTCATAATGAGTACCCTACTATGTTGTGATTCCTTGTCACAGTCTGTTTGATTATATGTGTGTGTGTGTGTTTGTACACAACCCCTTGGTTTAATGCAGGTTACAGGTACCAAGCACCGACTCTACCTGAATTAGCAAGTCTGAGCATGCCTTTGCACCAATGGATAATGTGGATGGGAGATAACATGGGGTTCCCTCTGTCATCCAATGTCTTTAGTTTGTCGTCATCCATGTATTTCCAGTCATGGGTGTAGTTGTCGCTCAGTTGGTACTTGTCCTCAGGTGTTGGTCATCCTTTGGTATGTGGTTGTTATTGTTTGTTTATTATAGTTTAAGGTTCATTTTATTGAACTTAGTGACCAAGGTATTAAGTTGTTGATTATAGTCGTTTGGTTCATTTTATAGAATAAGTGATCTATGTGTATATATGTGTTGATGTTTGATCATTTTGGTTATATAGTCAATGTGTATTTTGTAATGCCCCTCATTTTTGTCTTGTGATAGTTGCTAAGTTTTACATTATCTTTTTGGTAGTTCTAAAATAGTTGTTAGTTCTTCCATTGCTTTTAGATAGTTCTGAGACATTTGAGTAATTAGACCTATGGTTCATGCTTATTATGATCATGATAAACTATGTTTGATTGTTATAGTTCTGACATGTGTTATGAGCAGTAGGATGACATTATTGATATGGTAGCTTATGTTGTTGTTCGACATAGTTAGTTGATGGTTAATTGATTGCGGAAATATGTTACTATGCTATCAGATTGTTAGTTAGAAATGTTTATGTTTTGTTCTAGAGTAGGGATGGTGTAGTATTGCTTATTTCGAGCACCCTACTACGCTGCGATTCCCTGACTTCGTGTGTCTGATATATTTGCATATATTCGTATACAACCTATCGTTTCGATATAGGTTGCAAGTACCGGGCCTCGACTCCACCTGACTTAGCAGGTCTGAGTGGGCTCTTACACCAGCAGAAATATGGATGGGAGATAACATGGGCCTTCCCTAGGTCAGTTTCTATCATCAGTTGTGGTCGTGAGTCTGATGTCACTCTCTGGTCCTTGCCTCTGGTTTATGGTCGTCACTGGGGTGTATTTGCCTTTTCTTGAATTTGTCTCAGTCTATGTGAAATGTTTGGAAATGATTTGTAATAATAGGTTAAACATAATAGTTTTGCTAGTCGTTATTCATCATCATGATTTTGAGAATATTATTTATGTGTTTTGATATAGAAATAAATTAATAGCTTTAATGATTAATCATAATGTTATTTATCTTTGTAAATAATAGTATTCTATTGTTGGAATTGTATTTGGTTTTTCTGGAAAGATTTTGTTAGTTAATAAATTATGGTTGTGAGTTGTCATATGAGATTCTAGATTTGGGGAATCTCTCTATAAAGTAAATAAAATTAATTGTTTCTGTTAAGGGGGGTTAGTGGGATTCTCTGCATGGAATGGAGTTAGTGGACATTTATGAATCTGGGGTATTTTTGAGGGGAGGAAGGTGGGGGAAGAAAAGGGGAGACAGGCAAAGAGGTAGGAGGAGGAAACCCTCTGAAGGGAATTCAAAATCTTGCAGACAAAATACGGGTATGTCAATATTGTTCTTGTCATTCTCTGAGAAATTAGGAAGCCTTGATGTCTAGTTTTACCTTTGTAAGTTATTATAGACCTGAAGATTGTATCATTCTTTTAATCAACGATCTATCAATCAACTTCTTCTAGAACAATCCTTCAACTCTGAAATCAACTCATTTCAACAAATTGTAACATCATTATGATATCGGATTCATCAATGACATTAGTGATTTCTCTCCTCTGTAGTTTATGATTGGCCTGAGTAAACTTGTTCTTCCATAAAACAATATTATATTTTGAAACTCTGTCTTTAAGAAATCCTTGAAGGATGCTCTTGCAGGATGATTTGGTAATATTGATAACCTACAAATGCATACCTTTTTAATACCTAAATTTGTTCATTTTCTTCTTAATACGGGATTGAATCTGTTCATTACCTTGCAAGTCGACGAAATGAATTTCTAGCATTCCCACCACCGAATTCATTTGTTTCCTTGAGCATCGGCTATTAATGTAGATTCCATTACTTGGTCCTTCCATCCTCGATGCGCCCTTGAAGACCCCTATTTTCTATGTTCCTTAATTTCTTTAATTGAACCTCTTGATCATTGTTAAAGTATGCTCTACTCATGAAAGATTAAATCATTTCATATCTGGCAAAGATAACAAACATTCAGATGAAAAAAAAAGACTCCTCATCTATGACATTCTAAACCCACAATTTCTGTTCTAGTGGTGTCCTACTGTTAGAGAGTTACATTCTTGTGTCACCCCAGCTTGTCACGACATCTTCTAGGCTAAATATGCATTATTTCCATGATCAGTTTAATTTCATTCTACCTGACATCTAATTATCTAATGGTTACCTTCTACTTTCCCCTTTCAAGCTGTGGTACGGCCGTGACTAAAGCTTTTGCTCAGCAATTTGTATTCTTCAAATCACCCACTTCGGTCATATTTATCTGAATCATAGCTTTCAATTTTTGTTGATGGTGCTCGTTTCCCCACCACAATGTAACTTTAATTGCTTAGAACCCAGCGATCAACTTCTTCGATATCAATGAATCGATCAGAGAATTCCATCATTGGTTTTGCCTCTAATTCTAAAACCTCATCTAAGGGGGATTCTTACCTGATGGGATGCCCCATTTCTTAAATCATTTTGATAAATTCTAAATTACTAATCTATATTATAACATTTAGTTTCCTGAAATCTATGAAATCAAACCTCTATCATTGGTAATTGCCCTTCTAGATTGGAGTACTGTTGTCGATTTTATAAAATTGTGTTGGATGCATCGGTAGTTGAGTCCATTTCTGAAATTCATTAAGCAGATTTAATCTTTTTCCTTGTGCCATCGAAGTATTTCTTAGGAACCTTAATCTCTGATCATTTCCAAGCCTCCTATGTCATCATCGAGCTCACCTTGCAGATCATTTGGAATCATTCCACTGTCAAACTAGTTCTGTAATCTTTTTTTTATTTGTTCATGCCTGCAAATTCCATCAGCAATCATTCTATCCCCTTGCTTTCACAAATCTAATTTTGAATCTCCTGCTATCACACCATCAGCCGTACGGCCTCTTTGAGGCAAGGCGAAATCTGCAGGAACACTCATATGCTTTTCCCTAAAATCTAATTGGGTTTTTAGAAGTTTCACTTTGCATGAAGGTGAGAATAGAAAGTTGTTTTGTTTAATAGAACTATTCTTTTAAAAGGCACGGTTTCATAATAGATAATTTCTATCTATTTATACTGTTTGATTTTATTCCTTCTAATAATATTTATTTTAGAAAGTAGTCAGAATTTCATATTTAGATTTAGGCGATATATTTATTAGTTCATTAAATTCTTAGTTGATAGGGTTATAATATTACTTATTTGGTCATAGCCTAGTTAGTAAATGTCATATCTCTAAATAGAATTTAAGTTGTGGGGGGGAGTAACACCTCATTTGCTTAATAGTAGAATTAAATATGTCTAGGATGAAGTAAGTAACATGGGTATTTCATTAATTTCTTTTATTTGTTGTTAGATAGATTTATAATTACTAGCCTTAGTAAGAGTTTACTTGGTCATTTTATATTCGGGATATGAATAGGGATATAAGATTTGGTGTCAAGTCTTGCATTAAGGGAATAGTGTTTCTAATGTTTTGTTTTATTAATGAGGTGATCAGGAGTAACTTGATTTATTTGGATCGTATTGTTTTATTTGGTATTGCTAGATTAACGATTCCATGGTTTTACCTTGTGATTATTATCTAATAGTTGTCAGATTTTATGTATTAATTAGTAGTGACCTGTGTCGAGTGATTTGAACTTTTGATTTATTTGGTTGTATCATTGGTGGGTTTGGATAATGAGTTAGTATAGAGATGTTGGACTTGTCTTTTTCCTTGAATTCTTTTGGTTGTGTTACTTATCCAGAGGCTTTGTTTGAGACTCTTGTGTGGAAGAAATTACTGTGTTCTTGTTTATGACTCTCTGTATTCTAGAGAGAGGGGGAATTGAGTAAAGACTTGGACCTTACATGCCTCTAGTTATTGAGTTGACTTGTTGTGAAAGTTGGAGGTACTTCATGTGTATTCGGTGTTTTTGTCCTGGTTGGGTTGGGTCAACTGAGTGCAGGAAGGGGAGTGGCTTCTGATGTGGGGCTGGCGCCCAAAGTGGTTGTCTGGGTAACCCATTGGAAGTGGTTTAAACAAGTAAAAACCTAATAATTAACTAAGGGAGGGAAAGGGTTAACTTATATAAATCTAGATAAGGTAGGCCGCATGTGTGACCTATGGGGTCAATGCCTAGAGAGAGGCTGTCTAGGTAACCATAGATGGGGGCAAGTGTCTAAAGAGAGACAGTCAGGGTAACCCATGAACCATGCGATGACACTCCATCTTACTGCACACTAGCTTGTCCTGCTCTCTTGCCTCTGGATGTTGATTGTTGAGTTTAGTGATGTACGCATGTGAATCTTGAGTTATTCTGTTAGTCCTTTTGTTCTTGCATTTGTCCGGAAAACCCTCATTGTTATCTCCTAGCTCGGAGGGGTGGACCTCAGGGTTCCACATGGTTGGGTGGAAGAGCTTAATCCATTGGTTCTCTCGGTTGTTTTGTGTTTGTGATCTCTGCAGTCGTGATTCCAGTTCCAAACTTGTACTTGCATCCTCAAAGCTATTGTGTAATCTTGTTGTATATTGTTAACTGATGTAATCAATCAGGAATCTGGTAATCTTGTAATCCTATAATTGATCATTTGTAATTGTTCTTATCTGTAAAGGAATTATGTAATCTTATTCTGTTGTATCATAATGTATTTTACTTGTGTTGTTGTGAATTTATGTGTATCTGATGCAGTTATGTTTCCCTAGAGAAGTTAGTTGTTCACATTGTTAATGTCATGCATAATGTTAACTTTATCTATTATTAAAGCATTTACTTGCTTCAAAAAAAAAATTATTTCTATAAATTTTGCACCTGTTAGCCTAACTCTCTAGGGTTGCATGGTGGGGCATCACATATTTGTTGGAGATTTATTAATTGTTATAGTAATAATAATAATAAGTTTATATATATACATCAATATTAGTCATTTAATTAATGTAGAAAATTGAGAATATTAATTAGTTGATATTTTATATTAAATTAAATTAGTAGCTTTGAAAGCTAGCATAATAATAATATTGTTAATATTTAGTACTTTATTGATTTCATCTGACATGTGAGATTTTATTTTATTTTGCCATTAATTTATTGTTGGAGTGGGTTGTCAGAAATTTGAAAATTATTCCTGTTAGTGGTGTTATGAATGCAATTAATTTTGGGTTGTGGATATCTATAACGAAGAGAATGGTGATAGTGGGTATCAATTATTTTTTCTATTTTGGTTTTGGGAAGATTATTTGAGGGGAGAGTTCTTAGAAAAGATATAGAGAAATTTGGGGAAAAGAGGAGGAATTGGCAGAGGAAGAGGAGAAGGGAGCAAGGGAGATCTGAAGAATTTCTGGGTACGTATTAAACAAAATTTCTTCTGCTTGTCTGTATATGAAGAAAAACCATGTATGTGAGTAGTCTATGCAATTTTATGATTTATCAAATTCTAGTTGGAGTGTGGTCCTCTGTGAATTATTCTTGACAATAGTAAACCCTTTTGAAATCAGTGTCCATCTGCAATCAAATGCAAGTTTCTCCCATCAATTGAAATGATTAATCAAGCTCTGCAACCTATTCTCTTTGTATGCTTGATGAGTATATATCATTTTCTATAAACCCCTTTATATTTAATCCTGTCATCTGCATTTGCTTGGATGTTCTCTTCAACAATCTAGCCGTGTATATCCTGCAATTGTAGCAATTTTAAATATTGTTGATCCTCCAATCTTCACACCTATTTATCTTTCTTCACACCTACCTATCTTGCTATGACACCATCATCAAATTTTCATATTACCAGTAGACACCTTATCTAAATAAAATATTTTTCTACTAGAAGAAATTAAATCCTTCTCTTTTGTTGCATTACTGTGTCTATGCCAATTTCTTTTATCAAAAGAAATCTTGACTTTTGTAGTGTCACCCTTGCCTGTAGAGATCAAAATTTATTGCCAGGCAAACCTATTTCTTTCTTTCCAACCATCAATATGTATAATCAATCAAACAAATTTCTTTTGTCTGAAATCTCATACCATTTGATGACTTGTAGTAATAATGTCAATAGAGATAAATTCCATTCTAACAAATTCCTCCACCCTGCCTGATTGTATGGCCTCCATATGCATACAATCATGCCTGAAATAACATTTAAAACTTAGTATATGTAGCCCAATTGTTATCTCAGACCAGAGGTATAAGAGATTTTAGATTTTATTAGCTTTTACACTTAAAAATTTATGAAACTTTCTTCCCTCAAGTGCTGCCATACGGCCGTACGGCGCTAGGGGTACTCTCTGATGTTGCCTAAAACCAAAAATTTTGCAAATGAAGTTTGGTCTATAGTTTATGCAATTGAAACAATGAATTTTAGCATGTAAAACAATGAAATTTTACCTGAATTAAATTCTTCAGAATCCCTCTTCTTGTCCATGGCAGCCATATGGCCTGGCTCAGCCAAGCTCTCACATAAATTCTTTTCATTATATCAAATTTAATTCTGGTTTGAATACTTTTATATGAATAAATGAATAGCTTTCATAATGATTAGAAGTGAATAAATAAATCTCTTTGTGCTTAAATATTTTTTTTACCTTGATAGGAAATAGGAATGGTAAGTTTTAGTAACATAAAAATCTGCCTTTTGTATTACCATATTAGAATTAAAAATTTTGTTAGAGTTTAGAAAGTATTCTTATTTGTAAATATGAAACTATAAAATCTTATTCTTTTGAATTTGATTTAATTAATTCTTACATATAATAACTTATTTTAATGTTAATTTAAGAATTTAAATAATTAAATTTTTTTAGCTAAATATTAAGTATTTGATGTTGCATAATGTTTTTTATAAAGTTTAACTATCTTTAAAATTGTCCTTTAATAAATTATTGTTTTAATTTGAGTTTTATTTATTATTTTGAAGGTGTGATGTCAATTCCCTATTTAATAGTGTAACGCCCGCCTTGTACACCTCAAAGAAATACACATTTATGCTACATGAAACAGGAATTTTTTTTTTTTTTTAAATGTTTAAGATAACAAATAATGCTAACATAACTAACTACGACATATTCTCTAAGGATACAAGGTTGCATTACTTTACAAACCAACTAACATAATTTAACATTCATCAGTAACTGATCTAAATCAAATGCATAATTGAATAACTGATTCATATTCATTACATATCGCCAGATAATACAATCTACATGATCAAAACATAACTGAAATGCTTTCCTTACACATAGGTACATCATGACATCATTACATTGCCATTTCCAGACTACATCAGAGTCTCATACATTATGATTGATCTGTTACACAAATCTGGTACAAGATTATACACATATATCTTCACCAACTGGGACAAGTACAACTGGAACAAATCTTTTTCTACATATGATCTTGACAAGAATAACCAATAGACAAAATAGCTCTTCCACCTGACCATGTGGAACCCTAAGGTCCACCCCCTGAGCTAGGAGTTAACATGAGGTCCCAAACAATAACAGTCAGGTAGATAAAAGACAAACAAGAACAAAGGACGACCAAACGCCAATACAGCACATGGCAATAACATAAACAACACAACACAACTTGACTTCCAGAGACAACACTTAACATAGGTGGAGAGACCAAACAAGGAATGCTAGGTTGTAGTAGGGAGAGTGTCATCGCATGGTCCTAACATGGGTTATCCTGACAGCCTCTCACTAGGCGCCAGCCCCCATCTATGGTTATCCTGACAGCCTCTCACTAGGCGCCGGCCCCATAGGGTGACACATGCGGAATCGACCTTCCTTTCGTGAGGACAAGGAAGTCAATCATGCCAACCAGGCCTTCTCTACCCATCCTTAGTCTATACAAGCACTACAGGCCATGGGAGAGGAATCCATTAATCTTGTTTAGTGTGAATTCTACCCTTAACCCCCTAGTTCATTTTAGGTTATCACTTGATTAATCTACTTCCAATGGGTTATCCTGACTGCCACTTTGGGCGCCGGCCCCACGTTGAAAGCCACTCTCCTTCCTAACACCTAGTAAACCTTAACCATCATACAAGGCATTATAACATTACTCATACATATTCACTGCAAGGCATAAACCCTCTTGCATTACAAACAGAATCATAACACCAATTGTTATCCATCGCCCATAGCATTACAACATTTTACACTTTTACAGATACCAGGTCTCTCCAACAACAATTACGACAAAACGGATACAAGATAGTCACAACTAGTTAAATATCTCATCCAGAGAATTTTATATCACAAAACACATAATCAACTTAGTCAATACTCCATTATACTTCATACTAAATTTGAATCACATAATTGTTATAACATCACAAATACAAAAAACATCCATCCACACTACGACAAACTAAGCCTCTGGAATTTCGAGTTTGACCACTCTCAATTTGACTCTTTACGACAATAGAAATACTTAACTCACACAGTACAATTCAGATTCTAGAAATTAAACACTAAAATTCCTTCTTGGCTCATAAATAACTTTATAATGAAATCAACAATGGATTACATCATCTCTTTAAATCAAACTAATTAATTTCACAATAAATACAACAATTATACATTACAATTAAATTATCTAAATATTCTACATTTGTTTCTAAATATAGATTATAAAACACAAGTATAACAAATTTTACACTGATTATCTTACCTTTCCAACGTTGGATTAAGTACTAAAATAATACCTTATAACTATACGGCAATACAACGAGGACAAAGGTCCAACCATCAACAATGAACATCAATGTTTTCGTTTTCCTCTAAGTTCTACCCTAATACAGTCCTTCAAATATTCTTGACCTCAATCAGATAACAGTTTAATATGCTTGGATTTCTTCGTCATAACGATGTCTCTGAAATGTTTTAATCAAAGATGATTTAAATCTGTCTAAGGAGAAGATCGGGACTGGTCATTCTCACGCCGTCCAAACTTGATAGATGTATCAGCTATATTAATATGAGAGTGGTAGCTATTAACTATGTCCAAGAGATGTGTCAACCATATTAATATAAGACTGGTAGCTATTAATTATGTCCAAGAGCAAACTACCAGTTATCTACCATGGATATCATGAACGCCATGAGGGAAGGTTGTTACTACGCTGAACACCGTTTGATGGTTCACAACGCAAGTGCAGAGTAATTGCCGTAATTTGACTTGTCTCCTCTCATAGATGTTAAGATTTTCAGATACAGACCGAAGCTTAGAAACATGCAACTTTGTCCACTCTACAAAGCAAAAATATGTTCTGAAAGATATCATCTTCATCCATTCTATTGATGGGCTCCTGTCACATGGAAAGCAAGCAACTGATGGGCCCTTGCAAGAGAATAAAATGTGGATCTTAAGTTTTGAATTGAATTGTCTTCCAATATTGGTTTCTCAAGTCGGAAGTTGAAAATGTATAAATGTGAATCTCAAGTTTTGAAGCATAATATTTGGTCTTTTCAGTAGAGTTATCGTCAAACATCTATGGCTGCATTTCATAGAGAAGCCTTTGGGGGAGCATAAGAATAAGCTCATAATCTAAACTGGTCCTTTTCTGTTGTATTACCTCCAGATCATATTCATACTCGTGTATATTTGAAGTGCCCACCAAACCCATTAATCATGTCATTCAGTACGCTATAAATGAAAGTTCAAAAATATCTAGGATAAGGAATCCTATCTACCCAAGCTCTATAGCTATTGACTAATGCCATTTATTATCCTTTCAAATCACAGATCAGATCCACGTGATAGATCAAAACTGCAACAGTTGGGATCAAGCCCACAATGCTCAAAATCGATCTGTAATGTTTCCTGTGCGAAATCAGAATCTAGATAGTCATTCTACCCAGGCAATTATATTTTGACAATGGTAAATCAATTTAACAGAGCATCAACATTATATCTCTATCATCGATAATAACACTGCTGGTAATCAAATGAAGTTGAGCTTTTCACACAGATTTAGCCTCGTCCAACATGCTGGAAAGCCGCCAATTCAGACGCAATCCTCACCATATTCTTCATACTATCAAATCCTCACCATATTCTTCATACTATCAATGTATTCAAACCACCTGAGTAACAGTAATCAGTATCCCTGAAATCCAAAGATAGGCAATAACTTCACAGTCACTCCCAGTCCTAAACTTGCAGGATTTAAGTACCATTTTCCTTAATTCCTTGTGGTTGTAAATCTCTCCATTCATAGTAACAACTATTGTTTTGTCCTCGTTATATAATGGTTGATCCCCAGATGTTGGATCCACTATGGCCAGTCTCTGGTGCGCAAAAAAAAAATCAACGATTAATTATTCAAATGTCGGCCAAGTCTAAGCAGTAATTCAATTAAATCAAGGCTCAACAAATAGTCAAAGATCCACTGTAACAACAAGGACAATAGGGACCTGGAGGCCTGATGGGCTCTCAAAGTAAATTTTCTTGACTTCTCCACCTATCTCACTCATATAAAATTCAAACATATAAAATTCTCGACGGCCCACAAAGATATTATGGCTAACTACTACAGCCCAAAAACAAACTGATTCATCCCAAATCTTCATTGGAAAAAGCCCTACAATGTCCCATTTATCTTGGCTACAATCATATTCAAAGAATTCCATCTCAGAAAAGCAATACACGCACCCAAATGCACTTAATAAATGTTCACCGTTGAATCTATTCTCCATGGTTTTCCACCTTTTGGTGTAGGAATCAAAAACCTCAAAACTGGACCAACCCATCCGATAAAACTTATTGTCAGTAAAAGCAACATTATGGACCTGCATTTTGGTGTTCATGTCAGGGCGAATATCCCATGTGTTCTCCTCCACATTGTAAACTGAAGCCCTCTTAAAGAGCGGCTTACCAAAACTGTTATACCGTCCACCCACATAAACTAGTCCCCCGTGCTCACCTGCGGCGGTGCCAAAATCACACCGCCATATGGATCTGAAATATTTGATGATGCAATGCTTTAATGGGATTCACTCCACCTTGATGTTGTTATACTGCCCCATTGTGATCCGCGGAAATGCAGATATGTATACACGATTTCCTTTGAAAAATCATTCCGTCAAAACTGATGAATTCTTCTTCAACAGGTAGCGGCTATCTTCTTTACCTGGAACCCACGATATGGTGGAGTCTTCTATAAAAATTAAAGTCTTCGATAGGATATCTGCTCCTCTATGACTCTTCTACCAATTTCTGTATTTTCAGATTTTATTCACAAGCCAAAACATGAATGAAGCGGCTAACATCTTAGTGTTATTTGGGGCCCACGCTTCCTCTACAAATGTGGACCGACTCCCATCATTGGTGATCTAGTCATTGTATATACGCCTTTCATAGGAGCTGAACTCTTGTACCGCGAAGAGTAGAAATCGACACGCATGGGCAAAGAAGGAACATGCTTGCATGTAGAATAACCCTTGGTTAAACTCTGGCCAGGGGATTTCAAATGCCTTCATTGGGTTTAATTCTTGCTTCTCAGTAACTGCATGAAAATTGTTTTTAAAAGAAAATGTCAAACTGAATAGAAGTGTGTCCCAGCTAGTTAAAACAACCAAACGTCTCAAAGAATAGATTAATTGCAGTTTTATAAGCAATGTAAGAACCTAATATGGTGAATTTTCAACGATATACCTAGATCGCTATTTTTCCAGGGCTAATAAAAGAAGCTGAACTAATAAAACCAGGTGCATCTAGCCGAGAAGGAGCAGCGAACTACAAGGATTGAAAAGATTACAGTGTATATGTGAAATGGTTGAGTTCCAAGGCAGCGATCCACATAATTAACTCATTTAGATCTGCGCTCAGCCAAAATGGCGATCACAGGGGATGTTTGTAGGATATAACAAAGTGAAAGAAAAATAGATCAACCCTCCAAACATTGCGATAATGATAAACCTACCTAAGTTGACGGACATGGTTAATGAACGTAATGATTTGCCAACCTGGAATGAGATAACATTTCATGGAAAGGGTCGATTGCATAATACTGGCTTTGAACTGCGAGTACAGATTGCACACTCGATCCATACATTGCTGCCAATTCCAAATCAATTACTGATGATGGCAGTGCCGAATGGATGCTGAGTTAAATGTCTGAGAGGATACGAAATTGCAGAACCAAAACATGACTGAATCTGTGCAAGAAGTTTAGCAAGAGGGATCTGAGAGATCTTAGGGAAACGTTACCTTGGATCTTCAAACCCTATCAATCATATGCTGGTCTGAGATTACTTAAAGGAGGAATTGTCGAGTTACATCCCCAATGATATGACGAAGACCATCGAAATGAATGATTGCCGGGATGACAGAATCATTCGGCAAATACAGAGGAAGACAATTGAACAATGAATTCCTTGAGCAGAAAATGATTTAAAACCCTAAGAGATATTACTGTTTACACGTAGAGAATACAGTCTACAAAATGAGCACCGGGTCTAGGATTTGGTGGTGAAAACTCAGAATACAAATCGATTGCAGATTGGATCATATCTTTAAGCATAAATTTAACCCAAACAAAACATTTGGAAGATTAAACAACCAAGGACATTTGCAGATTCAGAAAGAGAAGCAGAGGAATAAATTAAACTTTTAATGGAACCTGGCTGCGATGCCGATTCGACAATTTCGTTTCAACTACTGCAGTCCAAGCCTTTTCCTGATCTTCTTCACTTTACTTCCACCTGCAATGCTGTCCCCTTTGCCTCAACAAGCCTTTTTTTTATAACACAACCCCTTCCTTCTTCCAAGGGACTCAGCACGTGATCCCGTGCATCTCCCTCCTCTACTAATATTTTTATTTAATTTAATGATCCCAAAGAAGTTCTTTATTTATTTTATTGTATTTCATTTTTAAATGAAAACACATAATTCCTGACAACATTTAATTATTTTATAGCCGACCAAGCATATTTTATTTAATAAAGTTATAACATTACAACAATCTATAATTGTACAACTATAAATTAATTTATTTTATTAATTTAGTTGTAAATCACTAATTACAACATAACTTACAACTATTTTATTTATTTAAATATTTATTATAAATAATATTATATTGAACAATACAAAATTTCTTACAACTTTATTTAACAACAACACTTCTAATAAAATAATAATTTATTTATAATGATAATCGACAACTAACGACATTATGCTCATTTATCAACATTTATATTCTTTCATATAATGATTCTAATAAAAGCACAACGACACCTTACACACTTAGACACTTTCTAACCTAGTTAGACTCCAAGGTGCAATATTACTTGTCCGCAAATCATGATCGAATGACAGACAATGACCAAGAGGATAAACTGACAACCAGACCACACTAACATGGGACCTCACGTTAACTCCAAACAACTAATCCATTGGCGAAGGCACGCTCAGACCTGTAATTAGGTGGAGTCGATGCCTAGTACCTGAATTCCTGCAACAACGCACGGTTAAACATTCAAGATATATATCCACATACAGTCCTATAGTGAATGGAAATCGCAGTGGTGTAGGGTACTCGAAAGCGAGTAATACAACACTGTTCCATTCACGTTTATGTATAAACAATTAACTATGTTGAACAAGGTATCTGATTACTAGTCAACAACATAAAGCATTCAATCCTTTTACAATCCAATATGTCCATACAACTTGTGAAAACATAAAATGTCAATAGTTAAAACTTCAACAGATGTCATCATAATCATGATCGAATAACACATGGAGCTGAAATAATTTATAACATCTAATATGTGCATCAAACTGTGATAACATGAAGTATCAGTGGTCAAGCATCATCCTAACATAGATTCATTATCAGTTATCATAAAACAAAGTGTCCATCACCCAATAGAGTGTCATAGTGTCCAATCCTACTAGAAAAACCATCAGTCTGACAAACGACAAGGTGAGGGGCACTACAAATAGGGAAGAATAGTTTTATTTTTAAGTATTTTTTTAATAGAAAAATCAAATCCCTATTATTGAGGGATGTGTTATATTTAAGTATTATTTTATTTCATCCCTGTTATTTGGGAATATGTTATATTTAAGCATTACTTTATAAATAAAAAGTCAAATCCTTTTAAAATAATTTATTGATTTATTATTTTATCTTATATATTTAAGAATATTAGTAGTTTTATCTAAATTGTAAGAGAGTAGAATATGGATAATAAATAAGGCTTCTTAATATATATTTGTCTTAGTCAAATTGATGTAAATTATCATATTATAAATATTGAATTGTTATTTTAGATCTAGTTATAAGGTGTGTATGATGACCTTAGTTAAGTCTTTAGTTTAGTATGAATTAGAATATTTTTTGTAGTGTGCATAGACTTATTCTATGAATTTAATTTATGTTTGTTATATGTTTAGATATCTTTGATATTTTTTTGGTGGAAGATAACATTTAGTTTAGAATTAGTAAAACTTGTCATATATATAACTTGTTTCCTCTTTGAACCTTAAGAAACTTTGTGGTCATATAATGGAGTCTAATCTTGTTTATAACTTAAATTAAAGATTGTGCTTAGTTATGAAATTGGATGAGTAAGTGGAGATTAGGTTTGATATGATATAAAACGTTTAGCATTTAACTCATATACTTTCTAAAGATTTAAAAGGGATGATCGGTTTTAATCTACTTTATGATCCTTTATGTTTTGCTTATACAATTATTTTGAATAGAAATCACAAAGTTGTCTAGAATTTTAATAAGATACACATCAATGTAGAAAGTGGGTTAGTCTAATAATAGGTAGTATCTTATTTGACTGAATTTTCTATTATAGAATAATTGGTATCCCTTCAAGTAATTATTGTCTGCATTAGAGTTACCTTATATTGTTAGATGATTGATCATGATTGGAATAATGTTACATTCTTTAAGACTATTATTAGTGAATCAGATCATATGTTACATTTGTGGTTTTGATTGAATTATTGATCTTGGTTTATGATGTGCTTTGGAAAGTGAATGTGATGTATGACCATTATGTTTTAATGATGTCAAGTGTTGTAGAATTTGTTTCTAGAGGCTAGGAGGGTGTGAATGTGAGTTGAATGAAATGCACTCTTGTAATATTGTCTCCTGTTTCATGTTGGTATGTTACATGTGCAAGATGGAGAATGCCTTGCTCAGTGTACTTATTCATGTGATTATGATAAGCATGCAAGATGAGAATGCCTTGCTTGTGTAATGTGAAATGATGTATATTTTGAGAAATGTGACAGTTCATGCTTGGTTTATGTTTTGGACTTTAAGAATCTAGATGTAGAGAAGGGGGAGTGGCTTTCAATGTGGGGCCAGCGCCCAAAGTGGTTGTCAAGGTAACCCATTGGAAGTTGTTAATTCTCGTGATAACATAAAAATAAATTTAGAGGGTTGGGTAGTATTCACACTAATTAAGATAATTGGATTCCTCACCCATGTCTGTAGTGCTAGTTTAGGCTAAGGATGGGATGAGAAGCCCTGGTTGGCAAGATCAACTTCCTTATCCTCACGAAAGGAATGTTGGTTCCGCATGTGTCACCCTATGGAGCCATCGTCTAGTGAGAGACTGTTAGGGTAACCATAGATGGGGGTTGGTGCCTAGCGAGAGATTGTCAGGGTAACCCATGGATGGGGGCCGACGTCTAGCTAGAGACTGTCAAGGTAACCCATGTTAGGACCATGCGATGACACTCACCCCTACTGTAACCTAGCATTCCCTAGTGTGGTTGCCTCTAGAAGTGTTGTTTAAGTTACTTGTGATTTTCATATTGATTCATGTTGTATTGGAGTCATGTGTAGTCCTTGCACTCTTTAGCCTACTGTCTTCTTGACTGTTGTCATTGTGGGACCTCATTGTTATCTCCTAGCACGGGGGGTGGACCTTAGGGTTCCACATGGTCGGGTGGTTGTGCTTTATTCCATTGGTTTATCTGGTGCCGTGGTTCATGGATGTATCTCTCATAGCGGATTCCAGTTTGCACCTGTGTTTGAAGACAGTTATTTGTACTATTTGCATCTAGATTTATGTATCAGTGGAATTCTTTATGTAATTTGATGTATTCAAAAAAAGAGCTTTTGTAACAATGAAACTATGTAATTCCTCTTGTAAGATATGCTATTTTGTACTTGTAATCTTAATGCAAACTTCTTGATGTATTTGGATATCGTAATGAAATATGCTAGTTTGATTTAGTTGGTTTATTGGATTAAAATTTGTATGTTGTTGAATGTTGTTACATTGCAATAATGCAACTATGTAATCCCTAGAGATGATAGTTTAACTTGATGCTATTAGTCTATGTTATGTTTTGTTATCATTTCTTTCTTTAATTTTTTTTTTTTGCCTTTTTATTGCTTTAGTTGAACTTATCTCTAGGGTTGCATGGCGGGGCATTACAGGTTGATAACTTTATAATTATGTGATTATGGTCAATTTTACCCTTTAAAAAAGGCACATTTTTTGAAATGCAATTTTAAATAATCTATCAAAAGATAGTTTGGATGGATTTTATTTTTTTGTTTATTGTAGTTATTAAGGATATTTTTATTATTATATTGTTTCTATTGGATAATATTCTCCAAATAGATTAAACCAATAACTGTTGTTTCTTGTTAAAGAACATGTCAAAAGTTGGTAAGTTGGCTTATGTGATAATAAGGATAGCTATATATTAGTTTTTGTTAATGTTACTTATGTTTATATCTAACATTTCTTTAAAAAGTAATGAAATAGTTATTTTGATTCTTGTTATTATTAAGAATTAATAAATCAATATAGAGTTTAAAGAGTATATATATAAAGTTTAAAGAGTATTACATATGCAATACCTTGAGATTTTAAGGAATCATATAATAAAACAATATTCCTTCTTAATTATTTGATAATTCATTTTTGATCACTTAAATTTTAATTTTTTTACTTTTTGTGTTTTCTAGAAGATATTGACTTATTAGTGGCTAAATACTTTATATTACTTATGTTGGATATTTGGTATTTCTAGAAAAAATAGTGAAATAATTCTTTCAATTTAGAAACTAATGGATTGATATAAACTTTAAATAGTATTGCAAATGCGATGCCTCAAGATTTTAAGGAAACATATAAGAAAATAACACGTCTTCTTGATCATGTGACCAATCATCCTTGATTGCTTAATTTTAAAAAAAACAAAACTTTTATAAGAGAATAACTAAATTGTGGATGAATATTAAAGAGGAAAACTAATTCAAAATAGCAATAAAATCAATTAAAAATTTGTATTAGATACATAATAATTTATAGTGTTGTTATTTCAAGTGCATGATTTAATGATTACACTACTAAAATTTTTCTTTCAAAAAATAAATTTGTAATTTTATTGATGGCTACATTTTTACTATTTAAGATAAGCCCAAAGTTATTTCAAACTAGTATGTATATATCAATATGAAAAAACTATGATTATTTAAACTAGTACGTATATATCAATATGAAAAAAACTATGATTATATTTTTTGATGCAAATAGATAAAAAAAATTTATTCAAAAATTTATCCATATTAAAATATCTCATTTGTAAATCAATCTTGTTTTTGTAGAGAAATTATATTTTTAGACAAGCTTGCAATTTTCTCAAGTATTTGGACTTTAAAACTCACATTTCTAAATGCTAAATATTTAGAAGAACCATGTGTTTTAATAATATCACATGTTTAGAAAATCATTAATCTAAAAAATATATGTCGAATAGATAGAGGTGCTTAGAAAATGCTCTAAAATAATTTGGTCATTGGCAACTCTTGGAAACACATAGAAGAACTATTATTTTCTATTCATTCTAGAAGTGCTCTCATAGTTTTTGAGGAATTCATTCCCATTCATTCTATAGGGACATAACTTTTTAAATCAATATTTCTTTTTGAGAAGCACTAAATATTGTTCATACATATACATCTATCAAAAACTTAGAATCATTTCAACTCATCGGCAAATGCATGTACTTCAGTCATAAACTTAGGGTTATTCTAAATTTTTGGTAGACATGTGTGTCTAAACAAATATTTAGGGCTTAGAAACTAGCATTAGTTTATAACACAAATGTCAAATCAAACATTTTGACATACAGAGATGAACTGGTCTTGGACATATAAACTAACATTGAGTTAGAACATAGATGTCAACTCAATATTTTCACACAAAGCTCAACAAACTAGTTTTTTTAATTGATGGCTTGAAATGCTCTTAACAAAATTATCTATTACTTGTTTAGGTAAGTAAAGTCAAAGATTAGTAAACAAAAGTTTTGTCTTTTCTTACAAATTATTATATCTTCTTAGACTATGAAAAAGCTGTGTCTACTAAAATTATGATATAGTTTGAATTTAAATTATAAAATGGTTTGAATTCTTATTTTTATAGTAGTTTGTATTTAAATCGCTAAATAGTTTGCATTCTTATTTTTATAGAAAGTAACAAATTCAATGTCAAAACTTTACAAAAACACTTTGCATCATGAAGATTGAGGAGTGAAGGACTCAATACATTTTTATTGATGATAAAAAAATGTCAGTCCATTATTTGTAGTTGTCATTCTTCTCAATATTAGATGCTTATGTCTTACAAAGAAACTTGATAGAATTTATTACCAAAGAGAACTAATTTTTCTAGCATGTACTCAATAAAAAATCAAATGTCAAGATTTAATGTGTTGTGGTATATTGTAAGCCTTGAGACAGATGCTCATGCCTTTACAAGTTGTAATCTATACATAATAAAATGTTATAAGAATTGGGTAAATTAGAATATATACTTGCTAATTTTTGGCCTTTGTGCCAATTGGATGTAAATTTAGCCTTCAAAAGAATCTCTATTATTCTATCTAGAATTAAAAAATGCCTTTAGTTATTTTTATTGAATGCTTTCAATATATTTTGAATGGGTGGTACTAGTTTTTACATTTATCACGACTACAAATAATGTTAAAATTAGAATTGCTTATTTCTACAAATAATAAGTTAAAATGAGTGTTACTTATTTTAATAAAAAAATAATAATAAGTCATTATGAATACACAACCAAATTTATCTCATATCTAATTGTTAGTTCAAATATTTATTTAAATACAAAATATTGGTGTACTATGAATAAGTCAAGTTTTTTTGAATGAGTAAGTTTCTATATTTACACTCATGTTTTATTTTTGTCCAAGTAAAATAATAAGTCTATGTTTTGACCAATTTGATTTAGAATATCTCTAATTAATTTAGAATGACTTAATATAATGAGTATTGATGAGTCCAACTAATTTATAATGAACTAATTTATGTTCAAGAAAACAATTTCTATATTTAAATTTGGGTTTTAGTTTTTACTCAATGGTTTGTTTAATTTATTTGGAATATCTAGGATTATTTTAGAATGCCTTATTATAATGTCTATTTATGTTTAGCTTTATACAAGTAATTTTAGTCATTTTTACAAATTAGAAGTATTCAACTAAATAATTTTGAATATTTCTATCAACTAAATAATTTTGAATATTTCTACTTTATTTGAAACTTAGTTAATTTAATTTGAGATAATTTTGATGTTTATATAATTGAAGTCTAGATAATTTGGAATACAATCTAAAATACAATTCATATTTTTTTAGAATGAATCTAGATAATTTAGAATACAATTCTAAATAGAGGCCAATTTTTTTTTATATAAGTAATCTTAGTCCTATTTCACAATTAGAAATATCCAATCAAATAATTTTGAATATTTTTAATTTATTTTGAACTTAATTAGTTCAATTTTGAACGAATAGTTTTGATGTTTATACAATTAAAATCTAAATAATTTGGAATATAATTGAAATTACAGTTCAAATTTTTTAGAATAAATTCAAATAATTTGAAACCAAAATAAAATTCAAATTATTTGAATTTATTTTTCTTTGTCGTCTGAGTTGGTAGTGTGATTCCCTCACTTGAGCTCATCCCATAACTCCCTTTTTTGGTTGGGCGAGATTTTGAGTGACAGGTCTAAAGCCCAACATAAAGGGTCCCCTAAAGGAGGAGAATTACTTGTCATATTCAATGTTATTCCTCAGAAGCCCCCATGTGGTATTGGGCCTTGACCTCTACTCTACATTGTTTAGATGAATCAAACGTGGCCTTTCAAGTGAATGTGGTTGAAATGAATACATCACGAAATCTATATCTTTTGCCCCTAAATTCATCTAATAAGTCTTAATCTAGCAAATGGTTTAATGACTCATTTTCCATTCCTACCACCCTTTTATATAGTAGCACACACCCCTCCCCCTTGCCACTATTCCCATCTCCCCACTCTACTTAAATATCATCCACTTCAATGGTCAAACAATCAATAACAATTTTACACCTCATTCAAAATAAAAAGTGCTAAATATCTGTCCTACTTTTATTGGCCAAAATTAACTTTTGACTGTAGAAGTGGATGATTTTTAAGAATAGCCCCATCTCCCTGCGATTATAGAGAGAGTAGGGTGTGGCAATGGTTGAGATTGCATCGGCTTAGTCAATAGAAAAAAATCAATATATCTACTATTGAGGGGTGGGGAATGGGCGACTCTCTATAGTCTAGTCAACAAAAAACATGTGATCTATATCAATCAAATCAATAAACCCACAGACAAAAAAAAAAAAAAGAACATCAATTGATCAAATCAAAATGCGAATGAAATAGATTTAAATTAAAAATATATTTAATTTATTCAGAATGAAATAAATTATTATCAAATGTTCTAAATATTTATACGATTAATTAAAATTTATTTTATTTTATTAAAAAAACATAATCTGATTTATTAAATAAAGTTTAATTTATTTGAAGTATAACCTAAATTATTCTCAATAAAATTTTAAAAGTCACTAGGGGAAAAGACCCAAGTTCCAATTGGTGAGATAGTATTTGTGCATTTAAGGTCCAATATTTTAAAAGTTTAGCAGTAGTAGTTGTGACTTTAAGGTTGTTAGTGTTGACTATAAGTACTAATAATTGAATGAAATGTGCCCTTTAGATCTAAAAAGCAACCAATCATGTGATCAACGCACCAACAAAATATGACTTAATGCACACCTATTGGTCCACGGGGAAATATTTGACACCTCAACAAAAAGCATGCTGACGTGGCATCATATTTGATGATGTGGCCCTAAAAGCTTAGTTATAAGCAAGTGCCTTGCCAAATAAACTACTGTAAAAATTTTGGAGTGATTCGAAATTGCCACATGATTTTGAGAGGCGTGAAATTAGGGTGCTCAACTACCGAGTCGTAACTTTATCCTAACTCAGTAATTTTATATGTAACTATTATAATGTTTGGAATTGTCTCACGCCCTAAACAAATTTCACGCCAAAAAAATTTCTAAACTCATCGGTTGTTCTTATCGACGTATTCCTTGAACCTCCTATGGGTGCAAGTGCTAGTATAAATAATCTAATATTTATTTGAGTAATCTATCCTAACTCTTTGTGCAGAAATTGATTGCATTTATGGTGAAGCACTGAATGAATGAATGAATAAGTTTTAATAACGTCCACTAGACCAAAACAATCTATGGGACCAAGTGACCAATACACCAGGATTTCTTCAGGTGTCCAATGAAGTACTTGAAGAAATAGCATTGGAAAAGCAATGCTATGATTTGATTTATAAGAAAAAAGGTGCCGTCAAATTTAATCGGTGAAAGTACCCGACATAATTAGGTGGTCTGGTAAATGGTCCCGACACTTCGTCGGTGGAGATAAACGTGCGAAACCTGAGCCCCCACCTTGGCAAAGTCATACGTGGATGCAAATCCATTTAACAAATTAATATCGACACATTCATCCTTAAATATCGACCACGTCACCTCTGCGCTGCCATGATGAAGTTGCGCCTGCTGGTACAATGTCCATTCCATGGAGCCTGGACTGCAACTATCTCAAAATATCGGTAAAGGCTAAAACCAGATATACCTAGAGCGTCAAATTAGACGGTCTGCGCAGAGGGGAAATATCTGAGGGGTGAGGATAGAAATTGGAAGACATGTCATATCTTGTGTCTGCCAAATTCTCTCTCCCTCTTTTGCTTTCGGTAGATATCATTATGATTTGGCGCACGCCTCAGTGCTGAGTTGCTGTCTAAACCCTAATAACTGCTGAGTGTTAGGGTTTGTAGGGGAAAGGGGCAATTATTACTGTGCGGAAGGCTGCCCATCGTATTCAGTTCAGGAATTTTGCCATTATGCCTGCCGTTGTCTCCATTACATCCCATCATTACTTCTCCACTTGCCTTGTCATTATATTATACAAATGAATGAATGAAAGATTAGCAAACAGCGCCTGTTGTTGCTTGTTTTCGTTACGTCTAAGTACTTATCTGGGAATTACCTGAACAATGGGCTGGCTATTGGATTTCAATTTGACGGCTTTGTAGGTATTGTCCAAGGACAGAATTTGAATATATTAAGATGGTGCCTTGAGCACTTGGAGGGTTTGTGGCTGTGTGATTTGTGGGACATTATGGTACAGATTCGGCACCAAGCTTAGGGTTTTGGTCGGAAAGAATTGATTATGTAATGCAGGCTTACATAGATGTGTCACTCTACGTACAACCTACTTCACAAGATGAAGTGCGCACCAATGGAGAGCAAAAATTATCCTCCGGAAGTGGTGGGGGACTTGCCTCCAAAATAAACCACTCGTATAAATATCTAGGCAGACAACATTAATAAAGCGAATCAATTTAGATATATGAGTGGACATTGAAAATAATATGTGCTACTAGATTAACTTTGGAAAGTACATGAATCTAATTTAGCAGGATTTTGGAAATGAGATCGCATTGAAATGTTTATGGAAATGAATTGGGAGAGATTTGATTGTTGGAATTTGTTCGTCTTGATTTTTTGGTGTCTAAATCTCATTCATGGTTTTTTGAATCCCTAGTATTGCAAGTCTTGTGTTATTGCCCATGTTTTTATTCATTCCTATTTCCCATGTGTTTGCTTAAATTGAAAATTGTTAACTATGTGAAAATTACTTTTGAAAATCTTAGATGTCCATTAAAATTATCCTTGAATGTATACACTATGTTGTGTCTTTGAATTTTTTTTGAAAATCTTAAAAAATGCCTAGGTTATGGCCTTTATCTCGACCTTTTTGTACCCACCAGGAATAAAATCGATGATTCCCAGGTAACCGAGAACTCATCGACAGGTCCTTTGATCCCAGTCAAATCCCAAATTCTAACGAGGAGGAACTCGTCGACGATTTCCAAGTCACTTCGAAATTGCCAGTTTGTTCCAAGTTCCAAGTCAAGTTTCGATGGAAAGCATAAACAAAGGTAAAGTGTAAAGCAGTATCGGTGTGTTCCTGTTGAGGGGGAAATCCCTGACCGAACATAACTCTTTGGCAATTTCCAAGTCACTTAGAAATCACCAATTTGTTCTTGTTCCCATCCAGAATGTCGATCAAGGAATGATGAATGAAGAGAAGACAAGTTGTAATGCGCACCTATGTTGACCCTTGTCGTTGTGTGTAATAGGTGATTATTTGTGCATAGATCATGTTATTGGATCCTTATGAGATATGCTATTGATTATTTCTATAGTGTATTGTGTGTTCTCGTGATTTGACATCGTTGCATCGATCTTGCTGATGAGGTTGTTTCCATCAAGGTGTTCTGATGGTGTAGTCTGAATGCTTTATGAGATGTTTTGTATGACCATCGAGGAGTTTTTGATGAGGTCATGTTATGTATTTTTATATTATTAAAGCTTCAACTTCATTTCATTTATTAATATGATGGATGGGTAGATCAAATTCCTTCAGTATGATTATGTTAGATGATTAATATTTACTTATGTAATTTCTATCATTGCTTGGCTATTGTTACGTTTTGGGCATATGTGTGTAATGTTTGCATTGAGTGTGCAGGAAATTACAGGTATTGACCAATAAGTGAAATGTGGAGTAGATGGCATGGGATGCTTGGTCATCTCACCTCATGATCTTTTTGTTGTTAAAACCAGTGAAAACCTCATCCGAATCGATTGTGATTCTGGATTCCCCTTGTGATAGACCTGTGAATGTCTTCTTGGGTGTGTTTGATTTATCGCATGTGCATGGTATGTTTGAAATATCTTATGTTGTTTTTGAACTCGTTAATTGTGCTTTTATTTCCTAGCATAGAGGAAAGGCAATTTAACGGATTTAATTGAGTTGTGAAGTGTTTAATTTTGAAAAGGCATTGTATTTTATTTAAATGTGTTTTTGAAATAATGTGTGTGTGGTGAAATGCATTCTAATTGCGAAGTTAGAATTATTCTGTAGGGAAAGGAATTATTTATTTATTTATGTGTCGAAATATGTAAATTTGTAAAGGCATTTTATTTTATGCTTGGTGGTTGAAATAGATTTAATTCTATTTGGAAATAGAAATATTTAAATTCTATATTATATGTTAGTGAAAATTAGCTTTCGAGTAATGAAGAGTTAGTTAAACTTAATCCTGATTAGAAGCTTATATGGGAAAAAGTGATTTGTATTATTTTCATTATGAATGGTTTGAAAATGGAGAGCAAATATGGAGTTTGAAAACCCTTTTTGGAAGAAAAATTGATTTTCTCATATCGGGAGATCGCTTGGTCGAATCAGATCATGTCAACAACGGAAAAGATTCCTCTCCTTCATACCTTCAGTCTGAGTCAGGTATTTATTCTGTTGGTTGTGAATTTAATTTTATTTAGTAATTTTTATTTTGTAGGAAATTCTATTTTTGGAAAGCTGAATTTCCTACCCAAACCCTCTCAAAATTTTCTAAAAATGAAATGTTTTGTGAAACCTGTGTTGTTGGGTATAATTGGAACAAAAGGGTATATTTGTTTTTATAGTTTTTTAATTTCTTGGAAAGTGTGAAAAGTGCATGAATTTCTCTATTTTGACTTATCAGAAATTGTTTAAAAAATTATGTAAGTGGAAAAGATTGTTGTTGGGTTAATTTGGAACAAGAGGGAGTTTTTAGAATTGTGTATTTCTTTGTAATTCAAAAGTTGACTTTTTTGGGTTAAGGGTTTGGGGAAGGATGCTTCAAGATCCATCAATGGTGAACCTTGGATATTCCTGGAAATTTATTTTATTTTATTTTATAAATTTTGGGAAATTTTGAATGTTGTATCTTATGTAGAATGATGTATTTTCTCATATATTTAATTTTGTAGTTGCATTGGGAAGTGTGCCTTCAAGGGTAAACTACTCTTTTTCAATTTTCAAGTTCCTTGAAGGAGGAAGCCATTGTTTGTGTGGGCTGGATAGTTCCCAACTCGTTGGACGATGTTGGATGCAAGGAGTGCACTAAAGAAGTGCCCCTTGAGCATGTTTGAGTGTTTAGGATGGCTGTCGTACACCTTGTGTCTCTCATACATGAGTGGTGGATGTACATCTTGAGGCTCTTATGTGTGAGTGGTGGACGTGAACCTTGAAGCTCTTATGTGTGAGTAGTGGATGGGCACCTTGAAGCTCTATGCATGAGTGATGGCATCCTAACCTTGAGGCTCCTGTGAGAGTGGAACATCCTTACCTTGAGGCTCCTATGAGAGTGGTGGCATCCTTACCTTAAGGCTCATATGAGAGTAGTGATACCATTATTGATATACATGTTGTTGAGTATTATCCTTTCTTGTGCATTGAGTGGCGTGTGTGCCATATGTTTTCTTTATGCTCTTTGTGGCGTGAGTAGTCATGTGTGCTTTGTGAGCACTAGTGATGCGAGCTTTACCTTATTGTACTTATGTGTGATTCCATCTTGTGACTCTTGTGTGAGTGATGTGTTTGAGACATTTGTACTTGATTGAGTGTTCTATGCATTCCTTGAATTGGTGTGAGATGGTCATGATAGCGGATTTGTCATGATCATCTTCTCCATAGCTCGAGGGTTGCCTTAGTCATCTATTGCACTCGACAATGGTAATATGGTAGGGTGGTGAGTAACATTTCCCCATTGGTCCTCGAGCAGATCTTTCTGGAGCTAGATGAGTTCTATGTTCATTTCAAGGCATTTGCCTATGTTGTACTATGTGCCTACGGGGCCATTTTGGAGGTGGTTTATTATGATGTATATTTATGCTATGTAAATTTTATTCATTGGAGTGTGATCCTTCCATGTTTGAGAAGTAGCCTCCATCATGTTGTATTTTTATGATGTCATTTGGTTAGAAAACAAATCATGTTTTGGATGCAATTTATCATTTTGTGAATTCATCTCATGTGTTGGAAATGGTTAACTGAGGATGTTGGAGTCCTCCGCTTTGTATGCTATACTTATACTATAATATGTTTATTGATTGGGATTTATTATTCCCACATTATGATTGATGTTTTCATGTTTGTTTTTGGCCCGATTCAATGTTGGTGTCGAATGAGTGTGGCAATCCATTTGGAATTTTATCATATTTGGCATGTTTGTTAGTAAGCTAGAAATTTTATATTTCTTTATATGATTGGTTATCATGAGTCGAGATTATATGGCATGGTGTTTATGGTTGATTAGTAGTTTCCTAGTGTTTTGAATCCTTGTGGTTGCATCGTTTTGTTGAGGTGTCGTGGTTAACCCTCCTTTTGACTTGTGGGTTGAATGTCGATATGGCTTGGTGGGTTGGCCACATGTCGACATTAGTTGTCTCTTTTGGAGAAGCAGTGTCTTGTTCCACCTTCTCTATAGTGCCTTTGTGTGGCACTTGGGTGATTTTTCTTGCTTAGTGTGCAATTGTGACATGTGGGTGTCACTTGCATCGCGAAAAATTGGTTTGTCATGTGTTTGTTTGTTAATGTCCTGGTGTAAAAGCTAGGGCATTACACAAGTAAAGAAGAAAATCAAAGATTTCTAAGTGAGTCAGAAATCATTGACAAAGTGGCAAAAGGGAAACATAAGGAGGTGTCAGAGTTTTGAAGTGTTCCTAGAACATTGGAGCTCTCCAATGAGTTCTTGTTCCAGGTCCAAACTTCGATGGGATGAAGAAGGCAAAAATTGACTAAGGCAAAGGTAAGAGTGATGAAGGAAGAAACAAGCAAAATCGACCATTTCTGAGTGAGTCAAAAATTGCCAACAAAGTGGAACAACAAGCTTGTTAGTGATTTCTAGGTGAGTAGGAACTCGCTAATAGAATGGAAAAGTGAAGGAAAAAAGAAAATTGAAGAGTTCCTAGTGACCAGGAACTCCCCGATAAGGTTCCTAATGAGCTCATAAAGCCCAAAAATGCAAGATTAAGTGCTAGAAACATGTTTTTTTGTGTTTTTCTCTTGAATCAATGCCTACATGCATCCTAGAAAAGTTATCAATGCCCAATTGAATATTTAAATACTTTTTTTGGAGTGATTAATGGAGAAAATCAGGGGAAAAAATAGTTTGGGTGGATAAGGTTTCCTGATTTTCTTGCATGAAGATTTATTTCATAAAAGCAAACAATTCGCATGATTTTTTCATATGTAGTTGGTACGATTTTTGCATGGTCAATTGCATGGCTTTTTAATGAAAGGTCTATAAATTGTAAAGTTCTATGATATTGTAAGGGTTTGGAAAATTTTGGGAGAGACATTGTTGAAGTTTTGTAAGTTTATTCTGAGGAGTAATAGAAGTCTACAACTTGTTTTGTCATGTTTATTGTAATGGATTCATTATTTAATACAATATAAGAAATAATTAATGAATTTGAATGTCTCCTTTATGGTATTGCATGTTCTTGGAGAAACGTATGTTTTTAAGGAAATCATAAATCTCTACTTGCACATTTGTTGTAGGATTCATTGGTTTGATTAGTTTGTGTTTAATGAACACAATATATATTTTTAGATCATGAATGGTGTATGTAACTGTTGTTGAGGATTAGTAAGCAGGTTTACATGCATGAAAGTGATTACTGGGTTTAAATCATTGTAAGGTAGTGATAATATCATTAAACCACATAAGTAGATTGCATTGTATAGTAGCATGTTGAATTGAAGTTTAGAGTCTGTGAGCCCAAGGAATAGGCACCAATCTTTCCAAAAATTTGATCCACTCAAGTTTCAATATAAAAAGATGAATACTTGCACTCTAGTGTTGTATAATAGTAGTTGGAATATTATCCAGATTCATGATATTGTGAATAAGGTATTGGTGAACACATTTGCAGGGATGAATATTTGATTTATTATCAGTCATATCATGAATACTATCTGCCATTAAATCAAGATCCACATAGTGTGTTGTGTTGATTTTATTGCTAAAGAGATCTTATGGAAATACCCTCCCGAGTGATGAATAACTCAAAGAAGAAGAGGAGGTTTGTCCATACCCTCCTAGCTGTTGGGCTTTTTTGCATCACAAAAAGACACCAACATGGTGGTGTTTTTAACACCTCTAAGGAATCTACTAAATTGTGAGGGTTATGTTCTCCTTACTAGTTAGACCCTATGAGTGCCCAAAATTAATTTAACAAATATTTTAGTTGGTTTTAACAAAGAACTTAGAAATTGTTTGTGAAGGAGATGTTGATTTTGTTGAAGATGTGTTTTCTTCTTTAAATAAAGAATTAATAAAGAAATTGTAAACATATTGGATTAGGCAAATCTATTCAGTAAATAAAGAGAGAGAGAGGGGCAGAAAATGTAGGTCATAACACATTTTGCAAGAAGTGCAAAGACGCACGTAGACTCTAAAAATCTACAAGTGAAGTAGGAGTTAGGAATGTGGGGATGCAAAGAAGTGAAGCTAGGAGGCAAGCTTGCACAAGTGCAAACATACTTGTGAAGTTCAAAAGTATACAAACAAGGTAAGGAAGTAGGAATGTGAGAAGTAGAGATTAGAGTGCACTTTGCACAAGATGTACAAATGTGCATATAAGTTTGAAACCTCACATGAACATTAAATTGAACAATAACAACCTAGAACTTAGAACTTTTGACAAATTAGCACAACGCAAAGGCTCAGATGGATACTAAGAACAAATTAAAAATGATTTTATCAAGGTGGCTCATTTATGATTTCTCAGATTGGTGACCTATGATGGTCCCAAATGAGGACTTGGGACAACACTGCAAGTGCAAAATACAAAAATAGGAGGGGTTCCAACATTGACTCTAGTTAGGGTCATGTGCCTCATGCAGGCATAATGAGAATCTAGACAAGTCTTTGAGAGAAGGCCAAAGCATAATGCAACAACACCAACATAAAACTAAGAAAAACACAAGACACAAAAGGAAGAGGAGTATGTACATAGGCCACAGGAAGCCTCAAATCCTCAAGATAAGTAGTGCTTGAGGTGTTGACCATGAACTAGTGGATCCATGAAATCTCCATCTAAACTCTCAAGATAGAAAGTGCCTTGATCACACTTGTCTTTAATTTGATAAGGGGGTATGTGCACCAAAAAGTGGCCAAAAATTAATTTGAAGCAAATTATGACATAACGTGAACATGCTATAATGTGCTAATGTTATGGCTCAGAATGGATTAGAAATCCCTAGCCATAACGCTAGTGCATTATAACATGCTTGCATTATTACTTCATTAAAAACAAAGAAAAAGCCTCTTTTTAAAATTTATAATGCGTGCACATTATAACACATGTGTTATAATGTGAATGCATTTCATTTAAACTTCCTTTGGAATCCCACCCTTAGGCTTGGATTTGGCTTGGATATCCAAGCCAAAGGATTGGGCCTGCATGTAAGGTGCCCAAAGACGTGTTTTCAAGAAAACATAAAAAAAACTAAATCTCAAGCGTCCTCTCCATTGGGTTTACATGTTTTTCAATGTTAATCTGAAAAAATTCTAGGATGACTTCAAGTTTTTTATTAGCTTTCTAACCATGTAATTTTTTATAAAATCTAAAAACATTACGGGTTCCATTGTTAGGATTCGACAAATCGAAGAAATCAAAATATACCAATTATAATGCAGATTAAAACACAAATAATAAGAAATACACAACAACACAGAGATTTAATGTGGTTCACCCAATGTGGGCTACATCCACAGAGAAACAACCATCCTCTGTTTTATTATCCAGTGCAAAACAAATTAAAACCTTGCAGCATAATCTGATGCTATGTGTTATATCAATGCATCATGTTGCTTTATTTCTCTTGACCTTTCATATTCCACAACTACTTATTTAACAAGATTTTTGGCAGTTTACAATGTTGGCTAACAATCAACTCCTTTATTAAATTATGGGTAATTTTTTTCTTCAGGGGCATGGCCCTTAAGCCCCTGGCTGGGGGCGCTACCCCTAGCAGTCCTCTGTTAATTAATTTGGGGCCAAAATGTGGTTGTCAAAATCACCAAAATTTAACTTGCTACATGTACCTACAACCCATGTAGCATGATCAGTCGCCACATACCAATAATCTCTCACTTGGATACTGATCAGGCTCCACACCAAACAATCTCCCACTTGGAGATTGATCCTAGAGAAACACTACTGCACTTGTAGCTCACAATGGATGATGCACCTAGACTTGGCTTGTTTCTCATTTCCACTATCATCATTCTTGAAGGCCAACGAAAACTGATAAGGAAATCAGTTTCTCCTGTGTGACAACCTTCGTGAATATATCTGCAGGATTTTCACTAGTGTGGATCTTCTCCAACTTTAACTATCCATCCTACAAAATTGACTGGATGAAGTGGTACCTGAGCTGTATATGCTTTATTTTTAAATGAAGTGCAAAATTCTTTGTAAGATGAATGACACTTTGTCTATCAATGTACAATGGGCTATCTTCCTGCTTCTTGCCCAATTCCTATAGAAAATGTTGTAACCAAATCATCTCCTTGCTAGCTTCGATAGTAGTTACATACTCATCTTCAATGGTTGAAAGTGCAACAACCTTTTGCAGCCTTGAAATCCAACTGACTATTGTTCCTCCCACGGTAAAAACATACCCTATAGTACTTATCTTGTTGTCTATATCACCTGCCAAATCAGAGTAAACATATCCTCGTAGAGCAGTGTTTGATCCTCCCAAACATAGTTTCTTTGTAGTAGTACCTTTCAAATACCTGAGAATCCATTTTACAGCATTCTAGTGTTCCATTCTTGGATTGTCCATATACCTGCTCACAACTCCTATAACATGTGCAATATCTAGCCTCGTGCATACCATCTCATACATCAAGCTACCAACTGCTGATGAATACGAAATCCTAGACATTCTATCTACCTCCTCCTATTCTTCAGACACATCACCTTAGTCAATTTAAAATGACTAGGCAAAGGTGTACTAACTGCTTTTGCATTCTGCATGTTAAATTGTTTCAACACATTCTCTATAAACTCACTTTGAGACAGATAATTTTTTATTTTTCCTGTCCTGTGAAATCCTCATACCAAGGATTTTTTTTGCTGTACCCAAATCCTTCATTGCAAATGACTTTTCTAATTTTTTCTTAAGCTCATTTATATGCTACATGTTAGATCTAGCAACAAGCACGCCATCGACATATAATAATAGGATAATATATCTACCATTATCCAATCTCTTAAAGTAAATATATTTGTGTTGGTCGATTCCTCCATAAATTGTGACACAATTCTGAACTTTTACCCTCATGGACAGAGTATTGGATTATGATTCTTTTATGTAGTATGAGTGCTTTGACATCTAGAGTTCTATTGTCAAGAGATGGTTATCTTCATGTGATTAGAGATGTTGATCCTTGGTTTAGAGTATGTTTTGTATTGTGTCTTGGTTTACTCTGGATATTAGTTTGAGTGTTGGCATGATAAATGTTCTCTTGAGACCAGGATATGTTCATTGGAGCATGTGATCTTCTAGGAGGTGTTAGATCATGATATCATGTTTGGGTTCCTGATTTTGTAGTTGGAGCTTTAACAATGATCTTGTTGGTTCTCTTGGTATTCAGTACAATGGTCATGTGCTAGGGAGCTTCCTGATAGTGTGGTGTTGCATTTGGAGCTTGCATGGATTGATTGGTTAGAGATGCTTGTGGATACTTGGAGACTTGGGTGAGGCTAGAGTTCTCTTGGGATAGAGACATTTGTTGAGATAATTACTCTTTGGAGGTTTCAACAGGAAGATCGAGGAGCCTTTAACCTAGATATGGACGTGAGTTCATGGACCTTAAAAGAGATTATTCTTGGAGAGAGTCATTGTGGCTTGGTGTATCTTGGAGGAGCATTCTCATTCCCCACTCTTAGTCTACTCTATGGATTATCACCTAAGAGGTACTGCCCATCTTTTTAGATGCATTTTTCTTTATGATTTATCTTCTCATGGATATGGATCTTGAGCTATGCTTATTAGTTATGGAGGGTTCATTTGATGGGTGTTAGCATGTTTATCTCCTTATGCATATGAGTTTGATTTATGAGGAGTTTAGGAGGCGTGTTTGGACACATTCCTAGTTTTGGGAATGTATACTTGAGTTTGATCTTCCTTGGTAGAGAAGCTTACATCCATGTTGGTTTTACATGATACATATGTTTTGTTTGATCTATGAGATTGAATGGCTAGGTTTTGTTAAGGATTTTCATTTGGGGTTGTAAAGGATATCATACTTGACACATCTTAGCACTTTGAGGTGTTGGTAGAAGGACATGATATGATTAACAAGTTTTCTCTCTTTGTTTTATCACTACTTCTTGGAGGTTCATGTTTATATGGTTTGACTTGGGAGTTATGGTGACATGTTGTGATAGAGTATGCAACTATTTGTGTTGCATGTGTGGATCATTGTGATTGTTCATGGTACTACATGGTTTTGATCATTAGCCACACCTTGGTTTGAGTGTTGATTGGTAGACTTAGTATGCCTTGATCTATTTTTAGATTTGACATTACCCATGCAGTGGGAGCTCCTAGATATGTATGTTCTTCATTGGTAGGTCTTATACAGGGAGCTTATGATTGTGGTTTATGGGTTGTATATATTGTTGGCATGCGTTTATTGATGTTGTTGATACCTAAGAGGTATGAATGGTTGGATGTATTAGCATTTTCTATGGGTACTATTTCTATTCATGTGGGTTTTTACCTTTGACAACAGATTGGAACCTTTGTTATCACTTGGATTTGATGCTTGTGTTCTTTGGATTGGTGCATCTTCACCTTGACATGTTCCTTTTCTTCCATAGGTCCCACGGCATGTTCCTTTTCTTCCATAGGTGGCATGTTGGAGGGTGAGAGGAGTTCTTGCTTGAGATGGTGGTCACCTTGGTTTTATTGCAAGTATCTTGATGGAGCACGATAGAATGCTAGAGATTCATGTGGTTTCATGTGTGGATATGATGATGTATTTTATTTTTGACCCATATGCAATGTATACAACAAGTGAGAGAATGTTAGGAAAAGTTTGTGTTGTACACCTTGCATAAAAATGAAATATTTTAATTATGTAACATAAATATTTATTTGTGATGCATCTTAGGGGATGTGTTTAGCCACATTAAATATTTATTTGGGTCCACACGTAAAAATGTATGTAACATTGGGTTAGTTATTTTATGTGTGGGAGATAATTAATTAATATTTGAAAAACATAGTACCATAAAGTGAAAACTTAGTATTAAGAATTAAATGAGGGGGTCAATGGTTTTGTGTACTCATGGTTTTGAGACACATGGTTTTCCTAATACCACAAGTTGTATTTGTGTGATCTTGAGTCTATAAAAGAAAGCATATGGTTAGTGGTTTGGGTTGGCCAGTTGAGTGGGTTGTCATTGTATTGAGTTTCTATTGTTGAGTGCATATGTGAGGCATGGCATGTGATGTGTGGTTACATGCTTGGACACATGGAGGATGCATTGAAGGATTTTGATGTTTCATAAGTATTCATGAGACTTTGTAAGTACATTGTAATATTTTATTGCTAAATAATACATAGATATGGATGCTTTTGAAGGCTTGGTTTTTCCCTCTTGAGGGTTTTCCTAGGGTATATCTTGTGTCACCTTGTGGTATGTTTGTCTATTCTTTTGGAATAGTGGATTCTAGTTATCATGGTTAATATTTGTTTGCATATTTGTCTCTCATGGGGTTATGTGGAAATGTTTTTTATTGCTGTATTTTTTCTTTCATCTATAGAATATTGACTCTCAATGTTTGCAATGGTCTTTTCTATCCTTGGATTAGGTAGTAAGATCATATTGGTAAACTACCATGATGTCATCAATCAAACTAGAAAAGGTAACATACATTACCTTTTGTAATGTAGATTCAACATTCTTGAGCCCAAAAGACATTTTCACATAAACATAGATGCCCCAAGGAGTTGGGAATGTTTCTTTTTGTTGCTCAGACTCCTTGACCATTACCTGGTTGTATCTTGAGAAGTCATTCATCATTGACATTAGCTCTAAACATGTTACTCTTTGCAAAAAAATGTCCATACTTGGCAGTGGGTAGTTGTCCTTGAGAGACTTAGTATTCGAATTCCTAAAATCTACACACAACCTACTTTCTCCATTCTTTTTTCTCATAGGAACAAGATTGGAAACCCATTTAGAGTGTCTAATAGGTTTGGTTATGCCTCCCTCTTTATAATTCCTTAGTCCCTTGTGGAATTTCAAAGTTTCCTTGCCACTTTTAACTTATTGTAAAGTGCATTCCAAGTTCCACTTCTCAACAACTCTGCCATTATGGACTTTTCCCTCCTTCCTATAATTTGCTACCATTCCTCTCGACTCTAATTCCCCGCATCTCCATAGATTTTCCATGTATTTTCCTAGAGACATTTGACTCTTCCTCACAAGTTTCAATGTGTATGACAAACCCTTTGATCCTCACCCATTTCATTCTTGTGGACTTTTTAACCTTTTGTGCACATTTGCAAGCTCCTGACTTGTAATTTCAAATTAGGGCTCCATCATTTGAATAGTAACTCCTAGCTACCCTTACATGTCCTAACATGCCATTAATGATCTCAATTGAATGTGATGGAGATCTAAAACCATCCAAATCACTCCTATATGTTGTTGGATCTCTCAAAGGCGTGAATCTAGATGAGAAACCATGTGCAAGTGATGAAAATGAGTATGGATAACCTAGATGTGATAAATAAAACCCATCGTTTGCAAGCCTAGAAATAGGTACCAAGATTCTTCTCTGAGTGTGGGAAGAATTTTTTAGCTTCTCTAGGTCATCTAGCAATATATCCATGGAATATTTTCATGCAAATAGTGTGTTGACGAATTCAATGTTTTAACTTGCAAATGATCCCTACAACCCCACCTAGGTAGCTAGATACAAGGTAAATTGAATACTATAAATACAATGTTCTAATATAATAAAAGGGTTGGTCATTTCTACTACCTACTTATCTATAATTGTCTCAAGTCATTCCAGGGTTTCAAATCATTCCAGGTCTAGTTTGTAAGTGGAAATAACACATGTTGTAATTCATTGGAAGTATTTTCAAATGAAACTATATATGTAATTGAATGTTTCCATGACAACTTGTAACTATTCAAGGGGGTATTTGAACCTAGTTGTGGGTTCTCTCTTGCCACATTTGTTGACATGAATGTGATGAGAGTTAGATGAATGTGTCTGAACTTCCTAAAGTGTTACAAGTTCTTTGTGGTGGTCTTCTCCTGTTTCATGCAGATTGTTGAAGCATTGAGATAGATTATTAAGTATGTCTGGTTGCATTAATTTTATCTTTAATAGTTTGTGTGTATGTATAAATTTAGTTCTATTTATGGTTTCCAATTGTGTTTCTTCCTCCCTTGTAGGCTATGACTTTGTTCCCCATTTGAATACGCATCAGTCTAGAAGGTAGAGGACCAATCACATTCATAACACCTATTATCCTCAATAGTTAGGAGTAGATTTAATTCCCAACATGCTTGCATGATTTAGTATTGTAGCAAGTATTATTCATCTCAAGTAACTTAAAACTAATATATCTTGTGAGGATCATGTTGATATGTTCCCCTTCTTATACATGTGTATGCAAGGTTAAGTGGAGTCAACTAATGGATACACAAATTGATATATCATATGGTGCATGTATAAAATGGTGTTTCAGCTTAATAAGAGGTTTTACAAGCAACCAGTGTGTCATTGGCTTAGTGACAATTCTTAGGGTCTATCACATTTTGACTGTAGCTACTAATTGTTTTAGTCTTTTTTTATCTTTTTCTTTAATTGTCCTATTAAGGATACCTTTAGAAACACCCTCCTAGGTTTAGCTAAGCCTAAAGTGAAGGAGAGATACACATTGTTGAGCATTGGCTTTAAGTCACCCATGTTTTATTGAAGAGCCTTTTCCCTTTCCTCTTCAAGATAAATCCCCTAGCCTTTGAGGATAGGACAATACTCTAGTAATGTGGAGTTGTGACTTTGGGCACCAATAGACTTGATCAAAATCCTCATCTATATGTTTAGACTTCTAAGAAAAGGCCTACTTAGGTGATTGATATTCAACCCAACAACATATTTCATTAGAATGTCATGATCCAACACCTTTACCATTTGGACCACCTTCTTGCAATACTTTCCTATATGATCCCACAAACTTTAACCTTGCTTTTTCTTGAAATGTCACGTCTCATTTTTGTGGACTATAATATTATTCTAGGCTAGTGAACATTTACCATGATTGTTTTACTTTGAGTAAGTTCCACATGTGTGAAGGTAATTATCATGAAGTTATAGTTGTGTAAATTGGAAAATTGATTTAAATATTAAATATTATCGATGTGATTATAATGATTTGCTTTGGCTATGTTTTTGGGGAACTAACCTATTGATGTTGAGTTGAGTGCAAATGAATGCAGGTACTCATCAAAGATGAGAACATGGTTGAGGCAGAGGTCTTTTAGCCACTTAGCAAGAACTATTTGGGATGGTTAACCCTGATGCAATCACACACGCACATAGCCTCATATTGCATTTTTGAATGGTTTCATATGCATCATTGTGTGGATAATAATTGTGATTGATGGTTTGATATTTAGAAAATTATTGTGTTTTTAATTGTTATGAAAATCCTTTTCGAATGCATGATTTGATTATAAGAATTAAATGTCTTTTCGAATTATATTTTAGATGGTGAATTGTATTTTAAAATAGTGAATATATATGGTTGTATTTTATCTATTAAATAAATAATAATAAATGTTTTCTATTTATATGAGTATAGATGTTTGGAAGACAATATCTAATTAGATTAAAACAATCATATTAAATTGTTACAATATATATATATAATTTTATTACTTCACTTCTTGATTTATTTAAAGTAATTGTGTTTTAAATATAGTTAAATTATATTAATAATATCATTTTTATATTGAGAATCTAAAATAAAAAGAATTAAAAATAGCTTACTGTCATGCATGTGACAGTAAGCTAATTAAAAAGTTGTTATTTTAAGTTAAATAGAAAGCTTTTCAAAAAAGAATTTGCATGCAAACAAAGGTAAATCTGTAGATATCAAAAAGCAGCCTAAATCTAAAATTGGGGATGCCAAAAATAAGGGTAATTTTTAATAAAAGAGAGGGCGCTCAACAAGAGAAAGACACCACGATTTTTGCAGTAGAGGCAGAAGTAATTTTTCTCTGTGTGATTCTGATCATTGAAGGAGAGAAGACCTTTAGCTCGGAGCAAAAGGAGACAGAAAGGTAGTGACTAGGAAGGCAAATCGACCTTTGTTTGCAAGCAAATAATTCTGGGTATTTTTCTAATTTTTATTGCAAGAAATATGGTGGATTAAAAATTTTAGAATGCAGAATATTTTAGCCTATGAAATTTCATTTTCTAGTCTATGTGTTTGGGTAATCGACTCCCTCTTCCTGGCATCGACCTATCTCCTCCTTGGCTGATAAGTAGCAGACCTAGGCCTGTGTTTTACCTCTATTTTGACTGCTAATCGACCTTTAAAATGGGCATTAGGTTTCCTTTGTTCTGATTGACCAACTGTTAGAAGCGTTATAGCTCTTTAAATCTGAGCGTCCTATCCTTATTTCATTCCTTTCACTAATCTTTTAACTACGGCGTTGTTATTGCATCGACTTGCTGTTTCCTTTTCTTGTCTATGCTTTTCTTGCTTATTGCTAAGTAAAACACCTTCTTTCTTGATCTTGATATATCTGTTGGAACCATAGTCAACAAAGTTCGTAGATTGTAAAATTACACTCTGACAGACACAAATCTTATAATTATCGCAGCCTTGCTTATTGTTAGGAATCAGTCTCTTGCTAACAAATTGACCTTTTCTTATTAAACAAACAATGTGGAAATGAACTCTTAAACCTAGATGGTAGTATTAAGATTCCTGTAGACATTTATTCTTTATTGTTTTTCTATTAAAATGTTACTTTAAACATTATCATTGAATGACAGTAATCTGATTATAAACTTTGTTCTGTATTTTTATTTCTGCTACAGTTCTTGTCACAGTTGTGATAGGAAGACTGTTTTCTTGATTCTGGACTTCTTGTCATAGTTGTGATAGTAAGGTCTGAATGTTATATAAACTTATTTTGTTATATAGATAAATGGACTAAGATAGTTCCTGTCACAGATATGACAGTAAGGTTTCTTAAATAACTTAGAATGCCTATTATATTATGAATTATGATTGAATTATGGACTTGGTGATTATATCAATTTGATAACCCTATGGATGCAAGTGTATGTAAAAAATGATGAATTATTGCTTGGAAAGTGTGTTTCCTTGATTGGTGTTTTGGGAAAGGGATTTTGAAATGAATTATTGGTGAATTTTGATTCTTTTATTTTATTATTTATTTACTTGTTCTTGGGGAAAAAAGTAGATTTTATCTAGGAATGTTATTGGGTTACTTTTTGGGCTAGGATGTCGAATGTGGATTATCAGAGATGGCTTTTCCTCTTTCAGGAATTGAACCAGGTTACTATGTTTTAAAGGATTAGATCTAATAGAGCTGTCATTGAAAAAGATGATTATTTTGTCTAGCAAACTTATTTATATATATCTCTGCCACATCCTATTGTGAGACAATCTACTTTTCATTATCTAGAATTGCACATTAAGACATTAGGTTGCATCAGGTGTTCCCACCTGCTAGTTGTTCCAGGTAGCTAGACATTTTGTGCAAGGTTGGCTTTCCTTCATCTCATGAAGGGATCCAGGGAAGTGTAATTACTTCATGGTTGGGTGGAAAAGCACCTAGGCCATGTTCCCATCTCTCAGCTCGCAGGAGGACCACTTGGTTCATGGTGACTAATGAGCGTATTGATTTATTTATTCTTGTTGTACATGATTATTGTAACTTGAAATTAGATGTATTATGGCATGAATGCTAATGGACCTTGTATATTATTTATAGTGCTTTCACCTGGATTGAGCACATGACTTTGTAAGATTTAATGACATTTTGATTCATATTTATGAGATTTATCTTCTCACTTGTGATATTGTAATTAAGCGGATTAATTACACCATTTTACCTTTGCTATTTTGAGATGTTGTATTTAAGTGGATTATTTACTTCATTTACTTTTGAGATGGTTTTGAGGCTTTGACATTTGGTATTAGAGCTCTAGGTTGAACACTAGGGTCTCTATTTCTTTTTGGGACTATTGTGCTAAGTTGCAAACTTGATATAGATTATCCATAATGAATACTAGAAACACTGATCAAAGTGAAGGATCAAGAGGTGATCAAAATAGAAGAAATTGTGGAGGTGCTTGTGGTGGTCGAAATGCAAGGGATCATGGAGATGCTAGTAATGATCAAGATGGAAGATTGGACCATATTCTTTCTCTCTTGACCCAACAGGATACGAGAATGAATGCCCTTGAGCAGGAAATTAGAGGAAATCCTAGAGGGCAGAATGCTAATGAAAACCCAAGGGTTGAGGTTCAGAATGAGAATCCAAGGATAGAAGTCCATGTTCCTGTGGTTGGAGTTAATGCTAATAATCAAGCAAGGATTACAGAAGAGTTGGGGAAAGACCTCAAGAAGGTCTCACCACCGAAATTTTATGGGAAGATAATTGGAGATGGAGCTGAAGCATGGATAATAGAAATGGAGAAATACTTTGGACTTTGAAACCTTTCAGATCACATGAAGGCAATGTGGGGATCATAGCAGTTGACTGGTGAAGCAACAACATGGTGGGACAATGAGAAGGTAGATAAGAAGCTGTTACTTGGTGAAATAACTTGGAAGATTTTCCTGCAACTTTTTAGGAAGAGATGGTTACCACAACTATTCTTCGACAAGAAGATGACAGAGTTTCATAATTTGGTTCAAGGAGGAATGTCTGTAACAAGTTATTGGGAGAGGTTCTCGCATCTACTTAAGTATGTTCCACAATATCAAATAGATGAGAGATTTTGGATCGGGAAGTTTATATTGGGATTAAGGCTCCAGATTGGAGTAGAGGTAGACATTCATAATCCAATCAATATGGATGTAGTTTTTGAGAAAGCAATTAAATAAGAGCAGAAGTTGCAACAAGCAGCCAGTTACCGTAAGCAGAGAGATGTGAAGTTTGCCAATAAGAAACCTTAGAATAATCAGTAGAACTATCAATAGAATAACAATCAAGGCAATAATAGGCAGATCATGAATTTGAAGAGAGGTAATAATTCTCGGGATGGAAATGGTTGAAACCAGCATGGAGGAAGCAAAAGAGGTGGCTATAACAACCAAAACAACAATCAGAGAGAAAGAGCTAAAGGATAGAGAGCACCTAAGGGTGGATTCTATAATTGTGGAGGAGAGCATTATGCGAATGCATGTCCACAGAGATCGACTGGAAGAGGAAACAAAAATCAGCAATGAGCACCTCAACATCAGATTCATGCCACAGTGGACAATCGGCAAGCTGATTTTCAGGCAGCACCTATTCAGTTTCAAGGTAAGCTCTATGGACTACCTATTTTCTATTTCAATTGATACTGGTGCCACATAATGTTTTGTAGATCCTAGAGTAGTATCTAAGTTATCAATTAGACTCGAGCATATGGAAAACTCTTGGATGGTACAATATGGCAATAGAGTAGAAAAGAGAGTAGACTCCTATCTAGCATGCAGTGAGTTAGTGCTTCCTAGTTTTTAGATGCACGTTAATCTGTATGTAGGACCTTTAGGGTCTTATGATGTAATTCTGGGAATCAACTCGTTAGCTGAACATAAGTCTCTAGTAAACTATGAAGACAAAGTTGTTAGATGTTTGGATGACCTAGGAAATCAAGTGGAAATTAATGGATCTAAGAGACCTTTAGAGCTTAGAAAAATCTTGGCTATGCAATTGAAGAAAGCCAAGAGGAAAGGGTGTGCCATTTATGTTGTCCAAGTAAAGGACCTTGACAAAGAAGAACCAGTGTTCAATGACTACCCAATCCTTAGAGATTTTAGAGATGTATTTCCTATATAGAGTTGACATAGTTATCACCAAAGAGAGAATTTGACTTCTTAATTGATTTACTACCAGGGATTGAGCCTTAATCTAAGGCACCCTATAGGATGACTACTACAGAATTGTATAAGCTTAAAGCACTATTGCAGGATTTGATAAATCAAGGGTTCATTAGACCTAGTGTGTCACCATGGGGCGCACCGGTTATCTTTGTAAAGAAGAAGGATAGTACTTTGAGATCATGCATTGATTATAGGATGCTTAACAAAGCTACTATAAAGAATAAGTACCTACTCCAAAGAATAGATGAGCTCTTTGATCAGATGAAAGGAGCTACGGTATTCTTGAAGATAGACCTTAGATTCGACTATCACCAATTGAGGATTAAGGATGAGGACATCTCTAAAACAACTTTTAGGACTCAATACGGTCACTACTAGTTCACAGTAGTACCATTTGGATTGACTAATGCTCTAGAAGACTTCATAAATTTGATGAATAGCATTTTCAGAGATTGTTTAGATGATTTTGTGTTGATCTTCCTTGATGACATATTAATATACTCTAAATCAATGGAAGAGCATGAAAGGCATCTGAGGATAGTCTTGTAGCACTTAAGAGAGCGAAAGATTTTTGGTAAGTTATCTAAGTGTACATTCTTTCAAGATAAAGTGCAGTATCTTGGTCATGTGATCGCGGCAGAAGGGATTACAGTTGATCCTGAGAAGATAAAAGCGATAATGGAATGGCCTGCACCTTAGAGTGTGACAGAAGTCAAAAGTTTTATGGGACTTGCAGGTTATTATAGAAAGTTTGTAGAAGGTTTCTCAACTATTGTAGCACCGATTACCTCGCTACAAAAGAAGGGTAAGAAGTTTGAATGGATAGGAAGGTGTGAGCAAGCTTTCCAAGTGCTAAAGGAAAAGCTCACAATTGCTCCTATCTTGACCATACCAGATCCTAATGGTCACTTTACAGCTATAAATGATGCTTCAGGAGGAGTAGGAGTGTTGATGCAGAATGAGCAAGTGGTTGCATATGAGTCAAGAAAGTTAAAGGAACATGAGTTCAACTATGCACGTCGCATGATCTTGAGTTAGCCACCATAGTTCAACACTTCAGATGTGGAGGCATTATCTTCTAAGTAAGCCCTTTGATATAAAGATAGATCATTTAGGGCTCAAGTATATCTTTACTCAACCTAACCTTAATGCACGATAGAGAAGGTGGTTAGAATTCCTTAGTGAGTATGACTTTGGAATTGAGTATATAAAAGGAAAGGAGAATAGGGTAGCAGATGCTCTTAGTAGAAGAAGACATTTGGCTGCCATGGTTACAACGAGATCCAATTTGAAGTAGAAAGTAATTCAGAATCTTCAAGGGGATGAGCATTATGAAAGAGTAAATTAAGCTTTGGAAGTAGACCCCTTAGATCACATGTTTGATGGTTATGTGATTGAGTTCGATGGCCTTTTGAGATTTTAGGGGAGGATGTATATTCCTAACTTAGGAAAGTTAAGGAAGTTAGTGCTTGAGGAGATCCACAACGCACCATATTTGGGACACCCTGGAGTGACCAAAATGGTCGAAGGTTTGAGACCCTTATACTTTTCACCTAGACTTAAGAAGGATGTGACAAAATTTGTGTCTCAATGTTTGGAATGCCAATGAGTCAAAGTTGAGCATGTGCATCTAGTAGGATTGTTGTACCCGCACAATGTTCCTGTGCATAAGTGGCAAGTGATAAGTATGGATTTCATTCAGGGGTTACCCATGTCTAAGAATAGGCATGATGTCATCTTAATGGTTGTGGACAAGTTGACTAAGGTAGAACATTTCATTCTAAGGAATCTTTCAGATGGTTCTATGGTTTTAGCTAAGAAGTTTGTTCAAGAGATTTTTCAATTGCATGGAATACCTAAGATGATCATTTCAGATCAAGACACTCACATGACATCCAAATTTTGGACAACTCTTAATTCATCTTTGGGCACAAAGTTGAATTTCAGCTCAGCATATCATCCTCAAATGGATGGTCAGATAGAAAGAGTTAATCAGGTTGTAGAAGACCTTCTCAGAATGTATTGTATGGATCAGCAGTATAAATAGGAGTATCTTCCATTGGTTGAGTTTGCATACAACAATTCATACCATGCATCTTTGGGAATGGCACTGTTCGAAGCTCTTTATGGGTGTAAGTGTCAAACACCTATCAATTGGGATAAAGTGGAGGACATAATAGTAATTGGTCTTGATATGTTAAGGGAAATGGATGATCATATGAAGTTGAAGCAAGCTTCAGATTGTCAAAAGAGTTATGCAGATAGGAATAGAACGCCTAGACAATTCTCAGTTGGTGATAAAGTCTTCCTAAGGGTCAAACCTCAGAAGAGTTCAGTTTCATTTGGCAAAGCGTCCAAACTTGCTCCTCATTTTGTAGGACCATTCGAAGTTTTGGAAGTGATAAATCCTATAGCATATAGACTTTCTCTACTGTCTGCACATGCTAGAATCCATAATGTTTTTCATGTGTCCTTGCTTAAACTTTATCATCCTAACGCGTCACATATTCTTGATTGGTGTGCTTTACAGGTTCAAGATCCAGGACTGGTGCTAGTGGAGCCCACTCAAATTTTGGAGAAGCGCAACATTAAGTTGTGAAGCAAAGATGTGGTACAATATAAGGTCCAATGGGACGAGTATTCAGAGGATAGTGCCACATGGGAGGATGCGGAGGAGATTGATAGATCTTTTCCTCATTTGAGGATATAGCATAGATTTCTTATTCATGCATGGATTATGATACTTTGATTTCAGTTGTTATTTTTGATACTTTGAGTTGTTGTTATACTTTGAGTTGTTGTTATTGTTTTATGACACCTTGATACTTTGTTAATGGTTGATTGATGCCTTATTATTTTGATGTGTAATAAGACATCGAGATGATGTCTCTTCCAAGTGGGGAAGGATGTCGCATCTCATTTTTGTTGACTATAATATTATTCTAGGCTAGCAAACATTTACCATGATTGTTTTACTTTGAGTAAGTTCCACGTGTGTGAAGGTAATTATCATGAAGTTATAGTTGTGTAAATTGAAAAATTGATTTAAATATTAAATATTATTGATGTGATTATAAAGATTTGCTTTGGTTATGTTTTTGGGGAACTAACCTATTGACATCGAGTTGAGTGCAAATGAATGCAGGTACTCGTCGAAGACGAGAACATAGTTGAGGCAGAGGTGTTCTAGCCACTTGGTAAGAATTGTTGGGATGGTTAACCCTGATGCAATCACACACGCACATAGCCTCATATTGCATTTTTGAATGGTTTCATATGCATCATTGTGTGGATAATAATTGTGATTGATGGTTTGATATTTAGAAAATTATTGTGCTTTTAATTGTTATGAAAATCCTTTTCAAATGCATGATTTGATTATAAGAGTTAAATGTCTTTTTGAATTATATTTTAGATGATGAATTTTATTTTAAAATAGTGAATATATATGGTTGTATTTTATCTATTAAATAAATAATAAAAAATGTTTTCTATTTATATGAGTATAGATGTTTGGAAGACAATATCTAATTAGATTAAAACAATTATATTAAATTGTAATATATATATATATATATATATATATATATATATATATATATATATATATATATATATATATATATATATATATATATATATATATATATATATATATATATATATATATATAATTTTATTACTTCACTTCTTGATTTATTTAAAGTAATTGTGTTTTAAATAGTTGAATTATATTAATAATATCATTCTTATATTGAGAATCTAAAATAAAAAAGAATTTAAAAAAACTTACTGTCATGCATGTGACAATAAGCTAATTAAAAAGTTGTTATTTTAAGTTAAATAGAAATCTTTTCCAAAAAGAATTCGCATGCAAACAAAGGTATATCTACAGATATCAAAAAGCAGCCTAAATCTAAAATTGGGGATGCCAAAAATAAGGGTAATTTTTAATAAAAGAGAGGGCGCTCAGCAGGAGAAAGACACCATGATTTTTGTAGCAAAAGCAGGAGTAATTTTTCTGTGTGTGATTCTGATCATCAAAGGAGAGAGGACCTTTAACTAGGAGCAAAAGGAGACAGAAAGGCAACGACCAAGAAGACAAATCAAGCTCTGTTTGCAGGCAAATAATTATGGGTATTTTTCTAGTTTTCATTGCAACAAATATGGTGGATCTTAAAACTTTTAGAATGCAGAATATTTTAGCCTGTGAAACTTTTATTTTCTGGTCTGTGTGTTTGGGGAATCGACTCCCTCTTCCTGGCGTCGACCTATCTCCTCCTTGGCCGCTAAGTAGTAGACCCAGGCCTACATTTTACCTTTGTTTTGACTGTTAATCGACCTTTAAAATGGGTGTTATGTTTCCTTTGTTCTGATCGACCAGTTGTTAGAAGCGTTTATAGCTCTTTAAATCTGAGTGACCTATCCTTATTTCATCCTTCCGCCAATCTTTTAACTATGGCGCTGTTATTGCATGGACCTGTTGTTTCCTTTTCTTGTCTATGCTTTTCTTGCTTATTGCTAAGTAAAATGCCTTCTTTCTTGATCTTGATACATCCGTTGGAACCATAGTCAACCAAGTTCCTGGTAGATTGTAAAATTACTCTCTGACAGACACAAGTCTTATAATTATCGCATCCTTTCTTACTATTAGGAATCGGTCTCTTGCTAACAAATCGACCTTTTATTATTAAACAAACAATGTGGAAATGAACGCTTAAACTTAGATGGTAGTATTAAGATTCCTATAGACATTTATCCTTTATTGTTTTGCTGTTAAAATGTTACTTTAAACATTATCATTGAATGACAGTAATCTGATTATAAACTCTGTTCTGTATTTTTCTTTCTTCTACAGTTTCTATCACAGTTGTGACAGGAAGATTATTTTCTTGATTCTGGACTTCCTATCATAGTTGTGACAGTAAGGTCTAAATGTTATATAAACTTATTTCATTATCTAGATAAATGGACTGAGATAGTTCCTGTCATAGATATGACAGTAAGGTTGCTTAAATAACTTAGAATGCCTATTATATTGTGAATTATGATTGAATTATGGACTTGGTGATTATATCAATTTGATAACCCTATGGATGCAATTGTATGTAACAAATGATGGATTATTTCTTGGAAAGTGTGCTTCCTTGATTGGTGTTTTGGGAAAGGGATTTTGAAATGAATTATTGGTGAACTTTGATTTTTTTATTTTATTATTTATTTACTTGTTCTTGGGGAAAAAAGTAGATTTTAATATCTAGGAATGTTATTGGGTTACTTTCTGGGCTAGGATGCCGAATGTGGATTATCAAAGATGGCTTTTCCTCTTTTTGGGAATTGAACCAGGTTACTATGTTTTAAAGGATTAGATCTAATCGAGCTGTCATTGAAAAAGATGATTATTTTATCTAGCAAACTTATTTATATATATCTATGCCACATCTTGTTGTGAGACAATCTACTTTTCATTATCTAGAATTGCACATTAAGACATCAGGTTGCATCAAGTGTTCCCACCTACTAGTTGTTCCAGGTAGCTAGACATTTCATGCAGGACTGGGTTTCCTTCGTCTCATGAAGGGATCTAGGGAAGTGTAATTACTTCATGGTTGGGTGGAAAAGCACCTGGGCCATGTTCCCATCTCTCGGCTCGTAGGAAGACCACTTGGTTTGTGGTGATTGATGAGCATATTGATTTATTTATTCTTGTTGTACATGATTATTGTAACTTGAAATTGGATGTATTATGGCATGAATGCCAATGGACTTTATATATTATTTATAGTGCTTTCGCTTGGATTGAGCACATGACTTTGTAAGATTTAATGACATTTTGATTCATATTTATGAGATTTATCTTCTCACTTGTGATATTGTAATTAAGCAGATTAAGTACACCTTTTTATCTTTTGTATTGTAATTAAGCAGATTAATTACACCATTTTACCTTTGCTATTTTGAGATGTTGTATTTAAGTGGATTATTTACTTCATTTACTTTTGAGATGGTTTTGAGGCTTTTACATGAAATATTTTCAATCAATGAAATTTTTGCCTCATAAAAACCCTAAAAATAACATCATAATCCATGCGTAAAATCACTCAATGTATAAATTACTAGTAACTTTCTCACAACAAGAGAATGGACAACATATATCTCTCAAAAAAACCTAAAGAATGCCTAGATAACTTCAATCTTATGAAATAAAGTTGTTGTTTTTCACTAATTAGATACAAATTGAAATAAAATTCTAATTGAGCTAAACAATGGTCATTTTTTAAACATTTGCTAAACAAATCCATAAGGTTGAAGCTCTATTTTAGCCTTTTCTTTGAATGGAGATTGAGCTTGGTTGGTATAGGGTTGTACCTTCCAATGGCCTCAAGTATTTAACTCTTCATTTTTTGGAACTCCATACAAAGTCTAATCTTACCCAACAAATCTCGCATAATCTTCTCTATCCTTCCAAGCTTCTCCATGAAATAATAATTTTTTTAGGATCCTCCTCCAACTTATTGAATCTCACTTCACCACCCAAGGGCATTCTTTCTTCTTTAATACCCCTACTTTTGATTTATCTATTCCACCTTCATGTAGATATTTCTTGCTCCAAAGAAATAAAGACACCTTTTCCTCTAGTGTTAATTGCTTTTGTAATGGGTATAAATATGTAAATTGTCACAAAACCACAGAAAGCCACACAATTAAAATATAGGAACTTACTTTAATACCAATCTAATTTATAATTAGCATGGATATTCCATTACTTAATTCACCAACATAAATCTTGTTTAATTATACTACACTTTGACTGAATAAGTTTAAACACCTCCTATAAATGCATGAAAAACCAATCCTTATTTATTTGTATTTGTATTGCTAGATATATAATTTTAGTAAAGAGATAATATAGATTTTTTAAAAAGAGCAAGAAATACATAAAAAATTAGAGAACAAAATAACATTTGACTTAGAGAAACCCAAGCATGGTCAAAATCTAGAAGAGTGATGGAATTCCTTCTCATGTCATTATCTCCTTGAGATATTATAATTTTACTACCTTCTTAAGACCTTCATGGATGTCATTTATGTGTTCAATATACCCAAACACCTATACAAGCTCTACAACTTACTCATATCTCTTCTCATTCTTAGTTCAAATCTCGAAGACACTCTAGGTTTGGGTAATTTAATTATCACTCAATCAATGGGGCCAACCTCACAACAATAGTCCTTTAGGGGTCTTATACATTGTCCACATTTCTAGAGGCTCTAGAAGGAAGCTAGAAAGACATAGAAATGAAAAAGACATTGCAACCATTACTCTAATAGTTCAATTTCACATGAGAAAACTACCATATTATGTAGACATAAGAAATATTGTTGTTGTAGTGGTCTCAAACTACTTCTTAAAAGAGTAGTTGACATGTGTATAAATTAATAATTATGCAAAGTTTTGTTTTCTATTTGAACTAGTGGTTACACAACCACTAGTTGCTTCATTGGTAGTTCAACTAGCATTTACAGAACTTTGTATTTTAATAATTTATTAAACTAAATTTCACATCTAAACTATTAGGATCACCTTAGACCAAGTTGCAATCTCTCCTCTTAGAACATCTAACATGTGAGGGTAGATTGCCTAAATGACAATACTTATATATCCTCTTTTAAATTGAGTTGTTCAAAGCATATCAGCAATCTCTCTAACGCTCTATATTTGGGACATCCTTTTTAAATAGGTTTGACACTATTATGCTTTGAGTCTAGGAATATAATAAACTTTATAGATCTTCTCATCAAGAAACTGCCATTTAAGGATTAAAACCAAAGAAATGATAAGATCAACCAATCTATGAAATCCTATAAGCTTTAGTAATGATTCTAGTGAATGAATTTCAAATACTATTTGGCCAATCTTGCAAATAAATTGTGCATAAAATTCATTTCAATGTACATAGAAAACTAATAAAATAATATATACTTTATTTATGACTTATTATCCATCAAGGAGGATTTTTTATAAGTTATATCTCATATATAATGCGAATGAATATTAAGCAGTTGCATAATTATAACATTATTTAAGTAGGGATAAATTCAAATTATATTTATATTTTATTGTATACTAGTAAATAAATTAAGTTGACAGGATTAAACAAAACATATTTTATCTAAAAGTTTGTAAGATACAAAATAAAGTAAAAATTATGATTAAATTTGTTTACACTACAAAAATTAAAATTGTAAAAAAAAATTGAAGATAAATAGTAAGACAAAAAGTTATGTCAATGACTCTTTTATAGATAGATAACATCATCTCTATATAAATAAAACGATACATCTCTAATAAGTGAACTATTAATAAACATGATAAAGTCAAAATTATAGCAAACTCCTTCCCCACAATACTGAACTAATCATATGTGCCTTTTAACACAATCTCTTAATAGAGAACTTAACTCTGTATATTTTAATTTCATATTTAACTTTATATAAAGCTCACAAGGTTCATATCAATGCTTCATACACCATATAACATAGAGTTTATATGAATAACACAGAAGAGAGCATAGCTTAAAAGTGCTATGCTAACACACGGCTTATATGAATGACTAACACATAAAAGTGAACAAACTAAACTTCACTTTTCTTCACCATTTTTCTCTGAAAAATTGGAATGTAGAATACATTTAACATTTTAGTTTTCTGCTAGGGTAATGTTGTATTTAATTATTTTAAGATTTTAGAGCCAAACTATTCAAAAAATTACTGCTGATTTAAGCATGAAAAAACTTATGTATTATCATTCCTTATTCAATAACAGAAGAAGAAATTGCGGAAATAGCAGGGAAAAAAATCTGCAAATAGGAATGATTTGTACCAAAAGAAACTCCTTGTATCGGAAAAAATTATCATGATGAGATAGTCGTCTCTATTTTTTATCCTTCCCTGTTCTCCTCCTTATGTAGAGATCATATGCTTAAAATCCAAGGGTGTTGTTGATGGGAATGAAGCCTGGTCCGATGAGACTCTTGCTTGATAACACTTGAATAAGATTATCATAAGAGATTTGTAGAATGCCGACAGATTTGATCCTATGCAAAGGGCCACCACCCGGTGTTTGGCGAGCGATGATTGCTGCAATATTGACTCCAAATTATAGTGTTGCTGGTTTTAATGCATTGGGCGGGAAATGTGGACTCAAAATTGAAATTCCAACACTTAACTGTCACAGTTTAATTAACAAAAAGTGTGACGCTACCGTTACAGTGACTGACGGCAGAGAGTTAGAGGCGCGCAACGAGACGAAGATGAAAATGGGGCTCACGAGCCATGAATGAATAAATGATTTTTAATGAACACCCAGCATTCTAAGGGATCAAGAATTTTAACTCTAATACATTTTCAAACTCCTTTGAATGTCCTCTTTTCTACTATGAATCTTGACCAAGAAACGGTCTGTGTTGTAAAGCCTCGTTTCCTCAAATAGTTCGCTAAGACTACCAACGTTCAAGTCGTTTTCATGCTGCACATATATATCCTTGTACACATCACATTCCTTGATGAAGTGCATACGTATAATAAGTCAAATGTTAGAGTTTGTTCATGACATTTAAAATTGTGAAGTAGGAGTGACTGCCCAATTCACATTGGAGAGAAGGGAGAGGGGTGGAAGGCCTTGGTACCTATTGTATTAGGTTATTCTTAAACATCATCCACTTCAACAGTCAAAGTCTAATTTGTTGGAATATCTAATCTGGAGCGCCACCTACCTGTTAGAGATCTTCTCGGGATCTCATTCTTACCGCTTGTGACCAAAATAGTAAATGTCATTTTGCTAGCCTGTCAAAACAGTTAATGTTGGTCAGTTTCTTTATTGCTGTTAGGTAAGTTTGAATTTGAGTTTGAGCGGCAGTTTTTGGGTGAAAACAAAAGGAAGGAATGAAAGAAAAACAAAGTGTTAGAGAAGAGAGAAGAGTTTTGTATGCAACAACAGCACAACAGTGCACAACAAAGAAGATTTGTTGCAGTAGCAACGGGAAGAATTATGCAAAGAGAGTGCAGGGAATAGAGCTCCAAGCAGCTCTGGACACGCACAACAAACAGTTAGTGGAAAGAGCAGTGAATCAGGTTCAAATAGAATGGGACAACTGTAATGTCCAATAAGCTCCAGAGTGGGCAGTATTTGTAAGGAAAGAAGAAACAGAGCTTAGCTCTGCAGTCTGTATTTTGATGTAAAATATATTTGCATAGTAATAGAAATTTCTATATTTGGTTTGTGCTCTCTCTCTCTCTCTCTCAATGGTATCAGATTTGAAACCTTTCAACAGGTGGTATCATAGCTATACCACTCCAACATAATTTTAGCCAATAAAAATAGGACAAATATTTACCACTTTTTGTTGTGAATAAGATGTAAAATTTCTATTGATTGTTTAACCATTGAAATAGATAATATTTAAATAGATTGATTGTATTGTCTCTAAAAAAGAGTTGTGAAAGGATTGGATTCGTTGTTATCATAAGGGGCCTGGATTCCTTGTTATCATAAGGTGGCCACTTTTCGACACAGAATTTAATTATCCAAAAGCACTTAGGAGCATGATCACCCACCTCTCGGGCGTGCGCAAAATCATGATGATATCCAGCGAAAGGGAAGGAAGAGAATATGGCAGACAAATGATAAAGTAGAGAGCACAACACAACATAAACACTTTCTCTGCGCCTCCTGTCTCTGCCTTGCCTTGCCTTGCCTTGGTGAGGAAACCTGTCTCTGTCTTAGCTTAAGTTAACAATGAAAATGGGCTCCAACCCTTGCCCTTATGTAATCCATGAACTTAGATTATTACTTTTCATGCTGTCTGCTGTCTGCTGTCTGTTTCCATCCTATGACTGACCCCAGGTAAATCGAGAAACCAATGTCAAAAGGCTGACGACCTTTCCACAACACATGTAAAGGTAGTTGGATTTAAAACTCTGAAAATCCAGAAATGATCTTGTGTTAGTTGGCAGTTGGCAGCAGTGCCTGAGTGCCCACTATCATTCAATGTCAAAAAGTAGTTAATCAGTTAACATCAATACCATACGCTCATCATCTTATCATCTAAAGAGTAAACGCACGTTTTGGAGAGTCTAAAACATATCACATACAACGAATCCTACTAATCATTGGGCTGAGGCTCTGAATGTAGTCAACTTTGCTCCATATTTAACCCAGACATTTTTGAGCTTTTGAGAGAGATGCCAGAAAAATAAAATTATAAAGCATAACATATTTTCCTACTAACACAGCCTACAAAATCCGGGCTGTTAAAAGAAAGTACAGCTCATTCAAAGAGCTACAGTTTCAACTTGTACTCCAGATCAGTTTACCACATAAGGAGCTAACTAGGCATCTTCTAGAGTTTAACCGTCCACCTCAATTATATTCTTTTTGGGCACCACAAGAATATAACTTGTCTAGTTCATAATTAGCTTAAAAAATAATTTTATTTAGAAATAAATTTCACATTTATAATTTCGATTTGGTGGTCAATAATGTAATTATAGATACTTTTTATGAGCCCTATCTACGTCTGAATTATTTTTGAGAAATTTTAATTTTTATTGTGTTATTTTTAGTGGAGTAACACCCCACTAATTTACCCCCTTTAAAAATCAAAATCTAGATAATCCAACTGAAATTACAATCCTTAATCTTCTCATTAATTACTAATCAACTAATAATTAAGCAAAGTCAATTTTTGTTTGTTAATAATTTCCCCAGTGTAATTTAATCACCAAAATAAGTTTAAAGAAATTTGTTTCTCAACTTATGAGCCATCATGTTACATCAATATAAAAAATGGAAGGTGCCAAAACTAAATCCTAATGTGGATTTATTCTAGTTTAGTTTTTGGGATTTTTTATCATCCATGTATACTTAGTATCTTTAAGCATCTATTAACATCTTTAGCAAAATCTACTCTTATTGCTTAGATTATAGTTTTTACTTTAGTCAATACCCATTACTCCATGTGGTCTCTAACACACAAGGATTTTACTAATTATGTATCCAATACAAGCTTTTTTCCAAAAGCTTTGGTATCAAATTTACATTATTTAGAATCCTTATTTCAAGTTGAAAAATATTCAATTAATAAGTTCTTTGGTCTTAATAACTTTTGATATCTCAAGAAAAAAGGTATTATAACAACCTATTCTACATATAAAACAACCTCTTACCTCCTAAGATAACAATTAATGTTCTACACAATTATATTTTTGAGAGTTTGTTGGGAGCATGCAAGGGTACTTGTGGTCATTACTCAATCTTGTGTTCACCAATAACCTCCCAATAGAGGATATACTACACTCACCTATTACTCAAACCTTTAAGGAATTGAAAGATCACATGAGGTGCAACACCTCCTTAAGATCCCCTATATATATCATTTGTTAAAGAGCACAAGAAAATAAATGGTCCATGCATTAGAAGTTTAGTTGGGATTTACTTGTATACACATGATAGTTGTGTTCTAACATATTGTGGTTTACTTAGTATGAAAGAAAAACTCATCCATCCATAGTAATATATGATTAACAAGTAAGGAATCATTTAGTTTTTACTAAGGGAATATATGTGCCTGAAATTGCAGTTTGCATAGGCATACATGATAGTCCGATGATGATGTCCCACGTGGCTGTGATGTTTGGAATTGACCCAAGCATGATGCGAGTGAGTCAAACCTTGACACAACACATGGAACCACACCCTTGCTGGAGGGACTCACCCAGTCATTCTTACTGTCATGGCAAGAGCTAGTCGAGCAGTGGTGGGATCGAGGGGTTGTTTCATTCACGAGGAAGTAGAATGTCATGAATGGGTTGCATTGTTTGTGTGGGTTTTTTGTCTACATAATTGATGGTGGGTAAGTGCACAAAGATGAGAGACCAAAAGGGGGTCTTAAGATGCTACTTTTTTTTTTGAAATCAGGAAACATTGATGTTGGATGAGAAATTGAAGATAGTTACACTTAAAATTTGAAGATGCAAAAAAAACAAGAATTGTAGTGCTATGAATCTAGTTTCTAAACTACTAATTTTTTTAAAAAATGGTTGAGATTAAGGGGTTCAAAAAGGGGGAGCACACAAATTGCTTCTATTTTTCTCAAAAAAACATAACATAGCGTTTGGTGTGTGTTGGTTTTTTCCCAGACTGGATGCTTACTCCCAGATTTCCCTACAAGGTAGCCATCAATGATCAGCAGGATCTCTAGGCCAGGGGCCAACAGTATAGGAGATAGACTCTATTTTTATCTCCTCTTCTTCTTCAGGCTCTGCAAAACCTAGGGGGGTATTCCCTACTCAACATCCATGAGAATATGCATATAAAGGCTAGGATAATGACATGAAGCAGATAAGTCCTCCTGTAAGTGTTGATAACTGAGAGGGGGGGGGGGTGAATCAGTTATCCTAATTATTTTCCTTATTAAACTTTCCTTTTAATTGAAGCAGCATAAAATCAAACACAAAACATAAACCATGAAGTAAGAAACACATGACACAGTATTTTTGACGTGGAAACCCTGTTAAGGGAGAAAACCACGGGGTGATTAACCCAAGAATTATTCTCTGTTAGAAGAATAGGAAATTACAAAAATGGCACTTGCCAATTAGGGCTCACTGCCCGAGCACACTGCTCACAAGAGGCTCACTGCCTACAAGAAGACACACTGTCTTACAAAGTGATAAGAATCACAGTCTTGAACTGATTGGAAGCATCTGCATATGCTGGAGTTCAGTTCCGGTTAGGTTCAGTATACTGATCTGCTGCACTTCATCTTTCCTCTGTTCTTTAGTCTGCTGTCCTTTCACATACCGGATCTTTTTTGTTACTTCTGCTCTATTCTGGACTTGTTCGCATATCCTCTCACACACTCACACACTTTACAACTAAATCCATCCTCTATATATATCCGCACAAGTAATTTCATCATCTTTCTAGTCGGCATCCGGAACAGTCTAGTTTCTTACAAACTTAGTTCTGTCGGCTGAATCCTTGCTCACCAAGCAATGCGGATCAAGCATATACTTGTAGATATCATCAATTATGTCGGCCAAACATGATTCATGCCTCCGCAACCTTTATCATCGTCTGTAACACATCCGGAAAGTAGTTTGATACTCAGTCAGTCAGTTCTTCCTCTGTTTTCACTGTCTCTCAGGAATCCGGTACTCAACTATTCATATCTTTTTCTTTGTCCATCTCCGGAGGCTAAATCCTTGGAATATACTACTCAAGATAGTCCTCTTGACTTCCCCAGATCCGCACTGTGCCAAGACACTTCCTCTGAGAGATCCGGACCAATCTGTCGGACCTTGCCACATGCTCTGTTCTTGTTCACCGGACCACAACAATCTTCAATCTGACTTCCGGTAGAGATATATCATGACTTGCGGATATGTGGAATGACCTTTGTTGCCATCAATGACAACAACCATGAATCCATATAGTGTCTCTTGCCAACAGTAAGTAGACCAAAACTGCAAGATAAGAGCAAAGGGGCTAGCTTTGGGCCTATTTTCAGTTGTAGACAGAGGACTTGGGATCCTAAAACCAATTCTACTGTCCTAATGGTTGTTTTGGAGTTTGATTTTGATGTTGTGTTTGGATGCAGAGCTGGACCTGGTGTATAACCTCAACACAGAGCTAGATTGGTGCCTATCCAGGGCTTGGAGTCAGTAGACATACACATGCAAATGTTCAGCATAAACATAACAAGACTGGATTTCAAGGGGATTTTATCATATTTGCCTTACAAATATATCCCAGAACAGAGTGTTTATACATCTCTACTTATGATATCCTTACTGCAATATACTTTCCTCAATACTTAACCTGAAAATAGTTTAATCTATCCCTTAAACATAAGTTAAGAGATCAAGCATTCAATATAGTAAACCTATATCCTAGAACCCAAGACACCCCTTAGATATCCAGATTCAAAAGGAAAGCATATTCAATACAGGAGACAGACAACAAAACACATGCAATATAGCATTAATCATCTAAATCAACATGAAACCAATGAATTTATGCACAAAACATAAGACATGAGACTCATAAACTCACAAAATCCACTGCACGGAGCAACCAGGTCAATTGTATTGTATTACCGAGCTAGAAAATGTCCAACTTTCAACAACCCTCAATTGAGTAGCGTCATCTGCTTATAAAGCAGGATGATGTACTCCCTCATAATCGCATGGCAGTCCCCAAGACATCACCAAGTGCAGTGCATCGCCAGGGGCGCCGGAAACATTCAATGCAGCAGCACAAATAGGAAGGAAGGGGCAGGTGAAATCTTGACCTGCATCGCCTTGTCATGATTTTCAATCTAAATCGAGTAGCTGGCGTGTCCTTTCGGCCCATACCTCTGTGCAATTTTGCCATTAATGGCATATTAGCTCGCAGCATCGGGATGCAGCAGTTGTGTGCCTTGCAAACCACTCCCGCCAAGATGCAAACGCAGGGTCACAGAAGAAACTATTTACTTAAGTGTAGCTGTTAAAACCTTTCTTCCCGCTGAGACTCATGGCTTAAATCGCGCTGCAAGATTGGCGCCAATAATACTGTGCCACGTAGACACTTGAAGATTCAACTGTTGACTCCCCCTTTCCTTTATCTTCCCCGCCGAGGGCCTTCTGCCGAAAACATGCGCGGAAGCCGCCACGTGGCAAGCTCCGCAGCATCCTTGGAACGCTAGGGACTCTCTTCGAAACATAGGCGGAAACCAACATTTGGCAGGTTCTGCGTCGCTGCCGAGGGACACAAAAGGGTCTTACGAAACTCCACGGGAGCTGACACCTGGCAGGCTCTGCATCAACCTTGAAACACATAGAAACTATTATGAGAAACAGTCCCTAAGTTTCGGGACCCTCTGCCACGCGTCACCTTCTGACACATTAGATACATACGCTGGGGCCCACCTCGTCTGTTTTGTTATGAAACAAATAGAAACTACGCGGAGGCCGACACGTGTCAGCTTCCGCAGTCACAACCAGGGGCACATGGCAGCTTCCACTGCGACTTAGAAACCTTTTGAAACATGCCTCCGCAAGTGACACGCAGCACTTTCCGCGTGAAGAAACTAGAAACTATGTCAGAAACATTAAAAATACGTGGCATGATCCGCAACTCTCAGACCCTTCACTGGGACCCACCCTGTCACTACTTGCATTGCAGGAAACAAAATAGAAACATACGCGGAAGCTGACACTTGTCAGCTTCCGCAGCAACTTAGAAAATTTTTGAAACATTCCTGAAACATAAGCGAAGGCTGCCACTTGTCACTGTCCGCGCTACCTTTGAGAAACACTTAGGGTCATTTAGAAACTTGGCGGAGATCGACACTTGGCAAACTCCACGTTGCCATCACTAAAGAAACATTAAGGGTCTTCGAAGCCTTGGCGGAGACTATGAAACTTTAGGGTCTTTTAGGTGCCTCCACGTGGCGCCTTCTACAGCAATTCTTGAAACTTTAAGGGGCCGCCTCCACTGTAGACACGTGGCACGCTCCACGAGAAGCATAGGCAATGGCGCAGACTTAAACTGGGGCAAAATACTTGGTGAATCACGCGGCACTAGCACAATGAGACCCTCCCAGCCACTTCTAGAAACATTTAGACACAGGAAACCATAGCTAGGTATGCATTCAGGAATGCATATGACTCATTTTTATCATTTTTCAGGGGCCGATGGAGATTTCAACAATAGAACAAGATCCCGCAACTTGGAAATTTCAGGGTTTGAAGGAGAAAATTAGCAAACATTCAAGTTTAAAACCCTAGACATAAATAATTACCAACATAGGCTCTGATTGGGGACATGCAGGTGCAAGACTAAAGCGAGGACCAGACAACTCCGGGTAGACTAGACAAAACCCAAAACTCAAAACACAACCGGCTACACAAGGTATGTACAAAATATTTACAACCATTTTACATTGTGCACACAAGTTACTCATTTATGTGAAAAAGGCTTTAAGGAATTTGTTGTGCACCGGCAATTCCATTAGTTCACCACTTAGGGTTTGGAGAAAGTAGGAGTCTCCTCCATAGATATTGCTAATTTGGTATGGGCCTGTCCACAAGGGTTCAAATTTGCCATGTTTACCCTTATCCTGGTTCCTTGCATTCCACATAAGGACCATATCACCTATCTGAAAACCTCTCTCTATAACCCTTTTATCAAACAGGTCTTTCACCTTTTGTTGTTTCTTGATGTTTATTTTTTGCGCCTCTGCCCTAATTTCATCTAGCTCAACCAGCTGATTGATCCTTTCAGTCATTGAATCATTAACCTCCCCATCATTCTCTTGTATGAACTTGTAAACTGGCAGGAGGTTATTCACAAGCAATCTAGCTATTGTACCATACACTAATTCATAAGGTGACCTTCCAGTGGCTCTTTTCACTGTCACCCTATTAGCCCATAACGCCAACTTCAGTTTTGAATCCCAGGATTTCTTATTTTTATCTAGTATCCTCTTGATGATTTTCATTAGGCTTTTGTTACTTGACTCTACTTGACCATTTCCTTGTGGGTGGTATGGTGATGCATATGATAAATTTATCCCATACTTGTTGCAAAAATCAACAAATTCACCAGATCTGAAGCACATAGCATTATCTGTGACTATCTTGAATGGTGTTCCAAACCTGATGATTATATTCTCTAGGATAAAATCCATCACTATCTTACTTGTAGCTCTTTTAGTTGGAATAGCCTCAATCCATTTGGTGAAGTAATCAGTAGCTACCAAAATCCAACTATGTCCCCCACTTGATTTCTCTGCAATTTCCCCTATGAAGTCAATTCCCCACTGCTGAAATGGAGCTTCCACAGTTATAGTCCTGAGGGGTAGTGCACCTTCATATTTCAACTTTCCTGAGAACCTCTGGTAAGGGTCACATTTCCTTACCATCCTTTGTGCATCTGAAAAGACAGTGGGCCACCAATATCCTGCCCTAAGGATCTTATGAGCTGTTGTTTGGGCAGTATAATGTCCACCACACAATCCTTTATGCATGTCATTCAAAACATTGTTAGCTTCATCTTCATCCACACATCTCAGCATCAGGGTTCTTCCAGTACAACTCACCTTGAACAATAATATACCTGATTGCATGTAGTTTTAAGGTCCTCTTTTGACTATCACTAAAATGGGAAGGACAATTTAGATTTTGCAAGTAATATATGATGTCCTTATACCATTCAGATTTTGATACATTGACATTCTCATTCTGGACTACATTGACTTGGCATGCTTCCAAGTTTGATTGTGCCATCATCTTGGCTAACCCTTGTCCTCTTACCAATTTGGTAATTTGCATCTCTATATTGAACTCCTGTAGTTTGTTTATCCATCTGCACCTTCTTCCAGTCACTTCCTGCTGAGTGAAGATGTCCTTGACTGCTGCATGAGGCACATATGCAACTATCTGGGATCCTACCAGATATGGCCTGAAACTCTTGACTTCTCTAACTAGTGCATATGCTTGCTTCTCCATGATGTCATACTTTAACTCAGAAGCCTACAAGGACATACTGAAGAAAGCAATGGGCTGCTCAAAACCATCCTCATTTTTCTGAAGTAAACATGCAGCAACAGTATGGAAAGAAGCAAATGAAAACAATTGAAATGGCTTGGAAAAATCGGGAGATTTCAGCACAGGAGCCATCTTTATAGCCTCTTTTATGTTCTGGAATGATTCAATTGCTTCATCCTCCCATTTGACAGTTTCACCCTTCTTCAGCATTTTAGAAATGTTCCTTGTGGTTTTTGCAAAGTTGGGAACAAATCTTCTAACAAAGTTAATTTGTCCAAAGAAGGACTGGACTCCTTTCACTATTTTTGGCATCTAGATCCTGTCAATTGCAGCTACTCTTTTAGGATCAATCCTAACTCCATATTTGGAAACAATGTGCCCCAAGAGTTTTCCTTCAACTACACCAAAAGCACATTTCTTGGGATTAAGAGAGATGCCATACTCCAGTGCTCTAATGAAAATCTGCTCCAAGTGCATACAATGTTACTCTTCCTTCTTAGAATAGGTAGTCAGATCATCTTGGTAAATAGCCAGAATTGAGTCAATCAACCCTGCAAAAGCAACATCCATTGCTCTTTGAAATGTAGCACCTGCATTTGTCAGTCCAAATGGCATTCTCACATACACATAGGTTCCCCATGGAGTGGTGAAAGCAATCTTGTATTGTTCTGATTCATTTACCTTCACCTGATTGTAACCTGAGAATCCATCCATCATGGATAGGAGTTCACAACCAGTTACTTTCTGCAACATAGCTTCCATATTAGGCAATGGGTAATTATCCTTTAAGGAGGATACATTCAAATTTCTAAAATCAACACAAAGCCTAATGTCACCATTCTTTTTCCTGACTGGGACAAGGTTAGACACCCAGGTTGAATGTCTGATTGGCACAATTATTCCAGCCTCCCTAAGCTTCTTGAGTTCTTGCATTTTTGGAGCCAAGGTGGGATTAATAGGCCTTTGCTTTTGTCTAAATGGCTTAGCTCCAGGCTTCAAAGGGATCTCATGCTAGAATAAATCCTCTCTATAGGCCTTTAGGTTCTCATATGACCAAGCAAAAACATGCTTATACTTTTTCAGTAATGCAATCAGCATACTCCTAATGTGTGGTTTGAGCTGTTTGCCAATGTATACCTTCTTGGGGGCCTGAGATGTCCCCAAATTTATCTCTTCTAAATCATCTTTATCTGTTGGAGATGTCTTTGTGACCAATTGGTCTCTATTGTCAAAAGCTCTTTCTAAAGCTACCAACCCTCTAGATATTTTGTTAGTCTTCAGCTGAATTACTTCTTTCCCCATAAGAGTTTCTTTTCCATCTATAATTTTTACAAAGTTTTGAAAATCAATTTCTTGGTTCTCATATTCATCTATGCAGTGCAAAAATCTTAACAAGTCCTTGTCATCATCAAAAACTTGCCAACTGCATATGTTTTCTAGTACTGCAGGTCTGATTTTAACTTCAACATTTGTAACACCTGATAGAGTGATATCATCTGGTCTTATTGCTACATTAGCTAAGAAATCAGCCATGACATTTTTTGATCTCTCTACCCAACCTATTGAAAATGCATCAAATAGCTCAATGGTATCCCAGACAACATGCTTGTATTGTTTTAATCTTTTGTTCTTTGAGGCATACCTATCTCTAACTTGGGAAACAATTAACTTAGAATCTCCAAAAACTCTCAACATCTTGATTCCATGTTTGAGGGCCATATTCAATCCCAGCAACAAAGCTTCATATTCTACAATATTATTTATATAGGCAAACTTTAACAAGAAAGAGAATTTTAGAAGCTTACCGGCTAGAGACAGGAATACAACTCCAGCTCCAGAGCCCTCCTTTGCACAAGCTCCATCAAAATACATGGTCCATAGACCCTGCTGGTCCAACTCTTGAATGCAAGGGTCTTCCTTTTGGTTTTCTTGATCACTTGAGACAACTCTAAAATTCTCATAGTCAGTGTCTACAAAACAGATGTGTTCTTCTGAATCTTGATCTTCAACTGACTCCTGTGATCTTTCTTCTTTGATCAGCTTGACATCCCTGCCATTCATTGGGATCATGGCATATGACAGATCCAATTGCATACTCCCACCAATGAGCGTTGCCCATCTCCTTGATAACAGCATACCATATTGTGGCTTTATGTCAACCACTGTTATATTCATTTTGTAGGTCTGAAATCCACATCCTTTATGATTCCAATAACTGGTACCTCTCTAGCATCCATGGCATAGCATTTTCCACATGCCTTGTCTATTTTTAATCCTGCTTGTTGCATAATGGCTAGAAGCATGATGTTTGTTGATGCTACTGAGTCAAGCATACAATTCCTGATTATTTTCCCATTGATAACAAGGGAGACATAGAATGGTTCCACTTGTGAAGGACATTTAGTCATAATCACCCCCAGATATACTTCAGGGACCTCATCCTCTTCATTGCACAAGGTCTGCCAGTCTAAAATCCACATCCTTTATGATTCCAATAACTGGTACCTCTCTAGCATCCATGGCATAGCATTTTCCACATGCCTTGTCTATTTTTAATCCTTCTTGTTGCATAATGGCTAGAGGCATGATGTTTGTTGATGCTCCTAAGTCAAGCATACAATTCCTGATTATTTTCCCATTGATAACAAGGGAGACATAGAATGGTTCTACTTGTGAAGGACATTTAGTCATAGTCACCCCCAGATATACTTCAGGGACCTCATCCTCTTCATTGCACAAGGCCTGCTTCTTACCTTGGGCTTCATCATTTTGCTTAGCTTGACAAGGCACTTTATAAATTAGGGATACTGTCCTATTCTTGATTTCTTCAACCTTCATAAGTTCCATCAATGGGACAAAAACCTTTACTTGAGAGAGGACTTGAGCTATATCAAAGGGAGCATAATCTTGTACCACAGTTGTAGCTTGTGTTGTGGCTTTGTTTTTATCCTGAGATGATCTAGCTTTTATCTTCATAGTCCCCTGATAATCATTCCTGATTTGGGAACTCTTGTTTTGATCTTCAACATGGGGAATTCTATTTTCTAGTCTTTGAGAATCATGACCTGTTTTCTGCTTAAAATTTTGCTTGTTGTTGCCCCACTGTTTCTTTTGCAGTTCAACCCCTTTATGACTATGCACTGGCTAACTTGTGAAAGTACTCTCTAGTTGGTGTGAGTTACTTACCTGAGCTTTGCCTCTGAGGTTATAGTTTCTCTTGACTTGGGCCACTACTGCAGCTGTGAGAGCCCTAATCTCTTCATCAGAAGGTCTCTGCAGGTTACTCAAAAAATTGTGTGAATTCTGAGCAAATGCATAGCTATCTTCATTATCTTCATCATAGAAAACCTACTGATAGACCCGAATCTCATTATCTATACTCTCATCTGCATCATGAGAAAGATGCTCCCTACTTGTGGACAGCATATTAACATCATCATCCTGTACATAATGTGGCTCATTGCATTCATTACAGGACACAACATTATCATACAAAGACTGAGCAATCATGCATTGGGACTGCGAGTGTGGCATCTGACAGATTATGCACCATGGAGTATCATCAGCAATATTTACAGTCTTCTTCAAAGGATCAAGAGTTTCCTTGGTATGTTGAGCCCTCTGATTTGTGTTGTTATGTGGCAATACAGGTCTACCATTATGCCAATTGGTATTATATGGCATACCATGCAATGATGGTCTCTTTTCCTGTCTTTGGTAAGCTTACCTATCAGGACCTATTCCTTTTTCACTCCTAACCAGCCTATAGCTTAGATCCTTAACAACATTTGTCAATTTGTCTATTTTATCTTCAGGGGCAGATGTACTACCTTGAGTGTTTTGAGGTTTGTTTGGATTCTACAGAATTTTCACATCATCCCTTATGTTTGTCTTGCCTGATGCTTTCCTGTTATTCTCAATATTTATTGCTATCTTGAAAGCATCCCTGAGAGTAGCAGGACCCTTATCTCTTAACCCATATGTTGTTTTGGCATTAAAAGCATTAATATATAATATTATGCACATTGGTTCATTTGGCCTCATGTGATGTGGCAATTTGTTCAACACTTTAGTAAATCTTGCATTAAAATCTACAACCTGCGCATTTGACCCTTTAGTGATACTAGTGAACTCATTTACAAAAAAGCTAGGGTCAGTTTTGTCACCATATTGCTCCTTAAACATCCTTTTGAAATCATCCCATGATAAAATGCTTTGATCAGGCAGATTCTTGTACCATTCTCTAGCTTCATCAACCAAAGATTGCATGAATGACTTCATAAAGACATCCTTATGTTCAACCTCAAAGTTGTCCGTGACATTTTGAAAAGCCTTTAAATGATCTTCACCTGACACAGTATTATTTCCTAAAAATTTAGGCACTTGAAGCCTCACATGTTTGTCAATGGGGTTAGGATAACCAGGGATACCATCAAAAACAAGCTGTCTAAATCTATCTAGCTACATAGGTTGTCTACCAAACTGATTTGCATTAACATTTCTATCAGCATTATGCTGTCTCACATTATTTAATGGAGCTCTTGCATCATTTACATGCTATCTCTGATTATTTTGCTGATATTGGACTTCATTTATATGTTGATTCCTCAGGATGTCTACATTATCTAGAGTGGGGACCGCATCCTGCTGAGTTGTGCTCAGGGCTTGTACCTTCTGTCTCATATTGTCTCTGATTTTCACAGCCTAAAGATACTCAAATTCAGCTCTCAAATTCCTGATCTCTTCAGCTAATTGATCATCTTTGGGCATGGAAGAAGATGGTCTCATACCATTCTGGTCATCATCTTCATCATCCCTCAGAGATTCTGCCTCTTCAAATCTTTCACCAGGATCTAGGAAAGGGCGTTCTTGAAACACCTCTGACCTCATTCTTAAGCTACCACTTTGTTGCCTTTCATATGCCCCTTGAATATCATCTTCTGCATTTGAAAAGTAAGGCACATGTTGTCCTAATGGTTTAGGGTTATTTTGGGCCTCATCATTATTTTTGGGAGAGCCCTCATGACTGACTGAGACAGTTCCCTTTTTCCTATACATCATCCTTTTTAGGTAACTCTTCTAATAGAGGATTACGTAGGGATCTTCTCCCTTGCATACAAATTGTTATTTTACCAGTTTGGGAGATTGTTTGGAGTCGCCACCTATAACTAGGAACTATTTTCTTTTAAAAAATCAGGGTTCTTTCACAAGCTCCCCAGCAAAGTCGCCAATTTCTATTGGTTTTTTCCCAGACTGGATGCTTACTCCCAGATTTTCCTACAAGGTAGCCATCAATGATTAGCAGGATCTCTGGACCAAGGGCCAACAGTATAGGAGATAGACTCTATTTTTATCTCTTCTTCTTCAGGCTCTGCAAAACCTAGGGGGTATTCCCTACTCAACAGCCATGAGAATATGCATACAAAGGCTGGGATGTTGACATGAAGTAGATAAGTCCTCCTATAAGTAGACCAAAACTGCAAGATAAGAGCAAAGGGGCTAGCTTTGGGCCTATTTTCAGTTGTAGACAGAGGACTTGAGATCCTAAAACTAATTCTACTGTCCTAATGGTTGTTTTGGAGTTTGATTTTGATGTTGTGTTTGGATGCAGAGCTGGACCTGGTGTAGAACCTCAACACAGAGCTAGATTGGTGCCTATCCAGGGCTTGGAGTCAGTAGACATACACATGCAAATGTTCAGCATAAACATAACAAGACTGGATTTCAAGGGGATTTCATCATATTTGCCTTACAAATATATCCTAGAACAGAGTGTTTATACATCTCTACTTATGATATCCTTACTGCAATATACTTTCCTCAATACTTAACCTGAAAATAGTTTAATCTATCCCTTGAACAGAAGTTAAGAGATCAAGCATTCAATATAGTAAACCTATATCCTAGAACCCAAGACACCCCTTAGATATCCAGATTCAAAAGGAAAGCATATTCAATACAGGAGACAGACAACAAAACACATGCAATATAGCATTACTCATCTAAATCAACATGAAACCAATGAATTTATGCACAAAACATAAGACATGAGACTCATAAACTCACAAAATCCACTGCACGGAGCAACCAGGCCAATTGTATTGTATTACCGAGCTAGAAAATGTCCAACTTTCAACAACCCTCAATTGAGTAGCGTCATCTGCTTATAAAGCAGGATGATGTACTCCCTCATAATCGCATGGCAGTCCCCAAGACATCACCAAGTGCAGTGCATCGCCAGGGGTGCCGGAAACATTTAATGCAACCGCACAGATAGGAAGGAAGGGGCAGGCGAAGTCTTGACCTGCATCACCTTGTCATGATTTTCAATCTAAATCAAGTAGCTGGCGTGTCCTTTCGACCCATACCTCTATGCAATTTCGCCATTAATGGCATACCAGCTCGCAGCATCGGGATGCAGCAGTTGCATGCCTTGCAAACCACTCCCGCCAAGATGCAAATGCAGGGTCACAGAAGAAACTATTTACTTAAGTGTAGCTATTAAAACCTTTCTTCCCACCGAGACTCATGGCTTAAATCACGCTGCAAGATTGGCGCCAATAATACTATGCCACGTAGACACTTGAAGATTCAATTGTGACTCCCCCTTTCCTTTATCTTCCCCGCCGAGGGCCTTCTGCCTGAAACATGCACGGAAGCCGCCACGTGGCAAGCTCTGCGGCATCCTTGAAATGATAGGGACTCTCTTCGAAACACAGGTGGAAACCAACACATGGCAGGTTCCGCGTCACTGCCGAGGGACACAAAAGGGTCTTATGAAACTCTGCGGGAGCCGACACCTGGCAGGCTCCGCATCAACCTTGAAACACATAGAAACTATTATGAGAAACAGTCCCTAAGTTTCGGGACCCTCTGCCACGCGTCACCTTCCAACACATTAGATACATACACTGGGGCCCACCTCGTCTGTTTCATTATGAAATAAATAGAAACTACATGGAGGCCGACACGTGTCAGCTTCCGCAGTCACAACCAGGGGCACGTGGCAGCTTCCGCTGCAACTTAGAAACCTTTTGAAACATGCCTCCGCAAGTGACACGCGGCACTTTCCACACGAAGAAACTAGAAACTGTGTTGGAAACATTAAAAATACGTGGCACGATCCGCAGCTCTTAGACCCTTCACTGGGACCCACCCCGCCACTACTTGCATTGCAGGAAACAAAATAGAAACATACGCGAAATCTGACACTTGTCAGCTTCTGCAGCAACTTAGAAACTTTTTGAAACATTCCTGAAACATAAGCGGAGGCTGCCACTTGTCCCGTCTGCGCTACCTTTAAGAAACACTTAGGGTCATTCGGAAACTTGGTGGAGATCAACACTTGGCAAGCTCCGCGTTGCCATCACTAAAGAAACATTAAGGGTCTTCGAAGCCTTGGCGGAGACTGTGAAACTTTAGGGTCTTTCGAGTGCCTCCATGTGGCGCCTTCCGCAGCAATTCTTGAAACTTTAAGGGGCCGCCTCTGCTGCAGACACGTGGCACTCTCCGCGGGAAGCATAAGCAACGGCACAGACTTAAACTAGGGCAAAATACTTGGTGAATCACGCAGCACTGGCACAATGAGACCCTCCCAGCCACTTCTAGAAACATTTAGACATAGGAAACCGTAGCTAGGTATGCATTCAGGAATGCATACGACTCATTTTTATCATTTTTCAGGGGCTGATGGAGATTTCAGCAATAGAACAAGATCCCACAACTCAGAAATTTCAGGGTTTGAAGGAGAAAATTAGCAAACATTCAAGTTTAAAACCCTAGACATAAATAATTACCAACAGTGTGCTCCCCCTAAAATGTTAAAATTTTTTTAGTATTTCAAAAATCACTTCGGTGAGAAATTAGCTAACACCATGTAGTTTATCACTAATTTTTCTGATAATTTTTTCATGAATATTTGATTTTTTAGTAATTTTCAAAGTGGACACATCTTGAAAAACACAAAATTGAGCATGCTCCCCCCTAAATTTTTTGAAAACTAATCGAAAATCATTTTTTTAAATACGTGTAGAATAAAGTCTAGTTTCTAAAAATGTAACTTATTTCAAATTTTGATGAACAGTTAAAAAAAAGTAAAAAATACTAAACACTAGCTTTTGACAAAAAATGGATACACTAACAAAAGAAATTAAAGATGAAATCCTTAACATACTCAAAATGTGAAAAAAATTATATGGTTAGATAGCTAATAGAGAGCTTAAGATTATGATGGTATTTTTTTCAACTTTTCATTAAAAAAAGTGCAATCCTGATGGGGAGCACACTCCAGATTATCTAAAATTTTGGTTAGAAACTAGAAAAACACATCCAAATTAGCTTAGCATAACACGAACGTGTTCTAATGCACTCACGTTATGATGAGATAATTTACTTTACACATGCCAATTGCATTTGCTTGAAAGTTTCTAAAGCCTTTTCAACAAATTCATTTTTTGCATATCTTGCAATCATTGCATTCCATTACAGAACATCTCTTTAAGGTGTTAGGTCAAACAATTGACATGCCTTGTCTATGCTTCCATACTTTACATACATGTCTACAAGGGTAGCTACACTTCCTACCATCTCTCTCACTCTCTACTTCTGTCCCCTCTCTACCTCCTACCCTCTCGCCGAGTCTCTACTTCCCTCCCCTCTCTACCTCCTACCTTCTCTCACTCTTTTCTTCCCTCCCCTCTCTAACTCCTACCCTCCCTCTCACTCTCTACTTCCCTCTCATGTCTACCTCCTACCCTCTTTCTGAGTCTCTACTTCCCTTGCCTTTGTACCTCCTACCTTCTCTCTCACTCTCTTCTCCCCCCCTCTACCTCCTACCCTCTCTCTCACTCTCTACTTCCCTCCCCTCTAGACCTCCTACCCTCTCTCTGAGTCTTTGCTTTCCTCCCCTCTCTACCTCCTACCTTCTCTCTCACTCTCTTCTTCCCTCCCCTCTCTACCTCCTACCCTATTTCTGAGTCTCTGCTTCCCTCGCCTCTATACCTCCTACCTTCTCTCTCACTCTCTTCTCCCCCCTCTCTACCTCCTACCCCCTCTCTCACTCTCTACTTCCCTCCCCTCTCTACCTCCTACCCTCTCTCTCTCTACTTCCCTCCCCTCTCTACCTCCTACCCTCTCTCTCACTATCTTCTTCCCTCCCCTCTCTACCTCCTATGCTCTCTCGCACTCTCTACTTCCCTCCCCTCTCTACCTCCTACCCTCTCTCTTACTCTCTTCTTCCCTCCACTCTCTACCTCCTACCCTCTCTCTCACACTACTTCCCTCCCCTCTCTACCTCCTACCCTCTGGGTAAGTGCACAAAGACGAGGGACAAAAAGGGGGTCTTAAGATGCCACTTTTTTTTCTAGAAATCAGGAAATATTGATGTTGGATGAGAAATCAAGAAGATAGTTACACTCAAAATTTGAAGATGCAACAAAAACAAGAGTTGTAGTGCTCCGAATCTAGTTTCTAAACTACTAATTTGTTTTTCAAAAATGCTTGAGATTAAGGGGTTCAAAAAGGGGGAACACGCAAATTGGTCCTGTTTTTCTCAAAAAAACATAACATAGTGTCTAGTGTGCTCCCCCTAAAATGTTTAACTTTTTTTAGTATTTCAAAAATCATTTCAATGAGAAATTAGCTAACACCGTGTACGTTATCCCTGATTTTTTTGATAATTTTTTCATGAATAAATTGATTTTTTAGTAATTTTCAAAGTGGACACATCCTGAAAAATAGAAAATTTAGTGTGCTCCCCCCTAAAAATTTTGAAAACTAATCGAAAATCAATTTTTTTCTAATACGTGTAGAATGGAGTCTAGTTTCTAAAAATGTAACTTATTTCAAATTTCAATGAACGGTTAAAAAAAGGTCAAAAATACTAGACGCTAGTTTTTGACAAAAAATGGATACACTAACAAAAGAAATTAAAGATGAAACCCTTAACATACTCAAAATGTGAAAAAAATTATATGGTTAGATCTATAACAGAGACCTTAAGATTGTGGTGGTATTTTTTTTACTTTTCATTGAAAAAAGTGCCATCCTAATGGGCAGTATCTGAAAATTTTGTAAAAAACTTGGTAAAACACGTCTAACTAAGCTCAACATAACATGAGCGTGTTATAACGTGCTCGCGTTATGTCAAGTTTATTTGGCTTTATAGATGCCAATTGCATTTGCTTGAAAGTTTCTAAATCCTTTTCAACAAATCCATCTTTTGCATATCTTGCAATCATTGCATTCCATTACAGAACATCTCTTTGAGGTGTTAGGTCAAACAATTGACATGCCTTGTCTATGCTTCCACACTTTACATACATGTCTACAAGGGCAACTACACTTCCTACTCTCTCTCTCTCTCTCTCTCTCTCTCTCTCTCTCTCTCACACACACACACACACACACTTTCTTCCCTCCCTTCTCTACCTCCTACTCTCTCCCACTCTCTACTTCCCTCCCCTCTCTACCTCATACCATTTCTCACTCTCTACTTCTCTCCCCTCTCTACCTCCTATCCTCTCACTCTCTTCTTCCTTCCCCTATCTACCTCCTACCCTCTCTCACTCTCTACTTCCCTCCTGTCTCTACCTCCTACCCTCTCTTTACCTCTCCTCATCATTCTTGAACCCATCCAATGAAATTTCATAAATTATCTTGTTTCCATTTCATTATTCCAATTTATATCCTCATCCCTCTTTGCATGTCCTAGTTCTTTTGTTTCCATGTTCTTTGTCGACAAGGGAGAGAGAGAGGGAGGAAGAGGGAGAGAGGATGGAGAAGGAGGGGAGAGAGAGGGGAGAGATACCTGGTGATAGGGAGAGAGAGAGAGAGGGTCATCCAGGTTTATGAGTTTAGGGTTGCTTAAGTTTAGGGTTTAGGGGAATTATTTAGGGTTTAGGGGTTTAGGGTTTCTCGGGTTTACGGTTTATGGTTTAGAGGTTAGGATTTAGGGGCATTCTTTAGGGTTTTGGGGTTTTGGGAGAGAGAGAGAGAGAGAGAGAGAGAGAGAGAGAGAGAGAGAGACATTATTTTGAGTTTATGAGTTTACGGTTGCTCAAGTCTAGGGTTTAGGGGTTAGGGTTAAAGGGGAATTAATTATGGTTTAGGGGTTTAGCGTGGTTGCTCGAGTTTAGGGTTTAGGGGTTAGGGGTATTATTTGAGGTTTATGAGTTTAGGGTTTAGGGGAATTACTTAGGGTTTAGGGGTTTGGGGTTGCTAGAATTTATCGTTTAGGGTTTAGGGGTTAGGGATTTAGGGTTTCTCAGGTTAAGGGTTTAGGGGTTAGAGAGAGAGCGAGGGGATCGATAGATATTGGGAGAGATAGGGAGATAGAGGTTTAGGGTTGCTTCCAGGGTTTATGGTTTAGGGGTTTAGGGTTTAGGGTTTCTTATTTTTAGGGGTTAGGGGTTAGAGGTTAGGGTCTAGGGGCATTATTTAGGGTAACTTAGGTTTTATGGTTTAGGGGTTAGGGGTTAAGGTCTAGAGGTTTAGGTTAGGGTTTAAAGAGAGAGAGGCTTGATAGGGAGATATAGAGGAGATCAAGGGGAGAGATAGGGAGATAGAGGGTGAAGGACATGGCCCGAGACATAGGTAGAGAGATTGAGAGGTAGAGGGATGATAGAGACAAGGAGATAGGGTTTAGGGTTGATTAGGTTTAGGGGTTAGGAGTTTAGAGAGGGAGAGATAGGGAGATAGAGGGTGAGGGACATGGCCAGAGACATAGGTAGAGAGATTTAGAGGTAGAGGAATGATAGAGACAAGGAGATATGGGTTTAGGGTTGGTACATATGATGTATACAATGGTGTAAATGACTGACAGATTGGCGCTTATGATGTTCTAATGGCTCCTGTGGCTGGCAGAGGGTAGAATGACACTTGTGAGTGGCTAGGTGTAGAATGACGCTTGTGATTGATATGTAGGTGCTACTAAGGAGCAGATTGGCACATATGATATACAGAATGGTGCAAATGATTGACAAATTAGCGCTTATGATGTTCTAATGGCTCTTGGTGAGGTATTTGTTTGATTTTGATTATTTTTGGGATGGTTTGAGATGGAGCTTAGATTGATTTGGATGGAGTTGGGATGAAATGGATTGGTTTAGGGATGATGAGAGGTGAAATTGACTAGATTAGGAATGATTTGGGAATGATTAGAATGGTTTTAGGGATGTGTGAAGTGGTTTAGGGCTGATTAGGGAATGATTAGAATGATTTAGGGATGGTTTAGGGATGGTATTTGAGATGAAATGGGTTAATTTGAAAATGATTAGGGATGAAGTTAAATTGATTTAGATGTGATTTGGGATGGTGTGAAGTGGTTTAGGGATGATTAGAAGTGGTTTAGGGATGATTAGAGATGAAATTGAATGGATTAGGGGTGATTTGGAATTGATTAGGAATGAATTTTGTTGTAATGAAATATTAATGTTTTCATGCTTCCTAGAATGCGCTCACATTATGGGAAGCAAAAAAAATAGGCAAAAACCATGTGGGATCCATGATTGAGACCCCACATGTCTATTATTCCCTACTTTTCATGTGTGCTATCGGACAAGAAAACACTTTTTCATGTTGTTTGACATATTAAGAATCATTTTTTTATCAATCCACCATCTTTTTTGTTTTTTCAACGTAGAAGAACTGATTTTGCATGTTTTTGGAAAATTTTTGCTCATTTAAATTGAAAGTTTCATGTTTCATAGTGTTTCAAAGCTAATTACCATTGATATAGATTGAATTTGATGATAAATGTTTGTTTTTTCCATAAATTTCACTAATCCTATTCTAGAGTTATATAGAATTCGTAATCAAACTTACGAAAAAGAAAAATTTGAGGATTTTGAAGCCAAATTTTGGAGGATTGGTCAACTTGAATATTGAATTCTAAGGTATGTTCTTTATTCCCAATTTAATTCACTTTATGTTATTTAGAACACTCACAATCACTAAATGTGGAACTATCTAAGTTTAAAAAGTCATCATTATGTGTATTAATAGAATTAGAATCATTAAAATATGATATATATATATATATATATATATGATTTTGTTGTATCTTGAATCACTAATTGAATTTGTTGTATCTTGTGCTATTGATGCTGCAAATATGATATATATTTGGTTCTCATATAGTAATGAGTTGTCACTATCATCCTCTTGGCCATTCAACTTACAAACTATGATTGTCTTCTCCCAAAGTGCCAATACCTTTGCATTTGATGTAGTTGTTATCAACAAAGTATGCACCCAAATGCTAAGCTATCAACTTAGCAACCCGTTGACACATGGGAACACTTCTAGGCCTGTGGGTTGCCTAAAACTTAGAGTAAACCTCCAAAGTGAGTTGGTTCTCTTGGTAGCTTCACCTAATCTAAATGACTTACTGAGGAAAGGGTTAAAAAGATAGCTAAAAATAAAATCCTAAAACCTAATGATATTTTACTAGAATTTTAACTTATTCCAATGATCTCACTCACAAACAACTTCTCAAGACAATAACTTTCACAATCTCACATGTGCATACAACACAAAATTGATTTGCATGAAGGTTTAAAATCAAACACAACATGCAACTTGCATCATATGAACTTCTTGCACCCACACTTGCAATAATAGGACATAAAAAAGGATCCAAAAGATAGAATCACAATGATAACATCTAACTATTACTGCAAAATGAGACAAGGATTGAGATAGGAATGCTCTGTTACTTCTATTGAACTGAAAGGAGTATATCAAACTAAGAATCTGATTACAAAAATGTTTACAAAACTCTCTATAGGTGAACAAGAGAGGAAGAAACAATAATCAGAACTGAGAAAAAACTAAGTTTTTTCTCCTATATATGCCTCCAAAAAATCTCCCAAGGAAAAAGCTGAGAAATCTTCCTAAAATAGCCAATTTGATCCATTTTTGAGCTCCACAGAAAAGCCTCCAAAAAACTAACTAAACTACCTTCAAAATGAAGAGAAAAGCTGCCAAAATTCTATCCCAAGTGGTCCCACCAAAAACACCTAAAAATCAGGCTTTATGTGATTAATAAAAGCTCCATTTTGTCCATATTTTCCTCAATTTCGCCCAGAAGAAAGAAAATCTAAAAGAAAGATTCCTTTATATCTATTTTTCTTTAACTACATTAAAATAACATTTATTTAAAAGCAATTTATAAGGACATTGCTTTAAATAATGTTTTACAATGGATTTTGCAGTTTTATCTCGTGATTTGTCTCGATTTGATTCTTCTCAAAAAAAATACAAGGCTTCTATGATTATTTAGCCAAGTATGGTACATTCCATTTGAGCATTGGATTTTCTATAAAAATCATAAAATTTTGAAGGCACTATTGAAGGTTTTGAAAAAATAAAAGACCCCTAGGGTCTGTCCTCCATTTGGCTTGCAAAATATCCTAAAGCATATTAGGTATATGTGGGAAAAGGACCTAAGGCACAAAGCCTAGACAATGAAACCTGCAAAGGGGACAAATGATATCCCGAGGGTATTAGTTGAGGCAATGTTTATTAATTCAATGTGATAAAATATCACCATTGAACTAGGGCATTATGAAACCCTAAGACAAAACACTTGAATGCCCTAACTTTTTGGGCCCATTTTCACTTTGTCTTTTTGATGGAATGATCTCTGCCTGTGCCACCATGGAAAGCTAGGGTTTGGAGGTTAAAACCCTCGATTTTCACTGTTTCAATGCAATTTTTCTTGAAGATTCTTTACAGAAAATGGAAGGTAAGACTCCCTCTGTCATAAATTCAAACCATATCGTCATTCTGAATGCAAATCTTTGGTTTTTAATCTGCGGCCCTCATAGCTTCTCTGATGCATTTCATTTTGTTCCATTGTCATCACTTTCCCATATTTTGGGGCCACTATGACATACTGGCTTGAGCTTATTTGAGACATTATAAAGGCAAAAACTCATGGCCTCATATACACATCTTTACTCAGAAACAAGGTAAACTCTCATCTTTTGAGCTCTGTATCATTCCTTTGATTTCTTCATACAATAAGGCTCAATACGAGCTCAGAAAATTGTAAAAAGAAGGATTTTTGACTGTTTACAATTTGTGAAGGCAATATGAAACCTTATGTAGGCCACGGCCACTCTTGCTACTTCTACTGTAAATGATAACATGCCATTTTCTCTATATGTTGTCTTTTCTTCTGCAAATCAACATGGGTTTTATTACCTATGAAGAAAATACTCATTTAATGGACACGGCTTGCTTGTATACTGCTCACATCTAAGTGTCTTTATGGCCTGCATAGCTTAAAATCCACCATTGTCTTTTGCATTTAATTTCATTCACACAAGTTCATGTGGGAACCATTACAGAACTTCTATATACTTTGTAAGCCATGGCTATTTCTCACAGCTTATATCACATTTTACATGTTGATTCCACTCTGTAACGAAACTCAACCCATGATATAAAAAGGCAAGCTTGTGAAATAGAAATCTTCTTACTCTCCATTTTGCACTATCTGAGTTATGAATCCCTCTATGGCCATAATTATTCTAAATACTAAGAATGATTTGTACATGAACAATGCAGGTCGTGGTTTTACAATTTCAGGCTTCCTCTTTGCACTCGAAATATAGATGCAAACTCTACCCTCCTAGGGTTTCACTTGCTCTTTTAAACTCAGTATTTGATGGGATGTGGTGACTGCCACCATGAAAGAAAGATTATGGCTTCATCCTTTTCACTGCTCCAAATGCACTCTGTAATGTCAACATACATGTCATTCTTCTTTGCACCTCCTGCAGATGAGTTTGAACATGGAGACTTAACTCTCTTCTTGCTATTTATTTGAACTGATATATACATCCTTGATTGAGGTTCTATACTCATATGTATGCATTTGGTATGTTTCTTATTTGATGACTGTAACTTGGCATAAAAACATATTGAAGACTTCATAAAAACCTCTTTTTTCATGACAGTGGCTTGGCATTGATCACTGTAGTTGGACCTGTACTTCATGGTGTCACTGTCGTCTTATGTATACAACCATTTGTGAAAATCTTGCCATCACATGAGTTTTAGTTCTTAAACTCGTTCTTATAAAGTGAACTAGTAAAAGATGGATGCCACATTGCTTGATAAATGATAAATACTTACTACTATTTCCATTATTGTCCTTTGCTCTCACACTGGAACTTATGAAACTATATTTTGTACTATGAACAAGTGATTGTTCCATATGGACAGTGTACTCTTTGTTGTTCCTTCTATGTGAACCTTTTGTCATTACTCCTTCATTTTACTGTCTAACTGTAATATTACATTTATGGCACTTATTTCACATTATATGACTCCTATAGCATAAACCATCTTTTCTCATGACAATAGCTCGCTATTGATTCCTGTAGCTTATGATTTCTCCTTGGCATTTAGTCATTATAAATACACTTGCTTCTTTGGTTTCAAATGTATTATATCATTTCATGATTTAGGAGTATGCTTGATGTGGCATGAGCTGCCCTCTTCTTATAATCTTTCTCACATACAAGACAACTGTTCTATTGTTGTCCACTGTCATGGCTGGACCTTGTCTGCTATCTATTTGATATTTCTACATTTATCCAATGCTTCCATTATGACATGTAAAGAAGAACTGGATATGTGAACAACTCAGCATACATGGCATTTGATTTCCATTGTTCATTTGTATTTTCCAATTCATAGGGTTGTTTTCTTGCACTCTTGACTTGGTTGCTATGAATGATCAATGTTTGAGGCTCTTGGAAACACTTAATGATTTACTCCTTCAGTTGAAGTGTTTGAATTTGAGCATATGAACATGAATTTCCATTTCAATTCCCTTTTGAAGTTAAGGGGCAGCATGTTGTGCTCAACCCTTGTGGGAGCCCACTTTGCACCACATGTTATGATGTCTTTAGATCAACAACATAACTTCTTCTATACATCATAAACAATGTATTATGTCTCTGTTTGATGAAGTACATATAGAATAAAACATATCTGGAGCTCTAACATATCTCTCTCCATCACTGCAGGTTCATTCAAAGGTCAGGAGCAAAGAGGAGTTAGCTGCAACGAGGGTCAACTCAAGACTTCAACAGGCAATGATAGATATGCCTTATCTTATTTGCTTCATTACTTTAGTTTTTCCTCATATGCATAGTACATTCTTTCTGATGTATTAGTTTAGCTGCTCCCATGGCTTGTGTGGGACATTTGATCTTTCTTGCTTTCATTCAATGCAATACTTTTTCAGTTGTTGTATCTCATTTGTAAAATTGAATGATTATTGTAATGAAATGAAATATCTCTTATCCATGATGAATCTTCTGCAAAGCAATGAATGATAAACTAATTTTCTTTCTAATGATAAAACTAAACCCTCTTCTTTTAAAGCACTCCAAACTATGCAAACTATCATAGAAGAAAAAAGTTAAGAACTTTTCATCTCATAATGAAACAAATGCTTTAGCTCTACCAATTTGAGCTGTAGGTGAAAAATTGGTAACATTTCTGGCAATTTCTGCTAAATGCTTTCCTGCTAAGCATTAAGACCAGTTGCCTTAATTGTCCATTGGGCATGGAGTCAAATTCTGCTCATCTCAAACTTAGAAAACATGACATTGTACTGCAAACTACTCTAAACAGCAGCAGAAAACCAAACAAAACCAATCTAAAAGCAAACTAAAAGGCCCTGGTGGCCAGAAAACATGTGTAGCAGCACTTAGGGAAAGAAAATAATTGAAAGGATTGTGCATAAAGCAGTTATTAACAACAACACTAACTCTAACCTACTCTAACCAGCCAAAGAAGTTGGTCAAACAAACCCATTCACTGGTTGGGTGAAGTAGCTGCCTTTTTTCAACAAAGAACACTGATTTACATGCTTATGAACAGTTGAAACTAGATGAAGCACAAGAAGATACTCAATAAACTACTGCAATGCTTCATAAAGGATATAGGCAAACTCACCCATCCTTTGGATATGACCAACCATACTGTTGGTTTGGAGTGAATGAATAAGTTGGATCTATTGTCCTTTTACTGAAACCTCATCAAGTATGCTTGGGATCTCAATCCTGGAAAGATGCCTGATTGGGCATCCTTTTGAGATGATAAATTGATAACTCTTTTTACTGGCCTCTCCGAGAATTGTTTCTTCCGCCACAACCTCTTTGGTCACTTGATTATGTTGATCACAAATCTTTGTGTTGAAAGGTGCTAAGTTATCAACAGTGTTAGAGCAAAAAATTTTAATGACAATTGAGAATAAACCCTCTTGATGAACAATTTCATCATGTAATGTATGCTCTAACATATCCTCATGATGGCTTTCAAAACTCATTCCTTCAATATCTATGACAACCTTTCCTTGTGAATCAACCTCTTGACCTTCCAAGGCATGACTATCCTCACTTGATTCTTCCTGAATTTGCACTTCACCTAACTGATTCCCTTCATCCTGCTTATTGTCCTCATCATCTACTGGCTTGGGCTTTTGGTTTCTACAAGAATTCAACAGAGTGGCAAGCTCTCTATAAGTTGAATAGTCAGGATCTTGACAATCAAGCATAAAGTTGTCTTGAAAAGGCTAATCATCTTCAACTGGTCCACTTGATTGTTCTTCAAGGCAAGCTGCCTTAGTTTCATTCATGTTAGCTTCTTCGTTGTAGCACAAAGGGGGCTCTAAAAACAAACTAGATGCTTCATCTTCATGAAGAATCTGATATGATTTAGTTTCATGTTTAGCCTAGTAGTCTGTTCTATCTTCATGCAAAACAAGATTGCTAGACTCTAAAACAAAACTATCTCTTTGCCCTTCTAGCTGAATTGAGGCCTCAATCTCATTCTTACCTTTATGAAACAGTAGTACATCATGTTCTGCAATATCCTTTGATTGTCCCAAATCAACTGGTAAGTTGGGTACCTGCATGTTTTCTTCATCATCACCAAAAAAAGAAGACAACTAATCAAACAAAGAAACTAAATCCTCTTCTTTATCTGGTTTATTCACCATCGAAACTTGGGCAATTTGTCTTTGCAATTGAAAACTTTCGCCTTCCAATCTCTGTACCCTTCTTTCATTCATCTTATAAACAACATTAGAAAACTTTTCAAAGGAATCAAAATGTAAAGGATTTAATGTCAAGCCTGAATCAACTTCCTCTACACATGCATTATGCTCATATTCACTTGGGGATGCAGCACAAACAGTAACAACCTCTTGATAAAAAGGCTTGCAAGAACCTTCAACTGCTAGACTGAAACTCAGAATTCTGATTGGTTTGGGCTCTACAACCTTTTTCTCCTGCTCACCACCCCAACTTGGAATCTTGATTGGTTCAGATTTTACTACCTTTTCCTCTTCTTAATTTTGGATTGGTATGGGCTGGGTAGCTTTAACAAGGTTTAGCATTTTATAACCAAGATACTTAGTCCAAGAAGGCTACCATGGCTGATCAAATCTTTTATGACTTGGTTTAGGCTCTTGATATGACTGAAACTGAGGGTTAATGGGCTAGTTTTGAATGCAAATAGGCTCCTGCAATGGTAAAGGATCTCTAAAACTAGGAATCTTAACCTTAGGAGGGTTAAGAGGGTCACTTTTCATAAAACTTCAAATTTCATACCTACTAACCTCATCTTATAGGGGCTGAACTGGAATGAAAGGAGTTGTTTGGGCTTTGTGCCTTTGTGTTTCTGACCCTTGCTCATAGAGATAGGATTGATAAGCCATCTCTTCCTGTTGCTAATTATACTCATGCTACCTCTTAATCTCCTCTACCTGTTTTGTGAAGTCATGCATGAAGTCAAACAACATACCCTTTATGCTTACAATCTCCTCCTTTTCATGCTCTTGGAGCTGGCTTTGAGTATATGAAGGCTGAGATGGAGGCTGAGCAGGGGTGGGTGGGAGGTAAGCATGTTGAGCATGATTCTCCTCAAATTGTCTCTTTTGAGCTACCAACTCTTTTGTAAACTGCCTACCTTGTACCTTTAATTTTTTCCTATGAAGTTGGGCTTGATGAGCCAAACCTTCTTGCCCATGGGGATAAGCCTGATAAGAACATTCTTCCAGCTGAAAATTGATCTCTTGTCCCCTCTTAATGTTATCCATCTACTTGTTGAACTCTAATAGAATGTCTCTAAGCTCCATAAGTTCAAGATTTTGAGGCTGATTGGAAGATTGGACAAGGGTGGATGGGTGGTAAGCATCTTAAGTAAGTTGCTAGGTTGCTGTAATAGGATTATTTGGACTAAAACCAGCATTATGGCTTCTTGGATACGGTTGATAAGAAGGTTTTTTGGTAGTATTTTCATAGTATGGGGGTGGGTATACATATTGACTATGAACATTTGACATTTCTACTCATATGAAGAGCTAGAAATAAGAATAAAAGCCTAATTTTTTGAAACATACCAGCACTTGATCTATTAAAACCAATAGATCTTGATTCAGAGCTGAAAGATGTCTTTAAGCGAACTTGCCTCCAAAGGCTGAGATTGCTGGTGCACACACCAAGAACCAACAATCAAATGATGAGCTCTGAACTGTGAGAGTTCAAACTATCCCACCAGGCATGCCAAAAACTGTTATCAACAAAGTATGCACCCAAATGTTAAGCTATCAACTTGGCTACCTGTTGACACATTGGAACACTCCTAGGCCAGTGGGTTGTCTAAAACTTGGAGTGAACCTTCAGATTGAGCTGGTTCTTTTGGTAACTTCACCTAATCTAAATGACTTACTAAGGAAAGGGTTAAAAAGATAGCTGAAAATGAAATCCCAAAATCTAATGATATTTTACCATAATTTTAACTTATTCCAATGATCTCACTCACAAACAACTTCTCAAGACAATAACTTTCACAAACTCATATGTGCATACAACACAAAATTGACTTGCATGAAGGTTTAAAATCAAACACAACATGCAACCTGCATCATATGAACTTCCTACACCCACACTTGCAATAATAAAACATAAAAAAGGATCCAAAAGATAGAATCACAATGATGGCATCTAACTATTATTGCAAAATGAGACAAGGATTGAGATAGGAATGCTCTGTTGCTTCTATTGAACTGAAAGGAGTATATCAAACTGAGAATCTGAGTATAAAAATGTTTACAAGACTCTGCAGGTGAACAAGAGAGGAAGAAACAATAATCAGAACTACAGTGACCAAGGAAAAAGTTGAGAAATCTTCCTAAAATAGCCAATTTGATCCATTTTCGAGCTCCATAGAAAAGCCTCTAAAAAAGTAACTAAACTGCCTCCAAAATGAAGAGAAAAGCTGCCAAAATGCTATCCCAAGTGGTCCCACCAAAAACACCTAAAAATCAGGCTTTATCTAATCAATAAATGCTCCATTTTGTCCATATTTTCCTCAATTTCGCCCAGAAGAAAGCAAATCTAAAAGAAAAATTCCTTTATATCTATTTTGCTTTAACTACATTAAAATAACATTTATTTAAAAGCAATTTATAGGGACATTGCTTTAAATAATGTTTTACAATGGATTTTGCAGTTTGATCTCCTAATTTGTCTCGATTTGATTCTTCTAAAAAAAAATACAAGGCTTATATGATTATTTAGCCAAGTATGATACATTCCATTTGAGCATTTGATTTTCTATAAAAATCATAAAATTTTGAAGGCACTATTGAAGGTTTTGAAAAAATAAAAGACCCCTAGGGTATGTCCTCCATTTGGTTTGCAAAATTATATCCTAAGGCATATTAGGTATATGTGGGAAAGGGACCTAAGGCACAAAGCCTAGACAATGAAACCTGCAAAGGGGACAAATGATACCCCAAGGGTATTAGTTGAGGCAATGTTTATTAATTCAATGTGATAAGATATCACCATCAAACTAGGGCATTATGAAACCCTAAGACAAAACACTTGAATGCCCTAACTTTTTGGGCCCATTTTCACTTTGTCTTTTTGATGGAACAAGCTCTACCTGCGCCACGATGGAAAGCTAGGGTTTGGAGGTGAAAACTCTCGATTTTCACTGTTTCAATGCAATTTTTCTTGAAGATTCTTTACAGAAAATGGAAGGTAAGACTCCCTCTGTCATAAATTCAAACCATATCTTCATTCTGAATGCAAATCTTTAGCTTTTAAGTTACGGCCCTCATAGCTTCTCTAATGCATTTCATTTTGTTTCATTGTTATCACTTTCCTATATTTTGGGGCTGCTATGGTTGACTAGCTCAGGCTTATTTGAGACATTATAAAGGTAAAAACCCGCCACCTCATATCCACATCTTTAATCAGAAACAAGGTAAGCTCTCATCTTTTGAACTCTGTATCATTCCTTTGATTTCTTCATAAAATAAGGCTCGATACGAGCTCAGAAAATTATAAAAAGAAGGATTTTTGACTGTTTACAATCTGTGAAGGCAATATGAAACCTTATGCAGGCCACGACCACTCTTGCTACTTCTACTGTAAATGATAATAGCCCATTTTCTCTGTATGTTGTCTTTTCTTCTACAAATTGACATGGGTTTTATTACCTGTGAAGAAAATACTCATTTAGTGGTCGCGACTTGCTTGTATACTGCTCACATCTGAGTGTCTTTATGGTCTGCATAGCTTAAAATCTATCATTCTCTTCTACATTTAATTTCATTCACACAGGTTCATGTGGGAACCATTACAGAACTTTTGTATACTTTGTAAGCCGCGGCTATTTTTCACAGCTTATATCACATTTTACATGTTGATTCCACTCTATAACAAAACTTGACCCATGATATAAAAAGGAAAGCTTGTGAAATAGACATCTTCTTACTCTCCATTTTGCACTTTCTGAGTTATGAATCCCTCCATGGCCATAGTTATTCTAAATACTGAAAATGATTTGTACATGAACAATGTAGGCCATGGGTTTACTATTTTAGGCTTCCTCTTTACACTCGAAATATAGATGCAAACCCTACCCTCCTAGGGTTTCACTTGCTCTTTTAAACTTAGTATTTGATGGGATGTGGTGACTGCCACCATGAAAGAAAGATTATGGCTTCATCCTTTTTGCTGCTCCAAATGCACTCTGTAATGTCAACATACATGTCATTCTTCTTTGCAACTCCTGCAGATGAGTTTGAACATGGAGACTTAACTCTCTTCTTGCTATTTCTTTGAATGGATATATACATCCTTGATTGAGGTTCTATACTCATATGTATGCATTTGGTATGTTGCTTATTTGATGACTGTGACTTGGCATAAAAACATATTGAAGACTTCATAAAAACCTCTTTTTTCATGACAGTGGCTTGGCATTGATCACTATAGTTGCACCTGTACTTCATGGTGTCACTGTCGTCTTATGTATACAGCCATTTGTGAAAATCTTGCCATCACATGAGTTTTAGTTCTTAAACTCATTCTTATAAAGTGAACTTGTAAAAGATGGATGCCACATTGCTTGATAAATGATAAATACTTACTGCTATTTCCACCATTGTCCTTTGCTCTCACACTGGAACTTATGAAACTATATTTTGTACTATGAACAAGTGATTGTTCCATATAGACAGTGTACTCTTTGTTGTTCCTTCTATGTGAACCTTTTTCCATTACTCCTTTATTTCACTGTATGACTGTAATATTGCATTTATGGCACTTATTTCACATTCTATGATTCCTGTAGCATAAACCATCTTTTCTCATGACAGTAGCTTGCTATTGATTCCTATAGCTTATGATTTCTCCTTGGCATTTAGTCATTATAAATACACTTACTTCTTTGGTTTCAAATGTATTATATCATTTCATGATTCAGGAGTATGCTTGATGTGGCATGAGATGCCCTCTTCTTATAATCTTTCTCACATACAAGACAGCTATTCTATTGTTGTCCACTATCATGGCTACACCTTGTCTGCTATCTATTTGATATTTCTACATTTATCCGATGCTTCCATTATGACATGTAAAGAAGAACTGGATATGTGAACAACTCAACATACCTAGCATTTGCTTTCCATTGTTCATTTGTATTTTCCAATTCACATGGTTGTTTTCTTGAACTCTTGACTTGGTTTCTATGAATGATCAATGTTTGAGGCTCTTGTAAACACTTAATGATTTACTCCTTCAGTTGAAATGTTTAAATTTGAGCATATGAACATGAATTTATGTTTCAATCTCCTTTTGAAGTTAAGGGGCAGCATGTTGGGCTCAACCCTTGTGGAAGCCCACTTTGCACCACATGCTATGATATCTTTAGATCAGCAACATAACTTCTTCTATACATCATAAACAATGTATTATGTCTCTGTTTGATGAAGTACATAGGATAAATCATATTTGGAGCTCTAACATATTTCTCTCCATGACTGTAGGTTCATTCAAAGGCCAGGAGCAAAGAGGAGTTAGCTGCAACGAGGGTCAACTCAAGACTTCAACAGGCAATGATAGATATGCCTTATCTTATCTACTTCATTACTTTAGTTTTCTCTCAGATGCATAGTACATTCTTTCTGATGTATTGGTTCAGCTACTCCCATGGCTTGTGTGGGACATTTGATCTTTCTTGCTTTCATTCAATGCAATACTTGTTTATTTTTTGTATCTCATTTATAAAATTGAATGATTATTGTAATGAAATGAAATATCTCTTATCCATGATGAATCTTCTGCAAAGCAATGAATGATAAACTGATTTTATTTCTAATGATAAAACTAAACCCACTTCTTTTCAAGCACTCCAAACTATGCAAACTATCATAGAAGAAAAAAGTTAAAAACTTTTCATCTCATAATGAAACAAATGCTTCAGCTCTGCCAATTTGAGCTGTAGGTGAAAAATTGGTAACAGTAGTAATCTTTCATGTGAATAGGGTAGTGAGAGCCTATTGCATATTTGAATATTTGACCTTAATAGTGATCTAGAGTTTTGTGATAGTCTTCTATGTTTATGATGTGACAGTCTATGTGGTTGTTTGTAATAGTCATAGCGCAATTTGAGTCTCAATGCATGGTTACCACATAGGCTTCTATCACTATCTTATTAATTTATGATCAAACTCTTCAACAAAATCTTGAACAATCCACAAATTTCTTAGTATGTAACAAGTTCAAGTCCTTAAAGGTCAATTGACCATACTAACCACATGATAGTTCCAATTATCCTTAAGATCCATGACAACCTCCCTACCCTTTTCCTCTAATGACAAGAAATTATAATGGTTTAACCCTAATAATCCTTATGCATAATGTCATGTATAGCATGGGTATCATTGTCATAATAGTTAAGATAGGTTTTAGGATTGATTATTCTTTTGTTGATAATCTACTGCCCTTTAACTACCCAAACATTTAGTGCCTATGACAGTCCTAAGTTTGTCCCAAACAACATTTCATCCTACACAACTCCCTTTATGACAATGCCTCCAATGATTATGACAATTATAGATCATAAATGACAACAAATCTCCTTCACCAACTTGGAATCCAGGGTTATAATGAGAGTCCAACATAATTAAGATGATCTCAACAAGATTTATATGGTTATGCACTTAATGTTCCTCTTGATGTCTTCACAATTCTCTGATGACCTTCATCCACCAATATCAATCATTTGGATACTCTTTAGTCCCAGCTGACTGCTCTATCATGTAAGAATAGAGTGTTGTGATGAACAACAATCCTTTTGTGCATGGGTTGGTAAGCATCTAGTTGTTATAATAGTCTTCTCCAACTATTAAATTACCCCTTGTAAGCAAAGACCATGATTACCCTCTTATTAACAACACCTTCCATATTCAATGATGAGGGTTTTATTCTCTATACTTGAATTGTTTCTCCTTTTGACAGCACGACAATCATATTCATAGGTCATGTGATAAAACCTTTTGGTAAAGGATAGCCTTAGGATTGCTATACCAATCATAGTATTCATGATTGTTCTTGCATCTCATGTGACACCATTTCAATGTTGTTCATGATAAACTTATAGCATAAAGACAGACCCAATTGTTCTTATGACTAATATGATATTGAGAGGACAATCTTCCTAACTAGGACAATACAAATAAGGTCCAATATTTTCATCCCATAGCATATACAGTATGATAGTCTTTTCCCTCAATATCACTTCATCTCTTGGATTTAGAGTGACACAATAATCATCAAAGATCCACATAACAACACCAAATCATGTTAGTCTTTAAAAAACAAAATCTTTATACGTATGACTATCCTACACTCTTTTCCAATGATAATCTAACACACACATGACTAGCCTACACTCTTTTATGAGTGTCCTACCAATGGATTTTGACTTCAATAGGTTTCTCAATAGCCCTTGTTAGGGATATATACATTTATCAACCATCTTCAGACCATTTGATCACACGATACTCTAACTATAAAATCTTATTAACAGTCCTAAATGCAATGGAAAACCCATTATTCCTTAGGATCTCAACACTCCTTGGTCATGCATTCTTCTACAATCATAATCTAGTCATTTTAACACAATTTTTAGAAGTTGCATGAAGGCTTCAAGGGTGTTTACTGTTGTAACAATCAAGGATTGTCATGTTCATGAGAAATTACATTAGTAACAGTAGTGAGGGATGCCATGACAATCAAGTGGGTTATGGATGTTGTCGTGATGATGGAATCCTAGGGTTTATTATGTTATTCAAATATTGAAGATTCCATGTTGAAACCCTAGGGTATTGTTTGAGATTATTATCCATTTTTAAAATGTTGTCATATGTATGTGTGTGACTGTCAAGGTGGTGTAAATTTGAGTATTGTCTATATGGACAGTCCATTCCAAAGATGCTAAGTGCAATGATCAAGGGTTAGAAAATTATGCCAATCCCACCAAACCCTAGGTAAATGATCTTGTTGAGGAATCATGGATTAGAGCATTTGGTTGAAGTTTTTAGGCTATCCTAACAATCTTGTTAGTGTAAGGAAGTACCAATCTATCATTCAAGAATGCAAACATGCCACATACATGATGGAATGTACAACTACTAAGAATATTTTCCTTCAAGTCTTCCATATGGAAAATCAGTTACCATATGACTATTATGCCCAACAGTACAGTCATTAGTGACTGTCCATATTATGCTAGGGTCATATTCTAGGTTGCTAGGCAAGTTTTGAAGGACTGTCTTGATGTTATTAAAGTTACAAAGTGTGGTCATCAGTGCAAACATGGTTATAAGCCTTTGAAATTGTCATTTCTCAATGTTGATCAGTCATTTATGACTGTTATAAATAGCACAGTCATGTTTTGAAATTGAAAATCATATGCTATAGATATAGAGGATTGTCATCATGGGGGTTTTAGTATCTTCATGGGATTGATTATTGATCCAATGCTTGAGAATTTTCCCAATAAGACCTAACGTGCATGTTTCTTTCTATGGCAATGGAAGAGGATTTGCCACTCAGCAAGAACACACATCATTCATTTTACAAAAGGACTATTATACAAAAGAGTTACCCAACCGCCTTGTGACAATCATGTTACTAATTAGTTATAGTAGTCATAGCATAGAAAATGGTCCAATGCCCTATCATTGAGTTGAAGAAGCTATCATTGTGCAAACTTTAAAGGTACATTTAGTGCCCCCTCGTTTTTGGCTTTTGATAGTGGTAGTTTTGCATTGCTCTTTGTCAGTTTGAGATAATTGCTAGTCTTTCATTGCATTTATACAGTTCTGAGACATTTGGATTGGTAGGTTATGGTTTATGTTTATTTTGATCTTGATGGACTATGTTCAACTGATATAGTTTAGACGTGTTATTATGATGACATTCCAGTTATGATGAGTTGACATGATTAGTAATGGTTTAATATTAGCATGTTTTATTCAATTTGTTGATATCTGAATTCAAATAAAAGTGGTTATAGTCTTGTTTTAAGAGCAGGGATGGTGTAGTACTACTCACTTGGAGCACCCTACTACGCTGTGATTCTCTGTCTCTGTGTGTGTTGATATATATGCATTTGATCATGTACAACCTATTATTCTGATGTAGGCTACAGGTACCGAGCCTCGACTCCACTTGATATAGCAGGTTTGAGCGGGCTCTTGCACCAATGGATATCAGTGATGGGAGATAACGCGAGGTTTATTTCGCTAGGTCAATCCCAGTCTTCTGTTGTGGTCATGTGTCAAGATGTGACGTTTGACCCTCGTCTAATGTTGTTGGTCAACATGTGTTGTGAAGTATTATCAAGTTTTGTTAAGTTATGTCTATGTGTTTGTCTTGGCAATACCTCAATATGTTAAAATTAATAGTGTTTTGTGTAGCCATAAAATTTGGAATAATGCTTAAACTAAAATTTATTACTGATTAAATTAATTATTTTAATGTTTGATTTATCGTCATAAGTTTTAGTATGGTTAATTATTATGTTGTTATTTAAAAGAATAATATTAGGTAGTAAATTAATGTCATGAGTTGTCGATTGTGAAATTTCAAGATTTGGGGAATCTTTATTATTAGCTAAATTTTAAATTCTTGGAGGAGTGGGATTCTGGGTAACCGATGCATGACTGTGATAATTTATGAGAGGAGCCATTTTTATATTGGGGGATTTCTTTTGGAGAAGGGAGTTGGAAAGAGAATACAGAAATTTGGGAAAAGAAGAGGAATTGGTAGAAGAAAGAGGATTCATCTGGAGGAAGCAAGGAAAAGAGGAGTATTGGAAATAGCTTCAATCTGGTATGTTTTCTTTGTTTGTGGGAATGAAATTATCTTCGGGTCGTGTTTTGTATCAAATTTTACCCTGAATGAATTAGTTTGAGTAGTTTGTATGGTATAATGATATCCTTACTTTTAAATCATTCTCAAAATCCATTTGGGCCTATATCTATAGCTATTGCCGAATTTAATGTATTTTCCTTCTGGGTTTTGGACTTGATGCGGTTATTGTGCTTGCTTTTGCACTTGTATGTTTTGGCTCCAAGGCATCTGTAACTTTTACATTTGATGAATAATCATTTCTCTTCTTTTGCTTGATGATTGTTCACATCCTATGTCATCGCACCCATTGTTGCCTGTCTATTTGCATTTTGTTTGAGTGCATGGGAAGTCTTTCTAACTTTTTATTCTATGCCTTCCCTTCAATTATCCTAATCCATAAAAACCTAATATTTTGGGACATTTAAGAGAGATTTTCAACAAATCTATTTGTGTTTATTATGCAATCAATATTGTTGCTTCCAATCCGTTCTGTGTACCCTGTGATTGTTTTTGAACGATCTTTGGGTTTTCTACCTTGCAGATAGTATTGCCAGTTTATGCTGCAAAACATTAGATCTCATTTTTGTCTACATAGAAAGTTTCTATGTCCTTCATCGAACTTATGTGTGAATGCTACCATTTGTGTTATCCAAAGCTTTCCCATCCACTTACAGACATTTTGTTGTTAGCCTTTTTAAAACCTTCTATTCTCTCTGCTGGTTATGGCATTGATAATTGCAATTATTGGATAGTTTCCAGCATCCTCCAGTGAGGGTGGTCATACCTACGACTGGAGCGTGATTGGAAGATCCCTTTGTGCCTTACTAATTCCTCCCTTGGACGCTGCCTTTCTCCATATATTTTCTTCTTCTCTTGCAACTTGATTTAGCTAAGGAACGACATTCAAGTTCTATCTCTGTATATTTCCCACTTTTCGCTGGCCAAAGAGCTGAATGCCATTCGCTGTGAACCAATCTGTTTCTTGCTTATTGAATAAACGTTGTTGAATCTTCTTCTGTGCCCAAGCCAAATAAATTCCTGAATGAATGGATTAGAAGGTTGAGTCGATTATGGTAGTTAATCTATTTATTTTTCAAGTTTCTATTTTCCTTTGTGAATGGCTAACTATGTTTTAAGTAGTGGGCATGGATTTTGTTAGTTACTTTCCAAATTCTGCGGGATGCTTCTTAAACCTATTTCATGTTTAGTCAAAAAGACTAGTGAGATATGTAATAATAACGTGTAATTTAGTGAAAGGTACTCATATATTTGTAGTCGCTTTTATTAAGACATTATAGTTCATAATGTGGTGATGGGGAAATTACATTTGTAAATTGTACTATTAGAAATTGTAGTCCTAGAAGGTTAAATGGGTAGTCGATGTTCATAGAGAAATAAATATAAATTGTAGTTGTTTTGCTAAGGAATTATAGATAGTAGGTATCGATGGGAAACTTATGTTAATAGGAGAAATATATATAGATTTATAGTGTTCGATTTGAAATTGTTTTGGTTAAATGTTAGATGATAATTTATGCTCATAAGAAAATGTATTTATATTTATAGTTGTTTCATTAGAAATTATAGTTGGTAAAATATTAATGGAAGTTTATGCTTTTAGAAAACATATGTATAGTTTGTTTTTATTAGAAAATGGTAGTTATTAATTTATTAGATAGAAATTTATATTTGGAGTTGTTAGAGATTATTACTTTCGTAAACTAGAATTTCTCTGAAAGAAAGTGAAAACCTCATATGTATTTTCTCATTTAATGTAAGAGTATATTGAATCTCAATTACTTGATTGTCTTCCTTGTCATATCGAAATGCTGAGTTTGGGTCATTGTATCTATTTGGGGTTTGAGTTTCATGGTTATGCCTTGGCTTAATGTGAAGTGAACTATCTAGGAAGATGTCAGGATTGTTATGCGTCAAGTTGCGTAAACCGTGGTCCATGTCGGGGAATGGTTGTTTTAACATTGACATTGTGTTCTACTTACCTAATTCCAGAGGTGAGGCTTCTTGGTTTTGGTTCAAATTGTGGCATGTCATTGTAATGGTTTATCGACTCGAATTTGTTATGGATGGGGAAAAAGTTTTGTGAACTTGGACTTAAATTGTCTATGTAACATGATGGGTTGTGGAAAGTTAGATGCCTAATAGTTCCTCGTCCATGCATGTCATTTGTTTTAGATGTTGGATAAGGGTTGCTAGTGTAGGAAGGAGAGTGGCTTCCATGGTGGGGCTGGTGCCCAAAGTGGCTGCCTGGATAACCCCATGGAAGTTGTAATCAAGTGATAACTTAAAAATATATCTAGGTGGGTCAGGTAGTATTTCACTTAACAAAGATAAGTATGTTGCCTCTCCCATACTTTGGGTGCTCTCATAGGTTAAGGATGGGATGAGAAGGCCTAGTTGTCAAGGTCGACCTCCTTGTCCACATGAGAGGATGTGTCGGCTCTGCATGTGTCACCCTATGGGGCCGGTGCTAGAGAGGGGTCGCCAGGATAACCATAGATGGAGGCCGACTTCTAGTGAGAGATAGCCTGGATAACCCATGATTAGGACCATGCGATGACACTCTCCTCCCTGCAGCTTAGCTACTTCCCTCTTTATTTGTTTCCATTGTTGCCTATGGAGTGTTGCCTTGTCTTGTGTAGTCTTGTTTTTATGGTTGGTTGTGTCAAGTCTATATTTGTTTGATTATATTTGTTGTTGTGTCATTTGGCTTAGTGGAATCCTTGTTGTTATCACCTAGCTCGGAGGGGTGGACCCCAGGGTTCCACATGGTTGGGTGGCAGAGCTATCCATTGGTCTTCTTGGAGATTCAGTTCGAGTCCAGTGCAGAAGTGTTCCAGTTCCAGATTTTCTTTTCACTCTCAGAGTTGTTTTATACATTCATAAGTATTTATTTGTAAACTAACATGATCGGTCTTGTAATCTTGTATTGTAACTTTGTAAATTAACTAGCTTTGCAAATGTGAAAGTTATTCTTATCTGTAGTGGTATGATGTATATCACTTGTGTTGTTGAGACTTTATGATCAACTGATGCAGTTATGTTTCCCTAGAGGAGTTAGAAGTGCACTTTTCTTTATGTTGTGTATAATGATATCTTTGGCTACTGTTATTGCAATTTCTTGCTTCAAAAAAAAAATTATTTCTGTAGTGTTGCTCTTGTTAGTCTAACTCTCAAGGGTTGCATGACGGGGCATCACATTTGGTATCAGAGCCAAGTTTAAACACTGGGTACTCTGGTTACAATTGAGCCCATTATGTGACCTAGTGCTTAAACTATGTAGATTAACTTCACCCCTATTGCTTCCTCTCTATGTGTAATAAATTATCCTTTGTTGTTGTTGGTAGATGCCTAGAGGTAGGGGTCGAGGTCGTGGCAGAGGTAGGGGTCGTGGGAGTAGTGGCGGCGGTACACCTCCTCCCATCTCTCCTCATGAGAGTGCCCATGAAGGTGGGGGTCAGAATATGGAGGGCCAGGGTCAGCTTGAGGGATCCTAGCTGAAGTAGTTACTTAAGGAGGCCCTTGCCCATTTAGGTCCTAGAAAGGAGGTTGAGTAGCCTATAGGGGGTTAGGAGATAGATCAGCCGGAACCTAGAGAGAGAGATCACCTAGCGGAGAGAGTTGTTAGCTGAGCCAGAGGCCACACTAGCCAGTCATATGAGAGATCTTCTAAGGGCATGCCCTCCCACCTTTGATGGAGCTAGTAGTGGTCTAGAGGCAGAGACTTGGTTATTGGATATAGGCAGGTGTTTTGCCATGCATCCTTATGGCAGCAACACCAAAGCCAGATGTGCTATTTTAAATCTCTGAGGGTTTGCTTCGACTTGGTGGTAGTTAGAAGAGCAGAAGCTGCATTTGGACATTAGCACTGTCTCTTGGGAGTTGTTTTTAGAGAGGTTCAGAGACCATTTCCTATCTAATCATTGGAGGCAGCGCCACACAGATGAATTTCACGACCTGAGGTAGTTGGCCATGATAGTTGAGTAGTACGAGTGCAGATTTTATGAGCTCAAGCAATATGCAGGTATCAGGAATGACGCGTCTATGTTGGTGCAGCATTTTATCAGGGGCTTGAATGCCCGAATTAGTGGAGGGGTTCGTGTATTCGAACCTAAGTCTATGGAGGTTGCCGTGGAGAAAGCCCGGTTAGTGGAGGAGAATTTGGCTATGGCATTCGGTGGGCATATAGGTGTGCACATTAGTAGTGCGCCTTCTGTAGGTGTTGGTGGTCAGTCTCAGGTAGCCGACCCTTCAAGAGACCATCACGCACCTGACAATGGCGAGTGGCAGCAACAACAATGTTCTCAATCACAACCAAAGAACACTCAACCTTAGCAGGGTAACAGATTTCAAAATAAGAAGAACCGAAATTGGCAGCGCGCTAGACAGGATCATGTTGATCGACCCACTCAGAGCACTTAGTCTGTAGCGAACAGGGGTAGTTTCCAACAGTCTAGTGCTTTTCAAGGTGGCGGTGGTTTCAGTAGAGGTTCAGGATGTTTCTCCTGTGGACAGCAGGGCCATATAGCCAAGCAGTGTCCACAAAGGAATGCTTCAGGTTTTGGTTAGTGACCGACAGCTTCAAAGCCGATCGTAGGTGACGCAGGGAGGTGTCATAGAGTTTTCGCAGCAATTGAGCATCAGGGGATAGCTTTGGAGACCGCAAGTAGAGGACATGCAGCCTTCTTTGGTGATCGTGTGTGAGCTTCAGCATTGGGAGTAAACTCTCAGGGGCAGAGACGTGGAGTAGGTCAGGGTCCAGTGGGACCCTAGTGATGAGACTTCTACTACCCGGGAGGATGCTTCCAGGGTGAGAGAGTCAAACCCTTACCTATTTGCAGGCTTCCAGGAGTAAGCCTGACTCTAGGGGGAGGATGTAGTGCCCCCTCATTTTTGGCTTTTGATAGTGGTAGTTTTGCATTGCTCTTCGTCAGTCTGAGACAGTTGCTAGTCTTTCATTGCATTTATACAGTTCTGAGACATTTGGATTAGTAGGTTATGGTTTATGTTTATTTTGATCTTGATGGACTATGTTTGACTGATATAGTTTAGACATGTGTTATTATGATGACATTCCAGTTATGATGAGTTGACATGATTAGTAATGGTTTAATATTAGCATGTTTTATTCAATCTATTGATATCTGAATTCAAATAAAAGTGGTTATAGTCTTGTTTTAAGAGCAGGGATGGTGTAGTACTACTCGCTTCGAGCACCCTACTACACTGTGATTCTTTGTCTCTGTGTGTGTTGACATATATGCATTTGATCATGTACGACCCATTGTTCTGATGCAGGCTGTAGGTACTGAGCCTCGACTCCACTTGATATAGCAAGTTTGAGCAGGCTCTTGCACCAATGGATATCGGTGATGGGAAATAACATGAGGTTTATTTCGCTAGGTCAATCCCAGTCTTCTGTTGTGGTCATGTGTCGGGATGTGACGTTTGACCCTCGTCTCATGTTGTTGGTCAACATGTGTTGTGAAGTATTGTCGAGTTTTGTTAAGTTATGTCTATGTGTTTGTCTTGGCAATACCTCAATATGTTAAAATTAATAGTGTTTTGTGTAGTCCTAAAATTTGGAATTTTGCTTAAAGTAAAATCTATTACTGATTAAATTAATTATTTTAATGTTTGATTTATCGTCATAAGTTTTAGTATGGTTAATTATTATGTTGTTATTTAAAAGAATAATATTAGGTAGTAAATTAATGTCATGAGTTGTCGATTGTGAAATTTCAAGATTTGGGGAATCTCTATTATTAGCTAAATTTTAAATTCTCGGAGGAGTGGGATTCTGGGTAACTGATGCATGACTGTGATAATTTATGAGAGGAGCCATTTTTATATTGGGGGATTTCTTTTGGAGAGGGAAGTTGGAAAGAGAATACAGAAATTTGGGAAAAGAAGAGGAATTGGTAGAAGAAAGAGGATTCATTTGGAGGAAGCAAGGAAAAGAGGAGTATTGGAAATAGCTTCAATCTGGTATGTTTTCTTTGTTTGTGGGAATGAAATTATCTTCAAGTCATGATTTGTATCGGATTTTACCCTGAATGAATTAGTTATGAGCAGTTTGTATGGTATAACGATATCCTTACTTTTAAATCATTCTCAAAATCCATTTGGGCCTATATCTGAGGCTATTGCCGAATTTAATGTATTTTCCTTCTGGGTTTTGGACTTGATGCGGTTATTGTGCTCGCTTATGCACTTGTATGTTTTGGCTCTAAGGCATCTGTAACTATTACATTTGATGAATAATCATTTCTCTTCTTTTGCTTGATGATTGTTCACATCCTATTTCATTGCACCCATTGTTGCCTGTCTATTTGTATTTTGTCTGCGTGCATGGGAAGTCTTTCTAAATTTTTATTCTATGCCTTCCCTTCAATTATCCTAATCCATAAAAACCTAATATTTTGGGACATTTAAGAGAGATTTTCAACAAATCTATTCATGTTTATTGTGCAATCGATATTGTTGCTTCCAATCCATTCTATGCGTACACTGTGATTGTTTTTGAATGATCTTTGGGTTTTCTACCTTGCAGATAGTATTGCCAGTTTATGCTGCAAAACATTAGATCTCATTTTTGTCTACATAGAAAGTTTCTATGTCCTTCATCAAACCTATGTGTGAATGCTACCATTTGTGTTATCCAGAGCTTTCCCATCCACTTACAGACGTTCTATTGTTAGCCTTTTTAAAACCTTCTATTCTCTCTGCCGATTATGGAGTTGATAATTGCAATTATTGGATAGTTTCCAGCGTCCTCCAGTGAGGGTGGTCATACCTACGATTGGAGGGTGATTGGAAGATCCCTTTGTGCCTTACTAATTCCTCCCTTGGATGCTGCCTTTCTCCATATATTTTCTTCTTCTCTTATAACTTGATTTAGCTAAGGAACGACGTTCAAGTTCTATCTCTGTATATTTCCCACTTTTCGCTGGCCAGAGAGCCGAATGCCATTCGCTGTGAAACAATCCATTTCTTGCTTATTGAATAAACGTTGTTGAATCTTCTTCTGTGCCCAAGCCAAATAAATTCCTAAATGAATGGATTAGAAGGTTGAGTTGATTATGGTAGTTAATCTTTTTATTTTTCAAGTTTCTATTTTCCTTTGTGAATGGCTGACTGCGTTTTAAGTAGTGGGCATGGATTTTGTCAGTTACTTTCCAAATTCTTGGGATGCTTATTAAACCTATTTCATGTTTAGTCAAAAAGACTAGTGAGATATGTAATAATAACGTGTAAATTAGTGAAAGGTATTCATATATTTGTAGTCACTTTTATTAAGACATTGAAGTTCGTAATGTGGTGATGGGGAAATTACATTTGTAAATTGTACTATTAGAAAGTGTAGCCGTAGAAGGTTAAATGGGTAGTCGATGTTCATAGCGAAATAAATATAAATTGTAGTTGTTTTGATAAGGAATTATAGATAGTAGGTATCGATGGGAAACTTATGTTAATAGGAGAAATATATATAGATTTATATTGTTCGATTTGAAATTGTTTTGGTTAAATGTTAGATGATAATTTATGCTCATAAGAAAATGTATTTATATTTATAGTTGTTTCATTAGAAATTATAGTTGGTAAAATATTAATGGAAGTTTATGCTTTTAGAAAACATATGTATATATTTATAGTTTGTTTTTATTAGAAAATGGTAGTTATTAATTTATTAGATAGAAATTTATATTTGGAGTTGTTAGAGATTTCGTAAACTAGAATTTCTCTGAAAGAAAGTGAAAACCTCATATGTATTTTCTCATTTAATGTAAGAGTATATTGAATCTCAATTACTTGATTGTCTTCCTTGTCATATCAAAATGCTAAGTTTGGGTCATTGTATCTATTTGGGGTTTGAGTTTCATGGTTATGCCTTGGCTTAATGTGAAGTGAACTATCTAGGAAGATGTCAGGATTGCTATGCATCAAGTCGCATAAACCGTGGTCCATGCCGGGAAATGGTTGTTTTAACATTGACATTGTGTTCTACTTACCTAACTCCAGAGGTGAGGCTTCTTGGTTTTGGTTCAAATTGTGGCATGTCATTGTAATGGTTTATCGACTCGAATTTGTTATGGATGGGGAAAAAGTTTTGTGAACTAGGACTTAAATTGTCTATGTAACATGATGGGTTGTGGAAATTTAGATGCATAATAGTTCCTCGTCCATGCATGTCATTTGTTTCAGATGTTGGATAAGGGTTGCTAGTGTAGAAAGGAGAGTGCCTTCCATGGTGGGGCCGGTGCCCAAAGTGGCTGCCTGGATAACCCCATGGAAGTTGTAATCAAGTGATAACTTAAAAAATATATCTAGGTGGGTCGGGTAGTATTTCACTTAACAAAGATAAGTATGTTGCCTCTCCCATGCCTTGAGTGCTCTCATAGGCTAAGGATGGGATGAGAAGGCTTGGTTGGCAAGGTCGACCTCCTTGTCCACATGAGAGGATGTGTTGGCTCCGCATGTGTCACCCTATGGGGTCGGTGCCTGAGAGGGGTCGCCAGGATAACCATAGATGGGGGCCGGCTCTTAGTGAGAGATAGCCTAGATAACCCATGATTAGGACCATGCGATGACACTCTCCTTGCTGCAGCTTAGCTACTTCCCTCTTTATTTGTTTCCATTGTTGCCTTTGGAGTGTTGCCTTGTCTTGTGTAGTCTTGTTTTTATGGTTGGTTGTGTCAAGTCTATATTCATTTGATTATATTTGTTGTTGTGTCCTTTGGCTTAGTGGAATCCTCGTTGCTATCTCCTAGCTCGGAGGGGTGGACCCCAGGGTTCTACATGGTTGGGTGGCAGAGCTATCCATTGGTCTTCTTGGAGATTCAGTTCATGTCCAATGCAGAAGTGTTCTAGTTCCAGATTTGCTTTTCACTCTCAGAGTTGTTGTATACATTCATAAGTATTTATTTGTAAACCGACATGATCAGTCTTGTAATCTTGTATTGTAACTTTGTAAATTAACTAGCTTTGCAAATGTGAAATTTATTCTTATATGTAGTGGTATGATGTATATCACTTGTGTTGTTAAGACTTTATGATCAACTGATGCAGTTACGTTTCCCTAGAGGAGTTAGAAGTGCACTTTTCTTTATGTTGTGTATAATGATATCTTTGGCTACTATTATTGCAATTTCTTGCTTCAAAAAAAAAAAATTCTGTAGTGTTGCTCTTGTTAGTCTAACTCTCTAGGGTTGCATGACGGGGCGTCACATGCTGCCATGTAAATGTTACATAAGATTGTCATAGATAGGACTATCATAAAAATGGTTATACATTTGTTTGACCTCATGTTTTTCTAGATTATTATCATTTATTGTTTTGGGATTGTTCATACACCTAAATCATGGTCCTCTCACCACAAGAATAGTCTTGGTAGTTGAATTAGTATGCAAATTACCATGTAGACTACCCTAGAAGACTATCACAAATAAATCAACAATAGGACTATCATAAGTTTAGAGGCATCCATGGCATCATTTCCATCTTGAAACCTACCTTAATGTTGTCCTAGATCCCACATTATGATGAATAAGTCCTTTGGTTATGCATTACTAGGATAATGATATGATCTTGTGCCAAAATGTCATCTTGTTGTCCTAGGAAGACTACCATGCCTAGCTAGTCATGGACAACCATTAACCATGAAGAGTTATGCACATTTTTAGGATGTTTAAGGTATGTGAAGGTGGTTTAAAGCTTAAAAACACTCATCACAACATCTACCATGGTCCAAGAAGGTAAACTCCATGCCCAATTTGAAACTACTCGCAAAGGGCTTCATTCAAGTCATGATTTTTGTCTTCACATGTCTTCCTCTAGACTCTGGAACAGCGGTTATAAATTTTTCCATGGGTCAAGAAAATGAACTACAGATTGATTGTTCAAAAGTTATGAACCTTATAAATTTTTCCATGCGTTATAATCATTCATGTTGTGCTTGAGTCACATTTTGGAGAACACGTATTTTAGTGAAGCATACATAAAGAATAAGTCCTTTTGGGATGGGTTCTTTCACATTTTTGCACATTTCATGATGTTTCATGCAAAAAGTTCAAAGGAATGTCCCCTCGAGTGAAATTACAAATTCAAAGGGGATCCAATAAGATCCCCACAACTTCAACCAAATCAAAGCACAACATGTGAACGTTCGATCTAAGATCCATCAACATGATCAACCCATAACAAGTCATAGAAAAATGGCCACCCAAATGGACAATGAAGTGTGTTGTCAAAAAGAACTTGTTGGTTTTTCTTCTGATTCAGCATTAGGGTTTGCCAGTTCTAATGCACAGGCAGATTCAGCCAACTGAATACAGGAGGTTACGTGAGCTCCTCCCCTTCACTTCTAGTTCTGCCACACCAAGGGGGGTGTCCCTATTTGATAAAAGTATGACCTTGACTAGCTCAATGACAGAAGGATTTAACTTGACGGCAAAAGGCAGAATACTCTCATGTATGGACCAAGATTTGTGTAACAAATCACAAGGTTGGCAACATTCTTGGACATAATGTCTGGTTAGGTATGAGAGCATGCAGAGGTTCCTAATCCTAATCCTACAACTAACAGGTGGAAGGATGAAATGGTTTGATTTGATTTTTGGATGCAAAGCTGGACATGGTATATAACCTCAACACAGAGCTAGATTGGTGCCTATCTAGGGCTTGGAGTCGGTAGACATACACCTGTGAATGATCAGCATGAACAACTAAAACTGGATTTCAGGGGGATATACATGATATCTACCTTACAGATATCTCCCAATACCGAGTGTTAAGCTGTCTATACTTATGGCATCCCTATTGCAGTATACCCTTCCCAATATTCAATCTGAAAACAGTTTAATCTACCCCTTGAGTAGAAGTTAAAAGATTAAACATTCAACACAGGAATTCTATGTTCTAGAATCTCAGACATTCCTTGAATGCCTAGACTCAGAAGAAAGATACATGCAAAACTGGAGACAGAATCAGCATAACACATGCAAACATAGCATTATTCATATAAAATTGACCATGAAATCAGTGGATTCATGCACAAACGTACAACAAGAGATACATAAACTCGCAAGTTTTGCTGCACAGAGCAACCAAAACTAGTTGTATCTTATTACAGAGCCAAAATGTCCAGTTTTCAACAACGTCAAAAATGGTAACACAGTCTGCCTATATTGGCCAAAAAGTGTACCCGTAGCAATCAATTACATGGCTTTCAAAAATCTGCCAGATACAGATCACACAGGAAGAATGGCGCTCAGAAGTTATTGCTGCAGAGACAGAAAGTAGACAATGGTGGCCTCGAGCCCTGTGCCACCATCTGGGAGTCTTCACTCAAAAATCAGGCGACATGATCATGTGTACCATTGCCCATACCTCTGCACCGTCGCCATTAAAGGCCTCAACCACCTGCGGCCTACCTGGAAACCGTCGCTGCGTTCAAACAGAAGTTCCCGCCAAAATGCACTTTACTGAAGTTTCAAATGTGCAGGAAGAATAGTCCCACATTGGTGCCGTGGAGACTCCTTCAATACCTTAAAAACATGGTCGTGAGCATAATAGGTGTCGAGCGCCTTTTGTCGCGCTCGACACATAAGCCTTCTCCAAAAGCCCATCGCCAAAACCCAAGCCATCGGCACACCCCAGAATTCTCCTTCCGATCTCAACAGTCTCGCCGACCGCTACCTTCGCTTCCCCATCAGCCAGAGATGCATCATCGGGCCAACCATCCAAACCTTCACCGATCTCATCAGTTACACCGATGAAGCCACCGCAATCCCCTGTCGGCCAGACCAATACTGTCAGCCAAGCAAAAGATCCCTCTACCGATAGACCACACTCTCACCGATGCACCAACGAATTATACTCTGCTCCTTCATCGGCGAGACCTCCCACTATTGGCCCACCACAATCCATCCTTGCCGACAACACAAGTCACGTCGAAGACCATACACAACACTTCCCTTCATCGGCCAGAGATTAGTCTATCGGCCAACCATTTCACCGTTCACCCGACAATACAACCCATGCCGATAGACCCTAGCTCTTCCCCTTCCGTCAGTGTAACACACACCATCGGAGCATCCAAAAAGCTTCCTGCCGATCTCAAAGGTCACGCCAATGACATCTTCGCCAGCCACACACTGCTCCTCCATCGGCCAAACTCCTTACATCGGCGAGCCACAAATTTGCTTCGCCGACAGCCAAACACACGCTGATGGACATCCATCGGCTAGACCAAAACAATCAGAGCACTCAAGAAATCTTTCGCCGATGAGGCTAATCACTCCGATAAGACCAAAAACGTAAAGCCTTGAACCGTTGAACCCCGAACCAAAAGGGTTCAACGTGATGGTTCAACGCGATGGTTCAAACATCAAAAATAATACTCCATAGGCAACAAAGCTTCGAACCATTGAACCTTGAACCAAAACAAAAAGGTTCAAGTGGGAGGTTCAACGATGCAATATTTGCGCAAGGCAAATGCATAATGCGACCCGTTAGAAGAAAATTGAACCCTGAACTGCCGAACCACTGAACTTAGAGAAAAAAAGGTTCAAGTTCAAACCGAAATGTCGAAGACACAAAAACGAACCCATGCCGATGGAGAAAAGACGAAGACCCCTCCTCAAGAAATGAGATGCAGATGCTGAAAAACACTGAAGGGGTGCCAAAACTTAGAACCTTTTGGATATTTTGGGATGGTGCCTGCATGAAAATTGCTAAATTAACTGATAGTGAATTCAAGCACCAACAGTGGCTCTGATTGGGGACGTGCAGGTGCAAGACTGCAGCGAGAACCCCAGATCTCTGGGATGTAGACCAGTGCCTTATCCATTGGGCATAGAGTCATGAAGTTACCATGATCTGCATCACCAATCAAACTTGATGGCCTAAGGCCACCAAGAAAAGGAAAACCAATATTTCCCCTTGTCAAACACCTTGTTCTCATCTGCATACACTGGGTCAAGCCTGAGAGTATTGCCATGATCTGACCAAAAACAAACCTGGTTATCTGCACATTCAACCTTCTGATTTATTTTGTCACTGTCAACCTTATGCAAACAACCCTCAGCATCAGGCAACAAATGGATGCAGAATGTATCAAGCAATGCATACTCAAATGGAATATAACACATGTTATCATTTGTATCAGCATTATGCATTGCAAAATGATCTCCTAGCTGGACTGAAAATTGAAAGCACTTGAAGTCCACCACACAACTAGGAAAAACAGAGCTCTCTTTATACGCTGGCCTCTCAAAAGAAAAGCTTTCAAATTCACAATTGTGCACATCATGCACACAACCAATAACAGCACCAAACTAGAAAAGATCAGGCTCTGGCATCTTTTTACAATCTGGCACATCTTTACAATCACTTACCTGATGTATGTTGTTTCCTCTTTCATTAGGATGAGAAATAGAATCCAAGTCAAAAATAGTGCTCAAGCCTTCACCATACTCAAATAGATCCTCATCATCACATGTGTCATAAATGGGTGACCCAGGTGCATCAGTTTCATCATAGTATGCCATTGGTTCATGGGCAGCAGAGCACGCATTTTCATCACCAATGGATTTACTCTGTGGAGGAGTATCAGCCTGTGTGTCATAAGCAAAATAGCCATCGAATGAAAAACAATCATGCTCTACACTAGCACTTATTTCAATTTCTGACTGCTCTTCATGATCTCCATGTGTTTGAAAGGTAGGCAATGGGTCACACATGGGACTATTTTTCTGTTTGCTTATACCTTCTCTGTCTTGAGTATAATACTCACAATTCTCTCCACAGGTCCATTCCAAAAGTTGCTCATTACTGTCCACAACCTCGTTGTGGTTTTCATGGCCAGCTGCCTCACCATTGCAATGGGAGTCTTCATTAGTTCCTTCATTGGCATCCTCAACTGGTGAACAATCCAGTTGAGCTGTATTGTTAGCATTATGTTTAGATACAAAAGTCTCAACCTCTATGCTTTCATTTTCATTTTTATCTGTACATGATGCTTTAATTATTTGGTCATTTGCAGCTTCACAACTATTTTTCACACCAAAGCCTGTGGACAGGGGTTTCAACAAGTGCTCATTTCTAATTTTTTCTATATTTTCTACGAACTTGTATGCCATCTGCATACTTGTCACCTTGAAATCCCTCAGTAATGCACTAGAGCCCTCCTCAAAAGCCTCAAAGAATATGCCTACATAGGCTGAAATATCAGGTCTGAAGACTTCTGGGATCTGTGAAAGGGCTACTGCAAACCTATGACTGAAAACAACACATGGCTCTTCATCTTGTTTTCTGATTTTCATCAATTCTGCAACAAGATCAGCCGGTTCTTTTGCAAATTCTTCTTTGAAACAGTCAGCAAGCTCATCCCAACAGGCAAAGGATCTTTTTGAAAAGCTCAAATACCAGTCTTTTGCTTTTGCATCAAAGGACCTAACAAAAAACCTCATCCACATATCCTCATCTCTGAATGAATGCTTTCCCATGAACTCATGAAAATTTTGGATATGTGCATTCCCATCACATACACTGTGACCACTAAATCTGGGCATCTGACAGTATATCCTAGCAGGCATAGTTTCTACTTTATAGTCAACCCATGACAAATCTAATTGGTCATACAAAGGATCAAAAGGGGTGGCAGGAGGTTTAGCTTTTTGACTGACAGACACAACAGGGTTATTGTTTTTTAACTGGGTCTGCTCAGCCTCTAAGAATATCAACCTATTTCTTATCTCTTCTATTCTTTTATCTAACATTTCACCGCTGAGTATGGGATAATTCATACTTGGATTCATAAAAATTTTACTTTTAGACATCCTTTGTCTGCCTAAGACCTAAGGCTTCCCCTGGCATCTAACTTATGCAGTAAAACAACAAATATAAAGGGGAAGGAACAAGGTACCTTTTCTCATACAGATGCTGAAGTCTGAACAGCACATTTTTGTCACAACACACATCAACTTTTCATGTGCATTTAGATCTTTTGCAGAGTCGCCACCTCTCCAGAGAGGACAAAATTTACAGCAGCTGAAAGCTCAACACATATTTTTCTAAGTTCATACCACCAGTAGAGCATCATCATTCACATGAAAGACTCCCTAGCAGAGTCGCCATTTTTGTTGGTGACTCGGATGGGCACACAGATATTTCACTAGGGAGGACAAAAATAACAATTTTCAAATCACCATCCCCAGCGGAGTCGCCATTTTGTTGGTTTTTCTTCTGAATCAGCATTAGGGTTTGCCAGTTCTAATGCACAGGCAGATTCAGCCAACTGAATACAGGAGGTTGCGTGAGCTCCTCCCCTTCACTTTTGGTTCTGCCGCACCAAGGGGGTGTCCCTATTTGATAAAAGTATGACCTTGACTAGCTCAATGACAGAAGGATTTAACTTGACGGCAACAGGCAGAATACTCTCATGTATGGACCAAGATTTGTGTAACAAATCACAAGGTTGGCAACATTCTTGGACATAATGTCTAGTTAGGTATGAGAGCATGCAGAGGTTCCTAATCCTAATCCTACAACTAACAGGTGGAAGGATGAAATGGTTTGATTTGATTTTTGGATGCAAAGCTGGACATGGTATATAACCTCAACACAGAGCTAGATTGGTGCCTATCTAGGGCTTGGAGTTGGTAGACATACACCTGTGAATGATCAGCATGAACAACTAAAACTAGATTTCAGGGGGATATACATGATATCTGCCTTACAGATATCTCCCAATACAGAGTGTTAAGCTGTCTATACTTATGGCATCCCTATTGCAGTATACCCTTCCCAATATTCAATCTGAAAACAGTTTAATCTACCCCTTGAGCAGAAGTTAAAAGATTAAACATTCAACACAGGAATTCTATGTTCTAGAATCTCAGACATTCCTTGAATGCCTGGACTCAGAAGAAAGATACATGCAAAACTAGAGACAGAATCAGCATAACACATACAAACATAGCATTATTCATATAAAATTGACCATGAAATTAGTGGATTCATGCACAAACGTACAACAGGAGATACATAAACTCACAAGTTTTGCTGCATAGAGCAACCAAAACCAGTTGTATCTTATTACATAGCCAAAATGTCCAGTTTTCAACAACGTCAAAAATGGTAACACAGTCTGCCTATATTGGCCAGAAAGTGTACCCGCAGTAATTAATTACATGGCTTTCAAAAATTTGCCAGATACAGATCACACAGGAAGAATGGCACTCAAAAGTTATTGCTACAGAGACAGAAAGTAGATAATGGTGGCCTTGAGCCCTGTGCCACCATCTGGGAGTCTTCACTCAAAAATCAGGCGACATGATCATGTGTACCATTGCCCATACCTCTGCACCATCGCCATTAAAGGCCTCAACCACCTGCGGCCTACCTGGAAACCGTCGCTGCGTTCAAACAGAAGTTCCCACCAAAATGCACTTTACTGAAGTTTCAAATGTGCAGGAAGAATAGTCCCACATTGGTGCCGTGGAGACTCCTTCAATACCTTAAAAACATGGTCGCGAGCATAATAGGTGTCGAGCACCTTTTGCTGCGCTCGACGCATAAGCCTTCTCCAAAAGCCCATCGCCAGAACCCAAGCCATCGACACACCCCAGAATTCTCCTTCCGATCTCAACGGTCTCGCAGACCGCTACCTTCGCTTCCCCATCGGCCAGAGATGCATCATCGGGCCAACCATCCAAACCTTCGCTGATCTCATCAGTTACACCGATGAAGCCACCGCAATCCCCTGTCGGCCAGACCAATATCGTTGGCCAAGCAAAAGATCCCTCTGCCGATAGACCACACTCTCACCGATGCACCAACGAATTATACTATGCTCCTTCATCGGCGAGACCTCCCACTGTCGGCCCACCACAATCCATCCTCGCCGACAACACAAGTCACGCCAAAGACCATACACAACACTTCCCTTCATCGGCCAGAGATTAGTCTATCAGCCAACCATTTCACCGTTCACCCGACAATACAACCCATGCCGATAGACCCTGGCTCTTCCCCTTCCGTCGGTGTAACACAAACCATCGGAGCATCCAAAAAGCTTCCTGCCGATCTCAAAGGTCACGCCGATGACATCTTCGCCAGCCACACACTGCTCCTCCATCGGCCAAACTCCTTACATCGGCGGGCCACAAATTTGCTTCGCCGACAGCCAAACACACGCCGATGGACATCCATCGGCCAGACCAAAACAATCGGAGCACTCAAGAAATCTTTCGCCGATGAGGCCGATCACTCCGATAAGACCAAAAACATAAAGCCTTGAATTGTTCAACCCCGAACCAAAAGGGTTCAACACGAGGGTTCAACGCGATGGTTCAAACATCAAAAATAATACTCCATAGGCAACAAAGCTTCGAACCATTGAACCTTGAACCAAAACAAAAAGGTTCAAGCGGGAGGTTCAACGATGCAATATTTGCGCAAGGCAAATGCATAATGCGACCCATTAGAAGAAAATTGAACCCTAAACCGCTGAACCACTGAACTTAGAGAAAAAAGGGTTCAAGTTCAAACCGAAATGTCAAAGACACAAAAACGAACCCATGCCGATGGAGAAAAGACGAAGACCCCTCCTCAAGAAATGAGATGCAGATGCTGAAAAACACTGAAGGGGTGCCAAAACTTAGAACCTTTTGGATATTTTGGGATGGTGCCTGCATGCAAATTGCTAAATTAACTGACAGTGAATTCAGGCACCAACAGAACTTACAAGAAACTTATGAGGTACAAAAATCACTCCACATAGTACATAAAGATAAAAGGTCCATGACATGTGAGGTGTCATAAAAAAGAACAAATAGGGTCACTCAAACCCCAAAGAAAAATAATTCAATGCAAGGTGGCAAAACTCAAAGATCAGATAAACCCTCACTCACATACTTTTAGAAACCTTGGTCCAACAGATCAAGACCCTTGAAGCTAGAAACGTTGAACAATATTTCCAAATAAAAATTGAGGAAATACCTAGGGCACATGGAAATCATTTCATTAACGGGATCAAATCAAACCAAGGGGCAACACAAAACTCCCCTCATCTAAGCCTTCATTCCCATGACACAAGTAGTGAAGTATTCATGACTCCCTTGCCTCATCATTCAGTATGACAAGTTTCAATCAAACAAGTGGAATTCCCATGACACAAGATCAACCACAAACAATCCCACCCAGTTTTCAAAACATAAACATGACACCATCTAGTTATCAAACTTTTTTAGGATATCAACAATCTAATATACCCTTTCAACAAGCACAACAAACTCCACCTGAAGGGCTAATGTTTGGAGGAACAAGACCCTCTACACATAACTCCCTCTTAGGAACATACCTTGAGTATTTAAAGGAGCCTTTTGACTAAAAGATTCGTCATGTCATACTACCACATCCTCTCCCTGAGCTTCCAAAATTTAAAGGAGAGGGTGATCCCAACTCCTACATTAAGGCCTACATCACAATAGTGCAAGAATGCCTTCCTTGGGATGGGATGGTAGCAAACAATTTCCAAAGACTTTGGATGGTAACGCTCTGGATTGGTACTATCAACTTCTAGAAGCATCAATCCACTCATTTAGGCAACTCATCGATCAAGTTGTGGTTGCCTTTGACATAAATTGTTAGAGTATGAATACTAATGCTATTACTAATTATTTAAATAAGTAATTATGTGTATATTCCACACATGGATTTAAGCCACCTTAGGTGGTTAGGTGTCGAATTGAGTTCGACACAACTCTCTAAGACACATGTCGACACTCTTTCTTCCACCTCTAGTTGAATGTTGAAGTCGACTTCCAAGTCAACTCAACCTCCTCACCTATATGTACAACTACCTTGTTCATAATCTAATTCACTCTATTTTGTGATCAGCATGTGTTTAGTAGATCCTCATTTCTAACATGGTATCAGAGCTATTATAATTAAGCTTGCTAGTTCGTTTCGAAGCATCCAATCTCTGATGGGTACAATCTCGCCCAAATCGGCTTGAAATCAGCCTATGGAGGTGAAATTTGGCCCAAAATTCATTTCTTGGCCAACTCTGCATCTCATCTAGCCACTATTTCTCTTCACTATGGCTACCTCTACCTATTTTGGGATATTTTTTGATAATTCGCCCTAATTTGGGCTTTGTATTTTTGGGTATGCAATTTGTTTTCTATTTTGTAATGGCAATTAAATTTTTTCTAAATGCACTAAGAAATATAAAGTACCAAATCTTGGGGGCCATTTAAAATTTGGGAAAAAATTGATTTGTGGGAATTAATGGTTATTTAACCCTTGTATTTTCGTTTGTCAAAGACAAAGGGTGAGGCACGGGTTGGCAGGAGGCCAATTCCCCCTCACAAATAAAACCATTGTAATCTTCACTCCTTTCCAATTCCAAGAGTGGTTGGAAGGCTAGGTTCATCTCACCACAGTGTATTTTTTTAACATTTTAGTGTAGTTTTTATTAAATATGCCTTATTTATGGGAATTGATTATGTAATAACTTTTGATCGGTAGATCAAAATTGAGCACTATTTTTTTCAAAAGTTAATGTTTTTTAATTTCCCACTCGTTGGTCCTATTTTCATTGTAAAACTCACTAAGTTATAAAGTGCCACAAATCTGGGGGTCACCTAATACTGAATCATGGGGGGTGTATAGAGTCGTGTCAAGAACACTTTCGAGTTGTGCCAAAGAGCACTTCCATAGAGTCATGTTTGAAGCACTTCCATTGAGTCATGTCAAGATCACTTTTGCCCTTTCTTTCTACATTTTTTTAGTTATGGGGTTTAATCAAGCAATAAGGGGGTTATTCACGCACTCAACTTATAAAGTGCCACAAATATCAAGAGGATAAAATATTAAATTATGGGGGGTTCATAGACTTGTGTCAAGAGAATTTCTGAGTTGTGCCAAGGGCACTTCCATAGAGATATTCCAAGAACACTTCCACCTTTATCATTCTTCAACTTTTTTTCCACATAACATTGAGATATGTCAAGAACATTTCCACATCACCATCACCTAATGCTACATGTGAATACTAAGTTGATTCTTAGAGGACTTCTAGAGATTCATCACAATAGAAGATATATATCAATTCCTTTGCTTCTATAGATTTCAGAGTTGCTTCACATAAGACTTCCAGAGAATCTTCAAAGTAGGATTTCATTATAGCCACATGGCATGCAATTTTTCACATTTCTCTCTTTTGGAGGAAAGTTTTTTCCCACATAGTTTTCTTTCTTTCTCCACCTTATGAGAGATGCATTTGTACATGGGTACCTCATCAAGCCTATTAGCCAAGACCCATCTTTATTGTGCTCACCTAAGTTGTGCTTAATGGGTGTGTTAATGTAGGAATACTAATGCTATTACTTATTATTTAATTAAGTAATTATGTGTATATTTCACACATGGTTGTAAGCTACCTTAGGTGGTTAGGTGTCAAATTGGAGAGTTCAACACAACTCTCCAAGACACATATTGACACTCTTTCTTCTACTTCTAATTGAGTGTTGAAGTCAACTTCTGAGTCGACTCAACCTCCTCACCTATATGTACAACTACCTTGTTCATAATCTAATTCACTCCATTTTGTGATCAGCATGCATTTAGTTGATCCTCATTTCTGACATAAACAAATTGATCAAGATAGGAATACGAGAATTTTTAATGTTCAAGCAAGGAAACAAGTCAATCACACATTTTATCACAAGATGGAGGGAAGTTCTCCATTCTTCAACTAGTGCACCAAACATGGATCATAAGGATCTTTGTGATCTTTTATTACATGCCATCAACAATGACATACAAGAACAAATCCAAAATCTCCCTTATAAATTATATGAAAAAGCACTCAAAAGTGCCCTTAGAATTAACCAAGTTGTTATTGATAGTGGAAGAAGGGAGTATGATGTCAATGGAAGGTTGATAAAAGATGATATCAATAATAAATATTTGATGAACAACCAAAACATAGATGGGTCAACAAACACTTCACCATCTCGAAACAACAATAACTGTGATTACAACAGTCATACAAATTTGGGGAACCAAAATGTCAACAACTATCCCCTGAGAATCAACAAGCAATCGTACAACAATCATCGTAAACCTTGAAGTTACAATCATGATAAATATTGGTCATTTCACAAGAGAATGGAGCATGATATCAAGTCATGTTAGAAGTACCATCGCTTCATATCAAACCTCCCAAAAGATCAACAATTCATGAACACATTCTCACAAGATGAAAAAAATAGTCCCAAAAGCCATCAAAATGTCTTTGATCAAAACACCAGAATGACTAGATGACACCTCCAACAATTCATTTTTTTCTCACATGCTAGAACTTCTCAAGGGTTCTCCTACGCACAAGAACACACTCCTCAATGCCTTAGATCTAGGCCATCTAGTTCAAAACACTCCAAATGAAAAGTGTTCTTCAAAATTTGATTTTAAAAAGTTACCCTCAGATGATGACATAGCCAAATAGGGTGATCTCCCCCCTTACCTAATAGTCCAAGTTCAGGATTATTCCATCAAACGTGTAATGATCAATGATAGGTCAGCAATCAACATAGTCTCTTTTTCTCTTCTTCAAAGAATGGGTTATGATGAAACTCAAAAATCACACATGAAACTTCCATCCTTAGAATTCATGATAACCCAAACATTTAAACCATTAGTAAGGTCAATCATTAAATCACATTGGGTCCCAAAATTCTACCAATTGAATTTCACATCATCAACAAAGAAACCACTTACAACATGATCCTAGGGAGGCCTTGGATCCATTGGATTAGGGTCATTCCCTCCAAATTACTTCAAGAAATCTACTTCTCACACATGGGACAAACACACATCATCAAAGGAGACCCTGATCCTTTCAGTCTTTATAGGGTTGAACAAGTAAAAAGGAAGGGAAAGACCATGGAAACCATAAATGACCCAAGAATCATTTTTTTGAAAAAGGAGAGACATTAAAACAAATCACAACATAGCTAAAACCTCAAAATATACAAAGGGGGGGGTGGCAATAGGAGAATTCCCCTTCAATCTCCACTCAACAAAGTATTATGCTCCCTTCAACTTAACAATCATTCCTATTGAGCTAGATATGAGCATCCATACAATTGAAACCACCCCTAATCAAAAAGGAGAACCAAAACCCACACAAAAACTAGGAGAGTCATCACCAATTCTAGTTGCTCCTCAAAAGTTCAAAACTAATACCGGAACAAATATTGAAACTCAACAAGAATATAGAAAATGATAATGTTAGGGGAAAATAATCAAACAATGAAACATATGAGTACACAAAACTCCCCACTAAATTCAATGAAATTTTTACACCAAGTCTTCGAGTGCCCTTTTAAAGACTTTCAAGAAAAGTTCAAACCAAATTGGATAGGTCTATACATAGTTAAGGAAGAAGTTAAAAAGAGGCTTACCCCTTGTGTACTATGGAAAGTGAAGGGTTTAATATATGAAAACTCCATAAAAATCTAAAAAAATCAGAAAATCTATAAAAAGTACAAAATTCCAATCAAGAAAAAAAATTGCATTCTTCATTCTGTTCCACCATGCATTAGTGAGTGCATGCTCTTGTTCAATTTTTGTCTTATTAAGGAGTCTAAGGTTTCTTAGGTATAAGTTGACCCTTTGAGCCTTTGAGATTCCTTATGATCACATTTATCACCAAACATTACCTCTCTTACACTTCACAATAAGTTATAATTAAAGCCCAACTCTTAGCTTCATACTGATCCTGGTCTTAATGAACCATGGTGCTAGGTTCAAACAAAGTTGGCACTCATACCTACAGTACCCAATGGAAGCTTGCAAGTAGACCTTACCCATTCACCCTTAACAAGAGAGAAATTTGACTGGATAGTGAAAACTCTTGGTGGTGCTCAGCCCCTTATCTTTCCTGGCCAAAAACATCAAGGGAGTCATAACTTTATAGGAAGAAATAAAAAATAATAAGAGTACAAAAAGAGAGATCATGAAAAGCCAGAAAAGAGAGAAAATACAAAAAAAAAAAAAAAAATAATGATGCTATAAAATACAAACAAACAAAAGAGGAAAGAAACAAACAAACAAAAAAGAGGGAAAAATAAAATAGAGGATTGTTGATGTTCGTACTCTCAGATGGAGATGAGTCTAAGCTTGAAGCTATAAGGGTGGCATCTATCAAAGAAAATAAAAGACAAAGGTACAAAGCACACATGTACTAACTGAGTAAAACCAAGACTCTAACTATCTTTAAGACCATCTTCTACTTTGGAGCATTTCATTTACCCCAAGTCTATCTTGTTGGCCATATTTGATCTAAGTCTAGAAGGTACCAATAAAATTTGTTGCTTGCCTAAGTTGAAATCTTGTCAAAATGTTTTACCTAGACCCAGATCAGTATCTAGCCTTTTGCAAAGCCAAAATTAGGAACATTCCATCTCCTTCTCATTCCCACATGAGTTCCCCACAAAAATCCTATCTCAACGATCAGTAGTTCTCCTTATATCGAGTCACAATGCAATCCCCTCAGTTAAAAATCCTACTTAAGAGTAGTCATAGTGTTTGTTTCGCTTGCATACATCATATCACAAAGATAAAATCAAAAGCAATAACTCATGTCATAACACCATGGCATTCATAACACTTAGAACATATTACTTCAAATTTCATATTTGTGAATCACATCCAGACACGTTGCATATCGTTCATGAAAAAGACAACAACAAATTGCATCATCCATGTGTGATCATCATAGGTATGCATTCTCTTAAGAAAAATAAAAACTCTAGCCAACCATATGTACAAGAGGGAAAGTGAAGTACAAGATGTCAACTAAAGCTACATATAGACCTCAACCAATTAGGTCTCACAATTATAAGTGCAAAACAATGTCGAAGCACAATTCATTCCTCCAAAAAGTCAAAAGAGCAAAATTGTGCACCCAAGCGTGCAAGTCTCCCCATGCAAGGGGGTAAGGGTATAAATCTCTTCAACAAACATAGGCCTCTCAAAGACCTCAAGGAACTCCAAGTCAGATCGTTGCAAAATCTTTACGAAAACCATAAAAATTAGAAAGTCAAAAAAACCTAAAAAATTGTAAAACCTCAAAAGTCCCTAAAAATTGAATATGTTCTTCAAAATCTGCAATAAAGGAGAATTCATTCTTATCTCTAGCTTAGCATGTGTTTTATTTCCATAGTGCTTTCCATGCCTTGATTTTGTGTGCTTTCATTCTTGCAATTCCCCATGGCGAAGTGAGGTGACTCAGGCATACTTATGACTCACGCATTGACAATACGTTTCCTCGTTTATATTTTAGTGCTCGTTATTGAACATCATAATATCAAACTAATACTCATTATTTCAAGTACAATTGTAGGATAACAACAAGTAAGGCCTGGTTCAAGAACAATACCTACCTTTCATGTAGACTGCCATCCCTGAGAGGGGAAATATGTAAGCACTAAAAAAGTGCATGAGCCTACATGGTAATCTGATGATGAGTTGTAGCCCTAAACACGAACATGTAAGCACGTAAATATTACCTCTCAGCAATATTTATTCTTGGAAAGATGTGGATCAAATTTCTCCACTTTATTTGTACCTCCCTTGTCTCCTAACCAACTTTCTAAAGCCCTGCACCTTCACTAATTGCCTTATATCGATAATTCATCTTTGTCACTTTCTAAGCCTATTGACTTGACCTATCAACATCACAAGATGGGAATTCACTTTCCCTAAGTCCCTTTCAATCATTCCAACCCTTTAGTGGCCTCTAATTGACCTCACAGACCATATCCAACCATCAATTTCAATACCCATGTTTCCTCAATTTTGGGTTGTCCCCTTTAAATTCTAGATCTCCCAGAGGAGATCTTAAATCTCTCTTGGGCAATTGGCCCTAGAAAACTAGGTGACCTGCCCTCTTTCAAGCCAATAACTTGTTTCCAAGTCTTAAACTCATCTTTAGCCCCCTAGGACCAATCTCAGCATCTAAAACCACCTACAGAACCAATCCTTTATGGGTCACCCCTTTTGACTTCCAGATCTCCCTTGGATGACCCTACCATTTAACTAGATCTCCCCTGGGTGACTTGCCATAGTAAATTGGGTGACCCACTCGTGTTGTAACTTGCATGTTTCTCTTCAGGTCGGGTCCAAATTAGCTCTATTTTTTCTCCAGTTTGCATGGTTTTTTGACCCTAAATGAGCCCAGACTATTTTTAACTCATTCTCCACTCCTAATCAATATATTCTTGGCTCCAATCGAACTATTCTAATCTCTCCATAAATCTCATGCTAACTCCATTCCTTCTTCTATGAAAGGCTATCAAGGCTAGTTCACTCCCAATCAAACCTAATTCATTGTCCAATCAAGCTTGTTAACTCCTCAATCAAGAGAGTTAATTCTCCAATCAATCCCACCATTCATGAACCTGTCCAACCTATAAATACCCTCACCTCTTCATTATTTCTCAAGTCTAAGAATTCTCTTCTCATCTTCACAAGATTTTTCAAGCTTCTTCACAAGTCTTTGAGCCTCTTATTTTTTTCTTTAGTTTTTACAAAGATTCAAAGCTTTCACTTAAGAGGCAAACTCATTGTTGCTACTCATTCCGACCTTGCTTTTTTCTCTCCATAACATGCTTATTCTCTTTGCAAGACCATGTGAGCCTTTTAATTTTCTTAGTTTAGTTGCCCAAGCCTCAAAGGCTTCATAACGTTGTCATGCTCACCAATTGCTTTTGAAAAAGCCTAAGACATATGCTCTCATAGCTTCAATAGCTCGAATTGTTTCATCTTAGCTTTCATAGCTCAATATACATTCAAATCAATTGTTTCTTCATCCCTGTTGCCAAGAGGAGGTCCCTGCTGCTACAGAGGAGAGGAGGTTGCCACAAAAAGGACTTCTGAGGACATGCTAGGCGTATGCGCCAAAGAGATACCAGGTTTTTGATGCTTTCAAGTAGTTAATTAGATCACACTTTTCTCTTGGGGAAGTCATATTTGTGTTTCTTTTTCCTTGATATGTTTTGATTTGATTATATTAGCATTGCTTATATTAAATTTGTTGCAATTCATAGATTACATTTAAATTTTTGCAATTTTCAACTTCATAGATTAGATTCAAAAATCAAACCACAAAATACAAAAACATAGGATTAGATTGCATTTGAAAATTCATGTAGTTGCATTCATATTTATGTTCATAGTTAATTAGATAATTTTATTCAAATTGGGAAAAGAACAAAAAAATTGATTTGCATTCATAGTAGTTGTATACATAAGAAAAATATAAAAACATTAGAAAGTCTAGAGAACTAAACCCTTGATAACATCACGAGGTACACACAAAGTCAAAATCAACACCTAATCAAACCTAGGTCAACATATCTCTCTCTCTCAGGTTCAAACATTCAATATGCCCATGGATTGGGAAGATTAGGTCAAGGCTATTCTTGACGAAATAGAGGAAATACACCCTAGGCCTCAACACAACACAAATAGTTGAAGAACAAGAACACGTTCTCAAAAGCATTCAACAAAGAGACCATATACAACAAATCATCCAAGCAAACTAGAATAGACTACAATGCCTTAGAGAAATCAATGAGAAAAATAGTCTCAGGACTAGGTATTGGAACATAAGAAACCCCAATAAGAGACATAAAACTAGTGACCCTTTGAGTCATATAGTTATCTCCACTACAATCACCATAGAGTGCATTTGTCAAACACAAATACATACTCAGCCCACAAATTGGCCAACCACCTTCGCAACATTCTACTTCCATGAGAACAAAACCACCCTCGAGTTATGTCTCCACTCAATTGGCATTTTCCATGAGAGCGAGAGTGACTTGGAGATCACCCATTGCAAGGAGACGGTTCATGTGTGGCATCTGAGTTGACTCATTCACGTTGCACACACTCATTGATGTTGGCTCTTATGGAGTTGCATCATCTTCTTTGGATGTGATAAGAGCACATTCAAACCCTCTTGTTTGTTCTCCTCCTCTTCATTTGTCACAGTTTTGCATTAGGTAGGAGATCCTTGAGAAACATTCAGAGGATTCATCGTCATCTTTGGATCATGTTAGATACATCCATTTCCATTTGGTTTTGAATTGTCACACTCTTCAGCTTGGCTTGGGACTCCTAATTTGATTGTGGCACATTTGGCTTCGACATAGCAACCCCTGAACAACTTTCGAAGACTTCATACATCTTGAGTTTTCTTCCTTTATATTCCCTTTAAGAATGGGAAGACTTCTTGCATACATTTTTGGTTTTATTTCTTCCTAAGGGGAGGACTGTTGTTTGGCATTCTTAGATCATCTTCAACATTCATTATCGAGCATCTACCATTAGTACAGGAGATTATACATTGAGGGGGAGCTACATGGTCTCTATTCTTCTCTCCTATGGGGGGGAACTTTTTTCGGTGTTCTTGGATCATCTTCAACATTCATTATCAAGCATCTATCATTAGTGCAAGAGATTCTTCATTAGGGGGGCTACATGGGCTCTCTTCTTCTTTCTTATTAGGGGAACTTTTTCTTCACATGGGGTTTTATCCTTTTCATACTTTGGAGAGCATCTTTCTTGTGTTTTCTCTCTTTTGAAGAGGAGTTTTTCCTACAAGTTTTTTTATTTTCTCTGTTTGTGAGATATTTGTTTGTACATGGGTACCTAACATGGCCTTGTAGTTAAGACCCATCTTTGCATTTTGCATTTTTTGTCCTCCCTAAGTTGCACTTAGGGGGGTGTTGGTGTGAATGGGGTATATTACCTAACTAGTTCCACATTAGGTCCTATTCACACTTGTCTAATTAAATTTACTTAGGGCATACTTAGGGTGCAATAAGGATAGTTATCTCTTTGTGTCTCTAGTCATAAGATTAAGACACTTGTCATAATCTTATGTTGTCTTATGTTTCACCTTGGTCTATATAACCAAGGGCTTCTCTTTGTACTTCATTCATGTATATTGTGTATTTGCATCCTTTGATAGAATAGAATTATTCTTTCATGTTGGGTCTCTCTTGTGCTTTCCTTAAAGCTCCTAATTCTTGGTTGGCTACGTTCATAGTCAAATCTTGCATGGTTTCATTCTATAACAACTCTTACAGTTGAGCACCCTAACTTCGTGCCTCTCAAAATCATACATGGCAATTTCAAATTACTCCCATTTTTTTCCATAGCATACTTGGCAATGCCCTTACTTATAACTAAGGTTTTAGGTCCACATCATCAAATATAATGCCACATTAGCATTTTTTTGTTGATGTGCCCAGAAAGACCCAAAAAAAAGGGGTAGGCCAATAGTTGTGCATTAAGTCATGTTTTGTTGGTGCATCGATATGGCATCACATGATTTGTTAGTTTTTAGATCTAAAGAATGCATTTTATTCAATTATAAGTACTCATGGTCCACACTGACAACTTTGAAGTCACAACTAAAAGTGCTATACTACTAAAAATATTAGACATTAAATCCACAAATATAAGTGTTAGAACATGCTCAACTAATGGGTCCTCTCCCCTAATCTTAACTACTTTATTTGAATTAATTAATTGTACACAACTCCTTTTAGATAAAGAATTGTAATTTATTTATTATCTATTAACGGTAGGCGCGTTTATCCGTACAACTTTAAAGAAAAGTTTTAGAAAGGAAATTAAGATTTGTACTTGTTTGAGTGGTAAAGGTGAGTTAACTTTAAAGGAGTCTCCACAAGTCAAGTGCGCTATTTTATATTGTGGTCAACCGAATGAAGACATGTTTTGACTTGCTAAGCTGCTTTGTTGTCTATTTTTTATTTGCATGTCCTTGGAAAGGACAAAACAAACATCGTGTCTCGCTTTGAAGGGCATTAAAACTGAAGTTGAAAGGTCCGAATTAAAAGTGTAATAAAAATAAAAATACTTTTCTTGGAGTGCCGCGGTCCCTCCTCCTACTCACTGCAATTAAACTTGTGCGTTCAATCCACTTTGCAAAAGCAATTTTCTTTGTGCTTGTTGAGTTCAAACCAAATATAATGTTTTATATACCAACTTCCAAGGAAGAGATGAATTTCATCTACTTGTCGTGATGACGGAAAAGACTTTTGCACTAACTAAAAGAGGTCAACGTTGCACTCACTGTCTCGCAAAATCTTAGCCATCTCTTTTTGGTGTGTGTATGTGTAGATAGATATCATATTCTAAATGCTTAGAATTAGGTAGAGATGAAAAATTGGTGATATGCTACATAATATATATAAATAAAAATAATATATGAATTTCCAGATTCCGCATGGTTAGACATGAATGCCTACATTTCCATTCCATGGGAAGAGGAGAAAAGGAGCGCTGGTTACATTTTTCTTCTTGATCCATAGACTGTATGGTCTTGTGGAAGTCCTTAAAAACTTTACTTTCCTTTCCTTTCCTTTCATTTCTTTCTTATTATTTGTTTGTGATGAATTTTCACTGATGGCTTGCCTTCCCGTGGCCGTGAATGAAGCGGGCTGTCTCTTCTGTATATACGTGAGTTTCCTTTGACAATCTGAAAAACCAGTCAAATTTTACATCATATTGTTTGAGAAATTTAGCAAATACTTTAGAAAACACCAATTTTTCCTTCACTTACGATTTTCGAACGCTCTTATTTAACGTGGCGGCCACAACGAAAGATTGTCCGTCGAGAAACTGTAATTCTCCCTTGATGCGCTGCTTTATTCTGTTGTCAATCTCTTCCGCTTCTAAGGTGAATGGATAATCCGATGCCTGCGCGTTCATAAATTCTCTCAATTATTCGTAAAACACAAATGAATGAATGAATGAATTTTAATGACGTCCACGAAACCAAACAACCTAAGGAACCAAGAAAAATAGGATTATCGTAAAAGTAATTACCATAACCCAACCCCACGTGTCAGCGAAGGAAGGAACGTGAGCAGAGTAAGGCATAACGTCTGTATAATCGACCACAAAAGCCCCGTTATAACAACAACAATATCGACCTACCTTTTATTCGACAAACCAAATATAAACATATATAAAAAAGAGAAGGTAAGATTCGCACGCTTGAAGACTTGTCTTAACGTATTGTAAATAGACGAGAACACTTGGGTGTGTGTTAGCACGCCAGCAGGGCCCGCCTGCAATATACGCATCACAACGTCTGTTAATTATAACACAAAAGAATTACTTTTACTTCTGATTTTTTCTTCAACATTCATTACCAGTGGATTTTGATATGAACTCTGTTGCCTGTATGTTACAGTCTTTAGCTTTAATTACTAGTGTTTATGCTACAAGAGACACTCATATTTCAACAGCATTGCATGGAACTTACAGATATACAGATAAAAAAGGAAAAAAAATTGTAGTTCAGTGTTACAGATTTAACTGTGTGCAGGAAAAACTCGCACACAGTTAAATCTTGAAACACTGAACTACAAGTGAACTACAATCATTATGGACTGTGGAAAAAATTTGTAGTTCAGTGTTTCAGATTTAACTGTGTGCAGGGAAAATTCGCACACAGTTAAATCTTGAAACACTGAACTACAATCATTATGGACTGTGGAAATTTGATATCAATTAAGAAAAAAAATATGGACTGTGGAAATTTGATATCAATTAAGAAAAAACAAATTGCAATAAATTAAAAGTTTTCTGCCTTCCGTTCATTTTTATCTTGTTCTGTTGAAGCTCAAAGCAGTGAAAGAACAAATTTAACTTTAGAGTGAAAAATAGCAACAACTGTGTACTTCGACGTCACGGCGTAACTTTGAACAACATAAAATTTAATGTTTCTACGGCTCGTAGCAAAATATTTAGGTTCGAATAATTTTAGTTGAATGCTTCTGAAATTATTTTTAGCTTGGATTTCGTCCAATTTGATTTGACATAGTAATAAGTATTGCTCTATTTCTGCTTGGTTCCGTCAGATACGTATATCTTGCAGAGTTAGTCCATAGCTTTAAACAAGGCGAAGCAAGAAGGAATTTGTATTGTATAATAGTAAGCAAGGAATTGAGAAATTATTTCACCTGAGTAACAAAGATGCCTTGGTGATTCAATTTGGGCTTAATAACGAGGTCGTAGAAAGATTTTGTATAGAGCTGATAGCAGGGGCCTCCTTCCACTGGATCGGCAAGGTCTCCTATTATCACATCAAACCGTTCTTGTCTATTCTCCAGCTCACTCCTAACAATTTACGCCAAACAAAACACTGAGTTCCGTCGCCTACCAAGTATCCGCACAGAACAATTTTCCAAAAATAACAAGTAAATTTCACCTGGCGTCGTTTATAACCAACTCCAGCCGGCTATTACTAAAAGCTTCTCGGTTTACCACCAGATATTTTTTGCAGAAATCAACAACTTCCTGCACAAATAAAATTAGTTTAAAAGCGGAAAGTGAAAGAGAAATAAAGCAAAACCAGAAAGGGGAAAACAAGAATCTACCTTATCAATATCACACATGACAACTTTCTTGACGCACTTGTGGCGCAATATTTCCCGCGCGGTCGAGCCTTCGCCGCCTCCCATTATGAAAGCACTTTTCGGGCTGAAATCGCATTGACGGAAACAGTAACAATCTTCATATTTTTACGTCAACAAACAGAAGAAGACAAGAAGAAGAGTTTAAAAGAGAACTTACTGGGAGTGATAGACGAGCGCCGGATGCACTAACGACTCGTGATAAATGAACTCGTCTACTTCCGTGCTCTGCATCTTTCCGTCAATCACAAGAGCCTGCAAAACAAGTCCAACATTAAATGATGATAAGGATATACACAAATATTGCTTTCAACTAAATAGTTCAATAAATAGTAAATACCTTTCCGAATGGCCGAGTGTCTATGAGGGCAATCTCCTGGTACTCGCTAACTCCAGTATGAAGTATCCTGCGACACAAAATTCAGCATACAATTTTTGAAATTCAGCATCAATCAACATTGAATTTCAAAATAGTAGGAGATAAAGATGAATTTCAAAATAGTAGGAGATAAAGATTAGTGTTCGGATTTTTTAAAGGGTTACCTATTAAGAGCGAAACACCATCGGAGATCTTCTTCGATTTCTTCTTCATACCAAAAGCGGCGGCGGCGTCCGTCTCCGAAAGAAGGCGTTGGAATATGGCTGTGTCCATTGCTGTGGTGAACAGTACTTCCGTTGGAATATGGCAAATGATTCGTTCCATTGGAGGATACTGATGCACTACTTCCGTTGGAATATCCATTACAGTGCCCATGTCCGTTAGAATATCCATTACAGTGCCCATTCCCGTTCAAGTTCCCGTTTCCATTTCCTTTGATGGAGAATCCGTTTGTTGCCGCTGCTTCTCCCATGGTGAGTGAGGAAAGGGAAAGAAATGCAGAGAAAGACAGATAGAAAGGAGGGAGGAAGAAAGGAAAGAAGGTTCCTAGTGAAGATGTGATAGAAGATAGTGAAGCGAAGGGGGTCTTATAATGGGAGAGCGAGTGTGCGGACTGCCAAGGACAAATATTTTTGCTTCAAATGGTGGGCGAACAGTGTGTAAATTTGATGGCTGTATGCATTTTTATTGTAAAATATAATTAAAATGTTAGAAAGGATATATTATACATAAAACAGGGATTTTAGTTTTTTATAGAATTGTTCTGTTATATATATCTAATTTATATATAATTTTTATAACAAAATATGTTTTGGTATTCAAAAGCATCTTATCACTAGTAGTCTTAAAGTCAAAGCTACGGTCCCTTATGAGATCCTTTTGGTTAAGGTGGGCACCTTCCCGTTGGAGACGTGCAATAATTGGGGTGATATGTTACCTAAAAAAAGTGGAAAACATGGAGAATCACTGACCCCTAAGGTAGTGGTGGAGGAGTTACACCGTAGGAAAAAAAAGTGGATGAAGCAGAACATCAAGTGGATGAACAAATGGGATATTAAGTTGCATGAGTGTCCTAAAACCAAAGAAGAAATTAAACAACTCATGCTAGAGAAATTCAAGACTGCCATGTGGACTAAGCAGATTGGTCGAAAAAGATCGTATTGTGTCAAAGAGTTCAACCCCGATTGGGAGCATGGAGAATAAGCCTACTTGCATGCAACTCTTAAAGGTAAGGCTAGAATTTTAATGGCACAACTAAGGACCGGTTCTCATCATTTGAGATGCGAAACTGGTAGGTGGACGGTCCCCAAAGAAGTTTGGGAAGATAGGATTTGCATTTTTTGCAGCAAAAAAGAGGTCGAAATTGAATGACACTTCATCTTTGAGTGTGCTACCTATAAAGATATTTGGAATCAGTATGAAAACAGCTTGAAGGCGGGCAATAGTATTGAGCTCTTTAAAGAAGCAAGGCTGCACACAACGATTGGCTTGTTGGTTAAGATTCATAATAGGAGAGACGACATTGAAAGATCATGAAGATATCTTAGGGTTGCGGCTCTTGATCCCTTACACTGATTGGTCTCATGGACTCGAATCAGTCGCAACTATCTTTGAGCATCAAAAAAGTCAACCTTTAGTCACATCATCACAAATCCTCATCAAAATGGCCCTGATAATCAATAAGCCTAGGTTAAACCGTCCTCAAGCTCCAATTCAACCAATATCCCTATCAGAGAGGAACTTAAATGCTTATATAGATCTCAACCCCAAGCTATATCTTCAAAGCAACAGACATCACTAGTCATTAAAATTCATTCATTCAAAGATATAACCGTCACATAAAAATTGGTTAGACGGGCGGTGAAGCGTCAGATCTAAGGGTTGGGCGATAGTGCTCCTGAATTGTGATGATGACATTGCACGGGAAGCGTCTCGTATGATGGGCTGGAGAGTCGGTAAGTAGCCAATTCATTTATTTACTAGCTTCTATTATTATTATTTATCATTATTAATCCGGCGTGGATGGATGGAATGCATGTTGGCGCACGCGCGAGATAGAGTGGTTAAGCATGACAATATTTAGTATTAGAGGTGGAGGTGGAAGGCGTGAACGTTTCTGCCTCGGCCCCACTCCCCCACCTCTAATACCGTTACCGTCATTCCCACTCCTACAGGAAATGGAGCCCATGAGATTAGGGAGCTTTCTAGGTAAAGGAATAGATCGCCATTCGCACTCACTAGAGATTTTCATTTTATTGGATAAATCTCTACATGTTTCATTTTTCCAAAATTTTATTTTGTTTTTTTAAGGTTGATGGTTGCAAAACTTGATTATTACTTGTCACTTGCCTCTTAGAAAAAATTGATTTAATATGTGCAAATCTTGTATTTAAAGATAAGTTTTAGAGTTAGTCAAGTGAAAAAAGTTTTTTAGCATGACTTTTATCTTGAAGATATAAGTATATAGATAAGTAAGAAAATTCCTTCGATCCACAACAATAGAGGACTAGATTGTGCCATAAGAATGGGACTATGCTAAGAGGATTCACTTGTAAGCGCATATTAGTCTATGACATCAAAAAAAGTGTCTATCAATCTATCTCTAGGCCTTTTGTATATCATTTCAGTATTGCATCTAAACTATCACATCAATCAAAATGTATCAACCAAATCAAAGGCAAATCAACAAATCACTTTGAAATAGCTAAACATATCTTATCACCACTTATTTGCATTTATCCCCTCCAATTATAGATTATAATATCAACTTATATTTATTTAGGTTTGATTGCTATTGATTGATGTATCATTATAAAGGAATAAATCACACATACATAAATATTAAGGCTAATTATTATAAATAATCATCCTATATTTAAGAGCTAAAATCTAATAATCTATAATGCAACAAATACCATATAAATGGAAATAAAATAAAGTAATGCAACAAATATCATATAATGCTACATAGATTTGAGAAGCCATCTTTGTGATGTGATTGCTATTGAGACGAATTCCACGTGTAGTTAGAACACCAAAAAGGTGGTGTATATTTTATAAATGAGAATTATTCCATGGCTTCAACTAAGTGTTGCTTCAATTATTATTTGATGTGGTTTTATGTGTGCAATGAGTGTACAAGAAATAGCTATGATCCAACAAGAGTTAATTTAGAGAGAGTAATATGGATGTGTGTCCATGGTCTTAATCAACTCATGAGATGATTAAGATGTGTATATGTACATACCAGTATAGTTGCATGTCCATGTCTTGTGAGACCTTGGGTACCCCTATTATTACCTTGTGAATGTTACATGCATGATGTCTAATCTTTTAATTATGATCATGTCTTAATATGTTCCAAGCATTTAGAAATGTTTATTTTTATTTCTACATTCGTTGGTGTGTTTAAATTTAGTTAAAAAAAGTACTTTGATGGATTTGTATTAAAATGGAATTTGTTGTGCTTTTTATATAAAGATAATTTCATGTCATTTGGGTGTAATTTTCTTTGATTTGTCATATATGATAATGATATCTCCTAGAAGTTTCTAAGAATCCATAGATGTCCATTTAGACAAGATGAGTTTCATTTAAATTTGGAGAAGATATTTTGGTGAGGGAAAATATTAGAATTATCTTATTTTAGAAATTATACTTACCTTATTATCCAAAAAGTGATTTATGGACTCCTTGACTCACCTTCAAGTAACTAGACGCATGTCAACTATCTATTGGGTTATATGCCTTACAACTAGATTCAAGTTTATTTAACTTAAGGAAAAGGTTAAGAGGAGTGGTGATCTCTTTTCAGATTATTATTGCAAATTGCGAAAAAAAAAATTGAGGAGATTAAAAAGGGAAGTGAAAAGAGAAACCAAAAGGGTTTGGATTTGAGAAGGATTTGGGAATCTTTTGAAGTGTTTTTAAATTTTGAAACAAGGTTTAGAGCTTGACATTTAGGCTTGTGATCTAGCCTAGAAATATTGTGGATATCACTATATTATAACTCCTTAAATTTTAAATTTTGAAAGAAGTAAGATTCTTGTACTATTATATTCTTCTTCGTGTTTATCCCTTCTCCTTGATTAAAATGATATTCATAAGTTATTTACTTTTTTTTTAAAGGTGAGCTTGGTGGCTATTAATGGAGTCTTAAACTTTATGAGTTTTTCCCTTATTGTATTCTTTTTTTTCATAAACCATTGAAAAGTAAAAGTACTTCTAACTTTATGTTGGTTACTTTTTTTGAAAAGGTGAATTTGGTAGTCATTGGAGTCATAAGCTTTTGACATCACTTAATGGATTCTTAAGATTTATAGTTATTTTTCCCAATGGTATTCTTATTTATTTAATAAGCACGTGTATAAAGGTTAAAGATGATTCTACCCTTATGTTATGTACTTGTGTTAAGCAAAGTGTTCTTGGAAGTTGTTAATGGAGTCTTAAGCTTTCTAGTTATTTTGGCATCCATTTAAATGGAGTTTTAAGCTTTATGGTTATTCCTCCCTTGTGCGTATTTGTTTTAAAGACTAGACACGTCTTCTTTTATGCTTCAAGTGGTGTTTTTGCCTTGTTAAGGGTCTTATGTTTGGTTTTAGATTACCTTAACATATGTGGGGTTGTCATATGTGTGGGAGGAAAGAGTGTGTTGAATCACATCCATGAAGGGTATGAACTTTGCTCAAGAGATTCAGACTTAAGTTGCAGGATCTATCAAGAGATCCTACAGGTGACAGGTGTGATTTGGCCTAAATGGATTTGTTGGATAATTAGAGGGTATGCAGGACCTTGGAGGGTCAATTTGAAGGCTGTGGAGGGATGAAAAATAAGATAACCCCTCAAGATAAGTGAATCATCCCTATTGCTAGTGAAAATCTCTTGAGAGATTCAGAATCAAGTTATAGGATCTCTCGAGAGATCCTATAGGTGACAGGGGTGATTTGGTCCAAATGAAGGCATGGGGTGATTTGACCCAAATTATTTCCATGCCTTCTCAATTTCTTGTTAATTCATTTGGGCCAAATCACCCCTGTCACCTGAGAGATCCTATAACTTGATTCTGAATCTCTCAAGAGATTTGCACTAGCAATAGGGTGATTCACTTCTCTAAAGGGGTTATCTTATTTTTCATCCCTCCACACCCTTCAAATTGACCCTCCAAGGTCCTGCATACCCTCTAATTATCCATCAAATCCATTTAGGCCAAATCACCCCTGCCACCTGTAAGACTCTTGATAGATCTTGCAAATTAAGTCTGAATCTCTTAAGAGATTTTCCATGTTAAAAGAGGTGATTTTATTTCCAAAAGGGGCGATTTTATTATCTTTTCCCATGTGTGATTTCATCCAATTTAGCCTAGTTTATCTCCATTTTTAGCTTTCGATTGCGAGTCTCTTCATGCATAACTAACTATTGACTCCCCCTAACTATTCCTAGACTCCCAATCACTTTATCGTTAGCTCCTAATTAGTCTATTGTTATCTTCCAATAGTCTTCTATGATCTCCTCTCCAAGCTTTTGTTCTCTTCCAATCAGAGATAGATCACTCTTCAGTCAATCCTTGTTAACTCATGCTATCCTATTTTGCCTCCCAGCCAAATAGCCCAAATCCAAAAATCTCTAAGTGTTTTTTCCCCTTTAAAGATGCAAGGAAAAACATCCAAAATTGACTAAGTCCCCAAAACTTTGAGTTTTCCTTATGTTTTCTGACTTTTCAGAGATTCAGAGTTCAAGGTTCTATCCCTTATCCTTCCATCCTCATTGTATTCAAACTCCGCATTGTCCTTTGCAAGTTACTCTAAGTATTCAATGTTTTTTAGAGGTCAAAGTTTGGACCTTCCCTCTTCTTCCTTCTTTTCCTTAGAAGGAGGAGGGTGGAAGGCCCGAGAACTGAACTCTAACCTTTTCCCTTTGCAAAGTGGCTAAGTGTTTCGGGACTCAAAATTTTCCCCTTCCCTCTTCCCTTTTCGAAGGCATAAGGCGGAGAGCCCGAACTCTGACCCCCAATGAGTGTAAAATTTTCTAAGGCTTCCCGCCATCCCGTGGAGTTTTTTGGTGGGCCTGCAGTAGGCTGGCAGGACAACGGGTAGCTAACACATGGCGGTGACATCACCGAGGAAGGCAGAGGACTCGAGGGCTGACTTCCACCCAAAAAGTTTGAAAATAAAGCTAAGTGTTTCAGACTTCAAGGATCAAACCTTCCTTCTTCCTCCTTCTCACTGAAGGCAAAAGACAGAAAGCCCAAGCTCCAAACTCCACCGAAACTTTCAAAAGATCATCTAAGTCTTTGACTTTTGGGGCTCGGACTTTCTTTCTTCCTCCTCTGCAAAGGCAAAAGATGGAAGGCCCGAGGCCCGATCTCCAATGACTTCCGCAATTTTTAGAAACAAAGGCAAGAGGCTAAATCAAGGGTCTGCCATGATCACACATGATGAAATCTTGCTTCCAAAGAGGGAATCCATTTCAAATGAAAGATAAACATCCAGCTTTAGCTGGAAAATTGTAGTTGAGCATTTATTGTTGTGGGTGGATTTTCAAGCACCATTTTTTTAATGTAGATATTTGAAGATATTTGTTCAACTACTTATGTGAAGATATTTTTCTAGATTAATGGTATTCCCTTTTGTAAAATATATTCTTATAGAGCCCATGGGGGCAAATTTATGGATGAAATGACTGAGGTCAATGTAATGAAGTGCTATATATACATAGAAAAAGATGTAATGAGGGTTGGAAAATAGTTGGATATTCTATATACTTCTATATTTCAAATAGAATTCTCCTCTGTTGTAACCGTGTCTTTTGATCAATACATATGGTGTTTTACTTTTTCATGCTTTTTAACTCTATGTAGTCTTAGAATTGGCTATTGTTTGTGAATGTCTAATTCCTTGCAATCCATTCTTTACCTCTGTTAAAATCTTCATGATTTGTGTAAGTTTATTAGTTGTATTCATTTATTTGTGCATCTTAGCTCTGTGAGTGTTCCACATTCAAACCTGCTGTATCATCCCCTTTTCATTTTTAGTTCATCCTTCTTCCCCTTTTCCTCAATGGTGCATAGATTAGGTTTAGTCTTAGGAATAGCTAAATTTCTCATTCAGCGAAGGAACTAGCCTCTCTCTGGAGATTTGGTCTCCTTGCAGGGTCCCGCACTTGGAGGTCATCTCAATGTTTCACTGGATTGTTGGAGCCCTAAAAGCCTTCAACACAAGGTGCAAATCCATGTGACAACAGTTTATGGCACGCCCGGTGGGACCATAAGCAATCTAAGGGTAAGTGCAAGAAGATGGGGGGCCAAAAAGGGGTCTTAAGTAGCCACTTTTTTTTTTCTGAAATCAGGAAATGCTAGCCTTGGATGAGAAATTGAGCATAGTTACACTTAAAATTTGGAGATGCAACCAAAACAATGTTCGTAGTGCTCCGAGTCTACTTTCTAAACTACTATTTTTTTTAAAAAATGGTATAGATTAAGGGGTTCAAAAGAGAGAGCCACAGAAATTGGTGTTGTTTCTGTCAAAAAAACATAACATTTTTTGTGGCTGCCTCAAAAGGTTAACTTTTTTTTGGTATTTTTAAAATCGCTTCAGTGAGAAATTAGCTAACAGCATGTAGTTTATGCCCGATTTTTTTGATAATTTTTTGATGAATATTTGATTTTTTTACTAATTTTCAAAGTGGACACGTCCTAAAAAATAGAATTTTGGCCGTGCTACCCCTATAAATTTTGAAAACTAATTGAAAATCATTTTTTTTTAATATGTGTAGAATGGAGTCTAGTTTCTAAATATGTAATTTTTTTGAAATTTTAATGAATGGTTAATTTACAATGAAAAAAAGACCAAACAGTGGTTTTTGCCCAAAACCAGACACAAACAAAATAAATTAAAGATGAAAGGCTTAACATTGTCAAAATGTGAAAAAATTACATCGTTAAATAGCTAAGAGAAAGCCTAACATTACCCAGGTCTTCAATTTGTTTGACCTTGAAACACGTGCAAATCTGAGGGTTAGCACGAACAAAATTATGTGAAATCTTGTAGAATTTACAAAAACACGTCTATGGATGTTGAAAAGGCACTCCAAGCCTTTGGATTGGAAATCCAAAGCAAATCCCGAGCCTAAGGCTTGGGATTCCCAAAGCATAATATAACGCAAGCGCGTTATAATGCGCTCATGTTATGTTGTGTTTTTTTCCTTTTTTGCATGTTTGCCAGTGTTTTCCTAGTTCGACACAATGTGAGCGCGTTATGTCTTCCTTTGAATGAGATATGTTCAACTTTCATAAGTATGTTTCATGGATGTTTATATCTATGCTTGTAGGTATGTATGCATGTACATGTATGCATGCTTGTATGTATGTACATGTATGCATGCTTGTATGTATGCATCTTTGTATGTATGCATGTATGTATGTTTGTATGTATGCATGCATGTATGTATGTATGTAAGTGTTTTGGGTTTAGTGTATATAAGGACCTGAGCTTGTATAGTTTTGAGGGTTGACAGTTGAGGGATTAAGGCTTAAGCAATAGGTAGAGGGTAGAGGGTAGAGATTAGAGGGTTGAGGGTTACAGTTGAGGGTTAATATTCAGGTTGTTGAGTGTATAAGATTAAGTGTGTAAGGTGCGCGGATTAGGGTTTAGGATATTGGATTTAGGGTTTACGATATGGATTGAGGGTATATAAACCATAGGGTGACTTCGGTTGAGAGCACATATGGTTTAGGTTTAATTTAAGTATAGGGTTGAGGCACAATATTCGAGGTTTAGGATATAAGGGTGAGGTTATATGGTCTAGGGATGAGGGTTTGAGGGTGTAGGCTTTAGGGTTTAAGGTATAGGGTTGATGATTGAGGGATTAGGGCTTAAGTATATTGTTGAGGGTATAGGGTTCAGGGTTTAGGGATAGGTTTTAGGGTTAAGGGTTGAGGGATACGGTTTAAGGTTTAGAGGTAAGGGATTAGGGTTTAAGGCATAGTGTCTTGGGTTGAGGGTTTAGGAATAGGGATAGCATTTATGGTTTAGGGATGAGGGATTGGGGTTGAGGGTTAAGGGTTAAGGGATTAAGGTTTAAGGTATAACTTGCTGAGGGTTGAGTGTTTAGGGATAGGGTTTAGGGTTTAGGGATTAGGGTTTAGAGTTGAGGGATTAGGGTTTAAGGAATAGTGTTGAGGGATTAGGGTTTAAGGAATAGTGTTAAGGGTTGAGGGTTTAGGGATAGGGTTTAGGGTTGAGGGATTAAGGTTTAGGGTTGATGGATTAGGGTTTAAGGAATAGTGTTGAGGGTTGAGGGTTTAGGGTTGAGGAATTAGGGTTTAGGGTTGACGGATTAGGGTTTAATGTTGAGAGTTGAGGGTTGAGGGTTGAGGGTTTAGGGATAGGGTTGATGGTCAAGGGATTAGGGTTAAAGTAGAGTGTTGAGGGTAGAGGGACTAGGGATAGGGTTTAGGGTTGAAGGTTTAATAATTGAGGGTTGAGGCTTTAGGGCTGAGGGTTAAGGGATTGGGGTTTAAGATATAGTGTTGACGTCGAGGGTTTAGGGATAGGTTTTAGGGTTTAAGTTTTAAGGGTTAAGGGTTGAGGGATAGGTTTTAGGGTTTAGGGATTAGGGATTAGGGATTAGGGTTTAAGGTATAGTGTCGAGGGTTGAGGGTTTAGGAATAGGGATAGTGTTTAGGGTTTAGGGATGAGGGATTAGGGTTGAGGGTTGAGGGATTAGGGTTTAAGGTATAGTGTTGAGGGTTGAGGGTTTAGTGATAGGGTTTAGGGTTGAGGGTTAAGGGATTAGGTTTTAGGGTTGATGGATTAGGGTTTAAGGTATAGTGTTGAGGGTTGAGGGTTTAGGGTTGATGGATTAGCATTTAATGTCAAGGTTAGGGTTAGAGTGTTGAGGGTAGAGGGATTAGGGATAGGGTTTAGGGTTTAAGGTTTAAGGATTGAAGATTGAGGCTTTAGGGATGAGGGTTTAAGGCTTAAGATATAGTGTCAAGTGTTGAGGGTGTAGGGATAGGGTTTAAGTTTTAAGGGTTAAGGGTTGAGGGATAGGGATTAGGGTTTAAGGTATAGTGTTGAGGGTTTAGGTTTGAGGGATTAGGGTTTAGGTTGACGGATTAGGGTTTAATGTTGAGAGTTGAGGGTCGAGGGTTGAGGGTTGAGGGTTGAGGTTTTAGGGATTTGATGGTCAAGGGATTAGGGTTAAAGTAGAGTGTTGAGGGTAGAGGGATTATGGATAGGGTTTAGGGTTGAAGGTTTAAGGATTTAGGGTTGCGGCTTTAGGGATGAGGGTTAAGGGATTAGGGTTTAAGATATAGTGTCGAGTGTCGAGGGTGTAGGGATACGTTTTAGGGTTTAAGTTTTAAGGGTTAAGGGTTGAGGGATAGTATTGAGCCCATTGAGGGTTTAGGAATAGGGATAATGTTTAGGGTTTAGGGATGAGGGATTAGGGTTGAGGGTTGATGGATTAGGGTTGAGGGTTGAGGGATTAGGGCTTAGGGATAGGGTTTAGGGATTAGGTTTTAAGGTAAAGTGTTGGGGGTTTAGGGATAGGGTTTAGGGTTGAGGGATTAGAGTTAAGGGTTGAGGGATTAGGGTTTGACATTGAGGGTTGAGGGTTGAGGTTTTATGGATAGGGTTGAGGGTCGAGGGATTAGAGTTAAGGGTTGAGGGATTAGGGTTTGACGTTGAGGATTGAGGGTTGAGGTTCGGGGGTTGAGGGTTTAGGGATAGGGTTGAGGGTCAAGGGATTAGGGTTAAAGTAGAGTGTCGAGGGTACAAGGATTACGGATAGGGTTGGAGGGTTTAGGGATAAGGGATTAGGGTTTAAGGTATAGTATAGAGCCCATTGAGGGTTTAGGAATAGGGATAGCGTTTAGGGTTTAGGGATGAGGGATTAGGGTTGAGGGATTAGGGTTTAGGGATAAGGTTTAGGGTTTAGGGTTGAGGGATTAGGGTTTAAGGTATAGTGTTGAGGGTTTAGGGATAGGGTTTAGGGTTGAGGGATTAGAGTTAAGGGTTGATGGATTAGGGTTTGACGTTGAGGGTTGAGGGTTGAGATTTTATGGTTTAGGGTTTAGGGATAGGGTTGAGGGTCGAGGGATTAGAGTTAAGGGTTGAGGGATTAGGCTTTGATGTTGAGGGTTGAGGGTTGAGGTTTGAGGGTTTAGGGATAGGGTTTAGGGTTTAGGATTAAGTGAGACCTAGATGGCTAAGGATGGATGGAGAGGTAGACAAGGAGCAACTGAGAGACATAGAGAGGGGAGAGGTAGAGAGGTGAGGGGGAGAGATAAGTGAGATATAGAACATGAGCTAATGGAACTAGAGATGAGATATTGTAAAGGTGTTATCGAAGGTGAGATAGGCACAAATATTTATGGATCAATCTATAGCAAGATAAAACGCACTCGCATTTTGTCCTGTTATCAAAACGGTAAAAAAGTGTTGACCCCCGTGATCCAGGCCCACATGCTCTGTTTTCATGCTGATTATGCATGTGTTCCGACAAAAAAGAAGTGCTTTCATGCTGTTGGGAAGTTCACATGCACATTTTACACATTCTACCACCTTTGCATGATCTTTCCACCACCTTTTCTGCTTTGCCAACTTGAGGAGGAAATAACATAGTTTTCACATCAAATTTGATATATATCTATTCAAGTTTCAATTTTTGTAGTGTTGCAATGTTAATTGTGATTTAATTTTAGGAATTTAACATTATAGATTGGTTAATAGTAGTGTTGTTACTAATTATTGTTGACCCATTTTTTCCTCTGACCAGAGCCAAACAGTCAACATGGTATTTTCCTTGAAAAGCCTTTGGAAAATGTTGCCTAAAAATGAAAAGTACCAAATTGCCTAAGAAACCTTACCATTGGAAAGAGCTTGAAAAAATAGGCAGGTTTGCTTTTTACATCACCCTGAAATTCGGCCAAATAAAGAAGTTATTGATGGTCAAAGTTTTGGTCAACATACAGTTCAAATATGCATTTGGTGGGCTTGAAAATCTCCATCGGCCTTAGGAAATAATGAAAAAATTAAGTTATATACATTTTTTTAATGTATATTGGGCCAGGGAAATGTATATACATTTCAGGAATCTTTCGCAGATTCCTGGGAATATTTCGGGTTTGTATATTGGTGATATACAAATAGAGATGCAAGTGAAACATACAAGGCATAAGATACATTTAGGGAATATTCCTCAAAGATTTCGTATTTGCATGTGACGGCTTATATGTTTGCCTTGTATGTTCGCACATACAAGCAAATATACATTCGCTCAATATACAAGGTAATATACATTGAAGATTCCTCAGAATATTCTGCGCTTGTATGCATAAAAAGGCTCGTATATTGCTTTGTATGTTCGCACATACAATCGGCTATATACAAATGAAGATATGCATCGCGGGTATATTCCATCAAAGATTCCCTGTTTGTATGTAAGGGAGTTTGTATATTTGAGTTTGTATATCCGCATATACAAACAAATGTGCATTTGCTACAGTGCCACAGAGAGAGATACAAATGGTGGGTCCTGTGAAGATACAAAGAGGTTTGTATATCATATACATACAAAGGTTCAAAAGCTACAGTGGAATGTATATCGACTTGTATGTTCACACATACAAGCCGATATACAAGGAAACATATACAATCCAGACCCGAATAGAAGTTTTAATCTATTCTATGTTGTTCTTAGGTCCGCCTTGTATAAAAGGTGTTTGTATGTCTTGACATACAAAAGAGCATGTACAAGCCGGATTTCAAGACAGGTACAGTTTGGCGGAATGCAGCGCTAGGTCCGTGGCTTGTATGTATATGGCAATTGTATATTGCGATATACAAGCCAAAGATGCAAAAGAGGTATACAAGACGGATCCGATGTGAAAATCAATTCTGGCACATTTAGGCTTCAGGTCCGGTTTGTATGTATAGATGTTTTGTATATTTGCATATACAAAGAAATGTACATGGAAAAGTGATACAAGTCAAACCCGATAGGACAATGAAAAGTAGCTAATGGTCATTTTCAGGTCCGTGGCTTGTATGTTTGCATATTCAGAAGAGGGAGAGACAAATGGTGGGGCCCGCACATACAAGAGAAATTGTAGGCATATGCAGAGCCTGATATACAAGGCGCCCTGCACATACAAAGGTGTTGTAGAATGAGTTTTTGAATGCCGATTTAGGTGCCAAGATGTAGCGATATACACAGAGATGCAAAAGCGATATATACAAGCAGTTGACTGAAAGTTTGACCGCTTGTATCTCCTTCATTTTGGTGAATTTCGGCATGCTCCAAGAGGCAAAGTTGCATATTTTGGTCCCCTCTTTCATTTGGCAGGGTTTTTAAAAGCTTTATCACTTTTCAAATTTTAGATCTGGAAATGCATATTTTGGGCAACTGGATGTTTCAGCGATGACTTTCAGCAAATGAGGATATTTTTGGGGCATTCATTGCTGCACAAAGATGATACAGCTCACATTGATGGTCAGAAATATCTTCCCACCTTCCTCTTCCAGATATTTTCATCTTTTCTACTGCAGATCGATGAGTAAGCTGCTTGCATTCAAGACTCCAAAATATCTCATATCCGCCCAATTTCAGATTTTGATGCCATAACTGATGCAGCTGGGCTGTAATCGAGGGAGATATTTTTATTTCCAACTCATAGAGCAAATTTTGTAACCACCCTAGGATAGTTTGGAATGCTATATATAGGCATTCGAATGTTGTAAATAAGGTTGGAAATTTTTTGGCATTAAGGCTTTTCTGTTTCCAAACAGGGTTTTCATGTGTTGTAATCGTGCCTTTCCATTGAATATATGCAAGTTAATTTTACCTCTTTACTAATTTTTTCTAGTTTTGTGTGAATCTGCATATGGTTTGTCTGCGAATGTTTCATTCCTTTTAATCATATTGCTTCTCACCTCTGCTAGAGTCATCTAACCTGTGTATACCTACTTGCTATATTTGATTACATTGTGCATCTTCTCAGTGTTGTGAAAATTTCTTTAAAACTATCTGGTGCATCACCCTTGTTTTCAAACTTTTATTTCATTTCCATTACAAGCTTTCTCTCTCCCTTTTCCCCTCAAAATTCAGTAGTTTTAGGTGATAACTAGACAAGGAAGCCGGCCTTCTCCGGAGGTCTGATCTCACTTAGCAAAGTCCCACACTTAGAGATCAGTCCCATGTTACTCCAGTTTGCAGAGGCTTCACGGCTATATGCAAGGGTGCAAAATTGGGTGATAACAATTATATTTGAGTGTTATTCAATTTAACATTGAAAAGGAAGCAAGTGCTGAAAAACTCAAATTGTTGAGGAGTTTGATGCAAGAAGAAAAAAACACTACATAATTGGGTACTCTCTCCATTCGAATCTCCATTTTTTAGGTATGTCAAGTCTTTACATGCATGTTCTTTATATTTTCCTTAATTCTATTTGAATTACTTTATCATACATATTTAAAATAGACACATTCCCAATTAAGAAAGCAACCTACAATCTCACATGATGCCATGTATATTTTCTACACTTGGGCTCTTTAATAATTATGTGTAATAAATAGACCTTAACATACCATGATGTCAAACTATACAAGAATAAATCCTTACAACATAATAAAAATACAATCCCACTATTATCTTGTCATATTAACAAGTTAAAATACAAATGAATAGGTGCCAAGATCATACAAGTATGCACATATCTTGGGCTAGGACATTCCTTATGCACCTATTTATGATGATTTGTATGCACATGACACAACAATATTTCAAAATTTCCTGATTGTCCTTTGTTAGCACATGATGATGGTTACCTTGATCGACTATATACCATTCAATACCCTAAATTACAGAGATTAGTCTAATAATTTTTATGACAATCCTAGGTATGTGATGCAGAGGTAGGGTTCAACTCAATCCAAAGGGCTCATACCAATAGTTTCTTCAAATTTCATAAGCTTTCCTCTCAAGCAATCTCCCTATACAAAGGCACAAAGAGGGTCTTCAAGACTTCAAAACCTAACAAGGCTACTAGAGGTCTTCTTACCCCTCAGGAACTTAGACACAACCATTCGAAACCCTTACTCAAGTCTACACTCTTCAATTGTTGTCTATTCCTTCACAAGCCACCCAAATCCTAGTAGCCCTAGTACCAACAAAACACTTTCTCAATTCCAAATCCTAGTAGTCCTAGTAACAACAAACATGTCAAATTGGGTCTGCCTCAACCTTTTCAAGCATGAAGTCCTATGTACTCTTCACTTGTAGCCTCAATAGGTGACTCTCCTTTGACCTTATCCTCATCTAGGATTGAAGTGAACTTTGTACCATAATGCTTTGTGTGGCTGAAATAACATTGTGCAATAATGCTTTGTGTGGCTGCAATAATTTGCTTTGTATGCTTTGTACCTATTTTGGTTGAGTGACATCTACTCTTTTACATGATGATTGTATGTACATTTACTATGAAGGGTTGAATGACATATATTTAAGTTATTTGTATGGATTCATTTCTTAGGAATGAATATTGGTCTATTTATCATGCTATAGACAAATTCTCTGTCATGCCGAGGAAATGATCAAGAATTAAACTAACACAGGAAGAGATAGAATCTAAGAATGCAAAGAAAGCAGTGGCTATGAGGGAACTTCGTGAGAAGAGGAAATTGGACACGATAAATGAATACATGCCAATTGAAGAGGAACCACAACCATCACAAAGAGATATGGTATTAGTAGCACAAAGAGAATGAATGCAAAAACTTCATGCTATGAGATATTTGAATACCATAGTTGGAGACACGTCCTCTATCGCAAGTCAACATGTAGGGACACCATCTACCGCATCTCAAGTTGAGAGTACATCATCACTCACATGTGATGAAGGAGGTATGCCATCGTTCCCACCTCAACCACAAGGTATGTCATCTATTCCATCTTTGATCGAAGGTATGCCATCTAGCCCATCTCATTTAAATATTGATGAAATTCCTAATGTTGAGATGAATTTACCTAACTTAACACCACCTAGAATTTTACATAGAAAGCCAAAGTATTTGATTGATATTGATGAGAATATTTTGCAGCCAATGGAAGGTAAGATTCCAAAACACACATGTAGAAAATATGCTCATAAGATTTGGAGATTGTTCTTTGAAAAGTTAAATGAGATTGCAAGATGTCAACTATTCATTGAAATGATGCGAAGTATAAAGTATAGGTCCATCATGAATATTCTTGGGTTGAGAACATCAGAGGCTTCAAGTGAAAAATCTATTATCAAGAATCTAATGAGTGCGTATGAGAGTGTGGGTAACACCTCATGCACAAACAAAAGATAGTAATCCAACACGGCGTGTGATTACATTGACTATAGTAAGTATTCAAATGAGGAAAGCTTGTCTCACTAGAAAGACAAGTCAAGAATTAAGAATTAATAGGAAAACTTTATCAAGAGCCATTGGAAGATGCCAAGGAATTGAGGACAATAATGCCAATGAATTATGGGCATTCTCAGGGAGACTACCATGAAAATATAAACCAATTGTTGAAGCATTGAGATCACTAATTGAAGACTTTTGGAAGAATTACACAAGGGTATCTTCGAATCAAAGGGATGTGGTAAGAAGGAGAATCGGTAGTCAGAATCGTGAGCCACATCTAAAGAATTTTTGGATGAGACTCAAACATGGTTTTATGGTAAATTTCTAGAGAAGTATCCTCAAATTAAAATTTGTCAAAAATATTTTGAAATGCTAAAACCTTTCTATGTCAAGATAAATCACACACGCACTACTTGTTGTTGTAGATTACATATTGAATTTTCTAACCATTTTGATGTTTATAGGTCTATATGTTTAGATTTGCATACTAACAATGTTTTGCAGGGTTGTGGCATGCGTGCCCCACCAACATCTTCAAGAGACTTCATATCAAGAATTTTATGTGAAAGAGAGGAAGGTCAAATATTCTACAAGAAATTATGCATTGTTTCAGTCGTCGACTTTGTAGAGAACTATAGTTTACAGCCATAGCATGAGGTGCAATCACAATATTAAAACTCTACACAGGTTTCTATATTTGTGCACATCGCATTCATTCATGCAAATGATAGTATAGAGGATGATAGAAAGATCATAAGGGAGTATAATTTCTATATCAGTGATGATCGCATGCATTCTACAAAGTTCATGCAAGGTTGCTTTCAGGTGTTCTACAATGATTTGGCTAGAAGGGGCATATTGTTCAGTCAGCATATCATATGGTCAGATAACTGTGCGTCACAATTCAAGAACTCACATAATTTCTATTGGTTGAGCAAGAGGCATAATTTTACAGGTATTCAGCATATGTGGCACTTTTGTGAGGCTGGGCATGGAAAGGGGGAGCATGATGGTGCAGGAGCATGTATCAAAAGAGCTATAGCACGAGAAGAGTTAAAGTATAAAGACAATGCAAAGTTGACAGATGCAAAATCGATCATCGAGTGGTGTAATGATTCCATGGGTCCAGGTAATGAAGGTAAGTCTTCAGTTCGTAGATTTTTTTGGTTGATAGATGATACTAACATTGCACCATATGAGGACTATTCTACACTGACAGGATCAAGTGAGATGCACTCTTTCAGAAGCTCAATTGCAGGTTCATGGAGTATCCATACGTGAAAGATGTCATGCTTTTGTTCTTTCTGTACAATTCAAGCCTGGGATGAGTGCGAGTCAAAGGAGTGGGTTGACGAATGGTAGTTAAGTTATCTTAGCCCACTTGACACGTATCGACCCCCGACAACACTAGAACTAACACAGATGGAATCATCAGTTGACTTTGACCACATATCAAATCTAGTTCAACCAGGTAATATATCTATTTGCATAGTTTTTTAAATTCCTAATGTCATCTTACTTTGTAGTGTTTTTGTAATGTTGACTAATTTCATCTAATTTTCTACACATATCAATGTAGGGCATGTATATGTAGTTATTGCAGATGAAGATAATGAAGAGGGAACAAATTATTACTTGTGTCGTTGTGTTGAGGCCAAAAAGAAATTGGAGGTCCCAGTTACAGATGGAGAAAATATCAAATACCCTACAGGCTCAGTGGTTATTACTGGAACATGGCTTAGAAGGTACCCACATAAGAGTGTTAATGTTTGGCTATTTCAGGACTTTGACACGCATCGGAAGATTCTTCATTACTCGAACCTTATCGTGGCATCCAATGTTCATTTGATACAATATCGGGGTAGACCTTTGAACAAGACCTTGTGGAAGGTGCGTGAGTCTGACCATGAAGCAATACTTGACACAATAAAGAGTAGAGAAGACCTGGATGGTTCATTGGATTAATTTGTAAGTATTCACATTGATTTTGTAAAGTCATGTTACATTGAGTTGTAAGTATGCACATTATTTTGTAAGGTTTGTCTTTTTTTATTTGTTGTTGCATTTTTACACATATACACATTTTTACATCATCATGTTATGATTCATGGGGCTAGACCTAAGTGATGGATAAAGTTGATCCTGAGAATAATGTATAAAATCTAGGTAATGTATAAAATATAGGTGTCTCTAGGTGTCTTGGTTTCTAACTAGATAATAGGTGTCTCTAATTGTGTCTTAGGTATATACGATATGTCAACTAGGTAGATAGAGACTAGAAAAAAGGTATTTAATCTAATCTAGGTGTCTTAGGTAGATACTATTTATCAATGACCTATCTAGAGACTAGAATAAGGTATAATCTAGAATAATCTAGGTGTCTTCTATAATTTAATCTAGGTGTCTTAGGTAGGTACTATATGTCAACTAGGTCTACCATAATAGGTGTCTTAGGTAGAACTATAATCTAAGCGTCTAGTTGACTTAAGTCTAGACTACGATAAGGTATAAAGACTAGGTGTCTTAGGTCTACTGTGTCTATAAAATCTAGATGTACATACTATATAATAGGTGTCTTAGGTGTCCTACATCTACTAGACTGCATGTGTCTTAGGTCTTAGGTGAGGCCCCATGAGCTTCCACCTTCACGTGGTTGGCCTTGTCAGTATAGAATATTCATATTTCTTGAAGCTAAGGGTTCCTCTACAATAACCTCTCTCATTTTTTTATATCTCTAAGGCATTTTCTCGTGGTAAAAGGTTTTCTGCTACCCCAAAAATCATCAAAATGAGGTAGTGTAAAATTGCAAAGGGGTGTAACTTTTGTTCTTCTCATGATGCGACCAAACTAACTATTCCAACGCTTCTAGATGGGTATATTTACGCTAGGCATGGTCCTATTTTTCACCCAAACATGTTGAAACAGTCTGAGCTACATTGTACCGACAATATCCCTGAAGAGTCCAAAGTGCAAAAAGACAACAATTTTTGACAAGATCTTACTGAGAAACCATATCACTTAGAGACATTTTGTCTAAGGCAACACGATCATGTAGAGTCCCTCTACAATAACCACTCTCAGTTTTTTATATCTTTGAGGCATTTGTCCGTGGTGAAAGGTTTTCTGCTGCCCCAAAAATCATTAGCAGAAGGTAGTGTGAAGTTGCAAAGGGGTGTAACTTTCGTCCTGCTCCTGATGCAACCAAACTGAATGTTCCAACACATGCAGATGGGTATGTTTAGGCTAGGCATGGTCCTATTTTTCACCCAAACATGCCGAAACAATCTGAGCTACATTGTACCGACGATATCTCTGAAGAGTCCAAAATACAAAAAGGCAGCAATCTTTGACGAGATGTTACTTGGAAACCATGTCACTTAGAGACATTCCGTCTGAGGCAACATGATCACGTAGGGTCCCTCTACAATAACCTCTCTCAATTTTTATACCTTTGAGGCATTTGCCCATGGTGAAAGGTTTTCTGCTGCCCCAAAATCATCAGAAGGAGGCAGTGTAAAGTTGCAAAGGGGTGTAGCTTTCATCTTGCTCCTAATGTGACCAAACTGACTATTCCAACGTGTCCGGATGGGTACATTTATGCTAGGCATGGTCCTTTTTTTCACCCAAACATGCCGAAACAGTCTAAGCTACATTGTACCGACGATATTCCTAAAGAGTCCAAAGTGCAAAAAGGAGGCAATCTTTGACAAGATGTTATTCAGAAACCATGTCACTTAGAGACATTCTATCTGAGGCAATGTGATCATGTAGAGTCCCTCTACAATAACCTCTCTCAGTTTTTTATATCTTTGAGGTATTTTCTCGTGGTGAAAGTTTTTCTGCTGACCCAAAAATCGTCAGAAGGAGGTAGTGTAAAGTTGCAAAGGGGTGTAACTTTCATCTTGCTCCTGATGCGACCAAACTGACTATTCCAACATGTCTAGATGGGTATGTTTAGGCTAGGCATGGTCCTATTTTTCACCCAAACATGCCGAAATAGTCTGAACTACATTGTACTGACGATATCCCTGAAGAGTCCAAAGTGTAAAAAGGTAGCAATCTTTGATGAAATGTTACTCAGAAACCATGTCACTTAGAGACATTTCATCTGAGGAAACATGATCACATAGGGTCCCTCTACAATAACCTCTCTCAGGTTTTTATATTTTTGAGGCGTTTGCCCATGGTGAAAGGTTTTCTGTTGCCCCAAAAATTATCAGAAGGAGGCAGTGTAAAGTTGCAAAGGGGTGTAACTTTCATCCTGCTCCTGATGCAACCAAACTGACTATTCCAATGCGTCTGAATGGGTACATTTAGGCTAGGCATGGTCCTATTTTTCACACAAACATGCTGAAACAGTCTGAGCTACATTGTACCGATGATATCCTTGAAGAGTCCAAAGTGTAAAAAGGCAGAAAACTTTGATGAACTGTTAATCAGAAACCGTGTCACTTAGATACACTATCTGACGCAACGCGATTAAGTAGGTTCCCTCTACAATAACCTCTCTCAGTTTTTTATATCTCTGAGGCATTTGCTCGTGGTGAAAAGTTTTTTGTTGCCCCAAAAATCATCAGAAGGAGGCAGTGTAAAGTTGCAAAGGGGTGTAACTTTCATTCTTCTCCACATGCGGCCAAACCGACAATTCCAACGCATCTGGATGGGTACGTTTAGGCTAGGCATGGTCCTTTTTTTCACCCAAACATGCTGAAACAGTCTGAGCTACATTGTACTGGTGAACTAATGACTTAAAGACCCTTTAGTAGGTTGATTTAAGTGATAGTGACTTATGATTATAAGTCAATATTAAATTAAAACAAAAGTAAACTTTACACACGACAAGCAATTGAGGGTTTTAAAGTCTTAAGAAAGCTTGTGTCTTCTCTGACTTCTTATTGCATGAACAAAACCACATCCACCATGAATATGAACCTTGCATCATATCAGCCTTCTAAGATAGACCTTATCATGAAAACCATATTCACAACAAAACCTTGCATGAATAAAACCACATCCACCATGAACATGAACCTTGCATCATATGAACCATGTTTGTCTTGTGCAACATCAACATGAACCTTGACATCAATGCCAAACGATCTTGACCCTTTGACTTCAATGACAACCTTGAACCTTGATTGTTGATGACTTATGGAAGCTTATAGCCCCAATGTTATGTTACATACTAAAATTAGGTAAGACTCAATGTACTCTCATAACCTCACCTTATATGAAAGAGGAATTACATTTAATAACCACAATGGTCATCAGGTGCTCATAAGCATATGATTCTGACTATCTTATTCAAAACAACAAACATACTATTTACATCCCAATATGGTATAATAACAAGAAATTAAGAAATATTTTCAATATAGCAACTCATAAAGAATATGGATCAGCATACTCATTTGAATATTTTCAATTGAACAATTCATAAAGAATATGAATATTTTCTATTCAACATGATGATTCATTTTTATTTTAAATACAACTTTTATCTTTTAGTTCCCGAATGAGGTTTAGGTGATACTTGAATAACAATAGCTAGCTTATTGGATCAACAAACATCCTATGTAATACATTTGGACTTTAAATATTTGAAATAACCATCTACAAATATCCATTCAAATGTGGATTTATAATCCAACTATGGACGCCATCAATAAAAAAGATTTGTATTAACCGAATATCCATATAGACATACATCAATAGCTGTCAATATAAGTATAACATATATACAAAATAGCCATATAGGCATATAATGTCTCCTATATGCAATACAAAATATATATCCACAAATGCCATATAGGCATACAACAAAGGACCCCAATAAGTATTTATTCCCCTCTATTTGGTGAAGGGAATAGATCACGAGCAGCCTTTGATTTTCAGGAGGATGGAGACGTGTATGAGGGCGGTCTACTATGAACCTGAGGGTTGTTCCTCCTATTTAGTTCTTCGTGGACCTGTAGCTGTTACAATTAAAAGAATAGATATTAATATATAGAAATTACATGTTATAAAAAATGAAACATTTAACAAAATAATCACTTACCGCTACCATATAATCTGCCTCCTCATTTGTCTTAGTAGCAGGATTAGGCTGTGGTGATGTCATGTCCTATAGAAACCATCCAGATAGAAATTAAACTTAAAATCAATAATCATTTGATTTTTCAAAAATAAACAACTATAACAATGAATGTAAATTGAAATTTACTAATCTACCTCATACCCCCATCAATGGCATGGAGCTATAAATCGCAGTGGACACACCATGCTCCTTTGCCCTATAAACTTCAAGAAGTGTCTCTGCAGCCTGCATCATCTAAAAATAAAACAACATTATTCAATTATGAAACTAGAATAGTGATTCAAGTCATGGTTCCTAACATACACACACGTTCCCCTAAACATGGAAGTACACACAATAAAGCACACTATGATATTCATTATCAACAATGCATCACTATGATACAACTAGACACATAATACACATAATCATAATGAATATTTTGCTCTCTTGGTGATATACTATAGCTCTTTCTTATAGACATAGGGATGGAAGAAATTGAGCCAATAGGATTGACATAAGTTTGTAGGGGAAAGGGTTAGTGTAGATTTGAAGATTTTGGTTAGGGGTGACTTGTTGCCCCCATAATTAATACCTAAAACCTAGATGATGTTCAAGTCAATCATATGCTATATAAGATGTCATAGGTTGATGCCCCTCTCTCGTGTCATGTCCTGGGGTCTAATTGATGGTAATTGGATGAGATTATTAGAGAGAATTTGTCAAATAATAGTGTGGAGGGGATCAATAAGCTTTGGCAGACATGTATGGAAAATGTGGTAGCATAGACAAGGCAGTGAGCTATTTGAAAAGATGACTCAAAGAAAAGTGGTCTCATGGTGATGTCCTTGTCTATGCATCTACTTCTCATGGCATTCCTTTGAGCCATTTTTTCAAATTTAACTATATTATAATTGAAATTTTGTCATCTATCAACATCTAGCTATTAGTTATGCAATGTTTAATAATGCTTTGAGTTTGAAAGATGTGCAATACAATGTAATCAATGATATGAATATAAAATACAAAAACCTAATAAGTACAATTCATTACTTAAACTATTTATTTTATTACCTCTGTGAAGCTTTGAACTACACCACCACTGGCAGGTGTTGCCATGAAATCTCTAAGATTAACGTATTCAACATCCAAAATCAAATATTAGAATACCATTCATATAACAATGCTATTCAAATGTAATATTTATAATTGTTTACTAGTTACATACCCCAACAGTAGATGTCGTAGTGTAAAATGCAGGTGGAGTATTGCTAAGAACTGCATCAATGCTATGACCTTGAAATTTTATCAAAATCATCAAACTAAATTAGTTAATCTTGCATTTCAAAAATAAAATTTAATAAATTAAATTCAATGAACTTGCTAATATTTACCTAAGTATCAAGGCCGAAAGTCTCACTCAGGAGGGTATCTATCATCACCATCTGCTCAACTACAGATGTAGCCTGTGCACCTGCATGCTGACTATCCATGGGGTCATAACCACAGGCTGACCCGCAAGTCTGACAAGTATGGGGTGGGACCCTACTCCTCGCACTATCTCCCAACCCACACTGTGTTGTAGGAATGGCATGCTCTATGATGCTCTGGGTCAAGGCACTAATGGACTGAAGTGTATCGACCTCAACACTCTCCTTCACAATGGAAGGGATAGACACATGCTCATGGGGTGGTCTGCAGATTACTCATCTCACTGGCCGTTGTGGGTCAACACGTGCCCCTATTCTATCTTGTGCTGACCCCCACCTCTACCCTGGAAGTCCCACATATCAAAATAATTTGGCACTTTATTGAGGACAAACTCGCAGTAGAGTTTCCTCAAAAAGTATTCGGGACCTCATTATTATTGCATGGAGGATGGTCAAAAACCATCCACCACCTCTGCCCAAAATTGTCCCTTATCGCTTGGTTGTTGCACCAATGGATAGGGAACCTCTTGTATGTAATGGGTGGAGGTTGATTTGTTTGTGGGTTTGTGAAAATGGAACACAAGTCTAATTTTGTAATTTGTAACTTTTTCACATCTTCATATGATAGCTTGTCTGCATAATACTCTCTAAACTCTCTCCTCTTATCCGACCAGCTAGATATTTTCTTGCTAATTGAATCTACATTTGATAACATAGATTCAAGAGATTGAGCAAGTGTAGACCTATGCAAGGTTGAAGTTGAAGGATCTTTCAACCTTGCAATTATGTCTTCAATTTCTTTTTTATTATTTTCAATTTGCCCCATTAGATTTTCTTGTGTTCCAGGGGCATGTCGAGGAATGGATGGAGGAGTTTGTTGTTCAGGTTATTCTTCGGCAGGTATTTCCTCTTCAGGATTTTGTGGATTTTGAGGAGGAGGTGCATTAACATTTCCTGACAATTAAGAAAATTCACATAAAAAATCAACTAAAACCTACCTATTTAGAAACAAATTCAAACAAAAAAATAAATAAAACTCACTCCTTTGGCCTGTTCGATGTCGTGGTGGCATTTTGGCGATGAATCGGTGAGATTTTGGTGTTGAATTGGGTCTTCAAAAATGCAAGTGCGCTTCTTAGGGTTTGTAGGCCGCGGGTGTAGAGAAAAAAAAAGAAATCAAATGAGTAGAAATGCTCTTATATATATATAATTAAACATAATGCGCTCGTGTTATAACACAAGCACGTTATGGTTTGGTTTTTCTGAGCCTTAGGCTCATCATTACCAAACTATAACGCTCTCACGTTATGTCTTAATTTTTTTTGAAAAAATTTTGGCCACTTTTGGCCCCCCAACTTTTTGTACTTACCCATAAATCAAAGAATTGAGTTGAGAATCTGGTGTTCTTCTCAATACTCTACACCTTGGCAAACTCTTCATGCACCTGGCAACTCTACAACCTCCTAGTTTCTGATCAGTGCCACCTTTTATGCCTATGCAAACAAGGGCGTCTTCAAGATGTAACTTTTAATTCACTAAATTATCTGTTGCTGCTTCAAGAAGAAGGTCTAGGCTATCTAGGTCTCTTGTGAGAAGGAATAACAACCTTGTTTTACCTCATCCAAGAGCTCAATCTACACCCCCTCCTGTTGCAAGTATGAGGTTAACCAGTGTTGTCATTGATGTCAACATACTCATATTGCATTGGTAAGAAGGTTTGGATGAGCTGTGTGTTGAGGATATTAAGAAAAGTAGTCTCAATTAGGAACAGTGAAGAACAATGATAAGAAGAAGGCAAATGTACTCAATAGGTTGAGAATCAGAGGATGCAGATTAAAGGGTTTGTAGATATGAGTCTTGCGATATTCTAGTTAATATTTCAGAGGTCCGCATGAAGATATGAAAAAGTTGTGATCGGTCAAGTAGAACCGGTTCCGGGAGCTATTCCAGAGTGACAGAGTGTTACAAAAAGGTCCGGTGAGATTCGGAGGAGCATTGTCAGACTCTGCAGATTGGAAGGAGTGTTTGGGATGTCCTTGTGATGTGTCTTCTCGGTTTGTACAAAGTTTGGAGGTTCGGAAGCACCTTCTTCAGTATGATAGTGGTGACAGACTGTGTTCTTGAAGTTTCGGATGAAGAGGAGAAGAGATTCCAGTGAGTAGAGGAAGTGCAGATGTACCTGGTTAATCAGGCAAGCTTGTGAAGGTTCTTGGATCATGTTGAGGTTATGTTGTCGGTCCACATTGGTGGTAGAGCCCAGAATTGAAGATATTCTTCCGGATGAAGTTCTTGCTTAGACTAGCTGATCGGATGAGTTGTTCATCTTGCAAATGTTCTTGTGGTGGCTGACCGGATGTATTAATCATCTTGCGGATGTCCTTATGGTTGATTGCCGACTTAGATGATTGTTCCTAAGTCGATGTCTTGTATAAATAAAGGTTTGTGAGTTCATTTCAAAGTGTGTGGATTAGCGGATGAGAGGGGTATAGCGAAAGAGCGTAGGGCAGAGCAGAAGTATCTCGGGCTAAAATGGAACTGATCCAGACATGGTAAAGATGTCAATCTCTAGTTCAAGTTTGTGATTCTTATCACTTTGTAGACAGTGTGTCTCTTGTAGGCAGTGTGCCTCTTTGTGAGTAGTGTGCTCAGGCAGTGAGCCCCAATTGGCATGTGCCATTCATTTTTCTTATTCTTCTAATAGAGAATAATCTTTGGGTTAATCACCCTGTGGTTTTTCCCTTAACTGGGTTTTCCACATCAAAATCTTGGTGTCCAATGTGTTGATGTTTATCTGCTCTTGTGTTTATGCATTATGCTTTCATGGATGGTTAATTGATATGCTATTAACTAACAAAGAAGAATCAAGTGTTTGAAGTAGAAGCAAGTTTTTGTACAACTGATTCACCCCCCCTCTCAGTTGTGTGCCCTAGATCTAACAATTGGTATCAGAGCTAAGTTCCTCTGAAAGAAGCTTAACCGCTTGAGGAGATCCAGGATGTTGTCATACAAGAAGGATAGTCTGAAGTTCGATGGAACCAACTTCACTCTCTGAAAAGGTCACATGAAATGTCACTTGCAGTGTATGGGAAAAGCATACCTGGCCATGGTCTCAAAACCATATGTACCTCCACAAGGTGGTCCGACAACTCTGAATGAAATCACAGATGCTGAAAACAATTTGCGGACCAAGGAAGCTCTTCTAAGCACATTGAATGACTCAGATCTCTCAAATGTTATTGACCTACCAACTGCGTATGAGATCTAGACTAAACTGGAACTTCTGTATGAAGGAGATGAGTTTGTCAAGAGTGCAAGGTTGCAAAGTCTCAAAGGAAAATTTGAAAGATTGAAGATGAGAGATGATGAAAATATCACTACCTTTATGCCAAGAGTGAATGAGCTAGTGTGTGGAATCATGAATGCTGGTGGAGTTCTGGATGAAAATGAAATTGTTTGCAAAATTCTCAGATCCCTTCCTGCTGCCTACAAAATCAAGGTTGCTACCATTGATGAATTCAGAGCCCATACAACTGTCACAAGAGAGCAACTGGCTGGCAAACTCGCTACATTTGAAATGACTGAGTTTGGAGATGATCCCCCCAGACTGAATCTACATTCAAAGCCAGTGCCTATGTGAAAGGCAAACAAAGATTTGATCCAGGAGAGAACTCTTCAAGGAAGCTGTCATGGTATGAACAAGCAAGGAAAGATATGGAAGAGGAAGAAGCAAAAACAGCTCAACTTGAAGCCCTCATTGCAAAAAGACTACCAAGAGGATCCGGTAAGTATGAAGGAAAACTACCTTTTAAGTGCTTCAACTGCAATAAGATTGGTCATTTTGCTTCAAGATGTCCGGAAAGATCTGCAAGGTCTAATACCAACAGACAAAGGTTTCAAAAGAACTGCTATTATGTTCATGAAGAAGATGACAATGAAGGAGTAATAGATGATGAATCAGAAATAGGAAGCAAATCCAGAAATGAATGGGTGTTTATTGCCATCAAGGAAGAAGATTCAATATCCTCTGAATCTGTCAATCATAAGGTTGTAGAAAGAGCTTTGGCTGCCCAAATTGAAAAAAGGGATGATTGGGTTCTTAACAGTGGATGCTCTCACCATATGACTGGTGACAAGAACAAGTTCTTAGATTTGGAAAAGTATGAAGGAGGAATGGTAAAGTTTGGTGACAATTCTGCTGGCAGAATCAGAGGTAGGGGAACTATTTCTTTTGATGGAAAGAGCAAAACTAGTAATGTACTATATGTGGAAGGATTGAAGCACAATCTTCTCAGTGTTGGTCAGTTAGTGGATAAAGGCTATGATCTCCGGTTCAAGAATGGAAGATGCAGAATCTTTACAAGCTCCAGAACTGAGATTGCATCTGGTACTCAAACTAAAGGTAATATCTTCCATCTGGTTGGTTCAAATAAAAGTTGTCTATTTGTTCAAGTTGATAAGAGTTGGCTATGGCATAGAAGGATGTGTCATGTAAATTTTGATAACATCATCAAGATAAGCAATATTCAGGCTGTAAGAGATCTTCCAAAATTGGTGAAACCTACAAATAGTTTGTGCAAAGAATGTTAGCTAGGTAAACAGAGCAGAGTCTCTTTCAAAAGCAAGGATCAATCCACTACCGGATTGTTGGAATTAGTACATACTGATCTCTGTGGTCTGACAAGAATCAAGAGTATGCAAGGTGATAGATATTTCATGTTGCTAATTGATGACCATTCCCGGATGATGTGGGTTACCTTCCTAAAAGAGAAATCAGAAGCCCTTGAGAAGTTCAAAATCTTCAAAGCTATGGTAGAGAATCAAACCGGACTGAAACTAAAGTGTCTAAGGTCTGATAGAGGTGGTGAATTCACATCTGGTGAATTCATAGACTTTTGTGAGAAGCATGGCATAAAGAGACAGTTGTCTGCTCCTAGGACTCCACAGCAGAATGGAGTAGTCAAGAGAAAGAACCAGACCATCCAGGAAGCTTCCAGGACAATGATGATGGAAGCAAATGTTCCTCAGATGTTTTGGAAAGAAGCTGTCAGCACTGCAGTCTACACTCTTAACTGAGTTCAAATCAGAAACAATATCGGTAAGACTCCTTATGAACTTTGGTTTGGTATAACTCCTACTATGAGATATTTTAGAGTATTTGGTAGCAAGTGTTACATCAAAAGAGATGAAGATTTAGGAAAGTTTGATGCTAGAAGTGATGAAGGAATTTTCTTGGGTTACTCCACTCAAAGCAAAGCATACCGGTGTTACAATAAGAGACTGAAAAAGATGATAGAAAGTACAAATGTGAAGGTTGATGAAGGAATTGAGAAGCCCTCAAGGTTTTATGAATATGATGAAGATGATCAGGATGATACTCTGATTCAAGGAACTCAATCCCTTCCTGAAAGTCAGATTCAGACTGATCTGGTAAATCAGGAAGAAGAGGTTTGTCTGAATGAACCTGATCAAGAAACAGTAGTGCAAGAGACTCCCAAATTTCCAAGGTATGTAACTTTAAATCACTCTGAAGATCAGATCATAGGTGACAAAAGCAAAGGGGTACAAACAAGGAGGAAAATTGCTCAAAATTCATATGAATGTTGTTTGATTTCAAAGATTGAACCTAAGACAATAAATGAAGCATGCAATGATGAAAATTGGACAAAAGCAATGGAAGAAGAGTTGATGCAAATTGAGAAAAATCACACTTGGGATCTTGTTCCCAGACCTAGAAACAAGAATGTGATTGGAACCAAATGGGTCTTCCGGAACAAACTAAATGAGGTTGGTGAAGTTATCAGAAACAAAGCCAGATTGGTCTGCAAAGGCTACTCTCAAATAGAAGGAATTGATTTTGAAGAAACCTTTGCTCCAGTAGCAAGAATTGAAGCAGTTAGATTATTTCTTGCATATGCTGCCTTCAAAGACTTGAAGGTATATCAGATGGATGTCAAGTCTGCCTTCCTAAATGGTGATTTAGAAGAAGAAGTATACATTGAACAACCGGATGGATTTCAATTGTCTGATAATGACGATATGGTCTGTAAGTTGAAGAAAGCATTGTATGGATTGAAGCAAGCCCCAAGAGCATGGTATGAAAGGATGGATAAACATCTTGTGCAGATTGGATTCAACAAAGGTACTGCTGATAGTAACTTATATTTCAAAATTGATCATGAAAATATTTTGATTGTTGAAGTGTTTGTGGATGATATCATTTTTGGAGGAAGAGATAGTATGTGCAAAACTTTTGCAAATCAGATGAAAAGTGAGTTTGAAATGTCTATGCTTGGTGAAATGAATTTCTTCTTGGGTCTGCAAATTACTCAAACAAAGAAAGGGATCTTCATTTCTCAGACCAAATATGTGAAAGAATTGTTGAGGAAATTCGGTATGAAAGATTTAAAGCCAATGAACACTCCTATGGCAACCGGATGTAAGTTGAGCAAAGATAATGACTCTCCAAAGGTAGATCAGACAAATTATAGATCAATGATTGGTGGATTGTTGTATCTCACTCATACTAGACCAGATATAATGCAGGCTGTTGGTCTTGTGGCAAGATTTTAGGCTGATCCTAGAGAATCTCATGTTATGGCAATCAAAAGAATTTTTAGGTACTTGAAAGGAACAGTTGAGTATGGTCTATGGTATCCTAGAGATCCAGATTTCTCTCTTCATGCATATACAGATGTAGATTGGGCAGGAGATGTGGATGACCGGAAGAGCACCAGTGGTGGAGCATTCTTTTTGGGAAAGAGATTGGTTTCTTGGCTAAGCAAGAAACAAGATGCAATATCTCTGTCTACAACTGAAGCAGAATACATTGCAGTAGCAGGTAGTTGCACTCAAATCTTATGGATGAAGCAGATGCTAAGAGACATTAAAGTTGAATATGATGAGCCTATCACAATTTTCTGTGATAATTCAAGTGCAATTAATATTTCTAAGAATCCAGTATTGCATTCTAAGACCAAGCACATATCTATCAAGTTTCACTTTCTGAGAGAACAAGTGAACAAGGATGAAGTAAGATTGGAGTATGTACCCTCCAAGGATCAGATTGCATATATTTTTACTAAACCTCTCCCCGAGGACTCTTTTGAGTATCTCCGGGAGAAGTTAGGGGTCATGGCCCCTCCGGTGATGAACTCGGATGCACTGATGTGCATCAGTCCGGTAGATATCACAGTCACATCTTGTGATCCAGATTGATGATGGGGAGCTGCTACTAAGGGGGGGCAGCTGGTATGATTCTGATATGTTACAAGTGCAAGTATGAGCCCTTTGCCATTGATGTCAAAGGGGGAGAGAAGACATGTGAAAAACAAGTGGTTGATGATCAAAGGGGGAGTAGTAAAGGAAGAGAAGACATGTGAAGAGTTGTTGCTGATAGGGGGAGCTATGATAGAAAAGAGAAGTTCTTGTCTTGATGGTTTTTCACATTATATGTTGCCATCAATGACAAAGGGGGAGATTGTTGCAAGTATAAGGTTAACCAGTGTTGTCATTGATGTCAACATACTCATATTGCATTGGTAAGAAGGTTTGGATGAGCTGTGTGTTGAGGATATTAAGAAAAGTAGTCTCAATTAGGAATAGTGAAGAATAGTGATAAGAAGAAGGCAAATGTACTCAATAGGTTGAGAATCAAAGGATGCGGATTAAAAAGTTTGTAGATATGAGTCTTGAGATATTCCAGTTAAGATTTCAGAGGTCCGCATGAAGATATGAAAAAGTTGTGATCGGTCAAGTAGAACCGGTTCCGGGAGTTGTTCCAGAGTGACAAAGTGTTACAAAAAGGTTCGGTGAGATCTGGAGGAGCATTGTCAGACTCTGCTGATTGGAAGGAGTGTTTGGGATGTCCTTGTGATGTGTCTTCTCGGTTTGTACAAAGTTTGGAGGTCCGGAAGCACCTTCTTCAGTATGACAATGGGGACAGACTGTGTTCTTGAAGTTCCAGATGAAGAGGAGAAGAGATTCCAGTGAGTAGAGGAAGTGCGGATGTACTTGGTTAATCAGGCAAGCTCGTGAAGGTTCTTGGATCATGTTGAGGTTATGTTGTCGGTCCGCATTGGTGGTAGAGCCTGGAATTGAAGATATTCTTCCAGATGAAGTTCTTGCTCGGACTAGCCGACCGGATGAGTTGTTCATCTTGTGAATGTTCTTGTGGTGGCCAACCGGATGTATTAATCATCTTGCGGATGTCCTTATGGTTGATTGCCGACTTAGATGATTGTTCCTAAGTCAATGTCTTGTATAAATAAAGGTTTGTGAGTTCATTTCAAAGTGTGTGGATTCGCGGATGAGAGGGGTATAGCGAAAGAGCGTAGGGCAGAGCAGAAGTATCTCAAGCTAAAATGGAACTGATCCAGACATGGTAAAGATGTCAATCTCCAGTTCAATTTTGTGATTCTTATCACTTTGTAGACAGTGTGTCTCTTGTAGGCAGTGTGCCTCTTTGTGAGCAGTGTGCTCGGGCAGTGAGCCCCAATTGGCATGTGCCATTCATTTTTCTTATTCTTCTAACAGAGAATAATCCTTGGGTTAATCACCCCGTGGTTTTTCCCTTAACCGGGTTTCCACGTCAAAATCTTGGTGTCCAATGTGTTGATGTTTATCTACTCTTGTGTTTATGCATTATACTTTCATGGATGGTTAATTGATATGCTATTAACTAACAAAGAAGAATCAAGTGTTTGAAGTAGAAGCAAGTTTTTGTACACTTGATTCACCCCCCCTCTTAGTTGTGTGCCCTAGATCTAACACCTCCTATTAGGTTTCAATATACTAGAAGAAGCTTGCATATCCATAGACTAAAATTGAATATCCCTAGGATGGCAAGGAATTTACCTTTTGTGACCTTTAATGGAGACAATCCTTTAGACTTGGATGCATACAATGACATACCAGCCGCAACCTTGAAGAGTGTTTCACCCTTTACTTGTGATGGTTCTATAACCCCTAATGAGCACATCAAAGACATATCCAACGTGTGCTCAGTCCATCATATACAACATGAAGATGTTGCAGTCTGGCTCATGATCTCATCTTTTAAAGGGATAGCTCTTCAATGGTTTAGGAGCTTGACCCCTGCTTCAATACATACTTGGGACAAGTTAGGAGAATCCCTCTACAAGCAGTTTGGAGAGAGGGTAGATAATGTTTCATTGCTAAAGCAACTGACAACAATCAAAAGAGCCCCAAGAGATATGCTAGTAGATTTTAATTTCAGATTCTAGAGGACGTGGGAGAGAATTCTAGCTACCCTCATGCCATCTCCACAAGGTGCCTTTTTTGTACTTCTTAAGAGCTTTGAATTCTGATATTGTAGTAATGATGCAATCCATGGGTGCTGAAACCCTACCCATTGGTTATGAGATAACCTTAAAAGCTGAAAATTATTTAATACAGGCTGGGAAAATTGCTCCTAAACCTCCTGTACCCCTTTTTCTAGAGCTGCCCTCATTATCCCAGAAGCCTATTATTGCTCCCATCCCATAGCCTAAAGCTTCAACGTCCTCTCTTTCTCAAGAAGAGAGTGATCTTAAAACCCTAATGGCCAATTTGACCAACAAGGTGAATAGTATAGCTATTCAAACTGCCCCCAAACCCCATCAGAATTATAATCAGGGGCAGTCATCCAACCAAAATTAGAATCAAGGTTACAATCCCAACTGAAATCAGAACTGGAATCAGGGTTACCAACAAAATAGATATCAAAACCCTAACCCTGCTTAGCCTTTACAAACAATCTGACCTATTCAACAGATACCAGTTGTGAATCTAGTTAGGGCTTTGGTCCCTACTCAAAATAATCTGGCCCAAGAGGCAGATTGGTGCTACCCCTGCAACCAACCTCATACTTAGTCTACTTGTTCTTTTGGAGCACAAGAAAGGGCTTTAATGGTGCATAACTTTCATACCCAACAGGCATCATATCAGAGGCATCCAATAACAACCCTGAGATATCAAACGAGGCTACCTCTTATGCTAATATGATGCTATGGACATCAAAAGACTTTTGTGTTGTCAATCAACCCATGGAGAACGTTGTTATGCCCATTGTAGACAACATTAGGGTAGTTCGAGGCTAGCCCTATGCCTAATGTGTTACAAAAAGAGTCTATTCCCAAAGGCAAAGGTGGCCGGTGCCACAATTCCAATTCAAAGCAGCAACTTTGCTGCTACAAAAAAATTCTGTCAGGTTCAAAAGTGCCTGAACAAGCTACAAATCAATCAAAAAAGGGAACATGGATTCCCTCAATGTATAAGGCAGCCACTGTTCCACTAAATATCGTGGAACAGATGAAAAAACAGATATCAATGTCTCAATGTGGAAAGTAATGACAACCCCTTCTCAAAGGGATCTGTTACAAGAGCACTAAGGCAATTCCCATTCGATGAATCAACAGTAATAGACTTATCAGAAAAATAGAAAGAAAAGAGCCCTATCAATCTTATGCAACCAAGGGAAGAACAAGTAAGTTCAGCTAAGAAACCATCTCCTTTCTAGTTGTTTTTGATCATTGGCAATTTTTTAGTACACAACTGTATGATTGACTCTAGGGCTAGTGTTTCAGTCATGCCCAAGAAGATAAAAGATGCTTTAGGCATCAAATATACCCTTGTTTCATCAGGAGTATTACAATTGGATGGCACCTTTGTAAACACTATAGGAGTGATCAAGGGACTGGACTCGACTCTACATGCCTGTCCAAACTTGACTTTCAGTCAAGACATTTCAGTCATTGACCTTCCTTCTTTCTTCACCATTTGTCTATCAAGAGACTTCATAGCTAAGATAGGTGGCTACCTTTCTTCTGATTGGTCTCATATGCTATTGAGGACCAGATATGGCACAAGGTTCACCATCAAGGCTAAACCAATTTCAAACTACCATGTGGAGAACTATGACCATAGCCTGTTGAACCCGCATGTTATGATTCAGGGCGAGGAAGTGTATGACTCAGAGTCTCTAGAGACAACATCTTCACCTATTCCAATCCTTGATATTTTTCTTGATGAATGGGCAGGGGATCACTGTGATTTTGATCCTTATGACACCATTGAGGCAACTGACTTGGGAAACTACATGATCTATCAAGGGTATTCTTCAGTCCCTTCTGTACTTAAGCTAGATGATAACTCCAATGGCCCATGGAAGATGTTCTTTGATGGTGCAAAGAGCAAAAATGGAGCTGGTGTAGGGGGTGTACTAGTCTCTCCGACTGGTAAGAAATTGCATTTTGCTCATAGATTACATTTTTCTTGCACCAACAATGTAGCAGAGTATGAGGCATTAGCTCATGGTTTGCTGATTACTAAGAAGAGAAATATCAAACATTTGGAGATCTTTGGCAACACTGAGTTGGTGGTCAACCAAGTTAGAGAGAGATATGCAACAAAAAATCAGCTTCTAAGAGATTATAGACATAGAGTTTGGGGCCTGTTTGAGAGTTTTGATGCTCTCAACCTACAGGTAATCCCAAGGAAATTGAATGTTGAGGATAATCAATTGGCGACAGTTGGTGCTCGGTTCTATCCACCTATAGTACTCTTTCAGGGTCATGATCAACATGTGAAAATGGTAATCAGGCCCTCTATTCCTGATAATAATATTCATTGGCAAATTTTTGATAGCGATAAGCAGATTGTCACCCTTGAGGCCATTTTCAGCTGTGATGATGAGTTCAAGGGTGAGAGGAAAAACATGATGTTAAAAAGGAAGACTATCGGAAGGTTAATATCGCCCAAGACAAAGAATTGTTGCTAGGTAAAGTTTGTGGCGATGTAGAGCAGCAAGAATTCATACAGCTCGCCTAGAAATACAACGACGTCCTGCAATGGACATATGAAGAATTGAAAGGCTTCAATCTAGATGTTGCTCAGCAAGCCATCGACCTAAATCTAAATTGCAAGCCCGTCTGCCAGAAGCTGTGGCCCATAAACTCGAAGATTGAGCCACTCATGAGAAAAGAGCTTGCCAAGCTCATACAGGTGAGGATCAATTTCCCCATTACATATTCTACTTGGGTTGCTAATCTAGTACTTGTGAGGAAGAAAAATGGTAAGATTAGGCTCTTTGTGGACTTTAGGGACCTAAGTCAGGCTTCTTTGAAGGATCATTACCCTCTACCCTCTATGGATCAAATTTTGCAAACTGTTGCAGGGGTAGAGAGGTTTTCACTACTTGATGGTTTTTCTAGCTATAACCAAATGGGGAACCATGGAATATGCAAAAATGCCATTTGGTTTGTCTAATGATGGTGCCACATTTCAAAGGGTAATGAATATTGCCTTCAAAGGTTTTATAAACAATTTCATCCTGATTTATCTGGATCATATTACAGTCTTCTCCAAGAAGGGATAAAATCATATGGAGCATCTGGAGAAAGTCTTCTAGAGATATAGAGAGTTTGGGGTGTCTCTGAACCCTAAAAAATGTATTTTTGTTGTTGCTCAGGGTAAGCTGCTAGGCCAAATAGTATCTAAAGATGGGATCTCCATAGATCCTAAAAGGACATCAGATCTGCTTTCTCTTCCCCTACCTACTCACAAAGAGGCCTTACAATCATTTTTAGGGTAGATCAATTATGTTAGGAAGTTCATTCCTAACTGTGCTAGCTTAGTGAAGCCTCTAACCCTTATGCTCAAGAAAGATGAAGTTTTTAGATGGACTAAGGAAGGGAAGGATGGTTTTGAGAAGATCAAAGAAGAGATTGCCCAGGTGCCTACCCTCATGTACCCTAATTATGAGAAAGACTTTGTCCTTTGTGCAGATGGAGGAGAGAACAACATTGCTATTGTCCTGATGCAACAAAATGAGCAAGGAATAGAGTGGCCCCTTTTAATGTTATCATTTGGCTTTTAGCCAGGTTTTTGACCAATAGCCTATTCCCTTGAGCTTCTGTAGGCTATCTAGGTTGGTTAGGGAGCTCTACTTGTTGTGAAGAGCATAGGTTCAATTAATTGCAATGTTTTACCTTGACATTGAGCTCAGTGGATGTTCTAATTTATAGAGACACTTTCAGATGTTTGATCGGGTTCACGGATTGCTCTCCAATATTCTTGGAGGAGCCATCTACTTTTGGAAAATCACCTAGAAGGCATCATTTCACATCCCAAACCTTATAGAACATAATGGTTTAGTTTATTTGGCAGTTGGATGAAGTTTGGGATTTTCCACAAAAGAGTTATATTTAATGAGCTATTTTAATTGTTATTTTCACTTAAGTTCCTAAAGGTGAAAATAATTAAAAAGTGATTAAGTGTTATAGCTCATTAGAAAGGGGAAAACATATTCTTTTATTTAGGCACTTAAAAATTGAGCCTTAAGTGGAGAAAAAAGAAATTATTTAAGTCGGAGGGAAAAGGTTATTATTTTCAAGAAATAATTCATTTCCTTTATAACTCCTAAAGTGCCTTAATAAAGAGGATGAGAGCTCATTTTGAAGGATTATGTTTTTGGATTTTGATTGTTTTACAGACGGATTGAACCTGTGAGTTCTTCCATAATCTCTTGAGGATGAAAACCCTCTTGTAGATTGAGTGTGGTTTCATATAGAAATCACCTTTGTGCTGGAGACGGAGATTGGAGCAAGCTCATACAGGGGTTGCCATTGGGCTTTCATGGATTTGTGTATCCGAAATAGATGTTGACCTTTTAAGATTATGTTTATATTTGGTTTTAGATTATTTGTTAGATGGTTTGATTGATTTCTGATGAATCCTTGAAGTTTGTTTCATGAAGTTAAAAATTACACAAGGAGTCAGTACTTTCTGGCCGTATATTTTCATGTGGAAAATTGAAGTTTGTAAGTGAATAATGTATGAATTATTGAAATGACTTTGCATTGAGGATTATCATATCATAACATTCATTTTGATCAGGATTTTAAGAGTCTTTGTTGTAGTTTGGAATTACTGGATGAGCCATACAACTATGTTGGGCCGTACATGTTTGGTCTTTGAGAAAACATTGAATATATACAAATATATATATTCTTCATGCTTGGGCATTCATAGTCTTATGGTAGTGCTGCCCTTCCAAGTTAGTGCAGTGATTTTTTAAAGGCTGGTTGTTATTTTATGGGCAGTCCATATAGGTTTTAATGTTGGCATACTTGTCGGAAATCAGGGGTCTCTAATACGTCATGGACTTGGGCTTTTGACTTGTTTTTTGCTTCTTTGGTGATGAATTTTTGTGTATTGTAATGCCAATTCAGATTTAGATGCAGAATAATGTTTATGATGATCATTGTGAAGTTCTCTCTCCATAATGGCATTGTACCAGTCTGAGGTTGAGTGTTTTTAATGCATTTTCAGACTTGGCATAGTTGCCCTTTGCTTCATTGTTGGTGTATAATGGACTAATGGTAGTCTAAGATAGTTTGAAATGGATTCTGATTTGTTTGTTCAACATTGTGAATTGTATTCATTCCTGGAGCACCGTATAGCATAGGGCTAACTTTATTTGGTATTGATTCTTCCTTGAACATGGGTCTTGTAGTATGAAATGATCTTTTAATGCAGTTTGAATGGTTTCAAGATAGTTTGGGATATTAGTATCCATTGAGCATGTACTCTAAATTGCTAGGCAGATGTATAGTATGAGAGCGGTCTGATATATGCCTTTTCATATTGCAACAAGAGTGTTGACCTTGGTTTTCAACAGCTGAGACAAAACTAATGCATAAGATTAATGATGCTACTATTGTGCAGGGTGAACTTCACTAATTGACAAACTTTCATGATGCCAAGAACAAGCCCTAATTCATATTTTTGATTTGTGTTGTATTTTATGAATTTCATTGTAATCTTCTTTATGTTGCAAACACTTATAACCCCTGGATAGTTTAACTGCCAATGATAAGGAATTGTAATGTTTATCTTTCATATTTCTTCACCCAATGAATAAGTGGAGAATCCCCACTGGATAAGTGGATGCATGCTGAAAAGAAGATGCCTACTATTTAGCGGATGAATGCTTTTAATTTCATATGCACAACTTTGATTTGTAAACCAAAACATTGTATGCTCTCACCTCTCCCATCTTTGGGAACCTGGTGATCAGAAAGTGTGGAGGTATTTTATTTGGTTGCATTGTTGTGCTAAGCCTATTCTGTTATCATTGTATAAAACTAAAAAGTTTTTGGGGTAGTCTATTACAGTGGTATCAGAGCTGGGGATCTTGCCAGCTTGTTTGGGTTGCTACTCATTCCTTTCAATTCTTCAAGTGCAAGTTAGTTTTCAACCTTGCATGTGGGTGATCAACACTTGCATGTGTGTTCAGAGTTGGGCAGTTGAAGGATTTTAAGCAGTGTATGTGTGATCATGGCATCTCTCATGAGGAGAAGAATTGAGACAGATGCCCTGGTTGATTCTCTTAGACAAGGTCAAGCTGAATTAGAAAGAACAATTCAAGAGGAGTTGGATTGAAGAAAGTATGATCGAGAGGACACAAATATTATTGATGAGTACCAAGGACTACTAGATGACTTTAAGCATCAAATTTCTTAGGATGCTTTCTTGGAAATAATCGAGGGGGATCTTGACAAAAAGGGCCTTATAGATTACATACAAAGGATGAGGAAGGAAGAGGAGAAGAATAAAATATTTTTATGGAAGCCTGAGTTACCTTCTCCAATGTCGAGGACCAAGAACTATTACAAGACATCACCTTCCAGCCAACAACACTAGAACTCTCTTATTCTGAGGAAGAAAGAGGACATCAAAAATGAACTCAGGAGAAGAAATCTTTGTTTTCTATGCAAAGATTTTGGGAACCTAACCACCAATGCAAGAATAAAAAAGATGAACCCGTAACCTTCACCACATGTTCTTTCTTTCAGAATGATGTGGAATCCAAAGAAGGAGAAGAGGAGGTCCTGATAGATGAAATAAATGAGTCTGAGCCTTTGTATGATGAAGACAAGGTCACAAATCAAGAGGCATGCATAAAGGAGCTAGCTAATTTGGGGAAGACTACAATAGAAAATAGTGAAGCTGAGCTTTGCTTCGAAAAAGTTAATGAGCCAAAAGTATGGGACTTTGCAAATCCTTCATTTGATGAAGACCCTAAAGATGCCACTACTTTTGAGAATGAGTTGAAGATGATTGATAGATTTCTAGAAGCTGACTTTGCAAGCAAGCCTGAGAGTATTGAAGTAGAGTGTCCTGATGAAGACATGGGAAATGGTGAAACTACAAAGGTTGAAAAAGTTGATGCTGCTGAAATTTTTAGAACAACACCTAATGGAGAGCATCTTCACCCTTCTTGTGGATGTAGTTTTAATTATGAGTGGGAATTTTCCATGCAAAGAGAAGAGCAATTTGACTCCTCAAAGATCCTTGATGAAGACTTTAAATCAGCCATTGGTGATGATTCAATGTTTGAATTTGAGGTTGCCATATCATCTGATCAAAGTGATGAAGAAGAAGATTCATTGCCCATGCAAATTGAAGAACCTAGTGTCCTTTCAGAAGAGTTAGTCGATGAGCATGTTGAGGGAGAGTTTGTTGAAAACCTTGGATCAGCCTCCATTGTTGATGCAACATTTGATTTCAAGAATCAGTTGTTGATCACTGAAGATAAGGTTGTACAATCTTTAACACACTTGGATAGCATACACAAGTTTGTTGAAGATCACATTTGGAGGGCACAAGTTGAAAGGAGACAAATGGGCATGGAAAGAGGATCTTCACTTGAAGATTGGTCTGTAGTCAGAGAGGCTTTAGAAATAGGGAAATCAGATTATTTGAACTTGCTTTCTGATAGAGATCATGTTCTTGAGTTTCCTAGTCAGATCTATGATGCTTTGAAAAGAAGAGAGGTTGAAGTTGATAATCTTACATCTAAGCTCAAATCAACTACAAATTCTTTAGACAGTACCCAAATGGCTCTCTTAGAAGTAGAAAATTAGTTTGATGATGTACATCAATTCAGGGAGCAAGATAGAGTCGTTAGAGAAGATGGAATCAAGTTGGTGACTGAAGAGTTTGATCTGATCCAAGAAGATTTTGACTTAGGACAACCTCCTAAGTATGCAGATGCAAAGTTGGAGCAAAATGATGATTTATCTGAACATAGAGGTGAAAACAACTTCCAATCATTCGATAATTTCCCTTCTAAGATGGAAGTTGAGTTAACTCTGGACAATCCACTCCTCATGTGGAATGATGAAGACCTATTTGATGTTAGTAACATGGAGGATAGTAACAGGATATGGGATTCGGGTGAAGAGCACTCATGGAATGTTACTTTGCACAAAAACTTCATCAACAGGAAGTTTTCATTAGTTGTTGAAGTTTGGCATAAGGGTCAAGTATGTAATGAGTTAAGTGCAATGATGACATACTTTCATAATGGTGTTTATCCTAAGGGTTCTATGGAGGATAGTGGTGTTGGTAAGATTGATTTGTGGATAGTTTTGGAGTTAAATTTATGTCATGAAGCTGCTATCCATCATCCAATTAGCCATCATAAGTGTTCATTTGCATACATAATGATGGATTGGAGAGATATTTTGGTCACGACCTTGATATATTTTGGTTGTAGATGGCTTAAATTTCTTAATGTTTTCATAAGATTTCAATTTTGTTGTGGTTGTCCCATTATTAAATTACTGACATTAGATTTTCAGGAGATTACTTCATATTTTAACAGCCATGTGATTGATCTTTTTGTTGATTTTAGCTCTTTGTGGGAAGGTGACAGAAGGGTTTAGCTAAAAAAGACAAATGTTTTAGCTAATATTGCTCTTTTGGATAGAGAAAACCAGGTGATTCATGGTTGTTCGGAGTTACTTTCAGCTTGTGTTCAAGCTGATCTATGTTCTTCCTTGGAGGAACATTTCAGAATATGGTTCCCAATTGAAATTTCAGGTTTTATAAATTGTATTGATGATTTGTTGAATGATGCTATCTCTTGCACTCTCCGGGTTAGTGATGTTACAGATGAATGGGATCCAAAGGGATGTGGGATTGGAAGAATGTTTCAGAGGATTATCAACTGTGCAGTTTCTAGATATATCAGAGTAGTGCAGCAGAAGTGGTATGGAGCATTCTTGAGATTGATTTGGGATCCATGTATATTGTTCCTAATCATGCAGTTATCCCCGTTGGATGGTATGTATTGCTTGAGGACAAGCAATCTTGAGCGGGGAGGACTTGTAATGTTCTCATTTGGCGTTTAGCCAGATTTGTGACCAACAGCTTATTCCCTTGAGCTTATGTAGGATATCTGGGGTTGGTTAGGGAGCTCTACTTGTTTTGAAGAGCATAGGTTCAGTTAATTACGATGTTTTGCCTTGGCATTAAGCTCAGTGGATGTTTTTATTTATAGAGATGTTTTTAGATGTTTGATTGGGTTCATGGATTACTCTCCAAGATTATTGGAGGAGCCATCTATTTTTGAAAAGTCACTCGGAAGGCATCATTTTACATCCCAAACCTTACAGAACATAATGGTTCAGTTTATTTGGCAGTTGGATGAAGTTTAGGATTTTCTGCAAAAAGTTATATTTAATGAGCTATTTTAATTATTATTTTCACTTAAGTTCCTAAAGGTGAAAATAATTAAAAAGTGATTAAGTATTATAGCTCATTAGAAAGGGGAAAAAATATTCTTTTATTTAGGCACTTAAAAATTGAGCCTTAAGTGGAAAAAAAGAAATTATTTAAGTCGGAGGGAAAAGGTTATTATTTTCAAGAAATAATTAATTTCCTTTGTAACTCCTAAAGTGCCTTTATAAAGAGGATGAGAGCTCATTTTGAAGGGTTATGTTTTTGGATTTTGATTATTTTGCAGATAGATTGAACCTGTGAGTTCTTCCATAATCTCTTGAGGATGAAAACCCTCTTGTAGATTGAGTGTGGTTTCATACATAAATCATCTTTGTGCTGAAGACGGAGATTGGAGCAAGCTCATATAGGGGTTGCCATTGGGCTTTCATGGATTTGTGTATCCGGAATAGATGTTGATCTTTTGAGATTACGTTGATATTTGGTTTTAGATTATTTGTTAGATGGTTTAATTGATTTCTGATGAATCCTTGAAGTTTGTTTCATGAAGTTAAAAAATACACAAGGAATCTGTACTTTATGGTCATACATTTGCATGTGGAAAATTGAAGTTTGTAAGGGAATAATGTATGAATGATTGAAATGACTTTGCATTGAGGATTGTCATATCATAACATTCATTTTGATCAGGATTTTAAGAGTCTTTGTTGCAATTTGGAATTACTAGATGAGCCGTACAACTATGCTGGGCCGTACATGTTTGGTCTTTGAGAAAACATTGAATATATATATTTTATTCAAAATGTTGCTGGGTTATGTTCTTCATGCTTGGGCATTCATAGTCTTATGGTAGTGCTGCCCTTCTGAGTTAGTGCAGTGAGTTTTTAGAGGCTGGTTGTTATTTTATGGGTAGTTCATAAAGGTTTTAATGTTGTCGTACTTGCAGGAAATCAGGGCTCTCTAATACATCATTGACTTGGGCTTTTGTCTTGTTTTTTGCTTCTTTGGTGATGTATTTTTGTGTATTGTAATGCCAATTCAGATTTAGATTGAGATTAATGTTTATGATGATCACTGTGAAGTTCTCTCTCCATAATGGCACTGTACCAGTATGAGGTTGAGTGTTTTTAATGCATTTTTAGACTTGATCATAGTTGCCCTCTGCTTCATTGTTGGTGTTTAATGAACTAATGGTAGTCTAAGACAGTTTGAAATGGATTTTGATTTATTTGTTCAACATTGTGAATTGTATTCATTCCTGGAGCGTCGTACAACATAGGGCTAACTTTATTTGGTATTGATTCTTCCTTGAACATGGGTCTTGCAGTATGAAATGATCTTTGAATGTAGTTTGAATGGTTTCTGTTGAAGTTTATGATAAACCTGAAACACCAGAATCTTCTACAAGCCAAAAAAGATTAACCTTCTACAAAGAAAAAAAGTACAAGAGAGCTATTTGCACAATAAAATGGATGCAATTAATGAAAAAGATTGAGAATTACATGTGACAACTTGCTTTTATATTTGCAAGCTAAATAAAACCCTAATATGACTTAATAATAACCTAAGACTAAAAATAAGCCCTAAGTAAACTTATTAAAGTGTAATTAAATATTTAATTACACCAACACCCCCCCATAAGTGCAACTTACGGAGAAATGAAAAGCATGCAACTAATGCAAGAATGGGTCCCGGCTACAAGGCCATGTTAGGTACCCATGAACAACAAGAATCTCTCATAAGGTGGAGAAAAGGAAAAAAACCCTGTGGGAAAAAAACCCTCTCCAAAAGAGAAAAAATAAGTACATGAACATGTGATGGAAGAAGGACTAATACTAAGACCCCCCAAGAACTGAATCTATCACAAAAGTACAATCATGAATGCCGCCCATAAGAGAGAGCATAAAGAGAATATGAATCCCCTCCAAGAAGAAGCTCCAGAACCAATGAAGAGATCTTGAAGACAAAATCCAATCCACTGCCTACAAACAACATTTCTCCCTTTTGGAAGAAACAGATCCACTGGTGAATTTAAAATTCATTCCCACATCTTGGATGAATAGGGAATCCATATCAAAATGTGTGCCTCTGAATGCAACTCAAGTGACCTCATACTGAGAAAATATGTCTTCTCTAAAACAGAAACTGTCTACCTAATCAGAGAAGAAAAACCAGGAGAGGATATGATATGAACTACATCTGGAAACATAGAAGATGAAGGTGGTGATGTAAATCCACCTGAGATAGCATCAAACAAGAGAGATAAACCCTCAAATGTGTCCTCCAAATCAACAATGTGAGACTCCACAAATAGAGATGATATGTCTGCAAGATAGGAATCCCAATGAGGTGGATTAGGAATACTAATATTGACCTGCTACTTAGAATCACTAGAAGCCAATGATGATGCAACACTAAACTCTGAAGTAGCACTAGGTGATGGTGGAGCAATGATCTCATCAAGAGGAGAAGCGATCGAAGCAAGCATTTCAAAAAGATGATGTGAGAAATGTGGACACATGTCTTTCTCATGTTGATTACTTCCACAATATCAGCAATTAGATCTATGCTAATGGTAGAATCCCATCTCCTTAGATGATTAGAGATCAAAACATGCAAATAGATTTACGCTGATAACATAAGCCTATCAAAGCAAACAGAACCTTTCCAGGAGGCATCATGTCTAGGATATCCAACATAAGCCATAAAATTGACAAACTAATTAAAATATATATGGAGCTAAATCTGAAAAAATTATATAGGTGGTTGTGTAGAGCTCGTTGAAACCTTTCCAACGCCTATTCATTTTTGAAAAATGGAGATTCTGGGCACAAGAACGAAGCTCAAAAGCCAAAAAAGATGCCTTGACTTCAAACAAAAAAAAATAGGTGCCAAAAAACAAAATCAGAAAAAACTGATCATACCATTAGAAAGTGTGCAAAACTATTTTTCTAGCAATATTTAATTTGCGAAAAATTGACTCTGGATGTGAAAGTTATGACAATTTTCATGAAATTGCTCCATTAGGGCATGTAGAAGAGGGCAACATGGAGGATTGCTGGATAAAATGATGCAGCCTGTGGAAGCACCCTTTAGACCACTAGATAAAATGATGCACCCTGTGAAAGCACCCTTCGGACAGCTGGATAAAATGATGCACCCTGCGAAAGCACCCTTCGGACCACTGGATAAAAGGATGCACCCTAAAAAAATCACAGAGATTTTTTTAGTCTCTGATTTTTGTGAATGAATAGGCGATTCTAGGGTTTTCGGCCCTTCTGAGCGCGTTGGTGACGACAATTTTGGCCAAAAAATGCTCTGAAACTGTTGTTCCCCTCCGGATCTCAAAAAAGCACTCTTGAAACCTTCACAGGTCTGGCTTCCCAGACCAAATTCAGCCAAACAAAAGACAAATCAACCTTTTCCAGCTGCTTTGGATCCAATGAGAATGACAATTTTACTCAAAAAAGCACCCAACAAAAGACTCTATGCAAAATTTTTCTTAGATTTGAGGAGGCTGTAGATCTGCTCTGATACCATGTTGAAGTTTATGACAAACCTGAAACACCAAAATCTTCTACAAGCCAAAGATTAACCTTCTATAGAGAAAAAAAGCACAAGAGAGCTATTTGCACAATAAAATGGATGCAATTAATGAAAAAGATTGAGAATTACATGTGACAACTTTCTTTTATACTTGCAAGTTAAATAAAACCCTAATATGATTTAATAATAACCTAAGACTAAAAATAAGCCCTAAGTAAACTTATTAAAGTGTAATTAAATATTTAATTACACCAATAGTTTCAGGACAGTTTGGGGTATTAGTATCCATTTGAGCATGTACTCTAAACTGTTGGGCAGCTGTATAGTATGAGAGTGGTCTGATATATGCCTTTTCAGATTGCAACAAGAGTGTTTACCTTGGTTTTCATCAGTTGGGATATAACTAATGCATAAGATTAATGATGCTACTGTTGTGCAGGGTGAACTTCACTGATTGCCAAACTTTCATGATGCCAAGAACAAGCCCTAATTAATATTTCTGATTTGTGTTGCATTTTATGAATTTCATTGTAATCTTCTTTATGTTTTAGGCACTTATAACCCTTGGATGGTTCAACCGCCAATGAGGAGGATTTGTAATGTTTATCTTTCTTGTTTCTTCACCCACTGAATAAGTGGAGAATCCCCACTGGATAAGTGGATGCTTGTTGAAAAGTAGATGCCTGCTATTTAGCGGATGAATGCTTTTAATCTCATATGTACAACTTTGATTTGTAAACCAAAACACTGTATGCTCTCACCTCACCTATCTTTGGGAACTTGGTGATTAGAAAGTGTGGAGGTATTCTATTTGGTTGCATTGTTGTGCTAACCCTACTGTGTTATCCTTGTATAAAACTAATTTTTTTTGGGGTAGTATAACACCCCTGGCCTTCTTCAGTCAAACCTTGAAGGACTATGAGGTCAGATACAACCACATGGATAAACAAATATTTTCCATTGTTAGAGATTTAAAACAATTCAGATATATGCTGGCAAATAATCATATTAAGGTTCTAGTTTCTCAGCCTAGTGTGAGAGATTATATAATGGGGATTGAGATTAGTGAAAAGAGAGCAAGATGGGTCACAAAGATCTTGGAATATGATGTGACTATCAAAGCCACTAAACCGATTAGAGGCAGAGGATTGTGTGAACAATTAGCTCAAGCTTATGTTGATGAGGTGAGTTCATCTTACTATTTGAATGAGGAAGAACCTACAACTGAGTTTTTAGCTGCGAGTTAAATTCATATCCACTGGTGAGTATCCCTATGGATTGGATAGAACCAAAAGAAGACATTTCAGGTTGTAGTCTATCCCTTATGCTTTGGTGGATGGTGTCCTCTTCAAAATAAATTTAGATAGAGTCTTAATAAGGTGTATAGAACAAGATCAAATTGATAGGTTTCTCAGTAAGTTTCATGTTGGCCCAGCTGGTGGCCATTTCTCTGCTAGAGCTACAACCATGAAAATAATGAGGGCAGGTTATTTTTGGCCCACATTATTCAATGATGCCCATGTATGGGTAAGAAAATGCAAATGGAGTGTGCTCTCTTTGCAGGAAATAAAATATTGGTAGCACTCCCACTCCATCCTATTTAGGCAGATCAACCCTCCTTACAATGGGGATTACATTTCATTGGCATGATAAACCCCACTTCTAGTGCTGGTCATAGGTGGATTTTGACTGCAACAAACTACTTCACCAGGTGGGTTGAAGCCGTCCCACTTAAAGTGGCTACTGAGTTAGCAATCATGGATTTCTTGGAAGAAATCATGACAAGGTTCAGAGTTCCTCAGACCATTATTTTTGATAATGCAAAATCATTCACTGGTTTTAGAATTATTGATTGGGATTTTAAATACGATGTGTTCTTGAATACTTCATCTAATTATTACCCCCAAGGTAATGGCTTAATTGAATCTACAAACAAGAACCTAATCAAAATTCTGAAAAGGACCATGGAAACAAACTAGAGGAAATGTCATAATAAGATCAAATTAGCTCTTTGGGCTGATAGGTGTTGCAAGTATGGGTCTAACCGGTGTTGTCATTAATGTCAACATACTCCTGTTGCATTAATGATAAGGATTGGATGAGCTGTTAACTGAGGAAATTGAGAAAATTAGTCTCAATCAGGAACAGTGAAGAACAGTGATGAGAAGAAGGCAAAAGTACTCAATAGGTTGAGGATCAGAGGATGCGAATTAAAGGGTTTGTAGATATGAGTCTTGAGTTGTTCTAGTTAAGATTTCAGAGGTTCGCATGAAGATCTGAAGAAGTTATGTTCGCTCAAGTAGAACCGGTTCCGACAAGCATTCAGTGGTGACAGAGTGTCACAGATTGGTCCGGTGAGATCCGAAATTACATTATCTCATTCTGCAGATTGGAGGGAGTGTTGAAGAAGTCAGTGTGAAGTGACAACTTGATTTGTGCGTTGTTTGGAGGTCTGGAAGAACCTTTTGTTTTATGACAGTGGCGACAGACTGTGTTCTTGAAGTTCTGGATGAAGAAGAGAAGAATTCCAGTAAGCTGATAAAGTGCGGATGTTCTTGATGACTCAGGAAAGGTTTCGGTGATCCTTGGATCATGTACAATTCTTATTGGTGGTCTACATTGAAGTTAGAGTTTGGATTTGATGTAAAGACCACCGGTGGTTGGTGTTCTTCCTGAGACAGGCCGACCGGATGTATTACACATCTTGCGAATGATCTTGTAGGTGTTTGTCGACTTAGATGATTGTTCCTAAGTCGATGCTTTGTATAAATAAGGGTTTGTGAATTCATTTAGAAGTGTGTCTTGCGGTGATGAGAGTGATATAGCGAAGAGAAGTGCGAAAGGTAGAGTAGGAGTTTTGGGCTTAAATGGAACTGATCCAGGCATGGTAAAGATGTCAATCTCCAGTTCAAGTTTGTAATACTTGTTATCTTGTAGATAGTGGGTCTCTTGTAGGTAGTGTACCTCCTTGTGAGCAGTGTGCTTGGGCAGTGAGCCCTAATTGGCATGTGCCATCTATTTTTATTATTCTTCTAACAGAGAATAATCCTTGGGTTAATCACCTCGTGGTTTTTCCCTTAACCAAGTTTTCCACGTCAAAATCTTGGTGTCTCATGTGTTGATGTGTATCTGCTCTGGTGTTTATGCCTTATGCTTTCATGAATGATTAATTGCTATGCTATTGATTAACAAAGTGGATTTAAGTGTTTGAATTGAAAGCAAATTAAGGATAACTGATTCACCCTCCTCTCAGTTATCAACAATTGGTATCAGAGCCAAGTTCCTCTAAAAGGAGCTTAACCGCTTGAGGAGATCCAGGATGTCATCATACAAGAAGGATAGTCCGAAGTTTGATGGAACCAACTTCACTCTTTGGAAAGGCCGCATGAAATGTCACTTGGAGTGTATGGGAAAGGCGTACTTATCCATGGTCACAAAAGCATATACACCTCCACAGGGTGGTCCGACAACTCTAAATAAAATCACAAATGCTGAAAACAATCTACGAACTAAAGAGGCTCTTCTAAGTGCATTAACCGACTCAGAGCTCTCAAATGTTATTGACCTACCAAGTGCCTATGAGATCTGGATTAAACTGGAACTTCTGCATGAAGGAGATGAGTTTGTTAAGAGTGTAAGGTTGCAGAGTCTCAAAGGGAAATTTGAAAGATTGAAGATGAGAGATGATAAAAATATCACTACCTTTATACCAAGAGTAAATGAGCTGGTGTGTGGAATTAGGAATGCTAAAGGAGTTTGGATGAAAATGAGATTGTTTGCAAAATTCTCAGATCCCTTCCTGTTGCCTACAAAATCAAGGTTGTTGCTATTGATGAATTTAGAGCCCATACAACTGTCACAAGAGACCAATTGGCTGGCAAACTGGCTGCATTTGAAATGATCGAGTTTGGAGATGATCCCCCCAAGACTGAATCTGCATTCAAAGCCAGCGCCTATGTGAAAGGCAAACAAAGATTTGATCCGGGAGAAAACTCTTCAAGGAAGTTGTCATGGTATGATCAAGCAAGAAAAGACATGGAAGAGGAAGAAGCAGAAACAGCTCAACTTGAAGCCCTCATTGCAAAAAGACTGCCAAGGGGATCTGGTAAGTATGAAGGAAAATTACCCTTTAAGTGCTTCAACTGCAATAAGATCGGTCACTTTGCCTCAAGATGTCCGGAAAGATCCACAAGATCAAATTCTAACAGACAAAGGTTCCAAAAGAATTGTTATTATGTTCATGAAGAAGCTAATAATGAAGGAGTAACAGATGATGAATCAGAGATAGGAGACAAATCTGGAAATGAATGGGTGTTCATTGCCATCAAGGAAGAAGATCCAATATCCCCTGAATCTATCAAACATAAGGTTATAGAAAGAGCTTTGGCTGCCCAAGTTGAAGAAAAGGATGATTGGTTTATTGATAGTGAATGCTCTCACCATATGACAGGTGACAAGAATAAGTTCTTAGATTTGGAAAGGCATGAAGGAGGAATGGTAAAGTTTGGTGACAATTCTGCTGGTAGAATCAGAGGTAGGGGAACTATCTCTTTTGATGGAAAGAACAAAACCGGTAATGTACTGTATGTTGAAGGATTGAAGCACAATCTTCTCAATGTTGGTCAGTTGGTGGACAAAGGCTATGATCTCCGGTTCAAGAATGGAAGATGCAGGATCTTTGAAAGCTCCGGAACTAAGATTGCATCCGGTACTCAAACAAAAGGTAATATCTTCCATCTAGTTGGTACTAATAAAAGTTGTCTGTTTGTTCAAGTTGATCAGAGTTGGTTATGGCATAGAAGGATGTGTTATGTAAATTTTGATAACATCATCAAGATAAGCAATACTCAGGCTGTAAGAGATCTTCCAAAGTTGGTAAAACCTACAAATAGTTTGTGCAAAGAATGTCAGCTAGGTAAACAGAGCAAAGTCTCATTCAAAAGCAAGGATCAGTCCTCTACCAGATTATTGGAGTTAGTTCATACTGATCTATGTGGTCCGACAAGAATCAAGAGTATGCAAGGTGATAGATATTTCATGTTACTGATTGATGGCCATTCTCAGATGATGTGGGTTACCTTTCTGAAAGAGAAATCAGAAGCTTTTGAGAAGTTCAAAATCTTCAAGGCTATGGTAGAGAATCAAACCGGATTAAAACTGAAATGTCTGAGCTCTGATAGAGGTGGTGAATTCACATCCGGTGAATTCATAGATTTTTGTGAGAAGCATGGTATAAAAAGACAGTTATCTGCTCCTAGGACTCCTCAGCAGAATGGAGTAGTTGAGAGAAAGAACTGGACCATCTAGGAAGCATCCAGGACAATGATGATGGAAGCAAATGTTCCCCAGATGTTTTGGAAAGAAGCTGTCAACACTGCAGTCTACACTCTCAATTGAGTTCAAATCAGAAGCAATACCGGTAAGACTCCTTATGAACTTTGGTTTGGCATCACTCCTACTGTGAGATATTTCAAAGCATTTGGTAGCAAGTGTTACATTAAACGAGATGAAGATCTAGGAAAGTTTGATGCTAGAAGTGATGAAAGAATTTTCTTGGGTTACTCCACTCAAAGCAAAGCATACCGATGTTACAATAAGAGACTGAGAAAAATGATAGAAAGTACAAATGTGAAGGTTGATGAAGGTATTGAGAAGCCCTCAAGATTTTATGAGTATGATGAAGATGATTAGAATGATGTTCTGGCTCAAGGTACTCCATCCTCTCCTGAAAGACAGATTCAGACTGATCTAGTAAATCAGGAAGAAAAGACGAGTTTGAATGAGCATGATCAAGAAGCAGAAGTGCAAGAAACTCCCAAAATTCCAAGGTATGTAAGACTGAACCACTCTAAAGATCAGATCATAGGTGACAAAAGCAAAGGTGTGCAAACTAGAAGGAATGTTGCTCAAAATTCAGATGAATGTTGTCTGATTTCAAAGATTGAACCTAAGACAATAAATGAAGCATGCAATGATGAAAATTGGACAAAAGCAATGGAAGAAGAATTAATGCAAATTGAGAAAAATCACACTTGGGATCTTGTTTTTAGACCTAGAAACAAGAATGTGATTGGAACCAAATGGGTCTTCCGGAACAAACTAAATGAAGTTGGTGAAGTAATCAAAAATAAGGCCAAATTAGTCTGCAAAGGCTACTCTCAAATAGAAGGGATTGATTTTGAGGAAACCTTTGCTCCGGTGGCAAGAATTGAAGCAGTCAGACTATTTCTTGCATTTGCTGCCTTTAAAGATTTCAAAGTGTATTAGATGGATGTCAAATCTGCTTTCCTGAATGGTGACCTAGAAGAAGAGGTGTACATTGAACAACCAGATGGATTTCAGTTATCTGAGCATGGTGATATGGTCTACAAATTAAAGAAGGCACTGTATGGTCTAAAGCAAGCCCCAAGAGCATGGTATGAGAGGTTGGACAAACATCTTTTGAAGATTGATTTCAACAAAGGTACTGCTGATAGTAACCTATATTTCTAAATTGATCATGAAAACATCTTGATTGTTGAAGTATTTGTTGATGATATCATCTTTGGAGGAAGAGACAGTATATGTAAAACCTTTGCAAACCAAATGAAAAGTGAGTTTGAAATGTCAATGCTCGGTGAAATAAATTTCTTCTTGGGTTTGCAAATTACTCAGACAGAGAAAGGAATCCTTATCTCTCAGACCAAATATGTGAAAGAACTATTGAAGAAATTTGGAATGGAAGATTCAAAGCCAATGAACACTCTCATGGCTACCGGATGTAAGTTGGGCAAAGATGATGACTCTTCTAAGACATATCAGATAAAATACAGATCAATGATTGGTGGATTACTATATCTCACTCAGACTAGACCAGATATAATGCAGGTTGTTGGTCTTGTGGCGAGATTCTAGGCTGATCCCAGAGAATCTCATGTCATGGCAATCAAAAGAATTTTTAGGTACTTGAAAGGAACAGTTGAGTATGGCCTATGGTATCCCAGAGATCATGACTTTTCTCTTCATGCATATACAGATGCAGATTGGGTAGGAGATGTGGATGATAGGAAGAGTACAAGTGGAGGAGCATTCTTTTTGGGAAAAAGGTTGGTTTCTTGGCTAAGCAAGAAACAAGAAGCAATATCCCTATCTACAACAGAAGAAGAATACATTGCAGTAGCAAGTAGTTGCACTCAACTTTTGTGGATGAAGCAAATGCTAAGAGATATTCAAGTAGAATATGAGGAGCCTATCACAATTTTTTGTGATAATTCAAGTGTAATAAATATTTCTAAGAATCCAGTATTGCATTCTAAGACCAAGCATATATCTATCAAATTTCATTTTTTGAGAGAATAAGTGAACAAGGGTGAAGTCAGATTGGAGTATGTGCCCTCCAAGGATCAACTTGCAGATATTTTTACTAAACCTCTTCCCAAGGACTCTTTTGAATATCTCAGGGAGAAGTTAGGGGTCATGGCCCCTCCGGTGATGAACTAGGATGCACTGATGTGCATTAGTCCGGTGGATATCACAGTCATATCTTGTGATCTGGATTGATGATGGGGAGCTGCTACTAAGGGGGAACAGCTGGTATGATTCTAATGTGTTAGAATTGCAAGTATGAGCCCCTTGCCATTGATGTCAAAGGGGGAGAGAAGACATGTGAAAAATAAGTGGTTGATGATCAAAGGGGGAGCAGTAAAGGAAGATAAGACATGTGAAGAGTTGTTGCTGATAGGGGGAGCTGTGATAGAAAGGAGAAGTTCTTGTCTTGATGGTTTTTCACATCATATGTTGCCATCAATGACAAAAGGGGAGATTGTTGCAAGTATGGGACTAACCGGTGTTGTCATTGATGTCAACATACTCCTGTTGCATTAATGATAAGGATTGGATGAGCTGTTAACTGAGGATATTGAGAAAATTAGTCTCAATTCGGAACATTGAAGAATAGTGATGAGAAGAAGGCAAAAGTACTCAATAGGTTGAGGATCAGAGGATGCAGATTAAAGGGTTTGTAGATATGAGTCTTGAGTTGTTTCAATTACGATTTCAGAGGTCCGCATGAAGATCTGAAGAAGTTATGTTCGCTCAAGTAGAACTGGTTCCGGCAGGTGTTCAGTGGTGACAGAGTGTCATAGATTGGTCCGGTGAGATCTGAAATTATATTATCTCATTCTGCAGATTGGAGGGAGTGTTGAAGAAGTCAGTGTGAAGTGACAACTTGATTTGTGCATTGTTTAGAGGTCTGAAAGAACCTTTTGTTTTATGACAGTGGCGACAGACTGTGTTCTTGAAGTTCTGGATGAAGAAGAGAAGAATTCCAGTAAGTTGATAAAGTGCGGATGTTCTTGATGACACAAGAAAGGTTTCGGTGATCCTTGGATCGTGTACAATTCTTATTGGCGGTCCGCATTGAAGTTAGAGTTTGGATTTGATGTAAAGACCACCGGTGGTTGGTGTTCTTCCTGAGATAGGCCGACCAGATGTATTACACGTCTTGCGAATGATCTTGTAGGTGTTTGCCGACTTAGATGATTGTTCCTAAGTCGATGCTTTGTATAAATAAGGGTTTGTGAATTCATTTAGAAGTGTGTCTTGCGGTGATGAGAGTGATATAGCGAAGAGAAGTGCGAAAGGTAGAGCAGGAGTTTTGGGCTTAAATGGAACTGATCCAGGCATGGTAAAGATGTCAATCTCCAGTTCAAGTTTGTAATACTTGTTATCTTGTAGACAGTGGGTCTCTTGTAGGTAGTGTGCCTCCTTGTGAACAGTGTGCTCGGGTAGTGAGCCCTAATTGGCATGTGCCATCTATTTTTCTTATTCTTCTAACAGAGAATAATCCTTGGGTTAATCACCCCGTTGTTTTTCCCTTAACTGGGTTTTCCACGTCAAAATCTTAGTGTCTCATGTGTTGATGTGTATCTACTCTGGTGTTTATGCCTTATGCTTTCATGAATGATTAATTGCTATGCTATTGATTAACAAAGTGGATTTAAGTGTTTGAATTGAAAGCAAATTAAGGATAACTGATTCACCCCCCCTATCAGTTATCAATAGATAAGATCACATACAAGAGAGCCATTGGTAACTCTCCTTTTGTTCTTATGTATGGAAGAGAGTCTAGATTGTCTATATCTTTAGAACTTCCTACATTAGAATTGGCTAGCAATTAGAATTGGAAGGAGAAGATGCCAGGTCGGTCAGAATGGTTGAATTGACGGAATTGGAAGAACATAGACAGTCAGCCATGAATACACTGGAAGAGCATCAAAGGCAGACCAAAAGGTATTTTGATAAAAAGGCAAAGGTTCAGACCTTCGAAGAGGGTGATCTTATTCTGAAATGGGATGCTGATAGAGCTAAACCTAGAGGCCATGCTAAGTTTGATGCACTTTGGAGTGAACCTTATATCATCATCAGCTGCAAGCAAGCCAATGCTTTCATTCTTTCAAGGCTAGATGGTGAAGTTCTACCGATCTCAATCAATGGGATCCATCTCAAACCTTACTTCTAAGGTTGTTCTGAGATTTTGTACATATTGTTTTAGTTTGTTTTTTTCTTTAGGTTATCTTTCCCTAAGTGCTTTTGCACAGGCTGCATTGTCATTAGGAGAATGCAGGCCTTGTTTCCTTTTGTGGCATTGTTTTGAGATAGGGTTTTAGCTATTCTAGAATGTTTCAGACCTTTGACTCTATGCCCAATGGATGCTAAAGGCCATTGGTTTCCTTTTGTTTAGCAGACAAACACCCCTGAGAAGTCGCCAAAATGTTGTCCTATTTTGTCTCCCAGCCAAATAGCCCAAATCCAAAACTCTCTAAGTGTTTTTTCCCCTTTACAGATGCAAGGAAAAACATCCAAAATTGACTAAGTCCCAAAAACTTTGAGTTTTCCTTGTGTTTTATGGCTTTTTAGAGTTTCAGAGTTTAGGGTTCTATCCCTCATCCTTCCATCCTCATCATCTTTGAACTCTGCCTTGTCCTTTGCAAGTTGATCTAAGTATTCAATGTTTTTCAGAGGTTGAAGTTCAAACCTTCCCTCTTCTTCCTTCTTTTCCTTAGAAGGAGGGTGGAAGGCCCGAGAGCCAGACTCCAAGCTTTTCCCTTTAAAAAGTGGCTAAGTGTTTCAAGGCTCAAAATTTCCCCTTCCCTCTTCCCTTTTGGAAGGCGTAAGGCAGAGAGCTCGAACTTCGGCCCTCGATGAGTGTAAAATTTTCTAAGGCTTCCTGCCATCCCACAGAATTTTTTGGTGGGCCCGCGGTTGGCTAGTGGGACAGTAGGCAGCTAACACGTGGCGGTGATGTCACCAAGGAAGCCAGAGGACCCAAGGGCCGACTTCTACCCAAAAAGTTTGAAAATAAAGCTAAGTGTTTCAAACTTCAAGGATCGGACCTTCCTTCTTCCTCCTTCTCACTGAAGGTGAAAGATGGAAGGCCTAAGATCCGAACTCCACCAAAACTTTCAAAAGATTAGCTAAGTCTTTGACTTTCAGGGCTCAAACTTTCTTTCTTCCTCCTACTCTGCGAAGGCAAAGGACAAAAGGCCCGAGGCCCGAAGTCTACCGATAATGTAACTGTCCTTTGTAAAGCAGAGTTCAGGGAGCAGACTTTCTCCTTCTTCCCTCCTAGGATGAAGAATGTTGAAGGCCCGAGGCCCGATCTCTGACAACTTCCATGATTTTCAGAAACAAAGGCAAGAGGCTAAACCAAGGGTCCACCATGATCACACATGATGAAATATTGCTTCCAAAGTGGGAATCCATTTCAAATGAAATACAAACATCCAGCTCTAGGTGGAAAATTGTAGTTGAGCATTTATTGTTGTGGGTGGAGTTTCAAGCGCCATTTTTTAATAAAGATACTTGAAGATATTTGTTTAGCTACTTCTGTGAAGATATTTTTCTGCATTTATGGTATTCCCTTTTGTAAAATATCTTCTAACAAAGCCCATGGGAGCGAATTTATGGATGAAATGACTGAGGTCAATGTAATGAAGTGTTATATATACATAGGAAAAGATGTAATGAGGGTTGGAAAATAGTTGGATATTCTATATACTTCTGTATTCCAAATAGAACTTTCCTCTGTTGTAACCGTGCCTTTTGATCAATACATATGGTCTTTTATTTTTTCATGCTTTTTAACTCTATGTAGTCTTAGAATTGGCTATTGTTTGTGAATGTCTAATTCCTTGCAATCCATTCTTTACCTTTGTTAAAATATTTATGATTTGTTTAAGTTTATCAACTGTATTCATTTATTTGTGCATCTTAGCTCTATGAGTGTTCTACATTCAAACCTAGTGTATCACCCCCTTTTCATTTTCAGTTCATCCTTCTTCCCCTTTTCCTCAACGATGCATAGATTAGGTTTAGTCTTAGGAATAGCTGAATTTCTCATTCAACTAAGGAACCAACCTCTCTCTGGAGATTTGGCCTTCTTGTAGGGGTCCCACACCTGGAGGTCATCTCAATGTTCCACTGGATTGTTGGAGCCCTAAAAGCCTTCAACACAGGGTGCAAACCCATGTGATAACAACTCCCTAATCACCACCACATTTGGTGTGGATTCTAAACTTATAAATACCCCCTCCTTTATTCATTAGAGGTAAAATTCATTGGTACATTCTTGGTTTGCTCAATATTTTGTAAAATTGCCCCCATTAGCATTCTTATGCTCTATGCAGGACCTTATGTGCCTTTTGTTTTAATTTTTTCATAGCATGCTTATGCTCAATCCAATTCTTTTATTTGATTTAACTTCTAGGTGCAAGCCAATCGCTTTCATATCCCCACTTTTATCCCTGTCACCAAGAGGAGGACCCCACTATTGTAGAGGGAGAGACATTTTTTGAAAGGGACCTTTGAGGAATTATGCTAGGAACTACCACCTGATTTGTATAGGTTTTTCATGCTTTCTTAGTAATTTAGATAACCAAATCTTGCTCTTGAGGAAGTAAAACTTCATTTTATTTTCTCTTGATAGGTAGTTTACATTACTTTCTTAGAATAGATTTGCTTTTAAATTACTTAGATTATCTTTATTTTCTTTCTAAGAATAAATTTTCTTTCATTGCACTTAGATTAATTGGAAATTTCAAATTTATTAGATTACAAGTTAAAATCGAACCACAAAAATACAAAAAAAACATAGATTAAATTTCATGCAAAAATTCATATAGTTGCATACATTTTCCCTTCATAGTAATTAATTCATTTCAAAAATCAGAAAAAGAAACTCAAAAGTTGTTTGCATTCATATAAGGTTAATTGCATTCAGGAACTCAGAAAATACCAAAAGACATTTAAAAACATGAAAATAAGAGAACAAACAAACCCTCGATTTCATTGCAAGGTCAATAAATTCAAACAATGTGTTAAAACATTCAAAAAAAGAGGAGCCCTGAATTCCATCATGAGGCATCAATTCAAACAAAACATTCAACAAACACTCTCCCCTTTTTGTCTAGCATTTAATGTGCCCATACATAAGGGAAGATTGGGTTAAATCTATCATTGACAAGATTAGGGAACCCGTCCCTCAACCAATTCCCATAAATCAAATAGCCCAAGAGCAAGAACGCATCTTGAGGCCCATTCAACAAGAAATTGAACAAAGAAGACAAGCTAAAGAACATCAACAAAGACTCATTCAACAAGTAATTCAAAATGAAGAAAGGAGGATAGATTGTCTCTGTATCATAAATGAACAAAACAATCTTCAAGCTAGGATTAGAACAAGTGACCCTTTAGGTCATATTACAAACACAACCACCACACCCATACAACATTTACAACAACATTACAACTTCCATCACAACTTCCGCCAAACACATACATCCACACATCACATGATCCACCCAACCACGATCTCTAACATTCTACTACCCCATGAACAAAACAACCCCTTGGATTTGCCTCCACTCAACTAGCTTTTGCCATGAGAGTGGGAGTGACTAGTTGATCTCCCATTGTAAGGATACGAGTCATGTGCCATGCTAGAGTCTAACTCACCCAAGTTGTATCTAAGTCACATTTTGGTCAACACACATTTTGGTGAACCCGACATGAAGAGAAAATCCTTTTGGGTGAGCTTTTTACACTTTCATATCATTTCTTACATTCATACACCATTTTCATCTTCATCCTGCTATTCATTCTCATCTTCCTCTCTCTCTCCATTCCATATATTTTTTCATGTTTATGATACCCCTTAATATACTAGAATCGGACAAAACATAAGGGAGCATTCCCTCAAGTGAACCAATAATGCCTTCATTCAATAGATATGTGCTACTAGATCCTTTGGAACACATCACAAATTATCTTGATTATGCAGATTTTGACTATGAGAATGATAGACGAGAAACTTGTCACTCTTTACCATTCAACAATCCCACATGGGAATAAGATGTTGTAATACAACCTAGTCATTCCAACCAAGGTAGAGCACATCAAGTGCTCATTTTATCTAAAAAACATCAAGTGGACCATCCTTCAATGAGTTACACTAGACCAACCACTTAATTAAACAATGAAGTAAGTCATATAGAAAGATGCTTACAAGAAACTAGGGAAGCTTGAGAAGCTTTGCATGTTGCATGTCAAGATGAATAATTAGAAAACACCTTAGCATAGAAAAAAAGCAAAGGAAATCAACAAATCCCACAATAAGGTGGAGAAATTCAAAGAACAGAGGTTGTGATCCCTATAGATCTTATAGCCACCTTAGTCTAATAGATTTGGATGCTAGAAGCTAGAGGAGTGGAGAAACCACCTGAAAACAAGATTGAAATAATACCTAGAGCACAAATCAACTCATTTGGTGCTAGAGTGGAACAAAACAAAGGGGAAAATCAAACCCCCATACTTGAACTTTTATTCATGTATTGCTAGCAATGACATAGTGCAATAATTATAGAAACCTAATGAAGCCTATCCAATACAAAATTATCAAGCTCTTCAAAATTACCAAGTTCAGCTAATATATCTAGCCATACTTAGATATCAAATAAACATGCCAAACCAACAAGTCCCTGTTGCACATATGCTACCTAATGTTGTTACTGTTGTGGTTGTCATTGATGTCAACACTCAGTTTGGGTTATTTTATGTCAACACTCAATTTGGACTGTCATTGCTACTTATGTTGATGATGTGCTAACAATGATGTTGCTGATGTTCATGGTTGGATGTCATGCATTGTTAAGTTGTATTGAGTATGTTTGTTGTCAGTAGAGATGATATCATGATGATATATTAAGATGGGAATTAGAAGCATTAAGATGAATGATGATATATTAAGATGGGAATTAGAAGCAATGTTGATGTTGAGAAGATGTTGTTGATGACTTATAGCATGTTGTATGCTCTTTCCTATTGTTCCTAAGAAAGTATGTGTTGTTACGAGGAGGCTCTGGTCTCCAAAAGTTGGTGAAGGTTTCTGCTGTAGGGAGTTGCCTTGAAGACTGGTTGGTAAAATGCTCCACATTCCTCCACATTTGAAGATATAGTCATATGGTTCAGAAGTTAAGTTCAGTGGGCTATGAAGGTGCTTCATTCAAGGTTTCATATCATTTGCTCCTCCATAGTGAAAGTTATAAGTGATAGAGTTCTAGTTTGTGCTCTGGCAGAATAAAGTGATGATGAAGGTTGTTTGGAATGCTCTGCATTCCTCTGGAAGTGAAGATTTGTCCATTGAGTTTTGTGAACATGTTCAGGGATGTTCAATACACACTAATGTGTAGTATCAAGTGATTTGGTGGTCCACAAGTTCAGATTCTCAAACAATAGTGTACTACTGATGGTTTCAGATGCCTAATTGTTCTTAGGATACATGTTTGTGTACTTGTGTCAATTGGAGAATGTACAAATCAATTATATGAGTTTATGTGGACATTCTACATGTCTCTATGTTTCTTTGGTTTGAAGCACATGCAGATCCTTCATGTTTCTAGTACCACACAAAGTTTTCAAGTCAGTTTGTGAAGAGTTATTGTTGTTGAGGCCAACTTGGAAATGTTGGTGATGTGTGCCACAAAGTTGTTGTGTAGAGTTTAAGAAGTGGTTGGAAATTTTGTGTGAATCATGCCGACTCATTTGGAAGAAGCACAAGCAATGTTTAATCTACCATGAGTACCGCCAAGTTGTAATGACTGTTGTGCTACAAGATTCATGTGTTCTTACTTAAGGGCGACCTAATTCAAATGTACAAAGCATGCGGATGTTATTCCTTGAAGGATGATGCTATGAAGAATTTTTAGGACTAGGTTAAGCATGTGTTGGGATCCGCAAGGTGTGTTCCTCTTCTTGGTCTTGAGTGCAATTCATTTTACGGCTTGCCCTCTACATGTTTCATGTTGTTTGATCTCTGGTTGACTTGTAATTGTAATCTTCTTGTTGTCTCTGGCTGACCTGTAATGTAATCAATGTAATATCATGTATATATTGTAAACCTAGTTGATCTAGGTGAAGCATGATTGCGGATGTGAATGTGAGAAGGAGAATCAAGATATGTAATGCATTATGATGTGTGACTGAAGGAGAAAGAGAAGAAGTGATAGATCCTGTCCAGAATCACCTTGAAGATATTTTTGTGGTAGAAGGGAAGTTTAAAGAGTGTGCCTAGAAGAGCAATCATCAAAAGAGGAGTGTCAAAGAAGAATTGCAATCATCAAAAGGAGTGTGCTTCATTGTCAGTTTCAGACAGTAGAAGGATTGTCATGCTATAATCATTTCTGAGTTTGTTCTAAGTTTAAGGAGTAGTTACTTCCTTGGGATGTAGCCCTAAAATAAAGTCTACAGGGAGTTGTAGCTTCCTTGGGAGTGACCATAAAACCTTACTTCAGGGAGTAGTAGCTTCCTTGGGTTGTGTTGGTAATTTTCCCAGACTAGATGCTTGTTCCCAGTTATCCCTACAAGGTAGCCATCATTGATCAATAGGATTCCCGGATCAGGGGCCAACAGTATAGGAGATAGACTCTATAAATATCTCCTCTTCTTCTTTAGGCTCTGCAGAACCAAGGGGGGTATTCCCTATTCAACATCCATGAAATCTTCTTATGGCTTGACCAGGATGTTGGTACAAAGCAGATAAATCCTCTTTTATGTAGACCAAAACTGTGGAATAAGTGCAAAGGGGCTTGCTCTGGGCCTATGTTCAGTTGCAGATAGAGGATTTGGGTCTTAAAACTACTTCTAAAGTCCTAATGGTTTGATTTAAAGTTTAAGTTTGATTTTATGTTTGGATGCAAAACTGAGACTTTGGGCTGCAACCTCAATACAGGACTGGATCGGTGCCTATCTAGGGCTCAGAGTCAATAGACACACATGTGAATGATCAGCATAAACACATACCAAAGACTGGATTTCAAGGGGGTTTGTTTAGCACCTGCTTTACAGACACTTCCCAAGACTGAGTATTCAGTTATCTCTGCTTATAAACATCCTCACTGCAATACATTCCTCCCAACACTTGATCTAAAACATTTAATCTACTCCTTGAGCAGAAGTAAGAAATCAAGCATTCAATACAGTAAACCTATATTCTAGAATCATAAACACCCCTTAAATGCCTAGATCAAGAAGAAGAACACACTCAATTTGGAGACAGATAACAAAACACATGCAATACAACATTACTCATTTAAATCAACATGAAACCAGTAAATTTTTGCATGAGACATACAACATGAGACTCATAAACTCATAAGACATCCAGAACAGAGCCATCAATGAAGTTGTATCTTATCACAGCACCAAAACTCGTCTAGTTTTCAACCACACAAATGAGTCACACAGCCTGCTATATACAACAAGGAAGGTGCACTTAACATTGAAAGGACATGGTTGACTCAAAAAATTGCCAGATACCGTGCATCCTGAGAAAATGGCGCTCAACATTAGATGCAACAGGCAGAGGAGGAGACATGGGAGATCTCGAGCCCTGCGTCGCCACCTGGGGATTCACATCTTCAATCAGGTACTTGATCCATCCACGCCTTCGCCCATACCCTGTAACATTCGCCATTAATGGCATACCAACCCGCGGCCATCAGGAAATGTAGCATACTGTGTGTTTGAAACTTTCCCGCCAAGATACATGACCCTAATGTTTCAAATCATGTGGGAGCCAATTATCCCACATGCACCCTGCGGTGACCTCCTGAATACTTTATAAACTAGGCAGTGAACATATATGATGTCGGTGATTTTGCTCCCGTCGACACCAACCCTGAACCTCACCATCATGACCCGCGCCAACGGTGAGCCAACACTCCTTACCTGATATTGAACATCACCTTGATACTACTTGCCACCTTGATGATCGTCATGTTCAATATCCCGTCGGCCAGACCCTTGATATCGGGGAGCCACCTGCATGTTCGCCCGATATGAAATATCACCCTGATGTGAAATATCACCCCGTGGGAAATATCACCTCATGGGAAAGTATCATCTTGACCGCATCACCTGATAACCAATATCACCCCACTGATCCTGATGATGTCATAAAAAAAGTCCTCTCGCATGATATCTAGTCAGCTCCAGATGATGTCACCATCATACTGACAAGATAGGGTGATATTCAGAAGATGACCTGATGTTCAGAATATCACCCCCTCTGCAAAATGTCTGGCTACACTGTAGCTTTGTTCTAATATCAGGGTGATCTTCGAATATGACTGATATTTGGGATATCACCCCCCTCCTTCGGAACATGATGCAGCTGTTAGACAAGTAGACATCACCCTCATATAAAATTCGGCATCAGCAGCATCGGGTGATAAAAGAACGTTGGGGTGATCTTAACAAAGATCACCCGATATTTGAAACATGATGATGACCCCCTCCTTCAGAAAATTGAATTATATTTGAAATATGATAAGGAGGCATATAGACCTAGAATTTTGACAGGCATAACTTCCTCACTTGGCCGAATTTCAGTGTGATATAAAAGGCAATCTTGCTTAGAACTTTATACTCTTCCACATGGCAGGCCTCCTTAAGGCAAGATTCAGACTTCATGCTTTAGAAAACTTAGGGTTTGAATGAGAAGACCTGTAAATGTTCAAGCTCAAAAGCCTAGACATAAATGAGTACTAACAGAGGCTCCGATTGGAGACGTGCAGGGGGATTGCAGCGAGGACAAGACCACTCCGGGGCAGACCAGACAAAACCCAAAACTCAAAACATGACCAACTATACAAGGCATGTACAAAATATTTACAACTAATTTACAGTGTGCACAATAGGTACTCATTTATGAGAAAAAGGCCTTAAGGAATTTACCGTGCACAAGCAATTCCAGTAGTTCACCATTGAGGGCCTAGAGAAAATAAGAATCACCTCCATAAATAGTGCCAATTTGGTATGGGCCAGTCCATAAGGGCTCAAATTTGTTGTGTTTGCCCTTTTCCTGGCTCTTTGCATTCCACATAAGGACCAGATCACCTATCTAAAACCTTCTCTCTGTAGCCCTTTTATCAGACATATATTTCACTTTTTGTTGTGTCTTGATGTTTGTTTTCTATGCTTCCCTTCTTATCTCATCTAGTGCAACCAACTGATTTATTCTTTCAGTCATTGGGTCTCCAATCTCCTCACCGTTCCCTTGGATGAATTTATAAACTGGCAGGAGGTTGTTCACAGGCAACCTAGCTGCTGCACCATATACAAATTCAAAAGGAGATCCTCCAGTTGCTCTTTTCACTGCCACCCTGTCAGCCCATAATGCCAACTTTAGCTTTGAATCCCAAGATCTCTTATTTTTATCTATCACCCTTCTAATGATTTTCATGAGACTTTTGTTGCTTGACTCTACTTGACCATTACCTTGTGGATGATATGGTGATGTATGAGACAAATCAATTCCATAATTATTGCAAAAATCAATAAATTCACCAGACCTGAAGCACATAGCATTATCTACAACCAATTTGGCTGGTACTCCAAATCTTATAATAATATTTTCTAGGATAAAATCCATCACCACTTTGCTTGTAGCCTTTTTAGTTGGAATGGCCTCAATCCATTTAGTGAAGTAATCAGTAGCAACCAGAATCCAACTGTGCCCTCCACTTGACTTTTCTGAGATTTCCTCTATAAAATCAATCCCCCATTGCTGAAATGGAGCTTCTACAGTTATAGTCCTAAGGGGTAATGCACCTTGATATCTTATCTTTCCTAAGAACCTTTGGCAAGACTCACATTTTCTTACCATTTTGTATGTATCTGAGAAGAGAGTTAGCCACCAATCGCCTGCTCTGAGAATTTTATGGGCTGTTGTTTGGCTAGCATAATGTCCACCACATACTCCATTGTGCATGTCACTGAGAATATCCTTGGCCTGATTTTCATCAATACACCTGAGTAATACACCATCAGGATTTTTCCAATATAGCTTTCCCTGAACAACGATGTATTTAATAGCCTGCAGCTTCAAAGTTCTCCTCTAGACATCACTGAGGTGGGAAGGATAGTTTAAATTCTGCAAGTAGTATACTATGTCCTTATACCACTCAGATTCTGATATATTTATAACTTCATTATGCACTACATTCACTTGGCATGCCTCTAGATTTGACTGTGTCATCAGTTTTGCCAAACCTTGTCCTCTTACTAGCTTTGTGATCTGTATCTCTATGTTGAATTCTTGTAGTTTATTTATCCATCTGCATCTCCTTCCAGTTACCTCCTATTGAGTGAAGATATCCTTGACTGCTGTATGAGGCACATATGCAACTATGTGAGAGCCCACTAAATATGGCCTGAAGCTCTTGATTGCTCTAACCAGTGCATATGCTTGCTTCTCCATGATGTCATACTTTAATTCAGCAGCCTGCAATGACTTACTAAAGAAAGCTATAGGTTGTTCAAACCCTTCATTTTTTTGCAATAGGCATGCAGCAATAGTGTGGAAAGAAGCAAATGAAAATAATTGAAATGGCTTAGAAAAATTAGGAGATTTTAGTACATGAGCCATCTTAATAGCCTCTTTTATGTTCTGGAATGATTTGGTTGCTTCACCCTCCCATTTGACAGTTGCATTCGTCTTCGGCATTTTAGAGATATCTTTGGTGGTCTCTGCAAAGTTAGGCACAAATCTTCTTACAAAATTAATTTGTCCAAAGAAAGACTGAACACCTTTTACTGTTCTAGGGATCTAAATTTTGTCTATTGCAGCCACCCTTTCAGGATCAATCCTGACTCCATCCTTGGAAACAATGTGTCCAAGCAATTTTCCTTCCACTACCCCAAAAGCACATTTCTTTGGGTTGAGTGAGATGCCATACTCTAATGCTTTAATAAAAATCTGCTCTAGGTGCATGTAGTGTTGCTCTTCCTTTTTTGAATAAGCTGTCAAATCATCCTGATACACGGCTAGGATTGAATCAATTAGTCCTGCAAAAGCAACATCCATAGCCCTCTAAAATGTAGCCCCTCCATTTGTCAGTCCAAATGGCATTCTCACATATACATAGGTTCCCCATGGAGTGGTGAAAGCAGTCTTAAACTGTTCTGATTCTTTTACTTTCACCTGATTGTACCCTAAAAATCCATCCATCATGGACAAAAGTTCACAGCTAATCACCTTTTGCAGCATGGCCTCCATATTTGGCAATGGATAATTGTCCTTCAAAGAAGATATATTCAAATTTCTAAAATCCACACAAAGTCTTATGTCACCATTCTTTTTTCTAACTGGGACAAGGTTAGACACCCAAGTCGAGTGTCTGATAAGCATGATTATTCCAGCCTCCCTAAGCTTCATAAGTTCTTCCTGCATTTTTGGAGCTAAGGTTGGGTTGATAGGTCTTTATTTTTGTCGAAATGGTTTAGCTCCAGGCTTCAAAGGGATTTCATGCTGGAATAGATCCTCTCTATAAGCTTTCAGATCCTCATAGGACCAGACAAAAACATGCTTATACTTTCTCAGTAATGCAATCAGCATAGTTCTGACATGTGGCTTGAGCTGTTTGCCAATGTATACCTTCTTGGGGGCCTGAGATGTCCCCAAGTTTATCTCCTCTAAATCATTCTTATTTGTTGGAGATGCCTTTGTAACACATTGGTCCCTATTGTCAAAAGCTCTCTCTAAAGCAACCAACCCTCTAGGGATTTTATTTGTCTTGAGTTGAATTATTTCTTTCCCTAAGAGAGTTTCTTTTCCATCTACAACCTCTACAAAGTTTTGAAAATCAATTTCTCGGTTCTCATATTCATCAATGCAATGTAGGAATCTCAGTAAATCTTTATCATCATCAAACACTTGCCAGCTGCATACATTATCTGGCACCGTAGGTCTAAGCTTGACCTCAACATTTGTAACATCTGACAGAGTTATATCATTTGGCCTTATGGTTGCATTGGCTAGAAAATCTGCCCTGACATTTTTTGATCTCTCTATCTAGTTTATTGAAAATGCATCAAACAATTCAATTGTATCCCAAACAGCATGCTTATAATGTTTTAATCTCTTATTTTTTGAAGCATACTTATTTCTAACTTGGGAAACAATAAGCTCTGAATCACCAAACACTTTGAGCATCTTAATTCCATGCTTTAAGGCCACATTCAATCCTAATAACAGAGCCTCATACTCTGCAATATTATTTGTACAGGCAAACTTCAGTAAGAAAGAGAATTTTAGAAGCTTACCAGATGGAGACAAAAATACAACTCCAGCACCAGAGCCTTCCTTTGAACAAGCTCCATCGAAATACATGGTCCAGAGACCCTACTGATCCAGTTCCTGAATGCAAATTTTTTTTCCTTTATCATTTGAGACAACTCTGAAATTATCACAGTCAGTGTTCACAAAACATATCTGTTCCTCTGATTCCTGATCCTCCACTGTCTCTGATGACCTTTCTTCTCTAATCAGTTTGACATCCCTGCCATTCATAGGGATCATAGCATTTGACAAATCTAATTGCATACTCCCACCAATCAATGTTGCCCATCTTCTTGACAATAACATGCCATACTGTGGCTTGATGTCAACAATTGTTATGTTCATTTTGTAAGTTTTTTCTGGATATGTTGTCAGTCTGAAATCCACATCTTTCATAATTCCAATGACATGTACCTCTCTAGTATCCATGGCATAGTACTTCCCACATGCCTTATCTATTTTTAATCCAACTTGTTGCATGATGGCCAAAGGCATGATATTTGTTGACGCTCCTGAGTCAAGCATACAATTCTTAATTATTTTTCCATTTATGACAAGGGAGACATAAAATGGCTCAACCTGTGAAGGGCATTTTGTCATGGTCATCCCAAGATATACTTCAGGAGTCTCATCTTCATCAATACACATGGCTTGTTTTTTACCCTAAGTCTCAATATTCTGATTAGCTTGACAGGGTACTCCTGAAATTAAGGATACTGCTTTATTTCTGAACTCTTCAACCTTCATCAACTCCATTAATGGAACAGAGACTTGTATCTGAGACAACACTTGAGTGATGTCAAATGGAGCATAATTTTGAATAACAGTTGTAGCTTGCTCCACAATTTTACTTCTATCCAGAGATGATCTAGCTTTGTTTTTTAAGGCCCCCTGACTGTCATTCTTAACTTGAAAATTTTTTCTTTGATCCTCAACCTGGGGAATTCTATTTTCTGGTCCCTGAGGATCATGACCTGTTTTCTGCTTAAAACCTTGCTTATTATTGTTCCATTATTTCTTATGTGTTTCAGTCCCTTTATGACTGTGCATTGGCTGGTTTACAAAAGTATTCTCTGGGTGGTGTGAGTTGCTTAATTGAGCTTTACCTCTTAGGTTATAATTGCTTTTGACTTGAGCTATTGCTGCAGATGTGAAGGCTTGAATTTCTTCATCAGAAGGTCTCCTCAAATTATTCAGAAAATTATGTGAATCTTGAGCATAAGCGTAGCTATCTTCCTCATCTTCATCATAGGGAAATTGCTGCTAGACCTGAATCTCATCATTTGCACTTACATCAGCATCATGAGAAGAGTATTCTCTGTTTGTAGACAACATATTGACATTCTCATCTTCCATGCAATGCGGCTCATTACACTCATCACAGGCAACAATATTGTTGTATAGAGACTGAGCAATCATACATTGTGGCTGTGAGTGAGGCATTTGACATATGATACACCATGAGGTGTCATTAACAATATTTACAGCCTTCCTCAAAGGATCAGGAGTTTCCTTTGTATTTTCAGTCCTTTGATTTGTGTTACTATTCGGGAGAATAGGCTTACCATTATGCCAATTAGTGTTATATGGCATATCATGTAATGATGGTCTTCTTTCTTGCCTTTGGTAAACTGGTCTGTCAGGAGCTATCCCCTTTTCATTTTTAGCCATTTTGTAACCTAGGTCCTTGACAATAGTTGTCAACCTGTCTAATTTATCCTCAGAAGTAGATGCACTGCCTTGAATAGTTTGAGCTTTAGTATTTGGGTTTTGCAGAATTTTCACATCATCTCTTCTATTTGTCTTACCGGATACTTTTCTGTTATTTTCAATATTCGTTGCTATTTTGAACGCATCTCTGAGGCTAGCAGGGCTCTTGTCTCTCAATCCATAAGCTATTTTGGCATCAAAAGCATTTATGTATAACACTATGCACATAGGTTCATTAGGCCTCAAGTCCTGTGGCAATTTGTTCAATACCTTAGTAAATCTAGCATTTAAATCAACAACCTGTTCATTTGATCCTTTGGTAATGCCAGTAAATTCATTAATGAAGAAACTAGGATCAGTCTTGTCACCATATTGTTCTTTAAATATCCTCCTAAATTCATCCCATGATGAAATGCTTCTGTCAGGCAGACCCTTGTACCATTCTCTAGCCTCATCAACTAAGGATTGCATAAACAATTTAATGAAAACATCCTCATGCTCAACCTCAAAGTTGTCCATGATATTCTGAAAAACTTTTAAATGGTCTTCACATGATATAGTATTGTTTCCTGAAAATTTAGGCACTTACAGCCTCACATGTTTGTCAATAGGATTTGGGTAACCAGGAATGCCATCAAACACAAGCTGCCTGAATTTGTCTAGCTGCATAGGTTGTCTACCAAGCTAATTAGCATTAGCATTTCTATTTGCATTATGGTTTCTTACATTATTTAATGGTATTCTAGCATTGTTTGCATTCTATCTTTGATCATTATGCTGATCCTGTATTTCATTTCTTTGCTAGTTTCTCTGCATATTTGCATTTTCAAGGGTAGGAATTGAATCATTCTGAGCAACTCTCAGAGCTTGCACTTTCTGTCTCATGTCATCTCTGATCTTTACTGCCTGCAGATATTCTAGTTCTGCCCTTAAGCTCTTAATTTCTTCAGCTAACTCCTCATCTCTAGGCATAGAAGAAGATGGCTTTATTACATTCTGATCATCATTATCATCCCTTGGGGATTCAGCTTCTTCAAATCTGTCAGGGGAATCAAGGTTTGAAACACCTTTGACCTTATTCTCAGAGCACCACCTTGTTGTTTCTCATATACATTTTGGATTTCAGCTTCTGTGTTTGAAAAATAAGGCTCTGTCATCTCTGAAGATCCTAGATTGTTTTGATTGTTATCATGATTTCTGGGGCTGGGAGAACCATCCTGACTGGCCCGAGCAGTCCCTTTCTTTCTATACATCATTCTGATGGGTAACTCTTTAAACAGAGGATTACGCAGGGATCTTCTCCCTTACATACAAATTTTTACTTTACCGGTTGGGAGATTAGTTCAGAGTCGCCACCTATAACTAGGAAATATTCTCTTTTAAAATCAGGGTTCTTTCACTTCACCTCCCCAACAGAGTCGCCAATTTCTGTTGGTGACTTGGAGGGGCACAAACTAACACTAGGGATGATGAGATAACACTTTGATTTCAGGTCCCCAGCGGAGTCACCAATTTCTGTTGGTAATTTTCCCAGACTGGATGCTTGTTCCCAGTTATCCCTACAAGGTAGCCATCATTGATCAATAGGATTCTCGGGCCAAGGGCCAACAGTATAGGAGATAGACTCTATAAATATCTCCTCTTCTTCTTTAGGCTCTGCAGAACCAAGGGGGTATTCCCTATTCAACATCCATGAAATCTACTTATGGCTTGACCAGGATGTTGGTACAAAGCAGATAAATCCTCTTTTATGTAGACCAAAACTGTGGAATAAGTGCAAAGGGGCTTGCTCTGGGCCTATGTTCAGTTGCAGACAGAGGATTTTGGGTCCTAAAACTACTTCTAAAGTCCTAATGGTTTGATTTAAAGTTTAAGTTTGATTTTATGTTTGGATGCAAAACTGAGACTTTGGGCTGCAACCTCAATACAGGACTGGATCAGTGCCTATCCAGGGCTTGGAGTCAATAGACATACACATGTGAATGATCAGCATAAACACATACCAAAGACTAGATTTCAAGGGGGTTTGTTTAGCACCTACTTTACAGACACTTCCCAAGACTGAGTATTCAGTTATCTCTACTTGCAAACATCCTCACTGCAATACATTCCTCCCAACACTTGATCTAAAACATTTAATCTACTCCTTGAGCAGAAGTAATAAATCAAGCATTCAATACAGTAAACCTATATTCTAGAATCATAAACACCCCTTAAATGCCCAAATTCAGAAGAAGAACACACTCAATTTGGAGACAGATAACAGAACACATGCAATACAACATTACTCATTTAAATCAACATGAAACCAGTAAATTTATGCATGAGACATACAACATGAGACTCATAAACTCACAAGACATCTAGAACAGGGCCACCAATGAAGTTGTATCTTATCACAACACCAAAACTCGTCCAGTTTTCAACCACACAAATGAGTCACACAACCTGCTATATACAGCAAGGAAGGTGCACTTAACATTGAAAGTACATGGTTGACTCAAAAAATTGCCAAATACTGTGCATCCTGAGAAAATGGCGATCAACATTAGATGCAATAGGCAGAGGAGGAGATATGGGAGATCTCGAGCCCTACGCTGCCACCTGGGGATTCACATCTTCAATCGGGTACTTGATCCGTCCACGCCTTCGCCCATACCATGTAACATCCGCCATTAATGGCATACCAACCCGCGGCCATCGGGAAATGCAGCATACTGTGTGTTTGAAACTTTCCCGCCAAGATACATGACCCTGATATTTCAAATCATATGGTAGACAATTATCCCACATGCACACTGCGGCGACCTCCTGAATACTTTATAAACTGGGCCGCGAACATATATGATGTCGGCGATTTTTCTCCCAACGATACCAACCCTGAACCTCACCATCATGACCCACGCCAACGGCAAGCCAACACTCCTTACCTGATATTGAACATCACCTTGATACTACTTGCTACCTTGATGATCCTCATGTTCAATATCCCATCGGCCAAACCCTTGATATCGGCGAGCCACCTGCATGTTCTCTCGATATGAAATATCACCCTAATGTGAAATATCACCCCGCGGGAAAGTATCATCCTAACCGCATCACCTGATAACCAATATCACCCCACTGATCCTGATGATGTCATAAAAAAAGTCCTCCCGCATGATATCTAGTCAGCTCCAGATGACGTCACCATCATACTGACAAGATAGGGTGATATTCAGAAGATGACCTGATGTTCAGAATATCACGCCCTCTGCAAAATGTCCGGCTACACTTTAGCTTCATTCTAATATCGGGGTGATCTTCGAATATGACTGATATTTGGGATATCACCCCCCTCCTTCAGAACATGATGCAGTCGTTAGACAAGTAGACATCACCCTCATATAAAATTCGGCATCAGCAGCATCGGGTGATAAAAGAACGTTGGGGCGATCTTAACAAAGATCACTCGATATTTGAAACATGATGATGAGCCCCTCCTTCAGAAAATTGAATTATATTTGAAATATGATGAGGAGGCACATAGACCTAGAATTTTGACAGGCATAACTTCCTTAATTGGCCGAATTTCAGGGTGATATAAAAGGTAATCGTACTTAGAACTTTATACTCTTCCACATGGCAGGCCTCCTTAAGGCAAGATTCAAACTTCATGCTTCAGAAAACTTAGGGTTTGAATGAGAAGACCTGTAAATGTTCAAGCTCAAAACCCTAGACATAAATGAGTACTAATAGGTTGAAGCCCTAAAACAAAGTTAGCAGGGAGTAGTAGCTTCCTTGGGTTGTAGCGCTAAAACAAAGTTGTAATATTTTATTGTAGTGAGCTTCATATATTGTGAGTTAATCCTCACCGCGGTTTTTCAGCTTTTGGGGTTTTCCACGTATATTCAAGGTGTTATGTGGTGTTATGCATTGTGTTGATATTTTTATGTTTCTGTTAATGCTGTAAAGTTTAAGTTTTAATATACTCTGGAGGATTTGAGAATTGTTTGGATATTGATTCACCCCCCCTCTCAGTATCCGGGTGTGTTCAACAGTCTCATCCATGGGACTCATGTTTTCAATACCAATATCTCAAAGTGTATTTTCTAGAACTTGCCTTGAGTACCTAAAGGAACCTCTTGACTATAACATTTACAACATTTTATTACTATGTACTCTCCCTAGCTTTCCAAAATTCAAAGGGGAGGGAGACCCTAACTCACACATCAAATTCTATACCACAACAATAAGAGAACTCCTCCTTTGGGATGGAGTTATAGCAAGAATCTTCCCTAAGACCCTCAAAGGAATTGTCTTAGACTGGTACTATTGCCTACCAGAGGCTTCAATAAATTCCTTCCAACAACTCATTGGTGAGTTAATAATAGCATTTGACATGAACAATTTGATTAAAATAGGAATACGAGAGCTCTTGACAATGAAGCAAGATGCGAATGAATCGGTGGCACACTTTGTCACATGATGGAGTGGTGCAGGGGCACCATGTCAAGTCATGTAAATATGGTCTGAAGTTTGGTTTAAGGTGTGTTGAGTCTAAATGTCATGTAATAAGGTCATAATAGACCACTTTATGATGTAATTAGTCTAGTTGGAGTCATTTGAGTTCATATTGTCATATTTTGTAATGTGGTCAAAGTTGTCATGGGCAAAATGTAAAAAAAGTGCAAAAGTGGAAGTTGAATAGTCATGGAACTCAAATAGTGGTTGGAGACCATTGGTTTCCCTTGAAACAAGTTTAAATATGCCTAAAAACTTTGAGGCAGATAGACTAAAGACATTTTTGAATTCAAATAATACTAAGAACTCTGTTTTCTGAAGTTTTTTACTATTTTCTACTGCTCCCAAGATCTATACGGCCCCTTACCGTTTACGTTTAGTCTAAAATACATGGGAATTGGTAGATATATGTGTTAAATCCACTTTGGATTTGGTTTGGAAGGATTTCATAGAGTTTTAAGAATTTTATTGGTATTTTTCTGAGGACTGGTCTGTAACCTTGTTTTAAGAGTTTGAGGGTAAAAAATGGATGCTTAGGCCATTCCACCATATGAAAAATGCTGCAAGTTGGTGGAATGGCACATGTAGGAGTAGATTTTATTTGGGTATGGTTGGCATGAGCAGGAGTGTGGTTTTGGTGCATGTATGGTGATGCCCTAGGCTGACAAAGCCTTCATTTTGAGCAAATTTTGATGGTTAGAGGTTAGGTTTTGGAAAAAGAATGTTGGAGGATCATTCCAATTGATGTATTAAGCATGTGCAGGTCTAATACAAGGTGTTTGAACCATTGGCAAGGTGTGGCAGGGTGTGATGGTCATAGTTTTAATAAACCCTCATGAAACAAGCCTAAAATAGGCCTAGAACAAGTGTATTGTGGTTAGGTGAAGTGGGAGGCCTTTCATTGGCTAAAAACTATTGATTCTGTCCGTTGGTGGCCTGAGGAGAGTAGTGGAATAGGTTTTGGTGGTTTGGGTGAAGAATTTCATAGACTTGCTTTGGAAATGTGACCTAATTAGGCCTAGAAAATAGAGGACAGTCAATTTTGGGCTGAAGTGTTTCAAAACAACCCTATATTAATTCTTGATATGTTGAACACCTTAATGGGTATCTGAAATGATAGTTCTTTTGTGGGTTTGAAGTTATTCTTGCAAGATATGTTGAAAAGTCCCTGTTTGGAGGGTTACTAGCATTGAAGACAATTTGGGAAGAAATAGTCATTGATTAATGCACGAAGGTCTTGATACTGAGTTGTTTTGAGTGAGAGAGAGTCCCTGAGAAGGTTAAAGGTGGTGATTGACCTTGTTTGGGTCTGTGAGTTTGTAAACCAAAAGTTTCCTTGTGAATGAAAGTTGCCTTGAAAGATGATTTCCTTGAAAACTAAAAAGAGTGAAACCCATTGTTGTGAAATATGCCTCCATTAGATTGAGTTGGACTTCCTTCTATACATCAATTGATATCAGAGATCAGAAGGTCTGGGCAAGAGAGTTTGGTGTTTGTGTGTTTGTATTTGTGTAGGTTGAAGAGAGAACCTGGTTGCCAAAAGACTAGGTAGATACCAATTGATGTGGAGAAGGAAGTCTAACTCAATCTAATGGAGGCATATTTCACAACAATGGGTTTCACTCTTCTCAGTTTTCAAGGCAATCATCTTTCAAGGCAACTTTTGGTTTACAAACTCACAGACCCAAACAAGGTCAATCACCACCTTCAACTTTCTCAGGGACTCTATCTTACTCAAAACAACTCAGTATCAGGACCTTCATGCATTAATCAATGACTATTTCTTCCCAAACTGTCTTTAATGCTAGTAGCCCTCCAAACAGGGACTTTTCCACATATATTGAAAGAACAACTTCAAACCCACAAAAGAACTATCATTTTAGATACCCATTAAGGTGTTCTTCAACATATCAAGAATTAGGATAGGGTTGTTTTGAAACACCTCAGCCCAAAATTGACTGTCCTCTATTTTCTAGGCCTAATTAGGCCACTTTTCCAAAGCAAGTCTATGAAATTCTTCACCCAAACCACCAAAACCTATTCCACTACTCTCCTCAGGTCACCAATGGATAGAATTAATAGTTTTTGGCCAATGAAAGGCCTCCCACTTCACCTAACCACAATACACTTACTCTAGGCCTATTTTAGGCTTATTTCATGAGGGTTTATTGAAACTATGACCACCACACCTTGCTACACCTTGCCAATGGTTCAAACACCTTGTATTAGATCTGCACATGCTCAATCCATCAATTAGAATGATCCTCCAATGTTCTTTTGCCAAAACCTAACCTCTAACCATCAAAATTTGCTCAAAATGAAGGCTCTGCCAGCCTAGGGCATCACCATACATTCACCAAAACCACACTCCTGCTCATGCCAACCATACCCAAAGAAACTCTACTCCTACATGTGCAATTCTACCAACTTGCAATATTTTTCATAGGGTGGAATGACCTAAGCATCCATTTTTGACCCTCAAACCCTTAAAAAAGGGTTACAGACTAGTCCTTGGAAAAATAGTAATATAATTCTTAAAACTCTATGAAATCCTTCCAAACCAAAGCCAAAGTGGAGTTAACACATATATCTACCAATTCCCATGCATTTTAGACTGAAAGCAAATAGTACGGGGCCACACAGATCTTGGGAACAACAGAAAATAGTAAAAAACTTCAGAAAACAGAGTTCTTAGTATTATTTGAATTCAAAAATGTCTTCAGTCTATCTGCCTCAAAGTTTTTAGGCATATTTAAACATTTTTCAAGGGAAACCAATGGTCTCCAACCACTATTTGAGTTCCATGACTGTTCAACTTAGACTTTTTGCACTTTTTTTACATATTGCCCATGACAACTTTGACCACATTACAAAATATGACAATATGAACTCAAATGACTCCAACTAGACTAATTACATCATAAAGTGGTCTATTATGACCTTATTACATGACATTTAGACTCAACACACCTTAAACCAAACTTAAGACCATATTTACATGACTTGACATGGTGCCCCTGCACCATGGAGGCAAGTCCTTTACTTATCGACTAGCACCCTGAGCATAGATCACATAGAGTTATGCAACCTATTTTTGCATGCCCTTAATAGGGATACTAGAGAGGAAGTGCAAAAATTACCATACCAATCTTATTAAGAAGCATTAAAGTACATCAAGAAGGATCAATCCATGATTGATAGAAGACGAAGGAATTATGGTATAAATGGATGGTTAACAACTCAAATGATTGATAACAATAAAAGCAATCCTTCTACAATCAAAATCTTGATAAACAAATGTAACACAACTATATATGGGGCAACAGACATACCCCCACAAAAGAACAATCCTAACAAGGGATATATTGATGGGAGAGATTATTTCCCTCATAATGTCAATTCCATAGATTACCCCCAAAATAATAATTACTACTAAAGAGATAATCAACAATCAGGGAATCAAAACTGAAATGAAAATAGATATGTGTCATATTGTCGACCCTTTGAATACAATCAATTTTGTTCCTTTCATAAAATGAGACCTCAGACATAGTGTTGAATCATGTCACAAATACAACAGGTTCATAGTGAGATTGTCAGAAGATCAACAACACTTATTTATTGAAATGTTCCTCGACCCATAAGAAGTAATGACAAATAAAAAACAACACTAGGCACACACCCATCATGCCATTAAATGCAGACATGAAAATATTTCAATATCCATTCCTTGCCCATCATAGTAATGAAACAAACACTCAAAATCTAACAATTTTAGGATCAACTAGTACACTAAGTGCTATTGAGCCAAACATCCCTGTTAGTTGGGATCAAACAGAGAAATAAAAATGTTGGGGTTGGTAGAAATAATTCATGAAAAAGAAGGCATATAACCCATCAAACAAGAGTTCAAATTCTATGGAAAAGAAATCTTGACATTGGAATCCACACCACCCCCTGTTGGACCATATGATCTAATAGAAGATCTTAAGAAGACTTATGCCAAAATCTCTTTCATAGATCTTCTCAAAAATTTGAACTCATTGCATCGTTCTACCCTTTTACAAGAAATAGGGTTGAAATACCTTGACCAAATTACTCCTTCATTGAACAAACAAATCAATCAAGTGGATCTTGGCATGAACCCTCCCAACATAGAACTTCAAGATCCTGGATTCTTTTTTGACTTGAAGAAAATGCCTATAGAAGTTGAATTAACTAAGAGAGGGGATCCAACCTTGTATTTAGAAGTATGGATCTATGATACCTACATTAAAAGGACATTAATCGATGATGGAGTAGTAGTGAACATAGTCCCATTTTCCGTCCTTGAAAGAATGGGATATGGACATACCAACATAATAGCATGTTGAGATACCCTAAGAGGGTATGATAACTTGAAAGAAAAAATAATTGGAAAAATCATTCTCCCTGTCTCCTTAGGATCTAAGACAGTCCCCACAATGTTCAGAGTCATCAACAAAGACATTGGTTACAATCTATTGCTAGGGAGACTCTAGATTCATAGAGTTAAGGCAATGCCTTCAACTTTATTCCTAAAGGTTCACTTTCTCCACCTCGGGAAGGTGTACATCACAAAAGGAGACCCTGAGCCATTTAATATGCTAAAAAATGATATGACTAAGAAAAGTATAGGCATTCTGATCGACTACAAATTATCCACAAACAAAATTTTCATACCTAACCTGACTGCTCAATCCATGCATTTGAATAAGAAAGAAGATCTAACTGAAACCATCAATAACACAAAAATAAAGACAATAAAAAGGGGGAGTCATTGAAACAAAGGCTTTTTGTGTCAAAAGATATGATAGTTAAAACAATGGAGCTATTAGAGAAGGAAGGCCCATACAATTGCCTCTTTATGTATGCACCATCAATATGTTCATGAATCCAGAAGAAGAAGAAATGATTCAGCAAACCAAGTCAGGATAAATAACTAGAAAATTTCTCTAGGTATCACGTAATGGCCTATACCTAAAAATCAATTTCAAATAAGAACAATTGATCTAAATGAGATAGATCTAGGTTCCTTTGCTAATGCCAAAGAGGAATCATCAAAGAGTTACACTCCTTTGGCACCACCAAGGAAAACCTTGTTAGGTGAATCATATACACCTTTGACCCCAATGTTGAGCAATTATTACACACCCCTTTCAACCTTAAATAAACTAACACTCCTTGGGCACCTCCAACATAAATGGACTTTGCCTACTCGATCAATAATGAGTCCACAAATGGTCCTAAAATCTCATCTAAATATTTCAAATCTTCCCACTCACATGAACCACTCTCAGCTTCAACTTCAATACAATCAAGTGACACATGGGAAGCCCAACAAGTCCAAATTGAAATAATCAAAAGATTTCCAAACGAAGATGAGATGAGTGTAGGAGAATTTCAAAAAGAAAGGAGGTTACAAATAACCATTGGGATAGAAGACCTTGCCATCCTTGATTTACCATAAAGATACATAAGGTATTCTATGGACCTTCGACCAAATCCAAATGGAAAAATGAGAATAAGCTTTGTCCCATCACAAGGACAAAGGGAGCCTCAAACTCCTTTTGAGTTATTTCAGTTCTTACAAATCATTCAAGAGTGGGTTGAAGTAAGATTCTACATGCAAGATGAGTTTGACTTACTCAGGAAATTGTTAAATAGTGATGGGGTCTTGTACTAGACCCCCTCTCACTAGCAGACATATCAATCCTTAGCTCACATTACCTTACCTCAAGTTTCTGCAAACCTACCTGAAGAAACCATAATTGGACCCTTTAGGGAAGGATAGATGGTCCTTGGAAAAGGTAGTATTAAAAACAAGAAGTATAGGAAAGGACCATATATGGTTAAGGAAGATGTCAAAAACGATGCTTACCTCTTGTGCACCATGGAAGGTGAATAATTCAGTGAAATGGTTCATGCATTTCATCTGAATAAATATTATATCTGAGAAATTTATTTTAAAAAATCATAAAAGCATAAAAATCCCAAAAAAATGAAAACTTAAAAAATCCATAAAAAAATAAAAAATCTTGTGAAAATACAAAAAGATCACATTCTCTTTTTTTTTTTTCCATGCATTTGTTATTGATATGCTTGTAGATGATTTTTTTTCTTAGCAAGGCATCTAAGGTTGTTTAGTATAGGTTGTCCCTCCTAGACTTGAAAAATTCCCCAAAATCATCATCACCATCTATCATTACCCTCTCACATTCCTAACAAGTTTAAATAAAGTCCATCTCTTAGCTTTATATTGATCATGGTCTTAATGATTCATGATGTCCAGCCTAAGAAAAGTAAGTATTCAAACCTACAGTACTCAATAGAAGCTTGCAAGTAGACCTTCCCTAATCCTCCTTAGTTAGAGGGAAGTTCGATGGGGTAGTGAAAGCTCTTGGTGGTGCCTAGCCCTAGCCCTTTATTCATCCTAGCCAAAAACATTAGGGAGGTCATAACTCCACAAAGAAATAAACAATACAAAAAAAAAATTTAAAAAAAGAATCAAAACAAAATACAAAAAAAAGTACAAAAAATAGAGAGCAAAAAAATTATTACAAAAAAATGAAAAAAAATCAAAGAAAGAGAAAAAAATGAAAAGAGAGGATTGATGATGTCCATACTATCAAGTGGAGATAAATCTAATATTGAAGCTACGAGAGTAGCATCCATCGAAGAAAATAAAAAAGAGAGGTACAAAGCACATACACACACACACACTAGTTGGGCAAAGCCAAGAGTCTAGTTGTCTTTAGGGCCATCTTTTGCTTTTGATCATTTCCTTTGCCCTAGGTTTAACTTGTTGGCCATCTCTAATCTAAGTCTAGAAGATGCTAATAAAATTTGTTGCTTTTCTAAGTTGAAAATAGGTCAAAGTGTTTTGTCTAGATAAGGATTAGTGTTTAGCCTTTTGCAAAGTTAAGTTAAAAAATCGTTCCATCTTCTTTGCATTGTCGCTTGACTCCGTAATAAAATTCCATCTCAAATTCTAGTAGGTCACTCTAAACTAGGTCAACTTGCAATCCCTTAAGTTAAAAATCCTACTTAAGAGTAGTCATAGTGTTTGTTCCATTTGCATACATATCATTGAAAGCATATCAATAATTTATGTCACAGCTCATGACACTCGAAAAAGAAAAAAAAGATATAAATATGTATTGTCGTTTCATCCATATGTGTTTTTGCATCCATACATGTTCACATTGCATCTCATTTAAATCAAAAAATAGAAAAATAATAGTACCATAGTACTACCATCCATATGTGAATCATAGAGCATAAAAGTAATGAAAATTTTGAACCATCTATGTGCACAAAAGATAAGATAAATTACAAGACATCAATTGCAACCATATATAGAACTCAACCAACTAGGGTCATAACATAAAGTGCATATCAATATTTGAGTACATGTTACTCGACCAATGGAGTTCAAAAAGCTAAAACAACACACTCACACATGTGAATCTCCCCATGCAAGGGGTAGATTAAAACTCAATAAAAGTAGGTCTCTTAAAAACCTCAAGGACGAATCTAACTTGTGGAACCACATGGTGATGTAGAGACACCAGGATAGATGGAGGATAGAACAAATTGACAAGGTTTTCACTACACCCAAAAACCCAAATTCAAGGAACAATTTGCAAAAGTGGGAACAATAGTTAGTGGCCCTGAAATCTTCATGGAAAGGCTGATTTGGCATGCCCTGGGACCCATCCAAACCATTGGCAAAGGCAAAACAAACATGGGTTTAGTACTTCCTTCTTTAGGCCTCCATTTCCCTTGCAGCCCTCCAAACATGAACAGTCAGCAATAACTTCTTACAGAAACTTGCAAACTCAAAACTTAGACAATCTAGAGATACCCATTTGGATCCCCCATGACATATTACAGAACGGGTATGGGTTGTTTTGGACAGTATGGTCCAACCTATAACCCCTCCTAGTGACCTAGAGCCCCAATTAGGTCAAATTTGTGAAGCAACTACCCTTGAATGGAACCACCAAACTCTCTGGAACCCTTGAACACTTCACATGGTTGGAAAAACAAAGTATTTCATGATTTTTCTAGTCTCACAGCCGATTGTTCAAGAATTACCTTATGTTGTTGTTCTTTCTACACTCCTAGCACATGGTTTTGCTAGGGTCTTTCACATAAATTGCCACCAATCCCCTTGCTCTGCCCAAAGCTCTTGCAAAAAATTGAAACAACATCAAAACAGTCCATCCCACTGATCTATGTGGTTCTACATCATTGGAATGGAGGAGAATGCATGAATTACAATCAAAACCCTAAGGTGGGGTTTCACAAACCAAGTTTTAGAAAAAACCTTATATCTCCCTACCACGGAAATGTCAAAACACCCAACTAACTTCAAATGAAAGATAATCCCATATTCTAACCAATAAAATCATGAGAAAATGGAAACAACCTTGTACCTTTGCACAGTATGGACTGTAACAGCATGGAAGTTCAGGAAAATAGGGTTTCAGAACAGATTTTAGAAAAACGTTCACCGAATGCACAAATATCAACCAAATGTCACAAAATTAGTCTTTAATGAAAGGTAAGACATAGGGCTTTCCAAAAAGTCTAGCATCACCTTCTAATTCATCCGTATGTGAAAGTTATGAATGTTATAGCAGCAAAAAATACAAAAAATTCTGGAAACAAGGCTTTAAACTTTGTATTATTCTTCTTTTCTTCGACCAAAACTCCAACTACTACCTTGCCTCAACCCTTGGGAGGTATTTTAAGCATGTCATTACAGTTCCAACTATCCCCAACTACTTTTCAAGAATGTAAGGAAACCAAATAAAGCAATCTTATCCCATGTGATATGATTGACAACTAATAAAGGAAAATGCTTTCCTAATAAACTCCCTAATTAACTTATGCTAATGTGTAAATATAATTTTACACAAACATTCTATATGTCAAAAACATAATTAAGGAGAGATTACACATAGATATCATTATATTATAATTAAATGATTGAACCTCTCTATTAATATGTCCTCCTTTTCTTATGATCAAATTGAATGTGATGGAAATGAAAAGAATGTAAGGATGCATCTTGTAGAATCTTGGAAGTGTGATCTATCTCCATGTTTGATATTGTATTGCTTTCTTGATATTATATTGCCAATCTAAAAGAATTATGCATCATCTTTACTTTCTCCCTCAACTTGATAAGCCTTGAATGTAATGATAGGGAGTGAAATGAAATAGGAAATTGGCATGTCAATTATGTACTATGTGTACTTTCTCTCCCTATCTCTTTATGATTGTAGTGCTTGTTTAGACCTAGCAAATAAGAGTTCTATTATTGTGGAAATTGTATTTACTCTCTTTCATGTTATCACCTTGAAAATATGGATGATTTAGTGTTAATGATACATTGGACTTAAGTTTACAAGTGTGGTAATGATCTCCTCTCAAATCTCTTTAGGTTTTGATGTGAATTGAATCCATCATGTATTAATTTTAGCAAGTTAAAGGCTCATCTTGTTGAATCTTATTCATTAAATATTCATGTGTATCTCTCTCTCTCTCTCTCTCTCTCTCTCTCTCTCTCTCTCTCTCTCTCTCTCTCTCTCTCTCACACACACACACACACACACACACACACACACACACACACACACACACACACACACACACACACACACACACACACACACAAATCATGTGTATAAATTTATCCTATGTTTGTAGATAGTGAAAAGTAACATTCCTTGTTTTGAGTCTAAGTAGTGAATGTGTAATGTGGAAAATCACAAGCCACCTTGAATGCTCAAACATTCTTCTAACCCTATTTTTGCATTCAAAATTATGTTGATGATTAATCTTAATGTTGTGTAATGAATCCGTTAGAGTGTTGAAAAGGGAGACCATTCACTCTCTACCTCAAGTCATGTCAGAAGGTTAAATTTAGTAGTGATTATGTGTTTATTTTCAAGGGTTGACGTAGGTGATGATGTTAGGAACAAATTTTAAGTGTATGCTAGCCTCTTCTCTTTCATAATCTTGTGGAAATGATATGTTAACAATAATTATAGTCAATTGCCGATGGTGAAAATAAGAAGAATAAACAATGTAAGATGACACAAATCTTCTTGTATGCTCTTGTTAAGAAGGCTAATTACGTTATGGGTATATGTTTAAAATGATAATGCGTACATATTCTATTTCCATACTCTCATTGCAAGGGTTAGGTTTAGTATTGGATCATGTGTTAATTGCCAATGGGCAACTCAAGGAAAATATTAATGCACAATATCTTCTTTCTTTGATGCCTTCACATTAAGGGAATAATAAAGATTAATGAATATATATTACAATCAAATTGATTTGAATAAATTAACTCATGAATGCATGCTTCAGGTTTAGTCATCTACTCATTACTCGTGAAGGGTTCCCTCCCTTTCACCTAGGCCAAATTAGAATGGGTTATTGCCAAGTTGGCATCCATTAGGGTGCTATGTGCATTGGTGCTCACATATCATCTAGTAGTCTTTTATTGTGTAGGGTGAACCACATAGAAATTGCCACTAGTAGTGTCATCCTTTGTTTTACCCTTATCTTCTTGAGCGCGTGTCAACATGTTTGTTTGTGTGTTACCAACACTAGGTGGCATTGCATGTGGAAATGACACATGTGTGCATGTGTGGTAATGCAATTGCATTGAAGCTTGTGAAAAGAAAATTAGCTATGTAGTGTATGTCCATAGTTAAAATGAACATTATAGGTTGCCTTTAATTACTAAGACATAGCAATTGATTGCACAAATGTGTTCTAAGTCAGCGCGCAACGACTAGTGGAATAGTTGGGAGTTGGCAAAGCTTGAATTCTAGGGGTCAATTCCATGTGGCAAGAGATTGCTCTCGCATGCCACAGGATTGCCTTGAGACAAGGATGTACAAATATTAAGGTGGAAGATGAATGTGTGGGTGTAAGTGTAAGGAAAGGTGCAATGAATGGGTTATAATGAAGAATGTATACATGTACATGCAAATAAAGATAGGATTAAATGAAATGTATAGAAATATGTGTACATAAAAATGGGGAAATGATAAGAGAATAAACCCAACTTTACACAAAAATGTCTCATCTATTAATATATAATTATATTAAGACACTCCATAAAAATAGACCAAAAACTAAATGAATATCATCATGGATATACAAATTTCACCATTACATACTATTTAGTATCTCAACCATGTAATTAATTATTAATTATAGCATCCCCTTTTTAAACATAAAATAAAATAAGCGTCGAAAGGGAAATTTTGTGAGAGCTAAGTTAGAAATAGCACAAGGGTATTTTTTAAAATTGATAATGAATTTTGATAATTCTATAAAGTAGAGAAGTGAGAGACCACATTTTCACTTTTTCTTATGTATTTAAAATTTGAGGCCAACCAAATGTTTGACTATAGTGAGCGAGGTCAAATGTATATTCCTAAAAGCGTGTTAAAAGTTGTTACCATTATCTCTCTAACAAATCATATCTTAGAGGCGGCAAAGCCTCCATACCCACTCCAATTCAAAAGAAACTAGTATTTTATTGCCTCGTAAAAAGAGTGATTTATTTAATGGTCTTATTAATATAAGACTTTTATTAAAAAATAATTTGCATTTGCTCTTGTTTTTATTTAATTGTTTGACTAGATGGATATGCCCTACTTTTTAGGATTTAATTATGTCTAAATTGTGGTGTCAAGTAAATTAAAAGTTATTTGTGTTACCCACATTGCATTGTAGATGCTCATGTAATTGTGCTCTACATTTATTGTGCATGTGGCCGCCTTCATTTACATTCTTTAATGTTATTATGAATGATAGAAAGAAAATGGGACTCAACAAACCTATTCTATCAAGTAACCATTAATAATTTAAAGGAAATCTGTTTTATTTTATGTTTGAATTTGACAATAATGTACGCGGTTATTAATTTTTTAAAATTTGATCATGTATTTTATAGGGAAAATCCTATTAAAATCATGCTTAAGAGTTGGATTTATGTTGCTCGATATTTCCTTTGAGTTAAAATTGAAGACATTTAAAATATGATATATCTTTTTTAGTATTTCAAAACTTTAAGCATTGGTTTAACTATTTCTAATCATAGGGTATAATCAATTAATATTTAGTAGGTTTTCTCATTGGACATGGGATTTAGTCGTGTCTAATAAAACTAAGGTAAAAATACGTATTTTGGTTGAATTCCTTAGTTTTCCTTTACCCTCATAAGGCTTTTTAGTAGACTTATCAAACCTTTAAGGAATTTCATTTTCCATGACAAGAATCGTCTAATTTTGGGCCCTCATATTTGTTGAGATTGATATATATGAGTATCTTGAATAATCCAGTGATATCTAGATAGCAAACCAACATATCTCCTAGAAGGTTTTATTTATTAATTTTTTCAACATATACTTTCATGCTGGCATGTTGAAGACAAAAAAAAGACTTCTTGATTAGGTCAATGATTGGCCTTCTTTGGTGCACAAACCTTCTACTAAGGTAGAAAAGTATCAAGAAGATAACTAGGAAGGTTGGACAGTACTCAATAATAAAAGAACGCCCAACACAAGGGAAATACTAAGGCATTTGGATCTAACACCTTAAAAAAGTTTGTTATACCAACACAAAGGAAATACTAAGGCATTTGGATCTAAATACCTTAAGAAAGTTTGTTATATAAGAATACTACCAATGCATTTGCCTTTGTATGACAAACAATGAGCATACACAACTTCTTGGGGATGGACCAGAGCAAGACACATAAAGACTCAACAACAAACTTAAATCAAGGCTCAAGAAGGAGATTAAAAAAGGGGAAGCTCCAAATGAGTCTTTCTATTGGCCAAGGCAGTTTGCTAGATGAAAGAGAGGGTTATTTGTGTAGCATAGAAAAGATACCTCTTTTCTTTATTTTTAATGTGTTTGTTGTTAAGTTGAAACTAATTAAATTAAATGTTTGCAATATCATAAACACCTAATAATAGAGTTGGGTCTAATACATGACTGTGATATGTGCATACAAAAAATGACAAACATGAATATGCTAACACTAGGCTAGAAAACTCAAAATAGAAAATGAATTAATACAGATGCACCTGGAAAGACTAGGAACCACTAGATTTAGGTTGAGGGCTATTTAGAGAGGCTATAGACTAAATTTATTCATATTTGGAGCTCGGGACTTCACTGCAAGGGTCAAGAGTAGAAGTCTTGCAAAGAAGAGAATCTCCAAAGGTCACAAGACCACCAAACCTCCTAGGTATGTGTAGAGTCAACTTCTAATCATATCTCAATATGGAAACCTATCATTATAGTAATCAGAGAATGGAGTAAAATGGAAAAATATGTAAAATATTGATAAAAGTACACTACAAGAGGAGTGAGACAAAAACTTGAAAAAATACACCTATATTTAGGATTGGAAACCCCTCAAACTAGAATCAAGGGTCATTCTAAGCTCACAAACCAAATTTCATGCAATTTTGAGTCTGGGACAACACTACAAGGTCTAGGAGGAGAAATCTTTCCCTACACAAAAGTTGGAGAAGCCCTTGTCTTACACCCTCCCTACAGGAGAAGTCCCTATCTTACACCATACTTGAAGAAGTCATTGTATTGCACCCTTCCTGGAGGATAAGTCTTGTCCTATGCCTAGTTTTGGGCCTAAACTAGAGGAGAAGTGTTATACCATTTTTTGACTTGAAATTTCATAGGGATATTCTTCTCAACCTTCTAAGCATTGCAAGGTCCAGGAGGAGAAGTTCATTTCTTACACCTTGTCCAAAGGATAAATCCATGTCTTGCACCTTGGCTGGAGGATAAGTTCCTATCTTGTACCTTGTTTGGAGAAGTCCTATCCTATGCCTAGGTCTAGGCCCAACCTAGAGGAAAAGTTTTAACCTTTATTTGACCTAAAATTTCATAGGGAGATTCTTCTCAACCTTCTAAGATCTTCTCTATGCTAGCACTAATTTTGGTTCTTCACAAATGTCTCTCAAATCAACCTACAAGAAAAAAATATCAAAGGGAACACCTACAAAATAAAGGGTTAAAGGGGAAGTTGTTTTGGTCAATCCATGTGTGGGTATTCAACTAGGAGTTCACATGTCATGAATAAAAACACTATAACATATCCTTATGCTAAGAAGTTACACTTATTATAAGTATAAACAACCAAATAATAAAGCTTTTGATGACTATGATGCAAGAAAGACTAACTAGGTGGTACTTGGGAGATGACAAAAGGTGGTCAAATAGAAACAAAAATTAACAAGTGTAATGGATGGATAGATATCTAAGATAAGGAAGTGTCAAAACTACTTTGGAGTGAAAATCCTAAAATATACAAAAGTTATGAAGGAAACACCAACACCAAGTTTTTGAAGGCTTATAATGGTGAAGGGTGAAAGACAAGGACAAACAAATGAAGACCCAAAAACACAAAATTGATGTCACACATAGTAAGAATAATATAAGGATTAATATAAATGATATTCAATAATATTATTTTGGTTTTGAATGAAATATGCAAGCTACATACAAACTAGGAGGTCTTTAAAGCATAAATGGAGGTAGAAGGAGGTGGGTGAGTGAAAATATGATAAGAATGGTAATGGGGTATGAGAGAAATGAATGAGGAGGGTTTATGGATGTCCTAAGAAGGAGATTCTATATATTATACAACAAAATTTGACAAAAACATAGAAATACTATACTTCTACTAATATTTTTTGTTGTAGCAACTTCTAGGGGGCTCATAAAATCTTTTGCAATAACTTGATGGAAATCTAACATCTAGGAGAAATGTTGTGATCACTACTCACTCTTTTGGAAACCATGGCTCAAAAATTACTAACAAGATGAAATATTGTTTTTGTAGTGTAAAAAAGTAAGATTGGGAAGCCTATTTAACAACTTTTTGGAGTTTATTGTTGCTTTTGCTAATAAATTGGGTGCCCAAATCAATAAGAATGATGAATCCTCTGCGACTCTTCATGGTATAACATTGGATACGAATCTTGAGATAATCAACATTCAGGTAGAAGGGGACTCAAAAATCATAATAGACACATTAAACTCAAAGGATATTCCTCATTGGTCATACAAGAGAATTATAGATGATGCCAAGGAACTTCTATAGTCTTTCTAAAACATTAAAATCGCACATTTTTAGGAAAGGTAACCAGAATGCTGACCTACTTGCTAATTTCAGTGGCATAATTAGTGATTATTCCTATTGGCATGAGGAGGGGTCCCTTCCTCCTAACGTTAGAGAGAGAATTTTTAATGAATCTAGAGAGATTCATTAACTCCTAGTTGTCAGTTTCTATGGAGGACTAGCTTGCCATGAGGAAGTTAAGAGATAGGTACTTTAGCGATCATGATAGCATAGATTTCACTTTGGAGAGGGAATTTGATAATTATTATAGGTCCTTTTGAACTAGCAAAAAGAAATCCCTCAATAGCATCCTTAAGATTTTTCTTTGCATAAACATTGGCAATGATTTGAGATCAAATTTTAAGCTTTACAAGGTTCTTAAAGGAAATTGAGTCATGGGAGGAGATATGCTCAAGATCAAACCCTCTTCTTGTGAGAAGGTTAGAAAGCATTCCACCATTTGGAACATTCTAAGGAGGGGAGGTCTCACCCCTTTCTTGGAATCTATTAATGGGTATGATCTTGTGCTCTCACATGAGTTTGCTAGATCTTGGAAGAATAGAATTGTATATGTAAGAGGAATCTCATTCAAGATATCAGATGAACTTATTTCCATGGCTATAGGGTTACAAATGGAAGGTCTTAAATTACAGAAAATGATTAAAACCAAGGATCATTAGCACATGGAGGCATTTCTATAAACGGGGGGAAAGCTCTCTAGACTCCAGAATGGCTTCAAAAGAGAAGACCTTCTTAAGCCATGGGCTGATGTGGCTAAAATTATCATGATGTATTTCACCCTTGAGGGTAGGTATAAAAGGATTTATCCATATCATTTTCCAATGCTTAACCATCACCACCATAGGAAGAAATTGAGTTTTCCATTTTTATTATTATGTTCCCTCAAAAAGTTTGTTCAAAATGTGCTTCTAGGGAAATTTGAACTACCCCAGTATCAAGGCCTAATCTATTGCATTTACATATTTGAGCAGGCTAAAACTCCTAACCCTCTATTTTTCCCTAGAATTATTAACCCTACTATGGTTTTTCCCAAAATGAAGAAGGATTCCTCCTTAGCCTCTTCCTCTTCCCTTGCTAGCCCTAAGGATGGTGTTGTGTCTCTCCCTCCCCTGCATCCTAAAGTTGTGGTTATGGATAAGCCTAATCCTTCCCACATTCAGGTTCATGCCCCTAAACACACCCCTATTGTCAAAATCCAGGTGCTCCCCATCACTCCTCAGTAGGAGGAATTTTCAACCCTGATCTCCTTTTACTCTATGTCCCTTGATCATAAAAAGACCCAAATTTTTAATAAGCGTAATAAAACCATGGAGGAGGATCCATCATCTATCACCCTTCCTAGCTCCTCTATCCATCTTGTTGAGGTTCCCAACCCCCTAGTTACCCTTCCTATGGATAATGCTAGGCATCTGACATCCAAGTCTAAGAAGGACAATGCTAGGCATTCAACCTCTAAGTCCAAGAATCCTAGAGATGTTGTGATAGTGCAAAAAGAGGCTATTGACCCTTTGTGCCAACCTGGAAATGTGCAAGACCCAAATTGCCCCAACTATACCAGCCTAAAAGGTCATATTGACATTCTTCAAGAAAGCCTAAATCTTCAAAATAATATCATAAAGTGGTTCCTATGGTAGCACTAGAATACCAAGAAAAGAATTTAGGAGATTGAGATGGATATCTTCAAGAAGGATAAGGAACAAAACAAAACCCAATTTGATGAAGAGATTTGATAGGAAGTGAACAATATCTCTACCACTTTCCATATATGGGAAAATCTAGAGCAAAAATTTCTCACATTACAGAAAAATTAGGAGGAACTAAATGAAAACTTGTCTCTAGTGGTGGCCTTCAACAAAAACATAGTAAATAACTTTACTACAAACTTCTATGTGCCTCAGAATGAACTCCAAAAAATGCAAAGGGAGACTAAGCTGGAGGGACCAGACAGAAGAACAAGAGCAAAGATTGTGACCCAAAAAGATGATACTATTATAATTTAGGAGGACCCCTTGGAAGTTTCCTTTGTTGATCAAGTTAACTTCCTAATCAAAGAATGGTAGGTAACCTCAAGATTGCAAAAGCTTACCAATGTCAAATAGTTGGTGTTGTTTTAATGCTTTTCTATCTTAGTGCAATGCTATCATTACTTTCATACACTTCAAAACGTGACTCGATAGCTCGGGGCGGTCGAGTCAACTTTGACAGAGCACATGGACCCTTCTCCTTTCCATGAGCGAACCACCACATCACTCTCACTCTTGTGGTAGAATCCAGTCGAGAGGAGGTGACAGGAGGACCCTTCTCCTGTCCAAATGGGTCATGCTTCTCAACGAATTTGACATCGAATATGTAGACAGGAAAGCAATAAAAGGCCAAGTACTTGCATATCAACTAGAAGATGCACCTCTAATAGATGATAGCCCTTTGAGTTTCAAATTTCCAGACGAGTCTATCTTTCACATAACCACAACAACCTGGAAAATGTATTTCGATGGCTCATATACTCAACATGGATCGGAAGCAGGTATCTTGTTGATCACCCCTAGTGGCAACACCATTCCAAAATCCTATAGATTACTCTTTCCTTGCACTAACAACGTGGTATAGTATGAAGCCCTAGTCATTGGCATCAAGCTAGTAGTTGAATGGAATATCCAAGAACTTCAGGTGTATGGTGACTCACAACTGCTCATAAATCAAGTAAATGACGACTACCAAACAAAAGATGAGAAAGTAATCCCTTACAAACAAATGGTAGATGACTTCAAAGAATACTTTGTCAAGATCTCTTTTGAGCAGATACCAAGGATTCAGATCAAAGCTGTAGAAGCCATGGAAATGATTGCATCTCTCCTCGATATTCCAAATAATCAATCACGTTATGAGTTCTTGGTAGAGCCAGCGTCCTGTCCTGCATATGAAACCCCTGAATCCCATATCATTTGTCATATTGTTGGAACTGATTCCCCCTTTTATAGAAAAATATTTGCGTATCTTAAAGAGAATACCCTCCCACCTGATCTCTCCAGTAACCAAAAATGAACCTTCATCCGCCAGGCATCCCGGTATGCCATTGTCGCCAATACCCTATATCACAGAGGTCTCGATGGTACTCTCCTTAGATGTCTCGATAGTGAGGAATATCAAACCGCCCTGAATGAAGTGCACGACGGTATATGTGGGACCCACTCTAGTGGCCCTACCCTAGCCAGGAAACTCATACGCATGGGATACTACTGGCCAACCATGGAAGAAGATTCCTATCATTTTGTAAAGAAGTGCAAGAAGTGCCAAATCCATGGGAACCTGATACATGCACCAGCCTAGGAGTTACAACCATTAACGGCTCCTTGGCCTTTCTGTCAGTGGGGACTTGACTTAGTGGGCAAGATTCACCCTTCCTCATCCAACGGCCATAAATTCATAATCACCGCCATTAAGTACTTCACAAAGTGGATTGAAGCCGTGCCATTAGCCAATATCATAGGCAAAAAGATTGCCTCCTTTATCTTGAACTACATCATTTGTCACTATGGTATCCCTTCGTCCAACATCACGGATAATGGACGACCTTTCAAAAATCAAGATGTCAGGGAACTATGCGACAAATTCCATATCCAGCACCGCTTTTCTACCCCCTATTACCCCCAAGGCAATGGCCAGGCAGAGGCATCAAATAAAACCATTTTGAAAATCCTAAAAAAGACTGTCAATGATGCCGGCCGTGATTGGCATTTCCAATTAAATCTAGCATTTTGGCCCTATCGTACAAGCATCTGCACACCCATAGGTGCAACACCATACTCCCTAGTCTACGATTCTGAAGCCATCTTTCCCATTGAAGTCGAGATCCCATCCTTGTGAGTTTCATTAAAAGGCCTCATATCTGATGAAAAGTACAGAGTGTCCAGACTTCAAGAGTTAGAGTTACTCGAAGAGAGAAGGCAGCAGGCCTTTAACCACCTAAAAGCTTATCAACAACGGATGTCCCGAAGCTATAACCACAGGGTAAAACCCCGAATATTCCAAGTTGGTGATCTAGTTCTCAGAGAAAATCCAAAAATCAGCAAGATCGAGAGAAAAAAGGCAAGTTTGAACCTAACTGGCTAGGTCTCTATGTCATCATTGCAGCCTATGGGTCAGGAGCATATCAATTGGCTACATCTGAAGGTGAACTATTTGATGATCCTATCAACAACATGCATCTTCACAAATTCTATACCTAAAAAACCCAATGCAAGGGAGTCCTTAAAAATTCAAAAAAAATTGAAAAATGATCAAAAACAAAGCAAAAAATAAAAAAATGGAAAAATAACAAAAAAATCATCCTTTGGTGAAAACCTGGCAAACTGGTGCCTAGGATAGGTACCATGATGAAAACCTGCCAAACAGGCATCATGTGTACTTTTAGCTTTCATGCAAATAAAGTGGTGAAAACCTGGTAAACAGGCGCTATCAGCGACAAACCACTTACTCCATTTGTTGTGACCTCATTTCTCTTTTGTCCATCGTATCGTTCATCTTGAACCGATCCTCGAAACTGTTGTCGAACTATGTCGCCTCTGAGTTATCACATAGGCAAGGCCATTCTCAATGCACCCCCGAGGCTCCTCTCCCCTTCATTTCTGTCCATGCCATCGAGTGTTGTTTGTCCTGCTATCCATACCATTTCTACATCCTTGCCATCACCTAGGTCTTAGGTCCATAAGGTTCACCCCAAACTACGTTGCCTCTGCGTCGTCACGTAGGCAAGGCCATTTAGCAATGAGCCCCCGAGGCACTAGGTCAATCCCTTAGGGTCCATCTCTCCGTGTCTGTTTGTTATATCACCCATAATAAGTTGATCCTTTGTCTAAATTGGGGGCAACTCCTTGACTTAGTTGTGGATTTGGATTCTTGAATGCCACATGTTCTAAGAGGATACCAATAAAGGATTGTGATACCTTTCACTAGACAAATGCGCACAGCAAAGCAAGCTTCCCAAAAAAAAATGAAAATTTTGGCCCAAAAGCATCAACCTGTCCAAAGTAAACGTGTACCAAAACACTCAGACTAATTCTATATCAATTATGGCAAAACGACACATCTAATGCAAGAATGTTTTGTGAACAGGTTAACTTACAGGGTCTTAGATTTTTGTCATTATGTCTTCCTATGCTACTCAAGGATGCCAAAAGCTAGAGATGCTATGATGGGGGCATAATCTTTTTTCTTTGTCTGCTGTTTGTGGATCAAACTTTAGTAGTGTGACGACTTTTGTCTAACGACATGATCAACAAAAGATCATCAAGGACTTCAGAGGTCTGAACATGAAAAAGGGCAATCCTTGTCTGTTGAAATGCAAGAGGTACTTAGGTCATCTAGATTCAAGTTTGACTAGATGCTTGTATCAACTTGCTATATCAAAATCCATGTAAGGAATACTCAGGTCATCTCGGTTTAATTATACCTAGATGCTTGTATTCTCTTACAACATTTCAAAAAGAGAAGAAATAAAAAAGTGCCCAATGATGAAAGAAAAACACTTGTGCTCTAACGATGGCAAAGTATCCACATCCATCCCATATCCAGAAATCCATATCAACCATACAATAAGAAAATTCTGCAAAGTATCAAATGAAAGCCCGTATTTTCTTTCATTCCTTTTCTTCCATCTATCTATTGTTGCAAGTATGAGGTGAACAAGTGTTGTCATTGATGTCAACATACTCATATTACATCGACAAGAAGGATTGGATGAGTTGTGTGTTGAGGATATTGAGAAAATTACCCTCAGTCAGGAACAGTGAAGAACAGTGATGAGAAGAAGGCAAATATATTGGATAGGTTGAGAACCGGAGGATGTGGATTAAAGGGTTTGCAGATATGAGTCTTGAGATGTTTCAGTCAAGTTTTCAGAGGTCCGCATGAAGACCTGAAGAAGTTATGGCTGTCTGTGTGGAACCGGTTCCGGCAAGTGCTTAGAGGTGACAGAGGATCACAGAAAGGTCCGGTGAGGTCCGGAATTGTACAATCCTAATCTGCGGATTGGAAAGAGTATTTGGGATGTCCTTGTGATGTGCCATCTCGAGTGGTGTATGATTTGGAGGTCCGGAAGTACCTCTTGCATTATGACAGTGGCGACAGACCGTGTTCTTGAAGTTCCGGATGAGGAAGACAAGAGATTCCAGCAAGCAAAGGAAGTGCGGATGTATCCGGACATTCAGGCAGGCTTATGAAGTTTTCTGAATCGTATTGAGGTCGTGTTGTTGATCCGCATTGATAGTAGAGCCCGGAATTGAAGTTATTCTTCCGGATGAAGTTCTTGCTCTGTTTAGCCGACCGGATGAGTTGTTCATCCTGCGAATGTTCTTGTGGTGGCCGACCGGATGTGTTATTCATCTTGCGGATACTCTTATGATTGTTTGCCGACTTAGATGTTTGATCCTAAGTCGATGTCTTGTATAAATAACGGTCTGTGAGTTCATTTCGGTGTGTGGTGTGTGGATAAGTGTGGCATAGCGAAGAAAAGGGCAAGAGGCAGAATAGAGGTTTTTGGGCTTAATTGGAACTGATCTGGACATGGTAGAGATGTCATTCTCCAGTTCAAGATTGTGATTTTTATCACTTTGTAGACAGTGTGTCTCCTTGTAGGCAGTGGGCCTCTTTGTGAGCAGTGTGCTCGGGCAGTGAGCCCTAATTGGCATGTGCCATTCATTTTTCTTTATTCTTCTAACAGAGAATAATTCTTGGGTTAATCACCCCGTGGTTTTTCCCTTAACCGGGTTTTCCACGTCAAAATCTTGGTGTTCAATGTGTTGATGCTTATCTGCTCTTGTGTTTATGTATTATGCTTCCATGGATGGTTAATTGATATGCTACTAACTAACAACAAAGAATCAAGTGTTTGAAAGAGCAAGTAGTTTTATACAACTGATTCACCCCCCCCCTCTCAGTTGTATGCCCTAGATCCAACATCTATATCATCTTTGTGTCGATTGAGTACATTTGGACATATCAAAAACATAGCATAGATAACATATCATATCACATGAGATAGTCATTCAAATGATTAAATCATTTGCATACATCATAAGTGCATTAGGTCATCCACATACATTTGCATCCATATATCATATCAAAAATTAAAAAAACATAGATAAATACATATAGAGCTGCATAATCATATCAATAACACTTCACATCTGCATTAGCATATCAAATCATCCTAATCCATCTAAGATTGCATTAACATCATATAAATATGCATCACATGTGCAAAGCATCATAAGATAGATTGCATCCATAACATATAAACATATAACACGTGCATGTAGAACATCAATAACTGCATCATTGTATAAACATAAAAACATGTCCAAATGTACAATATATCAAAGTATCTGTCCATCTCTCAGAGTCACATCATGCAATGTATACAAAGTACAAAAAGACAATGATACATGTCTTGGGGCAAAATAATACATAGCAGGCTATCTCAGCAATCAACAATGTGTACATCAAGCCAAAAATCGATACAAGTGTCAAAATCTGGTTAACCTTGCTGTCGGGAGCACTGCTCCCTGCACTACCCTCTCCTCTGCCCCCTGACTTCTGGAGACCTCTCATTGATCCTACAGATCGGAACTCACCTGCTCTTTGAGATGCCACAGACTGACTCCTCTAACTAGGCGCACGCTGGTCTGCCAACACTGCCCCGTGATATAAACCTCTGTAGTACTGAGTCTGGGCCTGTGCCCTGGCAAGTTCACCCTGTACCTATACCAGATGTGTCTACTTGTGCTAGCTATGTCTGTGCTTGCTACACTTGATCAACCAAAAAGCTCAAAGTACTATCTGTACCCAGGGCTGCCACTGCTGCATCTCTCTCCACTCTGATCGCCCGCACCCTGGCCAAGGCTGAGTCTCTCTCTGGATATCTCTGATATCCGCCCGGTGTCTACGTCTCTCTGAGACTCCGCTACTCTCAGGTGGGCCCTCAACTGCCTAACCTGACCCTGTACCGCCATAATGGCCTGCTACTGTAAGTTAGGCTGTGGAGCATGCACTCCCTATCCCTGCACCTGCTGTTGTCCCACCTGCTGCGATGGTGACATCTATCTCTGCTGTGCCACCTGCTGTACTGGCACCTGCACCTGCCCTACAGCCTATTGTTGTACAACGTGCTACTGACCCAAAGGTCCCTCCCCAGACCTCCTCCTCTGTCTCAGTCTACCTCCTCCCCCTCCATCTCCTCCTCCTCCTCCTCCATCTCCACCATCATCTCCCTGACCTCCTCTCCCCCCCTTCTGTCTCCTCCTCCTCCTATCGTCTCCACCCTCGTCATCTGAATCCTCCTCGTCTATATGAGGAGCCAACTCTCCAGGTCCTGAATATCTGGGAAATGGATGAGCAGTGAACCACTCCTCATAATCTGGCATCATGCTCGCATCTACTATCTCCCTCCTCATGGGCCAAGCTACATAGGGGATCTAACGAAAGTCTGCCAAACCCTCCTCGTACGATGCCACAGGACCCCACCTCAGTCTCTCTGCATGGGTCCTTGTGAATCACGCCTACCCTACACTCTGCCAAACTACCTCTGTACTCGACTAACAATCTAACGCTCTAATATGTGTCACGTCCTGCCAATAAGCTACCGAGTCTGGAAACAATACGACAGCTTGTCGTCCTCATCCTCCCATACTTCGCAGTTTAGGTATGGGCACCAGACAACCAGATCCACATTATCTAGCACGTGTCTCCAATACTCAAGCTTTCCCAGCTTGTGCTGGGAAATAATGCTTGCATATCTATAGCTGTAGGGCTCACCTCTCTGCCTATGAAAAAGACATATCGGTCGCGTGATCGCTATGTGCTCCCACAACCAAAACGGCAAAAGAGACACACCTACCGACAAGCTGGCCCCTTTGTGATACACAACCTGGTGCATATCCCTGTATAAGTGTGCTAGCACATACACACCCCATGCATATCAAGTCCCATCGGTAATCAGACTCTCCAGCACGCTCCCCCAACCAATCGGGAACCCGTGTGACCTCCTATCAGGGCATACTATGCCACCAATCAATCCTGCCGCTATCCCCGGGAAGTAATCATAGCAGTCATGAATGTCTTGCCACGAAATCACCTGCTCAACCAACTTTGGGTCATAAAAAATGCATCTACACTCAGCCAATCCCGCATCACACTGTGGATCATACTCTACCAACTCTCCCTGAATAGGGAGGTGCAGAATCCTGTACACATCCTCTAGAGTAATAGTCATCTCCCCGGTCGGTAGATGGAATGTCCCATCCTCGCTGTGGAACCGCTCCACCACTGCAGTCAACAAACCGTGGTTCATGCGAACCTCGAGCATGAAACAAATGTAATGCAGACCCATAGCACCAAGAGCCTCGTGGTCCATCTCTGTTAGCATGTACCACTGCAACAGCGGCAAAGCGAACTGCTCTCATGATATCAAGGTATCACGGATATCCTCTTGCAACCAACCAAAGCATAGCGTCAAAGAAACCCATATCCAAGCAAACCTACTCAAAGAAATCAAACTATCCTATCATTGACTTAACATATCAAATTAATCAAAGTAGAATATCATCTCTTGACTAGATTCTTAGCAATCTCAGAGATTGCTTATCAATTGATGCATCGATCAAGGTGCCAATTGGATTAATTTCGTTAAGTCAACTGACTATCCTAGTGCAAATGCGCCGAACCAGGTGGCAAATGCGCCGACTCATATCATATGCACCGCTTCACTGTGAATGTGCCAATCCTTGACGTATATGTGCCGTTCTGGCACATGCGCCACTTTTTGTGTCACATGCGCAGTTCCACAATGAATGTGCCAACTCCTGCCCTATATGCGCACATCTATCATATGCGCCGTAAGAACATTCAGATGCGTAGTTTCTTGCCATATGCGCCATTTCGAAACACATATGTACCGAACTGCAGTTCGACGCATCTATCCTAGTTATTTTTCCTAAGCATTTATTGGCCTAATAAATGACTTTTAGTGAGTTTTGCCGAACTACATATCGGTGGTCCTGCCTCAGGTGGCCGATCGAACCGTCGGACTCGCTCAAACCGGTGCTCCTCGCGTGAAATATCCATATCTCTGTCGACTGCTCTAGCTCCTCTGCTCTCCTAAGCTCTCAAATACCAATCAACTGAGGACAAGTGTGAAAATGAATAGGACTTGTGGACCAAGCTCCTATATATAGCAAGTGAACCATAGCTAATTGTGTGACAACTGTGACTACTTCCCATGTTTGTTCCTCCAAACCATGTCCTGTGTTTCTCCATCCTAACTCGCTTTTTGCCTTCTTCTTCATGAGATTGTTCGCCTCACGCTTTTTACCTTCTTCTCGTCCAATCTCCTGAGGGGGCATCATGTCGTTAAACTTGTACCAGGGGCAAACTGGGGCATGTATCATTGTCAAAAATTCTTATTCTTTGAAACAACGTGATAAAACACATTGCATCAAAGAGGGGCAAAATGTATACACCTAAAAATGACATGACTCTACCTAAATAAATATTTTAAATATTTATTTCATCTTAATATTCCTCTATCAATAAATAAATAAATCAATTTATTTATTTGATTCATTTTCTCCCATTAATTGAATAAATTACATTTTTTTAATTAATTCCATCAGCATCAACTTTATTCTTCTAGACAATTAAATAATTTTAATTATTTAATTAAATCATTCATTCTTCCAAATTTAAATAAAAATGCAAATTTATTTAAAATAAATCTCAATCTCCAAAATAAAATATAATTAAATATTTTCTTTATTCTTCCAAATCATGTGCAAGTAAAAATAAATTCTTCTTGTCATACAAAAGCAAAAGCTGAGTTAACTAATTTAAAGCTATCAAAAAAACTCTTATATTAGAAAAATATATTCTAATTTAAGAAATAAAAACTCATCCTCATCAAGAAAGCAGTTAACTCAATAAAGCATCTTTTTGAATGACACATGTCCTTCTATTCGCGCACGTTCTCTCGAACACCCTCTACCATTGATCTTCTTATTTCTTCTACAGCCGTTGATCCTCTCTCACACAATCCTATAAATACCCCTCTATTCTTCCATTTCACAACATCAAGCTTTCAAGTAAACTTATGCTGCAGAATCCATAGCGTGCCATTGTCACCCCCACTATCACATCCTTCATTATCCATTTCATGTTGTGTTGAAGCTCACCTTCAACACTACAAGTATCCAAGCCATTTCTCTTTTGCCATCTTGAGGAATTAAAGCAAGGAAGCAAGCTTCCTGAGGGCTGCATTCATCACCAAAGATCAAACGGGAATAGGCGAACAATGGAAATTGCGAGGTAACAAAGGTTGTAAGTATCACTCTTATTCTAAAAGCTTTTGTTATTTGTACATTCCATTGATGTCTTTGGGTTTTTGTAATTCATTTTATTATCCCATTTTACCCATTATAGTAAGGACACTCGAAGGCTTGGTGTAAAAATGTCTTTATGTTTATTGAGGAGTTTTGTGTACTCACATGTTTCATTATTTAATGATTTACCCCCTAGATTTTTCATTTTATGTTCTTGTTGAGTTCCCAGGTTTGTTTTGAAATTTTGAGGGGCAATTGGAGTTGGTGTTGACTCTCCTAGTTTCTATGTGGGTTTTGGTTCTTCTTTAGTCATGATTTCAATCATATGAATGCTTTTATCTGGCTCAATTAGAATGCCCAGTAAGTTGAGTGGAGCATAAGACTTTGTTGAGCAGGGATCGAAGGGGAATTCTCCTGTTGCCCCCTTTCCTATACATTTTGAGGTCTTGGCTACGTTTGCAATTTTTGTTGATGTCTATCCTTTTTCAAAAGTGTTGATTTTTGGGTCACTAGTGGTTTCTATGGTCTTTCCCTTCTTTTTGACTTGTTCAACTCTATAAAGGCTAAAAGGATTAAGATCTCCTTTGATGACATGGGTTTTTCCCATATGCAAGAAGTGTATTTATTGAAATATTGTGGAGGGAACAACCCTCATCCTATGGATCCAAGGCCTTCCTAGGATCATTTTGTAAGTGGTTTCTTCATTGATGACATAAAATTCAATTGGGAGGGTTTTGGGACCCAATGTGATTTGAAGATTGACCTTACCCATGGTTTGAATGTTTGGGTTATGATGAATTCTAAGGATGGAAGTTTGTTTTGTGATTTGAGTTTCTTCATAACCCATTATTTTAAGAAGAAAAAAGGAGACCATGTTGATTGCGGACCCATTGTCTATCATCACATGTTTAATGGAATAGTCATTAACTTGGACTATTAGATGGAGGGGGAGATCACCCTATTTAGCTATATCATCGTCTAAGGGTAACTTTTCAAAATCAAATGTTGAAGAACACTTTTCACTTGGAGTGTTTTGAACTAGATGACCTAGATCTAAGGCTTTGAAGAGAGCATTGTTGAATACAAAGAATACTGAGGGGGGGTGAATCAGTACTTCAAAAAACCACTTCTTAACGTGTTCATTAATCTAATTACCAAAATTAATAATATGAAAGCAGAATAAACATGAGAACATCAACCAAAAGACATAACACATAGGCACCAAGATTTTTAGGTGGAAAACCCAAAAAGGGAAAAACCACGGAGAGTGTTAGCTCACAATATATTATGATAACAATACCAGATTACATATAGCTCACTGCAATGGGGCTCACTGCCCAAAGAAATGCTCACTGCAGGTGGATTCACTATCCACAAAGAAAGAAGGGTAAAAGAGAGAAGGAAATTGACTCACTGTCAGTAGTGAACTGTTACAAATGCATCTACCACATGCTGGAGTACAATTCCATTGAAAGCTCAATACACAAATTCAAAGGTCTTCATTATTGCTGCCCTACTTTTCTGCTCTGCTACATATACTCTGTTTTCTGCCCTTTTCGTCCTTTTTTTCTCTGCAAACTACCTTAAATCATGCACACATCAAATTCACACTATGTCCATATTTTTCCGTACCTCCAACACCAAAATCTGTCGAGTATATATATCTTCATGTTTAAGATTTATCTTATGATTAGGTCGGCAAGCCAAACATGAACGTGTATACAAATGTTATACCTTGTCGGCTTGATCTTGTGCACAAACAACAATGTGGACCCAAACAAACATACAATAGTCTTCATATAGGTCAGGACCAATAATTAAACTACTTAGATTGATTGTTCAAACAATATATCTTCATTGCATATAGATCTAACATGTCTGTCGACTTATCCCTTAAGTACATACTTGACCAGTTCAACTATCAATTCAACTATCACATCATAACTTCCAATGCGGACCATATGAGACTCTAAAAAACATACCCAATATCCATTATAGCTCATTTGTCATACCTTTAGAACTGCATAACATAGTATTCAACTACAGACAAATGCAGATCTCTGAACTTTCAGTCAGTCACTGTGAAACATTGTTAGACTATAAGCTGATAAAGAACTTGTAGAAAGTGATCAAAGGAACTTCAGAAGCTATAACTCTAGATTTAGGTAGTCATAATAAGTATCTTTGTTTCCTTAGAACCACAAGACAAAATATGTAACAATGGAGGAATGCAGACCCTTTTACTTTGGTACTATGCACTATTCCTGTCTTAACTCTGTTCACTTGGACTTAGACATTTCACCATATGACTTTCAGAGGAAGCCAAAACTTGAACATTGGAACATGTGATCTCCAGATATCTATGAACAACATGCCTAAACTGCATATAATGATCTTCAACTACGGAGGCATACTGACCCAATCTTTGTCACTCTGTAGCTTGCCCATACTTAGCCATTTTGACTAAGTTAGTCTTCCAGACCTTCACCAAACCTTGTTGCCATCAATGAAAACATTCTATCAGCAATGCCTCTTGACTATTTTGCCAACAATTTCCCCCTTTTGGCATTGATGGCAACACTTAGTGAAAAATGCTTGTTTGCTCCCCCTTACTATATACACCTTGTTTTTCTTCTTTCCTTGATACGTTTGGCCATTTTTCACTGGATCTTCTTCTCCCCCTTTGACATCAATGGCAAAGGTGTAAGTAGCAAAATTGTGTCCAAACTCCAAAACTGTCATACTCTGCCACATGTGTATAGATACAATCTTTAGCTTGATTAATTAGTTGTAGGAGGTAGAATATCATTATAAATGGTCTTTATCAGAGCTAACTCTTCATCCCATCTATTCTTTGCACTTTCCAAAATTTGAATGTGACCATTTATCAAAAAGACTATTTTTTCTACCTTCTGTATATCTGAGGGTGTGTCAATTACTGTTTTTTCTTTCAAAGCTTCTTCTGTCAGATTAGTCATTGAATCTATTTTAGGACTTATCAGCCCTCTTAACTAGCACACCTTGTTTTTAACTTCTTCCCCTTTTATCATTAGATTGCTTAAGTCATTGTGGATGTTAACAACTTGTATCTCTTTACTATTTATTGATTCAACTACTGAATCATATGACTTAGAGATATTTGATAATTGGAGTTCCATATCCTTGATTTTTTCTTCTAACTCCTTAGTAACATCCAGCCATGATAAGCAAAATTTATATATATCATATGATTCCTTAATGGCCTTCTCTATACCTTTAATACTATTGTCTAGCAGAATTTTATCATTATCCACCATGGTCTTTAACTCAGCTAACCTTTTCTCATTATATTCTTTTCTAACTTTTATTTCTGCAGACTTTTCAAATGATTCAAAATGAGAACTTACAGATTTGATTAGGCCTTTGAGTTGATTCGTTGGGGGCAGTGATGTGTCTTTTTGATATGAAGGCATCAGCTTTTCCAGAATGTTAGATGCTTCATCAATGAGTTCACTGTCCTGCATGTGTGACTTTAGCATCTCTTCCTATGCCTTTGCTTAAACAATTGACACTAGTTTGAATTTTTGCATAGGAGACATTGAGGCCAAATTGGTTGGTCCTTTTAGAAGCTTAGACTCATCCAGTTCCTTGACAGAATCAACTGGGGCAGCAACAGTGTCTCTTGTCATTTCTTCAAACACTTTATCTTCTTTGTTCTATTCAAGAGGTTCTAGGTCCATATTTTCTTGTTGATCAATATTTTGTTCCGGTGCAAGGCTCTTCTCAGCTTGATCCAGTTCTTGATCATCAACTTTGATCTGCTCATCAATCTTCTCCTTGTTTGCTTGATCATCAGTTTGTCGATCTGGAGGAGGGCTTGTTTCAGTTTGGTCCTTTTCAACAGTGTCTAGGTCACTAGTAGCAGGGGCTTGATCTTCCTTTTCTTTCATCTCTTCATCATTTTTGTCTAGCCCTTGGTCCATGTTGACATCCAAAATAGATGTGTCATCTCCAACATTTGTTTCTTCATTATCATATATGGTTGGGAGATGAAATTCCTTCAACACTCTTAAAGTGATATCAGTTTCTTTAACTACTTTCTCAATATCATCTACCATTAAAGTGTTCATTCTCTTCTTTGTTCTGAATTCTTTATGAAACACTTTGGAGATTTTTGCTTTTTCTTCTAGGGTGATTTTAGGACATAGCTTTATCAATGTATGCTCTCTAAGCTCAATGTCCTTGGCCATAGTAGGTTCTTTTCTTGCAAATATTATGCTTCCCAAACTATCTAGAAGATCATAAATTATTTGAATAAGAGCTTTGTTGTATATGTCCAGGTATTTGACAACAACTGTCTCAATGATACTTTTGTCTGCATCATCATAGTCATCATACAATTGGGCAATAGGTTTTAGATTGCCATCAACTGTAATGGCCTTCAATACATCCTCTAGGGTTATTGTAGCCTGTACTTTTACAGGCTCTGCTTTCTTTTTCTTCTTTCTTCCTTTCCCCTTTTTGAAGGACTTGCCTTGACCAGTATCGGAGGCTTTTGCTGATTTAACCTTCATCTTTTTAATCTCTTCATCAGATTTTGTTTCCTCCTCATCAACTCCTATACTTACATGCACTCTTTTTTCTTTTGTCTTCATTCTTTTGTGACTTGTTGTATGGGCTTCCACACTTGCAAAAGGTGTGGGACCGAAGGATACAGATGTAGTTTCTACAAAGGTTGAACCTCTAGTTTTTCTTTTTGTCACTGTTGGGTTCTCTAGTTTTATCTTAGGCTCTTCCAGAGCCATAACTGGTTCACTTCCCTTCTTTTCTTTTGCTTCCCTATCTACTTGAGCTTTTGCTCTTGCTTCAGAGATTTGTTCTTTTGTGAATCCCTAACTTTGTGCATATTCTTCATCCATTTTTCTTGCCTTCTTTTGAATTTCATGCATTCTCTGTTCAATATGGACTTTTGTTGACAGCTCCTCATAGGTCCCAAACCTTTCTTCTTTGGGGTCCTTGGGTTTACTCAACATGTGTTGGGCATAATTGTCTAGTATTTTTCCATCTACTTCATATCCCATTGGCATAATCCGGATTGTTCTAGGCTCAACGACCTCCATCATACATTGGTCTTTTGTGACAATGAAGCATATGCCATTTTTGTATTTGTCCACAATTCCCTTAGGAATCCTTTCCCTAGACTACACAACTCTTTGGAAATTCTTGAAATAGCCCCATAGGGCTGTGGTTTGTTCGTCATAGCTTCCTATGCTATTTAGATGATCCCTAATTTGTACTGCAACTGATTGATTATTTAACCAGAACAAGTTTTTCATTCCGGGTAATTCTTGCATGAAGTAGAAGAATAAGAAAATGATCAGCTTACCAAATTTGAAAGGGTATGTGTTCTCCTTTGACTTCTTCAAGTTATCCATTAGCTATTGTCATAGTAATTCACAGAGGTCATAGTCTGCATTTTCCTTAATCATCTGATAGGCAATGTATATAGTAGTACCAGAGACAAAGTTTTCTCAGTTGGAGAAATAGATCTTATACCTGATCACCATTGAGGCAAACCTTATTGCATGGTCTGTAATGTCATTTACAGTTAATGCCCTCTTGTCAAATTGGGCTCCAGTTACTTCTATCATGGTGTTATTCTTCATGGATTTTAACAGGGGCACGCTACTAGTAGAATTTAATCCTGTCATAGCCCTAATCGCATCATTGGTGATCTTGAAAGGCTTTTCAAGCCACATGAACTTATCATGAATCCTGCTCAACACATACCGGACCCATTCATCTTCTGTAAATGTAGTGTAATCTTTGTAATAAATGAATTTATTCTCTTCCAAAGCCTTGTATTCTTCCTTCAATTCAAATTGGTCACCACTTAGATGTTTTAGGTATAGATCTGTGAATTTACAGTTACCATGTTCTTCTAGTTACCATGTTCTTCTAGGGAAACATGAATGTAAGCCCTAACATCCTCCACGTGCATTACACCATATGGTATACCCAAAAAATGCACCCATTTAATCGACTTCTGTTGATTTGAAGGGATGTTTCTTGAATTTTGGCCAAGCTCCCTTAGTGATATCAACAACTTGTGGGATTGCCATTTTTGCAAAGATTTAAACAAATTCACAATAGGGTTTCAACTGGAAATACCTTTTTCTGCTAAGCTAGGGTTTTCTTTACTTGAATCACTCTGTGTCGCTTTGAATCTCTGGAGATCGTTGAAATCTCTTACAGTTCACCTTTAGTTTCTATTAGACACTTGATAGCTTGAATGCAAAGTGAATTGTATGTCGAATGAGCTCCTTTTTAACCCTTGTTATGAAAATCTAAGTTGTCATAAATGCTTGTTCACAAAAAGCTATCAAAGTCTTTTCTGTAGAATATAGTCGATTAGGATTGCTCTACATTTGAACTTTTTCTACTAGGATTTCTTCCAAAAGATCTGTCATATAAAGCTTTTCATCATGCTTTCATGCCGGATCTTAGCACTGACTATCTGGCTAGGGGATTTGGATTTTCAATACATCTCCCCCTAAGCTAAAGCTCCTAATTTACTTCACAAAGGAAGTATCTGCACCAGAGACTAGTGCGGATCCATCCCTGACATCATTAACATCCTTCTTAATCTAGAACATGCTCATTTCCTTCTTGATTTCCACTAGATCAATCTTGTTCTTACCTTTATCTTCTCTCTGCTCTATTTTCCTATTCTCTATAGGATAGCCTCTTTTCTCATTCTTGGATCTACAGAATCTTGCAATGTGTCCAAACCTATTGCAATTGTAGCATACCACATTCCTTTGTCCTTGATTCCTTCTATTGATTAGATTCAATCTTGATCTACACTGATTAGCCATATGACCATACTTATTGCATTTAAAAAAATAGCCATTGAAAGATGGGTACCTTTGAGCATTTGGCTTCTTGACCAGAGGTCTCCTAGGTCTTCTTCTTTGATTTTGAAGCTGGTTGCCTTTGTTTTTCCTCATTTCAAGGTTTTCTTGACTTGATTTAGAGCTTTCTCCTTTTTCAAATCCCAAACCTTTCTTGTCATCTGAACTCTTTTAACTTTCAATCAACTCCTTAAGCTTAGCAGAGCTTATTTTGATTTTTTCTTTATAACTATTAGCTACTTCCAAATCAAATTTCAAAAGTAACACATCTTTTTCCAATTTTTCACATTCCCCAGACTTATCTTTCAACATTTGATTCAAATGTTCCTCATCTTTTTCTTTCTTTTCAACCAACCTTGATAAATTACTTAGAGTTTCATTTTCTTCAATCAACTATTCACTTAGCTCTCTTCCTATTCTTTGATCTATTAACTTGCTCTCTTAGCTTTAGAATGCATTCATCTGCTTCTTTGACATTTTCCTTCAAATCCTGAATTTTTGTTTCATACTTATCAATATCTTCAAGAGCTATTTTTAATTCTTGATCAATTGTGACACTGCCTGGAGAAAGATACCTTCTAGCTGTCATGAGTATTCTTTCCTAGATCTTCCCCAAGTTGTTAGACTTCTTCTAAAGAACCTTGCTCTAATACCAATTGTTGAATACAGGGAATACTGAGAGGGGGGGTGAATCAGTATTCCACAAAACCACTTCTTAACGTGTTCACTAATCCAATTACCAAAATTAATAATATGAAAGCAGAATAAACATGAGAATAACAACCATAAGAACATAACACATAGACACCATGATTTTTAAGTGGAAAACCCAAAAAGGGACAAAACCACGATGAGTGTTAGCTCACAATATATTATGATAACAATACCAGATTACATAAGGCTCACTGCCCAAAGAAATGCTCATTGCAGGTGGACTCCCTATCCAAGTGGAGTCACTATCCACAAAGAAAGAAGGGTAGAAGAGAGAAGGAAATTGGCTCATTGCCAGTGATAAACTATTACAAATGCATCTACCACATGCTAGAGTACAATTCCATTGAAATATCAATACACAGATTCAAAGGTCTTCATTATTTCTGCCCTACTTTTCTGCTCTGCTACATATACTTTGTTTTCTGCCCTTTTTGTCCTTTTTTGCTCTACAAACTACCTTAAATCATGCACACATCGAATTCACACTATGTCCACATTTTTCTATATCTCCAACACCAAAATATGTTGAGTATATATATCCGCAACAAGATTTATCTTATGATTAGGTCGGCAAGCCAAACATGAAATGTGTATACAAATGTTATACCTTGTCAGCTTGATCTTGTGCACAAACAACAATGCGGACCTAAACAAACATACAATAGTCTTCATATAGGTTGGGACCAATCATTAAACTACTTAGATTGATTGAAGATATAGATCTAACATGTCTGCCAGCTTATCCCTTAAGTACATACTTGACTAGTTCAACTGTCACATCATAACTTCCAATGCAGACCATATGAGACTCTAAAAAGCATATCCAATATCCATTATAGCTCACTTGTCATACCTTTAGAACCACAAAACATAGTATTCAACTACAAACAAATGTGGCTGAACTTTCACTCAGTCACTGTGAAACATTGTCAGACTATAAGCCGATAAAGAACAACTTGTAGAAAGTGATCAAAGGAACTTGAGAAGCTATAACTCTGGATTTAGGTAGTCATAATAAGTATCTTTGTTGCCTCAGAACCAAAAGAAAAAATATGTAGCAGTGGAGGAATGCGGACCCTTATACTTTGGTACTGTGCATTGTTCATGTCTTAACTCCGTTCACCCAAACTTAGACATTTCACCATATGACTTTGTTGGCCTCGTTTTCAAGTTGCCAATTTTTAACCTTTTTATGTCAAAATCCCTACATTGAGTTGCTCCTAGTCACAGGTGCTAAAGTGTCAATTCCGAAGGAGAAATCGTCGATTTGTTTCAGTTGAAGTCCTGGAAGAGATTCAATGTGACAAATCACGAAAATAATTAAATCTCAAAATATGCAAGGGATGGAGAGAAATCCTTTTATAGGGATGTTTCTATGGCTATTTCACCTAATGTGACAACTTTTCAAGTCATGGCGCCTTATGGTTTGAGAGATTTTAAACTTTCAATTTTTCGGTGGGCAGTTGGTGGAAACAATTAAATCATGGTTGCTTTGAAGGGTTGAACAAAATCAACTGGTAGGGGTTCCAATGGTGATGTTATTAACAATTTTCCATGGTTTTGTGAGAAAATGTCATAGCAGTCAAAAGATATACCTGTTATGCCATTGTTTGTGCTTGCAGAGTTACTGAGTCAAGCAATCTCCATCCGTGCTGAAACATCTGATGCACAACTTCCATCAAATCCAAGATATGTTCATGCATGCATCAGTGTTTTTAAACTGATTTTATAACTAAAGAGATGGTGAATGAATTTGGCTTTCAAACTTCTACTGATCTTCAATTAAGTCAGAGAATTTCTCGATGTTATGATAAAGTTAAAATTTTATTGCATCTCCAAACGCATTAAAACCACTATAGGATTGAAAAGGTTTTGAGAAGTTGTGGATATCATTTTAAATGTGAGAGACTCCTATATTCAAATGTCAAGCATTTTGAAGGTGGAATGAAGAAAATCATACTATTATCGGGGTTTAGCTTCACTTTTGAAAGTTCCAAATATTGCTGAAAAAGAAAGTTTTATCGTGGTGAAAGAACACAATTTTTAAAGTTCTTAATATCTTCGATAAACCCAATGAAAGGAGATTTTGTTTATATTTTATCGAGTAATCTAAATAGTGTTGTCAACTCCCGAAGAGGTTTTGAAAAGTGTTTTGGATGCCGAAATGTTTTATAAGACTAATAAGTATTTTGAAAAATCATAACTCAAAGGAAAGACACACTTTATTATCAGCAGAATTGTTAAGGTTTGAAAGTCTTGTTTCCCTTTGATGAGGTTGTGAAAGTCGTTTAAAGTGCCGATGCAAAGGAAGAAACATATATCTAGTTGCGGATGGCATTTAAACTACCAACAAAGTCTTTCAAAACTTGGTTTTATAATTACATTGGCTTTATGCAAGATTTCCAAAACTTATTAAATTACCGCGTTGGTTGTGAAGTGCCCTCAAAGGGCCGATAATTAGGTAGTTATTATAACTACCTCTCGATGAAAATTTGAAGGAAACTCTTAAATATCATCGGCTTATGTTATCTTTCTCCATTAGATGTAAGGATTCATTTTAGAACTTTCATCAGTTTTGGATGAGGTTTTTCTAAGCTCTTAAAATGCCGATAAAGACAATGAGAAAGTAGTTATTATAACTACCAATAAAGAAAACTCTATTTGATTTGCTCGTAATGGACTCATTGTGAAGAAGTTAAAATCTTTCAAGCGAGTGTAATTGGGAAATTGCACCATCAAATCCTACCACCTCTACCTGCAAATCGTGGAAACATAGATGAAGGTGAATGAACTTTGTGACATCAGTGTCTGTGAATTATGGTCTTAAGGAATGTAATGACTACAAAGTATATAGGTATCAATTTATTGAAAGGGTTTTAAACATTCAAGTGAATGCACCAGGCAAATGTAGAACAAGACTCCAATACCTTTGCCAGTATACTCGTAGTCTGAGCTAAATGGGAGCCTTTGGAGTAGGATATGAACCTCCAGCAAAGCATAATGGAAAGTAGATTTATGTCAGATGTTATGGTCAGTTTGTTTGATTTTCAAGGATTTGTCTATCAGTTACGTCTATGTGTCACTGCTTGTTGAGTTCATGCAATGTACGTGCCATTTTAAGTTTGTGTTCATGGACAACTATACAAAGTTGTTGTACAAAGCATTTTCCCAAAAGTTCCTATTGTTGTATTCCAATGATTCCTATTGAAGAGTGTGGCAGTGCATTTCTAATTGAAGGAGTCCATTTTGAGTATGGGTGAGAACCAGAATCAATCTTGCCCATGATTGGTTCGGAAGAAGTTGAAACAAAATGTAGTTCCTGCATCTTCCGCAGTGTGATCTTGTGCCTATCCCCACTTCATTGATTACCAACCCTATTACTACGATGCCTCTCCCTTAAACTGGATTATCTTTTCTCACTTTTCATTTGGACTCAACGGAGCTTCTGTAAGAAATACAGGATTTGAACATCATTTGAAGGTTATCAAAGATGAAGTTGATGGATTAACCCCTTCATTGTTGGTCTCAATGCCTGAGAATGACCCCCAGTACTTACTCAATGTGCCCTAGATCTTTTCTAGGCTCGTCCTCAAGCACAAGCTCAAGCCTTCTACCTGTTTAGTAGTGCCTGTGGACTACTCATACACATATACTCAGATAGAGTTATGTGATTCAAGGAACGAGATTATTCTATATCCATGGAGTTATGATGGTGCAGAAGAGAAGCAATTTGCTGCAGAAGAGAAGCAATTTGTTGTAGAAGAGATCTCATCTATGGTTCTCATTAAGATGAAAGAGATTGTCGAGGCATTTCTTGGAAGTATAGTAAAAAATGTTGTTGTCACAGTTCCTGCTTATTTTAATGACTCTCAGAGGTAGGAGACAAATGATGCGGTGTCATTACTGGGTTGAATGGAATGAGAATAATCAATGAACCAATTGTTGCTGCCATTGCCTATGGTCTTGACAAGAAGGCTACTTCTGTTGGTGAGAAGAATGTTTTGATTTTTGATCTTGGTGGTGGAACATTTGATGTGTCTCTTTTGACTATTGAAGAGGATATTTTTGAAGTTAAAGCCACTGCAGGAGATACCCATTTGGGGGGTGAGGATTTTGATAACCATTTGGTAAATCATTTTACACAAGAATTTAAGAGGAAATACAAGAAGGATATTGGTGGTAATGCCAGATCCCTTAGGAGGTTGAGAACAACATGTGAGAGAGAAAAAAGGACACTGTCGTCAACTGCTCAGACCACTACTGAGATTGATTCCTTGTATGAAGGTATTGACTTCTACTCTACAATCACAAGGGCTAGGTTTGAGGAGCTTAATATGGATCTATTTAGAAAATGCATGGAACTTGTTGAGAAGTGTTTAAGGGATGTCAAGATAAACAAGCACTATTCATAAACTTAAATTCCAAAAGTACAACATTTGTTACGAGATTTATTCAATACAAGGAGCTATGTAAGAACATCAACCTTGAAGAGTAAGGTAGATCGGGGAAGCTTCACGGTCAAAAGTGGAGCTCCTTGGAAGACTTGATCATTGGAGATGAGTAAAAATACTTCCAAAGGGCATAAGGGAGGTTCAAGAAATTATTGACATGTGTGATTACACAGTTGGATTAAGTCGATAGTTGAATGGTTTTATTGTATCTTCAGAATGGTCCAATCATATGATGATGGAGGTCCATGGAAGAAAAAGATACTTGGAAATAGTATTGGAGATACTCATCAATGCCACTGAGGAGAGCATTCAAGTTGTCAACGATAATTAGAGTCTAAGATTCAGGTATACGGAGAAGATGTCAACATCTGACAAGGTTGGATCACCACAATGGAGCAGATGAAGATGGAAAGCACTTGGCAAAGTTCACAACTTGAAAGTTACAAGTTTTTAGTTACCTTTTTGTAAAAGTGACTTATGTCACTTATAAGATAAAAAATGAACCTTATTTCCAGAAAAGTGATGTAAAAAGTAACTAAAAATAAGGTTTATTATTATTTTTCCAAAAAGGTAGTTATGAAGTGGTTATCAGGTAGTTACCAGGTTGTTATTGGGAACAAGCCTATAAATACAAAGCCATTTCATATGAAAGGGGGCTTTTCAGAGGAGGCTTTTTAGGGGAACTTATGGAGAAGTTTTTCAGAGACTTTTGATGTAACACTTTGTACATGAAGGCTTTTTGAAGTTGTATAATTTCATGAAAGAATAATAAAGAATGCATTTGGTTCGTGTGTTCCAATGTTACTTCTCAGTTATTGTTACTATTTTTTTGTATGTTAGGTTGGCAATACTTTTGTGTCATTGTGTATATCATGGGTCATCCATTGAAACATTTAAGTGTACAATTGATGTAATGAAGCACAATCATTTCTTGGTATCTTGATTTTAAGTGTCCTGATAACCTATCTCTTCATGTGTTGAGATCTGTGTTTTATCCTTCTTTCATCGTTGTCGCACATTAAAGAATTTGCTGTGCAATTTATCATACTGGTTTAGGAACGTAGTTTCTAGCTTTTATGGTGAAATCCCCTCATATCTTGTTTTGACTTTATGAAATCTGAACCAGTATTCGTATGTCTACTATTAGGGTTTCTATTAATCATCTTTATTGTTAGTTTTTCTTTTTCTCCTTTTTGTACTTTCAGGTTAAAAGTACACAAAAACCACAAATACCCCCATCATACGAGGGAGCTGCCCCTCTCAAACGTAGAAATTCAATAATAGATTCTCCAAATGTTGGGACAATTTAGTCACTGCTCTAAGGGCAATGAGTCATTTTCAAAAGTTATTTTGCGGTGACAAATCTATTTACCAATAGATTTTTGGCGACTCTACTGGGGAAAACGAGCTAAAGTGTTGGTGCCATTTATTCCTCAAAAATATACAAGTTGTTGGCAAGAGACACTATATGGATTCATGGTTGTTGTCATTGATGGCAACAAAGGTCATCCCACATATCCGCAAGTCATAATGTGTCTCTACCGGAAGTCAGAATAAAGAATGTTGTGGTCCGGTGAAGAAGAACAGAGCATGTGGCAAGGTCCGACAGATTGGTCCGGATCTCTCAGAGGAAGTGTCTTGGTGCAGTGCGGATTTGGGAAAGTCAAGAGGACTACCCTGAGTGGTATATTCCAAGGATTTAGCCTCCGGTGATGGACAAAGAAAAAGATATGAATGGTTGAGTACCGGATTCCTGAGAGACAGTGAAAACAGAGGAAGAACTGACTGGCAGAGTATCAGACTGCCTTCCGGATGGGTTACTATTGATGACAGAGGTTGTGAAGGCATGAATCATGTTTGGCCGACATGATTAATGATATCTACAAGTATATGCTTGATCCGCATTGCTTGGTGAGGAAGGATTCAGCCGACAAAATGAAAGTTTATAAGAAACTAGACTGTTCCGGATGCCGACTAGAAAGGTGATGAAATTACTTGTGCGGATATATATAGAGGATGGATTTAGTTGTGAAGTGTGTTGTGGATGTGGAGAGATATGCGAAGAAGTCCAGAGAAAGAGGAGAGGTAGCAAAAAGGATCCGGTATGTGAAAGATAGCAGAATAAAGAACAGAGGAAAGATGAAGTGCAGCAGATCAGTGTACTGAGCCTAACCGGAACTGAACTCCAGCATATGCAGATGCTTCCAATCAGTTCAAGACTGTGATTCTCATCACTTTGTAGACAGTGTGTCTTCTTGTAGGCAGTGGGCCTCTTGTGAGCAGTGTGCTCGGGCAGTGAGCCCTAATTGGCAAGTGCCATCTTTGTAATTTCCTATTCTTCTAACAGAGAATAATTTTGGGTTAATCACCCCGTGGTTTTCTCCCTTAACAGGGTTTCCACGTCAAAAATACTGTGTCATGTGTTTCTTGTTTTATGGTTAATGTTTTATGTTTGATTTTATGCTGCATCAATTAAAAGGAAAGTTCAATAAGGGAAATAATTAGGATAACTGATTCACCCCCCCCTCTCAGTTATCAACAATTGGTATCAGAGCTAAGTTCCTCCTAATAGAGCCTAACAGCTTGAGGAAGATCTGGGATTTCAAATGGATGCATATGGTTTAAGGGAGCAACTCAAGACTGCTCTTGAGGATCTTGAACAGTCGAATTCTGAAGTCAGTGAATTAAAGGAAAGACTCAAACAGGCTGATGAATTCATGAGAGAATTAAAAGACAAATTAAGTCTCTCTATGAAAAAGAGAAAGGAGCTGCTTCAACAGTTGGCAAGACAAAGTGAAGAAAGCAATACAAATGAAGAATTGACTGAGCAAACCAAGTTATGTGAAAAGTTATCAAAAGAAGTCATTATGTTAAGACATGAAATGGAATCAGGAACTATAAAGTTTACTCAAGAGATTGAAGAAAAAAGAAAGGCTGAAGACAATCTAAGACAATCTCTTAAAGAAAAATCAGAAGAATGCCACCAGATGGACAGGATTATCAGACATCTTGAATCTGATCTTGAAGATGCCAAAGATAATGAAGGAAAACTTGAGGATCAAATTGCCTCTCTCAAAAGAGACCTTCAAACAGCAAATGAATATAAAGAGAAATTCAAGATAAGTTCTGCTCAACTTGAAGTTCTTCTTGGAAGTCAAAAGAGGACAGATGACAAGTATGGTTTGGGATATGAGAAAGGAGAAGGCTCCGGATCCGGTCAGAAGAATCTTGGATCAGAAAATCCAAGAAGCAGGCCTAGAAGACCTCCGGTAAGACAGCCAAATGCTCAAAGATATCCATCCTTCAATGGATACTGCCACAGCTGCAACCACTTTGGTCACAAAGCTAATCAGTGTAGAATGAGAATGAATCAGATTAATTCATCCTTCTCCGGACAATGCTTCAACTGCAAAAGGTATGGACACAAATCCCATGAATGCAGAAGTATGCAAGTAAACAAATCATTCAAAGGTAGATGCTTCACATGCAATAGAGTAGGTCATATGGCTAATCAATGCAGATCAAGAGGATATCAGTCAAATATGCAAAAAAATGTTATTTGCCAAATCTGCAATAGGTCCGGTCATAATGCCAAAGTTTGCAGAAACAAGAATCAGGACAAAAGAGGTCCGGTGTATAATCAGAATCAAGACAAGGATAAACAAAAGATGAATGCGGATGAGGTTAGGAATCAGATGAGCAAGATTTGGGTGAAGAAAAGTTCAGAGAATGTAGAGGTTGGATCCGCACCAGACTCTGGTGCTGATATTTCTTCCGGAAATTAAAAAGTGAGCTCAGGCTCAGGGGGAGACTCAAAGAAAATCTTGTTCCCCCAGCCAAACAAGTGGTACCGGATGTGGCACAAGATGCGGATCAAAGGGTTTGTAGATATGAGTCTTGAGATACTTCAGTCAAGTTTTCAGAGGTCCGCATGAAGTTATGAAGAAGCTGTGATCGATCAAATAAGACCTGTTCAGGGGGATGCTCTGGTATGATAAAGAATTACAAAAAGGTCCGGAAAGATCCAGAAATGCACTATCTTGTTCTGCGGATTGGACAGAGTGTTTGGGATGTTCTTGTAGTATGTTACCTCGATTTATTCATGATTAAAAAATCCGGATGATATCCACAGATCAGGACTAATCCGGGATACTCCAAGCTATCCAGACAAGGCAAACCGGAATGATGTAGGTGAAGCATTTATTGCAGACAGATATTAGGGTTCGCGGAGCAATTTAAGGGATTTCTCAAAGGACATTTGCTCATTCTGCACTCGAGAAGAAGCGAAAAGTGGAGCTCTGCAACAAGGTTCATCAAGCACACCAAGGATCTCCTGCCAAAGCTATTGCATAAAGAAATCAATCCAACCATTCCGTGCAAACCGAAGGCGCATAAGGTATTCTCCGTTTTTCATTACCTCACTGCAAATCTTTGAAGAATGGCTACTCCAAACATAGTTAAGATCTCTGATAGACCTCGCCCCTCATTCAAGAAACATCCCTACAAATCATTGGAGGTAGACCCACTAGGAGCCTTCTCTAGTGTTCCTCACGGAGTTTTACACACCGAAGACATTAGGGTTTACATACATGCAAACATTGAGGAATTTGGGGAATTCAAATTAAGAGACCTCTATCACAAGCAGCTGATTGACAATGCTTTTGAGCTTAAACCAGAGTATAAGGATATTCAGAAGAAACAATTTGAGCAATTTATTCATTTCCCCTGCTTTGAAGAAGATGAATGGGTCCGGTATGTACTGAGCAGGATGCATGACAACTTTTTATGGCTAGATAGACCCTGCAAGATCACAAAAGAGGCAATTAGAGCAGTAACTGGTCTATACTCTTCCGGAGGGGTACCTATCCTCAAATCTGTCAAGAACAACATTGTAACTGAGGCCACCGGATCAAAATTTGACAAGAGGGCAATGACCATTGAAGATATTTCGGATCCGGATATCAAATATGCATCAATGATAATAGGATACAAGATCTATCACTCCAGCAGGGAGAATTCTGTATCCGGAACTGCAGTATACACTGCCTTTGAAATGCTAAGAAAGAATGCAGAATATGACCTCTGCGAACTACTGCTAAGCCAATTGATGGAAAACATACAGAAAATCAAGAAGGATAAGAAGAATTCCTTCAAGTATGGTACTCTTATTGTATGTCTATTCTTCTACTTCATGAATGAGCTACCCGGAACAAGTGGATGGGTATGGCAGAATGACAAACCAGTTGCAGTCCAGATAAGAGACTATTTGCATGGACTTGGGGATGCAAAAGCGAGAAATACAGCTCTATGGGGATACTTCAAAAACTTTCAGAGCATGATGCAAGCAAGAGAGAGAATTCCCCAGTCTCTCATTGAGAAATACAAGGACTCAGTGTGCTTTATGGTTGACACTGATCAGTGCCTAATGGAGGCAGTAGAGCCTAGGACTGTCTGGATCATGCCCATGGGGTATGAGGTGGATGAACAGATAGTGGAGCTGCATGTTCAACACATGCTAAGTCAGCCCAAAGATCCTAAGGCAGAGAGGTTTGGAACCTTTGAGGAGCTGAGTGTAAAAATACATGTAGAACTCAGGGAACCTGAGATTAAAAGAAAGGTAAGAAAAGAAGTAGAGCACATTGCTCAAGGCCTAGGTATCTCAAAGGAGGCACTTGATGCCAGCCGGGAAAAGAGGAGGAAGGCCGAGGAAGAAGAGAAAAGCAAAGAAAGTGCTCCGGTTGAAGCTCCCACCCGGACCAGATCATCAAAGAGACCTGCACCTCCCACAACCAAAAGTTCAAAACTGGAAGTTCAGGCATCCGGTAAGAGATCCAAGACAAAAGCCACAAGGGCTTATGGAAGCCAAAAGGATGAAGAGGGAACAGAATCAGATGAGGGAGTAAGAGAAGTAAAGAAACAGAAAAAGAAAGGATCCGGTAAGCCCTCCACAGGCCAAGACAAGGAGGAAATGGCTGAGGTAACTGTTGAAAAGCCCACTCTGTCACTAGAGAGCATAATCAAGTCGGTCACAGTGGATGGAAACCTTCAACCAATGACTGAATCATATGATGACTTCAGTGAGGCCGACCAAAAGACTCTGCAGGAGGCCACAGTAAAATATCTTAACATATATAATAAGGCTTTCATTGAAATAATATCTCTTATTCCTAAAAGCCTAGAAAAGGAAATGGAAGTAAGAAAGAATAATGCTCATGCTAAAGATCTTGAGATCCGGGAGCAGATAGCTATTCAGCTATATCCTCAAATTGATCCCAAGACCATGAACATTATCTTCAAAGACTGCAAAGATGAGTTCAGAAGCAAAGCCAGGATGAATCAACTCATGCTTGGCGAGACTGACAAAGTGGCCCAAGAAACAGAAGAGATCCTCCGGAAGGCCTTCAAAAGGTTCAATCTTCCGGTTGTAGAGGATTTAGGTACAGAAACAGCTGAGGACTTGGGACCCTCTGCTCCAGAAGAAGTGGCTCATGAACAAACTAGCATCTCTCCTCCGGTTTCCCCTACAGTCTCCGGATCTAAAGAAGAAGAGCAACTACAGGAGAAGGAAGCAGTGGTGAAAGACAAAGAGGTTGACAGTTCTAAGACTGCAGAAGAAAAGAAACATCTGTCTCCGGCAAGAGACACTGCACAAACTGTTCAACAATTTTTGAGTAAAGAAACTCTAGAGATTGATGAACCGGAGCTTCTAAAAGGTCCATTTGATTTTGACTCTCTCTCTCCGGTACAAACAATGAAGATAGCTTCATTTGCAAATGCCAAGGCAAATGAAAAGCTCCTGAAGTCTCATATGGAAGACTGTGAGTTGATAGAGGCTGCTTCCGGAGTACTTGTAAAAATCATGCCATCAATCCAGATAGATCCGACAGCCTCCACTTCCGGTAATCTAAAAACCTTAGTCAGCAGTGTTGATACACATTTTGATTCTCTAGAAAAATCAGCTGAAGAAAAGGTCCGGAAAGAATTTTTGGATAAAAGATTTTCAGAAATATTAGAATTAATCTCTAAGGATAGGAAGATTGTAAGCATTGGAATAAGGAGCTTAGAGAATGCTCTTAAGGATGGCGGTGACATCTACAAATTTTGTATATCCTGGTCAAAGGCAACAGCAGCATTTGACAAGAAAATAAAAGAGGAACAGGATAAGCTACAAAGCTTATCTCAAAGTTTTGATCCTCTCTCTTCCTCTATAATAAATCAAGAATGTCAGACCATTGCAGTCTTGAATGAAATAAAAAATCTTGAGAAGGAAAGGAAGAACATCACCAACCGGATGGGAGAACTTAGAAGGATTATAATCCCTAAGTTGGAAACAATGCATGAGGCCATCAGTGATGCTCAGACCACCGCCCAAACAAAAGATCCGACAGATCTCAAGCGGGCAGAAGCGTTTGCATTTTTGTTAAGTGGTCACATTTCAATTTTGGACAGAATGAAGCAAAGTTGGGCTACAGAAATGATTCAATTACAGACATCCTTTGCAGACATTCTTCAGTATATGTAAGTATGTAAATATGCGGCTATGTATAGGAAATTTTTGAAAATTTTGGTGTGCGGACCCTACCCTTTGCCATTGATGTCAAAGGGGGAGTGAGGAGCAGTGAAAAATGAGGGATCCAACTAAGGGGGAGTTCCGGAAATTGTATATAAAGACAGAGCATCAGCAAAGGGGGAGCATAGTGAAAACACTTAGTCATTTTTCACTAAGTGTTGCCATCAATGCCAAAGGGGGAGATTGTTGGCAAGAGACACTATATGGATTCATGGTTGTTGTCATTGATGGCAACAAAGGTCATCCCACATATCCGCAAGTCATAATGTGTCTCTACCGGAAGTCAGAATAAAGAATGTTGTGGTCCGGTGAAGAAGAACAGAGCATGTGGCAAGGTCCGACAGATTGGTCCGGATCTCTCAGAGGAAGTGTCTTGGTGCAGTGCGGATTTGGGAAAGTCAAGAGGACTACCCTGAGTGGTATATTCCAAGGATTTAGCCTCCGGTGATGGACAAAGAAAAAGATATGAATGGTTGAGTACCGGATTCCTGAGAGACAGTGAAAACAGAGGAAGAACTGACTGGCAGAGTATCAGACTGCCTTCCGGATGGGTTACTATTGATGACAGAGGTTGTGAAGGCATGAATCATGTTTGGCCGACATGATTAATGATATCTACAAGTATATGCTTGATCCGCATTGCTTGGTGAGGAAGGATTCAGCCGACAAAATGAAAGTTTATAAGAAACTAGACTGTTCCGGATGCCGACTAGAAAGGTGATGAAATTACTTGTGCGGATATATATAGAGGATGGATTTAGTTGTGAAGTGTGTTGTGGATGTGGAGAGATATGCGAAGAAGTCCAGAGAAAGAGGAGAGGTAGCAAAAAGGATCCGGTATGTGAAAGATAGCAGAATAAAGAACAGAGGAAAGATGAAGTGCAGCAGATCAGTGTACTGAGCCTAACCGGAACTGAACTCCAGCATATGCAGATGCTTCCAATCAGTTCAAGACTGTGATTCTCATCACTTTGTAGACAGTGTGTCTTCTTGTAGGCAGTGGGCCTCTTGTGAGCAGTGTGCTCGGGCAGTGAGCCCTAATTGGCAAGTGCCATCTTTGTAATTTCCTATTCTTCTAACAGAGAATAATTTTGGGTTAATCACCCCGTGGTTTTCTCCCTTAACAGGGTTTCCACGTCAAAAATACTGTGTCATGTGTTTCTTGTTTTATGGTTAATGTTTTATGTTTGATTTTATGCTGCATCAATTAAAAGGAAAGTTCAATAAGGGAAATAATTAGGATAACTGATTCACCCCCCCCCTCTCAGTTATCAACACAAGTATCTCCCCAGAAAATAAATTGGTGACTCTATCTGAAAGAAGAATCCTAAAAGATGGTTTGGTATCAAAGAACCCAAATGCATAACTTGCAGTTTACTGAATCAGACAGTGACAGTGATGATGAAGATTATCCTTTTTTTGCATCCTCTGCTCAACAAAATCAAGTTCTTGATGACCCTAAGCAAGTGGAGTTTTTGCAGAGTTTCTATGGTGGCATGCAACTTGCTTCTAATCAGGTTCATCCTTCTTTGCTTCAAACATTGCAGAAGATTCAACAAAAAGATTGGAAGGAGATTCATTTTCTTGCTCGTGATCATAATTCTCTATCAGAGGAGATTCATGTACTAGAAAATAAAAATGATTATGTTGAGATCTATCATTTGGACAATGAGGACAACAATCAAGAGGAAAAAGTTCTTCCTGCAAATGAACCTGTATTTAATGAAACATCTTCTAATCAAAAGGTTGAAAGAGGTTCATCAGAACATGCTTGTACTAGAGAAGAAGAAGTTATTACATTTCCTCATAATAGGACATCTCCACTAAAGCAAGAACAAAAAGAAGAAGTGATAGAGATGGAAAAAGAAGATTGTATGGAAACATGCAATGATGAAGAAGAAATCTACCCAAATGATGACATGTTCTTAGTTTCTTTGAAGAATGTCACTCCTCTTGTGACAACTTGCTCTGGTTCCACAACTACAACCTCTGAGAAAGATTTCTCTGACATGATTAATGTTCAAGGGAGTGTAGAAGAAATTTCAGACCAAAGTGCGAACAAAGATCACGAAGACGAGTTGCAAAGTGTTCTCTTGACATGCATGCAATCTGAACAAGAGAAGAATGTTGATGAAATAGTACCACAAGATCTCCCTCAAGAAGTTTCCATGACAGATTGGTGTCTCAAGACTCCTGATGATGATATTATTCATGAAGAAGATGTCATCCTTTCTCCTTTATCATCTGTTGAAGAAGAATCCTCAACTGCTGGAACCAAAGGTACTACTCAAGATGAAGCATTGAGTACTCTCACTCCAAATGCGCAAAAAGATCATAAGGATATTGGGTGTGAATCTATGCAAAGAGAGGTTAGAAACAAGCTTGTGCCTAAATCTCCTCATTTGAATGGTTCTGATATATCCTATTCTCAATACCCTTGTCCTTTGAATGCCGATGATAGTGCTAAAGGAGCTAGTTTGAGAAATGTTTATAATAGTGATAAAGGAGGACAAAGTTTGCATGTTTGTGAGAGCACGCACGAGATTGCAAATATGCAAAGTATTGATGAAGAACTACATGTTTCGACTTGTTCTCCTTTACTACATCTAAGGGATGAAAATATTATTTATTCCCCATCAATTGTAGAAGAGGATTTTCAAGATGATAAAATGTATGAAGTAGATCCATTACTTTTTCTTCCTCGTTTACCATCTTTGGATAATAGGCATTCTGAGTTAGTTGTGGTAAAAGAGGAGGAATTTTCTTTGGCAAAAGATGATTCAATGATAAAGGAAGACATTATTCATAAGAAAAATTAGTCACAAAATATCAAGTTTTCTTCATTTATTGGTTCACATAAAGGATGCCTGGTTCCTAGTTCAATTTTATTTGATTCAAACTATCAAAAGAATCTTCAGATAGATAAAATTGGTATGCTCGACATGATGCCAGAAGATATGATCAACACTACACGGGGAAATACCAATATGATTCAAAAGGACTCAGAAATTTATTAGTTGTTTGGTGTACAATTCAAGGAGTCCACATATTTCTCATATTTTATTTTTCTCATCATTCTGAAATAGCTACTGAATTCACAAGTGCCTCATTTGTATGCATCTCTTTTTCGTACAGGTGCCTATTTTTCTCAACCTATTAATGGCTTCACATGATCATCTTGAAGCAGTTTGAGGTAGGAGTCACCTACCATGTACATAGGTTAATTAGGAGTTTTTGTTGTGTCTATCTTGTTTCAGTTTCTATTGGTTTTCATTGTTTGCCTCGTCTCTGAGTGTCTTTGTCATTTGTCCTTTTGTCTCATTGGAGTCTCCTGGTTCTCCCAGTACATTGTGTTATCTCTTGACTCTATTTGCCCAATGGATAAGGCACTAGTCATTTTTAGAGATTCTAGATTCATCTTGTGTCCACAAGGTCCTTGTCCCCAGTTAGAGCCAGTTGTTGGCCTCATTTTCAAGTTGCCAATTTTTAAACTTTTTATGTAAAAATCCCTACATTAAGTCACTCCTAGTCACAGGTGCTAAAGTGTCAAGTCCAAAGGAGAAATCGTTGATCTGTTTCAGTTGAAGTCCTGGAAGAGGTTCTATGCGACAAATCATGAAAATAATTAAATCTCAAAATATGCAAGGGATGGAGAGAAATTCTTTTATAGGGATGTTTCTATGGCTATTTTGCCTAATGTGACAACTTTTCAGGTCATGGCGCCTTATGGTTTGAGAGATTTTAAACTTTCAGTTTTTTGGTGAGCAATTGGTAGAAACAATTAAATCATGGTTGCTTTGAAGGCTTGAACAAAATCAACTGGTAGGGGTTCTCATGGTGATGTTATTAACAATTTGGCATGGTTTTGTGAGAAAATGTCATAGCAGTCAAAAGATATACATGTTATGCCATTGTTTGTGTTTGCAGAGTTATTGAGTCAAGCAACCTCCATCTGTGTTGAAACATCTGATGCACAACTTCCATCAAATCCAAGATATGTTCATGCATGCATCAGTGTTTTGAAATTGATTTTATAACTAAAGAGATGGTGAACGAATTTGGCTTTCAAACTTCCACTGATCTTCACTTAAGTCAGAGAATTTCTCGATGTGATGATAAAGTTAAAATTTTATTGCATCTCCAAAGGCGTTAAAACCACTATGGGGTTGAAAAGGTTTTGAAAAGTTATGGATATCATTTTAAATGTGAGAGACTCCTATATTCAAATGTCAAGCATTTTGAAGGTGGAATGAAGAAAATCATACTATTATCAGGGTTTAGCTTCACTTTTGAAAGTTTCAAAAATTACCGACAAAGAAAGTTTTATCATGGTGAAGGCACACAGTTTTCAAAGTTCTTAATATCTTCAATAAACCCAATGAAAGGAGATTTTGTTTATATTTTATCAAGTAATCTAAATAGTTTTTTCAACTCCCGAAGAGGTTTTGAAAAGTGTTTTAGATGCCGAAATGTTTTATAAGACTAATAAGTATTTTGAAAAATCATAACTCAAAGGAAAGGAAAGTCACACTTTATTATCAGGAGAATTGTTAAGTTTTGAAAGTCTTGTTTGCCTCCGATGAGGTTGTGAAAGCCGTCTAAAGTGCCAATGCAAAGGAAGAAACATATATCTAGTTGTGGATGGCATTTAAACTACCGACAAAGCCTTTCAAAACTTGGTTTTATAATTACATCGGCTTTATGCAAGGTTTCCAAAAATTATTAAATTACTGTATTGGTTGTGAAGTGCCCTCAAAGGGCCGATAATTAGGTAGTTATTATAACTACCTCTCGATGAAAATTTGAAGGAAACTCTTAAATATCATCGGCTTATGTTATCTTTCTCCATCAGATGTAAGGATTCATTTTACAATTTTCATCGGTTTCAGATGAGGTTTTGCTAAGCTCTTAAAATTCTGATAAAGATAATGAGAAAGTAGTTATTATAACTACCAATAAAGAAAACTCTCTTTGATTTTCTCATAATGGACTCATTGTGAAGAAGTTAAAATCTTTCAAGCGAGTGCAATTGGGCGATTGCACCATCAAATCCTACCACCTCTACCTGCAAATCATGGAAACATAGATGAAGGTGAATGAACTTTGTGACATCAGTGTCTGTGAATTGTGGTCTTAAGGAATGTAATGACTACAAAGTATATAGGCATTGATTTATTGAAAGTGTTTTAAACATTCAAGTGAATGCACCAGGCAAATGTAGAACAAGACTCCAATACCTTTGCTAGTATACTCGCAATCCGAGCTAAATGGGAGCCTTTGGAGCAGGATATGAACCTCCAGCAAAGCATAATGGAAAGTCAATTTCTATCAGATGTTATGGTCAGTTTGTTTGATTTTCAAGGATTTGTCTATCAGTTACGGCTATGTGTCACGGCTTGTTGAGTTCATGCAATCTACGTGCCATTTTAAGTTTGTGTCCATGGACAACTATACAAAGTTGTGGTACGAAGCATTTTCCCAAAAGTTCCTATTGTTGCATTTCGGTGATTCCTATTGAAGAGTGTGGCAGTCCATTTCTAATTGACGGAGTCCATTTTGAGTACAGGTGAGAACTAGAATCAATCTTGCCCATGATTGGTTCGGAAGAAGTTGAAACAAAATGTAGTTCCTGCATCTTCCGCAGTGTGATCTTGTGCCTATCCCCACTTCATTGATTACCAACCCTATTACTATGATGCTTCTCCCTTAAACTGGATTATCTTTTCTCACTTTTCATTTGGACTCAATGGAGCTTCAGTAAGAAATACAGGATGTGAACATCATTTGAAGGTTATCAAATATGAAGTCGATGGATTAACCCCTTCATTGTTGGTCTCAATGCCTAAGAATGACCCCCAATACTTACTCAATGTGCCCTAGAGCTTTTCTAGGCTTGTCCTCAAGCACAAGCTCAAGCCTTCTACCTTTTTAGTAGTGCTTGTGGACTACTCATACACATATACTCAGATAGAGTTATGTGATTCAAGGAACGAGATTATTCTATATCCATGGTGTTATGATGGTGTAGAAGAGAAGCAATTTGTTGTAGAAGAGAAGCAATTTGCTGCAGAAGAGATCTCATCTATGATTCTCATTAAGATGAAAGAGATTGCCGAGGCATTTCTTGGAAGTATAGTCAAGAATGTTGTTGTCACAGTTCCTACTTATTTTAATGACTCTCAGAGGCAGGCGACAAATGATGCTGGTGTCATTGTTGGGTTGAATGTAATGAGAATAATCAATGAACCAACTACTGCGGCCATTGCCTATGGTCTTGACAAGAAGGCTACTTCTGTTGGTGAGAAGAATGTTTTGATTTTTGATCTTGGTGGTGGAACATTTGATGTGTCTCTTTTGACTATTGAAGAGGATATTTTTGAAGTTAAAGCCACTACAGGAGATACCCATTTGGGGGGGGGGGGTGAGGACTTTGATAACCGTTTGGTAAATCATTTTACGCAAGAATTTAAGAGGAAATACAAGAAGGATATCAGTGGTAATGATAGAGCCCTTAGGAGGTTGAGAACAACATGTGAGAGAGCAAAGAGGACACTGTCGTCAACTGCTTAGACCACTACTGAGATTGATTCCTTGTATGAAGGTATTGACTTCTACTCTACAATCACAAGGGCTAGGTTTGAGGAGCTTATTATGGATCTATTTAGAAAATGCATGGAGCCTGTTGAGAAGTGTTTAAGGGATGTCAAGAGAAGTGTTTAAGGGATGTCAAGATAATCAAGCACTATTCATAAACTTAAATTCCAAAAGTACAACATTTGTTACGAGATTTATTCAATACAAGGAGCTATGTAAGAACATCAACCTTGAAGAGTAAGGTAGATCAGGGAAGCTTCACGGTCAAAATTGGAGCTCCTTGGAAGACTTGATCATTGGAGATGAGTAAAAATACTTCCAAAGGGCATAAGGGAGGTTCAAGAAATTATTGACATGTGTGATTACATAGTTGGATTAAGTCGATAGTTGAATGGTTTTATTGTATCTTCATAATGGTCCAATCATATGATGATGGAGGTCCATGGAAGAAAAAGATACTTGGAAATAGTATTGGAGATACTCATCAATGCCACTGAGGAGAGCATTCAGGTTGTCAATGATAATTGGAGTCTAAGATTCAGGTATACGGAGAAGATGTCAACATCTGACAAGGTTGGATCACCACAATGGAGCAGATGAAGATGGAAAGCACTTGGCGAAGTTCACAACTTGAAAGTTACAAGTTTTTAGTTACCTTTTTGTAAAAGTGACTTATGTCTCTTATAAGTTAAAAAATTAACCTTATTTCTGGAAAAGTGATGTAAAAAGTAACTAAAAATAAGGTTTATAATTATTTTTCCAAAATGGTAGTTATGAAGTGGTTATCAGGTAGTTACCAGGTCCTTATTGGGAACAAGCCTATAAATACAAAGCCATTTCATATGAAAGGGGGCTTTTCAGAGGAGACTTTTTGAGGGGAACTTATGGAGAAGTTTTTCAGAGACTTTTGATGTAACACTTTGTACATGAAGGCTTTCTGAAGTTGTATAATTTCATGAAAGAATAATAAAGAATGCATTTGGTTCATGTGTTCCAATGTTACTTCTGAGTTATTGTTACTAATTTCTCGTATGTTAGGTTGGTAATACTTCTGTGTCATTGTGTATATCATGGGTCATCCATTGAAACATTTAAGTGTGCAATTGATGTAATGATGCACAATCATTTCTTGGTATCTTGATTTGAATGTGTCTTGATAACATATCTCTTCGTGTGTTGAGATCTATGTTTTATCCTTCTTTCATCTTTGTCGCATATTAAAGCATTTGCTATGCAATTTATCATACTGGTTTAGGAATGTAGTTTCTAGCTTTTATGGTGAAATCCCCTCATATCTTGTTTTGACTTTATGAAATTCGAACCAGTATTCGTATGTCTACTACTAGGGTTTCTGTTAATCATCTTTATTATTAGTTTTTCTTTTTTTGCTTTTTGTACTTTCAGGTTAAAAGTACACAAAAACCACAAATACCCCCATCATACGAGGGAGCTGCCCCTCTCAAACGCAGAGGAAAGCTGATAATTCAATAACAGCTTCTCCAACTGTTGGGACAATTTAGTCACTGCTCTAAGGGCAACGAGTCATTTTCAAAAGTTATTTTGTGGTGACAAATCTGTTTACCAATAGACTTTCGGAGGAAGTCAGAACTTGAACACTGGAACATGTGATCACCAGATATCTATGAACAACATACCTAAACCAGATATAATGATCTTCAACTAAAGAGGCATACTGATCCAATCTTTGTCACTCTATATCTTGCCCATACTTAGCCATTTTGACTAAGTTAGTCTTCCGGGCCTTTACCAAACCTTGTTGCCATCAATGACAACATTCTATCAGCAGTGTCTCTTGACTATGTTGCCAATAAGCATTGTTGTGCGTAGGAGAACTTTTGGGAAGTTCTAACATGTGAGAAATATTTAAATTGTTGGAGGTGTCATCTGGTCATTTTGGTCCTTGGGTGACACACTTTTCTCGATCTTTGTCTAATTACACAAGGCCTAAGGAGTTTTGATCAAAGGTGTTTTGATGGATTTTGGGACTAATTTCTTCATCTTGTGAGAATGTGTCCATGAATGCTTGTTGTTGATATTTTTGGAGGTTTGATATGAATTAATGGTACTCCCAACATGACTTGATCTCATGCCCCCTTCTCTTGTGAAATGAACAATATCTATCATGATTGTGATCTTGAGGTTTATGATGATTGTTGTATGACTGCTTGTTGATTCTCAAGGAATAGTTGTTGACATTTTGGTTCCCCAAAATTGTATGATTGTCGTAGTCACAATTATTGTTATTTCTAGATGTTGAAGTGTTTGTTGATCCATTTATGTCTTGATCGTTTGTGAAGGATTTTTATTTATATCATGGTTTATCAACCTTCCATTGGCATCATAATCCCTTCTTCCACTATCAATAGCGGCTTGGTCAATTCTAAGGGCACTTTCAAGTGCTTCTTCGTATGATTTGTAAGGGAGTTTTTGAACTCCTTGTATGTCGTTGTTGAGAGCATGTAAGAAGAGATCACAAAGCTCCCTATGATCCAAGTTTAGTGTGCTAGTTGAGGAATATAGAACTTTCCTCCATCATGTGATAAAGTGTGCAACCGACTCATTGTCTTCTTGTTTGATTGTTAAAAACTCTTGTATTCCTTTCTTGACCAATTTGTTTATGTTGAAGGCAACCACAAATTGATTAATGAGTTGCCTAAAAGAGTGGATTGATGCTTCTGGAAGTTGATAGCACCAATCTAGAGCGATACCAAGGAAGAAGTTCCCATACTACTGTGATGTAAGACTTGATATGAGAGTTGGGATCACCCTCTCCTTTAAATTTTGGGAGCTCAGGGAGAGGATATGGTAATAATACCTAACGAATGTTGTAATCAAGAGGCTCCTTTAAATACTCAAGGTATGTTCCTAAGAGGGGGTTATGTGTAGAGGTTCTTATTCCTCCAAACATCAACCCTTTAGGTGGTGCTTGTTGAAAGGGTATGCTAGTTTGTTGATATCCTGAAAAAGTTGGATAACTAGATGGTGTCACATTCATGTTTTGAAAATTGGGTGGGATCGTTTGTGGTTGATTTTGTGTTATAGGAATCCCACCTATTTGATTGAAACTTGTCATGTTAGATGATGAGGCAAGGGAGGCATGAATGTTTCATGGAAGTTTAGATGAGGGGGATTTTGTGTTGCTTCCTAGTTTGATCCAATCTTATCAATGAAAGGATGTCCCTATGCCCTAGGTTTTTTTTGAATTTTGCTTTGACAAACTTGTCTAGCATTTCTAGCTTCAAGGCCCTGATTTGATGGACCAAGTTTTCTATAAGGTCTATAAGTGAGGCTTCCTCCATTATTTGAGTTTTACAACCTTGAGATGGATTGCTTTGCATTGGGATTTGAGTGACCCCACTTGTTCCTTTTGATGATACTTGACATTTCATGAGTCTTTTATCTTGATGTGCCACATGGGGGGGTTGTGCCCCCAAAGCTTCTTGTAAGATTTTCTTTTGATGCTCACCTCATTGTCCATTTGGGTGGCCATTTTCATATGGCTTGTTATGGGTTAGTATTGTTGGCATGCTTTGACTTGGTCAATGTTGTGGGAATCTTGTTGGATCCCCTTTGAGTCTTTCAAGTTTGATTGATTTGAGATTGAAGCTATTAGATTTGAACGTGTGCTAGTTTCATTAGAGGGGTAATTCCCTTAAACTTTGTGTGACTTTGTCCTAGTTTTAGGGTGTAGGAAACACCATAAAATGAAGATGGACATGAAAGATGAACATGGAAAGAAAGAAGCACATAGAAACGCAAAAGATCCTATCAGAAGTTTTTGTTTTTCACGTTACGTTCACCAAAATATGTGTTTGGTGAATCTAATGTTAGATGTGAAAGTGACGATGAATGAATTTGGATCATGTAATGGAAATTCAAAAAGCTTGACCAAATGGTTTTGTTGTTCACATCAAGTTCACTAAAATATGTACACTTTGAAACATGACTGGTAGCTCGGGGCAGTTGAGTCAACTTTGATGGAGCACATAGGGGGTGGTCTTGATTGCTTGGGAGTTGGACTTCATGGATAATGGTCAACCGGTCTTGGGGACCTTTCCTGGGGATTGTTTTCTATGTTGTGTTCAATGATCGTTGTTGTGGAGATAATGATATGACCCGAAGGGTCACTAGTCACCGATCTCCTGTTTGGGTTTCTGAGATTCTAATGCCTATTTGGTTACCTGTTGTAATTGTTTATGAGTCTAATGCGTCAAAATATTTCCTCTCCTACTTGAAGGAGTTGTTGGATGCAATGTCTTTTTTCAAATAGCCTAAGCCTATGTTCTTGTTCCTTAATTTTTTGTTGTGCTTGTTGAGGCCTAGGGCAGATAGCTTCAATCTCCTCTAGGATCGCCCTCACCCACTCACCTCTAAGCCCAGGGCACATCTATATGCTTGAACATAGAGAGTTAGTTTGTGTTTACCATGAGTTGATTTGTGTTGACTTAGTGTGAATACCTAAGGTTTGCTTTGATTTTCGCTTTGTCTGAATAGATTGACCTTGTGATGGGATCGAGGGATTTTGCACTTGTTTGTTTTGGTTTCTATGGTTTTTCTATTATTTTTGGTATTTTTGATGTTTTTGAATGAATGCAACTAAATGTATGCAAGCGCTATTTTTGTGTTCTTTTCTATGATTTTTGGAATGCAAGTGACTTAATTAATCTAGGAAATCAAATATGAATGCAATTTAACCATGAATTTACCTAATGCAATTGATCTATATTTTTGTGTTTTTTGAAGGTCTTTTCCAACTATGTTATGAAATGAAAGTACAAAATTGAAAGGCTAATCTAACAACACAATTAATTGAAAATAAACTAATTAAAACAATCTAACTAGCCTATGAAGGAAATTGCAATAATTAAATTACTATTCCCAAGAGCAAGATTTTGGTTATCTAATTACTACAAAAGCATAAAAGAACTTGAAATCGTAGACACATGAGCTTGGCGTATCCTTAGAGATCCTTTTAGTAGTCTTCTCTTCCTCTGTAGTAGTGGGGTACTCCTCTTGACGATAGGGATTAGATGACAATTGATTTGAACAAGAGCTTGAAAAAGCTTGGATGGATGCTATGAAAATCTTGGAATTGAGCTATGAAAGCTTGGATGGAAGCACTTGGGCTTGAAAAATGGATAGCATAACAACGTTGTATGAAGTGTTTTGGAAATCTTGGGAAAAAAACTAAAAGAAAAAGGCTCATAAGTCCTGCAACGAGCATGAAAATGCTAAGGGAGAGCAAAAGCTAAGTAAAATGTGATTGCAACAATGAATTTTCCTCCTCTATTGCTTGGAGGAGGGGGGTATTTATAGGTTGGATTGAGGAATGATGGGTGGGATTGATTGGGCAATTAACTCCCTTTATTGGAGAGTCAACTCAATTGATTGGATAGTGAAGTGATCTTGAAAGCCTATCATAGGAGAGAAAGTGCAGTTAGCATGAGAGAGGGAGGAGTTAATAATAGTTCAATTGAGATAAATTTGCATGATTCAAGTTGATTGAAAGGTTAAAAATATATGATTCTAAGTTAGTCTCAAAATTTCATGAAAATTAGAGAAAAAATAGAGCTTTTTCGAGCTCAAACTCGAAGTAAATCCGCAGACAAAAACATGACAAGGTCACCCACATTACCAAGTGGTCACCCGACGGGTGGCCATGGTCAAAAGAGGGGTGACCAAGGTCAAACAAGGTTCTAGGTGGAAATTGAAGGTTGGAGAATGAACTTGAGAGACTGCAAAAGACACCTGGTAACTTTGTTTTGCAAAACTAAAACCAAAAGAGGTGGTCACCCACATTAGCAGGGTGGTCTCCTAAGGGGCAACCCAAAAATAATAGGGGTCAACAAGGTCAAGATGAAAGGTACATAGAAACTGGGGTTGGGGATGAAATCAGTATGTCAATTTGAGGTCTCTAGAAGTCAGAAAAAAATGAAATAAGTGAAGGGAACATAGGTTCTCTAGGAAATGATGCTCATAGGTCTTGCGACAAGGCTAGAAAATGAGGAAACAAGGAATCGGCATAGGAAGAATGAAGAAGGGACAAATTTTCACAAGTTAGCCAGGGAATAACAAAGGAAGAAAGAAGAGGGGTATCTAATCCACGTGGCATCAAGAGGAACTTTTGTCGAGAGGTCAAATATACACGCCTACATGTACATGTTTAGGATCACAGCTCATCATAGGATTACCATGTAGGCCCATGCATCTTTTTGGTACTTAAAGTTCCTTTACTTTTTCCCTGTTCCTATTATTTTTGGTTGTTTTTGTAGTTCCATATCTCATTGTTCCTCTCACTTGATGGCGACTTATATGTAAAAGGGTTTAGGCCCTTTCAAAAACCCTTCTTTTATCAATATCAAAAAATGTTTTGGAGGGAACTCAAGATAGAAAATTCATTCACCCTACTTGGAATGATTAGAGGAATCTTTGGTGAAAAATGAAAGTTGACTGGAGGATGAGGATGCCACCTCTTGGTCATGCCCAACCTAGAGGATAAGTCCTTGTGCTTGAAATGCCTAAATTTCTTAGGACCAGTTAGGTGCAAAGTTTACCATCCAAGGATGGTGGTTCACAACCATGAAGAGATTTACAAAGTGAAATTTTAGTAGTTCAAATGTGGTTGTTACACTAGATTGAAGACATAAGATCTCATCAAATAGTTTGATTAAAGGAAATACAAAGGTAGAAAGGTGAAGGGGCTAAGGGGTCATGGAAGGGGTCAACACCTATGACCAAGGGACCAAAGACAACAAATAATAAATCACAAAATCAAACACATGAAATGGGTCTAGGGGACATGAAAAACTAGGGTATGACTAGGGATGATGACAAAGAGGGTCAAAAAGAGGACAAAACACACATGTGACAAGACAACTGAAATAAGTGTGAAATTTGACAAAGAAAATTGCATAGTATGCAATTTTTGATCTTACATTTTGCCCCCACTTTAGTAGACTTATGAATAACTAAGGAAGAAGTCTACTAAAGTATAGTATAATAAATCATGAAATACAAAGGATACAATTTACCATAGGAGATATACTAATCTTCAACTTGATTCTGTTCTTCATACTTGCACATGTATTTGTCCTTGTGAAAGCATTATGGAAAGAGTAGTAGTTAATATATGCCAACAATAGTAAACATCTAACTAGGAAACACACAAAGGAATCACACACAAGAAAACATGTGTGAGGGAAAAATAAGTACACATACCTAAGAGGAAAACACATAAGAAAAAACCAACATGCAATACAACTAAAAATATAAACATGAAAAATACAAATCTAAAATGTTCCTTATGCCATAACATGCTAGTGGAATACTTGAAAACACCACAAAGAAGTTTTAATCCTTTTGTTTTGCGAGAGAAATCTATGAAGATCCACTCTACAAAAAAAATTGAGGAAATGAAGCACCCTATGAACTCATTGAAACCTTTGTCTTCTTTTCTCTCTTTGTTCTTTTTCTTTCTCCCCTTCATTCCTCTTCTTTCAATGATTCAACAATTTTCAGAACTCGTGAACCTTTTTAGATTTTTAGAAAATTTGTGAACTTGTGGACTTGTTGAAAGCCACTTTCTTTCTTTCTTCTCCTCTTCGCCCTTGTCCTCTTCTTTTCTTCTTCCTTTTCAACATTTTGACAAGTTCATGAACTCATGAATTTGCCAAAAAGTTTTATCTTTGACTTTTCTTTTCTTCTTGTCTTTCTTGGTGATTCAACAAGTTCGTGAACCCACAAACTTGCCAAAACATTTGACTATTCTTCATCTTTTCCTTTCTTTCAACCTTTTGGGCATTTTGAGAACCTGCAAACCATTTCAGTAGGTTTTCTAGTTCGCGAACCTTCTAAAATACTGAAACATTTCTTCCTTGACCAATTTTCTCCTTTCATGCATTCTGTCTTCTTCTTCCTCGGTGTTTTGGGTTGAATGCAAACTCATGAACCTTTTCAGTAGGTTTGTGAACCTATCGAAAAGCCAAAACACAATGCTTTTCAGGCTTTCAACGGGTTCGCAAACTCATGCACCTGCCGAAAGGCAAACACTTAGGAGTTTTGTGAAGGACTTAGAAGATTTTTCAACATGGGAAAACTCATGAAGGATAGAGGGAAAACAAGAGGGGCCCAAAACTTAGGATTTTTTGCAAATTTGGGATCAGAAAACATATGCACTAACATTGGCTTTAGTTGGGGATGTGTGCCTCTTATAGGCACAACAAGAATATAGCTATCTCTGGAAGGCAAAACAAAAAAGCAAAACAAAACAAGGAAAAATAGACCAACTGACATATGTATAGGGTAAAACACCAACATTGGCAATAAATACAAGACAAGACCTACAATCATGGGCATGGAGGCACAAAGAAAGAATGACAATAAACAAAATCTTAACATAGTGCAAGTCAACCCTACACAAGATGGGTAGAGCTACTTGCCTCTGTCGAAGACAAGATGAATGAAGGAGTTGATCTCCATCAAACCAAGATTACATTCACCACCTAGCTGTAACAAATAAAGACTACCATCTACATGCACTACTTTGTAAATGTTGCCCAGAAAAAGAAGACATGATCCACTATGAATATCACTACTACAAGGCAACCACAAATAATAGGTGCTTGACCTATTCCATACCAAAGCATGCATGTGCATAACAAGAGGGAGAGAAACATTGAGAACTAAGTCAACATCAAATTACAAGGATGTGGATAAACATCCATCATCAAATGCTACATTATCATACCTGCTGACCTCCTCATGTGAATCAAGGGAAAAGGGGAACACATCCAATTCACATGACAAAGAAAAATATACCTGATTGCAACCCTACTTAACACAAGGAAGGAAATCATCTTGCATTCCAATAGACTTGCCCAAAAAAGTCAAAGATAAAACTTTTTAGCAAGTATGTGAGTTTGCAAACTTGTCAAAATGCTGAAGAGGAAGAAGAGAACATAGACAAAGAGGAGAAGAAAGAAAAAAAGTGGCTTTCAAATGTGAACTTTTTGAATAGCCAAAAAAGTTCATGAGCTCTCAAAATCATTGAATCACTGAAAGAAGAGGAATGAAGGGGAGAGAAAAAGAACAAAGAGAGGAAAGAAGACAAAGGTTTTGGTGAGTTTGTAGGTTCGCAAACTCACCGAAATGCCAAAAAAGTTTGCCAATTCACCAAAGTGCCAAAAATCCGAAAGGGAGGATATAGAGATGAACATAGAATTGGTTTTCAATGATTTCAGAGGTTCATGAACCTCTAAAACTGCCGAAAGGTTTTAAAAAAGGTCCAAATCTCCAATAAAGGATTTTTAATGCCAATAACATGTTTTAACATGATTTTTTTGTGAGTTCCTCTCATCTAATGCCTATATGATGCTTGCATGCCATTAATGCAGAATGAAGATGAATTGTAGGTAGGTAAGAAATGAATGAGGTTGGTTGAGGATGGTACAAAGGTGGGTGCGGTAGATGATTCCCACCAAATTGCAGTAGTGGAATGTAATACTACATATTCATGAAAGAAATATGTAATTGTGGTTGGTCATTGAATGAATTTTCTAGTCTACAATGCTTCGTGGTGATTCTAGGCCATTAAACAAAGCCAATCTAGGTTGTAAATGAAGGAATACATATGGTAGAGCATAGGAAAGATTTGTAAATCATATCTGCATGTAATGGTATGTCTCCATGGGAGTTTTTAATGATTTAGGAGACTATATAATCACAGTTATGTATTTTTTTTACTACATTTGCCAGTATGAGTGTAATGACGATTGATGTATGTGTTGCAACATCTAATGCACTGCAAAGCTTTTGTAATGGCCTCTTCTTCATTCCACATGGCTTATTACAATTATGTTAAGGATTATTAAGTATGTCCATTATATGAGATGTAATATTTGATTTGTATGTAAATACATATTTGATTCTATTTATGTTTTGTTGGATGTATATCCTCTCCCTTTGTCATTCATGACTTTGTTGCCCAAAGGAGTAGGCATTGGTCCAAATTGGTAAAGGGCCAGCACTCTCTTTCAATATCCCCTATCTTGGGTAGTTGTAGGGGTAGGATTAGGAGTAGGTTAGGTTTCACATGTTCATGTCAATGTTAAATTAGGGATTAATCTGAAGTGACCTAAAACTATTTAAAATGGTTTTTGAATCATGTTCTTGCATGCCTACACCTTATAAATTATGTAAGGGAAGTTAAGTGGATTCATCTTAAGGAATATCATGTTATTATCATTTGTTGATGCATTTGTAGGGTGCAATAATTAGATTAATTAGATGTTTTATGCAACCAGTTTATCTTGGCCTAGTGAAAAATATAGGGGTCAAGTGTATGCTGGGTATGGCTATGATTATTTATTTGAGTTTCATTTGATACCTCTAGGAATACCCTCCTGGGTCTAGCTGAGCCCGAAGTGTAGAGAACATACCCAATCTTGTCAGTTGGTCTTAACCATCCTCAACCTATCGATGAGCCCCTGTTCTACCTTCTTAACAACACACCTAGCTTGAAAGGTGAAGAACATACTCTAGGGTTTTGGACCTACAATTTTGGGAACCAACACAACCAAAGCCAACCATCGATGCAGTGCCAGAGTAAAAGTTCCTAAGTCGGCACTAAAGGAGGGTGTTAGAAATTTATTAATACGTGACATAGAATAATGTAATAAATAATAAATTAACATATTAATGTTAATTTATTATATGTTAGTTAAAAGTTGGTTATTAGTTATATGTTAGTTGTTGGGTTAGTTAGTGAGTGGTTACAAAAGTGGTTATAGGAGAAATATTATATATTTCTAACTCATGATATTGTAATAGTGTTGAAGATGAATGATTGATTATTGTTGTGTTGGAGCCTCTGACTCTTCTCTTTGTGTTGTATTTTCAATAGTAGATGCCTATGTCTCTTATGGTGATGCTCCATCTTGCTATTCAAATAGCCCTACATCTTATACTCTCCTACCTCAAAATTGGGCATCCATGCATGAGCTCAATGAGCTCATCAAGCAGCATAATAAAATTGAAAATCAAACCAAGCTACTTGAATCTAGTTTGCAATTCAAATCCCAACCTACTTTTGTGAAGAACCATGTCACCAAATCTCAAAGAATTAGACTTCCCAATATTCCCCTTGTTGATGTATATGAGAAATTGGGCTTGGCATTGGTAGATCATGATTTTGAATGTATAACAAATGAGATTTACCTACAATTTCCCAAGTTTTATGGGCTAGACTTATCTCTAGGGGAGGTACATGTCCAACAATTTTTTGAATTCATGGAAAAATATCATTATGTGGAAGAGATGTTTTACTAAATCTCCAAGTAAAGAAGAAAAGAAATGGTTATGTAGTTTTCTACACTGTTATTTTTCTTCTTGGGACAATTTAGTTGTGGCCTTTGAGGAGTGATATGCACTTGGTATTGATCCTTTCTCTCTTGTCCATGAACTTGCAAGTATCAAAAGGAAACAGGGTGAGTCGGTTCTAGTATTTTGTCAAAGATTTATGAAAGCTTTGTCCTGCATACCAAACTATTACAGGTTGAATGAGCACAAGTGCATTGATATGTTTTGTGATGCATTTCATCCTAGAGCTAGCCTTTATCCACCTAAGCACAAACCTAAGGTTCTAGACCATATTCTATTGTGAGAAAATGTTATTTAGGCTTCATATGAAATTGATATTACTTCCCTCTATGCTAATGGGATGGAGAAGGATGATGTTGAATCATATGGCAGTTATGCAAATGATGAGGCTAGTGTGTGCAATAGCCTTCAATTCAGTGGGTCAATTCATGAAAATGACAATGATGACCACTATTTGTTTGATCAGCTTCCATGTTTTGTTCCTCTAGGAGGTGATGTGGATGGTAGTGATATTGCAAGCGCTCATATGGAGGATGAAGTGCCTCATTCTTCAAGTGATAATTCTTAGGAATTTTCCTCTTTTGTTGATGACTTATACACTATTTTTTATCAGTTAGATGATTCAACAATTACTAACATTAGAGAGTGTGACTACCATGATGTGAGCTTTGATGTTGACCAAGTTATGCATGTTGTAGATGAGGTTCCTTGTTTTGCAACACCTCTTGGTTCCTATGTGTAGGAGAAAGGTGAATAAGAGGACAATTGTGTGTCCATTTACAATAGTAGGTGTGGTGTAGCAGATTGCTAAAACAAGGTTGAAACAAAGAGGCAGTTGGATGGATTTAGTCCATCACTTGAGGTGTCTTAGTATGATTCTTATGCTAATGATGATAATAGAGATGTGGATCAATTGTTTGATACAAGCATGGAGAAAAACATCAACATGTGTGGCAATGGTGTATGTTGGTCATATGTTATCCAAGAGCTTGATGTAAACACTAGTGACTTAAGTTTTCCTTTTAGACGAAGGTATAGCTTCTAGTACCATGGAAAATGGTCGTGTGGTTAAATTTGAAACATTTATATGGATCCAACATACAACTAGAGGTGATGTTGATCCATAGTGCACTAATGAACATGAAGACCAATGTGTTATAGTTAAACTTGATGACATACCTAATTTTGAGACCTTCTAGTTTATGGTGTAGGAAGATCTTTCTCTTTGTGTCAATCAAAGTATGGGTCAGGTATAGTTTCTTGAAGTGTGTGAGTTTGAGGTGTTCAATTTTTTTCTCAACTCATTTTAAAGTGTTGGCAACCAAATGGATGTGGCTAGAATGGGCAATGAGAGTCTTCTCTTCCACATGCATTTAGATTAGGTTGGTGACCCTTGTTGACAGGAGGATGATATTCATTTTCAATTTCAACATAATACTCTTGACAATGGTAGTTTTTATGCACATGCATGCAAGAAATACCATTTTTTACAGATAGAGCATGGATGCACGTTTATCTTAAGAATTCTCAACTCCTTTTTTAAACTTGTCTTTGACAAAGGTTGTGATATTTAGGAATCAGACCCAAGCACGACATGAATGAGCTAGACCCTTAGGAAACACATGAGTGACTAGGAACCCTTGCAAAGGTGACCCTCTAGTCACTCCCACTCTAGAGGGAAAAGCCAATCAAGTGGGGATGACACTAAGGAGTTGTATGTCTCCCTTAGGAGTGGGACTTCATGAGCCTTAGTCGTAGCGATCACGTCTATCAATGGGGCATCCTCATCATCCTCGCCACAATCATTGTCATTGGTTTCTTTTTCTCCTTCTTCCTAGTGTTGTTGTGGTTGTTGTTGTGTTTGTTGGAATCATTACAAGATGGTTGTCATTGTAATTACTATGTGTCCTAGAGTATAACTCGCTCTAAGATGATCAAGTTCATTGGCAACATAAAGTCGAAAAACCTCAATGCTTCTTTGTTCTAGCTTAAGGATTTCCTCAAGGAATTTGCGTTCTCAGTTTCTATGTTCTTCTAAACATCTCCTTTTGTTTTCTAGGTGAATCTACCTGAGGATGTTTTCTTGTTCTTGTATTTGTTCTTCAACTAATTCTTCTTGTTCTTGGTTTTCTATGTTCTTTGGGCTTTGTGTTTTAGAGATATTTTCTCTAATCTCCTCTAATTATTGTTCTACCCAATTCTCTCTCACACTAGGGCACATCAAATGATTAGTGAAGAGAATATAGATGTTTGAAAGTTTGTGTTGTGCGATGTAGTTTTTATGCCTTGTGGTGAAAATGAGGGCTTGAATGCCTATGTTTTATGTTGATTTTCTCATGACAAAATCGAGAGCTTAGTGCTTGAATATGAAAGTTATGTGAGGTTTAATTATGAGGTTTCTAAATGCAATATAGCTATATGTGCATGCATGCAATTTTTTGTTCCTTTTTTTAATTTTTCAATGTTGGTTGATTACTATGAAAAATAAGTTATGTATGCAAGCTAAATGATTTCTTTCCTGATTGCAATTTAACTATATTTTTGTGTTTTCAGTTTTAATATCATAGTGATGCAATTTGATCTAGAAATAAAAAGCAAACTTTCCCTATACTAAAACAATTTTTCAACGAAATGCAAATCTACTTCTTTAAATTAATCTATGAATGCAGAAGGAAAAAGGTAATCTTTTCTTTGCAAATCTACTTCTTTAAATACAAATTGATTTTTGAATACAAGAAGAAGAAATTTCTTTAATCTAAGAATGTAAAGGGAAAGAAGAAATGCTCTTTCCTTTATACTAAGAATTGAAAATGCAAGCTACTTTTCCTATGTGCAAAATATTCTCTAATTACTACTAAAATTTAAATTGCGCATGTATCCAATCATGCCAATGCTAGGAAAATTATCCTCAGAGGTCTAACTTTTATCCGAATGTCCTCTTCCACAATAGTGGGGTACTCTTCTTGATGACAAGAAGAAGAAACCAAATGCAAAAAAAATCAAAGTAACAAGAAGCTTTGCGGCTTCTATGGAATAAAGCTATGTGGCTTGTGAGGCTGAAAAGTAAAAGAGGCTCAAGGCATATAAGAGAAGGTTGGTTGGGCTAAAGATTTTAGAGATATCTATCCTAAAAGATATATAAATTTAGCACAATAAGAAAATGGCTCAAGGCCGGTATAGAATATTACAAGAAGCTTGAAGAAGCTAAAAGCTTTGTGAGAGCACTCGAAGGGAAGTGAGCATGTAAGGATGTATATAAGCTAAAAATAATAAAGCAAAAGGCTCAATGCCTCTAGAGAAGCTAAGAAGCTTAAAGAATAACTAAGACTAAATACGAGAAAGCAAAAGGCTCAAGGCTTATGCAGAAGCTTGCAAGAAGCTTGTGATACGACTTCAAAATGAGAAGAGGAGTCAAAGATTTGAGCATGAAAAATAATGAAGAGAATACAAGTGTTTATAGGTAAAAATGGGAGGAAATGAGAGAAGAGATAACATAAAAAAGAAAGTGCAACTTAAGAAGAAAATGGAAACAATCCAGGAAGAGTCAAAGAGATAAATGAGAAATTAAAAAGATAATTCAAACAAGTTAAAGAGATAAAATTCAATAATAAGTTTGTAATGGAAAGAAATTGAGACAAGGAGTGAGTTGGTGCAAAAATGCAAGTTAAATCGAGTTAAAAATCAAGTCAAAAAGCCAAAAAGACAAAATGATGCACAGATTTGAAAATGATAGGGTTGCCTCTTTTTCTAGTAAGGGTCACCCAAGTAACCTAGGAACATTAGGGGTGACCCATGAACACCAGGGGAAAGCCTAAATAGGCAAAATGGGGGGTTATCTAGGCAACACAAATGGAAAAAAAAGTCAAAAGAAAGGCAAATCAAGGGGGACAAAAGATGACAAATCAAAAGACAGAGTCATCAAGACATGAAACTGTTGGGAGAGGTAAAATCACACCTTTGAGGGTCGTGAGTTATGATTGCCATCTCATCATAGGACTGCCATATTGGCCTGACATGATTTTTGTACCTATAGAGGCAAGGGGCTTGTGGTAGTATATCCATGGCCTTATGTAAGATCCCTATCTAATTCTACCTTGAATTTTCTAATTTTAATCATTTGACATTTTGTCAAACACTTTGTGTGAAGTCTAATTTTGTTTGTTTGTGAATGTAGTTTGGTTTGAACAACAAATACATGTATGCTAAATGCTCAAACTAAATGAAATTCATATGCACTTATGAAGGAACTCATAAAACATATATTCTATCACATAAATAGACCCTTATAATGTAATTTAAATGACATATAAATCTGATTTCTAAATATGATCAACTGCTATTATAAATCAAATTGTTTAGAATTGAAATAACATCAAATTGCAATGCTTACACATGCCCAAATATGTCTCAAATCTTTGTTGTTCAAAATCAGATTATTACAATGATAACCAAGGGGCTTTCACATACCAAAATATCATATTGTAATGTCCTTGTCAAACCCTAGTTGGGCGATCAACAAATAACACTTATTTATGCATTTTTATGGCTCCAAAAGGCCATGATGCCTCCTAAACTCTTGGTGATTCTCTTCAAATTTCAGACCTGCACCTTACAGTTGTCCACGTGCCCTCACAAAGCCTTGGTGTCCAATATTTTTGGTTGTGAATGAGGTAGAAGGGGACGGGGACTCCTTGATAGTTGGGGCTAGGGAAAACAATGGTCCACACCAATATTTCCACTCACAATTTGCTCCAAAATGTAGTGCTAGGGTTTAAGGATAAAACCCTCTATCATAACAATATTCCATCTTTGTATATCTTCGAATAAATCTCCACAAATCTGAATATATTTCCCAATTTGTATTTGGAACAAATCTCACAAATTGGTAATCAAACCCTCCAATATCAACCTGTAGAAATATATCTCTTTGAAGCTCAATCAACTCCTCCAAAATCACCTATGAAGCACAGATGTGAATCTTGGAATGAATCCACCTCAAGATGGATATGGGTTTTCATCCAATCCACCAATATTCCAAGGGTTTTCTTCCTAGGAATATGTTGAACCTGTAGTTGCAACTCATAAGGAAACCCTTCAATGAAAGTAACAAGCCAAAGATGTTGAAATGACTTGCCTTCACCTCTTTTTAAAGCCACAAGTGAACTTTCTACAAGTAACTTCTAGAAGACTCATTTTTATTATTTTATTTTATTTTATATTTTTCCCTTTTTCAAAAGTGACTTATTTTTTAATTCTCAATATAATATAAAGTCACTTTATAATAAAAAATAGGTTCAACTAATTAATTATATATAAATAACCCAAAAATGACTTAGGATTATTTATTATTTAATTAATCAAATTATTCCCTTATAACTCCCAACTTATCCTATGGGAATAAAAATAGGCTAGTGGACCCCGTTGGATGATCACTCAGAAAATAGGGACATTACAAATCCTCCCCACTCAAAGATTGTTTGCCCCAAGAAATCACAACTCAAACAACTCTGACATACAATCAATGAGATTCCAAGATCCCAAACTAATCTGAATAATGCTCCACCATGTTTCTATTGCTCCAGTTTGATACAACTGTCATTCAACAAATCATTGTGAAGCAATCCACCAATCATACCAATGCCTAGATCCCAAATTATTGCACCATCATATAAATTGAAAATGAAAGGATAAGTGTCTCTTATCAAGTCACCATCACAAGATATCCATCTAAATCTAAATTGTTTCATATGGACTTGAAAAGTGTTCATCATGTGTGCATAACCAAGCATGCATATCATCTCTAGACTGTTGGTATAGATAATGACAACACTGTTAAAACTAAAAATTAGATCTATAATCATCTTGGGAATGCTTCCACTATCATAAACTAATAAGATCTCATCATCATTAAACCTCCAAGTGCTGTAGTGACAATCCCATGCACACAAATCTATCCAATTAGCTGCAAACATTAATGCATAGTCTAAAAATTTCATGATCAGCAATGTAGGGCAGCCACTAAATGTCAATGTGTAAGATGAAAACCATTGAACCAAATTTGAAATTTCTCTATTCTCATGAACACCTTCATGCCTTGGATTATAGTCCAGTTGAAACCCAAAATCCATATGCATATACCTCTTAACAAGTTCATGCAATTCTAATTTTTCTTCATGCTCTACCATCATAATTTCTTCCCTTTGAAGTATTGAATATTGATGAAGAAATGTATCTAGTTGTTACCTTTCATGATCCATGTGAACAAATTTTTCCTTAATCTTTTGTAGGTGCTATTTTTCTTGAGTGGCTAACAAGTTGGCTTCCTTAACCCTCCTTAGCCATTCATCACACATGTTTTGGGTCCTCGCAACATCCTCTATGCCATGATTTTCAAAATCAGCTTGTATGTAGCTTGGATCCACAAATGCTATCTCATGCTTAGCTATGAAATTTTGAATATCAACAAGATAGTGCTTCTTACCAATGTCATCCACACATTAAGTCTTCAAATCTTGCAATGCTAAATGTCTTTGATCAAAGTCATCAAAGTAACTTTAACTTTGTTCATCACAAAACAAATTTTCAGTATCGCCTTCATATGTATGAACAATATCACCTTCAAAGTCAGCCAACTCACTAATTGATTCCTTGCAACTATTATGTAGAGATGGTGAGACAACGCTATGCTCAAGTAATGGATCATTAAGAGAATCCATACCTTCATATGGCTGATCAATAGTTGTTGATTTGGCAAACTCCATATCAACATACCCTTCAATCTTGTCATTGTCATGGAGACTCAAGTACTCCTCACTTGTGGATGCATGAAGTGATTTTTCTTTGTCCATATAATCAGTCTGCTGAATTAAACCTGTGATAACTGATTCATCTTCTTTATTGTTTCCACATGTATGAGTAGGTGTCCAAAGTTCCTGGCATGTGAAGCAATGTTCTTTCCTCAACTAATTTTTGCTCTTCTTTTGGTGCTGATTAGAAGATTTCTGAAATGGTTTATAAATTTTGAAACTCTTCTTTTCACATTCTTTCTTCTCTTCTTATTTCTTCTCTTTCTTCTCTTATTCTTCTTTTCCCAATTTTCTGATGTAGTTATATAGTTTTATCTTTCTTGGATTCCCTTCTTCAAGTATTCCCAAAAAACCATCAAAGGAAATTTGATGCTTAAAGTCATCTACTAATCCTTGATACTCATCAATATTTTTTGTGGCCTCTCTTTTCATTATTTCTCCTCATCCTCATCCTTTTGTAAGAACCTTTGAGAGTTCTTATCATATCATTTTGACTTTCTCTAAGAGATTCAAGCAACTTATATTGATTTCCTCTAAGAGAGTCAAGTCTGCCCATTTAACCCACTGCTGAAATCCACTGCTATAACTCTAAAACTTTCTGAATCACACCCAAATAGGCTGGCAGGATGCTAAGATCTAATACCACTGTAAGATCCATGTCTAATTCTGCCCTAAATTTTCTAATTTTAACGGTTTGTCATTTTGTCAAACACTTCACATGAAGTCTGATTTTGTTTGTTTCTAAATGTAGGTTCTTTTGAACATCAGATATATGTATGCCAAATGCTCAAACTAAATGAAATTCATAATCACGTATGAAGGAACTCATCGAACATATGTTCTATCACATAACCAGACCCTTATAATGCAATTTAAATGACATATAGATCTAATTTCTGAATATGATCTACTATTGTTATAAATCATATTGTTCGGAACTGAAATAACATCAAATTGCAATGCTTAAACATGCCCAAATATGTCTCAAATCTTTGATGTTCAGAATCAGATTATTACAATGATAATCAAGGGGCTTTCACATACCAAAATATCATATTATAATGTCCTTGTCAAACCCTAGCTAGGTGATAAAAAAACACTTATTTATGCATTTTTATGGCTCCAAAACCCCACGATCCCTCCTAAACTCTTAGTGATTCTCTTCAAATTTCAGACCTACACCTTAAAATTGTCCACGTGCTCTTGCAAAGCCTTGGCATCCAATATTTATGGCTATGAATGAGGTAGAAGGGGATGGACTCCTTGATAGTTGTGGCTAGGGAAAACAATGGTCAACACCAATATTTCCACTCACAACTTCCTCCAAAATGCAACGCTAAGGTTTAAGGATTACACCCTCTATCATAACAATATTTCAACCCTATACATCTTCAAATAAACCTCCACAAATCTAAATATATTGCCCAATTTGTATTTGGAACAAACCTCACAAATTGGTAATCAAATCCTCCAATATCAACCTATAGAAATATATCTCTTTGAAGCTCAATCAACTCTTCCAAAATCACCTATGAAGCACAAATGTGAACCTGGAATGAATCCACCTCAAGATGGAATTGGGTTTTCTTCCAATCCACAAACAGTCCTAGGAATATGCTAAACCTGTAGTTGCAACTCACAAGGAAAACCTTCAATGAAAATAACAAGCCAAAGATGTCGAAATAACTTGTCTTCGTCTCTTTTTAAAGCCACAAGTGAAACTTCTAGAAGTAACTTCTAGAAGACTCACTTTTATTATTTTATTTTATTTTATATTTCTTTTTTTTCAAAAGTGACTTATTTTATAATTTATCAATATAATATTATAAAGTCACTTTATAATTAAAAATAGGTTCAGTTAATTAATTAAATATAAATAATCCAAAAATGACTTAGGATTATTTATTATTTAATTAATTAAATTATCCCCTTATAACTCCCAACTTAGCCTATGGGAATAAAAATAGGCTAGTGGACCCCACTAGATGATCACTCAGAAAATGGGGACATTACACCTTATGCCATGGATCTTCCTTGCAAGACCTGACGTACAAGTGTTTGCAAATTTTGTTCACAACCATACTTTTCATTATCTCCTTGTGTCCTTATGCCATTGGCTATAGTGGTTGTCTTGTATATAGTTCCCTTGTTGTGCCTTACCTTGTACATATTGGCTTATTTTTGTCTCCCCTCCCTCCTTGCCTCTAACATTTTGTTCTACTCCCAAATAGTTGGATTCTCATTGTGCCTACAAGAGACACCCATTCCCAACTAAAGACAAGTTGGCACCTACCCAAAAATGTGAAGATTTCCTTCTTTAGTGTCCCTTTGTTGCCTTTGAAGTGTTTTACCCATTACTGATAATCGATCTAAAATTTCCTTCAATGGGCCTTCCCTTGGTCAATTTTTATCTTGGAGTTGTGCATTGCCTCCCCACGTTCCTATCATATGTTGGAACTCTCAAAAAATCTAAAAAAAATCTAAGTGTTGAGAGTTTTAAGTCATTTTGAGTGTTATTACAAAGTTGTGGAGTTTTAGTGGACTTCTGAACATTTCCCCTTCCTTCCCCATCTGGTCCTCACCTCGTTTCCTGCATGAAAGTCCTAGAAATCTTATTGGGCCTTTAGTCTTTCTTGTTCCACCAATTTCTTCCAGTTTATGAAATCCCATGAGACTATTAGACCTTAAACCTTGATGTTTCAATATCCAGTCCTCATGTCCCTTTCCACAAAATTCGTGTTCAAGATTTCCACTTCCCTTTTTCCTTTACCTTGCATTTCTTGGAGTTTTAGTGAACTATGATTCTCATTCCATCTCCAAACACCCTGACCTTCATCTCTTTTCTGCAAATCCTCTTTTTCACTTCCCATCTTGTTTACAGAATTTCCCTCCCATATTGGACATTTCCACCTTCAGTTCTTCCTTACTTTCCCACAGGTTTATTAGGCCCTTCATTCCCTTTCACTCCCTCCATTTTCCCATCTTGCAAAATCTTGATGGACTGCAAGACTTCTAGCTTCGTGTCTTGATCTAGTCCTCCCATTCCTTTCCCAATTTTCACAAATCGTGTCCCTTCATTCCCCTTCACTTTTCCTCTATTTTGCAGACTTCTGGAGTTCCTCTGGACTTCACCCATTTTCCTCTGACCTCTCAACCTCCAACCTTTTTCCAAATTTCTTTGTCTTCCATTCAAACCTGATTTGTGGAATTTCTCTCTCTGAATTGAACATTTCTACCTTTGATTACCCCTTCCTTTCCCATATTCCTCTTGACCCCTTTTGCAATTTATCATTAAACTTTCAAACTTCTTCCATTTGACATTTCTAATTCCTACCTCTGGTCCCACATGTTTCTCCTACACCTTCATATCTTCCCTTCCCTTCTATTTATAGACTTTCCATGGACTTTAGGATGTCTTCCTTCCACCTTATATCATGTCCTGACATCCAATTCCACAATCAAATCTCACTTTTCCCCTCATCATCAAATCACTCATTTTCTTCCTTTGTGGAAACCTGATGGACTTATAGATTTCCTTCAAACATTTCCACCTCCACTTCCTACTTCCAATTCCCACCCTCAATTTCACAAGGTTGCTAACTTCATCTGATATCCTCCCCTTCCCATAATCGGTTCTATGTTGAATTCCCATAACTTTTTTTAGAAAACCTTACCTACCCCAACAACTCCCCTACATAATCAAGGACTACCATTAATGGCCTCCAATGGATGTGATAAGATGGAGGATGACTTCCATATGCCTCTTGACACTTGTGGACCCTGCATAGACATGATTTATGTACAAAAGCATGGGTTGTTGATGTAGAGGGCAAGGCTCCAAGTGTCAATCAATATGAAGATGATGTAGTAGACATGGGTGACTGGAAAATTGTGTTGACTACTCCAAGATTCTCATCCAAGTAACAAGAATGGAGTAAAGATCTATATATAAAGGTTGATTCTATTGGCAACTTGGCAAACATCACTAAGAGAGAGACACGGTTGGTATGATGGTGAATGATTGTGCATGATGTTTGAAGATGTTGTCACTGATGGTAACAAGGAAAGGAATAAGGTTGAGACAAAGTTTTTGGTCCAGTGAAAAAGATTTAGTATAATGGATGGAAATGGTCCAGAGTTGAAGATTAGATAATGCAGTTCTTGTATGTTGTTTGCAGTCCTTTGACTATCCTATATCCATGTTTTTAGCTCCTGATAAGTACCGGAAGCATACACTCAAACAGACTAAGTCTAGAAGAACAGAATACATTGTGATTCAGAACAGAACACTCATTTGATTTGGTCCACATTCCTCCACTGTTGCATATCTTGTTATGCAGTTTTGAGGTGTTGTAAACATATGTATGAAGTATCTAAATATAGAGTTGCAAGTTCTCATTTCCACTAGAAAGATAGTTATGGGTGCCTAAGTATCGTTACTTAGTCTGACAGAACTTGACTGTGACAGAGCATGTGTTCTTGTGGTCCGCATTCTACCACAAAAGAATATTTTACTTTGCGGTTCTAGAGGTATGATCTATGATATGTGAAGAGTCTTTGATATGGATTTGAGCAAGACTTGTGGTCTGCAGTGGAAGATGTAGTTTGACAATTGGACTAAACCAGTGATAGTCTGTGGTTAAGGCCGACATGACAGTATGATGTGTGTGCGGTAAGTTTTGTTGTTTGGAATCTTATCCTAAGTGATTATATGGATAGAGCCGACATATGTGAATATGATTCAAGTGTTGTTTCAATCTGCTGTGTATTTTGGTAAATGATTTTAGCTGACAAGTTATAACTACATGCTACATCTTAGTATGCCGACCTAATGTGTAAATTTCAAATATTGTGGATATATATATATATATATATATATATGTGATCAAATTCAGTGTTTGGATTGAGTCGTGTGTGAATGTGATTGTAAATTCAATGTGTGAAGAATCATAAGGGCAACAAGAGCAGAAGAAGAGAGATATTATTTGATGTAGAAGCAGAACAATGAAATAGGGCAGTTAAAGATGAAGAGTTTTGAGATGGTATTTTTGAGCTTCATTAGAACTATGACCATGCTTGTGTAGATGCAATCAGAGTAGTTCAAATTGGCAGTGAGCCACCCTTCTTTCTTTCTTTCTCTATACAGTGAGCCTTCTTGCAATGAGCACTTCTTTTGGGCAGTGATCCCTAAGGCAATGAGCCTCTATTGTAATTCGGTATTGTTCCTACATAATATATTTTGAGCTAACACTCACTGTGGTTTTTCCCAGTTTTGGGTTTTCCATGTAAAAATCCTAGTGTACATGTGTGATATATTATGTATGCTTCTTCTATGTTTAATTTGCTTTATTGCTGAATGTGGTAAATGAATTATTAGCTCAATAAGTAAAAGGTTTAACAAACTACTGATTCAAATCCCCCTCTCAGTAGTTTGGGTGTTCAATAGATTCTATGTAATAGGGATTGGTCATTGAGCCAATTTTTTATTGTTTCTCAAGTAGGTTCTAGGGTATCAAACAATGAATGCCCATATTTCTAAATCATGAAGTGAGTTTGTAAATTAGGGGAAGGGGTAGTCTAGTAAGGTTTTATTTGTAATGTTGGGAATTAAGGTGTCTCAACCTTTGCAAGTCCCTAGCATTTAACATTTAATTGTATATTTATTTTTTCCTATTATTGTAATTTCTATGCAAATCTTATTTTGTCACTTTGTGGGAGTTGGCACAGTGATATGTTATCCTACATGGAAGGTGACTAGATGTATTTTTGTCCTCATATGAGGAGATAGGCATCCCACTTTGTGGTAGAAGACTTTTTCCATGTGTTGGAATCTTTTGGGTGTTGTAAGAGGTCTATGACGCGTAAGAGTTATGACAGATTCCTATGACAGAATCTATGACATGTAAGATCCATATTCTAGAAATAGAAGATTCTATGGTAGGTGTGACAAGTGTCAAGAAGCATCTTTGCATGGAGAAGGTAGGCACCCAAGTTTGACTATGATAGGTTGTAAGAGAATCTACTATTAATAGTCAGTTATGACATATTCTCTTACAGTTGTAAGTGTTGTCATATATGACAGATTTTATGACATTGTAAGAGCATTTGTTATACCTTTTTTGGGAAAATTTGGGGCGCCTAGGTTTAGGGGTTGTGAGGGATGGAAGGCAATCTCTTAAAAATGTCATTCACATGTTTTATGGCCTTAGAAATTGGGCCATATGGATTTGGATGAGATTCTTGTGTTGACTTGCTCTAGAAGCTACCTCCATTCGTAGTACTTCTCTATTTATACAGGTGCTTGGAGTTGGAGTTGTATGGTTCATTTGTAGGTACAAAAATGCCGTCAGAATTGCTCCAAAATTGACATCTTGGGAACTCCTAAAAGAACTTGCATTGCAAGTATGTTGTAATCTACATTGGATTTGATAATACATTGTGTAGGTTTTGGAGTGTGGGGTTTTTCACCCGAAAGGGTTTTCCCCACATATATCTTGTGTCTTTGGCATTGTTCTTGCATTTGATGTTTGTTTAATCCCTCTTTTAATGTGTACCACATATTTGTAACTATAAATATTTAAGAAAATTTGCATAACACTCCCCTCATTAGTTCGGTGTAGGAAGCTATTCCATGTACCTTGCTTCCTTTCAGTTGGTATTAGAGCTTGGCCAATTTTGGTCCTAGTTGTTGGGTAGAGGGTTTTTTGTACTGATCTTCGATTAAGTGGGAGCTTGTGCAGAGTATTTTGTAATCTTGTTGCAGGGAGAAGATGGTGAACACATCTGGGAGATTTGAAATTGAGAAATTCAATGGAGGCAACTTTGAGTTGTAGAAACTCAAGATGGAAGACATGTTGGTGGATAAAGATCTATGGCTCACAGTATCTATAACCAAGCCATTGAGAATGAAAGAAGAAGTTTGGGATCTGATGGATCGGAAGGCTAAGGATCTGATAAGGCTTTGTTTAGCTAATTCAGTGCTCCTGAATATCCATGAAGAGAAAACAAAAGATCTTTGGAAGAAACTTGGAGATGTTTATCAAGCTACATCCCTGGTGAACAAGCTATTCCTGCGAAAAAAATTGTATTCTCTGAGGATGGAAGCTGGAGGATCTGTCATGGATCATCTAAATGCATTCAATATGCTTGTTTCCCAGTTGACCTCTGTTGGTGTAAAATTGGAGAAGGATGGTTGCATGACCTTGTTGCAAGTATGTGCCTAATCGATGTTGTCATTGATGTCAACATATCTATGTTGTCATTGGTGTCAACTGTGCTCCTATCTTGTTGTTTGCTTATAATGAGTAAGGTGCTTTGTATTTACTTATGTAAGTAATCTTGATGTTGAGGATATTGAGAAAATTAGCTTCTTTGGTAGAAACAGTGAGTTGTAGTGGAAACAATGTATTGCATACAGAAGAATAGTCTAGAAGAATGCTCCGCATTTTTATAGAGATTTGGTTCATGATTTGGTGGTCCGCAAGCTATTCTTTTTTTATGACAGTAGTTGACAGTGTTGTTCTTATGCTCTGGTTTGAAGGATCTTCTTGATAGAGTGATTAGAGATCGTGCAGTTGTTCCTCGTGATTACAATGTTCTTGTGGATGTCTCCTAATCATGTTCCTACCTTTGGATTGGTCTGCAAAGAGAAGTGTGGATTGTAAAAGAAGAATGTTCTTAGAAAACCTAGTGTTGGCCAACTTGGTTGTTTTCACTATTTTCAGAGATGCATTGAAGATTGTAGAAGCATGTTGTGGCGTGGAGGATTGTGTTTGAGTCCTAGCTAAGGTGTGGTGTGTTCATCATACTTCTCTACATCTTTCTTTAGGTAAATTTTGTAATAGGTCTAGACCTATTTCTGTGTATGCCTTGTAATACTGACCTTGGAGAATGTTCTAATGGTTGATGAATGTAATGCCGACCTTGATGTACATTCCAAGGTTGATGAATTGTATAAAAGCATGTAATAGAGTTGTGAAAAAGGGTGTGTGAAAAGATGAAGAGATAAGTGCAAAGGTGTGAAAGAGTAGAGCAGAGAAGTTATATTGTGCTTCAATGGAACTGAATCTTGGCATGGAGTAGATGCTACTTAATTAGTTCACCACTTTGGCAGTGAGCCACCCTTTGGCAGTGAGTTGTTCTTTGCAGTGAGCCTCTATTTTTTGGTATTGTTATAACTTATATATTTCTATGGGCTAACACCCATTGTGGTTTTTCCCTCTTAGGGTTTTCCACGCAAAAATCTAGTGTCTACTATGTTGAATGTGTGTTTGTGATTAAGTTTATGGTTTCATGCTCTTAGTTAAATATGATTGTAAGCAATTAAGTTGTTGATGGTTTGATGTTCATATGAAGCTAAGTTTTTGGGACAACTGATTCACCCCCCCTCTTAGTTGTCTAGTGTATTTCAATAAACCTTACTATGTTCCTTACCAGATTCATGAGACCACCTTGTCATGGCCATTGGGAGTACCACTACCACCTTCAAGATGGATGAAGTGGTTTCTTTGTTGATGTCTGAAGAGTTGCCGAGAAAGTCTTCTAAGTTGGCTAAGGAGGCTCTTGTGGTTCGTGATAGATCCAACGAGAAGGGAAAGTAAAAGGACAAGAAGAAAGAATACAAAGGAAGATCCAAATCATGTGGGAGATCTAAGTCTCTTGGAAAGTCCAAGGCTATATGTTGGAATTGCGACAAACCTAGTCATTTTTGCAAGGAGTGCAAGGAGGAGAAGAAGAAAAAGAAAAATAGCTATGATTCAGATTCTAACAAATCCTCTCAAGAAGATGGAGAAGTGTTTTTCATTGCCTTGGCAACACATGCATCTGAGGATGTGTGGCTAATCGACTTCGGTGCATCTCTTCACATGACCTCACACAGAGATTGGTTTTTAAAGTATGAAGAGTTCGATGATGAGAAGGTGTACTTGGGTGATGATTCTCACCTGAAGATTGTTGGCCGTGGAAGAGTCCTGATTAGATTCCTTGATGGTCGAGTGAAGGGGATCAATGGTGTTCTGCATATCCCTTGTTTGGCATGGAACCTTCTTTAAGTAAGTTGAATGATGTGGGTGTGCATGTTGTTTTCTCAAATGGAGGATGCAAGATGACTAGAGGAGCTATGGTACTAGCTAAGGGTGTTTAGATTGGCACTTTGTTTCAGCTTGATGCATGTGTAGTTTAGTGCAATAGTGCCTCTGTTTCAAAGAAGAGAGCTTCAAAGTTTTCATCCTCACCATTGGAACCAACAACTAAGAAGTCTGTTGCATCTACTTCTGATGGTTGTGCTTTCTGGGTACCCAAGGGTACTTATTCTATGGAGATGAAACTTCCAGCAGAGAAGACAATGTTATGGCACCAAAGGCTTGCCCACATTGGAGAAAAGAGTTTGAGGACCCTAAAAAATAAAATACCTCGTTGAGGGTATGAATGATTGTAACCTTGAGTTCAACTTCTACGAACATTGCATATATGGAAAACAAAACCGTGTTAAGTTTTATTCTAGTTCTCACAAATCTTCTGAGGTGTTGGATTTAATTAATTTTGATGTATTTGGTCCTATTAATGTTCCTTCGATATTGAAATCTATATATTTTGTTTCATTCATTTATGACTACAATAGAAGGACATGGGTGTATTTCCTTAGAAGTAAATCTGAAGTCTTTGCAAGATTCAAAAAGTTCAAAGCTCTTGTAGAGAATCAAAAGGATAGAAAGATTAAGTGTTTGAGGACTGATAACAGTGGTGAGTTTTATTCAACAGATTTTGATAAGTTCTATAAAGAACAAGGCATTGAGAGGCACAAGACAACTCCATTTACCCCCTTGCAGAATGGAGTTGTAGAGAGGATGAATAGAACGTTGATGGAGAGGATTAGGAGTATGTTAAGTGGAGCTGGCCTTGAACAAAAGTTTTGGGCTAAAGCTGTTACTACCATTTGTTACCTGGTCAACAGGTCTCCTACATTGGCACTTGTTGATAAGACACATATGGAGGTGTGGTCTGGTAAAAAGCCTTCATTAAGACACATTCGAGTATTTGGTTGTGAGGCATATGCACATGTGCCTAAGGAGAAGAGGTCTAAGTTGGAGAACAAGGCAGTAAAATACATCTTCATCGATTATGGTATTAGTGTGAAAGGATAAAAACCTTGGGGTCTAGTGGTTGAGAGAGTTATGTATAGCAGAAGTGTGATCTTTAGAGATCTCAATCCTTCTTCTATTGTTCTACAACCAGAGAAAGAAGAGAAGAAAGAGGACGTGGTTCAACTTCCTTCCACCCCTAAGAAAGTTGAATCGAAGACATTTGTTGGACCTGATGATGAGGAGAGCTCTAGCAGCTCTGAAATTTTAGAAGAAGAAGAAGAACCTCCACCTCAGCTTGTGAGGAGGTCTACATGGATTAGGAAGCAACCTGAGAGGTTTGGTTATTCATTGCTTGATTCTAGTTGCATTTTTTCTTTGATTTCTAACACTGATGAGCCTAGAACTATGAAAGAGGCTATGGGTATGAAAGATGCAGGTTCCTGGAAGGAGGCCATGGAAGAAGAAATGGCTTCATTGAAAAAGAATAATGCTTGGGACTTGGTGCCTTTTCTTGAAGGATAGAAACATGTTGGATGCAAATGGGTGTTCAAAAAGAAATTTGGTGCAGATGGCAGTGTTGAGAAATATAAGGCTAGATTGGTTGCGAAGGGGTATTCTCAAGTGGAGGGAATTGACTATGTGAAATTTTCTCTATTGCAAAGTTGACATCTATTCAGTTCATGTTATCTCTTGCAGCAACGTATGATTTAGAAGTGGAGTAGATGGATGTGAAGACAACATTCCTTCATGGTGACTTGGAGGAGGAGATTTATATGTCACAGCCAAAGCACTACATTGTTGAAGGTAAATAAAATATGGTTTACAAGTTAAAAAAATCTTTGTATGGTTTGAAACAGTCTCCTAGGATGTGGTACCAGAAGTTTGATTCCTTTGTGTTGAGTATTGGATTTCTGAGATCGAAATCAGATCATTGTGTTTATTACAAGTTTGACAATGATCACATTCTCATTATTGCTTTGTATGTCGATGATATGTTAATTGGGAATGGTAAAAGTTTGATTTCTGATTTGAAGTCTTAGTTGTCAATACAGTTTGAAATGAAAAATCTAGGGGTAGCCAGGTACATTTTGGGAATGGAAAAAAGAAGAGACAGTAAACATAAAACTTTGGTTAGGCCAGAGTAAGTATGTTAACACTGTGTTGGAGAGATTCAGGATAGTAGATTGCAAACCTTTGATTGTTCTTGTTATGATAGGGACAAAGTTATCTATTGCAGATTGTCCAAAGTCTCCTTCTGAGATGGAGGATATGAGCAGAGTGCTTTATGCTAGTGCGGTTGGCAGTTTGATGTATGCAATGGTCTGTACAAGACCAGACATTGCCCAAGCAGTGGGAGTCCTTAGTTAATTTATGGCTAATCCTGGATAGGTACATTGGGATGCAGTGAAGAGAGTGTTCATATATTTGCAGGGTACTTTAGAGTATTCCCTATGTTATCATGGTTATCCTACAAGACCTCAGTATTTTGTGAGTATTCGTGGATATGTGGGTTCTGATTGGGCAGGTGACATTGATAGCAGGAGATCCAATAGTGCTTATGTGTTCACTATGTTTGGTGGTGCTATTAGTTGGATGAGTAAGTGGCAACTTGTGGTCGCTTTGACCATGACAGAAGCAGAGTACATGGCATCTACTCATGCTTGTAAGGAAGCCATTTGGCTTAAGAGATTATGTTCTGGAATTGGGTTGATGCAGGGAAAATTACCATTTGTTATGACAGCCAAAGGGCCATATGTTTGGCAAAGAATCCTACTTTCCACATGAGGACTAAGCATATTGATGTCTAGTACCATTTTGTTTGTGACATGGTAAAGGATGGGAAGGTGAATTTGGATAAAGTTGACACTTTGGTGAATGTTATAGATTCCTTGACAAATCCTGTGAGCACGAAGAAGTTCAAATGGTGTTCAGAGTCTATGGGGCTCTTGACCCATAGCAGTTAAAATCCTGTCATTCTATTGGCTCCTGAAAGGTGTTTGACAAGTGGGAGAATGTTGGGAATTAAGGTGTCTCAACCTTTGAAAGTCCCTAGCATTTAAAATTTAATTGTATGTTTATTTTTGTCTATTATTGTAATTTCTATGCAAATCTTATTTTATCACTTTGTGGGAGTTGGCACAGTGATGTGTCATCCTACATGGAAGGTGAATATATGTATTTTTGTCCTCATATGAGGAGATAGGCATCCCACTTTGTGGTAGAAGACTTTTGCCATGTGTTAACATCTTTTGGGTGTTGTTAGAGGTCTATGATGGGTAAGAGTTATGAAAGATTCCTATGACAAAATCTATGACATGTAAGAGCCATAAATAGAAGATTCTATGACAAGTGTGACAAGTGTCAAGAAGCATCTTTGCATGGAGAAGGTAGGCGCCCAAGTTTGACTCTGACAGGTTGTAAGAGAATCCGCTATTAATAGTCAATTATGATAGATTCTCTTACAACAGTGCTATCATATATGACAGATTTTATGACATTGTAAGAGCATCTATCATACCTTTTCGGGAAAATTTGGGGCACCCAAGTTTGGGAGTTGTAAGGGATGAAAGGGAATCTCTTACAAGTGTCATTCACATGATTTATGACCTTGGAAATTGGGCCATATGGATTTGGACGAGATTCTTGTGTTGACTTGCTCTAGAAGCTACCTCCATTCACAATACTTCTCTAATTATATAGGTGCTTGGAGTTGGAGTTGTATGGTTTATTTGCAAGTATAGAAATGCTACCGGAATTGCTCTAGAATGGACGTCTTGGGAACTCCTGAAAGAACTTGCATTGCAAGTGTGTTGTAATATCTTTTAGTTGGAACTCCTGAGGGAACAATACAATTTAGTTATATCTTTTGGTGCATGGTAAGAGTGAACTTATCATTTGTTTATTAGAAGTCTTATAGGCCTATATGTAGCTAATGCTAACATGAACTTAGTGAAAAATCTTGGGGTTCATGGCATATTGGATATGGTTGCTTAAAGGCCTAGATTTTAAATTTTTATCTCTTTAATTTCCTATTGTTGAGACCTTAGGGAACACCCCCTTGGCCTTGCAAAAGCCTAAAACTGAAGGTGAGTCTACCAAATCACAATTATTGGTCCATTCATGCCACTATCTAAGCATAAGTCTTACACATTACCTTTGTCAACATATCCCTAGCCTTAGGTTTTGGTGTTGGTATTTAGGAATTATGAAGTTGAATGTTTGATCACCAACACTATGTATTGAACAAGATGGCATTCCTAAGAAATCTCTACCCTAAGCAAATCATATAGACCCCTCTAAAGTCCCCCATGTTCCTAAACTAGTTCAAGATTGACACTTCAAATGTGTGTAGCATGGTGGCCTACATCTTGGAGATGAAAGATGATGAATTTGTGTATCCTAAGCAATTGGTTGTGGTTTATAAGTTATATAGAGTGCCAAGTGGGGAAATATTACTGATTGCCTTCTCCAACCACCTTGAGGAGAAAATAAACATGCAACTAGAAAATTTTAGCATTTCCAAGTTATTCAAATACCCTCCCTTGTAATCCACATGATATTCCATCAATATTACCCATTATATTCCCACTTCAAGCCAAAATGTGGCCACTCTTAGTAGGGATATGACTTGATCACTATCTTGATTCCTCACCTACACAGACATCTAATTATTATGAGTATGTGGAGAAATTCTTGATCCCCACTATTACCATGGTCACAAGTGAAAAAATCCAAAGACTCTCCAAGTCTTCCATAGTCATTATCAAGTCCACATGCAAGGGTGACTACTTTTTTGGCCATTATAGCACTACTATTAGAATTTATGCCTACTCAAGCAAAATATTTAAAATCCCAAAGTTTGTAACTAACAGAGCTTTTTCCTTGGAGTATATGTGGCAAGTGGACATTGTGGATACATAGATGGCATTGGAAGGGGTAAGATTTCCTTTCATAATATCCTACACCGCTATAATGAAATTGTCGTTGTTAAAAGAAAGGTCACTAAGCTCCTTGAGACCCAAGACTAGTGCACCTATGATCTGGGTAGGATATTTACATCTTAGTTGAAGAAAATAAATAATGGTGAGTTAAAGAAATTTTCTCATGAGCCTCATCTGCAAATGGAAGCCAAGAAAAGCTTTAGGGATGAGGAGCTAGATAAATATGTAGATTCATGGCCAATTATGGAATCAATTCCCATGCTACAAAAATATGAACAATTTTACAGTAAGTTAGCCCAATATTGCCTAGAATTCATAAATGGCTTGAATACTATATTGAAGAACATGGGTTGGAGTGCTCATAAAATGAGTTCCTAGTGGAAATACAAGTAGGAGGTTCGCCGCATGTCTAAAAAATGTAGATATTTTTCTATGAATGATATGTGGGATGGCCATTATGAAAAATTGCATGGTAGCTTGGTGTCATATTTCACACCATAACCCCCAAGGCTAGAACAAAACCAACTCTAATATCATCAATGAATGAGGAGTCATATTCAAGGCCTCCAAGTTTCAAACAAGGGGTAGTTCAAGAATAAAGGGCCTCATGTGAACCTACTCAAACAACATTGCCCTATCATAGTAGGTCTTCCAAAGAAAAAAACAAACACAAGATCTCACCAAGCAAGCACCACACAACTAGTCCCAATGCAACAACAAAGGCACAAAAATGAAAGAAGTGACTACAAGACAAGCTCAAAACAACAATAAGAAGATCACCCAAAACCACTAAGGGGTGAGTTGCCACCACATCATCATCACCCGTTGCAAGGCAAAGTTTGTTTTGATTGTCTGTAGGGGTGATGATGATCTAAAAGAAGAAGAAAAAAGAATAAGGTATAGATGAGTGATGATGTGCCTAGGAAGAAGGCTAAAAAGTAAATGGAGGAGCAACACGAGAGGCATCTATAAATCAATTCATAGAAAATACCAACAAGCATCATCCCCACTATAAGTATCCCTCCTTCTCCTTTCAATTCTACAATACAACCCCCTCCCACTTCCCCACAAACTCATATTCCCTCTTCTCCCCATCCATTTCTATCCTTCTCCTCCATTCCCCTTATTCACAAGTTCCCACCTCAGGAACATCTCAAGTTCTCCTACAATATCACTTCATCCAATTGCCCCCAATTCCAATTCCATCCTCAATATTACCATCATTATTACCCCCTCCAATCTAGCAATGTCAAATGCCCATACCCCAATTCTCTCTAGATAGTAGTTGCCATCTTCTATCTTTGCAAGTTCCTTTTCCACCACCTTCTTAAGCCTTAGATTCATCTCAACCATCATCCCTAAAAGTCTATGCATATCCTCAATCCCCAAGCTACTACCCCTTCGGCTACTACATAGAAAGGGGTTTCATTTGTCCCCATTTTCTCCCCGAGGTCCACTAAAACAAGATGTAATGATCATGAGGGATCTCACCACATATCATCAACAAATGCAATAGATATAAGCGATGACTCTACAAAAAGAGACAAAGAGAAAATTGAACCAAGATGCTGTACAAACAATAAAGAGGGTAAGAATAAAATATGACATGAGGCATGACACGATGTAATTCAAGCATTTTACATCCCTCATGGATAAACTTGAAGGACAACTATTGGCCAATAATTACTAGATGGAAATGGTAAGCATCACAATCAATGACACAAAAGATGAAGACATTGTCAAGTTCTTGCAAGAAGGTGCTAAAGTATTTGGCTCTTCATTGATCTCAATGGAAATAAAATACAAAAAGAAATGCATTAAATTAGAATAAGAAAAGAAAACTATAAAAGGCCTTAGAGGTCAACATCAAGGTATTGGGAGCAAAGTAATTATGGTCCTAGAGAAGTCCATTGAGGTTGAGGACATGCAGTTAGAAGCATCAAAAAAATAACTCTAGGAAGTCCAAGAGAAGCTAAAGGAAGTATGGAATTGGCCACAACAAAGAGTTAGATGGTTACCGAGAAGGCCACTACTAAGATATTGTCCAAACAAGTAGAGGACCTAGAAGAAGGATTAAACCAAGAAAAGGTTGATGTTGGTTTCAAGGTTGTGGAGGTTGGATCTTTGAAGCAAAAAGTAACAAATCAAGAATATGAGTTATCAAAGTTGTAAATCAAGTTGATAGCTAGGCCCAAACTATCAAGGCGCTGAGAGAAAAGGAGATCAATTAGGAAATCAATTGGAGACTTCCAAGGAAGAGGCCAAGACATTGAGGGCCTAGATCAAAGAACTAAAGATATTAATAAGTTCCATTAAACTCATTAAGGGTCTATGAAGATTATATTCCAGAAGGAGGTTGAATAGAATGCAAGATCATTTGCACTACCCTTATAGTTCATGGAGATGGCCACAACTCTACACACCATGATCAAGAAAGAGGGTGATGCAGCTGAGGTGGCTCTCTCTCTCCTATCATCAATGATGCTTGAGCCAATATCTAGAAGCTCTACAACTACAACACTATCAAGCTAATCATAGTACGAATCATGAGTAGCACATCTATCACTCAAAAAATGAATAATGTCCTAGATAAGAGAGCAAAAATTAAGAATGTAAGATGCAACTAATGTTGTAGTAGAAACAATGCAAGGTATTCAAACCCATATGCATCAATTAATGTAGCAAGGATTGCCCTAGCTGCTTGATAAAAATCAAAACTTGCTTCCATGTGATCAATTCATGAAGTGGATCAAGAAAAAAGTCCAAGATGAGTCTAATTTGGACATGTTGTCCCCTGCTTCTTCTATAAACGAGGTACTAGTAGCAATCAATCCATAAATAAAATTGGGGGCATTCGTATAGATTGCTATGACTTAGGTGTAGAAGGTTTCTTATGAGCCTACTATTTAATTGGAGTTTCATTTCAAACTCCTACAGAAGATCAACCTACATAAAAGTGGAGAGTGGGAGAAGATTACGTCTTCTCTAAAGAATAAATTAAATGCAAGGTATCTCCTTTAATTTTGACAATTTTGAAGTTTTGTGTGGATAGACTTTACGCCCAATGGATACATCTTTCTAGGTCCATATTTAGTCCAATGAAAGAACCCTTATGAGTCACTAAAACTATAATGAATCCTCCACTATAAGTGGAAGATTTTGTTTCTAACTTGTTCTAATTTTTTTTGTAATGGCTCAAGGCCTCAACAAATCATGTTCCTCTTTCAAAATTTTGAGTTTTGTGTCACGCGAAGTAGTTCTACAAGTTTCCTAAGTCTTGAGCAATGCACGCCATCGAATGGTGCTATGATGGATTTGATCTAATGGTACGTGGGATTTTTTGATGTGATAGGGAGAACTTTTAATGGAAATCCTTTTCATTGGTCCACATCACCTAGTGGGCCTATTCCTATCGGTGTTATGTATATTATATATCAATGTGGGCCTCACCTAGTTTCCATCCTTTTATTTTATTCACACAACCTATTCTCTAATGCCACATGGCATGCTTGTAAGATTTCTCAAGAAAATTTAGAAATCATCCATTGAAAAGCAAGATGAACCATCTGATTTTCCACAATTAATCTTATCTAATGGATTGCCCTCGCTGCTTGATAAAAATCAAAATTTTCTTCCATGTGATCAATTCATGAAGTGGATCAAGAAAAAAGTCCAAGATGAATCTAATTTGAACAAGTTGTCCCCAACTTCTTCTATAAAGGAGGTGCTAGTAGCAATCAATCCATAAATAAAATTGGGGGCATTCATATAGATTGTTGTGACTTAAAGGTGCATAAGGTTTCTTATGAGCCTACTATTTAATTGGAGTTTCATTTCAAACTCGTACAAAAGATCAACCTACCTAAAAGTGGAGAGTGGGAGAAGATTATGTCTTCTCTGAAGAATAGATTAAATGGAAGGTATCTCCTTTAATTTTGACAATTTTGAAGTTTTGTGTGGATAGACTTTGCGCCCAATGAATACATCTTTCTAGGTCCATATTTAGTTCAATGAAAGAACCCCTATGAGTCACTAAAACTATAATGAATCCTTCACTATAAGTGGTAGATTTTGTTTCTACCTTGTTCTAATATTTTCATAATGGCTCAAGGCCTCAACAGATCATGTTCCTCTTTCAAATTTTTGAGTTTTGTGTCACACAAAGAAGTTCTACAAGTTTCCTAAGTCTTGAGCAGTGCACACCATTGAATGGTGCCACAATGGATTTGATCTAATGGCACGTGGGATTTTTTGATGCGATAGGGAGAACTTTTTAATGGAAAGCCTTTCCATTGGTCTAGCTCACCTAGTGGGCCTATTCCTATTGGTGTTATGTATATTACATATCAATGTGGGGCCCACCTAGTTTCAATCCTTTTGTTTTATTCACAACTCGTTCTCTAATGCCACATGACATGCTTGTAAGATTTCTCAAGAAAATTTAGAAATCATCCATTGAAAAGAAACATGAACCATCCGATTTGCCAAAAAAATTCTTATCTAATGGTCCACAAGTTGACAGGCCTATTCCTTATATTTCTCAACTACACTGCCACCAAGTAGCCCAATTTTGATGATCACAACTTCCTCATGGCGTCCTAAGGCAATTCAATGATGTAGATTATTTTGGGTAGGGATTTTTTACTCATGAAATTCAAACTTCTTCCTGTTGGCAAGAGACACTGCTAGGCATGTCAGGTGTTTTCATTGATGGCACCTAAATCTATCTTACACATCCGCATTGTATCATTTGATCATACTGGTAGTCAAATTGTAGATTTGTCTAAGTCCAGATAGATAGGAACAGAGCATATGACAGGGTCCAACATTTTGGTCCACATTTCTCCACAGGTAATCATATTGTGCTGTAAATCTGAGGGTATGTTAAGGGGTGTTAGGGCTACTCCAAATTTTTAGCCTCCGGTATGAAGGGATTGAAAGTTACAAGCATCTGAGTATCGGGTTTTGGTTAGACAGTTCAGTCCAGTAAAGAATAGGCCGACTTGGTGTTTGATCCTTGTACGGATTAGGAGAAGTTGTTGGTTGAATAATTTGTGAGATCCAGTGGTATTGGCCGACATGTGTGATGACTTGAATACACATGTTTTGGTCCGCATTGATGTTTGTGTATGGATTCAGCTGACAGAATAGTGTTCTTGAAAAAGTTTCTAAGTTTTCTTGAGGCTGACTGTAGTTGATGAAATCTCATGTTGCGGATATATATAATCGATGAGTTTGAGCATTTTGAGGTGTGAATGTGTGAATATGAAGTGAGAGGTGCGAAGTATAGTAGTAACAAGTGCGAAGCAAAGAGATCTAGGGTTCGGATCATGGCAGAACAGGGCAGTAAAAGATGAAGTGTGTGAAGTCAGTATATTGAACCTAACCAGAACTGTAATCTTGCATTGTTAGATGCTATTCTTCAGTTCAAATATTTCAGTGAACTCTTGTAATTGATCTTGTAGGCAATAAGCCTCCTTTGACCAGTGAGCTCTGGGTAGTGCACCCGAAGGCATGTGCCTTCCCATTTTGTAATACTTTTAATAGAGTATAAAATATTGTGGGTTAACCCCCACCGTGGTTTTTCCCTTAACCGGGTTTCCACGTAAAAAACTTGGTGTTCATGTGTGATGATCTTGTTATTGCTGTTCTTAAGTTCATGCTTCTTTCTTTTGAATGTATGTGGTAAATTAATAAAGGAACATAATAAAAAGTTTTGCAGAACACTGATTCACCCCCCCTCTCAGTGTTCCTTAATTTCAACAATTGGTATGAGAGAAAGGTTCCTTAGAAGAAGTTTAACAACTTGAGGAAGATCTAGGAAAGTGTTTCAATGGGTTCATTCAGGTATTCTGATGGCATCAATGAACAAATTTAAGTTGCTTTAGAAGATTTTGATCAGTCCAAAGCAGAAGTCAAAGAACTGAAGGAGAACCTTAAAGATGCTGAGGATTTCATTCAGGCTTTAAAAGGGCAACTAAGTAAATCTATGGAAAAGAGGAAGGAGCTACTTTAGCGGTTAGCAAATCAGAATGAAGACAATGACATGGATGAGGCTCTAAAGGAGAAGAAAAAGGAATGTGAGAAATTGGCAAAAGAAGTTGTTGTTCTAAAACATGAGATGGAATCCGGGGTGATGAGACTAACCAAGAAAATCAAGGAAAGGAAGAAGACTGAGGAAAACCTGACTCAGTCTTTGAAAGAAAGAACAAAAGAATGCTGCAGATTGGACAGAATAATTGGCCATCTAGAATCTAATCTTCAAGAAACTAGGTATAATGAGGGACAACTTGAAAGGCAAATTGTTATTCTCAAACATGACCTAGAAGCTGCAAATAAATACAAAGAAAAGTTCAAGATAAGCTCAGCTAAACTTGAAGTGCTGCTTGATAGTCAAAAGAAGGCAGATGATAAGCATGGTCTGTGATATGAGAAAGGTGAAAGCTCTGGATCCAGTTAAAGAAATCCTAAGGGAAGAAATCCAAGAAGGAATCCTATAAGGCCTCTAGTAAGACAACCTAATGCTCAAAGGTATCCATCTTTCAATGGAAGTTGTTTCAATTGCAATAAATTTGGTCATAGAGCTACTCAGTACAGAAGTAGAGTAAATCAAAGTGGTCCATCTTTCTCTAGTCAATGCTTCAATTGTAAAAGGTATGGTCATAGATCCAATGAATGCAGAAGTATGATGATGAACTACTCTAACAACAAAAGAAGTGTCAATTCTTTCAATAGCAACTATTTTGCATGAAATAGATTTGGACACATGGCTAATCAGTGCAGATCAAGAGGAATTGAGTAAATGAGCAAAGAAATGTTGTGTGCTTTAATTGCAACAAATCCAATCATATTGCAAGATTCTGCAGAAGCAGGAATGATGATAGAAAAGGTCTGGTAAACAGAAACCAAAACATGTAGAGACAAGATAAAGGCAAGGGTAAAGCAGATGTTAATGAGATCTAGAATGAAATGAACAAAACATGGGTGAAGAAAGGTGAAATGAACGATGGTGATGGGTCTGCACTGGAATCGGGTGCTAATAATTCCTCTGAAAATTGAAATAGGAAATCTGGCTCAGGGGGAGATGCATTGAAAATCTAATTCCCCCTGCCAGTAAGTGGGTGCCTGAATCTGGCATGATGAATGAAGATAAAGAAGCCTATTGTAGATTTGTTGAAGAAAATTTGGGAAGAAAAGAAACTAATGCGATTGATTGCGGAGCAATTGAAGATTGACTATATAAAGAAACAACGTAACCAGATGAATTAGGGAAAATCATTTATTACAATGGCAAATTAGATTTTGTGAAGCATAAAAGGTCATTCACTCAACATTTGAATCACTTTACATTCAAAGAGAACAAGGAGAAGAGCACCTGAGTTGAGATTTCAAAGATTTGGAATGCGAAAAGTGAATTCGACAGCTAACCCTAACTGACAAAACAAGATATTCTTTGTAAAGCTCTTTGAATTTGCAAACTTTGGATATGGCTACTTTGTTGGTTGTTGAGATCACGGAAAGGCCCCGACTTAAATTCAAAAAGCATCCACACAAATCTATAGAGGTCAATCCATTAGGTACCTTTTCTAATGTTCTGCATGGTGTGTTGCACGTTGAAGATATTAGGGCTTACATTCATGCTAGCATAGATGAGTTTGGGGATTTGAAGTTAGTAGATTTGTTTAAGAATCCCCTGAGGGGTGAGATTTATGGTCTTAAACCTCGGTATAACGCGCTGCAAGATAAACATTTCATTCAAGTTATTGGGTTCCTATCCTTCAATGAAGATGAGTGGGTCCGGTATGTATTGAGTCGGATGCATGCTCAATTTATGTGGTTGATGAAACCCTTTAAGATCACCAAGGATGCCATCAAGGCAGTAACAGGATTGAACTCCTTTGGTGGACTGTCGATGTTAAAATCAGTGAAGAATCAAACTGTAACTAAAGCTACTGGATCAAAATTTGATAAGAGGGCAATGACAATAAATGATATAACTGATTCAGATGTCAAATTTGCATCTATGGTGATTGGGTATAAGATATACCACTCCAGCAGGGAAAACTCTGTATCTGGTACAGCCATTTATGCTACCTATCAGATGTTAAGAGAAAATGCTGACTATGACTTGTGTGAGCTGCTGCAAAACCAGTTAATGGAGAATCTGGACAAGATCAAGAAGGACAAGAAGATTACATTCAAGTATGGTTCGTTGGTCTTGTGTTTGTTCTTCTATTTCATGAATGAGTTACCCAGAATGAAAAGCCTATAGTGGACCAGTGACAAGCCTGTTGCCATACAAATAAGAGAGCACTTGCACAATATTGGTGACTCCAATGCCCAAAGGACTGCTCTCTAGGGATATTTCAAGAATTTTTAGAACATGATGCAATCAAGGGAAAGAATCCCTACTTCTGTGGTGGAAAAGTACAAGGATACAATTTGTTTCATGGTGGAAACAAATCAATGCTTGATGGAAGCAGTTGAACCAAGGACTGTATGGATCATGCCCATGGGGTATGAAGTTGATGAACAAATACTAGAAATGTATGCTCAACACCTTCTAAGAAAACCAAAAGATACCTCAGTTGAGAGATTCAATACATATGGTGAACTTAGTGTGAAACTGCACGTTGAACTCCGGAAACCTGAGGCATCAAAGGTTTCCAAAGACAAGCCCTCCAGAAGTATAAGGGTAAGAAAAAGACTAAAGACTGAAACTCATGTTGAAAAATCCACCCTGTCAATTGAAGACATTGTAAATGAAGTAACTGTTCATGGGAATTTGAAGTCCATAACAAAATATTATGACAACTTTGATAATGTCAACAAGAAAATTTTGGAGGATGCTATTGTCAAGTACTTAAATACATTCAACAGAGCACTTGTGGAAATTTTGTCAGAAATCCTGAAGAGTTTGAGAGACATTCTGGAGATGAGAAAAGAAGCTACTAAAGCAAAGGACTTGGAGCTAAGAGAACATGTGTTGTCCAGTCTGTGTCCGGTGATTTCTAGGAAGGAAGCAAATCAAAATTTTAAAGAAGTAAAAGATTAATTCAGAAGCAAGAAAAGAATGAATAAGCTAATGATTGGAGACATTGATAAAGTGGTCAAAGAAATAGAACAAATTCTGAGGAAAGCCCTCGAAAAGAATAAGTTTTATATGGTCACTGAAGAACCTATTAATGTTGATGATGCATCCACTCCAAATGATGAAGAGTTGAAGGAAAATGAGCAGCAAGCTGAGGCAAATGATTTCTCTACTCCAGAAGAGGAAATATTGAATAATGAAGATGAAGAGATGGTGCAGAGGATACTCAAATTCCTCTGGACCAATCTAGTGAAGAAAATACAGAAATGAATGCTCCTACTAAAGGTGATTCTGAAAAGAATAAAGAACAGAAAGCAGAAGAAGTTAAGGACAAGGAAGATCAAGAAGAAGAAACTGATGATGGAATTGATACCTCCATTCTAGATGTTGAGGAATTTGATAATGTTGATACCGAGGATACACAAAATCCTTTGGAAAAGAATACAAAAGACATTGTTGATGATGCAGAGAGAGTAGAAGCAGAGAAGAAGATTGAAAATGATAAGCAAGACAATGTGGTTGACTCCGGAAAGGGAGAAGGTGCAGGTCCTAAAGAGCATAAAACAGAAACATCATATTAGGCAAGAGACATTGCAAAAGTAGTGAAAGAAATTTTGGAGAAAGATAAACAAGTTGCAGAAGATCCAGATATAATACAAGGTCCAATCAATTTTGATACTCTATCACCTGTACAGAAGATGAAGTTGGCCTCTTTTGTACAAGCTAAGGCTAGAGAGGAAATTTTGAAGTTCCATATAGAAGACAGTGAGTTGCTTGATCTTGCATCCGGTGTATTGGAGAAAATCATGTCTTCATTTCAGAAGGATTCATCAGCATCCCCCTCTGGTCAGTTGAAGAGTCTAATAAATTCTATAAGTACTCACTTTGAGTCTTTTGAGAAGTCAGCAGAAGTTAAAGTCCGAAATGAATTTAATGATAAAAGATTTAGTGAACTGAAAAGAATAATTGACAATGATAGAATTATGCTAGATACTAGTGTAAAGAGTATTCAAAATTCCCTTACTAAAGGAGGAGATGTGTGCAAATTTTGTTTATCTTGGCCAAAAGTTGTAGATGATATTGAGAAGAAAATAAAGGAGTTTGAGCAAAAATTGTCAAATGTATCTCAATCCTTTAATCCTTTGACAGTATTTGCAGCAAGTCAAGAATGTCAATTAATTAGCTTGATTGATGAAATAAAGAAATTGGTGAAAGAAAAGAAAAACATTGTAGCAAGGACGTGTGAACTCTGGGGACTGATTTTCCCTAATTTATAAACAATCTTCAATGCATTGACAGAAACTCAAGCTGCTGCCCTGACAAGTGATCCCACTGATCTATAGAAGGTAGAGTCATAGGCATTTTTATTCAGTGGTCATATTTCAGTTTTGGGTAGCTTGAAGAAAAGTTGGGACAGTGAATTGGCACTGTTGAAAAATATTTTTGGTGATGTGTTTAAGTTCATGTAGACAAGACATAAGGATTGTTTGTATATATGCGCCCATGTACATAGAGTTTTTGCATGAATTTTGATATGCGGATCCCAGCCTTTGCTATTGATGTCAAAGGGGAGTGGAAAGTAGTAAAAAAGAGGAATTCAACTAAGGGGGAGCATTGGAAATCACAAGTGTACATAGTAAGGGGGAGTTGTTCTAACACTTAGTCATTTTTCACTAAGTGTTTCCATCAATGCCAAAGGGGGAGATTGTTGGCAAGAGCCACTTCTAGGCATGTTAGGTGTTGTCATTGATGGCAACTAAATCTATCTTACACATCCTCATTATATCATTTGATCATACTGGAAGTTAGATTGTAGATTTGTCTAAGTCTGGATAGACAGGAACAGAGCATAAGACAGGGTCCAGCATTTTGGTCCGCATTTCTCCACAGGTAATCATATTATGTTGCGGATCTGAGGGTGTGTTAAGGGATGTTAGGGCTACCTAAATCCAAATTTTTAGCCTTCGGTGATGAAGGTATTGAAAGTTACAAGCATCTGAGTATCGGGTTTTGGTTAGACAGTTCAGTCTAGTGAAGAACAGGCCGATTTGGTGTTTGATCCTTGTGTGGATTAGGAGAAGTTGCTGGTTGAGTAATTTGTGAGATCCAATGGTATTGGTCGACATGTGTGATGACTTGAATACATAGGTTTTGGTCCGCATTGATGTTTGTGTATGGATTCAATCGACAGAACAGTGATTTTGAAAAAGTTTCTAAGTTTTCTTGAGGCTGACTGTAGTTGATGAAATCTCATGTTGCGGATATATATAATCGATGAGTACGAGCATTTTGAGGTGTGAATGTGTGAATATGATGTGAGAGGTGCAAAGTATAGCAGTAACAAGTGTGAAGCAAAGATATCTAGGGTTCGAATCATGGCAGAACAATGAAACAGGGCAATAAAAGATGAAGTGTGTGAAGTCAGTATATTGAGCCTAACCAGAACTGTAATCTTGCATTGTTAGATGCTATTCTTCAGTTCAAACATTTCAGTGAACTCTTGTAATTGATCTTGTAGGCAGTGAGCCTCCTTTGAACAGTGAGCTCTGGGTAGTGCGCTTGAAGGCATGTGCCTTCCCATTTTATAATACTTTTAACAGAGTATAAAATCTTGTGGGTTAACCCCCACCGTAGTTTTTCCCTTAACCGGGTTTCCACGTAAAAAACCTGGTGTTCATGTGTGATGATCTTGTTATTGTTGTTCTTAAGTTCATGCTTCTTTATTTTTAATGTATGTGGTAAATTAATAAAGGAACATAATAAAAAGTTTTGCAAAACACTGATTCACCCCCCCCTCTCAGTGTTCCTTAATTTCAACACTTCCCCATGGTACTTTCCAACATTCGATTCTAGTTGCCCCCTACTCTACACCACCCAAGATAGGACATCTAGCTACCCAAGGATGGTTGATGCAATACTAAGTGGATGAATTCATTAGTTTGGTTACATTCTACACTGTCCAAGGCATCTAACCCACTAACAAGAGCATTAAGGCTACTAAAATTATAGAATGTCATTCCTCCTACCAATTGTAAAACTTAAAAGTCAAACATTTTGGGGGCAATCTTTGATTGTGGGTTCATATATCTCGCTATAAATAGTGGATGTGTGCCCATTTTGAGACAAATTCTATTTGATATTGTTACCACTCTCTTATGCTTTGTTATTGTATTTTTTATTTGGCTTTTGTTTAAAATTTAATTAAATGAGCAATAAATTTGATCATCAGTAAAGATAATACTTAATTTTCATCAATCAAACTAAATTAGTAAATATAAATGTTGATTCTTGATAATGACCGTAATGATTGTATTATATGGTTATTTTGTCATTTATCCTATTTTTTTGGAATTATATGTAAATTTGTGAATACTTGAATTAAGGATTATTAATTTTAATGTTGAATGCAGCGTACTAACACTTAAGTTTTGGAATATTCCAATATTGGATGCAGCTTGTTATTACTTAAAGTTATGAGAAAATATTTTAAATGTTGAATGATGAGCCTAGTTATTAGCCCGTTTTCTTATAGTTTTATGCAAGTTGAAAGATATTCCCAGACATTATTTTAAGCATATTTATGTGTTATGTTATCCCTTATGATCATTATGCAAACTTGAACTTGGTTAATTAAGTATATGGAGATATGATTATAATATGATGAAATTGTATGTTATACGTAGGAATGTATGGATTATTGAATGTTTGTGTTGATTATGGTTGTTAGTATTTTGTACATGTTTATGGACTAACCCTGTAGCTAAAAGATGAAGGACTGTAACCCGCAGCAATTGCAAGGTGCAACCCGCAGCCACAACATTTCCAAGTGTAGAGCAGGGAAGATTCCAGACTCAACTAAGTATAGCAACCACAGAATGAGGACACTTGATGGAGATAATCACCCATAGTGATAGTAACCAATAAAGATGATTGGGAGCTTGAGGGATTCTGTCGCAACTAGAAGACCAATGGGACTAATTCAACTAGTCCACGTTCCCCTATTTCAACAGAGAGTTCTAATTTTGTTAGGACACTTCTTTTTTTTTTCCAGTCATTGTTGTTAGTAAATTCATTACACTCTAGTTCATGCGGACTGGTGTTTTATGTTTACAGTTAAGAGACCTATTTCAATAACTCCCCTGTGCATATATTATGGTTTGATGGTTGAGGTAGAAGTTAGTTAAGTTCAGTTTTGAATAGTTTTTGCTCTATTGTAGATATAGCTATCTGAATCTTTTCTGGATTATGCAGACAATGTTATTTGATTATGAATTATTAATATTATAATTCATCAAGATTTTATGTGATTCAGAAAGATTGTGCAATGTATGTTAGAATCAATATGATTGTGTTGATTTAAAAGAGCTAGATTTGAGTTTAAGCAGTGAGGCAGTCACCTAAGCAAGGGCCACTCAGGATAATTGTCCTTCACTTTATTTCTTGCATGTTATTATTGCTGCAACAATTATTTCATGAATGCAAGATCTGTTGGTGTAATTAAATATTTAATTACACTTTATTAAGTTGACTTAGGGCTTATTTTTAGTCTTAGGTTATTTTTAAGTCATATTAGGGTTTTTCTCTAACTTGCTAATATAAAAGCAAGTTCTCACATGCAATTCATTAATCCAATTCATTAATTGCATCCTTATTGTGCAAATTATTCCTCTTTACTTTTTTCTCTTGTGGAAGGTAAATCTTAGGTTTTGTAGGTGATCCTAGTGTTTTGAGTTTATCATAAACTTCAACATGGTATCAGAGCTCCAAATCTGCAAGCCCCTTCTCAGATCTAGGAAAATTTTGAGCAAGAGATTTTGCAGGATGCATTTTTTAGCAAAATGGACCTCGCTATTATGCTCAGAAGGCCCAAAAACCCCTATTTTCATATAAGGCACTCTATATTTTGGTGGCATAAAATTTCTAGGTGTTTTTTTGGGGTTTCAAGAAATTTAGGTCTGCAAAATCCGTACGACCTATACGGAATCCATAAGGCCATACGTCACCTCAATTTTCATGTCACCTTAATTTTTGTGCCATTGTTATCTGAGTTGATTTTGATTTTGGAGTTGCCTCAGTTTACATGCCATCTCAATTTTCGTGTCATCTTGATTTGTGTGCACAAGTACAGCTGAGTTTTTTATTAATTTCTTAATAAAAAAAAGAATTTTTTTTAATTTTTTGAGGGCTAGCCCCTAGGGTTTAACCCCTGGTCGCATGGCGGACCAACCCCTAGCTTCCAGGCACCAGCCCCTAAAGACTCTACTCCTGGTCATATGAGTGACCATTGCCCTAGCCGCCAGCCCCCAAAGACTCAGCCTTTGGTCACATGGGTGTCCAGGAGCTTCAGTAGTGCTTTTTTTGCCTCTTTGCCCTAAAGGAGTAGTTTTGGTAAATCAGGCATATCTTGAGCATACGAAGTCAAATTTTTGAAAATGAATAGGCATTGAAAAGATGGTTCTGAGCACAATCCATTGGTGTAGGTAATATTTCCATATTTTTTTGATTGGTACAATTTATTGCTGTTTGAAGTCCAGATACCCTTTTTGGCCTCCAAGCTCGTATCTTTTTGTCACAATCTCCAATTTTCACAATTCTTGCAGAATTGGAAAGGTATTGAAGAGCTCTACACAACCATCTATGAAATTCTTCTAGATTCAGCCCCAGGTATTATTTATTCAGTTTGTCAATTTTATGGCTTCTATTTGATATTCTGGACATTTTGGCATCGGGAGAAGTTCTATTTGTTTTGTTGGGCTTCATTTATCAGCATTAATACATATTTAGATTGTTGATCTTTGATATGATTTATTTGAGGAGATATCATGGTTTTTGCTATTCACCCTTCTGTGGTTACATTGGGTAAGGATAATTATGAGTATTGGCAAAAGGGCATCTTGACACATCTTAGGTGGCTAAATCTTTTGTCTTATCTTTATGCACTCATACCTGAACTAGATACACCTAGGAGGAAATTTGCATGGGGAAATTATATTGATCATATTATAGGATTGATTGGTTCCAGTGTTGATTATGACACTATGCGTTCTATCTCACATATTGAGTGCCCATGCGCTCTTTGGACTAGCATTTGGGAGATCTATGGAGACCCACATATCTCTCCATTCACATATGATCTTGCTATGGATTGCCACATACCCCTTGATGATGTAGATTGCATACCTTTTGATGATGATACAGTTGAGGAGCTTGCATATTTGACAGATCTTGCTAGTTCAGATAACACAGAGACTTCACTTACTTCTCCTTCTTCTCTTATCAAGATCACATCTTTATTACCTGTTGCTATATCACATTCTTTGCAGTAGGACATTATCAGTCTTCCAAAGATAGCTCATTGGGACACATATCTACCAGATATATCATTGTTGTTTGTAGAGTCCCATCTTGTAGATTTGGAGACCAATTGGGGACATTTGTGTTCTCTTTGATGACAGCTTCGATGGAGTTGCATCACCATCATCTTCTTTAGAGATTGTTCTTCATCCTCCTCTTCAGTCACAGTTTTCTAGTGGAGTGGAGACATTTGAGCAGTTTTTAGGAGCATCATTGTTGTCTTTGGATCATGTGCAGAGTTCAGAGACATTTATCATTCTTCCTATATATTCCTATCTGGAATGGAAAGACATTATGCACACATATGCAGTTCTATTTCTTCCCAAGGGGAGGAATGTTGTTCGACGTTCATGGGTCTTCATCTTTGTTCTATGTCGAGCATCTTCCAGCACTGCAGGAGTCATCTTGAGGAGAGGTTGCATGGTCTCTCTTCTCATCTCTATTTTGGGAGGGAGCATTTCCTCACATGGGGTTTCATCCTTCTCATTTCTTTGGGGGTCATTAGACCTTCTCTCTTCTTCCTCTCATATGGGGCATTCATAATTGTACTTTTGTGATGGATTTAGTTCTTAGGGGGTCTTAGTGTTAGTCCTTCTTCTATCACATGTTCATGTACTTGTATTTTCTCTCTTTTGGAGAGGAGTTTTCTCCCACTGAGTTTTTCTCCTTTCTCTCCACCTTATGAGAGATTCTTGTTGTACATGGGTACCTAACATGGCCTTGTAGCCGGGACCCATTCTTGCATTAGTTGCATGTTTTTTATTTATCCCTAAGTTGCACTTAAGGGGGGTGTTGGTGTAATTAAATATTTAATTACACTTTATTAAGTTGACTGAGGGCTTATTTTTAGTCTTAGGTTATTCTTAAGTCATATTAGGATTTTTTCTCTAACTTGCAAATATAAAAGCAAGTTCTCACATGTAATTCATTAATCCAATTCATTAATTGCATCCTTATTGTGCAAATTATTCCTCTTTTCTTTTTTCTCTTGTGGAAGGTAGATCTTAGGTTTTGCAGGTGATCCTGGTGTTTTGAGTTTATCATAGACTTCAAAAAGATCATTTAGATTCTTAAGTTGTTTTAGTTCATTTGACTTGTGATACTCTGGAGGATAGGATAAGCTATCAGTATCAAGCTACTTATTAGAATTAATTCCTTTATATTCACTGTTATGGTCTTACAATACATTTACTCGTAGCAACAGTAGCAGCATCACTGTCTTTTTCCATTAAGTAGTTTTGATTTATGACATTGTATTAGATGAGTTAGAATAGTTTGGTTTTTGAAAGCACATACAGTGCCAGTGCCATCACAAGTTTACCAGTGCTGGTTGATAATTCAATGAAGGTCTTTTCAGGGAAAATAGTGGACTGTTCAGTAGGTTATTCCTTTGAATTGTGTGATCACCACCAAGTTTACTAGACATAGTAAAGACACTACATTTTTGGTGCCGTTGTCGCGGATGGCACTATTTTCAAAAACCAGTTCCTTTTATCTCCAAGCTTTCCTAGTTCAACATTTTTATTTCAGAAGATAGGGAACTTAGGTTTTACCTCACCAATTATCAGAAAAGATCACTAACATTGTGCAGGAGACATTACTACACAAAGTCACACCTATTATATGTGGAGGCAGAGAGATGCTTTGGGAAGGTTTCTTCCATCAACTCAACAAACTACGGTAGATATTGGTGATTACATTGCTCAGAGGTAGGGTATTACTGAAGAAGAATCTTCCCTCTCATCAACATCTACTGACAACATAGAAAGAACCTTCCTCACCATGGCTGATGCAGTGGATGATCCACTTGAGCATGTGACCTTCGAGTTTCCAATTACCAACTAGGAGAGGGTTGCTGCTCTGAAGAATATACCTCCTTCAGATGTTACGAGTCTTCTATGGCCTGGTGACTGAAGATCCAGATACATTTTTGTTCGAGTTTGATGTCCTATGTAGGAGTTATGACTACACTACTAATCCTCATAGGCTCAAGCTATTTCCTGCTACTTTGAAGGATGTTGCTTTAAGATGGTTTATGGGACTAGGCAAGGATGCTATTCTAGATTGGGACACAATGAAGACAAAGTTCTTGGAGAAATACTAAGATTATGGCAGAGGAATTGATAGAAGGGATGACATCTTCAGGATGAATCAAAAAGAGGATGAACCATTGGAGGATTATGTAGAGAGGTTTCATTTCTACCTAAAGAAAATTCCATAGAATAAACTCTCAGATGAATCTTTGAAGCTTGTATTCTTGAGAAGATTCAATGATGACTGCATGGATGCCCTTAATCTTATTGGGGTGGGAGATATATCTCAATTACCCTTTGAAGATGTCTGCAAGGTTTATAGAAACTACTCAAGGACTTTTACTAGGAGGACAAGGGGAGAGAAAACAACCACAATTGACAAAGCATCTAATTTCGTCTCAAGGGTGGAACTGAGTAACCTATTGACCAACATGAAGGAAGATATTATCAATCACCTAGCCACTCAACTGGATACTCTACATTTGAAGAAGTAGGAGGAGGTTGATGCAATACTCACTGAATATTGTCCCAATTGCAAATAGAGGAAAACCAGTTGCAAATGTAGAAGGGTGGCAAGTATTACAGAAGATAAGTCAGAGAAACCCCACTTTCAACCAATTGAAAGTGAAGATGGCTAGTTGTACTATTTTACACAAAGGAAACCATGGCAACAAAGACAAGGTATGCCACAAGATCATCTAAGTTTCAATACATCATTTCCAGTAGGTCATCATAATTTCTTTGGTTGGAACCCTCATCCTTGGCAAAATACCCAAAACCAATGGCAAAACCCTTAGCAAAACTGGAATCAACAACAACCAAATGTATGGCCCCAACAAAACTTCCAAGGACCTAACTACAACCCTCAATGGCCAATACAACAAAACCAATGGCAACCACAATGGCAAAGGGGACAACAATGACAAAACCAAAACATGAATTATTCACAACCCTTGCTACCTCCTCAACCACAATAGCAAGTCATTATGCCAAATCCATCTAGTCTGACAACTTAGCCACCAAGAGCACCACAACTTCATGCCTAACCTACACCTAACCCCAATAACAAGTCTGTTCAACAAGAATACACTAACAAGGCTATTCAATACCCCACTTATCGGATAGGGGTGAGTGATGTCCACCTCAGGTCAGGGAAAATGTTAGTTGGGCCTTCATCTCCCCAAATCACTGAGGTGGTGGATGAACAACCCATAGATGAGACATTAGACAATTCACCTCTGGAACCTGAATCAAATCAGGTAAATCAGACTATCTCAAATCCAGAGCCTCCTTTCCCTAAACGTCTAGCCATTCCAAAACATAAAACCCAAGCAGAGACAGACTTATTGGGTCAACTTAAGAATGTCAGTATTAAGATACCCCTTATCCAAGCTATCAAGGACATCCCAATCTACACCAAGATAGTGAGAGACCTTTGTCTTAAGAAACTAGGGAGGAAGAAGGACCCTTAGATAGTCCATGTCCTAGGGAACCTTGCTGATATCATGCTAGGAAACATAACTGTCCCTAAATACACAGACCCTGGAAGTCTAGTAATGGATGTTAAAATTAATGGAACTCTCATCAAAAACACCTTGTTTGACTTGGGGGCAGCCATCAATGTCATGACTAAAGAAACAATGCAACTACTTCAGCTACCTAACCTAAGGCCTGCACCAACTATTTTACAGTTGGCAAATAGGTCAACAGTGAAACTTGAGGGGATCATTGAAGACATAGTCATAGCATTAGACTCATGGGAGTACCCTGCAGATTTCATAGTATTGCAACCAAAAGTCAATCTTGCGGGTTATCCACTTATCTTAGATACCATGGTTAGCAACAATAAATGCATTCATAGGTTGTAGGTCTAGAAACATGATAATTTCTAACGGGACTATAACCAATAAATTGGTCCTCTATCCACCAGCTTAACCTCATGACAATCTGGAACAAATCATATGGCCTACTTTAAAAGAAGCAGAAGACCACTATTCGCTACAAATTCTCATGACTATTAAACACAGTCCTTTGTTAGAAACCCAAGATGAGGATGACTTAATTGACCACAATGTTATACAAAACCATTGTGGCAGGGACGCACAACAACAAGACTGTCTGTCATGTTTGCAAGATCCATTGCAGAATATCATACCTGCACATTCCTCAGAGGAATTATCCCAACTTTTCCACTCTCTACTACCTCAGGAATGTGTTCACAACATTAGTGGATGTGACCTTTCATCTGTCCAACCAGCTTCTAAAACATTGGAAATCATTCCAGGCAAAATGTTGAATATTAACAATGCCCTAACTTAAGAACAATAGGCTTCTCTGAACACTGTGCTCCAGGCACATGCATTAGCCTTTGCATGGGATTACAATGACATGAAAGGAATTGACCCAGACTTATGCATGCACAGGATCTATATAAATGATGGTTTCAAGCCAATAAGGTAGCCACAAAGGAGAATGAATCTTGCCTTACGAGACATAGTTAAAAGTGAGCTGCAAAAAACTCCTTAATGCTAGCTTCATTTACCCTATTTCTGAAAGTGAATGGGTGTCACCTTTAGTTATTGTCCCTAAGAAAGGAGGCAAGTGGAGGGTGTGTATAGATTACAGGGAACTTACACAGCCACTAGAAAAGATCATTTCTCATTACCTTTCATTGACCAAGTACTTGATTCCCTAGCAGGTAAAAAGTGCTTCTCCTTCTTAGATGGTTTTAGTGGCTATAATCAGATAAAAATAGCTCCAGAGGACCAGGATAAGACCACATTTACATGCCCTTGGGGTACATATGCTTATTATGTCCTTCCTTTTGGGTTATGCAATGCCCCAACCACTTTCCAAAGGGTAGTACTAAGTATCTTTTTAGACTATGCTCATGATTCTATGGAGATCTATATGGATGATTTCACCACCTATGGAAACACATTTGAGACAGCACTCAGTAATCTAGAGAAAGTCCTGAAAAGATGTCAAGAACATAATTTGTCATTGAGTCATAAAAAATGCTTTATGATGATGACTCAAGGAGTTGTTCTAGGACACTTTATATCCAGTGATGGTATTCAAGTGGATCCTAATAAAATTGAGATAATTTCTACACTTCCTATACCACAGAAACCAAAAGATGTCAGAAGCTTTCTTGGCCATGCAGACTATTATAGGAGGTTTATACAGGACTTTAGCAAGCTTGCAACACCTTTGTTTACTCTGCTCACAAAAGACATGGAATTTGACTGGACCACAGAATGTCAGCGCTCTTTTGACACACTTAAGACAACTTTGACAAAGGCACTTGTCTTAAGAGAACTAAATTGGACATTGCCTTTCCACATACACACTGATGCTTTTGATTTTGCTATAGGAGCTGTATTGGGACAAAAAGAAGGTAATAAGGAGTATGCTATATATTATATTAGTAAAAAATTACAAGGAGCAGAGCTCAATTACATTGTCACAGAAAAAGAGATGTTGGTTGTTGTCTATGCTATCAACAAGTTTAGGCATTATATAACTGGTTACCAGGTCTTTATCCATACAGATCATACTGTAATCAAATACTTAATGAACAAACCTGTAGTTGGGGGTAGACTAGTCAATTGGTTGCTCTTACTACATGAGTTTGATATAATAATAGTGGATAAGCTAGGTAAAGCTAATGTGGTGGCAGATTTTTTGTCCAGATTGCCCACACAAATGGAAGAAGGTGTTGTAGATGACTCTTTCCCAGATGAGCATTTGTTTGCTCTCAATATACACACACCATGGTTTGCTAATATTGCTAACTATTTGGTAGTAGGGAAGATACCATCACATTTCTCCCCAAGAGAAAGGAGATAATTAGTGCATAAAATCTTTCCATATTCTTGGATTGTTGGTTATTTGTTCTACACTAGTCTAGAGCATATTATGAGGAGATGCATCAGAGAAGATGAGGTCTTTGACATCCTAAAAGCTTGTCATGACGAGCCCTGTGGAGGTCACTTTGTAGCAAAAAGGATAGCATTCAAGATCTTAGCAACAGGCTATTATTGGCCAACTCTTCATAAGGATGCAAAAGCTTTCCATATACTTGGATTGCTGGTTATTTGTTCTACATAGGTCCAAACCATATTATGAGGAGATGCATCAAAGAAGATGAGGTCCTTGACATCCTAACAGTTTGTCATGACGAGCCCTGTGGAGGTCACTTTGCAGCAAAAAGGACAACATTCAAGATCTTAGCAACATGCTATTATTGGCCAACTCTTCATAAGGATGCAATTAAGTATACAAGGGGTTGTGACAAATGTCAAAGAATGGGCAAACCAACAAGATTAGATGAGATGTCTTTGCAACCATAGATAGCACTAGCACCATTTAACAAATGGGGGCTAGATTTCATTGGGCCAATTTCACCAGCTTCTAATAATGAGGAGTACATTTTAGTCTGCACTTATTATCTGACAAAGTGGGTTGAAGTCAAGGCCTTCCAATTTGCCAGAGATGGGAATGTAGCCAAATTCTTGTATGAAGAAATTTTCACTAGGTATGGAGCACCAACAGAAATTGTCACTGACCAAGGTCCCCAGTTCACTTTTGAGCTCATTTCAACACTGGTTAAAGAATATGAAGTGAGGCATAGGAAATCAACACCTTATCATCCCCAAGCTAATGGGAAAGTGGAAGTTACAAACAGAGAAATTGAGAATATTCTGACCAAGATAGTGAACATTCACAGAAAGGACTGGGCAACTAGACTACCAGAGGCACTATGGGCATACAGAACCACATGGAAAACAACTAGTTTCACACCTTATGAGTTAGTGTATGGTAAAACAACAGTTCTACCCATAGAATTTGAATATAAGACACTAAGGACTGCACTAGGACTTGACATGGATCAAACAACAGCACAAAAAGAACAGGTCCATATTCTCAATGGGTTAGATGAGATCAGAATGGCAACTATGCACCACACAGAGATTGTTCAAAAGAAGAGAGCCAAATGGCATGATCAGTATATCAAAAATAAAGCATTCCATGTGGGTGACTGGGCTCTATTATATGATTCAAAGTATAAAAATCATAAGGGCAAATTGTAATCACGATAGTTAGGACCTTATGAAATACACTAGGTCTTTCCCAATGGAGCTGTTAAACTGCAAACCATAGATGAGGTTAGATTTTCACTCTTGGCTAATGGCCACTGATTAAAACTCTACACCAGGCCATCAAACAAAGATGATTTTCTAAACCAATGCTCTATTCCTAGCCATGAGCTAGATACTACTATATCATCACCTAGCAGTAACATGGAAGAAGACCCTACCAGTTATCATAGTGACTCAATAGGTGAGCTACATAGCCCACCTCCTGAGGTCACTCAGGTATAATTTATTTCATTTCTTCATGTGCACACACAGCATTGATGTCCCCATCTTCTTGAAGACCAAGTCAATAAGCTGTAGGGACATGAAGAAGGCAACCCACTCCACGTTGCCATAATACACATTGGGACCTATTGGAAAGGAACATGCAACAACTATCCATCCATTCACATGCAGCAACTATCTGTCAACTCATTCAAATTTCGTGCCATGCACTCCACTTTTCAAGTGCATGCAGCGGCCGTTCGTCATCTCACCATATGCAAGCTACATCAACGAGTTCACACGTCCCAGAATGTCATTCCATCATTTCTCATAATAATTTCTTTTCAATCAAACTTATGTTGCAGACACATTTTCCAACACTCTGCTCATGCGAAGTCCAGTTCATTTCATTCCAACAGGTACAAATATTAACTTCCCATTATTTAACACATATTTTAATGTTTCCATATGTGCTCGCATTTAATAATACAAAATCGTCATTCGTACTCCTATAACCATATACTATCATCATTCTCTTTGTCATACACAGCCTTGAACTGAGGTCAGTTCAAGATTTTAGTTAGGGGGAGGGATAGTGTTTTTGTATTCAAAATAATGATTGTTCAAAAAAATGATTGCTCGCCATTGTCAATTACACAACACAAATAATATAGCCTCTTTTTCATTCTTATGTCTACTCTACTAAAATTGTATGCTATGCTAATTTCCCAATTTCTCATAGTTCTGAGATGGTTCAAGCTAGTTTGTTAGTTTAGCCTAGTATAATATAGCAAGGGAATATATAGGGGGTCATTGGAAGTGCGGGGTTATTGAAACTAAAAGAGCAAGAAGATATAACAGAGGGTTTGTAGAAGGGGTTGTGGAGAATTTGAATTTGAAGTTCAATTTGGCAATATGGGAGGAGACATCATTAGACGGGAACCTATAGTGCATGATGTGGTACTGGGAGACTAATTAACCTTGCCAATCCTTACACATGCAGGATGGATTGACTATTTTTTAAACCTCACAGAATTTAATGAAGGTGTAGACATCCAAAAATGTCCACTTGTCATAACGTTCCATCAATTAGCACATCTTGTAGCATTTTTTCCCTAGAACATCCATACCGTCACCTAATCTAGCATCTTCCTCTAATGAATTAAATAAATATAACATTTATTTAATTTATCCCATCCCTCACTTTATTAAATAAATAAATTTTATTTATTTATTTAATCCCACCTTTCATCCTATAATTAAATAAATATTTACTATTTATTTAATTATTCATACATGCCACTTAATTAATTAAAATTTTATTTTAATTAATTAAAATCACTTACCATTTTTTATCTCCCAAATCCTCTCTAGTTAACTCACCTACCTTCCACTTTTCTCTCTCAAGTTGCATAGCAACTTTCTAATCCGATTGTTACTCACCAAATTGGAAGATTTATCCTTCCATTTTCTCATCTTGCCTATAAATTGGCCCATTTCCATGTCATTGACATGGATGAATCTTCTAAGTGCCAGAATGTATACCAGGAAAATTTCATCATTTAACAAATCAAGATAAAAACCTAGATACCTTCAAGAAATTTGATCTAAATGATTAAAAACAACATGCAATGAAAACAAAATCACTCAGATACTTTAATTCCTTGGTGCAAATGTGGATTGCTCATCGAATATGCAACTAAAATGCAAGGAGCTGCCATGATGTGTTCAAGAAGATGACATGCAAATGTTAAGATAGAGAGAATGGATTCGAAGAAAGATAATACAGATTGTTGGTGGATTTGAACAAAGATAATTGCTGATGTAAAAAGGTTCAAACCCCCCAAATGAGAGAAAAAGAGGGTTTTATAGACTCTTCAGATAAACGATCAACAGTGGAGATAAAAAGGATGAAATTGACGGTCGAGAATGAATGAGAGACAAGGATAAATGAGCATGTGCCATGTGTCCTTGTCTAGATATGCTTGCCTTTTCATAAAAAGAATATTTCTATCTTTTGGTGGAGATAAAAATGATTTTTCTATTTTGATAAAATCTCACCATATTTGATTTTTGATTTGTTGCTTTTTTTGATTTGTTGTTATTTTGGAACTCATGTGCATGTTTAGAATAATTTGGAAGGTGGGTAAATTAAATAAACATTTTTATTTAATTTATTAATTGAAAGTGGGTAAATAAATGAAATAACTATGTTTATTTAATTTATTTAAATGATGTGTTGGAAAGAAAACATAAATTAAATAAATTAAGATTTATTTAATTTATTCACATGATAGATAGGGGGAATAAATAAAATTTAGATTTTATTTATTCTTAAAAGAAAGGTGATGACCTAATTAAATAATTTAAAAATTATTTAATTATTAATGTGAAGATGGAAAAAATGAAAACAATTAATTAAATAAATAAAGCTTATTTAATTAATTGTTAAGATATAGAAGGACATTAAGTTTTTCGACCACAAGTGTGTTAGAGGACATTTTTTAGTGTCTACAGAAGGTATGATGAGGCAATTTGCAGCCTCACTCTACCATGATGAAGCCACTATAAAAGGTCTGATAGTGGATGCTTCAGAAGCGACAATTGCTGAGGTATCTAGTTTACCCAGAAACAGTGAAGAGTTCCCCATCAAAGCAGATGCAATAGCTACAAGAGACGAATTCAGTGAGGTGGGAGAGTAGCTGGAATCCACATCACAAGGTACTAAAATACTATCACTTCCAGAATTATGGGTTGCTTGTACCGTGCATATTATCAAATACCTTACTTATGATGGTAGGCAATCCATGTTATACACTGTGCATTTTAAACTGTTAAGCCATCTTCGTCATAATAGAGTAGTTAATGTGCCAAATTTCCTGTATAATTTCTCGAAGAGAATGGGATATGAATATCAAAGAAAATCAAATAAATCAGCATTATCCCATGATTGTTTGGTCACTCTGTTAGTGAAGAGAAGTTTTAGGATGTAGTATCAACATGTGTCCTAGAAAAGATTCTTGAAATGCAGAAACATCAATGACATCCTTAATGAGCCAGCAACACCAGAAAATGTAGAGTCACCTGCTCCATCCTTGAGAGAAAACCATGTTTCACCTACTGCTTCACCTACCTGCAACGTAGAAGAAATAGGAGAACAAGATGTGCCAAATGTAGTATCTGACAAACCTATACTGGAAGAAGAGAATCAAACCCTAGAAGAAGAGGCCAATCAGACTCTATCCTCTAGTAAGACACCTAGCACCAAAACACCAAGAACTAGGAAGAAGAAGGGTGGTTCTTCTTCTGAGCTTGCAAAGAGGTCAAAAGATAAATCCACCCCATTAATGCGTTCACATCGCCTTAAGAAGAAAGGTGTTATGAGGGGTGGTGTTGAGAAGCCTAGAAAAGAGAGAGGATGTGGTAGCAATAGAAAGTAACCATGAACAAGAGGATAATGTGACTGAGAATGTACAAGTCCCTATCAAAAGGAGATGGTATGTGTCTAGTACCTCTGAATCTGAATCAGAGGACATTTTTATTGCTAAGAAAACTAGGAAGAAAACCCCAGGAAACCCTGATAATGAGGAATATGAGTGTACAGGGGGTGGTGACCAACAACCTTCAAGGGATGAGGAATTGTTGATTGAAGATAGGAATATAAGAAGAGAACTGCATGAAGCCTTTGATAGAAAAAGATGAGTGGAAAAGAGAAAAGAAACCATGATTGCAGACCACACTAAGGCACTAGAAAGGAAGGATATTGAGTTGCAAAAGAAAGCAGTTAGAATGGAGGAATTAGCAGACAAAGCTGCTCAGATTGTCAAATGTAGACCCCCAGCTAGGACCTATGCCTTGTTTCTGCAAGAAAAATTTATAAGTCACTAGTTTAGTAGATTGATCAGTAATAAACCAGTTGACATGAGTGAGAAAAAGGCCTTCCTCAAAGTTTTTGCTACCACCACACCTGATGAACAAGACCAACTATGTGAGTTTTACTTACATAATTATGTTGTATTTGAAGATACTAAATGGAATCAATTAATTTATGCAGGGGATTTACAGGTAAGAGCACTGACCTCTTACTTTAGGAATGAGAAATTGAGAGGGGACATCATGCAAGCTTACACAGAAAGAGAAAAATCCATTGCCCTTCCAATTAGAAAAGAATTCGAAATCCCTAAGTTTATCATTGCAGAATGGAAGCAGCGTTTAGAACACAAGTGTGTGGGGAGAAAGATTATGAATTCAAGGCTACAGGATTAAGACAGGATTCATCATTTGACAATTGGGATCATCCATCATTCTCATCAGCATGTACAGGACAGGTGGAATAGTTTGACTCCAGCGTTACAAAGAAAGAACCCCATTCTACCCATAACTTCATGGCTATGTTTGAAAGGGTCGGGAAATACATGGACATTGCCAAAGGACAAGCACTAAGTTGGATACCACTTACTTTCCAACCCCCTATGCTTCTATATCCAGTGCCACATTGGACTGGGAGGAGAAGTGCAGAGTGTGATAAAGCAGAGGTTTCCAGGATGAACAGGTTGGCATACAGTAATGGCTTTTATTTTGAGCAAACCCAAAGAGTAGGTATTGTTGCAGATTTCAGGGAGATCACCCTGTATTACAACCTACAACCCTAGTTTATTTGCTTGAGGTCAAGCAAATCGATAGTTGGGGGTGTGATGAGCCTAGTTATTAGCCTATTTTCTTATAGTTTTATGCAAGTTGAAAGACATTCCCAGACATTATTTTAAGCATATTTCTATGTTATGTTATCCCTTATGATCATTATGCAAACTTGAACTTGGTTAATTAAGTATATGGAGATATGATTATAATATGATAAAATTATATGTTATATGTGGGAATGTATGGATTATTGAATGTTTGTGTTGATTATGGTTGTTAGTATTTTGTACATGTTTATGGACTAACCTTGCAACAACTGCAAGGTGCAGCTCGCAGCCACAACATTTCCAGGCGTAGAGTAGGGAAGATTCCAGACTCAACTAAGTGTAGCAACCACAGACTGAGGACACTTGATGGAGATAATCACGCATCGTGATAGTAACCAATAAAGATGATTGGGAGCTTGAGGGATTCTATTGCAACTAGAAGACCAATGGGATTGATTCAACCAGTCCACATTCCCTTGTTTCAGTAGAGAGTTCTAATTTTGTTAGGACACTTCTTTCCTTCTTTTTCCAGTTATTATTGTTAGTATTCATTACACTCTAGTTCATGCGGAGTGGTGTTTTATGTTTACAGTTAAGAGACCTATTTCAATAACTCCCCTGTGCCTATATTATGGTTCGGTGGTTGAGGTAGAAGTTAGTTAAGTTCAGTTTTGAATAGTTTTTGCTCTATCGCAGATATAGCTATCTGAATCTTTTCTGGATTATGCAGACAATGTTATTTGATTATGAGTTATGAATATTACAGTTCAGCAAGATTTTATGTGATTTGAAAAGATTGTGCAATGTATGTTAGAATCAATATGATTGTGTTGATTTAAAAGGGCTAGATTTGAGTTTAAGTAGTGAGGCAGTCACCTGAGCAAGGGCCACAAGTTGTTTTAGTTGATTTGACTTGTGATACTCCGGAGGATAGGATAAGTTATCAGTATCAAGCTACTTATTAGAATTCATTCCTTTATATTTACTGTTATAGTCTTACAATACATTTACCCATAGCAACAGTGGCAGAATCACTGTCTTTTGCCATTAAGTAGTTTTGATTTATGACACTGTATTAGATGAGTTAGAATAGTTTGGTTTTTGAAAACACATCCAGTGTCATTGCCATCACAAGTTTACCAGCCTTGGTTGATAAATCAATGAAGGTCTTTTCAAGGAAAATAGTGGACTGTTCAGTAGGTTATTCCTCTGAATTGTGCGATCACCACCAAGTTTACTAGACATAGTAAAGACACTACATTGAATACAAATAAATTATGTCGTAAGGATGGCACTTGGTAAAAAATAGAAGGCATGCCCTTTGTTTTGACTAACGTGTAAAATGAAGGAAAGATAGGGCTAGGTGGAAGCTTCCGGAAAGGTAAGGAAGAGATTGTGTTTTTATTTTTTAGATATTAGATTTGATGGAGATCCACCGCATGAAACCTAGAGGTTGCACCGCTTAAAAAGGAATGAAAAGAAGAAAGAAAGAAGGGGAAAAGAAGAAAAGAGGCAGAGGATAACGGAGAGGAAGCGAGAAGGCTGGGAAAAAGAGTTGTAGAGGGAGGAATTCAGAGAAGCAAGAGGGAGTGCTGAGCATAACATAAGGTATGAGAGTTTTTAAATTTTACTTGTTTCATTTCAAAGGAAATCCTATCTGTTACAAATTCCAATGTTGTTGAAAATTTTCCATCAAAATGCATTATTGAATTTGTTACCTTACAACACAATTTAGGGCTCCCTCGGCCAAATCATTTCAAAAACAAAATTATAATTACAAAGCTCTTCTTATTTCTGCCATGCATTTGAATCTAGAAAAGCCCTTTTGTTGCAATTACTACCGTCTGGGTCACCTTGTAGTTAAAATTCTTTGCCAACCCTTGTGCCCTATCTTCTCTTCCTGTAACAAAATTAACTCTCTACTCCATAGGGATCCAGATAATATTGCTAACCTGCAAAGATATCACCGAGATTAGTCATTCTTAATGGTAGATTTTAATTGTTGTAGAAAAGCAAATTGAAAGGTGCACATACAGGAAGTTCTTTTTTTATATACATTATTTAGTTTTATTTTTAAACTAGCAGAAATAAACTAAAGAAAATAATAAATAAATTTAATCCTTTTAATTTTTATTGACTCCTTTGAGCCAGGGCGGCCCTGTCTTGGGCGATGCCTAGCTTGGGCAACGCCCAACCATAGAGGTTGCATCCTCTATGGAGGGTGACGCCTTGGTTGGGGACACACGTGTTGCCAGGCACCCTCCTCCCACTCTGTATTATAAACCTTTTTATTATTATTTATTCCTCTGTAAATTGTTTGTCAAAGCAAATTAAAAAAATAGCATAATATATATATATATATGCTTATACCAAAAGTCTGGACAACAATGATTCATTCTGGAATCAAAAATTTCTTCCTCTGACACTTTATTTCTCCTTCCCTGGAATGGTCTCCATATTGTAAAATTAGGGTATAAATATCTCATATCTTCGCTGAGCGTGAAAAAGCTATACTAGATTGGAAATTACTACAATAGTTTCTATTATTAAATAAAAATTAATTTAACTAAACTTCAAATCCAAGGAAGAAGTTTTATTTGATCTATAATGCATTGTGAATGTAATTAGTAAAGAAAAAATGGAAGGGAATTGTTGTATAGTAGTAAGAAATAAAATTAAATGGTAATCTGGGAGTAACAAATTAATAGTAAATTAGGGTAGTAAGTTAATATTAATTAAGATGTAATAATTTAATATTAATATGTAATAATTTAATATTAATTTAGGTGTAAAAATTTAATAGTAATATAGATGAATAATTTCAAATATGAGTGTACAAAATTATTCCCCAAAGAGAACATTGTTCAAAATGATTTGGTATGAGTGATGAATATTTTCTTTAATGTTATACTCCTTTATTTAGATTGGATTTGAAAGTATTATGTTATTCATTGTCTTATCTTGCAACATGAAATGATTCGTAAATATACCTATGTATACGTTGTTCATTAAGAATTTCATTTTAATTTAGTTTCATATTCCTGTTGAGATATATGTTATTCATTGCCTTAGATACGACATGAAATAGTTGGTAAATATATATATATATATATATATATATATATATATATATATATATATATATATATACATTGTTCATTAAGATCTTCATTTTCTATAAGTTATATTTCTTGTTATATATATGTCATTCATTACTTTAGATGAAACATGGATTAGGGATTGATTAAATGTTATGTAAATTATCCCTTGTATATCATTCTAGTTGGTTTAAGAGGTTCAAAAGAAAGAAGGCATGTCCTTATGATCTCTTATTTTATGATAAATAAGTAAAATGACTTTCCTTGTAGTATTGAAAGGGTTGGGAATTCAGATTGAGTAAGGGTGAATGATCCTTGATATTTTTCTTTATTTTATCTTACTAGATGTTCAAGTACGAAGTAGTCTAAAATTGTTAATCCCTATTGATTATTCATTTTATATTAAGATTGTCTTGGTTAATTTTCTATCATATTGCCTGATTAAACCTCTATTTGAGTCAAGTAGAGTAGGAATACCTTAAACTCTTCAAAACTTGAACAACAAAGGATGCCAGTGAATAATTATAAACCTCATACCTATGGGAGTAGGTTCCTATTAACCATTGAGTAGTCGTCGTATGCTCTCACCTCACCGGAAATGGATCTTGGTGATAAAAAAATGGTACTCTTTGGTAACACAAAATCTATCTCTAAAATAAACTTGTAAGGTGTTAGCCAACAAACTAGTCCAAACAAGAAACCTTATTTGTTGTATGCTCTCACCTCGCCTTCACGGATCTTGGTGATCAGAAAGCAATAGGGAATCTTCAAATGGAATTAGTCGCTACAATACCCAATTTGACTTGTGATAGAAAATTCCTTGAGTGGACACCTTATAGGAACTCCTCAACGCTAGAGTTTAATGACAAACACCCATTCTAGGTGTTTGTGATAGTAAGCCAATTACCGTCCCTATTTCACCTGAGTGGGTGGTAGCCGGCGAAGAATTATATGGGGTGAGGAATAACCCTAGAAAGGGTTGCATACCCACTCACAGTTGCATCATAGTGCAAGACAGAACTACAAATTCACAAATCCCAGCGTCAGTTGTGTTAGATTTCAGGCAAACAACTGAGAGGGGGGGTGAATCAGTTGTCCAAAACTTTCTTCCAATTAAACACTTAAATCCACTTTGTAATTCAACAGCATAATAATAAATCAATCATGAAAACATAATGCATTAAATCAAGAGCTGAAACACATTAACACATAAGACCCCAAGATTTTGACGTGGAAAACTTGGTTAAGGGAAAAACCACGGGGTGATTAACCCAAGATTGTATTCTCTGTTAGAATAATAGGAAGAACAAAATGGCACATGCCAATTAGGGCTCACTGCCCGAGCACACTGCTCACAAGAGGCTCACTGCCTACAAGAGACACACTGTCTACAGAATAATGAGTATCACATACTTGAATTGAAGAATAGCATATTCACCATGCTTGAGTTAGTTCCATTTAAGCCCAATACTTCTGCTTTGCCTTTCACTCCTCTTCTCTCTACCACACTCTCATCCCTCCAGACACCCTTTGAAATGACTTTACAACTTCTTATTTATACAAGACATCGACTTAGGAATTATCATCCAAATCGGCATACATTACAGAGCAAATACATAAATACAACATGACTTATTACAAAAGACTTCACGAAGATCAACACACTGTCGGCCACATAGATCTAAGACTTCAATCTTCATTTAGGAACGCACCAATCCTCACATAACATCTTCAAGATCATCCACAGGATGTGTAACTCATCTAGTCGGCCTGTCTTGAGAAGAACACCATCATCCAGAGGTTATTCTGCAATCGCGAGCTCAAACTTCAATGCGGACCCTCAACATAAACTGGAAACAATCCAAAAACATCCACAGGCTTGCCTGAATCATCAAGAACATCCATACTACATTTGCTTACTGAAATCCTTTTCTCCTTCATCCAGAACCTCAAGAACACAGTCTGTCATCACTGTCATAATGGAATAGATGCTTGCAGACCTCCAGACCACGATCCAATTGAGTTGTCAATTCACATTGGCCTATTAAACACTCCACCAAATCTGCATAGTAAGATATTGCTTTTCCGGATCTCACCGGACCTATCTGTGTCACTCTGTCACCTCTAAACACCTGTCAGAACTGGTTTTACTTAAGTGGCCATAACTTTTTCAGGTCTTCATGTGAACCTCTGAAATCTTTACTGGATCATCTCAAGACACATATCTACAAACCTTTTGAAGCGCAACCTCTTATCTTCATCTAATCTAGGATCTTTGGCTCATTGTCTTCATTGTTCTTCTCTGTTCCTAATTAGGACTAATTTTCTCAATATCCTCAGCACACAGCTCATCCAATTCTTGTCATCACTGCAATAGGAGTATGTTGACATCAATGACAACACTGGTTAGGCTCATATTTGCAACAATCTCCCCCTTTGTCATTGATGGAAACATATGATGTGAAAAACTGTTTTAACCATCAAAACACAAACTTCTCCATACTGTCACAACTCCCCCTATCAGCAACAACCATTCACATGTCTTCTCTTCCTTTACTGCTCCCCCTTTGATCAGCAACCACTTGTTTTTCACATGTCTTCTCTCCCCCTTTGACATCAATGGCAAAGGGCACATACTTGAATTACTTCAGAACCATATCAACTACTCCCCCTGAGTAGCAGCTTTCCAACCATCAATCCAGATCACAAGATATGACTGTGATATCCACCAGACAGATGCACATTTGTGCACCTTAGTTCATCACCGGAGGGGTAATAACCCCTAACTTCTCCCTGAGATACTCAAAAGAGTCCTTAGGTAGAGGTTTGGTAAAGATATCCGCAATTTGATCCTTGGAAGGCACAAACTCCAATCTAACTTCATTCTTGTTCACTTGCTCTCTCAAAAAGTGAAACTTGATGGATATATGTTTAGTCTTTGAATGTAACACTGAATTCTTAGATATATTTATTGCACTTGAATTATCACAGAAGATTGTGATAGGCTCCTTATACTCTACTCTCATGTCTCTTAACATTTGCTTCATCCACAAAACTTGAGTGCAACTACCTGTTGTTGCAATATATTCTGCTTCTGCAGTGGACAGAGATATTGCCTCTTGTTTCTTGCTCTGCTCAACCAAGAAACCAATCTCTTCCCCAAAAAGAATGCTCCACCACTGGTACTCTTCCGTTCATCCACATCTCCTGCCCAATCCGCATCAATATATGCATGAAGACAGAAATTATGATTTCTAGGATACCACAACCCATACTCAACTGTCCCTTTCAGATATCTAAAAATTCTTTTGATTGCCATGACATGAGATTCTCTAGGGTCAGCTTGGAATCTAGCAACAAGACCAACAACATTCATAATGTCAGGTCTAGTTTGAGTGAGATACAATAATCCTCCAATCATTGATCTGTACTTTTTCTGATCAGTCTTAGGAGAGTCATCATCTTTGCTCAATTTGCATCCGGTTGCCATGGGAGTATTCATTGGTTTTGAGTCTTCCATCCCAAATTTCTTCAACAATTCTTTCACATATTTGGTCTGAGAAATGAAGATTCATTTTCTTGTTTGAGTGATTTGCACCCAAGAAGAAATTCATTTCTCCAAACATGGACATCTCAAATTCACTTTTCATTTGATTTGCAAAGGTTTTGCACATACTATCTCTTCCTCCAAAAATGATATCATCAACAAACACCTCAACAATCAAGATATTTTCATGATCAATTTTAAAATACAAATTACTGTCAACAGTACCTTTGTTGAAACCAATCTTCAAAAGATGCTTATCCAATCTTTCATACCAGGCTCTTGGGGCTTGCTTTAGTCCATATAGTGATTTCTTCAACTTGCAGACCATATCACCATGATCAGACAATTGAAATCCATCTGGTTGCTCAATGTATACTTCTTCTTCCAAGTCACCATTCAGGAAGGCAGATTTGACATCCATCTGATATACTTTGAAATCCTTGAAGGCAGCAAAAGCAAGAAATAATCTGACTGCTTCAATTCTTGCCACTGGAGAAAAAGTTTCTTCAAAACCAACTCCTACTTGGGAATAACCCTTGCAGACCAATCTTGCTTTGTTTCTGACTACTTCACCATCTTCATTCAGTTTGTTCTGAAAGACCCATTTGGTTCCAATCAAATTCTTATTTGTAGGTTTGGGAACAAGATCCCAAGTGTGATTTTTCTCAATTTACATCAGCTCTTCCTCCATTCCTTTAGTCCAGTTTTCATCATTGCAAGCTTCATTCACTGTCTTAGGTTCAATCTTTGAAATCAGACAATACTCTTCTAAATTTTGAGCAATCCTTCTTCTTGTTTGTACACCTTTGCTTTTGTCACCTATAATCTGATCTTCAGAGTGATTCAATCTTACATACCTGGAAACTTTGGGAGTTTCTTGCACTTATGAATCTTGAACAAGTTCATTCAAACTTATCTCTTCTTCCTGATTTCCCAGATCAGTCTGAATCTGAATTTCAGAGGGAGCTTGGACTCCTTGGATGAAAACATCATTCTAATCATCTTCATCACATTCATAAAACCTTGAGGGTTTTTCAATCCCTTCATCAACTTTCACATTTGTACTTTCTATAATCTTCCTCAATCTCTTGTTATAACACCGGTATGCTTTCCTTTGAGTAGAATAACCCAAGAAAATTCCTTCATCACTTCTAGCATCAAATTTGCCTAGATCTTCATCTCTCTTAATGTAACATTTGCTACCAAAAACTCTAAAATATTTCACAGTGGGAGTGATGCCAAACCAAAGTTCATAAGGAGTCTTACCAGTATTGCTTCTGATTTGTACTCGATTGAGAGTATTTACTACAGTGCTTACAACTTCTCTCCAATAGATTTGAGGAATATTTGCTTCCATCATCATGGTTCTAGATGCTTCCTAGATGGTCCAGTTCTTTCTCTCCACTAGTCCATTCTGCTGTGGAGTCTTAGGAGCAGACAACTATCTTTTTATTCCATGTTTCTCACAGAACTCTATGAACTCACTGGATGTGAATTCACCACCTCTATCAGACCTCACACATTTTAATTTTAATCCAGTTTCATTCTCTACCATAGCTTTGAATATTTTAAATTTCTCAAGAGCTTCTAATTTTTCTTTCAAAAAAGTCACCCACATCATCCGGGAGTAGTCATAAATCAATAGCATGAAGTATCTATCACCTTGCACACTTCTAATTCTTGCCGGACCACATAAGTTAGTATGAACTAGATCCAATAATCTGGTAGAAGATTGTTCCTTGCTTTTGAATGAGATTCTGCTTTGTTTACCTAACTGACATTCCTTGCACAAACTATTGGTAGGTTTTACCAATCTTAGAAGATCTCTTACAGCTTGAGTGTTTCTTATCTTGATGATATTATCAAAATTCACATGACACATTCTCCTATGCCACAACCAACTCTGATCAATTTGAACAAATAAGCAACTTTTACCAGTACCAAGTGAAAGATGTTACCTTTAGTTTGAGTACCGGATGTAATCTATGTTCCGGAACTTTCAAAGATCTTGCATTTTCCATTTTTGAATCGGAGATCATAGCCTTTGTCCACCAACTGTCCAACACTGAGAAGATTGTGCTTCAGGCCTTGAATATACAGTACATTACTGGTTTTGTTCTTTCCATCAAAAGAAATAGTTCCTCTACCCTTGATTCTGCCAGCAGAATTATCACCAAATTTTACCACTCCTCCTTCATACCTTTCCAAATCTATGAATTTATTTTTGTCACCTGTCATATGGTGAGAGAATCCACTATCAATGACCCAATCATCCTTTTCCTCAACTTGGGCAGCCAGAGCTCTTTCTATAATTTTATGATTGACAAATTTAGAGGGCATTGGATCTTCTTCCTTGATGGAAATAAATACCCAGTCACTTCCAGATTTGTTTCCTGTCTCTGATTCATCATCTGTTACTCCTTCATTACCATCATCTTCATGAACATAGTAACAATTCTTCTAGAACCTTGATTTGTTAGGATTTGGCCTTGAAAATCTTTCCGGACACCTTGAGGCAAAATGACCAATCTTATTGCAGTTAAAACATTTAAAAGGCAATTTCCCTTCATACTTACCAGATCCTCTTGGCAGCATTTTAGCAATAAGGGCTTCAAGTTGAGCAGTTTCTGCTTCATCTTCTTCCAGGTCTTTTCTTGCTTTCTCATACCATGAAAGTTTCTTTGAAGAGTTCTCTCCTGGATCAAACTTTTATTTTCCTTTAACAGAAGCACTAGCCTTGAATGCAGATTCAGTCTTGGGGGGGCATCTCCAAACTCAGTCAATTCAAATGCAGCCAATTTACCCACCAATTGATCTCTTGTGATAACTAAAATAGATCTGAATTCTTCAATAGTAGCAACCTTGTATTTGTAAGAATCAGGAAGGGATCTAAGGACTTTGCCAACAATCTCATCTTCATCCAAGACTCCACCAAGCACATCTAATGCCACAAACAAGCTCATTTACTCTTGGTATAAATGTAGTGATATTTTCATCTTCTCTCATCTTCAGATTTTTAAGTTTTCCTTTCAGACTCTATAACTTGGCACATTTAACATACTTGTCTCCTTCATGCAGAAGTTCTAGTTTTTCCCAAATCTCAAAAGCAGTTTGTAGGTCAACAACATTTGTCAGCTCTGAGTTAGACAAGGCACTTAAAAGAGCTTCTTTAGTCTGCAGATTGTTTTCAGCATCTACGATTTCATCTACTGATTTCGGCCCACCTTGTGGAGGAGTATACTTCTTTGAGGCCATAGTCTAATACTGAGTTCCCATACATTGCAAGTGACATTGCATGCGACTTTTCCAAAGAGTAAAATTTGTTCCATCAAACCTCGGACTATCCTTCTTGTAAGACGACATTCTAGATCTCCTCAAGCGGTTAAGCTCTTTTAGAGGAACCTGTCTCTGATACCAATTATTAGATTTCAGGCAAACAACTGAGAGGGGGGGTGAATCAGTTGTCCAAAACTTTCTTCCAATTAAATAGTTAAATCCACTTTGTAATTCAGTAGCATAATAATAAATCAATCATGAAAACATAATGCATTAAATCAAGAGCTGAAACACATTAACACATAAGACACCAAGATTTTGACGTGGAAAACCCGGTTAAGGGAAAAACCACGAGGTGATTAACCCAAGATTGTATTCTCTATTAGAATAATAGAAAGAACAAAATGGCACATGCCAATTAGGGCTCATTGCCCGAGCACACTGATCACAAGAGGCTCACTGCCTACAAGAGACACACTGTCTACAGAATAATAAGTATCACATACTTGAACTGAAGAATATCATCTTCACCATGCTTGAGTCAGTTCCATTTAAGCCCAATACTTCTGCTCTACCTTTCGCTCCTCTTCTCTCTACCACACTCTCATCCCTCCAGACACCCTTTGAAATGACTTTACAACTCCTTATTTATACAAGAATCGACTTAGGAATTATCATCCAAGTCAGCATACATTACAGAGCAAATACATAAATACAACATGACTTATTACAAAAGACTTCACGTGGATCAACACACTGTCAGCCACATAGATCTAAGACTTCAATCTTCATTTAGGAATGTGCCAATCCTCACATAACATTTTCAAAATCATCCGCAAGATGTGTAACTCATCCAGTCGACCTGTCTTGAGAAGAACACCATCATCCAAAGGTTATTCTTCAATCGTGAGCTCAAACTTCAATACAGACCCCCAACATGAACTGGAAACAATCCAAAGACATCCACAAGCTTTCCTGAATCATCAAGAACATCCATACTACATCTGCTTACTGAAATCCTTCTCTCCTTCATCTGGAACCTCAAGAACATAGTCTGTCATCACTATCATAATGGAATAGATGCTTGCGGACCTCCAGACCATGATCCAATTGAGTTGTCAATTCACATTGGCCTATTAAACACTCCACCAAATCTGCATAGAAAGATATTGCTTTTTTGAATCTCACCGGACCTATCTGTCTCACTCTGTCACCTCTGAACACCTGTCGGAACCGGTTTTACTTAAGTGGTCATAACTTTTTCAGGTCTTCATGCGGACCTCTGAAATCTTTACTGGATCATCTCAAGACACATATCTACAAACCCTTTGAAGCGTACCCTCTTATCTTCATCTAATCTAGGATCTTTGGCTCACTATCTTCACTGTTCTTCTATGTTCCTGATTAGGACTAATTTTCTCAATATCCTCAGCACACATCTCATCCAATCCTTGTCATCACTGCAACAGGAGTATATTGACATCAATGACAACACCGGTTAGGCTCATACTTGCAACAAGTTGCATCATGTGTGTACCTTGATCCCATGGATACAGGGTATGTAGGTAGTCTGGAAGGTGATGGATGCCTCCAGTACTCAAGTACCCAGGATATAGGGTGTTCTTTTATAATCAACTTCGTAATCCCAAAATCTAAAACATAAGAAGATTAAACTAGATAAACTAAAGAAGTCTCTAGTGCTTAGAAGAATCCTTGGGAGGATTGATCTCATACCTAGCTAGTTGTCAAAATCTAAGGGAGGGTACAAAGTCCATAAAACACTTTAATCAAATGAACTTACGAAAATTCCTCGGTGCAATACATGGGCCTATTGCATAATTTACAGTAAGTGACTCAGGATCCGAATTGATCCCGATGAGTCTAAGTCTCTGGCCAAAGAAAAATTAATGATTCATGTCCATGTTATCCCGTATGACTATTCTTTCTACCTATCCTGTATTAGATAGAGTGTTGGTCCATTTGACCAAGTATTAGGCCCGTATGACCATTATTTAACTTACCTTGTAATGGGTAGAGGTTGGGTCTATAGACCTTGTTCCGTATGAACTAGTATGCCCAAAGGACAGAAGAGCTTGTATAGGTTTTATCTTAATATGTCATGTTTGGACACCTTAGCCCGAATTGGCTACTTGATATTTCCTAAGTACTCAGACTAAACCATAAAAATTCACAAGACAAATGCTAAGATCTAGACACAGCTAGAAAATGAATGTGAGTCCCTATATGGAACCAAACCCTAGATCACCTAAGAAAGATAAACAAAAAGAAATCCCCTAAGGTCCTTAACCTGGTCCTTATAAATATAGCTAAGCTATTGAGCCTAATGTATGGAACTTTTTCTCATTTGTTTGTAACTAAATAGGGGAATCTGTGTGCATGTGTCCAGAGCTAGTAATATCATGTTATATTGGTTGTTCAATACTATCAAAAACATTAATCTAAGAGGCTATGATTCTAGAACTTATGACTCTTAATTGTGTCTATGAATTTGTCTTATGTGTACTTATTCTACTATTATTTTTGTTAAATCTCGTACCATGAGTTCCAAAGCTCCATCTATGTGATGAAAGAAAATTTATTCAACACAAGTCTTTCATTTGTGTTAATTACTTTCTACATCTCTTTCCCTTTTCATCCCCAACAAATTAGTCTTAGACTTTATAATAAATAAGGAGTCAATCTTATAATCTTAGAGATTGATTTGCAAGTCATGTTCCACATTTGTAAATTTTTCCATGCTTGGTGGTCCTATGTTGTGCATTTGTCCCAAAAGGATATTTAGACCTTCAATAGGTTGTTCTATCACTTTCTTCTTCAACAACTCAAGAGATTTAGCAATTGTAACTATCCACTTAAATTCCTTCGTATCTCCCCTCATTATATCAAAAATTGGTGCACATATCCTAGTGAAATTTTTGATAAACTTTCTATAAAAACTAATTAAAATCCATGAAAAGATCTAACTAAAAATATACTTACTAGTGTAGATTATTCTACAATAACTTTAATTTTTTGCAATCCATCTTCAATCCATCAACATAAACAATGTTGGTGTGAAGAAGGTATATTACAGATAAATAATTTCATATTAGGTCCTATTCACACTTGCATACTTGAGCTTAAGTCATTTAATATTTGTTTCTCATGTCATAGGATTAAGAAACTTGTCATGATCTAAGTCCATCCTAGGGTTTCATCTTTATCTTTATAACAAGGGTTTCCCCATTGTACTAATGTACCACTTTGTATGCATCTAAAAAACTCTTTGGCTTCATGGCATTTCCATTACTTCTCTCTTGTGTGGAAGTTTGTTTTTGGTTTCAAGTGATCCTTGGCTCCTATGGGGTTCTTCATCAACTCTTAGATGGTATCAAAGCTATAGATCTATAATTCCCTTCCCTCTTTTTAAAGAGTTTTCACCAAGAACTTTCATATGGTGCATCCTAGTGTAAAATAAACTTCATGGTTGAGACCAGAAGGCCCAAAAACCTATAAATCAATAGGGGTTGTGCTAGTTAATTTTTAGTCATTTTTGGGGGTTCGACCAAAAATTGGGTTGTACCAATCTATATAGTTCTATATGTATAAATATAGTTGTACGACCACCATACTGTACTTGCATCATTGTATGCCATTTCTATGATATTGATTGTACTACCAAAATCTCTAATGAATATTCACTTACGTCACTCAACATCATTGAAGGTATAGTAGGTAGAAAATAGGGTTTCCTAATTCACTAGACGGTATGACGTCATATTTGAGGAGAGGTCATAGTCACATTGGCGAGCATGGGTTAACAGTTTCTCACCAATTTTTGGCATCTAGTCATCGAGGGGGTTAACCCCCTAATCTTTACGAGGTTGTGGGGTCTTAAAACCCTAGCTAGGGCATTGCTCCACTAGTGAACACCTCTAGTCTACCACCTCAGCTAGTTAAACACCACCAAAAATCCATCAATAAGATGCTCCACCCAACTTCAAAAGGGCCACACAACTCTGCCACCATAGCCCTACTCAGACAAGTGACGCCGCCAACACACACCCCAATGGTGTTGGGCTTAATTTTTTGGACATAAGGAGGCAATTTTTTTCTAGGAGACATAACTTTCACCCACGAAGTTAGATTTATGTGTTCTTATAAGAGTTGGAAAGCTAGTTTTGAGCACTTAGCATCCATCTACTTAGTTTTTCTAGATTCTATACTAGGTACTTGTAATTTTAGTTTGAAGTTAGATTTTGTACTTTGTCTTGTGTTTTGGAGAAATTATATCAAAGTGGATTTTTCTGTGGCTTGAGGGGGTTCATTTCTTGTATTGTATGAGGTCTATTGTTGTTTCTATTTCCTATTTTTGTATTCTTGTGTTTACATCATGGATCAAAACCCAATTACTCCTCCCACCCCATACAATTACTATGGATGCAAAAAATAAATGGAGATGTACATCTAAAGAAATTGAGGTTATACTGAGTTACAATCGGTATAGAACTTGAACCAACAGCTGCTGCAGAAAAGAGAAAGTGGTATAGCATGTGTGATGAAGCCTATGGAATATTGTGCATGTCTATTTATCCTGATCTCATCTTTCACATTGAATCTTGCACAACACCTAATCATATTTGGACTAAAATGGAGAGTTTGTTTAAAACGCAAGATAATTTGTAAGGTTTTCAATTGGAGAATGAACTCATTGGTCTAAATCCTATTAATTTTGATAGCATCTAGGACTTCTTCACTAAGCTAAAATCCCTAAGATGCAATTGAAATGATGTGGCATTGAAAAACGGGACTCCAAGTTGATTATTTCAATCATTGTCAAACTTGGTCTTGAGTATTCAGTTTTTGTTTCTACACTTTAGGCTACTATGTATTCTCTTGGTACTATATTCAATATGCCTTCACTTGATGATTTTTCTACTTCACTAAATAGGGAGTAGGCAAAGCTAGTACAAATGGATACTTTGAAGTCTACAAACCCATAGGCTCTTATTGCTAATCAAAGCACAAAATACCAAAAGGCTTCAAGCAATAAGGGAAAGAAAGAAAAAGACAAGGACATGAAGAACAATGGGCAAGACAAGGAACCAACATCACAAGCTACCCTTGAGTCATCTTCCTCTTCCACAGGGTAATGAAGGAGAAACTCAAATGTGCATATTGGAAGAAATGTGGACATGATGAGCATCAATGTTATGTGAAATAGATGGATGAGTTGAAGCATCTTCTATAGAAGAACATCAAATTACCTCAACTATGTCAAATGGTTCATCTTCTTCTCCTTCATCATCAGAGGCATCACAATCAAAGAACATGAAGGGTAAGGCACTTGTTGCATCTACCATTTCTTAGTCAAGGAGATGGCTTCTTGATTATGAAGCTTCACATCATATTGTTTCATCACAAGGTATGTTCTCTTCATTTGACATTTGTACTACATCACACATATTGATGGCTAACAACACATATATGAGTGTTTGTGGGAAAGGATCTATTAGCATGGGTGAAGGATCTTTCAACAATGTCCTCTAGATTCCTTCATTGTCAACCAATCTCCTTTCTATCTATTAGATTACTTACACATAGTGGGATACCTGGAAGAGTGTTGAGTTCACACCAGATTATGTGATTATTCAAGATTTGCATAGTGGAGAGATTATTGCAGTTGGGGAGGAAAATTATAAGTCTAGATTATACACCTTCTAACATTTCCCCCTAACGATCCTTTGACTGATATTCACACTCAAAAATCTAGCACATGGATAGTTTTCAGGAGTTCTAGTTTGGTCATTTGAACCTTCATGTCCTCTCATGAACTAAGCTTCTAGAGACTTGTGTTGATATCACACCTCCTCCTTCACCACTTTCATCTTTAGAGTTTAGTATTGCTACATCCATGGATTCTAGTGATTATCTGTAGCAAGTACATATGGGTCTTCCAAATTTAGTTCATTGGGATGAGTACTTGACAGATATTGCAAGCTTGTTTCATGAGTCCCATCTTGCAAAATTAGAGGACACACTTAAGGACATTCATGTCTCCTCTTTGATGATAGCCCCATCATAGCTATTGTCCAATCATCTTTCTATTTGGATCTTGTTCCACATCAATTTCCACTTGGTCCTAGCTTGTCACTATCTTCATTAATCAGGCTTGTACCTAATTTGATTGTGGCATCTTTTCATACTGACATGGCAACACTTGAGCAGAAGTTAGAGACATCATCATACATCATGATCTTTCTTACTTCTAATTCCTATGTGGAATGGGAAGACATCATGCACCTATACTTGGTTTTGTTTCTTCCCAAGGGGAGGAATATTGTCTAGCATTCTTGGATCTTCATCATCATCTTATATCAAGCATCCACCATCACTATAGGAGATTACACATTGCCGGGGGTGGCTTCATAGTCTGTCTTTTTCTCCTATGGGAGGTACATTGATTGCACATTAGTGATAAAAGTTGTCCTTGGGGGTTATCTTGAGTCCTTCCTTTTTTCACTTTAGGAGAGGGGTTTTTTCCTACAAATTTTTCTCCTTTACTCTATTTGTGAGAGATGTGTGTGTACAAGGGTACCTAACATGGCCTCATAGCTAGCACCCATCCTTAGATATTTTTGTATTTTATCATTTTCCCTAAGTTACACTTAAGGGAGGTGTTGGTGTGAACAAGGCATATTACCTAATTGGTCTCATATTAGGTATTTTTCACACTTGCATACTTAAGCTTACTTAGGTAATTTAATATTTTTTGTTATACTATTAAGACACTCTTTGTGATATGATTCCATACTAGGGTTTCATCCTTGTCTTTATAACAAGGGGTTCCTCATTGTACTACTATACAATTTTGTGTGCATCTAATCAATTATTTGGCATCATAGCATTTCCATTGCTTCTCTCTTGTGTGGAAGGTTATTTTTGGTTGCAGGTGATCCTTGGCTCCTATCGGCTTCTTCATAAACTCTTACACTTAATAAAACCAAGATATATTAACTCCTCATTCATGAAACTACATTTAATCACATTCATAAACAATTTATCTTCTCTTAACCTCTATAATACTAACCTAATATGCTCCAAGTGTTCTTGACTCTTACTTGAAATAATATTGTCATCCAAATACATAATAACAAATTTACCTAGATATGGTTTCAATTCCTCTTTCATTACCCTCATAAAAGTACTATGTGCATTAGTCAATCCAAATGGTGTAACCAACACTCATACAAACCTTCTTTAGTTTTGAATGCAATCTTCCACCCATCACCTTCTTTAATTCTAATATGACGATATCCACTTTTCAAATCTATATTACTAAAGTACTTTGTGTCATTCAAACAATCCATAAGATCATCCATCTGTGGCAAGGGAAATTTGTACTTGATAGTAATCTTGTTAATTTCTCTAGAGTTTGTACACATTCTTCATTCACCTCTTTTATTTAGTGTTAATACTAATGGTATCATACATGGACTCAAACTTTCTCTTATCAATCCTTTCTTCAATAATTCTTCAACTTTCCTATTTATCTTTTCACTTCCAGCTACTGCCAATCTATGAGTTACTTTATTACATAAACTTGCTCTAGGAATCAGATCCATATGATGACTTCTCACTGGTGGTAACCCTTCAAGTAGGTTATTAGAAATAATGTCAATAGGATACATCATCACCTTAACCTCTACAACCTTCTCCATTTGGATACATTTAAGAAAAATAGAAAAACAAACCTCTTGTCCAATACTCAAAACTTGTTTACCATTCACCAACATTATTCTAGCAATACCATGCATTCTAACACCTTCCTCCTTGAAGGGAAAAAGAACATGTTTCACTCCATTCTTTATCAACCTATAAGTATTCTCATGAACCTTATGATGATGATCATTTGCACAAAATGAAATTTTAGAATCATACCTCTCAACAAGTCCCTGCAAATCTGATTACTCCGTGTGTTCTACTACCCTAAGAGGTTCATCATGCACATGCTCAACCTCCATAGCTTCTTCCCTTGGAATAAATAGGAATTGAATAAATGTCTCTCTCTATTGCCTCTCATGATCTATGTGACTGCATTGTTCCTTGACCTTCTGCAGGTTCTATCTTGCTTGGGCAGCCAACAACTTGGCTTCCCTAGCTCTCCTTAGCCACTCATCACACATGATTTGAGTCCTCTTTACATCCTCTATGCCATGATGCACAAAATTAGATTGTTTGTGGGTTGGATCCACGACCATTACCTCATGCTTAACCACCAAATCTTGAGTGTCAACAAGGTAAGGTTTCTTACCACTATCATTCTTATGTGTTGTAGCTGCCACCTCATGATTACATGAAGGTAAAGGACTGTTGTTCCTAATCAGAAAATCAGAATTTGCCTCATACATTTTTGTGATGCCTTCATAGATCTTAAGCACCTCTCCCTCCATGGTTGGATGATCATCAACAAGTACTAGTCCAAGAGATGTATCCAACTGAAAATCACATGCCTCACTAGTGATGTTGTTTGTGCCAAGGCTGATCCCAACCTCCACCCTCTTGGTTGTCATGCCCTTAGATGTACCATTGTTTATTGCCTTCAATATTATTTCCTTACCCTTGGATGTGAACTCAAGCTCCATCTTTTGGAAATCCTAAATGTATCTACCAAGTGATTCTAGCCATTGGGTCCCCAAAACAATCTTTGTCTCGCCAATTCCAACTACATAGAACTCATCAACAAATGTATAGTTATTCAATTGAATGCTCAATTGTGAGATCTTCCTAGTGCAACTCGTCTTGAACCCATCTACCAACATAACGTTGAATCCAGGAAACTCCTCTACATGTAGTCGTCTCTTGACCACAAAGCCCTCATCAATGAAATTATGTGTTGCACAACTATCCACTAAACAAGATACTCTTTGTCCCTTCACAATTCGTCTTACCCTAAAAGGATGGTACTTAGGAACACCTGATAGGAAAACAACTGTACCTTGTGCCATGTCATCAAGCTCCAATGGTTGCTCCTCCTTATCACTATCTGAGCTAGTGTCTTGAATCTCCTCATCAACATCAGAAGTGACCTCAATGTAGTATGCCTTGCCTTTCCCAAGGCAAAGACCGGGCTCCCAAGGCTCTTTGCATGAGAAGCAAAGCTTCTTTCTCCTTAGCTCATTTTTCACCTCGAAGTCTAGTGTTGTCTTCTTAGGCCAATCCTTCTGAAAATTCTCCTTCAAGTCCTTTCTAGATGAAGACTAAGGCTTACTCTGAAACTTGGACTTAGATGGCACCGAAAACTTCATACCTCGAGCCCTCTTGATGGCTTATCTCAAAGATGGTGCATCTAGGGCCTTCACCCATCCATGAAGTGGCTCCTCAAGACCCTCAATGAAAAGATAGGTCAATCTAGTCTCTGCAACATTAGTAACCAACACGGCAAGCTTCTGAAACTCAAAGATGTATGTGTCCATGGACTCCTTCTACTTGAGTTGTACCAACTCTCTGAAGAACTACTCAAGATTTGACTCAAAAAATCTATCAATTAACCTCTGTGAGAAATCCACATAAGTAGTAACAAGGCTATGTCCTTGAGTTACCATACCATTGTACCACCAATCAAGAGCATCTCCCTCCAAATGTAGTGTAGCAAACTAAATGACATCTTTCTTGAACATCGGGCTCAATGTGAAGTAGTTATCCAATTTCTGGATCCATGCTTGTGTTGTGATCTTACCCAGACCATCAAAAGGAATGATGTTCACCTTACCTAATCTCCTTTACAAGTCATGATTATTATTGTTGCCTCTTTCTCCTCTAGGTCTATCTCTGTTTATGTACTTAATATTTGAAAAATCATTCCATGGCAAGGTGTCTCAGCATTCTTCACTTAATGCTAACCATTCTCTTCTGTAGTCATCAAAGGTCTCACGTGCAACTTACAGATCATTCTCTAGAGCTCTTGGCTGATCCAAGAAGGTAGGCATGAGAGGCCTAACCACTAATGCATGAGATGCATGAATAGGAGTGCCTCCATTATTTCCATAATGTCCATTGCTTCGATTACCTCCATTGCCTCCATTATTGCTCATATTATTCCGCATAAGTTGAGACATCATTTGCACTAGATTTTGTTGTCCTCTAGCAAGGTCTCAGAGAATATCCTTCATGCTAGGTTTCTCATCACTTCTATCACCCATTTCGGCTTCTTCTTATTCAAAACCTGTATCAAAATTTTGATGCCTTCTCCTATAGGTGATAAAATTCTCTATCTTCTGGATTCATACATGAAAAAGTCCCTCAGGCTAGTGTTGCCCCAAAAATTTGAACTTGAAAAATTTAAAATTTTTGGTGCATCCTCCTATATGCCCCTAAACTTGCCGAAACACAAAAACAATTAAATTTAAAAATCTGAGAGAGTTGGTGCAAAATTATCTTATGGGCCTAATCATAATTATATTTTCCCCAATCTGGCAAGTTTTCATGCCAATATACTTTACCATTTGCAAGATTTTTAACTTCCCTTTTTTCCCAATAGCTATTCACAAACGAAGTCAAAATCTGATTTTTTGGCTGCTGGAGGTTAAAATATTTTTGGGTTTTTCTCTGGGAGGTCAAATTAGTATGCTGTCCAAATTTCGTGCAAAATGAAGCTATTGGCTGCAAGTTATAGAGGTTTCCGTGAAGGTTGCAAAGTCTAAATTTCCCAAGATTAAATTATTTTTATTAAAAATGCGTTTTATTTTTTAGGGGCATAAGAGATTCTTGGGGTAATATTGTCGGGAATTTTTTAGTGTTCTGAACCATACATATTACTACTTTGCAAATTCACAAAACACTCTCATCCCTCATTCTTTGTTGTCAGGGTTTTGAAAGGATCTAAAACTCTAAAGGTGCCCGACTTCCAAGTTTCAAAGCTTTGAAAGCATCTGACTTCTTTATTTACAGCATGTGTAAAATACTCAAGCATTGTGAAGTCGGGAAGTCGGGAGTTCTTAGAACTCCCGAACTCCCGACTCTAAGGTTTGAAAGTTATTAAAATGGCTGACTCGCCAACATCACTTGAAGAGTGACATTAGGCATTACAAGGATTATTATGTTCATGTTGTTTCCATAAGAAATAAAGTAAAGCCATGGCAGAACAAAATGTCATTGTTGATGTTATCGAGCTTATAGCTTTTAGTTAGCCTTGTTTTTGTATTGAGGACCCTCGAGTTGAATGTGGACATTCATTGAAGCACAATGAAATGGGAAGATTTTTGTTGAGCAACCTCAAAGAAATGCAATCTCAAGGAATACAGAATATACCCAAAGGTGAACGACATAGTAGTTTTCTACTAGCATGAGGGGAATCATCCTTTTAAAACCATAAAAAAGAACTAGCTCAGAAGCTAAGTGAACAATGAGGATCGAAGTCTTCAACATGAAGGACTTAGAGAATGAACGTGGAGCTATTGCTCGGCTATGATGAAAATGTGGAAGCACTTCTGGGAGCAGTTCACTAAAATATAGATCACTAAGAGATTGGGCTTCTCTCGCATTGGCGATGGTATTTAAGGTTGTCATATGACACCGTGGATTCTGAGTTTGATATTAAGAAGAAGACAACATGAGTAATCTCCAACGCCCTTTTAGTTACTAGCATAAGTGAGAATTTTCATGAATAATGACTCAGTCCTGCACAAAATCAATTTGTGGGAAAGACTTAAGAAGCTTTCAAGCGAATGTAGTTGACAGGTGTAAAAAGCCATACTCCACGACCTTTGTCAGTATCCTCTGCTTGGTGCCAAATGGGAACATTGAATAGATTTTTGAAGCATAAACCAGGCACGTGAACTGTTTACAAAATGCTTCAGAGAAAAGTGGTTCCAAAGAATGCAATGATCGCAGTGTATGCACAGAATGAATTTGTTGAAAAGATATAAAAACTTTCAAAAGGCAGATTTGTTGGCGCCGTTGAATGTATAACTGTCATAAGAAAATTGCTTGACAAGCAAGGTCGACTGTCAGATTTAGACCCTGATTGGATCCCACTTCCTTCGCCAGCAAGGATTCCTTATTCCTGAGATAAATATACTATTTCTTTACAAAATACTGATCGCTGCCCGCGATATATGCGCAAATGGATTTATTTAAAAAGGTTTTAGAAACTCTTAAACATATACAATTTGGTCTTGTAACGCACTTTGCTCGCCAACTTTCACTTTAGCAACCTTGCCAATAAATACCCAAGCGATGGCATCAGGATTCCGTCAGATATTATAGTTGGAGGTTGCTTTATTAAGAAGCATTATCTCGTGTCAATAGGTAAAGATGGGTTCTTCTACTGCTGCTGAAATCGACGGTGCCAGTTCTATAAAGAGGTGGAAATACCATTAGCAGTTCATTTAATGTTTTGGCTGGAGGTACTTCAGATTTAGATGGAAATATGATGGGTCCTAGGAAGATTAAGCTCCCAGCTAATCATAGAGCAATTTCTTCAATGCCTGTCTGGTGTGCGCGGAAGGGTTGATGCATATAGATAAATGACTGTATAAAATTTTTTGTTTCTGCTCCTGATATAATATCTGACATTATAGCATCTTTCACAAAGACTTTGAAGGTAGCATCATCAAAACAAAATGAATGTTCAAGGCCTCAACAATCTCAAAAACCAGCTTCTGGAGTGTTATGGTATGACTGAGTTTGGAACAGTATTTTCAAATCCTCTTAATGGAGTCCGAAGAGAAGGAACCGTTGGGAAACCAATTCCTGGTGTGTAGACCAAAATCTTGGAAGAACATGCAAGCAGATTGGGGACAGCCTCAAGTTACAAAGAAATCCTTTGGAGATGATGGCTATTTTAGGACCGGTGATTCAGTAAAGATAGATGAGGATGGATGCTTTATCATTATGAGGAGCACAAGTGTTGATATCCTTACGGTGGGGGGTTACAAGATCTTGGCCTTAGAAATTTAAGCATCACTATTAGAGCATCCAAACATATCTGAATGTGATGTGCTAAGCCTACCAGATAGGGATTATGAAGAAGAGATATGTGCAGTAATTGTGCCAAAAGCTAAAAGAAGAAGAGCAGCATTGGAATCTAAAATTGTTATCTCTTTGCAGGAGCTTCATTCCTGGGCTCTTACATGTATGGGATTCACTACCTCGTAATGCCATAGGCAAAGTGAACAAAAAGGAATTGAAAATACTATTACTAAATGCATGATTTTTGTGACCTTTGAAATGTATTTAAAAGGGGGAGAAATCAAGAGTTAGTTTTAAAAGAATGTTACGAGAAAGAAGATATATCTTTCTTTTTATTGATTTTAAAGAAGCGGTTACATAGAGGAGAATAGAAACGGTTGGGTAATCATCCCAAAGAATCTATAAAAACTCAATTTTGGAACTCGTTAAAGGATCTTTTTCCAGCTATTCAGGAAGGAGGAAGGGCAGTAGGATTTTTCTTTCAAGCACAGTTTGTTGTACAGGGATGTTGGGTCTGTGAACCCACTTTTGTATTAGAGGAATAAGGAAGATGTTTTTTTGAATCTATGAACTTATGAATGTTTTCTTTAGATTATATGTATCCTTTGTGTCTCTATAATCAATTTCCAATGCATTCTTTGTTATACCAAATTGTGTGGGTGTTCATTTCTGAATCTTTGAGTTTAGGTTAATTCATTCGTTGGAGGAACTTGTCGTTTATTCTTTCCCTGGGTATTATCTGTGGGTGTGGGAAAGGTGAACTTTGTATCATTTTTCTGCATTCACTTAATTCTGAATTTAATCTTTTGCATCTATTTTCATGGTTATGGGTAGATGTTAGTCTTCCTTTTTTGCTTTCTGATAAAAAGCATACCTTATGTTTCCATTCATTGCATATCATAAAAGGGAGTTGTACCTCTAAAATTCAGAGGAAAGTTGTCAATTCAATGGCAACTTCTCCAACTGTTAGTGTTGTTAGTCCTTCTTCTTGGGCATTTTGAGTCATTTTCCATAGCTACCTTCGAAGGACAAATTTGTTCACTAACAGATTTTTGTCGACTCTACTAGGGATTCGAAATTGAAAGATCAATGCTATTGTTTTCCCAGAAATTTAAAGGCACCTCCCCGAGGATGGAGGCTGGCGGCTCTATGAAGTGGAAGTTACCCAGAAGCAGTTTGTTCCAGCAAAGACTCCTACTGATTATTTTCTAGATTTGCATGATGGCATTGGTTTCTCCTCAGCCATGGGGAAATCATTTTGAACCTCTCTTTTTGTCTCATTTCTCACCGTTGCCTGAAGGATTGAGAAAACACTTTCCAAAATTTAGTGGAGAGAATCATCAAGATGTGAAAACCACATTCTGGCATTCACCGTTGCATGCAGAGTTTTGGGGGTAAGTGAATAAAATGTTTTTGTGTGATTATTTATTGAATCTCTTATTGGGCCTGCAGCAGATTGGTTTCATTATTTGGAGGATAAGTGTATTATTGACTAGGACTCTTTGAAGAATAAGTTCTTGGGAAAAATATAAGGGTCCTATTGATGAAGTTGCCTTGCTGTGTCAATTTTTCAACATTCATAAGCAAAAAGGTGAACCCGTCAAGGATTTTGTGGATAGATTCAACCGGCTGCTCAAAAAGATTCCTGCCTCCATTCAACCAAGTGAACAACTTCAGCTTTGTACTTTTATTTCCTCTTTGCATCCTGATGTTCAATTTGAGTTGAAAAGGAGTAAAGTAAATGATATTAAAATTGCACAACAAGTGGCTATGAAGATAGAAGATGATTTGATATTAAGTGGGTTATGGAAAGCACATCAGGTTGTAAATTATTTGGGTAGCAAACCTGTGAAGAAATCTATCATGCACAAAAAAAGATTTCAGCCTGTAGGTTTTCAAAAAGCACATCATCCTTCTGTTGAATGTCTTAACCTCACTATTTTTTATTCAAAGCAATTTTGTAGAAAAGAGGTAAATATGTAGAAATCAAGCCTCGGGTGAATAGAAGAATGGAATCCTTTTATTTCCATTATGAAGAAGAGAATGATAAATCCGAAAGCCCCTTAGGTGGTGCAGAAAAAGAACAATCCTTCCACGATGCTAATTGTAAAGAGGGTAATGCAAATGGTACTATTTTGGCTTCCTTGTCTACTACAGAAATGGAATCATTTACTTTTTCCAGCAACAAGGAGCAACTTCAGGCTACATAGCATAAAAATGAGGTATTGAATATCTTTTCTTTGGAGTGCATGCAATTTGAATATGAAGGCTTCACTTTTTCTGAGCAAGATGATGCAGAAGTATGGCTGCAAGAAGAGGTCAGAAATGATTTTTATCCTTGAATCCTTTTATTTTGAAAATCTGAATGCCAAAATTTTTAAACAAAATCTGGAACATGATGTTGAAGGTAGCCATAATAGCTTTGATGAAAGTGTTCAAATAGACAAATGTGATGAGCCTCATGTTTACATTCCGAACTAGTGTCTTAATGCATCTGAGGATGAGTTTTTATGTGGAGAAGAGGTCACCATGTTTGATTTACAGATTGTAAATGAATGTGATTTGGTGAGTCATGAAACTGTTGAATCAAATCCTACAGAGAAAGATGAGATTGTTCCAGTTAGGGGTGATTTTCAGCCTCATGAAAATATTGTTTGCAAGTCAGATTTTCAATCTAATCCACTTCCAGTTTTACATGAGACACATATGGCTAATGGTTGTCCTCCTGATGGTTTGGGTAGTCATGGTTGTTTTTAGGAATGGGATATCAACTTGTCTGTTGCAGAAAGAGGTGATTATATGCAAGGACATGGTGGGGGATATGTTGCAAGTCAAGATTCAAAATTTTTATACAATGTGGTCACTTCCACGAATAGCACCAATGAAAAATCTCTATCTCATTGTTTGTGTGTGGGATGTCCAATTCGAGGGTTGGTTTCTCCTTATTTGCAGAATCAAGTACATTATGATGTTACACATGGGGTTATGCAGATGGATGCTGGTAATCATATGTTGGGTAATGCTGAAATGAGTCGTCCAATTGAAAAAGTGTACAGTGAGGAGTGTCTTGTTGAGCATCAAATTTTATCCAAAGAATTTTTACATGGTGTGGTTCACATTCCTCTGATTATGATAATCGTCAATTGGCTGCTGGTTGCTTGCGAGCTACTCATTCACCAAGCATTATTTTGCACTGGTAGCTATTTCTCCCAGCCAGTCAATGGATTTGCATGTCTATCCTAGAGTTATTAGGAGTTTTCATTGTGCTATAGTGTAGTTTCCTTTCCTGCTTGTCATGTTTTTAGTTTGCTCTGGCTCCTGTTGTTCCCTGTGCTTTGTGACTCTATTGCCTAATAGATTTAAGCACTGGTCCACGCTTGAGGTTCTGGATTCCTTGCTTCGTCTTTTGCAGTCCTCATCCTCAATTAGAGCATGTTGTTGCCCCAAATATTTGAGCTTGAAAATTTTAAAAATTTTGGTGCATCCTCCTATACGCCCTTGATCCTGCCGAATCACAAAAATAATTAAATTTAAAAATTTGAGAGAGCTAGTGCAAAACTCTCTTATGGGCCTAATCATAATTGTATTTTCTCCAATCTGGCAAGTTTTCATGCCAATATACTTTACCGATTGCAAGATTTTTAACTTCCCTTTTCTTGACGGTTATTCACAAACAAGGTCAAAATCTGATTTTCTGGCTGTTGGAGGTTAAAATATTTCTAGGTTTTTGTTCGAGAGGTCAAGTCAGTATGTTGTCCAAATTTCATGCAAAATAAAGTTGTTGGTTGCAAGTTATAGAGGATTCCGTGAAGGTTTGCAAACTCTAAATTTCCCAAGATTAAATGATTTTTATTAAAAATGCCTTTTTATTTTTCAGGGGCATAAGAGATTCTTGGGATAATATTGTCAGGAATTTTTGAGTGTTATGAACCATACATATTACTAGTTTACAAATTCACAAAACACTATAATCCCTCATTCTTTGTTGTCGGGGTTTTGAAAGGTTCTAAAACTCTAAAGGTGCCCGACTTCCAAGTTTCAAAGCTTTGAAAGCATCTGACTTCTTTATTTACGACATGTGTAAAATACTCACGCATTGTGAAGTCGGGAAGTCAGGAGTTCTTAGAACTCCCGAACTCCCAACTCTAAGGTACAAAAGTTATTAAAATGGCCGACTCGCTGACATCACTTTAAGAGTGGCATTAGGCATTATGGGGATTATTATGTTCATGTTGTTTCCATAAGAAATAAAGTAAAGCCATGGCAGAATGGAATGTCATTGTTGATGTTATCAAGCTTATAGCTTTTAGTTGGCCCTGTTTTTGTATTGAGGACCCTCGAGCTAAACGTCGACATTCATTGAAGCACAATGAAATGGGAAGATTTTTGTTGAGCAATCTCAAAGAAATGCAATCTCAAGGAATACACAATATACCCGAAGGTGAATGGTATAGTAGTTTTCTACTGGCACGAGGGGAATCATCCTTTTAACCCTCAAAAAGAATTAGCTCAGAAGCTAAGAGAACAATGAGGATCGAAGTCTTCAACATGAAGGACTTAGAGAATGAATGTGGAGCTCTTGCTTGACTATGATGAAAATGTGGAAGCACTTCTAGGAGTAGTTCACTGAAATATAGATCACTAAAAGATTGGGCTCCTCTCGCATTGGCGATGGTATTTAAGGTTGTCATATGACACTGTGGATTCTGAGTTTGATATTAAGAAGACAGCATGAGTAATCTCCAACGCCCTTTGAGTTACTAGCATAAGTGAGAATTTTCATGAATAATGACTCAATCCTACACAAAATCAATTTGTGGGAAAGACTTAAGAAGCTTTCAAGAAAATGTAGATGATAGGCGTAAAAGGCCATACTCCATGACCTTTGTCAGCATCCTCTGATTGGCACCAAATGGGAACATTGAATAGATTTTTTAATCATAAACCATGCATGTGAACTATTTACAAAATGCTTCAGAGAAAAGTGGTTCTAAAGAATGCAATGATCGCAGTGTATGCACAAAATGAATTTGTTGAAAAGCTTTAAAAACTTTCAAAAGGTAGATTTGCTAGTGCCATTGAATGTATAACTATCATAAGAAAATTGCTTGACAAGCAAGGCGACTGTCAGATTTAGGCCTTGATTGAATCCCACTTCCTTCGCCAATAAGGATTCCTTATTCCTGAGATAAAGATATTATTTCTTTACAAAATACTGATTGCTGCCCGCAGTATATGTGCAAATAGATTTATTTAAAAAGGTTTTAGAAACTCTTAAACATATACAATTTGGTTTTGTAATGCACTTTCCTTGCCAACTTTCACATTAGCAACCTTGCCAATAACTACCCAAGCGATGGCATCAGGATTCCATCAAATATTATAGTTGGAGGTTGCTTTATTAAGAAGCATTATCTCGTCTCAATAGGCAAAGATGGGTTCTTCTATTGCTACTAAAATTGATGGTGCCAGTTCTATAAAGAGGTGGAAATACCATTAGCAGTTCATTTAATGTTTTGGCTGGATGTCCTTCAGATTTAGATGGAAATATGATGGGTCCTAGGAAGATTAAGCTCCCAGTTGATCACAGAGAAATTTCTTCAATGCATGTCTGGTGTGCGCGGAAGGGTTGATGCATATAGATAAATGAATGTATGAAAATTATTGCTTTTGCTCCTGATATAATATCTAACATTGTAACATCTTTCACAAAGACTTTGAAGCTAGCATCATCAAAACAAAATGAATGTTCAAGGCCTCAACAATCTCAAAAACTAGCTTCTGGAGCGTTATGGTATGACTGAGTTTGGAACGGTATTTTCAAATCCTCTTAATGGAGTCCGAAGAGAAGGAACAGTTGGGAAACCACTTCTTGGTGTGCAGACCAAAATTTTGGAAGAACATGCAAGCAGATTGGGGACAACCTCAAGTTACAAAGAAATCCTTTGGAGATGATGGTTATTTCAGGACAGGTGATTCAGTAAAGATAGATGAGGATGAATGCTTTGTGATTATGAGGCGCACAAGTGTTGATATCCTTAAGGTGGGGGGTTACAAGATCTCAACCTTAGAAATTGAAGCATCACTATTAGAGCATCCAAACATATCTGAATGTGTTGTGCTAAGACTACCAGACAGGGATTATGGAGAAGAGATTTGTGCAGTAATTGTGCCAAAAGATAAAAGAAGAAGAGCAACATTGGAATCTAAAATTGTTATCTCTTTGCAGGACCTTCATTCCTGGGCTCTTATATGTATGGGATTCGCTACCTCGTAATGCCATAGGCAAAGTGAACAAAAAGGAATTGAAAAGACTATTACTAAATGCATGATTTTTGTGACCTTTGAAATGTATTTAAAAGGGGAAGAAATCAAGAGTTAGTTTAAAAAGAATGTTACGGGAAAGAAGATATATCTTTCTTTTTATTGATTTTAAAGAAGCGGTTATAGAGAGGAGAATAGAAACAGTTGGGTAACCATCCCAAAGAATCTATAAAAACTCAGTTTCAGGGCCCGTTAGAGAATCTTTTTCCATCTATTCGGGAAGGAGGAAGGGCAGTAGGATTTTTCTTTCAAGCATAGTTTGTTGTACAGGGATGTTGGGTCTGTGAACCCACTTTTGTATTGGAGGAATAAGGAAGATGTTTTTTGAATCTATGAATTTATGAATGTTTTCTTTAGATTATATGTATCTTGTGTGTCTCTATAATCGATTTCCAATGCATTCTTTGTTATACCAAATTGTGTGGGTGTTCATTTCTGAATCTTTGAGTTCAGGTTAATTCATCCGTTGGAGGAATTTGTTGTTTATTCTTTCCTTGGGTATTATCCGTGGGTGTGGGAGAGGTGAACTTTGTATCATTTTTCTACATTCACTTAATTCTGAATTTAATCTTTCACATCTATTTTCATGGTTATGGGTAGATGTTAGTCTTCCTTTTCTACTTTCTGGTAAAAAGCATACCCTGTGTTTCCATTCATTGCATATCATAAGAGGGAGTTGTACCTCTAAAATTCAAAGGAAAGTTGTCAATTCAATGGCAACTTCTCCCATTGTTAGTGTTGTTAGTCCTTCCTGGGCATTTTGAGTCATTTTCCATAGCTACTTCGAAAGACAAATCTATTCACTAACAGCTAGCAAGATCAAAGCTTTGATACCACTATAATATCCCCAATGGGATCTACCCTAAAATCCTAAAAATAAATTTCTAAATTCTGCCCTAATTTTCTGCACTTTAGTTTTCTGCTCAAAACCCTAATTTCTAAATTTATTTTCTGATTTTAAACATGTAATCACAGTGAACATATATATGCCCAAACATGATAAATAAACATGACAAATGATGCTACAAATTGATATCCATAACAAACATGAATTACACCATGAAATACACAATGTAGGGCATCCAAATGCAACAACCAAGTTTGATTTTTTGTAGGAAACTCTATTGCTACAAATCTGATTATTCTGATCTTATTTTACAATTATTTCTTGGGCACAAACATGACAAACAATGCCCAAATTTTTGCACTATAAATCAGACCAATATAATATGTTTGTACATACCAAATACATGCAAAATGGATGACGAATGATCAACCCCAATTGGGAAAATTCTCCATGAGGCGCACCTAGGGTTTGCTGCTCCAAATTGCCCTCCAAACAAGTGAAATTTCCCTCAAAGATGGGTGCTCCAAATCTGCCCAAGTGTAGTGCTCAAGTAGGGTAAAACCCTAATGCAATATGCTCCAAAATGCCACCAAGGTGCTGCTCCAAAACTGATCTTCAAATCTGATTATGCAATGAAGTTCTCCTCCAAATGATGCCAATGAAGCACAATTAGGACTCTGTGATGAATCCTCCACAATGATGAGCTAGGGTTTCATCCAACTCACCACATTCACAAGGGTTTTCGTCCTTGGAATGAATGCTAGCAATATTGCAGCCAAAGAGTATAAAAATCAAGAAGAAATATGAATGTGAATGATGATAAAATGACTTGCAAATGACCTTGTATTTACATAATTATCTTCCCTCCTCAATTTGGCCGACCGCATGCTAGGCGCCCAAACTCAAATAAAAATATTTTATTTTATTTTCTCTCCTCCACCTTGGCCGACCTAGACAAGGTATTTTATTTTCTTTCCACTCTCCAAGAGGAGCGAACCACTTAGGCATCTCATATGTCATGTTTTTGACCTTCAATTAGGTCGTCCACCTCAAATGGAAATTATATTATTTTATTCTTATTTTTCCTCAAAATCTCCAAAGGCATTTCCATCATTTTCTTCCTTTATTTCATTCTTCTTTTCTCTCTCCTTGGTCACTCATCTCTAGGGCAAATTATTTCATTTATTTTTACTTCTCTAATACGTTCACAAAAATACACAAAGTCATCTCACGTCATCAATTTGCCCTAATAAAATTGACTAAGTATGAAATCTAGTCAATTAGGTTATTCCCTTAGCCCCCCGGCTTAGCCTAGGGGAATGGGATAGGCTAGCCAACTCCACTAGGTGATCACATGGAAAATGGGGAAATTACACTTCAGGGTATCACCTTGGTGGTGAAATCGATTTTAAAGGCCATTGAAGAGCATGAGCCTTGGAAAATCTTGGTCAAGAATAATATTGCATTGTCTAAACCTTAGAAAGGTAAGAATTGGCTTTCCTTGCACCCTCAGGACTTAATATTTGGGAATTTTGCTATTAGTCCTTTTGGATCCAAAGTGTTTTGCAGTATTTGGAGGGCATGGGAATGTGTCAAACACATGACTACTAATAACAAGGCCTTCTCCAGATCAGATAGAGTTTTCATATCATATAGATCGATGTGGTGGAATTTGCACTACAATAATAAACCTTTGGCTTTGTTGCAAGGTTGCTCTGCTAAACTGTGGGCTTCAAAAGGCATTTGTGCTTTTGGTGACATTTTTGACAAAGGAACAGTTAAACCTTGGCAAACCTTGAAAGATTGTCATGGACTCGGTGATTCTCAGAAGAGAACTCTATATATTCGTAATAAGGCCTTGAATGGAATAACATATCCAGTTGAATTGAAGCCTAACCCTTAAATTTGGGAAAACATCCAATGGTCTGATGGTACTGTGTTTGGGAACATGAGTTCAAAAAAGATCTATGTGTTGTTGGCTGGCACGAGAGAGATTTTTGAGAAGGTTAACAAGATTTGGGAGTTGGGTGGGATGATAAGAAAATGTCTTGTCTCTTTAAGAACCTGTGGTCTGTCAAGTGTGAACCTAAGAAAGTTTCCTTTAGATCATTGTTAGTTTAAAAAAAACTTGTGCGTTTTGAGTATGGTCAGGTCTATATGTGTAAATTGTGCAATTGTGTTGATAATTTTGAGCATCTTTTTTTAGTGTGCTTATGCTATGAAAATCTGGTCTATTTTTCTAGGTAATACATGGCTGGCTGGAACAAATCTAAAATCTTTTCATGAGCAGAAATCCTCTTTGGTTATGTAGAGTATTTCATAAAGAATTGAATAAATTTTGGTTTATTCTCACTCTAGAGGTGTTGTGGCATATTTGGAAAGACAGAAACAATGAGGTTTTCCATGATAGGAGAAGAAGCCTTACTAACCCATGCTTTGAGCTCATATGTTTTAATGTTGTGAACCAGGTTTTAGTGTACTTGAAGATGCCAAAGAGTGGATTCTTCATCTTGCTGAAGGAAGGATTAAGCCTTGTCTACAAGAATGAAATTGTTAATGCTCACTTTTGGTCACAGGGTAGGGATAATTTGGATGCAGACAGTTAAAGACTCTTGAGGAGTACCTTAAAGACAAGAAGATCAAGAATCCAATGATGGAAGAGAAGAGATGGGAGAAGAAGAGATATGGGCAGCATGCGGTTTAGGAATATATTCCCTTGGTCAAAGACTTAGATCTAGAAGATGAAGTTGATCCTATGATCGGGACATTCCATGAGGTGGACTATTATGAGAGTGACAATAACCAAAAATGTTGTTGGGAATAAGTGTTCGAGTATTTTGCTATACTTTTGTTCACAATGTTGGTGGTTGTTGTGTATGACATGGTTGTGGTTATGAATGTTGTATAAAGATGTTCTTTACTATTGACTAGTAGTATGTTGCTTTTGGTAGCAGCTGGATGACATTATGTTGGTTGGTGGTATCCACCTCTTATTGTAACTATTTTTCTCCTCTTTAGTAATGAATGGTAAACGATCCTTAACATAAAAAATGAATGTGAATTCGTTAACATTACCCTGTGGCTTATCTTTAATGTGTGTTAAAGAATCTCAGAGTTTGTTCTCCATTGCTGCATGTCAATCTTTTTGAGAGATTCATTGTGGAAGTTTGAGAAGTATTTTCTTTCTAATACAGTGAATTGTGTTGCAGTTATTTTTACCCACATGCAAGAAGCTTGAGTCAATATTCTTAAGTCTATTGTTTTAGGTTTCTCTAAAAAAAATTGTTCTTTACTTTTCATTACAAATCATTTTTTTGGTATTTTTTGGGTAAAAATACCATTAAAAATCAAATCTTTATCATATGAGGGAGTTGCCCCACTTAACACAGAGATAGGTTGTTAAACCCTTGCAACCTTATCAATTGTTGGTAGATTTTTCACTATCTTTTGGGAATAGACAAAGTCAACTTTCAGATATATTTGTTATAGTGCAAATCCGTATACCAACATCTCGTAAGTATCCTATTGTATGCAATGGTATGTACTAGACCAAATATTGCCCAAGTAGTGGGAGTTCCTAGCAGGTTTATGTCTAACCTTAGTAAAGAGTATTAGAATTATGTTAAAAGGGTGTTTAGATATTTAAGAGAAACTTATTATTGTTTAATTATAATGGGACTAATGATGTGGGAAAGATGTTGACATACAAAGCTTTAATGATTCATACTGGGCTAGTGATATGGACAATAGGAGGTCCACTAATAGTTTACATTTTCTCTATTTGGAGGAGCTATTAGTTCAATGAGTAAGATGCAACCCACAATTTCTTCGTCTACAACAGAAGATGAGTACAAGGTTGTTACACGTCTGTAAGGAGGCAGTTTGGTTACAAAGGTTATGTTTAGGTATTGATTTTGATTGCAAGGTTGTGAGGATTAGTATTGACAATCAGAGTGTTAACTATTTAGTGAAAAATCCCCTGTACCATGCTCATACCAAGCATATAGATGTTTAATATCACTTTGTTCATGAGATGGTTGAGAATGGTAAGGCCATGATACAAAAAGTGGGCAGTTTGGATAATGTTTCAAATTCTCTTATAAAACCACTTAACACAGATAAGTTATGTTAGTGCAGGGAGACTATGGGTCTTGCCTCTTCTCGCACTTAGTTCACTTTAAGTTTCCTATTATGTCATTGCGATGTGAATATCAAGTGGGAGAATGTTAGGATTAGTGTGTTATTCATTTGCAATCATATGTCTAATGTTTTCTCTAAATACCCTTTATAGGGCGTAATTTTTGATTTAGAGCTCCAATTTCACTGTTTTTTTAAATTAAGATCTCAATGAACCAAATATTTTAAACAAATCAAAGATGTGTTTGGAGATTGTTAAAACCCTCAAAACCCCTCAAAATGTGAGAAAGTGAGTTTCAAAGTTTCGCAATGCAATACCTAAAACAAATAGAAATAGTAAGAGGTTGAAGCCCTTAAGAAGGATAGATCTTTGGATTGGAAATGAAGATCTAGAGATACTTGGGATATTATTGTAATGGCATTAAATAAGGAGATCATGGTAAAAGGTCAACCATAGAGGTTATATTAGGAAGAGTCAAGCATCTTATCATTACTTGGTTTCTATCTTAGGTACATGTTTCAATGCATAGTGGGGCATGGGTTTTTACTTGTGGACCATGGTTTTGGTGGCCACTAGTTTACAAAAACCCACTTGGCAATTTCCTATTTTCTTTGCTCTATATATTGAGTGTATAAGATAGAGGTTTCATAATGTTATGTATGTGAAGTATTATTATGTAGTCAAAATGTTCTCAGACTAAAGAAGATTGAATGGATATATTGGTGTAATCTTCTTAATATTTAATACAAGCTCGATATTTCTTTGGTGGTGGAGTTTTTTCCCAAAAGTGTTTCTGCACATAAATCTAGTCTTGTGTTATTGTTCTTTTTATTTATTCTTCTCCATGTTCTATATGATGGTTTGATCACATGTACTAATTGCATTTGAACACTATTTGTTTATACTTCCATTATATCTATTTACCCTATTCTCAACATGATATTAGTCCAATTAAACTCATTGAGATTGGAAACATGAATGTGGTAATCAAGACCACTTGAAAATTGAATGGAATGTATAAGATGCTATGTGGGACTTATATTCCCAACCACAATCAAAGATCTTGAAAATGTAATGTTGTATAGCTCGTTGAATTTTGACACAGCCTGCATTGACAAGTATGTTTGGAACCAACAAACATAGGTGCAATGAGTTGTGTTGCCACAAACTTGACACTTACTGCTATAAAAACAACTAGAAACTAGGAAAGTATCTACAAAACAACAAACATTAAAAGAAATGGTTTTTTGGTTGATACAAGATTGCTCTTGCATAAATTTCCAAAAGAGTCGCCATACTTGATGATGAAATGTGTCCTTAGAAGTTGAAATGGACAACTAGATGAGGATAGATTTATTACAAAATAAATAAATATTGTGGGAGTACTTTAATTTTTGGTACCTCAACTTGGCAGGGTCATAACCCCTAGCTCATTGGGCAAAAACTAAACTAGTTTAATGAAATGTCTCAAATTGAGCTAGTTTGAGGTGCATAGTGGGAATTCATTAGTACCCCACCTAAGCACCTTGAGAAAGTATTAAGGGATAATTCTCACCAAAGACCTCCAAAAAGCCAAATTACAAAAAGATATAAAATATTAAAAAATAATTTTCAATATTTTCATAATATGCCCTACAATTTCCACTTAGATGCCTTGGAATGCCACTTGGATAAGTTATGTCCCCCTTTAGAAGCAATGGGCCCCATTACTTCCAAATTTTGCATCATATGGGTAAACTTCTAGGTAATTTGGTCCCTAGTGAACCACTTGCCCTAATGAGAAAATGGTCTTGTTTGCACCACACAATAGAAGGGAATTTGTTGATTATTCAATGTCATGACTTGATCTCTAGTCAATGGAGCCGTGGTGTCTGGGTTCAATTCTACACCCTAGAGGTGTTCAACAATGCCTTAGGTGTCCAACACTAATCGGAAGTATGGAAACAACAAATCAATATTAGAAATGGATGCAATCCAAGAAAAGGTGCCAAATTGAGCTTGAATGCATTGCCACCCACTTGTTTGATGATGGTATAGTGTCCATATTAAAGAGGTCAAAGTTTCCTATGTAGCCTCTGGAGCAAGTAAAATTTTTGAAGATGAAGCCACACTTTGTTGCCAACCTAAAACTCATGAGGAATATGATGTTCATTGTGTATTTTCTTGTATTTTTGGTTGGTACATTGCAATATCTCATGAACCTGCTACTAGATCTGACAAATCTTTTCAACTTGGTTGCCTTGCCTATCTCCTTCTAGACATGTCTAGGTGCCTCATCAAACATGACATTCGAGGTCACATATTAATGGGTGTTAATGGTTACCACCCAAGGCAAACCTAGAATGGGTTGTGCTTATGGATCTATAAAGTGCATGCTTGTAGCTACATCAAATATAGGGTAGACATTCATCCCATGTGCAAGGGTGCTTTGAATGACATTCCAATAATGTGGATGGTCATGTGGTCGATGACCTCAATCCACCTATTTGTCTAAGGGTGAAATTGAGTGGACTTTTTCAATCATATCCATCATGGCCCATAGTGCTAATAAAAAATTGTTAAGGAATCTACTATCCCTTTCAAAAATAATAATCGAGGGTAAACTGAAATGGATCTAAACATTTTCATAGAATAATTGGTAGCATCCTCTATAGAAAACCCTTTCTTACAAGCCACCAGATAAACATCTTCAAGAATCTATCAACCACCACATATACACAGTCATGGCCACATTTAGTCATGTGTAGCCCTAACATGAAATCCATTGAGATAGAGTGCTAAGGCTTGTTAGGAACTACCAAAGGCATATATAGGCCTTGCTTGTGATTGGCAAGATTTACAATGGCACATGTCATATAAGCCTTGAAGTACATGGTGACATCATGGCACAACTTTGGTAACTAGTAGTACTTCTATAGTACATCCATTGTCTTCTCTATCTGAAAGTATCTTACAACATGATTGTAGTGTGCTTCTCATATCATCTTCTATCATTCCTAAGTCGGAACACTTAGATGCCCCAATGCAAAGGAGCCCATTTTGCAAGTAGTAGTAAAGTCTTTTGATCATCTTAAAAAATCTCTAAAAGATGTAAAAAATATTAGGATTAGTGTTGTATAACTAAAGCCATTCTATTGTTTGAAGCTCATAGGAGTCCAACACTATTATCAAGGTCGTGATCGAAGTTCAACTCAAGTAGTCAACAACTATATTAGTAGAGGTAGGTAAAGTACATATGGTGTTGATCATTTTGCAACTTCCCTTATGTCTAAATGAATTGGAGAGGCTTGTGATCTATGTGAATGATGGTCTCTTTTCTAAAGACAGTGCTATTGTTTGCACATATAAGCGATGGTGTACAATTCCTTGTCTGTTGTGAGGCATGTGTATTGTATCAAAGAATGTCTCATTGAAATGTCCCAAATCTGATTTTTTATTAAAACCCCAAAAATCTGAAATTTGTTTTTGTATTAACAACACAAATCAACTTCACAACACTTAAATCTAGTGACTAGTTTGCATAATAGATAATCTGAAATGTAACCACACAACTCCAAATCACGTCTATTATAAATTTTAAATGTAAATACATAAATATATGTCTGAAACATAAAATTTGCCCAGCAACAAGCTCCTATAGCAATAATGTATTTTCAGCCAATACCCACTATGCCAAATGTTGAATACACACTATACATCAAATTGTAAAGCCTCCAAACCCTTAGAGTTGCACCCAGACTTCATGTAACTAGAAAATAGTGTTGTATATGATGCGTTACAGTAGCTTTCATAGCACCCAAAACCCCATACAATAGAAATTACTAACAGCACTACAAATAACACCAAAATCACACTACAAATGCACTACAAACCCCTGAAAACACACAATAACTCTACTCTATGGAATCCTTTCAGCTCAAATGCAATCTTTGAGATAAGATTGTTGTAGAAACCCAAGAACACCACCCTCAGATTGCTGGGAACTCATGTCCACCGGCCACAAGCTCTGTCTTCAATGGTTTCCCTATCCACTGAAGCTGCACAAAGCACCCGCTCTGCAAAAACATAGAGAAATTGTCATTAGCCCCCCAAAATGCAATGTTACATTATTTTATGATGTGAGAGGCCATCTTGGGCGTCCAAGATCTCCCATGCCCAAATATGGGGAGTTACAACTCCCATATGCCACTTGGGTGCTTCAAACAATGCCCTTCATCCACTTGTCAAAGGTGCAGTCCCTATTTTTGGCAAATCTCTTCACAAATTTGCCCAAATCTCCATAAAATATTCCCTCCCAAATCCAAACGCCCAAGGGGAATATTTGAGATCTAAATACATTTTATTTAATATTTATTTGTTCTTGAATATTTGAAAATGCAATGGGACAACATAATATTAAATAATTAATTTCCCTTCAAGCTGCCATGTAAACTGACTTACATATTTCGGATCTAAGGGACTTATTAAAAATGGAAAATATTATTTTTGGAAAGGGGACATGACACTCATTGTGGTACACAACTAGGTAACTATGTTGAGTGAAAACCACTTCAAGTGCATATTTGGAGGCATTTGTCTCAATCTGAAAAGATTGTTGTAAATGAGGAAGATCTGGGACTATCATCAAATAGAGTATTTGCTTCAATTGTGTGAATTCTTGTTGTTTTGTCCTTGTCCAAATAAGTTTTCTTTTAGGCCCCCTCTAAGTGCCAAATTCATAGATCATGCCAAGTGTGAGAATTCAAGCACAAATCTCTAATAGAAACTATCCAAACACAAAAAAGATGTAGAGTTCTATGAGATTTCTTCGAGGTAGCCTATCTCAAGTGACCTGTATCTTTTCATAATCAATACAAACACCATCAATGTCCATGATGTACCCAAGGTACTAATTCCTCTCCATGTTGAATGAACACTTTCTCTATTAGCATAAATCTTATGATATCACAAAGTTGAGAGCACCTATTTGTGCATCCCATGTTTAAAATTAAATGGGTATGTCATCCAAATTGACAACAAAAGAATCTATGAAGAGCCTTATTATGTTGTCCATCATCCACATGAAGGTGGCAGGTGCTTTAGTCAAACCGAAGGGAATGACCAACCACTCAAACATACCCTTTTTGGACTTGAAGGAAGTCTTCCACATGTCCAACAACATGATTAGAACTTGGTGGTATGTAGACTTCAAATCAATCTTGGTGAAAAACTTGGCCCTTTGAGCTAGTCCAACAGGTCATTAATGCAAGGAATATGATACATAGTATTCATAGTGATCTTGTTCAAAGCCTACTAATCAATGCAAAGATGTTATTTTTTATCCTATTTCTTAGTAAGTACAATCAAGCTCCCACAAGGTTAGGGATTTGGTTGAATGTGGCTCTTTTAAATAAATTATTGAATCTATCACTTAATTTCATTATCCTCCAAGACTAATCATTTGTACAATAATCCATTTGGTAATAATGTGTTGGAAATGAGGTCAGTGGAGTGCTTCACTTAATAATGCAAAGGCACCCCTACAGATGAGGTGAGTAAATCTTGATACCCTAATATGACTTGATCCATCCACTTCGGCTAGCCAATTAAAGTGGTTGTTGCAATCTACCTCTCTTCCTTAGATTGGACCATGATAAGTACAAATGTTATAGTTTAATTAATGACACATTGACAATGGTTTGTACTAATTAGGGATACTAGCTTTTCAGGGCTTACCTCTCATATTTGATTATAACTACTCAACTTGACAATGACACTAAGATCATGGCAATGACACATATGCATTTAGAATTGCCCCAACAAGACAACATACACATCTAAAAGTGCCACATCACAACCTACATCGTTGAAAGGCTTGATGGAATAAGATAATTGACACTATCTACTTATATCTCACCCCTCATTCACCCATCCAATGGTGTATCGTTGTGAGTGTGGTGTTTTCTATAGGTTCAACCTCTTGACTATTTTGGTGGAGATCAAATCTTATGACTTCCACTATTGACGATTGTGTGCAAGGCCTTTCCATTCACCCAAATCTATGAGTGGAATAGGCATTCCTCATCTTCACATAGCAACACCTTGGTAGTAGCATTCATTGTATATGGATCTGCTTCAATTATTTGATCGTCTTTCTGCTCAAAAGGGTATGAAGGCAATGAATCACAATTTGTTTAGCTCCTACAATTTTGTTAATAGAGCCTTGGTGGCCAGATAATCCTTTGTATTATCACAAGGAATCATGTGGACTTCACATCACATCTCAATATCTTTATGTCTTCTTCGCGCCTTTCTTTAGTGTTGACCCACGCCCTCCTTGAAAGTTGAAATGAGCACCCAAACGAAGACAAATTTATTACAAAATAAGGAAATATTGTGCGAATTATCTAATTTTGATACCCCAACTTGGCAGGTCATAACTTCTAACCCGTTGGGCAAAAATGAACTAATATAATGCATTGGAAAAGTCTCAAAGAGAACTAGTTTGAAATCTCTAGTCACATTGAGAAAGTCTCAAGGACCAATTCTACTCTTGAGACCTCCAAAAACATGAATCATGAAAAATACTAAAAAATAGATTTGTAATCTTTTTAAGATTTTGCCTAGAACTACTACCTACATACCCTGGGATGCACTCGAATCATAAGAACATTACTAAACTAAATATAGATGGAACTTCAAAAGGGAAACCTTGAAAAGCAAGAGGATATTGCATTCTAAGAGATGTTGAGAGTTTGTTTGTAGGTACCCCTTCAATCCTAATCCAAAAGGCAACTAATAATTAATCAAAAACAACCCTATAAAAGGATTAAAAAGAAATTTAATGTAATCATGGAAGGGGACTACACTTTTGTCAAGCCTATGGGGAAAGGTGAAACACAGAGATAAAAGCTTGAGAGTATCATGGAGAACCAATATTCCACCTCTTAGTTTGATATAAGTTGTATACTTAATAAAAAATAATAGATTCATATCTTCTTGCAAATGCAATTATAGTTCAATTGAGATCCACAATAAAACCTCTTTCATCCACCCCTACACCCACCCTCCCCCCAACCAAAAAAAAAAGAAAAAAGAAATCCACTTGATTTGACTCAAATTTGATAAAATCTTTGAATGCTAATAATTTGTTCATCCTTTATAATGTCCCCTTCTTCAGCCTAGGTGTTTGGAGAGGACCTTTTATCCTATTTTATTCCCGTAGGCTAATTCGGAGTTTCGAAGAGGGAATAATTTAATCAATTAAATAAAGTTGTCTTAAATTAATATTTTACGGGCAACTTGTATTTAATTAATTGTGTTGAATATTTTATTGTTATAAAGTGACTTAAGTTGGGGCAAGAAAGTAAAATATTATAAAGTCACTTTATAAGGTGTTGAAAGGGATTATTTAAAAGAGATTTTTAAATATAATATCAGGAAAGTCCTTAGGGTGTTATAAAAGGAGGTTGTGGAGGCTCATTTTCTCTCCTTGCATTTTATAATTTCTTGAAATCCTTGTGGTGGAGTTGAGCAGTTTCTACAACCTTAGGACAAAAACCATATGGCGAAGATTGGTTTCGGTGAAGATATTTCTCCCTAGCCAATGCAAAGGTGGATTCATTCAGAGTTCACAGATGTGTAGATTGATGAAGATTTAAAGGATATTTGTGCAGAAAAGTTATATCATATTTCTAGGTTTTGTGTTTGTTCTCCATGAAGTTGCATTGCTAAATTTATTGAAGATTTGCAGGAAAATAATAAATTTTTGTAGTGTTGTGTGTGATTTGAAGTTGATATTATAAATCAATGATTTTTATGCTAAGTTAGGGTTTGAATCCCATCATACAATTTCAAAGGCCCTTTTGGAATGATCATACCATTCCTTCTTCCAAGTTAAGCCATATGTCTCCTGCTACAGATTGGCGTACCCGTGTGAAGGAGGCATAAGGTTAACAAGGAGAAAATCTTTATTTTAATTAATATTGGTGGGCCCAGGCCTAGTCGTACCCAAGGAATGTTGAAGACTTTTAACAAGGGAAGAGTCCCTGACTTGTAAGATTTGTGGGTACCAAATTATTGTTGGCACCAACTCTAAACCTGTCGCTATTCATTTATGAGTTGAGACTTCTATGTAAGAGATCGCAACCTTGTATGAAAGAAAAAATTTGAATCCAATCCCTTTGAAGTGGCGCTAATGATGTATGTTATTTGATAAAGATTCCAAATAAATTCCAGGTCAGAAAATTATGTTTTAATGTTATTTACATGACTCTAATTTTCTGTATCAGCAACCTCTCAATAATTTCTGCATATTGAAAGTAGGTAAGGAAGTTGCCAATTGTTTGACAAAATGTCATCAATCATAACTTGCATAATGAATGGATTATGTAGTTGTTCATGATTAAAAAAATTAGTTGTAGCTATTCTTGATCATCTGAATCAGAAATTTTGTATAATGCACTAATTGTTAATTGTTTGATGAAATGCCTGTGAACTGAAAGAGTTAGAAACTTGCAACATTTTCTTGAAAATAGTGGAAGGGTTATTACAGTGGTATCAGAGCCCAGATCTTGCCAGTCTGTTGGGGTTGCATGTTAGTTTGGATGATTGCATGTTGGTTTTGAGGCTTATGTCAATCCTAAAGATAGAGAATATATCACATATAGGAGAAGGGTTCAATACCTAGATTCAAAAATTGAGATAGAAGACATCATGGGTGACAGGGGAGATAATCAAAATCCTAGCACAATGCAAATTCTTAATGATCTTGCTAGAGGACAACAGCAGTTAGTTCAGTTAATAACTCAAATGATGCAAAACAACAATGTAAATTAGAACAAAGGCAACAATGGAAACCAAGGGAACAATGGCAACAATGGAAACAATAGAAACAATGGAAACAACGGAGAAACTAGCAGAAACAATGATAACACTACCAAAACCACTATTGGATCAGCAACTAGGCCTTTGATGCCTACATTCTTAGATCAACAAAGGACTCCGAGTGGTAATGGGGAACGCCAAAATGACAATGAAGGATTTATAGACTATTTATGTGAGTACCAGTCTCCTAGAGATGAGTTTCAAGGTGCCATATCATTACAGGATTTTTGTCAGTTGAAGTATAGGAACAAGCCCAGAGGAGAGAGAGGAAAAAACCAAGAGTTGCAACCAAGGTTGGGTAAGGTATGGGCATTTCCTCTTTTGATGGTTCTAATAAATGCACTGCTTACTCATGGATACAGAAGTTGGACAATTATCTTTGTTTAAACCCCATGTTTGAGAATGAAGCCATCAAATATGCCACATTGCACTTAGAGGGTGATGCACATGAATGGTGGCACCATGGAATGGTGACACGGGGACACAACCTTATTGACTCTTATACAGATTTTACTCAAAGGCTTACTGACAAGTTTGATAAAAAAAAGATCCAAAATTACATTTCATAGAGCTGGCACAGCTCAAACAGTTTGGTTCAATTGATGCCTATGTGTCTGAATTTAGGAGATTCTCAATCATGGTTTTTGATGTTTCAAAAAGAAGGTTGATTGTTCTTTTTATTGGAGGCTTGTCAGAACCACTTCATGGATGGGTTAAGGCTTTTGATCTCCCTACCTTACAGGATGCCATCAAAAGAGCAAGGAACATGGAGTTCTCTACTCCAAAAAAAAAAATTCAGCCCAAGTCCTTTCCACATAAGAAAGATAAAAACCCTTTTCAGAAAGAGTGGCCAAAGAAGATAAACATGGATGATGATAAGAATGAGTTGAGAAGAAATAAGTTGTGTTTCTCTTGCAAGGAGCCATGGGAACCTGGTCACAAATGCCTAGGGAAGGGCAAGGTACAATATATTGAGGTAGTCTCTGATAGTGGAGAGGAGAAGATGGGAGGTGTTACAAAAGATGATTCTTCTAGTGAGTCATATGAGGAAAAGGCTAAATCTACGGAGCACTCTTCAAGAGGAGAAAAGGAGGTAACTATTCCTACCCTTTTGGGTACACCGGGGTATAACCCATTCAGGATAAGAGGAGTTCTTTAGGGCCAGCATGTGATAGTGTTGATAGATAGTGGGGCAACCCACAATTTTATCGATGAGGCCCTCGTGGCAAAGAGGAATCTTCAGGTTGAAGAATTCGAAGGGTTCAATGTGATGGTTGCAGATAGACTCACCATGACATGCACTAAGAAAATTTCTCAATTGAGCGTCACATTGGGCAACTACACAGCAACTGATGACTTCTATGTGGTTGGTATTGGGGAGACCAATGTTGTTTTGGGAGTTCAGTGGCTACATTCACTTGGGAAATATAACCAGAACTTCCTAACGATGGAGTTGAAGTTTAAGGTGGATGGTAAGAAGATTGTTCTTTAGGGGATGTCTAATGGAGCCCCCAGGGTTGTTACTGCAAAGAGAATGGAACTAATATTTCAACATGGTGAAGTAGCTTGGGCAGCTTAGTGTTTCATTTCTACTAAGAATGCTTCAGATGGGGAGAAATCATTTCATGTAGATATCCAGTCTTTACTAGATAAGCACAATATGGTATTCAGTGAGATTCCCCTAGGTAGACCATCAGATCGTGGTTTTGAGCACATTATTGAGTTGGAGGACGGGACCAAGCCCATTATCACCACCCCTTGTTTCCATCCTAAGAGGCATAAGGAGGAGATTGAGAAGGCCATAAAGGAGTTACTATATATCAAGCATATTAGGCCCAGTTCAAGTCCCTTTACTTCTTCGGTAGTTCTAGTGAAGAAGAAAGATGGGACCATGAGGATGTGTATTGACTATCGTGCACTCAACAAAAAGACAATCAAGAATAGATATCTAATTCCCAAGATCGATGACCTAATTGATGAGTTGCATGGAGCAGTTTATTTTTCAAAAATTGATCTTCGTTTGAGATACCATCAGATCAAGGTTAGAGAGGACATACATAAGACTACTTTCAAATGTCATTACGGTCATTACGAGTTCCTAGTATGCCTTTCAATTTTACCAATGTACTTGCTACATTTCAATCTTGCATGAACCATGAACAATAAGCAGTTGTGGAAATTTGTGCTTGTGTTCTTTGATGACGTCTTGATATACGACAAGACATGGGAAGATCACCTCAAACACATTGATGAGGTGTTGGGCATCATGGAAGCACAATCATTGTATGCTAAGGCATCCAAGTGCAAGTTCGAGATGACAGAAATCTTATATTTGGGACATGTGATTAGTGTTGATGGAGTGAAATTTGATCACAAGAAGATTCAGGCCATCTTGGATTGGCCACCATCGAAGACATTGTCATATTTGAAGGGATTCTTTTGTCTCTGCAACTACTATAGAAGGTTTGTTAAGAGCTTTTCACAATTGGCAGCACCCCTAACAAATCTTACTAAGAAGGTAGCTTTCAAGTGGATAGATGAGGCTCAATAGACATTTGATAAACTTAAGGAGGTAATGAGTTCTTGTCCTGTTTTATGTAGAACAAGAATCCTATAGCTTTTGAGAGGAAGAAACTCAAGGATGCAAAGAGACTATATTCTACCTATGACAAGAAGAGGCTTGCCATCATGCATGCCTTGGCAAAATTTAGACAGTATTTGGTGGGAGGGAAGTTCATAGTTAGGACAGACCATAACAACTTGAAGTACTTCCTTGAGCAAAAAGATGTGAACAAACGTCAATAAAATTGGGTAAGCAAAATACAGGCGTATGACTTTGATATTGAGTATGTGAAAGGGAAGATGAATGTGGTAGCCGATGCCTTGTCTAGAATATCCATTGTGTAAGATGACTAAGATTTCGGCTAATTGGAAGACTCACCTTTTGGTTGAGTACTCCAAAAATACTTTTGCTTGTGAGATCATGGATGGTAAGGTTCAGGATGACATATTTAGAGTGATTGATGACATTATCTACTATAAGGGTAGAATTAATTTGGTCCCTAAATCAAAGATGAAAGAAAAGATTTTGAGGGTTGTTCATGATACACCTTTAGCTGGACAATCGGGCTACCTCAAAACTTACAGGTAGGTGAGAGAGATTTGCTTGGAAGGGGTTGAAGGATGATGTTCTCAAACACATTCAGGAGTGTGTATCTTGCCAATAGAATAAATTGAAGCACACATTTCCAACAAGTTTATTGCAGCCTCTATCGATTCTTGAACAAAAATGGGAGAGCATATCGATGGATTTTATCACAGATCTTCCCAGGGTGTAGGGCAAATATTGCATTTATATTATGGTTGACAGGTTGACCAAATATGCTCACTTTATGCTATATCTTCTGAGTATAAGGCACCACAGGTTGCAGAATTGTTTTTCAGAGAGGTGTTTAGGCTCCATGGGTTGCCTAAAAACATCATCAGTAATAAGGACACCAAGTTCCTTGGTGTGTTCTAGCAAAAGTTGTTCAGATTGGTAGGCACAGAGTTAACCCCAAGCACTAGCTATCACCCACAGATGGATGGGCAGACAGAGATAGTTAACAAGTGGGTCGAGGGGTACTTAAGAAACTATGTAGCAGGGCACCAAAAGGCTTGGATTAAATGGTTGTATTTGGGTGAGCATTGCTACAACACCTATCACATGACAATTGGTATGACTACTTCCAGGGTGTTGTTGGATATGACGCTACATCTTTTGTAGACTTTGTTATTGTTGATAGTAGAGCTCCAAAAGCTAGAGATTAGATGCAGGAGAATAAAAATATCATGAAAGCGTTCAAGGAAAATATCCAACAAGCCTAGAATCAACAAAAGATGTATGCTAATAGACACAACATAGAGAGAACATTTGAGGTAGGAGATTTGGTGTTCTTACAATTGCAACCTTACACGTAGCCCTCACTTAAGAAGAGTGCCATAGAAAAGTTAAAATCAAGGTTTTATGGACCATACAGGATCATACACAGGATTCGTGAAGTTGCTTACGAGCTAGAACTACCAGAGCACAATAGGACCCACAATGTATTTCATGTTTCATGCATCAAGAAGGCATTGGGGCAGTACATTATTCCTTCTACGGATTTACCACAATTGGATGAGGAAGGAAAATTGATCACGATTCCAAAAGCTATCATTAACATTTGGGAGAATAGACATAGAAATAGGTGCATTTCTAAGTACTTGGTTCGTTGGAACGACTTGCCTCTAGAAGATGCTACTTGGGAAGGAGAGCAGATTCTTCAACACCTAAATCTGCAATTGCTTGAGGACAACCAATTTCGGGGAGGGAAGTGTAACATCCCGCTACGTAACCCCCGAAGGGTAAGAGCCAAAAGAGGACAAGATAATTTTTTTTAATATAAAATGATAACATACACATAAGACGGTTGTCGATTCGATATGTCGACAACATTCATGGCGAAGTATGGCCGAATGTACAACCCACGGGAGATGACTAAATCACTCTCCAGAGGAAACATTGTTAAAACTACATTCATTTTAAACACTAACTCAAATGTTCCTATATCTCATTTCTAATTATAAACATGAATCCATAATCATCATAATACAAGCGGATCCGATATCCACACCGGAATCTATAAGCCAAATAACAAACATCTCATTTCTTCTCATTAAATTATATGATTACATCTTCTCTCTTAAGAGAGTACAATTACATAAAAGTATATACAAGTACAATGGCATAGCCATGAATATGATACAATAATTAAATGAGTACAACAACTGATAAAGTAACGGAGAGAGAGAAAACATCTCCAATTGGTGCTCCAATAACCTGTTCACCGGTCCCCAATGGTGGTGGCAACGCCTACCAACCATGTGGACTCAAACGAGACCACTCCACCGTGCTCGGAGGTAGTCACAAGGCCCAAACAGAAGTAACAAAGTAAGGGTATACATGATGACCAACACTCACATCAATCATGGAGCAGACACGGAAAACAATGCATAAAGCCAATGTCATAACATAGAGATGCTCATCCAATCATAGGTCGGATACTATTCACGACTACTAAGGTACTAGATACTAGAGTGTAAATCAGATGGAGTGTCATCATGCGTGCTCAAAGGGATGGCACCACACGAAATCAAGTACACCTCTCATATGGACGAGGAGACTCAATCATGTCTGAATCAACGTCCCACAGACGGATAGGCCTTCTCATTGCATCCTTACCCTTTACAAGCGCTCAAGGCCATGCACGAGGACTTATTATCTTATTAGTGTTTTACCCCATTGTTTTTATTTAGTTATCACTTGTTTACTATGACTCTGCTACTAGTTCCCCTGGCAACCACTTGCGGGCCCTGGTCCCGTAGAGAGCCACTCCAAACGACCACTCTAATGCGTAGGCCTAGTTCATCTCGTTGAAAATTGAAAAATGTGATCTACAAGACAAAAGCTTTCAATGGTGTAATTTTATTGAAAATAGATGCATTAATTAAAACCTCAGTCAACAATAATTCAAACATTCTCGAAGTACCATACCATATATACCATAAATATAGTTGAAATATGTTTTGAACTGTAAATTATTGATTTTGTACTCTAGTTGGGGAAACTTATTTTACTATCAATTATGAGGTAAATAATATTCTTCTAAATGTTACCACTATGTTAATCTTGATGTTATACCAATAAAAAACAAAACGTGTTGGAGATATTTCAATTGACTTCATACAAAAATAAGAGTAACAGAATATTTCCAAACTAACAAAAACAAGTGGACCCTAACAATAAACAACATTAAGCCAATTTAAGCATCTTACAATGTTCATGACAAACAGTCTAACCTATTTTCAAATTTATAAAAATAAAATGGTATTAAGAGATTTTGGGGTTCTGCAGACCATAACTACAGATTGATGTATCTAAGGTATTTTAGTGCCATAACATTCTTTAACTCAAAGACGATGGTTTCCACAAGGCTGGTGATTTAGTAGAACTAACCATAATGACCAAAACACAAGACCGCTCAATTATCTTAAGAGTTGCAATGAAAATCCTTTCAAAGAAGTCATCGTATAACAAAAGGGTTCCATGGGACTTACATCTCTTCAATCTCTATCATTGTGTCCCAGATTTTTGTATGGCTACCCTCATTATATTCTCTATAAGATCAAACCCATGTTTTACCCAAAATTATAAATCAAAAACTACATGATCTTACTTTGAAAACCCTTTTATCTAAAGAATTAAGAGAATAGTTCTGCGTGCTAAAATAAATTCAAGGAAAGAGGCGATGTAAATATCTTGCATTGAAATAAATTTTGGCATATTTTTAAAAACGACAACAATGGGGTTTTTGTTTTTCTGTGGTTAAAGAAATCGTAGCAAACAGATTTTAGTTTTTGTGCTAGAGAAACAAATACTGATGCAAATACCTGGTACGCAATTTCTGATCGCACTCCCTTTCACCTCATATCTTGCAACTTGATATGCTCGTCTGAGTTCTTGCCTTCCCTCATGCACTTCCCTTTTCTATTTTTCTGTTCTGTTTTTCTCAGTTTTTTTTTTCTTCCCTATTTTTTAAAGAGCCCCCTTTAATGTTCCATTTTTGGCGCATTGGTTATTGTGAGCATTTTGGCTTGTTCTTAGTCTCTTAGTAGCTATACGGCTTTGTTGGGAGAACTCCAATGTTCTTGGAGTGGCCATAGATTAGTTTTATAGAGCAATTGGTTCTGGCTTTGAGCTCAGATGGTGTTCAGGATTGCAGTGATGCTTTTTGATGTTTGATCGAGTTCCCGGTTTGAGAGGCCATCTATTTTTAGAAAGTCACCCAGAAGGCATCATTCATCTTTCCAAACATCATGGAGTATGTTGGTATGCTTAATTTTGCAGTTCGGTGATATTTGGGATTTCCCGTAAAATTAGTTGATTTAATGAGCTAAACAATTAATTATTGCACTTAAATTAAAAAGGTTGGGAAATTTTCATTTTACACTTAAGTGTTATAGGTCGTTGGAAAGGGGATGAAAAGCTCTAAATCATGGATTCATCATATTGGGGCCTTGTGAATCGAATATTTCCTTTATTTTGATAAAGGGGTCTTTTGAGCTAAAGGGAGCTTTTAATTAAAAAGGTGACTTTAAGTTGTGCACACATAATGAATTATTTTTTATACTTTTGAGGTGAAATATGAAGAGATAGAGGAAATAATATTTTATTTCCCTCAAAAAAGTTATAAAAGGAAGAGATGGGCTCATTGTTTGATTATGCTGATGACTTGTATTGTTATGTTGCCTGAATGAACATGGGAGTTCTTCCATTTCTCTTGAGGACGAAAACCCTCTTGAGATTGGGTGTGATTTCAAAACAGGATTCACCATTGTACTGAAAGTGGATGCTAGAGCAAGCTCATTCAGGGTTTGCCATGGTGCTGAACAGTATTGAGAGTTATGCTAAGTTTTGGATTTGAGATTACTAGTATATCTTTGTAATCTTGTGTAGATGACTTTGCTAGCATTGTGAGATGTTTATTTGAATTTTTGTGTACTTCCCTGCTGGTCTGTACCTTTGGCTGGCTATAAAAGTTGGTTTAGAAGATTTTAAAAAATAAAATATTGCAGAGTTGTTTAGGTTTCTTTCTTTTGTAAAGCATTTGTAATAGCTAGGCGACCCTATCCATGGTGATTTAGAATGTTTTAATGCATTATCTGATTTTTTGGAAGCTATCGTACCTTATCAAGTCGTACGGCCATAGGACAACATGTTTGATATTGCATTAATTAAAATCTGATCTTTTGGGCATAATATGTATTGTTTATAACATGTTTGTGAAGGGTATTTTATGTGATATCATTGCATCTTTAGTGGGCAGTTGTTAGTGATCCTGAATCAGTCCGTACCAGCCATTATAGTGTTGTACCAGCCTTGGATTAGGAGTCTTTATCTCTGTTGTGTTTGTGCACTCAAATTCCTTAAGGAACACATATTAGAGTCTCTTGGTTGTGGTCAAAAACAGAAGTGTATGGCATATTCTATGGATTACCTCATTTGAAGTCACTGTAAAGGTTCAGGGGCAGTCTGATATGTTATTTTCTGAGTTGCAGCAGAGCCATGAAATGAATATCATTCTTGAAAGTGGTGATCAGCATAATACCTAGTTGATTGCAGGGTTCTTGGTGAGCATATATTCTAGAAAGGTGATATCAGAACTCTATGATCATATTGATTATCAATTCCAGCTGATACAATTGTAATCTTTCTTCATTTATACCTCACATGTTAACCCCTAGATGGTAGTACCGCCAGTGTGGAAAAAAGAATCTTTCTTTATTTGTTAACACCCACTGAAAAGTGGAGTATTCCCACTGAACAAGTGGATGGCATTGTAATATTTTCTTTCTTGTTCCTTACCCACTGAAAAGTGGTGAATTCCCACATCTTGTGGATGCCTGCCGCAGCGGATGAATTGTATTTTCTTCATGGCATAATTGCTTATTATAAGCCAATCACTGTATGCTCTCACCTTGCCTATGCTGGGATCTGGGTGATCAGAAAGTGTGATGCATTTAGTTGGTTTATGCAATTGATGCTAGCACGTTGATATCCTTGTTGATTATTTTTGAAAAAAAATTGGGGTAGCTTATTACACCCCCTGAATGAGGCGTTGACTCTGCCTTTTCTTCTTTCCACCGTATGCAAGGTTTCTCTACTAAACAAACAATTCGCTCACCTATCTGCTAGATATTTTCCTAGCTGCATTAAACATTCTCACCAACCTCTTTTAAGAGCTATCGAATGGCATGGTGAAAATAAAATAAAGAATCTAACTTCCAATAAAATCCAACATTAAAATATCAAAGCTCTCAAATAAGATTAATAAAATCATTTAAAATAACATATTTAAAACCACATGGTAAAACAATTAAAATCTCCATTACGATGCCAAAATAACCACATTGAACAATCAACGGAAACCAAGGAGAAAAGCCTCAACAAACCACACTGGCAAACTACACATGACCATATGGGCAATCTAGACATTACCATTAGGTAATCGGATGATAAGACAACAACATGGGAACACTGCACTAATAGGGTACAGTGGGCTAGGGTAGGGTATAGGGCCTGTGACTATCTCCAGTAACCACCATCAGGGAATACAAGTACACTCGGGCCTGTGAATCCAGGTAGAGTCGATACTCAGTACCTGCAACACTCCAATCACACGTCAACATACATGTGCATATAACATGTATGATATAGCCGAAGCAACATCAATCATAGGAAGAAGGTCATGACATCGTAAGCCTCTCGGATACGAGTGTTACGACATCATCCCTTTCATGTCCATAATCATACAAAAGTAACAATAACAACATCTAATCATGTAAGCATGAAATCCATCATAAGTAATAATCATGTCAACATCATAATAGTATCGAGATTGCACATCACCGGTGCCAATACAAAATAATAACAGGACGCATAATCCAATACAAAATATACAGTTATCGAAATCCATCAAGGGTAAGCAAAAGCAAAATTCGAACATGGGGGTTGTTACAGGAAGACTGTAATGTCCCCTTCTTCGGCCTAGGTGTTCGGAGAGGACCTTTTAGCCACTTTATTCCCGTAGGCTAATTCGGAGTTTCGGAGAGGGAATAATTTAATTAATTAAATAAAGTCTTAAATTAATATTTAACGGGCAACTTGTATTTAATTAATTGTCCTAGATATTTTATTGTTATAAAGTGACTTTAGTTGGGGCCAGAAAGTCAAATATTATAGTCACTTTATAAGGTGCTGAAAGGGATTATTTAAAAGAGATTTTTAAATATAACTTCAGGAAAGTTCCTAGGGTGTTATAAAAGGGGGTTGTGGAGGGTCATTTTCTCTCCTTGCATTTTATAATTTCTTGAAACCCTTGTGGTGGAGTTGAGTAGTTTCTACAACCTTAGGATGAAAACCCTATGGCAAAGATTGGTTTTGGTCAAGATATTTCTCCCTAGCCAATGTAGAGGTGGATTCATTCAGAGTTCACAGATGTGCAAATTAATGAAGATTTGAAGGAGATTTGTGTGGAAAAGTTATATCATATTTCTAGGTTTTGTGTTTGTTCTCCATGAAGTTACATTGCCAAATTTATTGAAGATTTGCAGGTAAATAATAAATTTATGTAGTGGTGTATGTGATTTGAAGTTGATATCATAAATCAGTGATTTTTATGCTAAGTTGGGGTTTGAATCCCATCATACAATTTTAGAGGCCCTTTTGGAATGATCGTACCATTCCTTCTTCCAAGTCAAGCCATATTTCTCATGCTACAGATTGTCATACCCTTGTGAAGGAGGCGTAAGATTAACAAGGAAAAAATCTTTATTTTGATTAATGTTGGTGGGCCCAGACCTAGCCGTACCCAAGGAATGTTGAAGACTTTTAACAAGGGAAGAGTCGTTGACTTGTCATATTTGTGGGTCCCAAATTATTGTTGGCGCCAACTCTAAGCCTACTACCATTCATTTATGAGTTGAGACTTCTATGTAAGAGATTGCAGCCTTGTATGAAAGCAAAAATTTGAATCGCATCCCTTTGAAGTGATGCCAATTATGTATGTTGTTTGATAAAGATTCCAACTAAATTCCAAGTCAGAAAATTATATTTTAATGTTATTCACATCACTGATTTTCTATATCAGCAACCTGTCAATAATTTCTACATATTGAAAGTAGGCAAGGAAGTTGCAAAGTGTTTGACAAAATGTCATCAATAATGCCTTGCATAATAAATGGATTGTGTAGTTATTCATGAATACAAAAAATAGCTACAACTATTCTTGATCATTTGAATCCGAAATTTTGTATAATGCACTACTTGTTAATTGTTTGATGAAATGCTTGTGAACTGAAAGAGTTACAAACTTGCAAAATTTTGTTGAAATTACTTGGAAGGGTTATTACACCCTTCACCCCCAATTCAATAACAAACGATACTGAGCAAGTTTAATGGTCTATGGCCCACTCTCCCTAAATTGAACAAGTGGATCTCATAATCCTAGAGACCTATTGTATAGGGTGATATTGATTTATTCCCCTATGCAAGGGGTTTCTTCATTTATGCCTTTCCTTCTGTTGAGGCTAGGGACTCGGTGCTTGATGGCAAGTTGTGGATATGGGGAGAGCACTCCCTTCTGCTCAAACCTTGGTCTCTTTCGTTTAATCCTATCACATAACCTCTCAATATTAGGCCAGTTTGGGTCAAGCTACCCAATCTCCCTCTCTAGTTCTGGGACGAGTCATGTTATGAGGCCATTGGAAATGTTATTGGCCAATACCTGAAGGTGGACAGAATTACGATTTTCATGGGACTCGGTACTTATGCTTATATTCTGGTGGATATTAATATATCCAAGGCCCTTCATGGAGATATAGTTTTGATGGTGGAGGATAGACCATGGTCCCAACCGCTCGATTATGAGGGTTTACCCTTCCAATGCTTCACTATTGGACACCTGGCTTCAATTGCCCCCACTCTCGTTGCAAGGTTGCCGCGAAATGGTCGTAGAATGCTCGCGTTGAACACTTGACAATGAATGACCCTAATTCTCAGAAGGTGGGTTCTTCTCAGGTTGACGAGTCTCCTCAAGATTAGGTTTCCTCTCCTTCAGTTCCCCCTCTCGAGGCGGGAACCCATGTGGTGGGTATCTTTGTGTCCTCTACGGGGACTTCTCCAACTCTGGTTCGGATTGATATCCCCTTGAGGCGCGTCGCGATGGGATTCTTGCTCCTGAATTATCTTCAAACATAAGGCAATCATCGACTTCCTTGGACCTTCGGTCTCCCTCCTATCGGGAGACATCTCTGGTGGAGGCAACATTAGGGATATCCCCTCTCCTAGATCTAAGGACCTTGCAAATGATGTAACCTAGATGATGGTCCAAAGAAGGAAAAAGGTCACCTTAAATCAGTGTATGGTTCCCATTCCTGAGTCAAGGGGGTGAGGATCTCTAGGACTAGGTAAGGAGTTGTTTAGCTTTTTGACCTATTTGTGGTTGGTTTTGTCGGTCTATGGTTCTTTTTGACAACATGATTGTTTTTTATTAAGTTGTTTATGTGTTGTTGAACTGTTGTATTTGGCCAAGTTGGGCCTACTTTGCTTTGCCCTTGGGGCAATTTTTATGAAGGGATCAAGACCCTTGTTTCCTACTTAATCAAAAACAAATGATACCAAGCAATTATTTTCCTAATACAATTTTATTGAAACTCCATACACTTAGTTCTCTCATCAAGTAGGAAATAGCTAATGTGTATTAGTTGAGTTCTTGCCTTTGTATGGCATAGAGTAAATGAACAAACTGGCATCTACTCTTTGACTTCTAATAATTTTATGTCATGCCCTGAAAATAGGAATGCAAATCATAAAAGGTCGACTTCCAAAGGAATAGATAAGGCTGATTTGCAAATGGCCGATCTCTCTCTAAGGATAAACAATTGTCTTATACCAAATAGACAAGTAATTGATGCATGCCAAGAAGAACGATTTCAATATACATGTGCAACGATTTAATTACTCGAGGACAACAATTATCATAGACAATGATCATCCTTTACAAAGGTAGTGGTTATATTTATAAGATAGTGGTTTTGGTATAAGTAATAAAATAAGGATATTAACTAAGAACTACTTATGATTAGCAAGGTCGATTCCTCCCATGTTAAGCGCTTGTGTTAAAGATCGTTTTGTTTAAGAGTGTAATAGAAAGGTATGTTAAGAGTTGCCTCCTTTGTGATCGGGTGTGTCCAATGAAGTTGCCTTCCTTGGAAGATATAAAAGCAAGTTTGAAGATGTGAAGAAGGGACGAGGGAATAAGAAGAGAAATACATGGAATACAAACTAATGTAGAGCAGAGATAAATCTGTAGACTTCAACAGTGATGTATATATGTACATCAGCAGAGATATATATGCAGTAATTAATAACAACAGATATTGTTATTCTCCTAATACTGTTATTCTTGCTATAATTTTGCCTATGCACAATAGAACCAATGTAATGATTCCCTTAAGGCTGTCATCCAACTGTCAATCCATTCTGGAAGATACTGTATATAAGGAATGCAAGTACCTAGGACTCCATTCCGATAAGGACACCCCGAGTGGTGCTAAGAGGCCAAATGGTGAGTGTCATTCCATACATCCTGGGCTAGATGGAACGACTCAAGGCACCTTGTATATGCTGCTCCATAATGACGATGGGCTGATTGGATAGAACCTTAAAAGGAATCCCATATGTACATGTTGAATATTATAATAAGGATTGGAACCCTATATGTAACATCATTGGATTATATGTTTATTTATCTGTTGATAACTAACATGATTGCAGGACCTAAATCAGGTTTATCTTGCTTCAAGCATTCAATTGGTAAGTTACAACCCTAACTATGTTAAATTTGTGGTTCTAGGGCAAGTTTCAGGGCAATCCCAAAAGGGGACATTACAAATGGTATCAGAGCATCCTTCTTGCCATCCTGTGAATGATAGTTGATGCAACGTGTATTCAAGTGTATACTTCATGACTTATGTGTATTCAAGTGTATACTTCATGACTTATGTGTATTCAAGTGTATACTTCATGCCTTATGTACATTCATGTATATGCTTCGTGACTTACATGTATTCAAGTGTATACTCCATGACTTATGTGTATTCAAGTGTATGCTTCATGCCTTACATACATTCATGTATATGCTTTGTGACTTACGTGTATTCAAGTGTATACTTCATGACTTACGTATATTCATATGTATGCTTCGTGACTTACGTGTATTCAAGTGTATACTTCATGACTTACATGTACTCATGTGTATACTTCATGACTTACGTATATTCATATGTATGCTTCGTGACTTACATGTATTCATGTGCATAATTCGTGTATTACATGTATTTACATGCTTCATGTCTTACGTGTATTTATACGTATACTTTATATGTTACCTGTATTTATGTATATGCTTCACACTTCGTGACCTACATGTATTTATGTGTATGCTTCATGCCTCACATGTACTTATGTATGTACTTCGTACATTACGTGTATCTATGTATATACTTCATGCTTTGTGTCTTACGTGTATACTTTGCGTATCACGTGTATTTATGTGTATGCTTCATGCTTCACATGTATTTATGTGTATACTTCGTATATTATGTGTATCTATGTAGATGCTTCATGCTTGTGTCTTACGTGTTTACTTCATGTATCGTGTGTACCTATGTGTATGCTTCATGTATTACGTATATCTATGTGTTTGCTTCATGTCTGATGTTTATTCAACAAGTTTACTCCATGTGTGTTTAAGATTACTTTATGCTTAAAAATTATGAAAATGCCAAATCTATCAAAGCTTTATTTGTCAAACCCTTCATGGGTTGAGAAGCACTAACAAATTAACTTATGCAATAACGAAGAGTTGTAACTAGTGAAGCGAAAAAAATGTGACTCCCTCAAACTTGAAATATAAAAAGGGAGAACATTTCATTTGAGAAAGACATCCAAAACATCATTGAAGAATTCAATTGAGAATAGAACCCTAAGTGATTTTATAAGTAAATTAAATTAGGTTCTCAAGAATAATGATGATGCGAGGAAGGATGAAACCCCAAATACGAAAAGTGTGACCCTTCAAATGTAGGACTTCCTTAACAATAAAATATAAAAGGGGAATCATTTCCTTGTGAAGAAACCATCAATAGGAAATAAAATTCTAACAATCAACTCAAAGGTTAAGTATTATTCTCGAAAAAGGCAGCCAAGAAGAGTAGTGACTCCTTCAAGAAATTGATATAAAGGATAAATCAATTCATTGACTTAAGCAATCATCACTCATCTATTCATCGGGAAATCAAACAATCAAAATATCAAAAGTTTCCCAAGGAAGGAACAATCAATCACAACCACTCAACATAGTTGAATCTAATGATATAATTTGACTTCCAATTCTCAAATGAAAATCTAGTTGTCAAGGAAACTTAGGCATAACTAAAGATACAAAGATGGATTAAGGTTATCTTTCAAACTTCGAGATTTAGGTACAATGTGGTATCATCTTGACCTAGGATGGTCAATCTCTTAAAAGCCAAAACAACAATTTTGAGAGAATGTAATGAAGACAACTCAATTCTTTAGGAACCGACAAATTTGGAGAAATGTTAGAAATTTATCATAAGATATCCATCAAGCTTCATGGAAGAGGAACATCATTGAAAATAAATTGTTCTATTCCTCTGGAACAAGATCCAATGTACAAACAAATGATCTATCCCACTCATTGAAACAATAGCAATACAATCCAATCCATACCCCATATGATCTACCTTGTAACCTATAAAATTGCTTTAGTGAACTTTGTCTGGGGACCAAATTCACTTCTATATGTAATATCTAGAGTAGATCATTTCATCCAAGGGTCTAAGTTCTTTTTCTTGATTAGAGTAACCTAGATAAATTTGATACCCATCAAGTTACAACAAAGTTGTTATATAAGTCTATGCTAAGTTATTATGGGCCCATAACCCACAAATCCCAGGATCATTCCCAGCTATCAACCTTGGGATAAATTGGTATTGTTTAAATAAATCGGGTACTTTCCCAAGATATGAAGAAAAAAAATTAGTACCAAACATGGAGATATGTCAAAGAGGAGTGATAACCTCCTATTGAGTTAGAAGATGGAACAAGAATTGGATATTAGGTTAAACCTCTAAATTTAAGTCCTCTTATTGAATGCTAAACTGTTGTATATCTTTCATTTTATGGACTTAATCTATCCCATAAATTGTACTTAAATATTAATTACCTATGGGTATAACAAATGGTTGACTAGGTTAAGTAATTCAAAAAGAAAAACCCTATAAGCTCCTCATTAGAAACAAACTTACCGCAAACCTTGTTTGGATGTTTACACAAAATGAAACATACTTTATCTAAGGGAAGTTGTCATTTAAACATCTAGGTCCTTTACACAAAAGCAAGAGTGATTTTACACAAAGGAGTGGATCTTGATATTCACAACATTCCCACAATCCATCATGATTTTAGATTTCAACAAGGGGTAATGAAGAGTTTGTATCATTGCCTAGGATCCTTGGGGTGAGGAAATCAGAGAAAACTTGTCTTAAGTAACAAGTCTTGCCAATTTCCAACTCTTGTTTCTATTGTTGAGAGTTATTGGGAAATAGTAAGAAGACCATTGGACAATAAATTGTCCTCATATGTTAGAGGATAATATTGACCTTATTGATAGTCAAGTTGAGGCAAGTATACTAACAACTAATTTCCAAAGACATGGAGTCAAACATAACCAAAATAATCATCACTTGGTTTAAAATTTCCAATTCCTATCAAAGTATCACAATCAAAGTTAATGACCTCACAAGAAATACAAGTCTACAGGGTTGATTTAAAATCTTGGTAATTTCAAAAGTTTCTTAGTTTGCGATTGCTTGAGGACAAGCAATCTTGGGCAAAGCGGACTATCATGCCCCCGAAATAGGATTGCAAATCATAAAAGGCCGACTTCCAAAGGAATAGATAAGGCTGATTTGCAAATGGTCGACCTCTCTAAGGATAGACAATTGGCTTATACCAAATAGACAACTAATTGATGCAAGCCAAGAAGAACGATTTCAATATACATGTGCAACGATTTAATTGCTCAAGGACATCAATTATCATAGATAGTGATCATCCTTTACAAAGGCAGTGGTTATATTTATAAGATAGCAGATGTGGTATAAGTAATAAAAAAAGGATATTAACTAAGAAGCAAGGTTGATTCCTCCCTTGTTAAGCGCTCATGTTAAAGATCGTCCCGTTTAAGAGTGTAATGGAAAGGTATGTTAAGAGTTGCCTCCTTTGTGATCGGGTGTCTCCAATGAAGTCGCCTTCCTTGGAAGATATAAAAGCAAATTTGAAGATGTGAAGAAGGGAAGGGGGAATAAGAAGAGAAATACATGGAATACAAACTGATGTAGAGCAGAGATAAATCTGCAGACTTCAGCAGTGATATATATATATGCATCAACAGAGATATATATGCAATAAGTAATAACAACAGATATTGTTATTCTCCTAATATTGTTATTCTTGTTGGAATGAGGATTGTCATTGATGTCAAAAGGTTATTCATGTTCATGCTTCAGGAGATGGAGTTGTGAGTTGTGTTGAGAGATCTCAGTTTTAGATGTATGTTTGTCTAAGAGAGTTCCTACTTGATTGGTTTGCTACATGAGATCTCAAAAGATATCAAGTGGAGTGGTGATAGTTTCATGATGCAAATTTGTGTTCCTCAAGATCAAAGCAATTTGCTTACAATGATGTCAAGAGCTTGCTAATGATACAGTGATGTCAGGAGCTTGTCAATGATACAGTGATAATCAAGAACAAGAGGATGTTTGGTGATCTAAGGTTGGTACTTGATCTCTGTAATGCAAAGAGATTGCAAGGATGCAGTGCTTCATCACAAGTGTGTCAGGAGATCTTGAATTTGTTGTAGTGTTATGGACATGTAAGTTGAAACGGTGTTTACTCATTCTTCACTATAGCACATGTCATATTTCTTGTCTCTGATGTTCAGTGACATTTTATGTCCATGTTCATTTGGTTGCTTCTTAGGGTTTGTCATCCCTATTCACTTTGCCCTGAAATTATCAAGGTCCTCTTCATCTGGTTTTATCTGCACGATTTTCTCTGTCATAAGGTATCTCAGGTCAATGTTTCTTGCAGACTTTAGGGTTTTGATTTCCATATCCTATGAATAAAAGCTCTAAACCCCAAGCTTCATATACTAAGAAGCCTAAAGCTAAAAGTTGTCTTTATCTATTTCTTTGCCATGCATTTAGGGTTTGCATAATTCTAAGTCAAAGAGCTAATTTGAAATTAGGGTTTATTATTTCCTAATGACCTAATCTCCTAAGGACCCTAAGTCCTAGTTGTCTAAACCCTAGACTATTAGTCTTAAAGACTTAAAACCCTTAATAGCCCGTCATTTCATAGTAGTCACTTTTTGTTTTAATTAGGAAGTGACTTATTATAGCAAGTGACTTTATAACTTAAGTTACATGTTGAGGGTTCTTTAACATGGCCTGACCAACCCTCTCACCTTGTAAAATCGGCTCCTCCGGTCATGGCTTCAAAGCTCGGGCGGCAGATAAAGATCAACGGTTCCTTTTAAAAGTTACTAGGGTGCGAAGGACTAGATCAAGTGCGAGGACTTAAAGTTATTTGAACTGACAACAGTTACTCTACAATGTTTAAATTTGATGGGCATCTTCTTGTTGCAGTGCAAAGCTTTGTCAAAAAGCTAAATATAGCAAAGACTAAAAGGGGTTTTGAATTCTTAACATGCATGAAGCATACAAAAACTCCACTCTCAATGATAATAGATGCTCTTCTGTAACCGAAGCAAAGGTTACCTCTATGAAATATAATGAAGTTTCTATATACAAAAATGGACTGAGTTATATGTGTGTGACAAAGTGTGTGAAGAGAGTGTTTGATAGAATTTGAAAATACTACTGTTGTATAGAAAGAAGAGCGTGGGCATGGAAGTGTGAAAAACATGATTGAAAGAAAGGATTTCAAAAAGGGATACCTCTGAGTTTCAAAACAGTGAATATAGGATACATGTATAATTTTGTGCAGGTGAAGATAAGACTTTATAGTGTAAGGGGAGACATGAATGAAAAAGGATTAGTCTGTGAAATAGATGATGAAGAATATATATTCTAATATGACTTGGTCTGATGAAGTAGAGGATGTGTGATATAGAAGATGAGTGTTTTCTATGGAAGGTATCAGAGTTAGTGAGGTTATGATATGAGGGGCATATAGCAGGTGCAAAGGACATTCTTGATTGCAAAGAACGAGTTTCAAACAGAGATAGTAGGGTTTGATGATTGCAGAGACAAAGATGGTGAATCAAGCACAGTGAGAGGACACTATGCAACAAATATGCAAAGTATGGATGCAGATGAATGGAGTTAGAGTGAAAAAGGATATGAAGATTGAATTGACTAAGAAGCAAATGCAAATGAATCATATTGAAAGTGATTTGCAGAGTTAGATGTGAAGAGCAGTGATTTGGATTGAAACAAAGTAACCCTCTATATTGCTTATGTTCTTCTAAGATTGTTGTAAGTGCTCCTCCTATTGCCAGTGAGGCATAGGATTTGTGATCAATGAGATCCTATCTTTGCCAATGAGGCATGTATATGTAACCAGTGAGGTTTGCCAGTGAAGCATAGTCTGTAACCAGTGAGGTTTGTCGGTGAGGCACAGATTGTAACCAGTGAGGTTTGCTAGTGAGGCTTAATGGAGATCAAGTTTATAGTGGTTTTTACCCTTTTGGGGTTTTCCACTCAATCACCTGTGTTATGTGTTGATCCAATCTGACTCTTGTGCTTTGTTAATACTTTCATGTCCTGATGCAATTGTCTTATGTTTCATGATCATGTTAGATTGTTTTATTGTGTGAAGATCTTGGTTGCAAAATTAGTTTTATCTAATCACTGATTCACCCCCCCACTCTCTCAGTGATCCTTAGTATTCCAACAATTCTTGCTATAATTTTGCCTATGCACAATATAACCAATGTAATGATTCCCTTAAGGCTCTCATCCAACCGCCAATCCATTCTGGAAGATACTGCATATGAGGAATGCAAGTAGCTAGGACTCCATTCTGGTAAGGACACCCTGAGTGGGGCTTGGAGGTTGAATGGCAGGTGTCACTTCGTACATCCTGGGCTGGATGGAATGGCTCAAGGCGCCTTGTATATGGTGCTCCATAATGACGATGGGCCGATTGGATAAACCTTAAAAGGAGTCCCATATGTACATGTTGAATATTATGAAAAGGATTGGAACCCTATCTATAACATCATTGGATTATATGTTTATTTATTTGTTGATAACTAACATGATTGCAGGACCTAAATCAGGTTTATCTTGCTTCAAGCATTCAATTGGTAAGTTACAACCCTAACTATGTTAAATTTGTGGTTCTAGGGCAAGTTTTAGGGGAATCCCAAAAGGGGACATTACATTTTACTAGTCGTGTATAAATCAATATAATAATTTTTGGGGCAGAAGTCATCAAAAGTATGTAAATAGTTTAATACACTTGTAGACAAAGTTGGCTTTTGGAATGAGCTAGTGAATAGGGAAATTAAAGAGTTTGGTATGTGCTTTTAATACCACAAATAAAAAATATTGCCATCATAACAATGTAAATGTCATTCAAAAGCAATGGTTTTTCTATATTAGAACCTATAAATATATTAAACACATAGGGGGGGAGTTGATAAAGGAAGACCCAAAAAAAGACACCACTAAAGAACTCTTTAAAAATAGTATTAAGCTACAATATTTCCAATACAAATTCAATCTATCATTGAAGCAAATGTTTTGGGCGGTTTATTTATTAATAATATGCATTATTTGCAATCATAATATCTCTAGGATCTATTAAGAAAGAGACCATTGCTGTGGCATTGAAACTTATTCAATGTCACAACAACGTGTCTTAAACTAGCAAGACACTATAACACCTAGTGCAATGTCCTTTATGTAATTCCTAAATATGACATTTAATTTCAGGGTTACTATTCACCATTAATTATAATATGATTTATGTGATTCCTAAATATGAGATTTAATATCAAGGTTACTATTCCCCACTAATTATAGTCCTCTCTTTGAAGACCAACAAATATGTCTAAAAACAATAATGATGACAAAAGACAACTAAACACCTACCAAACATATGTGTGTATGTATGTATATGTATATATGTATATTATACATATACATATATATGTGTATATACACGTATATATATCTTAAAGCTTCAAGAAAATATTTAATTTTGATACATCGGCTATTTATTCAAAGAGATAAAAGTGATTTATGTGCAACTCTTGTTAGATACTTTTCAAGATTCATTGCTACAGATGAACAATGAATACAAATAGAAGGTTTTTAACATCCTTGAGCAAAAGAAAAAAATGTATTACGAAAATCTACTAGTTGTACAAGAAAGGGTAGCATAAATATAACTTGTGAAGCCCCAAAATTTCAGAAAAAAGGAAATTCTTTCATAGTATTTTTAATATAGAAAAACACTACTACAACCAAAGCATTTAAAATAGAACAGACATTGCACGTACCCAAAGGCATTGGAAGATGTGTTTATTCATAAAGGAAATGAATGACATCCTATGAGACCAAGAGACATTAATGAACCCACCTTAATGTGCATTTTCTCCGAGTTAATTCTCATATTTTCCTTTACTTCGTGCCCTTTATCCAAAGTTGCCATAAGGACATTGACAAACAATCTATTGGATTGGGTTTATTTTCCATGGAATCAATATGGAGAAAGTGAAATTCAGATCGTCATAGGATGGTGATCTTATTGAGTAATATATCTTTATCACATTGTATCTTCCAATACAAGTAAAGATCGCCTTCTTCTATCACGAACAGAAAGCCAGAAAGTCATGTACAAGAAGTTATGTATCTTTGAGATCTAAATAAAGAAGTTAATAATTTGAACTGGCTTCTATCATAGAATGCTCCATTCATAGCATATTACAACTAGCCACAGAAATATTTATGGATAAAATCCTTCGATGTCGGTAAGGAAATACTTTTCAGCACTGAAAAATTATGCGTAACATGCTCTGAAACCAGTGATCCTAAACCTTTGGCCACTGGGGACTGACCTCCTGCATACATGAGCACATAACAGAAAAACACTCCTGAATTCAAAAATGCCAGCTACAGCTATGGATAATATAATCTTATTCAATTCCTTTACTGAGGACTGACCACCTGCAAACATGAGCACATGACAGAAATTTTTTCTGATTTCAAAATGCCAGCCACGACTATGGATAATGTAACTTCATTCAATTCCCGGGTTGATTTACAGACATATTCTAATTAAGGCTCCTCTAGAAGTTGTGTTTACTCTAAGAAACAAAGAAGGAGATGCTTATACCAAATTGTGATGGTTATCAGCTCAAAGATGAGTATTAGTGTGTTCAGAATTCTAAACAAAACCTTTGGTGGTCAGCGCACCAGATTGCAAAGACCTTTTAATCATTTGAAATAGATTTAAAATCCAAAAATGCAATGTGGAACGGATGATGGAACTAAAGCACTTCAATCACTCAGCTCATAGTTGAGCATAAAAATGTTCAGAATTCTCAATGCATCACCACACCAGATATGCAAAGGCACATAGTTCAAAACACACCAAAAAAAAAGTCAAAAGATGCAACATTACTCTCTTCAACTTGATAGCTTTGGAAGGTAAGTGAATTGTTAGAGTAGCCTTTGGCAGGTTCTCCTTAAGACATCATCTTCTTGTTGTATATGTACAAAAAGTCAAAGGCCTATTTTAATTGTGTGATGTTGGTAATGCTAAAGATTTTATGCTTAACAGCCACAGGTCTTCACCACTTGGAAGAATATAGATAGCCTGGCAAACAGTCTCACCCCTACTACATTGGTAATTTCAAAACCCATGTGATGATTGGGTTGTTGCCCACAGGAAAGCGTTTGGCAAGGAATGGATTATTTCATTGGAATGATACGTATAATCAGGAACTCCAATGATAGCATATTTGGTATGATCTATAAATAGGGCCCAAGGGTTAACTGCAACTGAAAACTGATCATCAAAAGCTCTCCAAAATGATTCCTCAAAACTGCCTTCATAAACTGTAATTATGCATCATTTCTTTATTAGAGAGTTTTGGAAGTTGAACAATGGAAAAGATTTTTTTAACTATGAGACAAAAGATTTCTATAATTAAATCAGGAATAGAGTAGCTCTTTACCTATGCCCGAATAAGCGGTGGATGTTGGAATATTACATCTTAGTATAGTAAATATAGATTAGATAATTAAATATAATAAATAATTGTTAGTACAGAAATAAAACAAATGTTAGTTATGTGGTAGTTAGTTGGGTGGAGAAGTTTTGTAAGGGAAAGGAAGGCTGTATAAGCCAATATAATGTAAAATCAATTAATGTGATCCCATTAAAATAAATATCATATAACATTTTTATCAATCAAAAAAAAATCATATGACATTTTGTTTATTGTCTGCAATATAGTTTAGTTTTTGCAATATTTATGCTTGCAGTTTCAATATGGTATCAAAGTCCTCAATGATGATGGGCTGTGAGAATGGTGATGGAGGTTAAAGCAGAGCCATGAGATTGCTGGTTCATGGTTGATGATCTTCCTAGAAGAATCCTCGAATCCTCTTTTATATCTATGTGGGCTTGGAAAGGTTTATTTGGTTATGCAAAGCACTTTCAGCAAGGGCTGCCAAACATTTGACAAACTTTCTCCAGCTTTGACTATGCAGCGTTCTTTGAGTAGAGCTTGAGATGCATATACATCACCATGTACAACAGTTATTTAAATTCATTCACTTCAGAGAGATTGAAGTGCATGTATACCATCTTGTACAACAGTTGTTTAAACTTGTTTAGATTTTTTTTGGAATAAAATCCATATATTCTGTTTGTTGGAGCCCAGTTCAGCTGGTCTCAAAATTTGCAAAATTTTAAGTCTAGTGCCTCTTTGTTGTCTTGGAAGTGTCTTACCCACTATTGATAACCAATTTGAGATTTCCTTCAGTGGGCCTTCTCTTGGTCAATTTTATCTTGGAGTTGTGCATCTCCTTCCCCATGTTCCTATCACATGTTGAGGTTTCCAAAAATCCAAAAATATTCTAAGTGTGGGGAGTTTTAAGACATTTTTGAGTGTCTTGCAAAATTGGGGAGTTTTTGTAGACTATCGAGCATTTCCCCTTCATCTCCCATCCAGTCCTCACCTCCTTTCCCGCATAAAAGTTTCGCAGAACTCTACCGAGCCCTTAGTCTTTTTTCATTTCGCCTATTTCTTCTAGTTTGTGGATTTCCGCTGGACTGCCAAACATTTCCTTTTTGCCTCCCATCTGGTCCTGACCTTCAGTCACGCTTGAAATCCCCGCAAGTTTATCGGGCCCTTCATTCCCTTTCACTTCCCTTCATCTTCCCATTTTGCGGAATCCCAACGGACTACAGGACTTCCAACTTTGTGTCCCAATATCCAGTCCTCCCATCCCTTTCCGCATTTCCACAAATCTTGTCCCTTCGTTCCCCTTCACTTTTCCTCTATTTTGCAGACTTTTAGAGTTCCTCCAAACTTCATCCATTTTATTCCGACCTCCAGTCTTCTTCCACATTTCTTCGTCTTCCTTCAAACTCGATTTGCGGAATTTCCCCCTCAAGCCAAACATTTCTACCTCTAGTTCCCCCTTCCAATCCCACAAATCCTTTATTCTTTCATTCCCTTGTCCCCGTTTCCCTCTACTTTGCGGAATTGCAAAGTTCTTTTGGACCACTTCCACTTTCCTTCCATTTCCCTTTCATCCAATCCTCCCGTCCTCCACTCCTTTCCGCAATTCTCTGCTTTATCTTCTTTTCTGTCTTGTGAAAATTTCTTAGTGTACCGAACATTTCTACCTCTGGTCCTCCCTCACTTCTCTGCATTCCTTCCAACCCATTTTGTGGGATATTACTACACTCCTGAACTTCTTCCATTTAGCACCTCCATTTCCTACCTCTCGTCCCGCATGCATTTCCCGCACCTTCATATCTTCCATTGCCTCCTATTTGCAGACTTTTCATGGACTTCAAGATATCTTCCTTTCACCCCATATCCCGTCCTATTGTCTAGTTCTGCAACCAAATCCCGCTTTTCCCCTCATCCTCAAATCACTCATTTTTTTCCTTTGCGGAAACCCGATGGACTTCCAAATTTCCTTCACACATTTCCCTTGCTTCTAAATGTCCAATTCCCAGTTCCAGTTTCGCAATGATTCTTCGCAAGGTGAATGTTCCCATTTGGCAGTGTCCAATCCTATGTCAAATTCCTGCAATTCTTCAGAAAGCTTCACCCACCTCAACAACTTCCCTACACGATCTAGGACCGCCTTTAGTGGCCTCCAATGGACACAATAAGATGGAGTATGACTTCCATACGCCTCCTAACACCTGTGGACCCCACATAGACGCAATTTGTGTTCAAAGGTGTGGGTCTATGGTCCGATACGGGCAACTAGAAAATCGTGTTGACCACTCCAAATTTCCCGCCCAAGCAACAAGAATGGATTGTAATGCTATACATGTAAAGAAGATGTAATAGTTGTTGGTTGCTGAGCCGGTTGGTTGCTGAAAGTGTGTTCTAGGGTTTCAATTAGATGAATATCTAGCTTTGTAAATGATTGAACACATTTTGTAATTCAGGGGATGGTGTAGTCTAGTAGGGTTTTGTCTACAAATGTATGTCTCCATGACAAGCTATAATATTTCAGGGGAGTCTTCGAACCCAGTTGCTAGTTTTCTCTTGCCACATTTGCTAGCTTAATTAATGAGGAGTTGATTAATGTTGAAACATTATAATGCATTACAAATGTTTTTGTGATGGTCTTTCTTTGTTGCATGTGGGGTATTCCCGATTTGCTCTATATAACTAAGAATGTCATTTGCAAGTTACCTTATTTTATGAGGTTGTGCCTACACAACCTTTGTTCCATTGTTGATTCCCAGACATGTTCTCATCCTCTTTGTGAATTTGGACTATGTTGCCCAATGGAGTAGGCACGGTCAATTTGGTGAAGGATCAAACACATCTCATTATAATTGCCTCCTTTGTTAGTTGTAGAATTAGTTTAGTTTCCTACTCTGCCTCAAACCAATATTATTACTTTGGCCATATCTTAAGGGATTCATGTAGAGGGAGATGTTTAGAGGTTTGTGTATGATTAATGTTGAAACATTATAATGCATTACAAATGTTTTTGTGATGGTCTTTCTTTGTTGCATGTGGGGTATTCCCGATTTGCTCTAGATAACTAAGAATGTCATTTGCAAGTTACCTTATTTTATGAGGTTGTAACTACGCAACCTTTGTTCCATTGTTGATTCCCAGACATGTTCTCATCCTCTTTGTGAATTTGGACTATATTGTCCAATGGAGTAGGAATGGTCAATTTGGTGAAGGATCAAACACATCTCATTATAATCGCCTCCTTTGTTAATTGTAGAATTAGTTTAGTTTCCTACTCTACCTCAAACCAATATTATTACTTTGGCCATATCTTAAGGGATTCATGTAGAGGGAGATGTTTAGAGGTTTGTGTATGTAGGAGCTCATCTCATCATTACAATCCATTGCTTTGTGATTGCAGATCTCTAGTGAGCTCGTGTCAGATAGATATTTAGAGGGCTATGATGATGAGGTTGCAAGATATAAGTGTGTGACTTAAAAGGATTCATCTTTAGTGATTTAAACTGATTATATTTTGGGTGAACCTATATGTTTGCTTGTAATATGTTGTTAATGAGGTCTAGTAGGTTTGTTCCTAACTACCATTAGGGCATGGTAGTCAAAGCCTTGTTCAAATTGTTTCCCTATGTTAAGACCTCAAGGGAATACCCCCCTACGTTCTGCAGAGCCTAAAGAAGAAGAGGATCTGCCCTAATCCTATGCGTTGGTCCAAAACCACCCTTTCTTTGTTGATGTATCACTCTCCCTCCCTGAGATACCTTGTTCCCCTTGTCTCACTTTGGGTCATGGTGCTAGAGGAGACGGCCTGTGCTTTTAAGAACTAACATTGTTGTCAGTTCAAAGAAGTCTTTACAGCCTATATTGAAGTGAAGTTTGGAATGGTTGTATTGGATAGTGGAGGCCATGAGTTTCTTGATCACTAAGTGCTAGTAGATTGATTGGCAAACTTTGCATGAGTATGTATGTGAGGCGAGCAGGTCCTATTTGTTTTCTATTTCAATTTATTTGAAACAGAACAGTTTGTGGTGACATGGGCATTTCGTAGATACAATTGGAGTGTTGCTGCCAAAAATTTATAGGCAAATGACGTAAATCTTTTCACTTTGCGGCACAAAATTTACTTTGAAAGGGATTTCAGAGACTCACATGCAACATCCAACGGGTAGAGTGTAGCAGAGACAAAGAGGAGGCTAGCGGTCACCGAAGATTGGAGAAATTTCTCCATCTTGAGCTAGCTTCTCACTCAGAGATGGTACTTTTTATGAGAAGCAATAGTTCTTCATTTGTGTCCCTTCTTGGAGCAAGGGTAGGCTTGGCAGTTTTGTAACTACAGATAATTGAGTATAGAAGTCCACACATTGAAGATAGGCAGGGATCTAGTGTAGATGAAGCTTAGTATGGATGGCTGCCCATATAGTTCGAGAGTTTGTGAATCTTGGGAATTATACCTTTACAAGGGTCATGAGACAACTTGATGGAGCATTGTGGATGTAGCTCAACATGAATAGTTGTCCAATAATTTGGAAGATTCGTAATTTGGGAGTTTGGGAAGGTGAAATCTAGTAACTCGAGAATTTAGCACGGGAGCTACACCTTGACGAGATTTATGAGGTAGCTTGACAGAGTTCTACATGGTCCAAGAATTATTTCCAAAGAAAAGTTCCTAATGAATCTATGGTTTTGTATGGTTCTGATGTAATAAGGGGGGAACATTGCAATATTGCATCTTAGTATAGCAAATATTATTTAGATAATTAAATATAATAAATAATTGTTAGTATAAAAATAAAACAAATGTTAGTTATGTGGTAGTTAGTTGGGTGAAGTTTTCTAAAGGAAAACAAGGCTTTAAAAGCCAATGTAATGTAATGTAAAAATCAATGAATGTGATCCCATGAAAATAATATCCTATAACATTTTGTTTATTGTCTACAATATGCTATAGTTCTTGCAACATTTATGCTTGCAATTTCAATAGTGACAAGCCAAGATAGGGGGGAGTTTTAAGGTTTGGTGAGGAAGACAAGTAGTCATCCTCCGTTGATGCCCTTAGAAGCTCCTTGACTGCTAAAATTGGCTCTAATTAGTTCTATTCACTATTTTTGCTTACATTTCGTCAAATTGCTCTCTTTTACCAATATGCCATAGATGTATTTTTGTGTTGATATTTTTTAGGTAGCCATCGTTTGGATTTTTTAATTTGCTTTTCCCTCTTTTTTGCTTTTTCTAATTTCTCCTACCTTGGTCATTGTGCATGAGGTGTTAATTTGTGTGGCTTTCTTGAGTTGGGTTGTACCTCTGGGTTTCATGTTTAAACATTTATTTTGGGAGTTGCATTTATTTGGAAATTAATAAGGATGCCAATTGTAATATCGTTAATAGCTTCAGACAAGCAAGAAAACATATAACGTTGCTCTAAGTGCAAATGAGCCAATGTAGGTCCTAAATACAGTAGAGTTTGAAGCAAGTTTTAAAGATGGATCTGGAGGGGTTGGCCACATCATGATTGAACAATAAGGAGTAGGAGAAAATGGTAATGTACCTTTCTATTCTTGTATACTCCACATTAACCTTAACCCTGAGATGATTGATGTTGTTAAAATGGAAGAATAGAGGTTGAAAAAAGTAGTGGTTTTCTTTACTTGTTTGGATAAAGATTTTCTTCCATCCAGCAAGTTTTTTGATGAATAGATTTTAAGCATGTGGGGGAAAAAATGGGTACCTATGTCTTGTTTTGCAAAATCATTCAAAAGGGATTATTTTTAGTTTTCTTTAAGAACCATAACATGCAAGCTAGGGTAACATTATTTTTTGACCGGTGAGGAAGGCGAGCGGGAAAGAAACGAAGGTGAGCAGGAAAGGAAAGAGGAGTGGGAAAACAGGGCCGAAGGGGCCCTCAAACCAGGACCAGGAGGACGAGGATGATGGAGAGTCTGAGGCCAACTCTGGCGGCGAGGATGAATGGGGAGGCCCGTATGAGGACGATGAGGACGGCTACCTCCTAGACATATGGTTGGACGCCTGTAGGAGAGTGAAATCCTCTCAAAGAGCTCAGACCAGGATAGATCCCATGGAGGATTCGACGGTGGTTTTTGGTTCTGCCAGTGGGAGCCCATCTTTGGATGATTCTTGCCAGGGGCTGCGCAAGGGTTTCTTGCTCCCCCTAGGCGATTCTAGGAAGGCAGTCGACTTGGAAGATCCAACAACCACGGAGAGGACTGACCCTACTAGGGTTTTGGTGGAGCCAAAGCATCCTGCTATGTCGCCATGGACGGGTTTGGCTTAGGAGATCGCCTCTTCTCCTGTCCAAGACCCAGATTTGATAACTCCGTTGCAGAGGAATGCTTGCAATAGTTTCCCTGTGGCTGGCTTTGTGAAGTCGGAGGATTCGAGCGCAACTAGGGTTCTGCAGATCCATGATGCCCATCTGGATAGCACCATGTCCAAAATGAAGCAAGCTTTAATCGGTAAATTTCTTGGTTCAAGACCGAATGTGGACTATTTCAGAAGTTGGGCTAAGAGGAAATGGTCCCTCATTGGTACCTTGGAGATCTCTGTTCTCCCAATGGTTTTCTTTTTAAATTTTAATCAATTTTTCCCTCCACAAAGGTTGTGCTCGCATCCTGGAAGGAGGACCATGGTTTTTGCGCAACTCCTGTCTATTGATTAATAGGTGAAATATAGGCTTTGACCTTGTGAAAAACTATCAAGATAGATCCTGTCTAGGTGAGGCTTCCTAAGCTACCGCTGGAATACTGGGACAAAGAGATTGTGGGAGGCATTGCCAGCGCCATGGGTCAACTCATTGCTGTTGTAATAGCCCACCCCTTATGTTTTCTAACGTTTAGTTGAAACCTGATGCATTTTGGGTTTTTTGCATTTGACAGGAACACACATGCAAATACATATATTCGAAAAATGCAAGGAAATGGAAATACCCAAATGCTTATATTTGATAGAAATGAATTACAATGCAATAAGAAGCAATACCCATGTGGAGAAATGACAAAGAAAGTGAGTATCTCACATACCCATCAGCTGATTCAGCTGATGTTGAAAGTTGTCATGTCCCCATATTGATAAATATTTGCTAAAATATATATTATTATTATTATATAATATTTAATAAATAATATTAAATAATCGTATTGTATAAATAATATCTAATATATAATATATTTATTAATAAGGATATATATTATATTATATAAATATAAATGACATATAATTATTAATATAGATATAACTATTAATAAATATAAATATCAAAATAATAATACATAATTATAAATATTAAATAATATATATATTATATATTATAAAGTAACTATATTAAATATTATAAGAGGAGGTGGTGCTGACCTCTTAATAAAGAGAAAGAAATACAAATGTTAAGTCGGCGATCACCTTCCAAATAAGACAAGACATATATAAAAGGGGCCGATCATACTAAAGGAATCGATGTTCAAACTAGTATGCCTTTAACTTATTAATGAAATAAAAGAAGGCAACGATTCACAATCTAATAAGACAGCATACAACGTATGAATGGAGGAGGGCAGCGATTATGTTCCAAGGGACAGAAATTTGTTAGAAAGAAAGTAATACATATTATAACAGCAGCATACAAACAACAAATGCAGCGATTAACCTTCATGAGGTACGATTACTATTGGGAGTGTCTCTTTATTGTGAAGAGGTACATCCCTTGGTAAATTTATCTCTCTTAAAGACATATAAATAGATAAAAGAATATCTATAAGACTAGCACGGACAAACCTGCATAAGTATAAGAGGGAATACAATTCCAACTCCAATAATATAATTCAGATTTTATAGCAGGCATGATCTGCAATATATATATATATATATATATGTAAGGATAGTCATCAAGCAATCATCAATATCTTAGCAGGGATTGCAGCAGTCCAAAAGGCAGAAATAATTATATATACATCAAACAGATTCAATATAGTAGAGGCAGCATTCTGCCATACTTATATCCATAATGGTGGAACATTATCAATCAATATAGTTCCTATTGAAGGAACAGCCTTGCATAAAGGAATCATTATCTGGTGATCCATAGGATCACTTGTACATCCTAAAGGAGAACAAATCTACGAATCGGTATGATCTTTCTAACTTATATTTATCAATGCTTAGTCTTGCTCATGATATACTAGGGATAAGTGAATAGTGCCACGTCATTAATCTTTTCTATTACCCCTACGAGGACGGTTAAGTAGTTGAGGAAGGGCTGATTAGTTGTTAATTGATTCTCACACGATAGGTAACCCTCAAGTGGTGAGGAATTGCCGAGTGTGCAATGAAGCCCTTGAGCCAAATGGTGAGGAATTGCCGGGTGTGCAATGAAGCCTTTGGGCCTATGGCAGTGGAGGTTAGCTTATACAAAAGGTGACCCTCAAGTGGTGACGAATTGCCGGGTGTGCAATGAAGCCCTTGGGCCTATGAATATTATTATCCAGCGCCTTAACTAGCATATACCTATCCTCCGCTAGGGCTAGGTTAGATTAACGGCTAGGCACGATGATAACTATTCCCAAAGTATATCATGAGGCAAAAGACGTATCAAGTATAAGTATATTAAATATGAAGAAATACATTTAGATATATGTACTTGTTCATTATTCTCGATTATGATTATGATATGGCTAACCCTAATGATTATGAAAAAATGTATGTATTTGCATATGTTGTTAATTGCATGATTTGAATATATGTATGCAGAGGTAACATTACATTCGTGTTCATTGTTATTAGTTATGATTATGATGTATTGATTTCATTACTAAATTGATCTTAAATAGTACTAATGTCTCTTTCTAGGAGTTATTCTTGTATGCAGGTTGAGAAATCAAGGATACCCTAAAAGGGGACATTACAAGTGGTATCAGAGCAGTCATCCTGCCATCTTGTGAATGATAAGGACTTACACAACTTATGTGTACCCCGTATATTATATCTTACATGTATACTTCGTATATTTCAACATGGATCTTCTCTTTGGTGATAATCTTATTCATCATGGATTGCTTCCACGCTAACATATCATCTCTCTGAATCTTCAAGATGATTTCATCAATCATGTCCTTCATCAACTATAACTTAGAATCATAGTTCCACGGAGTTTCGGGGACGGGGACGGCAGGGGACGCGTTTCGGGGATGGGGGGCGGAGGGTCTAATTTTGGGGACGGTAGGGGACGACGGCGGGGGGGGTGGCAGGGGAGCGGTGCCTGAAATACATATAGTACTTGAAAAATTAGTTATAAAAAGATGTATAACTGTAGAAGTCTATAAGTATAAGATGTATAAATTAGTTATAAATTAGACATGTATGCAAAATGTGTAAGCATAGACAAGGCACGTGAACTGTTTGACAGAATGCCTCAAACAAATGTGGTCTCATGGACTGCAATGATTGCAGGATATGCACAAAATGGATTTGTTGAAAAGGCTTTAGAAATTTTAAAGCAAATGCAATTGGCTAGTGTAAAGCCAAATTCCACAACCTTTGCCAGCCCAGCATCCTCCCTACCTGTGTCAAAATGGGAGCTTTGGAATAGGGTATGGACATCCATCAAAACATAAAGGATAGAGGAATTTTGTCAGATGTTGTAGTTGCAACTGCCCTGTTAGACATGTATGCAAAATGTGGAAGCATAGACAAGGCACGTGAACTGTTTGACAGAATGCCTCAAAGAAATGCAGCGGCAAAACTGGGGGATGGCGGGGGGACGGTGGGGGGACGGCGGGGGACGGCGGGAGACAGTGGGGACATTTCCCTGAAGTCTCCCCGTCTCGGAAACGGGGAGACGTGGGGGATGGCTGTATTTCAGGGGGAGACACGTCCCCGTGGAACTATGCTTAGAATTGTCTTTTGCAGATGGTGTTTTCTAAAGAGCCTCACTCATCATGATATCTAAAAGTAATGGTTCACATTCTCAAGACTATTATGTCCTTTGTTATCAACATTAAGAGTTTACAACACTATATATAGCTAAGATAGTTTATTACCCACAAATTAAGTTCTTGCAAATCCTATAATGATCAAAACATTATCCCTTGATTCTGAAATGATCATAATTATTCAAGGACATCCACCACTAACACAAAATAAAGTATTGATAACTATACCCTTATAAATGTCATTAAAAAACTCAATAGTTAGTAAAACTTGAGAACGTACTAGAGTACACTAGTATCCATGCTTGGATATTATTTCTCTTTATGATCAATACTCAATTAGATAGATTTTGGATTCAATTACCTTTAAACTAAAGAGCTTAGTCATCACACACAAATCTACCCATCATGCAAACATAACTATTATGTAGAGATCTAGCATTATGCTATGTTCAATCGGTTCATGGTAATGTATTTACCCCTAAGTATCTAAGGTAAATACAATTAACCTTTGATAGCAAGGTGTAACCTTGAGTTACAAATGTTAAACAATATCAATTACTCTAGCATTCTACGTTCAAATATTCATGTCACAATTCATCTATGTTCACTATATAGGTATACAAAATCATCACCAAAATAATCATACCCGACTTACATTGTCTTAGACAAACAAGAACCAATTCTGGGTTGAATTGAGAATCTATAAACAACAATAGCCGGGATGTTCTACAATAAAAAGATACAAGTTACATACACAAATGGACAAAGGAAGGGCATCAATGTAGCAAAAAACAGAACTCTAGAGTCTCTACAATTAAAACCCAAAATTGCTTGAGGAAAAGCAATCTTAAGTGGGGAGGACTGTCATGTCCCCATATTGATAAATATTTGTTAAAATAGATATTATTATTATTATATAATATTTAATAAATACTATTAAATAATGGTATTATATAAATAATATCTAATATATAATATATTTATTACTAAGGATATATATTATATTATATAAATATAAAAGACAAATATAATTATTAATATAGATATAAATATTAATAAATATAAATATCAAAATAATAATACATAATTATAAATATTAAATAATATATATATTATATATTATAAAGTAACTATATTAAATATTATAAGAGGTGGTGCTGACCTCTTAATAAAGAGAAAGAAATACAAATGTTAAGTCGGCGATCACCTTCCAAATAAGACAAGACATATATAAAAGGGGCCGATCATACTAAAGGAATTGTTGTTCAAACTAGTATGCCTTTAACTTATTAATGAAATAAAAGAAGGCAACGATTCACAATCTAATAAGACAACATACAACGTATGAATGATGGAGGGCAGCGATTATGTTCCAGGGGACAGCAATTAGTTAGAAAGAAAGTAATACATATTATAACAGCAGCATACAAACAACAAATGCAGCAATTAACCTTCATGAGGTATGATTACTATTGGGAGTGTCTCTTTATTGTGAAGAGGTACATCCCTTGGTAAATTTGTCTCTTAAGGACATATAAATAGATAAAAGAATATCTATAAGACTAGCACGGACAGACCTGCATAAGTATAAGAGGGAATACAATTCCAACTCCAATAATATAATTCAGATTTTATAGCAGGGATTGCAGCAGTCCAAAAGGCAGAAATAATTATATATACATCAAACAAATTCAATATAGTAGAGGCAGCATTCTTCCATACTTATATCCATCAGCGGTGGAACATTATCAATCAATATAGTACCTATTGAAGGAACAGCCTTGCATAAAGGAATCATTATCTGGTGATATATAATAAGGATAGTCATCAAACAATCATCAATATCATAGCAGGGATTGCAGCAGTCCAAAAGGCAGAAATAATTATATATACATCAAATAGATTCAATATAGTAGAGGCAGCATTCTTCCATACTTATATCCATCAGCGGTGGAACATTATCAATCAATATAGTTCCTATTGAGGGAACAGCCTTGCATAAAGGAATCATTATCTGGTGATCCATAGGATCACTTGTACATCCTAAAGGAAAACAAATCTATGAATCGGTTAGATCTATCTAACTTATATTTATCAATGCTTAGTCTTGCCCATGATATACTAGGGATAAGTGAATAGTGCCACGTCATTAATCTTTTATATTACCCCTATGAGGACGGTTAAGTAGTTGAGGAAGGGCGGATTAGTTGTTAATCGATTCTCACACGATAGGTAACCCTCAAGTGGTGAGGAATTGCCAGGTGTGCAATGAAGCCCTTGAGCCAAATGGTGAGGAATTGCTGGGTGTGCAATGAAGCCTTTGGGCCTATGGCAGTGGAGGTTAGCTTATACAAAAGGTGACCCTCAAACGGTGAGGAATTGCCGGGTGTACAATGAAGCCCTTGAGCCAAGTAGTGAGGAATTGTCGAGTGTGCAATGAAGCCCTTGAGCCAAATAGTGAGGAATTGTCGGGTGTGCAATGAAGCCCTTGGGCCTATGAATATTATTATCCAGCACCTTAACCAACATATACCTATCCTCCGCTAGGGCTAGGTTAGATTAACGGCTAGGCACGATGATAACTATTCCCAAAGCATATCATGAGGCAAAAGACGTATCAAGTATAAGTATATTAAATATGAAGAAATACATTTAGATATATGTACTTGTTCATTATTCTCGATTATGATTATGATATGGCTAACCCTAATGATTATGAAAAAATGTATGTATTTGCATATGTTGTTAATTGCAGGATTTGAATATATGTATGCAGAGGTAACATTACATTCGTGTTCATTGTTATTAGTTATGATTATGATGTATTGATTTCATTACTAAATTGATCTTAAATAGTACTAATGTCTCTTTCTATAAGTTATTCTTGTATGCAGGTTGAGAAATCAAGCATACCCTAAAAGGGGACATTACAAAAGTACAAGTCTGATTTGATTATTACAGCAGACTGGGGTATCATAGAATGAAAAGATCTTGATTTATAGCAGCTGTGATGCAGAAGATATTCAGAACAGCAATCCCCTAGGTGTTGGCGCCTCCAAGCAGCTCATAGATGCAAAGAAAAAACTGAAACAGACCCCCAAGAGGTCCCACGCCACCCAGCTGACTAGTACAGCTAGGACAGCGAGAAATACAACTCCACACACCTCTAAACCGCTCAAGACTGCTCTTCAAACAATGATGTGTGCATAACCAAGCATGCATGTCCACTCTAGACTGCTGGTACAAATAATGACAGCACTATTAAAACTGAAAACCAGATCTATAATCATCCTGGGAAAGCTTTTGCTGCCATAAACTGATAAAATCTCATCATCATCCAACCTCAAAGTGTTGTAGTGACAAACCCATGCAATCAGCTGCAATCATCAATGTAAAGTCTGAAAATTTTATGATCAGCATTATAGAACAGCCACTAAACATCAATGTGTAAGGTGGAAACCATTGAACCAAATCTGTCATGTCCCCCATCTAGCTCATTGCACCAGTGGACCAGGATTAGCCTATAATTTGACTTCCGTAGGCTAATGGAGGTGTTTAGGAAGTCATTCCAGGGACATACTATTTATAGTAAGTCAAGAGCTGAGCAGTTGCTATTTTTGGCAAGGCAGTATGGATGGTCATGGCACAGGAAATTCATGTTATTTCAGAGCCCAAGGTATTAAAGGTCGATATATAAGTTAAATTAAAGATTTAACTTATACTATTCGAAAATAAAGTTACTTTAAGTTATAAAGTAATATTGTTTTATAAAGTCAAGTTATAACTTAAAGTGAAGTGACTAGGAGGTGGGCGCCCCTCATGGAGAGACAAGGGGTTGTTTAATAAATTAAAAAATAATAAAAAAACCCTCTTCTTGGGCGTTGGGGTTGAGAACAACAAAAAGGGAAAATGAAGGCCCATTTGCATTATGCGAGAATATTGGATTTTGCTCACTTGTGAGTTTATTGTGCTTTGGCATTTTGAGCTTGGCTCTAGGGTTTGATTGTGACAGTGTTGGGACGAAAACCCCTTCATTGATCCCTTTCCTCATGCATGGAAGATCGTACCAAGAGAGGTTATTGGAGGCTTCAACCAAGGGTCTCATTTGTGCATTCAGCAGACACATTTTGGAGATTATTCGAGCAAGAAATGAAGACATTTAGAGGAGTTTGATATTGCAACTTGTAGAAGAGTTTTGGGGGTCAGAAATATGCATTTGTGAGTGATTTCTTGCTACTGCAGTTATTTTTTATGCTAGTCGTACCTCACACGCAAGTCGTACCACATCTAGCAAGCCGTACCTTGCAGATTGGAGAATTTAATGAGTTTGGGTCTGTTTTTATTGTCTATCCTAGGCGTTTGGGGCTGAATGGTGATTGTAGATTGGTCTGAGCTGATTTTGGAGAGTTTTCTAGTTATTTGCTGTTGATTTCATCTTCCTAGGAGGCCGTACCAATCAAGGAAAAACGTGGGTGTCTCCAGCTGCTACTTTTTCATTGTTGGTGGTATCTATCATTCCAGATTTTGACTCTTGGAGTTAACTGTATTTGTTGTTGCAACTGATTGTATTGCAATATTCTTCCATTTTCCGAAGTTGTGAGCATTTCTATGGGTGACATATTGCTGGTCCGACTTCAGCATCCAGACGAAGTTGTAAAACTTGATATGGGTATGTTATTATAATTCATATTTTGGCTAAATACAATCTGGGTCATTGTTATTTCGTTAATATCTCTTTTAGTTTTTATGGGTTTGTTCATATGCTCTATATTTCATACATGCAATGCAAGAAACAAACATGCAAAAACAACCTATGAAACCCTAAACACAAACGCATCAGAAAACACAAAAAATTGGTTCAGAAGAAACATATACAGAGGGGTGTATGTTACAGTGGCATCAGAGCAATGTATCTTGCCATCCTGTGAGGTTAAATATGACATGCACGAAATGAAAATGAGACATGCAGCCTACAGATAGATATAATTTTAGACCAAGACCAGGAACACGGAACCCACAGAGAATACAGGAAGGAGAAGTACCATAGATTGATCCATTTAAGTCAGAGACAGATTCCGCAGTTGATACAGGAGGGAGAAGTACCCATAGAGGATCCTTTTTTCAGGGGAATTACCACCAGTGACAGAACCTACAAGAGAAGTGGGTGACACGGAAGTTGAGGAACCTAGCATGCATGAGATCGTAAATGTGCTCACCAGGGGCTCGTTCGCCTTAGAAAGAGATTTGAGGGAGTCTCGACAGGAGTTGAGAGAATCACAGGCGGAGCTAGCAAATACCCTCGAACAGTTGCGAGATGGAAAGAATAACAAGGATAATCACCGTGACAGGAACAGGTACAATGGAGGTGACAGGAACAGGAACAATGGCGATGATAGAAACAGGGACAATGGAGGAGATGAACAAGGATAATGTGGGTGATAGACACAATGGTGACAGGAACTAGGGAGACAGGAATAATGGGGATAGGAACCAGGATGACAGACGCAAGTATCGAGATGATGAGGGTGAGGCTTCGGTTACTCACAGGAGGGCTTCACAGTTTACAGCAGGTGACAGACCTAGCATTCCAACCTTTGCTCCCAGGAACCAAGTTCCTGAACAGGATCCCACACAGGCTGATTTTCAGGAGGAGATTCTGAGGAATTGGAGGACTTCTAGTGTAGAGTTCAGGGCCGAGATGACCTTTGTAGAGTACTCTAACATTAGGATAAGGAACAGACCTCGCAAGGGAGGTAGACCTCAGAACCAGGAGTTGCAAAAGAAAGTGAGCAAAATGACACTTCCCTGCTTTGATGGATCAGGTAAAACCACCGCGAAAGCTTGGTTCCAAAAATTGGGCAGCGACTTGCAAATTAGCCCCATGCCTGAGGACGCCATTACTTATGCAACTTTGCACTTGGAGGGGACAGCACATAAGTGGTGGAGCGATGGGAAGGTCACACTGGGTCACGATAAAATCACTTCATATGTGAAGTTCACTGCTAGATTGATCGACAGGTTTGACAAAAAGGACCCAGAGTTACAGTTTATGGAGTTGGCACAACTGAGGCAAAGTGGATCAGTAGAATCCTACATATCTGAGTTCCAGGACCTATCTGTTATGGTCCCTGATATTTTAGAGCGCAAATTGGTCATTCTATTCATTGATGGACTATGTCATGTCTCCTTCTAGTTGACATTATGTCAATTAAGTAGATTGGCCTATAATAGACCCTCGTAGGCTGATGAGGTTGGATAGAGGGTCATTTGAGGGGAGTTTCTCCTTCAGTGGTCAGAGCTACGCAGGATTGGTGTTCGTTTGCAGTCTTTTGGACCCCGCATGCAGAACTTACTATTTATAGTAAGACAATGGGTGATCGAGATGGACCCCTGCTATTTTTAGAAATAAGGGTTGGTCATATGCAGAATCTTCATGCCAGTTTACAATTCAGACGGTGTGTAGAACAGATGAGTAATAATGGCGATATTAATATTTATTTGGCTAAAATAAATATTAATAGTTTCGAGCTTATATTGTAAAGTTATAATATAATTTTATATTATAACTTAAGTCACTTAAGTGAATGGTCAATTTATCATAGATGGGGCCAAGTGAACAATTAATTTTAAAGAAATTATTTGTGCACCATCTATAAAACTTTCTTTTAAAAAAAAATATTAAAAGTGGGAATATGTCTTTTATCCCACATTGGCCAGGAAAGTGTTGAGCTCTCACAAGAAAAGAATAAAAGGAGACTTAAGAGCTCATTCTGGTATGCTTAGGAAATATATATTTGATCATTGTGATTTTGAACTCTGAGAAGGGTTTACAGCTTTGCCATTGGAGAACGTAGTTCTTCTATGTGTTCATCATTTGAGCCAGTGAAATACCTAGTGAATTTGATAATTCAGAGAGAATCTCATACAGAGGTTCTGATTGTGCTTCAACAATATTTATTTCAGCGTCCATCGAATTCACAAAAATAAGGGTGAGATAAGTTGCAGCTGTGAATAGTAATATTATACTCGCAGGAGAGCCCTACTTGAAGGTGAACAGGTTTTAGACAGGCCGCTGGTCACCATGGGTGACAGGCATGATGGTAGCCCCCCCAGAGGAAACAGGAATAATGAGGATCAGGAAACTAGAGAGTTTTTCAGGGCTATGGCTACAGAACAGCAACAGGTGGCTCAGGCCTTGCAGGTACTCACCACCATGATTGAGTGCATGAACCCACAGGACAGACAAAATCAAGAGCAAGGGGATAACAGAAGTGCAGTGGGATCACCTAGAGCTCATAGGACTCATTCCAGGACAGCAGATAGGCCTACTCGTCCTACCTTCATTAGAGATGAGCCTGAGGAAGCACTTGCAGAAGTAGCAGAGGAGGAGATGTTCGCAGATATCCTCATGGCTGCGAATGACGAATGGGAATTATTAGCTCCACAGGTGCGAGAGAGGATGACATTCGAGAGGTTTGTTAATCAAAGGAGAGAGCATTACAGGGCAGCAAGACAAGATAGGAGACCTCGTGGCCAAAATAATGAATTAAAGCGTGCTACAACCAAGCTTTCCTTGACTCCACTTGATGGTAGTAGCAGAATGACAGCGCGGGATTGGATTCACAAGCTTGATACCTTCTTAGCACTGAGACCTATGACAGAGGTGGAGGCAATAAAATATGCCACGCTACATTTAGAGGGAGTTGCACATGATTGGTGGTACCATGGGATGGTTACCCTTCAGCATAACCAGGTGACTTCATATCAGGACTTCGTGGATAGGTTGGTAGAGAGGTTTGATAAGAAGGATCCAGAAGTCTACTTCAGGGAGTTGGCACAGTTGAGACAGACAGGCAGATTGGAGTATTTCATTAGTGACTTTCAGAGGTTATCCGTTATGGTGCCAGATATCTCAGATAGGAGATTGGTTGTTTTGTTCACTGAGGGATTATCCGAACCACTGAAGGGTTGGGTAAAGGCCTTTGATCCATTCAATTTGCAAGAAGCAATTAAGAAGGCTAGAAGTATGGAACAAGCAGCCCCAATAAATAAATTCCAGTCAAAGGGTGCATCATCTAGCAAAGACAACAAACCATTCTTCAAGAAACCTGAGAGGAATGAAACAAAGGCTGAAAATAAGGATAAATCATTCGCTCCCTTGGATAGAGAGACATTGAATGATTTAAGGAAGAAAAAACTCTGTTTTTATTGCAAAGGGCCTTATGACATGAACCATGACTGTCCTTTGAGACCAAAGGGGAAAGCAAACAGGGTTATGTGGGCTTACTATGAGGATTCCGATTCTGAAAATTCGGACCAGCAAACTGAAAATGGGGAATCTAGTGAAGAAAAGGAAAGTTTAGATGATGAAAAGCTCAAGCAAATGTCTACCAATGAAGAGAAAGTTGAAGGTAGGCTTAAGGAGGCCCGTCTCACTAGTGTGCAACAGGAGGGATCGTTTCGGATGAGAGGAGTGTTGGCTGGACAGCGAGTTATCACATTGCTAGATATAGGTGCCACACACAATTTCATTGATTCTAGGTTGGTTGAGAGACGTGGGATCCAAACTGAGCAGTTTGAGGGTTTGAGAGTGAGGGTAGCGGACGGCTATGTACTCAAATGTGATAGAAAGATTACAGGTTTGCCATTGAAAATTAATAACTTTGAATTCAAGGCTGAATTCTATGTGGTTAACATGGGTGACACGGATTTAGTTCTTGGCATGACTTGGCTACATGATATTGGAGAGTTCACTCTCAATTTGAGAGAAATGGTGATGAAATTTCAGATTGATGGTAAAACTCACATTCTTATGGCCATCCGAGACAGTGAGTTTAGGATGATGTCTTGCAGGCGCATGGAGAGCTTGTTGCGTCATAACCAAGTTGAGTGGGCAGCCCGTTGCACATTGATGCCATCACAGGGGCAGCAAGAATCCAAATACCATCCAGACATACAGGAACTGAGAATCAAGCACCACAAGGTTTTCAGTGACATACCGCCAGGTAGACCTCCAGATAGAGGTATTGAGCATATTATTGAGTTAGAGGAGGGTGCCAAACCCATCATGATCACACCCTACAGACATCCAAAGAGATTGAAGGATGAGATTGAGAAAACCATCAAGGAACTACTTGCTATGGGGCACATTAGACCGAGTAAGTCTCCTTTTGCTTCTTCTATGGTTTTGGTGAAGAAAAAGGATGGTACTCTTAGGATGTGCATAGATTACAGGGTCCTGAACAAGAAGACTATCAAAAACAGGTACCCCATCCCACGGATTGATGAGTTATTAGATGAGCTACATGGAGCATGTTTCTTCTCCAAAATTGATTTGAGATCAGGCTATCATCAGATCTGAGTCAGAGAGTAGGATATAGAGAAGACGGCATTCAAGTGTCATTGTGGCCATTTTGAGTTTGTAGTTATGTCATTTGGGCTAACTAATGCTCCAACTACTTTTCAATCCACGATGAAGAGGGTCTTTCAGCCTCAATTGAGGAAATTTGTGTTAGTCTTCTTTGATGATATCCTGGTGTATAGTAGGACATGGGATGAGCATGTGCGGCACTTAGACACTGTGTTGAGCATTTTGCGCAGGGAGTCCTTGTATGCAAAGGAGTCCAAATGTGATTTGGGATTATCAGAGTTATTATATCTAGGTCACATTATCAGTGCACAGGGAGTATGCATGGATCCTGAAAAGATTCGTGCTATTGTTGAGTGGCCTACTCCAGCGAACCTGACACAGTTGAGAGGATTTCTGGGGTTGTGTGGGTTCTACAGGAGGTTTGTTAGTGGATATTCCAGGCATGCAGCACCCTTGACGGATTTGATGAGAAAGGGGGCTTTCTTGTGGTCTCCTGAGGCACAGGAGTGTTTTGATAAATTCAAGGAGTTGATGACTTCTTGTCCAGTGCTAGCATTACCAGATTTCAGTAAGCCATTTGAGCTTCATTGTGATGCATCTGGTGAGGGCGTTGGAGCGGTGCTTATGCAAGACAAGCACCCGATTGTGTATGATAGTAGGAAGCTTAGGGGACTTGAGAGGAGCTTCAGCATTTATGATAAAGAAATGTTGGCCATAATGCATGCTTTGGCCAAATTTAGGCAGTATTTAGTAGGCAGTAAATTCCGCATAAAAACCGACCACAATAGCTTGAAACATTTCCTGGGGCAGCGAGATCTTAATGACAGGCAGCAGAAATGGGTAAGTAAATTACAGGCATATGACTTTGATATTACCTATTTCAAGGGGACACAGAATGTAGTAGCAGATGCCTTGTCACGAAGACCCCACTTGAGCTTGATGACCGATATTTCAGAGGACTGGAGACATTTGATCCTTGCAAAGTATGCAAAGGATACATGGGCATCAGGATTCATAGATGGATCGGTCCAGGATAGTGATTTCACCCTTGTGAGTGAGCTCATCATTTACAAAGGGCGCATTTATTTGGTGCCAGGGTCAGAGGTGAAGAGGATGGTGTTGAGAGTTTATCATGACTCACCTATGGCAGGACATCCAGGTTTTTATAAAACCTACTAGCAGATTCGTGAGCGTTTTTCTTGGAAAGGGCTCAAAGCTGAGGTGTTACAGTATATTAGAGAGTGTCCTACTTGCCAGCAGAATAAACAGGAGCACTCTTATCTAGCCGGTTTACTTCAGCCACTTCCGATTCCTGACAGGAAGTGGGAGTGTTTGTCCATGGACTTCATCACAGGACTGCCGAGAGCCCAGGGCAGAGACTGTATATATGTTGTTGTTGATCGGCTTACGAAGTTTGCCCATTTCTTCCCGATCACTACTACATACACTGCTACGCAGGTGGCAGATTTATTCTTTAGAGAGGTATTCAAGTTGCATGGGTTACCTCGAAGCATCGTCAGCGACAGGGACAGCAGGTTTATGAGTCACTTCTGGCAAGAGTTGTTTAGATTGTGCGGGACAGAGCTCACTCCGAGTACTAGCTACCACCCCCAAACAGATGGTCAGACAGAGATAGTGAACAAATGGGTGGAGGGATACCTCAGGAATTACATAGTAGGGCAGCAAAAGGCTTGGGTTAAGTGGATATATCTATGTGAGTATTGTTATAATTCCACTTATCATATGTCTATCCAGATGTCACCATTCATGGCATTATATGGATATGAGGCATCCAGTTTCATGGATTTGTTGCTATCAGATAGTAGAGTGCCTAGTGCTGGAGACTTTTTACAGGAGAGCCAAGACATCGTAAAGGCTCTTAAGGAGAATATCACTAAGGCACAGAATCAGCAGAAACAGTATGCTGATCAGAAGAGGACTGAGCGGACTTTTGAGGTAGGTGATATGGTATATTTGATGCTACAGCCCTATAGGCAGTCTACTCTCAGGAAGAGTGGAGCAGAGAAGCTCAAGCCACGATATTATGGTCCTTTCAGGGTGATCAGGCGTGTAGGCGAGGTGGCTTATGAGCTAGATTTAACGGCAGATAGCAGAGTGCACAATTTTTTCATGTATCTCGCCTCAAGAAGGCATTAGGACACCGAGTTGTGCCATCTGCAGTTTTACCACCCCTAGATGATGAGGGGAAGTTGATATTAGTACCTGAGGCTATCATTGAGTTCAGGGAGAGGAATTTGAGGAGGCGTACTATTAGGGAGTACTTGGTCAAATGGAAAGACATGCCGGTTGAGGATGCTACTTGGGAGAGCGAAGAAATTTTACAGCATCCAGAATTGAGATTGCTTGAAGACAAGCAACTTCAAGAAGGGCGGACTGTCATGTCCCTTTCTAGTTGACATTATGTCAATTAAGTAGATTGGCCTATAATAGACCCTCGTAGGCTGATGAGGTTGGATAGAGGGTCATTTGAGGGGAGTTTCTCCTTTAGTGGTCAGAGCTACGCAGGATTGGTGTTCGTTTGCAGTCTTTTGGACCCCGCATGCAGAACTTACTATTTATAGTAAGACAATGGGTGATCGAGATGGACCCCTGCTATTTTTAGAAATAAGGGTTGGTCATATGCAGAATCTTCATGCCAGTTTACAGTTCAGATGGTGTGCAGAACAGATGAGTAATAATGGCGATATTAATATTTATTTGGCTAAAATAAATATTAATAGTTTCAAGCTTATATTGTAAAGTTATAATATAATTTTATATTATAACTTGAGTCACTTAAGTGAAGGGTCAATTTATCATAGATGGGGCCAAGTGAACAATTAATTTTAAAGAAATTATTTGTGCACCATCTATAAAACTTTCTTTTAAAAAAAAATATTAAAAGTGGGAATATGTCTTTTATCCCACATTGGCCAGAAAAGTGTTGAGCTCTCATAAGAAAAGAATAGGAGACTTAAGAGCTCATTCTGGTATGCTCAGGAAATATATATTTGATCATTGTGATTTTGAACTCTAAGAAGGGTTTACAGCTTTGCCATTGGAGAACGTAGTTCTTCTATGTGTTCATCATTTGAGCCAGTGAAATACCTGGTGAATTTGATAATTCAGAGAGAATCTCATACAGAGGTTCTGATTGTGCTTCAACAATATTTATTTCAGCGTCCATCGAATTCACAAAAATAAGGGTGAGATAAGTTGCAGCTGTGAATAGTAATTTGCTACAATGCGTGTGAATAGTGACGCGCTACAGTACCCATGAATAGTACCCCGTGAATAGTGACACGCTACAGTGCTGTCCTGAATAGTGAAATGCTTCAGCAAAATCCAATAAAAATCAGGTTCCATGTTGTTGCTGCCATTATTTTTATTATCAAAAAAATAATGTAATTTTCCCATCCTCAAAAAAATAATGTAATTTTCCCATCCTCTTGAAAAATAAAGATTCATTGCAGCGGTAGTTCAGTTGTTTTAGAATTTTCAGATTGTTGTAATTAGTTTCAGTTTTATGTTATTTGTTTTTTATGTCAATAAACCCTCAAAACACAAAAAAAACAATATATCTATTCAAAACACCAAAACAAATTCAAACAGTGCATTCAGTAGCAGAACAGTATAGAAGCAAAGAACCAGTAGGGTTCCTACAGACTATCAGACCCACTGCATGGTTGGGTTAAGGGCTTTGACCCTGCTTCACTCTAGGAGGCCATGAAGAAGGCCAGAGATATGGAGTCATCAGTGTGGCGGAATAAATTTCAGTCTAAGGGCTTTCCACATAGAAGGGATAAGGAAAAAGATAGGAGACCATTCCATAGAGATGTTGAGCAGCCTAGAGATAAACCGAACAGGTTAACAGATGATCAGGTCAACAAATACAGGAGGAAAAAACTTTGCTTACATTGCAAAGAACCATGGGATCCCTCACATAAGTGCCCACACAAGGCTAAGGCCAAGTTGATAAGAGTACTATTCAGCTATGGAGTCACAGTCAGAGGCATCTGATTCACATTCAGATCAGCCTTCAGACCATGAGGATAGTGGAGATGAGTGAGCATCACAGCACAGTGTTGGTAGTGGTGGTACTCTTGCCTAGCTTTCCAGTTTTTAGGTCGGTTCTTTCAGGGTGCGTGGTGTACTCGATGGACAGCGTATCAACACCCTCATAGATACAGGAGCCACACATAACTTTATTGACGAGGGATTGGTAGCTCAAAGGGGATTGAAGGTAGAGGAATTCGAAGGCTTTAAGGTGATGGTAGCCGACGGATTCAAAATGCAGTGTAACAGAAAGATATCAGGACTGAAGATCATCATGGATGAGTATGAGTTGGTGGATGACTTCTACGTTGTTGGCATTGGGGAAACAGATGTTGTACTTGGCATGCGTTGGATGAGCCAATTAGGAGAGTTCACCATGAATGTGCAGAAGATGGAAATGAAATTTGAATTCAATGGAAAGAAAATATGTCTTAGAGGGTTGTTAGATGGTGGACCTCGGGTAGTGTCATTGAAGAGGATGGAGAGGTTACTGAGACCAGGTTGAGTGGGCGGCAGAGTGCCTCATTATGCCAAAGTCCCCGCCACAGCAGAAGGTCAGTTATCATCCTGATATTCAGAAGCTCTTGTCTAAGCACAGCAAGGTGTTCGGAGATATACCACCAGGAGTGCCTCCTGATAGAGGCATAGAGCATGTCATTGAGTTAGAGGATGGGACTAAGCCCATCATGACTACCCCCTATCGGCATCCTAAGAGACTTAAGGATGAGATAGAGAATACCATTAAGGAGTTGTTGGAGATGGGACACATTCGGCTTAGTAAGAGTCCCTTTGCTTCTGTAGTGGTCTTAGTGAAAAAGAAGGATGGTACAATCAGAATGTGCATTGATTACAGGGCACTAAATAAGAAAACCATCAAAAACAGGTATCCTATACCCCACATAGATGAGTTGATTGATGAACTTCATGGGACTTGCTATTTCTCTAAGATAGACCTTAGATCGGGATACCATCAGATTCGCATGAGGGCAGAGGATATACAGAAGACTGCTTTCAGGTGTCATTATAGCCACTTTGAGTTTCTAGTGATGCCATTTGGTTTGACCAATGCACCTGCTACCTTCTAGAGTTGCACGAACCAGATTTTTAGATAGCAGCTTCGGAAGTTTGTATTGATCTTCTTCGATGATATATTGATTTTCAGCAGGACTTAGGAGGATAACTTGAGACATCTGGAGGAGGTGTTGAGTATTTTGGAGAGTGAGTCCCTCTATGCCAAAGAGTCCAAGTGTGACTTTGGCATGATAGAGTTGCTCTATTTGGGTCACATTATCAGTGCAGAGGGTGTCAGGGTAGATCTAGATAAGATAAAGGCGATTGTTGATTGGCCCCCACCTACAAACCTCACACAGCTTAAGGGTTTCTTTGGACTATGTGGTTTCTAAAGGAGGTTTGTAAAAGGCTTCTCACAGACAGTAGCACCTTTGACAGACTTGACCAAAAAGGGAGCCTTTGTGTGGAGTCATGCAGCTCAGCAGTGCTTTGATCACTTCAAGCACTTGATGTCTACTTGCCCTGTGTTGGCAATCCCCGACTTCTCCAAGCCATTTGAGTTGGAGTGTGATGCTTTAGGAGAGGGGATAGGGGCGGTATTGATGCAGGAGAAGCACCCGATAGCATTTGAGAGTAGTGCTGCAGGGGCACCCATAACTCCTCATGTCTTCAAGGGGTCAAGAGTCAACATTTTGTTTTATTTTGGTATTTTCATGTAATAAGGTCTTCTAAGATCATTCTTGTGTGTGGGAGTCTAATTTGAGTCAGTAGGTGTAAGTGGAGTCTCGAGGAATATGAAAAGTCTCAATGTTGCACAAAGAAGGAATATGAGAATATCAAGAATATGAACCAATGTAACTGAAAATTGGTCATGCAACGGTTGGAACATGTTGATAAATGTTTAAAAGACCTTGTGTGGTCAAGCATGAAGAGGGATTGAAGTTTTAAGGATTAAAAAGCAATAAAACTCTATTTTTCCTGCATTTTCAAACGATTTTATGTTGTTCCCTGTTGTAGTACGGATCTGTACAATCCTGTCATGAACCCAAATCAATTGTGAATGATAATGTGGTGAATCTACTTTCATTTCCAGTTTGTTGCACATAATTTCATCAGATTTTGAGAAAGCTATAGGGTTTTGCTGAGAACTATCAAAAATTGTCAAAACCCTAGACTAGGGTAAACAGTAGGCAAATAAAATGTAAAATAGAGGCATTCCATGGGTGGATTTTGATGAAACCTTGTGGAATAGCCTATGATTATGTATATTTTGTTTTCTTCAAGCATGCAAGTACAAAGGTACAGTTTGGCACGTGTGATGAAGGCATAAAAGTCTGATATCTTCATGTATCAGGCTGAAACAATGAGTAAAGGGAGGATTTTGAATGGTTTGATGTTGAATCAAGACTCCTTTCAGATTAGAGGTGATTGAGAAGGATGTTAAGAGTCCATAAAGAACATTCCAAGTCATAGTGTGTACATTTGTTAAGATTGGTATCATTTCTAATAGACTGTCTTGTCTTGACAGTGTTGGCCAATGCTAGGTAAGGTTGTGTGCAGTCCAAGTTTAAGTTTTCTATGTTAGAACAAGTACAAAATCCTTCAAGGTGCATTTGATGGAGTGTCATGAGTGTGCTTAAACCTGTTTTGAAGTCCATAGTCTTCATTATGACTTTGGTGTCATGGTGGATAGAGTGGATCAACATTTGGAGCCCTAATTAGGCCAATGCCCTAGCGGAACAGTCAATTTTTAGCCTTGTTCCAAAACAACCCTACCCCATTTCAAGATATGTTATGAAAGGGCCAAATGGGTATCTGGAACTGCCCTTATGTTTTTGTTTCAAGATCTTTCCCGAAAGTTATGCCAAAATAGGTCATTTTGGAGGGCTACAAGGACTAGTGGTGGTTTGTGAAAGAAGTATGTTGACAGATGACCCAAATACCCTTCCAAGTAATTGATTGAGTCTTTGACATCATTTCTACACCTGCTCTGCATCAAGTAGGAAGCTTCGAGGTGTTGAGAGGAGCTACTCGGTGTATGACCGAGAGATGTTGGCCATAATGCATGCATTGGCCAAATTCAGACCTTATCTGGTAGGGGGAAAATTCATCATCAAAACAAACCACAACAAAATAAAATATTTTATGAACCAGAAGGATCTGAATGACAGACAACAAAAGTGGGTGAGCAAGTTACAAGCATATGATTTTGACATCGAGTATGTCAAGGGCAAGAGGAACATAGTTGCAGATGCCCTATCATGACGACCTCACTTATGCTTAGTTGGGGAGATCTCTGCTGATTGGAGGGAGATGATTATAGCAGAGTATGCTAAGGACTCTTGGGCAGTAGGAGTCATTGAGGGCAATAATAAGGATGAGATATTCTGTGGTGAATGGCTTGATTATGAATATGTACAAAGACAGAATATTCTTGGTGCCTAACTCAGTTTAAACATAAGGTAATAAAAACTTTACATGATACACCAATGGTTGGCCATCCTGGATTCTTCAAGACATATAAACAAATTCGGGAAAGGTTCACATGGAAAGGCCTGAAGGAGGAAGTGCAGAAGTATGTTTATGAGTGTCCCATTTGCCAGTAGAATAAGCATGAGCATACTTATCCAGCAGGTTTATTACAGCCATTACCTATTCCCAATCAAAAAAGGGAATGTATCTCCATGGACTTCATCACAGGGTTGCCAAAGGTTCAGGGGAAGGACTGTATCTATGTGGTGGTCGACAAACTCACCAAATTTGCACACTTTGCCATTTCAGCGACCTTTACAGCTGTTCAAGTGGCTGATTTATTCTTCAAGGAGATATTTCGGTTTCATGGGGTACCCAGGAGTATAGTTAGTGACAGGGACAACAAGTTCCTGAGTTTATTTTGGCAGGAGTTATTCAGACTGTGTGGTACAGAGTTGACTCCTAGCACCAGCTACCACCCGCAGACAGATGGCCAAACAGAGGTGATGAACAAATGGTTAGAGGGGTACCTACGCAATTATGTTTCGGGGCAACAAAAAGCTTGGATCAGATGGTTGCACTTAGGGGAGTATTGTTACAACACCACTCATCACATGTCTCTTTAGATGACTCCATTTAGGGCACTTTATGGTTATGATGCCCCATGCTTTACAGATCTCTTGCTTGGTGATAGTCGGGTGCCTAAGGCAAAGGATCTTTTGCAAGACAGCCAGGACATTCTAAGGGAACTCAGGGAGAACATACAACAAGCATAGAATCAGCAGAAGTTGTATGCTGATCAGCACCAAGTGGAGAGGAGTTTTGAGGTTGGAGACATGGTGTATTTGAGGCTCCAACCCTACAGGCAGTCCACTCTCAAGAAGAATGGAGCAAAGAAATTGAAGCCCAGATTTTATGGTCCATTCAGGGATATCAGAAGAGTGGGTGAAGTGGCATACGAGCTTGAGTTACCATCAGACAGCAGGGTGCACAATGTATTCCATGTTTCCAAGTTGAAGAAAGCTCTTGGCCACAACATAGTTCCTTCAACTGAACTTCCGCCATTGGATGAAGAGGGGAAGTTGATCCTAGAACCTGAGGCCATAGTTGGCAGACTCGCCAAAAACTCGCGAGTTTTTTTTTCAAACGAGTATTTTTTACTTTTACTCGCAAAGTCTTTCTGTCGAGTGTTCCCGAGTCTTGGCCGAGTTTTTGCCGAGTCCATGCAAAAGACTCGCAGGTAGAGGTATATGTCAATTCTGCAGCCAGAAAAGGTTTTTCATAATCAGAATTTAGATTTTTTCAGCTCTACATAGCAAACCCCCCCCCCAAGCAAAAATAGTTCATTTGCAACGTTGTGGCATCGAGAAGATCGGATTCAAATGCCATTTTTTGCGGATTTTGAAGGCAAATTCGAATCCCAATTAAGTTTTTGTTTTTCCATTTTTCTTTTTGTTTAATCATTTTTTTTTGTTCTTGTTGCAAAATATTGAATCCAAATTGAAAACAAAATCTTCATAGCGCAAAAAGAAGCTTCATTTTTGCATTTAGATTCCAAAAAACCAAGATTCTTCACTATTTTTTATGGATTTTTTCTGATTTTTTTCATGATTTTCGCTGTTTTTTGAAATTTTTTAACCTAGGTTCATTTTTTTATTGTAAATCTATTTTTTTGTTTAGACTAGTTAATTTATTAACTAATTTAATCATTGAAATTTGAAACACATTTGTATGAGTATCAATTTAAATCAATTTTAGAGAGATTTCTTTTTATTAAAAACCTAATATGTTTTACATTTTTTTTGTATGTGTAGGTTAAATTCGCACTATAATGGCTTCAAGTTCAGCCTCAGGCTCCACCCCATCCATGCCCATGACATCGTCATGGGTTCCAGGCACTTGTCCTCCAGGAGCTAGAGACCCAACATGGAAGTATGCTGTGAGAGGACCGAATCCTGGAACGGTTGTTTGCGAGAAATGTACGAGGGTATTACATGGAGGCATAAATCGCCTCAAATACCATCTTGCAGGCATTGCTTGTCATGATTCCAAGGGTTGTCTTAAGACCACAGAAGAGATAAAAAGGGAGATGCTTGCCTTACTTGCAAGGGCCAAAGAAAGAAAATTGCAAAGGGAGAGGACAAAGGCAGCCATAGCAGCAAGCATAGCTAGTGCCGGTGGACATGGTCATGAGAAAATGCAAGTGGACTTTGAGTCTGAATCAAATGAGGAGACGAGTGGAGCCGATGTTAACATTGTGGGCTCTCTTTGTGGTCCACGCATTCGTGGCACATCGGCCCCTAGGCCCCCCATTTCCTCTACTTCGAGTAGAATGCCACCACCGGAGTCTACATCTTCATGCTCACCACATAGTTTTTTTGTGCCAAGAAACACACCAGGAGCACATACATCATTGGAGGCTACAGGGTGGAATAGGGAGGTGCATCAACATGCCGACATGGCATGTGCAGACTTTTGGTATTTCAATAACATTGCATTCAATGTGGCGAGTAGTCCCTATTGGCACAATTTGGTTACTGCATTGACAGTTGCGGGAAAAGGCTACAAGCCACCTTCTCGCAAAGACTTGAGTGGGAGGTTAGTGATTAGTCATTAGTCAATTTAAATTTTATGCTAACTTTATCATTTAAATTTTATGTGATTAGTTAATTTATGTTAAGTTATTTTTTGTTTAAAAAATAAAATTTTGTACTTATTTTAATTTTTACTTAAAAAATTTTGTAGGTTACTCACAAATGCAACAGAAAGGGCGGTGCAAGTAGTTGAAGATCAAAAGAAAGAATGGAAGAAACATGGCTGCACCATTCTTTCCGATGGGTGGACGGATGGGAGAAACCGCACCATCCTTAATTTTTTGATTTCTTCAAAAGGTCAAGTTGTGTTTTTGAATTCAGTGGATGCCTCCGACAAAATAAAAAATGCAGAAACATTGTGTACATTGTTGGAGGAAGTTGTCATGGAGGTGGGGATAGATAATATTGTGCAAGTCATCACGGATAATGCAGCAACATATGTGGCAGCTGGGAGATTGCTTGAGGATAGACATCCTACCCTTTTTTGGACACCTTGTGCGGCACATTGCCTTGACCTTCTTTTGGAGGACATAGGCAAACTTGATTGGGTGGCACCAATTGTAAATGATGCAAGGAGCATAACAAAATTTATCTACAATCACCCTTGGGTTCTTAGTTTGATGAGGGAATATACGAAAGGTAAAGAGTTGGTGAGATCAAGTGCCACAAGGTTTGCAACGGTTTTCCTAACATTGTAAAGCATTATTGGTTTGTTCAATGCTTTGAAACAAATGTTTGTGTGTCCAGCATGGCTAGAATCATCTTATAAAAAAAAGCCTGAAGGAGAGAGAGTTGCAAGCATAGTGTTTGATAAGCTCTTTGAGGAAAGAGCTACAGAGATCGTGAAGGTAACCTCAAAACTTTGATTTTAAAATCAAATTGAGTATTTTATTTCTTAATTTAAGTCTTTCATTATAAATTTGTAATTTTTAATTTTTAATCTTTTTGTATTTGTAATGTAGGTGTTGGAGCCCTTGGTTAGAGTCCTTCGCTTGGTAGATGGGGATCAAAACCCCATGGGATATATTTATGAGGCCATGGATAGGGCCAAAGAGGCTATAAAAAATTATTACATGGGGGACAGCCTCAAATTTGATCCCATATGGGAGATTGTTGATAGGAGGTGGGATAATCAACTCCACCAACCCATCCATGCTGCAGCGTACTTCCTCAACCGTCAATTTCACTTCTCAGAGAACTTCTCCGATCCTAATGGAGAGGTTATGGAGGGGCTCACAACATGCATTCAGAGGATGGAACCTATGGTTGAGGTGAGAGACCTCATTGTCCAAGAGTTGGATCTTTACAGTGAAACGAGGGGTAAACTCTTTTCTTCAGATCTAGCTATTTGAGGAAGAACCACTCAGACACCAGGTATAAAATTCAAAGTCTTTAAGTTTATTTCACTGTCACATTATACATGCATCTTGATTCTTAATATCTTATATTTATAATTTGATAAAATGTGTTTTGAGTCTTGACTTTGTTTTCTAACTCTTCAATATTTTTTTTGCAGAGGCTTGGTGGAAAAGTTGGGGTGGAAATACCCCACATCTCCAAAAAATGGCCCTCCGCATACTATGCCAGCCTTGTAGTGCATCCAGTTGTGAGCGGAATTGGAGTTTGTTTGAGGCCATTCACACGAAGAAGAGGAACAAACTAGCCCAAAAGCGCCTCAATGACCTTGTCTTTGTGCAATACAACCTTCGGTTGCGCACAAAAAAGGTAGAGGACAAATCACTGAATCCTATTGATTTGGATGAGATAGATCCTTATAGTGATTGGACAGGGCAGGATGAGCAGGCTCCATTGTTTACCGCAGACGAGATTCTTGATTTCAAGAGACAGGCAATGGAGGATCTGGGTGCAACAGGAGATGTAGGGTTGGAGGACATTCATGAGCATGAGGAGCCAGAGCCAGAGCCACCAGCACCGCGCACTCGCAGGACTAGAGCATCTGCCTCTTCCCTAGCTTTGGCTAAATTAGGGAAGAGGAAGATGTAATATGTTGTGTTTACTTTTAGTATTTACTTCTAGACTAGTTTTACTATTTTCATTTTTAGCTATCTATTGTAATTTGTATCAGACTATCAGGCTTTTAGCCATCAAGATTCCGCATGAGAATGTGATTTTGTAATCAATTTGCATTGAAGTCAATCAAATTTAATAGAAAACACTTTTGTACTCATTTATGGACTCATTGGATTCATCTTGTCATTGAATTTTGCAAAAAAAATGTGTTTCTAATGAAGTTTTAGCAATTTTTTTAATTTGCCGAGTTTTTGCCGAGATTTCTCCGAGTTTTTTTTTACTCTCCAAAAATTGGCTTGCCGAGTTTTTTGTCCAGCCGAGTTTTCCAACTATGCCTGAGGCTATCATTGACACCCGAGAGAGACACTTGAGGAAACGGGTTATCAGAGAGTACTTGGTCAAGTGGAAGAATTTACCAGTGGAGGATGCCACTTGGGAGGGTGAGCAAATCTTGCAGCATCCCGAGTTGAGGTTGCTTGAGGACAAGCAATCTTGGGAAGGGTGGACTGTAATGTCCCCCATCTAGCTCATTGCACCAGTGGACCAGGATTAGCTTATAATTTGACTTCCGTAGGCTAATGGAGGTGTTTAGGAAGTCATTCCAAGGACTTACTATTTATAGTAAGTCAAGAGTTGAGCAGTTGCTATTTTTGGTAGAGCAGTATGGATGGTCATGGCACAGAAAATTCATGTTATTTCAGAGCCCAAGGTATTAAAGGTCGATATATAAGTTAAATTAAAGATTTAACTTATACTATTCGAAAATAAAGTTACTTTAAGTTATAAAGTAATATTGTTTTATAAAGTCAACTTATAACTTAAAGTGAAGTGACTAGGAGGTGGGCGCCCCTCATAGAGAGACAAGGGGTTGTTTGGTAAATTAAAAAATAATGAAAAAACCCTCTTCTTGGGCATTCGGATTGAGAGCAACAAAAAAGGAAAATGAAGGGTCATTTGCATTATGCGATAATATTGGATTTTGCTCTCACTTATGAGTTTATTGTGCTTTGGCATTTTGAGCTTGGCTCTAAGGTTTGATTGTGACAGTGTTGGGACGAAAACCCCTTCATTGATCCCTTTCCTCGTGCGTGGAAGATCGTATCAAGAGAGGTTATTGGAGGTTTCAACCAGGGGTCTCATTTGTGCATTCAACGGACACATTTTGGAGATTATTCGAGCAAAAAATGAAGACATTTAGAGGAGTTTGATAGTGCAGCTTGTAGAATAGTTTTGGAGGTCAGAAATATGCATTTGTGAGTGATTTCTTGCTGCTGTAGTGATTTTTTATGCTGGTCGTACCTCACAGGCAGGTCGTACCATTTCTAGCAAGCCGTACCTTGCAGATTGGAGAATTTAATGAGTTTGGGTCTGGTTTTTATTGTCTATCCTAGGTGTTTGGGGCTGAATGGTGATTGCAGATTGGTCTGAGCTGATTTGGGAGAGTTTTTAGGTTATTTGCTGCTGATTTCATCTTCCTAGGAGGCCATACCAATCAAGGAAAAACGTGGGTGTCTCCAGCTGCTGCTTTTTCATTGTTGGTGGTATCTATCATTCCAAATTTTGACTCTCGGAGTTGTATTTGTTGTTGCAACTGATTGTATTGCAATATTCTTCCATTTTCCGAAGTTGTGAGCATTTCTATGGTGACATATTGCTGGTCCGGCTTCAACATCCGGGCAAATTTGTAAAACTTGATCTTGGTGTGTTATTATAATTCATATTTTGGCTAAATACAATCTAGGTCATTGTTATTTCGTTAATATCTCTTTTAATTTTTCTGGGTTTGTTCATATGCTCTATATTTCATGCATGCAATGCAAGAAACAAACATGCAAAAACAACCCACAAAACCCTAAACACAAACGCATCAGAAAACACAAAAAATTGGTTCAGAACAAACATATACAGAGGGGTGTATGTTACAAAATCTGAATTTTCTTCCACAACTCGTTGCATAGTAAAATTCTGCCCCTTCATCAATCTTTAAGTATGAGATACTCGATCATTGATTACTAATGAATGATGGACAGCAAGTTCAAGGTTGGAAACTACCATGGTTTCATTTGATAACCATCTCAAAGATGTAATGCCAATGACAAACCACACATTATCAAACTGTAGTATCTTCCTTATAGGCAATCCCTTTGTTTCCATAATCAGCTCTCTAATAAGATGTATCTCACACAAACTCAACATTCTAGCCAGAGCCATGATATAAGAATCTTTGCATACCTTGTGTCCTTCCAATGTGATCACGAGTAGTGATGGTCTCATGAAACAAAGAATAGCAAACCCACTATGGAATGTCATACATCGTATGTAGCTTGGATCCACAAACACCCTCTCATGCTTAGCCATAAAATATTGTAGATCAACGAGATAATGCCACTTACCAATGTCATCCACATGGAACACTTCTATCACCTTGTGACTATCAAAATCATGTGAAGATAATGGACTGTTGTCCATAACATACCTTTTGGTGGTGTCATCATGGATCTCATGCACATCTTCTTCACCTTCCAGATATTGATCATTATTGGCTGATCCAAAAGTTGTATCACACTGAAATCTGCATACATCCTCAGTTATAGCATCTATCCCATAGCTGAAAACTGCATTTTCATGTTAAAATTGTTCCATAGGTATGGCTGCCATAGATGACTGATTTTCTGATTTGTATGATGGAAAGTGAGCCAAGCTTAGCTCTAAGCAAAGCTCATCAACCTGATTTTTTGATTCTTGAAAGGCCATTTGATAACTCTTCAAGGAATCCTTCGTAGTCTTATGCTCTAAGGTAAGCTTATCAACTTCTTCTTTTCCTCTCAATGCATCAGAATATATTTCAGCAAGCTTGAAGAGATGATCTCTATCCGAAAGTAGATGTAAATAATTTGATTTCATTGCTACCAAAGCTTCTTTGAGTTCCTGCAAATTAAGAGATAGTTTCTCTCCTTCAAGTTGAGCCTTCCAAAAATGATCTTCAATCATCTTGTGAGTGTTATCCAAATGTGTTAAGGCTGCAACAATCATATCTTCATTGACCTTCAATTGGCTCTCCAAATGATGTGACTCATGGGGCCTATGATTAAGATCATCTGCATAAAATGAATTTTCTGATTTGTCTTCAAAATCATACCTCTCAAAATCAGATATCTCCATGACATCCTCTTTACATAATTCATGTTTTGAAGTTAGGATAGCATTATGCCCAATCAAAGAATCATCATCATAATGGTATAGTATCAAAACACAAGTAGACTCATTCAGTTCTCCCTGAATGATCAAGTTCTTCATCAAATCTGAATCAAGAATGTTCTTCTCCACACATTCTTCAACATACTCTTCCTCAACTAATGCATACCTATCATTATTTGCTGGTCCACAAAGTGCATGCACAACTTCTTCTTCCTTAACCATGAATTGAACCTTCAAATCTTGCCCTTCATATGGCTGATCAATAAATGCTGATTTGACAAACTCCATATCAGCATATCCTTCAACCTCGTCATTGTCATGAAGACTCATGTACTCTTCACTTATGGATGCATGAAATGATTCTTCTTTGTCCATATCATCACCCTACTGAAGTAAACTTGTGAGCATCATTTCATCTTCTTTAGGGTTTCCACATGTATGACTAGGTGTCCAAACTTCTAGGAATGTGAAGCAACGTTGTTCTCTCCTCAACTGATTTTTGCTCTTCTTAGGATCACCTGTAGGCTGCACATCACAAGGAAGCAATTCTTCTTTCTTCATTTCTTTTTTTTTCTCAAAGATCTCTTGGACAACTTCTGATTTTTTTTCTTCTCTTCTCAATTTTCTAATGTAGTTATATAGATCTCTCTTTCTTGGATTCCCATCTTCAAGTATTCCCAAATAAGCATCAAAGGAAACTTGATTCTTGAAATCATCTAGTAAACCCTGGTACTCATCAATAATTTTTGTGGCCTTTCTTTTCCTTATTGCCTTCTCATCTTCTTCCTTTTGTAAGAACCTTTGGAGAGTTCTTATTACCTCATTTTGACTTTCTCTAAGAGATTCAAGCGACTAATATTGATACCCTCTAAGAAAGTCAAATCTAGCCATCTAAACCACTACTGAAATTCACTGCTACAATCTTGACATTTTCAGAATCACGCACCCAACAGGCTGGCAAGATCACTTGCTCTGATACCACTATAATATTCCCAATAGGATCTGCCCTAGAATTCTGATTTTCTGCCCTAATTTTCTGATTTCCTTTTCTACTCAAACCCTAATCTAAATTCTGATTTTTATTTCTGAAGTAAACATAATCGTGGGCAGCGAATATACATGTGCCAAAACACTCAAATAAACATGCCAAACATGTGTGCTTATGAAGATAACATCAACCATGGATTTCACCACATAATATGATCATTCCAATGCGAACCAAATGACATAAACTTCTGATTTCTGAATGTGAATTTCTGCTGCTACAAATCAGACTTCTCAAACATGAAATTACACCAAGTTTAAACATGCCTAAACACAACTCAGATCTCTCTTGTTCCAAAACAGTCCATTACATTGACAAACAATTGCTTATAGATACCAAAATAGTGGAGAATGATGCCTTCTTTCAAACGCTGGATGGGTGATCAGGTTTAGCACTTGAGGTTGCTCCAAAAACTCCACAATTCCTTCACAATGAGTTAGGGTTTCCTTCACAATGATGGCGCTCCCTTGTAAGTGATGTAGACATGCAAGGATGAGGGTGGCAACTAGGGTTTAGGACCTTCCAAGTCTCAAAATTCTGCTCCTTATGGATGGTGCTCCTCTTAGGGCACAAACCCTAATAATATTCTTCAAATTAGACCTCCAAATGAAGCTGAAAACCTGCGAATAAATCTGCTTATGAATCTCCCTTGGCGGCGGCTAGGGTTTGGTTTCCAATGCTCCAACAAAATGCAAATTGCTCTCCTTGATGTTGGTGCTCACCCTAGGGTAAAACCCTAGCAGAAATCTTCACTCAAACCCTCCAAAGAGTGACGCTCCCAAGCTGATCTAAAAATATGAATATATCTTCAATCTTCCAAATTGTATTTGGCACAAATCTCACAACTTGGTCTTAGGGTTTCTGCAGAAACAAATATATCTTTGTCGCTCCTTTCCTTCCAAATCTCCAATGAAGCACAAATATGATCTTTGTATGAGTGTAATGTCCCCATTTTCGTGAGCATCAGAGTTGGAGGATTTAGCCTATCACTGGGTCCTTGTAGGCTAATATCGGTGTTGAGAGGACCCTGTTGTGGAGTTATTTGGCTCTCCAAAGGGCAGTTGTCTGTGTTTCCATCTCCAGACCCTTCATATGTTCTGAGGCAATTGATATTCAGGGGTTTATGCCTTTATTTGCATATACTTACTATTTATAGTAAGTCAGTGGATGCTAGAGAGGGACCCTTACTATTTTTAGTAAGGCAGTTGGGTGCACAGTGGATACCGTGGTTGACCTCCAAGTTCAGATGGCATGGCAAAATAATGTTTATTGAAGGAGTTATTAATATTTAAATGGCTTAAATGATATTTTAATTATTAATAGAATTATACTTTATTAATAATTAATAATAAAGTGACTTTATTTAAGGGGGGCCATTTTATATTATTGATTTAAGTCATAAAGTGACTTGTTGGGCACCCACTTGATGAGACTTTATAAAGTCAAAATACAAAAGCAAATATTTAATGTTATTTAATGCCAAAAAGCAAAGGGAATCATGCCATTTGGGAGGAGGTATAAAAGGTTTGAAAAAGAAAATCATTTCATTCAATTATCATAATTTTTCACTTATGAAATTTGGGAGCGTTTGCTTGAGAGGAAAAAACCAAGGGTTTTCTTCTGCAAATCTGATCTTTAGAAGCGTAGCTTCTCTTGGATTCGGCTACCTGAGGGTGTGAAAGATCACTCAAAGGCTGCATTTACAAGTGGCTATCATTCAGTGGTCACATTGAGCAAATTGGTGGGATTTTTGATCAAATCTTCAGAGGTTTATTGTGCAGATCTGAAGGATTAATACAGAAATATTCTATTGCTGCTTGCAACCAAGGCTGGCCGTACAAACCAGGCCATACCATTGCTGTTACAGGCTGTACAAATCACTCTTTGCCAGCCGCACTTCTTCCTTTGGCTGGGCGTTTGGACCCTTGGTCAAATCACCTAGTTTTTGGTGCAGCCTTCAACTCCATTAAGGGTGATTAATCATCTGATTTCAATGGAAAGCAATTTCAAGGTGGATAATTCATTGACTGCTGCAAATCAATCAACCCAAGGGTTTCATATTGCTGTGATCATTTCCAGATTTTGCAAGTTCTTAGCTAAGGCTATCCAGGTATGATCTTGTTGTAGAAGCAATAATTATTATATCAAATCTGAATATTAAAGAGATTATTTCTGCAGTAGATCTTTTACATTTGATTGAACATATATATATATATATATATATATATATATATATATATATATATATATATCTTTGCTTTCATTGCATTCCCTGGCATTCAAATATTGGTTTGGCATCTTGTCAATTTCAAACATCAAACGAGCAAACATTTGTAACCCAAAGAACAGATATAAGGCAGAAAATTTGTTTGGCTATATTCCTCCTGGGTGGAATATTACAATGAGTCCACCTCCAAGATGAGATTGAGTTTTCGTCCAATCCACCTATATTCCTAAGGGTTTCGTCCTTGGAATAAACTAAACCAAAGTTGCAGCCAAAGAGATAAATCTCCAAATGAAAAATGATATGAATGAATGATGGATGAAAATGACCTCCAACTTGCCTTCTTTTATAGGCATCCAAATAGACCTTATAATGGCCGACCTCCTCAAGCAAGAAGTACTTTATTTTATTTTTATTCTCTTCCCTCTTGGCCGACCTCCCTTGGCCACTTTTTATATATTTTTTATCCTCAGTTTGGGTCACCCCCCTTTTGGCAATTTCCTTTAATTTATTTTATTTTACCAAAAGGCTCATAAAAATACAAGAAGTCATTTCACAACGCCATTTGGTCAACCAAAATTAGTTAAATATATTATTTAATCAATTAGGTTATTCCCTTGCCACCTCGACCTATCCCACGGGAATAAGATAGGCTAGCCGACTCTGTTGGGTGATCACTCGGAAAAAGGGGACATTACAAAAACCTTGTATATCCACCAGGCTTCTTGTTACATGCCTTGGATGTGATTCCTTTTTGTTAGTCCTAGGAATCTTTTTTTGTTAGCAGCTTGGATTAACTAAACATCTTTGTTGATAGTGTGGTCTTTTTGAAAAACCTTATATTGTAACCTATTATCTTTTAGTAAACTATTTTCGATTAAAAAATAGTGGCAAGCCAAAGAGTTATGAAAGGCATTACCAAGCAAAGTGTCTTTCAAGCAAAGAGTTCTAAGGTGGATTGTGATTCATCAAGGAATAGCTGCAAGATTGGCAAAGGAGGACATCATAGACCCTTCATGCATTTTATAAGGGGCAATTTTGGAGATGATCCACAGCTGAGTTGCCATGGGCTTTGCTTCACAATGAATTCCATTTCCTCTTTGTTGCTCCTATGTCTTGGTGATGAGTATGCTCAGAGACTCTTGGATGATTAGGTGCAAGGCCAAAAGTGTGTGGCATATTGTTTGTTTGGCCTCTATGAGATTCTTGAGGAAAACATGTTACAAATCCACCTTTGAGGATGTTTTTAATCCACTCACCATAGAAAAGTTGAGACTTCAAGAAAAGATAGCTTTGATTGTTTAAGCTAATTCGCAGTTTTTCCATAAAGATGTTGACTATGCACCCATCATGGTGCATGTCCAAGTGCTTTCTTTCCTTGCTTTTATAGGGAGAGTTTCTCCTTGTAACTATTTTGTTCGATTGATGTGAATTTTTTGTTCATTTTTAATAATAAGTAGCACATTTCCAAGCAAAACAAATTAAAAAATGCAATATTGAGTGAATGATGGAACAGCTAAACCACTTCAACCAAATAACATTTTCTCCCATACAAAACCAGAATTTCTTGAATGAAAGGAATACAGAAAAAGGAAGGATGTGAGAAAAGAGAAAGAGTCTAATTCAAAAAACTAGTCAATGCCACAAAAAAATATCATTTTTCTATGAAGACCGAATGTCCATAGAAAAATATCAACTAAAAAATGTGCCTTTGCACCTCTCCTGGACTAAATGCAACTCAGGCAAAATAAAAGCTTATTTGTGAAAAAGGGCATGCAGGAATAGATATGCATTTATCTGTAATGTCCCCGACAATTCTTTTTGAAATTTTACAACATTTGAATGATGCAAATGCAAATCCTCGCACTTTCTAATCACCCAGATCCCGATGTGGCAAAATAACCACCCTACTTTTTTTTTATATTTCAACTAGAAGTAAATGCTAACATGCAGTCTCCTCAACACTTTCTGATCACCCAGATCCTGAGATGGGCAAGGTGAGAGCATACAGTGCATTTCATTCTCACAACTATCCAATGCAGATACAGAGTCTGCAATACAAAGCCACTACAACCACTAGGCGTCCACATCATCCACAATCTACGCTTCTTCAACGGAGTGGTTGATGAAACACAGAATGAATGCACAAGGCGGCAAGTCGACCACGACTACACTTATTCAGTAGAGTGTGTGATGCAAAAAAATGAACACACGAGGCGGCAAGCCGACCTTATCAACGCTTATCAGTGGAAGTGTGCAATGCAAGCCACTGGCAGAAAGACTAAAGCTTGATCAGACCAAAATGGTCAATTGCATGCAAGCTTGTTCATGCCAAAACAGGCTAAAATATGAAATGCTATAAATACTGGAGGTAAACCATCCAGTTTACAATATGAAAATGCAAAATAATATGACCCATGGCGGTACTACCATCCAGGGTTTACAAACATAGATTCATTGCAACTATTAAATGAAAGAACAATGATAATGGAGCTGCAATATCAACTTATATTCTAATTTCAGACTGTAATACGCAGTTGTAGCATTAAATCATGAAATAGGAGCATTAGAAGCACTCAAAACATCACAAGGAATCATACCCATTGAGCCTCTGTCACTATAGTCGATGAAGAAAGCCCTATAAAACACTGTAGCATGTTGATAAACACTAAATCTCTGAAGTATGCAGGCCTGAAATAGTGAACAGCAGAATAATAGTCTGAAAATGCATTCAAACCCTAGCCACCAATGCTCAAAACTTCTTCAAAGATACATTTGTTCACTCTAAAACTGCAAAAGACATAAACCTCCAATCAAGGCGCCACAATACAAACCAAACCCTCCAAGAAAGAGGGGCGATTCAACCCTAAAAGCTCACGCCTCAACTTTCACTTGTATGACATGTACCCTAGCTGTTAAAACAGCAAAAAGCAATCAGGTTCTCATCAAAAACAACATCCAAACAACCTGGAAAATCTTGCATATACTAGCGGCCAGGTATTTGGAGTGATTTTCCATCCATCATAATAATTAATTGACTTGAAATTTCAATCCAACATAGCTAGAAGGACTACAGGCCTAAGAAGAGAAAGTATGACCTGCAAGAATCTCAAATCTTCATCAAACTCACTAAAAAGAATTAAAACCCATGTCAAAGTTGGCACTCAGCTAAATAGAATAAAATATCAATATGATTTTACCAATATTCTATCCAAAACTTCACAACTCCTTCAAATATGAATTCAACAGCCCTAGGAAGGGTACAGCCTGTTTAGGGTCTCTTCCAACACTTCACAAAATACACCCAAACAGTCATTTTCAACAAAATGGTCTTCAAAACAAAATATAAAATCAAACCCCCAAAGAAAATCTTCAAAGCACAGCAAAATCCTCCATTGCAACACAACTGTGATTCCTAGATGAAACCACCACAACCAACTAGGAGGGTCTTTGTCCCCCAAACCAGTATTTTTGAGAGGGTTTTCATCCTCAAGAAAATGGGAAAAAAACCCAAGTTCTCTCAAATGCAGAAGCAAAAATCAATTCATCAGTCACCTCAACAATGAGCTCCAATCCTCCTTTTATAACTTTTTGCAGCAAATAAAATATTACTTTTTTCCCTTTTTGCTCCAAAACTCTTTTTTGAAAATAAATAATAAACTTATTTTCAAAATAATAATTCTTTTTGAATAAAGTCCCCCCATGTGCCTAGCGCCCTTGTTTGCACAACTTAAAATCCTTTCCAATGAAAAGTTGCACACATAGTTGCTTTTTTGAATAAAGCCTTTTTAGACAACTTTAGTAATAACCATTTAATTATTAAATTATCCATCCAAGTTGCGGAAAGCATCTAAATAAACCAAATACGAAATTCTAATCATACCATAATGCTCCAGAGGACTAAGGATGATGACCCAAAACAACTTGGCATCAATCTAAAAATAGCTTGCTTCCCCAAGAAGTGTGGAGAGCTCCTAGAAGGGCGGAATTGCATTCTGAAAGAAACGTGGGACTCATCAAGATCTCCTAAACTCATTGCCCCTGTCAGAAGTCCAATCTGACTAATCATGTGTTCTCCAAGAAATGTGGAGTGCTCTCAAAGAGATAGAACCACACTCGGTGAGTGTCATTGGGCTCATGATGGCTTCCTGCACTCTGCCATGAATAAAACTGCTGCTAGAACAACCTTGTACTATCCAAGAAAGCTGGAGTTCTCTCTTACATCACCAATTAGCTTACGAGAGGGTCAGAAATAGGCTAATTGTTCTCAAACTGATTATGCAGGAAAAGGGGACATTACAATCCTCCCTCCCCAAAATTGTTTGTCCTCAAGTAATTGCAACTCAGCCAACTGAATAACCTAGGACAAAGTTCAGTGATTCCAAGATCCCAAATCAATTTAGGAGGTGTGTGTGTCATTTTAATTGATGTGCTATCCTGTAATATAACTTCAACTAAAACATCGTTCAAATTTCTTGCCAATTGAGTAGTGATCTTTGGCAAGGCTTCTACAATTTTTCCGAAAATTTGTTTTGCTCTACCATGTTTCCGCTGCACCATTCTGATAAAAACTGCAAAGTCTGTATGATCACTCTCTGTTCTCACTTTTGGAAACCCAAAATGGTGGCCATAAACATGTGAATATCTATTGTTTTGAGTTAATACCAAAGACAAACTACTGAAATTCACAACACATACCTTTGCAAAATGATTTTTGTGAATTATTCTTTCCATGAAATGACACAAATCAGCTTGTGTGCAGGCTGGAAACAATTTATAACAGTCATGTATTACCTGATTTTCCACCCAAATCAGAATTATGTTGGCTATAGTATTCATTCTTTTCAGCTGAAACCACTTTCCAACATTTCCCCAAAGTCTAGTGGTCCCAAAATCCTCAACCTTCCAGTTGTTCAAACATAGAAACAACAACTTATAATCTGATTTTATCAAAATCAACACCTTGAAAACAGGACAGCAGCTACAAAAAGAGAATCTCCTTGCACAAATAAGAATGGTGAGAATTGGAAAGTCTGAAATCACCTTGGTAGAGGCTGTAAAAACCTCCTCAACAATCATTAATTGAAAATTTCTCCATCCCTTAACTGAAATTACTTGCCAATTCCCCTGAAAATTTGCAAATGAAATCACGTGATGGCTGATCTGCATTATTACAGCAGTACTATATCTAAAAATTTGAACTATAATTTGCCATGGTACATCCCTTTGGTCACCATAACCCTCTAACATGCTTTGTCTGTGACCCCTTGCATAAATACTGAGTAATGAAGCAACTCCACCATGCTTATGCTATGCTACTCTGGTATTCATGTTGGCTTCATCTGAAGACCTTCTAGCGTACTTAAGACATCTTCACTAGAAAGAATACTTCTCACACAACCAAATTTTGCCTCATGATAATATTTATCACTCTATAGTGAACTTGAAAAAGCAAAGTCTATCACCAAGTTATGCTGATCCAAAACAAGAAACATACCATCATGAGAAAGTCTCTCCTCTTGCTCCATGAGATTGCACCCTTGATGTTCTACCCAAGTGCTATCAGCATGTTGAATCTCCATGGTGCTAGGAATGCTGAAGTCTTTGTACAATATTTCATCCTCCTTGAATTCTTCATGGCTCCGAGACAAGCTTGAGTCAAACTGTTACTCTTCTTGAAGCTTAGCAATCTGCAATTCCTTCAACTACATGCTTGATCTCCATGGTTCTTATATCAACTTCTTGTTCCTTGGGCATGACTACAACGGATGACTGATTTTCAACTTTGTAAAGTGAGAAGTGAAGCTCAGCTCTAGGTTGAGCTCGTCAACCTCTTTCTCCTTTTCTTTGAATGCACTTAAGAGTCTTCTCTACAAACTTGATGGCATGATCTCTGTCTATGATCAAATGCAGGAATTCAAATTTCATTATCTCCAATGAATCTTTGATAGCTTGCAATTTTGCAAGAGTGACTCCATCCTCAAGGCCTTTCTGCCTCTCCTCAATTTGGGCCTTCCAAATGAGGTCTTCAATGATTTTGCTAGTGCCATCAACTCTTGATAACACTTGCACCTCTTTCTCTTCTGTGACCAAGAGTTGATCATTTAATTCAAGTAGCTCTCTAGGTCCCATTTCAGCAAAGTGACTATGGTCTTCTGTCATGTCCCCATATTAATCGATTACATACTATTCATTCAAATTAAAGATGTGAATGACATTAAAATCCATAGTAAATATTATAAATCAAATATACTTACATTAAATAATATAAATTAAATATATTTAAATAATAAATATAAATACAAATATAAATATTATCAATTTAAATATTATTATACTTATAATAATTATAATATGATATACTATTAATATATTATACATATAAACATAAATATAATATATAAATATAATTATAAAATAGAAATAATAATATAAATATAAATTAATTATATTATAGAATATAATTATAATGATAAATATATCATATAAGACTAAAGCAGCGATTCTATGTTGAAAGCTGCGATTCATACAAATAGCAACAGTGATCCCTATAATATGAAAAGGAGAACACCAATCATTATATTTGGCAGCAGCGATTAGTTAATAAGCCAGCGGGAGACAATATTAAGACAGCAATTATTGTTAAGGCTGCGATCATACCTAAACTATTGCTGTTAGCAGCAAACAAATCAATGAAAGGGTATGACCGTTGGAAGGGGTATACTCCTTCCCAACGGTGATACATATTTAAAGATATATAAGGGAATCTCATTATCAGCAATCTCATCTCCATGGATCATCTCAATCACAAACAAAAATACAGACCAAGTAAGCATTCCACAGCAAGCAAACACAAATTCTGATATATCAACCAAACAATCATAAAGAAGAATATAATCAGCAACTTGGATAGATATATCCCAGCGATCTTATAAAGAAGTGCAGCAATATTCATAAGAGAAGCTGCAATAACATATTTTTCTATCCAACCATTATTAGTGGATATTGTTATAAAATATATTAGTTCCTAACAATAGCATAAATAAGAGGAAACTTGGATTCCATATAATAACCTTGTGAGAAATCAAGGTAATCATTATAGGATCACTTATACATTCTTAAGGAGAGCAAATCTACGAATCGGTATAATATTTCTAACTTATATATATATATATATATATATATATATATAAGTTATATAGCGATACTTAGTCTTGCCCATGATATACGAGGGACGTTACGTGTCTTGTCGCGTCATTAATCTTTGTCTATTGCCCCTATGAGAGCATTTGGGTCATTAGGGAAGGGTGGTTTATTATTTTTATTATTATTATTATTATGTCTGACACAGTAGGTGACTCTCAAGTGGTGAAGTATTGCCGGGTGTGCAATGAAACCCTTGAGCCAAGTGGTGAAGTATTGTTGGGTGTGCAATGAAACCCTTGGGCCTATGGCAATGGAGCATTGTTATCCAGCGCCTTAACGAGTATATTCCCCGCCTCCGCTAGGGTTGATGATTAGGTTAGATTAACGACCGGGCACGATGATCGCCATTCCCAAAGTATATCATGAGGCAAAAGACGTATCAAGTATAAGTATATTGAAGTATGAAGAAATACATTTGAACATATGTACTTGTTCATTATTATTGGTTTGTACAAATAACATTACATTCTTGTTCATTGTTATTGATTATGATTATGATGTATTGATTTCATTACTAAATTGATCTTTAATAATACTAATGTCCCTTTCTAGTAGTTATTCTTATGTGCAGGTTAAGAGATCAAGGATATCCTAAAAGGGGACATTACATCTTCATGAAGCAAAGATTCTAAAATACCTTCATTTGAGGGTGCAAAATGATCTTCAATATCAACCTCCTCCTTACAAACTCTTTGATCAGATGTTATGGCAACACTATGCTCAAACAATGAGTCATTAAGAGACTCCATTGCTTGCTCCCCTTCGACCTTCGGTGCCAAGTGTCTTAAGCAAACCCATGAATCCCATGTTCTTATGGACGGATGGTTTTGGATTCACATTAAGAGCTCATTATGCTCTCTATAGCTGGTTGATTTCTTCACCCATTTACTTTCAAATTGATCTAAATCAAACAAACTTGAACTACCAGGAACATTCTTCTCCATGGGTTCTATTTAGAAGTCAATCTGGTACACATTTGGCATTGGAAATTCCCTCTCAACACTATATGCTGAACCAAAAACTTCAACATCCTCAAATTCATCTTGCTCTTTTTTGGAATTTTCATCTAGAATTTTCAGCCAACTCTATTTCATCACTAGTGACTTCAAGATTATTCTCATGTGCATACCTTCCATTAGTGTCATCAAGGTAGCCATAGGTCTCATAAACTTTCCTGGATTAATCTGAATTTGTAACCAATGTTGTTCTAACATTTCCAAAAAGCCAGTGTTACAAGACCCGCACTCACCAAAGACTCGCCGAGGTGATTTTTGGCGAGTATTCGGACTCACCACCAAGACTCGCCCAAGACTTGGCAATTTGAAAAACACATGAAATTTAGAGATTTTTAAGGATTTAAGACTTGTTTCATGCACCCTTTAATAGATAAACCTCAAAGACACAATAAAATCATCAAATAGAAGCTACTTTGATCACATACACAAGTATACATCGATTACATAAGTATAAATGCAAATTTTAGCTGAAGGAAATAACACATTTAGATATATAAATATTGTCAAAGACTCAAATGTATACAAAACTCATGGACTATGAAATCCATGGCATCAAAAGTTCAAAACAAATATCAAAACAAAAACTAGAAGTCTATGGCCCAGAGGGGCCTACATCACTCGACCCAATATTACGGCCAGTACTGCGTGGGCATCTAAGATAGGTACTAGATGATGATGCAGCCATGATATCTGCCTATGTCTTAGTGGCACTCACGCCAACATCCAAGGTGTCTCCTCGTGCTCTAGCCTCCTCTGCCATGGCTACCTGCCTCTGCCTCTCTATCCACCTGGCCAATCCAATCAAGATCCTCATCACCAAAGACAGGATCCTCAGACTCAGTGATCCACTCTAATTGTGGATCAACCTCCTCTAATGAGATTGGTGATAAGTCACTGCCCAAAATCTATTTGTAGCGAAGGCGAAGGTTGTAATGAACATAAACTAGATCACTCAACCTCTGCACTGATAGTCTATTGCGCTTCTTGGAGTGTATGTGCTCAAACATACTCCAATTACACTCACAACCTGAAGCACTGCACGGTTGGCTCAAGACTCAAACTGCAATCATCTAAAGATTTGGTACCTTAGCACCAAATCTTACCCACCATGCATCTGAGATGAGAAAAAGGAGACCAATATAAGTGTCTTTTGTTTTTAAGTGAATGTTTTTTTTCTGTTTTTTTATGTTTTTGCTTGCCCACAATCGGGGCCGAGTCTTCCCATTGGAACTCTCGGCGAGTCGGGTGAGTACCCGGCCGCCGAGTCTACCAAACTCGCCCAGGGCCGCCCGGCTCATGACTCGTCGAGTCTGGGCAAGCCCTGTATCTATGCATCAAGCTCAATCCCATCATTATGCTCAAGTGCATGCTCCACAACAGGGTCATCCTAGAACTCCACCTCAAAAAGTGGGGTTATCATAAGGTATCTCTATATCCATCTCAAAGAGTGGGTTATCAAAAACTCGAAAGTTATTTTTATCATCTTGTTTAGGCCCATCTTCCTCTTGACCCAACTCTTATTCACAAGGCTGCTCTAAGTCATTTTCTTCAGGAAGGCTCAAGTAATCATTTTCCTCTCCAAATGCTCTTGAAAAATTCGCTTCATCATCAATTACTAAATTGAAATCAGTGGAGTGCTTACCTTCTTCCTTTACTGATTTCATAGGTTCTTGTTTCACAACTCTCTTCAGAAACACTTTCTTAATGTCTGGATCCTTCAATTGTATGTGCAGTTCTTGCAACATTTCTAACATAGACTATTCAATTGTAATCATCTTTCCGTCTTTCAATCTCTGTTTTTCTGCAACTGTCAAGAAATGGTTGAAATGGACATGCAGGTGTTGGTCACCAACATGCCAAAATATTAAAATTTGAGAGTCGAATCTACAACAAAAGGATTAGACTCCAACAGGCTGGCAAGACCACCAGCTCTGATACCATTATAATAACCACCCTACTTTTTTTTTAAGATTTCAACTAGAAGTAAATGCTAACATACAGTCTCCTCAACACTTTCTGATCACCCAGATCCCGAGATGGGCAATACAGTGCGTTGGATTCTCACAACTATCCAATGCAACTACAGAGAGTATGCAATACAAAGCCACTGCAACCACTAGGCGGCCACGCCGTCCACAACCTACACTTCTTCAACGGAGGGGTTGATGCAACACAGAATGAATGCACTAGGCCGCAAGCTGACCACAACTACACTTATTTAGTGGAGTGTGTGATGCAACAGAATGAACACACGAGGCGGCAAGACAGCCTTATCAACGCTTATTCAACGGATGTGTGCAATGCAAGCCATTGGTAGAAAGACTGAAGCTTGACCAGACCAAAATGGTCGATTGCATGCAAGCTTGTTCATGTGAAAACAAGCTAAAATATGAAATGCTATAAATACTGGCGGTAAACCATCTAGTTTACAATATGAAAATGCAAGATAATATGACCCATGCTGTTACTACCATCTAGGGTTTACAAACATAGATTCATTGCAACTATTAAATGAAAGAACAATGATAATGGAGCTGGAATATCAACTTATATTCTAATTTCAGACTGTAATACACAGCTGTAGCATTAAATCAAGAAATAGAAGCATTAGAAGCACTCAAAACATCACAAGGAATCATACCCATTGAGCCTCTGTCATTGTAGTCGATGAAGAAAGCCCCATAAAACATTGTAGCATGCTGATAAACACTAAATCTCTGAAATATGCAGGCCTGAAATAGTGAACAACAGAATAATAGTCTGAAAATGCATTCACACCCTAGCCACCAATGCTCAAAACTTCTTCAAAGATACATTTGTTCACTCTAAAACTACAAAAGACATAAACCTCCAATCAAGGCGCCACCATACAAACCAAACCCTCCAAGAAAGAGGGGCGATTCAACCCCAAAAGCTCACGCCTCAACTTTCACTTGTACGACCTGTACCCTAGCTGTTAAAACAGCAAAAAGCAATCAGGTTCTCATCAAAACAACATCCAAACAACCTGGAAAATCTTGCATATACTAGTGGCCAGGTATTTGGAGTTATTTTCCATCCATCATAATAAGCAATTGACTGGAAACTTCAATCCAAAGTAGCTAGAAGGACTACAGACCTGAAAAGACAGTACGGCCTACAAGAATCTCAAATCTTCATCAAACTCACTAAAAAGCATTAAAACCCATGTCAAAGTTGGCGCTCAGCTAAATAGAATAAAATATCAATATAATTTTACCAATATTCTATCCAAAACTCCACAAGTTCAAGAATGAATTCAACAACCCGAGGAAGGGTGCGGTCTGTTTAGGGTCTTTTCCAGCACTTCACAAAATACACCCAAACAGTCATTTTCAACAAAATGGTCTTCAAAAGAAAATATAAAATCAAACCACAAAGATCTTCAAAGCACAGCAAAATCCTCCATTGCAGCACAAGTGTGATTCCTAGATGAAACCACCACAACCAGCTAGGGGGGTTTTCGTCCCCAAAACCAGTATTTTCAAGAGGGTTTTTGTCCTCAAGAAAATGGGAGAACACAAGTTCTCTCAAATGCAAAAGCAAAATCAATTCATCAGTCACCTCAACAATGAGCTCCAATCCTGGACTAATGAATTATTAGGCAAATAAAGCATGGCATTTGGTAGGGTTGCGGCGACAGCTAGGGTTTCTCCCAGGAAGTGTGGGTTGTCAAGCAGGAATGTTCAGTCATTCTGCCCTTTGCAACTAGGGCAAACACCATTCCATTAGGGCGTAAGAGCAACAGGTCGGTTTGTTTAAAGTCTGAACCGGGTAGGGACTTTGGCCAGTGCGGAGGTGTTGGCTTCCCCAGGCTTAGGAGGGCCAGGTATGATGGCCGCGAGCAGGGCAGAAGGGGAGCAGATTTCTCCGTGTGCCCCTCAAAATGCAAAGCCGTGGCAATCTCGGCTAAGTCAATCTCAGCAGCAATGGCAAGTTTAAGAGAGAGGGCCTTTTTTGTTAAATGGATCGAAAAAGGACACTTGAGATCACGGATCAGGCATTGGTGGTTGGATCGATGGGGATCAGAGATCAAAATCAAATCGCTTCCGAATGGATTTTTCCTCATTGATTGCATCTCAGCAGTATTGAAAAGGGAAATACTGGAAGGAGATGCCCTAATGATGGATGGCATGGGTTTTTTCGTCAAATAATGGCAGCCAAACTTTGACCCGATCAAGCAGAAGATTGGAAAAATGCCGACATGGATCAGACTCATTAATCTTCCGTCTAAATACTAGAGCGGAGAGGCTCTGAAGCTTATTGGGGATGAGTTGGGAACCTTTATCAAGGCAGAGGAGAGCTTTGATGGTAAGAACTGGAGATTCACACTGATAATTGGTGTTGGAGACAGAAGGTGGAAATGGAGTCTAACATGGTTGGTTTGGGAGACAGCAGTAAGCCTGATCTCCCTCCCATCTCTAATAACAAACCCTTACCTTCGGTTCGAGAAGATCAAAGGACTCTAGGGATCAATGCCCAAGGCGAGTCAAGTTTACCGAACTCCCAAGATCTTGTGGAAGAAGAGACAAGGTCAAAGAACTTGGTGATTGGGGATAAGGGTCCTTTTTCGGCCTCACCAAAAGGTGGTAAGGATAAAGACATAGGGCCTGTTGTTCCACCCTTGAATTCGACTGCAGAAGAGGTTGAGAAGTATCAGTATGACTATGAGGCTTCGATTTTGGAGGAGGCTTGTGTGTTGTTTGGAGTGAACAATGTCTGCAATCAGCGATTGGATTCTTCAACACCAACCGCCTGCTTTAGCCCCCTTAGAATCCAAGACTTAAGAGAGGATTTTGGGTCTGAAGAAGAGGGAGAGGTCCATGTGGACGAGTTAGCTTTGGGAGAGGTTGGTGTCGATTCAGCTACAAGCTTGGGCAGAGATAGAGGAGGTGTAAGGATGGCAGACTCTGGGGAGCCAGTAGAAAAGTTAGGCATTAGTCAAAAATCCTCAAAGAAATCTTCCCCAGATTGTGGTGAAAGCAAAAAGAGGGGGAAAGGGAGGATTTCAAATCAGGAGAAGCGATGCAGAACAGGTGAGGCGGAAGGCCAAGTCAAAATTACAAGACTGCTCAGATCAGGGAAGGGGGGCGCCCTTCCCAAGGAGCCATGAGGCTCTTATCTTGGAATGTTAGGGGCCTCTAACAAACAGTGGTTGGTCAAACGCTGCTTGGAGCTCTCTGGAGTAGAGATTGTTCTGATTCAGGAATCCAAGATGACCAACGTTGAGGCAGACCATTTTAAGAGACTCAAGGCTTGGGGAGTGGAGTCAGTCCAAGCAGATGGGGCCTTGAGAGGATTGGCCACTTTTTGGAAGTTGCAATCTGTTTTGGTGGAGAAGCTGGCAGAAGGCACTAATTGGCTAGGCTGCAAAGTTAAAAGTCTGACTTCCAATTTGCATTTTATATTGACCAATGTCTATGGTCCAAATGTTGTAATCAAGAAAAGGGAGTTGTGGGTAGAATTAGATGGCTTCTTGGCTGCCTTTCCAGAGGAGTTTCACATCTTGGTGGGTGCCTTCAATGCGATCTTGAGAAGCTAGGAAAAGAGGGGTGGTAACCAGAGGTTTAGTCAATCTCAGCTAGATTTCTATAACTGGGTAGAGCGGTATCACCTCATTGAGGTCAACATTAAGAACAGGCTGCATACTTGGACGAACAGAAGGCTAGGTTTAAGCAACATTGTGGAAAAGATTGAGAGATTTCTCTGCTTTGGGGATATGGGTGCCTTTCCATTTGGCTTCGGGTTCGGACCATTACCCAATTCAGCTAGAGATTGTGGGAGACAAAAGGCCTGTCAAGTGCCCGTTTAAATTGGAGAAGATGTGGTTGAAGGACCCGGACTTTTTCCATCAGATGGAGTGATGGTGGAAGGAAGATCTTCCTATTGGCTCAGAGATGTTTTGCTTTGCGACTAAATTGAAGCTAATCAAGCAGAATCTTAGGCAGTGGAACAAATCTCACTTCAAGAATGTTTTTGAAACGAAGGAGGCAATTGAAGCAAAATTGTAGGCTCTTAATGAGGAAGTCTTTACTGTTGGCATGGATCAAGACAGATTTCTGTTGGAGGAGCTGATGAATGATTATGAAGATGTTCTAGCAAAGGAGGAGATCTTCTGGCGGCAGAAATCCAGGGAGATGTGGGTCAATGAAGGGGAAAGCAATACCAAATACTTCCATAATGCGACCAAGGTTCACAGTGACTTTAATAGAATTTCTGAGCTTAAATTGGATAATGGAGAAAGCCTTATTGAGCCCAAGGCTATTGCAAAAGCAACTATTGATTTCTTTAGCAGCCTCCTCAACAATACTAATGGATCAGATTTGCATGCACAGCAGCAAATTCTTCAAAATATCCCCTGCTTGATCAGCAATGAGCAAAATAAGATGTTGAATGCAAGATTCTCGGTGGAGGAGATCAAAACTGCCTTGGACCAACTTCACCTAGACAAGGCACCTGGGTCGGATGGGAGTCCTACTGGCTTTTTTCAGAAGTGTTGGGATATAATGGGTCTAGAGATGGCTGAGGCTATCGAGGCTTCATGGGGCTCAAGGAGGATGCTAAAGGAAATTAATAATACTCTTATAGCAATAATACCAAAGAAGGACAAAGCAACTAAATTGGATGACTTCCGCCCAATCTCTCTGTGTAATACCATTTACAAAATAATGGCAAAGGCAGCTGCTAATCGTCTTAAGGGACTTCTTCCGACAATCATCTCAGACGAGCAAACTGGGTTTGTTCCTGGCAGATCCATTTTGGATGGTGCGGTTATAACTCAAGAAGTGCTCCATTCACTACATCACTCTAAGAGACGAGGTAAGCTTATCAAGTTAGACATTAGAAAAGCATTTGATAAAGTGGACTGGAGGTTTCTTCCGAAAGTTATGGAAGCCTTCAGGTTCAGCAAAAGATAGCTAGATAGGATTTTCAATTGTATAGCCACTCGATTCTCAGTGCTAATCAATGGTTCTCAACTTCTCCGAAGGGTTTCTTTGAAGCTTCTCAGGGATTGCGCCAAGGGGACCCACTGTCACCTTTCCTTTTCATAATAATGGTTGAAGCATTAGGCAGAACTTTGGGGCAAGCCACTTCCTGTGGACGTCTTGCAGGGATATAGGTTACTAGCAACTTGCCGGCAGTCTCCCATCAGCAATTTGTTGATGACACAATACTTTTTGGTGCGGCAAGAAGAACCAAGGCTATGCAAATCAAGAACATCCTCAATCTTTACTCTAAAGCCTCGAGGCAAAAGATCAATAAGATAAAATCTGAAATATTCTTCTTTTTTATGCCAGCACGGATAGAGCAAGAGATCATCAGCATTCTGAATTTTAAAGTTGGGCACTTGCCTTGCACCTACCTTGGTTTCCCCTTAGCTAAAGGCCTCAATGCAAGCAAACTTTGGGGCCCCCTTGAAGAGAGGTGTCTAATAGACTGACCTCATGGAGAGGCAGATGGTTGTCCTGGGTAGGGAGAATCATAATGTTTAAGGCAGTTATTTCTACACTCCCCATATATCTTGTCTTTTCTTGCCTTGTCCGCACAAGTGAACAACAAGTTGAACCAAAAAATGAGGGAATTTTTTTGGCAGGGTGCGGAGGATAAAGATAAGGTACCTCTTATTGCTTGGGATAAGGTGTGCAGAGCTAAGCAAGATGCGGGAGTGGGTATCGGAAAGCAGTTCATTCAAAACAAAGCTTTAGGTGCAAAGCTCATCTGGAGAATGTTCAAAGAGCCCAACATGAAATGGGCGAGGATCCTTCAAGCCAAGTATTTAGAAGGTGATGATCTGTCTAGTATTTTAGTAACCAGTAATGCCCCTCTTGGTTCTCGTGTATGGAACTTCATGCAGAACTGTAGATCAGTGATCACAGATTATCTTACCTGGGATATACATGATGGGAATTCTGCTTTGTTCTGGGAAGATTCTTGGGGAGGTTACCTAAGTCTTGACAATATTCTCCATTTTGAGCAGTCAAAAGCTCATCTCAAACATGCTTGGGGTGCTCATGTGAGGGATTACGTGAACTTTTTTTTGAGGGGGATCCGGCTTCAGGTTGGTCTTGGAAGGACTTGAGCTCCTTCAACTTACCCGCAGAAGATGTAGAACAGCTCTCCTCAATGCTTTGTGGGAGAGTCCTTGTTTTTAGAGCTGGGAGGGATGAAATAGTATGGCACGGTTCCAAGAATGGCCATTACAATGTCAAGGATGGTTATAGGCAGCTGGTGAAGGGTGCAGAGCAGGTCGATATAGATATCCCTATTCATTTGTGTTGGAATAAGGGAATAAGCTATGTCTGCCCAAGGCTGGCACTTTCACTTGGGCTGCCATTCAGAAGAAAATATTGACAGTAGAAAAGTTCAGGAGGATGGGCTTCAGTGGCCCATCAAGGTGTGCTTTGTGCAAAAACAGCAGAGAATCAGTAAACCATCTCTTATTGGGATGCCCTTTTGCACAAGAATGCTAGCGCTAGTTGTGTGCCAAGTTAGGATGGATGAATGTCCTTCTGAATGACCTTCTAAGCCTTTTCAAATCATGGCATGTTCTTTATAAGTCTACAACTTTCTCATCTCTCTGAATCATTTCGCCCTCGATTCTGGTTTGGGAGTTGTGGAAAGAAAGGAACCGTAGGATATTTCAAGACAAAGAGATGGAATTAGCCTCCTTTCTAAACAAGGTAGAGGCTGCCATAGTGGAGGTTACGAACAACAGGCTGCTTCATCAGATTAGTGGGAGTTCCTCTTTCACTGCTTGGGATGCAAGGACCGGTTTAAATGGTTCGGTCTTCGTATTCCTCCCGTCTTAGGGGCAGGGGGAAAGGAGTCTCAAAGCTTAAGGTACAGGGCTGTTTGGAAAGCTCCACAAAGAAACTGGTTCAAGCTAAATTTCGATGGTGCTGCAAGGGGGAATCTTGGCCCCTCGAGGGCAGGATGTGTGATCTCAAGATGGGATGGTTCACAGCTTTGTAAAGCCTCAAAGCCACTACCAAATGGAACAAACAATGTGGTAGAGTTTTCGGATTACATCTTTGTTTAGAGATGGGAGTTCAAAAGTTAGAAATTGAAGGTGAGTCCAGCTTGGTGATCAATGCCATCAAGAAGGGGACTACTCCGAGTTGGACGCTACAGGCTTTGTTGGATGTGGTCTTGGTGTTGCTTCAGAAATTCGAAGTTTTTATTGCCAACCATGTGTATCGAGAAGTGAATCATTTGGCGGATTCTTTGGCCAATGATGGGGTGGATGGAGTGGACTCCTGCTCTCTCTTTCCTTAGTTGTAATGGCGAGAAAGAAGACGCCCAACCGAATTCAGCTTTGGGTGCAGGTTGGGTAGAACCCACGTGGTTCTGGTCGATGCTCTTTGGGCACGTTCCTCCCTCAGACAGCGTCGAGGCTCCCTGTTCTGATCAAGAATCATGGCTCCCTGTTTTGTTTGATGGTGCAGTAGGTGTTGTTGGAGCAGGTGGAGTTTTTAGCTGCTTGATGTTTTGATCAAGGCTTGGCATTATTTTTCCTCTTCTGGTTTACCTGGTTGAGTCAGCCTTGCTTAGTTGCTTTTGGCGGCCTCTGTGCATTCCAATATGCTTCTCCATTGTAATTTGTTTTACTCATTTGGAGCAATAAAATCATCGCAACCCTGTGTTGCTATTACGTATCAAAAAAAACAATGAGTTCCAATCCTCCTTTTATAACTTTTTGGAGCAAATAAAATATTACTTTTTTTCCTTTTTGCTCCAAAACTCCTTTTTGAAAATAAATAATAAACTTATTTTCAAAAATAATAATTTTTTTTCTTGAGCAAAGTCCCCCATGTGCCTAGCGCCCTTGTTCGCACAACTTAAAATCCTTTCCAATGAATAGTTACACACATAGTTGTCTTTTTGAATAAAGCCTTTTTAGACAACTTTAGTAATAACCATTTAATCATTAAATTATCCACCCAAGTTGCGGAAAGCATCTGAATAAACCAAATATGAAATTCTAATCATACCATAATGCTCCAGAGGGCTAAGGATGATGACCCGAACCAACTTGGCATCAATCAAAAAATACCCTGCTTCTCCAAGAAGTGTGGAGAGCTCCCAGAAGGGCGGAATTGCATTTTGGAAGAAACATGGGACTCATCAAGATCTCCTAAACTCACTGCCATTCTAATGTCCCCTTTTTCCTAGTAGGGTTGGTCAATGCTCAATTCTCGTAGACTGACCAAAGTGGTTAGGGAACTCTGGAGTTCGTTTGGTTGGTTTCTAACAGTTTGGTTGGAACTTACTATTTTTAGTAAGTTAGGGTTTCGCACCAGTTGAGGCAGTTCATGATTGGAGACAAAGCGTTACGCCGAGACCTTTCCAATGGTCTATAACTCATAGGATTCTGTGACCGTTTGGGCTTTCATATTAAAGTTCGTAAGTTATAATTTATTATTATATTTGGACTTTAATTTATTAATGTCGGTGACTTTGGAGAAATAAGGAAAAGATGTAAAAGTAAGTCACTAGTAAGTGGACGCCTCCCTTGAGGGATAAAGTGAAATTAAAATATTCTAATTCCCTCCTTCATGGGTCGACCCTCTTGTGAGAGTTATAAAAAGGGGCAAAAGAGGGAAAAAGGATTCATTCTTGATATTACATTTTATGATTCTATTTGCTATACAAATGAGGGTCTGGAAGAAATATCCAGTCTTGGCTCTTGTTGACGGAAACCATCATTAGTTTCAGTCTTCCGCAGGTGTGAAAGATCACCCAAGGTGACTCTTGGGGCAGCCATACTCAGTGGCTGTATTTGAGCTTCAGTTTGATACCTTTATTGACGGAGTTGGAGATAACAAGGCATATCTTATTGCAGTTTTGTTGCAGCTGAAAGAAAGTATTAGTGAGGGATTGTATTGCAAATTTGAGAGGGTCTGGGACTGTTCCTTCATTTTCTGGCCGTACATCATAAGTTGGTCGTACCTCTTCATGTGCTGGTCGCACCTCTTCAAATGTTGGTCGTACTTCTTGGCAGCCCTCTTTGGAGTTCGTTGGGGTTGTTCGACTCTGTATTTTGGACTGTTTTCAGCCTTCGAGGCTAATGATATTGTTGTAGATCGATTTCCTCTTCTTGCTGATATATTTAATGCAAACTCCATGATCATGTTGCTAGTCCGTCAACAGCAGAAATTCGAAGTTACGTATTACAACATGGGTATGTGTTGAATATTTGTTTTATGCCATTCTATGAACTGGGTCTTGATTATTTAGTTCATATCTATCATAGATTTTTTGGGTTTCAGTTGCATGTTATCTTTCTTTGTATTCTGGCATACACATCTCAAGAAAACAAAAACCCCCTTCTGCATCTTCTATTTAGTTCTGAAAGATTACAGAAAAAGTAAAAATATAATATTAAATAAAGATAAATCAAAAGAACAACAGGTGCGAGTTATTACAGTGGTATCAGAGCTGGTGCATCTTGCTAGCCCATGTTGATCAGTTTATATGAGTGACGGAAGAAGAATTTACACTAGACCCACTCCACATTAGCATCCACCTGAGGTTCCAGAAGGTGAAATAGTTTCCGGTATATTGGGTATGCACAGAAACTCTTCCAGTGGCAATGATAGCATAGCAGGTAGTATGGGAGACAGAGGATCAGACCAGCCAGAGAGTCCTAACACAAAAACAGAAAGGAAGTTTGATATTATGCTTGATATGATGTCCTAGCTCATTGGGAAGTTTAACCAGGGAATTCCAGTAGTTCACACCAATACCACACCCGAGGGTGAGACCAGTGGCTCTAACAATAGTCACCGCAGACATGCAGGACAAGGTAGTGGATATGCAGGACAGGGTGGTGGACATGCAGGACAGGGTAGTGGACATGTGGGACAGAGTGGTGTGCACAACACCAGGGTTACCCCAGGATCGATTACTAGACCCCTTCAGCCGACTTTTCTGCGTAGAGAGGAGGCAGTGGTTCAGCAAGAACCAGCGTTTCAGCTTCCCATGACAGATGATGTTTAGATACAGCATGCAGAGTACATGACATTGGGTCCAGATATCAGAGAGATGCTGACATTCGACCAGTATATGAATCAGAAAAGACAAAGGGGAGCTATAATGGGTTGAGATTATCGAGCTCATAGGGCTAATCGGGATTACCAGCATGCATTGAGCAAGGTCCCTATGGATTGGTTTGATGGGAGTGGCAAGATTTCAGCTAGAGCTTTGGTGTAGAAATTAGATAACTACTTGACACTTAAGCCAATGTCGGAGGATGAGGCACTCCACTTTGCCACTATACATTTGGATGGGTTAGCACATGAGTGGCAGTACCATGGGTTGGTCACTCTTGGCCACAGCCTTATCACCACGTACGATGAGTTCACTTAACCGGGATTACCAGCATGCATTGAGCAAGGTCCCTATGGATTGGTTTGATGGGAGTGGCAAGATTTCAGCTAGAGCTTTGGTGTAGAAATTAGATAACTACTTGACACTTAAGCCAATGTCGGAGGATGAGGCACTCCACTTTGCCACTATACATTTGGATGGGTTAGCACATGAGTGGCGGTACCATGGGTTGGTCACCCTTGGCCACAGCCTTATCACCACGTACGATGAGTTCACTAACAGACTCATCGAGAGGTTTGATACCAAGGATCCAGAGTTGCAGTTCAGAGAGTTAGCACAACTAAAGAAGTATGGGTTGCTTGAGGGATATATTTCGAAGTTCCAGAGGATCAGTGTGATGGTTCCCAGCATATCTAAGAGGAGACTTGTAGTCCTATTCATGGGGGGACTAATGGAACCACTTAGGGGTTGGGTTAAGGCATTTAACGCACCTTCACTTCAGGAGACCATTAAGAAGGCACAAAGTATGGAGTTTGCAGTGCCTAGGAAATAGTTCATCTCCAAACCATTTCCTCCACAAAGAGATAAGATGCCCTTACAACAACGAGACACCTTCCCACAGAGGAAACCAGTACCTCGATTAGATGATGATGCATTGAACGAGTACAAGAGGAAGAGACTATGCTTCAAATGCAAAGAGCCATGGAATCCTAACCACTGGTGCTCAATGAAGGGGCAAGCAAAACAATTGGAGTATTATTCTGCTGAGGAGGCAGCTTCAGAGCAATCAGGGCAGCAGAGTGATAGGGAGGACAGCGATGTGGATAATGTAGTAGAGGAGGTGTAGGATGCACAGGATATGCATGATGAGGATATTTCGACAGCACATATCTCTGCTATTCAGAAAGAGGGTTCCTTCAAAATACGGGGAGTATTGGAGGGATAGCGAGTGACCACTTTGTTAGACACAGGTGCCACCCACAACTTCATTGATGAGGGGCTTGTGGCACGAAGGGGACTCAAAAACAGAAGAGTTCAAGGGATTCAAAGTCAGAGTTGCGGATGGGTTTGTCATTACCTGCAAACGAAGGATCCCCAATTTAACCATCAAGTTAAATAACTACGAGTTCCAAGCCGAATATTATGTGGTCGGTATGGGTGACATGGATGTAGTCCTCGGAATGAAGTGGCTACACATGATAGGTGAATTTTCCCTCAACTTGAGAACCATGGAGATGAAGTTTGAAGTAGATGGTCGGAAACATATTTTGAGGGGAATGTCCGATGGGAGTTTGAGAGCGGTGTCCATTCGGAGAATGGAGAGGATACTGTGACATGATCAGGTACAGTGGGCAGCAGAGATATTTGTGATGCCAGAGGTACCAAAACAGCAAAAACAAGATTATCCAATGGAGATTCAGTCAATACTAACTAAACACTCCAAAGTGTTTAGTGATATACCACCAGGTAGACCTCCAGACAGGGGTTTTGAGCATGTTATAGAGATGGAGCAAGGGCCAAACCAGTTATCACCGTTCCCTACAGACATCCTAAGAGATAGAAGGATGAGATGGAGAAGGCCATTCAGGAGCTTCTCAAGATGGGTCACATCAGGCCTAGTAAGAGTCATTTTGCTTCTTCTGTTGTGCTGGTCAAGAAGAAGGATGACACACTCAAGGTGTGCATCGATTACAGGGAACTGAACAAGAAAACTATTAAGAATAGGTACCCCATCCCTAGGATTGACGAGCTTATTAACGAGCTACATGGTGCATGTTTCTTCTCCAAGATAGACTTGAGGTCAAGGTACCATCAGATTTGAGTACATGAGGAGGATGTGGAGAAGACAGCGTTCAGGTGCCACTATGGGCACTTTGAGTTTCTGGTTATGCCTTTCGGCTTAACCAATGCACCTGCCACTTTTCAGTCTTGTATGAATAAGGTCTTCAGAGAGTAGTTGCGGAAGTTTGTACTCATCTTCTCTGATGACATACTCATATTCAGCCAGACTTGGGAGGATCCTCTGAAGCACCTCAATACTGTGCTGGGTATACTTGAGCAGGAGTCCTTATATCCAAAAATGTCAAAATGCGAGTTTGGCATGATAGAGTTGTTGTACTTGGGACACATCATCAGTGCAGAGGGTGTCCGTGTGGATCCACAGAAGATCCGAGCTATAGTTGACAAGCCACCACCCAAGAATCTCTCTCAACTCAAGGAATTCTTTGGTCTCTGCGGATTCTACAGCAGATTTGTGAAGGGTTTTTCTCAAAAAGCTGCCCCACTTACAGATTTGACACGGAAGGGAACTTTGATTGGTCAGATGGTGCTCAGCAGTGTTTCGACAAGTTTAAGGAGGTAATGAGCACTTGTCCAATTTTGGCCATTCCTGATTTTTCGAAGCCATTTGAGCTTCAATGTGATGCCTCGAGGGAAGGCATAAGAGCGGTGCTAATGCAAGACAAGCACCCGATTGCTTTTGAAAGCCAGAAGTTAAGGGGTCCTGAGAGGAGCTATAGTATCTACGATAAGGAGATGTTAGCCATCGTGCATGCATTGGCTAAATTCAGGCAGTATCTGGTTGGAGGAAAATTTATTGTCAAATTTGATCACAATAGCCTGAAGCATTTCCTTAGTCAGAAGGACATAAATTATAGGCAGCAAAAATGGGTCAGCAAGCTACAGGCATATGACTTCGACATTGTTTTTGTCAAGGGGAAGAAGAATATAGTTGCTGACGCTTTATCTAGGAGACCACACTTGTGCGCCTTAGGGGAGATTACAGAGGACTAGAGAGATATGATCACTGCAGAATACACAAAGGATAAGTGGGCTTCTGGGATTATCGATGGCACCATCCGAGATGACAAGTACATTATTGTAAATGACTTAATCATTTACAAGGGGAGGATCTTTCTGGTGCCAGCTTCTGCTATGAAGCAGAAGATCTTGAGAGCTTTCTATGACTTGCCTATGGCAGGGCATCCAGGATTCTACAAGACCTACAGGCAGGTTAGAGAGAGGTTTACTTGGAAAGGCCTCCAGTTAGAAGTACAGAAATATGCGCTGGAGTGCCCAGTATGCCAACAGAACAAACATGAGCACTCCTATCCAAGTGGATTATTGCAGCCCTTACCCATTCCTGAGAGGAAATGGGATTGTATATCGATGGATTTCATTACTGGCTTGCCGAAAGCCCAAGGCAAGGACTGCATCTTTGTGGTGGTTGACAGGTTGACGAAATTTGCCCATTTATTTGCCATTTCAGCCACTTATACAACAGCTCAAGTTGTTGATTTATTCTTCAGAGAGGTATTCCGACTTCATGAGGTGCCTAGGAGTATTGTGAGCAACAGGGACAGCAGGTTCCTTAGCAATTTTTGGCAGGAGCTCTTCAGGTTGACAGGGACAGAGCTTACCCCGAGCACGAGCTACCACCCCCAAACTGATGGACAGACCAAGATAGTTAATAAACGGGTGGAGGGATACCTCAGGAATTACATAGCCAAGCAACAAAAGGCGTGGGTCAAGTGGCTTCACTTGGGAGAGTATTCGTATAATACCACTTACCACATGTCTATCCAAATGACACCATTTATGGTACTTTATGGGTACGAGGCTCCCAGTTTCTTGGATTTATTGTTTGTACCTAAGACTAAAGACCTCTTGCAGGAGAGTCAAGACATCATGAGGTCTTTGAAAGAAAACATTCAAAAGGCGCAAAACCAACAGAAGCAATATGCAGATCAGCACAGGGTTAAGCGTTCTTTTGAGGTGGGTGATATGGTGTACCTTTGGCGAAAGCCATACAGACAGTCCACTCTTAAGAGTAGTGCAGAGCAGTTGAAGCCACGGTATTATGGTCCATTCAGGATCTCCAGGAGGGTTGGAGAGGTGGCTTATGAGTTAGAATTGTCGGCAGAGAGCAGGGTTCATAATGTTTTCCATGTGTCACGCCTCAAAAAGGCATTGGGGCACAATGTGATACCTTCTACAGAGTTCCCTCCTCTTGATGAAGAGGGGAAGTTGGTTTTGATATCTGACGCCATCATTGACACCAGAGAACGAACACTAAGGAAGAGGGTCATCAGGGAATATTTGGTGAAGTGGAAGAACCTGCCGGTGGACGATGCTACATGGGAGAATGAACAAATCTTGTTGCATCTAGATTTGAGATTGCTTGAGGCAAGCAATCTTGGGGAGTGCGGATTGTAATGTCCCCTTTTTCCTAGAAGGGTTGGTCTATACTCAGTTCCCGTAGACTAACCGAAGTGGTTAGGGAACTCTGGAGTTCGTTTGGTTGGTTTCTAACAGTTTGGCTGGAACTTACTATTTTTAGTAAGTTAGGGTTTCGCACCAGTTGAGGCAGTTCATGATTGGAGACAGAGCGTTACACCGAGACCTTTCCAACGGTCTATAACTCATAGGATTCTGTGACCGTTTGGGCTTTCATATTAAAGTTCGTAAGTTATAATTTATTATTATATTTGGACCATAGTTCCGAGACTCGCCCGAACTCGCCAAAACTCGGCGAGTCGCGAGCCGAGCAAGGTCTGGCGAGTCCTGGAGACTCAGACTCGGACTCGGCCTTGAAACTCGCCTAAACTCGCCATTCCTAAAACTCGCCCAAACTCGGCCCAAACTCACGAGTCCCGATGGTGAAACTCGGCCGGCGCAACATGAGTGAAAAGTTGAAAAAAAAACATAAAAAACTCAAGTCAAAGTTGATTTTTTTTGGACTTATATTGCCTCTATTACACTTAAAGTAACTTCATTTCATTTTCTTGGCAAAATAGGAGGAGAAGAGAGAGTTGTGAGAAAAAATAAGAGTGTGCATTGTAGGGCAAATAGCAAGGAGGTAGAACCGTAGAACGAAAAATCCGTCATTAAATCGCATTGGAGCAGCTTCATACTTAGAGTTGGTGCATTGAGAGCTCTCTACCGGCGATTGGAAGGAGTTTGCAACTTTGCATTTCATTTCAAGGTTGGTTTTTTTTGTGTTTTTTAGCAAAAATTGCATTGTTTTGTAAAATTTCAAATTTTATTTTGAACAAAGTTACAAACCCTACTTATTTTGTTTGAACTTTGAAGTTTGAAACTTTGAACATTCAACAAATTAAAAAACCCTACCTTTTGTTTGAAGTTTGAAGTTTGAACATTCAACAAATTAAAAAACCCTACATTCAAGTTTTGAACAATCAACAAACCCTACATATTTTTGAAAGTTTGAAACAAACCCTACCTTTTGTTTTTGAAAATTGGAACAATCAACAAACCCTACCTATTTTTGAAACAAACCCTACTTTTTTTTTGCATTAGTTTAATAAATTAATAATTATAAATGAATTAACAAATGTTCATTTTTTTTGTGTTTGTGTTATTGCAGCAGCCTTGATTTCAAGTTCAAATTGTATTTTGCACAATGTCTAACTCTTCACACCCAGTTCGAAAGGACCCAGCTTGGAAACACGCTGAAAATTTTCCAGGGCAAAAAAAAGGACAAACAAAATGTTTCTATTGCAAAACAATTTTTCATGGAGGCATTAATAGATTGAAATACCATCTTGCACACATAGCCGTCCATGATGCTTTGGGATGCAATGATGCACCTATTGAGGTTGTTCGTGAGGTGCAAATACAATTAGAAACATTTGAAATGAAAAAAGCGCTGAAAAAGAGGCAAAGGGAGGAGTTAGCGTGCATTGGTGGTGTTGGAGAGGCTTCTTCCAAGCCTTCATTTCATCCTAGTGCTAGTGCTTGTGCTAGTACTTCTGCTACTGTTGGTGCCCGTGCTACTGCTAGTGCTGCCGCTACTGCTAGTGCTGCCGCTGCCGCTACTGGTAGTGGTAGTGGTAGTATTAGCATTGGTCCTAGAATTCGTAAATCTAGGTTGGATTCATTTTTTGTGCCACGCACTACTCCTGGTGCCCAACCGTCGCTTGAGAGCACAGGTTGGAACAAGGAGGCACATGACGTAGCTAGACGAGCAATTGGCGACTTTTGGTACTATTGCACCATTCTATTCCATGCAGCCAGGTAATTCTTTTTTGTTTGATTGTTTTAAAATTTATATTATTATAGTTTGATTCTTTGTCTCATGAATTTTTATATTTAAATTTTAGATGTATGTTGAATTCAAATTTAAAGTTTAAACTCTCCTTTTTACATGTGCTAGGTCTCCTTATTGGCAAAATATGCTTGATGCCATAACTGTTTGTGGGGCAGGGTTCAAAGGCCCTACTAAAGATGACTTAAGGGGCCCACTTTTGACACAAAAGGTGGCTGATGTAAAAGCTGAAATAGAGGAGCAGCGCTTGGTATGGAGCAAGAAGGGTTGCACCATCATGACCGATGGTTGGACTGACAGAAAAAATAGGACGCTGCTGAATTTTCTTGTTTCCTCTTCAAGTAATTGTACTTCCCTCAATGCATTGAATAATTTGAATTTTAAATTTGATTTAACGATTAATATTTTTAATTTATGTTTTATTGAACCATTGATTTTGCTTCTTTTTTCAGGTGGCACCGTGTTCATCAAGTCAATTGATGCTTCAACACATGTAAAAAATGCCACATACCTTTGTGAGGCTATAGAGGAAGTCCTATTTGAGGTGGGTGAGGAGAATGTGGTTCAAGTAGTGACCGATAATGCAGCAAATTATGTTGCTGTAGGTAGACTACTGATGGAGAGGCACCCAACAGTATTTTGGACTCCATGTGCCGCACATTGCCTTGACCTCATATTGGAGGATTTAGGCAAGCTTCCATGGATCAAAACATGTGTGGCTATTGCCAAAAATATTTGCAAATTTATATACAATCACACATGGGTCCTTAGCCTAATGAGGCAATACACGGGGTTAAAGGAGTTGGCTCATCCTGGCATCACCAGATTTGCTACAAATTTCATCACACTACAATCCTTGATTCGGTCAAAGGGACCTTTGAAACGTATGTTTGTTACTGAGGAGTGGACTTCCTCATCCTATGGTACTTCCACCGCAGGGATTGAAGTGGCAAATTACATTTTTGATGAGCCAGGCTTTTGGACACCTGCTACAGAGATTGTGAAGGTAACCGTAAAATTCAATTCTAGTATTCTTTAATTTTTATTCATATTTTTCTTTTATTTGTTTAACTTTATTTTATTCACACTTAAGTTAATGTTTCACAATATTTGTAGTTCACCGAGCCCTTGGTAGTTCTCCTACGAGTTGCTGATAGGGAGAAGCCCGCAATGGGCTACATATATGAGGGCATGGATAGGGCCGAGGAGGCCATTAGATCAATCTATGGGGGAGTTGAGGGTAAGTATCGTCCCATTTGGGAGATCATTGATAGGAGATGGCAGCACCAGCTTCACAAGCCCCTCCATGCAGCAGCTTATTTCCTAAATCCGGCATTCCAATTCCGCCCTGATTTCAAGGCGGATGATGAGGTTCTTGGTGGGCTCTACTCAGTGATAGAGCGGATGGCGCCTACAGTTACTAGACCGATAGTCCATGAGATAGAGGCCTTTACTAGTGCACAAGGAGAGCTCTTTTCTCGTCTAATGTGCAAAGAGAGTAGGACAACATTGCAACCAGGTAAAAATATATTTAAGGGCATAATTTTCCTCTTTTTATATTATTATTAAATGTTGAAACTTGAAACTTGAGACTTAAAATTGGAAATGAGATTGATTTTTTTTCTTTTTCTCATTTCAGATGTATGGTGGCAAATGTTTGGTGCTAAAAAACCAAACCTTCAAGGGATTGCCATTCGCATATTGAGCCAGCCATGCAGTGCTTCAGGTTGTGAGCGTAATTGGAGTATGTTTGAGCACATACACTCCAAGAGACGCAATAGATTGTCCGTGGAGAGGTTGAATGACCTAGTGTATGTTCATTACAACCTTCGACTTAGACACAAATAGATTTTTGACCATGACTCCACCCCAATCAGGCTAGAGGAGGTCGATCCACAATCTGAGTGGATCACTGAGGCTACAGATCCTATCTTTAGTGATGAGGACTTTGATTGGGTTGACCAGGCAGATAGAGAGGCTGAGGCTGTAGCCATGGCAGAGGAGGTGGATAGAGCACGAGCAGACACAGGCACATCTGATGTTGGTGAGGGTGGCATGGAGTCACAGGCAGAGATTATGGCTGATGCATCATTGAAGACCTACCATTTACGCCTTCGTAGGAAGGCGAAGGATGCAGGCTCCTCTGAGCCATAGACTTCTAGTTATTGTTTTGATACTTCATATTTGCTTGGAACATTTGATCATTTTGATGTCATGGATTTCATATTCCATGAGTTTTGTATACATTTGACTATATTTATATATCTAAGTGTGTTATTTCCTTCAGCAGCTCAGCTACAATTTGCATTTATACTTATGTGATCGATGTATACTTGTGTATGTGATCCAATTAGCTTCTATTTGATGATGTTATTGTGTCTTTAAGGTTTATTTAATAAAGGGTGCATGAAACAAGTTTTAAATCCTTAAAAATCTCTAAATTTCTTGGGTTTTTCACTTTGCCGAGTTTTTGCCGAGTCTGCGCCAAGTCTAGGCGCCGAGTCCCGAGTCCCGAGCCGAGTCGCCCTCGCCGAGTCTGCGCCGAGTCCGAGTCTCGAAACTATGATTTGGACTTTAATTTATTAATGTCGGTGACTTTGGAGAAATAAGGAAAAGATGTAAAAGTAAGTCACTAGTAAGTGGACGCCTCCCTTGAGGGATAAAGTGAAATTAAAATATTCTAATTCCCTCCTTCATGGGTCGACCCTCTTGTGAGTGTTATAAAAAGGGGCAAAAGAGGGAAAAAGGATTCATTCTTGATATTACATTTTATGATTCTATTTGCTCTGCAAATGAGGGTTTGGAAGAAATATCCAGCCTTGGCTCTTGGTGACGGAAATCATCATTAGTTTCAGTCTTCCGCAAGTGTGAAAGATCACCCAAGGTGACTCTTGGGGCAGCCATACTCAATGGCTATATTTGAGCTTCAGTTTGATACCTTTATTGACGGAGTTAGAGATAACAAGACATATCTTATTGCAGTTTTGTTGCAGCTAAAAGAAGGTATTAGTGACGGATTGTATCGCAGATTTGAGAGGGTTTGGGACTGCTCCTTCTTCATTTGCTAGCCGTACATCATATGCTGGTCGTACCTCTTCATGTGCTGGTCGTACCTCTTCAAATATTGGCCGTACTTCTTGGCAGCCCTCTTTGGAGTTCGTTGGGGTTGTTTGACTCTGTATTTTGGATTGTTTTCAGCCTTCGAGGCTAATGATATTGTTGTAGATCGACTTCCTCTTCTTGCTGATATATTTAATGCAAACTCCATGATCATGTTGTTGGTCCATCAACAGCAAAAATTTGAAGTTGCATATTACAACATGGGTATGTGTTGAATATTCATTTTATGCCATTCTATGAATTGGGTCTTGATTATTTAGTTCCTATCTATCATAGATTTTATGGGTTTCAATTGCATGTTATCTTTCTTTGTATTCTGGCATACACATCTCAAGAAAACGAAAACCCCCTTCTGCATCTTCTATCTAGTTCTGAAAGATCACAGAAAAAGTAAAAATATAATATTAAATAAAGATAAATCAAAAGAACAACAGGGGTAGGTTATTACAGCCACTGTCAGAAATCCAACTTGACTAATCATGCATTCTCCAAGAAGTGTGGATTGCTCTCAAAGAGATAGAGTCACACTCAAAGAGTATCATTGGGCTCATGATGGCGTCCTGAACTCTCTGTCATGAATAAAACTGCTGCTAGAACAACCCTGTGCTCTCCAAGAAAGATGGTGTTCTCCCTTACATCACCAATTAGCCTATGGGAAAACGGGACATTATATGTGGGCAAGGTGAGAGCATACAGTGTTTGGACTACACACTAACTATATGAATGCACTATTGGAAAGAAAAAAGCCACATAGCCGACCAGAGCATAAAAGCGGCAAGGCCAACCCTCTTCGGCTATTCTTGAATGCAGAAGCCACTGGAAAATTCCAATGGGTTTGATCAAAACAAATTGGCTAATAGCAATGCAGACCTGATCAATGCCAAAACAGGCTAAACAATATGCAAATGCAAATGGGTCTAGCGGTAAACCAACCAAGACTTCTTACAATGAGTTCAACTATTGGCAGTATACCATGTAGTTTTTACAATATGTTCAATATGCAACTATTATCTAACGAATGACCATCCAGATTTACAATGAGCATGAAATATGAACTACTGAGAATATTTATTCAACAAACATCAACAACAATGTAATGTCCCCTGTCTCAGTTTGCCCTAAAAGCCTTCTAATGATTACAAATTCCCTAATAGGGTTAGGGTTTTGACCTTGCAATGAATAACTTGTTGGTGGAGTCCTTGATTGAAACCTACATACACCATATGAACAACATTGCCAATCATATATATTTGTTAGCAGCCTAAAGTGAACTAAGAGGAATGGCATGGTGGGTCCGCCCGAACCCTTATACCAACCTAAGAGGTTCTATACCACAACTCTCCCTGTTGATGACTCGTACCTGCTTTCCCCACTCATGTCCCAACCTCGGCAAACACTTTGCCCACTTGCGGAAATGGGTGGAGCTTACGAGCAGTCTTGGCACTTCCACTCCTCCATGGCCCCTCCTTTTCTTTAAGATTGAGTGGACCATAAGTGGGGTTGCCACTCCTCCGTGGCTCAACCTTCTCTCTGGAGTGGGCGAACCATAAGTGGAGCACACTGCCCTCTTCCTGCCCTTTCCCCCAGGTGGGTTGACAATCAGTTTCAAACACTCAAATATTAACATACAGAAATAAATGCAGACACTTCATCAATTATCAACTCAGTGCATATATATATGTTAGTATACTAAAGAAACCACAAATCAATGTACTTAAATAATCAATGCCTATGTATTATCATCATTCAATACATATAGTCAGGTTGTTATAAATAGACCAACTATATATATATATATATATATATATATATATATATATATATATATATATATATATATATATATATATCTGTGTGTGTGTGTGATCAGACAGCTACTGTAAGCAAAAAGTTATCATAAATATATTTGAGCAGGTTATATAGATAACAAGTCTCTGCATTAAGAGTCAGATCACTTGCTCAGAAAATGATTAGTTAATGCCGATACATAAAGACAATTCACTCTTTGTATATAAATTTATCCTACATGATAAGGCAGAAATACACCTGGTGTAGCCGCGATGATCTTAGAGTCTCTTCCCTGGATGTTCTTTCTTGCTTCTCCTTAGTCGTATTTCTTCCTCATCGATTCTCTACACTCTTACAAAGATGATCTTCTTATATCCTCCTACGTAGATCTGTAGGGGAAGATTGGGTATATCTCTTTTATTTCTTACCCACACATTCTCTTTTAGATCTACATGTATTCCTTATTAAATCTGCATATATTTATACTCATATCTGCTATAAGACTTTTCTTCAATGATTTTCATCTGCGGATCTGTAGGTTAGATCTTAGACTCCCTATTCCTCTCCTCATTGAACTTACCTTATATCTTCCATCATGGGTGCCTTTTGGGTGAGTAGATGTGCCTACTCCTAGATCGCACCTTTTAGTGGATCCGTTACCTTTGCTTAACCGCTGGCTTTGTCCCTGCCTTTGTTATATAAGGTGCTGTCCATAATCGCTGTTTACATGCGCTGCTTTGGTAATATCAATCACAGCTTATAAAGTCTTGGTCTTATAATGATCGCTGGTTTGTCTCATAAACAAAGGCTTAATGTAGTTGCTGATTATAAATATATTTATACCCATAGTATTAATATATATTAAATATTAATATTTATATTTATATTATCAATATTTATATCTATTATTTATATTTGTAATACAATAATATATATTATATCTATTATATGTAATTATAATATTATTTAATATTATTTATTAAATAATATTATATTTACGCCAACACCATATTTCAAGAAAGCAACTTAACCTGTTTTATCATGATGTTTAATACTTTAATATCGGGACATCACAAACAACAATACTGAATTTAATTCAAATCAACAGGAAATCACAGTTGCAGTAAGGATTAGTCCAGAAATAAGTAATAGAATAAATTACTATCAACTCCCGCTAGAATAGTCAATACCAGGAATTGGCAAGACTCATTGTGAGCTATGATTGGACACTTAAACTGAAGAAGAATGTTGATTCAAGACTAAAGAAGCACTGTAACCCTACACAAACTCAGAAATCATAACTGTATGGCCCAGAAATGCACTAGTATGGCCACATTTAACACTGCATACTGCTGATTTTTAGAAGGATTTATCAGCGGAATATAACAATAATACATTTGCTATCTATAAGACCATAGAGATGACCTTATTACTACTAATCACCATTAGAATGTCGTTCAAATTTGTTGTAGACTTGAATAAACAACAAACGCCCCAAGAATGACCCCCTTGAACATGTACAACCCCTTCTTCTAATGGTACGGCACCTCAAGACTCCTTTCAAAGCATACAAACCTCTTTAAAAACCTCATGCCCACCTTTAGTATCTTAAATAACATCATGAAATTGGGCAGCCAGCATTCCTATGTTGGTACGGCCCAATAAATAGCATCATGACCAGCAAAATGGTACAGCTGGTATAAGGAGTGTGTATGGCCAGATTTGGAGATATCTCTCCTACACAATGAACAAGGATAATAATATTTGCAATATAAATAACTCTCAAGATCAGTTCAAATCTGAATACTCTCAAACCAAAAATATCAACTGGAACAACACACTATATTTTTTGTATTTTCCTAGATATATAAAATCACACAACATAACTGAAAGGAATCTTCACACCAAAACACCAACTGAAATTACAATGCAATCAACTCACTAGAAATCCCTACAATGGAATTTTTCACAAGCAACAGAGGATTTTTGTCCTCAATCCCATATGCCTTCAGAGTTTTTGTCCTTAGGGCAGCCTTTAAAGTTTTCGTCCTTCAGGGAAGAAGTTGGGCATAAAGCTCAAATTCAAACAATAAGTTTGTAAAATGATCCAATCCTTCTTCTGTGCACAACTCCTTTTATAGGAACTTTTAGAGCAACCAAATATTATCTCTTTTATTTCACTTTTCCACTCAATAATAAAAATAAAATGACTTTTCGAAATCTTTTAATTTGATAATACTTTTAATTCTCATTTTCAACGTCACTTTTATGACCCAGTTTTAAAACAACTTTTTAAGTCGCCACTTTGTACCCCAAGCCTAGCATTATCACTTTTGGCCCCTTTTTCAAAAACACTTTACGGTGTTGGCCACCCTTCTAAACATAAGCTGCCTTCTAAGAAAATAATATAAAGTGTCATTTAGACAACTTAAGTTAATTATTTAATTATTTTCTACACATCATTCCCAAAGTCTACAAAGAATATTAAAATGGGCCAATTAAACTTTCTTGATAACTCCATCAACACCTTAAGTGCATAGGTCTTCCGTCCACGAGAAGTTGGCACTCTTCAAGGATGATGGAATTCTCCAAGAATCTTCAAGCTTTCCAAGAATGTTGGAATGGACTAGAAAAGGAACATTACAAGTCCTCCTTCCCCAAAATTGCTTGTCCTCAAGCAATGCTAACTCAATCCACTGATTAATCCTAAATCAAAATCAATGTGATTCCAGGATCCCAAATCAATCTAGGAGGTTTGTGTGTCCTTCTGCTTGATGTACTAATCTAAAATATACCTTCAAATAAAACCTCCTCCAATTTCCTTGATAATTGTATAGCAATCATTTGCAAGGTTCTACAAACTCCCCAAAATTTGCTTTGGTCTACCTTGTTTCCGTTGCACCACTCTGATAAAAACTGAAAAATCTACGTAAAAACCCTCTGTTTTCACTTCTGGAATTCTTGAATGATGACCATAATTCTGCAGAAATCTACTGTTCTGTATTAGTCACAATGAAAAACCACTAAAATCCACAACATAATCATCTAAGTTATGATTAGACTTCTGCGGATGGAAACTTCCATTCTTTTTGCTGAAATTTGATAGGGTGGCATATTTGGAAGTCCCTTCAATATCACCTCCTTCCCTTCATACTGAAACTTAAGCTCCAAAAAGTTCGATAATTTTGGGAAATTTCTCCAAGTGAGTATAACCATAGAACCCCCAAAACTATGTCGGTCTCACCTAAGCCAACAACATAAAAATCATCACAAATTTTATGCTCGCCTATGAGGATGTTGATCTGGCTGATCTTCTTTTTGCAAGGAATGATAAACCCATCAACTACTATGACATCAGATCCTTCAAACTATTTAGCAAGAAGTCCCCTCTTAACCACTAAACCTTCATCAATGTAATTGTGAGTAGCCCCACTATCAATAAGTGTTATGATTCTGCACCCACATAAGACTCCCTGAAATCTAAAAGGATAATGCATTGGTGCTCCAGAGACAGAAGTAATTGTACCACCCTTGGTGTCATCATCTTCAACATTCAAATGTTGTTATTGCTCCTTATCTAAATTTTAAGATTCTTTCGTCTCTTCCTCCTCATCATAAACTACCTCAATGTAATGTATCTTCTCCTTACCAAGGCATCTGTAACTGAATGCCCAAGGTTCCTTGCAATGAAAACACAAATTCTTCTTTCTGAGCTCGTTCTTGGATTCTTCTTCCTTACTTGTTTTGGGTGGTAGGCTCTTCTAAGGCTAAATATGGAACTCTTCTTTTTGAAATGTTTTTTTGACTTCTCCAATAGTGATGTCTTGTAGTTAAACTTATTCTTGGATACCGACATCTCCAAGTTGAGAGCCCTCTTTGATGAGCACATGCTTATACTGAGAAGGGGAGGTGAATCGGTATAAGACTATCTTTTACTTTTTCAAGTTAACAATCACAATAAAATCAATTGCACAACATTAACAATTAAGAACACAAGAAGAACACAAGATTTACGTGGAAACCTTTTCAAGAGAAAACCACGGAGAATAGGACTGCTTGGATCTATTGTCCAAATCCAGCCACAAATAAAATACTTCTTACAAAATATGTGTAGGCACCAAACCACTGGAGACACCAATCCCCACCACTGAACACCAACTCGGCAAGAGACACCAATCTCTTTAATATGAGGCACCAACCTCTCCAATATGAGGCACCAACCTCCAAAGTATTTCCCCTTCTTGAATTTGCTCCTTCAACAAATAATATTCACATAACTTCTTCACAAAACCTGCCTTGAATGATCTTCTATTATATCCTTCTCCTCAAATCTGCTTGTGTTTGTATGATATGTCTTCTACACTCCACACGCTCTCTTCCTTCCACAATTCTTACTCCTTTTATATCCCCATATCTAAATTAAATGAGGCACCCCTTTGAAGAGTGATCTCCCTTCAAAAAGACATGACTTTTTGTTAATATATGATTGCTGCTTTTTAAAACTAATTCCCAATCCTTTTTAATCTCTACTCAATCGCTGACTTCTTCATACACATGATTGCTGCCTTATCACAAACTTAATCGCTGTCTTCTTATCCACTTTAATTGCTGCCTTTTGTTTTCCTTAATCGCTGCTCTATATATTAATGATCCTTACTCTATAAAATGTAATCGCTGCTGTCTTTAATATCATCAACGCCGCCTTGTGAATCAAATGGTAATCGCTGCTTATTATCACTTAAATTATATTCGCTGCCTTCTTAAATATGAACTCTGCCATTGTAAATATAATTATTGCTCCATAAACATTAATCGCTGCTCCTCTAACAATATCTGTTGCTCTTCATAAGATATGGGCAATAAAAACTAAAGCATAGTTGTCTTTGACTTGGGTGCCATTATATATATGCATCTTTTTGAATGTATTTTCCAAGGTCGGCCAAATATAGTTTGAATGTATTTTCCATACAAAGAGGCGCCAATAATAAGGAAGGTCGGCCAACATAAGTGCAAATCTGTCTTGCATGTATGTCAATTTGTAGGGAGGTCAGTCTTGAAATAATGCGATCTTCCCTTGAAACGATTAGTGGCCTTTGGCCTTTATTCGATGTCCTTTAACCGCAATATGAATGGTAGCAATTAATTCTCCTCTGACATCAATGACAATCTCGTCCATATGCCTTTGACATCAATGACAATATTGCCAACAATCTCCCTTTTTGTCATTGATGGCAATTTAGCAACATACTTCTCTCCATCATGTGATTCTCCCTCTTTTCTGTGATACCCTCCCTGTCTATAAAGCTCCCCCATTCTGTAACTCTCCCCCTTAGACATCAATGGCAAAGGGATGTTCATTATATTTCCATACATAAATAGATCATGAGAAACATCCAAGTCATCTTCTTCAACATTCATATTCTCTTTTCTCATTGTTGTATTTGTACATAAATTAGTATAAACAACATAATGGAGACCCATAGGCATCTCTTCTAATGGTCCTTTCTCTTTCACTCCACTATATGGTAACTCTCTAATATACAGTTTGCTCCTACCACACCATTCTCTTTTCTTGTTTTCATGGCATAATCAAACAAAATTCTTCTACTGCTGCTACAATAGCATTCTCAACCCTTCTACTTACACTCTTCACCATGCCTTATAAGCATGTTACTCAACTCTTCATCTTCTCAATGCTCACATCTACTGCAATATCCTCTCTTCCCTATCCTTTGTTTCTATGTTGCTTGGGTGATAAGCTTCCTCTATAGCTGTCCAAAACTTAATTTGGATCATCTTCTTAAGTTTAACAAATCAGGAACTTGTTCTTCTATCCCATCATTCTCTACGCATCTTACAAGATGGAGAATGCCTTCAACTCTTCCTTCTCTTATCCATGGCTACTAAATGAAGGTCATCCTTTTTTATCTCTTGTGAGAGTCTTCTCACCTTCTTTTTGAATTATTTTGCTCTTGCTTCCTCTTCCAGAGTTTTGTAGGTCCTTCCTTATGCTTGCCAAGGGTATCTACCTTCTTGCTTTGTCTAGGAGGTTCTACAAAACCACTTTTGAAGAAACGTGTTGTATGTCCATAGTTGTTGCACTTATAGCATATGACATTGTAATCCACTAAAGGAGCAAATGAATTATAATTTCTATTTGAGAATCCATAAGAATTTCTATTCTTGTTCCAACCAAAATTTCTTGCACAAGTCCTATAGTCTATTGCTTTATGACCAAAGTCATTACACGAAAAGCAATAACCAAAGAAAGAATGTTGGAACCTGGTCATATGCACCTGCCTTGGAGGAAAGGACTTTCTGAATTTGTCCTTGTTATCTTTTGGAGGAGTGCTTGTTTTCTGTGGGACTTGATTCTCTTTCTTCTTGCTGATAGGACTTTTGAGAGCATCTACATAGCCTTTGGGCTTTTCATCATTTACCTTCTTTGGTGGCTCTTTGTGATCTTTGTTGGCCATCTGATTTTCTTTATATCCAAGACCAATCTTTATAAATGGTGACCTTTGCCCATTGATGATATCATCTAATATCTCAGTACTCTTCTCAAATTTCAGGCTTCTGTTCAACGTAGTGATTGTTTTCTCTAGTTCCTTCAAGGAAACAATTTTGGCTCACAATTTTCTACCTTTCTGTTTAATTGGATTCTCACTTCCTCTTCAATCCTTTTTGCTTCTTCAAGTTGAATCTTGAGGTTGATGATCATCTTTTCTGATTCCTCAAGACTTTGTGACATTTTTTCCTTACATTCACAGTCCTCTTGAAGTTGTAACTTTTGTTTCAAGTTCTTCTTAAGCTTCTTTATTTCACTTAGGTCACAAATAAGTTCTTCCAAATCTACTTCCCCATCTATTTTGTCATTCTCTTCCCTTTCTGACTCCTCTTTTTTTCTTTATCTTCACTTTCCAAGATATCATCTTTTGTTTCTATTGCCATGAATAGAAACTCTTTTCTATCGCTAATGAAGAAACTCTCTTTGGATGAACTACTTCCTCTTTGGAATAGAGGTTTTTCTTTTGCTTGTGAAAGCTCTTCTTTTTCTCAAGTTTGCCTTGTTTGTGGCCTTTTTTATGTTGATAATGTTTACCACCTTTCTTTATATTATGCTCTTCTTCCTCATCACTATTTTCATTTTCTGCATATGGGCATTTGGCAGCAAAATGTCCTACCTTTCCACAATTAAAGCATTTGAAAGGCAACTTACCCTTATACTTGCCGGATCTTTTCTTCAACTTCCTCACAAAATGATCTTCTTCGTCTGATTCACCATTGGAACTATCGCTTGGCGGGCTCTTTATTTTTCATTCTCTTTGAAGCTTTGAAGGTTGCTTCTTGTTTTGATGGCTTCTCATTGTCAATCCTCATTTCATATGCCGTGAGGGTACCATGCAATTCATCCATAGTTAGTTTATCCAAGTCCTTCATTTCCTCAATGGCTGAAACTTTTGCATCAAACCTTAAGGGAAGAGATCTTAGCACTTTTTGTACGATCATTGGCTCTTCAATTTCTTCACCAAGTCCTTTGATGGTATTTACAATTTCATCCACACAAAGGAGATAAGCTGCAATATTTTCTTCGTCTTTCATTTTCAAGCTTTCGAATTGACTTCTATGGGTTTGGAGTTTAGCCTTTTTAACTTTATCATCTCCTTCATAAATATTCTTAAGTTTATCCCAGATCTCCTTGTTGAATCACAATGCATCACTTTGACAAACTCTGATTCCGATAAACCACACAAGATTGCATTCATGGCTTTCTCATTGTTCTTGCTAGCCTTCTTTCCATCCTTATCCGTTGGTGGAGATGCAGGAGCTTTATAACCACTTACTACCGAATGCCAAATATCAAAGCCAAGAGCCATTAAGTGCGCACTCTTATGCTCCAAAAAGCATAGTTGCTTCCATTGAACAATGGAGCCCTGTTGGAGGAGAATCCTTCTTGGCAGGCCATGTGTGCTCTTGAGATCTTCCTTCTAGTGGTTAAACTATACTTTGAAGGAACCCGCTCTGATACCGATTGATGAGCACACACTTGTACTGAGGGGGGAGGGGGGGTGAATCAGTATAAGACTGTCTTTTACTTTTTCAAATTAACAATCACAATAAAATCAATTGCACAACATTAACAATTAAGAACACAAGATTTACGTGGAAACCTTTTAGAGAAAAAACCATGGAGAATAGGACTGCTTGGATCTACTATCCAAATCCAGCCACAAATAAAATACTTCTTACAAAATATTTGTAGGCACCAACCCAATGGAGACACCAATCCCCACTACTGAGTACCAACTCGGCAAGAGAGACCAATCTCTTTAATATGAGATACCAACCTCTCCAATATGAGGCACCAACATCCAAAGTATTTCCCCTTCTTGAATTTGCTCCTTCAACAAATAATATTCAAATAACTTCTTCACAAAATCTGCCTTGAAGGATCTTCTATTATATCCTTCTCCTCAAATCTGCTTGTGTTTGTATGATATATCTTCTACACTCCACACACTCTCTTCCTTCCGCAATTCTTACACCTTTTATATCCCCATATCTAAATGAAATGAGGCACCCCTTTGAAGAGTGATCTCCCTTCAAAAAGACATGACTTTTTGTTAATATATGATCGCTGCTTTTTAAAACTAATTCCCAATCCTTTTTAATCTCTACTCAATCGCTGACTTCCTCATACACATGATTGTTGCCTTATCACAAACTTAATCGCTGTCTTCTTATCCACTTTAATTGCTGCCTTTTGTTTTCCTTAATCGCTGCTCTAAATATTAATGATCCTTGCTCTATAAAATGTAATCGCTGCTGTCTTTAATATTATCAACGCTGCCTTGTGAATCAAATGTTAATCGCTGCTTATTATCACTTAAATTATATTCGCTGCCTTCTTAAACATGAACTCTGCCATTGTAAATATAATTGCTGCTCCATAAACATTAATCGCTGCTCCTCTAACAATATCTATTGCTCTTCATACGATATGGGCAATAAAAACTAAAGCATAATTGTCTGACTTCAGCGCCATTATATATATGCATCTTTTTTAATGTATTTTCCAAGGTCGGCCAAATATAGTTTGAATGGATTTTCCATACAAAGAGGCGCCAATAATAAGGAAGGTCAGCCAACATAAGTGCAAATCTGTCTTGCATGTATGTCAATTTGTAGGGATGTCAGCCTTGAAATAATGTGATCTTCCCTTGAAACAATTAGTGGCCTTTGGCCTTTATTTGATGTCCTTTAACCACAATATGAATGGTAGCAATTAGTTCTCCTTTGACATCGCCTCTAACATCAATGACAATCTCGTCCATATGCCTTTGACATCAATGACAATATTGCCAACAATATGGCATCTTGCAGTGATAAAGGATCAAAAGCCTTAACTAAACCCCTAAGAGGTTCGGATAGGCATTCAATGAACAACATAATAAGCCTTCTTTCAATGATGTCAGGTACCATGACAGAAAACTTTTGAAAATCAGCAACATAGTTCTCAACACTTCCATATTGTTTGAGTTGTGCCAACTCTCAAAAATGCACTTTGGAGTCCTTTCTATCAAATCTTTCAATTAGTCTTCTGCTGAATTCCTCATAAGTGTTGATAAGATTATGTCCTTGAGTAATCAGCACATGATACCACCATTCATGTGTTGTACTCTCAAGGTGGAGAGGCAATTTTTATAGCTTCATCTTCCGCCATAGGTCTTAGTGACAAATAAGTGTCTAGCTTTTGTACCCATGCACATGTTGTACACTTGTTAGATCCATCAAATGGGGAAAGTGTCAACTTTCCCAAAGCATGTTGATAATCCCTCTGATTTCCCTGAGGCTTAGGCTCGAGTCTATGACCATTTCTAGACTTCTTATTCATATAGTTGTTGAAAGATAGTTCATTCCAGATCTCTTCTAGAAGAGATCTATACTCTGCATAATAGGCTGTAATTTCATCAACCATTGAAATTTGAGTCTCTGCTACAGGAACCTTTTCCTCCGTACAAAGGAAGGTGGGTTGGAATGGCCTAACAACAGAACCAATAACGGTTCTTTGTGTATTGTTGTTGTTCTGATGATTATTCGCTCTTGAAGTGCTTCCTTCACCATTCTGTTTTTGGGCATGTTCATGTTGTCCATCTTGTGAATTTGGACCAACATATAAAGCATCAAATCGAACTTGCTTTCAGTCTAATCAGCAAGATTATCATCCACATTAGTTCTCTTTTCTCTTTCTGCCATATTCAACTCTTCTGAAACAACTTTTGGATTTTGTTTTTCAGCCCCAACTTCTAAAAATGGAAGCTCTACTTTTGGATTCTCTGGAAACTGAAATCCTTTTCTGACTTCTCTGAGATAATATTTGTTTTCTCTATCACTTGGATGCATGTGAAAGTAAGCTCTACATAAAAAGGATTAGCTTCTGAAAACAGGCTAGCAAGATCACCAACTTTGATACCATCGTAATGTCCCCAACATTTTTTTTTCAAATTTTACATTTAAATGATGCAAATGCAAATCCTCGCACTTTCTAATCACCCAGATCTCAATGTGGGCAAGGCGAGAGCATACAATGTTTGGACGACACACTAACTCTATGAGTGCACTATTGGAAAAGAAAAAGCTGCCATAAAGTGACCAAGCATACAAACGACACGGCCAACCCAAATCTACATCTCTTCAATAGACAAGCATATTTGAATGCAGAAGCCACTGGCAAATTCCAACAGGTATTATCAAGCCAAATTGGTTGATAGTAATGTAGACCTGATCAATGCCAAAATGGGCTGAACAATATGCAAATACAATTAGGTCTAGCGGTAAATTGACTAAGACCTCTTACAACGAATTCAACTATTGGCAGTATACCATCTAGATTTTACAATATGTTTAATATGCAACTACTATCTGGTGGATGACCATCCAGATTTGCAATGAGCATAAAATATGAACTACTAAGAGTATTTATTCAAGAAACATCAACAACAACAATACTGAAATTAACTCAAATCAACAGGAAATCATTGTTGCAGCAAGGATTAGTCCAGAAATAAGTAACAGAATAAATTATTGTCAACTCCAGATAGCATAGTCAAAGCCAAGAATTGGCAAGACTCATTGTGAGCTCTGACTGGACACTTAAACTGAAGAAAAATGCTGATTCAAGACTGAAGAAGCACCGTAACCCTACACAAACTCAGAAATCAGAATTGTACGGCCCAAAAATGAACTAGTACGGCCCCATTTAACACTGCGTACTGCTGGTTTTTAGAAGGATTTACCAACTGAATATAACAATAATAAATTTGCTATCTATAAGACCATAGAGATGACCTTATTAATGCTAATCAGCATTAGAATGTTGTTCAAATTTGTTGTAGACTTGAATAAACAGCAAAGGCACCAAGAATGACCCTCTTGAACATGTATGGCCCCTTCTTCTAATGGTACAGCACCTCAAGACTCCTTTCAAAGCATAGAAACCTCTTCAAAAACCTCACACCCACCTTTAGTATCTTAAATAGCATCATGAAGTTGGGTGGCCAGCATTTCTATGTTGGTACAGCCCAAAAAATAGCATCATGACCAGCAAAATGGTACAGCTGGTATAAGGAGTGTGTACGACCAGCTTTGGGGAAATCTCTCCTACACGATGAACAACGATAATAATATTTGCAATATAAATAACTCTCAAGATCAATTCAAATCTGAATACTCTCATACCAAAAATATCAACTGGAATAGCACACTATATATTTTTTGTATTTTCCTGGATATATAAAGTCACACAACATAACTGAAAGGAATCTTCACACCAAAACACCAACTAAAATTATAATGCAATCAGCTCACTAGAAATCCCTACAATGGAATTTCTCACAAGCAATGGAGGGTTTTTGTCCTCAATCCCATATGCCTTAAGGGTTTTCGTCCTTAGGGCAGCCTTTAGGGTTTTCGTCCTTCAAGCAAGAAGTTGGGCATAAAGCTCGAATTCAAACAATAAGTTTGTAAAATGATCCAATCCTTCTTCTATGCACATCTCCTTTTATAGGCACTTTTAGGGCAACCAAATATTATCTCTTTTATTTCACTTTTCCCCTCAATAATAAAAATAAAGTGACTTTTGGAAATCTTTTAATTTGATAATACTTTTAATCCTCATTTCAACATCACTTTTATGACCCACTTTTAAAACTACTTCATAAGTTGCCACTTTGTACCCCAAGCCTAGTATTATCACTTTTGGCCCCTTTTTTAAAAACACTTTATGACGTTAGCCACCCTTCTAAACATAAGTTGTCTTTTAAGAAAATAATATAAAGTGTCCTTTAGATAACTTAATTATTTAATTATTTTCTGCACATCATTCTCAAAGTCTATGGAAAATATTACAATGGGCCGATTAAACTTTCTTGATAACTCCACCAACACCTTAAGTGCATAGGTCTTCCATCCATAGGAAATTGGTGCTCTCCAAGGATGATGGAATTATACAAGAATCTTGGAGCTTTCCAAGAATGTCGGAATGGACTAGAAAAGGAATATTACATTATCACAAAAGAAGCTATATTATACCCCTGCAATTGATTTACAACAAACAAGACATTTTTTTTTAAATGTTCAACAAGAAATGGCTGCTACAAATATCAAGTTCCAATGGTGACTTCTATCCGAAATCAAGGATGGTACACGTGATCAAAGGAATATAAAACAACAATTGAAAAGTTACAACCAGAGACAAGACTCCATAGTCTGACACATTGGGCTCTTCTAAAAAGATGTGTCCTTTAAAGGACAAGACATTTCTTTCCTTGCTTTCAAAAGGAAAGATTTTCCTGGTAACTATTTTGTTCAATTGATATAAATTTCTTGTTCATTTTCATAACAAAAGATGCACATTTCCAAGAAAAACAAATTAAAAAAATGCAATATTGAATGAATGATGGAACAGCTAAACCGCTTGAAAGTTAAAACAAGTAACATTTTCTCCCATACAAAACAAAAATTTCTTCAATGTAAGGAATACAAAAAGGGGAGAATGTGAGGAGAGAAAAATTGTCCTCTAATTCCAAAAACTAGTCAATACCATAGAAATAAATTGCTTTTCTATAAGACTGAATTTCCAAATAAAAAATCAACTAAAAAATATCCCTTTGCACCTCTCTCAAGACTGAATTTCCAAAGAAAAAATCAACTAAAAACTGTCCCTTTGCACCTCTCTCAAGACCGAATTTCCAAAGAAAAAATCAACTAAAAAATGTCCCTTTGCACCTCTCAGACTAAATGTGACTTGGGAAAACTGAAAGTTTATTTTCTGAAAAAGGGCATGCAGGAACAGATATGCATTTATCAGAAAACGAAGCTAATATACTGCCGCATTTGATTTGCACCAAACGAAATATTTCTTTACAAAAAATAGCTGCTATAAATATCAAGTTCAAGTTGCAACTTACATCCAAAATCGAGGATGATTATAAGAAATTAAAGGAAATATGAAATAAAGATTAAAAAGTTATAACCAAAGATGACCTTCACACTCTGTAACATTGGGCCCCTCTAAGAAGACATGTCTCTTTGAGGATAAAATGGATGCTTAACTTTTCAGGTCACCTTCAGAATATCAGGCAGTTTAAGTCTATTAAGTTTGAACCCATAAATATGGAGGAACTTTAGGACTAGACTATTGTCACAAAGAAAGGAATTAGCATAGGAGAGCTTGCATTTATTGTCTGCCTAAATGATTATGGATGTACAAGGTAAGAACAAATTGACCCACCTTAAATTTCTCTCTATTAGAAATCCATATGCAATTAAGTCACAAACTCTTCATTCTTCGAATTTTTATTTATAAAGGATAGAAATGGTGAGAAATAAAAGAAACAAACCTCTAGTGTTCCAAAGACTAATCGCATTCGACCAGCAACCATTGCTGGCTCTTCTGCAATTCCCATAACAGCCAATTGCTCTAACTGCAATGTCTTTACAGGAAGCCTGCACAAAATTCATGTTACAGGTTCTCAAAATTTCCTATTCAAAAAATCAAAGATGATAAAGGTAATCAAGATTAATTATCTCAGATCAAACATGGACAGCCAACCAACCAAACGTTCATCTTTTCTATGTAATGCTTCCTAGACTCGGCCTCAAGAAGTTCTGCTTAAATATATTTGTAATGATATCTACTTTTGTTTTCCCATGTTTGCAATTAAACACTAAATACCTTAGAACTAAGAAAACAGAGAAGCCCAAGAGATTCCTCCACTCTCATCATTCCTTCCCAATTTCAATAAATCATATGCAAAAGAATGGTTTCTAAATTATTGTTTCAAACAAAAGGTCAATAGCACTGGATTTTTGAGGACCGGTTGTCCCCACCAGTTTAATTTTCTGTGGCTATTTTTCTTTATAGTTGGTGGTGCCCTTGGCTCGAATTTCAGACTTTATTATTGTTGTTGTGGTGGTGGTCGTGGTTGTTATAGTATTACTATACTTAATTTGTGACTATGGTTATGTTCTTGTGCAGTTAACTGTTAAACTTTTGCCCTTTAATCTTTTCTAATCCTGATGTGAGTTTTTGAGGTGTGATGCCATTCTAACTGATTTTTGTATGATTAGAGTTGAATCTTATGTAAATTAATACATAAAGAGCACTTTCAATACAAAAAATACATGCAAGATGATTCATGATTGATTCCACAATAAAATCCTATGAAGGAGGTGATCAACTTAAGTAAAATTAAGAAAACAAACGTTGATGCTCTAGAAGACCTAACTACCATTTAGTACAGAGAAAAAGCATCATTTCATATGTCTGAAGATCATTTAACAGAAGTAGCAATTACAGATGAAATTGGATGCAAGTCAGATACTGAACCAACAAAACTGCCAGAAGAATGGATCATATCATTTTAGTTGACAAGACTCCAAACATGGTAGAGTTAGAAAATTTCATTATCTTTGCATCCAAAGAATAGTCTTTAGAACAAATTAATGTAGAATGCAAAAAGCAGGATTTACACGGGAATTTGATGATAAGCCACTCAAGTATGCTAAGGGTCTTGCCAATAAAATGTGAAAACAAAAGGGTAGGTCCTGTTCTGAAAGTTTATGGTCGTTGAAAAACATTTTTATAGTTGTAAGCAAATGCCCATGAGATGAGGATGAATGAATTAGTAATCTTCTGCAAAATATCAAATAGCCTACAAATATTATATCAAAACTATTGCCAAAATTCAACACAGGAAAAAGGATAAATACAAAATGGATAAGGGTGGGATAAGGCAGTAATTCACACTCTCCTATGAAACATATGGAATCACTAGATATTTAATATACGATGTTCTTAAAAAAGAATAGAAAATAATCTGCAAAAAATAACTTAAAAAATAAACGCTGAAATGTAAAAGGTGGCATCCACTCACCCAATATGAATTCACATGTGACAATCCAATTGAAAACACATAAGAGATCACAAATAATGGCGCTTTGTTTTAGATTATTATTAAATGGAAAAAAAAATCTATATCTTATGGTTTTCCCATAATGTATACTCAAATGGGAAGAAAACCTTAAATACACTATGACATGATTCTTTAGTAATCTACAAATAATATAATATTATCCCCACTAACAGCCCCTAGGTGTAGACTAGACGGTTGAGCCGTTGAAAGACACGGACAATGGTCGGGTTTGAAACTGATTTGCCCACTGTATACATTAGGGGCAGCGTGTACAGCCGAGAGGTTATAGGGGGCTAACCTTGCAGGTCGTTGGGCTACCAATTCCTTTGTGATTATATATATATATATATATATCATTGAAAGACACAGACAATGGTCAGGAGATCTTTTAGAGGCAGCATGTACAACTGAGAGGTTATATGGGGCTCGCCCTGCAGGTCGCTGGGCTACCGATTCCTCTGTGGTTATATATAATAACCACTAATTAATACACAGACCAAAGACTTAAGAACAAAATCGACCATAACTACACCTCATACTATGGACTAGTATGGAGAGCTTGTTAGATTGCAAAAACATGTTGTGATCGATGGTTTAAACTTTAAAGTTTAAAACCTTTCACCTATCGTGAAAGTTAAGATGGAATCCTACTAATTAAATCATGCGTTGTATTGGAATCATGATACGAAGTAATCATGTTCCCTTAAAACCCAAGAACTGAACACATAAAACTCACCAAGTCTTTGAAAAACAATTGTGTAATTGTAACGAATTGTTTCCTGAAGTGAAGAATCAAGAGTAGCGATCCTCTACTCTGAACTATGATGAAATTATGATAATGAGAGATGTTACAAACAAGCATCCTTGAGAAATGGCCATGAAAAAATGAACTGCAAAGATTGTTGTAGGAAATGCAGCTAATAAGTGAAATGATGTTTAACAAGCTGCAAAAATGTGAATAGTAGAAAGGCAATCTAATCTTAACTAACTAATAGCTACTAGAAGTACAGAAATTGCCAAAACAACAACAATGAATAATTGAAATTTTACACCAGAAGCAACTAACAGAAAATTGACATTACAACTATCTAAAGGGTTAACAAAATTGTTAAGAATTTGTGAAACTGAATTAAAAGTTAGACCAAGAAGAAATTTAATTATCAAATTTAAGGCTAAGCTACAGATTTAAACTCAGATAGATGCAATTAGAATTAGCAAAATATTCTAAAAATGGAACTAGGAAGCTAAAAACTAACAAAGGAGAAACAAATAACAAAGAGGTATGAAAGGAAAATGGAATTAAAACCACGCTGTAGAATTTAAGAGAAAAGATATAAGGAAGCTAAGGGAGAATGAATAATCATGACTGAAACATGGCCATACTTGTTTTCCATAAATAAAAAGATAATATGTACATTTATCTATAAAAAACATCACATCCGAACAATTAACTTAGTATTCCCAAAGCAAAGTGCATGACAAAAATTATTATCATCATCAAACAACATGGTCTTTTAAGTTTTAAGTACTCCTGGAGCTTAAAACCACGCAGTAGAAATCAAAAGAAAAGATACAAGGAAGCTAATAGAAAATCATGACTAAAAGATGGCCAAACTTGTTTTCTGTTAATCAAAAGATAATGTTTCAAATGAAATGATACAAGGACGCTAAGAGAAAATCGTGTCAGAAAGACCGCCAAACTTGTTTCCATTAATCAAAAGATAATGTGTACATTTATTTCTAAGTAAAAACATAACTGGACAACTACCTTCCTATTCCCAAAGCAAAGCACGTGACAAAACAGTTATCATCATCAAATGGCATGGTTTTTTAAGTCATAAGCGCTCGTGTAGCTACAACATCATGAATACTGGAACCACAAACTGAATCATACCTTGAAACAAAATTTAGGTAGATGGTATAATTAACATCATATACTTGATTATAACTGTTAGTGTCAAGCTAGGACTCAAACACCCAAAAATATGTTGTTTATTCCTTTTCAAGTTCAACTCCAACTCAATGTTTGTTGTTCTTTCAAAAGAATTAGCATGTAATGAAAAAAAAATATGGCTATTACTTGGAAAACTTCCTCTAGTTTCCAAATGAACTCCCCAAACCATTATAATTTGCTTCACAACAATTGGTTATGGAAAACGGTTACAACCAATTGATAACTTCTACCTGACTTGAGATTTGTCACATAAGATTTAAAGTGAAAGTATCCAATTAGAACTGAAGACATAACTTAAAACTGACTTTAGAACTTTTTAAAGTTATACAGTTATGTCCCAAATCTCTAAACTTAAAGCGACTTTATAAAAATATTATTACTTAAGACAACTTAAGTGTGTTTAATAATACTTGAGAGAGTAGGACCCACTTAATTCACATGGACATGCCAACAAAAATTACTTTTAAAGCAATATTACTAATAAAGGAACATTAATAACAGTTTCTGTAATGTCCCCATTTTCGGGTTCTCTTGTATTACAGTTGGCACTAACCTTCCAGGTGTGTGTCAGCATTATCAGAGGAGTTATTTGATGTTTCCAGTGAGCTCAGGTGATCTGGAGGACTCATATGTCACTTTCGGATATGATTTCCGGCTTCCGGTGTGGTCTCCAAGATTCTTGGAGGGAGCATCTATTTTTAGTAAGGCACTCTGTTGGGTCCGTTTATCATCTTTCATCATTGGGATCACTCCTACGCAGTCAATTTTCGGTTCCGATGCATTTCGGCCATTTCCGCTAATTGGGTGTAATATTGAGCTATATTTAATTAATTTTACTAAGGTTGCCACTTTAATTAAAATATTTAATTGGGCACCTCAGTATTATAGCTCGTTGGAAAGAGAACGAAAAGATTTAAATGATGAGACGTTAAAAAGTCACTTTTAGTGCCGGAAATGTTTTAAAAGTAAAATAAATCACTTTTCAAAGCAATAAGGCTTATTTATTTATAAAGTGATTTCAAACTATATTTTCCTGAAAGTTCCAAAAAAGTGCTTATAAAAAGAGAAATTGGGGAAAAAGAAGCTCATTCTTGACTTGATATTTCACAAGAGTTTTCCTTGAGAGTTGGAACGTGTAGGTTCAGCAAACCCTAGGACGAAAACCCTTGGGTTCTTGGTTGATTGGACGAAAATCCATTTCAACCATCCTTGGCAGAATCACTCAGGTTTCGCAGGTGCACTTATTTGGTTCAGATTTGAAGGTTTGGAACGGAGAAATGCATATCTATATTTGCAAGTTTTGTATATTTGCTTCCAAAGGGTTTCATTTCCAAATTTATTGATTTGCAAGCAAATATAAATTTGCAGTGTTATAAAGAAATGTATTGAAGATTTTGGGTTTTTTGCTAGTGTTGTGTGTGAGTTGATCATTTTCCAGATATAATAACATAGAGATATTTATTATGAAGTGGGCTCATGACCCAGCCATACCTCATTGGAGGGTTTCCCTTTTAAATAAGAGCCGTACCAATTCCTCACAAATCGTACCATATTCCTTGCCTTGAAACTGCCGTACCAATATTAGAAAGGCAAATGAATTAAGAGATTCATTTGATGAGGAATGGGTCACGCAAGTATTTGGGAGCATTGTAAATGGAAAAGGTGCGTATGAAATTTGGAGAAGGCATGAAGATTTAAAAGGAAACGATTCCTTTATTAAAGTTTGAAAGAATAGAATAGAATAACTTTTAACATCCACGAGGCTAAAAATAGCCTATGAGACAGTCAACCCAATCAGATTTGCTTGTCTTTCAGGTCTTCTTTTGCTCAAAGAAATAATGAGCTCACCGACCATCTCGAGTGTCCCCTCGATAATTAGATCTTGCCAAGAAACCGTAGACAGGATGCCCACATACTTAACCCTGATGTCTGTGTAAGCGGCACACTCTAAGATAAAGTGTTTTTCTTATTCCACTGCCCCAGAATTGCAGATCTCACAGACTCTCTCTTCCCACGTTTCTTTAGGCCTCTTCCAACTTCCTGTTTCACATCGAAGCTGGTGGGAGTTAGTTCTAATTTGACCAATCAAAATCTTAGCTCTCCAAGGAATATTCGCCCCGATGTACGCTTTTTGCTAATGATCACACATGGGGTTAAACATCTCGAGTTAATACTTCTTTCTCCCTATAGACCCATGCCACATAGACTTGTGGGATTTATCTATGACAACAGACTTTATCTCTTTGCCATCTGTGGGGCAAGCATTCAAAACGATATTCCATTTGTTCATCACTTGCTATTTTGTTTCATCCAAGATTTTTTTCTTTCACTAAAAGCCTCGTTGAAAACAACCTTAGGCCACCTACTTGTTTCCATCAGCTCAATTCTTTTGAGATACCTTAACAGACGAACCATAGCAGTGGCTTCCATCAGAACAGCCCTTGTTTCAGCTAATAAAATCTCATAAGGAATTGAAATTTTTAGCCTGAACTTGCTAGTGATCATGTGCTTTTGTATTTTCTCTATCTGCTTCCACTTGGACTTAGACAAGCTACTAGCCCAAATCTCACGCCCATAAAGAACCACAAGGCTTACCAAAAGCCCAAAAAGGGTCAGAATAGTTTTCCAATCCCATAATTTTGCCTCTCTGCATCTGTTTTGGAGAGCGTACCATGCTTTCCAACCTCCCAGAGTTCTTTTCTTTCTACAAGTCTCCCAACTAAGCATGTTGTTGAAGTCAATCCCGAGATACTTGTACTCATTAACTTCTTCAAGAATACTTCCCTCAAAGAAAAACGTATGCTGGAATTTTGTCTTTTTGTTTGAGAAAATCATGATTTTGGTTTTGCTAGAATTGACTTGCATGCTAACAGCCCTGCAAAAGTGCTCAAGAGCATAAAGGTGCTCTTGTAAACCCTGGGGGGACTTAGCAATCAGAAAAAGGTCATCAGCATAAAGGAGTCTTATCACATATTTCCCTAGTTGCACACCATCCCCACCCTGCAAATTCAGCCACTCTTCAAGCATGTCAATGTACAAGCCAAAGAGAGTGGGAGATAAAGGACATCCCTGTTTAACTCTGATGTCACTCCTGAAACTTTCTGAGATGCCTGCTGAAGTTCTGATCTTGATGTGGACCTCTTCATAAAGCCTATGGATAGCCGCTCTTAGATGGACTGGAATGCCAAGTTCCTCCATCCTACACCATAACTTATCTCTAGGGACCGTGTCAAACACCTTTTTGAAGTCAACAAAACAACAATAAGCTTCTTCTTTTTCGTCCCAAACTTTTTCGATGATATGCCTCAATGTAACACCATGGTCTAAAGTAGAATGCTTAGGCCTAAAGCCTGCCTGCCCTTTAGCTCTCTTACCTTTCGCTTCTGCCCACTTGTTGATTCTGCTTTCCACCATGCTACCAAACAATTTTGCAAACAAAGGATTGATCATGATGGTCCTATAGTTGGAAGGATTGTAACATCTCCACTCTTAAAGAGAGGAATCGCTAGGCTGGTGATCCAATCTTTCGGGAAGCCCTGCTGAATAATGTTGTTGAAAATTCTAGTAATGTGAGGCGTGAGGGTCTTCACCCCCCATTTAATGTATTCTGCTTGAAGTTCAACCAAATCTTTAGCTTTCCCAACACCAAGTTTCTTAATGCCCACCTTGACCTCTTGCACAGTGAAAAGCGGCGTAGCCATGTAGAGCAAGGGAGGAGGCTCAATCTCTATATCTTGCTTGTAAAGTTGCTTTGCATATTCAAACCATTCACTATCTGTGATGCTGTTTTCCATAGGTTTCTTCTTTGGTTGGAGTTCCTTCCAAAATAACTTAGGGTTTCTTCTTTGGTTGGTCTTCTTTGGTTGAAGTGATTCCTTTTGTTAAAGTATGTTAGAGACTTAGATATCATCCGCTCCTTGCTTAAACATTGTTTGAGCAATTTCAAAGGGATATGAGGAGTTAAAAGGGTGATCGTGGGATTTTGGGAAGAGTTGGGAATTGTTTAGAGTTGCTGATTATTATTTCTGATTTATGAACATTGTCAGATATTATATATTCAGAAGTTGGCTGCAACATATTTGTGGTGTTTGCAGCCTATGCAATGAGAATTTAATGGACCGTACAGCTCACTCCAGGTTGCTCATATTGTAATTTCTGAGTTATCAAATTTAATACATATTCAAGGCATTGTTCTATGGATTTATATCAGCTGTGAAAGACTATACATACTGCTGTACCTGAAGATTGAAGTCTGAACATGCTATTTGCAAAGGAAGTCTGCCATATATTGAGCTGCTCACACATTGCCCAGCATACAGTTGTAATAAGTTGATGTGGAATTTGAGGTTAGAACTGAAATCTATACATCTCTGTATTTCTGATTTTACAACAGCAACATATATCTTTGTTTTTGCAAGCAATTCTAGCTTATAGTGTAATGACATAATACCTATGTGAAGTATTTGAACTTGGGTATGATTTCATGATGAATGTATGATCAAGAAAGTTAGTAACAGCTGTTCTAAGTGACACAAATCAGAAATCTCTCGTATTCCATTTAATGCAAAGTGTTTGACGAAATGCCCGCTCACTAGAGGTCTGAATTATTTGTGGGTTTCAGAAAAAATTGGTTTCAATTTGGGGTAGAACATTACAGTTTCACAAGCTTAAGGAGGAGTGAGCTGCCACATTTACTATCAAGACTATAGCCTTCAAGCTCAGAGAAAAGTGTCTTCTCTCTACTCCCGGCAATGAGTAATTCTAGAATGTAGACATGGATGACAAATCAGGCAGCAAATCCTGACACAGCAGCTGGTAGACACAGGCACATTATACCCCATCACACCATATAAAAAATAGTAGACAGTGTAGAAGAGTAGATTTTTAAATCCATTATCACCGTATCATCATTCACACCAGCATTGCAGCATATAAAAAACACAAAATATAAAAAATTTGATTGTTTCATGCAATTATAAAACCAAAACTAACATAATCAATCGATAAAACATGCTAAAAAATTCCATTTCTTACCAACAAAGCAGAAACAACCACAATTTTAAAATCTTTTGAACAGCTGAAAACAAGACATAACAATCCAAATATTGTTTCCATCATTCTCTTTCTCTTTGCACCTTGTGAAGTCAAAAAAAGACATGCCCTGCTCTGTTTTGAATTCCATATATTTGTACAGAGTTGGCTAGCATTTAGTGTGGGTGATGTCACCATTTTCTTCCATTGACCTTAATTTTCTTCTTCAAATGAGTTACATTAGTAGGACAGAAAAGTGTCAGGAAAGCTTAGATGACCTAGTAGGATTAGATGGGGAAGGAAACTCAATAACTTTTGAAATGTATTTTGAACATAAATGTTGGTTGCTAGGGGATTGTTGGAAACTGCTGTCATTGATGTCAAAGGAAAGAATTGATGTCAAGATTGTTGTCATTGATGTCAAAAGCGTTTGGGAGATTGTTGCAAATATTGCCATTGATGTCAAGAAGGAATTCGATTGTCCGAGATATTGTCATTGATGTCAAAGGTGTATGGTTCTGTGATGACAAGTTCGTTGATTGAAGAAAAGGAAGAATAAGAGTTTTAAAGATGTTAGTACATTGTTGTAATGAATGTGAAGATTCGAAACTCAATATAAACAATCGTGATGTTGTTTCTGCATGCTTGGATACTGTTTTAGTTAAAATGCTTTGAATATGATTTCATGCGGGATACAATGCATTGTTTCTTATGGTTAAAGGTTGAAATCATATTGCTGCCGACTTCCTAGGCATAGTCGCCTAAATTAAGTATCATGATCGACTCCCTTTGATACAGCCGAAGGAATAATATTAAGAGTTATTTGAAGAAAAAGACATTACATATGGCAGCGCAGGTAGAAGAGGATTATGGTCGATCTGTTTTATGAAGATGACCGACTTGTTATGGCCGACTTGTATGCTAAGCAGCAATGATATATTAATGTAAGGACAGCAATGATTTGGGCTGAACCCCATGTTTGGTGTCCAAGAAAAAGACAAGTTGAATTGAGTGGTCGAAGGGCAAGAGATGATTAGAGAAGCGCCTAGTAAAGAAAATGAATTAAATAGTTATAAGAAATCCTTTTATCACAATGGCCGACTATAAAGTTTTTGTTTGAAGAACATTCAATTTGTGAATGCTGGCCGACCCCATCAAAAGTAGCACTTTGTTTTGAAAGGATTTAAATAAACAAATCAGTTATTATGTAGCCGACCTTGAAGAAGGAGCGCTTCCCACAAAAGGACAAACGTCCCATATAAGACAAAATAGTCCCTTGTTAAAGTTGGTAATGAAGAGGTATAAATAAAACAAACAGATGCCTCTTTTGGTATCGGTTATGTCTCTTGAGTAAAGTTGACTCACTTGGGAATGAATAAGAAGAGTTTGTGATTGAGTTTGAGGAAGAGTAAGTGTGTGGGAATAAGAAGAATAAATCAGATTCACACTTACAGATCTGCACATGAAGATATAGAAAGAAGATCATTGAAGAAGAGTTTTATAGCAGATTCGTAAGAGGATACATGTAGATTTAAGGAGAATAGAGCAGATTTGTGAAGGCTTGATGGGCAGATTTATGAAGACCTTTTGAACAGATGTATGAAGAGTTTTTGATCAGATGTGTGAAGAGTTTTTGAGCAGATGTGAGAAGTGCAAAAGATATGTTATATATATATATATATACCAGCAGATTTGTGTGTGGATGAATATGATTGAAGATCATTTATAAGGCAGATTGAATGAATAAGTGTGGGATTATGAATTGAACATATATATAGATCATTCAATGTGGACAAGAGAAGAGGGAATCATGGAATGAATAAGATAGTGATGTTCATCATCCATTGAAGAGAACATTCACAAGAAGATATTGATCCTGTTGCAAAGAAGGTTGGTGCCTTGACAAGAGATTGGTGTCTCTTACTGGGTTGGTGCTCAATTACGGGGATTGGTGTCTCCATTGGGTTGGTGCTTCCAAAGTGTACAAGCGGGAATTGGTGTCTCCAATGGGTTGGTGCTCACAAAGTGCACAAGTGGGGATTGGTGTCTCCCGTAGGTTGGTGCCTACAAAGCTTGTAAGAGAAATATATATATAAGCAATATTTTTCCGTGGTTTTCTCTCGTAAGGGTTTCCACGTAAATCATGTGTTCATCCTGTGTTGCATAATTGTTAGATCTTAAGTAAAAGATGTTGTGCAATTGATATTATTATGGATGTTAGTTTGAAAAAGTAAAAGATTGTATTATACTGACTCACCCCCCCCCCCTCTCAGTATAATCATGTGCTCATCAATCTCTGAAGCTCATTTACTTCATGAATACAAGAATTAAGCAATAAGATCTCAAGATAAGTTGCATCCCAAGCAACCAATACATCTCAGAGTGAGGAAATGTGATTTGTAGCATGTGAGAGGAGAGGTTGGAAACCTTGAGAGGGGCAATTAAAATGTCCCTTCTGCATATCTTCCCTAATATTGCACACATGTGGTTGCTGAGCATCGAAATGCAAGGTGACATGTGTTGCAAGCAAGGCTATACATAGGGATTACAATGGAATGATTATTGGGATGCACAAGAGTTGCTAAGAGCTTCCATCCCTCTTTTGTCCCTAAACTTATTTCAGCCTCTATCTTCATTGGCAAAAGGAGTTCTATTGATGCCTAAAGTCGATGGGTTTGGGCTCTAGCCTCATTGGTTCCAATCCTCTTGGCTCATGCTAAAATTGTCATAAAGGGGAAAAGGTGACTTCACAAGTCCATCACATTCACCAACTTCTAGACACAAACTTATCACATGCAAAAGAAAGTCTTGCAATTTCAAAATGCTGAAATGTGATAGCATCTATAGATCAAGATGATCTAATGGGATCCTATGAAATAATACATCATAGCCAAGTAAAGAAAGTACTTAGAAAGATTATAACATGATACATTGATATCTATCGGTACAGTAATATCCCAGATGATGACAAATACAAATGTCATACAAGATCAAGTATAAGATTAGTAATCTTGATTTGTGTGTTACGTGTTTGGGATCCTAATCTCAGGTATGGATTGGTTTGGGATCCTATGACATGATCTTAAGTATGGATATCTACCATTATTTGTAATATCTCAAATTATGACATAAAAATATCATACAAAGATCAAGTATAAGATCATGCAATGTAATCTTGATTTGTATGTTATTTGTTGTACCCAATCCGAAACTGGACTCTGTTACAAGAAATGCGATTGTGTCATCATCAAGTCGTCATTTCTATGTGTCAGAATTGTGTAAAAAAGCCAAAATAGTCAATTTCCAATCAAATGTCTAGTCATCTTGTGTGTCAGATCGTCAAAATCTGGAGGATCATTCTTTGACCGAATTGTGATTTTTGTCCAAGTCCAATGATTAAGTTGTCGAAGTCCAATATTCATGTCGTCAAAATCTAAAATGCAAAATTTTCGTGTTGCCAGTTGCCTTCATTTGTTTATCGATTTTAATTTTAATTGTTAATTTTTAAATAAATAATTATTTCTAATTAAAAATAATTAATAATTATTTATTATTAAATATTACTAAAATTAAAATTATTGTCAAAACCCGAAATCTAAATTTTAAAAAACAAAAAGCCAAAATAATTATTAAAAAAAAAACCATTAGCAGGCGCCTATTGGAAGGTGTGAGCCATATCATAGAAGAATTTAAAGCATAGTAAAAATTAAAGGTGTGTAGCCTTATGTATGGCACGCTCAATACATTAGGCTACCTGCCTTTACAAAGAATTAAAAAAACATCCAACGTGCCTTTATGAAGAGTGGGTCAAAAATAAAAGCGCAATCAAAGCCAAAAATTCACACCAGCAGGAGATCTCAACATGCCAGCTAATGAAAGGAAATAGCAAATAAGATTGGAGGAGAGAGCAACGCCACACAAGCAGACAAAATGAAGTTAAAAAAACAAAACAAGAAACATGAACAAAGTTCACACAAGTCATGGAAAAGAGGTAGCCAAGATAAAATATTTGCCTAGCATGCATCCATGTCAAGCAGGAAACAAGTTCAAGTGCCCAAGCATATACAATCAGCAAAAAAGAAATTGCTAGATTAGAAGACAAAGTTAGTAGGAGGAAACAAATTAGCAAGCAAGAGAAGACAAAAGATAACAGCAAAGTCTATCGCAGCAGGTCGACCCCCAATACATATGAATCGCTCCATTTCAGACTACAAAAGCATTCAGCCAGGAACAGCAAATTGCTAAGTCAACAACCAAAATTCATAAGACAAAAAGCTAAAGAGAACTCGGCAGCCAATGAAATCGGCAGCAAAGGCCATTAAAAAGAAATCTTCAAAGCCTAAAGGCAGCACCAAAATCATAGTGGCAGTTAAAGACTTCCAAAATTGACCTTATTCATCATAGATTCAATGCAAAATGGAACAATGTTCAAACTTGTGGATTGTAATAAAGAGTGAAAGTGTTGAAGAGAATTCCAAAGATTCATCAACGATTTCAAATGCTGGTCACCAGATTCATAAATTGTTAAGAATTTCAGAAGTTGTGTCCAAAAGATTTTGTCAGACTTCGTCAAAACAAAGGAAAACTTCACCAAAATCATCTAGAGTTGCCTTACATAAGTCTATTTTTAGCTCGCACTAAAAATAGATTTTTGTCATTTTTGAGAAAAAGAGCATATTCATAAATTCGCTATTTTTAGCTTCCTGCTACTTTTAGCATTAACCCGGAGTTGACTTATGTTCGAGCATCATGCAAGAGGTGTGAGCATGAAGTCGTAGTTCGCAACAAACTCGATCTACAGTTTAACCGAAGGTTGCATGTTTGTAATATTTTAATCATCAAATGATGATATTCTTATCCTAGTTCTCTATGTGGATGATCTTATTTACACTAGGAACAATTCAGGTTTATTTGCAAAGTTTAGAGCAGCTATGACTGCAAAACTTGAGATGCCAAATTTGGGATAGATACACTATTTTCTTGCTCTAGAAGTATGGCAAAATGAAGATGGAATATTCATGTCTCAACAAATGTCTGCTTTAGATATCCTATAGAGATTTCATATGAAGGATTGCAAACCAGTTGCCACACCTTTTGAAGTTGGACTTAAGTTGTCAACTTCTAACAAATTTGATCCAATGAATCCCACTTTATATAAACAGTTGATTGGCAACCTGATCTACTTGACTACTACCTAACCTTATATCAGATATGCAGTGAGCTTGGTATCTAGGTTCATGTCAAAACTGAAGGAGACAGTGGAGTGCCGCTAAGAGGATTCCTGAGTATCTCAGAGGGACATTGAATTATGGTTTCCATTTCAGCATTCAAAGGACAGTAGATTAGCTGGATATATAGACTCAGATTGGCCAGGTTCTACAGATGATCGAAAATCTACATCTAGTTATACCTTCAATTTTGGTTCTACAGTATTTTCTTGGAAATCCAAGAAACCAACCTAGTATATCACTTTCTACGACAGAGGCTGAGTACAAAGTTGCCATCTTTGTAGCTTGTCAGGCAGTATGGTTGAAGAGATTGTTAGAGATATGCAGCAAATATAGAATGGTCCCACCATGTTGTATTATGATAACCAGAGTACTATACAGATGAGTAAGAATCCAATATTTTACAACAGGACTAAGCATATTGAAATTCAAGATCACCATATTAGAGAGTTGGTTCAGCAACTCTCTAGTTGAGCTTGCATACTGCCCTTCAAAGGATCAGATAGCTAATATATTCATGAAGCTACTTGCTTGTGACTGGTCTTAGAAACTTCAAGATTTGCTTCGAGTTCTTCCCAATGTTTATCATTATGGGGGAGAATGAAAGAATAATTCAACATTTGTTTTTTGTGTTTTGTTTAGTTATAGTTAATAGGTAGTTTAGTTGGCAATTTGATAGAAGTTAGTTTCTCATTCAATTTGCATTTTCTCCTTATAAATGTAAATCTCCTCTCTCAAATAATATACAGAAGTTTTGGGGCCTTGCATATTTTTGTATTGTTGTATTGTGTTAATGATCTGCAGATCAGTTCTTGTTTATTGCTACTCGATTCCTTCATTAATATGGTATAGAATCTAGATGGTATGGTATAAATATAGCTTTTCCAAATGTAGTTAAAAAAATTAATTTAATATGTTTCAACTTAATAAAAAGATGGAGTCGCTCCCGTATTTCCGTCCTTCTGAAACCCTATCGAGCCACTGTATGAAGCCTTCTTCGTTTTTGGTGTCTGCTCGCTCCACGAACTCAACGTTTCCGGCGTTCTCTAAGGCCGTGGGTGTTGCTGGATTTTCAACTGACAAATCGTTCAAAAATGTTGTTGAATCGGACGGTAGCAAGGGCATTAGGGTTTTTGATTCCTGCGCTAGTCTCAAAAATGAAGGTAAAAGACCTCTTTCTTATGCTAACAAAATGCCAGTGCAGGGATAAGTTGCGGAGGCTAGGGCTTCTTTCGGCGTTTTGGATAGGTAGCAGTCAGATAAAAGTTGCACAAGGGGTCCTCAGTTGAATACAAATTGCCAAGGGCATGATGATCGATCTGTGTTTGGGATGATGGGGAGGGTGCAAAACAGACGCGGAATGTGGGTACTGGTGAGTTGGCCTCTGCTCGGCCTCTCTCCAGTGCACCAAATCTTCACCCTCTGTGACCTTCGGAGAGGAGATTTGCAAAGAAGTGGCGGAGAATGTAGCTTATTTCACGAAGTTGGGTCTAATTGGGAGATTCAGAGGTTTTTGGCCAAGTCTTTTTGAGCTACATAAATGAATCAAAGAAACCTGGGACCCCCTTTTGGAGGGGGATACTCAAATTTATCCATGTGCGTGTAGGTTCTTTGTGGTGGCGTTAGATAATGATAGGGATAGAAATAAAATTCTATGTGACTACCAGTGGTTCTGTGAGAATTGTCTGCTCATGCTGAAGCCATGGAATCCTTCTTTCAACCCTTCCACCGAATCTTTTAATACCACTCCAATCTGGGTAAGACTCCCGAATCTTCCTTTACAATTTTGGTTTGACTCTTGTTTTGAAGCTATTGGTAACTCGTTGGGAAATTTTTTGGGGGTGGATAAGGGCTCTTACAACTATTTGCGCACCACCTTCGGCCGAATCCTGGGAGAGATGGATATTTCCAAAGATCTTTCGGCAGATATTTCCCTGATTTTTGCAGGCCAAGGTTGGAGTCAAATGTTAGATTATGAGGGTTTACTCTTTCGCTGTCATAGATGCTTCAACATTGGTCACATTGTTGTTCATTGCTCAAAGCGTAGAATGGATAGCCAGGCTTCATGGTGGAAAAACATATCACCTCATCACTATTCAATGGAAAAAGAAGCTCCCCGAGAGAGTGTTTAAACCCTCGTGGATACCCCGACAGGCAGGGTTGGCAACCTCAGGGATGTAGATTTACATGACATTCTGAGTGCCTCTATGAGATCATCTCCTGACGGGAAGGAAAGCGTTAAGGCTACTATGGATGCTAAGTCAAATGAGAGTTGGCAGTTCAAACAGAAAGCATAGATATTTTGACTCTAGAGGGAAAGGAAAACCACCCAAAGAAATTTGTTGAGGTTGAGGGCGCGGGAGCTGCAGAGGGAACAGTAGTGCAAAGCAAAAGAAAGAAACAGGAGGTGTTGTTTAATATGCACCTTGGTTCCCACACCAAATGTGGAGCAAAATCATATACACATTGTGGAGAGGTAGCGGATAAGAGGAGTTGTTCTTTGGCTGCTTCGAAAGTTCTATGAGTGGTGTAATTATTCCATTGCATCCCTGTTTATGGGATTGATGTTTTTTTAGGTGTTAAGTGTAGATTGTGTTCTTCCAGGTTAGCTACCTGGTCAGTGTTATGCTCCAGCACTTTTTGCTGAGCGGGAAATGTTAATTTTGTATGTTAAACTTTGGTTTTTTAATTCAAAGGGAGTAGTCCCCAAGACTGCAATTTACCGATCAAAATACATAAATATATAAATTTAATATAATATCAGCTTTATATTAATATACTATTAATATAGTATAGTTTTTTGGCTGCAAATATGTATATATTTATGATTTTTGTATGTTTTTTTTTATGGACACACCCAGAATGTACCTAGCCCCCAAAAAACTTAGTTATATCAACATACAATATCCACGTACCTATACCTGATTCTAATTTGGCAACTTAGTTATTAAATAATTGATAATCTATATACAAAGTCTCATTCTTAAAAAGAATTGCCTAAAGTGTGTCAAATTTCTTGTCAAACATATTGTACAAGCGACATACATGCACTCCAAGCTCTTTGGAATGAATCTGCACCCTACATGTTTGGCAATTTGAGCAGTTTAGCGAACTCCTTGATATATATGTATATGTACATGTAGTATCCACGTATCCATATGTATATGTATATGTATATGTATATGTGTAGTATCCATGTACCCGTACCTGTACCCAATTCTGATTTGGCAACTTCGTTATTAAATGATTGATAATTTTTATATATCTATATATAAAGTCTCATTCTTCAAAAGAATTGCCTAAAGTGTGTCAAATTTCTTGTCAAACATATTGTATGAGTGGTGTACATGCACTTCAAGCTCTCTAGAATGAATTTGCACCCTACACGTTTGGAAATTTGGGCACTTTAGCGAACTCCTCCTTGATACATACATACATATTTATTATAATATATATACCATAGATATTATTTCAACTCAGAGCACAACATGGGCAAGTAGTAAATAAATTAATGAGAAAATATATAAGTTTGGTGGAGAATGGGAAGATGGAGAAGAAATGGATGCCTTCTTAGAGAGGACGAAAGAGTCCAGAGTCCACAAACAACAATAAAAGGATGTAAGAACCCCAAGTAGTTCTGCTCTAATTTCTGAGTTTTAGTGGTTCGACATCTCGTCAAACACTTGTCATGTAAATAAACTGAGTTCTGATTTCTGAATTTGTATTTGGTTTTGATGATGGTTTTAGATGATTTTCAATGGAAATACATTTGCCAAAACATAGGAAACATAACCAAATACTTTACATGCATAAACAACATGATGACAACACCAATTAAGCTTTATTTCTCCTCTATATCAAGTCTGATTACAAACATATCAACTCTGATTCAGACTAGGACAGCGTTTACTAATGCCAATTCAAATTAAAGATTTGAATATTAAGGCACTTGTAACATACCCGGATGATAGTATCAATGATATGGTGCATAGGAATGTCAAATCATGCCAAACCAACAATGACCAAGTGCTGATTACAACTCTGATTTTTGGGACAGATCTGATACAATTGTCTGATATAACAAATGCTTGAAATCTGCTCATTGAAATGCCACAAAAACCCTTCAAAAGGTTAGCGCTAGATCCTATAGGTAGCTGCTCAAACCCTAGGTGTTGAATGATGGATATTAGTTGCCAATGGAATGTTGGATATGGCCTCCAACTCTGATCTGTCAAATCTAATTGGTCTGATATAAATTTCTGATGCAAACAATGACTGAAATCTTCATACAAGTGCCAAGATTCTTCCTCTATGATGAGCGTTAGCCTCCAATGCATGTTAGAAATCCTAGGTGATGAGTCTAGGAGTATTTCTTCCTCAAACAAGTCTGCAAACTGCCTCTACAACCACCCAGATCTGCAAATTACTTTCAATGATAACAATGGCTTTAGAAACCCTAGCGGCCAGCAAAGGTATGATTCAGATCTGCCTTCAAAACCCTATCAATTCCACCATGAAATCACGAAATTCCAAGTCCACCTCTGAAATTCACTTTATTTTATTTTGCTTTCAAGTCCACCTCCATAATAAAATATTATTTTACTTTATTTTTCTTTTTTCTTCCTCAACTTGGGCAGCCAAAATAAAATAATAAAATATTAATATTTTATTATTTTTCCCATATCACACTTGGGCGGTCACCTTTGGAAAAATATAATATTTTAATAAATAAAATATGCTATTTATTTTGTCATTTTAATTTATTTTATTTTCTCTTTATTTTACCCAAATGGAGCATCCAATATATATTAAAATATTAATAATATAACATTAATATTAAAATATTAATATTTTATTTATTTTTCCTTCCTCCACTTTGACATATAAAATATCATTTTATTTTGTCATATTTTTCTTTTTCCTTTGAAAGTGACTTTCCATTCTCCAAGCTTTAAGTTATTTTCCTATTTTCCAAATATTTAAGCCACTTTTGTCATTGTAGCCAACTTTCCAAATGTCAAGGTCACTTTGCAATAATGGCTCAAAAAGGGGACATTACAAAAGAGAAGAGAAAAGAAAAAGGAGTCATAGAGTAGGAAGAGGAAGGCTGCAGAACAGAGGTGTCAACAGAAGTGGCAAAGCAGTTGAGAGGAAAGCTTATTTTCAGAAGCCAGGGAAGCGGCATAGGTAGGAGGACAATCCCATTCCTTTATATGCTTCTCAAATTTGTTGTGTAAACCTGAATTGGGAAAAGATGAAACCAGATCATGTATTATTTCTCCTTGTCAATATTGTCATTGTTCTTCAAACTAGATTAAATATACATTCTGTTTATACCCGCCCGGTTCATATCTAAGGGTATGCGACGAGGCCTTGAAGACTTAAGATAATGGCCCAAGTCTTCATGTTTTCCCAACCTGTAAGGATTCAATTGGAGAGTTAAGCTAATGCAGCCAACAAGGCACACTTCATCAACGATGCAAATTCCTTTTAACCAGTGCAAATCAAGCTTGTACCATTATGAAATGCATTTTTGTTGGTTGTGTATAGTAATAGAGTCATAGACAATGCCCATAATGGCTTCTCACATATATTTCAAATTACTTGGATAAACTGCTTAGTGTCCAGCATGTCCCATGATGGTTTTCATATATGTATTCTCCTTCCTACTCTTAACTATTTAGTCGAGGGAAACCAATACAAAAATGTAAAGTGTTAATTGGGGCAACAATTTGAAATGCATTCTGCTAGGTTGCAAATAACTCTAACCCAAATAGTTGCATGAGACAAACCCATATTTTAATTTCAAAGAAAAGATAATTTATATATGGAACAGACATAGAATGCGGGCAGGTTACCTAATCTGATGCTTACAACTTGCATAATTATCTCCTGTTAATAATATCTGGTAGTTCTTCTTCATTGCACTGAAAGTCATCAGGAAACCCGTGGATATCTACCATATCATTGAGCCTGCTAAGATTGGCCTGAAAATAGCCCTACTCTCTGTGTGCCTTGAAAATGTCATAGTATAAAATGTTCCTGTGGTTCAGAAATTTGTTTCTATACGTTTTCAGTTTTGTCATATGCCTCTTTCTGACATATGCCTTTCTCTCTCCAACTTGTTATGTTCTTCCTGTAGTTCTTTCAAGTTCTGTATGAGGTTATTTTCATGCTCTGGCCATGTATCATATTACACGCTCGTGATTGAGTAACATTTTATGAGCTCGTTGATATTAGAAATTTAGAATTCTTCAACCGTAGATGAGAATAGGTTTTACAGTTCTAAATATTTTTCGTGGGTGCAAAGATAAAAGTTTAGAAATTAAATAATATCAATTTGTAATTTATTGAAAATTATATTCTGTAATAAAAATTTACCTTTCTATTTAAGATGTTTATTTGATCTAGGAATAAGCAATGGAAGGTTTGTTTAAATCAACGGTGGCATTTCCAGCTGTATAAATAAGAATGAACTATTCTTTAAACAGGGTTTAATTGTTTAAAATTTCCAAGTGCTTGGACTCATGAGTAGGCAAATGTTTAGATAGGCCTTCACCAGTAACATGCAGGTGATAGACACCAAGATCTACGCAAGTCAAAGGTTCAGTAGGCTATGGTGAAACTAATTGATAGCTTCTTTTGTCATGTCATGAGTACTAGGTTGTATTGCATGTTTGTAGTTCTAAGCAACTATGCCCTTGGCAGTGATGACCACTATAGTATGAGATGCTTGTCTCATCATCACAACTAGTAGTGCACCCAGAAGAGGAAAGAGCTATGGTGTAGTATGGGATGCACTAGCTTTCCTCCTTCCAGCTGGTCACATCTCCATTAAGGGCTTAAGTGTTAGTGAACCAGGCAATTGGAAGTTGGTTAAAGCAATAGGGTTGCAACCACTTGCTACTACCAGCTGGTCAGTATGTGTGTTCATGATTTATGGAGGGGTGTTAAAATGGTGAGGCTGTGTGTAACTAAGTCTACGTTTAACCTAGTACATGGGGGGGGTATTGGCATTATGAACCACCACTCCAACAAGCCAACAGAGTCCACTTGGTTGGGGTGGGTAGCGATTCGTTATTCACTTGGTTGGGATTGTCTTGCACCTTGCACTTGAACTAGGAACCAAAGTGGACGTACCAAGGACTTGTTCAGGCTCAATGGTCAACCAAGAATGAGGTAAATGATTAAGTTGTTGGCATTAAATCTTATTGTACATGTTTAATATTCTAAATGCTTTATTTGATGGAATTATATTGTTAATCCAAGAACTCGTATGCATAAGAAAGTTTTGGTGTAACTTTCTCTATTATGTACACTTGAGTTGATCTATGTTAGTGATTATTATCTATTAGACTTTAGTATGTACGTGCTTCAATGAATTGTAAAAGTATTGACTTGTAAGACACAATCACGATCTTGTATGTCCTTGCATGTAAAAAGATTTAATTGTAGCATTCTTTAACAGTTAATGGAATAAAGATGGTGTTCTTGTTGGAATATGTTGTCATTGATGTCAAAGACATGGAGTCATTAACGGAGTCATTGATGTCAAAGCAAAATAATATTAGTCCGTTACACATTCCCGTTGGAGAGATTGCGAAATTGGAGGGCCGACTTAGAGATATGCATTTCTTTAAATTAAAGATTTAAACAAAATAAGAAAGGAAAGAAGATGATATCAATATGGGCCGACCCATACTCCTTGGCGCCAAGCATGAGATTTCAAATTAAATTTATTTACAGCTTCAAGTGGCCGACCTCCCTCTAGAAGAGACAACAATTGTATATAAGACAAATTGCATTACTCTAAAAAATATAATATGTATAATACAATTTGAATGAAAAGGCATGCAATTTCATTTGGAGTGTCTTGAACAAAAGGATAAACGATTATTTTTGAGGAGCGATTTAAAGACAAGACAAAGAGGTGCGATTTGCTATGAAGGGTAGCGATTAAAATTGAAGAGTTACAATTTGGTGAAATGTGGTGTTCTTTATGAAAGGGTGTGCCTATCACCCACATTGAAGAGATATAAAAGTGAGAGAAAAGGTGATTGGAAAGCAAGCAATTCAATGATTTATTTCTGAGTTTGAAGGAAGAGAAGGAGCAGAATTATGAAGAGCAAATCTGATTTATTTTGAGAAGGAAGTATGTGTGATTGTTAGAGAAGATTTAAGAGCAAATATTTACATGTTTATAATCAGCTTTGTGAGGGAAATTAGTGTAATGTCCCCTTCCTAAGCAGTTCAGTTCATCGGGCTAGTCTATCATTTGGGTTCTCGTAGACTAACATAGATGGTTAGGGAACCCATGTTGGGTTTGCTCAGCTCGAGGTTCAGTCGGCACATTTGGAGGTTTGTTTTGAGCTCCTTTTGGCGGGATATCACTTCTGACTCTTTCTGGGGTGATTTCGGGAATGTAGTCCAAATTTACTATTTTTAGCAAGGTCCCGAGCTTGGTGCGAGTCGGTGCGATGTTCTTGGATTTCACTCGTTTTATGTTGGCCTTCTTGTTGGTGCTTCAAAATCCATGTTCGAAGTCCATTTGAACTATTATTTTAATGGTGCAACAATTTTCCTAAGTTAAATCTAAGATACCGAGTTCTGCAATATGGGTCCCCGTGCCCGTATGGGTTCTGTTCGGGTTCGGGTACGGGGCCGGTACACTCAGGGATTCGCCCAAGGTCCGTCTCGGGAACCCGAGGTGGACACTGGGCGAACCCGGGCCATAAACTTATCTCCTTCATGGTGGATGCCTACTTTGTGTTAGTTCTCTGCATTATATTTTACCGAAATATTTTAAGTATTATGTGTTAGGATTTGAATAGCTTTCCCTTCATTGTGAGATCCTTCTATGTTTCTAGTGTTTTCCACTTTTGCCATGAGGAAGGTATATACATGCTTATGGGTCTTCATCTTCAAGCTGGATCCACTTTTGTGCTTCCGCAATTTGTTTCCTACGCACACGCCTCAATTCTGCCGCTCACGAGCTTCATATCCTTGTTGGTGCCTCTTCTTGAAGCTTATGTTGTTCTTGAACTCCACAAATGCGTTCCTTCTTCAATAGAAGCTTGTTTTCATTTTTGTGAGTTACTTTCTGTGTTGCGCAGAGGTATTTGGGTCCCAATTTCATGGCGGGCATATTTGAGGCTTCCATGCATTCCATAGATGGTCACGGGTTTTTCTTTTTAATCAGCAAGGTCTTTTTTACAGCGTGAGACAATTCCGAGCACTATAATGCTCACATATAAAAGCCTATCGGCTAATTATTAATATTTTAATTTTTGACATTTATAAACTATTTAAATGTTTTGTTTATTCACAATTATTAGTATTACTGTTTTTGTAATTTTTAATTTTTTAATTTATATATATATATATATATATATATATATATATAAATAATAACATATAACTGTATATTATATAATTATATATAAATTAATAATAATTATATATTTTATATATATATATATATATATATATATATATATATATATATTATAATTTTAAAACATATAACTATATATATTTTAATATTTATATAACTATAATTATAATTTACAATTTTCTATATATATAATAACATATAACTATATAATATAATTTTATCTTATTTTTAATAGATATTAATAGTGTTTTGTTTTGTTTTGTTTTTTTTAAAAAAACCTCTAAAATGCTGCGAAATTCTGCAGAGCAGCGATCTCTTCCTGACGGCATTGGAGATTCATGGCGGCTGGGTGACGCTCGGGGCAAAGGGTCTACACGCAGGGGACAACCTTCGCTTGGGGCTTGCCGCCTCAATTACACAGAGGCGCTGAATTTTGGCACGTGGAAGGGCGACACCTCACTGGCGCCCTTCACCCGAGCTCGAAACCCTAGCCCTCATTCAGTTGGGCAGGCTAGGAGAAATGTGGCACCTGAAGGGCTCTATAATGGATCTTTTCCAGGCACGAATTCAAATCAACCTTCCCCTCCTTTCAGGGCTATTGCCAGTGCTGTGGGACCATTGCCCTTTCATCGTTCTGATGTTATTCCAAAGATTTGCTTGAATGGAGACATTCATGATAGGGAAGACTTTCTCAGGGAGCATGCACTCATTTGCAGATCCACCAGATCGTGGCCAAAACTGTGTGAGTTGCATGCGTGGATCTCTGAATACTGGAAGGAGGGCTTAGAGGAAGAAGTAAGCATCTACCCCTGTGCCAGGGGTTTTTCTATCCTGGAATTCGAATCTTCCGAAGACAAAAGAAAGGTGTTGGAGCATGGTCTGTGGTACCTTAATGGAGATTTTTTATGTTTGAAGCCATGGTTTCCATCCTTCAATCCTCGATTGGAGACTTTCTCTTCTGCTTACCTATGGGTGCGTCTACCATACTTACCAATACAATTTTGGGAACTTGATTGCCTGAGAGCCATTGGAAATGGCCTTGGGAAGTATTATTGCTCCTCAGAAGAAACAGTAAATTATGCTAGCTCAACCTGTGCTTGAATGTGTGTTGAAATGGACCTCTCCATTGGTCTACCAGCTGAAATTGATTTGAAAGTGGGGTACAGAACCTGGAGGCAGCTGGTAGACTATGAAAAAATACCTTTCAGGTGTAGGAAATGATTTTCAATAGAGCACATTACTGCACAATGCAAAAAGGTCACATATGTGAGGGGTGCACAAGCCTCAAAAGAGAGACCTACCTAGTGGATTGGGGTTGAGCCCCACCATTACATCATTGCTCCTGTTTGTCAAAATGTTACAGCTGCTCCACACACTCCTCCTAAGGCTGCTGAAAATGTAGTTTCCTCTCCCTCTCCGAGGGCTACCATCACATCCTCTCGGGCAACAATTGGGGAAGACCCAATAAGGATGCCGGAGACTCCCCCAACAAATTCAGCGAAAGCTAACTTGACGCCTCCTCTCCTTTCGGAAGGCTCCTCAACACCTACTGAGCTACTAACTGCTGTTGATCCTGGGGGTGATGGGATTGATAGAATGACAAAATCTATGAGCTCTTCAGGGTTTGTGAATCCTAAGGAAGGTGAGGGCACTTCAATTGGTAGGGTGGATCAAATTGGGGAGTCTCCCCCACTTTCAGATCAGGGTTGGAGGGAAGTGAAGAAGAAAAAATCCTCTCAACCAAAGCTGCATATGACGCTTAGATCCTCAAAGAAAAAGGAGAATTGTATGTGCTCATGCTCCAATGGGCTGGCAGGTTTTGCTGAATGATTGTCTTTGGTTGATGCAAGCATTGTCGCTTGCATTTTGCACCCCTAGTCTTTGGGCTTGCATCTAGGTTGCACCCCTTCTGGCAAGGGCATGCATTTAATCTTTTCTTCGGTTTGAATTTAATATAAGGGAGCTACCCCCTCTGGCAGTGCTTAATGATCAAAAAAAAAAAACATATAACTATATAATATATATACATAAATATAAATATTTATTAATTTATATAGTTATATATATTAATTTAATTATATATATATATATGTTGCCGTACCATACCCGGGCCAAAAAAATTTGTCGTATCCGCGTACCCGAACCTCATAACCGTATCCGAACCCGTACCAGGATCGGCAACTTAGAGTTAAATTAAATATTTAACTTAGTAGTGGAGTTTATGAAGTCACTTTATTAAAGGGATGGAAATATTTCAAAAAAGAAATAAGTCACATAGCTTGGGCGCCCCTTTGGTGAATAATAAAGCAAGACAATTAAAATATTTAATTCCGAAAAAGGTGCGTTGGGAAATGTGAAGGGAAATAAGAGAAGCGTGAAGTTCATTTTTCATACACCATTGCATATTTTGTGAAAATAGAGTTCTTGTTGGCTGAGCCAAGGGTTTTAAGCCTGCAACTTGTGGAGACAAAAACCTTCACGGAGTTGAATACCTGCAGGAGTGAAAGATCTCTCTAGGGTATTGCTAGTGGTCTCACTTCAGAGATCACATTTGTGCATCAATTTCAGATTTGAGGACTTGTCGCGAAGGATTTGCATTGTGCAAATCCCTTGTTTCTTGGCATGATAATTAAAGAGACATAGATGGGAATATATTGCAGGTTTTGTCACAGTCTTTGATGGAGTTTTGATGAGGGTTTGGACCCCATAACAGGTTGTACCATTCTGCAACCTGGACGTACTAATTTGGGCTCATTTTATGATGTTTTTGGTGCATTCTTCAATTCATTTTAGCACCTAAGTAAAGGAACCTTGCTGCAGGTGTTAGACAACAGTTTGGTGGCGAGTTTATTGAGTTTTCATTGCAGATTTCTTGTTGTTCATTATTCCTAGCAGGTCGTACATACCCAGTTTGGGGGCGTGTGGATTTTACAAGTTGGACGCCTAGGTTTTGAGGTTATAAACTGCACCATTTAAAGTGCCATAGCTAGATATTGAATGTAATACATCTTTGTCAAAGGAGAAGCAAGGGTTTGATCCTTTTTGGACCAGATTAGGGTTTCTATTTGCTGGAAAATATTGTTCCAACTTCCAAAACTGTAAAGTCCAAGACAGCAAATGGGTATGTGTGAAAAATGCTTAATTTGATAAATCTTTATCTGGGTATTTGATATTTTAATCTTATTATTGTTTTCCGCATAAATAAGCATCTGGGTAGTGGTAGAATGCTTTATTTCTGAATGCATGTGTGCAATGCAAAATATATGTTATTTCCAAACACATAAAACGCAACAGGTTCAACAAAACTCAGAAAAAAATTAGGGTGGAACATTACAATTGGTGCATAATAGAAATCAGATTTGAGAAGGAAGATAGTGATTATATTTGGATCAGATTTGGGTGAAGGAGAACTTCATATCAGCCATTGAAGAATTAATAGGTTGAATCCTATCTTTTGCTGAGTTGGTGCTCGGTGGTGGGGACTGGTGTCTCCAATAGGTTGGTGCCTATAAGAATCTGTAAGTGAGGATTGGTGTCATATGTGGGTTGGTGCTCACAAAAGAAGTATTCTAAGAGAAGTAGGTTGGTGCCTACAAAAGAAGATCAATGTAATGTCCCCTTCTCATCAGTAAAATCTAGCATTGACTGTTAGCCTATTCTGGAGGCCCGTAGGATAGTCGGAGGTAATAATTAGGGTTTCCAGCTGTGTGGTGATCTCTTCTAAGCTTTCAAGGATTTGTTTGTCAGTGTATGGCAATTTGATTACTGGATTCCTTCTGGGTTTTCAAAGAGCTTCAGGGTGATATGTCATGCATTGGCATCCGAGGACTTTCTTGAGTTTACTATTTTTAGTAGGCACTATTTTCGACAGCATGATCTGTGGCAAAGTATGGCGTGGAGTTCCTCCTTGGCGGTCTCTTGTTTGGGATAGTACAACATGAGCACTTTATTATTATTTTCACAAAAAGGCAACTTTGGCATAATAAAATATTATAAAGTTAAGTTGTACCCCAACGCCTAGGAGACACAACTTAATGTTATTTTAAAAGAGGGACCATGTGAGCATTTAAGGATAAATTAATTAATTATGCCAAAAGGGAACGCCTAGGGAAAGATTGGAAAAGGAAGGAAAGAAGTGTCTTTTTCTAATTTTTAAAAAGATGTTTCTCTCTCATGTGTGGCATCCATATGGGGAAGTTTCCAAAAACTCTCAAGGAAGAAAATATAAAAGGAGGTGAGGGCTCTTCTTGATGCTCATGCTTGGATATTGCTGATAATGAATGTCATTGGATTTTCTATTGATCTCAGGGCTTTGAGGACGAAATCCCTCAAGCTTGACATTGGTTTCGGGTTTGAAAGATAACCCCTAGCTAATTCTATGGAGCAGCTTCATACGGAGGTTGCATGTGGGCTTATTGGAGATTTTAGATTTCAGTTGATGTTCCCCTTTGCAGTGTTTTGGTGGGTGATCAACGTTTTTCAGTTTTAGTGTGATTTCAGTGGTTTTTTATCAATTCTGTGTTGCTGGTTTTTGGATTGCTGATCACGGAGTTTTATTCATAGCGGAGAATCAGTGACGGATTTCATTCTGGGTATTTGTCCAATCCATTCCTCACCCCAAAGCGACCCTATACCTGTATTTTAAGGAATTTTGGAGTTGTCTGTGATTTCATACACCAAATCGCCCTCTTTGGGAAGTGCGCCCCTCCAGCATATGCATTGGTTTGCGTGCATAAAATAGTCTGCAACTTTCAGCAGGGTTTCAGTGTTGGATATTGGTCACCTAGGCCATAGGAGACATTTGCATTTGATTTCACATCATTCAGAGACTCGGTGTGGATTTTGTGAGCATTCCAAGGGTTTCCAACGCTTTCCAGACAAGCTGAAAAAGTACATCAGATTGTTGTACCTTTGGGTATTTTAATATTTGTATTTCTGATTTTTATTAGACTTGCTGAAATAATAAATCAATAAAGCTCTTGTTTCAGTTTATGCTTGCCATGTGTTTATACTTTGAAAATCAATGTTTCATGTTGTCGTTTATTGTTGTTATGATGTTTATCTAAGCAAACAAAAAATAGAAATAATCAGGGAAAAAAGTAAGGGGGTCATTACAGTGGTATCAAAGCCATTGATCTTGCCAGCCTTTGGGTATTAGACAGTTTGTTCATGCATCAGAGTGACGGGGTTAAGAGGTATATTGCCAGGGATCAGAGAGGGATTGCTTAGTGGGCACAACCGTATCCGAATCAAGATACATTTTCAACTGCAGTTGCTGCTAGACAGCCCAAAAGTGTAGTTGAGACCAGTACTATGGGTGACAGGAGGAGCAACAGTCCAGTCCACGATGCAAATCGTGAAGACCGAGATATTATAAGAGGCTTTGCAACAAGGCAACAGCAGATTACCACTCTCCTTCATCAGCTCACAACCACATTACAGAATTTAAATACAGGAGACGGACCCAATCATGCAGAGGCCACAGTTGACAATAATGGAGCAGAGACATCTAACATTGTTAGAAGCCCCACACGTGGTGCAAATTGGCCAAAGAGGCCTAACTTCTTGCCATGGGAAGGAGAAGTTGAACATGATCAGCATGAGGTCGTTTTTACTGATAATGTCATGACAATGCACAAGGAATATGCTCTTCTTCCACAGCATATTAGGGAGGACCTAACCTTCAATCAATACATGAGCCAGTGTAGAGAAGAGAGGAGATCAAGAAATAACCTTAAACAGGCCTTGAGCAAACTTACTATCACTCCTTTTGATGGAAGTGGAAAAATTAGTGCTAAGGAATGGATACATAAACTAGACACTTATCTTACACTTAAGCCTATGCAGGAGGAAGGTGCCATCCACTTTGCAACCATGCACCTTGAAGGAATAGCTTATAAATGGTGGCACTATGGCTTGAGGTCACTGAATCATATTTGTTCTTATGACAAGTTCTGTGAGAAGTTAATTGCAAGATTTGATAGAAAAGACGAAGAAATTTACTATAGGGAGTTAGCCCAACTCAAGCAATTTGGGCGAGTGGAAAAATATGTTGATGACTTCCAACAACTTGTTGTTATGGTACCAGATATGTTAAAAAATAGAGTAGTGATGCTATTTGTAGAAGGATTACATGACAAATTGAGGGGATTGGTCAAAGTGCTTAAACCACAAACATTGCAGGATGCTATTCATTTAGCACTAGACCTCGAGTCTTCTCCTACGTCCTCATATCAGCCAGTGAAGAAGAATTTCAAGGATTATAAACCAAATCAGAAAACTTTCAGCAGGCCCAAGTTTACATCAACACCTCCCAAAACAGATGAAGAATTGAGAAATGAGTTAAGGAGAAAAAATCTTTGCTTCACATGCAAAGAACCATGGGCAACAGGTCACAAGTGTTTCAACGAGGGCAAAGCACAACATATGGAGGCACTTTCAGATGAAGAAAATGAACTTGTTTTCTTTGAGCCACAATCAGATTTGGATGAGCAAGAGGAAGAGGAAGCACCAGAAGAAGAGGAAGAACAGGAAGTTGAGGAGCCTTTGGCCCAGCTCTCTAGTTTTCAGAAGAATGAATCATTTAGAGTGCGTGGAGTACTCGGAGGATAGCTTATGGTTGCTCTCATTGATACAGGAGCAACTCATAACTTCATTGATGAGGGCCTAGTTGCTAAAACAGGCCTTAAGGTAGAGGAGGTCGATGGATTCAAAGTGATGGTAGCTGATGGGTTTACTATTACATGCACAAGGAAGATTCCTAACTTGCCCATTCAGTTGGGAAACTACGAAGTCAAGGATGACTTCTATGTGGTAAGCATTGATAGTACAGATGCAGTACTTGGTATCCAATGGTTGAGATCTCTTGGAGAGATCACTCTTAATTTGCAAACCATGGAGCTGAAATTTATGTCAGATGGTAAAAGGGTTATATTGAGAGGGATGTCAAATGGAGGCCCTCGTGTGGTATCCTTCAAAAGAATGGAAAGGTTGATTAGACATGATCAAGTTGAATGGGCAGCAGAATGTATGATTCTGCCATAAAATCCAGTTAAGGACAAAAGACATTACCATCCAGAGATTCAAACTTCGTTAACCAAAAGGAGTAAAGTGTTCAGCAGTATGCCTCCTGGGAGACCTCCTGAGAGAGGAACTAAGCATGTCATAGAGCTAGAGGATGGTACCAAACCAATCATTACCACTCCTTATAGGTATGCAAAGAAACAGAAGGATGAAATCAAAAAAGCCATCAAGGAACTCTTGGATATGGGCTTCATACGTCCAAGTAAGAGTCCCTTTGCTTCAGCAGTTGTCCTAGTGAAGAAAAAAGATGGCACTATACGTATGTGCATTGATTACCGTGCCCTTAATCAGAAGACAATTAAGAATCGGAATCCCATTCCCAGGATCGATGAGCTCATTGATGAGCTACATGGTGCCATGTACTTCTCCAAGATAGATTTGAGATCAGGTTATCATCAAATCAGAATGAGGAAGAAGGATATTGAAAAGACAGCTTTCAGATGTCACTTCGGGCACTTTGAGTTTCTAGTCATGCCATTTGGCTTGACTAATGCACCTACTACTTTCCAATCCTGTATGAACAGGATCTTCCAGAAGCAGTTGAGAAAATTTGTGTTGATTTTCTTTCACGATATTCTTATATACAGCAAATCATGGGAAGAGCATCTTAAGCATTTAGATGAGGTGCTTGGTATCTTGGAATCAGAAAGTTTATATTCAAAAGAATCAAAATGTGAATTTGGGATGCAGGAACTATTGTACCTTGGGCATGTGATCAGCTCTAAGGGTGTTGGCGTTGATCCTGAAAAGATCAAGGCTATTCTGGATTGGCCACCTCCAAAGAACCCGACACAACTGAAAGGGTTCTTGGGGCTATGTGGATTTTAAAGGAGGTTTGTCAAAGGTTATTCACAGATGGATGCCCCTCTTACAGATCTTACTAAGAAGGGAGCATTTGCATGGTCAAAAAGAGCACAAGGGGTTTTTGACAAGTTCAAGAAACTTGTTAGTTCATGTCCAATATTAGCTATGCCTGATTTTTCCAAACCCTTTGAATTACAATGTGATGCTTCGAGAGAGGGAGTTGGGGCTGTCCTTATGCAGGACAAACATCCGATTGCTTCTTAAAGCAGGAAACTGAGAAGAGCTGAAAAAACATATTCTATTTATGACAAAGAAATGCTTGCAATTATGCATGCTTTGGCCAAGTTCAGAGAATACTTAGTGGGCAACAAATTTGTGGTTAAAACTGATCACAATAGTCTTAAACATTTTGTGCACCAGAAGGATTTAAATGAGAGACAACAGAAATGGGTGAACAAGCTCCAAGCGTATGATTTTGACATTGAATATGTCAAAGGTAAAAACAACATAGTGGCTGATGCATTGTCTAGAAGACCACATTTGAGCACTATTGTTGAGTTAGCAGCTAATTGGAAAGAGCTGATAATTGCTGATTATGCTAAAAATCAATTTGCAACAAGCATCATTGAAGGTACTGTCCATGATGAAAGATATCAGCTGGTTGATGGATTAATCCAATACAAGGGTAGGATCTTCTTGGTACCTGAATCTTTGCTAAAAAGGAAGATCTTACAAACATTCCATGATATTCCTTTGGCTGGCCATCAGGGGTACTTCAAGACTTACAAGCAGGTCCGTGAAAGATTTTCATGGAAAGGATTGAAGAATGAAGTGCTACATTACATAAGGGAATGTCCAGTTTGCCAAGTGAACAAAGATGAGCATACTTTTCCGATTGGTTTATTGCAGCCTTTGCCCATCCCTAATCAGAAATGGGAAAGTGTATCTATGGATTTCATTACTAGGTTACCCACAGTGCAGGTAAAGGATTGCATTTATGTTGTGGTCGACCGATTGACTAAGTTTGCTCATTTCTTTGCCATTGCCAGTTCATTTACAGCAGCCCAGGTTGCAGATTTATTCTTCAAAGAGGTATTTACATTACATGGGTTGCCCAAAAATATTGTTAGTGACAGCGACAACAAGTTCTTGAGCAGTTTCTTACAAGAAATTTTCAAACTGAGTGGTATAGTGCTTACTCCAAGCACTAGTTATCATCCTCAAACGGATGGCCAAACCGAGATTGTCAACAAATGGCTAGAAGGCTATCTCCAAAATTATGTTTCAGTGCAGCAAAAGGCATGGGTGAGATGGCTTTATCTGGGAGAGTATTGTTATAACTCTTCCTATCACATGTCAATTAAGATGTCCCCATTCTTAGCTTTGTACGGATACGAGGCTCCTAGCTTTGCAAATTTTCTATTTGGCGATAGTAGAGCCCCTCGAGCGAGGGATATGTTGCAGCATAGCCAGGACATCTTGAGGCACTCAAGGACAATCTCCATTAGGCACAAAATCAGCAAAAAATGTATGCTGATCAGCAGCGTATAGAGCGCACCTTTGAGGTTGATGATATGGTTTATCTGAGACTCCAGCCTATAGACAGTCTACTCTCAAGAAGAGTGGAGCGGAAAAACTCAAGCCACGTTTCTATGGACCTTATAGGATCATCAAGAGAGTTGAGGAAGTGGCTTACGAGTTAGAGTTATCAGCAGACAGTAAGGTGCATAACGTCTTCCATGTATCTCGCCTTAAGAAGGCGCTTGGTCACAATGTGGTGGCTACACCAGATTTACCTCCATTGGATGAGGAGTGACAGTTGGTTTTAATTCCTGAGGCAATACTTGATACTAGAGAGCGTTCGTTGAGGAGAAGAACCATCACAAAATACCTGCTGAAATGGAAGGACTTACCACTTGAGGATGCCACTTGGGAAAGTGATCAGATTTTTCAGCATCCTAATTTGCGATTGCTTGAGGGCAAGCAATCTTGGGGAGGGCGGACTATAATGTCCCCTTCTCATCAGTAATATCCAAGATTGACCGTTAGCCTATTGTCCCGTAGGCTAGTCGGAGATAATAATTAGGGTTTCTAGCTGTGTGGTGATCTCTTCTAAGCTTTCAGGGATCTGTTTGTCAGTGTATGGCAGTTTGATTACTGGATTCCTTCTGGGTTTTCAAAGAGCTTCAGGGTGATATGTCATGCATTGGCATCCGATGACTTTCTTGAGCTTACTATTTTTAGTAAACACTATTTCTACAGCATGATCTGTGGCAAAGTATGGCGTGGAGTTCCTCCTTGGCAGTCTCTTGTTTGGGATAGTACAACATGAGCACTTTATTATTATTTTCAAAAAAGGCAACTTTGGCATAATAAAATATTATAAAGTTAAGTTGTACCCCAACGCCTAGGAGACACAACTTAATGTTATTTTAAAAGAGGGACCATGCGAGCATTTAAGGATAAATTAATTAATTATGCCAAAAGGGAACGCCTAGGGAAAGATTGGAAAAGGAAGGAAAGAAGTGTCTTTTTCTAATTTTTAAAAAGATGTTTCCCTCTCATGTGTGGCGTCCATATGGGGAAGTTTCCAAAAACTCTCAAGGAAGAAAATATAAAAGGAGGTGAGGGCTCTTCTTGATGCTCATGCTTGGATATTGCTGATAATGAATGTTGTTGAATTTTCTATTGATCTCAGGGCTTTGAGGACGAAATCCCTCAGGGTACACATTGGTTTCAGGTTTGAAAGATAACCCTTAGCTAATTCTACGGAGCAGCTTCATACAGAGGTTGCATGTGGGCTTATTGGAGATTTTAGATTTCGGTCGATGTTCCCCTTTGCAGTGTTTTGGTGGGTGATCAGTGTTTTTCAGTTTTAGTGTGATTTCAGTGGTTTTTTTATTAATTCTGTGTTGCTGGTTTTTGGATGGCTAATCACAGTTTTATTCATAGTGGAGAATCGGTGACGGATTTCGTTCTGGGTATTTGTCCAATCCATTCCTCACCCCAGGGCGACCCTATACCTGTGTTTTCAGAATTTTGGAGTTGTTTGTGATTTTATACACCAAATCGCCCTCTTTGGGAAGTGCGCCCCTCCAACATATCATTGGTTTGCGTGCATAAAATAATCTGCAACTTTTAGCGGGGTTTCAGTGTTGGATATTGGTTGCCTAGGCCATAGGAGACATTTGCATTTGATTTGACATCATTCGGAGGCTCGGTGTGGATTTTGTGAGCATTCCAAGGGTTTCTAGCGCTTTCCTGACAGGTTGAAAAAGTACATCAGATTGTTGTACCTTTGGGTATTTTAATATTTGTATTTCTGATTTGTATTAGACTTGCTGCAATAATGAATCAATAAAGCTCTTGTTTCAATTTATGTTTGCCATGTGTTCATGTTTTGAAAATCAATGTTTCATGTTGTCATTTATTGTTGTTATGATGTTTATCTAAGCAAACAAAAAATAGAAATAATCAGGGAAAAAAGTAAGGGGGACATTACAATCAATATACATATATAAGCAATATTTTGCCGTGGTTTTCTCTCGCAAGGGTTTCCACGTAAAATCGTGTGTTCTCTTTGTGTTCATAATTGCTAGATCTTACATGTGTGATTTATTGTGATTGGTTAAAGTTTTAATATGTACTGATTCACCCCCCCCCCCCTTCTCAATATAACTATGTGCTCATCAGTTCTTATTGTGTGTTTACTTGAATAGATTAGAATTAATTAATAGAGTTGCTTGGCTAGTGAAAATTAGTATTTAGAGTGTGATAAAAATTTTAGTTATCAAAAACAACAAAATTAGTGATAACCAGATGGGGTTGTTACACTTAATCTATGACTCGGTTGTACCATGGATATTTTATAAGATCTTGTATTGCACCCAATGTTTCAGGTTATTTCATGACATGATAATTGACTAATTAACCCAAACATTAATACCAGAATTTTCAAATTATACAAGAGCAAACTACAATTGTTGATTTGTGCAGAATTTAATCAAGTATCCACAGTTACGTCTTTGAGGATGTTGAGTCAACAAGCAACGGATGTAACCACAAACACAAATGGAAACATCATGCACTAAAGAATCCTAAAAGGATAGCGTACATCTTGTTAACTTCAGAAAAATGTTATATGATAGGTTGCAGTAAGACAAATTTTGAGGCCAAAATCAGGGGTATAAGGATATGTTTTCTAGTGTAAATACTGAAAATGGCATAGCATGTTGGTGATGTGGCATGGGAATATTTTCTAACTTCATCACAATTGGAAGTACCTTGAAAATGAAATCTACATAGTATAAACAGCCACGATCAGCTGGACAGCAAGGTCACAGTTCTTCATTTATTTAGGGGGATTATATAAATGATATCCACCTTGAGTGAGCAGTCATGAGCAGACTATAGCTAAAAATTGCAGTCATTGACTAAGAATATCTGACATATGGGAGAAGATCACACAATTGAAGTATTCATCAGTCGAAGGAAGACAAAAGATGCCCTCTTCTGTGATTATTGTAGGATAATGAACATTAATATTAGTTTATGTGATTAGTTATTAGTTATTTGGTAGTTGTAGAAGTCAGTTTTTCTATTCTGTTACATTTTCTGGTCTATATATGTACAACATTTATTCACATAAATATAATGGAGAATTTTGGAAAGCCTTCTCTTCTCTGTTTTAAATTCCTTCAATTGGTATCAGAGCAAGGTTCTAAGAAGATGTAGAACAGTTCCTGGTCAGGAGACAATGGGAAAGTACGCCTCAGAATTGTTTTTAAAATCAAAAAAAAAAATTGCAGTATTTTGAAAGATAAAGCCTTGTGACATTAGTCGTAGATAAATCTTTTGCAAGAGTGGGAAAGACTGAGGGTTTTGAATGTGTTGTACCCATACAAAAAATTTTGTATATGTACCCAAACACACCTCCCAAACACCATGTAGCCTTGTCATTACTGCGCTAACCCTACAAGTACAAGACATCAAAAGATGGCGACTCAAGGCTCAAATGGAGGGAGATTTTGGCCAGCCAGTCAGGCCTGGAGCAATGAAAGAACATCAAAAAAGAGGAAGTCAAAGTGATGAATTGAAGGCCAAAACGACATAAAGGAACCAAGGGAAGCAATACAAATGCATCTGGCAAATCAAAATTCAATTTTGAAATTTTTGAAATTTTGAAATTTTTGAAATTTTGAAAAATTTCAAAAAAATTTCGAAGGCATTTCTTGGGCGTTCTTGGCTAAAATGTGCTTCTACTTGGAGTATAATTCATGGAGGAGAGGCTTCAATGAGAGCTTCGGATCATATGAGATTGGTTTCCAAACTTCAAGACATTCCGTCATCAGACAAAGAAGTTACGGCAAAAAGAAGATCCCAAGGCAGATGCAAATGGCAGTAATCCAAGCAATCTTCGTCAAAGAAGCTAAGGCAAAACTCAAAGCCTCACAAGGTCAAGAGTCATGATGAATAAGCATGGAAATGGCAAATCAATTACAAAGCTTTCATAGCAATCTCAAGGAAAAGATCAAAGGTTTTTCAAAGGCCAAAGGGCGAAGAATTGTATAAGGCAAGTCACCATGCAAAAGGCGCTCATATTGAGCAAAAGGCACGCCTTTCTTCACCTTCAAAAAAGGCGCCCTTTCTAGCCAAATCCCACGCCTTTTTGACTCTCTCAAAAGGCGCCTATATTCCTCATTTTGCACACCTTTTATGTCTTCACAAATAGCACTCATTTTGCTTAAATCTCACGCCTTTTCACACCTCCAAAAGGCGCTCATTTTGAAGGAAATCCACACCTTTTCAAACACCTCCAAAAGGCGTTCTATTTCATGGTTTTGCACTCCTTTTTCATGCCTAGGAAAAGCGCCAAAATTCCCCACTTTGCACGCCTATTTGCCACTCTCAAAAGGCGTCTAGTTTATCCAAAATGCACGCCTATTTCAATACCTCCAAAAGGCACCTAGTTTATCCAAAATGCACGCCATTTTCTCACTTTGCAAAAGGCGTTTAAAAACTCCAAAATGCACACCATTTTGAGGCATCTCAAAAGGCGCCTAGAATCACAAAAACCCACGCCTTTTCATCTCTTCAAAAAGGCGCCTATTTTGACCAATTCCCACGCCTTTTTGACACATGCAAAAAGGCGCTCCATTTGAGCCATTTGCACTCCATTTCAAAGCGTCAAAATTGGGCATTGAGGAGAGAGAATATTGGGCGCCTAAGAGAGAGAGGCTTCAAGGCTATAAATAGAAGTTCACCTCTCATTCTTTCATTTGTACATGGAAGCCAAAAATAAGAGCATCTTATTTTTAGGAAAAAGCTCATGACAAACCCTAGAAGGTAAAAGCAAATCTAAAAGGAGAGTTTTCTTCTTTGTTATTATCATTTCCAAAGGCAATTTGAAGGAGAGAGAAGTATTTTTCATCTGGAGACTCCATTATTGAAAGCTTTTTGAAGCTTTTGAAGATAGATCTAAAGGATTGGAGGAGAGGCGCTTCATCTTGAAGGCTAAGACAACATTATATTGCATCATTTTGTCCATCTTTCTTTCATTCAAAGACTTGCCTACACCCTAGAAGGGCATTCTTTCACATTGGCAGCCATTGTTGGGGGTTTCAAGCTTTTCATTTCAGGTTTAAAGACACTTTTTTGGGCCAGCAAAGCATCCAAGAGGTAGATTGGTCACTTCAAGGCACCATTTTCTTCCTTCTCCATCATCCCAGGGTCCATCTTCATGCATAGAAGGCAGCGCCCAAGTCTTGGAGGTCATTTTTGAAGATTTTTTTGCAATATTCCTTTGCTGGTTATGACTGTTCATGCCCAAAATCACCACCTACAGCCAAAAATAAAAGTGGTTTTTGTGGCCTATATGTCCAAAATTTCTCATTTCTGTCGCCTACCCACCTCGGGAAAAGGTGTTTTACACCATTCTTGACTGTCTATAGCTCAGATCCGACAACTTTTTGAGGATTTAGCCTCGTATTTTCACTTTCCAAGGGCAAAATATATTTTTTTTCACAAAAATCAGATTTTGGGCAGTGAGTAAAAACTTGATTTTCTCGAACAGCGAGCATACAGAGGCCTAGTTTGATCTTTTGAAGCAAAACGGTGAAGAAGAAAGGCTTTTCTTGGAGGCCTAAAACAAAATCTACCATGCAATATTCTTCTACCACCATGGAGGCCAAATCGACACTCATTCATGAGTATCCAAAGGTCAGGGAGTATTTGGATCTCGTGAAGACAGTGGAGTATGCAAAGACCATCTTGCAGACGAAGATCATGCGTTCGGATCCTATCATTATCTTAGAAGAGGCTAAGGTTGATGAAATTGAGAGAAATCTCAATTCTCATACTTAGTCATTTTTCACTATCTGCAAAAGAATTCTATTTTTGGCGGTGGGAGGGATTTCCAAAGCAGTTTCTATTTTGAGAACTAACTTTGCTTTTCAAAGATAAACTTATTTTTGGATTTGTTTTGAAAATTATGCAAATTTTCTTTGAGTTGGAACTCATTGTGTAATAACATGCAAGTTCAATTAACTGAATTGCATGACAAGATATTTTTATTTTTAATTGTTAATAAGCTTGCATGCTTCCCATGCAGCATTAGATCTAGAGTGAAGAGTGTTAGTTAACTCTTCCTTTTATTTCCTTGCATCTTTGCTTTTTAGGGTATAAATAAGTGTATTCTACACACTTAAACTCTCTAATGGTAAATGCTGAGACTAATTTTTGCTCACATTTTATTGTTCAAGCAGTGTTATTTGTTCTTGTCTTTTGATTAATGAGAATATGCATCATGGTTTCTGAGATCTATCTTGTTATCGAAGTTTGTGAAAACCGTTCATGACTTTGTGCATGAACGATTATTGTTGGATTATCATTGTTCTTTTGTGTTGAAAATCTCCAAGTTGTTCCTTCGATTTCTTTATGCTCTGGATTTACTTAAAGGAATCGGAAGTGTTTTTAGATAGAGTTGTTATTTTCTTCTGTAATGCTTTAGAAAATCTTGTAGCCTTGTAGAAGAGCTTCATTGCCTTGTGCTCGTGCCCTAAGAAACCAAAAAGATAGGTTATTTTGTAAACGTCTTTTTAATTTCCTTGTTAAGGGAGCTTCCCCTCCTAATTTGAAGAACAGTCCTACTGTACACGCTGTCTGTTTTTTCTTTCTCACCGAAAGGTGCAAAATTAAATGCTAACAAAATGATGTAATCAGAGATGTCTGTTGATTATTCTCCCTAACGATGCTATTGTTTATATTCTGGAGAAGCTATATTTTACATTTCACATGACTAATCAATGATTTGCAATGTCTGAGTCTCAAGTTTCATTTTGTGGTTAGTTGAGTGCAATACATCTGTGTGATTATCCCCGAAGAGGAACCAATAACCTAGAGCTATATCTACTAAAAGGGCAGATATCATTCTTCATTATTATGAAGTTCAGAAGTACAAACTGATGAGTAGGTAGATTTGAAACCCATCGAATCCTTCAAGAGAGTTTGGAGTGCATTCTCAGTAGCTTGGCGTGCATGTACATCGTTTCAAACAACAGTTATCATGGGATATACTTTATATGATGATGGCATTTTATCTTTACGGATTAAAATTGACAACTTAAAATAAGCTAATCAAATAGCAGAGTGTTGGAGGCTATTTCAGCCTAGTTTTATGCAGTTTTGTACTCAATATATTTTGCTACGATAGGAGAAAGATAGGTTGCAAGATCAGACACCTGATGCCTTAGCACATAAGAAAGATGTTGAACAGGATGTTCCTTATTCTAGCACTTCCACACAGCAAGCAAGTGAAAAACCCATTGTGAGTTTGGGAGTCTCAAAAAACAAAACAAGGGAAAAAGTGGTCTTGGTTATCAAGGTTTTGTTGGGTCTTATGTTCCAAAGTATTTGAAACCCATCTAATTTGTATCTGGAGGGTTTTATTGAATACATGTCAAGTTGAATCTTCCTCTGCCAGTGTCAAATTGGTTCAACCAAAATTGTGTTCCTATTGTGGTCATCATGGTCATACATTAGTTTCTTGTTTTGATCTACACTCCTGTTCTTAATGTGGTCAACATACTCATGATTCTTCTTATTGTTTTCAGAATAAAGTGCACAAACCTGTGTTATGTGTTGCAAATTATTTGTTTGAACCAGTCCCAAGGGAGACATCAGATGCTTCTTTAGATACTGCAGTTGTGAAACCTTTAACAGAGATTGAGCCAGATGCTCCAAATAAGGCTATGTTAAGTGTTGTTGAAGTTCATGTTGGCGTGACATTGTTATTGGTGATGACAAGATTGATTATGCTCATCTTCAGAGTGTTATGGATTCCCTTTATGTTCGAGATGCCTTTGATGATTTTTACAATTTGTTTGCATGATGCTAATGCAGTTGTCCCAGAAGATTGTTTCTATCTATTTTGCAGTTGTTGTAGTATGATTCCCTTGCAGAGGGGATCTTTGTTGGTATGTGTATGAGAGATTCAAGTGGAGGCTTCATAGAGATGATTGATGTATGCTTCAGATGTTTTCCAGCTTTGTTGATTGTGAGGCAATGTTGGTCTATTTCAGATTTTGCCTAAGTTGTTTGTGTTAGCTTTGGACATTGTTTGGTCCTAAATATTGAAGATTTGAGGATGGACCGTGTGACAAGTCCCAGGATTATTGATATCCAGTTTGGTTGTGATTTTGAGATTGCAGATTACAGAGTTTTGGACACTGCAGATAGAAATGAGATGACTATGCATGGTCATGAATTGGAGTGAGCACCAATGATGAGAGTGACTCACTGATGGTCAACTGTAGATTGATCATCCTTGGTTGGACAGTGACTGCATTGATGATTGGAGAATGCAGATCCACCGTTTTTGGGAGAAGGCCAGGGAGAGGACCTGAGTCATATTTGGATAGACACTTTTTTTGGCATTCCCAATGTTCATTATGGGGGAGAATGTAGGATAATGAACATTAATATTAGTTTCTGTGATTAGTTATTAGTTATTTGGTAGCTGTAGAAGTCAGTTTTTCTATTCTGTTACATTTTTTGGTCTATATATATACAACATTTATTCACATAAATATAATGGAGATTTTTAGAAAGCCTTCTCTTCTATGTCTTAAATCCCTTCAATTATCACAAATTCTACACTTCACTCTTGTTGTCAGATGAGGAGAAATTCGTATCTGAGACTGGAAAGCAAAGTCGCAACTCACAGAGTAAATGCATTAACACTGATCAATTTGTTTAAATAGATAAGCATTCTGTTAAAACTTAAAACTCATTTGGACAGGCTATGAAGAGGGAGTTAATTCTTAATGAGCATCGAGGTACTTTTGAACAGGCCAGCAGAAAGCCAGGATTTTCAATAGTGTACAGTGTATTTGACAGACTAATAGGAGAGTGAGGAACTCATTTATTTTAAGTGTTTGATGAGCTAAAACAAGGATATCATTAACTCTTAGAGAGTAGATTTATCAACCAGTGAGGCAGATTTGACAGAGTTGTGCCAGGATTTTCTTTTCTTCTTTTTTCTTATTTGTGTGACTGTCTTTTTCATAGCTGAGATGACCTTGATTCCCGATGATTTTACACCTCCTTGGGCTGAGCATTGGCAACTTCTTGGGCTGAGCATTGGCAACATCTTGGGCTGAGCATTGGCGACTTCATGTGCTGAGTTCTAGTGAACAACATCCAAATGATCATGCCTCTTACCAGAAATTGGAGGAAATGCATGTACATTACACTTTGAGCATGTACGTGCTTTGTCTGATTACCCATATTTGCTGTAGGCTTCTAAACTACAGGAAAACGTGAAAATATATGCAATTAAGTTGCATCATTCAAATACAGAGACAGAATATTTTGAGTATGAAAATGATATGATTATTTATAAATACAACATACTTACTATATCCTGAATCATATATGTTTCATAACTGTTGATATGAGATAATAATAGCTGGTGGAATTGTAACCAGCAGATTAAAGGTAATGAATTGCCCTCAGAACTATATGCACTCAAATAGGGCAGAATCGTATGGAAAACTGAAATCAAAATAAAAGAAACAGAAATATGCTGTTCTTTTACTTATGAAAATTCATTAATCATTTGTTGACAATCTATTGACCGATAATGCAGAAAATATAAGAAAGAAATAATGATAGTAATGAAACATAAACATTTGATTGATCAAGTGCATTGGGAAATTTATTTTACCAAGCCATTCCTCGAGTATAATATGCATTTGCAATGAGGGCACAAAAGCCTTTCCATTGTAACTCAACTTCTACAGAAACTGGCGGACTCCTTGACCACCGAACAACAGTTGGTTGAGGGGTGCACATTATAGTAATAAATATGATACTCAACCACAGGATACACTCTTCAATCTGCATGAGAACAACAATACCCTTCCATCAACTTTCAATTCAGAACGTCTTATCTACTTTTTAATATACCTGCGCTGAAAAGTTGAAATGATTCATACGAGGCCAACATCATGATATTTTTTCTTAATATTTCTCTCAAATTACAATTTTCAAATTTTTGTTGATATGTTCTGGAAATAACAGTTCAATACCACTTCTCTACCTAGTAACTACCAAATAAGACAAGCTGCTTCTATACATTGATGTAAATTAGTCATGCCAAAGCACATGATAAACAAGGTGAAATTCTTTAGTAAGCAAATTGTAAAAGGTAAAGGTAAAGGTAAAGGTAGTTTTCTAGGCCACTGCCAAGTGAGACACCAATTTAGTGTATTCAATCCCCCCTTATGCAGGCTTTCCACAAGGGGACTGCTTTTCCATTTACAGTTTACTTTATATATTGTGACTCAAATGAGGTGTACAATCATACCCACCTCCGGATTCGAACGTGTGACCTCCTCATTAGAGTATAGAAGCCTTCACCATTAGGCCAACTGAAGTTGTAATTTGAGTGAAACATTAAGAAAAAATGCCATGATATTAACCTTGTAAGTGCTAGCTGAAAAGATAAGAACTCTCAATGCAATGCATTTTATGTTCTTTCCTTATTGACTGGTGAAAAAGCAAAATACAAATTCCAATCTACAAGCAGTTTGAAAATAAAAATCACAACAGTATAAAAGGAAGATAAAATATCATGAAGAATTGCTTCAGGTTTCTGGACAACAATGTGAAGAAGAGAAAGTCATTAAACTCCTCCTTTTGGTCTTACTTTTTGACTGTTATTAAGGAACGAAAAATTGGATAATATGATTTAAGGGCCTTCTCAGTTAAAAAATTAGAAGTGATGGCAAGCCTGCAGTCACTCTTCCATCACATTCTAGATGAAATATGCCCGTAAGAGGACTGTTTTATAGACTGGAATGGTACGCCATTTTTTGTGCCCATTTCAGGCCATTTTCTTGGAGATAGACCCTTTCATTAAATGGTAGAGATCCTTTTGATGTAAATAAAAGAAGCGTAGAGGTACCTAGTGTGGGTGAAATGCTAAGTGATCTTGCTAGATGTAATGTCCCCCTTACTTTTTTCCTATTTATTTTTATTTTAGCTTGCTTAAATATACCTCATAACAGCAACATATAACAACTTGGGAACATTGATTTACAAAGCATAAATAAATGGCAAGCATAAACTGAAACAAGAGCTTTATTGATATATTATTTCAGCAAGTCCAATACAAAATCAGAAGTACAAATATCAAAATACCCAAAGCTACAACAATCTGATGTACTTTTTCAACCTGTCAGGAAAGCACTGGGAACCCTTGAAATGCTCAAAAAATCCACACCGAGTCTCCAAATGGCATCAAATCAATTGCAAATGACTCCTATGGCCTGGACGTCCAAACCCCAACACTGAAAACCTGCTGAAAGTTGCAGATTATTTTATGCACGCAACCCAATGCATATGCCATGAGGGCCATACTTCCCAAGGAGGGTGATTTGATGCATAAAATCAGAGACAACTCCAAAAAATCTGAAAACACAGGAATAGGGTCACCCTGGGGTGAGGAATGGATTGGACAAATACCCAAAACCAAATCCGTCACCGATTCTCTGCTATGAATAAAACTCCATGATCAGCAATCCAAAAACCAGCAACACAAAATTGATAAAAAACCACTGAAATCACACTAAAACTGAAAAATATTGATTACCCACCAAAACACTGCAAAAGAAAACATCAACTGAAATCTAAAATCTCCAATAAGTCCACCTGCAACCTCTGTGTGAAGCTGCTCCGTAGAAATCACCTAGGGGTTATCTTCCAAACCCAAAACCAATGTCAACCATGAGGGTTTTTGTCCTCAAAGCCCTGAGATCAATAAGAACTCCAATAACATTTCAATATCAGCAATATCCAAAGCATGAGCATCAAGAAGAGCCCTCACCTCCTTTTATATTTTCTTCCCAGAGAGTTTTTGGAAACTTCCTTGAGAGTTCTCGAAAACTTCCCCATATGGACGCCACACATGAGAGGGAAACTTCCTTTTTAAGAATTAGAAAAAGACACTTCTTTCTTTCTTTTTCCAATCTTTCCCTAAGCATTCCCTTTTGGCATAATTAATTAATTTAATTAATTTATCCTTAGATGCTCACATGGTCCCTCTTTTAAAACAACATTAAGTTGTGTCTCCTAGGCGTTGGGGTACAACTTAACTTTATAATATTTTATTATGCCAAAGTTGCCTTTTTGTGAATATAATAAAGTGCTCATGTTATATTATTCTTGTCCATCCCAAGTAAGGACTGCCAAGGAAGAACTCAACGCCATACTCTACCATAGATCATGCTGCTAGAAATTGTACTTACTAAAAATAGTAAGCTCAAGAAAGTCCTCAGATGCCAATGCATGTCATATCACCCTGAAGCTCTCTGAAAACCTAGAAGGAATTCAGTAATCAAACTACCATACACTGACAAACAGATCCCCGAAAGCTCAGAAGAGATCACCACACAGTTGGAATCCCTAATTATTGCCTCTAACTAGCCCACAGGCCTCCGGAATAGGCTAATGGTCAATCCTAGATATCACTGATGAGAACGAGACATTATAGTCTGCCCTTCCCAAGATTGCTTGCCCTCAAGCAATCGCAAATTAGGATGCTGAAAAATCTGATCACTTTCCTAGGTGGCATCCTCAAGTGGTAAGTCCTTCCATTTCACCAAGTATTATGTGATGGTCCTCCTCAACAAACGCTCTTTGGTATCAAGTATTGCCTCAAGAATCAAAACCAACTATCCCTCCTCATCCAATGGAGGTAAATCTAGTGCAACCACCACATTGTGATCAAGCGCCTTCTTAAGGCGAGATACATGGAAGACGTTATGCACCTTACTGTCTGCTGGTAACTCCAACTCGTAAGCCACTTCCCCAACTCTTCTGATGATCCTATAAGGTCCATAGAAACGTGGCTTGAGTTTTTCCGCTCCACTCTTCTTGTGAGTAGACTGTCTGTAGGGCTGGAGTCTCAAATAAATCATATCACCAACCTCAAAGGTCTGCTCTATACACTGTTGATCAGCATACATTTTCTGCAAATTTTGTGCCTGAAGGAGATTGTCCTTGAGTGCTCTCAAGATGTCCTAACTATGCTGCAACATATCCCTCGCCTAAGGGGCTCTACTGTCGCCAAATAGCAAATCTGCAAAGCTAGGAGCCTCGTATCCATACAAAGCCAAGAATGGGGACAACTTAATGGACATGTGATAGGAAGAGTTATAACAATACTCTCCCAGATAAAGCCATCTCACCCATGCCTTCTAGTGCCCTAAAACATAATTTCAGAGATAACCATCTAGCCAATTGTTGACAATCTCGGTTTGGCCATACGTGTACTGTCCCCATTTTCGGGTTCTCTTGCAGCACAATCAGAGCTGACTTTCTAGGTTGGTGACAGCCTAATCAGAGGAGTGTTTCGATGTCACCAAGGTGTTCGGGTGATCCAGTGGAGCTGGTTGACACTTTCCATAGAGATTTCGGACAACTTGTCCGTACTTACTATTTATAGTAAGTGCTTGCATGGCGACAATCTTTCTAGGTTTGTTCTCTTTGGTCCTCGGAGAACACTGCTATTTTTAGTAAGTGTCAGTTTGGCACTGTTTTGGTGACTTGGCAGTTAGCTAATGGCTATCCCAGACGTTGCATCGAGCTCAGTGATATCAGATGGTTTGTGAATCAAGTTGGCACCCTCTGTGTTGGCTCAGTTTGCTTATGGTCGTTACTATTTTTAGTAAGTTCAGGTTCGGTGTCGAATCGGGATTTTCAAAGTGGGGTTGGATTTGTCTCGTTGAGACCTTTCCTGCGAGCTATAGATCACTGAATTCCGAGTTCATTTGGGCCTCCGTTTTAAAGTCCGTAAATTAATATTATTATTTAATATTGGACTTTGGGTTTTATTTGTTAAGTGATGAAAAAATGAAATATTTAAAAGTCACTTAAGTCATTTTATGGAGCGCTCACCTTGGGAAATATTAAAAGTAAAATTAAAAGAATATTTCCCTCAAAAAGTGAAACACCCCTCTTGGAGAGTTATAAAAGAGGGAAAAGTGCTCTCATTTGGATATGCTTGGATTATTATTTCTTCTCTCTTTTGAGGTTTTTCCTGTGAGAGTTTCTAGAGCTTGGCTCTAGGGTTTGGTATTGTCTTGCTGAGACAAAAACCTCTGCAAGATTGATTTGATCTTGGCTTCTGGGGACGAAAACCTCCATTAGTAAATACTTTATTAGCGGATGCATCCAGTATTCGCAATTGTGCATTCATTGGAGACATTTCGGCAAAGCTTTGAGCTTGAATGAACATCGTTTATGAAGTTTTAAATTGCAGATCAGTTGCAGAGTTGTAGAAGGCAGATTTAAGTGTGTTGATGGTTCTTTAATGCTGCTACACTTCCCTTGTTGGTCGTACATCACCCAATCCAGTCGTACCATCATTTGCAGTAGATAAGAGCTCATTCATTACATATTTATCGCCTTATTTTGGTTGTTCAGCTACATAAGAGGTGTGCAAATTATTACCAAGGGTTGCAGCAGACTTTCCGGCACTATATGTTGTTGTTCATACTTCCATGCCAGTCGTACAACTCCATTTAGAGGACGTGGGGTCTTTGGTCATTATTTTCTTGTGCTTACACCAGAATAATCTACTCTTTGGAGGCGTTTGGAGTCTCAGGCACTAAGCATTGCATTGTAAATCCATTTTCCATCCTTTGTATTGATTTTGGTGTGATTCTGGCTATACCCAGTTGCTAGTCCAAACTCAACATTTGTATCAAGTTGCAAAACTCAACATGGGTATGTGATAGTAATTCATTTTTGGCCTATTTAGGATCTGGGTATCAATTAGTTTCTTCATATCTATTGTATATTTTCTGGGTTTCTATTCTATGCAATATATTGTATGCTCCGACAACACATCTGCAGGAAAACTGAAAACCCCTTCTGCATCTTCTCTCTAGTCTGAAAAAACACAAAAAGTTAAAATTAAAATAATACATAAAAGATCATTAAAATATACAAACAGGTACGGCACATTACAGTGGTATCAGAGCTAAAGATCTTGCCATCCTGTGAGGTCAGATTCAGACATGCGGATGAAAATGAGACATGCAGCTTAGCTTTGCATGTAAGTGATCAGCACTTGCATGAATATTCAAAGTTGGGTAGTTGATAGGTTTTGAACAGTAAATGCGAGGTCATGGCATCTCTCACAGAGGATGATCTTTGTGAAAGACTTTTTGATGCAGGTTTGAAGCTTAAATCTTTGCACCGATCAGATGAGAGATTTCTCAATGCTGTGGAAGAAGTTGAGAAATGGTTATCCAAAGTACCTCAGCAACTTCCTCATGAAATGCCGCTGACTGTAGGTATTTTAAAGACTTGGTTATGTGGGCCTAAGTTGTTGAAGCATCCAGATCAAAATGTAAGATTGACGGTTATCACATGCATTAGTGAAATCGTGAGAATTTCAGCTCCTGAAGCACCTTACAGTAATGATTTAATGAAGGAATTCTTACAGTTGATTATCAAAAGTGTTCATGGGTTGGGTGCTACTAGAAGTCTATCTTTCAACAAGATTGCAAAGATGTTAGAAATCATGGCTAGGGTCAGGTCATGGGTCTTTTTGATTGATCTCAGGCGTGATGATGTACTTCTCAAAATGTTCCATTGTTTCTTTGACAAAATCAGAAAATACCATGCGGATGATGTTAAAACAGCAATGCAAACTATCTTGTCTATGATTTTAGATGAAGACGATGAAATCTCCAAGTTATTATTATCTAACTTGCTAAGTATTTGGAGAAAGGAACAGCATGTTTCACCCGCAGCACATGAGTTGTCAAGGACATTGGTTGAGCAGAAAATTGAGAAAATTAAACATCTCTTGACAGAAGAAGAATATATTGCTTGTGGTTTACAGGTTACAAGGATGAACAAAAATTAGTTGAGAAGAGAGCAGCGTTGCTTCACATGCCACGAAGCTTGGACATCTAGTCACTTATGTGGGAACAACAAAGAATGTGAAAGACAAACTTCCACCTCCTATTCATTGCAGCCATGTAGTAATGAGAACAAAGAAGATGACAGAAATGAACCTGAGCCTTTGTATGATGAAAACAAGATCATTAAGCAAGAGACATGGGAAGGAGAGCTTGCTGATTTGGGAAAGACTACAGCAGAAATTTGTGAAGCTGGGCCTCGCTTTGATGAAGGTCTTGAAGATACTACTTTTGAGAATGAATTAAAAATAATTGATAGATTGCTAGAAGGTGACTTTGCAAGCGACTCTGAGAACAGTGATGCTGAAAGCCTTAACCTTAAGTCCTCAAAGGACCTAGATGAAAGGTATGCGGATAAAGACTTTAAATCAACCATGGGTGACAAATTTGATGCTGCCATAACCTTAGACCAGAGTAATGGAGATGATTCCGAGGATTGTTTGACAGATGTGCATGCATCTATTTTGATATGGGAGGTGTGCATTGATATTGGCAATTCAGCAGCCTCTAGGATGTCAGTTGAGCCATCCCAGGAGATTCATAACAGCAATACACTTGACGAGGTTGTGTGCGAAGTTGATAGCACACATGAGGATGCTTACCAATCGGTGAGTCATGATGATTCAGCCTCTTTCCATAGTGCAAATTTCAAATCAAAAAATTTGTGTGGGGACAATTTGTCAGTGGGGTCTAATCATTTAACAGGGCAATTGAAGGTGAACGAAGGCATGATTGCTGCAGCCATAGAACACTTTGATGTTGCTCAGCAGTTGTTGGTAAATTGTTGTTGGAAGACTCCAAAAACACAGGAGCACTTTGATAGTGAACTTTCCCTTGTGGAGTTTCAGGCACTTAGAGATGCAGTGGGAGTAATGAAGAATAATTACTTACAGCTGTTATCAGATAGAGATCATCTTCTCATGCTCGATGGTATTTATCATGATGCTCTAAGGGGGAAGGAAGAGGAGGTTGATGAGCTCACCTACGAGCTCAAGGTCACCACAGACTCTTTGAAGAGCACTCAATCAGCCCTTCAAGAGTCAAAGCTATGGATAGATGAGCTTACCATGGAGTTGAGCTTAGCACAGTCTTCATCTTCAATAGTTACAGTTCCAATTTCTATGACAGTTACTGGTGATGAGCATACACCCACAGATAGTGACAAGGAGTACTTTGTGGATGTGGCTACATCCATTATAGTTACAAATGCCGGTCACACAGATGGGATGATTGTTTTGGTTGACAGTAGCAGAGAACCAGATGTTGCATCAAGGGTCTCTGAGGTTAGTCCCATGACAGTTATTGCAGAGCAGGGTATTGATAGCTCTTGCGAGGAGTTGGTGGATTTCCCCGTGAGTTGTGTGACAGATCACCACACTACTCCATTTTCGTAGGAGATATGCAGGGCATCATTCAGCGGGGAGATCAGTTCGCATGTTGATTTGTTTCCCTTTCTTGGAAGCAAATCAGAAATTGCATCCCATGCAACTGATTTTGATCGACAACTTTGTGAGTCACAGGGATGGAGAGATCGGCTAAAGGTTACCAAGGATAAGGTTGTTCAAACCTTAACTCGTATTGACAGTACTCACAAGTTTGTGGAGGATCTCTTTTGGACGGCAAAATTGGAGGAAAGGCAGATAGGGGTAGTAGCGGGCACTTCTATAACTAATTTGCGAACTATCCAGCATGCCATAGAGTGGATTAAATCAAAATACCTCCAATTGCTTTTAGATCAGGATTTTGCTATTGGGTATGCAGAGAAGACTTGCAGAGTATCTACCCAATTAGACATACAGGATCAGAGACATGAGCCATCATCTGATTCGAGTGATGAGAGTGATGAGGAGTGTGTTCCCCATGACTATGACAGTCAACCATTGACACAGTTAGGTGCTTTTTATCTTGACTACATAGTAAGGAGTGCTCATCATTTCTCCTTTAGTCCACACACGGATGACCTAATGATGTGTAACTGTGGATCGGCTCAGGATTTATACCATCCATTGTGGGATGAAGGGTTGCCATCTACAGAAGATGGAACTAGGGATTGCAGGTGGCTGACTCAGATACATTCAGAGGATTACTTGCAGGGTCAGATATCAGATTACCATCATGGTGATATGTACCAGATAGAGTTTGCAACTTCTTTGTCTCGAAAATTTCCATTGGAGACATGGCTTCAGAGAGGTTGTAGTGTCAGTAGGAATGATGGCATGTTTCATTTTTACAGCGATGATGGAGGAGAGTTATATCATTCCCTTGATTTGAGAGGAGCAACTTCATATCTTCCAGCACCTATGTTGGATAGTCAGCACATCCATAGGAGTTTTGCAGGGGATGATAAGGGATGTTGTGGTTCAGACACTTCGAGACTTATTTACCTCTTCATGATTGATGGATGTGAGGTTTTGATGTGTTGGGATCTAGGTGATGACAGGTTTGGCATGTCAGTTCAGTTGGATTCTGTTGAGTTGCTTCACCACCCTCTGCATGGTGAAGATTATATCAAAGTAGCGCAGTGGAAGTCAATGGGGGATGTGTATGGCAAACTTCCATATTGGCTTTGGGACCTAGGGGCTCCTATGTCTAGCAGATTGTTCTATATCGGGGTACCTACTTACATTGATACTGAGCATGGTTTTATCTCTACCCCACAGATGCAGTGGAGATGCTATTGGGCATTCTTCAAAATGATTTGGGATCCTGGAGTTCAACCAGGGTATGCAGATGCAGATTGCTTGAGGACAAGCAATCTTTGGGAAGGGTGGACTGTAATGTCCCCATTTTTTAGTTCTCTTGCAACACAGTCGGAGCTGACTTTCTAGGTTGGTGACAACCTAATCAGAGGAGTGTTTCGATGTCACCAAGGTGTTCGGGTGATCCAATGGAGTTGGTTGACACTTTCCGGAGAGATTTCGGACAACTTGTCTGTACTTACTATTTATAGTAAGTGCTTGCATGGCGACAATCTTTCTGGGTTTTTCTGGGTTTGTTTTCTTTGGTCCTCGAAGAACACTGCTATTTTAGTAAGTGTCAGTTGGCACTGTTTTGGTGACTTGGCAGTTAGTTGATGGCTATCCCAGACATTGTATCGAGCTCAGTGATATCAGATGGTTTGTGGATTCAGTTGGCACCCTCTGTGTTGGCTCAGTTTGCTTATGGCTGTTACTATTTTTAGTAAGTTCGAGTTCGGTGTCGGATCGGGATTTTCAGAGTGGGATTGGATTTGTCTCGTCAAAACCTTTCTAGCGAGCTATAGAGCACTGAATTCCGAGTTCATTTGGGTCTCCGTTTTAAAGTCCGTAAATTAATATTATTATTTAATATTGAGCTTTGGGTTTTATTAGTTAAGTGATGAAAAAATGAAATATTTAAAAGTCACTTAAGTCATTTTATGGAGCGCTCACCTTGGGAAATATTAAAAGTAAAATTAAAAGAATATTTCCCTCAAAAAGTGAAACACCCCTCTTGGAGAGTCATAAAAGAGGGAAAAGTGCTCTCATTTGGATATGCTTGGATTATTATTTCTTCTCTCTTTTGAGATTTTCCCTGCGAGGGTTTATGGAGCTTGGCTCTAGGATTTGGTATTGTCTTGCTGAGACGAAAACCTCCGCAAGATTGATTTGATCTTGGCTTCTTGGGACGAAAACCTCCATTAACAAATACTTTATTGCGGATGCATCTAGTATTCGCAGTTGTGCATTCATTGGAGACATTTCGGCAAAGCTTTGAGCTTGAATGAACATCGTTTATGAAGTTTTGAGTTGCAGATCAGTTGCAGAGTTGTAGAAGGCAGATTTAAGTGTGTTGATGGTTCTTTAATGCTGCTACACTTTTCCCTTGCTGGCCGTACATCACCCAGTCCAACCGTACCATCATTTGCAGCAGATAGGAGCTCATTCATTGCAGATTTCTCACCTTATTTTGGTCATTCAGCTACATAAGAGGTGTGCAAATTATTACCAAGGTTTGCAGCAGACTAAATGTTGTTGTTCATACTTCCATGCCAGCTGTACAACTCCATTTAGAGGACATGGGGTCTTTGGTCATTATTTTCTTGCGCTTACAGCAAAATAATCTACTCTTTGAAGGCATTTGGAGTCTCAGGCACTGAGCATTGCATTGTAAATCCATTTTCCATCCTTTGTATTGATTTCGGTGTGATTCTGGCTATACCCAATTGTTGGTCCACACTTAGCGTTTGTATCAAGTTGCAAAACTCAACATGACTCAACATGGGTATGTGATAGTAATTCATTTTTGGCCTAGTTAGGATCTGGGTATCAATTAGTTTCTTCATATCTATTGTATATTTTCTGGGTTTCTATTCTATGCAATATATTGTATGCTTCGACAACACATCTGCAGAAAAACTGAAAACCCCTTCTGCATCTTCTCTCTAGTCTGAAAGAACACAAAAAATAAAAATAAAAATAACACATAAAAGATCATTAAAATATACAAACAGGTACGGCACATTACAATCCGTTTGAGGATGATAACTAGTGCTTGGAGTAAGCACTATACCACTCAGTCTGAAAATTTCTTGAGCATCTTGCTAGAAAGTGCTCAAGAAATTGTTGTCCCTGTAACTAACAATATTTTTGGGCAACCCATGTAATCTAAATACCTCTCTAAAGAATAAATCTACAACCTGGGTTGTTGTAAATGAACTGGCAATGGCAAAGAAATGAGCGAACTTAGTCAATCGGTCGACCACAACATAAATGCAATCCTTTCCCTGCACTATGGGTAACCTAGTGATGAAATCCATAGATACACTTTCCCGTTTTTTATTAGATATGGGCAAAGGCTGCAATAAACCAACCGGAAAAGTATGCTCATCTTTGTTCACTTGGCAAACTGGACATTCCCTTATGTAATATAGCACTTCATTCTTCAATCCTTTCCATGAAAATCTTTCACGGACCTGCTTGTAAGTCTTGAAGTATCCCTGATGGCCAGCCAAAGGAATGTCATGGAATGTTTGTAAGATCTTCCTTTTTAGCCAAGATTCAGGTACCAAGAAGATCCTACCCTTGTATTGGATTAATCCATCAACCAGCTGATATCTTTCATCCTGGACAGTACCTTCAATGATGCTGGTTGCAAACTGATTTTTATCATAATCAGCAATTATTAGCTCTTTCCAATCAGCTGCTAACTCAACAATAGTGCTCAAATGTGGTCTTCTGTAATGTTCCATTTTTGGCGCATTGATTTTTGTGAGCATTTTGGCTTGTTCTTAGTCTCTTAGTGGCTATCCGGCTTTGTTGGGAGAACTCCAATGTTCTTGGAGTGGCCACAAATCAGTTTTACAGAGCATTTGGTTATGGCTTTGAGCTCAGATGGTGTTCATGATCATTGTGATGCTTTCTGATGTTTGATCGGGTTCCTAGTTTGCTCTCCAAGATTCTTGGAGAAGCCGTCTATTTTTGGAAAGTCGTCTGGAAGGCATCATTCATCTTTCCAAACATCATGGAGTATGTTGGTATGCTTAATTTTGCAGTTTGGTGATGTTTGAGATTTTCCACAAAATGGTGTTATTTAATGAGCTATTTTAATTATTACTTTCACTTAAGCTCCTAGGGGTGAAAATAATTAATAAAAGTCAAGTGTTATAGCTCGTTGGAAAGGGGAAGAAAAGTTTTAAATCATGGATGCATAATTTTGGGGCCTTGCGAAGCAAATATTTCCTTTATTTTGATAAAGGGGTCTTTGGAGCTAAAAAGAGTTTTTAATTAAAAATTGTGACTTTAAGTTGTGCACACATAATGAATTATTTTATATTGTTTGAGGAGAAATATAAAGGGATAAAGGAAATAATATTTTATTTCCCTCAAAAAGTTATAAAAAGAGGAGTTGGGCTCATTGTTTGGACATGCTTGGATTTGTATTGTTACTCTGCTGGATTGAACCTGCGTGTTCTTCCATATTCTCTTGAGGACGAAAACCCTCTTGAGGTTGGGTGTGGTTTCATTACAGGAATCATAGTTGGCAAACTCGCAGAGATTTCAGCGAGTTTTTATAAACTCACGAGTTTTTTTTTTGAAAAGAGTCTTTTTGACTTTAACTCGCCGAGTTTTTCTTTCGAGTCAAGGCCAAGTTTTTGGCGAGTTTTTTCAAAAACTCGCCGAGTCCGTACTAAAAACTTGCAGGCATCAGAGATAAAGTGCTCTGCGGCCAGAAAAGGGAAATGACAATCAGAAATTTGTTTTTTTAGCTCTGCATAGCAAACCCCCCCCCCCCAAGCAAAAATAGTTTACGATGAGATAGACCCTTACAGTGATTGGACAGGGCAGGATCAGCAGCCTCCATTGTTTACCGCAGATGAGATTCTTGATTTCGAGAGACAGGCAATGGAGGATCTGGGTGCAACAAGAGATGTAGGGTTGGAGGACATTCATGAGCATGAGGAGTCATTGCCAGAGCCAGAGCCAGATAGTTTCAGGATGGTGGTCGAGCCTCAGCCACAGCCTTCCATGCCAATCGAGGAGCCACCGGCACCGCGCACTCGCAGGACTAGAGCATCTGCCTCTTCCCTAGCTTTGGCTAAATTAGGGAAGAGGAAGATGTAATATGTTGTGTTTACTTTTAGTATTTACTTCTAGACTCTAGTTTTACTATTTTCATTTTCAGCTATCTATTGTAATTTTTATCAGACTATCAGGCTTTCAGCCATCAGGATTCCGCATGAGAATGCGATTTTGTAATCATTTTGCATTGAAGTCAATCAAATTTAATAGAAAACACTTTTGTACTCATTTATGGACTCATTGGATTCATCTCGTCATTGAATTTTGCAAAAAAAATGCGTTTCTAATGAAATTTTAGCAATTTTTTAATTTCCCGAGTTTTTTGCCGAGTTTTTGCCGAGATTTCTCCGAGTTTTTTTTTACTCTCCAAAAATTGGCTTGCCGAGTTTTTTGCCTAGCCGAGTTTTCCAACTATGACAGGAATCACCATTGTGCTGAAGATGGAGATTGGAGCAAGCTCATACAAAGTTTGCATTTGAGCTACATGGATGCTTGTTATTTGATTTGATGATTGTGTGAATAAGTTTTGATCATATTGGGGTTTGAATTTGCTGATGATTCTCATAATATTTTGGAGTATTATGAAGATTAAAGTTGTTTTACTTGCTGAGCCGTACTAATATGGCCGTACCATTTGATGGAGTCCTCTCTCTATATAATGGATTGCAAATACCTAGCAAGTTTGAAATATTTGGTTTCATTATTCTTGTTGAGTGATCTGATTTGCATTGGTTCAGGGTTTATGTTGCATTCTTGTGAAACCATATTGTAGTCCGTACCCTCTCTATGCACCGTACTATTTGGTATTATCAATATTTCTGAAGTGTTTATCATTTATGATGCAGTTTTAATGATAAGAGGACTTTATACAGACTGAGCTACCACTGTTGACAACAGATTAGAGGGTGTTTCTGCAGATTGAAGACTGCAGCCTTGATTGTACCACTCATACAGTGTCGTACCATGAAAGGTCGATTTTGTGATAGAGGGTTTGAATGACATATTCATGGCTGTTGATGATTAGCTTTTATTTGTGATGTTAAAGCGTCCATTTCTGGTATCTTTGCATTGTATTTAATGCTGACAACTCATTGTTATCAGCTGGTCGTACTTGCCAAGTGCGCCGTACCATACATGAGTATATGAGTTTCTAAGTGGTGGTTTGATTTGGGGATTGAAACTAGGTTTAGTTCCTTTTGTAATCATCCAGAGACATAGTTTGTGGTGTTAGAATTTGGTATGGGTTTGGAATCCTTCTTTGCATGATTCGTGGGAATTTATTAGTGGCTGGGCTGTCCGTACAGCAGGGGCCTTCTTTGAATTTTCTGAATGAAATTTCCATCGGCAGAGATCAACTTGCATACTATCAGCTGGGGCAGATTTTTATCTTGTGATTATTGACACTAATTGTTTGTGCAGGTTGTTTCCATGATGCCAAGTTTCTTGGGGGCTGAGATAATAATCTAGTTTAATGTTCTGAGTAGTGTTGCATCTTGTTTACTTATTTGTATTCATTCTTTTCATGTTGCAAACACTTTGTAACCCCTGGATGGTTTACCGCCAGTGTGGAGGAAAGAACCTTTCTTAATCATTCTCACCCACTGAATAAGTGGAGTATTCCCACTAAACAAGTGGATGGCTTTGTAATTTCTTTCTTCTTTTCCTACCCACAGTTAGAGTGGAGAATTCCCACAATTTGTGGATGCCCGCCGCAACGGATGAATTGTAATTTCATTGTTGCATAATTGCTTTGTATAGGCTAAGCATTGTATGCTCTCACCTTGCCCATCCTAGGATCTGGGTGATCAGAAAGTGTGAGACAATTAGTTGGTTTATGCATTTGATGCTAACCTTGCCATATCATTGTATGAAAATTTAAAAAATTTCGGGGTAGCATCTTACATCTTCTAGACAATGCATTAGCCACTATGTTGTTTTTACCTTTGACATATTCAATGTCAAAGTCATAAGCTTGGAGCTTGCTCACCCATTTCTGTTGTTTCTCATTTAAATCCTTCTGGTGCATGAAATGTTTGAGACTATTGTGATCAGTTTTAACCACAAATTTGCTGCCCACCAAGTATTGTCTGAACTTGGCCAATGCATGCATAATTGCAAGCATTTCTGTCATAAATAGAATATGTTTTTTCAGCTCCTCTCAGTTTCCTGCTTTCAAAAGCAATGGGATGTTTGTCCTGCATAAGGACAGCCCCAACTCCCTCTCCTGAAGCATCACATTGTAATTCAAAGGATTTGGAAAAATCAAGCATAGCCAATACTGGACATGAACTAACAAGTTTCTTGAAGTTGTCAAAAACTCCTTGTGCTCTTTCTAACCATGCAAATGCTCCCTTCTTAGTAAGATTTGTAAGAGGGGCAGCCATCTGTGAATAACCTTTGACAACCCTCCTATAAAATCCACATAGCCCCAAAAACCCTTTCAGCTGAGACAAGTCCTTTGGAGGTGGCCAATCCAGAATAGCCTTGATCTTTTCAGGATCAACGCCAACACCCTTAGAGCTGATCACATGCCCAAGGTACAATAGTTCCCGCATCCCAAATTCACATTTTGATTCTTTTGCATATAAACTTTCTGATTCCAAGATACCAAGCACCTCATCTAAATGCTTAAGATGCTCTTCCCATGATTTGCTGTATATAAGGATATCATCAAAGAAAATCAACACAATTTTTCTCAATTGCTTCTGGAAGATCCTGTTCATGCAGGATTGGAAAGTAGCAGGTACATTAGACAAGCCAAATGGCATGACTAGAAACTCAAAGTGCCCGAAGTGACATCTGAAAGCTGTCTTTTCAATATCCTTCTCCCTCCTAATTTGATGATAACGTGATATTAAATCTATCTTGGAGAAGTACATGGCACCATATAGCTCATCAATGAGCTCATCAATCCTGGGAATGGGATACCGATTCTTAATTGTCTTCTGATTAAGGGCACGGTAATCAATGCACATACGTATAGTGCCATCTTTTTTCTTCACTAGGACAACTGCTGAAGCAAAGGGACTCTTACTTGGACGTATGAAGCCCATATCCAAGAGTTCCTTGATGGCTTTTTCAATTTCATCCTTCTGTTTCTTTGCATACCTGTAAGGAGTGGTAATGGCTGGTTTGGTACCATCCTCTAGCTCTATGACATGCTCAGTTCCTCTCTCAAGAGGTCTTCCAGGAGGTATGCCACTGAACACTTTACTCCTCTTGGTTAACAAAGTTTGAATCTCTGGATGGTAATGTCTTTTGTCCTTAACTAGATTTGATGGCAGAATCATACATTCTGCTGCCCATTCAACTTGATCATGTCTAACCAGCCTTTCCATTCTTTCGAAAGATACCACACGAGGGCCTCCATCTGACATCCCTCTCAATATAACCCTTTAAACATTTGACATAAATTTCAGCTCCATGGTTTGCAAATTAAAAGTGATCTATCCAAGAGATCACAGCCATTGGATACTAAGTACTGCATCTGTACTACCAATGCTTACCACATAGAAATCATCCTTGACTTCGTAGTTTCCCAACTAAATAGACAAGTTAGGAATTTTTCTTGTGCATGTAATAGTAAACCCATCAGCTACCATCACTTTGAATCCATCAACCTCCTCTACCTTAAGGCCTCTTTTAGCAGCTAGGCCTTCATCAATGAAGTTATGAGTTGCTCCTGTATCAATGAGAGCAACCATATGCTGTCCTCCCAATACTCCACGCACTCTAAATGATTCATTCTTCTGAAAACTAGAGAGTTGGGCCAAAGGCTCCTCATCTGCTTGTTTTTCCTCTTCTTTTGGTGCTTCCTCTTCCTCCTGCTCATCCAAATCTGATTGTGGCTCAAGGAAAACAGGTTCATTTTCTTCATCTGAAAGTGCCTCCATATGTTGTATTTTGCCCTTCTTGAAACACTTGTGACCTGGTGCCCATGGTTCTTTGCATGTGAAGCAAAGATTTTTCCTCCTTAACTCATTTCTCAATTCATCATCTATTTTGGGAGGTGCTGATGTAGACTTGGGTCTGCTGAAAATTTTCTGATTTGGTTTATAATCCTTGAAGTTCTTCTTCACTGGCTGATATGAAGAAGTAGGAGAAGACTCGAGGTCTAGTGCTAACTGAATAGCATCCTGCAATGTTTGTGGTTTAAGCACTTTGACCAATCCCCTCAATTTGTCATGTAATCCTTCTACAAATAGCATCACTATCCTCTTTTCTGACATATCCGGTACCATAATAGCAAGTTGTTGGAAGTCATCAACATATTTTTCCACTCACCCAAATTGATTGAGTTGGGCTAACTCCCTGTAGTAAACTTCTTCGTCCTTTCTATCAAATCTTGCAATTAACTTCTCACAAAACTCGTCATAAGAACAAATCCGCCCATGATTCAGTGACCTCAAGCCATAGTGCCACTGTTTATAAGCTATTCCTTCAAGGTGCATGGTTGCAAAGCGGATAGCATCTTCCTCCTGCATCAGCTTAAGCGTAAGATAAGTGTCTAGCTTATGTATCCATTCCCTAGCACTGATTTTCCCACTTCCATCAAAAAGGGTGACACCCAGTTTGCTCAAGGCTTGTTTGAAGTCCTTATTCTGCGGTTTTGGACCACAGGTATTTTTTGATCTCCTCTCTTCTCTACACTGGCTCATCTACTGGTTGAAAGTTAGATCCTCCTTAACATGCTATGGAAAAAGATCATATTCCTAGTGCATCGTCCTGACATTATCTATAAAAGCAACCTCATGTCGATTAGGCTCAACTTCTTCTCCTTCCCGTGGCAAGAAGTTAGGCCTCATTGGCCGATCTGTACCACGTGTGGGGCCTCTAACAATGTTAGATGCCTCTGCTCCATTATTGTCAACCGTGGCCTCTGTATGATTAGGTCCGGCTCCTGTATTTAAATTATGTAATGTGGCTCTGAGCTACTGAAGGACAGTGGCAATCTGTTGTTGTCTTGTTACAAGGCCTCTCATAATATCTCGATCCTCAGGAGCTTCACAATCTGCGTCACGGACTGGACTATTACTCCTCCTGTCGCCCATACTACTGGTCTCGGCTACACTTTTGGGTTGTCTAGCAGCAACTGCGGCTGAAAATGTCTCTCCTGTTCCAGATACGGTTGTGCCCACTGAGCAATCTTTCTCTATTCTCTGGCAATATACCTCTTAACCCTATCACTCTGATGCATGAACAAACTGTCTAATACACAAAGGCTGGCAAGATCAATGGCCCTGATACCACTGTAATGTCCCCCTTACTTTTTTCCTACTTATTTTTATTTTAGCTTGCTTAAATATACCTCATAACAGCAACATATAACAACTTGGGAACATTGATTTACAAAGCATAAATAAATGGCAAGCATAAACTGAAACAAGAGCTTTATTGATTTATTATTTCAGGAAGTCCAATACAAAATCAGAAGTACAAATATCAAAATACCCAAAGGTACAACAATCTGATGTACTTTTTCAGCCTGTCATGAAAGCATTGGGAACCCTTGAAATGCTCACAAAATCCACACCAAGTCTCCGAATGGCGTCAAATCAATTGCAAATGACTCCTATGGCCTAGACGTCCAAACCCCAACACTGAAAACCCATTGAAAGTTGCAGATTATTTTATGCACGCAACCCAATGCATATGCCAGGAGGGTCGTACTTCCCATGGAAGGCGATTTGATGCATAAAATCAGAGACAACTCCAAAAAATCTGAAAACACAAGAATAGGGTTGCCCTGGGGTGAGGAATGGATTGGACAAATACCCAAAACCAAATCCGTCACCGATTCTCCGCTATGAATAAAACTCCATGATCAGCAATCCAAAAACCAACAACACATAATTGATAAATAACCACTGAAATCACACTAAAACTGAAAAATATTGATTACCCACCAAAACACTGCAAAGGAAAACATCAACTGAAATCTAAAATCTCCAATAAGCCCACCTACAACCTCTGTGTGAAGCTACTCCGTAGAAATCACCTAGGGGTTATCTTCCAAACCCGAAACCAATGTCAACCATGAGAGTTTTCGTCCTCAAAGCCCTGAATCAATAAGAACTCCAATAACATTTCAATATCAGCTATATCCAAAGCATGAGCATCAAGAAGAGCCCTCACCTCCTTTTATATTTTCTTCCCAGAGAGTTTTTGGAAACTTCCTTGAGAGTTCTCGGAAACTTCCCCATATGGACGCCACACATGAGAGGGAAACTTCCTTTTTAAAAATTAGAAAAAGACTTCTTTTTTTCTTTCTTTTTCCAATCTTTCCCTAAGCGTTCCCTTTTGGCATAATTAATTAATTTAATTAATTTATCCTTAGATGCTCACATGGTCCCTCTTTTAAAACAACATTAAGTTGTGTCTCCTAGGCGTTGGTGTACAACTTAACTTTATAATATTTTATTATACCAAAGTTGCATTTTTGTGAATATAATAATAAAGTGCTCAAGTTATATTATTCTTGTCCATCCCAAGTAAGGATTGCCAAAGAAGAACTCAACGCCATACTCTGCCATAGATCATGCTGCCAGAAAAAGTACTTACTAAAAATAGTAAGCTCAAGAAAGTCCTCGGATGCCAATGCATGTCATATCATGTAATGTCCCTTTTTTGGCGCATTGATTTTTGTGCACATTATGCTTGGTCCTAGTCTCTCGATGGCTAGCCGACATGTTGGTGGGAGCTCCAAACTTCTTGGAGTGATCGTATTTCTATCTGCAGTGTAGTTTTGGATATCTCAAGTCTGCATTTTTATCAGGGATGGTCAAAGTTATTTACCAGAGTATTTTGGCCCGGTTTAATTATCAAATTTGGAGTTATAAGGGAGTTTATTTAATTTGGTAATTAAACAGGTTATTTTAATTATTTATTGTGCACTAAAGTATAAGGTTGGATTATTTAAGGTGACTTAATGTTATGTCTTGAGGGGAAAAAGGGAAATGTTTAGTTTATTATTCCCTAGTCACTTAAAGTGTGCACATAACTTGGAAATAGAAATATTTTATAAGTGGGAGAAGAAAAGGCTCTATTTTCAAGAAAGATCATTTTGTAACTCCCAGAGGCTTTTAAAAAGGGAGTGAGAGCTCATTTGGAGGTATGCTTGAAATTTGTATTGTTACTCTGTTGGATTGAACCTGCGTGTTCTTCCATTTGCTACCCTTCTTGTGGACGAAAACCCACTCGAAGAAGATCAGTTTCGGTAGTGAGATATCTACCCTAGCCGGTAATGGTGTTTTCCATTTCAGGGAATCACATAGAGCTGATCAGATGATATAGAGTTTGTTATGTTAAGCATTGTACTTTCATTTTTTTTATTGAAATAAGAGTCTGGAGTGATGTTAGAAGACTGAAGTTGTATTTAGACTAAGCATGATCTTATTTCCAGTTGTATGTACCTTGCTGGCCGTACTGGTTGCCTGGTACGATTTGTATGGAAAAATTAATTTAAGGCATTTTGAGATATTCTATCTATTGCATTTGCATTGTGGTGTTAGGAGTATATATTTCATAAGGTTTTTTTTAGATCCCAAGGCATTTTGCATTTGTTCTAGGTGAAACGAACCACTGCAGGCCGTACCACCTGAAAGGTACGATCCATCATAGAAATTAATATTGATGCTGTTGGGTGTTGTGGTATGTTGCAATGTTATTCTAATCCTTTGGCACCATCAGCACAAGCATTTGAATGAGTTTTCAAGCAGTGTTAAAATTGTTATGAAGACTCCCGTACAAATGGACTGCCGTACTGCTGTATGTACGATTTGGAGATAGAAAGGATATACAGACATCTTCGAATCTAGTATCTTGGAAATCTTCATTGTTGCTATGAATCTTGCATTCCAAACCATCTGTAGGGTGTTAGTTGCATTTCCAAGAAAGAACTGAAAATCTCATGGTGTCCCTGCCATGATCGTACCAGCTGAAGAGTGATGAAATCAATAAAAAATTTTAAATGCATGCCATTTGTTTGAAAAATCATTGGAGTGTCTTTGCTAGCTCAAACCGATCCATTTAAGTCTGTTTGCAAATGGTTTTGAAGCATATTGGAGCCTTGGTGAACAAATCCGTACTAGACTACCGTACAATGCTGATGGTGGTCGATTCATTTTAGGAAACTGTTTGTGAAGTTTATGATAGTAAATGCATTTGGAATGAAGTTGCATGGGTTGGGCGACCATTTAAGTGTCATTACAGCCACCTTATAGCAGTGATCTGATTTTTGTATGCAGCTGTACCTCTCCAGGCCGTACAGTCCTGGACATGAATGCAAAAAGGTGGTGGACTGTATTTTCCATTCTGTGTATTATAAAGTGCTCAGAAAGAATTTGTATGGTGTTTAGATCAGTTTTTGGGCAGTTGATTGTTGATTTATGTGTGTGAGTTTATGGTATTTTAGCTTCATTCATGGCCGCCATTCAGAAAAGACAGTCAGCAGAATTGTAAGACAGTGAACAACCAATAAGTATCAAAATATCATGTCTTGACCAGTAAATTGAAGGCTCTTTGTCAAATGAAAAGTGCAGGGTATGATTCTATGCTTGGATCTCAAGATAAAATGCTCATCTGGTTTTAATGTATGGTGATATTGTTCAAGCTTTGATCGAGTATTTCATACTTCCATTGTAATCAAATTTACATTAAGTCCCCTGGATGGTTTACCGCCAGTGAGGAGGGAAAGAACAATTAAACACTGTAACCCCTGGATGGTTTCACCGCCAGTGAGGATAAAGAATATTTCTCTTTCTTTCTACCCACTGAACAAGTGGTGAATTCCCACTGCATAAGTGGATGCCTGCATAAGCAGATGAATGTTTCTTTATTTGCACAATGTTTAAAATTGCAATCCAAAGCACATTATGCTCTCACCTCGCCCAGTTGGGATCTTGGTGATCAGAAGTGTGGAGGAGTTGAGTGTGCTAACATTGATCATCATTGTTCTATATTTTGGAAAAAATTTTGGGGTTGTATATTACATATCACCCTGAAGCTCTTTGAAAACCCAGAAGGAATCCAGTAATCAAACTGCCATACACTGACAAAGAGATCCCCGAAAGCTCAGAAGAGATCACCACACAGCTGGAAACCCTAATTATTGCCTCCAACTAGCCTACAGGCCTCCAAAAAAGGCTAACGGTCAATCCTGGATATCACTGATGAGAAGGGGACATTACACTAGAGGACAGCGAGATTTACATCAAAATATAGCTCAAATGTGTGCTCTTTTGACTCAGCATATTATGGGAAATAATAATAATGTCAACAACAATAATGGGGGAAACAATGGAAATGGCAGAAATAATGGAAATAATGGCGGAACTGGGGATGGATCAGTTAATAACAGGGCTGCACATCAGTGCACTATGGCTGGAACAGCCAACTCTAAGCCTCTTATGCCTAACTTTCCTCCAAGGATTAATCCTCGAATTGAAAATGAACCAACACAGCATGAGTTATAGGATCAAATAATGAGAGATTGGAGAGATTCAGGTGATGAATTTCAGGCAGAGATGTCTTTCTGTGATTACATGGACCTTAGACTTAAGCATAGACCCCATAGAGGTGGGAGACTTCAGAATCAGAAATTGCAAAGTAAGGTTGGTAAGTTGTCTATTCCCTATTTTGATGGATCTGGGAAAACTACAGCTAGAGCTTGGGTGCATAGGTTAGATACCTATTGTATACCAAATTAAACATATTGTATTATTTTCATACTTCTTCCTAATTGTCATCAATCTCCGAACTTATCTGAATGCTTAATACATTCTTTTCTTTCGATTCCAATAACCAAACAAGCATAACTAAGGTTTCTAAAGACCCCAACACAGCTATCCACAAAACAACTTATCACTTGCAAACTGGTTTTCTTCCTCAGTCAATTTCGGTGCCCTTGGCCAGAGATCTAATTTACAGACAATTTTAAGATTTATTAGTACAATTAAGGAGCTTGGGACACAAATTAACCTCTTTCACTCTGAAAATATTGCCTCGTGTTTTATTTTCCCCCTTCCCCTACCTAAAACAGACAGAGAATGCTGCATATATATGCCTACCAGAAAGTTTTTGAAAAACAATTGCACTAGAGAAATCGCAGGATTTTGAGAAGTGTTTGACCGTTGACCATTTCCTCACAGATCATGTTTGCATTTCTACAAATCAGTTATGAAGTGTTTACTACAGTGTTGCCATACGCATCTCCAAGACAACAATTATTCAGTGTGTTTATATACATTCATTCTTCACGTTATGGGCGTATATAATTTGTTTCTGTTTGTACTTGACATGCACACATTGTCCTGAAAGTTTTTGCCTTCTCCATGTAAAGACTCCAAAATTTTCTCCCCAAACTACATAACAAAAGCTAAGTGAATTATTGCTGGTAAAAAAATATGCACTATCACAAGGGCTGCAAAATCTGAAAGCATAGCAATATGATTTCTAAATTGACATTTTACACTAAACACTGATGACAAGTGAGAAATTTTGCAAGCATCTAAAGAAAAAATCCCATCTTACCATGAGAACAACAGTGAATTCCAAGCGAAAATGTCCTCACCTCCTCAGCAGTAATTTTGAACTTTAATCCAGTGCTACCACCACTGTTAGGAATATCTTCTACTTTGACATCAGAGACTTCTAATCGAAGAAGCTCCTTGCGTAAGCCTTCATCTGTGCATCCCACAGCATATGCAGTCACCCCAGCTTTGACAAACTCCTAATGATAAATAGAATGATTTATTCAAAAGCATTAGGCATTAAATGCTCAAAGAAAGGAATCCAAAAAGTTTACCTTTATTCTGACACCAAGTATCCAACTTTAATGACCACTCCAACTCTATGACTAGTTGTCCTTGTAAGCAATGGTAAAAACCCGTTCTTTGGTCCATTCATCACAATCAAATAATATCAATCAAAGAACAGATCAGTGGACATACTCTAAGGTTGTCACCACAACCGCGTTTTATGACATTCTGGTATCGTCTATACAGACTGATTGCAATATTTTGAGAGGAACGGAACTCATCATCCAATGATGCTCGAACAGACTGAATGCACCAATCAATATGAGTGGTCAGTGCCTACTAGAGAATATAAGATGATCTAGTGTTCAATGGAAAAGCAAAATCTTTGGCAACTATTAAAGAAAATAACTTTCAGTTCCTGTTTAATGACATAATACGGTCATTAGATATTATAGTTGAAAGCCAGCCAAACATCCTACCAGAAAATCAAGTGCTTTCCCTCGTTGAGTTTCTTTTAATCTCCTGCCAAAAGACTTGAAGCATTCCACTTGTTTGGTCTTATATACAGCTTTGTAGAAATTTGCGGACCTGCATAAGCTTGTTTGACAGTGACTGAACCCGCAGCTTGGGTGAGCTATAGTACTAATAAAGTATTTATCTTTATGGATGTTGCATAAGTTTCTCCGACTCAATACATGCCTCTCATTTATCGGATAAGAGAGATTAATCAAGTTTGGCTTTTGTGCAATCTCCATTTCTGCTTCATAGCACCCATCACCCATACACTGTCCATAAGTTTTGGTTTGAAGTTTGAGCAAACCATTTCCTTCAGAATATAAACCATGGAAAATTCACAGACATGGTGAAAATCCAAACAGTTAATCATAACAGATATTAGGTAATACACTGAGAACAGAAATTTTTGAAGAAACATGCTTAAAATGTCATTATAAAAGACAACCATTACTAATAAAAAGACAGAATACTTGATAATAAAAGTAAGCACTTCCCCCATTCAAGGGGTAAGAGAAAATAACACTAGAAGAAACCAAAGTAGACAAAGTGTTGCAAATGCTCCCCAAACTCGGTGGTTCCCCGCCTGAGGATTAAGTAAACTTAAATTTTGATGGTGGTTCCCAAGGAAACCCGGGAAATGTTGGGGCAGGATTTGTTCTGAGAAATGCGAATGGTGAATTTATGTATGGGGGCTCCCTCTTCCTAGGAATCAAATCTAACAATGAGGCGGAAGGGTAAGCATTAGTGGCAGGTATGGTGACTACAGCTTCAAGAAGGATGGATAATCTTATAGTGGAAGGTGATTCCTTGTTATTGATTAAAGCCATACATAAAGGTTCATGTCCCAATTGGAGACTGAGGCATTGTGTAGAAGAAGCTTTGGTGCTGGGATCTAAGTTTGTCAGTGTTAGCTTTCAACATTGTAGACTCAATTTAAATGTGGCAGCAGACTTTTTGGCTAATTTTGGAGTTGATCAAGATCCTCTTAACTACTCTCGACAGCCACCTTTCCAATTCATGGGAGGGGCTAGAACAGCATCTGTGTTATAAGCCTCCTTAAATCTCTTCATTAAGTATGTTGAACTTAGGAGTATCTAAGGTTGGCGATTGTGTTTGTGTTTCTCTATTTCCAAAGGTGGAGGATGTATCGTGGTCTAGTTGGAAAGACTTGTAGGCTGGTGTGAAAAGAGATTGAATTTATTGCCACATGCATGTTCATCCTATTTGTTCAAGCGTTAGCTCTTAGTGTTCATGTCTCTGCGCTGGTTTGTGCCGGTAGGCTGGCTGATAGGTGGCTGCTGCGTGGGGGCTCTTTTTGCTCTCTGTGTTTTTCTAATGGCCTGCAAAAAGAATGGACAATCTATAAGAAATCTGCATGACAAGGAGTGGTGACAGATAGTTGTCTAGCCTGTATATTCCGCTGCAATTCTCCTATGGCAATTTAAAGCAGTGATGGGGGAGTCTGGTCTTGGTATGCAAGGCCCTTCATGGTCTAAAGCAATGTTGCACCAAGATTTTATTTCAAAACAGGCACTTGGGGTTCCAGATGCAGCTCCTAGGGTTTAGCTCCTACAAATGTTGCTGCTGAATCTTTTTGAAAGCGTGTCAGCTTCCCCTACTGCAAATGTTGGATTAAATCTGATAGGACTTTCGGGGCACAAGAAGGTGGAACATCTGGCATTGAGGTGGAGAAGTTGAATTCTCTGCAACAGGAGGTCAATATGCTTCAATCCTAGCACTGACATCGGTAATGTTTTGCTAGGGTTGATGCTCATGCATAGTAAGGGACGCCTGGAAGTTACTAACAATCACACCATTCCAGTCTTCTGCGGGAAAACAGTTCACAGGGCCAAAACGTGTGCAGAGATCATTCTCAGCGTTCGGTTTTCAGCTTTGGACCTGTCTGCGAGACCAGGAGACCATACAGTGGAGAAGACGATGGATTGGAATGGTGCTGCTGTGTAATGGCTTGGACGTTGGGGTGTATGCTGAGCTCCTGCTCAGCTTTTGTTTGGTTTTGTTTTTGTAAGGCCGTGCAGGGGGGTCGGCTCGTTTTGGTTCCTGCATGTTCGTAACATACTGCCCCTTGGTTAGTCTCTTGGCCTATGGCTGAGAATTGTATTCTGATGAATTCTTGCTTGCGGTTGACTATCTGTTCCTGCAGTTTGCTGGGTAGATGGTTTTTGTTCACAATCCCCATGGTGGCGGGGCATTTTGCTGGTTCTTGAATTTTTGTAAATCTATGTTTCGGCTTCTTAATCATTTAATTAAAATTATGTTCTTTTCTCTTGGGCAGGGGCCCTATAGAACCCCCAGCTAATTAATCTTAAAAAAATTAAAGCAAGCACTTCTTACAAGATGATGAATATTTAAGAAATTAGTTGAACCCTTGTCCACTTGAAAAACTATTTTTTTCTATGTCAGCTTGTGCCATTCACACTATGTTCGTTTTCCTTTCTAACGATCCTCCAAAGAATTCGGTTTCTAGGTTTTTACTTGTTTCCATATTTGTTTTCCTCTCTCCAAACCCTTATTTTACTGAAATTAATCTCCTGTGAATACACTGGAGTGATCTGCTACTGAAAATCCTCCTAGCTGCAGCTATAAATAGAATGGAGGAACAAGAAGCAAAAGTAGATTAAGCATAAAAGAAGAAGAATTTAGAGCTAAATTCACCTACAGATTGGTCCAATGTCTTAGAGGCAAAGCCCCTATGAAAGATCCAACCGCCAGCAAATTTTGTTTGCTATACGCGAGTCTTTTTTCCCAATTGAAAAAGGAATGACAGAACATCAGGCCTATGGGAAACAAAAGAAAAAACAATCTCTATTTGAAAATCTTCCCTTTTCAGCAACCCAACATTTGGAAAATTTTACATGTTCTGAGAAAATAATAAATACAGAAGCCAGTGGTCAATACACTCGACAAAACCCGGCAAACCAAAAAAAAAATTGAAAATTGAGAAGCCCGATACACTCCAACAGGCCAACAATGGCAAATACATCGATGTCCTGTGAACCACTACTATTATGGGTGGTTGAAGATTAACTCAAATTATCTAATTACATTAAATCATGACATAATTGAATACCCTACTTCTTAAAAACACCACCTACATGGAAATTAATCCTTATGTTCCCGTGAAAGAAGATGTAATGTGGAAAAGTAAAAGTAACCACCGGTGAGTAGAAGGTAGACAAACAAACTCCCAGCAAAACCAAGCCATGCTTACTCACATTAAAAGCTTTTTCAACCAAACAATCCAAGGAGAAATACTCAATCCTAGGGACTATGGTCCTCTTAAAGCTCTCCTACCAACATTTCAACTTATTAACCCCTGCCTAAAGCCGGGACTAATGTTTCCGGCTTTTTGAAAACTGCGGGGTTGATGATGAAGGATTGTTTTGCTAATGTTTCATGCACTTGTATTTTAAAAACATTTTTTCCCTTATTTTTTGCTTTTCTTTGATTGGTGTGTTCTTTTTTGTTGGGGTTTTGGTTTCTTCGTGTTTGTAAAAATGGGGAATTTTTTTTTGGGCCAATCAGGGACGAGCAGTAGAGAAAATTTTTGGAGGGTTTTTAAAGTTTTAACGCTGCAGACGTGTCTTCTTTATGGATGGCGAGCTTGTTCCGAGGTTTCTACTCGTGGACACGTATGGGAGTATGTGTTGTGGCCTCATGCATTATTGGGCTCCCGAGACCTGGATGTCTGGTGGATGTATATCTTATTCCATTTTTTTATCTGATTTTCCCATTGCAGCATTTTAGAGGTGTAGAAATCAATTTAAAGAATTTGCATCTGCAAAAAATATAGCAGGCAAATGCTGAGCTTCCCCTGTTATTCCCCTATTCGAATGGACTTGGACTTGTTATAGAAATTTGTAGCCAAAACCTTCGCTAAAAGGGGACAGCCTCCGCTTGTGGTACTCACGATTCTGCAGCACAAGAGTATCTTGTGCTATATAGAGAGAGAGGCTTGTTCACGATGCAAATGATCTGGTTTTTGCCAGACAACAGGGGTATAGGGTTGTAGACCTTACCAAGGGAAGTATTGGCATGCAATTAAACAAGTTGTCAAAAGGGTATGCACAGCTTCTAGATTTGATGCAGGAACCTGCCCATATGGAAAAACGAATTATTTTCCCTATTCTGGAAACTGCAAATAGAGGTAAGGATTGAAGTTGGTTTAAACATCGCTTGGTTGTTGATATGTACCATGCAATTCTTTGTATTTAGAGGGATTCAACAACCAATAGGTTAAAGACTTGAACATCGGTTGTCCATAGTTGTTTAGATAAAGAGTTTCTGCATAAATTTTGCTACAAAATTTATTGAGAACCTTGATATTTTGTGTTACGATTTGTAGCTATCATTTAATCCTTATGACGGTTCACAAAGTGCAACCCAAATGGTGCAAATTTTCTGCAAAGCGTGGTGAGTAATTTCATTGAGAAATTCCCTTTCTTAAGCAATAGGTTATCATGGACAAAGATGTATGAATCGTTGTTTTTTGACTAATACCTGAAATTGTTACAGGTAAACAAAATTGAAGATGGTGGCCATGAATCAAGCCGGGGGCAACTTTGATGCAAAAGACTATGACAAAAACATGCACAACAAATTTCCTAACACGAAAGGTTGCTCAACTTTAGGAAATTCTAAGTAAAATTATCCATGTGTGTGGTTTCTGTGGTCTACTGCTATTAACTGTTTATTTCCTTTCTAGAATTTGGTATGTTTTGTTGTTTCCAATTTATAGCCATGTCTTAGTTTATTCTGTCTACAACACAGTTTGTCTCATCAGCAGTTGTAGAGAAACTTTTGGAGTGGTTGGAACTAAAATGTTCCCATGCAACACCTGAATTGAAACAGTACCTACTGTTCTGTGGATTTTTCCTTCAAGGCTTTTGGAATCAATTTTCTTAGAAAGAATTAAGCACACAGTGAATTGATGCTGACAGTCCCGTTATTTTAGTTAAATGAAGCAATTGTGGCCTGCATCTTATGAAGAGTAGGAAGTGTTTTAGTGAAAAACTCTTAGAAGAGGTGCTTAATGAGGATGCAAAAAAGTGAATGAGCATTCTGTATTTTCAACTGGCAGCTTTAAGGACACTTTGAGCGAAGAGGACTCTCGTGTTGTGAACAATTTGGTTGACATGATGCTTGTATTGTGGTTGTGTTGCAGCCTTGGAGGTGAGGAACTTTATTCTACTTCGGAGGAAGTTCATGATACTTTTGACTCTATGGGTCTTCAAGAAAATCTGTTGCGAGGAATTTATGCTTATGGTAAGTGAGAACATTTAAGGGACAGTTGTTGCACAGTTGTTTCATGTCTAATATCATTTTGAATGTGTCAAAACATTTTGGCTATGCTCACAGAAGTTAGATTCACTAGATAGTAACTTTGAAGCACTGATTAGATTGGTCTATTATAAATTATAAAGTGGCTAATGGGTTGGTTTGTTATGGCCTATATTGATTTAGACTGAATTAGAATGTTTTGAATGCTTAATGAGATCTATTTACACATGATCCCCAGGTTTTGAAAAACCATCTGCTATTCAGCAGAGAGGTATTGTTCCTTTTTGCCAAGGACTTGATGTTATCCAACAAGCACAATTAGGAACACGAAAGACTACAACATTTTGTTCAAGTATTCTACAACATCTGGACTACAATCTCCAAGACTGTCAGGCACTAGTTTTGGCACCAACTCGAGAACTGGCACAACAAATAGAAAAAGTTATGAGGGCACTTGGTGATTATCTACAAGGAAAAGTAAATACTTGTGTTGGAGGAACAAGCATCCGAGATTACCTCCATATTCTCCAATCTGGTATTCATGTTGTCGTGGGGACACCTGGTAGGGTTTATGATATGCTCTGTCGCCGTGCCCTGCGCTCTGATTATATTAAAATATTTGTTCGTGATAAAGCAGATGAATTATTGTCACTTGGATTCAAGGATAATGTAATATTACAGTTAAATTTCCAAATTATTCATAGGAAGCTGCATTAAATCTTATCATATGACATTTTCAAAAACAATTCTTTGTTTTGTTCATTAATTGAACCCCTTGTTCTGTTAGAGATATGATATCTTTCAGTTGCTTCCTCAAAATCCCCAAGTTGGTGTTTTCTCAGCTACAATGCCTCTTAAAGCCTTGTAGATCACAAGGAAGTTCGTGAGTAATCCAGTCCAGATTCTTGTGAAGACAGACGAGCTTACTCTGGAGGGTATTAAACAATTCTATGTCAATGTGGACAAAGAGGAGTACAATCTTGACACACTCTGTGATTTGTATGAAATGTTAGCAATAACCTAGAGTGTGATTTTCATCAATACCAAGAGAAAGGTTGATTGGCTCACAGACCAAATGAGAGCTCTTGATCGCAGTGTGTCTGCAACACATGGTGATATGGATCTGAATACTAGATACATCATTATGAGAGAGTTTAGATCTGGTTCTTCCAGAGTTCTCATTACGACTGACCTTTTGGCCTGAGTTATTGATGTACAACAAGTTCCTCGTGTTATCAATTATGACTTACCAACACAACTAGAAAACTATCTCCATCGTATAGGTCATAGTGGGCGATTTGGTAGGAAGGGTGTGGCAATTAACTTTTCACCTGTGACGATGAGAGAATGGTCCAAGATATACAAAGATTCTACAATGTGGTAATTCAAGAACTGCCATCAAATGTTGCAGATTTGATATAAGATGTTGCAGGTGATACACGTTTGTGTTATGTTGTAAGGACTTTTGGGATGAATATCTTGCTTCCTCTAGGAACTTAAATTTGGGAGAATCTGTTTAGTGTTTACAATTATAGTGCAGTTATTTTTTTTGGTATTGGATTAATGCCTTTGTGGATACATGTGCTTTCAAATGGAAAACGATTCTTGTCCTAAGTTGAGCTTGTATGAGAAATGAAATGCTATATGATTTGCTAAAACTGCAACTAGACTACAAATAGACTAAAATCTCAACCGGTGGGAACCGGGATATGACCCTTTGTTTTACAAGAAGCTTGTAATTTGCTTACCTTAGCAATATTCACAAGGCAAAGAGAAAAACATAGCACATAAGTGCCTCTAAGAAATGTTATCCCAACTAGGATGTGAGAATTTTATTGTTGTCTATTTTTGCACCATGAACATTTTCTCTTGCGGTCAAAGATTCCTCAAACTAGGTAGATTTGTTTTATTCTAGTTGAACTAGAATTTCAGAAGTGTTCAACTGCTAAACATTTGTCTTTTTTGTTGAACTTCAAAAGTATAGAATAAAGAAACAAAAGAAGTTTTTCTTCATGGCATATCAAATATATTGGTCAAATACATGGGGCGAATATTTATGGACTTATATTGTCATCCTACCAGCAAGGCAGACCACCCCTAAAAAAATAGAAGATTAGAATTGTTAGTCATATGTAATGCTACTATATCATTTATTATCTTTAAAAAATAATATATGTAGTGTTGTCTTGAACAGAAAATGGGAGCAAAGAGACTCCAAACAATGGCACCACTCCATCACAAGGTTGAAGAACAGGGGGAGCATTTGCTTCTCTGTGGACTTATTTGGTTTTCACTTTATTTGTTTTTAAAATACACTTTTAAGTATTAGTAAATATGTTAAAATGTTAATTCCAAGATGGAGAGTGTAGTAAAGCCAGAAAACCTTTCTTAATCTTTTTTTATTGCTAAATTTCACTTTATTTTTTTCCTTTTCAGTTTCTTGTTGATGTATCTAAGGGATTTTTGCTCTCAATTTGTATTGGAATGAAGAATCCCTTATCTACTGTCTAAATAGTTTAAATTTAGACATGGATAGATCTTAATAAACCAAAACAAAACTGGGTCAAGAAAACAAGAAAATTCAATTTGGTCGCCTATTATTTTGCTTACATTGATGCCAATTATTGATTTTTCTCTGCTTGTTTTATGCAGCTCCATTCCTATCTTTTTTTTCCTTTAATATTCAAAGACTATAGCATGAAGTCAACAACTTCAGATTCATTAAAGCTGAGAGCTATATTTCAACTAATAGCATATATTTCAACTAATAGCATTTGGCAAGGACTCCTACTCATTAAAGCTGAGAGCTATATTTCAACTAATAGCATATATTTCAACTAATAGCATTTGGCAAGGACTCCTACTGCACTGCAACTCTTGTTATTATTAGTAATTGCATAGCAAGCATTGTTGCATTCAACATTTTCTAATTTTCCTTGTGAAATATTGTCCTTCACAAAACTAATGGAGGATACCACTTTTGTAATGGTAAAATTTGCATATCATGTCAATTCCCATTTAGTATTAGGTTTATTTTGAGAGAATATTTTAATGTAATTATATATATTCACAAATGGTTTAATATTGTGTAAAGTTGGGTTTATTCTTTAGTCTTTCATACATTCTCATGTATTTAGTCGTATCTCATCCATTTCCACTCAATCTCATCCATTTCCACTCACATTCTCATAGACCTGGCATTTATTGCACCCTCTATGTCTGGGCATTCATTTCCCACACAAACATTACCATTCTCTTATCCTAAATCAATCCTACAAGTGCAAGATTGATCCCACACCCATGGATCTAACTCCTAAAATTTAAAAGTTTAAATACAAAATTTGGCCAACTCCCATCCATTTTATTCTAGCCATAAGTTGATTTGGTACACATTTCACATGATTATTGTTATTTAGTGGTATTTAAAGACATTTATTTAGACATTAATTCCCATCTTAGAATCATCCTAGCATTATCCTATAATTATTTGAATTCCTAGAACATTCAAAGGGCATTTATTAGGGAAACACTTCAATAGGTGCACTAAAAGGAACAACGTTTACTTTAGAATCATCATCTCTAACATTTGCACACATGTTGGCTACCTATCAATCTTTAGCACAACCATAAAGTCAATCTCTCCCAAGGGTTGACCTAGGAGAATGTGTCCCCTACCAATTTGGTAGCGTCTTTAGGGTATTTTTAAATACTTTCAATCCTTAACAACCAACAAGAAGCGGAGAATCAGGGAAATCAAAGAGTATAAGTCTGCAACCAACGAGATTAGATCTACAGATCATAGAACAAATTTGTGCTTATGAAAATGACCCAAAGCCACAAATTCAACAAGAAAAAGTCAAGTTCTATGCAAAACTCGAGATGAAAGGTAGATCTAGATTACATATATTTATATGTTGGAACAACGAATTATAACACCTACACTAGAATTATCGTTCTTCATCATTGTTGAAGCTAAGTATCATTAACCATCTCATTTAATTACCTAGCTTAGCCTTGAACTATAAATTATCCACTCCCACATTTGTCATAAAATTAATCTGGATTTATTTATGCTCGAGTGGATGCATCTTATTGAATAAGTCTAGATTAAGCTTAGAGAAAGTTTTTTTTTCTTTTATGTTTTTTTGAACTTGTCCACTCTTACATGACCTGGTTCCCTCTTAGGGTTTCTCGTAAATATTAAAGTTCTAAGATCTCTAATTTTTTTTAATTTTAAAATCTTATTTCCAAATTTGATCCTCATTTCATTATTATGCTTCATTGGTACATCCTTATTCTAGGGTTTGGCATGCTTATTTATGTATCTTATATTTCACTCACCCTACCCACCCTTGCGTTGGCTTTAGGGTTTGCATTTACACTTGTTTCATATTTGATTTAGGATTGATTTTTTGATATACATCATATCTTACTTCAATTTTACACCATTTACCTACGTCTATTAGGGTTTTGAGCCTTTATTGCATGGTCTTGTGAACCCTACCTTGTTTACACTTAGATAAACCTCTAGTGTGACATTGTAGATTCTCATGGTCCTATGTCTTTAGCTTCCATCCATGCTTCCATTATTGATTTTGACATGTTCATACAAATTATGACTTGTGATCTATTTGTTCTCGATTCACTTATGACATTCTATCACAAAAATAGGATCGCCTTGTCCATGAAAGCATTGTATCATCACATGTGTACTTTCTATTCCCTTAGGAATTTAGTTAGTGTTTTCCCTTCCCTATTGGATATCCTTACTTCACTCCTCTGTGATTGTCATATATTGCATACTTCTTCTATGGAGAGTGATAGTAGTGTGCTAGATCCTAATTGTATACTACCTTTGATCACACACCCTTCATGTGATCTACTTTGCGATACATCTATTGTAGAGGTTATCCATGATATACCTATACCTTCTATTGTTATGAATGATACATCATGTGATGAGGGTGCATTTCATGACATTGTTGAACATTGTGATGATGATCTTTCTACATGTCATATGGATTATGGTTCTCCATGTTTTACTTCTCAAACTATGCCTAATTTTGTTCCTATTTTTCATGTCTCAATCAAACCACCAAATCATTCTACAACTTGGCATGCAAACATGGGGGATAATACACATGCCCTATTTAACAATACCTCCATCAAAATATCTCTTTGTGATTTGGTATGTTACTAAAAAATACATAAGAACATATTAAAAGACATCCTAGTGCACACTATTATCTCATCTATTATCTCTCCCACAAAGTTAGCTTCACTATTACAACTAATACTTTAAGCTAGAGTACAACATGCATTTACACTCCTTGAGTCACCACCTCAACATGTGATTAAGGAATATAGACCATTATATATTGTGGTAACGTATGGAAGCATTTGAGTTAAAAGAGTATAAGTGGACAATGTATTTAGATCAAACATTTGTAGCAAGAATTTTCTATATGTGATCCAAGTTAAGTACTCTAATCTTAAAAAAATATAAGTTAACCATTAAAGGATTTAACAACGTCATGCAATAATCCCTAGGTTACGTTACTTTTTCTATCACTTTAGGACCCATTACCCTTAACAACACTTTTCCATGTGATAATTGAAACCTTAGTGTGTAATATTATTTTAGGGCATCTATGGATCCATACAATGTTTGTTGTCCCATCTACACTTCATCATAAGCTCAAGATTATCCATCATAACAAGCAATGTGTGGTGACAATTGATGATAGGCCATACTAATTTTGCCAAATAGTTGAAAAAGATAAAATGCCAGTATCTCCAACATTATTAATCCTGCCTATTGTGCATCTAAAAACTTCCCCTAATCCACCCATACACCGTGTTGATCTAGAGTATGATTGGTGGTCCAAGATTTTTAATCATCAAGTCATAATAGAGATAGAAAAAACCAAGCTTATTCATGTTTGCCTATAGGTCCCAACATATGTGACACCTTCAAATTATCAAACATGGACATCATCTAAATGAAGGTGATATTTATCATGGATCCAAACCCAACCTTCATTATGATTAGCATTCATCTTCATCTGAGCTAGTTACTCACTATAACAAAGATATGACATTTGTAAAAGCTTGGCTACAATAGAAAAGGATTAGGTTTGAATCAACAAGGCATCATCAAACATATTAAAATTCCTAAAAGAAATACTACTAAGGGAATATGTTATCCATGTGCCAATAGTAGTGGTCGCTAGACTTACCTTTGGCTTATCTTGACTTGGTCTATAATGATTGTATGGACACATTTCCTATTTTAATACTTTTATAAACGATGAAGCTCTCACCAAATACTTAGGGATGTATGATGACTTCTACATTTCATCGTGATAGAGGCTCCCTCATGTCTTCAAAGTTTCTTAATATTTTTGGAAGATGCTTCTTCATTAGGAAATGAGCCTGACACTTTACTTGTTGAACCATCCAAAGAAGATCATAACACACTTACGATTAGTAGTATGCTTAACATGGATATGGATGCATAAGTAAAATAAAAGATCACAAAGATGGGAGATTTCTTAAATAAATATGAACAATATAATATGATCATACTACTCAAAGACTAGTGATATTCTTGCATGGTCATGTCATGCATTGATAGCAATATAGTAATGCATAGCATTGTCCTACAACCTGATGCTAAAGTGGTTAAGCAAAAGATTGGGTAAATGTAGCCTAATGGTGGCGTATTAGTTAAAGAAGAACTAGAAAAGATGCTAAAGGCAAGGTTCACAAGACCAATCATTTATTTGCCTTAGATCTCTAAATTGGTTCCTATTGCTAAACCCAATGGTCATATCCATGTCTGCATTTATTTTAGAGACCTAAACAAGACTTTCCCTAAGTATGATTTTCCTCTACCTAACACTAATATGATTGTAGATTCAACCATTGGACATAAAATGTTATCTTTTATGGATGGAATTTTAATCTACAATCAAATATTGATATATCACCGAGATCAATTAAAAGTTTTCTTTATTGCACCATGGGGAAAATTCTGCTACATCAACATGCCCTTTAGACTAAACACGTTGGATCTACTTATCAAAGGGCTGTAGCATTAATATCCCATGACCTAATGCACAATATAATAGAAGATTGCATAGACAACATCCTTGGGAAATATAATAAATGAGAACATCATATCTAGGTCCTAAGAAATATCTTTGAGCAACTATACCAATACAAAGTGAGACTAAATCCCAAGAAGTGTGTCTTCGTAGTTGATAGTGGTTGCTTATTAGGATTCATAGTATCTTTGAAGAGCATTGAGGTGGATACTAAAATGACTAATGTTATTGGCATTCCTCCTTTGAAGAACCTATCACAACTACGTAACCTCCAAGGAAAGATTCATGAAATAGGACACTTCATTACACAACTAGTAGACAAAGCATTGCCATTCACCAAACTTTAAAAGAAAGATGTAAAATTTGAATGGAATGTTAATTATCAAAAGGTGTTTGATGACATGAAATAATATTTTATAAATCCACTTATTCGTGTGCTTGTTATTCATGACAAATATTTAATTCTATATGTAATGGCCATAGAATATACCATTGGAGGTCTCTTAGCACAAAATGATGAAAACAACAAAGATCGTACAATATATTACATAGTCGTACCTTATTGGATTATGAGTCACAATATACACCTATGTAAAAACTATATTTGTCCATGGTCCTATCATCCCAAAAGTCGTGATAATGCATGATTCATGTCAAGGCACATGTCATTATAAAAGAAAAACCTTTAAAATACATGTTGTCCAAAGCTAATCTCTCAAATCATGTTACACGTTTGGTGATGCTACTTTAGAGTTTGATATTAAATTCATTTCCAAAAAATCTATCAAAGGGAGAGTCATTGTCAATCAATTAGCTACAACACCATGCCTTCTCATGTGCCTTTGGTTACGTTATTTCCTGATGAGCATATCTTACACTATACTTCCTCGCCTTAGACCATGTTTTTCAATGGTTCTATATGCATTAAGTTGGTTGGGGGTAGGAGTGATCTTAATACCTCCCTTGAGTGACCTCATACCAATATCATTTCAACTTGATTTTCCATACACAAATAATGTGGCTGAATATGAGACACTAATCACCAGGTTGCGGGCCGCCATTTCCCTCAAAGTTAAATCTATTGATATTCATAGTGACTCCAACTTGTGGTTGGACAAAGAATGGGTAATTATAAGACTAAAGAAGCCAAATTAGCACAATATCACAAGTTGGTATTACAATTTCTTAATTATTTCAATGAATTTACTATTAATGACATCCCACAAAAAGATAATTGACATGTCAATGTCATTGCTAGAGCTATTGCATTAATGGGCATGGATGGCTATTGTCCCCAATCACATTGGTTACCCATAGATTAAAAGTGTTGGGGTAGGTGTCATACACATTGAAATGTTCTAATGTTTGAAGTATTTGTTTAATTGTTTTTATCCGCATATTTGGGGCATCCCACTTGGGGTCGCACTTGGTGTCACTTGCAATTTATATTTTGGCAAGTGTAAGACTCACTCAGTGTCATGGAAATTGTTAAGTGTAACTATGATGACTTGTAAGATGTGCAAGAGTTGTTGAAAAGGAAAGATCGTGATGAGAGAGAGTTAATTGTAGACTTGGAGAAAATCATGGAGCAGTTATGGAAAAAGGTAGGATAAGACTACTTAAGCACCCAAGTTTGGTAGGGCAATTTCTAATTTGCTATCAGTTAACTAAGATTGATTTAGGTGTTGGGATTTGTGCATTGATATGGGTGCCTAAATTAGCTAGTGATTTCCAACACGTGGTTTTAGAAACCATTCATGGTTTGTGGTTTTGCTCATGCCTATATATTGAGTGCGCAAGATAGAGGTATTATATGTGAAGGTTTTGTAGGTACTTTTATGCTATTGAAATTTCTCTAGAATATTATATTGATTTGTATGTTATCTTGTGAAGGATAAATCATGGAGTTGTATTGTAACCATTACAATTGCTAATAATATAATTGGTTTACTTTGGAGGATGGGTTTTCTCCTGAAAGGGTTTTCCCAGGGTAATATTGTGTCAACTATGTTTTTGTGAGTTGCATGCCCTTGCATGTCAGTGTATGTTAATACATGTGTTATTTTCTTATCTAGAATTGTTAGATATATGTCTCTTAGCATTATCTCCCCTTGTAGATTAGTTTAGGAAACATTTTTCCATATCAATTTCATTTCAAAAACAACCTACTAGTCATGATACATGTTGCATGGTTTGTGCTAGACTCATAGGCAAGGATTGGTTCCATAACATCTATGTATACCTAGATTTAGGGTATTCCCAACTCAATGTTTTAAGCAAACCTAAATCTGCATTCGTAAATCAACTACTAAATATTTACTAATTACGAGTGTCCTTTACCGACATGGTTTTAATGGTTTAATACTTTGATGCCTTAAGGATAATGAAAAGACCATTACCCTTCAGGAGGCCAATGGGAGCATATGTGGAGGACATGTTAGTTCTAAAATATTGGTATAGAAGATTTTATGTATGGGTCACTTTTGGAGCAAAATAGAAAAAGACTAACATGACTTTATTCAAAAGTGTACAACATGCCAAAAGCATGGAAACTTAAAACACACATCTACCCATGAGCTTCACCCCTATGCGTCACCATGGAGATTCTCTATGTGGTGACTCAACTTGGTGGGTAAAATTACCCTGACACCTTCTAAAGGACATGTATGTATCATTATTTCAACTGATTATTTTTAAAAATGGATTGAAGATATACCCCTCAAAAACCACAATGGTGGTCGATGTCTATAATTTCATAATGGATAATTTGTATCTCTAGATTTGACCTACCATCCATACTATGAGAAACAACAATACAATGTTTCCACATACAACAACTTAGATTTTTAACACCATGTTATTTGCAAGGTAATGGACAAGTTAAGGTCATAAACAAAACTTTAAGCAAGTCTTAAGAAAAAATTGATAAACATGATACTAATTTGCATACACAGTTGTTCCTATGTTAAGGGCATACCATATAAGTGTACAAACTCCAATAGGTTTTATGCCTTGCTCTTTAGACTACAATACAAGGTGTAAGTAAATATACTTGCAAACCCCTTAGCAATTAAACTCCGAACAAATCTCAACTACTAAACATGCAAGCATTTCCATAGTGATCCTATAAGGAGAATATTACATAAACTAATCTCCAAAAAAATTAGCAATATTATGGCATACAAAGAACACTTAGAAAGTAAAGAATGAGGGAAGAAGAATAAGAGGAACCACAAGAACAAGAGTGACATAGATATTGATGAGGTCATCGTAGTCATTTTAATTTCCCATCATTTAATTTTATCAATTCGGTGGCATCTGGAGCTATCTGTGGTAAGGTTCACTTTTGTTTTAGGGTGTTCAAGTGATGGTCCTATTCTAAAGAAAGATAAAGACAGTGCAAAAATCCAAATTATACTACTTGTTGAAGGAAACACACTTGCAGAATTAAAATGAAATGAAACAGCTATACTAGTTGGAGAAAGGAATTGCATAATCAAAACTAAATCAATGAAATCAATTACAATTTACTCTATTTGATAAATGGAAACACAATACTAAAATACTTGACTAGAAGTAAATTAAAGAGCTGTTTAATCTGAATCAAAACATAACCATTTAATTATTTTTGTATTTTTTTCTTATTCAAAGAATAACCTACAAGTGAACAACAACTAGGGATAACACAAAAATTATTCTAAACATATGATATAAGTTCTAACACAAAGAAGGAAATGCAATTAAAAATAGAAAAACACCAAGAGATCTCCTCCGTTGGGTGATCAGGCCCTACTCCCCACCTAGAAGGATCCTCTTATGCTAATACAAATTTAGATCAATTTGCCCTTTATTTTCATAGAATGGAAGCTTAATGGGCATGCTTACACAATGGAAACAAAAAAAAAATCACTGCTTCAAGAAAACAATAATTTCTGAATCAAAAGGAACTAACTTTTAACTATCTATCTGGTTCATCTTTATACATCGAACCTTATTTCAAAATTGAACTAGAACTAAGTTGCGAACTGCTACATAACTAGACTCTGCCTCAAGTTTTATCTCTTTGACTAAGAGTCTCTTTATTCAAGACTTGAAGAAGACATTACATTTACCACAACTGGTAGTATGAGACTCAAAAGACAAAACCTAAAGAGAACTTGAGTTGAAATGGAGTTCCAGTGTATCCCCCAAATTGGAGTTAAGCGGCGTAGAGAGAACTGAGGTGACAAATGGTAATCAGAGTTGCTTGGTTTTGTGGGGGTATGTGCTGGAACTAGGACTAATGTGGATTTGTTATCTAACATCGACTTAGGGAGAGGATGATTCAAATATAGTTCTAGGGTAATTCAAAGTTGTCTGGAGCTAATGCTCTTCAACTAGGAGGTGGCTCCGGAGAGATTCAGGCCACCCCGTTCATGAATCCAACGTCTATCTTTGACAGAAACCATAATTATACATGCATATAGAAAAAAAATATAGTAGATAACAAAAGGATTCTACCTATAGAAAATAAATAGCAAAGCACAATATTCATTCATTCATAAAACAACTATAACCATCAATAATGTACTTATATATGCCAATTCAAAGAAATAACAGTTTTTCAGTGTAGATGTTATGGAAATTAAATAAAAATTCATCATGACTCATCATTCTCCTCTACTAGAATGGCACCATGTCCTCATGGTGAAAGATCCACCACCTCATCCTCAGTCAGATTTTTCTCTTCCAAGATCCTGCTATAGTCGTATTCCTCTTCCCATTTGTACAAAGCATAATGCCTCCCTTTGGCTGCAAAACCATAGTTTTCAGTGATCCTGGCATACCAATTGTCCATTTTCCTCTATTGTATAGGTCCTTCTACAGTTAACAATGGGGCAGGTGTAAGAAACAAGGGAGGTTGGAATCTCATTCCAATCCAGTTATGCTAACGCTCTCAGATGAATGTGATGAAGCAACGAGATCAATTGAGAATCCATCACGGATTTAGTGGAGAAATGGGTTCCCTTTGCCTAAAACATTGTGGAAGATCCTCCCATCATCCCAGACAAGCCTTGATGGCTACAAATGGGAGATACCCCTCATGATCCTACATGGCAACAATGCTCAACTATAGATTTTCAATGTATTTCTCCTTGACACCTTGCATATAGGCCTATGCCTTAAAGGATTTAGTATACCAAGTGGTCTTGGGGCATTCGTCATGCATGGAAAGGCCAATGTTGGCAACAACTGAATTGTATTCTTCCATTCTAGCTTCCCATTTTGTAAGGTGGCGTAAAAGTGACATAAAACTTCTGATTTGGAGCTCCCCAACATACAAATTCAACATGGAAATATTATTATGCCCCATTAAGTATCCATGTTATAAAAATTCACATAGCATGCCTTGTTGTTCCTTGGGGTTTTGTAAATAGCGCTCCAAAAATTCCTTATCATTTTCAAAATCATAAGGCAAATTACAACTTATCCTTAATTGCTTCCACCTTAAAAACTTTTCCCTTAAAAAAAGAGCATACACACCTGCAGGCTAGCATTGGGCAAGGAGGGCTTCCCTTGTTTTGCATTCAAGGTTAACCCACTCCTTTGCTGCTATCTTCTCACTCTGTAAGGTCTCTAGATCTCTTTGGAGCCTGGAATTCTCTTTTTAGAGTGTGGCATTGTCCACATAGAGCTTAAAGCATTTTCCTCATACAATTGAAATGTGGTAGGTGCAAGGACAGGTGGAGCTTGTCGTTGAGCGAGGGCAACCGATTAAACATTTCTAATTTTAATACTGGCCCTCTCCTGCTCAATACTTTATCGCAACTTTGAGACCAACCTCTCATTTTCCTCCTTGTCTTGTGTAGCTTTTCGCTGAATTTGCTCTACCTCTACAACCCTTGCCTCCAAAAGTTGATTCAAGTTGTCTATTTGTTTCCTACATTCTTGCATATTGAATTCAGCCTTGGAAAGGGCTAGGGCCTATAAGGTTTGTGCCTCCTCTGCCTCTGTTGTTTCCTCAATTTGGGGTTATTTTCCCTCTCTCTGAAGGGCTTCAAAGGCTTCCTCCTCATGTCTAGATGAAATAGACATATGGCCTAGAATTGGACTACTCCCATTTCTGCCTCAACCTATTCTTCATTATCAATTTGGACAAGGAATGTCTTGGAATTTCACTTAGGTTCGAGGGCTGAGGCAAATGTTTCTTCTCCTTCCTTCTCTGGAGCAGGTTGCTCCACTACTCTCCAGAGCCATCTGTGGGGATGGTCTATCGAAACTACAGACACTAAGACCATGGATGATTTAGCTTTCTTTGATTTCTTCTTCTTGGGCTTGAACATAAGGAACTCTTCCCATTTGTCCTAGCCATCTTCCTACTGCAAGAAATGGTACTTTATTTTCAAATGTATTAAGCCATGGTGGCTTATTTGGCCATTGCTCCTTCTTACCTTATTGATCATTATTTACAAACAATTATACAGATAGGGTGGCAGGTTTATGAGGCATTCAGGCCAGTTGGCACCATGCCTTAAGTGATTTAGCATGCGTATTTATGGGCCCAAAACAATACCAAATTGCCCATCACACGTTAAAAATTTCATCACCCATAGGACTATAGTCCCCTAGGGTTCGGGAAGACTGGTCCTCTAAATCCCTTTTGTAGCCCCCTTGCTAACTATATACATATATAGGTAGGGTTTCTAGAGCCACATGGAAATTTTGAATCGACTCCTCATAAGAGGGTTTTGTTTGGGAAAGGTCTTCACCTACCTCTAGAATGCCTGGTAGGTGGCTGATGACTGCAAGGCTCACCATAATTCAAACTCCTTTGATAGTAGAGAAGGTAAGATGGAAGTTCGACATGAACTCCTCGACCAATTCTGCTATGAATCCTTCAAATTTCTTCAAGAATTCTAGCCAACCTACTTGCTCAAAAATTGCCGCACTGGCCTGATTGAAGATCACATTCTCTGGCTCGACTCACCTTTTCTATCCCATCCCTACTGTGATAATATCACTTTTTTATTGGATCAAATAGTTGTAGAGATGGAAGAGAGGTGTGTTTACAATTGTGGAAATGAAAATGGTAAGTTTTGTGTTCTTTCCCAATTGCTTTAGTATTGAAGGTTGGAACATGGGAGTACAACAATAATGCCTTAATCATAATTTGTTGAGTTATGGCACGGGATTCAAAACATCTTGGCATGTACTACTGATACATCTCTCATAAATTCCTACGTGCAAGATATTTCATCCTTAAGCAACTATTTATTACCATTATCATTTGGATGTGTTGTTGATGGAAGCTCCCTTTTCCAAGATCTATGCAATCATGACTTCACAATATGTAGCAATTGATGATATGCTCTTAGCCATGATTACATCTTAAATACATTTATTTCCATAAATGACACACTTAAGAGAAACATGGTACCATGATGAATTGAATACGCCCCTTGCACAAGTTGTATATCATTATTTCCTTTGTGACAACTACCCTTTTCATTATGAAATAATCAATTTCTTCTGCCACATTGCCAAGTGTGTCATTTGGGAATTGTGACATGGTTTTCATGCAAAGGGGAACTTGGCATTTAAATACATTAAAATAGTTATATTATTTTAAGAAAGAAAATGAATGCGTGCGATGTACTTACTTCATAGGTATGACCATTATGATTATTATAAAAAAATTTGAACTGGACATGGGGCACGATTCAAGGTGTGTGTTCTTGGATACTGCCACAGTGTTATCTAGTGCCATCTAGATCCATCTGTAGCCATCTGGAGCTTCAAGTATCTCGCTTATTTATAAGTCTTGAGTTGTCACCAACTTGTCAATATATTATTGAGAAAGACCTGCAAAGTGCTTAAAAAAGCTTATTTAGTTTGAATGAGGAAATTGATTAAAGAGAGGTTGTCATTCCTAGTTTTCAACCTTTCTTCTAGGTAAGGCCGCCATTTCTAGTTTTCAACCTTACCTTTTTTTTTTCTTTTTTTTACAGGAAAGGCCACCATTCCTAGTTTTCAACCTTCCTGTTTTATTTGAGGTTAAGATTTTATTGAGGGACTAAACCACTATATCCATGGAAGAAATATCTTCTAGGGTGAAGTATTCAATCTGTGCATGCAACTGATGAAGGAGCATCACACCAACTTGTTGTTTCTGATCTTTTGTGTGATATGGATGAAGCTCCTATCACCATAGCGACAAGAAGTAAGATAAAACGTTACAGTTGCCTTCGGCAAGAAAGGGATAAATGGTTGAGTAGAATGGAATGTCAACAGTCAAAACAAGTGTAGTAATTATTGTTGACAGTTGGATAAGTTGAAGATGGGCAGTTGTGAAGAAGACGGTGGGATGACGGTTAGAGAAGAAAAGGTGGAGGAGATAAGTTGGTTAACAAACCGACAAGAGAGAGGCCAGATTTGCAGAAGAATAGGGAAGGAAAGCTGATCAGAAAGATGCCATATTTGTGGACAATTACAAAGGAGGCCAATAAGAGGAATTGAGGAAGAGACGACCGGTGAAGATGAGGCCAACTGAGAATTGAAAGAGGCCGATAAGCAAAGTAACGAGGAGACATAACAAAAATAAAAGCCCAAGCGAAGAAGAGATGAAACAGGTAAGCAATCGAGGAACACATATGATGAAGAGAAAACCCGCATAAGGAAAGGAGTCAGATGACAAAAAAAAAATGAGGGCAGAGAGCAAGAGTTTGCGGTGATGAACAAAAGAAAGAATAAGATATAAGAGTCTGAGGGTGAGAATAGAAGGAAGCAGTTGAAGACCAAAAGAAAAGGGAAATCAAATCTAGAGGAAGACACAATATTGGCATATTGAGAAAAGTTGAGTGTAAAGAGAAGGCACAGAAAGGTAGAACCAAGAGAGCATAGGAAGACAGTAGATAGACAGAGGCTACAGGAAACGTGAAGACAGAATGGGCTCAGGCTTGTATTATGTGTGTAAGAAAATTAATCATGGTATTGTAACCAATGTGAAATATATTTGAATAAATAAATGCTTGATCGAGATAATTGTTGATCTATAATTCTTTAATGAACAAAGTATAGTCGGGTTAGTTAGGGAGTTTCTTGAGGTTCCTATGGCCTTCAAGCAGAGATGAGATGATTTATAAGAGGTTTATTTGTAAGAATATCTTAGTTGCAGGTTTTTGTCACTAGTTTGACAGTAAGTAAAAGAAATTGATTAAGGAGTGTTAAGAAAGTGTTATCATGTTGGTATCAGTGCTTGGATGTGTTTTGATTTGGCTGCGTGATTGGGCGATTTGATAAGGGGTCACGACTGCACCAGCAACTCAGCAAAAAATTCTGCTTTAGACGTCGACTTGTGATATATCTTCAATCAGTGCCCATTGACCAAAAGTGTTTGATGATCCCCATCAATTAGCGATAGTTGTACCACACCATTGCTGAAAACTTTTTCTATTACATATGGTCCCAACCACCTAGTGTGCAACTTTCCTTTGAAATCTTGATGTTTCAAGTCATATAGCAAGACCCAATCCCCTACTTTGAAGTGTTTGTTGAGGATGTGTTTGTCATGCCATTCTTTCCTTTGTTGCTGGATCAATTCTATATGATGAAGGACCTCTAACCTCATTTCTTCAACTCTATTTAGTTGCATAATCCAATGTTGTTGGGCTTCTGTCAAATCAATGCCTACTTCAAATGTTGTTTTCAATTTTCCAATTCATACTCAATAGGGAATGTTGGTTTCTTGCCATAAACCAGTTCGTAAGGAGTGAAATTAGTGGCAGTCCTCCATGTAGTGTTATAAGCACAAACAACTTCTGTCATCCTAACTGCCTAATCTATTCTTCTGGTTGAGTTTGTCTTTGTTAGAATATTCTCTAGTTCCTTGTTAGTTACTTCCACTTGTCCATTGATCTAAGGGGTATATGGAGAAGATTTTCTATGACTGATTTGGTACCTACTTAGAAATGCTTTGATTAAATTAGACATAAATTGTGGCCCTTGGTCAGAGACAAGGACCCTTAGGGCGCCAAATCTCTACAGAATGTGCTTATATAGGAAATTTGCTACCTTTTCTTCTCTTGCAATTGGTAGGGCCTTTGCTTTAACCCATTTGGTAGCATAATTAGTGCAGACTAAGATGCAGTGATTACCCTTAGAAGGTGGATCAATAGGTCCCACAAAATCTATGCCCCACTTTTCAAATGGTTCAAGAACCACTTGAGGTTGTAGAGGCATGTCAATGAATAATGTAAGTTGTCCCATTCTTTGGCATTGGTCACATTGCTTGACATATTGTTGAATATCCTTTGTCATGGTAGGCCAAAAGTACCCAGCTCCAAGGATCTTATGTCCAGTCTGAAGAGCTAAAAAATGTCCCCCGGATGGTTCATTATGGCATGCCCGAATGACATCATAAACTTCAATTTCCTGCACACATATTCGCAACACATGATCAGGGCAACATTTAAATAAAATATTGTTCAACCATTTATATCTAGAGTTGTTCTTGATTAGTTGTTTTGTTTCTTTTGGAGTAAAATGTGTTGGACACTTCATTCTTGCTAAGTAGTTAGCAAAATCAGCAAACCATGGAGTGGATTGAAATGGAAAACAGGTGTTCATCTGGAATGCATCATCAACTGGCTCATTATTTCCTTGCACTATCAATCTTGACAAAAAGTCAACAACTACATTATCTTTCCCTGGTTTGTCAATTATGGTTATGTCAAATTCCTATAATAAAAGCAACCATCGAATGATTCTCCTGCCAACGACAACTTTCTTCATGAGGTACCTAATGGCAGCATGGTCTGTATGCACAAATACCTTGTACCCATAATGTAGTGGCAGAACTTCTTAATGACATACACTACTAGTAAGATTTTTTTTTATGTGGTTGTATAGTTTTTCTCTATAGGGTTTAGGTTTTTACCAATGTAATATATGACATGCATACCTCTTGATTCGCTTACTTGTCCCAAAACAACTCCAATTGCTTATTTGGAAGCATCTGCATGGATGTGGAAATATTCTCCCCAATTAAGTCCTTTGATAACTGGTGCAGTGATTAGTGATTTCTTGATGGATTCAAAAGCTTCCTGTCATTGGGTGGTCCAGTTAAATTCATAATTCTTCTTTAGTAGGGTAAACAATGGATCAACTATTGTACTAAAATTCTCAATAAACTACCTATAGTAGCCAACATGTCCTAAGAAGCTTCTCACTTCAGTCTAAGTTTCAGGTGCAAGAATCTGCACTATGATTTCAATCTTCTCAGGGTCTACTTTTATATCCTCTTGAGAAATGTGATGGCCGAGAACAATTCCTTTTGTTAGCATAAGAAGACATTTTTCATGATTCAAGGATAATTGATGTTCCTTAAATCATTCAAACACTTGGTTAAGGCTACTAAGAGCTTCGTCAAATGTCTTACCATGGACTATGAAAACATCCATATACACTTCAACACATGTGTTGGTAAGATCAACAAAAATTATGAGAACAACCCGTTGGAAAGTAGTTGGTGCATTGCATAATCCAAAAGGTAGAACTCTGTAAGCAAATGTCCTTCATGGGAAAGTGAATGTGGTCTTGTCTTGATCCTTTGGAGCTACCTAGATCTAGTTGTAGCCACCAAACCCATCTAAGAATGAAAAGTATTAGCTGCCAGTTAAATTATCTAGAACTTGGTCAATAAAGGGAAGAGGAAAATAATCCTTTTTAGTAGCTTTATTTAGTTCTATATAATTGATATAGACATGAAACTTTCCATTCTTCTTTGGTACAATTACCAAAGGTGAAACCCACTAGCTATCAGAAATAGGATAGATGAATCCAATCTGCAATAGTTTTTCTATCTCTTCTTTCACTATTTCCCTCAATGCAGGGTTAATCCTTCTTTGGAGTTGCCTTACAAGTCTAACATCCTCTATGTAGATATGATGCATAAAACACTTGGATGAATCCCCTTCATGTCCCTATATTCCCAGGAGAAAGCTTGTGTATGGTTTTGCAATAGCTCAGCCAGTTTTGTCTCTTCCATATTTGTCAACCAGTTGATAAAGAGTTGTTTATCTAGATGAATAGTGATTTGCTTTGTCCCAGAGTGGACATAATGGACTTCCCTATAAGGACTGATTATTGTGTTTAAGGGATAATAGTGAGATAGGATCTGGGGCAACATTTTTTCCTGTTAGTAGTTTAGTCTAGAGCCCGCTACTATAAAGAATGGACAGTTAAACAATCTCAGTGAGTCTCTCAGATCTCTTTGGAACCATCTAGAGATACCTTGTTGTGTATCATTATGGAAGGAAATTTTAGCTTCATCCTCTTTCTCATATATTCTTCTAAATGCTCCACAATTGTGACCATAGCTAATGTGGAAGCATCTTCTTTGTTAGATTTTGTAAGGTCATCTACCCATAGTTTGTGTTCATATTGTAGAAATGGTTTAGTAGTTGGGTAGATGGAGAGCTCCTTTAATTTATTTCCATTGGAAATAATCATGTTCCTAGATCTACAGTCAATGAGGGTTGTTGCTGTAGCCAGCTAGGGTCTTCCCAATATGATTGGGTATCCTAATTTCTTCTTCCTTGTTTGGAGGATGAGGAAATCCACAGAGTACTCCCAAGTGTCTATTGTGACAATGACATCCTCCAACAGTCCCTTGGGTTTGGTGATAGATAAATCATTAAGATGCAAGATTGTGGATTTAGGTTGCATATTTGTTAAGGCTAATTAAGCCTCTATAGTATCTACGATCATTACATTAATAGCAGCCCCTAAATCAATCAACACGTTTGAAACTATCATCTCTTTTATGATTACTGAAATGACATGAATACTTGGATCTCCATACTTCTGTGGAATTAATTTCCCCACCAGGACATCTGCAAGTTTCCCCTCTACCTGGATAGTGTTTGGCAACTTCTTTCTTCCAAAAAATTTTAAGCATAAGCTTTTGATTGTTTGGTTTATTTCAAGGATATCTTTGATGGCACGCAATAAAGGAACTTCTATGTTTATTTTTCTGAATTCTCTAATCAATTAGGAGTCATCTTGAGTATTTTGGAGCTCTCCAGATCTCTCTAAACTAGATTGTCTCAGTCACTCTAGAAATGGGATAGGCACAACTTTCAAAATTTGATCAGAATTCCTTGTGTGGGGGTAAATTTTCCCCTCAACTCTTGTAGAGTGACTCTAACCTAGAATTATGAGTGTAAAATGATAATGTGATAGGGGCAAATGGGGATATGAATAAGAGCCACCTTCAAAGTTATTTGTTTGAATGTTTTCTTTGAACTTACTTGTGTTTGTCCAATTGCTTTTCTTACTTTGGTTTATTGCTTTGTTATTCGAGATCTATGTTTGGATATATTAGCTCGAGTATGCAAGGTCCTAGGAATTGTGTGTTGTTTTGTTTTTAAATTTTTGATGAATTGAATGGTAGTGAAATCAATGATTGTGACTAGTACTAGAATACCAAAATAAACAATGAAATAAATTTAATTTAGCCTATGTTTTTTATTTTCCCAATGTATAAATAATTAATAATTAGCTAGCAATGAATAACAAACTAATATCAATGCAAGTGATGTTTTTACATTCTTTTTTTCTAATTGTAAATGATTAAATGCTATTGAAATAACTTAAGCTAAATGTAAGACTATTGGTGATTCTTTATGTTTCACTTTTTGTTTACAATGCAACTTTGCTAAATAAAATTAAAGAGGCAACTTGTCAATTTTAATATTGAATTGACAAATGAATGTTTGCTTGCTTTTATTTTGTGGTTGTTTAATATTTGAATAGATTCAATGGTTGTTTGTTTGAAACTGATTGCTTGGTTTTTGTTGAATTGTGTTGATCTTGAAAGAGGTACCTTGTTGTACTAAAATGATGATTTGCAAAAAATCTAAACTAATCTAATGGAAATGATCTAATATACTTTAATTGCTAAATTAGAGAAACTACAATCAAATGTTGTAGATTTGGAGTAAAGTGTAAAGTTGATTAACTTTGATTCTAACTATTCTACTTTACTCTATAAAAATAAACTATTCTAACTAATTGGAAATGAAACAAATGAATCCCACATTTGGGATGTGAACAATATCAGATGCTAAGGAGGCTTGTTGTGGCATGTATGTCCTCAATGGTCCAATTTGATGCCTTATCTTCCCTTCTCTCAATGTTAGAAATCTTCCTTAATAGAAAGGGAACTTGAGAACTTAAAAGATCTCGAGCAAATAAAAACTCAAGAATATGTTTTTGTTGTAGCTATTGATTACGAATCTTTGGAACTACAAGTGTTTGATTTTCAAAGCCTAGATACTCTAAGGAGAAATGTAGTTTAAAATACCTATGAAGGAAATGGACCTTTGGCAAAACTATCTAGAAAAAGCACACAACTTGCTATTGCTATAGCTACGAAGGACCAAAAACTGAGATTTTCTGAAAGAGAAGCAACCCAAATGACTCATACAAAATATTTTGGGGAGATATTAATAAGGTTCATTCCATGATTAGAGGTTCAAACTAGGAGTTTTATAGGCCTATGTGCAATTAAGAGTGGATTGAACTAAAGTTTGACAACCAAAAATCGGTGCAAGATGGTCGGATATGGGAGTTTTAACACGCCAACAAAATTTGCCAAATAGTTTGTCTTGCCAGTAAAGGAATCACCTAGTGATTTTGAAATAGCCTAGGTGATTTTATGCAATAATAGTAATTCTACCTCTTAAAGGTCAAAACATTAGTTTTGTTACTAAGAGACGAAGCACACAAGCAATGTACATTACCAATAAACATGACATAAGAACAAAGGAGGGTCCCGAGGCTAACTAGATATTTTCATCAAGGCTAGATGGGCCAGGAGAAGGTTTTTCATACCACGTGGGTCATTTGCTAGATTGTTGAATCATCATTATAGTTTCATGTATGCCTATACAATTTTAGGCACTTATAGTTCCAATACATGATCCTCCAAAATAGGAGATCTTCGACCTCACCCAAGTTTGATATAGATTCACAATTAATCATCTCATGCCAACAAAAATCTAATTGCAACTATGTAATAACCAAAGATTACCTCTTCTAGCATAATACCGTAAATCACCACTAAAGGTCCCACTATATAATCAATATAGAACCCAAGAACTTACCACGATGTCATAATTTATGTCATAATCACAATTCAACCAAAAACTCCAAGAGCTCTCCATGGCAATAGGTTATCCACATCCTTAAAAAACATGAAGATTATCCATCACAAAGTGACAGATCTACACAACTACCAAATATCCTACTAAAAGTTATCTAGAGCTACACATGACATTTTTATAAATATATCTTAATTTGAAATCATCCACGGACCTCGCATAATCAAAGAACTGAAATAGAACACTAGGAGCTCCCAAAAGGAAAATTAATGCCTCAATATCCAACAAAGAAGATAACATCAACTATATGACCAATGAAAACTCCCATTGAACTACGATTTGGAGCATTTTTGACACCATAGTTAGTTGTTAAAGGTTCCAATGTGCAAATGTCTTGGATAATTTAAACATCTATCTCTTTGTATCTCTACAATGAACATGCCAATGCATCATGATGACCAAAAAGGCCAACCAAATGGAATCCACATCCCCGTAACATCCATAAAAAATCCCTACTACAACAAGACACTAACAACATTGCAAAGATTTATGGTTACATATAACCCACATCTAAGTTTTCCATACAACATGCAAGTACAAACAACCCAAAAACTACCATAGACATGACATCCAAAGTTGACAAGAGGCATGGCCATTACTCCAGTTGAAAACAAGGAAAGAACAAAACTCATAGATATCCCAATAATACAAGATACAGATTCAACATTGCATGAGTAACGTGTAAAATTTTAACAACTAGAGACAGCATGTAGATTCTCCATGACACCAACATTAGATCAAAAAGCCAAATCCAACATGTCAGAAATCCATAATAAAGCAACTATATTTCAATAAATGAACAAGCATTACCAATAAAATGCTAAGTGACTAATCACATATAACACTTTTTTCACCCAAGAAAGTGGCAAAAGATATGCAACTATATCCATCTAGAAAACCCTTAAGATTTACAATTTGAACAACAGTCTCTTCACAGATCTACAAAATCATAGATTTTAATTAACTTGTAAAACCATACATGCAACTTTGATTCCATTAAACATCTAGAAACACACAAATCTAAAAACACTAAATATGCAAATTGAAACAATGGAATCTCATGGGTATGCATGACCATAGATTTTTAATAAAAAGTGTAAAACCCATAGATCTAAGCAAAACAAGTCTGCAACATGCAAGAACAAATATTTGAAAGGACCAAAGGGCTATAAGAAATATAAGACATTAGAAGATCGATTCCACAACCATCACCATGTACATGCAAACAAAGGAATCACATTGTCTAGGAGCTTCAAGGTCACCAAAAGACCAACTCCACAAGATGCATACAACTGGGGGATAATCATCCAATGCTTCCACATAACCAAGGATTTAAACCATGGACCCAACATAAGCAATCTAGATGGTAGTCAACATAGCTAATGTTTTCCCATGTGACTAGGGAGCCAAAAGTAAGAATCCAATATGAACACCGTTCTATTGCACATAACTATATGATAAAGGAGCATAACCACCATACTAGAGGATAGTCCCATAATACCAAACAAGAGATTCAAATCACAACCATGCAACACATAAACATGTGACGAACTGTAAGATTTTCTACCTTGAGTATCGATGCCCAATGTTGGTTCCATTAAAACTCTCTGCCATTCTACTAGTGCTTTCCATGCTATTTCCTAAAAATCAAAGTAGATCCACAAAAACCCACTCAAAAAAGGATCACTAATCAACTAAAACCTTCATGTAGATTCCCATAAGCTTCACTAGAGTAAAAAATCATAATGGAGGGATGCCCAAAACATATTACCATGGATCCATAACATGCAAGTGCATGCAACACATAGAACCACCTCACTCAAATACCAAATGTAAGGAAATATACCCATAAACCCCTTAACAATTAAACTTAGAATAAAGCCCAACTACTAAACATGAAGGTGTTTCCACATTGATCCTATGATGAGAATATTATAAAGACTGATCAATAGAAATTTCAACAATATTCTAACACATAAACAACACTTAGATAGAACGCAAAGAATGAGAGAATAAGAATAGAAGGAACCATAGGAATAAGAGTGACACAAATATACCTTAGAAAAAATACAACCTCCAAAGTGCACCTAATGTATTATTCAATAATAATCAATAGTTACAACATTCTCAGAGTCTAGTGCTCTATTAAGAAAATGGGAGATCAACACTCTTCAATCTCAGAGGAAATCAATAGCATAGCCTTGCAGAAAATAATGCATAATGCCTCCATCTCAAGTCTTTAATATATAGACTTTAGGAGGCCTAAAACTATCATAAGACATTAGCATGGGCCCAAAAATGGTCTTGAAATACCATGGTAAAAAATATCACTACCCACTTGAGAGAGTGGCCTCCAAAATTAGAGTATAAATCTTTCACAATCATCTTTGACTTTCACCACTCAAGTTGGAATATGTAACTCTTGATCAGTCCCCCATGAAGCACTAATTACATCTTACACCCACTAATAATGGAAGATGCTCTTACAAGTCCACTACATATCCCCCTCATCATTGCCTCATTACAACAATATACAGATGTCCTTGAAGAAGAATAAAATAATTACATATCTCCCCACCCTCACATGGGTGTCCCATTTTGCCCACTTCATGATTCCTAGAAATAGATAAATTATTTACCCTGTATATGAATAATTAAGTTACAATAGACTTTGTGATATGCAAGGTGAATAACACACCTAGTCCTAACATAAATTCCATAATTCCTCTTGAGCTTGGGATCCCATCATTACATGTTCACTTCAGGACATCATTGATGATTATACATACAAGGAACATTAATTACAATAGCTCAAGCTCCTTGATGAAAGAAGAGTACATACATTAAATAAACTATACACATACCAGAGACAACTAAAGAAAATATATAACGAGGAATCATCCTATGATATTTTTAATTAGGAGACTCGATCCTTCATGCAAACCCTGACAATCCGAATGATAAGAAAGAACTTCGAGCAAAATTTTAACCCAACTAGACTCTGTCCTTTTATCATTACTTCCCAGTTCAATATTATTGCATTTTTCCTTTCTAGTCCTAACAAGAAAATTGATGAATGGTCTAGCTAACATCTATAATAACAAAAAACACATACCCTGTAATTCCTTTTGTTATATTTTGCACTCATTTTAGTGTTTTGCCTAATTTATCCCTTTTTGACCACTTTCTAGCCATTTTCCCTCGCTCCCCCATCTTGAACCCTTTCTATGTGCCTCTTTCCCCTTTTCCATGTGTCATGACCCCTTTATAGGTCATATTCCTTATCCCTAGTTTCCCTTACCCTGTTCATGTGTCCTTCCCTTCCCTTATGACCTTCCTTCATCTTAAGCTACCCATGTTTTCATTTGCAAAGTGATTGCTCCAAAAATTAAACATTTGCTTATCCTTTTAAAAGATTATCTTATTTTCATGTTATTTATTCCATAACTTGTTATCTAGATTCCAATATAATTGAAACCACCTTCATTGATCTCGTTTCTCTCTCTTCCTACCCATCAAATTTCACCTTCCTCTAGATATGGGACACTTGTTCCACTACACTCAAATGGGCGTAAGTGTTCCACCATACCTTAGCTCCAAAAATTTAATAGAACCTTATCCTATGAAAACTAAGTCCAATACAAATTATTCTTTCTTAAAAAGGTAAAATTTGGCCCTCAAAAATCTATAAATGGAGCCTTACTCCTCTCATTTTAGAGATCACAAAAGGAGAACCACACTAGAGAACACACAAGTTTCCTCTTAGACTTTGGAATTTCCCTTTGCTATCTTGGAGCCTTGGAGCATTAGTCTATTATTGAAGTATCACCATCAAGCTTTGGAGCTCATTCATGCAACATCTTGAAGCCATGGAATAGTTTTGTGTGGTCTGATTCTTCGATTCGTCCCTTTCACGACCTTCCTTCTTCCTCTCTTAATTTCTTTCTTTGTACACCCTATTTTCCCCTAACACTTGTTTTCCATTTCCCATTTCATCCCTTACTAAATATATATCTTTTTTGTTTTCCATTGTTACCATTTTCCTCCCACCTTCTCCCACCAAACCTATTTCCCTTCATGCATCTTCTAATTGGTAAACACAATAGGGTGTTGATTTTCATTTCAATTAGCAATTTTATTTTTAGATCTAATCTCAATATTTTATGCCATTATCATTTCCATGTTAATTTACATTTAAATTACCCACAAGAAGGTTGATTGAGGAAGCTTTTCCCTTGACCTAACCACCTTGCAAGGTTTTCATTAACAAAATTTATATTGTACGTGACTTATGAAAGAATTAGTGCAAATTGAACAGACATGACAATTTTAAGTATTGATTAGCATATCAAGGAGAATCATCCCTAAAAATTTCATGTGATTTTGAGGTAGAACACCAACACCCCCTTTGGACACTAAAACAACACCCCTATTAGTGTACCTACGCAATTGCCCCTACATAAATCGTCATACAACCTTCAAATTTACTAGGGAGTTTTATGACACTTTGTCAAGCCTGTATAGTCTATTATCTAGGGTTTCAAAAATTAGATTTTCTTTCTCCCCTTTTTCATACATTTCCTTTGTTCTTTTACACTTGGTTTTTACAACTCTTTCCTTATTTTTCTCCTATTTTTGGCACTTGCAGGCACCTACACTTGGTGGCTCTAACATCCCTAGCATCATACTTGGTAGATCTAAGAATCTAAGTTGACTATGAGCAAGGACACCAAACCAATGCCCCTACACTCACACCAACACATGTCTTAGGATACCTATGTCCCTCTACTCATAGGGAGACATCTATTCTGCCAAGTTGTTTGACCCAAAACTTTCATAGTAATAATAGAGCATCATTTCTAACATTTTCCAAAATTGTCGCTACTAAATCTAGGTTCATTTGCATCCTCTTATTTCTCATTTTCTCTCTTTAGCATAGTCTAGCTCTCATTTCTTGTTTCATAGCTGTCTTGTCTAATGTCCAGCCCTAGCTTTGTGTGATACATTAGTGTTGGACTAGTTGGAAATAATCTTTCATAGGCACTAGTTTGTTGCATGCTTAAGAAGGAAAAAAGAGCAACATATTTCCCTGTTAACACTCTTATTTTCTCTTTCATTTAGTGAACCCAATAGATCTTTCTAGTTATTCCTTCTATTTTCATGTTAGATTAGCCTTACATTTTCATAGCTTATTTTTATTTCTCCTCTTTTGATGTTCTAGTTCACGCATCCTTTTTTTTCTTTTTGTAGAGATAGACATTATCCTCCTAGGATCATTCCTCATCGTAGACCTCATCTTAACCTTATGATGGTTCGTTCTTCTTTTATTTCCATCAATGATACTATGACCTTCTTTCCAACTATAGATAACTTTAACCAAGAGGCACAACTTCACCTCCAAAAATGAATGAAAATAGTATCACAAATTTAGGAGGTCAAAAATGCCATTAATTTGAAGGCTACCTCTATTCCATCAATTTTATTGATTCTTTAGGGAACCTTATCCTCAACAATCTAGTAGGACTTGAAGTCATATAAAATATTGGTCACATTATGCATGATAATTCCCCCTCTTTGAATATTTCTTGATCTACAAAATGTATTTTGTCCACTACTCCTAACACTTCTCTTCCTACACCCTCTCCATCATTCATTCCTATTTCTTATTTTATTCCTCCTTCTCCATAGCATGTCCTCCAACCTAATACTCAACCATTGACTTTCCTATCTATACCTTTTCCATCCTTCCCAACCTCTCTCCCTCCTTTTACCCTTCCTCATTCTATTCGACCCATTTCTTACCCTACTCATATTCCATCTTATACCAATGTGTTCATTACTACTATTACCTCTCCTCTCACTGCTTCTCCCCTTCCTCTGACTCCTCCTCATGGACTCATCATTGTTATCCACCTCCCCCTTATTATTCTATGGCCACACCATTCTCTGTTGCTTTTTCTTCACTCACTTCTCTAGTTCATCAATCCTCTTCTTACCCCCTTCCATCATCTCCTTGTAATTCATTAATAGATACTGTAATGCCTCACATGTTACAATATTTACAACAAATGCAACAAAAGCTTGATGCACTACCTAACAACTCAAGGGAGGTAACTATGGATCTTCACCACAATTTGTTATCATATGACATCTTAGCACATCCCTTTCCCCCTAACTTTAAGGCACCATATCTTTCACTCTATGATGGTAAAGCAGACCCCACTACTTTTGTCCAAACTTTATACTCCTTTTGTCTAGATTATGTTTATGATGATCATATTTTGTGTAAAATTTTCCCTCGCTCACTCAAGGGGCACACCATTGAATGGTTTTATTCTCTACCACATGCTTCCACGAGAAATTTTTAAATAATAACTAAGGCATTTATCAATCATTTTCAAATTCAAATTTTTGGTAAGGTGAACTTTATCGATCTTATACATTGCAAATAAGGACCTCAAGAGAAAGTGACATTGTCCTTAGACTCCAATCAATTTTGGCAAAGATGCATTACCACCTACATAATATAGAGACTCGAAGGGTTTTCATGGACAATATTATCTCATCAATTCTAAAGAAGATAATGTTCCTGTGATGTTTAATATCAACCCAAGAACAACATAAGTGAGCTAGACCCTAACATAGTAGATGAAATTACACCCTTACTAGAGGCGCCCACCCAATCACTCCTGCTCTCACGACAAGAGCTATTCAAGCAGTGGTGGGACTAAGGAGGTGTTTTGTTTGCAGGGAAGTAGAATATCACAGATGGTGATTGCATTGTTTGTGTGGGCTATTTTTGTGCATGGTTGATAGTTATGATTCTCATAGTTTAATTTTTTTTGGAAAAGATGTTGAATTGGTGTGATTATTGTTATGTGAATATGACCTAGATGGTCAATTTCTCTTATCTCATTTAATTCATTTGTCACAAAGAGGTAAAGCATGTTCAATCTTTTCTCTTCTAACTCAATGAGTTCTTTAAGGAGTCTAATTTTTCTATTATAAAACTCCTCTCTTTGTTGTCATTTTTGGTTTTATTGCTTAATTTTCCTCAAGATTTTAGTTTGTTCTTGGGCTTGTTCTTCTATAAGGTTTTCCTAAGCTAGTAGGTTTTCCTTTTTCTTCTCCAATATTGATTTGATCCAATCTCCTCTCACTCCAAAGCACATCAAGTGTGAACACTAAGTTGAGAAAGATGGAAGACTTGGCTTTGTTTTGAGTTTTAAATGTTGCATCCCTTGTGATGAAATAAAAGGCTTTATTCTTTGTTGAATGTTGTTGATTAACTGTTTGGTTTAACATAGCATGTCTCATGTTGAAATTAAGGGCTTTCTTGTTTGACTGAATTGGAAGTTTAATGTTGTGTGCCTCATGATAGGATCGAGGGCTTACTTCTTTGTGTGAATTGAAAGTTGTATGACTTATGATAGGATTGAGGGCTTACTTCTTTGTTTGATGTTTTTTAAAAGTTTAACAAGTTTCTAAATGTAACTATTCTAAATTAATGCAACTTTTATTTTTGTGTTTTTGCCAACATTTAAGTATGATCTAATTACTACTTGCATGAAACTAAAATCTCTTATAGATGCAAAACTAAAATGAATTTTTCCTAGATGCAATTTTAGTAATATTTTATATTTTCTGGTTTGATTTTGGATGTTAATTACTATAAAGAAAGCAAAATGCATCTATTCTACAATAACACAAAATAGAATCTAGAACTAGAAAAGCAATGAAATCTAATCTAACCAAGATAAAAATAAGAAATTTACTTCCTCAAGGGTGAGAGAATTTGCTAATTAATACTCTAAAATACATTTTTAAAGCGTAAAGAACCTGTAAATGAATGATGGGCACTAATTCTAGGATTTTGTCCTCAAAGATCCTGTATGATCTATCTCCTTCTCTACAACAATTGGGTCCTCTGCTTGATGACATGAAAAGACAAGGATGTGAGGGAATCTCAAAGATTGGTAGCAAAAAGGGAAAAGGCTTGCAAGTTCATGTACAAGCATAAAAATGCCATGGGAGCTATAATGTAAATAAGAAAATTATCCTCCTCTAAAATAAGAGAGGAGAGGGGTATTTATAGGTTGAGAAGCAACACTAATGGTGGGGTTGATCAAGAGAGAACTATAGAGATGATTGGAAGATCATAGAGGCTGATGGGGAGAGGACAAGAGATTGATTAAGAGATCATGAGAGATTGATTGAGAGCGAAGAACAAACTGATTAGGGGAAATAAGCAATAAGGAGGAGTGGTGGTTCAGTTAGATAGGAGAGAAATCTCAATCATAAATAAAAATGCGAGTAAAGTGGGTGAAAATGAAAGAAATCATGCATGAAAAAAGATGACAAGATCACCCCTCTCAAAAACTGAGTCACCCCTTTTGCCAGGGTAGGTCACCTAAGCAATCCTAGAACTTAAGGACAGGTTACTTGGGTGACCCTCTAGCTAAAGATCTGTAAAAGGTACTTTGACAAATGCAAGGTCTTGGAACTCAGTTCAAAGGTTGGAAAAGATGGCCAAGGGGATAAATATGATAGAGGATGCATCATCAAGTGTGAAAATGTTGAGAGATGTGTAATTTACACCTTCAAGGGTCATGAGCTGGATCGCCAAATCATCATCACACTGCCATGTAGGCCTGTGCACTTTTTCAGTGCTTACATATTTCCCCCTTGAGGATGGTATTCTACATAGCAAGTTGGTAGCATTCACAAAGCATTGTATTGTGGCACCCACACTTACCTTTACTTACCTTTGTTGTTGTCCCACATCTAGACCTAGAGATCAACAAAATGATTCAAATGTAAGTTCGACAATCAATTATATCATAGTAAGTACAAAATGAAGATGAGAGATGTACCTTGGATGTGTGAGTTTGATGTTTACCTGTGTCACCTCACCTTACTACGATGACTACCAAGATGATGAAATAAATTGCAAAATAAGGACAAAAGATTACACTATAAAAGAAAATTGAACAACACCAAAGATACAATAAAAGAAAAGCTAAATTAAAGAGAGGATAAGAAAGAGGAAAAAGGAGAGAAAGTGACAAAATGGTGATGAAACTGAGAAAGGAAGAAGTCAACAAAAATATTAGGATGAGAGGATCAAGATCATGGCCATCGTTCATCCTCCTACAGATCCTCAAGTATGAGATGATAAAAACCCTCTTCGATACCCTAGTTTTTTTTCATACAATTTGCTTGAAATTGTTTATTAAATCTATTTTTTTTTCTTTTGACCAAGTTTTCACCTCTTTCACTGTTTTATTTTCTTTTTTTCACCTGATTCTTGCAATTTTTGGGCCCACCAGGGCACATTGGGGTGTGGCCCTAGGTTGCTCCTTTCAGTAGGGTAGACCACCTAGGAGACCCTACCAAAACATTTCATTGACAAGATCAAAGGGAAACTTGATTCTTTTGAGGCTAAAACTAACCACTTTTTCTAATTTAACATTGAAATCTCCTATTATTGCTTTTTTTTAAAGAATATATTCTATTTATATGGATTTTTGAGAGTTTTACAACTTTTATAATTTTTATCTTTCTAATTTTTAGTGTTTTTAAAATGTTTTAACAATGTCTAACTTGATGCATTATTTTCTCATGATACCTACATATGATGGAATGCCACCCATGAGTAGGCTTGGTACATGGATGTGTTAGAGGCATTGTCTACTCCAAATCATGTTAATCTTTAGAGGATCAAATTAGCTTGAGTAGCACGGATTTTGATTGTCCATCCTTCATCTCATATTTGCTATGACATCTTAATTAATTAGGATGCTGGTCAGAATACATTTTGGTTTCTATCCATTTCTAGAGAGTGGATGATCACTCTCTATGATGTCTATCACATCCTTGGTATTCTTGTCAAAGGGAAACAACTTAAATTGCTAGAGAGGGAATCTAAGTGAGAGAGGCTAGCTTGGATGGCTATTATGGGAGAGACTTGACCTAGTGATAGGCTTAGCTTTCAGCTTATTTCTATGCCTAAACCCACCATTTTGCCCATGTAGAAGGTTCTAATAGGTTTGGTTGCCACTTGCTTGTTGGGAAGCAAGAAGGTTCCTATTCTTAGATGGTGTTGGGCACCAATCATTCAACAACTTGAGATACATAATTTTTGCTGAGGGTATTGACATAATAGCCTTGGTCTAACTAGAATTGTATCACATTTCAAGATAAGGATCCTTTACTTTCATCCACCTTTCACTTGTTATGTCATAAGTTCTTGAGCAGATTATACCTTATCAGCAAGAGATGTCGCCTTTGGACTCGAGATTGTCAAGAGCTATGAGATGAGGTTGACTTGGGAACTTCAATGCTTCTACATGAGCCATGACCACTTTGATAGATGATGACTTTATTTTAGACCCCTATAGAGAGATGGAGGGGTTGTGGCCAAGACACATAGCTGTGTGATCATATTGCATAAGAGAGCCATCTGATAGATATGAATGACTTGATAAAGACTCATTCTTTTGCATGACTACTTCAACAATTAGAAGATGAGTTTCCTAAGGATTTAACCCCAATGTCACCATGCTATAGATCTATTCAGTAGGTGATTGATGTACAATATAGAGAAATTTTATGGGTCTCATGTGTTCTAGGAGTTTTGATTACACAACACTTCAAGGACTAGACCCTAGGCATCAGTGAGCTCATGGAGATCAATGACTTGTTGTAATGGAGGATGATTAGATCGATGACAAGACTAATAAGGACTATGATACTAAGGGGGAGGTAGATGATTAGTGGGTGATGGATTAGTTCTAGAGGAGGCTATGTTGGTGATCAAACATGTAGCTTCACAAATCCTAATGACTTGCACCAAAACCTAAGGCCGAGGATATGTCACAAAGGTGGTGGGCAAGGCTTATGCTCAAATAGTGGAATGAATGGACCAATTATTATGAGTGGTTAAAATCACCTTCATATTTAGGCTCTATAAGTCCAAGGGGGTGTTCCATGAGGTCTCAATAACAAGATAATTAAAAATAAATAAATAATTTAGACCCAAGGATCTTAAGAAATCATGTCCAAAATGCTTTGAACCCTAAGATTTGTTACTAAGTTCATGTCAGCATGACTACATACAAACCTACTAGACCACGAATAAAAAGATAATGATTCACTCTTACCATGCATCAAATGATAATAGCTATATTATTCCCCAGTAAATGAATCTGCTTAATATTGCATACACATGGGCAAGAGCGAGAACATACCAACATGATCCTCTAACAATATTTTAGTTTTGGGACAACACAAAATATGACACAAGTTACGATACTAAACCATGCAAGCATGGTGAAACCTAAACTACTCCTATAACTAACAAAAGAGGTGATTATAATAAAGTGTGTAGCCCTTCCCCAATTAGATCAGTGCCTACTCCATTGGGCAATAGAGTCATAAATAAGAAAGAATATGGAAACACATTTACAAATCAATAAATGGAACAAATATTGCACACACACAGCCCTAAAAGATAAGGAAGCCTACAAATGGACATACTTAGTTATCCCTTACAAATCAATAGCACCCCATAGGCAACAAAAGAAGAGCATTACAAAAGAGTTTGTAATGATTTATAATGGCTTTCATACATTAATCAAATCTTGTTATAATCATGTCAGTTAATGTGGTAAGTGAAAGACAACAACTAGGTTCAGAGCCCCTCCTTAGATACTATAGCTTGTCATGGAGACATATCATTTACATATAAAACCTTACTAGACTACCCATTCCCCTAATTTACAAACATGCTTCATCATTTACCAAGTTAGACATTCATCATTTACCAAGTTGGACATTCATCATTTGATACCCTAGAACCTACTTGCAGCGCTTACAACCCAAAATCATCTCAATAACCAACCGCTTTTACATCTTACCAACATGTATATATAGCATTACATTTGGCCTTATTGCCTAGATGTGAATCCAAGAGTGGTCAATGAATTTGTAGGTAAATCATATCTATTGCATTACCTTCACATGGTTTTGCACTTGAAACCACACCTCATGCATCAACAACCATATGCATTTGTATACAAACCATGACTCTAAGGGGTCCATAGGTACTAAAAGGCGTTTGAAATTCTTCCTTAATCAAATCATGTCCATTTGAGGCCATTAATGTCATGCTAGGTCCTGTAGGGAGGCAAGTGAGGCATTTGATAAATTTGTAGGAATTTGGTGTGAAAGTGGACATGCCAAAGGGAGTCAAGAAATTGATTGGGAGGGAAGAGGAATGAGATACTAGAATGTGGGGAATGGATGGACATCTAGACTTTGGGAAAATAGGTTGGGTGGAAGAAGTCCATCACAAACTTGCAAGTCTGCAAGGATCGTGAAGAGGGGAAGAAAGTGGGGTGAGGAAGGAACAAGAAGTTTGCAAGGATTCGATGTGGAACTAGAAATGGAAGATGTATGGAACTCCAAAGGAATCTCGTAATGAGTGAAGAATAAAGGAAAACAAGTGGTTTAGGACATGGGAGAAATACATGGATGGAAAGGAGGTTAGGACTTCCAAAGCTATGGAGAAGTAGAAGAAGTCCATCGAAAACCCACAAACCTACAAAATAAGTTTTTTGAATTTGTCAGGCCTTACAAGAGGTTTTGGAAACCATTGAAAGACCTAACAGAGCCTTCTTTTAAAAACTATTGAGTCTTTGAGAGGTTTTGAGAACCAACAAAAGTGTCGATGAAATCTTTCCTTTGAACCTTGTTGGTGGTTTTGAGAACAATGAAAAGCGTTGACAACTTTCATGAGGAGCTTTGTTGGTGATTTGAAGGGTTTCAAGAACCATGACAAGTATCAAAAAAGGCATGAGGAGATTTGTCAGTGGTTTTAAAGGTTTCAAAACCATAGAAAATACACACTTATAAAGGGAACTTTTGTAAAGAATTCTATCAGGGTTTTTGTAGGTTTTAAGAATGATAGAAAGTGTTGACAGTTCTATGAGGGTTCCAAAGGCCTGACAAAGACTTGGAACCTGAAGACTTTGGAGTTTTGGCCCATTAAAATAATTCTCAGATTGGTTATAAATGATGGGTAAAATGTGTCTACAACAACAAAGGGGGCACTAAACTTAGAAAATTTGCACTTGTTAAACCAGGTGCCAACATTGGCTCTAGTTTAGTATGTGTGTCTCTTGCAAGCACAATGCGAATCTAGCTATCTCCTAGAGTGTCACGTCTCATTTTTATGGACTATATTATTATTCTAGATTAGTGAACATTTACCATGATTGTTTTACTTCGAGCAAGTTCCACATGTGTGAAGTTAATTATCATGATGTTATATTACATAAATTAGAAAGATGATTTAAATATTAAATATTATCGATAAGATTATGATGTTTTACTTCGGCTATGTTTTTGAGAACTAACCTATTGACGTCAAGTTGAGTGCGAATGAATGCAGGTACTCATTGAAGATGAGAACATGGTTGAGGTAGAGGTGTTCTAGCCACTTGGCAAGAACTGTTTGGGATGGTTAACCCTGATGCAATCACACACTCACGTAGTCTCATATTGCATTTTGAATGGCTTATTTTTATGCACCATTGTGTGGATAATAAATATGGTGAATGGTTAGATACTTAGACAATATTGTGTTTTAATTGCGACAGTAAGTCCTTTTCGAGTGCATGATTGAATTATAAATATTAAAAGTTCTTTCAATTATATTTAAAATGGGTTATTTTAAATGGTTGATTTTAAATAGTTTATTTTATGATATTTAAATAAATAGTGTATTTAAATTATTAAATAATAAAATATATAAGTGTTTTCCTATTCTTATAAAAATTATTGTTTGAATGATAATATCTATAATTAGATTTAAAACAATTGTATTTAAATACAATAGATATGTATATATAAATTATTTAATATTATTTTATTCGTAAATACTTTTTGTTTTATTAAAGTAATTATGTATTAGAAATTGTATTAATAACATTATTATATTTAGAAATCTAATTAAAGAAATTAAATGAATGATATGTTGTCATGCAAGCGATAGGAGTAAATAAAGTTTAACCAATTTTATTTTGAAGACTTTTGGGAAGCCAAAAATATCATGCAAACTAAGAACAAACTTTAGTTATCAAAAAGCAATTAGAAAACCTAATTTCCCAATGCCATAATTAGCATATGTTTTGAGAAAAACAAAAGGGGCAACAGAAGGAAAATGACGAACATTATTCTGAGCAAAAGGTAGGCAAAGCAAGGTAGATTTTATTGTTGTTTGTAGGAGCGATAGAAACAAGGGAGAAGAGATTTGCCATCTGTGACAGGAGGAAAGAGAGGTGGCGACAACAGCTGTGAATTCAACCTTTGGCCAACGTTTATACCAGGTTTTTCTTCTTGAATTAATTGCAATAAAACATGTTTTGTTTAACTGTCAAAATGGTAGCTTTTTAGCTTGCTTATGTAGGCGTTAGCCTCTTCTTTTCTTACTCGACCTGCCTGCTGTTTTCCTTAGTTTTATGCTTGAAATTGATCCCCCTTGGTGTCGTCGACCTACCAATCAATTCAACTTTAAAAATAATAAAATTGTGAAGTTACCTATCTTTGGTTGCTGTTCATTTATCCTGGTTACCAATCTTCTTTTTTTTCTATGCGTGTAGATTGAATCAGCCTTGTTTGAAGGCATGGGTCTATATGAAGAATGACTTGCCTTGTATTATTCCTACCACCAATCTTCTTCTATGGCGTTGATATTACATTGACCTGCTATTTGATTGTCTTGAAAAATCAGTTTATAACTGCTTAAAAATTACCCACCTCCCATTCCTGCGTTGACCTGTGAGGGTTTTGGCATTCGACAGGGATCGACCTGGCTGTAGATAGCGGCCTACTTTTTGTTTCTTTTGCAAACCAGTTTAATAACTGTTAAAGACTACCTTTTTTATCATTGCAAATAATTAGTTGTCTGATATTTATTGTTGCTATTCTTCAACTTATGGTTACCCTATCGCAGTGGTTTTGTTGTAGCGAACTTCTCAGAAGTTTCTGTAGCTTGATTACTATTTTCTATAACTTGTTTTACCATTATCGCAGCAAATCCTTTATCAATGTCGCTATATTACTAGTTCTATAGTTGATATACTTTATTTTCTGTAGCTGGTTATAAGTTTCTATAGATTGAATATTATGATTCTGTAGCTTATCATTTACAAGTTCCTATAGCAGAAGGGTGTTGTTGTCTATAGTTGAATTAAGATCTTGTAGCTTGAGCGAATTACTTCTGTAGCTTACTTAAAACTCTATAAAACAATTATGTTATTTCCCAGAATAGAGATAGTTAATTATTGATTATTATTTTATGCTTATTTAGTGTTGAAACATGTTAAACCTATATTACAATAAAACTCTATGAATGATTAAAATCATGAAACAATTTTGAATGGAAAGAGTTAAACATTGTTTTTCTTCAGACCTTTTTTAACGAATTACAGCTAAGGAGTATAATCAGATTTTAGACACCCAAATTATACTTACCTAAATGAATGAATAGATTGATGTTAAAATTATCTTTCTTTATATGTTAGAATGAAGGGTAAAATTTGTGATGTAAATATCATTATCTTTGTAAAGGTTAAAATTTGGATTGTTTAGTTTTGGTTTGAATCCTTCTTTCACCAATTACATTCAAGGACCTTCGGATCGAGTGGCAGAGGACTATTAGGTCCTTGGTCACTTACAAATGTAGGGAAACTTGGATTAGGGTATTTGATTATCAATTTTCCTTCTCTTATGCTCAATTATTCATCAAAACCCTAATTATGTGAAAATGACAGTAAACAAATGAATAATGGAAAATGCTTCTGCAGAAAGATGTAAAATAACAAATAATTGTGCACCTGTTTTCAGGGTTCCGAGGTGAAAAAGTCAGGGACAAAAGAGTGGGCGCCCAAGTCCAAGGCCCTACTTTTTGTCAGGATTTGGAAACTCAGTCTGTAACTTGTTTCTATTGTTTCAGAGATTTTCCCATCACAGAACTTTGAGGACTAATGAACAGGAGACCAAGTCTAGGGTGCTCTTTTCTTCTTTGATCTGCAATTCTAACACTCCAATGTGTCCTCGTGCAACTTCACTTTGTCTGCATCATCAACCTGTAACCTCCAACCATAAAAACTTTGGGAGGGGGTTGTGGTGTTTAGGAGCTTGCCTCAGTCAAGCCCCAGAAGGACACTTAAGTCTTTCAAACACCTTTGTCAGATAGAGAGTGCGTGCCATTGTGAGGCAGAGGCAAAATTCAAATGAATAAATGATCACAAACACAATAAATGTCACCTTGTAGTGAAGATCTTGTGAGAGGAAGAAGCTCTTCATTCCATGAGGAAATGGATGCTCAAATCTGCAAACACAAACACATAGACAACACAAATCTATTCTTGCAACACAATGAAAGCCTTGAATCACCTCGAGAACACAATAGCTTGCTAGTAATCATCTAGTTGAAATCTAGTTTACAAATGAATGCCTAAACATGCTTTTATATGCAACTACAAACACTCCCGCCAAGAATTTCGTAATTCAAACTTACCATGTCGGCATAGGACCCAAATAATGGTCACAAGCTGACACCCAAAAATTGGGACTGCCCTAAAATAGGCTAGGACTAGGGTGCAGGCGCTTAAGTCCTCTCCCCTATTTTGGGCAGGGGTTATCTCAAGTAGTCCCCCTAGGTCCTATTTGTCAAGACACTTAGGGGTTTTCTCGTCGGGATGTTGAAACATGATGTAATATGTCCTAAATGCACGCTAAATACTTGGGAGCTAAACCTTATGAGGGAAAAGCCCCCAAGGGGACATTTTCTGATGTTACATTTAGCCCCCACTTTAATGTATGTATAAATGTAAGGCCAATACATGCATTCATTACGGTCGCAAACATAGCAAACATGCCAAGCACGGAGAAGACACACTAATCACATATAAAATAGTAATAGGCACACAAAACACGGAGAAGACAGTTACAGTCACACAAAACACAGAGAATACAGTAAACGCATAGAAGACAGATAAATTCATAGAAGACATGTATGATTCCTTTCTTTTCTTTTTCTCATATATATGAAATGTAGATGCAAGTACTGGAAAGTAAACAAACCTCCGATAATACAGGATGCACTCATCGCAGGTCTTTAAACTATATATATGGGGCAACACACACGCAAGACACACAAAACCTCCCAAAATGCAGGATGCACTCATTGCGCAGATCTTTAAACTGCATATGGGGAAACAAACACTCCACACAAAGCAAGCACACCAAACACACACACTTTGAAGACACGGAGAAAACACGGTAGACAAGCGATGGAGTGTTCCTATTTCTAGGCTCAACACCATCTCAGGCACATTACAGGCACACACCAATGATTGGGCTTCGCCAGAACAATCACCGAAGACACGCTTAAGGGTTGAGTTAGTCATAGAACTGCTCCCTGCCTCTGCAGAGGACTTTTGAAAATGCCATGATGATGCAATCTACTATGAGAAATGCACCATCCTAGCCTCCGCATAGGGCTTAAAATAAAAAAGATATACGCGATATCCCACCTCCGCAGAGGGCTTAAATGATTGATTGATTGATTGCAAACAAACTCAGGATGCAGGATGCACTCGTCCCGTGGGTCTTTAAACTACACCTGAGGACAAACACATTGCTAACATCTACAATAGACAACTTAGCTTATATATGTTGCAAATATGTGCCTAAGTAGTGGTGTCATTGGTGTCAACTTTATCCTATTTTGTTGCCTGTTTAGAAGACCAGAATGTTAAGGATATTGAGAAAATTAATGGAGATCAATATATGCAGACCATATGGCTATGCAAAGGTTTGTTTGAAGAAGCTTCAGTTAAGATTTGAGAGGTTCCCATTAAGATCTGAAGAAGTTATAGCCATATGAGTAAAATTAGTTCCTGCATTATTTAGGAGAAACAGAGTGACAGGAATGAGGTCCAGATTGCTCCGGTAATGTAAAATGATGATCTACGGATCTGGTACAGGAGCACCAAGGGTTTGGAGCCCATGTATATACCTTCACATTTTTGGTGTGATGTTTTTGATCTTCTTTTGGTTCTAGTGTATCGGGTTGCTATTATATCAGTGTGAGAAAGACTATCGGGTAAACAAAGTTGTGTCGAGCCGATAGCATATAGTCTCACCGATGGGATAGAATGGTCGGCAAGAGTATTGATATCGGAGAGTAAGTGGAAAGTTATACCGACAGGTTAAAGTCTTTGTGAAAGTGAATTTGGTGTTAGGTCATCGGTATGACGAGTGCCATCGATGGAGAGGTGAAAGGTTTCGCCAATGATGTTAGTCACACCGATGAAGGAGATCCAAAGACTCATCGGGGTGACTGAGGATATCGGTGGGAGAAGTTGAAAGTTGGCCGATGTTGAAGGTCACACTGACAAGTGCGAAGGGAAGGCTCATCGATAGGAAGTAAACTATCAGGGGAACGAGATGTGAGGATGTCGATAGGCATTGTTTCATCGACGACTGCCAGCAAAAGCAAACCACAGTAAGTAGACTGTCGGTTATTGTAAAAGGGATCGGGCTATCGCCCTAACTGCAGAAAGGATGCCAGCGATGCCAATGTGTTAGGCCGATGGAACGGCCAGGAACAACACTAATGCAGGAAACCCTAACCGTCTGATAACAGAAAAAGGACGAAGAGTATAAGAATTGGTTTTTGGCTTTGTAAAGGAGTTCGAATGTTGGAAAAAGTTAAAAGGATAGACATTGAATGTAAAAGAAAGAACTCTTAGAATAAGAACATTGACAGTTTGAATCTATTTGTGCATTGTCTGTAGAATTCTTGCATAGCTCGGTTTAAAGTAGAGTAATCAGTTTGTTTCTGTTCTTTTGTTTCTGTTTGTACAAAATGTCTCTGTCTTGATGTCCCTACATTTTTCCTGTACAGTCATGGAGGGCCATCAAGCAGAGACCTTCTTTCTTTTGTTTATGTTTGTGTTAGTGGTTGGAGTGTCAATGAGAGACATTAGGAACTTGTCCTAGGCAAGCTGTGCTATAGCCCGGCTAGGTATGCAAGTTGCAATCTAAGAAGACAGGGGTGAAAAATAGAGTAGAAAGAATTGAGCACCAAGCAATCAGAACCCTAGACCTAGAGAGGAGGGCTGATAACGGGCTCAAGAAGGCTAGAAGCCTTGGAGATTGGGAATCTTGGAAGCAGTGAGGATAAGGAAGAGTACCTCACACCAAGAAAGCAGAGTCTATATGGGAAACAACAGACAAATAGGTCTTTAACCTCTGTAATAGATTGCTTAGGTTGTTTTAGACATTTTGGAGTAGAAAATGTCTATGAGCACTTGAATTGGTAGGGAAACCCAGGGATGCCATAGGTCTTGAAGTGTTATGTCAAGATAGGTTTTTGAAACCCTTAGGTCTCCCTATCAAATTGGTATCAGAGCAAGTTAAAGATTTGGGCTATTCCTAGATTAGAATAGAAGAAGTTGTATGTCATCACCAAGTTCAAGTGAGTCTGTAGGTTCATCCAAGAAGATGGTGACTAATGCAGAATTGGCATAGAAGGTTGAGGAACAAGAAGAGGAGAATAGGGTCCTACAGGAAAGATTGGCAGAAATGGAAAGTAAACTGGGTGCCATGATAATAAAGACTGAAGAAGTCAGTCAGAAAATAAAAGATTCTGAAGGTAAGGAAAAAGGTGTGTCTATAGAAGATGAAGAGCCCACACCTGATCCTAAGATGGAAGAAGAACCTTTCTTGAAGGCCTTGAAAGCCATGAGCGGTAAGTCATTGGAAGGAGTTCCTCTTTTTAGTGGAAAGATGGAACCTGATTTGGTTATGGAATGGATAGAAGGTATAGAAAATCACTTTGAATGTGATGGAGTGACTGAAGCACAAAAGGTGAAGGTGGCTAAATCAAGACTCAGAGGAGCTGCCTTGACATGGTGGAAATTTGTTCAAACAGAAAGAGAAAAAGAAGGCAAGAAACCTATAGCTTCTTGGAAAGGTATGGTGGCTAAAATCAAAGAAGTCTACATGCCTGGGGATTATGAAGTTTAGTTGCACAAGAAAAGATAGAATTTGAGACAAAGAGAATTAGATGTCAATGCATACACTGAGGAATATCAAAAACTATGCTTGAGGTCTAAGGTGATGGAAGATGAAAATGTAAAGGTAGTAAGATACCTAAATGGTTTGAGGTGGAGTATTCAAGAGGAAATTAGCTTGTCCAGCCCTACAACAGTACAGCAAAGCTATCAGCTAGCACTCAAGGTAGAGGAGAAGAGCAAGAAGAAACAAGAGTCGAGTAGCAGATCAAGAGGAAGAGGTAGAGACAGCAGAGGAAGAGGAAGTTATGGTGGTAGTCACACTAATCAAAGACCCCAAGGAGAATCCAAACTCATAGAATAGAGTGGGGAGACTAGTAGTAGAGGAAACTACCAAGGAAGGGGATCTAACAGAGGAAGATCAGAAGGATCAGGCAAAGGATCGTACTTTACCACTATGAAATGCTACAATTGTGGACAATTAGGCCATCCAGCATATAGGTGTCCTGATAAGGGTACACCTTCTTCTCAAGGAGTTGATAAAAGAAATCATTATGTACAAGATGATGCTTCAAGCAGCAAATCACCTGAAGTTAGTCTAGCCTCAGAAGTGGGAGAGAACATCATGGTAAGGAGAACCTTGATCAAAGAACCGGTGAAAGCTGAACCAAGCTAGAGGAGAGCATTATTCAGAATCAGATGCAAGATTATGAATAAGGTATGTCAAGTAATTATAGACTCAGGGTCTACTGATAATATAGTGTCTGATGAAGCAGTTAGGAAAGTAAATTTGCAAAGAATACCTCATTCAAATCCATATAGAGTTACATGGTTAAATAAAGGTCAGCATGTGATAGTCAATGAGCAAACTTGGGTAGAGTTTGGTATAGGTGGATACAAAGACAAGGTACTCTGTGATATCCTACCTATGGATGCATGTCATTTACTATTGGGTAGACCATGGCAATTTGACCGGAAGGCCACACATGATGGTGAGAAGAATGCATATTCTTTTCAAAAAGATGGTGTCACCTATAAAATTCAATCATTGGAAGATGAAGAAGCAAATAAGACAAAAAGTCCTAGTGTCTTAATTGTGAGTGGTAAAGAGTTTTTGAACACTCTTAAGGAGGATGGTATTGGCTATGCTATCATAGTAAAGCCTAAGGAAGAGCAGAAAGACAAAAAGGTAGTGATCCCAAAAGAGGTACAGACTATACTAGAACAGTATAAGGACATAATTAGTGATGGAACACCAGCAACACTACCTCCACAAAGAACTATAAGCCATCAGATAGATCTGATTCCAGGAGCATCTTTGCCAAACAAAGCCCCTTACAAGATGACTCCATAACAACATAAGGAGATAGCTAGACAAGTGCAAGAGTTGCTTGACCAAGGATTGGTTAGAAAAAGCATAAGTCCTTGTGCAGTGCCTACAGTGTTGGCACCAAAGAAAGGAGGAACATGGAGATTGTGCACAGACTCTAGATCTATCAATAAGATCACCATAAGGTATCAGTTTCCAATTCCCAGAATTGAAGATCTTATGGACTGTTTAGGAGGAGCTAAATACTTCACCAAGATAGATCTAAAAAGTGGTTACCACCAGATCAGAATCAAGGAAGGTGATGAGTGGAAAATAGCCTTAAAAATCACAGAAGGACTGTATGAATGGCTTGGTATGCCATTTGGTTTATCAAATGCTCCCAGCACATTAATGAGGCTCATGAATGAAGTCCTCAAGGACTATGCGGGTAAATTTGTAGTTGTTTATTTAGATGACATCTTGATTTTTAGTCAAACTAAAGGAGAGCATCTTGAACATGTAAATACTATTTTGAAAAAGTTACATGATGAACAACTAACCATAAATTTGGAGAAGTGTGAATTCATGAAGCAGGAATTGGTATACCTTGGTTTTGTGTTGTCCAAAGGAGAACTGAAAATGGACAAGTCAAAGGCAGAAGCCATATTGAATTGGCCCACTCACAGAGCAGCAACTGAGGTGAGAAGTTTTCATGGCTTAGCTCAGTTTTATAGAAAGTTCATAAGGAATTTCAGTGCTATTTGTGCACCTATGCTTGATACAATAAAAGGTGGAATGAAAATAAAGTTTTAATGGACACAAGCAACTGATAAGAGTTTTGAGTTATTGAAGAAAGAAGTACCCACACAGCCAGTGTTAGTGCTACCAAATTTTGATAAGTTATTCACTTTAGAATATGATGCTAGTCATGTTGCAGTAGGTGCAGTACTCAACCAAGAGAATAGGCCAGTAGCCTTTTTCAGTGAGAGGTTGAATGAAGCAAAGAGCAGATACTCTTCATATGACTTGGAGCTCTATGCTCTAGTCCAAGCACTTAGAAAATGGAGGCATTATCTCCTACCGAAGGAATTTGTTGTATATACAGACAATCAAGCTTTGAGTTTTCTGAACTCACAAGATAAGTTGAGCCATATACATGTCAAGTGGATGGAGTATTTACAGTCCTACACATTCACCATTAAACATAAGAAGGGACAGCTCAACAAGGTAACAGATGCCTTAAGCAGGAGGTTGCTTACAGTACAAGAGATGCATTTAAGAAGCATAGGGATGGAAGAGTTCACAGCCCTCTACAAAGAGGATGATGATTTTGCTGAAGCATACAAGGTCTGTCAAGACTTTGAAAATCACTTTCATAGTGAGTTTGCAGATTACACATTGCAGTAGGGATTGTTGTTCAAAGGTGGACAATTGTGTGTACCAAAAGGATCCATGAAAGAAAATCTCATACAGGAGAAGCATAATGGCAGTTTGAGTGGACATTTTGGTCTGAATAAAACATTAGAGTTAGTTCAGAGGTTCTACTATTGGCCGAAGATGCACAAAGACATCATAAAGTATGTGGAGCAGTGTATCATCTGTCAGAAGGCTAAGGGAACTTCTTCAAATGTTGGACTGTACCAACCACTACCCATACCTTCCAAACCATGGGATTGTGTAAGTATGGATTTTGTAGTTGGTCTACCAAAGACTAAGACTACTTTTGATAGCATTTTTGTAGTTGTTGATAGATTTAGCAAGATGAGTCATTTCATTCCCTGTAAGGTGACTCATGATGCCAGTCATATAGCTCATTTGTTTTTCAAAGAGGTCATAAGGATTCATGGACTTCCAGCAAGCATCGTGTATGATAGAGATGCTAAGTTCATGGGACATTTCTGGAAAACTCTATGGCAGAGGTTAGGAACAAATCCATCTTTTGGATCAGTATATCATCCACAGATAGATGGCCAAATAGAAGTGGTGAACAGGACATTAGGCAACCTATTAAGGTGTTTGACAAAAGAATATGGACAAAGTTGGGATCAGGTCATTTATCAGGCAGAATTTGCCTATAATGACAGTGTGAATAGGACTACTGGAAAAAGTCCATTTGAGATAGTGTATGGAATGCATCCTAGAGGTGTATATGAACTTTGACATCTTGGAGACATGGAACATAGAAGTGGTCATGCAGAGGATTTTGCACAGTCTATGAAGGAGATTCATGACCAAGTGAAGCAGCAATTAATGGAAAATACCCTGAAGATCAAAGACAGGGTAGATGCACACAGAAAGGATATTCAATTTGTAGTAGGTGATTTAGTCATGGTTCATTTGAATAAAGCCAGATTGTAGAAAGGGATGCCAACCAAATTGTAGATGAGACGGATTAGTCCTTGCAGAATTCTAAACAAGTATGGCAACAATGCTTATAGGATTGATTTACCGGCAGACTCAGCAATTTCACCAGTGTTCAATGTTCAAGACCTGGTACCTTATAAAGGTCCTCATCCAGTAGTAGGGGGATCTAGTTCAGAAGCTACACAGACAGTGAGTGATATGACCTTGCCTCCAAAAACCAAACCACAGGCTGAGAGAATTCTAGATTCTGGAGTACAGAAACAGACCAGACATGGCGTGTACATGAAGCATCTGGTCAAGTGGCAACAGTTGCCTGAAGCAGAGGCTACCTGGATTGCCGAGTCTGAGTTCAAGAAGTGGGGCATTGATTTTTCCTTGTTGTCACCAGAGGTGACTTAACTTTTTTTGCGCAGGGGGAGTATGGTGCAAGAGCACCAAGGGTTTGGAGCCCATGTATATACCTTCACATTTTTGGTGTGATGTTTTTGATCTTCTTTTGGTTCTAGTGTATCGGGTTGCTATTATATCGGTGTGAGAAAGACTATCGGGTAAACAAAGTTGTGTCGAGCCGATAGCATATAGTCTCACTGATGGGATAGAATGGTCGACAAGAGTATTGATATCAGAGAGTAAGTGGAAAGTTGCATCGATAGGTTAAAGTCTCGACGAAAGTGAATTTGGTGTTAGGTCATCGGTATGACGAGTGCCATCGGTGGAGAGGTGAAAGGTTTCGCCGATGATGTTAGTCACATCAATGAAGGAGATCCAAAGACTCATCGGGGTGACTGAGGATATCGGTGGGAGAAGTTGAAAGTTGGCCAATGTTGAAGGTCACACCGACAAGTGTGAAGGGAAGGCTCATCGGTAGGAAGTAAGCTATCAGGGGAACGAGATGTGAGGATGCCGATAGGCATTGTTTCACCGACGACTGCCATCAAAAGCAAACCGCAGTAAGTAGACTATCGGTTATTGTAAAAGGGATCAGGCTATCGCCCTAACTACAGAAAGGATGCCAGCGATGCTAATGTGTTAGGCCAATGGAACGGCCAGGAACAACACTAATGCAGGAAACCCTAACCGTCTGATAACAAAAAAAGGACGAAGAGTATAAGAATTGGTTTTTGTCTTTGTAAAGGAGTTCGAGCGTTTTAAAAAGTTAAAAGGATAGACATTGAATGTAAAAGAAAGAACTCTAAGAATAAGAACATTGACAGTTTGAATCTATTTGTGCATTGTCTGTAGAATTCTTGCATAGGTCAGTTTAAAGTAGAGTAATCAGTTTGTTTATGTTCTTTTGTTTCTGTCTGTACAAAATGTCTCTGTCTTGATGTCCCTACATTTTTCCTGTACAATCATGGAGGGCCATCAAGCAGAGACCTTCTTTCTTTTGTTTCTATTTGTGTTAGTGGTTGGAGTGTCAATGAGAGACATTAGGAACTTGTCCTAGGTGAGCTGTGCTATAGCCCGGCTAGGTATGCAAGTTGCAGTCTAAGAAGACAGGGGTGAAAAACAGAGTAGAAAGAATTGAGCACCAAGCAATCAGAACCCTAGACCCAGAGAGGAGGGCCGATAACAGGCTCAAGAAGGCTAAAAGCCTTGGAGATTGGGAATCTTGGAAGCAGTGAGGATAAGGAAGAGTACCTCACACCAAGAAAGTAGAGTCTGTATGGGAAAAATAGACAAATAGGTCTTTCACCTCTGTAATAGATTGCTTAGGTTGTTTTAGACATTTTGGGGTAGAAAATGTCTATGAGCACTTGAATTGGTAGGGAAACCTGGGGATGACATAGGTCTTGAAGTGTTGCGTCAAGATAGGTTTTTGAAACCCTAAGGTCTCCCTATCAGGATCTAGAGGCATGTCTAGGAAATTAGTATGTATCATCAACTCTAGTGGTTCGTGGTTTGGAGATCTGCAAGCTATCTTTCTAGTTTGACAATCATGGCAGATAGTGTTCTTGAGGTTCCAGAGGAAGATACAAATGACTCTGGTAATTTGGTTTAAAGTGAATGTTATTGGTAATTTCAATGTGCTTGTGGAGGTGTCTGGATCGTGTGGCTACTATGTTGGAGGTCTGCACTGAAGTTTGAGCTTGTTGATTGAATATTTCTTCTTTGAGGTTGATGTTCTTCCCAGTCTTGGTTGACCGGATGTTCCTAGCATGTTGTGGATGATCTAAGAGCATTTTTATGAAGCGTGGCGTGGTTGTAGAAGAAGATTCAAGTCTCAGTTGTGTTTGGCCGACATTGTGATGATCCGCGTCAAGTTTAGCCGACCTTGTTGATCATTCCAAGGTTGATGAAGCATATAAATACTTGTTGAAAAGTATCCTTGTACACAATGAATTAAATCTGAAGAAGGGATCAAAAGCAGAGCAAAGAAGAAGAGGAGCGAAGGATGTATCGAGTGAAGAGTCAGTGAAGAAGAATTTGAAGATAAGAGTAGAAGTTGTAAGCCTTCAAAGGGACTGATTTAGGCATGAATGTAGATGTTATTTCTCAGTTCATTATTTCTATATAAATCATAATTTCTTATAGGCAGTGAGCCTCTTCTTGAGCAGTGAGCTTTGGGTAGTGCGGTCGAAGGCATGTACCTTCTATTTTCTTAAGTACTTTTAACAGGGTATGCATTTTTGTGGGTTAACTCCCACTGTGGTTTTTCCCTTAACCAAGTTTTCCACGTCAAAATTCTGGTGTTGTGTGTTCATGTTGTTTCTGCTCATATGTTGATTTATGATTAAATGTTTTCATCATTAATCTGATTATAAAGAAGATTTAAAAGATTTAGAAAAGGCTAAAGTTTAGGTACAACTGATTCACCCCCCCTCTCAGTTGTCCAGACTATTTCCAACAATTGGTATCAGAGCCAAGTTCCTCTAAAAGAAGCCTGATCGCTTGAGGAGATCCAAGATGTTGATCTACAAGAAGGAAAGTCCAAGATTTGATGGAACAAATTACTCCCTCTAGAAGGTACGCATGCAGTGTCATCTAGAATGTATGGGTGATGGATTTTGGACAATAACCAAGAATGTGTATAAGATTCCAAAGAATGGACCTTCAAATATAGATGAACTCAGAGATACTGAACGCAACACTCGAGCCAAAGAAGCATAGTTGAGTGCCCTTTCTGATACCAAATTGGCAAATGTCCCAGATTTCCAAACTGCTCATGAAATCTGGAGTAAATTGGAAAATCTGCATGAAGGTCACAAATATGTTAAATGTGCCAAGCTACAAAGCCTGAAGGGTAAATATGAAAGATTGGTAATGAGTGAAGATGAAAATGTTACTTCCTACATGTAGAAAGTAAATGAACTTGTGACCAGTATCAAAAATGCAGGCGGAGTATTGGATGAATCATAAATTATTGCCAAGGTGCTCAGATCCTTACCTATAGCTTACAAACACAAGGCTGCAGCCATTGAAGAAATCTAGACAGTAACAACAGCCACAAGGGATCAATTAGTTGGCAAGATTTCTGCATTTGAAATGAGTGAATTTGGTGATTCTCTTGCTAAGTCTGAATCTGCATTCAAGGCTAGTGTGTATGGAAAGCAAAGATATGATCCGGGTGAAAGCTCCTCTGCAAGATCAAATAGATTTGTGAAGACAAGAAAGGATCTTGAAGATATTGAAATAGAAACTACAGATCTTGAAGCTCTCATTGCCAAACAGATGCCAAGAGGATCCGATAAGTATGAAGAAAAGTTGTCACTCAAATGTTTTTCTTGTAATAAGATTGGTCATTTTGCCTCAAGGTGTCCGGAGATGTTTTCAAAACCAAACCCTAACAGGTACAAGGGTCAGAAGAATTGTTACTATGTCCAAGAAGCTAGAGAAGGAGTCACCGATGATGAATCTGATCATGGAGAAGGTGATTGGGTGTTCATTGCTATTAAAGAAGAAGATCCAATGTCTACCAAATCTGCTAGCTGTGCAAATGTAGAAAGTGCCTTGGCTGCTCAGGTTGTTGAAAAGGATGAATGGGTGATTGATAGTGGATGTTCTCATCGTATGATTGGAGATAAGAGTATGTTTTTGAGTTTTGAAAATTATGAAGGAGGACTTGTGAAATTTGGAGACAACTCAGCTAGTAGAATCTGTGGCAGAGGATCCATCTCTTTTGATGGTAAGAACAGGACCAATAATGTTCTGTATGTGGAAGGACTGAAGCATAATCTTCTCAGGGTTGGATAGTTGGTTGACAAGGGTTATGATCTTCGTTTCAAGGATGGAAAATGCAGAATCTTGGAAAGCTTTGGAACTAAAATTGCATCCGGTACTCAGACTAAAGGTAACATCTTTCACTTAAGTAGTTCAGGCAAAAGTTGTTTGATTGATCAAACAGGTCAAAGTTGGTTATGGCATAGGAGGATGTGTCATGTAAATTTTGATAACATTGTCAAAATAAGTTCCACTCAAGTTGTAAGAGATCTTCCAAGACTTGTGAAACCTGATAGTATATGTAGAGAATGTCAATTGGGTAAATAGAAAAAAATCTCATTCAAAAGTAAGGAACGAGGTTCAAGTGGGAGATTGGAACTGGTACATGCTGACCTTTATGGTCCTGCTAGAATTAGGAGTGTGCAAGGAGACAAATATTTCATGCTGCTGATTGATGATTACTCCCAGATGATGTGGGTAGCCTTCCTAAAAGAAAAATCAGAAGCTCTTGATAAGTTTAAGGTGTTCAAGATGATGGTTGAAAATGAGATTGGTGGGAAATTGAAATGTCTAAGATCTGATAGAGGTGGAGAATTCACTTCCGGTGAGTTTGATGCTTTTTGTGAAAAGCATGGGATAAAAAGACAATTATCTGCTCCTAGGACTCCTCAATAAAATGGAGTTGTGGAAAGGAGGAATGAGACCATTCAAGAAGCTGCCAGGACCATGATGATGGAAACAAATGTTCCTCAAGTTTATTGGAGGGAAGCTGTGAGTACTGCTGTCTACACTCTTAACCGGGTGCAGATCAAAGGAAATTCTAGTAAAACTCCTTCTGAACTATGGTTTGGTCATCCTCCTACTGTAAGATATTTCAGAGTTTTTGGTAGTAAATGGTATATCAAAAGAGATGAGGATTTAGGCAAGTTTGATACAAGAAGTGATGAAGGAATATTCTAGGGATACTCTACTCAAAGTAATGCTTACCGATGCTTCAACAAGAGGTTGAAAAAGATTGTTGAAAGTGCTAATATTAAAGTTGATGAAAGCAAAGAAGGTCATTCCAAGTATTGCGGATATGATTCAGATTATCAAGATGAAAGTCAAAGTCAAGGAAGGCAAGATCAAATTCAAACTCAGATCTAGATTGATCCGGTAACTCTAGTAACTCAAGAGATTAGTGCAGAAGATGAGGAACCAGTTCAAGAAACAGAAGTTCAAACAATTCCCAAAACCCCCATGAATGTAAGAATGAATCATCCTGAAGATCAAATCATAGGAGATAAAAGTAGAGGTGTTCAAACTAGGAGAAGAGTTGCTGAAGATCAAGAAGAGATTTGTTTGATTTCAAAGATTGAACCTAAATTAGTAAGTGAAGCTTGCAATGATGAAAACTGGGTTAAGGCAATGGAAGAAGAATTGGTGCAAATTGAAAAGAATCACATTTGGGATCTTGTTCCCAGACCTGAGGACAAAAATGTCATTGGAACCAAATGGGTCTTCCAGAATAAATTGAATGAAGATGGTGAGGTTGTAAGAAACAAGGCAAGGTTGGTATGTAAAGGTTATTCTCAAGTGGAAGGAATTGATTTTGAAGAAATTTTTGCTTCGGTGGCAAGGATAAAGGCAGTCAAATTATTTCTTGCCTTTGCTGCTTTCAAAGATTTTAAAGTTTATCAGATGGATGTCAAATCACCATTTCTAAATGGAGATTTGGAGGAAGAAGTCTACATTGAACAACCGGAAGGATTTCAGTTGTCTGATCAGGGAGATATGATTTGTAGACTAAGAAAATCCTTGTATGGACTCAAGCAAGCTCCAAGATCCTGGTATGCTAGATTGGATAAGCATTTGCTTAAGCTAGGATTTAGCAAAGGTACTGCTGATAGTAATCTGTACTTCAAGATAAATCATGAGGACATTCTAATTGTTGATGTCTTTGTTGATGATATCATTTTTGGTGGAAATGAATGTATGTGCAAAGCATTTGCTGATAAGATGAAAAGTGAGTTTGAGATGTCAATTTTTGGTGAGATGAACTTCTTCCTAGGTCTACAAATTGTTCAGTCAGATAAAGGTATCTTCATATCTCAGTCTAAGTATGTTAAAGAATTGTTGAAGAAGTTTGGAATGGAAGATTCAAAGCCAGCAGGTACTCCTATGGTAACCAGATGCAAGCTAAGAAAAGATGATGACTCCCCAAAAGCAAATGAGAAAAGGTATAGATCAATTATTGGAGGATTGCTCTATCTAACTAACCAGACCTGATATCATGAATGCATTTAGACTTGTTGCCAGATTTCAAGTTGATCCAAAAAAATCCCATGTTGTGGCAGTCAAAAGAATTTTTAGATATCTCAAGGGGACAATTGATTATGGACTGTGGTATCCAAAGGACAATGATTTCACTCTTCATGCATATACAAATGTTGATTGGGTAGGAGATGTGGATGACAGAAAAAGTACTAGTGGTGATGCATTCTTCTTGGGAAGAAGATTGGTCTCTTGGATGAGAAAAAGCAAGAAGCAATTTCTCTGTCTACTGCAGAGGTAGAGTATGTAGCAGCAGCAAATAATTGTTCTCAAGTTCTGTGGATGAAGCAAATGCTGAAGGACATCAAAATTGTGTTTGAGGAGCCAGTCACAATTTTCTGTGATAAAGTGCTATAAGCATTTCCAAGAATCTGGTATTGCACTCAAAAATAAAGCATATATCTATCAAGTTTCATTTCTTGAGAGAGAAATTTAATGAGAATGAGGTCAAGTTGGAGTTTATGTCTTCCAAAGATCAGATTGCAGATATCTTCACTAAGACTCTTCCCAAAGACACTTTTGAGTATCTCAGAGAAAAGTTAGGAGTTATTACCCCTCCTGATCAGAACTAAGATGCACAAAAGTGCATCAGTCTGGTGGAATTCACATTCATATCTTGTGATCCAGATTGATGTTAAGGAGGTACTACTCAAAGGGGGAGTAGTCAGTATGCAAATTTTGGGATCAGTCTGAAGCAAAAAGGGAGAAAAGATAGCAAATATGTGCCCTTTGCCATTGATGTCAAAGGGGGAGAGAAGTCATGTGAAAAACTAGTTGCTGATGTAAGGGGGAGCAGTAAAGAAAGTAGTTGTAGAAGTGAGAAGAGAAAGGGGGAGAAGTTCTTGTCTTGATAGTTAAATTCAGTTTTTCACATCATATGTTGCCATCAATGACAAAAGGGGAGATTGTTGCAAATATGTGCCTAAGTAGTGTTGTCATTGATGTCAACATATCCTTGTTGCCATTGGTGTCAACTGTATCCTATTTTGCTGCCTGTTTAGAAGACCAGATTGTTAAGGATATTGAGAAAATTAATGGATATCAATATATACGGACCATATGGCTATGCAGAGGTTTGTTTGAAGAAGCTTCAATTAAGATTTGAGAGGTTCACATTAAGATCTGAAGAAGTTATAGCCATATGAGTAAAATCGGTTCCTGCATTATTCAGGAGAAACAGAGTGACAGGAAAGAGGTCCGGATTGCTCTGGTAATGTAAAATGATGATCTGTGGATCTAGAGGCATGTCTGGGAAATCAATATGTACCATCAACTCCTATGGTTCATGGTTTGGAGGTCCGCAAGCTATCTTTCTAGTTTGACAGTCATGGCACATAGTGTTCTTGAGGTTCTGGAGGAAGATACAAATGATTCTTGTAATTTGGTTTAAAGTGAATGTTATTGGTAATTTCAATGTGCTTATGGAGGTCTCTGGATCATGTGGCTACTATGTTGGAGGTCTGCACTGAAATTTGAGCTTGTTGATTGAATATTTCTTCTTTGAGGTTGATGTTCTTCCCAGTCTTGGTTGACTGGATGTTCCTAGCATGTTGCGAATGATCTAAGAGCATTTTTATGAAGCATGGTGTGGTTGTAGAAGAAGATTCAAGTCTCAGTTGTGTTTGGCCAATAGTGTGATGATCTACATCAAGTTTAGCTGACCTTGTTGATCATTCCAAGGTTGATGAAGCATATAAATACTTGTTGAAAAGTATCCTTGGACACAATGAATTAAATCTGAAGAAGGGATCAAAAGTAGAGCAGAGAAGAAGAGAAGCGAAGGGAGTATAGAGTGAAGAGTCAATGAAGAAGAATTTGAAGATAAGAGCAGAAGCTTTAAGCCTTCAAAGGGACTCATTCAGGCATGAATGTAGATGCTATTTCTCAGTTCATTATTTCTGTATAAATCATAATTTCTTATAGACAGTGAGCCTCTTCTTGAGCAGTGAGCTCTGGGCAATGTGCCCGAAGGCATGTGCCTTCTATTTTCTTAAGTACTTTTAAGAGGGTAAGCATTTTTCTAGGTTAACCCCCACCATGGTTTTTTCCCTTAATCAGGTTTTCCACATCAAAATTTTGGTGTTGTGTGTTCATGTTGTTTCTACTCATATGTTGATTTATGCTTAAATGTTTTCATCATTAATCATATTATAAAGAAGATTTAAAAGAATAAAAAAAGGATAAAGTTTAGGGACAACTGATTCACCCCCCTCTCAATTGTTTGGACTATTTCCAACATATATGCCCCCACCTTAAGGTGGTTGATATCAGGAATCGATATCAAGCACATTAAGGTAGGAAGAAAACACACAAGGGAACACAAGCTCTCGCAAAGCCCATGCCCCCCGAAGGTGACATGTACTTCACGATTGCCAAATGTTCCCACAAACACATCCCTACAAGAAACATGTGAGTGTCTACAACATCATGATAAACAACAACATCAATGCATATGATTAACCACACAAAGAGCCAATTTATACCATGAATTCGGAGTTCAAGGATAACCATGGGGCTATATCACAAAACTCTCTGAATCGAGTACCATCAAGGCTAGATTCAAAGACAAACAAAGGTGCATAGAGCAGCAGTATTGTTAAGGTTTGTAAATGAGATAGCACACCATCAAAATCACTATGCAGAAAGCACAGAGTGCTTCTACTAGCCAAGCATCAGCTAATTTATTACAACCCCGTCGTCATATTAGGAACTAAGTCTATTTTTTGATTGCTCTCGAAAGGGACACTAGGTCCACATTAGTATAAATGTTTTTCGTCATCCACCTGCTAGATAGAAACACTAGAGGAAGGAAACAATAAATAAGAGAGGAGAAACAAGTGTCTTAGGGACAGTCATGTAGGAAGGTGCCCCCAGGTCACCAACTGCAATGCTATGTCCACAAGACACAAGACACAACAATGAAATCAGAGAGAGACAATATAGAAGAATGATGATACAAATAGAAGAAGGTCACGACAAAGGTGGTCTCCTGGTATCCTGGATCTTACGAGAGAATCAAGGGTCATCCCAGGAGGCCTAAACAACACATAACACATCACGGGGGAAGCACATCACGAGAGGGATAAAGGGTTAGAGATACCTACTTGTAGGTCCTTGTCGGGCTAGTGAGTATCATCAAGCAAATCATCGTCATCCTCCCACTCCCTAATATTAGAGGAAAGTGGGACATAAGGTACCATAGCCCATTTCATGTCTTTCTCATCATGTTGTTCATTGTTAGGATAATCTTTGTTTGGTTGAATGTTAGGATCAATGTTTTCTTGTTGAGATTGCAGGTTTATAGCATAAGCTTGTCTTCTTCTCCTTCTTTCTCTTGCTTTTCTATTTCATTTTCTTTTACCACTTATCTCTTGTAAGATAGGGCTTTTCTCTTTCATAGGTTTGTACAATTTAGAAGATGAAGTACTGTGATCAAACCTCATTTTTCACGGTGGAATATTTTGTTGTCGATAATGACCTCCCGATCCTTGTAAGGATTTTGGGGGAGGACCCTCAGCATAGGGACCTTGTCCTTTCGGTCTAAGGTTCTCTTCGCATGTGGGTTGTTTATCTTTTGTCATTTCTTACATAGGAGGACCAAGAATTGGGTGCAAAAGTTTCACTTTGTAATTTATATAGCTCAAAAAGTTAAAGTCTATTCGTAGCTCCGGTTCTTGTTCAGACTTACATTGCTATTGTGTACTTAAAGGCTTGTATGTATTTCGAGGAATGACATGCACTTGTTCGTTCAAAGGAAATTTTACAGATTTATAGATAGTCAAAGGTACAACTTTCATAGCCTTTAACCAAGGGATTCCAAGTTTGATTTCAAAGGTATCATAAGTAGGGGTAACATCAAACCATTGTTCAACATGTTCCTCAAATACAGTTACCAACAATGATATCTTACCCAAAGGTTTTTCAAAGGTTCCCTTATGTGTTTTGATCATCATGTTCGAAGGGTCATAAGAACCTTGCATTAATTGATGTGCAAAGAGGAACTCTTTAGTGGAAACATTAGTCATGCAATTAGGATCAATAAGAGTTCCATCCACGGGGTTTCCCATTATTTTCACAGTGATATAAAGAGGTCCTTCAATGTCTCTAGTTGTTCTATCATGAGGTGTAAGCACAATATAGGGTCTAGGAGGGAACCTATTGTTGTTATTGTGATTAGAGGCCATGTTTATATGTTTAAACCAATTTCAAATCAGATTTAAAAGTTTTTCCAACTTTATGTAAAGGACAAGTGCAAAGCTATATGGAAAATGACCTAAAATGTTTGATTTTTTGTATTTTTTCAATGTAAATAAGTGAAAGCAAAGGTGTTGTAAGGATTTTGATCAGGGGAAGAAAATTATATGTCTGATATCAGTCCAATAGAGCAATAAGATCCTTCACAACACATTCTTGATGCAAATCTAAGATGACGACAAGTCAAAATATAGTGAAAATATGCTAAAATATGTAATTTTTTCACCGAATCTCAATGTAAAAGAGCATGACAAAGGGTGTTGTGAGGAAAATGATGATGGAAATAAAATTATATCAGTAATTATAGCCACTTAATGCCAAAATATCTGTCACAACACACTTGTAGTGCCAGTCAAGGTTAAACCCTAGTGAAAATATAGCAAAATATGCAGTTTTTCGCGATTTTTCAACTCCAAGACCTAGAAAAAGGGGTGTTGTCAAGAATTTTAGGAGGTGAGGAAAATAATATAAATTATATCAGTCACTTCAATCCATAAAATTTATCACAACACACTTGGAGTGCAAACTAGGCCAAACCCTAGGGCAAAAATAGCAAAAATGTGTAGTTTTTCACCAAATTTTCAATACAAGAGCCCAATAAAAAGGTGTTGTGAAGATTTTTAGGAGGGGAAGAAAATAATTACCCTGATAACAACCAATTAGTGCAAAAATATCCTTCACAACACACCTATGGTGCAAATTTAGAGAGTCGATAAGGCCAAATCTAGTGAAAATCAATGTTTTTGAAGCCCTAGGTTTGAGATCTTGACAAAAATGCTAAATGAATGTTTTTAAATCTGATTTATGATGAAAATTAAATATAATCAGATATTAAAATGATTTCCAAACCCTAAGATGCAACATGCAAGTGCAAATTTAATGAAAATGCATGAAAATTGCTAGTTTTTTGTTGAAATTTTCTATGCAAAAATGCAAATATTTGAAATCTAAATGCAAATTTACACCAAAATGCAAGACTAAAGCCAAATGAAAATTTGAATGAGTCTCTAAAATCAGTAGAAAAATCTGAAAGAAGATTTTGCCTAATAACCCTAGATTTTGGAATTACTAGGTTATATGAAAATTGTCAAAATTTCTACAAAACCCTAGCAATTGTATGATGAAAATGCAATGCAAATGATTGAATTTTTGTAATTTTCTGTAATTTATCTTATATCTAATGTAAAAATCAGAAATTAGAATGAATTGATGCAAAATAGTAACCCTAAAATATATATATATATTTTTTTTCAAAATTTTCTCAATGTAATAAGATGAATGACTATATGAATGAATGAAATCAACCCAAATCTGAAGTAAAACAATCAACAAGGTGCCAAATTCAATTAAAACATGGGTTCACCAAAATGTAAAGGTTAAAATTTGGATTGTTTAGTTTTGGTTTGAATCCTCCTTTCAGCATTTACATTCAAGGACCTTCGGATCGAGTGGCAAAGCACTATCAGCTCCTTGGTCACTTACAAATGTAGGGAAACTTGGATTAGGGTATTTGATTATCAATTTTCCTTCTCTTATGCTTAATTATTCATCAAAACCCTAATTATGTGAAAACGATAGTAAATAGATGAATAACGAAAAATGCTTCTGCAGAAAGATGTAAAATAACAAATAACTGTGCACCTGTTTTCAAGGTTCTAAGGTGGAAAAGTCGAGGACAAAAGAGCGGGCGCCCAAGTCTAAGGCCCTGCTTTTTGTCAAGATCTGGAAACTCAGTCTGTAACTTGTTTCTACTGTTTCAAAGATTTTCCTGTCATGGAACTTCAAGGACTAACGAGCGGGCGCCCAAGTCCACAGTGCTCTTTTCTTGTTGGATCTACAATTTTGACACTCCAATGTGCCCTCCTGCAACTTCACTTTGTCTATATCATCAACTTGTAACCTGCAACTATAAAAACTTTGGGAGGGGTTGTGGTGTTTAGGAGCTTGCCTCAGTCAAGCTCTGGAAGGACACTTAAGTCTTCCGACCACCTTTGTCATATAAAGAGTGTGTGCTCTTGTGAGGCAGAGGCAAAATCCAAATGAATAAATGATCACAAACACAATAAATGTCACCTTGTAGTGAAGATCTCATGAGAGGAAGAAGCTCTTCATTCCATGAGGAAATGGATGCTCAAATCTGCAAACACAAACACATAGACAACACAAATCTGCTCTTGTAACACAATGAAAGCCTTGAATCACCTTGAGAACACAATAGCTTGCTAGTAGTTATCTAGTTGAAATCTAGTTTACAAATGAATGACTAAACATGCTTTTATATGCAACTACAAACACTCCCGCCAAGAATTTCGTAATTCAAACTTACCGTGTTGGCATAGGACCCAAATAACGGTCACAAGCCGACACCCAAAAATTGGGACTGCCCCAAAATAGGGTAGGACTAAGGCGCGGGCGCCCAAGTCCTCCCCCCTATTTTGGGCAAGGGTTATCTCAAGTAGTCCCCCTAGGTCATATTTGTCAAGACACTTAGGGGTTTTCTCATCGCAATGTTGAAATATGATGTAATATGTCCTAAATGCACGCTAAAGACCCAGGAGCTAAACCTTATGAGGGAAAAGCCCCCAAGCGGACATTTTCTGACGTTACAGTCTTATCAAAACTTCTTGAAGAGAATTCATATACTTGAATTGAATGATTTAGAAAACTTAATATATTATGAAATTTGAATTGATTATGAATTAGGAAATAAAACTAGTTTGACAACCTTTAGATGCAATTGTATGAACAAATAATGGATTATTGCTTGAAAGGTGTGTTTTCATTATTGATGCATGGGAAAGGGATTAGAAATGGTCATAGGTGATTTTTGATTTATTTATTTATTTATTTTCTTGTTTATTTGGGGAAAGAAGGTAGATTTTTATCTAGGAATGTTTTTGGGTTACTTTATGGGAAAGGATGTCGAATGTGGATTATCAGTGATTGCTTTTCCTCTTTTCGAGAATTGAACTAGGTCACTATGTTTAAAGGTTTATATCTAAACGAGCTGACATTGAAAAAGATGTTTATTTTGTCTAGCAAATAATATATATGCCACATCATGTTGTGAGACAATTTGCATTTCATTATTTAGAATTGCACATTAAGGCATCAAGTTGCATCGGGAGTTCCCACCTGCCAGTTGTTCTAGGTAGCTAGACATTTCCCACAGGGTTGGGTTTCCTTCGTTTCATGAAGGGATCCAGGGAAGTGTAATTACTTCATGGTTGGGTGGAAAAGCACCTGGGCCATGTTCCCGTCTCTCAGCTCGCAAGTGGAGGACCACTTGGTTCATGCAACTGATGAGTGTATTGATTTATTTATTCTTGTTGTACATGATTATTGTAAACTTGTAATTGGATGTATTATGGCATGATGGTCAAAGGAACTTTGTATATGATTTTATAGTGCTTTTACCTGGTATGAGCATGCGAGTTGTAAGATTTAATAACTTATTTGATTTATATTGATGAGATTATCTTTTGCAAGATTTAATGATTCTTGTGGATTCTTATTTATGAGGTTTCCCTTTTGTGAAGATTTATTGACTTTATTAAATCTTATTTATGAGACTTATCTTTTACTTGTGATATTGTAATTAAGTGGATTAATTACACCTTTTCATCTTTTATATTGTAATTAAGTGGATTGATTACACCTTTTTATCTTTTACGAATGAATTACATCATTTTACTTTCGTTTCTTGTGATGTATTGAAGTGGATTATTTAGTTCATTTTACTTTGTTTTACTTTTGTGATGGTTTGAGGGCTTTTACATAGAGCATACTAAAATTCCAAAGGGGGCGAGGAAGGAGGGGAGACACAAATAATCCAATATTTACAAGACAAAGGCACAACATGGAGAATATGTATAAGACAACAACCTATAGCCAATGACAAGGAGGCACAAAGGACAAGAAAAAGTATGACTAAAAAAACTTGAGAACACTTACAGTGTATACCCTATAAATAATATTCATGGCACAAGGCCATGGATAAACCATCTCAAACCATTTGCCTCTGTTAACTACAAGCTTGATGGAAGAGCTAGTTTCCCTCAAACTAAAATTGCATCCATCACCTAGTGGCAAAAAATGGTATTGATTTCATGTATGCACATGCAAACTACCAATATTAAGATAATCACGTTGAAACTAGAGATGACTATCATCTTGACATGGCAACCATAAGTAGTAGGGGCCATCAATAGGCTCATCCATATGGAAACATGCATTTTCAAAATATCTCTTGTTTAGGTGCAAATTCAAGTTGGGCTATATCATGTGAGTGCTCAAGATCAACTAAAGTTTGTAACACAATTGTAGCTCAAATGATGATGTACTCTTCCATGATTGAATCATAAACTTGATTCAAATTGATTTCTATATCCTGAGCATACAAATCAAAAATTTGAGGCACTTCATGTAAAGATTCATAATCTTCAAATTGCCTCTCTATTTTGTATCCTTCACTCCAACCTACTGTAAAAACTTTGTTGCTAAGAATTTGAGCTATGATTTGATCTTCCTCTTCTCCTTGCAGATAAGCATCCTGACCTTCTTGAGAACACAAAGAAACAACATCAAAATGTTCAGCCAATGAATTAAAAATGTGTCCTCAATACAATCCTTATCAGCAAAAGACAACTACTCCAAACCAAGTTCTAAAAATTTGTCCAAATTGAAATCTTCATGACTAAGAGTAGTTAAGTCATGCACACCTTCACATCCCTCTATCTCACTTGCAACAAGGCAGGTGTTAGCATCATCATTTTTAGGATCAACAAAGCAAGGAAGTACATCTAATGAAAAACAAAACTCTTGCACTTCAACATCATCACTTGCTTCCACAAAATCAACACCATCATCATCATGAGTTGAGCAAATAATTAAGAATTATTTAAGTAATGTGATGTATGGCAGGTGCAAGTCTGATATGGAAATGGGTCAATTTTAGGTGTGTACAACCATTATATTGGTGCTCAAACATGTAGCTCTACAAATCCTAAAGACTTGCACCAAAACCTAAGGTAAGGGATATGTCAACAAAGGTGGTGGGCAAGACTTATGCTCAAACAATGACATGAATGGACCCATTGTTATGAGTGGGTAAACTCACCCTCATATTTAGGCTCTACAAACCCAAGATGGATATTCCCTAAGGTCTCAAGAACATGACAATTAAAGAGAAATAAAACAATTTAGACTTAAGGCCTTTAAGCATTCATACCCAAAATGCTATGAACCCCAAGATATGTCACTATGTTCACGTCAACATTGACTACATATCGACCTACAATACATCCATTACTTAGTAGATAATGATTCACTATTACCATGAATAAAAATATGATAACTATATTATTCTCCAGTAGATGAATCTGTATAACTTTGCATACACATGGGTAAGATAGAGAACATACCATGATGATCCATATTTCAATTTGGAGACAACACAATATATGGCACAAGTTACAATTATGAATCATGCAAGCATGGTGAAACCTAATGTAATGCCCCAAGCATTAACCTAGGACATTAACTAAACAAACACTAGACAAACAAATTTTTTGCATTCACAAGTGTGACATTTACATGTTGCATTGCACTTATGTGTGATGGGTTTAAATATTGGCCTCTATGTTGTTTTTATATGCTTTCAAACCTTTTCCACATGATCTTCCAGATACTTTTCAAACATTACCATCATGATATAATGTCTTTTTACATACTTTGCAAGACCTTGAATCTATGTTGTTAACATGGAATATGGTGATGGTATTTATCAATTGAATGATTTGAACATGAGTATGCATGCAATATAGATGAGATTCTATGGTTTAATTATGAAGGTTATTTGTGTGCATATATTTTGTGGATTAACCCTTGCGCAACAACAAGCACGTGGCATCAAGGAGAGGAGAAATTGTAGCAAGTTGCAGAATAGGAGGATTAAAGGAAATTGAAGTTAAGTCACCAAAAGTGCAGGCAACTGGAAGCTGAACGTGAACCATTATGGGAAGGAATAAATACAGAAGAAGTAGACTTGTTCCAAATGTAGCTTGTGTTTTTTTCATATGAGTCATTGCATAAGAATTCTTATTTGAATAGAATTCTCCTTCCTGTGTTCAGTTAGAATTAATAAATCAATCTTGACCCTATATCCTAATATCTAGGAATGGATTAATGATTGTAGTTAGTTGGTAGTTGCATAAGACTCTCCCATTTTTGTATAATTTATGGGGATGAGCTCTAAGTCAAGTTAGTTACTTTGTTATCCAATTACTCAGTTGTTGTTTTATTCAATATTAGAATCTCCAAACATGTTTTGTTAAAAATTGCCATTATCGAATACAATTTGAAAGACATTCTGTTTATGATATGAAATGAATGGAACTATATGTTATGTGGATGTGTGAGTATCTGAATTAGATTTGATTTCCAGCTAAGTGATTTAGTCCAGGTACTAATCTTCACTTCATTTATTTTCTTATTCATTTATGCATTCTTGTTAAAGTTGTTTTCCATTAGTTTATAAATGCATTGTGAGTTAATTAGAATACTTTGATTGTTAATTACAATAGTTGTGGTTCATGAACAAATGTATACTTTATCTATTTTAAGTCCTCCAGAGTTTAGCATTAGTTTTCTCATCATTTTGAATGGTTATGGATTAGTTCTGTAATTTCCTATTGCTAGCAGTTATCTACAACTTATGTTGAAGGTACCCGTAGCCACTAGATTTTGTAACTGTTCTTATTGTTCTTGTATTTATGTGAATTCCAGTAAAGTAGAATAATCTGAGTAGGGTTGGATAAGATAGTTTAGGAGAATATGAGCGCTGAAGGCACATACAGTGCAGTGCCATCATAAGCTTACGCTCCTTGGTTGATAATTTAATGTGGGAGTACAATGTCAGGTCGCCTGTTCAGATAGGTTTACCCCTGAATTATGTTAAGTCTACAACACATTAGTTTTCCTCTATATTTTGGCGTTGTTTCCGGGGATGGTGCTACCTTCATAGGCTCATTTTACATGTTTTCATAGCTTAAATTTTGATTCCAGCATTAGGGTTGATAGATTCACTTTTCAAGAAACACCAGAAATTATACTAACATTGTGAAAGAGCGCTGGTATATAAAGCTAAATTCACTGTATGCGGAGGCAGAGAGACAACCGAGGTAGATTGCTCCCTTCAAATTATCATGACAGAGAAGATACTGCTGACTTAATCAATTATACAATAGGAATTACTGAGGGAGGACTTGTTCTTACATCTTCATCAATGCCTTCTACATCATCATCAACTTCTTCCACAACTACAGAAGGGACCTTTAGAACCATGGAAGATGCTGCGGTGGAGGATCCACCAGAGCAAGCAATGTTTGAGTTTCCTATCACTGATCAGGAGAGGGCTACAGTGCTGAAGAACATTCCAACTTCAGCATTACTAGTCTTCTATGGCCTAGTGACAGAGGACCCAGATACATTTTTGTTTGAGTTTGATATCATGTGTAGGAGCTATGACTACACTTTAGATGCTCACAGGCTTAAACTCTTTCCTACCACTCTCAAGGATGCAGCCTTGAGATGGTTTATGGGGCTAGGGAAAGATGTCATTCCAGACTGGGATACACTGAAGGAGAAATTCTTAGAGAAATACCAAGGTTACTGTAGAGGACATGACAGGAGGAGAGATGACATCTTCAGGATGTCACAATAAGAGGAGGAGCCACTGGAAGATTATGTTGAGAGATTCTAGTTTGCTTTGAAGAAAAACCCCCAAAATAGATTGTCTGAAGAATCATTAAAGCTGGTCTTTTTGAGAGGGGTTAAGGATGATTGCATGGATGCCCTGAATCTCATTGGGCAAGGTGATGTTTCTCAGTTACCTTTTGAATCAGTTTGTAAGGTGTGCCAAAATTATTCAAGAACTTTCACCAGACGACCAAGGGGAGAAAGGACATCCATTACAAACAAAGCAACCAATGGGGTTTCAAGAGTGGAAATCAGTAACTTGCTGTCCAACATGAAAGAGGATATCATCAGCCATATGGCTACACAGCTGGACACTCTTCACATCAAGAAGAAACAAGAAGAGGCGGATGCAATGCTTACTGAGTATTGTCCTAGTTGTAGGCAAAGGAAGGCCAATTGCAAATGCAAGAGAGTGGCAAGTATCCAACAAGAGAAGGTTGAAAGGCTATTTGAAGGAGAGGATGGACAACTATTCTACATAGCTCAAAGGAGACCTTGGCAGCAAAGACAAGGTATGCCCTCTGATCCATTAAGTTTCAATTCACCATTTCCTGCTACAAACCAAAATTTCTTTGCTTGGAACACTCAGCCATGGCCTAGTAATCAAAATCCTTGGAAAAACCCACAATGGCCTACTCCATAACCCAGTTGGAACCAACAGCAGCCAAACCCATGGCCCCAACAAAGTTTCCAAGGTCCCAACTATAACCCCCAGTTGCCTACACAACAACCTTAGTGGCAGCCCCAATGGAACAAGGGCCAATAATGGTAGCAAAATCTGAATTATCAGCACCCTATACTTCCATCTCAGTCCCAGCAGCCAACCATAATGCCTCCATCTACTCCTCAAACTCAACCTCCTAGACCTACCCAACTCCTTGCCCAACCTGCACCTAATCCTAACAACAAGCCTGTTTAACAAGCTTATACTGAGAAGGTGATGCAATACTCCACCTACGGGGTAGAGGTGAGTAATGTTCATCTCAGATCAGAGATGCAACTTGTGGGCCCTTCATCTCCCCAAATTACAGAACTTGAAGATGAAGAACCCACAGAGGAAGCCTCGGATAAGCCACCTTTGGAACCTGAATCAAATCAAGGCCCTCAGATCATTTCACATCCGAAGCCTCCTTTCCCTGAATGCTTGGCTATCCAGAAGCAACCAGCACAGGTTGAAACTGACCTCATTGGCCAGTTACAAGATATAAGCATGAAGATTCCCTTAATCCAAGCCATCAAAGATATTCCTATCTATACTAAGACTATCAGAGATCTCTGCATAAAGAAACCAGGAAGGAAGAAAATAGAACCAAAGACAATCCACGTTTTGGGTAACCTTGTTGACATAATGTTGGGGAATATAAATGTTCCCAAATATACAGATCCAGGTAGTCCAGTAGTGGATGTCAAAATCAATGGGACTCTGATTAAGAATAATTTGATAGATTTGGGTGCTACAATTAATGTAATGACTAAGGAGACAATGCAGATGCTCCAGTTAAACAACCTTAGGTCTACTCAGACAGTTTTGTAATTAGCTGATAGGTCTACAATTAAACTTGAAGGAGTCATTAAGGACTTGGTAATTGCATTAGATTCCTAGGAATACCCTGCTGATTTTATAGTCCTGTAGCCCAAGGTCAATCTCGCTAGTTATCTTCTTATAATAGGCAAACCATGGCTTGCCACAACAGATGGATTTATAGGTTGTAGGTAAGGAAACATGATCATATCCAAAGGGATTGTGACCAAGAAGTTGCCCTTATATCCACCTGCCCAACCATACCATGAACTTGAGCAGACCATTTGGCCTACCCTGGATGACGAGGATAGCTATTCACTACAAACCTTGATGACTATTGAATGCAACCCCTTACTGGATATCCAGGATGAAGATGAGCTGATAGCTCACATTATACAAAATGCCTACGGAAGGCAACTGTGGCAGCAAGACTGTCTATCCTGCTTGCAAGATCCCTTAAGAAGCATAATACCCACCAGTTCCTCAGAGGAGGTATCCCAAATATTTCATACTTTATTACTCCAACAATGCTTACCAGTAATACCTACCCTTGATTTGTCCTCTGTACAAGAAATGTCTAAACAATTAGAAATCAATCTAAGAAAGATGTTGACTGTTAATAATGCATTGACTGATGAACAACAACAATCCTTGCACGCAGTATTGCAGGCCCACTCAGTAGTGTTTGGATGGGATTACAGTGACATGAAATGAATTAATCCTGCCTTGTGTATGCACAAAATTTACATTGATGATGGCCACAGACCTATAAGGTAGCAACAATGACACAAGAACCCTGCTCTTAGAGAGAGTGAAATATGAACTTCAAAAGCTTTTGGATGCAAGATTTATATACCCCATTTCATATAGTGAATGGGTTTCACCATTGGTAATAGTTCCAAAGAAAGGTGGCAAATGGTGAGTTTGCATTGACTACAGAGAATTAAATGCTGCCACCAGGAAAGATCACTTTCCATTGCCCTTCATTGATCAAGTTCTTAACTCTTTGACAGGGAAGAAATATTTCTCATTTCTTGATGGTTTCAGCGGTTATAACCAAATCAAGATTTCACCAGAGGATCAAGATAAGACAACGTTTACCTGCCCTTTGGGGACCTATGCATATTCTGTCTTGCCTTTTGGTCTGTGCAATGCTCCAGCCACATTTCAAAGAGAAGTACTCAGTATTTTCTTTGATTTTTCCCATGACAACATGGAAATTTACATGGATGACTTCACTACATAGGGTGAAACATATGATGAAGCTTTACACAACTTGGAGGAAGTTTTAAAGAGATGCACAGAGCACAATCTATCTTTGAGCAATGAAAAATGTTTTATGATGATGACATAGGGCATTGTCTTGGGACATTTTATCTCAAGTGCAGGAATACAAGTCAACCCAAAGAAGATTGAAATCATATCTACCCTACCTATTCCACAAAGATAGAAGGATGTAAGGAGCTTCCTTGGACATGTACGATACTACAGGCAGTTCATTCAAGATTTTAGCAAAATTGTTGCCCCTCTGTTTACTATGTTGAGAAAAGACATTGACTTTGAATGGACCCCAGACCGTCAGAATTCATTTGAGAAGCTAAAAGCAGCCTTGACACAAGCTCTAATTCTAAGAGGTCCAAATTGGACACTACCTTTTCATATCCACACAAATGCATCAAACTTTGCCATTGGAGCAGTTTTAGCCCAACAAGAAGGGAAATAAAGAGTATGCAATATACTATATAAGCAAAAACCTATAGGAAGCTGAGTTGAACTATACTGTGACAGAAAAGGAAATGTTAGTTGTTGTTTATGACATTAACAAAATTAGACACTACATTACTGCCTATAAAGTGTTCATACATACAGATCATACAACAATCAGATATTTGATGAATAAGCCAATAGTGGGTGGAAGACTTGTAAGATGGTTGTTGTTATTGCAAGAATTTGACATAACAATAGTTGACAAACCAGGAAAGGCTAATGTGGTTGCTGATTTTCTGTCTAGACTGCCTACACAATCAACAGAAGGAGTGGTTGATGACTCTTTTCCTGATAAGCATCTATTTTCTCTAAACATACACACTCCCTAGTATGCAGATATAGCTAATTATTTGGTGACAGGGTAGATTCCAGGTTACTTTTCTCCAAGGGAGAAAAGACAGTTAGTTCACAAATGCTTCCCTTATTCTTGGATTTCTGGATACCTATTCTACACTGGCCCAGATATTATGAGAAGATGTATCAGGGAGGATGAAGTGTTTGACATATTGAAGGCATGACATGATGAACCCTGTGGTGGACATTTTGCAGCCAAAAGGACAACCTTCAAGATCTTGACAATAGGATATTATTGGCCAACACTACATAAAGACTCTCTCAAGTATACTAGAAGCTGTGATCAGTGCCAGAGGATGGGGAGACCTACAATAAGTGATGAAATGCCTTTACATCCCAAAATAGCATTAGCTCCTTTTGATAAGTGGGGGTTGGATTTTGTTGGCCCTATCTCTCCTACTTCAAACAACAAGGAATATATACTGGTATGCACTGATTACTTAACCAAATGGGTGGAAGTTAAAGCTTTGCAGTTTGCCAAAGATGGCAATGTGGCAAAATTCTTTTATGAGGAAATCTTCACTAGGTATGGTGTACCTAGGGAGATAGTGACTGATCAAGGATTGCAATTCACATTAGACTTAATCACCAAATTGGTGGAGGAATATCAGATTAGACACAAGAAGTCCACTCCATACCATGCTCAGGCTAATGGTCATGTTGAGGTTGCCAACAGGGAAGTGTACCTAGGGAGATAGTGACTGATCAAGGACTGCAATTCACATTAGACTTAATCACCAAATTGGTGGAGGAATATCAGATTAGACACAAGAAGTCCACTCCATACCATCCTCAGGCTAATGGTCAAGTTGAGGTTGCCAACAGGGAGATTGAGAATATATTGACAAAAATAGTACAACTTCACATAAGAGATTGGGTTTCTAGGTTACCAGAAGTTGTTTGGGCATACAGAACCACATGGAAGACAACCACAGGATTCACTCCTTATGAATTGGTTTATGGCAAGACAACAGTAATACCTATAGAATTTGAATAGAAAACTATGAGGACAACAGTGGAATTAGTGATGGATTTGATAGAGGCTCAAAAGGAAAGGTTACAACATTTGAATGCTCTTGATGAAATCAGATTAGAATCCATCCACCACACAGAGGTTATTCAGAAACAAAGAATTAAATGGCATGATAAGTATATAAAGACTAAAGAGTTCACTGTTACTGATTGGGCCCTTCTCTATGATTCCAGATACAAAGATTTCAAGGGAAAGGTCCAATCTCGATGGCTGGGACCATATGAGATTCAACAGGTATTCCCTAATGGTGCAGTTCAACTACAAACCATTGACGAGGTTAGATTTTCATTGCTGGTAAATGGACACAGGCTGAAACTTTATAAGAAACCACTTCAAAAAGATGATTTCATTGTCTCTCTAACAAATCAATATGGTGCTAATGATGATATTGATGAAGGTTCTAAAACACACAATGATATACCGTCATAAGCTGATCCACCAATCCTGTCTAGTGATGTAGAGGTTGAGTTGCATGACTCAACCCCTGTCACTGAGACTTAATTTCTATTGCTTTGTACACACATAGCACACTACCCATGGTGAACATAGTTAGCTCTAGAGGGACCTGTTCTTCACTCTCAGTTAGGACCTGTTATAGTCAGAACCTGAAGTAATGGATATATAAACATTCAGTCAGGACCTATACTGGAGGCACCCATAGCAACACCTGTCTGCAGATGTCTTCAACACTTTGGCAAAAAGTAAACCATTTTCCTGTGTATTCCATTTCTTCTACACATGCTTCATTCATTTTGAAATAAATCAAACACCGCCACAAAAGTGTTCAACTCACACTCATGAGTTATTCAATCAAGCATTACGAGCTATCATCTCACATCACTTCCGAAGTACCCACCACCTTACCATTCACTCTCATGCATTTCATCTTGCTCACATCAAATAAAATGCCAAGTACGTGTTCTACAATTCCAAGGCGAGTGATGATAATTTATTTCCATAACGTATGTACATAAGGTAACTTTCAATGATTAACTTAGATTTCTTTTTATAATCATTATTACTCTTCGTTTAATTCATGCATGTGATAATATATCTCACCATTCAATTTCATAATAACTCTTCCTTTCATATCAATTCACACGTGAAGTGAGGTCACTTCACCCATTAGTTGGGGGGAGGGGTTAAATGTTTTGATTTTGCCACCCAAGTCTTTAGAGTTACCAGATAGAATTCTATGTCATTTTCCAAAGATAGTAAACCTACCCTGTTTCACCCAAAAATGTGAACTTGTTACCCTATGAGTGAGCTGAGATACGAAACTTTGCATAACATAGGGCTCCAAAAGTTACAGTTGGGAAGAATAGTAGAAGGCAACAAATTGTAGGTTCTTCTGAAGGTGGTGGAATCGGAGTTGAGCAGAAATTGAAACTCCAAGAGGTTACAGAACACGGAGATAATGGGAGGTGATGTGATAAGAAGAGAACCATCTGCGCATAAGGAAATATTAGAGGATGTAATGGTTCTACCACTCTTCACCAGAGTGGGATGGCTAGACTACTTCTTAAACTTAACAGAATATGATAATGAAATGGCAAAAGAATTTGTAGCTACATTGTAGTATGATGAGGCAACAATCACGGGATTGGTTGTAGATGCTTCTGAAATGGCCATTGCCCAAGTTACAGGATTGCCACGCACAGGGTTTGAATATCTAGCCCATGCTGATGCAGCTACAACAAGAGAAGAATTATGTGAGCATGGAGAACACCTGGAATCAACATCACAAGGTACAAAGAGATTGTTCCTTCCATTTTTTTGGAGAAAATGTGTTTCTTATATCATTAAATACTTTACCTGTGATGGTCGGCACAATTTGTTAAATACTGTGCATTTTAAGTTGCTAAATCACTTAGGCTATGATAAGTTAGTCAATGTTCCCAATTCGCTCTATAACATGTTGAAGAGGATGGCATCTAAATTTTAGAAAAAGCAAATGGACACCATGATGTCCCATTACTGCTTAATAGCCCTATTGATTAAGAGAAGCCTGAGAATTCAACATCGACAAGTTGATTGAAATGCCTTTAAACAATGTATAGATATCAAAACACTGTTGGAAGTACCTGAAGCAAAGGATAAACCTCAACATGAGCTTGAACCTGAGATTGAACCTAAGCAAGAAGAGCCATAGGAGGAAAATACCCAAGAAGATAGGCCGGTGGCAACAGAGGAACCCTCATCTTCTAACCCTAAAGCTATGAGAGGCACTGCATCAACATCTGTTAATAAAAAGAGGAACAAGAAAGGTGTTGAGAAACATAAGAGCATTGTGAAGGAAGAAGATGTAGGGGAAAAGAAAAAGAAGAGGACTAAAAAGAAGAGGAAAAGTGAAGTCAAACAGGAAATTGTTACTCCCAGGTGCTCAGGAAGGTTGAAAAGGCAAAGTGTTAAAGAAAGAATTGTTGAGGAATAGGGGCAGAAAAAAAAAGGTGAAGGACAACAACACCATGATTCCACGCTGTTGGATATAGACTCAGATAAAGGAGGAAATAGCCTTGAGGATGTCCCTACTGATGCTCATGGAAATATCAATGTGTCTACCAAAAGGAGAAGGTATTGTTACTAATTTTTTGTTCACAATTAAAATTAGTTGGACCTAGGTGTAATTGTTTAGAATGAATAATAGAAAAATTCAAAGTTATGCATTCTTGAATGGTTGACACTTTGAGAAAGTTGAAAAGGAGATCCAGTTGTTAGGATAACCCATCAGTCCAATCAGGACAGATAAGTTATCATGACAAAAGAATTGATCATCAAAGGATCAAACATTCAAGGAGATACAGTTGTTCTACAAAGTTTGATCTTTCAGGAGTTATAAGTTAAATTAATTATTCAGATTAATCAGTTTTGAATAAAAGAGAGAAAGATGTTGTATTACACTGTTATTTCATGTCATGTTTTGAACATACATCTAGGTATCTATTACTTTATCTCATGCATTGATTTAAAAGGAAATACATATACATCATATGCATCAGAGAAACTAACTGATCATGTTTAAAAGAAATGTTCAAATGTGTCCCACACAAGCCGTGGGAGTAACTAAACTGAGCAATTGCAGACATGCAAGCTATGTATCTGTTTGATAAAAGAAAAGAGAAAAGAACATATGATAAATCTAAACATCCATCATTGCTTGATGATGGAGGTTGCTGTTGAAGCTGATCTTCAAAGTCTTCAGTCTTCATGATTCAATCCAAGCCACCATCCAGTTGAAACCTGCAAAAAAAATTTGGGACAGCCCCGTTAGTGCTCCGGATGTTTACAATTATCACATGCTTTTATCAAACAGAGACATCTACTCATCATATCATGCATTCAGATAAAAATTTAGATCAGATAATAATACAGATCAAGAAGAAATCATGAACGAGATCAATTAATGCTATCAGGTACTTTTTTATGCTAGCTTGTTTGTTCACTGTGCAGGTATAGGACAAATTTTGTTGCTGATTTGAAGACAAATAAACATGTGGATTAAATGCGGCTCCCATAAGGGTTTGAGCCCAGCATGTTTCTTTTCATTTTTTGAAAAGAGTACCAGAAAAAGAGAGGATGCATCATTCTATGCTATATCATGCATCATCTAATAAACTTACATAAAGAGGATGTCATCATGACATCATTACAGTTGACTGAAACAAATCAAAGCTATATGACTGAATCAAGATTGACAAAAAGATAAATTCAGAAAATTCGATTACAGTCATCTCAAGAGTGATACAAATTTTTAGTTTATTGTGCCTGATAAAGAGAAGGGAGACAGGTAAGAGGATACAAGAACTTATGTATCATTTGAACAAATTGCAGAATGAGTCTTGTGCAGGGTCATCTCATTATGACAAAGGAGTAAGATGAAACAACATTTATACCAGGTATTTCTTGTGTTGTTTAAAATGATCAAAGTTTAAACAATCATATCACATTTGAGTTGCAAGTGTCTCATAAAGACAGTCAGGTAAAATGTCACATGGAACAACAGAAGAGAAAACTTACAGGATAAGACAATCATATTTACATAAGGCCAACTTGACTATCAGAAAGTAAAACTTCACAATATATATGAGAAGTGTAATATATGAGAGGTGTAATGTTCACATGCTAAAGGCTAAAAAGAAGCAAATAACAGATGCATACAACATGATCACAATTCATCAATGATAAAGATTGTCACCTAGTAAGAGAAACCTAAAGAAGAACAAGCTATGGAGCAGCCACATATGTCACCATTACATGATAGTCAAGTACATATTCAAAAGCAAGAGACTGTCATGTATAGAGCACAAAAAGACTCAAACACTTATAGCATTATGAAGTATTAAGAATGCATCAATCCAAGGTTAAACAAAGTGGATTCCATGCATTTTATCAACTATCTTGATCAAACAAAGCTTCATCTTACAGGCCTAAAGCTACAGTATTGTAATGGTGCAGTCAAGAAATTGCCATGCTATAGTATTGCAATGGTGCAGTCAAGAAAGTGCCATGCCTCAAGCAGAGATACAGTGCAAGGTTAAAGAGAGACACAATCACTTTCAGCATGAACAATCAGAATATATCAGGATATATCACGAGTTGCCATATCCACCTATCGAGATGCATTATTGAACAAGAAGCTGAAGGACAGTAGATAGTGTCAAGAAGCTAAGACAGTGCAGAGCAGTCACTTGAATGGGCACATGATAGACAGTCACAACCAAGTCACTTTTAAAATAGATACATCAAGAGGAGAGCATCCAAATGATACAGTTAAAAAATGAAAGCATATCAAAGATAAGATCAAAAGAATGCTACAATTTTACAGTCTCAAAATTGTACAGGCATATGCCATAATAAAAGGGTAGAAAGAGCTAAGTGAATGCCCATAATCACATGTTACAGTAGTAGTTATAACATCCATGTTATAATGTTGTAAAAGGAAAGCAGTGATAAACAGAAGAGTTACATATTGGACAAGAAGACTTCTTTCAGCCAAATAGTGAGTCATCATAGTCATACAGGTAACAAGCATTCATGAAGTATATATGCTTTGACAAGCTACAGGAGCAGATACAGTACTTCTATCTACAGTTTAATGAAAAGTATCATATGACAGTTGGGGACCAGAATCTTCATAGCATAACAGATCAAGAAGAATAATGTATCAATTATCAGGAAGGGTTCTAAAACCCTTTATAATCTTTGTTGTTACAGTTACAAAGCCATGGCCTTATGATCTATATCACAGCATGCTATAGTGAAGAGTAAGTACAAAAAGGAGGGTTTCAAACCCTATATCATTCTTGTTTCCTTTACATCTACAATGGCTTTTCAGCCTATACATACAAAAGATACTACAAATCACAACAGCGTGTTGCATTTTGCACAGAGGGGCACAGAGAGGCCATGGTAATAAGAGCCATAACAGCAAAATGCTATAGTAAGTGAAAGTGAAGGAAGAGAAGGTAGCAGTGAGGTGCCATAATATATATCCAATTGAAACAAAGGTAGTAACCAGTCAAGGAGATCATCACACATGACAACAATCCATCATCTTGCAATGGCAAATAGAAGAGATAAAATGTATCATCATTAAGGTGATGATAGCCATACAAAGATCATAACCTGGTACAGTGGACAGTGACAGTAGCAGAAAGGAAATCTAGAGCAGCTAAAAGCCAAACATTTAAAATAACAAATATTTACCACTTTTTATTGTGAATGAGGAACAACCAACTGAACTAACAAAGTCTTTTAAGTCAAAAGCAAAAGACCAGGATAGTGATCGTTGAACCATGAGATATCAAGATTACGGAGGACACTGGCAGTCATATGAGGAACAGTGAGTAGAGGACTGTTGGAACAGTCGAATAGAGATGCTGGAACAGCTTATTAGAGCATGCAATATCTAGATATGGGTAAGTGTAGGTTTAAAGTCTCGAATCTAGGGTTTCTTCATGGCATAAGGGTACTAAATTTGCTCAATAGTGGCCAAGATTCTTTGGACTTCTTGGATAATCTAGTTTGCCTTATCATTAAGGATTTGGGTGAATACTTTACAGAATGTTTCTGTCGTTACATTTTGCAAAACTTATATCAAATTCAAGGATGGTTTGTGTTTCAAAAGGCTTATTAGACCTTCATACCTGCACCGTTTTTTCAAAGTATCCACATGGTGATGATAAATAGAAATAATCTTGAAACTTGCAACATCACCACAGAGGTATTAGAATGATAGATCAGCATCAATGAAAGGGGGTCTAGCAATCATTAAACCAACAGTCAAGACATGGATGTGCATTGAGATGAAAGCACTAGACTGACAGTCATGAGAAAGACAAGAAAGCCCTCATGTATTATGCACATAGAATGAAGTAATTTATGATGCAAGGCAAGCCATGGCCTTTTAAGGTGTTTCCTGTTTCATTTTAGAAGTAAAAACGCATTCTCATTTTTTGAAACCCTTCACTCTTTCCATACACAGAAAGGAGTATGGCAAAAATGGAATACCATCTTCTCATTATAAGGAGACTGGTTTATTCATTGTTTCTTCTCATTATCTCCTCAAAACAGATAGCAGTTTTTCCTATGTTAACCAAAAGATGCATCATGAGACAGAAGGTGAAAGCACAGGAGACTTACCAAGAAAGATCAATGGGTATCATATGGAATGACAGAAAATCCTCCAGAGAGCTCAAAATAGTCATACAAACCCTTGGCGGCGCTTGAGGGTCATCAACAGACGACTCGAATGATGAGAACAACGTGACAAAGGATGTTTGAGTTAGGGTTTGAAAGTTTTGACACGATGCCCTAAATCTTTTAGCTCATGCCTTTTGGTTTCTTTTTTTTGATAAAATCATTATTACGAAAACCAAAACCATGGTCAAAACTTCAACATTGATATTCCTAGTGGTCGAGTGGAGGTCGACAACATGTTCTCTTGCTTTTTGATGTTGTTAAAGTCAAAAATCATCATCATGAAAAAGAATGGCCAAGTGCCTTTTAAATTTACAACCTTTTCTATGTGATCGGCCTATGATGAAGTCAGGTGTCTTTTGCAAAATCATACAAGATGACCGAACATGGTCAAAGAGAAACATGCTAACCAACTTCCTTGTCTTTTTGCAAATGCTCCAAAGGTAAGGTTACCTCCTGATTATGCATAGTGGCTAACAAAGCCAAGAGGGTGTATGTTTTGACATGATATATGCATATGCAATACATGGAGTTTAGGGGTAAGCCTTTATGCATGGTGGATATATAACATATGGGTATTAAGGTATTGTCTTGTAGTGATAAGGCAATTGCATGGTGGCAGCATTGACAGTGACAGCATATAATGGACATTTTTTTTATGCATGGGATCAAATTGCATAGTGGAGTTGTTTTTCTTTCTTGAACTTCAAATTGCATATAGGGATATAAGGAGATTTGAGAAATGGATGTATGTGCACAATGTCAACAAGAGGGAGTCATAAGTATATTTATGCAATTTTGTCTTGTGCATGGAGTGCTACAGGAGTGACTGAGTTTCTTTTTATTTTCCTTGCAGAGGGAGATATTTTTTTTTCTCATTCATGTATTGGAGTAATAAGGATTTTTGTAATTATTCCTAGGTCCTATTTTTGCAAAATAGGCAAATGTATTGGAGTGATAAGGAGTATATTTTTCTTCTAATCATGCACGATTTTACACATTATTTAATTGTAAATAAATAATAAAGTAATACTTTGTAAATTACTTTATTGTTTTCCACAAGTTGTAAAATTGAAAATAGAACAAATTGTAATCAATAATAGAGTAATATTCTATTACTTTATTATTTACTCACAATCAATTTTGCTCATGCAAAATCAAGCAAATTGATTAGTTGAGTTAACTAGGTCACCTAGGAGGTTTTGCATGACTTTTAGGAGTATTTTTAGGATCCTTGGTCAAATTTTTGGTCAAACACATGGAAAAGCCCAAATTGAAGCTATTCTTGCTCAATTTGAGGCAATTTTAGACACTAATTTTGAGGATTTTTGAGGTTGCTTGGGAATGAGTATTTTTAGAGGCAATTATCTGCAAGTCTATTTTTTTTGCATGCCTCTTGGATAGAGCAAGCCTATATATTGTAAAGCAAAAGTCTGTTTTTGCTAGTTCTTGATTCTCATGATGATTCAGATAGATTGGAGAATTTTTGTAGGTCACTTTTACAGTTATATTGAGAGATTGGCAGGTTACAGGTTATCTTTTGGCTTTTTGCAAAGCTTTCCTTTGTTATTTCAGATTAGTTGAATTACCTTTCCTTTTAGTGTTGAATATTGAAGTGATTTTGATGAAATTTTGTTGTGTTTTATTATTAAACCTTCAAAATTATTGTCTCACCTCATTGTTTACAACATTAAAGCATAAATTCATCACAGGTCTTAGGTTGTGTTAAATAGAAATAGTCTTTTTATGTTTTGAAAAAACCATTTCCTTAAAAAAAACCTATTTTCAAACCTTCCTTGGAATCATTTTTGTGATATTTATGCCAAGTCTGGATTGTGTAGAAGTCAGATTTCTGAGCAAAAATTGTGAATCAGATTGCATTATTTTTATCCATATCAGGTGCATCACCATTTTACCTTTAGTATTCATTTAGTTTCTTTCTTCCCTTTTCACAAAAAGTAAAAATATTACTTCTTAATAGAACATTTGAAGGGAACCAGCCCACAATCTGGAGGTCTAATTTCGTTATAGGGCACCCATAACTTGAGATTAGTCCCATGTTACACAGAATTGCAGTGCTTTAACCAGCTTTGCATACAGTTGCAATTCCCAGTGATAATAGTTTTTGGCACACCTAGTGGGACTTTGAACTAATTTCTAGTTCAAAAGAACTTACCATTGTTGTTGTTTTTGGTATGATCAGCAGTTTATACAGCCTTTTTAGAAGTTTATTTATAAATACCTGGTGACTATCTTTCTAGTTTGATAGATCAGACTTTTTGAATGAATAAACATGTCTTTCCTTCATGGAAATATGTCATATCATCCATCGTATCATGAAAATTCTGCTTATCAGCCATACTGTTGGTTTCACTCCTATTATCCTTTGACTTGTAGAGAAATCAGCAGGCTCAACATGTTTACCTCCCACCCACCCCTGCTCATCCTTCATATCAACATTTTCATATTCAAAATCAGTCCCAAGGGGTTGAAGATATAAGGAACAACATCAACGATATGAAAAACACTTTGTTAGAAATCACAAAGCAGATAGAAGAGTTCAGGAGGCAACAAGAGTATCAGCAACAACAGGAGGAAATGAATTATCAGGCCTATCTCCATGAGCAGGAATTAGAGGCGCAAAGGATACAATTCCAAGAAGATCTTGTAAGATAGATTGTAGCAAAAGAGGCACAGATGAAGTATTTGCTTACACAAATACAAAAGAAGAACATCCGGATAGTTGCATTCATTCTGGATCACCCTTCTCAAAATGAGGTTAGTAGATATCAAGTTTCAAGTTTCAGGAATTCTGATTGTACCAAGTACCCTGATTATAGAATACCAAGTTTTATCAAATCTACCTCTTCCATACCAATACAAAATCAAGAAAGGGAAGAAGTAGTGATAAAACTTGAACCAATCAAAATTCCAAGTTTTAACCAGGAAAAATCAGCAGTAGTGCAAGATGTTTCTGTTGTTTTTACTGTACCTCCAGCCGAAAATAAGCTTAAAGCATATGAAAAGAATGATAGTTCAAGTTTGATACCAAATCCTTTGCATTTTGATTCATTTGAGAAATTTTCTAATGTTGTTTACAAGAGAAACGAAATCAGGTCACAAATACTGGAAGGGCAAAATTCCCAATTGCAAAGACAAATTGCCCAAGTTCCAAGTGAATAATTTTGACAAAGCAGAGAACTCAGTCTTTTTATTTAATCAGCTGCCTTCTTTTATTGAGCTCGAAGAAGAGCTCATAACACAAATAGAAACAACTGGACAGCCAGAAGATGCAAGTAATTGTGTCAATCTGTTGATTTACCAAGAGCAGAATGAAGACAATCGTGAGAACACTAAGAGTTTGAAGCTGGAATCAGATATTCTATCACTTGTTCCCAATAGCTTTCAAGAGCCTGATGATTTTGAGGAGTTATTAGTTGTTCTAATAGACGAGGGTGATTTATTAACCATGGAAGAGAAGTTGTTATGGCAGCATATCATGCAGGATGAAAGTTTCAAACAACAGAGTAAAGAAGCTCAGATAAAGGCAATACAACAATATTAATTGGATGAAAGTGTGTTTTCTAAGATTATAGAGCATTTTTGTTCTAACATAGATAATGATCTGACGCTAGGTGAATCAGCAATATGTGATCAACCATCATCAGTCAAGGAGGTAGACATTACTTCATCTCGGCTAGCTGTTTCAAATTAGATTGAAATTGCAAGTGAAAATAGGACAACAGATATGAATCAAGATACTAGGAGCATCAGTCAAGAATACATCATTGCAAGAGGTTGTCCCGTCAAGGATTTGACTGAGAAAGGGCTTAATAAAGAGATACAGATTACTGTTGTACCCACAGAACAGGTTTCAGCCTCAAAGCAGCAAAATCAAATCACCTTTTTGCCCCATGACAGAGGTTTACATGATCAAATTTAGCTGGTGAGTGAAATTATCCATCTTTTTCATGAAGCATTGCAACAATCCCTTGAGTACTTTCTTGTACTTCATCAAATTTCAGCTGCTCATAAGCATGTGAATCAGTGTCCCCTATTGAGAAAAGGAAGTTATTTCAACCAAATAGTTAATGGATTTGTTTGACTGCCACCATTTGATTGGTTAGAGTAGGGTAGTTAGAATTTCATTTCAGTTGTTGTTTCATTTCCAATAAGTGCTTTCGCACATGTAGCTGGTTCTGTTTTAAGAAAATTAGTTTTAGTTTCAATTTTTTCAGTTAGTTGCTGTTGTTGTTTTCAGTTAGTGTGAGTTGCAGAATTTCTCTAAGTTCAAGGCAGAAATGACTCTATGCCTAATGAGAAGGCAAGACTACTGGTTCTAAACTGTTTAGTAGGCAAACACCCCTGAGAGGTCGCTAGAAATGTGACTAATTTTTTGTTCACACTAAAAATTAGTTGGACCTAGGTGTAATTGTTTAGAATGAATAATAGAAAAATTCAAAGTTATGCATTCTTGAATGGTTGACACTTTGACAAAGTTGAAAAGGAGATCCAGATGTCAGGATAACCCATCAGTCCAATCAGGACTGATAAGTTATCATGACAAAAGAATTGATCATCAAAGGATCAAACATTTAAGGAGATACAATTGTTCTACAAAGTTTGATCTTTCAGGAGTTATAAGTTAAATTGATTATTTAGATTAATCAGTTTTGAATAAAAGAGAGAAAGATGTTGTATTACACTGTTATTTCATGTCATGTTTTGAACATACATCCAGGTATTTGTTACTTTATCTCATGCATTGATTAAAAAGGAAATACATATGCATCAGAGAAACTAACTGATCATGTTTAAAAGAAATGTTCAAATGTGTCCCACACAAGCCGTGGGAGTAACTAAACTGAGCAATTGCAGACATGCAAGCTATGTATCTATTTGATAAAAGAATGGAGAAAAGAACATATGATAAATCTAAACATCCATCATTGCCTAATGATGGAGGTTTTTGTTGAAGCTGATCTTCAAAGTCTTCAGTCTTCATGCTTCAATCCAAGCCACCGTCCAGTTGAAACCTGCAAAAAAAAATTGCGACAGCCCCGTTAGTGCTCCAGATGTTTACAATTATCACATGCTTTTATCAAACAGAGACATCTACTCATCATATCATGCATTCAGATAAGAATTTAGATCAGATAATAATATAGATCAAGAAAAAATTATGAAGGAGATCAATCAATGCTATCAGGTAATTTTTTATGCTAACTTGTTTGTTCACTGTGCAGGTATAGGACAAATTTTGTTGCTAATTTGAAGACAAATAAACATGTGGATTAAATGTGGCTCCCATAAGGGTTTGAGCCCAGCATGTTTCTTTTAATTTTTTGAAAAGAGTACTAGAAAAAACACAGGATGCATCATTCTAAGCTATATCATGCATCATCTAGTCAACTTACATAAAGAGGATGTCATCATGACATCATTACAATTGATTGAAACAAATCAAAGCTATATGACTGAATCAAGATTAACAAAAAGACAAATTCAGAAAATCAGATTACAGTCATCTCAAGAGTGATACAAGTTTTCAGATTATTGTGCCTGATAAAGAGAAGGGAGATAGGTAAGAGGATACAAGAACTTATGTATCATTTGAACAAGTTGTAGAATAAGTCTTGTGAAGGGTCATCTCATTATGACAAAGGAGTAAGATGAAACAACATTTATACCAGGTATTTCTCATGTTGTTTTCATGCTGTTTAAAATGATCAAAGTTTAAACAATCATATCACATTCGAGTTGCAAGTGTCTCATAAAGACAGTCAGGTAAAATGTCAAATGGAACAACAAAAGAGACAGCTTACAGGATAAGACAATCATATTTACATAATGCCAACTTGATTATCACAAACTAAAACTTCACAAGATATATGAGAAGTGTAATATATGAGAGGTGTAACGTTCACATGCTAAAGGCTAAAAAGAAGCAAATAATAGATGCATACAGCATGATCACAATTCATCAATGATAAAGATTGTCACATAGTAACAGAAACCTTAAAAGAAGAACAAGCTATGGAGAAACCACATATGTCACCATTACACGACAGTCAAGTACATATTCAAAAGCAAGAGATTGTCATGTATAGAGCACAAAAAGACTCAAACACTTATAGCATTATGAAGTATTAAGAATGCAGCAGTCTAAGGTTAAACAAAGTGGATTTCATGCATTTTATCAACTATCTTGATCAAACAAAGCTTCATCTTACATGCCTAAAGCTACAGTATTGCAATGGTGCAGTCAAAAAATTGCCATGCTATAGTATTGCAATGGTGCAGTCAAGAAAGTGCCATGCCTCAAGCAGAGATACAATGCAAGGTTAAAGAGAGACACAGTCACTTTTAGCATGAACAATCAGAATATATTAGGATATATCACAAGCTGCCATATCCACCTATAGAGATGCATTATTGAGCAAGAAGCTGAAGGACAGTAGACAGTGCCAAGAAGCTAAGACAGTGTAGAGCGGTCACTTGAATGGGCACATGATAGACAGTCACAACCAAGTCACTTTTAAAATAGATACATCAAGAGGAGAGCATCCAGATGATACAGTTAAAAAATGAAAGCATATCAAGGATAAGATCAAAAGAATACTACAATTTTATAGTCTCAAAATTGTACAGGCATATGCCATAATAAAAGGGCATAAAGAGCTAAGTAAATGCCCATAATGACATGTTATAGGAGTAGTTATAACATCCATGTTATAATGCTACAAAAGGAAAGAAGTGATAAATAGAAGAGTTACATATTGGACAAGAAGACCTCTTTCAGCCAAATAGTGAGTTATCATAGTCATACAGGTAACAAGCATTCATGAAGTATATATGCTTTGACAAGCTATAGGAGCATATACAATACTTCTGTCTACAGTAAAATGAAAAGTATCATATGACAGTTGGGGACCAGAATCTTCATAGCATAATAGATCAAGAAGAATAATGTATCAATTATCAGGAAGGGTTCTAAAACCCTTTATAAGCTTTGTTGTTATAGTTACAAAGCCATGGCCTTATAACCTATATCACAGCATGCTATAGTGAAGAGTAAGTACAAAAAGGAGGGTTTCAAACCCTAATATCATTCTTGTTTCCTTTACATCTACAGTGGCTTTTCAGCCTATACATACAAAAGATACTACAAATCACGTGTTGCATTTTGCACAGAGGGGCACAGATAGGCCACGGTAATAAGAGCCATAACAGTAAAATGCTACAGTAAGTGAAAGTGAAGGAAGAGAAGGTAGCAGTGAGGTGCCATAATATATATCCAGTTGCAACAAAGGCAGTAACCAGTCAAGGAGATCATCACACATGACAACAATCCATCATCTTGCAGTGGAAAATAGAGGAGATAAAATGTATCATCATTAAGGTGATGATAGCCATATAAAGATCATAACCTGGTACAGTGGACAGTGACAGCAGCAAAAAGGAAATCTAGAGCAGCTAAAAGCCAAACATTTAAAATAACTAATATTTACTGCTTTTTATTGTGAATGAGGAACAACCAACTGAACTAACAAAGTCTTTTAAGTCAAAAGCAAAAGACCAGGACAGTGATCGTTGAACCATGAGATATCAAGATTACGGAGGACACTGGCAGTCATATGAGGAACAGTGAGCAGAGGACTGTTGGAACAATTGAATAGAGATGTTGGAACAGCCTATTAGAGTACGCATTATCTAGATATGGGTAAGTGTAGGTTTAAAGTCTCGAATCTAGGGTTTCGTCATGGCATAAAGGTACTAAATCTGCTCAACAGTGGCCAAAATGCTTTGGACTTTTTAGATAATCTAGTTCGCCTTATCATTAAGGATTTGGGTGAATACTTCATAGAATGTTTCTACCGTTACATTTTGCAAAACTTATAACAAATTCAAGGATGATTTGAGTTTGAAAAGGCTTATTAGACCTTCATACCTACACGGTTGTTTCAAAGTATCCACATGGTGGTGATAAATGGAAATAATCTTGAAACTTGCAACATCACCACAGAGGTATTAGAATGATAGATCAACATCAATGAAAGGGGGTCTAGCAATCATTAAACTAACAGTCAAGACATGGATGTGCATTGAGATGAAAGCAGTAGACTGACAGTCATGAGAAAGACAAGAAAGCCCTCATGTATTATGCACATAGAATGAAGTAATTTATGATGCAAGGCAAGTCGTGGCCTTTTAAGGTGTTTCCTATTTCATTTTAGAAGTAAACAATTTCTCATTTTTTGAAGCCCTTCACTCTTTCCATACACAGAAAGGAGTATGGTAAAAATGGAATAGCATCTTGTCACTATAAGGAGACTGGTTTATTCATTGTTTCTTCTCATTATCTCCTCAAAATAGATAGCAGTTTTTCCTATGTTAACCAAAAGATGCATCATGAGACAAAAGGTGAAAGCACAGGAGACTTACCAAGAAAGAGCAATGGGTATCATATGGAATGACAGAAAATCCTCCAGAGAGCTCAAAATAGTCATACAAACCCTTGGAGGCGCTCGAGGGTCATCAACAGAGGACTCGAATGATGAGAACAAGGTGACAAAGGATGTTAGAGTTATGGTTTGAAAGTTTTGACACGATGCCCTAAATCTTTTAGCTCATGGTTTTTGGTTTCTTTTTCTTGATAAAATCATTATTATGAAAACCAAAACCATGGCCAAAACTTCAACATTGAGATTCCTAGTGCTCGAGTGGAGGTCGACAACATGTTCTCTTGCTTTTTGATGTTGTTAAAGTCAAAAATCATCATCATGAAAAAGAATGATCAAGTGCCTTATAAATTTGCAACCTTTTCTATTTGATCATCCTATGCTGAAGTCAGGTTTCTTTTGCAAAATCATACAAGATGACTGAACATGGTCAAAGAGAAACATGCTAACCAACTTCCTTGTCTTTTTGCAAACGCTCCAAAGGTAAGGTTACCTCCTGATTATGCATAGTGGCTAACAAAGCCAAGAGGGTGTATTTTTTGACATGATATATGCATATGCAATACATGGAGTTCAAGGGTAAGCCTTCATGCATGGTGGAGATATAACATATGGGTAATAAGGTATTGTCTTGTAGTGATAAGGCAATTGCATGGTGGCAGCATTGACAGTGACAACATATAATGGACATATTTTTTTTATGCATGGGATCAAAATGCATAGTGGAGTTGTTTTTCTTTCTTGAACTTCAAATTGCATATAGGGATATAAAGAGATTTGAGAAATGGATGTATGTGCACAATGTCAACAAGAGGGAGTCATAAGGATATTTATGCAATTTTGTCTTGTGCATGGAGTGCTACAGGAGTGACTGAGTTTCTTTTTATTTTCCTTGCAAAGGGAGATATTTATTCTTTTTTCTCATTCATGTATTGGAGTGATAAGGATTTTTGTAATTATTCCTAAGTCCTATTTTTGCAAAATAGGCAAATGTATTGGAGTGATAAGGAGTATATTTTTCTTCTAATCATGCACGATTTTACACATTATTTAATTGTAAATAAATAATAAAGTAATACTCTGTAAATTACTTTATTATTTTCCACAAGTTGTAAAATTGAAAATAGAACAAATTGTAACCAATAATAGAGTAATATTCTATTACTTTATTATTTACTCACAATCAATTTTGCTCATGCAAAATCATGCAAATTGATTAGTTGAATTAACTAGGCCACCTAGGAGGTTTTGCATGACTTTTAGGAGTATTTTTAGGATCCTTGGTCAAAATTTTGGTCAAACACATGGAAAAGCCCAAATTGAAGCTATTCTTGCTCAATTTGAGGCAGTTTTAGACCCTAATTTTGAGGATTTTTGAGGTTGCTTGGGAATGAGTATTTTTAGAGGCAGTTATCTGCAAGTCTATTTTTTTGCATGCCTCTTGGATAGAGTAAGCCTATATATTGTAAAGCAAAAGGTTGTTTTTGCTAGTTCTTGATTCTCATTATGATTCAGACAGATTGGAGAATTCTTGTAGCTCACTTTTACAGTTATATTGAGAGATCGGCAGGTTATAGGTTATCTTTTGTCTTTTTACAAAGCTTTCCTTTGTTATTTCAGATCAGTTGAATTACCTTTCCTTTCAGTGTTGAATATTGAAGTGATTTTGATGAAATTTTGTTGTGTTTTATTATTAAACCTTCAAAATTATTGTCTCACCTCATTGTTTACAGCATTAAAGCATAAATTCATCATAGGTCTTAGGTTGTGTTAAACAGAAATAGTCTTTTATGCTGTGAAGAAATAATTTCCTTCATAAAAACATGTTTTCAAACCTTCCTTGGAATCATTTTTGTGATATTTATGCCAAGTCTAGATTGTGTAGAAGTTAGATTTCTGAGCAAACATTGTGAATCAGATTGCATTATTTTTATCCATATTAGGTGCATCACCATTTTACCTTTAGTATTCATTTAGTTTCTTTCTTCCCTTTTCACAAAAAGTAAAAACATACTTCTCAATAGAACATTTGAAGGGAACCAGCCCACAATCTGGAGGTCTAATCTCGTCATAGGGCACCCACAACCTGAGATTAGTCCCATGTTACACAGAATTGCAGTGCTTTAACCAGCTTTGCATACGAGTGTAATTCCCAGTGATAACAGGTATGTTTCTTCATCTTCTGATTCTGACTCAAAAGATATGTTTATTGCAAAAAAAATGGGAAAGTCAGTTCCTAGTAGTTCTACTAAGGAAATTTTTGATATCACCGAGGATGATGATGATGAAGGTTTAAATTTTGAATAGGAAAAAGAATTGTTAGAAAATAGGAATATAAGAAAAGAGCTTCAAGAAGCTCTTGATAGGATAAAGCAATTGGAAGAACAAGTGAAAGGATATGAGGAGAAGGACAAAGAAAAGGAGAATAGAATACAGGAGTTGGAGGAGAAAATTTAAACCTACGGCCATGGAACCAACTTAGATATGTTAGCACAGATGGCCGTGAGTAAAACAAAAACTGAAGAGAATGAAGCATTAAATTCACAACCTCATGTATCAAGGTCTCCAATGTATCACACCACTTTGTCTTTGGGTTTTGAATTACTAAAACTTACTCACAAATCCAAACAAGAAAAAGAAAGCTGGGAGAAAGAAAAATAGACTCTCAATGCATCACTGGAAGGTAAGAATTTGGAGTTAAAAAGGTTGGAGGGTAAATTGCCAGAGGAAATAGATAAAGCCATTCAGATCATTGAGTGTGGACCTCCACCTAGGGTGTATGCATTATTTATAAAGGAAAAATTTCTTAGTTTTTAGTTTAATAAGTTCATTAATGATCAACCTGCTTTACATTGAAGGCATATTTTTTTAAGCTATTTCAAGGAAGTCAGCCTGGAGGAGCAAGATCAACTGTGTGAGTATTGTTTACACAACTATATAATGTTAGAGGATACCAAATGGAACCCCTTAATTTATGTTGGGGATTTACAGGTTAGAGCACTATCATCCTATTTCAAGAATGAGTAGCTCAGAGGTGAATTAATGGACAAATATGAAGAACAAGAGAAAATAGTGGCACTACAGATCAAAAAAGAAGCACTGAATCCTGATGTAATCCTTACTCAATGGTTGACACTCCTCTCACACAAGGGTCTAGGAAAAATAATCATGGATTTAAGGCTTCGAGATTATAGAAGGATACATCAGTTAGCAGTACCTATGCTTCAAAATTGCCCAAGGTATGTACAAAGCAGATGGAATAGTCTAACCCCAGCATTGCAAAGGAAAGAGCCTCACTCTTTCCATAATTTTATGAACATGTTTGAAAGATTGCATAAGTACATCTAGATTTCAGAACAAACAGGAGTGGGATGGCTGCCACTTACTTATCATCCTCCTATTCTCCTCTATCCAGTACCACACTGGACATGAGAAAAGAATGATGAGTGTAGGAATGCAAAATCGGTCAAGATGGATAGACTTGCATGTTATAATGGTTTCTATCTTAATCAGGGGGAGGGAGTCAGAGAAGTAATGGACCTTAGGCAGAGTACCTTGCATTACAATATTTTCCCCTAGATGTTTAATTCAATGTTTTGCTTGAGGACAAGCAAAAGGATAGTTGGGGGGAATGATGGGTTTAAATATTGGCCTCTTTTATGTTGTTTTTATATGCTTTTAGACCTTTTCCACATGATCTTCTAGATACTTTTCAAACATTACCATCATGATATACTATCTTTTTATATACTTTGCAAGACCTTGAATCTATGTTGTTAATATGGAATATGGTGATGGTATTTATCAATTGAATGGTTTGAACATGAGCATGCATGCAATATAGATAAGATTCTGTGGTTTAATTATGAAGGTTATTTTTGTGCATATGTTTTGTGGATTAACCCCTGTGTAGAAACAAGCACATGGCATCAAGGAGAGGAGAATTTGCAGCAAATTGCAAAACAAGATGATTAAAGGAAGTTGAAGTTAAGTCGCCAAAAGTGCAGGCAACTGGAAGATGAACGTGAACCATTATGGGAAGGAATAAATGCAGAAGAAGTAGACTTGTTTCAAATGCAGCTTGTGTGTTTTTCATATGAGTCATTGCATAGGAATTCTTATTTGAATAGGACTATCCTTCTTGTGTTCAGTTAGAATTAATAAATCAATCTTGACCATGTATCCTAATATCTAGGAATGGATTAATGATTGTAGTTAGTTGGTAGTTGCATAAGACTCTCCCGTTTTTGTATAAGTTATGGGGATGAGCTCTGATTCAAGTTAGCTACTTTGTTATCCAGTTACTTAGTTGTTGTTTTATTGAATATTAGAAGCTCCAGACATGTTTTGTTAAAAATGCCATTATCAAATACAATCTGAAAGATATTATGTTTATGCTATGAAATGAATGGAACTATGTGTTATGTGGATGCATGAGTATCTAAATTAGATTTAATTTCCAACTAAGTGAGTCAATCCACTCAATCCCCTGAGTCACTTCATTTATTTTCTTATTCATTTATGCATTCTTGTTAAAGTTGTTTTCCATTAGTTTATAAATGCATTGTGAGTTAATTAGAATACTTTGATTGTTAATTATAGTAGTTGTGGTTCATGAACAAATGTATACTTTGTCCATTTTAAGTCCTCCAGAGGTTAGCATTAGTTTTCTCATCATTTTGAATGGTTTTGGATTAGTTCTGTAATTTCCTATTGCTAGCAGTTATCTATAGCTTATGCTGAAGGTACTCAGAGCCACTAGATTCTGTAACTGTTCTTGCATTTATGTGAATTCCAGCAAAGTAGAATAATTTGAGTAGGGTTGGATAAGATAGTTTAAGAGAATATGAGCCCTAAAGGCGCATACCAATGCCAAGCTTACACTCCTTGGTTTATAATTTAATGTAGGAGTACAATGTCAAGTGGACTGTTCAGATATAGGTTTACCCCTGAATTATGTTAATTCTACAATGCATTAGTTTTCCTCTACAATGTGCACACAAGGTGTCACGACAAGCAAAAAAAAACACACGAATATGTCACCATTTCCATAGGAAAGGTGGCACAAATGGAAGACTTCACCTATCACGTGACAAGTCACCACAACGACCATGTGAGAGAATGGAGCTTTCTCCTCGACCATGATTGGACACAAGTCTATAACATTGTTTCCTCACAAACACATCGAGTAGGACGAGGGTGACAACTACCTCTAATCCATTCCATGACAACTCAAATAACACCCAAAGCACAAGGGGAATCTTGCACAAGAGGTTGGACAACTACAAGGTACAAGACCTCATTTAGTTGGAATAATAGATAGTCGATTTCATGCAAAGGCACACTTCCCAATTTAAAAGAGGGAATAAATTCTATATTAAGACACATATCAAAAAATTGTTAGCATAGGAAGACTCTGTTAGGAATTAAGGTGTCTCAACCTTGGTAATTCCTTGTATTATTTCATTGTATTTATTTATTTATTGCCTATTGTGTAATTAGGATGCAAATCCTATGTTGTCATCTTGTGGGAGTTGGCACGGTGATGTGTCATCCTACATGGAAGATGACCACATGTAAATTTGTCCTCAGATGAGGAGATAGGCGTCCCACTTAGTGGTAGGAATATTTTTCCATGTGTCGGTATCTTGGATAGTGTGTAAGGGAATATTGATTGAAACGGTCATGACAGATTCCTATTATAGATCTATGACATGTAAGAGTCAGAAATGGAAGGTTCTATGGCAGGTGAAGACATGTGTCACAAGGCATCTTTTAAGAAGGCATCTTTGGGTTCCTCAAGGAGAGTTATGACATGTTGTAAGAGAATATGCTATTTATAGCCTGTTTATGATAGATTCTCTTACAACTATAAGATATGTCAATATAACGGTTGTAAGAGTCGTAAGAGCATCTGTCATTACCCATCTTGGGAATAAGCAACCTCTTTGGGATGGGGTGACTTGACAAGTGTCAAGAACATCCTACAGTGTTGGACAAGTGTTCATAGGCGTGGTTTTTGGGCCATGAGGCCATGTTGGATGCCCACCTCAAGATAGAGCCATTTTTGCCTTGTATTTTCTATATAAACAGGGGCTTTGGAGAGGAGATATATTGTGTGATTGACAGGTACTGTTATGTTGCCGGTTTGTCTCCAGATACAAGTATTGAAGACTCCTGCAAGGGCATTGGCTCTGTAACTGTATTGTAACCTTCATTGTTTACAAAATACACTTGAGTTGTGTTTTGGAGTGCGGGGTTTTTCACCTGATAAGGGTTTTCCCCACGTATATCTTGTGTTTCTCTCTTCTGTCTCATTTCTATGTGTATGTGTATTGCTACAATATCTCCATTGTTGTTGTTAACATTATGTAATTGTAAAGGATAAAATAAATTTGCAGTCTTCTCTCCTCTTTAGATTAGTGTAGGAAGAGATTTCCGCACACCTAGCTTCCTTTCAGTTGGTATCAGAGCCTGGCCAGTTTTGGTTCTAGCTGCTAGGTAGGGGTTTTTTGAGCTAATCTTAGGTTGAGTGGGAGTCTATGCAGAGTATTTTGTATCTTGTTGTAGGAAGGAGATGGCAACCACATCTGGAAGAGTAGAGGTGGAGAAGTTCAATGCAACAAATTTTAAGTTGTGGAAACTCAAGATGGAAGATCTACTTGTTGATCGTGACCTTTGGGAAACTGGTGATGAAACAAAACCTATGACAATGTCACAAGTTGATTGGGACCTCAAAGATCAGAAGGCTAAGTGGTGCAGGAGCACATTCTCTGTAGTGCAGGGTCATCTTTTCTTTTGTTGTCTCATAAGGTTCTTAAGCCATTTCATTTTGTAATAAGGATCAATTTGGTCCCATGAATGTAATTGTGCAAGGCACACATGTAGTTTTGCTTGTATGAAGGGTAAACCAACGGCTAACTGATTTGAAAATCAGTTTGCACGGTTGGAGGGGATAACTGCTGTCTCTACATCTTCTTTAGAGGCAGGTTGTATGTCACACGGGGAGAGAGAGAAGTGTGTATTACAACTAGTTCTTCTTGATAACTGAATAAAGAGAGTTCTGGGTATGATCTGTGTTGATTTTCGTGGTTGTTCTTAGTGATTTGATATCTTTATCCTGATTTTGTAAATGGAACCCTAACCGGATGCTATCTGTCAATCCATAGTGACTCTATAGTGTGCAGGCGGTGTAAAACCCACGGTTCCACAGTGGCTGGTTTGTAACCTAGGAGTAGGGTTTTGATTCATACATGGAGGCCCTTTCCTCTGTCCACTGAAGCCCTGTATAGTATCAGTGTGATGGGGGAAAGACTTTTCACGTTTGTTGTTGTTGAATTCTTACCCAGGAAGCCAGCGAACTCAGTCAAGTTCGACTAGACATCGTCATGTGGCTAGTCGGGAAATCGGAGTGAAATTGGATAGTTTGGCTGTGGGATTAGATTGCTACAAGTGATCGAGGGTTGATATATGAATCGGCCAAATTCCATTGTTCTGTCGAAGGGAATTCGAGTTCGGCGCCTCAGAACAATTGGAGATCCATCGGTGTGAAATACTCTCCGTCTTACCGAAGATTGGTATAGTGTCGGAGACACATACCATCGTTGTTCGCATCGGCGAGAGAAACGAAATCGGGCTAAGGAAAATACACTTAGCCGATGGTACAAGGTTTCACCGATCGGTGAGACATCTTCGGAGTGTCGCCGATAAAGAGTATCGGTGTGAGGAAGCACCGTTGGGAGAAGACTTGGAAGTCCCACCGATGAGCGAAGGTCATGCCAATAGTAGAAGACATATCGGTGTGAGAGTCATTATCGGGAGTTTAAGTAGAAGTATGGCCGAAGCAAGAGGTCTTACCGATGATTAAGTTCAACGCAATGCACATCGGTAAGTGAGTTTGTATATCGGATAACTAAAAGAAAGTTATACCGATAGTATCGGTCTGGCCGATGTACCCGATAGTATCGGTGAGAACTTGGCCATCGGGATAAAAGAATAAGGAGCGGCCGATAGTTCATGTCTTTCCGATAGCGAAGACATCCTTGACTTCGGTGAAACACTGGAGGATCTCTTGCCGATAGGGAAGATATAGTCAAATCTTCATCCGCTTCTGCTGGCACTCTGCATCAAATTGGTATCAGAGCCAATATTCTAAATCACAGCCGTGTATGTCAGACGAAGAATTGGAGATAGAAACAGAGGCTAGCACAATGCCTCCCAAGACGATGAGTAAAGCAGCCATCCAGAAGATGGTGGAAGAAATGCTCGAAGAGAGACTGAAGGAAGAAAGATCCAAAGAGAAAGATGGAAGCACTTCTGAGTCAGAAGAGGATGAAGAAGGAGAAACTGGGGAGAATCCTCAAGGAGAAGGTATGACTGCTGATCAAAAGGCATTTCTGAACGCACTCAAGGGTCATGGAGATAGTGGTGATCCGAAAATGGATGTTCCCACGTTCAATGGGAAACTGGATGGAGATACTCTTGTGGACTGGATTAAAGCCATAAGTAATTACTTTGACTTCAAAGAGTATAGTGACAGTAAGAAAGTAAAGTTTGCAAAGACCAGACTGAGAGGTTCTGCATTGGTTTGGTGGAACTACACTCAATGTGAAAGGGAGAAGGTTGGAAAGAGTCCAATCACTAAGTGGAGCAGAATGGTGGCCATGCTGAGAGCCAAATTTCTACCATGTGATTATGATCTGCAGACTATCAGAAAGTTTAATCATCTTAGGCAGAAAGATATGGACGTGGCTACATACACTGAAGAATTCCACAGATTGAGCATGAGAGCCAATCACAGAGAAGAAGAGAAAGAGATGGTGGCCAGATACCTGGATGGTCTGAGGTACAATATACAGGATGAGTTCAGTATGGTGGTTCCCAAGACTGTGGATGAATGTTTTCAGTTAGCCTCTAGGGCAGAGGATAAACTGAAAAGGAGAGGTGATCAAAATAACAGAGGAAGAGGTGGCAGGAACAATAGAGGAAGAGGTAATTTTGGCAGAGGACAGCCAAACAAAGGTGAAAGTTCAAGTCAACAAGAATCACGTTCTGATACAGAACAAAAAGGTGGTGGTTTCGGAGGTTGGAGAAGACCTAATGGCAAAGGAAGAGGTGGTGGTGCAGGCAGAGGACGTGGAGTCTTCACTGGAAGATGTTACAACTGCAATCAAGTAGGCCACACTGCAAGTAAGTGCCCTGAGAAGGCATCTAGCTCTCATGATGGTGGGAGAAGGAACCAACTATTGCAGGAGGATGATTGTCAAAGTGTAAACTCACCAATTGGTAGTGCTGCACCAGTGCTTGAAGGAGAGAATATGATGATTAAGAGGACCCTCGTGAAGATGCCATTGAAGCAGGAGCCCCCACAAAGGAAGAATCTCTTCAGAACCCAAGGAATAGCATATGGTAAGCTCTGTAAAATCATTGTTGATTCAGGTTCTACTGAAAATGTAGTGTCTACTGAAATGGTAGAAAAGTGTAAACTAACAAGATTACCCCATCTTAATCCTCACAAAATATCTTGGTTGAATAAGAATCAGAACTATTTGGTGGAAGAACAAACTTGGGTAGAGTTTGAACTAGGTGATTATAGGGATAAGGTGCTATGTGAAATTATTCCTATGGATGCTTGTCACCTTCTTCTTGGACGACCTTGGCAGTATGATGTGAAGGCACAGCATGATGGTGAAAAGAATACATATATGATCACTAAGAATGGTAAGAAGTTTTAGATGGATCCCTTACCAGAGCAGGTTGGAGAGAAGAGCAATGACAACAGTGTCATGTTAGTGAGTGGCAAAGAGTTCCTACAACTCATGAAGGAGAAGGATACCCAAGGGTATGCACTGATGATGAAGCCTGTATCCAATCAGCAAAGCAAACATCAGAAGGAGATTCCATTGGAAGTGCAACAATTCCTGGATAAGTACCAAGATCTTGTGGTAGAGGATACTCCTAACTCCTTACCACCTATGAGGGACATAAGTCATCAGATTGACTTGATTCCTGGAGCCACATTACCCAATAAAGCTGCCTACAAGTTGACACCACAACAGAATGAAGAAGTAGGTAGACAGATTCAAGAACTTTTGGAGAAAGGTTTGATTAGGAAAAGTCTTAGTCCATGTGCAGTCCCTAGTGTACTTGCTCCTAAGAAAGATGGCAAATGGAGATTATGCACAGATTCAAGGGCTATCAATAAGATCACCATAAGGTATAGATTTCCTATGCCAAGAATTGAGGATCTGTTGGACTATCTTGGTGGTTCATGTTACTATTCCAAGATAGATTTGAAATCTGGTTATCACCAGATCAGAATAAGGCAGGGAGATGAATGGAAGACTGCTTTCAAAACAAATGAAGGTCTCTATGAGTGGCTTGTCATGTCATTTGGACTCAGTAATGCTCCAAGCACATTCATGCAGTTGATGAATGAGGTACTTGTAGAATTTATTGGAAAATTTGTTATTGTTTATCTTGATGACATATTGATTTTCAACAGGACCAAAGAAGAGCATGTGAAGCATCTTGGACAGGTGTTAAAGAAATTGCATGAGAGTAAGTTGATGATCAACTTGGATAAATGTGATTTTATGAAAACTGAACTAGTGTATCTTGGATTTGTGATTTCCAATGGCTGTTTGAAAATGGATCCTACAAAAGTTGAGGCTATTCTCAATTGGCCTACTCCTAAGACAGTAGGAGATGTAAGAAGTTTTCATGGTTTGGCAATTTTTTACAGGAAGTTCATTAAAGGGTTCAGTCACATAAGTGCTCATATTCTCAATACCATCAAAGGTGGAGTGAATTGTAAATTTCAATGGACAAAACAAGCAGATGATAGTTTTGAACTGTTGAAACAGAAAGTGGCTGAGTTACCTACGTTGGTACTCCCTGATTTTGACAAAGTATTTGTTGTGGAATGTGATGCAAGCCAACAGGCTATAGGTGTCGTTCTTAGTCAGGAAGGACATCCAGTAGCATTCTTTTCAAAGAAGTTGAATGAGGCCAAACAGAGGTATTCTACCTATGACCTAGAGTTGTATGCAATGGTGCAAGCTCTGAAAAAATGGAGACATTATTTACTGCCAAAAGAGTTCATTGTTTTTACTGACAACCATGCTCTTAGTTTCCTAAATAGTCAAGAAAAGTTGAATCATAGGCACGTCAAGTGGATGGAACAATTGCAGGCCTATACCTTCACTATTAAGCATAAGAAAGGTGTTGCCAACAAAGTGGCAGATGCTTTGAGTAGAAGGATACTGGTCATACAGGAAGTACAAATGGAACATATGGGTCTAGAATGTCTGAAGGGGTTGTACAAGGATGATGCAGATTTCAAGGCTGCCTATGATGTGTGTGCAAGTTTGGCTAACACTTTTCATGGTGAGTATTCTGATTTTGTGCTGCAAGAAGGGCTCCTATTTAAAGGTAGTTTGTTGTGTGTTCCTAAATGTTCCATGAGGGACAATATCATCAAGGAGAAGCACAATGGAGCCTTAGGAGGACATTTTGGGTTGGACAAGACTTTGGAACAAGTCACCAGGTTCTACTATTGGCCCAAGGTACAGACAGATGTAAGGAGATATGTTGCAAGCTGTACCATATGTCAAAAGGCCAAGGGTATGTCTTCTAATGCTGGTTTGTACCAACCACTGCCCATTCCCACCAGACCTTGGGAAAGCATTAGTATGGACTTTGTGCTTGGTCTTCCTAGGACAGCAAGGGGTGTAGACAGTGTTTTTGTCATTGTGGATAGATTTAGTAAGATGGCTCATTTTGTGCCATGCAAATGCACAAATGATGCATCTCATATTGCTGGTCTCTTTTTCAGAGAGGTGGTCAGAATTCACGGTTTACCCCTATCAATTGTTACTGATAGAGACTCCAAATTTGTTGGTCATTTTTGGAGGACCCTATGGAGAAAATTGGGCACTCAGTTGTCTTTTTCATCAGCCTACCATCCCCAGACTGATGGTCAGACTGAGGTTGTTAATAGGTCCTTGGGAAACCTTTTGAGATGCCTTACCAAACAGCATGGATTGGCATGGGATTTAGTGATCAGTCAAGCTGAATATGCTTATAATGATTCAAGAAACAGAAGTACTGGGAAAAGCCCTTTTGAAATAGTTTATGGTTTCCACCCAAGAGGACCACTTGAACTCAAAGACCTCCAAGGATGGGATAAAAGGAGTGCTCTAGGAGAAGACTTTGCTGCTACTATAAAAACAGTACATGATCAGGTCAAGCTTCAGTTGGAGAAAACTGTCTCCAGGTACAAGGATAGGGCAGATCTGAAGCGAAGGGAGGTACAGTTCAAGTTAGGAGATTTGGTGATGGCCTACCTCAGAAAGGAAAGATTACCTAAGGGGCAACCAACCAAATTGTTGATGAAGAAGATAGGACCGTGTAGGGTAGTGCATAAATTTGGTCCAAATGCATATGAGATAGAATTACCATCCGGCCTTGGTATCTCTCCCATTTTCAATGTTGCAGACCTATTCCCTTTTAGACCTCCATTACATGCTGAAGATGGCTTAGATGCTGTGATTGAAGATGAAGACTGGATCAGAGATTTACATCCAAGTAAGCCTTTGCAATTGGAATGCATTTTGGATTCCAAAATTGTCAAGAAGACAAGAAAAGGGGTATACAAAGACTACTTCGTCAAGTGGCAGGATCTTCCTGATTCAGAGGCAACCTGGATGAGTGAAGCAGATATTCTAAAGCATGGGAAGACACTTCAACAGTTAGCAACTCAAGGGACTTGAGTTTTTCCTGCAGGGGGAGTATGGTGCAGGAGCACATTCTCTATAGTGCAGGGTCATCTTTTCTTTTGTTGTCTCATAAGGTTCTTAAGCCATTTCATTTTGTAATAAGGGTCAATTTGGTCCCATGAATGTAATTGTGCAAGGCACACATGTAGTTTTGCTTGTATGAAGGGTAAACCAACGGCTAACTGATTTGAAAATCAGTTTGCACGGTTGGAGGGGATAACTGTTGTCTCTACATCTTCTTTAGAGGCAGGTTGTATGTCACACGGGGAGAGAGAGAAGTGTGTATTACAACTAGTTCTTCTTGATAACTGAATAAAGAGAGTTCTGGGTATGATCTGTGTTGATTTTCGTGGTTGTTCTTAGTGATTTGATATCTTTATCCTGATTTTGTAAATGGAACCCTAACCGGATGCTATCTGTCAATCCATAGTGACTCTATAGTGTGCAGGCGGTGTAAAACCCACGGTTCCATAGTGGCTGGTTTGTAACCTAGGAGTAGGGTTTTGATTCATACATGGAGGCCCTTTCCTCTGTCCACTGAAGCCCTGTATAGTATCAGTGTGATGGGGGAAAGACTTTTCACGTTTGTTGTTGTTGAATTCTTACCCAGGAAGCCAGCGAACTCAGTCAAGTTCGACTAGACATCGTCATGTGGCTAGTCGGGAAATCGGAGTGAAATTGGATAGTTTGGCTGTGGGATCAGATTGCTACAAGTGATCGAGGGTTGATATATGAATCAGCCAAATTCCATTGTTCTGTCGAAGGGAATCCGAGTTCGGTGCCTCAGAACAATTGGAGATCCATCGGTGTGAAATACTCTCTGTCTTACCAAAGATTGGTATAGTGTCGGAGACACATACCATCGTTGTTCGCATCGGCGAGAGAAACGAAATCGGGCTAAGGAAAATACACTTAGCTGACGGTACAAGGTTTCACCGATCAGTGAGACATCTTCGGAGTGTCGCTGATAAAGAGTATCGGTGTGAGGAAGCACCGTCAGGAGAAGACTTGGAAGTCCCACCGATGAGCGAAGGTCATGCCGATAGTAGAAGACATATCGGTGTGAGAGTCATTATCGGGAGTTTAAGTAGAAGTCTGGCCGAAGCAAGAGGTCTTACCGATGATTAAGTTCAACGCAATGCACATCGGTAAGAGTTTGTATATCGGATAACTAAAAGAAAGTTATACCGATAGTATCGGTCTGGCCGATGTACCCGACAGTATCGGTGAGAACTTGGCCATCGGGATAAAAGAATAAGGAGCGGCCGATAGTTCATGTCTTTCCGATAGCGAAGACATCCTTGACTTCGGCGAAACACTGGAGGATCTCTTGCCGATAGGGAAGATATAGTCAAATCTTCATCCGCTTCTGTTGGCACTCTGCATCACTAAGGGTCTCATAAGAGTTTGTCTAGCTGACTCTATCCTATTGAATATCCATGAGGAGAAGACCACGAAAACTCTTTGGAAGAAGCTAGGAGATGTTTATCAGGCCAAGTCCTTGGTGAACAAGCTCTTTTTGAAAAAGAAGCTATTTTCTCTAAAAATGGAAGATGGAGGATCTGTTGTGGACCATATGAATGCTTTAAACATGATTGTTGCACAGTTAACATCCGTGGGTGTGAAAATGAAGGAGGAGGATCGGTGTATGACCCTGCTTTGTTCTTTACCAGATTCGTGGGATCATCTTGTCATGGCCATCGGAAGCACTACTACCACCTTCAAGATGGATGAGGTAGTGTCTTCGCTGTTATCTAAAGAAATGTGAAGAAAGACAATCAAGTTGGCTAAAGAAGCTCTTGCAGTTTGTGGAAGACCCAAAGAGAAAGGGAAGAAGAAGGACAAGAAAGGTGAAAAGGGTAGATCCAAATCCCATGGGAGATCCAAATCTCCTGGAAAGTCCAAGGCTCTCTGTTAGAACTGTGGCAAATCCAGGCATTTCCGAAAGGAATGCAAAGAGGAAAAGAAAAAGAAAAGGAAGAATGCCCCAAATTCAAATTCTAACAAGTCATAAGATGATGGTGATGCCTTCATCGTAGCCCTAGCCACCCATGCATTTGATGATGTGTGGTTGATAGATTCTGGTGCATCATTCCACATGACCTCGCATCGAAGCTGGTTCATGAAGTATGAAGAGTTCGATGGTGGAAGAGTGTACATGGGTGATGATTCTCATCTGAAGATTGTTGGTCATGGAAGAGTCTCAATCTGATTCCCTGATGGACGAGTGAAGGGGATCATTAGGGTTATGCACATCCCATGCTTGGCACGGAACCTACTTTTTGTAAGTATGTTGAATGATGTAGGTGTGCAGGTTGTCTTTTCAAAGGATGGATGCAAGATGACTAGAGGATCTATGGTGCTTGGGAAGGGTACTCGGAGAGGTACTTTGTTTTAGCTGAAGGCATGCACTTCACAGTACAATAGTTCTTTTGACTTAAAGAAAAGAGCTGCAGTCACTTCATCCCCACCATTTGAACGAGTAGTGAAGAAATATGTTGTAACACATTCTGATGGTAGTGCACATGCTTTGGAAGTTAAAATTCCTACTGAAAAGACTATGTTATGGCATTTGAGATATTGCCACATTGGTGAGAAGGGTCTTAGAACCCTGAAAAATAAAAACCTCGTTAAGGGGTTAAATGATTGTAATCTCGAGTTTGACTTTTGTGAACATTGTGTATATGGAAAGCAAAATCGTGTTCAGTTTTACTCTAGTTCTCACAAGTCTTTTGGTGTATTGGATCTTATTCATTCTGATGTGTTTGGTCCTGTTAATGTTGCTTCAATTTCCAAATCTTTATATTTTGTATCTTTCATAGATGATTACAGTAGAAGGACATGGGTTTATTTTATCAGAAGCAAGACTGAAATCTTTAGTCAGTTTAAAGAGTTTAAAGCTTTTGCTGAAAATCAGACTAGTAAAAAGATTAAGTGTTTGAGAACTGACAATGGTGGTGAATTTTATTCGACAAAGTTTGATAAGTTCTATAAAGAGCAAGGAATTAAAAGACATAAGACAACTCCATACACCCTATAGCAAAATGGAGTTGCAGAGAGGATGAATAGAACACTGATGGAGAAGGCTAGGAGTATGCTTAGTGGAGCAAGCCTCAAGCAAAAGTTTTGGGTTGAAGCTGTAGCCACTACTTGCTACCTAGTAAACAGGTCTCCTACATCATCTCTTGTTGGTAAGACACCTATGGAGGTGTAGTCTGGTAAGAAGCCTTCAGTTAGACATCTTCATGTCTTTGGTTGTGAGGCATATGCACATGTGCCTAGGGAGAAACGGTCTAAATTGGAGAATAAGGATGTTAAGTGTATTTTCATTGGCTATGGTGTCGATGTGAAAGGATACAAACTTTGGGATCCTATGGCTGAAAAAGTGTTGTATAGCAGAAGTGTTATCTTCACAGAGCTAACACCTTCTTCCGTTGTTCTACAGCCAGAACAAACAGAAAAGATAGAAGATATGGTTCAATTTCCTTCTACCCTTGAGAAGACTGAACCGACAGACCCTGTGAGACTTGATGATGAGGAGAGCTCTAGCAGCTTTGAAAGCTTAGAAGAAGAAGCAGAACCTCAACCTCAGCCATTGAGGAGGTCTACATGAACAAGAAAGCAACCTGATAGGTTTGGTTATTCATTACTTGATTCTAGTTGTGCTTTTGCCTTATTAACACTGATGAGCCGAGAACTGTGACAGAGGCTATGGGCATGAAAGATGTAGGTTCCTGGAAGGAGGCCATGGAAGATGAAATGGCTTCTTTGGAAAAGAATAAAACATGGGACTTGGTGCCTTTGCCTGAAGGACAGAAACCCGTTGGATGCAAATGGGTGTTCAAGAAGAAATTCGGTGCAGATGGTAGTGTTGAAAAGTACAAGGCTAGATTGGTTGCAAAGGGGTACTCACAAGTGGAGGGAATTGATTAAGCTGACATCCATTTGGTTCTTTTTATCTCTTGCAGCTGCTTATGACTTAGAGGTGGAGCAGATGGATGTGAAGACAACTTTCCTTCATGGTGATTTGGAGGAAGAGATTTACATGTCACAGCCAGAGCATTACATAGAGAAAGGTAAAGAAAATTTGGTTTGCAAGTTGAAGAAGTCTTTGTATGGTTTGAAGCAGTCTCCTAGGATGTGGTAAATGAAATTTGATGCCTTTGTGTTCTCCATTGGATTTCTGAGACCGAAATCAGATCATTGTTGGTATTACAAGTTTGACAATGATCGCATTCTCATTATTGCATTGTATGTTGATGATATGTTGATTGGGAATGGTAAGAATATGATTTCTGATTTGAAGTCTCAGTTGTCAGCACAGTTTGAGATGAAAAATCTTGGGGTAGCCAGGTACATTATGGGAATGGAAATCAGAAGAGACAGAGCTAACATAAAACTTTGGTTAAGCCAGAGTAAGTATGTGAAGACCGTGTTGGATAGATTCAGCATGGTAGATTGTAGACCATTGTGTGTTCCTGTTTCATTGGGGACAAAGTTATCTGTTAATGATTGTCCAAAATCTCCTAGTGAGGTGGAGGACATGAGCAGAGTACCTTATGCTAGTGTTGTTGGCAGTTTGATGTATGCTATAGTCTGCACAAGACCAGACATTGCCCAAGCAGTGGGAGTCCTTAGTCGATTTATGGCTAATCCTAGACGGGTACATTGGGATGCAGTTAAGCGAGTGTTCAGAGATTTGAGGGCTACTTCTGAGTATTCCATATGCTATCATGGTTATGCTACAGGACCTCCACATTCAGTGTGTATTCGTGGATTCGTGGATTCTGATTGGGCAGGTGACATTGACAGCAGGAGATCCACCAGTGCCTATGTGTTCACTATGTTTGGTGGTGAAGTTAGTTGGATGAGTAAGTGACAACCTGTGGTTGCTTTGTCCATGACAAAAGCTGAGTATATGGCAGAAACTCATGCTTGCAAGGAAGCCATTTGGCTTAAGAGATTGTGTTCAGATATTGGTGTTGATGCAGGACAGATTACGATTTGTTGTGAAAGTCAGAGTGTAATTTTCCTAGCAAAGAATCTAACTTTCCATGCCAGAACAAAGCATATTGATGTACAGTTTCACTTCACAAGAGACATGGTAAAGGATGGGAAGGTAGATACTTTGAAGAATGTTGCAGATGTATTAACAAAACTAGTGGGCACAGAGAAGTTCAGATGGTGTTCGAAGTCTATGGGTCTCTCGGCCTATAGCAGTTAAATCCTGTTATTTCTATTGTCTCTTACAAGGTGTTTGACAAGTGGGAGAATGTTGGGAATTAAGGTGTCTCAACCTTGGTAATTCCTTGTATTATTTCATTGTATTTATTTATTTATTGCCTATTGTGTAATTAGGATGCAAATCCTATGTTGTCATCTTGTGGGAGTTGGCACGATGATGTGTCATCCCACATGGAAGATGACCACATGTAAATTTGTCCTCACATGAGGATATAGGCATCCCACTTAGTGGTAGGAATATTTTGCCATGTGTCAGCATCTTGGATAGTGTGTAAGGGAATATTGACTGAAACGGTCATGACAGATTCCTATGACAGATCTATGACATGTAAGAGTCAGAAATAAAAGGTTCTATGATAGGTGAAGACACGTGTTACAAGGCATCTTGTAAGAAGGCATATTTGGGTGCCCCAAAAAGAGTTTTGACATGTTGTGAGAGAATATGCTATTTATAGCCTATTTATGATAGATTCTCTTACAACTATAAGATATGTCAGTATGACGGATTCTATGACGGTTGTAAGAGTCGTAAGAGCATCTGTCATTACCCATCTTGGGAATAGGTGACCTCTTTGGGATGGGGTGACTTGACAAGTTTAAGTAACATCCTACAGTGTTGGACAAGTGTCCATAGGCATGGGTTTTGGGCCATGAGGCCATGTTGGACGCCCATCTCAAGATAGAGCCATTTTTTCCTTGTATTTTCTATATAAATAGGTGCTTTAGAGAGGAGATGTATTGTGTGATTGACAGGTACTGTTATGTTGCTGGTTTGTCTCCAGATACGAGTGTCGAAGACTCCTGTAAGAGCATTGGCTCTGTAACTGTATTGTAACCTTCATTGTTTATGGAATACATTTGAGTTGTGTTTTGGAGTGTGGGTTTTTTCCCCTGATAAGGGTTTTCCCCACGTATATCTTGTGTCTCTCTCTTTTGTTTCATTTTTGTGTGTATGTGTATTGCTGCAATATCTCCATTGTTGTTGTTAACATTCTATAATTGTAAAGGATAAAATAAATTTGCACTCTTCTCTCCTATTTATATTAGTGTAGGAAGCAATTTCTGCACACCTAGCTTCCTTTCAGACTTAGTAGACCAAGGGGAACAACTTTCATATAGAAAGTTTCTTCAAGAAAAGTTAGGATATGCCTATTGTCTAAGACTCCATAGATGTTTGAACAGTTTAGAGCATTACAACACCCCAAGAGGACTCCAGCGCACTAGAGGCACTATAGTACATCCCTCTAGTGCCTTGAAATGGTGCTAGTGTCTAGTTTTAGTCCTAGTGTCAAAAATTGGCATTAACTTGTCCAAGTTTTTACGTTGTAGTCCTTTCAAAGTGTCTGAATAGAAAATTTCCTTAGAACACCTGCTCAGGACACTGACCAAGGAATCTACTACCAAGGGTTCCACAAGGACTCTACTACCAAGGAAAGCAATAAACTTTTTCTACTAAGGTAAAATTAATCTATTTCTACTCATCCATAGAATATTTTGTAAACATGAAAACACACTTTTCAAAAGAATTTTAAATACAATGCAAAAAGCTAAAAGGAAACACACACAAAGGACTCAAACACACTTTATGGGTTTCCACAACATGCAGACTGTAGAATTGCCAATGATTCAAATCTAGGTTTTCATAGCGACTCACAAGAGTCATCTCACACTCAAACTGAATGAGATAGAGGTTAACACACACATGTTTTACCCAAAGGTGACTATCTCCAATATAACATGTGTGTGTTAACCCTTTGGTAAAACATTATATTGGTGACTAAAAGATTATGTATACCTTCTCCACATAAGCAACATAATCCACCCCAATGTGGCATAAATCATAACATGATAAAAATTTATCACATCTACTATAAATCATCTATGACTAGCATGATCCAAAAATAAGATGCATAATCAACAATATTTCACAATGTTGAATCAATTATAATAATCATAATAAATATAGTGAAAATAATGAAGCTGAAACATTGCCATGATCTATCATACACATGCACAATATATGCATCCCATAATGCATAGTCATAATCCAATGCCAATACAAAAGCTCATTACAAACACCTCGATGGTCACACAAAACATCTCCAGAAAGAATCTTGAATACACCATCTGAACCCCTCAATAGCATAACAAACCTCATCAACAAGTTCGGTGCAATGACTCATCACACAAGGAACACATAATACACTAATAACACTCATAACAGCATATACCATATGAATCAGAAAGTTCACTAGGAAAACACAGGCATGAGCATTACATCCTCCAGCACTATAATTAGGCTTACTCCTAGAAGCTTAAAAATAAAAAGGATGAGGTACCCATGGTACATAATCCTTCACAAACACAATGGATCTCAAAAGATCAACCCTCTAAATGAACACCAAGTTTAGGTCTCAAAGTAGCAAAATAAGTTTCCAAAGGTGCACCAGTTAGGTGAAAACTAACCACTATGGCTACTAACGCAGGTAAGACTGCATCACTCTATCCTCCAACTACCACTACAAATGAGGACAAGATCTATCCTAAAGGCCCAATTGACCACAAGCAATGCAAAGCCCTATAACCCATGACTACTACTATGCCATGTAACTTATCAATCTCCCTTCTAAGCCAAATAAAAACCTCACAATGCTAGAGATTCTGCATTTAGAGAGATTTTCCAATGCAAGGTTATGCTTCCTATGATCCTTCCTAAGACCAAGGACTCTACCCACAACACTAAAACTCAAAGGTTAGGGTAAACCAAATCTTAAAAGCTATGACACCACTACCTCATCTTCATGCTCACCAATAGCATGCCTTGCTTTTAGTCATGGTTTCTCTACATGATGTCATTCCTCACATTCCACTCCTTAAAAGAGATGGCTTCTTTAACACTCTAGCTCCACATCACATAACTAGGGTCAAACTTACAGGTTCTTAGAGGGAATAATCTAGACTGCAACCTCCAAAAATCATAAGAAATTCCAACATGCAAGCCTTAGCAACCTGCCACTCACAAGGAAAACATCCAAGGAGACAACCACACACAAAACATAGGATCAAGACTACAAGACTAATCTCAACACCACTCTGATGCTAAACTATTCTAAACCAAAAGGTCAAACAACACAACAAGATCATGAAAAACTAATCTAGAAGACAACACATGACTTCCTGATAGCGTAAACAACAAATATTCTTAAAATGGAATACAAAAGATAACAACTTCTTCACACCAAAATTGCATCCCTTCTAGCACCATGCTAGGAAACCTCCAATTTATCAAGGAGAGACTCCTAAAGCAAATAAATTCACAAAGATAGAAACACAAAAAGAATAGGTAGAGAAGTATAACATAATAATGACATAATAATACGTGCCCATGCAATAACTAACACATGATCATAGCTCCCACTATGTCAAAACATGAGTGTAGTTATGGAATTTGTATTTAAACAACATGATGTGTGCCTTCATGTTATTTAACAATATGGTCCTTGTGTCTAGAACATATCATCATACACTATGCTAATGTTGGAATACTGGGAGGCATGGTATTATGACTAGGACAAACAGGAACAAGACAAGCAAGAACAAACACAATGGGTGGACTAACTCAACACCCAACCATATGCAAGCTACTAAAATCAAGATACAATCCAAATAAATATACTTGAAACATATCTCATTCACATAGACAACAGACAAGCAATAACATTTTAACCTTATACATGAATTCACATATACCTCATCCACTACCAACCAAGCATGACATACACACCAACCAACAAGATCAATCACACCAGGCAATCCATAAGACTACAAACACATTTCATAGCTTTTTCAAACACTTCACACAATATTCATTCACATCCATCAACAAATAAGGAATCCAAATTACTATAGTTCTAACAACACACACACCAAGAACTAGTACATCCTCCACAATCTACTCCCTTATATAGTCCATCATAGGCCCATCACGGACATGATAAAAGACATTAAATGATACCTAACCAATAATTAAAACATTCAAGCATAGCCACCACAATAATAAAAAGGAACACTAGAGTGGAAGAAATGTTGATTCCAACAATAAGGCATAAAATAAGCTCAAATTCAACAATAAATCATGACCACAAAACTCACAAGATAAATAGATATCAACATTCAGTACATAGAGTCATTCTTAAAAAATAATATAAAATTAATGCTCGCCCTTACCAACATTTAGAGAATTCACCAATAACCGAAAGAAAGTATCAAAATTTTGAAGGTACACTTTACATGCACTACATGACTAATTCTAGTCACCAACAAGGGAGTACAATGTTAAACTACACATAGATTTAAAAATCTAAGGTGAGTAAGAGAACGTGCTCAAGCAACACCAAACAAATGAGTATTCTAAGACTCTAATCACGTCATAAAACATGAGATCATTTTCACTTATCTATTAAAACATAACTTAGGTTGTCAAGCAAGTAAAGCTTCATGACATTCAAAGAAATTACAATTACAATGCAATGATGCACATAGTCACACACTAGAAATCATCTAACCAACCAAGATTAAGATGGGACAAAATTAGGATCACAAGCCAAGATGTCTCAACCCATCCACTCTCTCAACCAGGAGTAATTAACATTCCACACCATACAAGGATTTAGTAATCACATGGGCAATACATTAATGCAAAATTTAGATTCAACACAAAGCAATACCACAATGGGAGAATTTGATTGAGAATTATGCTCTTACCCAAAATTACATCCTTACAGTGCTAAAATTTCTTTACAACATGACGAAAAGTGACTCTAAAATAAAATGCACACATAACAATAGTTCAAGATACAACTTCACTCAAATGGAAGACTTAAATAGGAGCAACACCAAAACCATGTTCTCAATGCAACAAGATTAATAATGCTAACATGATTCATAGGAAATGACAAGTAGTTGAGGACTATAGTCCACACCAACCCAATAAATATTTCAATGCATGATTCCTTTCACAAGCTAATATGCACATCATGAAATAAGGGAGAACACAAATTAGGGTTACGAGGTGTAGGGTTCACTAATGCACTCATTACTCTTTCACAACATTCGTCATAATTTCCAATCCATATGAACCATTAACAACCCCCCTTTTTTAATTCAACTTTCAATCAATACAATGCAATTACACACCTAGGTTCCCACATGAATCCTAGGGAATAATACAATTTGGGGACATAAGTCATTACCCAAATGATCTATTTTAACAGTTTAGTATTTTTTTCAAATACCAGGCATATGAACAAACATCAACTCTTTAACAACTAAATGCATAGCTCTTAAGAGAGTACACAAGGTTCAATATTCAGACATTCAGGAACATTGACATTCCTTCTCATATAGAGGTTAGAAAAGTGGTCACAAAAGCATAAACATGATCCCACAAATGTCCCTTAAACACTCACACACACTAGAAGGATTATTGCCCATCATTCAAGACATAAAGAAGGGAATTTAGACAAAAGAAACTTATCAGCAACCACAAGGGTCTAACTAATCTTGCAATATTATATTCCTCCACCATACACATGCAAAGAAAACATATTGGGAAACAACACATGCTGCTCATAGCATACAACTATACAAGGAACCCATGAATGCTCAAACACAATGAGTAGAACACACAACCCAGAGCTCCCAATGCTAAAACATGATCTCTGATACCAAGTGTAATGCCCCAATCTTTCACCCAAGGCAATAACCAAACAAACACTAGATGAAAAAAAATTCATGTTTGCAAGTGTGACATTTGCATGTCACACTGCACTCACACACACACAAGAAGAGATCACCATTTCCCTAGGCAAGGTGGCACAAGTAGAAGACATCACCCATCATGTAACAAGTCACCATGATGACCATGCAAGAGAATGGAGTTTTCTCCACAAGGATGATCAAACACAAGTCCATAACCTCATTTTCTTGTGAACACATGGAGTAGGATAATCTTAGAACTATCTTCTAAAAACTAAACCTACTTATCCATTCATAATCATGCATTTAACCACTTGCTTGAAAGAAAAATCTAATCTAAGAATCTGAAAGTACAATTTGCTGGAATGAACTAATTAATCAAGAAACTAGAAAAACACTAAATGGAATGAAACAACAATCTGATCTAAAATTACCAAAGCAATGAAGCTAAACTAAGCAATTTAAAGAATCTAATAAAACAGTAAATCTAAACAGTAAATACTAGCCTTCTCTCCTTTGGTGGGAGTGGGCCCTTGCTCCACACCTATGGAAGAGAGACTGATTCAATGCCTCAGAACACACAAATATGAAATTGCCTGCTTTTATTCCATATTCTCCAAAAATCGAGTATATCTTGTTCCTCCTTAAAACTATTCTATATATATTCTATTGCTTCCATACAATATATATCAGGTGTTGTTCTGCCAATACAATATCTCCAGAGTTTATTATTTCACTCCTAGTTCTCTATTAGATACAAAGATCTTTATTCCTTATTCTAAGCATGCAACTATCCATTCAAAAAGAGCATCATGCATAAACTAAAGAGATTTAAAGTGACACTGGAGGTGTCCCTTAAATCAAGAGTTTAACTTAAGTTAAATCAGGTTGTGAAGGCCACTGATAAAGAAAGGGAAATGACTTTAAACAGTCTTTTAACAAAAGTTCTTAATCCATGCAAAAATAGTTAACATGTGTCCTTCTTCTTCAAATGAACCACTATTGTAGTCTTCTCCCAAAAACTCTGGATCATTCATGTAGAACTCCAAAGACACTCTTGAAACTACTCCAGAGATTCTGCACAATCTGTCTGAATAGCTTCGCAGAGAACAACTCTGGAGATGTCAACAACAACCTAAGTCCTACAGCTCTATGGAATACAACTTTGGAGACTATGCAGTCAATTTGTTTGCACAGCTCCATCGAACATAGCTCCAGAGATCCTTCAAAACTTCTACAAAATTCTAGAGATCTCACAATTTCAATCTACACAGCTCCATGGAACATAGCTCTAGAGATCCTTCAACACTTCTTCTGCAAAATTTTAGAGACCTTGCAATACTCATTCTGTACAACTCTGGAGATGGCAAAAGCTTCTTTAGAGTCTTCAAAGACCTTGCTATCTGGAATAAACGGGTTCATGTCATCAAAAAGAGATATTTTTGCACATTTTTGTTAGCTCAAACTCAAAACATGAAACCTTTTAACTACAATAGTTGCTGCAACATCAAATCTCATTTTAACATAACTAAATAAGGTTTTTAGCAGTCTTAAATTACAAATCAGCAAATGGAATGGTGTTTAGGATAGGAAAGGGAGACATAGAAGCATGTTTTGATGAGTACTACCTGACACTCATCACCCTACCTAAAACCCCCTAGATTTTAGGGGCGACTTCAACATTATAGAATACAAGGAGGATGAAATTGGAGTGAAAGAGGCTATGTGGAAAGGCAATGAGCTATACTTATAGTCTATGATGAAGAGATATCATAATCTTGTGGATCCATTAGAAAGAAAGAAAGATAGAAATAAATAGATTTAGTTCACATGGTGCAATAACCAAGGTTAAGGAAAGAGAGTATACTCAAGACTTGATAGGTTCTATGTCAATAAAAATGTGTTTGCCTTTGTTCATGAGAAAGATAATAACCCAATCCAAATTTTTCCTGCTACTATGTTAGACCACTCACCTATTGAAGCTTCCATTTCTATTAGGGATGGTAATCAAAATAGAGAAGGTATGGACAATCATATGTTTAAACTAAATGTCTCCCTACTCAAGGACCAAGATTGTTTAGAGGGTGTTAGAACTGTCACTAATATTGTTAAAAATTGTTACGAGGAAGGACTTGCAATCAAGAGATGGGGCTATTTGATTTCAGTTTGGAGCAATATTTTCAAGACAATGGGTAAGAAGAAACATAGAAGGTTTTGACTATAGAAGGGCAATTGCAACAAAAAAAAGATGACCAAAGGCTGCTTGATAGTTTGATTAAGACAAAATTTCCTTAGGAGGTTGCTGAATTATAAAAGCTAAGGTGCCGAAGTCAGAGGAAGAGTTAATTGGATCAAAGAAAGAGATAGAGGTACATAGTATTTTTTAATATTCTTAAACAAAACAAAATAGAGAAAGAATTGGTCCAATTGATCATGAAGGTATGTTGTCTAGTGACAGTGGATTCACAAAAGAGGCCTTTCAATCCTTCTATTAGAAACTATTTTCTTCTGAGGATAATAATCACAGTGAGGAGGCTAGGAACTTTTGTAAAAAGGTTATTCCAAGGAAGACCAAAGAATAAGATGCCCTTGATTTGATTAGGGACATTACTAAGGAAGAGATCATAGATACTATTAATACCTTTTGTGATGGCAAATCTCATAGTAGCGATGGACTGCCCATTGAGTTTTACAAAGTGAATATTGGGTGGATTGGAGATGAATTGTTGGAGGTTTACCAGGTTGCTTTTGAGAAAGGGCCACTGGGCAAAGATATTAATTGAGGAATTATTAAATTAATTCCTAAATTAATTAATATATTTTAAAAATAACATTACATTATAAAATGTATATATATATATATTTAAAGATAATGCGTCTGGTAAACTTTTTAACGTGACCGGTGACGCTGGTGCGGCACGCCCTCCGGCTCCACGGTGACGCTTTTGCTCAGAGCTATGAACCGGTGAGGCCACAACATGGGGGACCTCATCCCCAAGTAAGAGCACTTCAAACCCATGAGCTCGTTGGCCCAGCAAAGGCGTAAAGCCTGCGAGCTCATTGGCCCAATGGCAGTTTGAACTCTGGTGGCCGCCACTACAACCGAGTGACTTAACCATCAAACCACACCCTTAATGGCTATAAAATGTATATTTATATTAAATATTTATACAAATTTGGTATTTGATTATATATTAATTTAATATACAAAATTTATATTATATTTATATTTATAATTAAATCTTATATTTTGTATAATATAAATATAATATAATATATTGTTTAATAAAATACTATTTAAATTAACTTATAAGAAATCCAACTTAACTGACTTTCTAGAGAGAGAGATCTACTATTAGGTTGTGTCTTTCTAATTTAGTTTTGATGAATGTTTTAGTTCAAAACATTGCTAAGAGTTTATCATATAAAATTATTGCATTATATCAATACACATTCTAAAGATATGCACGCATTCAACAAAGAGCATACACATGGAAATAGTTGACCAAAACAAAAAAAGGGAAAAAATGTCATCTCCATACCTACTTTTACCCACTACTATTCAAAACTAACTTTATTGTGTTTTAATCTACTCCATTTCACCCTCACCCTTGACAAAAGTTTATGCTCTCTTCCCAAATATAATAAATGGTCATGCACTATACCATTAATTGCTTCCTTTCTACATTCTGTCTCGACATACCCGTTGTTGGAGTACATGACCACTGAGAGGGGGGGTGAATCAGTGGTCTATAATCTTTCAAACTTTTTACACCTTTAATTGCACTAGACAGAAAGTTTAAAGAGAACTCAAGAATCTTTCAAACACATATACACATATGCAATGGTATGAATGAGTATCAAAGTGTAAATATAGAGACAATCAAAGAAAATTCATGACACAGTGTTTATGAGTGGAAAACCCTTAAAAAGGGATAAAAACCACTCTTGAATCTGCACTTTATTATGCCTCACTGGAAAAACAAAACCTCGTTGGCAAAACACCATGCCTCATTGGTAAACATAATATGCCTCATTGGCGAGCAATTGTCTCACTAACAAAATGAAATGTCTCACTGACCAAAGATTGTCTGACTAACAAAATGAATTGCATTAAGGTTTTGAATACAAAAAAATAATTCTGAGGGATACTCTGATTCACTAGATTGCACTATACTACATCACACATCTTAATCTTGCTTCTTCTTTGACATATGAACTCAATACACCTTTTCAACCTAATACATCAATTCAAAACTTCAAGATTTTCTTCAGTAAAAAAAACATCAACCTTATGCTTACTACAGACTATCACCTTTGTGCATACTGCAACTCTTTCACATAAGAAAAAGACTCCTTATACACATTGAAATCATTCTTTCAAGTTTAAGCCCTTCACAGACATTGGTTTGCATCAGAATTTTAATATAATGCACATGACCGTGTAGGTTGATGAGGTAGAAATAACCTCATTTCTTTAATGGATCAAATAGCCTTTTTGCACTATTGAATTCCCTAGCCTTGCCAATTTATTTATTTTTATAAGCGATATTTATCTATTTTTAATAAAATATTGTACAAATCCTGATTTCCTAAATTGATTGAAACTAGCTTTTAAATGTTGATTTAATGGCATGAAAAGTTGGGTAACTGTGCAGGTTAATGCATTGCCTAAGAAGTGGACATTATGTTGTTGTGGACAAGTGTGCCAGAAGTTGGGGGTGCCATAAATTTTAGGCTTGCATTTAATGAAGACTTTGTTTTTATTCTGCCATTTCTGTGGTTACCCAAGAGACATTATGACTCCACTCGGAGTCCTTTTTTATGTTTGAAAGACAACAATAGTTAAGATCTTGTTTGTTAGTTATACGACCTCTTCAATTGGCATTTTCCCGCCATCTGAAGTTTAGGAGCTTTTGAAGTAGTTCAGTTTTTGTTGTTGCTTGAAATATGGATATAAATAGACACTATGGATGAATGAAAATCAATCCTTTAGTTTTTTCAAAATCATCAGATCTGTGTACTTGCAATTTTTATGAATGGAAATGATATTTTGAGTTTTAGTTTCTTTAAAAAATATAAAGATTTGAATGGAGTTCTCATGTGTTGTTGAAGCGATTGAATGTGATTTGAATTAAGACAAGATTCTCCCACGAGCTGGTTACTCGCGGGACTTAGGATAGATAAGTATTTTCATTTCTATGGATGTTTTTATTCAATTGAAGATAGTTTATGTTTAGCTTCTGTCGTTAACCTGTAGGGTGTGTTGTTTAAAAGTTAAACTGTTGTTTGAAACTTTTTGTGTTCATTAGAAGTTTTCTGGCACATCTGGCTTAGTTAGAATTACTATTTTCTAATGGTTAGAATTTGGAGTGCTTGCAGCTTAGAAAATTGCATTTGTGAATTGTTAGCATGAATTTATTTGCTTTCTAGTGTAGAATTTATCTGCTTTCTAAATGTAGAATTTATATGCTTTCTAGTCTATAGTTTTCATGCTTCTTAGTATAGAATTTGAATGCTTTCTATAGAAGGATAAAATTACTATTTCATTTCATGTACTGTTTCAACTTTTTAACAAATCTAGAAAATTGTTTCTCAATGAAATATCCAAACTCCCTATTGCAGACAGCCTCAGACACTACCCCGGTCGATAAACTGATAATTTTCATCTAAAGTGTTAGGACCTTACGATAGCCTGTCATAGGTATTACTCTCCAAAATCTGAATCACCAATCAAACCTCACACAAATATCTCTAAGTGCTTTAAACAAATTTTACTGGCCTTCAGGGTTGTTAGAAAACTTGTCCCAAAGCAGTTAGAACTTCAACCATAGAACTGCCCATCAAATTTTGAGCCCTCACAACAACCATTGAACGTTTGAAATATTTTAAATGTCCACCGTTTGATCAGGGCTTGGCGCCCTCAAAGCCACCATTGATTTGTCTTTCCCGCTCGACCATGTAACACTCACCTTTGCACCTGGTGGAACCTAGTCAATGGGGTCGGTTGAACAATGATGCCGATACCCATAAGTGTTCACTTAAGTGGGTCTTCACTGGCTAATACAAGTCACCGAAGGATTAGACAAAAAGGTAGGACGGGTAATTAAGGGTTAATACATAGTATGTCTTAAACATTTAGTTTAGGGTTTTGATCCCTAAAGGCCACAAGACATTAAACCCTAACCTAAACCAAATGGTGATCTGAACGATTCTCTGCACCTTAGAGTGACCATAATCACATACAATTGATACAAACGTCCTCAAGGAATAAATACAAGACAAGTCACATACCCATAACAAGGAGAATTTGAATGATGAAGAAAGGATGACAAAGTGTCAATGGACACTAACCAAAATTGACATAAGGGAGCCCAAACTTCATCTTAACCCCAAGGCTTATTTTGCAGGATAAATATGTTTACAAGACAAACCAACAAGATCACCAACAGTCAGGAATGATGTCATCATGTCATCACTATAAGAAAGGCACAACATATAATTTGAGGATGATTGGGACAATGAAGACACCATTGAAGATGCACCACTTAACAAGATCTCCCTCTTTTGTATACTCCATGAGATAACATCAAACATGAACATCTTGAAGCAACTCCTTTGCACTTTGGAACCTTTGTATCAACAAGTATCCTTATGAACAATCAAGATGAGATACCTTGCCAGCAACACAAATTTGACAAGATAATAGACAAGTTCCTTTGCATCAACCTTTGACATCACATACACCTTTGGCATCAATTACACACCTTTGACATTAATGACAAAACATTATTCAACACCCATTGTACGCTAAGGTGTGATTGCTAGTATTATGACCTTTACAAGTATATCGATCCTACCTAATCTTTTAGTCAAAATGATTTTAATAAAATTATTCGATCCTTTTTATTGTACCTTACAGGAATTTTAATAATATTTTTCTCTAGCCTCACTTCTAGCTTAGACTTTAAAGGAGCAATGGTGCATAATTCTGTTAAAAGTACTCCAAAATTATTTAAACTCCCCACCAGCTATCGATGCAAATGGAGATTAGGTGATTCAAGAGGTGTTTGGATGTGTGGTAGGCCCACTCTCCATGTCATCAATTTCTTTCCCAATGGCACATCATTTTTTTACATTTCCTAACATCAAATCCGATCACAATCCTCTATCTGTGAAGATCGATATGTAGAAAGACATTCAACATCAAGATAGGCCATAACAAAATCAAAAGAAAGTGACTCATCTAGGCACAATCCTTTTGACTCGTGAAAACTAAGAATTTTTTTGGACAATGCTTGAAAAACAATTACAAGAAATAAGAGATAGTGTGATGGATAATATAAACAAGAGAACAATAGGCAGCAATAGATTGACATCGATAATCCACAAAGCTCTTAGTTTGTGTAAAAGGTATAGGCCTAAGAGAGGCAACAAACATAGATTTGCAAATAAGTCGTGGTATGATGAAGATTGCAAGGCAGTAAAGAGAATGTTGGAAATCTAGGGAAATAAAAAGGAACATGTAAAGCTAGTGAGATTGAAAAAAGAGGGTTACATGCAAGCAAGACAAAAAGAGCTGATTCTTCTTAGGAAACACGATCTAAGAGGCTTCTGGAAAGAATTGCAACAAAAAACACAACTACAAAGAACAATATCACAGACTCCCAATTGTTGGAATATGCAAAGCTTCTATATGAGAGGGTTCAAAATAAAGACATCCCCCTAGTAATCAATTCAATGGATAAACCCTTCTCCATGAAAGACATCAAGGATGGAATTAAAAAGCTTGTAGTGGGTAAGGTACGAGACATAGATGGCTTACAAGTAGAATACATAAAATAGGGCATGGAAGCCCTTACACCGCACATCAAAAGAATATTTAATGGAGTCATTCAGAATGGTTTTCTAGAAAATTAGACAACCAATGTCATCATTCCTTTACTCAAAAGTGGAGATGTCAACAACCCTTCAAATTACCGCACTATAATGATGAATCCTCTTTTCAAGAAACTCTTCAGGATTAAGATAGAGCATCAAATTAGTATTTGGGTAGAAAAGGAGGGAAAGAGGGCAAACGGACAAGTAGGTTTTCGACAAAAACACTCTACAATTGATCATTGCATTACCCTCAGACACTTGATAGAGAAGGTTTGGGATAAACTAAGAGATGAGGTCTTCTGTTGCTTCATTGACTTCAAGAAGGAATTTGACATTGTTCATAGAAGAAAATTATGGAGCAAAATGGAAGAGTTGGGAATTCTAAAAATGTATAGGGTTGTTGTCCATTAGTTGTATGAACAAGTTCAAGCCAAAATTAGAACAAAGCAAGGACTATCAGAATGTTTTGGGAGTGACATTGGGGTCAAATAGGGATTTCCATTATCTCCTACCCTATTTGGATTGTACATTAACAAATTAGAGGAATGGATAGACAAGTTTGGTGGAGGGTGTTCACTTGGCTAGTTATGTAATAAAGTTTCTTTTGTATGTTGATGATCTTATTTTAATGGAAAAAACAACACATGATTTGAGAGAACGCTTGAAATCTCTAGAATTGTTTTGTTAAGAAGTTAGGATGCAAGTGAACACTAGAAAAACTAAGATCATGATCTTTACCTCAAAGAGAAAGAAGGTTCAGATAGAATTTGTTTTTGAAGGTAGCCCCTTGCAAGTGGTTAATGAATATAATTATCTTGGCCTCAATTTCCACAATAATCTCAACTGGGAGACGTGTAGAGCAAAGAGGATACAAGGTGGATGGAAAGCATCATACTCATTGCAAAATAGATGCAGAAAGGCTGAACTGTGGGATTGGAAAACTAAGAAAACTCTTTTTGGGTTGTTAGTGGTGCCGATGGTGTTATATGGATGTGAAGTTTGGGGTAGTAACACGTCAGCGATAAAGTGGAGACAGATAGAAAGGTTACAAAAGCACTTAATCACAAGAAGTTTCAAAACAAAAACATCAGTCCCTTATGAGATTGCCTTAGCTAAAGTCGATGCCTTTCCTTTGGAGGCATCGACCTTGATTCGGTTGCTAAGTTATTTAAAGAGGCTAGAGAGCATGGAGTTGCTCCGCTGGCCCAAAATGCCAGTAGAGGAAGGAAGAGCACATGGATGAAATAGAATGACAAGTGGATGCATAAGTGGGATATTAGCATGAAAGAATGCCCAAATAGTAATGGGGAAATCAAAAAGTATGTGCATGAATAAGTTAAAGTAAGCATGTGGGCAAGGCAACTTGGGAGGAAAAGAGAATACTATATCAAGCACTTCAATCCTCCTTATGACCACACACAAAAGAACTATATAGGTGCAGAAAAAAAATGGAAAGTGAAAATGTTAATGGCCCAACTAAGGACTAGTTTACACCAGCTTAGGTGTGAAAATGAAAGATGGACAAGGCCAAGAGAAGACTGGGCAGATAGAATATGTTGTTTTTGTACTTTGGGGCTAGTGGAAACAGAATGACACTACATCATGGAGTGTCTGGCTTACAAGGACATTCGGGCCAATTATAATGATATCTCGAATGTGGACTCCTTAGCTAACCTATTCCAAGAAGAAAGGATAACAAAAATTGTAGACTATTTGATCAAGATTCACAGTAGAAGATTTAGGATACAAAAGGAAAGAGAGGTCAATTAGTGGGCAGCTTACTTATTGTTGGCTTTAGTGCTTAGCATCGTGGTTGGGTATCCGGTGGTCCCATAGGTTGTTTGGCCTTGTGGATGTTATTAAAACCTTCATTCATTCATTCAACATTATTTTTCTTTTGCGCCATTCATGAGATTTATTTAGCATTGGACTATTCTGAGAGTGGTGATAAGTTGAGCTCCCATGTTCCATGGCTAAGTTGGATTTAAGAAGGGTTGATGGTAGATTAACTCTGCAATACATGGCTTGCGCATTTGATTTTATTATTGGTTTTGTGTTTTGGGATGGCTACCTAAGAATTTCTAATGGTTGCACCAGCCTTCATTAGCTATCATTCATTTTATAAGCATTCAATTTGGATAGCTATGCACCATTCTTAATCCTTGGGCACAATTTTAGTGTTGCGCACCATTATCACTACCCATCATATTGAATAGCTTGTGTATCACTTTTGCATTTCTGGCTATTATTTTGAGTGTTGGAGCTAATTTATCCGCCCACCTTGAAGAATTGTGCATCATTTTAAAGAGTTGTGCATCATTTTCTAGCTGCTTAATTCCATTAGTTGTGCCTATCCTTTTGGTTTGCTGGGTTTCTTGTTGCAGTATTGGCCTATTGATCTATTTTATTTAAATTTTGTGCCATATTCCTCATGCATGTGCATTATTTACATTGTATTTGCATATTACATGGTAGAGAAATCAAGGAGCATATTGACATACACCATGTATTATGATTTTATGATGGCTATGTGCTTAATTTGTGGAGTTGTGCACCATTTCTCAGAGCTACAGACTTCATTCTCTTTTATCTTTTGATGGTTGCAGGAGTCACATTATTGGTTACTCATTTGTTTTGACATGCTTCATTATCTTGATCAATAGCATATCAAGAAAGACTAATATTTATTAAGACCCCTCTGAGCTACACCAATCCACTCAAATTATTGTCTTTGGCCTTTTGACAGATGATGCAGTATATAAACTTTTTAGAGATGGCATATGGAAGTTATGTTTTTTGACAGATTATGTGGTGATGATGATTAAATTACTATGGAGTTCATTCTTGGTTGTACTGAATACCAAGTGATCTTGAGAGGGGTCACCTTTCCCCTTGTTGTTTCGTTAGTAACTACAACCACTAGATTCCCTGCAAATGGTGACACATTTTTTCCTACAGCATCCAGTTGATACTTAGATTTGAAGCAAATGTGCCAACGATTTTTACAATACAATGAATGGCTAAAGATCATCCTAGTGTAGGGCACCGTCTGAACCTCATTGCTCAAACCATGGGATGATGTGGCCAAAGTCATCATCCAGTATATTTCCTATGATGGAAGGTATGTGTACATCTTTCCCCATCATTATAGACTATTATATCATTTGCACTATAAACAAGACATCAATTTGCCATATTTCTATTCCATTCCCTACAGCATATGTGTGTTGAGGTTCAGAAAAGAAAAACAAAGTTGCTAGCCCATTGTGGGATCATTAAATTGCTTGTGATAAGAGGTCTAAGTGTGCTTACACCACCTAGAGATTGGTTACAATTCAATCAATCTACAAGGATAGGGGACCAAGAGCCACAGGAGTCATTAGAACATTCAACTACAACTAAGAAAGTAGAAACTCCTAAAGCAAAAACCTTTGAAGCAGAAATAGAAAGAAAAGAAAATCACCATTACCATCAAGGGATGAGGGCTCCCTTCTACTTACTATATGATTGCATAACCTAGCCACTGTTGCCACCAACATGGCATCAGCTGAGGAAGAAAAGAAATATGACTTAGATCTTATGATTCTAGCCACCCTACTCACAAAAGTGAAAAACCATCTAACTCATGAGCAAAGACATCAAAATTGATAGAAGATGATTTAAAGGGCTAGGCAGGAACAAAGTGAGGCTGTAAAGATGATTGAAGAAGCAGAACCTAAAATCCCTACCTTAATGGAACAAGAAAATGCTATTCCTGTGGTCATTTCTGAAGAAGCATGTGAGGTTCCTCTATTTGAAGAGGCACCTACATTTAATGACCAACAAGATCAAAATTTTGAAGATAAAGATCTCACTCTAAAATAGAAGGAAGAAATTTTGGTTCTATAGAATAAAAGTCAACTGGAAAAAGAAATGCAATCACTTAAAGATGAGTTATAGGAAATGTCTTCAAGAAGTTGAAAATAAAATGAAAAAGTATGGGCACTTAAGAATTAGGTAAAGCTATTGACTAAAGAAAGTTAAAAATTTGAAGTAAAAGGCCCTTATATATCCATCATAGAACATGAGCTACCAAGGAGGGATTTGAAGACTTCCTAGTGTAATTAGATTATTGCAGCCCTACAAGGGTTGAGTACCACATAGCACAAGGAGTAGCTTTAACCCACTCATTTAACCTTCTGTAAGTGGACAAAGTAGAATATGCGAGGACATGCAATGTCTTCAGCTAGGGGGAAATGATGAGCTAAAAACTTGTGAAGCATTTAAACATTTCTCTTCCAATAGGAACCTTATTTGCCTACCTAGTTGTGTGTCAAAACAACCTTTACCTCTTATTCTTTGCCATACAATAATTTATTTGGAATGAAAATATCTAATATGTTAATGAAAATAAGTAAACTAAGGAAAATCAAAATGTTGATTTACTTGGTCTTGTATGTGACCAAATAGGGTGGAGATAAAGACTTTTTGTAGCTGCTTGGGTTGAAAATTTGGTGAATGAATTGATCTTCAAATAGTTAATCTTGGTTGATAGTTAGTTTATACATAATTATCGCTATCTTTGTTAAGGCTTCTACTCTAATAAACAACAATTAATTTTGTTATAACTATATATCGATAGTTTTGTTGTGGATAGGAGTGGTCATATGCCAAACAAACTCTTGTATTTTAAATCAATTTTTTTATAGGCCATTAGCCAAAAAGACTATATAAACAATGGCATAGGAGATAATCGATATAAGAATGGTGATGATATGTATAGGAATATAATTTTCTATGAAATAAGACATAATGGAATGAATCACATTTTGAGAAGCATTTAGGGGCTTTACAGTTACCACATGGATCAAAAGAAGGGCCCCTCTCAAAAAATGTTGGTGATACTTTTTCATATGACTTCATGTGTGGTTTTTATTTCATAGCTGATAAAACCTTACATTTTTTGTTTGATTTCATTATGGCTTTTATTTCTAATATTTACTATTAGTTCAAGTCAACTTCTGTGTGATTTGAAGAGTATCTTAAGTAATTAATTATTGAGTCCTATTTATATATTTTAGTTTTATATTCCAAAGAATTATAGTGGGTTTTTAAGTCTTTGTTTTTATTACTGTGGTCACAGTGCTAGTCATGGGTGTACAATTTTTGTAGTAGTTTATAGTTCTTTTAACCCATTTATAGTCCCTATAGCAGTTTTAAAAAGAGTGACTCTTTTACTTTTAGATTAGTTGCATTCTATTACATTGAAGCTTACTACCTTCATTCCTTACACAAACAACCACTATGCCTTTTGCAAGCTTACACTTTGGATTGACATAAGGATTAAATTGAATTTAAACCTCAAGAACATATTGTCACTAACTAAAAAGTTGTAAATTGCTCACTAAATTAAGCCTCATTTTTACCCAAACAAAAACTTTTTAGAAAGAGTTGGCTACAGATGCAAAATGAGCAACCTCTCAAATGCTAATAGTAAAGGAAGTATAAATAGGTAGGAAAGCTTCACAATCAAGGGGAGGTGATTGGGAGATAATTAGAGAGATGACTGAGAGTCAAGAGGAAAAAAGAATTAGTCAAAGGAAGAAGAGGCTCAATTAGGACTAGAATTAACTCATAATCATAATTAAAAAATGGTGACAAAATGGTTGGAATTGAAGAAATCATGCATCCTCCAAATATGATAGGGTCAACCCTTTTGGGGTTTTGGGTCGCCCCTTTTGCTAGGATTGGTCACTCATGTGACCAGGGTGTAACTTAAACTAGGTTACCTAGCAACCCTAGGGTCTCTTAGGCAACCCTGCAATTGAAGGTCTTCAAAAGGGTTTTAGAGGAGTGTGAAGACTCAGAAGCCAAGCCAAGGGCTTAAGAAGGTGGATAGTAGACTAGGAAGGAAAAAGGGACTATCATAAAGTTTGGAAATTTTGAGAAAGAATGTATTTCATTCCACATGGGTCAAGAGCTAGACCACCAAGTCATCATCGAATTGTTGTGTTGGCCCGTACAATTTTGGGAACTTATAGAACCATGCATAACTAAGTTGTTGATCATTTGTCCTTCCTCTAACCTTTTATTCTTCCCTTTCTCTTCTCTTATGGGCTTCAACCCACTATCATACATCCTCCTCCTCTAGGGTGTGCATTCTCATTAGGCTTCTTTTCTCCAAATGCCTTCTACAAAACATCAATGCTTCCTCATCTTGTGCTCTCTCTTTTGCCTCTTCATCTAGTGTGACTGGCTCAAGTGAACAATTTTGTTAGCACCCCCTAGCCTTCCTTTTCTCCTTCCATCCTCTATCCTAGGTATCTCTACTTGGAATGTATCTTTGTGTTCTCATTCATGCACATGAGTGCCTTTGAATGGCAATTTTGTCAATGCCTCCTTGTGGTGTTCTCCTGCACACTCAACTACCTCATATTATCAATTTTGTCATCATGGGTTGGTTAGTTCCTTCAATATTCTTTGATGTATTTCCTCTCTCACCCTTGTATTTTATTGGCACACGATAGGGTCAACTTGGCCTCAATATATGCCCCTTGCACCCTTTCTCAAACCTTATGTAATTAAACTCACACATCTTTGTTTCCCTTCCATGCTTCTTAAGAGGCACAATTCCTCCATGTTGTGTTCTCTACGCTCCTTCACTGTATCATTCTCTTCTCCTCTTAGAACTTTCATAGCACTTTCCTATCATTTAGTTACTTCTTTTAGAACCTCTCTATCTCTATGAGCCTCGTAACTTCTTTCTCTGCCTCACCTCTATAAGGTTATCTTCTCTCTTTGAGGGTTGTAGCCAACCCACATTGCTCTTGTCATGCAACTAATTCTATCAAGTAGCTCTTTATCTACTTTCCTTGTGTGGATGATTTCCTCCCGTGTTATCGAAGCCTTTGGGCATAGGCAAGTGTTACTCCACCTTTTGCCTATCCCTCCATTTCCTACTATGCATTCTTATGCCTTCAAGCCTCTAGCCCTTATAACCACTGTAAATATTCTCTTCGATGAACCACTTCACACATCATCTTAGAGACCATCTAGTCCCACTTCCACACCTGAACTTTTCCTTCACATCTTCTCTACTCCTAGAGACTCCTCCATCCTTCTATTATGTTATTGCACTATTGACAAAACTAGTGAACAATAGTAGTGTTAGTATAAGCATAAAGTGTACAAATCTAATTAACCTGATTAAAGGTACATGTCATTAACCATAAATCTAAAATAGAACATGGATACACATGTAAAATGACAATAAGAAATAAGAAAACTTATTTCCACAAGCACAACACTGTATGCACATGGAGAAACCCTTTTAGGAAAAACTCCACCATCAAAGAGAAGACAAGTTTGTATTAATCCAATTCTAAAGTGTTACATTAATACATCCAACTTTCTTCCTTCAATCTAACAACATTATAGCAATGTTACAATGCTCATCTATAGAAGACCCATAAAACAACTATCCAATGTATCTAATTTATAGAGAATTAGAGAGGGAAAACCATAAATGGTTTCCCAAAACCAAAACTACCAAAATCCATGGTATAAAAAAACTCAATGCACCATGAATAGTGACCAATAATGACAACATCTTTGACCCATGTAAAGATTGGATACACTTTCCCAAGAATAGTGCTCCATTTCCAAGCCATTAAACTCAATGGACCCCACTTGTCATAACACAAGATGCTCCACTCTTCCACCTTACACCTAGGAATGAGAAAGTGGCATAAATAAAGTCAAATCACTCCATAACTATGACTATCATAAGTAACATCCCCTTTAATGCCACTACAACTAATAGTCTAAGTTACAAGGAGAATAATAATAAAATAATAATCTCTCAACCACCATGGGCGTCCAAATATCTATTCTTGGATATTTGGAGATCCAACATTAGTATATAGGATTTGCAAGGTTAATATCACTTTAATCCTAACTTTCTTCTACTTTATATTGTGCATTGCAATGATAGAAATAGGAAACATAAAATGAATCAAATATAAAATACAAGATCCGCAGCCTCCTTGCACCAAGAGAACTTATTTGTGCTCACTAGTTTTGTAAGTGAATCTATAACACTATATAAAGTGTCAATTTTCTAAATCATGATCTTATTACTCCACCATCTCATGAAAAAAGTGATAATGAACATCTTTATGCTTAGTATGAGCATGGTACATGGGATTCCTATCCAAACAAACAACACTTTAATTGTCACATCTGATTTTGAACAAACCTTGCAATCAAAACCAACTCCTAGACATAGTCTTTATAACCAAACCACCTCTTTACAAGCACATGTAGTAGACATAGACTCTAATTAGATAAAGGAAAAAGCCATTGTGGGCTACCTCTTACTCATCTAGGTGAAACATTGCAAAACAAAGAAGACATGTATCCACTAATGGACCTCCCATTATCCAAGTCGCCTACTAAATCTACATTAGAAAAGCCTTACATGTCCAATGACATGCCCACATCATTAGAACCATGATAACATAGGAAAAATCTATAATTTCCTCTCAAATATCTAAATACCCTCTTAACACAAGTCCAATACTCTTTACTAGAGTTTTACATAAACTTGTTAAGAACTCCCACTCCTTGGACAATATCTAGTCTAATACAATCCATTGCATACAACAGGCTACCAACAACTTTAGCATAAGACATGTTATACATGTCTTCAAAATAATCATCTAACTTAGGACACATATCCAATGATAGCTTTGTTCCTACAGGTAAAGGAATACTTATTGGTTTACAAACATGCATAACAAACTACAGTAAAATAGTGTTAACATACTTTGATCGAGCCAAGGCTTTATGTGAAATTAATACCTACTAATTTTCATTCCTAAGATAAATTTTATTGCCCCTAAATCTTTCATGTCAAATGCATGAGAAAGTTGATTTTTAAGCACCCTAATTATCACCTTGCTATTACCAACAAACATGTCATCAACGTATAAGACAATAATTAGAATCTAATCATCAATAACTTTACTGTAAACATAGTGATCCTCTTTACTTCTGAAAAAACCCAACTTTGATGCAAAAGTATCAAACTTATAATACCACATTTGAGGCAATTGTTTCAAACCATACAATGATCATTTTAACCTACAAACTAGATTTTATTTCCCTTTTACCTTAAATCCATCTAGTTTTCACATGAAATTTTCCTCTTCAAGATCCTCATGCAAGAAATCATTTTTTACATTCATTTGTTCTACTTAAAAATTGCAAGCAACAGTAATATAAAGTAGGAATTAAATGGAAGAAATTTAGCATCAGGAGATAAAATTTCACCAAAATCAACTCCCTCTCTCTAGGAGTAGCCCTTAGTCATCACTTTAGCTTTGTACCTCTCTAATTTACTATTAACTTTGAATTCCTTATTCAACACCCACTTGCAACTAGTGGGCTTCCTTCCCTTAAGTAAACTCACAAGATCCTAGGTGTCACATTTGTCCAAGGCTATCATCTCCTCTTGTATCGTCTCCATCCAAGAATCATGCTCATATGAAGAAAGAACCTCTCTAAAAGATCGCAGTTCATCATCAGTACATGACAAAGAAACTACATAACAAAAATCTAATGGGCTATACTAGTCAACTAGGTTTTGTTGTCTCATGGATTATCTCAATGGTGGAGTAAGGGACTCTACATATTCCTTTACATGCTCAACTTGCTCAGAACTCTCACCCAAATATTTTTATCCATCTCCATACTCAAATCCATAATTATATTCTTCAACATGCGGATCTTCCCACTACTTGACCTTAGTCTCAAAATACATTATTTTGCTTCCTTCTTTTTCAAGTTTGGCTGTCTTGGATCAAAAAATACTCTAAGTTCCCTATAAACCACATCCTTGGAATAAATTATTTTCAAGGTTGAAGGATTCCAAAGCTTGTAACCCTTAACATTCTCACCACATCCAACGAATATGCATTTATGAGCTTTAGGGTGCAACTTAGATCATTTTTCTCTAGGCACATGAACAAGAGCCTCATAGCCAAATACCCTTAAATGTGAAAAAGAGAGTTTCTTACCTCTCCATGCCTCATAAAGAGTTTTATCAACAAGATCCAAACAAGGATATCTATCAATCAAGTAACAAGCATTACTCACAACATCTACCCAAGACACTAATCCAACTATGTACCACTCATCATACTTCTAGCTCTTTCGGTCAAGGTTCAGTCATCCTTTTTGTAACTGTATTCTATTGCAGGGTGTAAGGAGTATTTTTATGTTGCTTAGTATATGCATGTCTATAAAAAACATTGAATTTCCTAGAGCAATATTCACCTCCATTATTAGATCTCAACACCTATATCATCCTATCCTATTATTTCTCAACCAAAGCTTTAACATCCTTAACTTAGGGAAAACTTCAAATTTAGATCTAAGAAAATAAACCCAGGTTTATCTTGAGTAATCATTTATGATGAAACACAATGATGTGATTTACCAGTAGACCCCACATCCACTAGACCAAACACGTCTGAATGAATGACTTTTAAAATGAATTTTGATCGAGTTATTGCAAAAGGAAAAGAAACTCTATTCTACTTTCTAAACACATAGTGCTCACATAAATCAAACTCATTAGAATAACTAGAAAAGATGTCAACCATCCTCTTTATTAATAATGGTCTCAAGACATTTTTCACCAATGTTACCTAAACATTGGTGCCACATCATACATGCATTTTCAAAATTGGCAGTTACATTCAAAGAATTACAAAATATGGAGGCATCAAGACTAAACAAAGCCCCACACCATGAGCCTCTCGTTGCTGCTAAATTTACTCTAACCAAACTACAACTAGACTTGTCAAATGTACAATTCACTCTAGAATCATTAAACTTGGATACATATAAAGAAGATATCTCATAAGTCAGGTACAATACACAAAACACCATAGAGAGTTTCCACTCTCTCACCATTAAAATGTATAACTATATCCATTCCTTACCAATAATATGATGTGAACTATTGTCACCAAGGAAAACCTCTCCTCTATTATAAGTTCAATAAGATGAAAACTACTTCTTTTGGGGAGCCATATGGTAGGAGCAACTTGGATCAATGAGCCAACAATCATCATCATCATCAAAATTATTCAGTAAAGCATCATTATCACAATAACTAGGGATTCCTCAGTGAAGGAATCCTTATAAGTTTTCTTCCTATTTTTTCATTCCTTGTTAATGTGTCTCCACTTCTTGTAGTTCCAATGCTTCACCCTAGTCTTCCTATGGATTTTAGATCATCCTTTAGGTTTGGATCCATCTTTTGATTTCTTCCATTCCCCTTTAGACCAAACTTTGTCCTTAGACCTTCTTCAAAAATCTAATGCATCTTTTGAGCCCTCATCCATGGAATTTCTGGTCATCTCTTCACTAAACAAAGTAGCAACAAGGGAATCTTTTTTTTGGGTTTATGATATGTTGGGAATTAAGGTGTCTCAACCTTTGCAAATTCTTAGCACATGATATTTATTTATGTATTTATTTATTGGCCTAATTTTGTATTTATTTGCACATCATGTTTTGTCATTTAGTTTGAGGTGGCATTGTGACATGTCATCCTATTTGTAATATGACTTGGATGGTCAATTCAAACACATGTGAATCTAGGCATCCCATTTGAGGTGGCACTAATATGCCATGTGTCGGCATCTTGCGGTATGTGGAAGGAGCTATTTTGTATGATGGAATCTATGACATGTAAGAGCCAAGTATGGAGATTCCTATGACAAGTGAAGACAAGTGTCGGAGAGCATATTTGCATGCGAGGAAGGCATCTTTGGGCACCCAAGTTGGGTTATGATATGTTGTAAGAGGAATATACTATGACAGATTCTCTTACAACATTAGGTGTTGTTATGTTGGGTAGATTTTATGACAGTTGTAAGATGCGTAAGAGCATCTGTCATAGCCTATTTTTAGTTGGAGCGCTCCATCTTGGGAAGTCAAATTTGCCATGTATGACAGATGTAAGAGAGGTGTATGCATGTTGGACAAGTGTCCTTGGGTGTGAGAAATGGGCCATGTGGCCAAGATGGTCGCCCATGTAATAACCTACCCCAATTTTTTTTTAAAATGTAAACAAGGGGAATGAAATGTTAGCACAATCTTTCATGAACAACTAAATGACCTCCACACTTCTGATCACCAAGATCCCAACTAGGCGAGGTGAGAGTATAATGTGTTTTGGCTTACAAAGCTAAAGCATTGTGCAACATGAAATTACATTCATTTGCTATGAGCAGGCATCCACTTATGCAGTGGGAATTCACCACTTTCCAGTGGGTGTGAATACAAGAATGAAAATTACAAACCATCCACTTATCCAGTGGGTATTCACCACTTATTCAGTGGGTAGAATAAACATGAAATAAATATTCATTTGCTCCACACTGGTGGTTGAACCATCCAGGGGTCATTATGTGTTTTGCAAGGTGAAGAAAGAATATATTGCTACCATCTGTATACTACAATTAGAAGAAGTATATTTAGAACATGATAACACTTTCCATGAGACTCTGCATCACACATAAACCCTACAACATAAATGATGTTATTATGCTTAATATCTCAAGTGCCAAATGATGATAGACAAGGATGATTCACTGTTGTTTCACTATATCTCTATTTTCAGACTATCCTCTTCTTGGTACGACAACTTGGAACAAATCAAACTTCATATAGAAGCATATAAACATCAAGCATCCTCATCAATCTACCATACAACTGTCAATAACTCTACAACACATCACAACCCTCTGATTTGGCACCATCAATAACTCAATGTGAGAGACAAGGTTCTAAAGTGACCAGCATTCACAAAAATCAGTTCTGATAGCAGACGTACAGACTGTAACAGCAACAAAACCCTCTAAAAATGTAAGACAACATTAAATATCTTCCTCTCTGATCAGCAGCAATACAGTTGTGGAACCAAAGTGCCAATAAGATTTAGTCTCAACATTCAAGGTCTAGATAGTTAGCAAAGAAAGGCTAATACCCAGGAATGAGGTACAAACTATATGAGAAGTATGAAATGAATTACATGTATAAACAGATTTAAACACCTATACAAAATGCCCAAATTTGAACTTCTTTATCATACAGATATAATGCATTCATCCACAAGGTCATAGAAAAGTGTATACAACTAGCATCAATCATCTTCCAAGCCCAAGTACGACTAGGTACAGGTGCAGTATGGACTAATCCAGGCTTTCAAAGACAGCAAATAAAGATCTTCAATGGATTGAAAACCAAAACGTCTCACCATGAAGATTTATATCCTTGCAAAAGTTTGCAAATAAACCAACATTAAACATGAGTTTGATCATCCTTACTAAGGACTGGCCTAGAATCGTATGGCCAAGACAAGGATAACCAATTTGCCTTAAACCTCAATGATCACTGTGTATTATTAATCCAGATTGAGGCACTTAAAATAGAATAATTTTCCCAAAGCATTCAAAACATGCAAATAGCAAAACACTCTAAATCAAATCGCCCTTTCTGAGTAATGTACAGCATGCAGGGCAATTTTTAGCTTCATTCTTCATCAATACATAACAAATCTTTCAAGAACACTATCAAAATTCATAGCATTTATAATTTCATTCAGTTCCAAAACCAAAAACTTTAAAAACTATCAAAATCCATGAAAGCACATTGGCAAAACTCTGTATGAGCTTGCTCTAATCTCCATCTTCAGCACAATGGTGATTCTTGTATGAAACCACACTCGATTCTACAAGAGGGTTTTCATCCTCAAGAGAATATGGAAGAACTCATAGGTTCAATCCATCTACAAAACAATTAAATTCCAAAAGCACAACCCTTCCAAATGAGCTCTCATTCTCCTTATATAACCTTTTGAGAGGAAAATAATATTATTTCCTTTTTAACTCTTCATATTTCTTCTCACAAAAGACCTTTTTGAAATAATAAAAATATATCATGAGTGAGGTCCCCTTTTTAAGTGTCTATCATTTAGAACACTTAAAAACCTTTCCAATGAGCTATAACACTTAGGGACTTATTAATTATTTTTACCCCTAGGAGCCTAAGTGAAAATAATAATTAAAATAGCTCATTAAAAATTACTTTTTTTATGGAAAAAACCCAAACAACCTCCAAATGCGAAATAAGCTGAACCAATATGCTCTGAAGGGTTTGGGATGCGAAACGATGCCTTCCAGAAGACTTTCCAAAAATAGACGGCTCCTCGAAGAATCTTGGAGAGCAATCTGTGAACCTGATCAAACATAAGAAAGCATCACTGTGAACCTGAACATCCACTGAGCTCAAAGCCAAGGCAAAAATTAGTCCATTCCCATCTGCAGACTAAACCACAACCACTCCAAAAACATTGGAGTTCTCCCAAACATGCCGGATAGCCTCTGAGAGACTAGGAACAAGCATAATGCGCAAAAAAATGTATTCGCCAAAAAAAGGGACATCCTTAAATTAGGGAAAACTTCAGATTTAGATCTAAGAAAATAAACCCAGGTTTATTTTGAGTAATCATCTATGATGAAACATAATGATGTGATTTACCAATAGACCCCACATCCACTGACCAAACACATATGAATGAATGACTTTTAAAACACATTTTGATCTAGTTATTACAAAAGGAAAAGAAGCTCTATTATACTTTCTAAACACATAGTGCTCACATAAATCAAACTCATTAGAATATCTAAAAAATTTGTCAACCATCCTCTTTATTAATAATGGTCTCAAGACATTTTTCACCAATGTTACCTAAACATTGGTGCCACAACATACATGCATTTTCAAAAGTGGCAGTTACATTCGAAGAATTACAAAATATGGAGGCATCAAGACTAAACAAAGCCCCACACCATGAGCCTCTCGTTGCTGCTAAATTTACTCTGACCAACCTACAACTAGACTTGTCAAATGTAAAATTCACTCTAGAATCATTAAACTTGGATATATATAAAGAAGATATCTCATAAGTCCTACAATACACAAAACACCATAGAGAGTTTTCACTCTCTCACCATTAAAATGTATAACTATATCCATCCCTTACCAACAATATGATGTGAACTATTGTCACCAAGGAAAACCTCTCCTCCATTACAAGTTCAATAAGATGAGAACTACTCCTTTTGGGGAGCCATATGGTAGGAGCAACTTGGATCAATGAGCCAACAATCATCATCATCATCAAAATTATTCAGTAAAGCATCATTATCACAATAACTAGGGGATTCCTCAGTGAAGGAATCCTTATAAGTTTTCTTCCTATTTTTTCATTCCTTGTTAATGTGTCTCCACTTCTTGTAGTTCCAATGCTTCACCCTAGTCTTCCTATGGATTTTAGATCATCCTTTAGGTTTGGATCCATCTTTTGATTTCTTCCATTCCCCTTTAGACCAAACTTTGTCCTTAGACCTTCTTCAAAAATTTAATGCATCTTTTGAGCCCTCATCCATGGAATTTCTGGTCATCTCTTCACTAAACAAAGTAGCAACAAGGGAATCTTTTTTTTGGGTTTATGATATGTTGGGAATTAAGGTGTCTCAACCTTTGCAAATTCTTAGCACATGATATTTATTTATGTATTTATTTATTGGCCTAATTTTGTATTTATTTGCACATCATGTTTTGTCATTTAGTTTGAGGTGGCATTGTGACATGTCATCCTATTTGTAATATGACTTGGATGGTCAATTCAAACACATGTGAATCTAGGCATCCCATTTGAGGTGGCACTAATATGCCATGTGTCGGCATCTTGCGGTATGTGGAAGGAGCTATTTTGTATGATGGAATCTATGACATGTAAGAGCCAAGTATGGAGATTCCTATGACAAGTGAAGACAAGTGTCGGAGAGCATATTTGCATGCGAGGAAGGCATCTTTGGGCACCCAAGTTGGGTTATGATATGTTGTAAGAGGAATATGCTATATTTAGTTTTATATGGCGGATTCTCTTACAACATTAAGTGTTGTTATGTTGGGCAGATTTTATGACAGCTGTAAGATGCGTATGAGCATCTGTCATAGCCTATTTTTAGTTGGAGTGCTCCATCTTGGGAAGTGAAATCTGCCATGTATGACAAATGTAAGAGAGGTGTATGCATGTTGGACAAGTGTCCTTGGGTGTGAGAAATGGGCCATGTTACCAAGATGGACGCCCACCTCTAGAAGCTTCTCATTTATGCCTTGTAACTCTATATAATGAGGCGCTTGGAGTAGTAGTATGCATAGTGTTTTGTACAGGTATTGTTATGCTACTGAAATTACTCCAAAAATGACATTTGAAGACTCCTGGAAGAACTTGCATTGCAAATGTATTGTAAACCATTTCAGTTTTGATAATACATTGTGCAGGTTTTGGAGTGTGGGGTTTTTTACCTCAAAAGGTTTTCCCCACGTACATCTTGTGTCACTTGCATTCTATGTGTTGTTGTTTGTTGTTTTATCTCAGTGTTACATGCTTGACATAACTGTAATTGTAAGGATCTGAAAATTTGCTCTACATTCCCCTCATTAAATTGGTGTTTGGAAGCCTTTCTACATACCTTGCTTCCTTTCATCATAGAACCACCTATAGAAACAATTAGATTCTCTCAAGACTTGGGAAAACAACAAAGTAATACAATATACTTATTCTCCTCATCTAACCTAACATCAATAGAACCTAGTTGACTCAAAATAAAATTAAAATCACTTAAATGCTCAGCAATAGAATCCCCCTCCTTTATTTCAAAGAGTAAATCTTTATTTTCAAATACAATTTATTTACAAGACTCTTCATGCTACGCCGTTAATCATATATGAAAGGAAGCTAGGTACACAAAAACTCTTCCTACACTGATCTAGAGGAAAGGTTTATGCAATTTTTTTATCTCTTACAATTATAGATATGAGAAGCACATTAATAGAAAGATTATAACAAACATCCAAATGCAAGAACAATGCTCACAACACAAGATATTCGTGGGGAAAACCCTTTTGGGTGAAAAACCCCACACTCCAAAACCTTCACAATGTATTATGAAATCAAATGTTGATTACAACACACTTTCAATGCAAGTTCTTTTAGGAGTTCACCAATGTTGAATACTAGAGTAATTCTGGCAGCATAACGGTACCTGCAAATGAACCATACAAACTCCAACTCCAAGCACCTGTATATATATAGAAATACTAAAGATGGAGGTAGCTTCTAGAGCAAGCCACAAAAGAATCTCCTCTAAATCCATATGACCCAATTTCCAAGGCCATAAAATATGCAAAATACACTTGTTAAAGATTACCTTTCATCCCTTGCAACCCCCATACTTGGGTGCCTCAAATTTGCCCAAAATAGGTATGACAAATGCTCTTACACCATCATAAAATCTATCATATATGACACCACTTACAATTGTAAGAGAATCTGTCATAATTGACTATTAATAAACGATTCTCTTACAACTTGTCATAATCAAACTTGGGTGCCTACCTTCTCCATGCAAAGATGCTTCTTAATACTTGTCACACCTGTCATAGAATCTCTATTTTCGAATCTTACATGTCATAGAATCCGTCATATGTCATAATCTCTTACACAAACACCAAGATGCTGACACATGGCAAGTAATGCCACCTCAAATGGGATGACTACATTTTCAAATATTGACTTGACCATCCAAGTCACCTTCCAAGTGGGATGACATGTCAACATGTCACCTCACACTAAATGAAAAAATTGGATGATCATTATTAAATACAATATAGGCAATTAAATAAATATACAATCAAAAAATAAATGCTAGGAAATTGTAAAGGTTGAGACACCTTAATTTCCAACATTCTCCCACTTGTCGAACACCTTGCAAGAGCCAATAGAATGAAAATATTTAACTTCTAGGGGCCAAGAGGCCCATAGACTCAGAACACCATCTGAAATTCTTCGTGCTCAAAGGTTTTGTCAAGGAATCTGCAACATTCGTCAAATTGTCAACTTTCTCCAAGTTTACCTTCCCATCCTCTACTATGTCACGAAGAAAATGGTACTAGACATCAATATGCTTAGTCCTCGCATGGAAAGTAGGATTCTTCACCAAACATATGGCACTCTGACTATCAAAACAAATGGTAATCTTCCCTACATCAAACCCAACATCAGAACACAATCTCTTAAGCCAAACGGCTTCCTTACAGGCATGAGTTGCTGCTATGTACTTTGCTTCAGTAGTGGACAAAGTGACCATAGGTTGTCGCTTACTCATCCAACTAATAGCACCACCGAAAATAGTGAACACATAAGCACTGGTGGATCTCTTGTTGTCAATCTCCTACCCAATCCAAATCCACAAATCCTCGAATACAAAGTGATTGCCAAGGTCTTGTAGGATAACCATGAAAACATAGGGAATACTCAAAAGTACCTGCAAATATCTAAACACTCTCTTCAATGCATTCCAATGTACTTGTCCAAGATTAGCCATAAACTGACCAAGGACTCCCACTGCTTAGGAAATGTCTGGTCTTGTACAAACTATATCATACATCAATCTACCAATCGCACTAGCATAAGGAACTCTGCTCATATCCTCAATCTCAAAAGGAGACTTTGGACAATCTACAACAAATAACTTTATCCACATCATAACAAGAACAGTCAATGGTTTACAATCTACCATACTGAATCTCTCCAACACGGTGTTCACATACTTACTCTAGCCTAAAGTTTTTTGTTAGCTCTGTCTCTTCTGATTTCCATTTCCAGAAGGCGTTGATGATTGCCTAGGGTTAAGGTTTCAAACTAGAACATCTGCAAGCTCTTTGATCAACAACTAGAAAAATTTCTTAGTCTTTTGGCCCTCTCAGTTGAAAAATGCAAAAAATAGTTGTATGTGCATGGCCATATCTATGTACAGGTGCAAATGTTCATTGGCAGGTCCAAGAAATGTTCAGTCGACTTCAAAAGATGCAAAAATGGTTGTATGTATATTGCAGGTTCTGTGAATATTCCCTGCTTGTATATCGGGTTTGCATGTATATTTGTGTTGTATGTTTAGACATGCAATGGGTAGATACAATGATAACATGCAATCCCTACAGTGAAAAGTATATCTGCGGCAATGTACAAGAAGAAATATACATTGGCAACATGCAAAAGAAAATGTGCAAGGGGGCGATATACAAATGGTGGGGCACTCAGATATGCAAGGCAGACTATACATGGAGTAATGTATGAGAGGGCTGATATGCATTAGCTACAATGACAAGGGTTATCGGCGACCAAGTGCATAGCTCTTCCGACAAGCCGATACAAGGGATACATACAAGGGCAATTGTATGTTACAAGATACAAAGCTGATTATACATCAGAGACATGCAAAGTAGGAACCAAGGGGTGGGGTTCACCAGTTGCATTCAAAGGCGATTGTATGTTGGCACATACAACCGAATATTGAAGGCCCGGACCCGATGGGTATTGCATTCTGGTTAATAAAAAGGTATAGGTTTGGATTATATTTTGTGTTTTGTATATCTGCGTTGTATGTTTGTGATGTACAAGCGCGCATGTACAAAGCCCGGACGTGAAGGGGGAATGTAATATCGCTCATGAGGTGTTGAAATCTGCAGCTTGCATGTATGTATGCATTGTATATCATAGATATACAATAAAAGGTGCAAAGGTTCAGATACAAAGGTTGGATTTCAAAGTTGTTCTAATATGCTTCATAAAGGTTTGGAATCCGTGGATTGCATGTATATTGTGTATGTATGTGCAACATACAGGCCGATATACAAAGGAAAGACATATTGCCTGGATGCGAAGGAAGAGTCAACTGCAGTGAATGAAATTTGAGATCCATAGGTTGTATAAAGTGCTTGTATGTTCGCGATATGCAAGGGGCCGATATACAAATGTTGGGTCCCGATGACTCAATGAAGCTGTTGTATGTATATGCGCTCTGCATATACAATGGATTTAAAAGGTGATTGTATATGCTTTTGCATATACGAAGGCGAGAAGGGCAAAATGCATGTTCAAGAGGGAAAAGTCAGCGATGGAGAAAGGGTGCCTACGTGCGCAATCTTATTGGCTAATGGTTCTTCCAGGATGGCGATTGGTGCATCCTTTCAAATTAAAGCTATGGATCTTGATGATGAGGAAATGAATTGACAGTTGTGTTCAAACATTCAAAGGTGAGGGTTCTCCCATGCATCTACAATGGCATTCTTGGTGAGAAAACTTCAAAAGTACGCAGTTAGCTGCATTTCCAGAGGCCGCGGGTTGGTGTGCCATTAATGGCTATTTGCAGAAAGGTATGGGTATGATTGATTGGCCAACCACCAAATTTGATGAAGAAAATCTCCAGGCGACAGTGCTGTCACCATTTCTACCTGCTTTTCCCTCTGTGTCCTCCCTACTGCATTTAATATTTTGGGCGCCATTCTTGGTGCATTGTATCTAGCAGGAATTTTGATTTCCCATGTAATTAATTTGTTGGGTACACAGTCTTGCTATAAAGTGCAAACTGTGTTACTCATTGTCTTTGTTGAAAAATAGATAAATTTTGGTGTTGTGATAAGATACAACTTCGTTGGTGGCTCTGTTTTGGGTGTCTTGTGAGTTTATGAATCATATGTTATATGTTTTATGCATAAATTTACTGGTTTCATGTTGTTTTATATGAGTAATGCTTTATTGCATGTATTCTGTTATTTGTCTCCAAATTGAATATTTTCTTCTTCTGAATCTAAACAGCTAAGGGGTGTTTAAGATTCTAGGACACGGGTTCGCTATGTTGAAGCTTGTTCTTTTACTTCTGCTCAAGGAGTAGATTAAATGTTTTGGGTTAAGTGTTGGGAAAAATATATTGCAGTGAGGATGTTTGTAAGAAGAGATAACTGAATACTCAGTTTTGGGAAGTATCTGTAAGGCAGACACTAAAAATCCCCTTGAAATCCAGTCATTGATATATGTTTATGGTAACCATTCACATGTGTATGTCTATTGACTCCGAGCCCTGAGATAGGCACCGATCCAGTCTTGTATTGAGGTTACAACCAAGGTCCTAGTTTTGCATCCAAATACCAAAAATCAAACTCAAACTTTAAATACAACCTTTTAGGACATTAGAAGTAGTTCTAGGATCAAAATCCTCTGTCTCACAACTGATCATAGGCCCAAAGCTAGCCCCTTTGTACTTATTTCACAGTTTTGGTCTGTATAAGAGAGGATTTATCTACTTTGTGTCAACATCCCACCAGGTCCGTAGACATATCTCATGGATGTTGAATAGGGAATACCCCCTTAGGTTTTGCAGAGCCTAAAGAAGAAGAGGATATATTTATAGAGTCTATCTCCTGTACTGTTGACCCCTAGCCCAGAAATCTTGTTGATCAATGATGGCTACCTTGTAGGGATAACTGGGAGAAAGCATCCAGTTGGGAAAAAATCCAACAGATTTGGTGACTCCCATGGGGATTGCTTTGTATAAGAACCCTGGTTTAAAAAAAATTAATTCCTAGTTATAGGTGGTGACTTCGAACAAATCTCCGAACCGGTGAAGTAAAAATTTGTATGCAAGGGAGAAGATCCCTGCATAATTTTCTGTCTGAAGAATTACCCAGAAAAATGATGTACAGGAAAAAAGGGATTGTTCAAGCTAGTCAAGAGGGTTCTCCCAGAAGTAATGATAATATTCAAGATAATCCAGGATCTTCAGAGCAGACAACACCTTATTTTTCAAACACTAAGGCTGAAATCCAGGATGTATATGGGTAAGAAACAAGCCATGTGTATTGATGAGGATGAGATTCCTGAAGTATATCTGGGGGTGACCATGACAAAGTGCCCTTCACAGGTTGAACCATTTTATGTCTCCCTTGTTATTAATGGAAAAGTGATTAAGAATTGTATGCTTGACTCAAGAGCATCAACAAATATCATGCCTCTAGCTATCATGCAACAAGATGGATTGAAGATAGATAAGGCATGTGGAAAAATGCTATGCAATGGATGGTAGGGAGGTGCTAGTTATTGGAATCATGAAAGATGTGGATTTTAGACTGGCAGCATATCTAGAAAAGACCTACAAAATAAACATAACAATTGTTGACATAAAGCCACAGTATGGTATGCTGTTGTCAAGAAGATGGGCAACATTAATTGGTGGAAGTATGCAGCTAGACCTATCATATGCTATGATCCCAATGAATGGCAAAGATGTCAAACTGGTCAGAGAAGAAAGGTCATTAGAAATAGTTGAGGATCAAGAGTCAGAAGAGCATGTATATTTGTGGATACTGACTGTGAGAACTTCAGAGTTGTCTCAGATGATGAAGGAGGTAAGGGGAGAGATATTTGCATTCAAGAGCTTGACTGACAAGGTCTATGGACCATGTATTTTGATGGAGCTTGTTCAAAGGAAGGTTCTGGCGCTGGAGTTGTGTTTTTGTCTCCAGCTGGTAAGATTCTAAAGTTCTCTTTCTTGTTGAAGTTTACCTGTACGAATAATATTGCAGAGTATGAAGCTCTGTTACTAGGATTGAATTTTGCTACATAGGGTTAAGGTTTCAAACTAAAACATCTGCAGGATCTTTGATCAACAACCAGAAAAATTTCTTAGTCTTTTGGCCCTCTCAGTTGAAAAATGCAAAAAATAGTTGTATGTGCATGGCCATATGTATGTACAGGTGCAAATGTTCATTGGCAGGTCCAAGAAATGTTCAGTCGACTTCAAAAGATGCAAAAATGATTGTATGTATATTGCAGGTTCTGGGAATATTCCCTGCTTGTATATTGGGTTTGCATGTATATTTGTGTTGTATGTTTAGACATGCAATGGGTAGATACAATGATAACATGCAATTGCTACAGTGAAAAGTATATCGGCGGCAATGTACAAGAAGAAATATACATTGGCAACATGCAAAAGAAAATGTGCAAGGGGCCGATATACAAATGATGGGGCCCTCAGATATGCAAGGCAGAATGTACATCGGGTAATGTATGAGAGGGCCGATATGCATTAGCTATAGTGACAAGGGTTATCGGTGACCAAGTGCATAGCTCTTCCGACAAGCCGATACAAGGGCAATTGTATGTTACAAGATACAAAGCCGATTATACATCGGAGACATGCAAGAGGCACATACAAAGAAAATGTTACATGCAAAGTAGGAACCAAGGGGTGGGCTCCACCAGTTGCATTCAAAGGCGATTGTATGTTGGCGCATACAACCGAATATGCAAGGCCCGGACCGGATGGGTATTGCATTCTGGTTAATAAAAAGGTATAGGTCCGGATTGTATTTTGTGTTTTGTATATCCGCGTTGTATGTTTGTGATTTACAAGCGTGCATGTACAAAGCCCAGACGTGAAGGGGGAATGTAATATCGCTCATGAGGTGTTGAAATCTGTAGCTTGCATGTATGTATGCATTGTATATCGTGGATATATAATAAAAGGTGCAAAGATTCAAATACAAAGGTTAGATTTCAAAGTTGTTCTAATATGCTTCATAAAGGTTTGGAATCCATGGATTGCATGTATATTGCGTATGTATGTGCAACATACAGGATGATATACAAAGGAAAGACATACAGCCCGGATGCGAAGGAAGAGTCAACTACAATGAATGAAATTTGAGATCCGTAGGTTGTATAAAATGCTTGTGTTCGCGATATGCAAGGGGCTGATATACAAATGTTGGGTCCCGATGACTCAATGAAGCTATTGTATGTATATGCGCTTTGCATATACAATGGATTTAAAAGGTGATTGTATATGCTTTTGCATATACGAAGGCGAGAAGGGCAAAATGCATGTTCAAGAGGGAAAAGTCAGCGATGGAGAAAGGGTGCCTACATGGCGCAATCTTATTGGCTAATGGTTCTTCCAGGATGGCGATTGGTGCATCCTTTCAAATTGAAGCCATGGATCTTGACGATGAGGAAATGAATCGACGGCTGTGTTCAAACATTCGAAGGTGAGGGTTCTCCCATGCATCTACAATGGCATTCTTGGCAGGAAAACTTCAGAAGTATGCAGTTAGCTGCGTTTCTAGAGGCTACGGGTTGGTGTGCCATTAATGGCTATTTGCAGAAAGGTATGGGTATGATTGATTGGCAAACCACCAAATTTGATGAAGAAAATCTCTAGGCGGCGGTGCTGTCCCCATTTCTACTTGCTTTTCCCTCTGTGTCCTCCCTGCTGCATTTAATATTTTGGGTGCCATTCTTGGTGCATTGTATTTGGCAAGAATTTTGATTTCCCATGTAATTAATTTGTTGGGTACACAGTCTTGCTATAAAGTGCAAACTGTGTTACTCATTGTCGTTGTTGAAAACTAGACAAATTTTGGTGCTGTGATAAGATACAACTTCGTTGGTGGCTCTGTTTTGGGTGTCTTGTGAGTTTATGAATCATATGTTATATGTTTTATGCATAAATTTACTGGTTTCATGTTGTTTTATATGAGTAATGCTTCATTGCATGTATTCTGTTATTTGTCTCCAAATTGAATATTTTCTTCTTCTGAATCTAAACAGCTAAGGGGTGTTTAAGATTCTAGGACACGGGTTCGCTATGTTGAATGCTTAGTCTTTTACTTCTGCTCAAGGAGTAGATTAAATGTTTTGGGTTAAGTGTTGGGAAAAATATATTGTAGTGAGGATGTTTGTAAGCAGAGATAACTGAATACTCAGTTTTGGGAAGTATCTATAAGGCAGACACTAAAAATCCCCTTGAAATCCAGTCATTGATATATGTTTATTGTAACCATTCACATGTGTATGTCTATTGACTCCGAGCCCTTAGATAGGCATCGATCCAGTCTTGTATTGAGGTTACAACCAAGGTCCTAATTTTGCATCCAAATACCAAAAATCAAACTCAAACTTTAAATACAACCTTTTAGGACATTAGAAGTAGTTCTAGGATCAAAATCCTCTATCTCACAACTGATCATAGGCCCAAAGCTAGCCCCTTTGCACTTATTTCACAATTTTGGTCTGTATAAGAGAGGATTTATCTGCTTTGTGTCAACATCCCACCAGGTCCATAGACATATCTCATGGATGTTGAATAGAGAATACCCCCCTAGGTTTTGCAGAGCCTAAAGAAGAAGAGGAGATATTTATAGAGTCTATCTCCTATACTATTGGCCCCTGGCCCAGAAATCCTATTGATCAATGATGGCTACCTTGTAGGGATAACTGGGAGAAAGCATCTAGTTGGGAAAAAATCCAACAGAAGGTACCTGGCTGCCCCTAGATCTTTCATCTCAAATTGTGCTGACAACTGAGACTTCAAATCAGAAATCAAATTCTTACCATTTCTAATGAACACCATATCATCAACATACAATGCAATAATGAGAACGTGATCATTGTCAAACTAGTAATAAACACAATGATTCAATTTTAATATCAAAAATCCCAAACTCAACACAAAGGCATCAAATATCCGGTACCACGTCCTAGGAGATTGCTTCAAACCATATAAAGACTTTTCAAATTACAAACTAGATTTTCCTTACCTTTTACCATGTAGTGCTGTGGCTGTGACATATAGATTTCTTCCTCCAAGTCACTATGAAGGAAAGTTGTCTTCACATCCATCTTTTTAACTTCTATATCGTATGTTGCAACAGGTGATATCAAACATATAATGGATGACAGCTTTGCAATGAGAGAGAAAATCTCACCATAATCTATTCCCTCAACTTGGGAATAACCCTTCATGACCAACCTTGCCTTAAACTTCTCAATACTACCATCTAAACCAAACTTTTTCTTGAACACCCATTTGCATCCAATAGGTTTACGTCCAGCAGGCAAGGGCACCAGATCCCATGTATTGTTTTTCTTCAAGGAAGCCATCTCTTCTTCCATGGCCTCTTTCAAAGAATCTACATCACTCATACCCATAGCCTCCCTTATGGTCCAAGGCTCATCAGTATTAGAAATCAAAGCAAAAATACAACTGGAATCATGCAATGAATAACCAAACCTATCAGGTTGCCGCCTTATCTACGTGGACCTCCTAAAAATTTGAGGTTGAGGTTCTTCTTCTTCTTCTTTTGAACTTTCAGAGCTACTAGAGCTCTCCTCATCATCAGGTTCAACTGATGTCTTCAGTTCAACTTTCTCAGGGGTGGAAGGAAGTTGAAACGCATCCTCTTCTTTCTCTTCTTTCTTTGGTTGTAGGTCAATAGAAGGACTAAGCTCTCTGAAGATCACACTTCTGTTATACATAACTCTCTCAGCCACTCAATCCCAAAGCTTGTACCTTTTGACACCGATACCATAACTGATGAAGATACACTTCACTGCCTTGTTCTCCTACTTAGACCTCTTCTCCTTAGGCACATGTGCATATGCCTCACAACCAAATACTCGAATGTGTCTCAATGAAGGCTTTTTACTAGACCACACCTCCATGGGTGTCTTATCAACGAGTGTTGATGTAGGAGACCTGTTAACCAGGTAACAAGCGGTAGCAACAGCTTCAGCCCATAACTTTTATTCAAGGCTAGCTCCACTTAGCATACTTCTAGCCCTCTCCATCAACATTCTATTCATCCTCTCTGTAACTCCATTCTACTGAGGGGTATACAGATTTATTTTGTGCCTCTCAATACCATGTTCTTTATAGAACTTGTTGAAATTTGTTGAACAAAACTCACCACCATTTTCAGTTCTCAAACACTTAATATTTCTATCCTTCTGATTCTCTACAAGAGCTTTGAACTCTTTGAATCTATTAAAGACTTCATATTTGCTTCTAAGGAAATACACCCATGCCCTTCTACTATAATCATCAATGAATGAAACAAAGTAAATAGATTTTGATATTAAAGGAACATTAAATGGACCAAACACATCAGAATGAATCAAGTCCAACACCTCAAAAGATTTGTGAGAACTGGAATAAAATTAAACACAGTTTTGTTACCATAGATGCAATGTTTGCAGAAATCAAACTCAAGATTACAATCATTCATACCCTCAACGAGGTTTTTATTTTTAAGGGTCCTCAAACCCTTTTCACCAATGTGACCAAGCCTTTGGTGCCATAACATTGTCTTCTCGGCTGGAAGTTTCATCTCCATAGAATGAGCACCCTTAGGTACCCAGAAAGCACAACCATTGGAAGTAGATGCAATAGTCCTCTTCGCTTTTAGTTCCAATGGTGAGGATGAAGACTCATAAGTTCTCTTCTTTGAAACAAAGGCACAACTACACTGAACCGTGCATGCATCAAGCTGAAACAGAGTCCCAATCTGAACACCCTTAGCTAGCACCATAGCTCCTCTAGTCATCTTGCATCCTCCATTCGAGAAAACAACTTGCACACCCAAATCATTCAACTTACTTACAAATAATAAGTTCCATGCCAAACTAGGGATATGCAGAACACCATTGATCTCCTTTACTCGTCCATTAGGGAATCAGATCAAGACTCTTCCACGACCAAAAATCTTTAGGTGAAATTCATCACCCAAGTACACCTTCCCACCGTCATATTCTTCATACTTCAAAAACCAACCCCGATGAGAGGTCATGTGAAAAGATGCACCAGAGTCAATAAGACACACATCTTATGATGCATGCATTGCGCTCTTTAGTGCTTCTTTCAAAGCAGAAAATGAAGCCATTCAATGGTTAGATATAAAACTCAATCCTTTCTCACATCTAGGAAAATTTTTACACTTTGAAGTCCTTAGCTAAATTTCAAGCTATATACATGGTTATATGTGTCTCATTCAATGTAATGTATTAACATTCATACTCATGCTCTTTGGATCAATCTAGTTAAGTGCATTTAATCTATTCATGATTAATTGAAATCCTAAAAATTATCATGTTCATTTATGTTCAATCATCATGTTCTAGAGCTAATTCATTTACTAGTTTAAATGTTGACTTATGTTTCAATTTGTATATGTATTTTTTAATTATTCTAAATTAACATTAGGTAAAGTTCATTTTTCAAGTCGTGTTTTAATTATGAAAATTTATTTGATTTAAAATCATACCTCTAGTTTCACTTTAGGGTTTAAATTTATCTTCATTAGTTTTAGGTTAAAGAAGATTTATGTAAGTTTTAAAATTTTGCATCATCAAATTATTTTTAGATTTAAGAAAGGATGCAATATTATTTTAGACCTATCTACATGTGCTTGAATTAATATTAAAGAACTTAATTGATTTTTTTGCACAGTGCACACCGATATGGATATGCTTTGGACACGTGCTGATTCTGAGATTCAGAGATTGAGACAGATTCTAGCTGATCCTGCTACCACTGGGGTGTATAGAAGTAATTATTGTATGATTTTACAGAGTTTAGTCACTATTAGATAGTCATTAGGAGGTCTCCATGCATATTCTGGGTAGACATTACCTGTCATCCTTGCCTATATGAGGGATCGGGTATTAGGCGATGTTCGTTTGAGCATATCTAGAGCAGAGTGCCAAAGGAAACCATCGAAACTCAATGTTTTCCCCAATACTCCACCAGATCTCAGGTCAGTGCCTATCAGGTGACCAGGTGCATATTCCCGAGGATGGCCCCTTTGATATATCCATGGTTTCTTGATGCACACGGTTGTTGGGATAAGGTGTCATTAACCTTGTAAATCCCATTACTATATTATTCCATTTATTATTTGTAATTACCCATAAGGGATGTACAAGTTTCATGGCAGAATTAAAAATTATTTACTGTCCACGGTAATTACGGAGTTACTGCATGGTAAGTCCCAGAGTTACCGGTGGTAGTTACGAGATGTCATTTACTATGGTAAATGGTAATTGGTTAAAGTAGGGTGCACATGTGGAGGAATAATCTATTTTTAGTGTTATGATGCACGTCATAGATGCTGTAACAAGGTGTAAGAGATTCTATGACAATTGTAAGTTGTCATAAGAATCTATGACACTTATAATAGCATATGACGTGTCATAAGATGCTATAAGTGGCTATTTTTGGCCCCAAGGCATTCAAGCTTGCATGCGCACATTTTTCCAAGTGTAGGATGCATGTGTGACAACACTTATGACCCCGTAAGAGCCTATTCTTGGCCATGGATGCCCAAGGTTGTATTGTTGACTCTTGACAAGTGTTATGGGATTGTAAGAAGTCATTTAATGTCTTGAGGTTGTATAAATTCTATATAAACCATAGCATAGTGGATGAGATGCATAATAGTTTACAGGTACCCAGGTTCTGCCAGAGTGAAGGTTGGAGGATAGAGGAAGTGAATGTATTCGTAATCTCCTTTTGTGAAGATAATACAACTTGACCTCTTTTCTTGGTGGATTTTTTTACTTGAAAGGGTTTTCTCCACATTAAACACTTGTGTTATGTGCTTCATTCTGCTTCTGATATATTTATGTATTGTGGGTTTATATTTTGTTACAATCTCCATTGTTAATAGCACATAGTTAAAGATTGTTGAAATTTATCTCGAATCAGATTTCCATTGAAGTAGTGTTGTTTTCATTTCTAACATTTGGTATCAGAGTCTGGCCAACTTTGACTCTTGGGTGGTAGTGTGGAAGCTATAGCTGTAGTGGGAGATTTTGTTGTGTTTGTTTTGTAGATCTTGTGTTGTTATTATGGCTACATCTACTGTTGCATCAACCTCTCGATTGGACATTGAGAAGTTCAACAGAACGGGGTATTAGTTGTGGAAGTTGAAAATAGAAGATTTGTTGGAAGAAAGAAACCAATGGTTGGCTATTCAAAAAGAGAAGAAACCCGATGATTTCTCTCAAGATGAGTGGGATAGACTGGATAAGAAGGCACGGGGAACCATCCAATTGTGTCTTTCAAACTCTATCCTGTTGAATGTTGCAAAGGAAGAGACTGCATACAAGTTGTGGAAACAATTGGGTGAGATCCATCAAGCCAAGAGTATGGTAAATAAACTTTATTTAAAAAGAAAATTGTTTTCCATGAAAATGCGAGAAGGTGAATCAGTTGCAGAGCATTTAAATTCTTTTAATTTGTTAGTGAGTCAGCTTGATTCAGTAGATGTTGAGGTTAGTGAGGAAGATAAATGTATCTTACTTCTTTGTTCTTTACCTGAGTCTTGGGAGAATGTTATCCTTGCTATCACTACTAACCTTGCAATCTGAAGTTGGATGCTCTTGTTTCAGTGCTACTGTCATAGGAATTGAGGAAGAAGAGTTCAGATAGTTCAGGGGATGCTCTTAGTGTCAGGAGAAGGTCTAAGAAAAGAGGACCTAAAGGAGATCAGAAAGGGGATAAGGACAAGTCCAAGGGTTGGTCTAAGACTCCTAGTAAAAAGAACAGAGTTAAGTGTTGGAACTGTGGTAAAAGGGGACATGTGAAGGAGTGCAGAAACCCCAAGAAATAGTGGGAGAGTGCTTCGGATAAGTCCTCGAATGCAGGTGAAGAAGTTTTACTTTCTGCATGTAATCTTGTTTCTAATGATCACTGGTTGGTTTACTCAGGATGCTCATTTCATATGACTCCACATAAGGAATGGTTCTCCTCATATGAAGAATATGATGGAGGTAATATCTACCTTGGTGAAAACTCTTCATATCCAATTGTCGGGAAATGAAAGGTATTGTTGTGTTTCAGTGATGGGAGGATTAAAACCCTCCTAGGTGTTTTGCATGTTCCTGGATTAGCTAGAAATCTAATTTTAGTTTCAAAGTTGAATGATTTGGGAATGCATGTGACATTTGACAAGCATGGTTGTAGATTAGTGAGAGGGAATTTGGTGGTAGTGAAGGGGAAGAGATTCAGAAGCCTGTTCAAGCTTGAAGCCACTATAGTTTATAATGCCTCTTATGTATCTGAGGCTAATACTGAAAATGCATGTATGTTGTGGCACCGTAGACTGGGCCACACAAGCAATAATGTATTAAAAACTATTAAGAATAAAAATTTGTTGGATGGTTTCTCCTATTCTGATGAGCACTTTGATTTCTATGAGCATTGTGTGTTTGGTAAACAAAATAAAAAATCATTTCCTTCAGAAAGCAGTAGAGCAAAAGAGAAGTTAGAAATTATTCATACGGATGTGTTTGGACCTGTGGATAATGAATCTATCAGAAAATCTCATTATTTTGTAACGTTCATTGATGATGTATCCAAATTTACATGGATTTATTTTATGAAGCATAAATCTGAAGTTATCACTAAGTTTAAGGAATTCAAAGTCTTAGTAGAGAACTAATCAGGTTTAAAGATAAAAATATTAAGATCTGACAATGGAGTGGAATATTACTCTAAGGAATTTGATGAGTTTTGCAAGCATGCAGGTATAATCAGATAAAAGACTACTCTGTATACACCACAACAGAATGGTGTTGCAGGAAGGATGAACTGAACAATTATGGAAAGGGCCAGAAGTATGCTTAGTGATGCACAATTGGATAAATGCTTTTGGGCAGAGGCTGTGTGTACTGCTTGCTACTTGATAAATAAATCTCCTTGTAAGCCTCTTGATTCGACAATTTATGAAGTGTGGACAGGTAAGAAACCTTCTATTTCACATTTAAGGGTTTTTAGTTGTGAGGCTTTTGTTCATGTGCCTAAGGAAAAGTGATCTAAGTTGGATCCAAAAGATGAAAAGTGTACATTGATTAGATATGGTGATAATGTGAAAGGTTATAAGCTTTGGAATCCACTAACCCGCAAGATTATCTTTTCTAGAGATGTTATTTTCAGGGAATTTAGAGCTATTTCTGAACCTAAGTAGCCAAAAGAAAAAAGATGAAAAGGTAAAGAAGGTGCACTTTGATTTAGAGTAGCAAGATGCACCTCAAGAAGAACATAATGATGGATTGGGGTGAAGAAGAAGATTCAAGTAGTCTGATGAAGATGAATCTATTGTTACAGAAGAAGTTGGTGCAAATGATCATGTAGAAGAATGAGTAGAGTCTCTTACTCCACCCTTGAGGAGATCCACAAGACAACGGAATCCAGTTGACAGGTATAGCCCACTAGATTTCCATTGTGTATATGCTTTATTGAGTACTAACGATGAACCTAAATCCTACAGGGAAGCTATTTCTACAGATGATAGTGAGTCTTGGTAGTTAGCCATGCAGGAGGAGATGATGGCTTTAGACTCTTGTAACACCTGGGATCTTGTTCGTTTTCCAAAAGGAAGAAAGGCCATAGGATGTAAGTAGGTCTTCAAGAAGAACTTTGGAGCAGATGGGTCATTGGAGAAGTACAATGCTAGACTGGTAGCCAAGGGCTACTCCCAGAGAGAGGGAGTTGATTTTGGTGAGATATTCTCTCCTGTTACTAAATTGACTTCTATTAGATTTCTCTTATCCATTGTTGCAGCTTATGATTGGGAGATTGAGCAAATGGATGTTAAGACTGCATTCTTGCATGAAGATCTTGAAGAAGAAATTTATATGCAACAACCTACAGGTTTTGAGGTAAAAGGAAAAAAACATTGGGTTTGCAAGTTAAAGAGGTCTCTTTATGGTCTGAAATAGTCCCCCAGAATGTGGTATCAAAAGTTTGACTCATTTGTTTTGAAATTGGGTTTTATTAGAAGTGAGGAGGATCATTGTGTTTACATTTATTGTGTTGATGATTCTATACTGGTTATTGCTTTGTACGTTGATGACATGTTGTTTTTCAGCAATACTAAGGGTATGATCAGTGAGCTTAAAGCCCAACTTTCAGATGTATTTGAGATGAAGGATCTTGGTGCTGCAAGGTATATTTTGGGAATGAAGATCAGGAGGGACAAAGTTAACAGAAAGCTTTGGTTGTCACAAAGTAAGTATGTGAATACTATTTTGCAAAGGTTTAGTTTGCATGACTGTAACCCAGTTAGAGTTCCTTTACCCATTGGTACTAAGCTTTAATTAGATATGTGTCCAAAGACTGAGGATGATCTTGAGGATATGTCTAATGTGCCATATGCTAGTGTTGTAGGGAGTTTAATGTATGCAATGGTTTGCACTAGACCAGATATTGCCCAAGCAGTGGGAGTTTTGAGCAGATTTATGTCTAACCCTGGTAGACAACATTGGAATTATGCGTAGAAGGTGTTTAAATATCTTGCAAGTACTCCTGATCATTGTTTGGTTTATTATGGTATTGATAGTGCTGATAAATCTTTGGACATACAGGGTTTTATTGATGCAGATTGGGCAGGTGACTTGGATATTCGAAGGTCCACTAGTGGCTATGTGTTTACTTTGTTTGGAGGTGCATTGAGTTGGATGAGTAAGAGGCAGCCCATAGTTGCTTTGTCCACCACAGAAGCAGAGTATATGGATGCTACTCATGTCTCTAAGAAGGTAGTTTGGTTGAGGAGACTATGTACAAGTATTAGTTTTGATTGCAGGATCATTCAGATTGGTTGTGATAGCCAGAGTGCTATTTGTTTGGCCAAGAATCCCATGTATCATGCTCAGACTAAGCATGTTGATGTTCAATATCACTTTGTTCGAGAGTTGGTTGCAAATGGAGAGATTGAGCTAAAGAAGATAGACACTCAGGAGAATGCTACAGATTCATTGACCAATCCTGTGAGCATAGAGAAGTTTGTATGGTGCAGAGAGGCCATAGGCCTTGTTTCTAGTGCCTGATTAGTTTTTGTTTGATTTCCTATGGGTTGATTTACAATGTATAATGTCAAGTGGGAGAATGTTGGGATAAGGTGCAATTAACCTTGTAAATCCCATTATTGTATTAATCCATTTATTATTTGTAATTACCCATAAAGGATGTACAAGTTTCATGGCAGAAGTAAAAATTATTTACTGTCCACGGTAATTACGGAGTTACTGCACGGTAAGTCCCAAAGTTACTGGCAGTAGTTATGGGATGTCATTTACTATGGTAAATGGTAATTGGTCAAAGTAGGGTGCACATGTGGAGGAATAATCTATTTTTAGTGTTATGACGCATGTCATAGATGTTGTAAGAAGGTGTAAGAGATTCTATGACATTTATAATAGCATATGATGCGTCATAAGATGCTGTAAGTGGATAGTTTTGGCCCCAAGGCATTCAAGCTAGCATGGGCACATTTTTTCAAGTGGAGGATACATGTATGACATCATTTATGACCCCGTAAGAGCCTATTCTTGGCCATGGACGCCCAACGTTGTATTATTGACTCTTGACAAGTGTTATGGGCTTGTAAGAAGTCATTTAATGTATTAAAGTTGTGTAAATTCTATATAAACCATAGCATAGTAGATGAGATGCATAATAGTTTACAGGTACCCAGGTTCTACCAGAGTGAAGGTTGGAGGACAGAGGAAGTGAATGTATTTGTAATCTCCTTTTGTGAAGATAATACAACTTGACCTCTTTTCTTGGTGGATTTTTTTTACCCGAAAGGGTTTTCTCCACGTTAAACACTTGTGTTATGTGCTTCATTTTGCTTCAGATATTTTTTTGTATTGTGGGTTTATGTTTTGTTACAATCTCCATTGTTAATAACATAGTTAAAGATTGTTGAAATTTATCTCGAATCAGATTTCCATTGAAGCAATGTTGTTTTCATTTCTAACAACAGTCATTATCTAAATAACAACCAGATTCCATTATATTTTGTACAACAATTATACACTGAGGTCCATTTAGGCCTCAATGTTAACTATTTGGATTTACCATGTCATTTGGGGAAGGGGTGTGGTAGGGTTTGCGATAGGGATGCTTATTGTCATATAGATCGACAACCCACAAATTACAAAGTCTTATTTGGGTAGAGGATGCTTGTCGTCTCTCCAGCCATTACCCCTATTGCCGATGAGGTTGTCATTGCTTCCCAACGGGAAGCAATTGACAATATTATTTATATAGTAGTGGAGGCTCATCACATATCTATAGATTGCGTGGGTTGATACCTGATGAGACATCCACATAGGCTAGCTATTGATTTCGATGCATATGTTGTGGTAGGTATCCCATCTCTAGACGACATAGACCACGTTACACGTAATGCCCAATTTTTGAGGGATACCAGTTATAGATTGTCTGATGGCTTGATAGGAGCGTATTGTGTGATCTCATCACAGTTGGGGATCCCATTAGCAGATGTTGTTTGATTTGTGGCCCAGTCTCAACATTCTAATATGGATCCTACAGTTAGATCATCTTGAGGGGAACATGAGCCACCTACCTGCCATCATTCTATTGATTCGTCACAGGTGCATCCACAGGCTGATGATTATGCTGCTCCAGGGGCCCAGTCATCTGCAACTGCTCCAATTGCCCAGTCATCTATAGCTGCTCCAAATGCTTAGACATTTGTTGATACACTCGAGTAGGCTACAAGAGATCTAGGTTTTATGGAGATGCTCTCTTTAGGGTCGATGCCATCTCACTTGCATAGTCCTCTACACACATCATTGGTAGAGCTAGTCCAGGGTAGGACTACAGAGGAGCTACTGGATTATATGATTGCAGAAGGTGGCATTGAGGATGCAGAGGCGACTCAAATATATATGTACATATAATTTTTAAGGTTTTTAAGTTTTAAATAAATACATGTAGTATGTAACTTCATTGGAACCACATACAACATAGTTTTATAAATTAAATATAACTTGAAATTTTTTTTTTTTTTTTATGTATTCATCCATATGTGTGTAGATGGAGATAGCACATGTGACTCCTAGTTTGAGGGGAGAGCGCGTACACACACGTTCTTCACTTGACCATGTTAGTGGACAGGTGAACTTTAATTTTCATCTAAGTTAAAACATACATATATGTACATGTACACTTGTTCACATGTGTGTGTATATATAAATTTAATATAATTTTTAATTAATTGCACAAGTTTGTATATGTATATATATGTAGGGCTCAACACATTTATCAGATGCTCAGGATTCATGCTCAGATTATCGCTCGATTAGGAGTCGACATGATGACCCAGAGACCAGATGACTTGCACTAGTTTATACACACGTGTTTATTACATTTTATGTTTCTTACATGGACATTTTATGTTTTCTTACATCATGGACATGTTGTTGGTGTGAACAAGGTTATTACCTATCTAGGTTTAACCTTTGTTGTGTAGATAATTCATATTATTTAACTATTTATTAGTTAAATAATAATCACACACATGTTCACATCTTAAGTTGACTTAGGAGCATTCTAGTTGTCTTCTAGATGTTTCTAGTTGTTGATAGTTGTAGTTGATAGTTGTCATCTTATCCTATAGTTGTCATTTATCATAGGATTGTGACACTTGTCAGATGACTACAACATCTTGTATCTCACCTTGGTCTTTATAACCAAGGCCTCATTGTACATTATGTAATCCAGTACATTATTGTATCATGGCAATATAGCATTTTCTTTGCTTGTCTCTCTTGTGTGGAAGGTTATTTGGTTTTGCAGATTTGATCCTGGTGGTTGATTGCTCCAACATGGTATCAGAGCTTTGATCCTGCAAGCCCCTTCTCCTTTTTTGTTGAGAGATCTTGCCGTCAACGTTTTGCTGGTGCATCATGGCTAAAAACAGAGTTCACCGTTGAGTTCAGATCATCGAAATCCGTAAGGATTGACTCTTCAAAATTTGATTTTGGACATAGTTGATTTTTCGACTTTTCTGGGCTTTACATGCATTTTTGCAGAAATTTTTTTTTCAAAAAAGGCAAAATTTTTTATAGCAGAGGGCCATTCAGCCCCCTGCATTTTCTGCATCATTTGCTGTGTCTGCTTCATTATCAGATCAGATCAATAGTTTTTTTTTTGCCTGTTTGAGGTGATTTGGACCGAGATCTGGCCTTTGCAGATTTTTTTCGTTCAAGGTCAAAATATCTTCTGTGTAGGCCTCGCCATTCCAGATTGTAGTCTATGTGCCTTGTGCTGGTTTTTGGTCAATATCTTCTGTTTGTGCCTTCTGCTCGTGCTTTGTTTTTTGCAGGCTGAAATCTGTCTATGAAGATGCATATAAGGCCATTCAAAAGTCAAAACTGAGGGCTCATGTTTTAAGGCCCGATTTTGGCCTCATTGAAGGCATTGGTGATCTGCCTTGATCTGCACTCGCCAATTTGAGCATTCAATTCTTTCATTGGCGACAACCAGCAGATCCATTTGACACAAGGTCGCATTGCTTGTGTTGAGCGACCAAACTTGTCGCTTGTTCTGATCCGGCGATCCTTGCATTTTATAATCTGTGGTCTGAAAAGTTAACCAATCGGTTGTTCCTATCAACAGGATTCTTTAAGACCTTGGCTGACGGTATCAAAGTTGATAGACATATCTCGATCAGCGTTCTGTAACACAATTCACAGTTTGTTTTCACACAGCAGCTTGACCATTCACGGTCGACCATCCATGGAGGTTTGAGTATTCAAAATGACGGGATCCTCAAACATACGCCAGTCTTTAGATCTGCCCTCAGCCGTGACCAGCATTTGACGGTGTTTATTCTACATTGGCGGTTCACTCAGTAGCGGCCTATTTTTTGGCAATAAGCGGCCATCTAACTGTATTGGCATTGGCTCTAAGTCTTCTCAGCAGTAGCCGACTTGACAGTTTTCCTTTGTGCCTTCATGATTTTGGAGACTGACAGTCCTTTTTTTGTTTTGTAGAAGTCCGCAGTCTTCCACATCAGTCGGCACATTTCTACCTTCAACCAGTCATTTTTTTTTAATTTGGCGGTCACCTGTAGTGGATCTCTCTTTTGACATCAGTGTAGTCAGTAGTTTGCATCGACAGTCAACAGATTCCCATCATAGCTGGTGGTCTTCAAAGCTTCATTGGCCTACGGTCTAAAGATCACCATCTGCAGCGTTTCTATCTTTGAATCCGACCATTTCAATCCTTGTTGGATCTTAATCGAACCTGCGGAGTCGTTGAAGTTTTCAAACCTTTGGCCAGCCATTTTAGCCTTCAAAGACGCTATTCTGTGGCTATCTACAACTCTCAGAGCCAAATTCTGTCTTGTTCTAGCCTGATTGGACTGCAATTCACAGGCACATTTAGGCCTTCATCTGAGCTTTGTTGGTTGATTGGCCCCCTGTGATCTCAGTAACTACCTTTGATCCAGTGTAAGGCGCCTTTAAGATCTAGCCAGCAGAACCATGACACATATAGCGTTGTTGCAAATAGACTACTGGGCACTCCTACAGACCAAGTGAGGTTATTTTTAAGCCTCAAGGCAGTTTTAAATAGAGTGTACTATTTCATTATTTGCCTTCCTTGTATGTCAAAGAAAGGTGAGTGAGGCCCGGATTGGTAGGAGGCCAATTCCCCTCACAAGAAAACTAATCTAACTCCACCTTACTTGCTGATTCTGTTGACTGGTAGCACAATGGTTTTTTGATTTTTGTCGCATGCAAGCCGAGGACGTTTTTTTTTTGCAAATTTTGACAAAGAGGGGTTTTTTCTTTTTGTCATATCTTGCAAACCGAGAGGTGGATTTTCGCGTTCTTACAGTCATCGGAAAGCTGGTTCAGTGAATTTCACAGTTGTGCAGGTGATTTTTTCAGATTTCATCATTTTTTGCCAGTTTTAGCAGCTTGAAAGTTCATATTGCCTTTTTCTTGCAACTGGCGTATCTTTTGCATACGACGACGAAATCTGGTGAAATTTTTTTGAAATTGCTCAGAAAATCGCAAGGAATCTGATTGTAACTTTTGTTTTTCCCTTGACAAGCTTTTTTGCTCAAAAATTGTAAAAATCACCGTGTGTTATAAACGGTTGATTTAAGCTTATCAATTGTACAGAATCTTTCATTGTACTTTGTTGGGGGGGTTACAATCACATTGTTAATACATTCTGGGGGGGTGAAAGGCACGATTTAAGTGCCCTTGTGTCTTTGGTTCTTGGTGTTTTTCTGCTACACATGGCGGAAAGTGTGTCTATAAAACCACTCACTCCACATAATTACCACACATGGAAGTTAAAAATGAAACAACTACTGCAATCTAAAGGACTTTGGCAAATGCTAGAGGATAATCCACCTGGTTTCACTAAGGAGTTTGAAAGATTTGCTTATAAGAACAAATTAGATGAAGCTATGGGAATCATAGGATTGCATGTATCAGACAACTTGTTGTTTCATATTGCGGAGTGTAAAACACCTAAGCAAATTTGGGATAAGCTTGCAGAATTGTATGGTACTGTCAATGAATTCCGAATCTTACAACTAGAGGCAGAATTGACATCACTCTCTCCAGACAGTTTTCCTACTATCCAAGATTTTCTAGAGAAATTCAAGATGATCTTGTCACAATTGAAAGGGTGTGGGCATGATAAAACTGAAAAGGAATGTATCTTCTTGATTTTGTCAAAGTTGAAGGGCCCATTTCAGGTGTTTTCATCTACCTTCTATTCTACTATGGATGCCTTTGGGAAAGACTTTAAGATGCCTAGCTTTGAGCTATTCTGTGAGCGTCTTACTAGGGAGCAAACCAAGTTACTTCAAATGGATGCACTTCCTAGCTCTAAGAGTCAAGCCTTGATGGCCTCATCTTCCAAGGGTAAAGGTAAGAATAAGAAGAAGCCCAAGACAGAATCTCCTTCAGGTAGTCAGTCTCCCTTCAAACCAAAGCTGAAGAATGATCAGAAGCCCACTCCTCCACCTAATCCTTCCAAATCTGGTGAGTCTTCCTCCAAGACAAAGAAGAAGAAAGGTGGCACTTGTTCTTTTTGTGGCATGACAGGTCATGATGAGTCTCATTGTTTCAAGAGGTTAGAGGCTTTGGAGGAAGCTATGAAGAAGCACAAGATTTCACTTCCCAAGCCCTCCTCTATAGGCAAAGGACATGCTCTTTTCGCACATGCCTTGGTTGCATCTTCAGATAGCTGGATACTTGATTCAGGTGCTTCACATCATATGACCAATTCACTTGATCTACTTGAGACTATTTCTGATACTAGCACTTCTCAGATTGCAGTGGGGAACTCTTCACAAATTTTAGTCATGGGGACAGGCACCGTTCAATTGCAAGATGGTTGCATTGAGGATGTTCTTTTTGTTCCCAAGATTTCTGACAATCTTCTCTCCATATATCAGATTTGTCATTCTGGGGATGGAAAGAAAGTTGAGTTTACTCCTCACAATGTGGTTATTCGACAGCTACAGGATCCTGAGACAGTTGTTGCTACAGGGAAAGTGGATCATGTATCACGACTATACAGATTTGATGGATTTGAGTCTTCATCAGGATCATCTCTTATAGCACATGCCGATGCCTTGAGCAAGCTTTGGCATGAGAGATTTGGACATCTGAATTACAGTTATCTTCAGCATATGAGCACAAAGAAGTTGGTTGTTGGTCTACCTAAGATTTCTTGTAGAGAGGGAGTTTGTCAGGGTTGTGTACTTGGCAAACATCATCAGGATCCCTTTCCTAAGGGTCAGGCTACACGAGCTTCGGCACCCTTGGAGTTGGTTCATAGTGATCTCATGTCTTTTCCAACTCCTTCATTTTCAGGGGCCAAGTATGTGCTCACTTTCATTGATGATTTCTCACGACGCACATGGGTGTACTTTCTTAAGTACAAAAGTGATGTTTTTGACACATTCAGGACATACAAGGCATTTGTGGAGAAGCAGTCAGGTCTTTCTCTTCGACGGATACGCACAGATAATGGGGGGGAATATGTGAACCAAGCTTTTCAGGATTTCTGTAGTGAGCATGAAATTCAGCATCAGTTTTCAGTTCCTTACACTCCTCAACAGAATGGTGTGGCTGAGAGAAAGAACAGGACATTACGGGAGATGGCAAATTGCATGCTACAGTCTAGGTCTATGGATCCCACCTTTTGGGCTGAAGCAGTCAATTGTGCCAACTATATTTAGAATCGTATGCCTCACAAGGCAGTGCAGCATATGACTCCTGAGGAGGCTTGGTCCCATGTCAAGCCTAATGTATCCTTCTTCAGAGTATTTGGTAGTGAGGCTTGGGCATTCATTCCGAATGGTCGGCGTAAGGCTATGGAGAAGAAGAGTCAACCTTTGATTTTTGTTGGCTATTGTGAGGATGTGAAGGCTTACAGGTTGTTTGATCCTGTTACCCAAGATGTCTACTTTCGTAGAGATGTCCATTTTAACGAGTCCTTCCCACCAGTGGATTCCTCCTCCACTTCTTCTTCCTCACTACATACTCCGCCTACTTCATCATCACTTGACGATGTTTTGCTTCTTCAAGATGATACTGATGAAGGTCCTGCCCCACCGCCTTCTCAAGCACCAATTTTGCCCCGATGGGCCCGCACTACTCTTGAGGAGGCTGGTCCTCTTGTTGGTGATCCCACAGATACTCGCCGCACTCGTTCACAGACTACAGGTGTCAGTCTTTTGAGTCATGCCATTTCCACGGATCCTCAGAAGTTTTCAGATGCCGCAGGTATTCCAGAGTGGGACAGTGCAATGGCTGAGGAGTATTCTTCTTTAATGAAGAATCATACTTGGGATCTTGTTCCTCTTCCTAAGGGAAGAAAATTGGTTCGGTGCAAGTGGGTGTACCGCACCAAATATGCAGCTGATGGTTCTATAGACAAGTACAAGGCTCGTCTTGTTGCTAAGGGGTTTTCTCAGGTTGTGGGGATTGACTACTCTGAAACCTTTGCTCCTGTCGCCAAGATGGATTCAATTCGTCTTGTACTTTCTATTTGATGCAGAGGCATCCACACTATAACCTTCGCATATAGCATGAATGTCTGCAGACCAACCTCATCATCATCATCTTCGCCATCATCATCATATTCCCTACAACCACCAACAGCATCATCATATTTTGCGTTACACGGTCAGCATCATCATCTTTCGGACGATCGCAAACATCCGCCTGCCGACTACTGTTCACCTCCTCCGCCTTCCTTCTAACATCATCATCATGATGTTCAGCGGGCGCATACATCCTCCGGTTGCACTGTTCATCGGGCACCGAACTCCATCGTCATCATCATGTGCAACACTTCCTTCGTCAGCAGGATATCCCAATATCCGGTTGTTCAAATATCCTGATGACGATCACCTTCAGCAGCTTACCCTCGATGCTCCGCTACCCGACGATACAAGCAACAGCATCATGATATAACTTATCCGGTTGTCTTCGAAACCTCCTGATGATGTTAACACAACTTCCTGCCACGGACTTCCGCCGATACCTTAACACCTTACGACGGCAGGATAAACTCACACAGGGGGAATATCTCAATATCCTGATGACGATGACGTCATATCCTGATGACGATGACGTCACCCGATATCCTGATGACCTCTTCAACACTTAGTCAAAAAAACTCAACTTTCACTTCCGCATCTGCTCGCGATACGCGGATGTTTGGCACTTCGATATGATGATCCTGATGCCGATACATGCACTTAGTCTATGTCCGGCCTAAAACATCCTGATGCACTCGCAACATGAAAACTCCAATAGTTTCGTGACCCGATCTTCTACCTGATGCCGATGCACTCCTGCTCGGCTCCTCCAGATGATGATGATCACCCCGACGAACTCACACTTCATGCAATCGACAACATCATGCCGATCTCCTCCACTTATCCGGATGACGATGTCTAACCCGACTGCAGGATATTTGCAGAAATATCCTGATGATGCTGTCTTCACGGACTTTCAGCTTTTGCGAAGTTTCACTTCGCCGATCCTCCAGGGATGATCCGATCCACTCTCAGGGTGATCTTCGACACTCTGTCTTATCAGTTTGACCTAGCACATGAGGATGCTAGGCTTCTCAACATCTTTCAGCCGCGATCCTGCACACCTGCATGCAAACGGAAAACAACCTACCAACTAACCTACTGTACATTACCATTCCACCGATCAGATGAGTCAACCGGTGGAATGGATCAGTGAATCCATGAAGTCACTCAAACCAGCAAATCAATCAAGTGATGGAATGCAACCAGAGCAAGAACACAAACAGGATCACTTTATTGATTTCAAAGATGCAATACAATATGACCAATCTCTCTCTTAGTCTCACTCTCTGCAACCTAGCTCGATCGATGATATCTGTCTGTATCTCCAGTATCAAACGATCTCATGCTTATAAAGACTTTCCTACGAGTACTACTGACCCGACTCCAAGCGGCTGGGAACTCTCCAAGCGGCTGGGAGATCCCACCGAACATACATCATGACAACTGTCTTAACAAACTAGCTAAAAATAGCAAAAGCCTGGTCAGCATGATCTTATCATGATCAGCATGACCTTATTACATGCAATTGGTCTAACAGACCTTCTTGGAATCATAAACAAGACCTAAACTACTAACTGCCTTATCAAGACCAGCTGTCAGGTAGGTGCTCCTGCACCACTATTGCCGCATCTCAAGGATGGTCAGTGTATCAGATGGATGTGAAGAGTGCCTTCTTGCATGGTGATCTTCATGAGGAGATCTACATGGAACAACCTCCAGGTTTTCTGCAGGACTCTTCACTTGTTTGCAGGCTTCGTCGTTCATTATATGGTCTTAAACAAGCCCCTAGGGCTTGGTATGAGAAGATGGATAGTTTCTTGCTTGCTTCTGGTTTCACACGGTGCCATTCTGACCCTACAGTTTACACTCAAAGACATGGAGATGATCTTTTGATACTTGTGCTCTATGTGGATGATTTGATTCTCACAGGCAGTTCTACCTCCATGATCCAGAGTATTCAGCAAGCATTGATGGAGCGCTTTGATATGACAGATCTTGGTCTTCTGCACTACTTCCTTGGTCTTCAGGTTCACCAGACTACTGAGGGTATCTTCATTTTTCAGCAGAAGTATGCTCTTGATTTGCTTCAGAGATTTGGCATGGCTGATTGCAAGCCTGCCCCTACACCATTTCAGTCAGGTGTTGTACTGTCTTCTAGTTGCACTACTCCCACAGTTGATGCTACATTGTATCAGCAGTTGGTTGGCAGTCTTTTGTACTTGACACATAGTCGTCCTGATATTTCCTTTGCGGTTGGACGTGTCTCCCGATTCTCTCAGGCGCCACATGAGAGTCATTGGAAGGCAGCCAAACGTATCTTGAGGTATATTCAGGGCACATCACATTTTGGCATTCATTACACATTAGGCGCTTCTTCGATTATGGGCTTCACTGACTCCGACTGGGCTGGTGATGTTAATGATAGGAAGTCCACTTCTGGCTTTGTTTTCAGCCTTGGTTCTGGTCCGATTGCATGGTCTTGCAAGAAGCAGACAGCTATTGCATTATCATCGACAGAGGCTGAGTATCGAGGTGCAGTTTTGGCTAGCCAGGAGGTTCTTTGGCTTCGCTAGTTGTTGACTGAGTTTGGATTTCCTCCACATCATCCGACTACTCTTTGGTGTGATAATCAGAGTGCCATTCACATTTCTCGCAACCCAGTGGAGCATCAACGTACTAAGCACATCGAGATCCACATGCACTTCATCAGGCAGCTCATCCAGGATGGTGTTCTCAGCTTGGAGTACTTGCCTACTGAGGCGCAGGTTGCGGACATCTTCACTAAACCTTTAGCATCGCCTCATTATCTTCAGTTGCGATCGATGCTTGGGGTGAAGGAAGTTGTCCTTGGGGGGTCTTCTTGAGTCCTCCTTCCTTCACTTTTTCATGCTTTTTCTTTGCATGTTTCTCTCTTTTGGAGAGGAGTTTTTTCCCATGAGGTTTTCTCCTTTTCTCCGCTTGTGAGAGATTGTTTGTACATGGGTACCTAACATGGCCTTGTTGTCGGGACCCATTTTTGCATTTGTTTGTTCCTCCCTAAGTTGCACTTAAGGGGGGGTGTTGGTGTGAACAAGGTTATTACCTATCTAGGTTTAACCTTTGTTGTGTAGATAATTTATATTATTTAACTATTTATTAGTTAAATAATAATCACACACATGTTCACATCTTAAGTTGACTTAGGAGCATTCTAGTTGTCTTCTAGATGTTTCTAGTTGTTGATAGTTGTAGTTGATAGTTGTCATCTTATCCTATAGTTATCATTTATCATAGGATTGTGACACTTGTCAGATGACTACAACATCTTGTATCTCACCTTGGTCTTTATAACCAAGGCCTCATTGTACATTATGTAATCCAGTACATTATTGTATCATGGCAATATAGCATTTTCTTTGCTTGTCTCTCTTGTGTGGAAGGTTATTTGGTTTTGCAGATTTGATCCTGGTGGTTGATTGCTCCAACACATGTTTTATGTTTATTACATGGACATTTTATGTTTCTGTTCACTTATATTTCATAGATCTACTCTAGACATGATTATATATCGATTCCAGACATTTGAGTTTATGTTTATGTTTTAGATCTATTGATGTATGTGCACATCTGTACACATTTATACATTTGAGATATATATATCATAGATGACATTTGTGTTTATGATTTCTTATGTTTCAGAGATGCATATATGTATGTTTATATATATGTAAATTTCAAATATTTTGTATCCTTCAGGGACATAATTTATGTTTGTACATGTTTATGTTTATGAAAGTTTAAACAAAATGAAACAATCAATTTAACTATATATATATTTCATAGTACTGCACATCATGTACACACACACACACACACATGTATGATTTGGTTAAATTTGGTCAATAGAATCTAAACTGGCATATCATAATAAATAGAATAATTAATCATTTTATACATGCATTATAAGAGAATATATGTATTGATCATCACAAGCATATTGCATCCTTTCCTACACCATCATTGATCTTGGTTCATTAGATCATTGAGTTGATTTGTTTGGGGGCATAACTAAGTAGAATATGATACTCACTTAGTGCAACTTCTCAAATGATGTATATATAAACCACCCCACTTTAGACATAGGTACAATGAGATGAGGCAAATCTACTATAACCATGCATCCCTATACTATTTCACTTTTATAAATTGAAGTTTAATTGTGTGTGTCGAATTAGTTTAAAATACACGTGGATTTGAATTAAAATATAACAAAATCAAAGTATAAATATTGAGGTTTTCATCTAGGCAAGGCCCTAGAACATTAGCACACTGGAGAATCACTTCTTAGCATCTTCAAGTGAATATGAGGTCTTTTGTTTTACACCACTTGATGTATATATTCAATTATATTAGATTAAGGGGACCCTTCTAGAATTAACTAATAAAAATGAATGATATCAAAATCCTTAAGTTATTTAGATATTAATTTTAAGGAATGAGAGGTAAATTAATTGAGTAAATGATGGTAATGTAATGTCTTGGCCTCTTGCTAATATTTAATGCATGTATGCCCCACAAGATTTTATAAGTTCCTCAATGTGAATTATGGTTCACAAGTGAGAGACGGTAGGAACATGAGAGACATAACAACATAAATTAAACTCATTAAATCCAAATATAAAGATTTTACTTGAGATGCATCCAATCATGTTGTAAAGCTCTACCACAAGTTCTAATATAAAATTGAACTAGAATCAATAACATAACACTTGTCATATAATTTATCACTCAAGTCATTTGTATGCATCCAACCAAATTGTAACTTTCTCTACCACTTGATCATTCTAATATAAAATCACTAATCAATTTATAACATATAACATCATAGATAATATATAGTTTAAATAGAAATAGAATATGCTTTTACACATGTTTAAAGAGGCATCCATAAAACCATCACAATCATCACACATGTTTTTTAACTAAATTATGAACACTAAGGCTCATATTATCATCATGTAATGAGAAAGATATGTAATTTAATTTATCACAATTTCATTTGTACATGTATCTAGCAGCTTAGGTAAATATATAGATCATCCATGTGTACATTTCAATGAAACAAGAAAAATCACATATCATGTACCCAAATGTTATAGAACTGCTTGAACTTTAAGCAAAATAAATTCATTCCTGGACACCTCACTCATTCATGTACCGCATCCATTGGTTCAGCTCGCTCTTCAATAACTTCTAGTATTCTCTAATGATCATCTCTATCTAGTCTCCACTTAAATGACATCCACATGCACGTAGAACTTGACGAAGAGACATGCCGGTAGCAATTACTAGGTGGCTATATTGATACACCTTGTTTCAATATGGTAATCAGTAAAATGAATCCCATTTTGAACAATTTTGACTTTTTTGAGATATGTCCCTTGCACTACAACTAAACCTGTGGGAAACAACATTCCATTGCTTGTTTCTGGTTTTGTTAACTTCATCCTCTCCTCTGTGCAATGTAATAAATAATAACTAACACCTATGTTTCTAGCCTCTGCTATGACTGCAAAAACATCTCCTGTACACATATATACAATGTTCAATTTAAAAAAAAATAGAACCAATATTTAATTGTAGAAAAAATTAATATTAAGCAAATTACAATTAAATTTTGTCTAAGGATTAACAAATATTATAATTTATCAATCTAAAGTTATAAAATTTGCAAGAACTTATATATATGCACACGTACCTTTTTTAATCAATCCTGAAATGTGGTCATAATCAATTGAAATCAAAGGAATGTCTTCAAATCTTTCCTCTTCATCTTCATTGTATGTGTCAGTAACAACTAGTGGCACCAAATTCCATTCACTGACATATCCATGTTCTTGGTTATTGCAATTCAAATAATTTCCCAAAATGTAGTCATAACAAAAACAAGAGTAATCCCTAGTCCATAATATCCGTGGGTGCCTATCTGTACTCATGACACAATGTAAAGATCTTGTTTTTTGTACCCTCTTGCATCCATGCATTGTTCTTCTATCCACACCTACAAATTATATATAATTCAAAATAAAATAAATATAGAGTTCTTAAACTTAAATTTTTAAAAACAAGTGAAATTTTTTTCAAACAATAAATCACATACCTGGTATCTCCCAAAACACACTATTAGGACATGGGTTCCTCCCTGAAGATGTGCTGACATCACATGCAAAGTGTTTCTTACACCATTCAACAACATCATGTGCATCATTTATATTATCTCAGACCCCATAATTCATTCGATGTTTTCTTAGAGCGTGTTTGATGCAAGCTCCTGCGCCATCATGTTCGGTCTTTCCATGCCCACTCTCAAAGAAACTCCAAACATGTGGTGTATTATCTTGTCGATGATATCTACATAGTGCATAAAATGGCCTTTATGATTTGAATTGTGACACACACTCATCAAACCATACAAAATGTTTTCAAATCTTCACACCTCTTCTTGCCAAATCTTCAAAAAACTCCTTAAAGCAATGTTGGACAAAAAGTGTGTCATGCTCTTTATCATCACTAATATAAAAGTGATATTCTTTTTTAATGACCCATTTTTCATATGTACTGTCAACACCATCCAAATCCAATTGTGCATGTCGATAACACACATGCACCATAATAGTGACCTGCTCTGAATAGTAATATTGTGTTTGAATCTCCTTTTGATGGGTAAAAGAGTAATTTTATGCAAAGTCAACTACTAATAAAACTGTTCCAAGCGGGAAAGTATCTCTTAACAACTAAAATGTTTTGCTTGTCACTTAGCATAAAATGCATGATGTATGTATTGTTGTATCAATTTACAAAAAAATTCCATAAATGTTCTAATTGGTACCTCCTCTTCTACATAATCTAACCTTGTGGATTCTTTCCCAATTTTTGTTTCAAAATTTATGTACCTATAACTCTTGCAATTTACCATCTTCATCATGTCACTATCTTCATTTCTCAAAGGAATTTTAGCCAGATTTCCACATGTTTCACAAAATCCTTTTATGCATTTCATTGGACCATCTTCATCATCATTAGATTTATCACATAAGATGGATGCTATGAATTGACTTACCCATTTAGGAGGTGCATTTTGAGAACCATCACTTTCTTCTTCGATCTTTTGAAACACCTGATAGTAAAGATCAAATTTAATATGATAATGACAACAAAAAGTTTCAAAAACCTTGTTTGCCTTCACATTTGAAACATTGTTTGTCCAATCTTTACATGAGGATTTGCATCACAAAACATCACATACAACTCATGTTGTGTTATGTCTAACCAATGTTTTGTATGTGGTTTAAAATTGTCTCCAACCCTGATCTTGTATTTTAGAACATCTCTTTTATTTGATGAGGGATGAGTATGTTCATGCCAAAAACTTGAGATCAAGTTCCTAATACCATCTTCAATCTTGTCAGAACGAGGAGCCCTACACATCAATGCCCAATTGCCTTCTGCAGTAGTATCATCCAAAACCTTTCTCCTTTTCACATATCTTGTTAGTGTCTTTCTACTTAAGCCAATTTCACTTGAAAGTGAAGAGATTTGATGCTTTCTTGACATTTGTGGACTTACAATAGATGTCAACAACACTCTTCTTGAAATGCTCTTATCCATTGATCGAGATTGTTTCCCAATGGAACCCAAACCCTTTTTTAATATTTTCAACAATATCTTTTTCTAGGCATCTTTTCCTCTTTTTTGTGAAATCTACACCCATCAATTGTAATGGCTCTTTTAGGTCATCACGAAGAAGCAATGTTGATAACAGTTGGGCTTGACCAAGTCTATCATGATTTTTGAAATAAGCCTCAATTATTTCCTTTGAAGTTCTTGTTAATGCCCTCTTAGTAGTTTGACTAGGTTGTTCAACATAAAATTTCAATTTCTCTATATCCATTTCAAGCAAATGATCTATATTTTTGTAAGAAATTTTTCTCTTCACCTCTTTAATTAGATTCATAGTATGAATATCGGTAGAAGGAAGCAATCTTGACCCTTGTCCAACATCAAACTGTGTATGGACCTCCTCTCTAACATCAGTCATTCATGCTTGGGTTTCCTCCTTGACATTAACTATGTGTGCTTCAACCTCCTCTGCTCCAGTAACTAAATTAGGCTAGACATCTACTCTAGTTTCTATATGTTGAGCCCCTACACATATCATATAAAAGAGAATATTTTAGAATATATAAAAGTTAGATTATTAAACTATGGATAAAGCATGAAGGTGATTATGAGTTTAAAATGTGAAAGTGTTAGGGATGTAATATTCATCCTTACAATTTTCTCCAACTTTGAATTGCAATTAAACTATAGATCAAGTGCATGCATGTCAAAGTATTTGTACAAGAAGAGAAAATGAACATGTAAATGGAAATAACATCTAGAATGATATGTCCATATGGATGGTCATGTGCACAAGTTCCATCTAAAGTTAACTTTTCATGTCCTATTTATGTTACAATCAAAAAATGAGTATCATCTAATCAAAATCTTAAATTAGCTTGTTAACAACTACTTGCTAATTTGTCAAATTATAATTTATATGTAGGTCAAGTAAACTTATAGGTACATATTCAATTACTAGATCATTTAACCTAAAAAGAGATTCAATGTAATAAAGATTTAAGTGTGTACCTACAAAATTATAGATCAATATATAATATAGTAGTAGAGGAGGAGATAATATTACATGTTGCATGAATAATGTTAACTACATGTCCTATGAATAAATAATCAATCTTAGAACCATGGTGAATGTGGTGCAAAATTCCTAGTGGGCTACAATAATCATATGCATGTATATAAAATATTAGTTCAATATATTATATATATGCATGTATATAAAATATTAGTTTAATATTATTATATATATGTAGATTTAAAACTCAATAATATCTAAGGTACAAATAAGGTTTATGGTTTATGAGTCTAAGGTATATAAGAAATTCTCACAAGTCTTTAATTTGTAACTATAATTTATTTGTAATTATAATATTTAAGGAACTTAGGGGTTAGGGTTTAGGGTTTAAGACTTAGGCAAGTTAGAACTAGGAATGTTTCGAGGATAGTCAAATTACACGTCTCCATTGGGGCAAGGTCCTAGATAGGACCTAGGGTTTATCATAGATTGACTTGGCAAGTAAGGTACAAAAATATAGTAGAAATAAATTTGATTAGTTTAATTTAGTGGAAGAAAATTTAGCCAAAACATATAATCATATATTTAGCTCAATAATATTTGAGGTTTAGGATTTAGGGTTTCTAGGGTAAATAGGGTTTAGGGTTTAGTTAAGTAGACTTAGGGAACATAGTGGTTTTAGTAGAGGACTTAAGAATGATAATGGAATCTGTAACATTTAAATAAATGAATATATTTAAAACATACTTGAATTGAAAAAATTGCTTCAATTGAAAACAATTTGATCTTATTGTTCCTAATCTTATCTAGAAGATGATTTAATTGAAAAAAAATCATAATTTATATAAAATATACATACCTTCTCTTTGAGCATAATATCTTTGCATCCTTTCTTCACGCAATTTTTGTTCCCTTTCCATTGAATGATATCGTGCAGTTTTATTTTGCCTTGTCCTTTTATTTCCCATATTCTTTAAGGATTTGCAAAATATGATCTTGATAATTTCGTTGCCAATTCCACGTTCCAAATTTGTAAAGCACTAGAAAAAATTAGACCTTTCAAATAGACCTAGTGAATTTTCCTTTATTTTTTGATATTAAAATCATGAAATGACCTTGTATATATACATGTAATTTGAATAGACACATTTTTTTAAATGTCAGCTAAAATTGGCCTTTGTTTGAAGGTCGATTGCTAAAAATCCGTGGACATATTTTTATTCAGTGACCTTCTTTCGAAGGTATTTATATATTAATTTCCAATTGACTTTTTTGGAACGTACCTTCGTTTGCACCTATGAACGAAGGTAAAATCTTCGTTCATAGGTACCTTCATTCGAAGGACCTTCGAACAAAGGTGCTTACCTAGACACTTTTTTTGTCTGAACATAGGTTTTTCATCGAACATCAAGTTCTTCATTACACATACGTGGAAAAAAAGTGAAACATTGAAAAAAATTTCCAAAAAATACCTTTGCACTAGGTATTGATGTCCTTGTTTCACCAAAAACAAAAAATTGAATTTTGATATATACACAAGTTATGCTTGACGACATACACCTATGTCCAAATTATAGTTACCCTGGCTTCAAAAATTAATTAAAAAAAATATGTAATAAAAAATTATGAAAAAATATCCATGCACTAGATATTGATGTTACAAACCTATATTTTAAAAATTAGAATTTTATCCTTTATAGAAAAAAAAGTTATGCTTGACGACATAAACGTTACTTTCTGAAAATGTTGTTTACTATTAAAAACTAGTTATTAAAAGAGACGTTGAAAGATTCACGATTTATTTCAAAAAAAAAATTTAAAAATATATTTAGAATCTACACACAAATATCCACAAATCACTAGTTTGCATTCATCTTCAAATTCTTAATGGTTTAGTTGCTATAGGTCTCAGAAAGTGAAGATTTAGTTAAAAATGCTGATATCAATGTCCATCTTGGCCAAAAATTGGGACTCATTATTGTGGGATAACCTCGCATTTAATGAAACCTTAAAAAGACCAGGGCACAAAGATTGTACTATTGAAGGTCATTTAACAATCCTAAACCAAGATTTAAACAAAGAAAAATCTAAACAATCTCAACCAATCTAATACTGATGCAAGCATCACTAACATTGATAATAGCAATTCAAATAGTAACAAAGGAAATTGCAATCAACACTTAATCTTCTCATTCAAAACTAGAGCTGAGGACAAAGAAACAAGAATCTTAAGATACAAACGACAAAACCAGAGAGCAAAATGTGAGTAAAAGCCTAGAGATGATGTGAAAAACCCTTCAAATAGCTTGGATTTTGAGGAGATGAAGCATCAAAGGAAGTTGGAGAGCTGGAGAACCAAGAATTGTAGGAAGAAGTCACAGGAATTTGGAGCACTTTGGGGTTTTGTTTGTTGCTCGCATGAGTGCCATTATTGGCACACCTACTAGCATCAAGATTCTAGGGGTGGTTTTCTCAAAACCATCTTCATGTTTTGGGGAGTCAAAGCAATTTGTACTTGTAGTGTTAAGGGGCGTTGGGGAATTGAGGTAATTTGCACTTTAGCATAGATTAAACCTTAGACTGAGGAAAGAATTAAAATAAATTGGTACCTAATATCAAAATGTCCCCCTTGGGATAACAAAGCACGAATATTAGGACAAATGCAACTTTTGATCAACTAATTTCAACACAAATGAAATAAAGGCAAATTGAAACATCATCATCAAAGCTATGCGAAAAAGACAATTTTTGGAAATTAAGCAGTAGGGTCCCCAAAATTTCAAAATTTTAGGGGCATGTTGTGAAGGGTCATAACATAATATGCTCCACTCTCCCACTTAGCACCTAGGAATGTGAAAGTGGTATAAATGAAGTCAAAATATTCATTTTGTAACCAACGTTGTCGTACGTAACCTCCCCCTTAATGCCACTACAACTAGTATTCCAAGTTACAATGAATATAATAATAAAATAATAATCTCTCACCCACCATGGGTGTCCAAGTACGCATTCGAGGATGTCTAGAGATCCAACTTTAATACATAGGATTTGTGAGGTTAATATCATCTTAATCCTAACATGCATAACCTCCTCTCTGTGAGTCTTGTGGCTCCCTCCATGTGAAATAATGCTCCATCATTAGCACCTACTCCATCAACTAGTCTAGGTCTTCCCTTCCAAAGAATGCAAGTGCCTCCATATCCTCCTCCTCATTTGACGTTGCTCTCTTCTCCTTTTGTGCTAGTCTCCTTTACAATGTGTCTAGCTTGGCCATCAAATTTGACTTCTAATCACTCTCCTCCTTTGATCTCTATTGAACCACTATACTCTAGCCTTGTTCTATACTGATCTAGTCATGATAGAGAACAAGCTTCCTCACGTACCTTCTATCCAATGACCTCCATGCTAAAAGATGCATTTTATTGGAGGCTTTGTACTTGATTGCCTTAGATCAATGGTTCTATCGATGGCCTCACCTTATGACTCCTTCTTTCAGACCTCAAGGACCTTGTCCATTGGTAACCTCCCTCTTGCGTGTGATTCCACTATGTATATGCCTCCCTCTAGATGTTCCTCTCTCACAACTTGCCTCTTGCAAGTTTTTTTGCTTCTTAAAACTCCAGATCACCGACTATTGTGATCCTCCATTGTAATCCTACGCAAGTGCCTTTGTTGTAACACCACTATTGCGAGATCTCGACTTGTAATCCTACATGGTCCACCTTCTTTGAGTTTTCTGCTCATAGAGTTGTAACCTATGATTTGATACCATTAGTATCACTAGGGGTCTCAGTGAAGGGATGCCCAAGGATGTACACAAAAAACACACTATTTTGTTGATGGAATGAGGTTACATTTTACATTCATGGGCAATGCCTTGCACATATGTCAAGTACCTTGACTCTGGTTAATTACACAAGCCCACACACAAGTGGCCTCTTTTTTTACTCGTTCTTTGTTGTCCAACCCATGACCTGATGTGTAGGGCTTCCCCTCGACTAACTCTCCCACAAAAAGCCTTCCCTTCGAAAGTCTTTCTCAAGAATTTTTTTTATGTTGCTTCCGTTGGCTTAAATAGTTGCTTGGAATTTCAAAGTCCCACTCTCTATTTGCTTGGCATCCAAATGCCTCTATGTCCAATCACCTCTATGGCCTACATTAATTATAGTTAGGTCTTGCATGGTATGACATAATTGTCAGTCCTATTATCTTCATTGTCCATCTCTTGACATTGTGATCTCAAAGGCAATTTGATCTTTGATAGTTGCCAGCTCATCTAATTGGCTGATGGCCCAAGGCCATTGGCAATTCACTCATTTGTTGCTTCACGTTTCTTGTTTTTCCATTATGCCAATGTTATAGTCTCCATAAGTGCACCATCTACTTAACACTCTTATGTGCAAGTTCACACACTCATTTATTCTTGTCTTTGTGTTAGACTCGTTCCATGTGCAACCTCCACCATTGCACCCATTATGCAATCCTTTGCACATGTGTGCGCTCTAGTTCACATGCCATCTTCTTTGCTAGTTCTTCATGCTTGTTGTGAGCACCCATCTCTACATCACGATGTGCTTCTTTACCCATGCACACACTTCTCCTTTTGTGCCAAGCCTCCCTTGCATGCCCCTCTTAATGCCTTAACATCTAAGAATCCATAAATGCTTGCTTTAGTTTCTAGCTGCAACATGTCCTTAGGCTTGACTTGGGATGCCCTTGCATAAGATGTTGACTTTGGATGTTGGGACATTATGATAGAGAATTGTGAATTGGCAACTGATATTGGATTTGGGATCAAAGACTTGACACAACTAAATATGAGAATCCTAGGGATCAGGACTACATCACACCCACAATCTAGTCCTTGGACACCTTTGCCTTGTATGATTTCGTCCATTATAGAATTTATTCTTTGATACTTACGAAAAATATTCGCTTGAGTGTATATCTACATCTAAAAAGGTGTGGTGCTAAAAACACTATTAGGAGGTTGCTATGTACAAAGGGAAGTATAAAACTTCCTTGATGACAATTAGTCCCTTAGATTGATTTGATAATATTGAAAAGAGATAAAAGGAGGCAATAGACATCAATTAGTTAGTGTCTGATACAAATTGAGACTTATGCAAGCAAAGTACAATGCCAATTGTGATTGGTAATTGCAATAAATACAAACTTAGAAGTGATCAATGTGGATTATTGAGTTGTTGTGTCTAATGCTCATGCAAGTTAGGTTTGATAAAAACTAAGATAGATGTGAATTGATTCTTGCGAGGAGACATACTATTGATTGATTCATTGAAAGTGACATGGGATGATGCCCTTAAATACACAACCCTAGACACACAATTTGCACTTTGTTCATGTCCATATTGACAGATAATAACTATATTCTACCCTGTCGGCCTTAGAATTATAAATTTTAATTTTTAAAATTAGGAAACTAGATTGGAGGTGCAATACCATCAAAGATTAGAAATGTTCTACCATCATAAATATTCTAAAATAATAATTTTTATATAATAAAGTGTTAAATTCAAAATTAAAATCAATGAATGAATGAAAGATTTTAATAACGAGGCCACAACAGCCTATAAAAACCCAGAACCACACAGCCCTAACCAAAAACAGGGCAGCCAACAGTTAAACATTAAAATCATACAAACATCAATACAATGTAACATAAAATTTAGAAATAAAAAACAAGAAATATGCACTGCTCTCCTGTACACCCATAAATGATGATGATGAGAAGCAATAACATTGGAGATTAGTTCCCGCTTTGTGCTAATTGGCAATCAATAAAAATTAAAATTACAAACCTTCACAGATTAAAATGCCTCCTTTGTGGATATCCCAGGTTCTTACACGACAATGGATTCCACTTGAAGATAAGTGATTCCGGGAGAAAACAGGGGTGGCAGATAGAGGTTAAAGAGTAGAAGAGGAGCGCAGGTGTAGGTGTAGAAGAAATTGTAATGGCAGCACACATCCACAACCACATCCTCATCCACCCTCAATTCCCTCGTCTGGGCAGGACCATTCTCAATGGGCATGCGCAGTCCCTCTCTTTCTCCTCCTCTTCGTCCTCCTCGCTACTATCTGCTAACTCACTTGTAATGCAGAACAAGCGGGGAGTTGTTAAGACAAGGAAAGGGCGTATGGTTGTGAGAGCAGAAATGTTTGGGCAGTTGACAACCAGTCTCGAAGAAGCCTGGTCCAAGCTCCGGAAACAAGGTATCTTCACATAACACATCCTTCCACTACATAATATTCCCGTCAAGAGAAAAATCAAGTTTTTTGTAATTTTCTTACTACAATAGTGAGTTTAGGCAAGTTTTGTGGAACAATCTACTGGTGTTTTTTTGGAAAATTTGGTAATTTGTGAATTAAAAGGTTTTGAAAAAATTGCAAAAAGTTTGTCATTGGAAGGTCAAAAAACTCAAAAGCCTCTAACTTCCAAAATTCCAATTACTTGATGCCGGGATTTATGTTTTGATCACATTACTCCGTAGGACATGACCTGGGATTAGTCCACTGGATTGTGGGTGGCAGTTAAACAGCCCACATATTGTTTGTTATTTGGAGCTTTGGATGCTGTATATAACAAATAATGCGCTGGCTGTTTAAGCTCTTCTGCAAGTTACTGTGACAGTGTCATATAGCAGTCATCTTGTGTTTCTTCGTGTAGGATAATGATCATTCAATACCATCACTTCGTTTCTGCACAATAACAAACATGAAAATATTCCCTCTCCGTTGTATGTTGAGCTTAGCGTGCCTATGCATTTTTTTAATTGCTGTTTTTCCAGATGTTTTGACGAGGGAGAACATTGCTGAGCCTATGCAGGATATCCGGAGAGCTCTTTTAGAAGCAGATGTAAGGTCCTTGTATAATTTTCTGTGCTTATTTACATTTATATCTTTTAGAAGTTTGTCTCAACATCATTATGAGCTCCGTGAGAGATTACGTAGGTGAGCCTGCCAGTCGTACGAAGGTTTGTGAAGGTGGTGACAGATGAAGCCATTGGTGTTGGTGTTGTTCGAGGAGTGAAACCAGATCAGCAATTAGTAAAGGTACAATTTATATAAAACTCGCCGGACTCTGCTATGATTAACATTGTTTCAAATAATTCATTAGAATATAAATGTATTATATTAATTGTCTTGCCTATTAGATACTCTGATAATGATTAACATTGTTTCAAATAATTCATTAGAATTTAAATGTATTATATTAACTGTCTTGCCAATTAGATACTCAGGGAGATGTTCAAAATGACTATCTATTGGGATGCATCGCTGATAGATGGAAGATCAATTTTCTCTTTTTTTAAATACATGCTATTATGGGTATTCCCCATTGAGTACTAGGGGAGATGTTTAATTACCGGCAGTGGCACACGTCAGTAAAATAAAGTTTAATTTTCTTTGAAGCACGTTTACCCATGGTATGGTATAGGCTTGGGAACCAATGTCAAATTGTGTGTGTGAATCATGGTTAATTCTCATAGAAGTTATTAGCATTTTGTTTATTAATGATCAGTAATTTTCTGCAAGGTTATGCATGTGTAAATTAACGGTCAAGATTAATTTTCACACATACTATGCTACTTGAGTTTTCATTTGAATGATAGTAGAATTCCTTTGAACTAGAATTAGAGTGTGCATTCAATTGTGGAGGATGATTTATCCTTCATAAACAAGCATAAACAAAAGCAAATCACACCCTGGAGAGACACAAATCTTGGAAACCTCAAGGTAAGGAAAACCAGTTGGAAGTGGCAAATGCACATCTTCCTAGCTTCCTTGGAATATTGAAACAATTACAAGTGTTAAAAATCACTCCATGTATTTCCTATCTTCCTAGCTTTTTGGCATTGAGTACCTCAAACATCTTGACTTGTGTACTCTGTCTGGAACTTTCTCTTTCTCTGTTCTGCATTCTCACTCTCTCATATATTGTGCTTTGCAACTGGAAGATTGGATTGTTCTCCTAAGCTTCCTTTGATGATGCATTATAGAATACCTCACATGATCCAAATGGACCTCCTCATGTCCTTAAATAGTTGCTGGAGGATCCCCCTCACACATTGGAAGACTGTAGAATACTAATTCAAAGGGGATTATTTGAACTTTGTTTCAAATTCTTGTTTCTGCCGTTGGGGAGAAACCGCCTTGGAGATTGCAAAACTGCCCATTAGAGGAACCTGCAGTTTCAAAATTGCCCCTTGATGGAACCAGCGGTTTCGCACACTAGCTCCTTTGGGGTTTTTCTGAGCTGCAACTTAAGAAGTAATTCCTTTTGGTGCTGTATTATGTTTTCCCAGATCTTTATGGATTATACCTCCCTTCTAAGAAAGGCCTTTGGTCCCACAAAAGCTTACTCTTAAAATATAGAAGAATTTCTTCCTCCATCTTTGAAGATTCTGTGCCCTTGTGTCTGGAACAAGACTCCCTGATGTCTACCTGTCAATTCTCCAAGGTTATGCTCATCACTAAGGTGCTTTGAGATAGAAGGTAGTGGTGCTCTGTCTCACTGGAAACCTGCAATTGTAGAAAACTCTTCCCATGATCATCTCCTTGGTGTTCATTACCTCTACAACTTTATGTTGTCAGCTGAAACTCTCCGTGCTCCAACATTTGTGATGCACAAGACATACTACAATGGTTGCCATAGGTTAGAAACTGTATTACAACAATTGCTATGATGGCCTCTTTACAACTTGCCGATTCATACAAATTCTTTCCTTGAATGAAACATATGTTACAATGAAGCTTGTACATTATGATAATGTTTACGGTCTAGTTGAAGTGCTACTAGGCATGTTACAACAACTGAAATTATATGGATCCTCATGCTACAACTGTACACATGTCTCACTTGAAACCTGCAACTTTAAAATCCTTGGTGTCCTTCCCATGATCATCTTCATTGTGGTCATTGCCTCTACAACTTTATGTTGTCAGCTGAAACTCTTCGTGCTACAACCTCTGCAACGCACAAGGCATACTACCATGGTTGCCATAGGTTAGAAACTGTACTAAAACAATTTGGATGGTGGCCTCTTTACAACTTGCTGATTCATACAAAATGTTTTCATGAATGAAACATGTGTTACAATGGTGGTCATACATTATGATAATGTTTACAGTCTAGTTGAAGTGCTACTAGGCTTGTTACAACAACTGAATTTTTTTGGATCCTCATATTACAACTATACACATGCTACAACTGTGATGATATTTTATGCAAAATACAATGATGGTGGCTATGTGATCCATCATTGTGATGCTATTTTTCTTTGTTAGAAGTGGATTCCCAACCTCATGCTATCCAAAGCTTCTTGATGTTCTATTTCTTCCACCCTGCTTGCTACACACAAGAAGTGGTGAGTATTCTGCTACTCCTACTTGCCATTCCCAAATGATTGCATTTTTTTTTCCCACACTTAATAATGATAAGCAGAACATCTTCCTTACTTGCCCATACAAGCGTGTTAGTTTTCTTTCCCTGCTATACAACAAGTGGAACAAATTACAACATTGCCATGAAAAGATATGCATGCATACAACATTGGAAAATGTCCATACTCATGCAACCAAGAAACCCCACCTACCTTGCCTTGGTATACCATACAAGAAGTGGACATGAATACCAATCATCAATGAAAGAAATCTGAAGGCTGAAATTGACTGACAACCTTACACCTTTTTTTCCATATTTGTCCCTTCTTGGCCTCCAAGTGGACATGCTCTTCATGCTTATCATGATGAGTGAATAAATCCTCTTTGCTTTCTCTACAACAAGTGGAGTTAGAATTTTGAACATAACTAGATTCACAGGAAATGTTTGGAGTGCTACTCACACGCCCATACAAATGAAATTAACTCACACTTTTATCCTTTGAAAATCAAGTAAATGCTCTATCCAAGAATCAAAAGACAACTCCTTACCATTCAACGACGGTGAAGATTATGTGTTAGTTGTTCTTTCCTTGATCTTGGTGCTTTGATAAGCTTCTCCTCCCCTTTTCTTAGTGGCTGCTCATTCTTGCCTTTGCCATGTTTTGGGTGAAGCGCTAAATGGAGTCTCCAACACTTGCCATGCCAATGCTCTTCACTCTTGCAATGAGAGCAATAATTGTGAAATTTGATACATAATTCAATTGGCTTCTTAGCCCCTTTGAGCGCATTCCGACCTTCCTCTCCTTTTGTCTTGAAGAGAAGTTTCTTCTTTTCTTATTCTTGTTGTGGAACATATGCTCCTTAGTGGTGATTGTCTTGCGCATTATCCCACAATGGTTACTTCTCCTACAACTAGTACAAGGAACAAGATACATGCATTCTACATGTTTGTCCTTCTTACAAATTAAGCAACCAACAGAAATCTTGTCTCTTGTATACCTTGCTTGATTTCCTACATGTTGGCTTGCTTCCTTCCTCGACCTAGCTAGTGGTGAAGTAGGTTGAGTGTAATCTCCCAGTTCCTTCTTTTCTCCTCCTTTATTTGAAGGTTCTTTGTCTTTGAAGGCTCCTCTTTGATCTATTGAGGTAGAGTCTTGATCTCCTCTACTAGCTTTGATTGTTTGTTCATGTTTCTGAGACAACCTGCAATCATGTCCAGGCTTCACAAAATAATATTAGAGGAATTTTTACCTACCTTGGACCATCCTTTGTTTGTGCATGGTGTAGACTCCCTCTTCAAGCATTCACCAATCTCCGTGCTCTTGGGTCCACAACCGTCATATTGAGGCCTTTCCTCAACCATGATGGGTTTGAGTATTCCTTGTCCTTCCTTGCCAAGTTCCTTAGCCGATCCATGTTATCAATTTGGAGCCTATACCCTTGGTATTCTTTTCAAACCTGCTAATGGATTTATCAGATTTAACATCTTGGAAGAAAACATGTTCATGGCTGCTCTCTTTGCATACCTCATTTATTGTTTGTTCTTCAAGAGGAGAGGTTGGTCCATTTTTCTTTGTAGACTTCTCTCTCATGAGTCTTCTTTGCTCCATCATGCTGGATTTTTGATAGTAATTCATCTTTTTACCATCAATAGCTGTTGCAATTGCTCAAGGATTCCAGTGAAGAATTCTTCTTGGTTCTCCCTGCTAGTTTGCAACTCTTCGATTCTTTCTTACAACTGATGCATCTTGGATGCTTGGAGATCCTCAAGATTCTTCTTTAGTGGCTTTGTCATGGCTATATTGTGCAACCAGCAATTCTTGTAACAACTTGTCAAAGTTCTGGAAATATGGTTATACACACAAATCTCCTATGTGTCACCAAAAACAACTACAAGCCTCAGGGAACTTGCTTCTTTGACACCAATGATCTACAATTTTCTACAAGATTATGCTTATGTAAATAAATGGCCAAAATTAATTTTCATCCATACTATGCTACTTGAATTTTCATTCAAATGATGGTGGAATTCCTTTGAACTAGACTTAAAGTGTGCATTCAAGCGTGGAGGATGATATATACTTCATAAATAAACATGAACAGAAGCAAAGCAGACCATAGAGAGACACAGACTTATCCTAGAAACTTCAAGGCAAGGAAAAACAGTTGGAAGTGGCAAATGCACATCTTCTGAGCTTTCTTGGAATATTGAAACAATCACAAGTGTGAAAAACTCACTCCATGCGTCTTCTACTTCCTAGTGCTTTTTGGTGTCGAGTGCCTCCAACCTCTTGAGCTGTGTACTCTGCTTGGAGCTTCCTCCTCCTCCGTGCTACACTCTCCCTCTCTCGTGTATCGTGCTTTACACCAGAAGATTGGATTGTTCTCCCAAGCTTCCTTCGATGATACATTCACAATGGAATGCCTCCCATGATCCAATCTGACCTCCTCGTTGTCCTTAAATAGTTGCTAGAGGATCCCCCTCACACATTGGAAGGCTATAGAATGGGATTTCAAAGAAGAATTGTTCATTTCACATTCTTGTTTCTGCTGTCGAGGTAAAACCACCCCTATCAGCAGACCGGTGGTTCCTTAACCACCCTGATGGAATTGATGGTTTTGCACTGCTAGCTCCTCTGAGGTTTTCCTGAGCCTCTAACATCAGAAGTAACTCCTCCTGCTTCTGTGTGATCTTTTCCATGATGATGATCTTTACGTATCAATTGAGCACTAGGGGAGATGTTCAAATTTCTAGCCAATGGCATGCATTGTCAATGAATTAAAGTTTAATTTTCTTTAGAGGATTTTTACTCACAGTTTAGGCTGTGTGCAGGGTGCTGGGATCTCAAAAACCCAAGACACTCTTCTTACATTGTTTCCATTCTCCCTACCTTATAGATCTCTATAGAGAGCAATGTGAGTATTACTTGATTTAATACAGGATAGGGTGTGCTAATTTGGAAAGATTGTCTCTTATTGTCTCTAATTCCTACTGGTCCCTGTGCTGTCAATAGTTATTTGAATTTCCATTCAATGAACTCAGCATAAGCTCATTGTCCACGTACTGGTCTCTGAGCAAAGGAGAAGGAGGTCCTAAACACATTGATACTCCTTTATGTCTAGTAAATTTCCTGTAGGGATATTTAGCTGCATGAATGATGAAATTTGTCTGGCATTTGCAAAATGTAGGTGGTAAATGATGAGCTGATCAAATTAATGGGAGGACAGGTTGCAGAACTTGAGTTTGCAAAAGCTGGACCTACAGTGATATTGATGGCAGGTTTGCAAGGTGTGGGGAAAACAACAGCTTGTGCAAAGTTGGCCCTCTATCTCAAGAAGAAAGTATGAAATGATAATGCTGGACATTGTTGCATTCTTGCGCTATTGATGTTAAGATTATCACCTGTTTTTTGACTATGACTTTTGGGTTCAGGGCAAGAGTTGCATGTTGGTCGCGGCTGACGTATATAGACCTGCTGCTATTGATCAACTTGTAATTCTTGGAAAGCAGGTCAGCATTTGCATATGGTAAATATTTAGTACATTTACATTGTACGATGAATATGTCTCATGCTCAAGTGTCTTCTCATTCATTCCCGGGCAGCTATAATATACAAAGATGTTTATAAATTTTTCCATCCAACTTATTCAAAGTCACTGATTTTTCTCCTACCCCACATTCAGCCATCAACGTTCATTCCATTTTGTATTTCGTAAGCATTTAAAAGGCAAATTTAGAGTTTTAGCATGTTTAGTTCTTTCTTATTCATTTTTATGGCCTATGTCTGCTACAGGTGGAAATTCCTGTATATGAGGCAGGGACTAATATAACACCAATGGAAATAGCAAAGCAGGGTTTGGAAGAGGCCAAGAAGAAGAATATGGATGTGGTTATTGTGGACACTGCAGGAAGATTGCAGGTATGCTTGTATTTTTTCTGAATTTAAAATGATTCAATGTGCATCCCTTTCAGACATCTAATTATTCTATGCAAGCTATACAGCTAAGATTTTGAGTCTTGCCACCAGGCATCTATTTTGATGTTACAAAGATAAATTTTGTTCATGTGAATTCTGTTTGAAATTTGCATAAGATCATTCAATTCTAAAAAGAGAATGCCCAATAACATTCGCTTGTCCATGTGGATGCATTGAAAGCCTCTATATTTTACAGCAATAAAATAATAAGAAATAAATATAAATATGAATATAAATACACACACACACATGTATGCTGTATGTATGAATGAATATATTATATATATATATGTACATACATAAATACTTATGTACGTGTGTGTGAATACACACACACACACACATGTCTTGTATATGTGTGTGTATAAGAAATCACATGCTGAACAAGCTATACTTGCAGGCTAAGTCACAGTTCGCCAGTTTTTTCTTATAAATTCGAAATTCAGTGAGCTTCAAAAAAATTGCTCAAAAATGCCCTAAAATTCGTACAGAATTTTAAGGCTTTGTTTTTTGTTGAAAAAAATAACCGATTTATGTCCTCTAGGGTTTCTGGGCATGATTTGCTGGTGTTTAATCATGATAGATGCTGGGTATCATTGCTGCTTTCTGCTGGGTGCCATTGGTGCTTGCTGTCAAACATAATGCAGTGTCTTTTTTGTTATGCACTACATCTTTTCTCTTCCGCATCTGTATTTTTGTTTTGCCAAAGCCTATGGTTTTTTTCCTCTGCCGTGTCTTCCTTGGCAGGGCATTTCCCTTAACGGCTATGAATTAGATTTATGAAATTAGGTTTTTAAAGATTTTTATTGGATATTTATTATTTTGTTTTGATAATAAACCTGGTTTAGGATCCAGGAACCAAACCAAAAAAAGGGGAAATTCCCCAGAAGCTGAAGTCGTAGAGCCGCAGGTCCAACAATATAGTGATTCGATGAGGTGTTGAACCAACATACACCATATACCGGCAAAACCAGAAGTTTCCATTCATATCAACTGTATCAACAACTGTAACAACATAGCATACGAAACATATGGCTAACCTATGCATTTTGGCCCGTAAACCACCCAAAAAAACCCAAAACCGACAAGAGACCAAAGGAGCATCCAAACCCAAACCCAGCTACATCTATACCCGCGAAGAGTTTAACACAACACAAAACAATATCCAAGTTTGAAAGGGGGCCAAGGCAAATTACATAGGCCTTGAGCCACCTTGAAATACAAAATTACATTTATCACATGACAAATGCTTACCCAGCATAGCCACCACCTCGACATCCTCCGAACCCTCGCTGTTGCAACATTCTGAAAATGACAGAATGGCCTCTGTCGAAAGCGCCACCTTCAAACCCTTTGCCAATTCCTCCACCACCCTCTGCAAACATTGCCGCCGCTTCTTGGAAGCATGTAAATGATTGAGAATGCAACCAAAATAGACCTTCGCCTAGTGAACTACATCTTCTATATCATCATGGAGCAAATAAGAACTAGTCGTAGTTGACAACAAGGAAGTGTAAGACAAAGTCTGAGCAACATCAAATACGTTCCACCTCCCTTGTGTGTGCCCAGGGTCGAGCAGGAGATTAGCCATGGTGGAGCGAATCCCCACGCTCGGAGCCCCATCCATAGCCTTTGCCAATTCCTATGTCCTAACAACCCAATGTCGAAGTTTTGTATCCTTGATTTCTTTGTCGACAAATGCCATAAAATCCACAACCATCTCCTCACCAGAGACAACATTTTCTCAGCTTTGGGGCTCGCTTACCAATTTTAGCCTTTCCTTTAAACTTCCCACCCATCTTACCAGCCCTAGCGTGCGACCCCTCCGCAAAAGCCAGGCGTCGAAGGAACAAATAGAAGGTGATAAAAATGAAACACATGTAATACCTAATATCTGGCCCGTAGCCACCGCAATAAACACAAGTGATGGAAGGACCCTAGTGTAATCAATGCACACATGCAAACCACATCATAAACAAAACACCTCTTGTCACTGTTCCTACCCATTAATGGGTGGATTTTTATTGTATATTAATAGTTAAATTTTTTATTAGATTTTAATTTTTAATTAATAAATTATTTATTTATTTATAATTTTGTTATATTTTATTTTAATTTGCTATGTTTAAATTTAGTTTTATATTTCATTTACTTCTATATTTTTTAATATTTTTATAAGTTTTATTTTTAATTGAAATTTTGGTATAAAGGCTTGTTGGAACATAAAAATCTCTTTGATAGCCTAGCCAGTATTATCAACATGCACTGAACCGGATTGCCTCAATCTAGAATGTTTGTATATTGAAAGATTTGACATATTCAACAACCAACTTAGGGTTAGGGTGGACAGGAAACGACAATAACTATGTAAGGCCCAGATCCCAAGTCCGGAGTGAGTAATTAGAAGTGGGGAAGGATTGGTATTTGTGAATAGCACCATTTTGTAGCTGCCTAGCATTTTTCTTTATGGCAGGATCAAACATAACCCTGTATTCATCAATGACAATAGCATTATTAGTGTGAGGAGTTGGCTGTCTCCTCGTTAATGCTAGGATTCATAGAAAACATGGACATTGTAGGCCATTCTCTAGTTGCAGGTGATGAGCACATGACTATACTGAGGGGGGGGGGGTTAATTGGTATAATACAATCTTTTACTTTTTCTAACTTAACAACCAGAATAATAACACACATGCAAGATTTAGCAATTAAGAACACAGGAGGAACACACAATTTACGCGGAAACCCTTGCGGGAGAAAACCACGGAAAAATACTGCTTATATATTGATCTTCTTTGTAGGCACCAACCTACTGAAGGCACCAATCCCCACTTGTAGATTTTGTGAGCACCAACCCATTGGAGACACCAATCCCCGCTTGTAGAATTTGTAGGCACCAACCCACTGGAGACATCAATCCCCACAACTGAGCACCAACTCAGTAAGAGACACCAATCTCTTATTTTGATAGGCACCAATCTCCAAATTCTTCAATGGATGATATTGTTCTCCCTTCCTCACAAATCTGATCACAACTTCTGATTTTGAATGATGTATGTCTTTCTTTCACAAATCTGATCCAAACTCATGCACTATCCTTCCTTCACAAATCTGATTCAAATAATGTAATGTCTTCTTTCACAAGTCTGATGATCACAACTATTCCAATGTCTTCCTTCACAATTCTGCTCAAATAATGCAATGCTTTCCTTTATAATTTTGCCTTAAGGTCTACTCTAATTTCACTTACAAATCTGCCCCCAAATTATGCATCATATATTTCTCTTCACGATCTTAACACTCTCTTCATATAATTTAATATAGATCTGAATTACTCTTCATATTCTCTTCTTTAGATCTGCTTGAATACTTGAATGATTTACATTATTTTCTTGCTTCCACACTCTCACTTTACCACACATCACAATTGTCTTTTTATATCTATTTGAACAGCAGCGAACCCCATGAAGGAATGCATCTCTTGTTAACCAAACAACTCTTCATTATCACACCTACAAATTGCACCTCTTTATTTCTCCTTTTATATAAGACAAAATTTGTCTTTTAGTGGGACGATTTTGTCCTCATGTAAGGAGCGCTCTTCCTCAAAGTAGTCGGCCTCTTCTTAAATATATTCGCTGCCTTCTATTTACCATTGCTCACTCTTCTCAAACTGATCGCTCCCCTTAATGTTCTCCTTTGATCTTATTATATATGATCGCTGCAATTAAATGGAGATAGTTGGCCTTCAATTAATAAACTTCAAATCTTCGTTCCAAAACATCAAAGTTAAATCTTTAATTTAAACTTTAAGATGATCGCCCATCACCTTAGAGGAGTCGGCCATGATAGAGATCGACCCAAATTAAATAAGCAATCATAAACTCCAATATGAAGTCGGCCACATAGATGTCATTAAATCGGCCAGCATAGTATTTGTTTGTGAACCTTCAAATTGTTTCAAGGAAGGAGGTCGGCCTGTATAACTAAGTTTAAATCTTTAATTTAAACTTACAAGATGATCCATCAGTATACTTTATCAACCTTATATCTCTGCTCAAAAACGTCTTATGTATCTGCTTCACATTGCCTTATAAAACTGAGCCAAATCTCCTTAAATATGCCACTCTAATATGCTGATATGAATTGCTTCAGGTATGCAATAATGTCTGCTCCAGAATTGCCTTCATCTCTGCTCCAAGTTGCCTTATATACCTACTATAATTCTCTTCATAAACACTAAAGCCTCTTGCATTCTTTGGCATCAATGACATAACTGCTTTGACATCAATGACAACAATTTCCTACAATCTTGTCTATTCATCAGTGATATCAATAATGAATACCTTCTTGACATCAATGACAACATTTCCAACAGCAGGATCCTGATTCTTTTGTTCAGAAGGCAGCAACTCGAGTAGAAGAAGAGGAAGCTATTTCAATTCTCAACAACTCACTATCAACACAATTTCAATTTCATGTAATTTCTACAGCAACTGCATAGCAGAAATCTCTCTGAATTCATTCACTTGATTGCCTTGTTACTAGGGTTCAAAACTTGCAGTGTTCAGACTTAGACAAATCTTAAAAGCAGCGGATAACAAAAATCAAGCCTGTAATGACTCATCAATTCACAACATTTGAACGTTAATTTCAATATTGTGTCATGAGCTGGCAGAATGAACACAGCCAATTTATTAGATAACCCAAATACTGTGGAGATATAGGTGCCACAAGATTTAAAACATTTTCCCATTATTTCTCGAATCTTGGTGGTGCAGATCATCATTGTATTTCAAAAAATATTGACCAAGGATACCTTCACATTCTTTAGGTCCGTTAGGTTGGGATGACTTAGCTAGATTGTGTTAAATTGGAGCATTAAATTCTGACAACCACTTGCAATTCTTACGCCTGATCTGTGTTGGCCACTTAATCATGCATTGTGTATAAAATTTTCCTCGTTTTTTCTTTTTTATTTCCTGGTAAGTGAATGGGAAAACTAATATGGGCCAATGAAGACTTGCACGGAGGATTTTTACTTTAAAATCGAAGTGTCAGAATCACAAAATTCCTTTTTTTGTTCAAAATAATCACTTTGTGAATTAATTATTTAATTTTTGGAATAGATTAATTCCATCTTGTACAAATCAATGACAATTGGAGAAAAGAGTTCTTGATTAGCTCTGACATCAAGAGCAAGCTCCAAAAGACCGTTGTGTGGCAATGGGTCCTACCTTTATATGACATTTGTCTTAAAGGGGGTGTTGATAATCTTGTTTACTTCTGCATCATTTGATCAAACTAGGATGAATAAGATCAACAATGGGTGAGGGCTTCCTAGCTGGTGCTGCCTTCTTGTTTTTAGGAGTTTCAAAATGATGCTAAGTGGTGCTAAATTGACAGCTGCTGACAGTATTAGTTTGGAAAGAATAGCAAGCAAGTACTTTTACATGAAATTCAAAAAATGTTCGAAACAACTAGAGAGAGAAGAAGAAAAGAAAGAAAAAGAAAACAAGGGTTAAAAATAATATTTACAATAGTACATCTCTTCTGCAGAGATTGGCATTGGGTCATGGAGATATTTTGATAGAGATCCCATTGACAGGGATCGGAAGCTCCTTGCCATCTTGTTAAGCTAAGTGAAATGAATTTACTATGCTTCCCAGGTTTAGCTTGGTCATTGTCCCATTTGAGGGCTGTCACCATCTTTGAAAAGTGTGGTGAGACCCTCTTGTCAAACCATCTTTTGACCTAGAGCTGATGCATAGAGAATCTATCACTTACTCATATTTTTTTCTTTTAATTCCAGTAGTTTAGGATATCTAACTATCAATGTGTCGTCTTCTTGTGCAACTAGTCAGTGGATAAGCTGAATGGTCAGAAGTTCAGTTTCTAAAGGTAATTGAGCCTCCTAACTATATACTACATTGTATGGAGAACCCATGGCTTGCTTTGGTATAATTCTATTGACCCATAAAGCATTTCTCAGCTACGTATACCAGTTTTGCTGATTGACTGAAATTGATCATTTGATAATTCTAACAAGATTTTTGTTGGAAGACTCAGCCAAGCCATTTCATTGTGGGGAGTAATTCAAAGATGTCCTCATGCATGTTCTGCGGGCTCTGGCAAAGTCTGTTAGTTTGGTCCCCCAAAAGGCCTTAGCATTATCAGGAATTATTGTTGTTGGGATCCCAAAGCTTGTAACAATATTTTCCAAGAGGTCAGTTATAGCCTCTTGGGTAGCATCCTTCAATGGTAGAGCCTTATACCATCTAGCAAAGTAGTCCATGACAGTAATAATCTATTTATGGTCTACATTTGATGGTGGGTTAATTATGCTGATAAAATTGACTCCCAATTGTTGAAAAGAAGCATCTGCAATTATTCGTTGTAATGGTAATGATGCATTTCTCTTCTTGTTATAAAGAATAGGCCTTATAGTTTTGGATCTAATTGTGTGAGTTAGGTAATACAGTGAGACCGTAATACCCTGTCCTCATAATCTTTGTAGCAGTGGTCCTAACAAAATAGTGTCCCCTCGACAATCCTTCAAGGAATTCTTTAAGCAGATCCATTGTTCGTGTTGGCTCAACACATCTCAGCATAACCCCATTAAAGTTAGTTTTTAATAGTATAACATTAATCAATTGGAAGGGGATAGCCTATAATCTTCTTCTTCTTCTTCATGCTTCAATAGGGTAAAATTCCACCTTGGAGGCATTAAGTCATTCGCATAACCCAATATTCTGACTCATCAGGTGCTTGCCACTCTTGAGGGGGTATGTTTTGTTCATTTGATGGCGACAAGTCTTCTAGGTAGAATTCCTAATCTTTGATAATATTGTCAGCAAGTTGCTAACATAGGTCTCTACCTTTTACAAGTTTTGTGGTTTGTATTTGTAGATTATATTCCATTATTTTAGTGATCCATCCAACCTTTTTTTTTTCTTAACCTCATCTTGTGAACATTGGAGGTGATTTACAAAAGTTTTGGTTCTACTATTGGCAACCAAGTACCCAAATTCTTTAATGCTTTCTTGAGAGCATACACTTGCCTTTTGACAAAGTTATATTTCGCCCTATAATTCTTAAAAGTTTGGTTGACAAAGGAAATAGGGTTTTCAACACCGTTACAACGAATATAGATTTCTTGGGATTAAGGCATATACGAGAATCTCCACACCTTCGGAATATGGCTCTTGGGGGCTCAACATGCTGGTCCATTTGTTTAGAAAACATCATCATGTCATCAATGTAATGTCCCTTTTTCGGTCCATTCCAACATTCTTGGAAAGTTCCAAGAATTCTGACGGTGGCAGTGAGTTTGGGAGATCAAGATGAGTCCAATGGTACTTTCCAAGTGCAATTCTGACATTCTGGGAACACTCCACACTTCTTGGAGAAGTTCGCTATTTTTGGAAAGCACCAATTTTCATTAAGTTAGTTATCTTGAGAGCTTAAGGTTATTTAGGCATGGTTAGAATTCATATTTGGATCATTTTTATATTTTCTGTAACTTTGGGTGGATGTGCGAAAAATAATTAAAAAATTAAATAATTAAATGTTAAGTTGTCAAAAAGTAAAAATTAAAAGACAACTTATATTCAATTATTTAAAAGGAGTCTAAAGTCATTTTTTGGAGGGAAAATAAGGGGGACACAAATAATAATATTTTATTATTCTAAAAAGTGCTTATAAAAGGGGATTTTGAGGAGAGAAAGCTCATTCTTAACATTTTATGAAACCCTTGTTTATTTGGGAGATTGAACCAGGTTCATTCTTTAGTCGAAGGACGAAAACCCTTTTGGCAATCAGTTTCGTGGACGAAAACCCACCTAGTCGATCGAACAATTTCATATAGGTTGCCGTTGAGCTGAACGATTTGTGCCCTATGTTGTTTGTGTGAAGTTGTAGTTTTCAGATAATTGGATTTTAGTTGTGTTTCTTCAGTATTTTGGGTTTGCAGAGATTTTCCAGGTTTGCAGTGTATTTCAATTTGAAAGATATTTGTTAAAAGTATTTTTGAGTATTTCAAATTGAAATACACTGCAAACCTAGAAAATCTCTGCAAACCCAAAATACTAAAGAAACACAACTAAAATCCAATTATCTAAAAACTGCAACTTCACACAAACAACATAGGGCACAAATTGTTCAGCTCAACGACAACCTCTGTATGAAATTGCTCAATCAGCAAGGTGGGTTTTTGTCCACGAAATTGATTGCCAAAAGGGTTTTCGTCCTTCGGCTGAAGAATGAAGCTAGTTCAATCTCCCAAATAAACAAGGGTTTCATAAAATGTTCAGAATGAGCTTTCTCTCCTCAAAATCCCCTTTTATAAGCACTTTTTGGAATAATAAAATATTATTATTTGTGCCCCCCTTATTTTCCCTCCAAAAAGTGACTTTAGACTCCTTTTAAAAAATTAAATATAAGTTGTCTTTTAATTTTTACTTTTCGACAACTTAACATTTAATTATTTAATTATTTTCCACACATCCACCCAAAGTTACAGAAAATATAAAAAAGATCTAAATATGAATTCTGACCATTCCAAAATAACCTTAAGCTCTCAGGATAACAAACTTAATGAAAATTGGTGCTTTCCAAAATAAGCAAACTTCTTCGAGAAGTGTGGAGTGCTCCTAGAACCTCGGAATTACATCCGGAAAGTACCATTGGATTCATCTTGATCTCCCAAACTCACTGCCACTGTCATAATTCCTTTCCGAAATATTAGGTCCTCTCCATGATTCTTGGAACTTTCCAAGAATGTTGGAAATTTGGAATGGACCGAAAAAGGGACATTACAATCAAGATATACGAGTACAATTTTGTTTATGAGTTTGTGGAGCAATGTCCATGGCTCTTTTAAATGTTGCCACCAAATGACATTCTTTGATACACAAAAGTTTCCCACTTGGTGGTGAACCTAGTCTTGTGTTGGTCGTCATCCTTGACCCATATTTGGTTAAAACCAGAATATCGATCTAACAGGAAAACATTTTAGAACTCGACATAGTTTGTAAGATTTGGTCCATAGATGGCAATGGGTAATGGTGTAATGTCCCAAATGGGGATATTTTTGCCCTAATTTGGATTTACAGGCTTTCCCAATTAAATTTCTGAATTCTGCCCTAAAATTTTTGCACTTTATTATTTTGCCCTAACCCTAGTTCTGCTCCAAAAATCAGACTTGAAACAATTGCAAATATTTATCGTGAATCACATTCAACATCAACATAAATGCATCATATGATTTGTCCAATCATGCAAAGGAATATTCACCACGAATTACACATTGAACACATCAATTGTAATTTCCCCATTTACAGATTCTCTTGCAGATCAGTCAGAGCTGACTTTCTGGGTTGGTGACAGCATAATCAGAGGAATATTTTGATGTCACCAGGGTGTTTGGGTGATCCAATGGAGAGGGTTGACACTTTCCGGAGGGATATCAGAGAACTTGTCCATACTTACTATTTATAGTAAGTGCTTGCATGTCGTTAATCTTTTTGGGTTTGTTCTCTTTGGTCCCCGGTGGTTACTGCTATTTTTAGTAAGTGGCAGTTTGGCGTTGTTTGGGCGACTTGGCAGTCGGCTATTGGCTCTCATAGACATTGCATTGAGCTCGGAGTTATCAGATGGTTTGTGGATCCAGTTGGCACCCTCTGAGTTGGCTCAGTTCGCTTATGGCCGTTACTATTTTTAGTAAGTTTGGGATTGGCACCGGAATGGGATTTTGAGAGTGCAGTTGGATTCGTCTTGTCAAGACCTTTCCAACGAGCTATAGATCATTGGTTTCCGACATCATCTTGGCCTCTGTTTTAAAGTCCGTAAATTAAACATTATTATTTAATATTGGACCTTGGTGCCTAAGCTCAACAACATAATGTTGTTTTAAAAGAGGGGACTTTAAGGGTGATGTTGAGAAAAGAATTAAAGAGGATTATAAAATTTTAAAATGTATTTTCCCTCTCATGTTTTATCCCATATGCAAGAGGATTTTAGAGACTCCAGTTGGAAAAGTATAAAAGGAGGAAAAGTGCTCTCATTTGGATATGCTTGGATTATTATTTTCTTCTCTCTTTGAGATTTCCCTTGCTAGGGTTTTGGAGCTTGGCTCTAAGGTTTGAGGATTCAAACCAGAGGCTCTTGGAGACGAAAACCTCCCTGAGTAGTGGTATCTCACAGGTGTGAAAGATAACCCAATAGTGCCTTCTATGGTGGATACATTCAGTGTTCACATATGTGCTTCAATGGAGTTTGTGTGACGAAGAGTTGATATAGTATTGAGGATTTCTCTTGTATTTTCAGTTGAGTACTTCATAGCAGATTGGAAATCAGTTCATTGGAGGTCTGAGGTAGAAATACACATATTTGGGACTGTATTTCATTTGCAGCTAGCTGGTCGTACTACCCAGCCCAGTTGTACCATGTTTGAGGGCATTTTAAGGTTGTTTATTTGCATATATCTCTTCCAAATCTGATTGTCCCTCCTTGTTAGCAGCATACAGCACTTCACAGAGGTTTTTCAGTGGCTTGTTGCATTTCTATTTGCTGTTATACCTTTCCAGCTATGGCCGTACACCACTAGGCTTGACGTGGGGAAGTGTGGAGCTTATTTCTCATTGTGGGTAGTGTTTATTTTGCATTGTGTGAGGCATTTAGGGCCTCTTCTCTTGCTGATATCAATTTGTATGTTCATCTTTGTATTCTTTGGAGTTTGGAGTGATTTCTGACTATGCCCATTTGTTGGTCCGACAACAGCTGAAATATGAAGTTGCAAATCTGAACATGGGTATGTCACAGTAATTCATTATTGGTCATTTTACTATCTGGGTAGTCGATAGTTTCTTTATATCTGTTATATATTTTCTGGGTTTGGGTTATATGCTATATATTGTGTGCTTCGGCACCACATCTACAGGAAAATATAAAAGTTAAAACCCCTTTTGCATCTTCTATCTATCTGCAAGACCACACAAAAATAATAATAAAAAATCACACAAAGGATCATTAAAAAATACAAACAGGTACGGCACATTACAGTGGTATCAGAGCTATGATCTTGCCATCCTGTGAGGTTGAACAGACATACAGCTTAGCTTTGCATGTGAGTGATCAGCACTTGCATGAGTACACATACAGGTTTTCCAGGTTGATCCTTTTACAGGTACAAATATAGTAGTGATAGAAGAAATGGGTGACAGGAAAGGTGACGAACCCAGCTCGCGTGAGCTCTTGAATGCACTCACCCGAGAGATGAGGGCGTCTCGACAGGAGTTGAGAGAATCACACGCGAAGATAACACAGGTCCTTCGACAGTTGAATGATGATGAGGATGAGGCCTCAGTTACTCATAGGAGGGCTTCACAGTTTACAGCGGGTGACAGACCTGGTATCTCTACATTTGCTCCCAGGAACCAAGTTCCTGAACAGTATCCCATAGAGGCAGAGTTTCAGGAGGAGATTCTGAGGGATTGGAGAGCGTCCAGTGAAGAGTTCAGAGCTGAGTTGACATTTGCCGAGTACTCTCACATCAGGATAAAGACTAGACCCCGCAGGGGAGGTAGACCTCAGAACCAAGAGTTGCAGAGGAAAGTGAGCAAGAATCACGTGAGAAGATAAGGCCTATGCTTCTCTTGCAAAGAATTTTGGGAGCCTAACCACCAATGCATCGATAAAAGGGACTCACAAATTGATGTTGGTTTGGCAAATGAGGTTACTTTCAGCACTCAAGAGGTTGTTATCAGCCCTGATAACAGTTCTGATTTTTATGACAGCAGTCATTCTCTTGAGTGTAGTAGTGATTTAAATGTTATGTCACAAGAGGAAAGAGTTGTGAAAGATACTTCTAATGTTGGCACGCAAATATGAGTGTCAAACACGAGGAAAACCATGAGGATACAAGCCATAACAATTCTGATTTTTGTGATTGCAGTTTGATCGGTTTGCATCAGCATGAAGATACTGCTATTACACATGATGACGTTGGTTGTGTGGAGTCATCCAATACAGACACTCCAGTTTCGGGTAATAGTGATGCAATAGGTGTTGGGGATTCATGCCACAACGAATTTGATTTGGTAAATCAGACTTTAGACGATGTGAACAAATCAGAAAATTTACTTGTTAATGACGGGTCCCAGGATAGCTCTTTGGATGAGCATGTGTCTACTTTGGAGGCAGCAGTGAGCGATGATGATGTCAAATCAACAGCTTCTATTGTGTCATTGGAGCCATCCCGTGAGGTACATAACAACAGTACCTTTGTTGAGGAAGTGTGCAGAGCTGATAGCACACATGAGGATGCTTATCAATCGGTGAGTGATAATGATTCAGCCTCTTTCCATAATGCAGATTGCAAATCGAAAGTTTTGTGTGGAGATGATTCGTCACAGGGGCATCATCATTTGACTGGGCAATTGAAGGTTAATGACAATATGATTGCTACAGCTTTGGAACATTTTGATGTTGCTAGACAGATGTTGGCAACCTATGGTTGGAGTACTCTTGAGATGGAGGAACACGATGACAGAGGACTTTCCCTTGCTGAATTTCAGGCACTTAGAGAGGCAGTTGGGATCATGAAGAATAATTACCTATAGCTGTTATCAGATAGAGATCATCTTCTCAGGCTTGACGGTGTTTATCATGATGCTCTAACGGGAAAGGAAGAGTAGGTTGATGAGCTCACCTATGAGCTTGAGGTCGCCGCAGACTCTTTGAAGAATGCTCAAACAACCCTTCAAGAGTCAAAGTTACGGATAGATGAGCTTACCATGGAGTTGGGCTTGACGCAGTCTTCATCACCTATAGATACCATTCAGATATCTATGGCAGCATGTGGTGATGAGCATACATCCACAGATGGTGGTAATGAGTATGTGGAGGATGTGGCTACATCCATTTCATTTACTGGTGTAGATGACATAGATGGGACGATTGTTTTGGTTGAGAATAGCAGGAAACAATATGTTGCACCCGGTGTTCCTAAGGTTAGTCCCATTTTAGGTGATGCAGAGCATATGATTGATGACTCTTGTGGTGTAGTAGTGAATTTTCCAGAGAGTTGTGTGACAGATCACCACACTACTTCATCATTTTCACAGGAGATATGCAGGGCATCATCCAGTGGAGTGATTGGTCCTCATGTTGATTTGTTTCCCTCTCTTGGAAGCAAATTAGAGTCTACATCCCATGCAGCTGATTTTGATCGACAACTTATTGAGCCACAGAGATGGAGAGATCAGCTGGAGTTTATTGGAGAAAAGGTTGATTCAACCTTATCTCGTTTAGATTGCACTCATAGAAATGTTGAGAACCTTCTTTGGACAGCAGAGTTGGAGGAGAGACGGTATGGGGTCTCGGCTGGTACTCACATTCATGATTTGCAATTCATCAGGAGTGCTTTGGAGGAGGTAAAATCAGAATATCTCCAATTGTATTGTGATAGGGAGTATGCTATTGGGTACGCAGAGAAGGTTGCCAGAGTATCTACCCAGTTAGCTATTCAGGATTGGAGACATGAGACATTCTGATCCAGGTGATGTGAGTGATGAGGAGTGTGTTCCCCATGACTATGTCGGTCAACTATTGACATAGGCAGGTGCTTTTTATTCTGACTGCATAGTAAGGAGTGCTCATCATTTCTCTTTTAGTCCACACACAAATGACCTGATGATGCGTGAGTGTGGATTGGCTCAGGATTTATGCCATCCATTGTGGGATGAAGGGTTGCCATCTACAGAAGGTGGAACTAGAGATTGCAGGTGGCTGGCTCAGATACATTTAGAGGATTATTTGTAGAGTAAGAGATCAGATTACCATCATGGTGATATGTATCAGACAGAGTTTGCAGCTTCTTGGTCTCCTAAATTTCCATTGGAGACATGGCTTTTGAGAGGTTGCAGTGTCAGTAAGCATGATGGCATGTTAAGTCTTTACAGCGGTGATGGAGGAGAGTTTATTCATTCCCTCGTTCTGAGAGGAGCAGTTTCATATCTTCCAGCACCAATGTTGTGTAGTCAGTACATCCATAGGAGTTTTGTAGAGGATAGAGGGGAATGTTGTGGTCCGGACACTTCGAGGGTTAATTTCCTCTTCATGATTGATGGATGTGAGGTTCTAATGTGTTGGGATCCAGGTGGTGATAAGTTTGGCATGACAGTTCAGTTGGATTCCGAGGTGTTGCCTCACCACTCTCTGCATGGTGAAGGTTTTATCAGAGTAGCGCAGCGTCGACGTGGTGGTTCTATGCTGAGAATAACTTGGGACCCTGGGATCATTTTTGGTTTCAGTTGGGTTCAGTCTATTGCTTGGAGGTTGTATTGGCATTGCTTGAGGACAAGCAATCTTTGGGAAGGGCGGACTGTAATGTCCCCATTTACGGATTCTCTTGCAGATCAGTCAGAGCTGACTTTCTGGGTTGGTGACAGCATAATCAGAGGAATATTTTGATGTCACCAGGGTGTTTGGGTGATCCAATGGAGAGGGTTGACACTCTCCGGAGGGATATCAGACAACTTGTCCATACTAACTATTTATAGTAATTGCATGTCGTTAATCTTTCTGGGTTTGTTCTCTTTGGTCCCCGGTGGTTACTGCTATTTTTAGTAAGTGGCAGTTTGGCATTGTTTGGGCGACTTGGCAGTCGGCTATTGGCTCTCATAGACATTGCATTGAGCTCAGAGTTATCAGATGGTTTGTGGATCCAGTTGGCACCCTCTGAGTTGGCTCAGTTTGCTTATGGCCGTTACTATTTTTAGTAAGTTCGGGATTGGCACCGGAATGGGATTTTGAGAGTGCAGTTGGATTCGTCTTGTCAAGACCTTTCCAACGAGCTATAGATCATTGGTTTCCGACATCATCTTGGCCTCCGTTTTAAAGTCCGTAAATTAAACATTATTATTTAATATTGGACCTTGGTGCCTAGGCTCAACAACTTAATGTTGTTTTAAAAGAGGGGACTTTAAGGGTGATGTTGAGAAAAGAATTAAAGAGGATTATAAAATTTTAAAATGTATTTTCCCTCTCATGTTTTATCCCATATGCAAGAGGATTTTAGAGACTCTCAGTTGGAAAAGTATAAGAGGAAAAGTGGTCTCATTTGGATATGCTTGGATTATTATTTTTTTCTCTCTTTGAGATTTCCCTTGCTAGGGTTTTGGAGCTTGGCTCTAAGGTTTGAGGATTCAAACTAGAGGCTCTTGGAGACGAAAACCTCCCTGAGTAGCGGTATCTCACAGGTGTGAAAGATCACCCAACAGTGCCTTCTATGGTGGATACATTCAGTGTTCACATATGTGCTTCAATGGAGTTTGTGTGATGAAGAGTTGATATAGTATTGAGGATTTCTCTTGTATTTTCAGTTGAGTACTTCATAGCAGATTGGAAATCAGTTCATTGGAGGTCTGAGGCAGAAATACACATATTTGGGACTGTATTTCATTTGCAGCTAGCTGACCGTACTACCTAGCCCAGCCATACCATGTTTGAGGGCATTTTAAGGTTGTTTATTTGCATATCTCTTCCAAATCTGATTGTCCCTCCTTGTTAGCAGCCTATAGCACTTCATAGAGATTTTTCAGTGGCTTGTGACATTTCTATTTGCTGTTATACCTTTCTAGCTATGGCCGTACACCACTAGGCTTGACGTGGGGAAGTGTGGAGCTTATTTCTCATTGTGGGTAGTGTTTATTTTGCATTGTGTGAGGCATTTAGGGCCTCTTCTCTTGCTGATATCAATTTGTATGTTCATTTTTGTATTCTTTGGAGTTTGGAGTGATTTCTGGCTATGCCCGTTTGCTGGTTCGACAACAGCTGAAATATGAAGTTGCAAATCTGAACATGGGTATGTCACAGGAATTCATTATTGGTCATTTTACTATCTGGGTAGTCGATAGTTTCTTTATATCTGTTATATATTTTCTGGGTTTGGGTTATATGCTATATATTGTGTGCTCCGGCACATCTGCAGGAAAACATAAAACCCCTTCTGCATCTTCTATCTATTTGAAAGACCACACAAAAATAATAATAAAAAATCACACAAAGGATCATTAAAAAAATACAAATAGGTACGACACATTACATCAATTTACACCATCACAATGAACATGAAGTCTGCTGTAATAAATGTTGTAAATATGAAGTCTTGAGTACACAATATGATGATGGCAACCAGCCAATAGCCCAGCCACAAAGTAGATACTAGTGTCAACAATTACATACCAAATTCATGCATAAATGAACTCCAATAGAGGTTGGATTAGGAGCTGCAGCCTGCTGCTATAAATCTGCTCAAACCCTAATTCAAGTGATCAACAAGACTCTTCAATTCTGCCCTAAGAGCAGGTTGCTCTTCCTCAAGATGTTGCGCTCAAGTTCTAGGGTAAACCCTAGCCCTAAATCGCCTCCAATGAATGCTCAAGGTACTTCAAATGTGGGTCGCTCCTTCTTAGATGTAATTCACTCCAGCCCTAGGTGAGTCACCCTTTATGAATGCTCTCCATAGCTGATATGAAATCTGCCCTTGATGAAGTTGATGTGTAAGTAGACTCCTATCACCGAATCCTCCAATGAAGAAGTTAGATTGTCACCCAACTCCTCCTAAGTCACTTGAGGTTTTCGTCCCAAGTCACTCTTAGAGATTTCTCTCCAAATATGAATGAATGAATGCTTGAATGATTGATGCCTTTGAAGTGCCAAATGATCTTCTATATATACACTTTCCATCTCTCCTTTCCCTCATGGCCGACCTAGGCAATATATTAAATTTGAAATACTAGTTTTCCCTCCAAGAGGGCCGACCCCCTTATGATTTATCTTTCCCTCCATTGAGTGCCTAATTCAAATTAAAGATATGAATTAGGATATTAGCAAGGGCGTCTCCACAAGACAATAATTAATTATTATTTTTATCCCATCAAGCGCTAGTCAAGGAAATATAATAATCTATCAATGAGCACCTAGGAGAGGCATGTGAATAATGTTTGTTCTTTGCCCAAGGTGAATAGTGATCTCCATGATGAAGTTGAATTGCCCAATGTGAACAATAATCTCCGTGACCAAGTGACCATGACAAGGTATCCAAATGAAAGCATCCAAGATGTAGTGATAGCATCCATACAACACATGATGAAGTCCAAACTCCATATGAGAGGCCCTCCAATTAGTTGAATTCGAGGAAGACAAATCTTCATATCCCTGATGAGTGCACACAAGGCAACATACCAATGTGACAAGTCATCTCCACTGCTCATGATATCCTCCAAATGTCCCGGAGTGAGGTGAAAGGCCCAAATCAACTCTAATGGCGACCATTCCAAAATGGGGACATTACAGTCCTCCCTTCTCGGAATTGCTTGTCCTCAAGCAATGGCAAGTGTGTATGCTGTGAGGTAGTGTCAAATGACATGTACCTCCATCTGTCCACATGCCCGGTGGCCGTACCAATCACCCACTGGTGGTTGCATCCTCCAAGAAGAAGTGGAAGAATGCAATGCAAAGTGAACTCCAATAGCTGAAGCCGTACACTCTCGAGTCCCACCAAGTACCATCCTCCATGAAACATGCTCGCAACCACAAGTGCCATGACCCCTAAAGCTCCCAAGATGCCACTCCTTGAGAAGCAATAGCTGGTCCAATCCGAAGTCCCGAAGAACATGTGATGAATAGTGTGATCCTTGAAGCACAATCACAAGTCTCCAAACTTCCATTGTGCCACTCTGATATAATCACTAGAAGTGCTATATGAAATGTGAAATAATTCACCATCACTCCATTGACATGACATGCCAAACATACCTCCACTTGGATCCCAAACCATCCTGTCACCACACTTGTCAGTCATGAAGAGAGGAAGACATCTCGCAGTACTATCATCAATCCAACCTTCAACATCAGTCAGCCTCTCATCGATGTGCAAAAACCTCAACATAGGTGCCAGAAAATGTAGATCAGCTCCTCCAAGGTGGTGGGTGTAAATCAAGACAGCTAACTCCCAACTAAAAATCATCTCTATATGGCTGTCAACAATCCCTCTAATGACATAGAATGATAAAGTATCATTCAAATACCATCCTCCAATAATGAAGAGGTAATCCAAGCCTCTCCAAAACACCCAAACAACTGCTGTCCTTCGCCTACTACACCATGAAATAGCATCTATCACCCAGATATGCAGAATAATCTCATGTACTAGGGTGGGGATGTTAGTGACACCATGCACATCTCCAACTCCGATGTCACATACCAACTGTATAACAAACCCTAGTGCCTCCCAAGTAGAGATGAAAACAATATCATACCTCGGTGTGGGAATCATCCATACCTCTGTAGTGTACTCCTTCAATGCAGAACATAGGGCAGCCTCAAGTATCACCAAATGATGACGAAGTTGCATCATAGTATCACTCAACTCTATACCTCCGCCATGAATGATCAATGAATCATTCCTTATGACTCCCTCTATAGGTGCCATTAGAACACCAGTGCTGATCCACTAAGTGTAGACTCCACAACTCCCGGCTCCTCCACTTTTTGAGCCTTCAAGGGGCTCTCAAGACAAATCAGCTCACAATGCAAATCAGATGTAAAGATTTCTGGATCCCCTTTCTATTTGCTCGTCCAAATCTGCACTCTCCTTTTGCTCGCTCTTCTCCATAGGCTCTATGATGGCTCCTACTTTTGGAAGGAATAGTGATCTTAGGTGTTTTTCCCTCTATCTCCTCACTTGATCCAGCTGTTGGCATTGTTCTTGGACTTTATGTAAGTGCTATCTAGTTTGGGCTGCCAACATCTTTGCCTTCCTTGCTTGTTGCATCCAAACATCACACCATTCTTGATCTTCTTTCATGTCTTCTTCATGTTCCATGTCCAAACTACAAGTGTCCATCTCAAGGGTCTCTTCCACCATGTGTTCTTCATATGTAGGGGCTGTTATAAAAGAAGTAGGGCTGCTGTCATGAATCAGAAAATCAGATGTGTCATCATACCTCATCTCATAGTCCTCTAGCTCCGAAGTCCCGAAGAACATGTGATGAAGAGTGTGATCCTTGAAGCACAATCACAAGTCTCCAAACTTCCATTGTGCCACTCTGATATAATCACTAGAAGTGCTATATGAAATGTGAAATAATTCACCATCACTCCATTGACATGACATGCCAAACATACCTCCACTTGGATCCCAAACCATCCTGTCACCACACTTGTCAGTCATGAAGAGAGGAAGACATCTCGCAGTACTATCATCAATCCAACCTTCAACATCAGTCAGCCTCTCATCGATGTGCAAAAACCTCAACATAGGTGCCAGAAAATGTAGATCAGCTCCTCCAAGGTGGCGGGTGTAAATCAAGACAGCTAACTCCCAACTAAAAATCATCTCTATATGGCTGTCAACAATCCCTCTAATGACATAGAATGATAAAGTATCATTCAAATGCCATCCTCCAATAATGAAGAGGTAATCCAAGCCTCTCCAAAACACCCAAACAACTGCTGTCCTTCGCCTACTACACCATGAAATAGCATCTATCACCCAGATATGCAGAATAATCTCATGTACTAGGGTGGGGATGTTAGTGACACCATGCACATCTCCAACTCCGATGTCACATACCAACTGTATAACAAACCCTAGTGCCTCCCAAGTAGAGATGAAAACAATATCATACCTCGGTGTGGGAATCATCCATACCTTTGTAGTGTACTCCTTCAATGCAGAACATAGGGCAGCCTCAAGTATCACCAAATGATGACGAAGTTGCATCATAGTATCACTCAACTCTATACCTCCGCCATGAATGATCAATGAATCATTCCTTATGACTCCCTCTACAGGTGCCATTAGAACACCAGTGCTGATCCACTAAGTGTAGACTCCACAACTCCCGGCTCCTCCACTTTTTGAGCCTTCAAGGGGCTCTCAAGACAAATCAGCTCACAATGCAAATCAGATGTAAAGATTTCTGGATCCCCTTTCTATTTGCTCGTCCAAATCTGCACTCTCCTTTTGCTCGCTCTTCTCCATAGGCTCTATGATGGCTCCTACTTTTGGAAGGAATAGTGATCTTAGGTGTTTTTCCCTCTATCTCCTCACTTGATCCAGCTGTTGGCATTGTTCTTGGACTTTATGTAAGTGCTATCTAGTTTGGGCTGCCAACATCTTTGCCTTCCTTGCTTGTTGCATCCAAACATCACACCATTCTTGATCTTCTTTCATGTCTTCTTCATGTTCCATGTCCAAACTACAAGTGTCCATCTCAAGGGTCTCTTCCACCATGTGTTCTTCATATGTAGGGGCTGTTATAAAAGAAGTAGGGCTGCTGTCATGAATCAGAAAATCAGATGTGTCATCATACCTCATCTCATAGTCCTCTAGCTCCTTCATCTTCCTTCCAACCTTTGCCCCATGTTCCCCTATGAGTGCTGATCCACAAGGGGCCTCTAGCTGAAAATCTCTTGCTCCAAATCTGACTTGGACCTCCATTCTCTTGGCTGCCATGCTGGCTGGTGTGCTACTGCTCCTAGCCTTCAGAATGATTTGCTTACCATTTGAAGTGAACTCCAGCTCCATCTTGTTGAAGTCCTGTATGTATCTCCCAATAGGCTTGAGCCACTGAATGCCCAAGATGACCGCCGTCTCTTAAATGCTGACCGCATAGAACTCATCCTCAAAAGTGTAGTCATCCAACTGTATGCTAAGATGAGATATCTTCCTTGTGCAGTTCATCTTGAGTCCATCCGCCTAGAGGATATTAAACCTTGGAAATTCCTCTACTCGCAATCCTCTCTTGACCATGAAGCCCTCATCAATGAAATTATGTGTGGCTCCACTATCCACCAAACAAGATACTCTTTGCCCTTTGATCACACCTCTTATTCTAAAAGGATAATGCTTCGGAACGCCAGAAAGAAATGCAATAGTACCTTGTGTATCATCAACCTCCTCGTGCCGTGCCTCCATGTCTTTCTCCGGGCTAGTGTGAACAACCTCTTCCTCATCATTGGAGAAGACCTCAATGTAGTATGCCTTGGCTTGCCTTGGCATTTATGTCCTGGCACCCACGGCTCCCTGCATGTGAAACACAACTTCTTCCTCCGCATTTCATTTCTTGTCTCAAAATCCACTACGGGCCTTTGCTCATCCTTGGGAAAGTTCTTCTTTGGATCCTTTTGAAATGGCTTGCCATGGAACTTTGATTTGGAAGGTGCTAAAAACTTCATACCTCGAGCCTCCTGATTGCTTCCCTTAATGTCGGAGGATCCAATGCTCTTACCCATCCACGTATCGGCTTCTCAAGTCCCTCAATGAAAAGGAATGTCAATCTTGTCTCTGATCATATGGCACCAACACGGCAAGCTTCTAAAACTCTATAATGTATGCATCCACGGAACCATGCTATTTGACTTGAGCCAAGTCCTTAAAGAATTGTTCGGGCTTCGCATCATCAAACCTATCAATCAACCTTTGTGAGAACTCCAAGTATGTTGTGATGCGATTATGCCCTTGAGTCACCAAGCCATTGTACCACCAATCAAGTGCATCTCCCTCCAAGTGTAGTGTGGCAAACTGTATAGCATCCCGCTCGACCATAGGGCTCAATGTGAAGTAGTTGTCCAACTTTTGAATCCAAGCCCGTGCCATGATCTTCCTTGAGTCATTGAAAGGAGTGATATTGATCTTCCCCAACTTCTTTTGTAACTCATGATTTGTATGATGGTATGTCCTCCCTTCTCAAGGACGGTCCCGGTTCCGGTATTTGACTTGGTAGAAGTCATTCCATGGCAAGGCTTCCTTGCACTCATCGCTTAGTGCCGTCCATTCCCTCCAATAGTCATCAAAAGTTTCTCCTTGAGCTTGTGGTTCTTCCTCTATGACCCTTGGCTGCTCCACGGCATAGAAGAATGAGATGTACGCACCGGAGCTTCACCTTGATTCCCAGAAGTGCTTGCATCATTGTGTCCGTTGTTTCGTTTGCCTCTATCACCTCCATTGTTGTTATTTCCATTATTGCCAAGGTTCTATCTCATAAAACCGTTCAACATATGAAGTAGCTCCCGTTGCCCTCTTGCAAGATCATTGAGTGCCGCTATTGTGCTTTGGTCTTCATGAGGTTCTTCATGGCTATGTTCACTCATGTTGCCTTCTGCTTCTATTTCGGGCCCAACAATCTGTTGTCTGCTCCCGTATGTGATATATTTTCCTTCTCCAAAATTCATATGATGCCCTTCACTTGGCAATCCTTAATAAAATCCCGCAGGCTAGCAAGATCAAGGCTCTGATACTACTGTAATATACCAAATGGGGATATTTTTGCCCTAATTTGGATTTACGGGCATTCCCAATTAAATTTCTGAATTCTGCCCTAAAATTTCTGCACTTTATTATTCTGCCCTAACCCTAGTTCTGCTCTAAAAATCAGACTTGAAACAATTGCAGATATTTATCATGAATCACATTCAACATCAACATAAATGCATCATATGATTTGTCCAATCATGCAAAGGAATATTCACCATGAATTACACATTGAACACATCAATTTACACCATCACAATGAACATGAAGTCTGCTGTTATAAATGCTGTAAATATGAAGTCTTGCGTACACAATATGATGATGGCAACCAGCCAATAGCCCAGCCACAAAGTAGATACTAGTGTCAACAATTACATACCAAAATCATTCATAAATGAACTCCAATAGAGGCTGGATTAGGAGCTGCAGCCTGCTGCTATAAATCTGCTCAAACCCTAATTCAGGTGATCAACAAGACTCTTCAATTCTGCCCTAAGAGCAGGTCGCTCTTCCTCAAGATGTTGCGCTCAAGTTCTAGGGTAAACCCTAGCCCTAAATCGCCTCCAATGAATGCTCAAGGTGCTTCGATGTAATTTGCTCCAGCCCTAGGTGAGTTGCCCTTCACGAATGCTCTCCATAGCTGATATGAAATCTGCCCTTGATGAAGTTGATGTGCAAGTAGACTCCCGTCACGGAATCCTCCAATGAAGAAGTTAGATTGTCGCCCAACTCCTCCTAAGTCTCTTGAGGTTTTCGTCCCAAGTCACTCTTAGAGATTGCTCTCCAAATATGAATGAATGAATGCTTGAATGATTGATGCTTTTGAAGTGCCAAATGATCTTCTATATATACACTTTCCATCTCTCCTTTCCCTCATGGCCGACCTGGGCAATATATTATATTTGAAATACTAGTTTTCCCTCCAAGAGGGCCGACCCCCTTATGATTTATCTTTCCCTCCATTGAGCAGCTAATTCAAATTAAAGATATGAATTAGGATATTAGCAAGGGCGTCTCCACAAGACAATAATTAATTATTATTTTTATCCCATCAAACGCTAGTCAAGGAAATATAATAATCTATCAATGAGCGCCTAGGAGAGGCATGTGAATAATGTTTGTTCTTTGCCCAAGGTGAATAGTGATCTCCATGATGAAGTCGAATTGCCCAATGTGAACAATAATCTTCGTGACCAAGTGACCATGACAAGGTATCCAAATGAAAGCATCCAAGATGTAGTGATAGCATCCATACAACACATGATGAAGTCCAAACTCCATATGAGAGGCCCTCCAATTAGCTGACTCCGAGGAAGACTAATCTTCATATCCCTGATGAGTGCACCCAAGGCAACATACCAATGTGACAAGTCATCTCCACTGCTCATGATATCCTCCAAATGTCCTGAAGTGAGGTGAAAGGCCCTAATCAACTCTAATGGCGACCATTCCAAAAATGGGGACATTACAAATGGTCCTTTAATGCTCTATATTCCTGTCCCTAAAGTCCACACATAAGCAAATATCTCCATTTTTATTTCTCACAGGGACCAATTTTGCCACCCAAGTAGAATGCTTAATAAGGAATATAGTGCTGGAAGAAATTAGCTTATTTAATTCCTCCCTTATGTGGGGTTCAATCCTATGGTTGATTGGTCTTTGTTTCTGTCAATTGGCTTGGTATTAGATTCAAGTTCCATGGTGTGTTTGATGATATCCTTGTTCTAGATTATTAATTCCTGGTAATTCCATGTGATTACATCATTGAACCCCCCGAATAGGTGTATAAAAAGTCTTGCCTTTGCTGACCAATGCATACCATTCCAAGCTTAAGTTCATTCTTTTATGATATTTCTTTTTTAGAATAATCCTTGGGTGGCATCAATAGATTTACCTTTTCTTATTCAATCATTAGTGTTAAAAATATTTTCCAAAGTATTAAGTCCTTGGGGAATTTTATTCCCTTTTAACTGAATGACTCGGTCTTCATAAGCATTTTTAAATTACACTCCTGCTTCTCCAGCAAGTTTGGCCTCACATTGAAGGAAGTTACATATTTGTCGATCACTCTCAAATACTTGCCAATGAGAAGAGCTGGCAAGGACTGATGGCCGAATAATAATATTTAATTGACTTAGGTGTGCCAACAAATCAGTGAGAGGAGAGAATATTATGGCCATTTTATCAGCCTCAGTGTTTTTTCTCTTGTGATAGCTTGAATATTGACTACATGAAAGGATTCCAATAGATCCTAGATTCTGCGTCTATATGATTTGAGCAATGGATTCTCTGCGTACCAGAGTGATTTGAACTGCTTGATAATGATTTCAGTGTCTTCAAATATTTGTAGTAGTCTGATACCCTTTTTTTGGACAAGTGAAGTCCAAGTGTTAATGCATCATATTCTGTTACCCTGTTCATGCAACGGAATTGTAGTGTGTGAGTACAAATATTTTTCTCCTTTAACAGAGTAAAGAGCAATGCCTGCTCTGATACCATTTTATCTTTTGGCATCATCAAAGAAAAGCGTCCAAATACCATCAAAGGAATGATCCTTTGTTTTAGAAATCGGGGGTTATTTCATCAGAAATACAATAGGTTCTGAGGCCCGTTTCCTCAAAAAGTGAATCAGCAGCCCATTCATCAACTTCAACATCTGTGAAATTCATAACTCCATCCAGTTTTTGACTAGAACAATCACCCAACCCTTCAAAATTCAGTATGCAGTTGATTTCAGGTTGCTCATAGGGTTCAATGTGATAAGAAACTATAGGTTCTGCAGCAATTTTTACCCTTACCTTGTATCTGGTTTTTACATACATATGCGACCAATCTAAGGATAAATAGCGACCTATCCTAGCAGCAAAGTCCCTTGATAATAGATTCCAAACATGGAAGGGAGATCTATAATATGGACTTCCCGAGGAATTGTTATGTGAGGGCATGAATGGAGGGTTAATGGTAGTCTTTTGATAATTCCTGTAGTTTTTATTGAAGTACCATCCAACTGAGTAACTCCTTTTTTGAAGGTTCAAATTGAATTCCTAAAGCCTCAGCTACTTTCATGGGCATGATAGTGCTACTATTAGAGATATTTAATACTTAATACATACTTTTGTAATTAAGTCGTTTTGACGACTTAAAATAGATTAGTCTATTTTTAATATTAGCTTTTTTATTTTTGGTTAAGTTTACGTGCATTGGACATGCAATAATGTAAGTTCACTTCGAACTCTATATAAGACGTGTAACGTATTTATAATCGTTGATCCAATTGAATAGAATATTATATTTTGTTCTATTTCATTTCATAACATGGTATCAGAGCTAGGTTATGCAGGTTGAATTTGCGCGGTCCAAGGCAGAATAAAATCCGAGGGATTTTTTCATTGTTAAAATCAAACTGATTTTACACCAAATGGAGGTGGATTTTTTCATGAAATCGTGCAAATATTTTGTCTAAAAATCGTGCTAGGGTTTTTGAAAATTTGGGCCGCGTGCACAATGAAATCGCGTTTCTTTTTACCATCAATTTCTAGCGGATAACCTGCAAATCGCTTTTTTTTTTGTGGCGCGCAGATAGGAAAAGGCGTTTAAGAAGGAAATCATGCCTCTATATTGGCAGATTTATCAGAAATCGTGCCTTCATTTACCTGTTTTTCATCAATCCGTGCCTAGACGTGGAGTTTTCAGTAAATTTTTTCTTCCAAATTGTGGGATTTTTTGAGCAAATTGTGAGTTTTTCCTTTCTTCTTTTCATAGCTTGGGCTCATCACATTGAGCGGCTAGGGTTTCGGCTAGGTTCCAAATAAAAAATAAATAAAAAATTCAGGGTTTCCAAACAGCCAGGGCAGAATTTGTATTCTGTTTGTGGAAAGAGTTTGCAGGTATTTTGAAAATTTTCAGGTTCATTGTTTCGGCTTGTTTATTTTTCGAAAATGGAATTCCCATTGAATAAATATTCCGGTTTCAACTTCCACACCTGGAAAGTTAAAATTCAGATGCAAATGATGCACAAAAACTTGTGGGGAATCATAAACGGAAATGAGAAACTTCCTACGGATGCTAGTAAAGTACTAGAATGGCAAAGCAGAGATGATAAAGCCAAAGCCATTATTGGCCTTGCTCTTTCTGATTCAGAATTACATCACATAGATCTCGCCAAATCATCTAAGGAAATCTGAGAAAATTTGAACACGCTGTAATGCTAAGTTTTCCTTAAAGCTTTAGCTTCTCAAGTTCAAGATGACTGATGGAGTCACTGTGTCGAGCCACGTAAACAATTTGAGATCTCTTCTTTGACAACTAGCAGAAGTCAATGCTACAGTGGATGATGAGGATGCTAAAGCCATTTTATTGAACAGTTTGCCTTCAACATTCAGTAGTGTCATCTTTACTCTTAGTCAACTTTCTACTAAAACTCTGGAAGATATGATTTCAGCTCTCATAGCTAAAGAAAAGAGGACAATTGCAGGAGATGCAGAAGATGAACCTCAAATTGAGGTAGCATTATACACAAATTGTAGAAGATTTGATAAGGACAAAAAGGTGACAGAATGCTACTATTGCAAGAAAATGGGTCACATAGCTTGGAACTGTAGAAATCGGGCGAATGATATTCTCAAGGGAAAGATCAGAGAAGTTAATGTAGCCATTGTTGAAGATACTCCGGATGTTGACAATGGTGGAGAAGGTGGAGAGGTTGCTTTTTATGCATTCTAAAGAAGCTTGGTTCTTTGAAGACAAGAAGGAATTCAGTGTAGTTGAAGCTTAGTATTGATAGTTGCCTAGTTATCTTGGGAGTTTGTGGATCTGGGGAGTCATATCCTTATGAGGGTCATGAGACAATATGATGGAGTTCTGTGAGTGTAGCTCAGCATGGATTGTTGTCCAATGGTTCAGGGGATTCGTGATTTGGGAGTTCGGGGAGGTGGTAATCCGGGAACTCAGGAATTCAGCTTGGGAGTTATGCCTTTATGAGGGTTACGAGGCGGCTTGATGGAGGTCTACCTGGTTGAAGAACTGTTTTCAAAGAAAAGCTTCTGAAGAATTTATGATTCTGAATGTTTTTAGTTTGCTTATGTTAGTTTGTTTTGTTTTAGTGCAGTAAGTCTTAAGAGGGGGTATTAGAGAAATTTAATACTTAATACTTACTTTTGTAATAAAGTCGTTTTAACGACTTAAAATAGATTAGTCTATTTTTAATATTAGTTTTTTAAATTTTTTGTTAAATTTACATGCATTGGACATGCAATAATATAAGTTCACTTCGAACTCTATATAAGACGTGTAACGTCTTTGTAATCATTGATCCAATTGAATAGAATATTATTTTTTGTTCTATTTTGTTTCATAACAGCTACTAGCTCTAGAACCAATGATGCAATTATGCATTGAGAAATTACTAATTATTGACTTACTCACAGAAGGACCATTGTTTTGAAGCACTTTCTTAGAATTTCCTTCCATTTATTTTGAATAGCTTCCTACCATATTTCCAAATTTTTTTCCATGATATATTTCTAATGCTTCTTGCAAGATATTGGCCTGACTGCATATCATAAATGCTTACCATATAGTTAGGTTAGGGGATGTCCTCTTCATAACTTCCACCATATTAAAAGGCTCCAAACTAGGAGGCTTTGATTGAGGTATCCTTCTGGATCATTCATTTGTATGTTTCTCTACCAATGAGACAGGAGTTTTGCCTTACTTCAGTTGGAAAGGAGAACGTTTACTAACTTCCGGACCCTCCTTATTGGGAAGAGGAAGAACCTCTTGTGTGATTAGAGCCTTTGTTGGTTGTGCTGGATTGTGTGCTGCAGTGGTCTTTCCTCGATTATTTGTGTCTCTGGCGTTCTTTTATTAGCTCGTCTGGTAATCAGATTTGACTTGTGGCTGGGCATAAGCTGCCAATCCATTATATGTCTCTTCCAGAGGTATCTCTTGAGGCAGATTTAATGTGGTTTTGGCATGATAACTTGCTGTAGATAAATAGCACAATTGTTTGAGTCATGAGCGTGGTTACATGCCAGACACTAAAAGTCTTCAACAAGAATTTTCTGAAGAGATGGAACATGTACAATTGCCCTTAAATTGTTGTTAACTTGTATTCCTTGAATTTTTTGGAGAAGTGGGTTAGGCTGAGGCAGTTGTGATCTGGGTGGTTATCTATTATTTTGACATCCTTGTGTTGAATTATAGCTTTGGCTTGGCTGATTACTTGTATATGGAGGTCTTTGGTAGTTTTGTGCATTCCACCTTTTCAAGGAATTCAATTCATTTGAGAATCCTCTCATTAGATTTTTAATTTCATCTAGATCAGTATTAGGGAATTACTTTTGGGGTGGTTGTTGCCGGCATTGATAAGTATTAGTGAATGCAAGAGGTACCTCAGATGGAATTGTGGGAAAAAATAAAGGGGGAGTGATATTTTGTATGGGCTGCGGGTTAAGGGGAATCTGAGGAGGGCATGATATTTCAAGGAATAGGGGCATGGCTGGTCTTGGTGCTATCCTTCTTACAGCATTAAACAATTTTTGGCTTGCACTGGTATATTGTATGCATCCAGAAGGGTTCTTCCACCCATAGACCAGATTATCATAGATATTTCAGAGTTGAAGGCTTTTTGAAATACATGTGACATCATACTTGGAAGTAGTCTGACTTCCTTAGGTATCCTTCCCAAATTTTCTTGAATCTCATGTAAAATTTGACATGGACTCCATGGGTCCTCTTTTGATTGTTGTTAATTGGTCGACCATAGATAGATTATGACCCTTCTCCTTGAACCGATTATACAATAATAATCCTAAAGAATCCCACCTGTTAATGGATCAAGCGGGCAAACTTCTGAACCATTCTAAAGATGTGCCTCTGAATGATGCAGCAAGAAGTCTCAGGGCTACATTTTGCTTTGTTATATGATACAGGCAACTCAAGTTAGCCACATCTTGGATATGATCAATGGGGTTGGAGCAGGAGTCTCCATTGTCAGGGGAGAGTGCTTTGAGGTTAGCAATAGGAATTTTGTCACTTTGCGCCAAGTTTAGTGGACTTATAGAATCCCAAGCTGTGAAAGGTTCAACCTGCATATTAATCTGTTACTTTTGGATAATGGGAGTAACAACCTGGTTTACTGGAAGAGTGGCAATTGTGGGAATGGGGATCCAAGCTCTATGAGGTAAAATGGATTTTGTTGGAGATGTGGTACACAAGGGCCTGGAGACAATAATTTCTTCTTAGCCTTTCTTCAGCTGTTTTTGATATAAAATGAGTTTATATTTTTCTCATGCAACGAATCCCACACCATAAAATCTTTTCAAAGTTCAAAGCTGAGCTGCGAAGTAATCCCAATTTTCAAGACATTGATCTTGAGAATCAAAATTTGCATATATCAAGGTTCCAGAACACTAAAAGAAAAATCCATGATAGGTATGGAAAAGCTAGCTGGAAGGAAGGGGATAAGTTCATCTTTCAATAATTTTCATACATTAATGCAAGATGAGTAGGGTTTTTTACAGAAAACGTCCCACTGGGTATGCCATTCTTTATATCGTTGAGGTCTAAAACAAGCCTCATTGTTTAATAAATCTGAAGACTTCTAAAGTGTTTCATTTCATTGCCTGTAGAATCAAATTGTTTTTGCCAAAAATGATCTTAGAAGCACAATCCACAATTGTCCTGGAAAGGCAGAAAAGACAATATCATGGTAGTCCAAGAAGGGATACAATCTGAGGAATTGGAAAATCCAAGGGTTCTAATAAAATTAAATGTCTGAAGCGCTTGACGAAAGCAATTGGTAGCTTGTTACACAAACGCTGCAGGCTTTAGGCTTTAGTGATCAGATGATATCATGGATCTGAAGCTGTGTGACAACACCAACCTTCACAATCACTCTCCATATGACAGCCAGAGAGCCATTTGTATCCTCATGAGGACTTAGACATGGGGACCCACCTAACCCATATCTCTTCATTGTAATGGGAGAAAGCATTGTTAAGCTAATATAAGATGCAAAAATACCAGCAGGAATATACATGGATTGGTAGTCACGGAAGAGGGACAAGGGTTTTCCAGCTTCCAATTTGGGATGACGTGCTAATCCTTTACTAGGGGAATTCAGAATCTAAATAAGTGCTGGCCAATTATAAGTAGGTCTTGTAACAACAGACAAATACAAACTAATCAAGTATAACTTTTTCCATTATAACCATAGATCAAAAACTTGCCGATTACTCTCCTAACGTGCGAGTTATATTTGCATCCAAGTAAATCGTCCATTAACTCACCTAGCCAAGTTTTGCAGAGTTCTTGGCAAGTTTTGGCGAGTACTCCTGAGTTTTGCCGAGTTGTTACCGAGTTGCCAAGACCGAGTCAAAATTAGATCTTGAAACTATGAATATAACCATTCAATGCAAAAGGCAAATTCCCAAAATTTTAGACTTCAAGGAAGGAACACTGCCAACAACTTTTCTTGTATTCCCAGTGCCCACTACAATTGAAATACTCACCAGAACTACGTAAAAACATGATAAGTAAAATGATAACCAAACTAAACCATTGGACCAATGGGTATCTTGCATCAGTGGAAAAGATACACCTGATATAAACAATTGAGCAAGCAGTCTCAATTTTACTTGCCAAACCTCCTACCCATTCCATGTTAAGTGGAACTGCTACTGATATCAAGAAGAGTAATTTCCTATGTAGAGGAGTAGAAGAAAAATATAAGCAACTTCTCATAGAATGAAAAGAAATCACTCAATTAAAATCAATTGGAGGGATCAACTTAAAAAACCTTATGCTCTTTAACGAGGCTTACACAATGAAAAATGACTTGGAGGCTCAAAAAGAGAACAAACTCTCCTTTGATCCACGTCATTAGGTTAAAGTTCTTGTGCTTGCTGCAAGAAGACATGACAGTAAGTGATTGGAAGCTCCAAATCTCAGCCATTGCTAAGAAGCTTAAGATAGGAGCCATGCTATTAGGATAGGAAATGAACAAAGCATACAATTCTTGGAGGAAAGGTGGAATGGCAAACCACCAGTTTGGGGGCGAAGTTTGTAGTGTCCCCTTCTAGCAAGCCAGAAATTTCGCAACCTTGCAAACAATTTTGACTTGTAAAAGAGTACATTAGAATTCAATTCTTCTTATCCAATTACATTAGTCACAAAATTGTCTTAAATTAAACCTTATAATCATAATCTATAAGTGACGTAAAGTGATCATGATGCATATTCTAATGTTCATATCCCTTTTCTCTTAACCTCCATCGGAAAATTAGCTGTAAGGCGCTTGGATACCCTTGCACGGAAGGAATTACACTGCCTCTCCCTATGATACCTTATAGGGCGCATGGATACCAATTCACGTGTTGGAATTACACCGCCCCTCCTTATGCTATTTCCGTATAGTTGGAGTGATAAAGAATCAAGTATATGATTGAGTATAGGTTGAGATCTATATCCTCCTTCATTACTAGAACTTCGGAAAGTAGGGTTAACATGGCGTGGCGCTAAGATACCAATACATGGAAGGAATTACACCCGCCCCTCCTTTCCATATCCAATCCATGATATGTAAGGTGCCAAGTTACCAATTCCATGTAGGAATTACTCCGCCATTCACCACCATATCCATTATTCCGTAAGAAATCGTAACTAAGGAGATATGATGACTTACAAGTATTGATTATGGCAAAGAATATTCTTATGATTAGAATGTGGTGTTCATTGTGAACTCAATGTGCTTATAGTGCTTATTTATAATAGCATCTATATAGAATATATTTCCATTTATATTATATATATCATAATTCTATTTCACCATATATACATATAGTAGATTTTCACTACTTAACATATCAATTTATTTATCTTATCATGAAATTAATATCTGATATAGATTTCTATTATGATTTATATTAATTTAACACACATGTACAAACATTTGTTTCTTTATATATATAACACACTTATTACTTATTTCTATTAACCATAAATTGTGCATATTCCACCTTACCTGATCGCTGCCACTCTGATTCTTTTATTTCTCTTTGCTTACCTTTTGCTGCTAATAATACTTCCGAATTGATCTGCGTTTGTTCCTGATCGTTGATGTAATTTCTCCCCCCTCCAATTGGCTGTCCAACGATCCCTTTATACCTAGAGTGATAACCTTTCATCCAATAGTCACCACCTTTAGGGGAACGTGACTGTTTGATTTAATTTGCTGATCCCTTATTAGTAGTAATCGCTACCTAAGGTAGATCGTATGCCTTATTAAATAAAGATGATTTGCTGTAGTCTTAGCCTCATGACTTAGTCAACGATTCCCAATATCTTTTAATATTTATGACTTAGTTACAAGGCAATAATATATGTATGTCTTTTGATGCTCTTTTGCTGTCTTATGAAGTCATACATATATTTATTAATAATAATAAGATTTACTTTATATTTATTATTATATAATAATTTATATATTAATATTATAATCCTTAATAATATTTATATTATTATTATTTACAATTCATGTTTATATTTATATATTATAGATATTATATTTAATAATATCTTATATATTATAATTATTTATCATAATATATAAATATTATTATATAAATATAACAAGATTATTAATATTATATCTATATATATTGATACTTATGTTATCAATATAATATATATTATATTAGAATATTTATAATATAATATTTAATATTGAATTAGAATAATATTTATGAGGATATATCAATAATATATTTTGTTAATTGATTTAAATAAATATTATTTAAATATAAAAAATATTCGATTTATAATAAGGATAATTGATTTATTTAATATGGGGACATGACAAAGTTAGACAAGTTGTGGTAGATATAGGACAGGAGCCACAGACACATTGCTGATTGTGTAACAAAATCAAATGAAGGCAATAATATATGCTGGAACAAAGACAATAGGGATGATGGTTCACATACACCTACAACAAATGCAAAGTCTACTGATGGAGTTATCAAATTGGCACATCGTATATCAATGAAACTAGACAAAATGGCCAGGTACCACAAATGGAATATGTACAGCAGCTTCAGCATATTCTGCACAAATTTTTTTGAACAGCTGGCAAATATAATAGAGAAAAAACTAGCAAATGGCAACCTGGCCAAACATCAAATCTTTCATTTGGATTGCGTCACATGGAAAAAAATCTGATTGCAGACAACTTGCAGAGAAAGGATGGGATGGATGTTTTAGATGCTCAATTATTAGAATGCATTTGAAACCACTCAAAACTTATTCTTGTAGTGCTCATATGCAAAAGTGTTAGCTTTTTAATTCGCACCTTTCAATGCGACACAAAACAGAATAGATGTGTGGTAGAACCGCTCTTCAAATTAGAAAGGGAAGCTCCCTATAAAATACAAACAAATCGAAAACTAGACAATATGTACTTGCAATTTACAAACTTTACAATGGTTTTGGGGGTGATTTCATGTTCATGCTGAATAAAACATAAATATGTGATCTTATTGGGTTTGCCTAGTGTAAAAGGCTGAAATGCTCTCTCAACATGAGGCAAAGGGTTTTATGCTTTTTGACTTGAATTAAATCCTACATCTAGACACTTACACTGTTCATTTAAAAACAAAGATTGAGTAGGGCAAGTACACACGGATTGGATAGACACATAAACACGAATGCCCAAAATCTCTCAAGGACAACCTCCAGCATGCCCAAAATCAGTAGAAATTTAGAAAATGTTTGCAGATCAGCACCGTGTTGAGCGTACTTTTGAGGTTGGTGATATGGCATACTAGAGATTATAGCCTTACAGGCAGCCCTCTTTTAAAAAGAGTGGAGCAGAGAAGTTTAATCCCCGTTTTTATGGCCCATACAGAGTCAAACATAGGATTGGGGAAGTTGCTTATGAGTTGGAGCTGCTAGAGCATAGTAAGGTATATAATGTGTTTCATGTTTCTCACCTCAAGAAGGCACTTGGTCATCATGTCATTCCATTTGTTGAGCTACCTCCCTTGGATGAAGAAGGGAAGTTGATTTTGATTCCTAAAAAGATTGTTGATTTTAGAGAACAAAAATTGAGAAACAAAATCATAAAAGAATATTTGGTCCCTGGAAGAATCTACCGGTTGACGATGCTACTTGGGAAGGAGAGCAAATTCTGGAGCATCCTAATTTGCAATTGCTTGAGGACAAGCAAGTTTGGGGAGGGAGGACTATCATGTCCCCTTCTCAATCGTAAGTTGATGACCCTTAGCCTATTTTTTGTAAATTTTTCTGTAGGCTAATGGGGTGGTGGAAAAAAGGAAAATAATTAAATAATTAAATTAAGTTGTTGAAAGGTGATTTTGAATTATATTTTAAAAGACAACTTATATTTAACTATTTAAAAAGAGTTGTTATAAGTGTTTGAATAAAGTGTCACCTAGCTCCAAGGTGCAAAAAAGGTGGTAAAAAGGACACTTTATTATATTTTTCTAACTTTGAGGAGATAAGTGAGCAAAAAGAAATAATATTATTTTATTTCCTCAAAAAAAGTTAAAAAAGGGAGGTTTGTCTTCGAAAAACCTCTTCCTGCTTATTTCATTTCTATTGCTTTGGAGAATGAATGCGAGTTCTTTTTGCCTAAGGATGAAAACGCTTTTGGCAAAGTTTAGTTTTGAGGATGAAAACCCTTATAGCTGATTGAGTAATTCCATTCAGAAATTACCTCTATGCTGAATGTTGTGAGGTTTTTGCAGTTGTTTATGTTGGTGTGAAGCTTTAGACGTTTGTGTTGTTTTGGTGTGATTTCCAATTTCCTTGTTGAGTTTCAGTGAAACATCAGTTTATTGCAAATTTGATTGCTTTGTTTGAAATTCGTGTTGGTTGTACTTACAAAATTGTTGGCCGTACTGTTTGGGCAGTTCGTACTACTCCAGCAAAGGGCTGTACCATTTATCAGGCTGTACAAGTACTAGGAAGGAGGGGCAAGTGAAGTCTTCTTGCAGTCGTTGCAATTTTTGATCATTTTCCTTTGCTTAAATACCAGCTGCACCTTTTTCCAAGCTGGTTGTACAGTTTTAAGTTGAGTTTGCAACAATTTGTGGACTTTTGGAGGGCAATATTGATGTAAAATTGGGTCGTACAACTCTGATTCCACCTGCAATAGAGTATGATGTCATTTGGACATGCCATACATGTCCTCAATGGGGTCGTTCAATACAATTTCAAAGTTCAGTGTTGTGTTAGAGGGCTGTACAGTTTAGAAACAAACAATTTGTGCAGAGTTTGTGTTAGTTCAGTCTGGGGACAACAACTAAATCTTCAGTTTTAGTTTGATATTCAGAGTTTTCTTATTTGCAATCTATTTCTGGACTAATTCCTTGATGTAGCAGTGATATTTCGTTGGTTTGAGTTAATTTTAGTATAGTTGTTGTTGGTGTTTATTGAATTAATATTCTTAGTAGTTCATATTTTATGCTCATTGTAAATCTGGATGGTCATCTGCTAGATAGTAGTTGCATATTGAACATATTGTAAAAATTGGATGGTATACCACTAGTAGTTTGAATTCATTGTAAGGTCTTGGTCACTTCATCGCTAGACCCATTGCATTTGAATATTGTTCAGCCCGTTTTGGCATTGATCAAGTTTGCACTGCTATCAACCATAGAAGCAAAAAAGTGGCAAAAAATTGTGATTAATCACAATTAATCAAGAATCACCATGTTTGCCACTTTTTTGCCTAAAAAAATTGCGAGTTAAAAAAAAAAAATCTGCAAATATTTTTGCATGTTTTTTTCTTGAATAATCATGAAAAGCTCGTGATTTAATCGCCTGAATCGCGTGTACTCGAGTGTTTTATTGATTTCCAATTGTTTGTAGGTGCATTTGACTTTTGTGGGCAATTTATTTGACTTCAGCAGGCGATTTAGGGTTTCATTTTAGAACATACAAAAATGCGAGCGACACTGTAGAAAATCCGAAACTCTTGTTTGGAGAGTTTTTTTGGACACTGCTGAAGATTCAACATTATATGATACGGTACAAACAAAAATATCGTCTTATAAAAACATGAGCAAGAGACTATAGACGTGAATGGCAGATTGCAGAAGGTAGGTTTTGTTTTACAAATTGTTTTAGGGCTTATGGGTGAACGATGGTAATCTAATCCTCGGCTCCACTCCTCGATACTATATTGTATGGAGTTCCTTTACATATTCATATTGCCTTAATTTTCAACTTTTAAGTTTTAAAGTTTAAGATTTTGAAATTTTAGGTTCCTGTTAAATAATTAAAATTTAAATTAATGTTTTAAATTTAAATTAAATTAAAATTACTATTAGTTATTTAATATTTAATAATTTATTATTATTAATTAATATTTAAATATTTTTCATATTTTATATTTATTATTAAAAGTTTAAAATAAAATTTTTAATTTTTAAATTTTAAATCCGTAGATTTGAAATATATATTAAATTTAGTTATTTAATATTTTTTAAATATCTTCACCTTAGACTATCCTCTTATTTTATTTAACCCTTACCTGCTTCTCTTTAATCATCAACAATTAAATCATGTTTTCAACGCTCATGTTAATGATTAGGGTCCTAGATATATGTCAGGGTTATTACTTCTCTATGGCAAGGTAAATCTTGAAGTCAACCATGATGTTCATCTCAACTGTCCCCTTTCAGTGTTTATATTGTCACTTTTCTCAATGTTTTCTTGCCTCAAGAAGAAATTAAAGGATGTAACAAATCTGCTATGGTTTTCAAATCTAGATATTACTCGTTTCACTAGATAGCAACCCCGTTAGACACAAATCCGATGGCGATTGACAGTGTAGGAATGTTTGACTTAGCACAGTCTGTAGGAAGTAGGTAAACCTGGATGAGAGAAGTGATGACCTTTTAACCCTACAACAACATTATAGCAAGCCACCTATTACACCACCACATAGCATTACCCTTTTTCAACTATGACAAATGCTCATGTTAGTGTTAAGAGTCTTTTAAGGGATTATGGAAGCACTCAAAATGATATAAAAATAATGCAGTCTCCTTTCCCCTAAGCTACTCATGTTATATCATAGAATGAAGAAAAGAGGTACAAAGCAACCATACCCTATTAATCTGTAGTTTGGTGTGATTTGTGATTATTTTTTTCAATTTTACATGGTGGTTATTTTGTAATACTTGGGAGTGTAAAAGCTAGTTTTAGCATTTGTTAGGCATGGATCAAGTTTTATTGAAGACTTAGCATTATGATGTTTGCATGGAGTGGTGGAAGAGTGAGAACTGTTTGCAAGGGTCATGTAGCAGCCTTACTTGACACTTATTTATACTCCATACTCTGATTAAAGTTTTTGTAAAGTTTTCGTATCTATCTCTGTTCTTTATAAACATGTGATTTGATCTGGATTCTACCTAGGTAGTTTGCGCATATAGGAATATAGGCTCAGACAGGAGCCCGATTATATTAAAATTTGGAATGAACAACTGTTGTTGTCGGTGTGGTCAGTCGGAAGACTTGTCATGTGACATACCTAATCCACATTTAGAGCAGCAAAGAAAATTAAGAAACCTAGGGAGCAACCACAGGAAGCACTTCGATCAGTTATCTTGACTACCCACCAATCCAGAACAGCAGTCCAAACTTTGCAAACCCAGAAGTTGGCAGACATTAAGAACAATGGTAAAGAAAGCACAAGTCAGAGGTATCTGGGCCCTTACAAAGCAGCCTTTATAGAAAAAACCAGGTCGTGTGAAGAAAGTGTGAATTGGGATAATGCTATAATCTGTTATACATGCATGATAGAGATGAATAGAAACAGAGGCATATTTATTTATTTGAGATATCTCTCTACTTTCATATGTCAATAATCCTTTGTTTTGAGAGCTATTTTAATGTTTATGTATCTTGTTATCAGGTAGACAAAACCATGATGGATGAATTGAAGCAAGTTAAGAAGGTTGTGAATCCTACAGAGGTTCTGCTTGTAGTTGATGCAATGACTGGCCAAGAAGCTGCAGGTATCATATCCTTGACCATAATCTCATTTGCATTATTTCTTGAGGTAGAACAAGCCATGTGCAAAGCTTTTGTCATGTGATGAACACCTCCGCAAGGATTGAACCTTAGCAAACATGGGCAGATTGATTTAATCTTCCCATTAGGACAACTCATGTATTTTATGTCTTGTATACATTTGTGCATTAGATGATATATAATTGGTTGTTTATTTGTGCATGACCATCAAGCTGCTATACTTGTTCAACCTTTTTCAGCAAGTTGTAGTTGTTTAACACAAATGTTTGTAAGTAGTTTAAATCTTTCATTATACTAAAATATCTTAAGTTGCGGTGCAACTACATCTTCATGAGATAAATGTTTTCTTGTAATTCAATAATTGACTCCTTAAAGCTTTCTGCAGTGTAAATATTAGGTAATTCTAAGTGCTCTTATAGCAAGCCACAAATAAATTTGAATTACTCTTAGTAAACCTGAACAATGTTCATACATTCCAGTTTAGTAGGATATTACTTTGGTGACCCTTATGAGCAGAAGTTTTTCATCAAACCTGTTACAGCAGTTGACCGGATCAGGAACAATTCACTTTTAAGGGTCAAACTGAAGTGAGTGGAAAATTGTAGAAATAATATGACCATGACAAGGAAATTCAATATATTTTTTTTGAGGAATGATTCAAATCTGCAAGGCACTTCCAATAAAGACAAGACAGATACTTGCCACCATGTAATAGTGCATTTGGCCTACATGAAGGTTAGATGGTTTTGTATATGACTCAAGGTTGGCACTTGGCCTATTGGACAAAGATGCATGAATACAGCTACAAGTACTGTATCTAATATGTATACAAAATATTTTTAGAAACACTTGGTTAAGATATGGCTGGGATACAACATATATAATAATCAATAATACCTGAATATATATATATATCTCTGTGTGTGTGTGTATTCTATGTAAGACACCTGCAGTTGGATGGCAATTGGTTTGTGAGATCACTTAAACATGTGAGGCTCAAGTTCGACTCCCAGTCCAACATTTGGGATGCGTGAAATGGATTATTTTGCAGAATTTGAGATATCAGTAGAATATTGATATCCCATCCAAACCAAGAAAAAACCTATGTAACATGAAAAATTTAAAACAAAAATTTCTCAACCAAAAACCCACCAGATATAAGTAGAAAAATGAGAAGTATGTGTGAGAAAAGAGGTTTTATGCATCCCTTATGTTGGGTAAGTAATATTTCCATTTTTATTTTAGAAAAATTCTAATTTTTTTTTCCTTTTTTCCTTTTTGTTTAGCAAGACCTATATTTTGTATCAGCTGTGTCCAAGATGACTCGCAACTGTACCTGGGTCATATACAAAGAGGATTTTATCCATACTGGATAAATGGATAGACATATCTGGTAAGGAGTCCAAACATGGCTGTGAAAGGAAGATGTTGCAGACTTGCAGTATTCTCTATAATATCTTCCATGTACCAGGGCAGCCTAGGAAAATTTTAGCCCAAGGACATAATTTTGTGTCTGACAATTTTGTTATTTCGGATACCAGCCCTAAACTGGAGTTTTTGCTTTTTTTAGACTTGAGATCAAAAATTGTCCCTGGGCAGTTGTACAGACCTGATTTTGTTTTTGTCATTTTTGTGAGGATAGTAAGCAATATGAATTTGGTCTTGTTTTGCTGAATTTTGGCAATTCTAAGGATCTAGAAAATATCAAGTTTAAAAAAAAATTGGAGGAAAGTTTACAAAATAGACAAAATATGTGCTCAGAAGAGCAGCAACAGTAGCACCAAAATAATAAAGTTTAAAGCTCCAAGGAGCACCATGATAGTCAAACTACAGCCAAAGATACCTAGTTCAAGGCTCCAACAGGGCAGCCAATACAACAAAACTGTTAAATCATCAAAACCATCATAGCACAGCCCTCTTGCAATACTTTATGTGTCTATGCTGCACAAGGTCCCTCTTAAATAAGGGGATCAGAATGATTCTCTCCAGCCACAATGGGGATGGAAACCCTAAGAGTGCATCCATTTTTAGCCTTTCAACCACCTGTTCATGTATGGGATGAGTACCATTCACAATCTCAAATGACTCACTAAACCATGTAAAGCAATTTCCATGATTGGAGATTGCCCTTTGTTGGGTTCCAAAATAACTACAACCCGAAACTCTAGAACATTTCACAATCACCTAGGCCAGGGGTGTCATCAAGGTGATTGAAAGAGGTTTGTCAATAGGTTAAGGGTGATTTTGGCCAACTTACAGGAGTGGGTAGGCTCCTCTACACTTTGAGCTCAGCTAGGCTCTGGAGGGATATTCCAAGGGGTATACCTTAATAGGTATTGAGTTCAAACGAGATGAACAACTAAAATCCAATGAACAACCAAACCCAACTCATTATCTTGATTCCAAAACAGTCATTGAACCAAGAACAATTGGCTGTCACAAAATCCCTATATAGATGATACAAACTGTGCAAGTATACATGCATAGGAGCAATGGTCCATCCCCTAAACCACTGGTAAATGTTTGTTTTAAATGATATGAGATTGGTCTGATGAGCCAAGACCGGTGCCAATCCAACTAGGCTACAGAGTCTCAGGTGACAGAAAAGAAAACAATGGAAAGGAAACAAAGAAAAATGATGTAAGCATATGTTGTATCAGATTGCAAGTTTTGTGCTTCAAACATACTTAATTATCCAATACGAATTGCATGCATTCAAATGGAGAGAACAAATGACAATTACAAAGATTGTAATATATTTAAAATGCCGTCACATTTTCAAATGTCCAATACAAACTTATCAGCAAATGTGATAAGAGGAAAACCCTAAATACATACAAACGAACATGGAGACATTATCTGCACAACTCTTACAGCACACTATCTTTCATCCGTGCCACCACTCCATTACTTCTCTGCAACTAGACATGGCATGATTTGGAGCCCTAGAGACATTACTGAACCTGCACAGCCTCCAGCCACCACCAAAGAACCAACTCTTCAAAATGATTTTCAATCTTCTATTTATATCACTTGCAACTTGGATTTGATGGAAAAATGGGAGGGAAAATCCCAGCAACTCCACCAACTGCATTAAAAACATCAAATCCAACCATCCACTTTGCATTAATGGCGATCTGGAGTCGGCGACACGTTTTCTAGCATTTCTAGGCGTTTCTGGGCCTTTGGCGGGTGTCGGGACGGCAAGAGAACTTGGAACATTGGAACTTTTTTCCAAAAAGTTCCAATGTTCCGGTGGGTCCTGAAGTCCCGTCGGAACCAAAAGTGGTGAAAGTCAAAAATGAAAGTTTGACCCGAAACAACATAAAATACTTAGCCTTTTCCTCCAAAAATTATTTGAAAATTCAATTTTTTGCACCTTCAAATTCGACTTGAAAATTTAGGGTGTCCGGAAAGATTTCGAACTTTCTGGTGGGTCACGGGGTCGCGGAGGAACGAGGAACTTTTGGAAAAATTCCAAGAGTTCCAGCGGGTCCTGAAGTCTCGCAGGAACCTGGTGCAAAAAGGGCCCGAAAAAGAAAGAGGAACTGATAGTATATACATAAAATAAACATTGAAGTATAAAAATTTACCTTTCTTATACTTTAAGTTATATTTTATGTATATACTGTTAGGATTTTTGAGAGTGGTTTCGGATCCATAGGAGTTAAACTGCAGATTCTAGAATTTGGAGGATCCATCAGATTTTAGACTTAGCTAAATTCTCAGGGTTTCAGGGTTTCAGACTTAGCCAAAATCAGAGGTTCAACAACATGCATCTGGGTAAAGGCACATGCATCTGGGTAAAGGCACAAGGACCCCTTAGGGAAATTTTGAGAATTTGACAAGATTTTGCAAATACTTGGCTTGAAAATAGGAATCCCAACACCCTAAAAAAAGATAAGCGAGGTCAAAATAAGTCATGCAAGATCTTTTTATTTGATTGCACGAAAACTCTAGGGCAAAAATAGAAGTGTCCATGGCAGTTGACATAAATATCCTCATGCAAAAAAAATACACTTCATTTCTTCTTCATTTTAACAGACTTGAAGGTTTTTAAAAGACCAAAAATACCATCATTTCAAAATACCAGTCTCCAAATAGGTCAATGATAGAGATGGATATTTGCGTGATAGCTTGGAAGGTTTCTTTGCTATAATAGCAAAGTAGTCAAATTAAAAAGGTACTCAAGTGCCTTTTGCAAGTTTATAACTTTATTCCTCTCCTTTTTATAAATAACTTTATCCTATGTCCTTGTACTAGAGTCTCAAGATACAAGGCTTTTCTAACAAGATCCTATTTACGAATAGGGATTAAGACCTTGGAGAATGGTACTTGGAGAATCAATCTTAAGACACTTAACGAAAACACCAATGTATTGGTCTGGTAAAAGAAAGAACACACAACACATTCAAGACCTTTCTATCACTCAATACTAAATCTAAATGCAAGTCGACATTCAAGCAAATGTAACAACAGTCATAACTGCTACTGTGTGCATCATTAGCTTTCTCTGCTTCTTCTCTGCCCAATGTTGAAGGGCCTTTTCTTCCATGATGCCCTTTGCTTGCATCTACTTCCGAACGATCCTAACACACAAAAGGTCAATAGGTTAGTTCATAATGAACATATCAATCAAATATGCCTTTTAAATACCCGTTCGTTTTATAATTGACATCAACATATATGAAAATGCTGTCACTGAAAGACATATGACCTTCATTATTCTAAATAAACATTAGACATCATCATCAATATTAAAAATAGACATTAAATCATCATCATATCTTGTCAAATAATAATTAATTTCATTAGTCAATTCCACATAATAAGAACTGAGTTTATTGAAGTACAAAAACATGAGATATGACAACTCAGCAGCGAGTCAATCCAGTGGTAGAGATATTTCACAACAGTGACCAGATATGCTCAATCTAGTTGAAGACAATGACTCAATGTGATTGACTCGCATCGAGATGATGTGAGAATATTAAAAAGGGGATTAATTTCGTCTATAACTCAAAGTGGACTCAAGGGGTGAGAGTGAAAATTATATCCATATTGAAGGGAGCCCATGAATGAAAAGGTTGGGAAAGGGATATGATTATTAAACAAAGAACATATGTGGTGGAAATTTAGAAAAAGGCAAAAACAATAATGTTGACTAGATTGATCACATGAAATTCAATTATGAAATATAATCTTAGAGGTGGCCTAGTATAAAGAGAAAAAAAAGGTGGTGAAGATATATGCGTGTGTGTGAAAAAGAAGGCTTCAAAGGTCAAACCATAGTTACTAGGAGACATAGGGGTACCAGTATGGGGATGTAATGTCCCCATTCGCAGGCATGCACAAATAAATAAATAAATAATTAATTAAATTAAGTTGTCTTGAATTATCTTTTTATTGGCATCTAATATTTAATTAATTATTTTATTATAAAGTGATTTTTGTTCCAAAAAGAAAAATAAAATAAAAGTCACTTTATGAAAAAATAAAATAATGATTTTCCTAGAAAGTTCCTAAGGTGGTTACAAGAAATAATTTCTAGAAAGACCTAAAAGGGTTATAAAAAGAGGCTGTAAGGAGAGGTTTTCATCATAAAGATATCTTTTGGATTTTCATCTTTTGATATCCCAGTTGGGAGTTTGAACATCTTGTTCAAAGTTGCAGTCTAGGATGAACCCCTAGGGTGGAGATTGGGTTTAGATAAGGAAGTCTCTCTAGCCAATATTGAAGGTGGATTCATTCAAGATTCACATTTGGGCTTAATGCTTTGTTCGAGATTTTATTTGTGTGAAGTTTTTAGGATTTTGGTATTTTGGAGATTTTGCTGGATGTTGGCAATTTCCAGATTTGTGTTGAAAAAGCAAAGATAATTTTCAGATTTGTGTTGCAGCAGTGAGATATCATTTCTAGGTTTGGGATATAGATATTATTCATTTGCAAGCAAATATTGTCAATTTCTGGTATGGGCTGGATAAACAGGTTTTATTGTAATTTCAGATTTCTGATAAATTACATTACAAGGGTTTCCTGAAAATTATTAGAAATATCTGTTGTTATAAGTGTGGAGATTGCAAATATTTTTATTAAAATATTTTGGAAGTAAAAGTGGCAGCTTACATTATATTTTGTATTTGCTGTATCATCCTAAGTCTACCGTACAAGTTCAAAGGTCTTAAATGGTGGTATGAAGTAAAAAGGTGAATTTGTTGAATAGTCCTAATGCTGATAGAACTCCATAAACCCAGCCGCACCATCACTTTGGTGGTATTTTAAGTCTTAACAAGGCATCACTTCATTATATAGGAGACGTGAGGTGTTAGGAAAGTGCGTGGGAGAATAAGGGAGTCAACTCATGTTTTTATTTGAAGACTTTGTGAAGCTTACCTCAGCTGCTTCACTTTTGAGTGAAGTCTAATATTGTTTTGAAGAGTTTGATTTTCTTGAAGGTAATCGCAGCCTTTGCCAAGTCCGTACACTTTCAAGATGCTGTACAAATCAGATATTAATTTTGATTTATTTCAGAATTCTGATTTGTTCATCAGCAGCCAATTTGTATCATCAGAGGTCAGCAGTTATTATTTATAATTTATTTCTGATTTTGTAAATATCAGTCTATATTTATATCATCTTGTATTAGCATTTTCATACATACATCAGCTGTTATTATATGCATAATTTATTCAGAAATACAGTGGGTTTTAATATCAGCATCCTGATTTTTGGGAATCAATTCTATTTCATTATATTGTGTCTATTTATGATATTTTGTCAACATTTGGTGAAATACACAAACTCAGCTGTCAACAAACTGTTTGACGAAATGTTTATAAGCTCATATTGAGAAATCTGCAAGTTATTTGAGAAATTTTTGATAGGCACATTACAATGATATTGGAGCATGCATGATTATGTTTGACAACTGCAAAAAATTAGAAAATATTCCATTCGGGATATTACATGGGACGGGGATGGTGATGCAGAAACATCGCTAGGTCATTTGAGGGAGTACTGCCAGATGTTTGATTTTCCTTTGGAGTCCGAAGGCGTGTGATTGATTTTTGTGTCTATAGAGGTCATGGTTGTAGGTGTTAAGTTGCAAGTAGCCTTGGAGAAGCTAAGGACCAAGCTTAGTGCCCAACTGCTCATGGAGGAATTCAAAATTGGTTTTGAGCGAGAGTTTTGTTTGGTTGCTGGAGCTGCTGGTTCAGCTCATGACATGTGGCTGCAGGCAGATGTGTAGCAAAGGAGGGAAGGGCATTTGAATTTTGAATTGGGTGCATGGCTTGAGAGAACAAGAAGAGGTGCCAATAATGGAGGTAGGTGGCAAAATTGGGCAAGGAAAGTGGAAGAAGAAAGGAAGGGTGCCAAAAGGACAAACGGATAAAATTTTGAATGAAGATTTTGGGTGCGCATGGTAGAGTAGGTTAGAAAATTTAAAGAGGGAAAATAAGGCAAGCTTGGGAGAAAAGCACCAAGTTTGAGTTTCATTTTGTCTGATGAAAAGAGGAGGCCGCATGGGAAGTATGAGAGGGAGCCACCAAAACAGAGAAAAAAAAGAAAAAGAAGAGAAACCTGCTGGAAGGAGAGTGTGTTGAGGCAGAGAGAAGGGTAAGCTGCCATAGGGGTGTGTGGAAATAAAAGGAGAGAACCAAGAAGGAAACAGAGAGAGGTGCATAAAAGAGCAGCAAGAAGATAAGGAAAATTCTAAAGAAAGAGCGGTGCCATTTCTTGTAAGGAATCACCATTTTTTCCTCATGTGTGTAAAAAAAAAGGAGATGCCATGTAAGGAACAAGAAAATTTAGAGAAAATATAAGAGAAGAGAAGTGAGTGGTACGTGGGAGGAAGGGAAGAGATGTATGGAGTGTTAGAAAAATCAAAGGAAAAGAAAGGAGTAAAAAGAATTAGGCCTCCACTCTCTTAAGGCAGATGTGACCTTATGTGTGGGACAACAATTTGTGGGAAACAGGGCTGAGTCTAGGTAAAAACAGGGGAAGCTTAAATCCCTGTCTATATATTTTGTAACTGAGAGTAATGATTGTAATGTTTTGTATTTTCAGCTTATGAAATGAAGAAAAGTTTTACTTTAATGCTGCTCAATGTCATGTGTCTGAGTCTCTTGTATGTGTGTGATTCTGTGTTCCATTTCGTAGTTGATGTTTGTGTGCTTGGGAATTAGTTTGGCTGAATGTGGGCTGCTACATGTGTGAAGGCATAGCTGCAAGTTGCCCTGCAGCCAAGAATTAGGTGCATCGTGTGGCTGTGAGTCACTGCAAGTCCTTCTGTAGCATAGGCAAAGTCTTGCTTCTGCATTGTTTGTGTGTGTGTTTGCATTTGGCTGCTTGGCAGGATCCTTGTTCATTCAGGTCTCCCGCCTCACGCTGCCATCAGACGGGGACGCCAATCAAATTTGTGTACACGAGTAAACGAATAAGGAGACAGCTATATTATATATAAATGTAGTCACCACAAATTGCGGGTATGGGATGGGGACGTGGTCCATGTTTCTATAGTGGAGTTTCTTGGCAACTATGCTTCAAACAGATTTTAATCTGATCTGATTTTGTGGCAACTTGTTATGCCGAGAGGAGTTCTATAGTGGCAGAAAAAACCCCTTAAACTTAAATTTGACAGCCATTTACACATCAGATAATCAATATTTAATAATAAACATAAATTTAAAAAGTAACATATAAGTATATAATATTTACTACACTCTTCAAAGTAAAAACAAAACAAAAGAATTACCGAAATAATGAATGGTGGCTTTTTCAAAAGAAAAATTAAAATTTACATACAAAAGTAAAATAGCTCTTCAAATAAAAAATAAAGTAAACGGTGTAATAAAATAAAATAATTCTTAAATAAAAATAAAAATTTATGCGTCCATGTAGTAAATAAAATAATTCTAAAGTAAAATAAAATAATAAAATAGCTCTAGACTGACATCTCTCGGTGTGTGATAACCACCCTAGTTTTTTCAAAAATATGTTAGCTGAAATCTAAGGCACAAGCAGTCTTCAGAACACATTCTGATCACCTAGATCCTGTGGAGGGCAAGGTGAGAGCATACAATGTCCAAATCACACATCTATCTAATGTATGCAAGGCGGCGTAGCCGACCTATCTACCACTTATTTAGTGGGACCAGTGTGTATAAACCCTGGTAGAATGTCTAAGCTTGTTTGAGACCAAAATGGTCGATAAGCTCGTTCAATGCCAAAACGGGTGTTAATGCAAATTGCAAAATGAAGTGCAAGCAAATAGCACCACCGACGTTACTACCTTCCGGGGTTTACAAACACATGAACAATATTACTTCTTAATCATCATTAAAGCTGATCATAATTCTGATATGTGGTTTCAAACTGCTGTTACAACCGAATCAGAATTGTTTATGCTCAGAAAAATTCAAATTGCATAAGAGAGATCATATACCAATACTCTGCAACTGTTCTTCGAGGTCGTGGACACTGTAGTGGCTGCCCAGTTTGCTAGGATGGTCTGATCTGAAGCTAAACACACTATTTCCTTGTTGAAATCTCTGTCACAGTTAACACTCAGGGCTGATAAACAACATTCAGTCTGATTACTCACAGAAATCACTGAAAACACCCCCCCAGGAACACTGAAACAACAACAAACACCACCAAAATGCCTCAACTGAGTCTAACCCTGATAAATACCACACCAAATACACAACAATGGATCATCATGCATTGGAATTGGTCAAAGGAGTGATCACAGTGACAAATCAGAAGGTATAGGCTGCTGCAACAACAGGTACAGCAGTTCCTGGACACACCAAATTACTCATAACTTCAGAAATTCACCTAAGCTCATCAAATTAACACTTGCAGCACATGTTCCCACCCTAGGCGTTCACACTTGAGGTGATAAACTCCCAGAAAAGGCAACGACTGATTTTCTAGATACCCACGTACCTCTTAGGATGGTACGACTGCACTAGAGGAAGTACGACATCTCATTGGGGGCACACAAGTCAATCAAACCTGCTCACTTAGCATCCTTTGTCTTTTACTAATCACAAGAAGACAAACTCACAATTCCACGTCCCTCCAAGTCTCAACATTTAATATTAATGAGCATTTGCCATGGTATGGCTGCCAAGAATGGTACGGCTACAGCAAGAAGAAGGTATGGTTGGGTCTTGCCAAGATTTAATTACTTGAAATCTACAGAAATCCTCAAACATGCATACCAAAATTAATAGCATAGCAATCAAACTTAGAATACATCAAAATCTTCCAACTCCATGATGGCGCATAGGTGATCCTCTGAATGAAAATCACTCCCAACTAGTTAGGGCAGATATTTCATTACTGAAACCAGCAAAATAGATAGGTTAAACAACCCCAGAAGAACCAAACTCAACAGCTCATGTTCATAGAAGAATAAATTTCATATCCAAATTGCATAACCATGAGCAATCAAAACTCTATTTTATAACTCCCCGTGCATGCCAAAGATGAATAAAATATAATATATTGCATTATGGGCTTCATGTGCATTTATTTCCCACTAAAGTGGGCGCTCACTTTGGGGAAATAAAATAATCTTTTTTCCAACGCTCACCAAGCCATAAAAATCACTTTTAAAATAACTTAAGTTGTTAAACTTTAAAATATAAAGTTAAAACCAAAGACAATTTAATTATTTTAAAAGTCATTTCCCTTAAAATGACCTAGTTAGCCTTCGGGAAATTCACGGAAACAAGGCTAACCATTATTAAATTAATTACCGACGGAAAGGGACATTACATGGTGTTTTTTAGATAGATGTATTTAAGTTATCTATACTAGTTTCTAGAGACTTTGATCCCCAAAAAAATGCAGACAAATATACATGCACATGGGTATTGCAAAATTTGTATATTTTTATTGCATTTACTTTACTCCAAATTATCTGTCTTGTCATACCATATAGTCTTTCATTTTTTGTATATTTTTATTTATATAAATGAATATTATAAAAAATATTATATTACCCATACGTAGCGGACTTTATAAATCAAACTTTTCATACATTTCAATGTGTTACCTTCTTGGAAAAGTTTGATTTATAACATCTGCTGCATGTGTTATGTTTTATTTTGTAAGATAACTTTTTAAATTATCACCAAGCGTCACTTATCTAGAGAAACATAGTTCCTCAAAGTCTGCTTTGCATCCCATCAACACCAAAAAATTGAAGTTAATGTGGGGTATAGAATATGCCTTTTGGCACAAAAAACTTGGAAAATAAATAGAAATTTATTCTAAAGGATAGGCATTATTTAATAAACTTTTAAAACTTTAAGCTTTTGGCTTCTTTTCTTACCAAATGTGCATGATCGAAGGATTTTAGAATTAAGAACGACATTGCTTTCAAACAGGAACACAAACATTAGAACATTTTCTTGAGTAATTTAGAAAACCCTCTCCTAACTGACAAGATGCTGACACAAGATGCAGGGAAAAAGAGAGGTCGAGTGGCAGACAGATAACAGGTACATTTTTGCCCTGGAACCTCGAATGCACTTAAGTGTGGAAAGGGATCACATGGCAAGTCTGCACGCTGCTAGTGATTGAACTCTGTCTGCTGGAAACTCTTTTTTTTGGTTCTCTTTATTTTCCTGTACTTATCTCCTTATCTATCTCTGCAACAAACCACAATGGTAATATGATTTTGCACAAAATCCATGAAACAGATGTGCTTCAACATATCAAATTTGCTACATCTGATTTTGTTATGGAAACAAAACCATGAGCAGGGGATTAGTTCAGGAGGACCCTATGAACAAAATGAGCAGTCTTGGCCGCATATTTCTGAACTTACACTGCTTATACACACAAGCTTCAAACAGGGGCAGCAAAGCAGATCTATATAAGACCTGAACTAGTACTAAAATGAACTGCCACTGAGCTGCATACAGCCATTTTTACGTTGTCATTACAAACAACAACCAAAGATGAGTGGTAGACAAGATCTGCACAGGACTAGATCTGGTACCAAATGCTGAAGGTTGGAGGGAGGAGAATGTCTGTGACTCTGCAGGCTTTGCTACGAACTGATATGATCCTATTTCTGAACGAACACTTGTAACTTAACAGAAGCCTATATCTATTGGTTAAAAAACTTACAAAGATATTCAATGTTTTCAACTCCCAACTTCCAATTTCTGATAGTCCACCTATTTTAATTTTTTTTTCCTATTTAATCTTTGTCTAAATAATACCACTAACCCACTTGCATATGGATATAATATATTATAAATAAATAGCTATTGTTAAATTACTAATATGGCGTATGCATTCATCAAGATTGCATTTTGTGGATTAGCTGAAATGTAAGGAAACATATGTAACAACAGATGTTATGTTTGGAGCTATGTCAAATAAAATATTTGAGGGAAATTCCTCCTTATAACCTTGGCAGTGGAATTCTCTGTTAGCAATTATAACTGGTTGCTACATCTAAATAAAAAAAAAAAAGTAAACTGTACATGTTACTTTCAATTGATATTTTTCTTTTTAATAATATTTTTTGGTGGAAAGAATCTATTTACTGCTATTCTCACCCCTGTTTGCTTGTTAGATTAATTACTAAAGGTGCTAGTGCTATGAAACTTTATTGGTATTCTCTTACGACCAAATTGTCACTTGCAATATTAGCTTTGGTGGCGGCATTTAATCTTGAGATTGGAATCACTGGTGCCATATTGACTAAGCTTGATGGCGATTCTAGGGGTGGTGCAGCTCTTAGTGTTAGAGAGGTTTGGTTCTTTATCCTACCTAAATATATTCTATTGTCGTGCTTTAAAGACAGACCTTTTGAACTGAGTTTAACTCTAAATATTTGGGAGTTCTCCATAAACGCGTTTTGATTCTTTTTATAATCTTTTGCATTCATCTTTGGTAGATTATTGGGGGTGCCAATATTTTGATTATTTCATTGATCATATAATGTGTGAAGATGCTTTCTTTCAGTCTTCCATGTCCATTTTTTTGCTCGTGTATTTCTTGCTTGAAGAACGCTAAATCAATAAGGAAAGTCTATAACATTTGAGAGAGGGTTTGTTTTGTATTATCCACAAATCTAAACATCTTATGCCTGGGATGCAAGATGCATTGTGAGGTCATGAGATGAATGTATATCCAATTGAACAGAAACGAGAGAGTTCTTGACTTATATTTGACGCATTATTGGATTTCTAATATTTTCTGAAGCTTGGGCTGATCATTTAAAATTAAGAGCTTTTCTCAATAGCTATTAAAGTTGGATTTTTTTGTTTCATGGGAATTTTTTTTGTTGTTGAAAACAAGATTAGCAATGGAAAATTAAGAAGTTTTCCTCAATAATATTGTTTTTTTTTTGATAATTTATCATCTCCTTCATAAATATTCTTAAGCTTATTCCACATCTCTTTGGCAGATTTGCAGCGCATTACCTTTACAAATTCCGATTCTGCCAAACCACACAAAATAGCATTCTTTGCTTTTGCATTGTTCTCGCTTGCCCTCTTTCTGTCTTGATCTGTGGGTGGAGTTGCTGGAGCCGTATAACCATTCACAACGGATTGCCAAATATCAAACCCTAGAGCATTTAAATAAGTTTCCATCCTTATGCTCCAAAATGCATAGTTTGCCCCATCAAATAGTGGTGCCCTATTTGAGGAAAACCCATATCCTTTGTGACTAGCCATGTGTGCTTTTAAGATCTACCTTCAAGTGGTTAAGCTCTCTCCGAAGGAACCTGCTCTGATACCAATTGATGAGCACACAGTTATACTGAGGGGGGGGGGTGAATCAATATATATTAAAACTTTTCACTTTTCAAACTTTAACCAATCACAATAAATCACACATGTAAGATCTAGCAATTATGAACACAGAGAACACACGATTTTACGTGGAAACCCTTGCGGGAGGAAACCACGACAAAATGTTGCTTATATATGTATATTGATCTTCTTTCGTAGGCACCAACCTACTTCTCTTACAAATCTTCTTTTGTGAGCACCAACCCACAGGACACCAATCTCCACTTACAGAATTTTATAGGCACCAACCTACTGGAGGCACCAATCCCCACACCTGAGCACCAATTCAGCAAGAGATAGGCTTCAATCTATTAATTCTTCAATGGCTGATATGAATTTCTCCTTCACCCAAATCTGATCCAAATACAATCACTATCTTCCTTCTCAAATCTAATCACTAATATGCACCAATTTCCTTCACAAAGCTGATTATAAATATGTAAATATTTTGCTCTTAAATCTTCTCTAACAATCACATATACTTCCTTCTCAAAATAAATCAGATTTGCTCTTCATAATTCTGCTCCTTCTCTTCCTTAAAACTCAAATAAATCATTTGAATGCTTTCTATCAAAACCCACATTCATTCACCTTTTATATTTTCTCAATGGAGGCGTCCTTGATAAATGGATGTCTTTTTATGAAGATAGCACCTCTTCATAAATTGCAACTCTTCTTAATACAAATAATAGCTTTTCTAGCATCATAATCACACCTCTTGTATTGAAATCGCACCCCTTTATATTCTTAATAAGTTGTCTTTGTCTTATTATGTAAATTGCCCATCTTGGATGAGTCGGCCTCCTTCTTTTGTGTTTTATTTCTGATTTGTTTTAATCAAGGCGCCAAAGAGGAGGTCGGCTAGCATTTGGAGTCGGCCTCAATCTTTTGTGCTTTAAATTTCATTTAAGCGCCAAGATAAAAGGAAGTCGACCACTATTGGAGTTCGGCCACACTTGAAATAAATATTATTTTATTTAATGAACACTTTAAATCTGACCTTGGGATGTTGGCCTCCATCATAAAGCCGGCCTTGTATATATGTTTATATCTTTAATTTAAACATATCCCAAATCGGTCTTTTATTACCATCTTTCTTCAACGGGGATGTATAACGAATTATACTTATTTTGCTTTGACATCAATGACTCCGTGCTTTTGACATCAATGACAACATATTCCAACACGGACTACACCCTTCGTTGACTTCCAAATCTTCGAATGGTGCAACCCTCGTTGGCAAATAAATGATCTCAACATTGTAATATTTTGGAGTCAATGTAAAGGCAAGATGATATAGTGGAGTGGTCATTTTGTTCAATTGCTCAATAATAATTGTTTGCACTTGTTTGAAGAAAGATCTTTAGAATCTTGCTCTTTCTTTCTCATGTTCCCTTCTCAAGAATGAAGGAATTAATTTGAAGACTTGTAGCCTATTCTATTTCCCACAGGTTAAGGGACAATATAAGGGAAATAATTTAATAATAGTATTTTAAGGCAACTTAAATATTATTATTATAGCGGTCGTCTAAATGCGACAATTATAAGGCTTATGTAATACTTTATTTAAAATTGCTTTATTTTTATATTTGGTTGAAAAAGTAAATGTAATTGAGGGCCCAAATGGGGGTGCTTGTAAAGGAAAGGCAAGAGCTCAAGGCAAATCATCTGTTGTGATTATTTTGAATTCAATTTTCAAATTCGAGCATTCAAGGACAAAACCTCTTGGTGTGTGAGATCTGAAGGACGAAAACCCTCCTAGTTTTCATTTTAGGCTTGAGGATGAAAACCTTATTGCTCATTGGTGGTGATTCTATTTGGGGATCGCATTTAAGCCTCTTGTTGTACCCATAGTTAAAAAACTTGGACTCGGCAATTACTCGGCAGACCCAAAAATTTTAAAAACTCGGGACTCGGAAAAAACTCGGGGAAAAACTCGGCAAATTTTTCGAACCTTTGAAAATACGTAAGTTTTTAAAAATATTCTTCAAAAACACACGTATTACTGAATTTGTGGAACATATTATTGATTTCCATCATATATATATATATATCAAAATTAGAGTCTAGTACATACCATAGACCAAACAACGAGTTCAACCTCTAAATGAGTTACAATGCCACTTCCACTAGCCATGTCATATGTAAAAGTTGCCTCATCTAAAGGGATTTTTGGCAAGTTGTGCGATAATAACGTCTAAGTCAGCACACTCGAGTTATATCCCAATTCCTCATCACCCCCTCATTGTAATCAAGTTTCTTATGTGACAAGAGATCCCAATAACTAGTGGGGATTTGGGAGTGGAAACCCCAATGGGGTTGAGGGGTAGTGCCCCTCATGGGGGTCAACGTCCCTAGTTGGGGGGGCCAGCGCCCCTCGCGGGGTTTGAGGGTAGTGCCCCTGGCGTGTTGCCTGTCATGATACACGCTCGGGTCGAGGGGCAGAGTGTAATGTCCCCTTCTAGCGAGTCAAAATTTTCTTAACCTTGCACAAAATTTCAACTTGTCAAAGAGAACATTAGTAATCAATCCAACTTATAATATCAACATATTACTATTAGGGTTAATAACCACTTATTAATATCAATATTAAAGTTCATATACTTTCCACATTTCTATTTAAGGTTAGTAACCTTATAATCGTAATCCACATTAAATTCATTACACAAATGCTTTTCACAATCACATTTCTTTCACGTATAGTTTTCCCATGATATACCTCGGGAGAGACATCACCTAGACGGATCATTAACCTAGTCACCCACCCCATATGAGTATGGTTACATTAAGGTGCTGGTGTAACCATCCCATCTGGAGGCCCAAAGGCTTCACACTACACGCGGTGTTCCTCACCATTTGGCTCAAGGGACTTCATGCTACATGCGGCATTCCTCATCCAGTTGAGTCACCTACCGTTGGGTCCATTTATAATAACTATGCATTTTCAACCTTAGGCCTAAGAGCTTCACACTACATGCGGTGTTCCTCGCCTCTTGGCTCAAGGGACTTCACACTGCATGCGGTGTTCTTCATCCAGTTGAGGGTCACCTAGGTCCATTATACCGCCCTTCCTTAACTCACCACCATACTCCTAGGGTGATAGAGAGGTTAAAGGATGAGGCTAGGTGCTCTACTCCGAGAATATCATGGATCTATAAATCATATCTTATTAACTTATCATTACCATCTTGTTGATTGCCATTCACATTACTTGGCAATTCATTAAATATGCTTCTTTATAGGAACATTCTTATGCCTTGATCATTCTTAGGCTATTCATTCTCATTCTAACATAGTTATGAGCATTTTCATATCCATTAGAACTATAACATTTTCATCCTATATCTCAATCTGTCCATATACTTATTCATTCTATATTTCAGACTATTCTATATACTTATAATAGCATTTTTAGTTTATCTTTTCTATGATAATCTTTTCTAACATTCTACTTTCATTCTATGATAAATAATGATATTTTATTTCATTTAGACATTGCTATTCGACTACACATTCTTATTTTGTCATATCTAATATGCCATATACATATGCTTCCCTATATCAGCATTCTTCCTTATCATGCTATCAACCATTTCATATTATATCTTACTCTAGTTATGAGTATTCATGACATTATGATCAGACTGTTAAATTATTCAGATATAAAACATATTACTTGTGATGAGAATCATACCTTAGATGGTCGATGGTTATATGAAATGCAGATTTTATGAGATGTTTATTATTGTTGAAGAATCGCTGATCATGAGATCATTGACTCGTCTTCCTTTAAGTGCTAATATTGCCTTAGATCTGTTTGTCTGAAATGTTTTTTTATATCGATCCGATGAGATGATCTGAGATGATTCTATTCCCTTTTATATTTTTGCCAAGGGGTGTGTTCTTTGCAAAGGAGTATATCCCTTAATGAGATCGCACCCCTATTAAAAGTGTTTGCAGCCCTTCATAATTCCATTGCTGCTGTCGATATCGAATCAGGAATCGTTGCCTATACTAATCTACGCTTTAACTAAAAGGTGATCTCTGCATAAATACCGTTCAGTCTTTAATATTACTGAAACTACACATAGGTTTGCTGCTTTGTCCATAGGGTATATTCGTTGATTCCTTTAAAGTATGATTGCTGTCTTACGGGTTTTTAAGATATGACTTATAAAGTCATTCTTATATACCATTTTAATACTCATATTAATGAGTTGTTTATTAAATATTTATTTGTAAATAGCATTATATTATGATAATAATAATATTTAGATTATTAATAAAATAAAATATATTTATGAATATTATATTATAATTATTATATTATTCAAATTGATAATATTTATAATATAATATTATTTAATATTATTATATAACATTATATATGTTTATTAATTATTATTATATACATGATCATCATCAAAAGCGACTTCTCTATGATGTTTAAATCTTTAATTTAAACAATGCCTTAATATGGGGACATGACACAGAGCCACCACCACCAAGCCCAAATTAAGGCCTTTGAAGCCACACAAACCTTCATGGCGCATGCAATTTTCACAATTTTATCACTTAAGGGCGAAATTAGGTATTTGGCACTTTTTTGATTATAAAAATGTTTTAAATATCATATAAAATTTTTAACATTAGGTGAAAAAAAAATTATACTCATTTAGGTGAGTTTTTCATGAAAAATTGCGAGTTTTTAGTGATTTATTGGTGAGTTTTTATGAAAAATCACCACGATATTTTCAAAAACTCACTAGCGAGTAACTTGCTAAGGTTTTTGGCCCACAAGTACTCGTGAGTTTTTCAACTATGGTTGCGCCTATTTCAATTGGAATGATTTATATTTTGCAATAAACTGTCAATTCAGCAACATCATTAAGGATTTGTGGATTTCTAGAATTGCGCCTAGTTTGACTGGGTTGTTATCGGCATTTGGAGCAAGATTTTAGGTCCTTTGTGCTGTACATCTGTCATCGTACAAGGATAAACCCTAGCCGCCAGCTGTGTCGTACATAATCAACAGATCACAGACCTGTGCCATATATTTTGCATGTTTCTGGGCTGTTTCCTGCCTGCACCCACCTCATATCAGCAGTTTAGATTGCCTTTCAGACCTTTCCAATCCCTGTGCCTCATACTACAATTTGTATAGCATCTTTAGGGGCATTTTGCAAGGGTTTCTCTTGTTGTACAGGTTGTGTGGCAGTTGTAAGTGAAGTTGTTAATTGCAAGTTGGATACTAGCTTATTGTTGTTGTTCCATTTGCTAAGAATTGCATAGAATAAATTCTCATTGTGGCGTTCAATTTCAGATCCATTAATTGCTGTTATAAATGCTATAGTTGCTAATCATTTATTGCTATTATCTTATTGATCTGATCTAACATCATATATGATTTCTAAGGATTCTAAATTGATTTTTTATTATTAGTTTTCCAGATCTGCAACATATGAGTGTATTAGATTAATTCTGAAATTCCATTTTTCTGATCAGCATTAGTGTAGGGTTTAGTTGTATATTTCAGTATTTCATTTCAGTCTTTTATAAATCAAATAAAAATCACAAATTACATATTGTTAACATTCATTTTCAGCTTCTTTCATATCATAAATTACCTAGGGTTTGATTACATAATTCAGTTACAGTATTTACTTTTAACATTTATTTCCAGTTTTCATAATCAGAAAAATACAAAAAATTATATATTTCATAAAATTACAAGAAGGGGACATTACATTTTCATTTATGACAGTCTTCATCTTCTCAATCATTGAGTCGATTCCATCATATACCTCTTCCAAACATGGCTTATCCATTATGATTTTATTTTAGAGTTTTAACTACATAGTTTTTGAGTCAAACACATGACCCATATTTCATGAGTAGTGGTTCACATGAACCCATCTCTCATGTTAATGAATGGTCCACTTAGCACTCATTGCATCTAGGTGATGCACATAGGGGTGAAGCATCGGGACTTCCCGGGAGGTCACCCATCCCAGTACTACTCCGACTCAAGCGCGCTTAACCATGGAGTTTCCCCCAAGCTCAAGCCCACTTAGCTTGCTCAAGCTAAGTGGGCTTGAGCTTGGGGGAAACTCCATGGTTAAGCGCGCTTGAGTCGGAGTAGTACTGGGATGGGTGACCTCCCGGGAAGTCCCGATGCTTCACCCCTATGTGCATCACCTAGATGCAATGAGTGCTAAGTGGACCATTCATTAACATGAGAGATGGGTTCATGTGAACCACTACTCATGAAATATGGGTCATGTGTTTGACTCAAAAACTACGCAGTTAAAACCCTGAAATAAAATCATAATTTGACATGCTGCGAAAAATACCTCCTACTTATGGCTTATCCATGCCAATATAGTGAATCATACTCAAGATGGGTGTAGTGAGACTAAGAAGATATTTCGCACAATCCCACCAAGTGTCATCTAGGATCATTTTCTTAATATTTGTTGCCCTTTTATTGTTGGATTGCTTCCATACGGACCAAAGTTAGTTGATGACCATGCTAGAAAGTGCCTTCAAAAATTTCACAAATCATCTCAAGATGATTGTGTTGGAGACAAATCAGGTCTCAACAACCTCGTTGAATTTAAAAAAAAAACAAAGAAGAAAATGTACTTTAAGTTATAAAAAAATAAGTTATTGAAGTGAAACATAAAATCTAATATGTTTCACTTACCTTCAACAACTACAATTTTGATAATGTTTTGAATATGCCCTATGACATGTGGCGGTTGGTGATGAACATTTGGATCTCTTCAATCTCGACATACATCTATTTGATCCAATTCGTTGTATTGCCAATCTTTTGTAGTATAAGGTTGAGGGAGTGGACACCACAAGGTGTCCAAAAAATGTGGGAATAATGTGCTTCAACCAATGTTCCTATTAGAATAATATCTTTCTATTTATGTTATTAATGGTCATCCAGTAGTTTCTAACTTCGTCTTGTGTTAACGATTGTTTCTTTTTAGAAACATCATCCTTGTAACTCTATTTAAGGAGCCTTCATCTCCTCTGTAAATGAACAACATCGATTCTTTGTAACATGGTATCAGAGCGGGAACCGATTTTTTTTAAAAATTCGTGAGAATTTTTTTTCTGAAAAATAAAAAATCTGGGATCCTTTTGAAAATTCGTGTGTTCAAGTCAAGAAATCGAGGGTTCTATTTTTGATTTTTCTGTGAGTATTTCCCACTAAAAATCACAACCCTCTTGCTGAATCGAAGGGTTTTGAGAAAGAAATAAAGAAAAAAAAAATCGCGTCTTTGTTCTGAACCTTCTTTCAGACGCGATCTTTTGACTTTTAGCAATGATTTCTCTCTTAGTTCTGGCGGGATTCGCAGGTCCTTTTGACGCGTTTCTGTTTTTTTTTTTAAAAAAAAAAAAAACAAAAACGCAGTTTTTTTTGCATCTGCGACCTTCTACCCGCATCGTCCTGCAACAGTTTGAAGACATGATTCGTCTCTACACGTGTTTTTGATTCATCAAGCCCGCGACGCCTACAACTCGTGTCGACCTCTCTTTCTCCTGTGACATGATTTTGTGACCTTGTTCGCCTAGGGTTTCTGAGAATTTTGGCTAGGGTTTTCACCCTTTGTTTCAAGCCAAAATTTTATTCTAAGTGCAGATTCTTTGTGGGTTTCTCGAGAGGATTTCTGGGTAGTCAGTTTTTTCTAGGTGCCTCGTAATCTATGCTTTGGGATTTGTGCGGCCTGCATGCCTAATCGATGTTCTGGGTTTTAATAATTTTTCTCCTTAAAAAATTCTGTATGGTTTTCTAATCTTTTTGCCTGAAAAAATCATGGGAGGGTTTATAATTTTTTCCTCAAAAATTAAGGGTTTTTCTCTTGTATACCCTAGTCAGGGTTTCCGTCGTTTGGGAGGGCTCTCTGGTTTCTAGAAAGGTTTTACCGATGATTTGTATTTTGATCCGTGTCTGGTTTTGATCGATTTTTCACCTTAAAAATTGTGTCTGGTTTTGATCGATTTTTATCCTCAAAAATCATGTTTGGTTTTTACCATGTGTAAGCATCTTGGGTTTGGCGATTTTTTCCTCAAAAATCATACTTTGTCGTAGTTTGTCTTAAGTCGCACTTGGAGTTGTGCGAACATCTACACCAGTGGTTTTGCAGTCTGTTTTCGGGCATCTTGCTCATCTGCAACAGTTTGGAGGGTTTGCCGATTTTTTCCTCAAAATCGTGGCAACTGTTCTCGGTGTGTCTCTGGTTACAGGGAGGGACAGTTCTCCAACATCAGGTTGGACGGTTGTTGTTGTTTTTGGTTATTTCTAGAAGTTCTGCAGTTTCTGGGAGGGTTGGTGGCAGACTCATCTCAAGTGGCAGAGTCAGTGGCAGGCTCTTGTCTTTTGTTGCAGAAGCGTTCTGAGAAGGAGGAGGCAGCCTTCTCTGTTATCTCTTTGGGTAGTTAGAATGATGACCATTAAGGGAGTGTATTAGAATAATATCTTTCTATTTATGTTATTAATGGTCATCCAGTAGTTTCTAACTTCGTCTTGTGTTAACGATTGTTTCTTTTTAGAAACATCGTCCTTGTAACTCTATTTAAGGAGCCTTCATCTCCTCTGTATAATGAACAACATCGATTCTTTGTAACAGTTCCAACCACTCTACAATTTTTTGTGTTGTTCGTTATGACTTGGACAATGTTACTCGGCCTCACCTCCTTAATGACCCCTATGAGGATGTCAACAATAAATTGTGCATCCTCTATCTGCCCCTCACAATTTACGGCTTTCAAAAAATTGTCCCTTTAGGGGACATTGCAATCAAATTGATCAAAGGCTGATTGTTGGCATCCTTCTATCCATCGGAAATGATGGACATCCCTGTGTCAACTCACAAATTCTTAATGGGATTCATCGAATCTTCTACAAGTTTCACTTCCTTTGCCAATAAGATGCTATGCACCTTCTCATAACCTGAGCCCTTGTACCCTTTTGGAGTCTCATTAATTTTGCTCACCATTTCTTGCCAATATGGTGAGTGAACAATGTTGAAAGGCAAACCATTTGTATAGATGCATCTTGCAATGTGTTGATCGACAATCTCTTCAAACTCATTTTGAATGCCTTTTCTAACGGTTTTATGTGAAGTGGGCTCTACAACAACTTTAGGAATTGAGGGGGAAGGAGGGGCCCTCATTGCTCGAGATTTTTTCCTTGCCAAAAGGTGACATGTTCTACAGGCAATTGCTTCATTTGCTTGCTCCTACTCTCTAATAAATTCCACCACTTTAGATGTTGGCAAAGGTGAATCCTTCTTGCCTGGGCAAGTTTTGATTTCCATTCTAATACTACACAAATGGGCTTTCACCTAATTGTATGAGCTTGTATACTGCACATCACACACATTGCAAACTCCCCCACCACCAAGAACCTATTGTATCATGTCAACATACTTCCACAGTGGTGAATATGAGTCTATTTTGAAGTGGGGTTGGTCCATGGAGTTAGAATTGGCTGCCGTAGTAATCCTTATGGTAACAAGTTTGCAAAACAATACATTCTGAACAAATGAAAACAATTTTTTTGATCTCATTTAATATTTTAAACACAAAAGAATGAAAACAAAACAAGAGGGTTTGTAAAAGAAAAAATGAAGAAGAAAAACCAAAAAAGCTCATCTCCAATCGAAAAATCTTCCTCTACAATCTCCTTGGTAGCAAATGGGCTCTTGCATGTGCAAAGGAATAGCAATCCAACTGCTTTGGGACCTTCAATGATCAATCTTCAACTCTATTTGTGTAATGACAAGCAAGAATGAAAATTGAATAAGTGTAATTGGTTTTTGTCTTTTGCATTCAAAACAAGGTAAAATGAGTTTGTTTTAGTGTTTAAAATGGTTTAGATGGCACTTTTAGGGTTAAGTGTAATGTCCTTGGCCGACTTGGAGGAAAATTAATTCAAATCTTTAATTTGAATTTGAAAATTAAGGCGTCGAGTCTCGGTCGGCTACCTTGGAGGAAAAAGAAGATTCAAGTATAAAAGAAGGTTGTCGGAGCTTCATTTCATCATCACGAACTTTTGGCAACTTTGGCATTTTGCTTGGCAATTGTATTGCAAGACTTTCCAAGGACGAAAACCCTTGTGGAAGGAGGTGGATTGGACGAAAACCTAATCACATCTTGGAGGTGGATTCATACGGAGTTCACGTTTGCACTTCATTGGAAATTTTGAAGATTCATTGAGCATTCATGATACATCATTCACAGAAGATCGGTTGAAGACTTTGATTGAAGATATTGAAGATCCATTTCATCACTTGAGCGCCGAATCTTTGAGGAGAATATATTCATGCTTGAGCGCCGATTTTGGGAGGAAGACATCCATCATCTTGTGCACCGATTCTTGGAGAGAAGAATTCAGAATTTGGATTTGTTGGTTTCAGATCTGCAGACCAGCAGTTATAACAGGCCCAAAAACCCTAGCTGCCTCCATCTTGGAGCTTCTTTCACCATCATCTATCATTGTGGAGAGGCCAATCATCATTAAGGGCGATTTTGATATCCATTTGGAGGGCGATCTGCATTCCTTGACACCATTTGTGCAGGCCGAACAGCATTGTGGCATCATCAACCAACATTGAAGTCTTCCTTAACATCATTCATCATTTCTTTGAAGACGGATCTGACTTGATAGAGTTCGTTCTCCTTGTTTTTGTCAATTGGGCATCACAATTGGTATGTTGATATTCATCATTTATCACTGAATTTGTAACAGCAGCCCATGGATGTATTTTGGCTATGTTAGAGCCATAGATTTGATGTAATTGTGCATTTGAACAAACTGAATTCATAACAGCAGAGATCTGATTTGGTTGATCATCATTTTGCTATCATCCTAGTGTGTAATTCATTGTGTAATTCAACTAGGGTTTGATTGTACATTTTGATATGTTGTTTATGATGCATTTGGTATGATAGTTTGGACGATATAAGTGTATGTTTAGATCTGAAACAAAAATGAGAATTCAGATCTAGGGTTTTTAAGTTTGAAAATTGCAAAATTCAGAAAATTGGGTCAATACCCTAGTTGGGATATTTCATTAGGGCCCACATTTTTATGTTTTTTAGTCACCTTTTTAGTCGAAAAAGAAAAAATAAAACATTAGAAAAAAGCGCTTTTTTCTGGTGGGTGTGCCTTGGGTTTTGTCTAGGTCTTGCAAAACAGACCTAGATTTGCCCAAGTTTGCCCTACAGTAGACCTGATTGAATCCATGTTTGTTTGAAAGAGCCTTGGATGACCTCACATGGGATTTGTCCTAGGACTCGAATTGGACCTGGATCTAGGGGTTTTCTTGATGATCTGATAATAGAGCATAAAAGCACTGATGGCATGGACCAATCTTCCTTAATGTATGCAAAAGCAGGCATGTGTAATGATGGTGGATGGAATGCTCTTGAAATCTCATCCAATGAATGTTTTGCTAAATCAATTGTTGTGGATTTTCCTTCCTCTTGGATGGACTACAAATGTGAGGATCCTACTCATTTATGTTTTTTGAGGGGGAGGGGGCCTTATGAAGAAGACTGGCCATATCTTGGCATTCCTTTGTGGATTTTGGTCTTGTTCTCTTGCTATTGCTCAAAGAATCCCATGGGCGTCTGATATTGGTATTGAAGTGGGATCGTCAACAACTTTTTGCATGCCTAGTGGGACATCATTCTTGAAGCTGTCATTTTATTTGCTAGAACTTCATTTTTGAAGGAACCCATCAAAACAACCCTTTATTTTTAGGATTTTAGGTGGAATCTAAAAAAACTACTTTTTGAAGTAGAGAATTCACATGCGCTACTCATAGATGTGGTTTTGGTGAAGAAATCACAACTATTTGCTCTTTGGAGCACCCTCATTCACTTGACAACTTCATGTTACTGAACCGAAGAACTGTAAGGAACATTACCTTTCTTTGCAAAATTTTATCAAGGTTTGCATGCTACAACAATGGTTGGTCTTCTTCTGGATATTCCTTGTTGGTCTACCCACATATAGCAACCTCATACACAATATCAATGCCCCTATATCAGCTGCCATGTTTGCCAAATGGAGCATCCAACCGTGTCTTGCCCTCACACATTCCGTAGGTGGTGTCACAACTGTCATTTTGAACTAGAATGCATTTGAAAATATGAGTTCCAAGAGGCCAAGCTTGCAGAAATGCAAGGGATGATCAAATGCCATGGATAAGATAATAAGAGAGCAAATATATGTTGAAGAAGTATACTACCAACAATCGAGATATGAAGTGAAAGTGGAGCAGTGGGAACTCTATGCCCAAAATCTGAAGGTAGTACACCAGTTTGTGCCCCATGCCCAAGAGTGTGTATCCACCACTGGCCTAAGATCACTCTAAGATATAAATGAAGAAGTACATGTTTCTGCCACCAAAAGATTTTATGGTTCAGGATGTTGTCTCCACTGTTCCGTAGTCAGAAGATATAGCTATGAATCTTGCTCAACCTTTGCTAGAAGGCAAAATAATAATCCCCTTGATTTCAACTCTTTTCATACCTTTTTTGAAGACTTTATGAAGGACAAAATCTGATGAAATCTTTCGAGTGGATCCCCCCTTACAAGAGGTAAAGGAAAAAAAGCAACCTTAGTCATATTAGAGTGGATTTGCACCTCTTGTAGAACATGTTCTTGAAGAGCATGAAATGCTTGCTTGTAAAGGACTCTCTCAACCATAGTTCGCAAACTTGGACTCGGTAGACCAAAAATTTCCAACTTGGCTAAAACTTGGAAAAACTTGACAACTTAAAAAATACTTCAATTTTTGAAAAAAAACATAAATTTTATGCAAAACACAGCTACAAAATGTATCAAATGAGTTTGGTGGGGGTTTGGGGGCAAAACCCCCAGCAGGGTTGAGGGGTAGCGCACATCTTGGGGGTCTGGGGGTAGAGCTCTCAGTGGCCTAGAGGGAAGTGAAGATCTTCAAAACCACATAGACCTTCATGGTGCACACCATTTTCGTAATTTTTTAAAAGGCAAAAAACAATGTTTATAAAGCTAAAAAACAACGTTTTTGGAGCGTTTAATCCATGTTTTTGACACGTTTTTGATGTGCATCGCGAGTTGCAGGGTCAGACTCACTGAGTACCCTGCAAGTACTCGCCACAAAACTCGTGCAAACTCACCAAAAACTCAGTGACAAAAACTCACAAGTTTACTTTACGAAAACTCAAGGTAGGAAAATAATGGTGAGTACTCGGCAACTCGCTGAGTTTGCAAACTATGCTGTCAACCTTGGTGTGTCAACGCTCAATTATGGGCCTGTTGCTGAGACAGATGCAAAGGAGTTATGTTCCACTACTGAACAGAAAGCATGGTTGTTCTCATATAAACATGCTTTTTGAATTGTTGACCATATGCTTAATGGACCATCTGTATATGATGAGGAACCTATGCCTAAGGAGGAAAGGATCTTCAATGGAATTATAGCTACATATCTTATTGATATTGGAGATTCCATTCCCTTCTTGGATGCAATGAGTGACAAGAATGAACTTCTGCCTCCTCTTGAGAAGTTCATGTGGCCCTCTATCTTTGAGGATGCATATGAGAATGTCATTGTTGAAGAACAAGTATGCATAGCTCCCGCATAAACATATATCAAGCAAAAGGCGCTCTACTTGATGTTTGGTGACTATGGCTTGAGTTCCTTTAACAACCTTCCATTTGGAAGATTTCCAATGGTTTTGGGGACTCACATCCACTTCAAGCCAAATTTGGGTGATTCCTTGTTACTTTTATGTGAACAGAAGCTGAAGGGAGTCACACTTTAGGATCCGCTACAATTTGTTTGTCTTCTTGAGGCTGGCTTGCTCATGGTTCATGGTGCCCAATGTACAAAATTTGAACAGTTTGAATTCAAGCACTTTAAATGGGCAGAGCATAGAGTGGCAAAAGATTTTAGTGTTTGTTATTCTGTTTGTACACTTCCTCTGATTGTTCATTGGAGTTTCTAGGCTTGCACTATACAACCCACTAATTAGAGGAGGTGGTTACTTTTCCCTACTCATCAGTGGATTCATTTGCAGTAGTATCAGTGGGTAGCCTCTTCCATTTCTGTTAATAAGATGCTTTCACATTATGTGGATTGCATCATGTTTGCATTTTAGCTTTCATGTTATGCATTAGTTACTTTTGGTTGCGGATCCACTTTTGGCTCACGTGGATCGAATGGTGTTGAGGTGGATGCAAAAAGGTGAAAATTTGTTTAAGGCATGCGATCTGTTTGCTTTTCTTCGAAGCAAACTTTTTGGGATAGATCAACACTGGGATGTTGCATTTTCTGTGCTTTGCTGAAAGCCAATCTGCATGGCTTGTTTGAGTAGGTTTTCCTGTAGCAGGTCAGATGTTGACATCAAAAAGATTTCACTTTGCATTAGAGCAGAATTTATTGAGCTTGGAGCCTCAAACCATTCTTCTTCTTGCTTTGCTTGAAAACAATTTTTTTAATCTTCTCTGAGCAGATTTTTGTTTTGTGGGTCCCACTTTGACATCACATAACTTCCGCTTTGCCTTGGAGTGGGATTTTTTGAGCAGATTTTCTTTGTCACTGTCTCCAGCTCTCACTTGCATTGTTTTTGAATGTATTCAGATCCACTTTGCTCTTGATTTGCTTGCACACAAAGTTTTCAGAATCTTTCTGCCGGCTTATGTTCGAAAGGGATTTCAAAGAACAAATTGTGTTTGGCGTTCGGGGTGCTGCCCAACAACCCTGTCCTATATTGCTACAGAGAGCACGGCAAGATTGTTGTCCTTACACCCTTGCAAGGGGCATTGCTCTTGACCTCATAGTGGTTGCCACCCTAGGCCCTTGCTTCGGAACAACAGTTTTTTGGTGAGGAGTGTGCTAACCAAGTATGCATCTTTTTGACTCCATGCCCAATGGATTAAGGCAGCAGATTCTAGATTTGACGCTTGTGAGCAAGTGTCACCAAGAGGTCGCCAGAAACTAACTCATAGAGTTTGCCGAGTTTCTTTGTACAAATTTGAAATTTGGCAAATTTAAAAAAAAACAATTGTTCAAAAATGCCCTAAAATTCATATGAAATGCTAGATCTTGAGTTGCATGTTTTTGCTATTTGAATTTTGGCATGAGTTGTTGATGTTTGATTGTGGGCAGGGGTGTTGGGTAGCTTGGCAAGGGTGTTGGATAGCCTGGTAAGGTGCCATCAGATTGAAGCTGTTGCCATTTTCATTTCCCCCACTATTTTTTTTCCATACCAGAGGTACAGGGATTGATACACCACATCTCCATATCTCCATCATTCTGTAGTTGGTATTTCAATCTTCTATTTTACATTGGTAGATACCTCCAAGCTCCTAGGAGACTACATCAATTATTCTTATTTTTAGTATTTAAAAATTTCGTGGCTATGAAATACAACCGACACAACATTTGATTAGTTTCTTTGTAAACATATTTTATTCAAAGATTGATTCTGTTGGGCATTGGACTGCCATTTTTTACTCCGCTGCCACTGGCATTGCTTTTTCTCTTCCTGCTGCAGGTTCATGAGTGTGTATAAGATTTTTAAAATTAGGTTATTGATAGTTAAAATTTTTGATAGATTTTATTTTTTTATTAATAATAGAGTTGAGTAGCAAGCATAGTGATTGCTTCATTTATATTATTGTTAAGCTTCTTGTGTATTTGCTGGTGTGACCTAAGTGCATCCCTGTTGAGGACAAATAGGGTCTCAACCTCATTCTTGGTCTCCCTGATGATTTGGTCAATTTAGGGCCTCCCTTTGCACCTTGATGGAGATGATGCCATTGCTTTCTACTGAGTTCTGCCTTCTTCAATGTAGACTAGAACAATAGGATGCTGGAAGGTGTTTGATATGTGTCTATTTGTAGAACCCTTTTTCTTAGTTGTCAGTTCAATTGTCTAGTTAACTCTCACATCTAACCAACTCATATAGCTTAGACTCTTGCAAAAGCTGTCACTGGATTCTGCATTCCTATCATTTCCCTTGCACAACATCCCAGACTGACACTAAGCTGCATGGTAGGCACTTTTTCCAATACTTTGCCTTTATCCTAGTTGTGGGTGCACAAAAGTGCACACTATGGCACAAAAGACAAATATTCGCATACTATACATAATGTACATGTTAGCATAAATATTCAATGAACGTATGTAAAACATGTGACTCTCTAACCTATAGAGGGAAAAACACAACGCATAAAAGAGAAAAGAATAGAGAATAAAGAAGATACGGAAGAAAAAAATTGCCTATCAAAATTTGTTTTAAATATTTCTTGGGATTGTCCTCAACTAAAGCTTGTGACCAATCAATCCCATTGTTCATCTGAGGGGAGCTCCATGTTTTTGATTTCATTTAAATCTTTAACTGTGGCCTCCCACTGTCCATGTCCAATGGCAGTCAATGCCTTTAGGTACATTCCTGGCTTTGCTCTTAGAGACATTGCCACTTCAAAGCATTGTTAATGTCTTGAGAATTGGGAAGGTTGCTCTCTATTATCTTCCTGCTGAAAACATTTATAAGGGCTTTGATATCATCTTTCTACTCCACCTTATTTCTGTTTTCATTGTTTTCATTCCATGAGAGAAGCAATCCACTTTTTATCAAGTCTTGAAATGAGTCCATCTTATTCTTGATCACATTTCCCACATAGGAAACATGGGATGCAAACTCAAGATATGTGTCTGCACAAACAATGCAGCTCCTTGATTCTTACAAAAGTTTGTCTTGATGCTACCATACAATCACTGTAGCTGTATCTTGGCATTCGCAGGCTCTCTATGTTTTGCTATTTTGGAGACGTGGGCTGCAGAGGTGCATTTCATCTTCATAGTTTTGTGCTTTAGCATCCATATACATTGAACATTTGAGAAGTGTTTGACCAGCTTTAGCTTTATATTATTGTGCTTTAATTTATTCGTTTTTTAATTGGAGATTTCATTTGAGGTATTAGAAACCTTTTTCCTGTCTTGTCTGCTGTTCCTAGAAATTTGTACAATTTTTTCTTCCTCTCAATGGCAGGAGGAGGAATTGTGGTTGGGTGGGAATAAATCTCCTGAGTAATATTTGTTCCATATGTTTGCAAAGAGGATTTCCTTAAATTGAAAGTGCATTTAGAACTTAAAGATGCCTACTTTTGAAGAGTCTTTAAATTTTCTGTTGTCTTTCTTCTAAGCTGCTCTCCTTGTCACCCTGTCTGAAGAAATTGAAAATAAACACTTTGTAAGACAACTCTCATCGAATTTGTTTTCTGCTATAGCTTCTGACTGTTGTTCCAGTGAAATATTGCCTATAGTTCAAGGCCATTTTCCAGTGCTCTTCCTTCATCAAAGTGCAATTCCTCAGGTGCATAGTATAGCACTATCTGCATTCTAATTGAATGGGAATTTGAATTTAATTTTTCGACAGGTATCTGGCAAGCCCATCAAATTTGTTGGGCAAGGAGAACGCATGGAAGATCTTGAACCTTTCTACCCTGATCGCATGGCTAGCCGCATCTTAGGAATGGGAGATGTTCTCACATTTGTTGAAAAGGCACAGGAAGTTGTGAGTTGACCTATAGTATTTTAATTTGTATTTATATTGAAGAGGTTACAAAAATGATAAGCATCTCAAAAGCATGAGATGCTAATTGGTTATTGTGATAATGGTTAACAGATGAAACAAGAAGAGGCAGAGGAATTAGAAAAGAAGATCATGCAATCAAAATTTGATTTTAATGACTTCCTTAAGCAGACTCGTTTTGTTGCACGCATGGGTTCTATGAATCGTGTGATTGGAATGATCCCAGGGATGGGGAAGGTATGCCACATTTCTTTATTAATGCAGATTCTCTGCAGAATGTGATTGTGGTTGTCACCTCTGAAAGATGACTTTTCCATATTACTTTTAGTTTTAGTGACTAGATACTTGGTTTTTTTACTAGAATAAGATAGTACATAAAAAATCTATAAAAGCAGGATAAAACAGGAACAAGAAATGATAAAGGGAAAGAACATCATTGAGAAAACATAGTTTCTTCCAGACTTGAATTAAGATCTTAGATTTTGGGAAAATCAGTGTGTATTTACAGTCAGTTTATGCATGGTGAACAGGTAACCCCTGCACAAATTCGTGAAGCAGATAAGAGTCTGAAAATTGTAGAATCAATGATCAATGCAATGACTGAAGGTATGGTTTCTTCTGAGGCTCACTGTACTAAAAGGAATGGTCATTTATTCCTGGCTATAGATTTCAGCATGTGCTGCTAGAATTCCAAACTGTTACTAATATATGCTCTCTAGATCTCTCTTTACTGGTTTCTAAATACTTTTTTTCACTATTGATACATTTATGGTTTATTTGTTACTAAGCCCCTTACCTATATAGAAGATAACTGCTACTACATTCTGAAATGTGGAAGAAATTACCAAGGTCTTTCAGTTTGAGAAATTAGGAGTCAGTCATTGGATTTGACAAATTAAAAGTTACAGATTACTGCTAATGTTAGAGAAAATGCATAAATCAAGGAATACTGTAATTGGAAAAGGGAAAAGTAACTGTCAGAAACTGGAAAGCTAGTTCTATTTATAAGTTCATAATACCACCAGAGTGAAACGCTTTTAGAGGCTCATCATTTTTTTAAAAAACATTAAACATCAATGGTATTGCAAACTTCAAGTAAAAACTAATTTATAAGTGAAGAAATGGAGATCCATCAAATTCTTGAGCAGCAATCATTCGCTATTCCTCAAGTCTGTTACATCACATTGAGAGGCTGAAAAGGTTTATGGAGTATTGTTCCTACAATGTTATTTAAAGGGAGATCAGATGAAATAAATGAACCAATGTTATTGATCTCAACCAAAGCATAATATTAGTTACAAATATTCACAAAGCCATATAAATTTAATGCTTATGATGTAGCTTTGCAATCCTAAGGGACAGCCTCTAAGATAAGGAGCTGTGCTACTGGATTCGTCCAAAATTGGACCTGTTTCTGGATCGAATGGGAGTGGGAGCCGGGCATGGTACGCGCGTGGGGTGGCAGGGCCACACCCTGGCTAAACCCAGGCCGTGCTCGAGGGAACCCATGTCAAAAAAACATTTTTTAAATTAAAAACGTCAATAAACTGTCAAATCCGCATTTTTTAGAGAATAAAAAAAGCATTTCTCAACCCTAAAACATGATTGAAAACCTACAATACTCCATCATTTTGATGTAAAGTTTGTCTCCATCATTTTGTGACAGTGCATTTGCTTATAGTGACTTCCGTATTCATAGTAAATGTTTGTGATTTAACAAGGATATGCTAAAAATTGAAGGGTTTGGAGGACTCTTGGAGCTTGGTTAAAAGCAATAAAATTATGAAAAATGACTCGTGCCATGAAGGTCTGTGTGGTCTCAAAGACTTTAATTTGGGCTTGGCAGTGAGGGCTATGCCCCTCTACCCCGCCCTGTATTGCAACAGGGAGTGTGCTAGGGGTGCTGCCGCTTGACCTCACCGGGGGATTCCACCACCAAACTCCAGCGCTAGTTTAATAAGTAAAATATAAAAATCATTTTGGGTCAAGCTGGATGTAAAAGCAACTTTTTTTTTAATTCTTTGACTTTTTCCCAATTAAATCCCAAGTAATTGAATTATGCTTTTGGTTTGCTGAGGCAATCCCTATCCTAACTAATGTTCCAAGTCTAAGTCTTGTAACTATGGTATATAAAGATATAAATATAAATAATATACAAATAAAAATAGTATATAAATATAAATATACAAATATATTGTATATTTTGTAATTATACAATATACACGTACTATTTATATTTGTAGTATTTGTATATTTGCAATTGGTTAAAATATTGCAGTATTTGTATTTTATACACACACACACACACACACAGAGCCGTACCTGTACCCAGGGGAAAAAAATTGCCATATCGGCATACCAGAACCCTGAACCCATATGCATTCCTGTACCAGAACCGGCAACTTATATAAGGAGTATTTCAGATATCAATATTGTGACAGGAAATATGGTGGCCTTTTAAATCCATAGCACAGAGAGCTGGTAAATGTGGTGTTCATTCAAGCTGATCCCAAAAGGGTTGGGGTGATAGGTTTTGTGGTGGGGGGTGAGGTGGGAATGCATACGTGAGGAGGGATGGGTGCAGGGAAGGTCTGGGGAGGTGGATGGAGGTTTATTGCTCTTTGTAAATGTGTCATATAAGATTTATTGCCAGAGATGTTAACCAATTGGATTAAGCTGATAGCTTTGAAGATTGTCCAACCTGAGAAAACAGGGTTTTATGAAGGGAAGATTCATTTAGAAGAGCTTTCATTAATTACACAGACCTTTGGACTTGTATCCAGACCTCATGTGGGACCTACACCCAAGAAGAGAGCACGTTGAGGTCTGGGTGCTATATGGCTGATCTTTTGGCATGCACCACACAAGTATGTAAAGTTCTCTGCCTTCTTTGACATTTTAAGTTCATTTTGTGCTACCTTTTTCGATAACTGGTAGAGTCTCCCAGTAAGATGTTTTAGGCACTCCTTCACTGGCTGTGTGTTACATCGTGATATGCTTCTCAGTTCCATTGACTCTTTTGGCCACTTGAAAACATTAATTCAATTTTATTGATAACATTTCAAATCTTTTCCTAAGCGAGATCATGCTATTCCAAATTCCAATTCATACTTTAAGACTTCAAACTCAAAAATCCAGTGTGAAAAGCATGGTAACTATCTAAAGTAACTCTACCTGAAATCATAAACTCCTTGGACCTTTTGTCAGATCATTAAATTTGTTTGAAAAGTTACATTTTTTTAGTGTTATAAAAATAACTAAAGTAGAAATTTTTAATTGTGGAACCTGCAGAAGAAAGAGCAAACCCTGAGTTGTTGGCAGCATCTCCTGCCAGAAAAAGAAGAATTGCCGTAGATTCTGGCAGGACACCACAGCAGGTAATCAGATGTATATACTTTCATTGTTTTAAACTTTCACTTGTTTGTTGAGAATTGTCAATTTCAGAGGTGTATTGGAGGACGAAGAGTGGGGGATATAGTCATGTTTGCTAGCATCTTTATATTTTGATTTCATGCATGATTCAGCTAGGAAAACAACTCTTTGTTTTATGTTGAAAACATTTCAGGATTAATGGTATATTTTTGTTTCTCTTCATCCTATGAACATTAATAGTTACATTCTGGTTTCTCATGCTCAAGATCATCTGATGCTTGTTAGGTGAGCCAACTTGTTGCTCAACTTTTCCAAATGCGGGCTCGCATGAAAAATTTAATGGGTGCCATGAAAGGTGAAACTGCTCCTACTCTTGAAAACCTCAATGAGGCCCTTAAAGTATCACAGAAGGTTCGTCTTCATCCTTTTTATATTTGTTTCATTTACTTTGGATTTTCTTTTTAAAGTAACAACTTCAAATTTGAATTGCCATTTTATCTGTGATTTTGAAAGTTTTGGCAATGGTTTCAATGGGATTGTAAAGTTCAGAATGTTTCCCACACATATATGTTCTAGTAGGTCAATGGCTTTGATTGGTATATAGAACTATCAGTTCAAATAATGCATCAGTTAGGGCATACCATTAAAAGGCTTCAAATAATTATAAATATAAAATGGTATTTGTCAGGTTCGTATAATTAAGCTAAAATTTTCAATAAAACACGTGCACTGATTCCCTATTTTTAAAATCCTAATGTTGTCTGTGTTGAAGCAACACTATTCATGAATAATGCTTAATAAGTGTATTTCAAGATTAAATGTGTCATATAATTTGGTATAATATAGGAAATAGCTATGTTGCCAGTTCAGGGCAGTTTGCTGTTTTTTCCCCTGGTTTTGGTACCGCTGGGTTTGTCCGTACAATATTTAAATTAAAATTAAAAATATATAAAATAACCGTAATTTGCACAAAAAAAATATACACATATTTGAGAACACAACTGATAGTGATAATTGGTAATTTAATGTCAAATGTCAAATCAATAATCATCATATTGCTCTTCATTGAGAGCATCAATGTCATTAGTTGGTTTGTTAGAGCCAAAAGCAGCCCCAGTACCACTCCCACTAGCTCCACTATGCAAGGCCTGCGTGGCAGCCTTGTGCCACTCATCCTTGATTGAGACTGAGGAAAGCTATGCAACAAAAACATCCAAGTCGGCATATTTAGAGGCTACATCCCAATGCCTCATAGCGCATTCCTTGTACTCAACTTGCTTATGTGAGAGGAGGTGCACGTTGGAATGCACATGCACCAACTCCTTTGCCTACCAGTTTCACTTAACCAAGTGGGTAAAAGAGTATGTACTCCAATTTTGCTCAGCTGAAGGGAACTTGCAACCTATTTTTTGAGTGACATAAAAGTCACTTTTTTGAGTTAGTTAGGATTAGTTCTAATTTTTCTTTTTGTGACTTTTAATTTCTTTTTAAAATTCATTTTAAAAAAAATCGAAAGGTACTCTTGGGTTCTTCTTGGGAATGTACCTTTTCGTGTCCATTCAGCCCAACATGTTTGTGACGTACTCAAGCTGAATGGATAGGCTTGGGACATGGCCTGGCCATAGCCAGGCTGGATCTGAACCTAGGATGGATCCAGACCCAGACTGACCGGACCGGTTTGGGTATGGCAAAGCACCCTCCAGTACCCAACAACAGAGGGAAAAGGCCACAGAAATCCCTCAGATTGACATTAATAAATGGAATGACCAACTTAAACAACTTTATGTTGTCTCTACCAACATGGATGACACAAATAACCATATGGCTTCCTCAAAATTCAAGCAGGACTTTCATAGTTGATGGCATAAAAAATGGAGTAAAGAAACTTGCAAACTGGAAAGCAAGAAATATTGAAGGATGTCAAGATGAAATACTCAAGATTGCTTTTTGTTCCACATAATGAGAACTCATATAACATTTTAATTAAAGAGGGTTTCCCTAAACAATAAACTGAAAACCTCATCGTACCATCTGCAAAGCTGAAGATATTGGCAATCAATCTAATTAGAGAACAATAAACATATGTCCATTGCTTGCTAAACTTTTTGGAACCATTCTAGATAAGAAAATAGGGCAATGCTTAGATACAATAGAGTAAGAGCTAAGGTTCAAGCTGCTTTTAGAAGTAACATTCCATAGTCTATCATATTCCCTTACAGTTATTGCTGAGGATTGCTTTCATAAAAAAGATCTTTGTGTGCTTTTTGATATTAGAAAAGCATTTGACACCATTTTGAGAAAAAATATATGGAAGTATATTTCAGAATTAGCGGTTTCCCCTTGTTCTTAGATTGATAAATATAGCTTAATATGAATCATTCATTTCAAAACTTAAAACTAACCAAGGTTGGTCAAAGGAAATCCACTGTGACATAGTAATTAAAGAAGGCTGTCCTTCATTCCCTGTTCCTTTCAAAGTATATACATGTAGCCTAGAAAAATACCTAGAAGAAGTTGTCTGTGTGAGGATCAGTCTTACCAATTGGACAGTTATATTCCTTATTATATGCCAGCTATATTATCTTGCTTGTTAACATTTTAAGAAACTAGAAAATTAGTTCAGGCTCCTTCAAATTTTTAGTAACAAATCTGGTTTGATGGATAATTTTATAAAACCAAGACCATGGTATACGATCTTAGCGGCCAAGAAAACATACAATGATTTTTGCCTTAGATATATAGGCAAGAATGGTGACCCTAGGGTTCTCTTCCCTCAACAAGAGATGGGATGAATAGTACAATGAGGATGATGTGGTTGAAGCCATCAAATTGGATATCCCTTTGAAACCCCTCAATGCTATGGGAGACCTCAGAATTTGGAGGTGGCAATTAAAAAAGATTTGGGAGAACTATTCCGAAAGCAGATTTCATTCCTAACAATGAAATTCCAAATGATCTAATTAAACAAGAAATAAGTTATTTATCGAAGCATGCATGGATTAGAAGATTTGATGGTTTATGTTCAACGGTTGAAACACTAGAAAACTAGATGCAAGAAACATGTAAGTACATGGGGCAGTTCAACATTAGGATCCTTCCCCTTGCTTTCTCAATCATAATTCTTGAGAGGAGGATACTCTCAATTTTATCGTTGATGGGGCTCTTTGGAAACTTCAAAAGGTTTCTATGTTTCTCCAACCTTGGGTATCAAATTTTAACCCTACAAAGATTCCTATGGAACACCCTTTTATATATGTTTGTCTCCTCAACCTCTTGGATAATCACTAGAAGCAAGCCATCAAACTTGATATCCCTTTGAAACCCCTATATGCTTTGGGAGACCTCAGATTTTGGAGGTGGTGATTAAAGAAGATCTGGGGGAACTATTCCCAAAGCAGAATTGAATCCTAGAATTGAAATTCCAAATGATCTAATTAAACCAGAAATAGATTATTTATAAAAGCATGCATGGATTACAAGATTTGATGGTCTATGTCTAGTGGTTGAAACCCTAGAAAACTAAATGCAAGAAAGATGGAAGTAAATGGGGCATATCAACATCATGATCCTTCCCCTTGCTTTCTTCATCATCATTCTTGAGAGAAGGATACTCTAAATTTTCTTTTTGATAGGGCTCCTTGGAAACTTAGAAAGGTTTCTATGTTTCTCCAACCTTGGGTATCAAATTTGAACCCTTCAGAGATTCCTATGAAATGCCCTTTTAAATGTGTTTCATCTCCTCAACCTCTTGGATAAACACTAGGACCAATCCATCCTCCACAATATCAGTGAAACTCTAGGTTGTGGAAGAAATTGACTCCATTACCCTTAAGAAAAAAATTCATCATGCACCACGACGAAGGTGAAGATCAACATGCAAGAATTGTTTCTAGAAATTGTTAGTATTTATTTTATCAATATGTTGGTTATGAAGAATTTTCGTTTAGATGCTATTTTTGCCACAATGTGGGTGACATTAGCAAAAACTGTCCTAGTAAATATTGGGCTGTAATGTCCCCTTCTCAAGCTTAGTTATCTGTGGCCTTGATAGCCTATTTCCGGAATCCCGATAGGCTATGTGGTATGGTAAGGGGTTCTGCTTTGTAAAGATCTCTTTGGTTCAATTGTTCTTGTTGGTTCTAATGTTGGTTTTGAGCTTGGTGATGTTTCAGGATGACTATGCAACTTTCAGAAGTTTCTTCGGCTTCCCGGATAGCTCTCCAAGATTCTTGGAGGAGCCGTCTATTTTTAGAAAGTCACCCGGAAGGCATCATTATTCATCTCAAACCCTATGGAGCATGTTGGTACAATTTATTTGACATTTTGGTGAAGTTTGGGATTTTCTGCAAAAAACAAGTATTTTAATGAGCTAACAGTTAATTATTTGCACTTAGACTTGTATGTTGGAAAATAATTATAAAGTGCAAGGGTATGATAGCTCATTGGAAAGGGGAAAAATTACTCTTTTATCTAGGCACATAAAAGTGAGAGCTTATGTGATGAAATATTGGAGTTTGAGGGGAAAAGTATATTTTTCTATTTTATAATTCATTTTATTGTGCAAACTCCTAAAAAATGTCTATAAAAGGGGGCTGAGAGCTCATTTTGCTCTTTATGCTTAATGAGATATTGTTATGCTGTAGGAATGAACCTGTGAGATCTTCATCCTTCTTGAGAACAAAAACTCTCCTAAAGAAGATAAGTTTCGGTGGTGAGATATCCATCCTAGCAGAAGGAGGTAACTTCATTGACAGGAGTTGCATAGAGCTATTGTGACCTAATCACACATCGCCCCATTGCAAATGGGGACCCACCTTTTTTGCAATTTTGTGCTTGTAGGACCCTTAGGAAGTGTTGTCAAACTAGTCTCTTTCATGAAATGAAGAATGAGCCTCTCCGGATGCAGAGTGAAATGAATCAAGTGAGTCAAACAAGGTGCAATTGAGAATATTTAAGCATGTCCCTGAGATACTGAAAATTGACTAAGTTTGAGGTCCTGAAGTCTGATGTCCTGAAATCCTGAAAACTGACTAAGTCTGAAATTTGGTGGATCCTCAAAAATCTAGAATCTGCATGTTAAATCTCATGGATCTGAGACCTATCTCAAACATCCTGAAAGTATATTTCAAAATATTTAAAGTATAGGAAATTCAATCCTATACTTAAATATATTTTGAAATATACTTGATTTCGAGCACTGAAAAGTGGCTAAGTGTGGAAAATTTCCTTTGCACTAGTGGAATCCGCCCTCACTAAAGAACTTTTCCTCTGCACTAGTGGAATCCGCCCTCACTGAAGAAATTTTCCTCTGCACTAGTGGAATCCGCCCAACTTGGAGAGAATTTCCTCTGCACTCAAGGAATGCGCCCTTTGAAAGGAAAATTTCTTTAACTTCTAAGGCATGCACCAACACGAGGAATTTCTTTAGCCTCCATTGAATGCGCCATCTTGAGAGAATTTCTCCAACTCCTGTCTTTTGCGCTCCAACATGAGAATTCCTTCAAACATCTAAGTGCGCCTTCCCACATGAAGAAATTTCCTCACTCATTGCAATATTCACCTTCCCACGTGAAGAAATTTCCTCACTCATTGCAATATCCACCCCACAGAAGAAACATTCTCTTCAAACTTCAAAGTGCACCCTCCCACTTGAGAAATTTCTTCACCTAGTGCTCTCATGAAGAAATTTCCTTACTCATTGACATATGCGCTCATCATTGAAGAAAGTTTCTTTAACCTCCAGCCAAGCCGCTCAGCTTAGATAAGACTTCACATACATCTAAATGCGCTCAGCCACAAGAAACTTCTTCATATGCACCTAAATCCGCCCACCCTTAAGAAATTTCCCTAGCACTCCTCACATGCGCTCAAACATAAAGAAAAATTCCTTAACAACACCCAAACCCGCTCAGCATGAAGGTCAAGTCGGCCTCAGTAAATCTGAAGAACCTTTTAACAAGGTCGACCTAAGCAAGACCTTAGTCAGGTCGACTAAAGAGGAAAAGTTTGCATAAAGAGCTTGTATAAAGGAGGCGTTAAACATTAGTTTTCAATTGCAATTCAATTCCAAAAAAAATCAATTCCTCCTAGCAGAGTAGACTTATCATTCAAAGCAACAACAGAAATTTCCAAGAGTAAAGGCACAATTAAGGGAAAAAAGACATAACCTCCTTAGGAAGGATGAATTCCAATCAGTAGCAAGTAAATTCCATCGAAAAGAAGCAGATTTCCATACAGCAGAATCTAACACAGCAAATTCAAGCCTTAGCAGAGGTGGATTTCCAACCAAGACGAGGCGAATTTCCATTAAAGACAACAAATTTCACTAGCAGCTAAGGCAAATTCACTTGAAGAACAACGAATTCACATAGGAGAGAGGTGAAGTTTCATTAAGGGAGAAGCAAATTTCTGCATTAGAGCAGCGGATTTCATAAAACAGAGTAGACTTTTAAAATCATGATTTCATTAGAAAAAGCAGAAAATCCATCTCAAAGGATAGGGAATTCCTTCCAAAGAGAAAGATGACTTCATTAAGGAGCGAAATTTTCTAAGGAAGAGGATAAAATGTGTGAAGAAATTAGTTTCCAAGTAGTGTCATATTCGTATTTCCTTCACAAGGGTTAAAAATGCATTGATTTTACGGAAATTTTTATCCTATGCAATGTTTGACAAAGGATTTCTTACTTTTGAAATGAACTTGCTTTTCATTTGAAATGAATTTTTTATGGAATTATCCTTGATCCTCAATCGAATTGTTTGCACTTTATAGGTAAATGGTAACGTGGGAATTGAATCCACTTTAGGAGAGAAGACAATGATCGTGAAGATGTTTGAGGAAAGATGAAAAACTTCTAAGGCCGGACAAGGGAACTAACACACATCAAGAAGACTTTGCAAGGAATTCCAATGTCGGATAAGGAAATTACTTTCACTGACAAAGAAGACTTCACGAAATTTCCGACAAAGACCAAGGAAGATCCGATGTCGAAAGCAATCAAGGGAAGATTTCATCACACAAAGAACTCTAGTGGCTAGCCCCCTCAACTCAAACAAGGAAGAGAAGGCATATAGTTCCATCATCCAAGGATGGAGGTCACTTCAAAGAAGGAGAATGGCAAAAGCTTGCACCGGAAACATTCGGAGCATGGAAGAAGTGTGGCTCGAGGTCAACAAGGCACAAAGGAATCTAGCACCAAGGTCATCATTGGAGGAGGTCCATTGCACAACACCACTTCATCATCCAGAAGCTCATGTCCAGGAATCCAAGAGTCTAGTTTCACATTCAAGCTCCAAAACCCTCCACTTCAATCATGAAGTCTACTCCAACGATTCGCACCCAAGGTCTACTTCCTGCACCATTCAAAGATATAATCCTGCACAAGAACAAGAACATAAGAACCACAAGCGAAATGAGTCAGATCATCAAAAGTCCATGAATTACATCAAGACAACAAGGAGTTTAAAATTTCCCAAAATTGCAAGTTCAAAAGATGCCAAGTTCCATAGGTGAAAATCCAACAATTTGGGAAGATATTCCGAGCAATATGAACGTGTTGAAAATCAAACTAGTTTGCTCGAAGATGTTGAGGTGGCATGTGCACGTCACCAGTCCAGTCACAGTTTGCCACGTCACCCGTCCAACAAATGTATCGCGAGCAAGAGGCCAAAGAGATCGTCCATGTGGAAGATGCTCCAAAGATTCCATTTCATTCTTATGACATTGGAAAGTGTGCCTTCATTGCCTCTCTTTGGGGCGGTAATGCCTTGTCATCATTTGGGCCATTGATTCTCAAAATCAATCCTGGTCGTTCATGTTGGAAGTTTCATGGTGATCTTGTGGTTTTGGAATGTTAACATGGTTTCTAATTTCTTGGATGTGATTGAGAAATGTTTCCAAGTAGCTTAAATAATAGATTAGAAGTTCATTGATGTAAAGAGTATATGCAAAGCTATTTGATGAATTCCTCTTGGTTCATACTTTTTGTGGATTGTCGAAGGCAATTCACTTTGCAAAGTTAGCGTGAACCTCCATTTGCTTTAGTTCGATTGTGAATACTTGTTCAAGCTGCGCCAGCTGTGGGTGTTTCGATGTTTGTTCGCAATATGAAAATCATTGGGTTACCTTAGAAGATTGCACCTGCTTCGTGTAGTTGTTGGTTCTCATGGCGAAGCGGAGTCAAGTTTCGTGAGGAGTTTGTCTATCTTGGCATATTTCATTATCTCATTGACCTTAGATTAGAATCCTCTCAACCCTTGTCCTTTTTTCCTTTCTTTCATAGTCGGTTAGAAGAAGTTCCATTTCATAACAAGGAGAATAACATATTTGAATGGAATAAGGAGTATATTTAGCGTAAGTCCCTTTGTGATTACCAACATTATCACATCAACTACTGAGTCTATCCATTGCAAGTGAAGACCTGACATATCATGAACCTTGGAGTTGTCTCATTGGATCACATTGTTTAGCCTTTGAGAGACTTTGTTCAAGAGAGGATAGAATACTTAGTATTTTATTCTGAGTTTGTGTTGGTTTTTTCCCTGACTGGATGCTCATTCCCAGATTTCTCTACAAGGTAGCCATCAGTGATCAACAGGATCTCTGGGCCAGGGGCCAACAGTATAGGAGATAGACTCTATTTTTATCTCCTCTTCTTCTTCAGGCTCTGCAAAACCTAGGGGGGTATTCTCTATTCAACACCCATGAGAATATGCTTGTGAGTTGGCTTGGGATGTTGATACAAAACAGATAAATCCTCCTGTAAGTAGACCAAAACTGTAGGATAAGTGCAAAGGGGCTAGCTTTGGGTCTATGTTCAGTTGTGAATCAGAGGATCTTGGTCCTAAACTACTTCTAAGGTCCTAATGGTTTGATTTGAAAGTATGAGTTTGATTTATGTTTGGATGCAAACCTAGACTTGGTGTATAACCTCAACACAGAGCTAGACTGGTGCCTATCCAGGGCTTGGAGTCAGTAGACATACACCTGTGAATGATCAGCATGAACACACTAAAACTGGAATTCAAGGGGATGTTATGGTATCTGCCTTACAGACACCTCCCAAAAACAGAGTGTTAAGTTATCTCTACTTATGGTATCCCTATCGCAGTATATCTTTCCCAACACTTAATCTGAAAACACTTTAATCTACCCTTTGAGCAGAAGTTGAAAGATCAAGCATTCAATACAGGAATTCTATATTCTAGAATCCCAGACATCCCTTAGATATTTAGATTCAGAAGGACACATGCAATACTGGAGACAGAATAACAAAACACATGCAAATACAGCATTACTCATATAAAATCAATCATGAAAGCAGTAGATTCATGCATGAGACATACAACAAGAGATACATAAACTCACAAGACCTCCTGCACAGAGCAACCAAAACCAGTTGTGTATTATTACAGAGCCAGATATGTCCAGTTTTCAACCAACAGAAATGAGTAACCAAGTCCCACAAATACCACAGGGAAGTGTACCCAGCAATTAATTACATGGCAATTCAAAATTCACCAGATACATTCCTTCTGAGGAAAATGGCCTACAAAGATTAAATGCAGCAGGGGACAAAACATGGAGAAGCAAGAAAAGGACGAGGGGCAGATAAGCTCGAGCCTTGTGCCACCGTTGGAAAATTTTCTGCCATAAATCAGGTACATCACTGTTCGACCGCTCGGCCATGCCTCTGCAAATCACCATTGATGGCTCAACCACCCACTTTCTTCTCTTGGAAACTGTCGCAGCGCTCACATGAAAAATTCCTGCTCAAAACACGCCTGAAGACACAAGAGAAACCCACATTCCAACTTTTAAACATGGCCGTCGATCATTTCCCTTCGCAGGATCTACAGCGTCAAATCGCTTTGAAAAGTCGAGAACCACTGAGAATGTGCCACGCAGGCACCTTTGCTTTCGTTGACTCTTCAAACTCTGTGAGATGAAAAATCCCACATTTGCCCTACAGGAACCCCTTGATCACTTTATAAGCATGGCCGCATGTATACAATAAGTGTCGAGCGTTTTGCCCTGCTCGACCCATGAACCTTCCGCCAAAAGCCTATCGGTGTAACATACACCATCGGAGCAACCAAAAACCCTCCGGCCGACACCACATGTTACACCGATGACTACACAGTATAAATCCCATACCATCCGCCATCGGCCAGACTAGCCACATCGGAACAACTTCCATCAGATAAGCCGATGTCACACATCACGCCGATGGACACCTTGGTCGGCATGACCAAAACCATCGGCCCAATAAAAAACTTCCCCGCCGACCACACCTCGTTACGCCGATACAGCCTCATCGGCCAGAGTACCCTTGTCGGCCCAACTCTCCACACTCCATCCGATGCACCAAGTCATCCCGATGGCACTTACAAGCTACACTCTATCGGCGAGACCCCTAGCGTTGGTGAACCCTTTGCCTGTCTACCCGATACTCTTCATTACGCCGATGGTATTCCCATCGGCCAGACCCCAATACATTGGCGGAACCAAAAACTCCCTCGCTGATAGCAATACACACACCAATGACCAACCCCATCAGCCAAACACCATCCCATCGGCGAACCCTTCGCCGACTCGCCCGATATGCAAAGTTACCCCGATGGCACATCACGATGACCCCCTCCTCAAGAAATATGATGCTGATGCTGAAACATGCTGAGGAGGCCCCAAAACTTAGAAATTTTCTGGATTTTTTGGGAAGGTGCCTGCATGAAAAATTGCTCAAAAACTGACAGTCAATTCAGGCACCAACAGTTTGCATGTGCATAAAAACACATCAACAAGAGCCAATATGGAGTTTGATGTTTTCTGACTAGTTTGTGGAGTGTTGCTTGTTGTTTGCTATGCGAGTTTTTGGTGTTGATTGGAGTGAAGTTTAGGTTCTTTTTTGGAGTATGTGTGATGGCTTCTGGATAGCCTTATTGCTGGCCGTACAACTATAGTGTGCAGTGTTTTGAGATGGATGAAAGTCTTTATGCTCAGATTTGTTGTTGAAGTCTATTCCTCTTACCTTGGCGCTGATGTTATAGTTGTTTGGAGGTTGGTGTTAGCAGAAATTGGAATGTTGGATAGGTAGTACCACAGTACAGGGCCGTACTGATCTAGCTGGGCATGTTAACAACCAAGGTTAATCACTGCAGATTTGTGATTGCAAGCCCTTCTATCTTGGATGCCTAAATCAGTGATAGCCATGTCTGAAGTTTGGAGTGAAGATAATGGAGGAGTGGAGCTGTTGTAGGGTTCATGCAACGTATGATAAAGGATATCAGATTTGCTGTCAGTCACTGTAGCAACTTCAGGCCAGCAAACTGTTCTGCCTTTCATGTCTTACTTCAAGGGTATACTCATAGTCACTTTATGCTCTCATTGTATGTTTTTAATCTGCACTTCATAGATGTTCATCTTATATTCCTTGTTACAGCAGTAATCTGAGTATATCAAAGGGAAGGCTCTAATATTGCAGGGGTTTTTTATTGTAATACTCTCATTGATGCAAACTTTGTAATGGTTTCCCACTGAATAAGTGGATGTGCCAGTAGGGATAGTTGTTTGATGTTTTGTAATGGCTTCCCACTGAATAAGTGGATATGCCTCTTTCTTTCAGTACTTCATAGCTTAGGTTCCCGCTGAATAAGTGGATGCACCTGGTTTTTACTTTCTTGTACTCCCATTGAATAAGTGGTTGCCCATTGCACAAGCGGATGTTTACTTTCATGCTTATTCCCACGATTGAGTGGATGCCCACTGAATAAGTGGAAGATTGTTACTTCTGTTGGTTTATGATTTGAATGCTAACTCTGAAGCACTCGTATGCTCTCACCTTGCCCACATAAGGATCTGGGTGATCAGAAAGGTGTGGAAGATATATTTGCTCATAACATTCCATTGTTGTCAGTTTGTTTAAAGAAAAATCAGGGCATCATATTACAGTGGTATCAAAGCTGGTCTTCTTGCCAACCTGTTGGTCATCCTTCAGTTGAGCATTCAGAGTTGAAAATCAGTTTTGTTTGCATGTGCCTTTGATGAATCTAGAAGAAGTTGATTTCATCACATATAGAAGAAGGTATCAGATTGATCCAGAGACTGAAGAAGAGAACAATATGGGTGGCATACCCCCTCAAGACCCTAGTACCAGGGACATTCTGAATGATCTTGCTAGAGGACAACAAGAGTTAGTGAGGAGTAATCAACATATGACTAGATTTTTGGCTTAGTTGGTGAATCAAAGTATGGGTGGCGAGACTCCTCGGAATAGGGGTAACAATGAGAACCATGGAGATGCTAGCAACTCCAACAATGCTAGCAGTCAGACCAATAACACAAGAATCACTCAGGCCTCTACAGCTAGGCCTATGATGCCTGTTTTCTTGGGGCATCAGTAGAACCAAGGTGGAGGATAGCAGTTTGTCGCTGAAAGTTTTGCTGATTACTAGCAAGAGTGGCTATCTTTGGGTGAAGAGTTCCAGAATGCTATGTCAATACATGACTTTTGTCAAATCAAGTATCGGAATAGGTCCAGGATCCAAAATCAGGACCTTCAAAGGAAGCTTGGGAAGGTACCTATACCTACATTTGGTGGGTCATCAAAATGCATTGCTAGGTCATGGTTGTAAAAGCTTGACAACTACTTGTGCTTGAACCTAATGTTGGAAGGAAATTCTATCAAGTTTGCATCTGCACATCTTGAAGGTGATGCTCATGACTGGTGGACTCGTGGCATGATCACTCAAGGTCATAGCCTCATCACATCCTATGAAGACTTCACTCAGAGACTCATTGATCGCTTTGACAAGCATGATCCACAGAGTCATTTCAGGGAGCTGGCCCAAGTTAGGCGAAGAGACATGGTGTATGCCTACATTTTAGATTTTCAAAGAATAGCAATGATGGTGACAGATGTGTCTGAAGAGAGGCTCACATACCTCTTTGTTGAGGGGTTGATGGAACCATTGAGAGGTTGGGTGAAGGCTTTGGAGCCTAAGTCATTACAAGAAGCCATCAAAAAGGCTAGGAATATGGAATTTACTACCCCTAAAAGTAAATTTCAGTTCAAGTCTTTTCCTTCAAGGAGGGACAAGAAGCATTTTCAAAAAGAGGTGAATCAACCCAAACCATCCTCCCAAAGAATGGATGATGAGCTTATAAATGAGCTTAGGAAGAAGTTGTGCTTCACATGCAAGGAACCTTGGGCCCTTGGTCACAAATGCTACGAAAGGGGGAAATCTCATCAAATGGAGGCCTAGGTTACTGCTGAATCTGAATCAGAAAATTCAGAACAACAGGATGATTCAAGTGAAAATGAAGAAGATGAAGTGCAAGAGGAGGCTGAAATGAGTAAGGAACCTGATACGTCCTTTCCTCAACTCACGAGAAACCAAAGGAATGATCCATTCAAGGTTCATGGTGTGTTATGTGGACAACAAATCATTGCTCTTATTGATATAGGAGCATCTCACAACTTCATTGATGAAGGAGTTGTGGCAAGGAGAGGGCTGAAACCTGAAGCGTTTGAGGGATTCAAAGTGATTGTGGTTGATGGCTTCACTCTTTCATGTACAAGGAGAATACCTCAACTCACCATGCACTTTGACAACTATGAAGTCAAGGATGACTTCTACGCGATAAGTATCAGTGATACAGATGTTGTCCTAGGCATCCAATGGCTGAAATCTGTTTGAACTTGCAAACAATGGAGCTGAAATTTGATGTTGATGGTAGGAAAGTTGTTTTGAGAGGCATTTCTACTGGAGGTCCAAGAGTAGTCACTGCCAAGGGGTTGGAAAGATTGTTTCGTCATGACCAAGTTGAGTGGGCTGCCTAATGTGTCTTCATGCCCACACCTCCAAAGGAAGAAAAGAGGTCCTATCATCTTGATGTACAAGAATTGTGGACCAAGCATGTAATGTCCCCTTTTAGGATATCCCTGATTTCTTTACTTGCATACAATAATATCACTAGAAAAGGACATTAGAAATATGAAAGATCAATAAATTAAGATAATATTCAGTTCCTAGCATCATTCATATTAAATTCATCTATCATTCATATTAAACTCATCTATAATAGCATAATTAATAATGAGAACAATACTACATAACATAAATAATGAGATCAAATCATCATAGCATAGTCCACATTTAGTTCACTTCATAACACAATTCAGTATCGACTATGTTCAAGTCTTAATCCTTACTTCATTTCTAATCCTCAACCATGGATGGGGATTTACTTGTCTAGGGTGCAATGAAACCAACTCAATGGATAGATTTACTCCGCCTCTCCCTAACAAAACCTGCCTATCCTAAGATTGGAGGAAATAGAAATAACTAAATATTAGCTTGAACATACTTCGATATACTTCAACATACCAATTGATCACATTTATTCATAGCACATTAGGTATTGGCTATGTTCAAGTCTCAATCCTTCTTTCTCTTCTAATCCTCAACCATGGATGGGGATTTATTTGTCTAGGGTGCGATGAAACCAACTCAACGGATGGATTTACTCCGCCTCTCCCTAACAAAACATGCCTACCCTAAGGTTGGAGGTAATGGGAATAAATAGGCATTGAGTTTGAACATACTGCTACTTCAAGGTGTTGTGAATACAACCTATTGATGTTTTCCTTTATATATATTTCAAAGCAAGTTTCACAATGCTTATATATACATGTGTAATGATACTAAATTCTAATGATAATGGCATTCATCATAATAAACATAGGTTTAGATACATCATACCAGGAGGATAATTCTTGCCTTTGTATCCTTTAGAATTTTGTTGGCGTTGCAATTCACACCTCTGGAATGTGAGTTGGAAACGGACAGCTATGCACAGATAAACTGCTCTTCTATTGTGAGGGGGAGTTCCCTTTTTGCTGATGTTCGCTTAAAAGATAAATAAATTAAATTCGCCTATCTTCTTTTTGATTCTCAGCTACGAGCACAAGGTTATAAAACTCTATTTCGCTGCAGAAGAGGTTTTTCCTTTTAATAAACTTCTAACTACAGCTAGGCTTAAGCTAAATGACGCTTTTGATTGTTTGAGTAAACACAGAGCATAGAAATCAAAAGTGGACGAGGAAAGATTTGTTTAAACACAAAAAACTTAAATAAACTTCTCCTAGATTCACATCACAAGACCCATTGTACTTTAATGATGAAAGCTGAAATAAAATATATGTAAGCCACACATCTGACGACAAAACTTGATGATTAATGAGATAGAATATCAGAGCAAAGGTAGGCATGAGACTTCTATTCCAATATCATAAAGTTGATACAACTCCAGGACATCGATACTGTAGCAAAATGCAAGCATACAGTATGCGATCAAACACTGGAAACAAATTACACAGAGTGAACAAACACTTGGAATAACAAGATCTGCAAGCTAGAATAGGCACAACAAATTTGCTATCACAAAAGTAGCTTTATTACAATGGGCAAGGCTGCCCTTATATACTAAAATCAAAGGAGTAGGGAACCTTAAAATCTCCTTGATTAAACCCTAACTAACTTGCCAACTCGCAAGCTTTATTTCTATTTTAAGACAAAGATTACAACTAATAAACGCTTTAAAGCAATCTGCTTTAAAGCAAAGAAAACTCCAACTAATACAAAGTGATTTCTTTCTAAATAAAGAATGGATGAGCTTTGGATGAAAGCAAATGCTTTAAAACAAAAAGCATTTGAGTTAAAGCTGCTTTCTTTTGAATCACATCTTCATCTACACTCTTGCTTTTTGGTGATGTCATTTATTGATATTCTGGGAAATAATATCTTCTAAAAAGCGAGTGACCACATTTTTGCCAGGAACACTGATACTCTCTAGAATGATATTCTGATTCTCTAACATTTCTTCACCATTGACAACCATCTGAAGGAATTCATGAACTTCACCCACAGCTTTGTCAAACTTCACTGTCATTGCGGCAAAACGATCCATCTTGCCGGCACTGATATCACCATTAAAATTGTTGCGGACGAGAGTTTGGAACTCTGCTTGCACTTCCCTGAGATCATACAGGGTACCATCTTCTTTCTCATACGAACACGGGATCTGAGAGACGAAGGATCTAACGAACTTGAGAGCATTTACCAGTTTTTCTTTCTACTCTGCCAACTCTGAGATTACACTGTCATAAGTTTTTACTGTGAAAAGATATTGCGCTTTCCAAGTAGAAACGATCTTATCTTCAGCTGAATCAATAGAATTATGTGCTATCTTCAAGTCTGAGATAATGATCTCAAACACCGGTCTATTTTCAGCCATAGTTTGCTGTAACCCTTGAATGCCTTGACGCAAATCATGAGCATTGTACTTTAATTGATAAAACTGTGAAAGCACAACTCTTCCTTTATTCACAAATTCTTCCAGCCAGTCCTTCATGTGCCTCCCATAGATGACCAACTGATTGAACTACTGCTGATTGACCGGTGATCCCAAATTCGGAGGAAGCATTAAATTAGCCTGTGATGTGCCATGAAAAAGGTTGGAAATGTACTGCTGCAACTGCCTAATTTCAGCCTTGAGGGCTGCTTTGTCTTCTCCATCCTTCAACACTCTCTCCTTCAGATTATCTGCTGCAACCTCAAAGAGATTTACATCTGTATGTCGGGTACTCCTACCAAGCTTAGCCTTGACAACCTTGAAGTCGTCAACCTCAATATCATCAACATCCTTATCTTCTGGAGGTGTTGCAGTTTCAAGGATCATTTCTCCATCAACATTTTCCTCAATGTGAACTTGCCTCTTTAATTTCCTATCTGGTGTATCTTGGTAGACGCTATTAAGCTCTATCAATTTCAACTGATATGAAAGCTTTCTACTCTTTCTTCCCAGAATGTTTTCAAGCCAGGATGAGCCATCTTCTCTTGGAAACTCGGTTCTAACCTCATCAACTCCTGATGGACCAATATGTTTCTCAGAGTTACGAACCAGCGAATCTGGCTCTGAATCAATGTGAATGGGAGAAGAACTAGGTGAAGAAGGTGGAGAAACGTGAACAGAAGGCAATGTTTCTACATGTGGTGCTGGTTTAGTGGGAATTTCTGATGCAACTGTTGGTTGTTCATGCTGAACATGAACTGGAGAGTCAACCTTTTTCCTTTTTAACTTAGCCATCTTTGTTCCTTTTGGAATAACACTCATAGCCTTAACCCTTTGTTTTGGTTTGGAAGTGCAAGGTTATGATGGTTGAACAACTGGCGGCTCTGCAACTAGAATAGGTTCTTTCCGCTTACTTTTCAAGAATATCAAATTGTTTTTGATAACTCGGCTCATTCTTTCCTCGATCGAGGTGCTCTCTTTAGTTGACCAATTAACTGATGGCAATGGTTGTTGCCCAACCTGATCTTTGAAATATGTGGGTAGTAAAACTCCACCATCATCTGACAAGCCTTCTACATCTTCTGACAAAATATCAGCCAACTACCGAAGAGTAAACCTGCTGTAACAGCGTTCTCGCACTTCAAACTCATTAGCACAATTAGTCCAGAAATCTTCAACTGCATGCGTATGCGCACAATTTTGACCAAGGTGTGATGCAAAAACACCACGAGGATCATATGAAGACCTCCTGTCGAAAAACTTAAGACCATACTTGGACATTTCACTACCAATTATTTTGGCATCTGCTCCAGATCTACATTTGTAAATTGCCATCCCAATTGGAAAATTGAAAGCCGGCTTGCGTCTGCTACGCAGAAATGTATGAACTTCATAGGCTTGCCTCAGAAATTCCATGAATGCTACCTCATCCGTCGGATATCTTGGCAACATGGCTGGCTCTCCTGAGAAGCCATATACTCTGATGTAGGAAAAAGTGGGAAACTGGATAAACCAATCAACCCATTCTGCCATTGCCATTCTAGCATCCATTGAAAATCGTATATGCAACTCCTTATCCAGATCTTGCATTGCATGCATTAGGAATGCATCATTTACCCACCTATAATGTCGCTCAGCCTGAGAAAATTCTAACTGCGGGAAATGGTGATAAACATGCTGAATGTCCAGAGTTCCAACAATATTCAAACCTCTAAATTGACCCTGAAAGGCCATCAGATATACAAGGTATGACATCATGTGGAAATCATGAGCCCTTTGAAAATCAATTATTTGCTGGTGGAGACTATCACTGATGAGTGCTGACCAATCATAGAATTCTGTTCCGTCAACAATCTGGGACATGATGTAAAACATCCAAGGCTGGAATTTGTTAGCATCTGCTTGACCCGTGATCCGGCTTAGCAGAGTAATCATTATTGCATATTTCTTCTTGAACTCTCCACGTCCAATGTTCTTTGGCATGACATTCTTCTTTTCCTTCAACCACCTTTGAGCAATCTTTTTCTGGTACTTTTCTTTGTCATTGTTCCACACTCTCTTGCATTCTTCAATCGAAACAACCAAGTTTTCCCTCTAGATTGGTATTGAAAAACACTTCTCAATGTCGTTTGGCCTCAGGCTGCAGAGCACACATCCATCTCTTAATTGGATTTCTCTTGTGACCGAATTGTAATGCGTCATACAAGCAATTACGAATTCGATACTTTGCACTGTGATGGGAAAGGATGCTGCTACAAGCAATCCGGAGTGATTCAGATACCTGATAGTATTATTTCCTGCATCTTCCAAAGGATGTAAATTGAACACTGGCAGTACTTTATGCAAGTCTGTCTCGAAAGTTCTGAGGTAATGGTGAACCAATGCCGTTTTAGGCTTGATCTCAACTTCATGCTGAAAGATTTGAAAAATGACTGTGAACACGCCTATGTTGGAAAAATCTTGAGCAACAGGTTAAAAATTACTTGTTTTCTTCTAAAAAGAAGAATGTGAGCGAAAAAGCTGGCACATGGGTTTTGTAGGCAATTTCGTTTCAAAGCAACCCAGATTGTCGGATTTTGAAAAAGTGGAGGATTTCCCGAAAAAGCAACAAAAAAATAGATTCGCCAAAAAAGCAAATTTCCCAATCTTCAAGAGGATGAAATCTTGGATGGACCCATCTTGATGAAAATTGAAAAAGCTTTGGTCTTGTTTCTGAAAAACGATCCCCTAGAAAAAAGGACCCTAAAAAAGCGTGCCTCCCTACTTCCTCATCCTGAAATTACGAAGAATGCTAAAAAAACACTTCGTTTGAGCCTTCGAATCTTCGTTGAAAGAAAAATAAATTTTTTGCTTTGGATGCAACCTGCAAAAGATAATGAAATAAAAGGAGCCAAAGCTTGTCTTTATAGAACTTTAGGGCAAAAAAAGCAGCTTTCTTTGTGAAAGAATAAAACTTCAATCTTATCCATGAAGAAAGCATTTTTTAAAGCGCAAATCCAAGTGGATGTCTTCGAATGGGAAGAATCCCTATTTTATAGCTGCCCATGGCTTCATGTGTGAGATGACGAAAAATATCTTTTTTGATGATGTCATCAAGCACGCGAGGTTGCAAAAGTGTTAGCCAATTTTCCTTCGTTTTCGACACTTTTGCACTTGTTTTGACTCCAGTATGGCCTGTCCCTGACTTCAACAAGATGACAAACTGTTACCGTTGACTGAAAAAGCTGATTGATCATGGCACCTTGAAGATTTGTCAACCGTGAGTCCATCCCCGGCCTCAAACTGACAATCTGATGTCATCTGACTGCAAATCTGACTTCTGAAACCTGTCGCCGGACAAAGATCGGAAAATGACTGCAAGGAAACACTGTTGAACATGAAAATTTGCTAAGGCATGAAATCATGGGTGCTCCTGGCCTCCATGGGTTCCTGGGTTTTAGTGCCTTTGCCATTTTTTGGAAAATTTCAACTTTTTCAATTTTTTGATTTGCGTGCATGTTCCGGTGACTGTAGACCCCTATTTGGATGTCGATTTCTGCTTGTTGGAGTAAAACTGCATTTGATGATCTGGCAAACAGTCAAGCTTGATGAAAATTGAACTGATTGTACCCTCTGTCTGCCTCAGAAAATGCGCCAAACTGATTTCCTGTGAACCTGACCGCACTGACGGAGGAGGTTTTGTCGTTTTCGGGAAAAAGTGAAAAATATTCTAAGGCATGGAAAAGTGGGCGCCCCAGGCCTCCTGGGGCGCCTAGGAATTTGTGCCTTAGAATTTTTTTTGTGATTTTCAATTTTTCATTGCATTTCTTGATTTCCGTGCCAACAGGTCCTGTTTGATCATTGTTTTCTGTCGTCCGGATGGTTGCTGAGGCAGGACGGGAGGTGAACTAAGTAGCCTGAACACATCTGTGATGAAATCCCAGCTTTTACCAGCGTTTGACTGAGTTTGACCAAGTTTGACCACCCAGAAACAGGCTTCCAGAGGCTTTTTTGACGTTTCTCGAAAAACGTGAAAAAAAAAATCTAAGGCATGAAATACTGGGCGCCCTTGGCCTCCAAGGGCTCCGTTTTTGTGTGCCGACAGCTACTTCTTGATGTCAAATTTGACGATTTGTCAATCAATCGCCACTGGATGATGAATGAACTAGATAGCCTGGGTAGATCTGACATGGATTCCAGCTTTTCGGGACCTTTTGACCAAAATGACTGGTTTTAGTCACCCCAGAACTGACTGACAGAGGTATTTTTAGCATTTTCTTGAAAAACGTGAAAAAAAATCAAGGCATGAAATACTGGGCGCCCCTGGCCTCCAGGGGTGCTTGGAATTTTGTGCCTTAGTCAAATTTTATGATTTTCAACTTTTCCTCCTCACTCCAGATCCATCCAACTCCGTTTTGCGTTCTTCGTCGAATCGACGACTGTTCGTCAGTTTTGCGTCGAAGGAACATCGTTGAAAACTTGAAACTGATTTTTGGCAGACGAACTTCCTCCATTGCTGACTTCGGAGCTCGTGTTTCGCCTTCTGAAAAAGCAGAATTGACCCAGAAGAGAAAATTTGATCTTTTGCAGATTTCGTCGGGACTATGCTGATCGTGAAGCAAAATCAGCCAATCAGAACCAAACACGACCCCTGAATCAGAGATTTTATTTTTAGAAACTTTCTATTTTTAGAAAATTTTGCCAGCATCCGTATCTCAAGAAACCCAGAAAACCTAATTTGATGTCTATTTTTAGAAATTTTGACTTTTTGACGAAAAATTTTCTAGACATTCTCAAAATGCCTTAATGAAGCAAAATTTTTGATTGGGTACAACAAATTCTTAAGGATTTTATTCCTTCCTTCTATGCTATCTGTAGCCCAATATACTGGTACATATATATTTTAGATCTGCTTCCAAGTATAATTTCCTTTATCTGCCTATTCAAATCAGATATTCCTCTTCTTAAAATACTTCAAGTGCAGATTTTATACTTAGAATATCTATTTATATCAGAAATGTATTTAACTCAGAAATATCTTTTCTTATCCTTCCTTTATAAATCCCATCTATTTTCTTTTAAATATCCTTCTATTCCTTTTTTGTCAAGAAAGATGTCTTTTCATAAAAGATTTAATCAAATCTCAAAGGATGCAACCTTTGTTAATTGCAGCCTCTTCAATATTAAACGCTGCTATGAATATTAATCTCATCTCCACAAATATTAATTATTGCTGCCTATATTCGTTGCCTTATCTCCCCAAACTAACCGCTGTATTAAACATTTTATATATATTAACCATTACTAAAGATTGCTGCAAAGGGAAGTCGGCCATGTATTTTGATCGCTGTATGCTACACTTTGTATATATTAATATCTTATTTTATACTCCATAACTAAGACCTTTGTTTAATTGCTGCCATATAATCATTGCTGCTCCTTCATAATATTAATCGTTGTCTTCTTGCATACCTTCTCCTAATCGCTGCCTTATTGGCAACACATATTAATTACGAGATTAATCGCATCATGTCTTATTATAAGGAGTGCTATTAATAAAGCAATCGTTGGAACTGATACTTAGGTCCCATTTATGAAATCGGTTTTGTTATACCTCCTTATATCCTTAATAGAATATATCTGTTGTAGTATAAGACTTTGGTCTTATATGAGATTAATTATATATATTTATTATATTTAGATATTTATATAATACATCTTGCTAATATATTATATTTTCATTATATAATCTTTTTTATATAATAATATTAAATATGTTTATCTAAATATTAATAATACACGAAGCATACAAGTAGGAAGCAATACACGAAAATACACAAGATTATACAGATAAGAAGTGTAAACACACACAAGAATACGCATAACACACACAGATAGGAAACATGAAGTAAAATACAAGAATATACATAAATACACACACAAGAAACAAACAAGTAAGGTTAAAGCATGAAGTAATACCCAAACAAACATGGTACAAATGTAAGGTAAAGGAAGCATAAATACATGGAGTATACCTGCGCATGCAAATACAAGTTATAGAGTATATACTCGAATACATAAGTCATAAGGTAATGAATACACATAATTTGCACTAATACATATAAGTATACTATCGGACAATTGGAAAGGGGATTCGGTGCATCCCATACTACATCGTGGACCCGTCCACCATCCCAAAGTCATCAAGTATACACATGAGTATGAAGCATACATGTGAACACACGTAATACACAAAATATTCATGTTATAACGCAAACACATAGGTCACAAAGTAAACCTTTGAACACACTTGAATACATGTAAGGCACACATAGTACACACAGGATGGCAGGATGACTGCTCTGATACAACTTGTAATGTCCCCTTTTAGCAAGCCAAAATTTTCGCAACCTTGCAAACAATTTCAACTTGTAAAAGGGAACATTAGTGCACTAGTCTATCTTTGGATTCCCACTTATTATAATATATGCAAGAAATATTCAAATTACATAATCACATTGCCCCTATAGGGTTATACCCTTATGATCACATCATTATACATTTCACTCTTCCCATCATTATCCATCATATTTGGATCCATGCATTAATCATTAATTCCATGTGAGAGGAGGTGATAGGATGCTTTATGCCACTTACCATCATGGGTCCACTATTTTATCCTTTGACTCGAGGGGTGAATACTCACCAGCTGAGTCAAGGCCACTATGATATTCCTTCGTACGAGGGGTGACTTCTTCACTAGCTGTAACCAAGGCTACTATGATATTCTTTGGTACGAGGGGTGACTTTTTCACCAGTTGTAACCAAGGCCACTATATAATAATCCTTTGGCACGAGGGGTGACTTCTTCACCAGCTGTGACCAAAGGCCAAATCCATTTGCCTCGAGGGGTGCCATTGCACCCGCTGAGACAAGGGTCAAAACATACCCATGGTTGGCTAATTGTCCATCCACATGATCACACCTCTCATATGGAGTTAATTTATTAATTCCATTAGTCCAACTGCTCATATGATTCAACAAGTAATATGTCTTATTTCATATAATAACTAACATTTCATTATGAGAATTTCACTTCTTTCATGCTCATCATATTATTGTATTAGTCATTGGACAATTACATAATGCAACAAAGATACATATTAAAATATAAATTTCATACGATATGATATATTAGACTCATAAATTGAAGATAATGCATAGGCAACCATATATCATCGGTAGCAGTTATAATGATATGCTAAGTCTATGTATTTCAGATTATACTATTTTCAGATTCCTATCTAGAATGCATAGATATTCATAACTAAGATATAATGATCATGATGACATTATGAGTTTATTGATTCAGACATGTACGCAGAGGTATCAACAAAGCCGTTTGTGATCAACATCTATATTTATCTATTTTTATTATATACACAGTCCTTGATGCAACGATGCCATACCAATCAGATTTTTGACACAAATGATATGTTAATTTTATATGCAGAGATAACATGTAATTCAGATTAATAACAATGCATCATACCTTGAAATCGTGGTGCCTAAGGATACTCTGAATTTCAAATGTAATAGCAAACTCTTGGAATCGAATTTCTTTTCCAGACCAACTTGTCTTCTTAAGGCAGATCGAATGCTATTGATGTGATGATGATTGATAGATGATTGTGCTTTTGAAATTGAAGACTGTGTTCCTTTCCTTGATCCATCGCTTATCAGCCTTTATAAGGCCCGAATGGGATGCATAGTGAATAGTCGCCTTACTTGAAAGACCACGCACCTCTTCATAATCGATAGTTTATGTAAACAATGCTTATTACTCTTAATATGATCGGCGCTCCTCATGAATAATTATTAATGCTCAAGGAAATCGGCGATCACCCTTGTCTTATTAGATTTTTGTCTTTAGTGCTCCTTTGTCTTTTATGCCAACTCATCCTTGTCTTCAATGACTTGTCATTTTATAGTTTTGTCTTTTCATATTAATTTCCTTTTATATTCCTTGCTCTTTGTTTGTCATTCACACCTCTTATGCAATTGTCTACCTTAATAAACAGGACTGTCTTATTCATTTCTCGTATCTTTCTTCTTGTAATGGATATAGATTAATTCTTAACATTCCCAAGACTAGAGAACAATGTAAAAGGGATGAACATCATGGAGTCTTTCCAATCTTTAATTGGAAAACATCGAGTCATGACAGCACTAAAGGGGGTACTAAATATTTTTTGCATTGTTGGGGTAAGTGGTAACATAGGCTCTAGTTGGGGATGTGTGCCTCCTATAGGCACAATGAGAATTCAAAAATATCTCTAGGAAGGAGACCAAAATGCTAAAAGGGATGAGGGAATGGGAACCAAAAGAACACATGACAAAACACATGCATACACATGAGACCGTAACAACAAGGGGGAATATATACAAGACAAAGACACTTACAACCAATGACATGGAAGCACAAAAGGGACCGAACTCATAAGGCTGCCAACAAAGCTTTGAAAAGAATTTGCAAGTCAGACCCTGCACGAAAAATCCATGGCACATGGCCATCAAAAAGTTGCCATAATTCACTTGCCTTTGTCAAACAAAATCTTCATGAAGAAACTGAGCACCCTTAAAAAGAAAGTGTACTTATTGTTGAGCTGCAAGATAAGCCACCTTTCATGTACATGCATGATCATGCTATCAATAGTGCTTGGGGTTCTGAGATCAAACCTACCACTAAGACCATCAACACAATCAAGCCATAGAAGAAAGGAGCTTGATCCATGATGACTGCAAGTCATCAAGCACCATTCCAAACTAGATTGTGCAATGCTGGTCTTCAAATTGATTTGGACCTTGCAACTCATCTATGCCATTGCTCTCATAATCAAACATGTTGATGCACTCTCCTATGTTTGAGTCAAAGACCTTACCCAAACCTTCACTCGTTGAATCAACATGTAACTCAACTTGAGACACTTTATAGGAAAGGTCTGACCCTTCAAGTTGTCTCCCTATTTCAGTTTCTTCTCAATGACCAACTACATAGTCACTACTACAACCTACTATTAAAATTTTGCTGCCAAGAAATTGATGTATGATTTGATCTTCCCTTTCTCCTTGCACACAAGCATTTAAATCCTCTTGAGAACACACAATTAGATTACCATCACACTTATCATGCAATGAGTTCAGAAATGTGTCCTCAATACAATTCTTATCAACAAAACACAACTCCTCCATGCCAAGCTGCACAAAAAATTTCAGGCATAAATCTTCATGACCAGGAATACTTGAATCAAACACTTCTTTAGCAAGGAGGGCTCTAGCATCATCACCCTCAAGATCAAAAAAGGAGGGAAGCACATCTAATGTATAGTAGAGCTCTTGTACTTAACCTTCCCCACTTGCACATGCAACATTAGCACCATCATGTTCATGAATTGACCCACCAAGCTGACCATTAGAAGCAACAAATTCATCCCCAACAACATTTGGAGAAGGAATACCAATGACAGATGATGCTTGAACAACGTTGACCCACCCCAAAGTCGTCTTTAAATTTGTTGGTTTATATTCGAGGAGCAACAAGCTTGCACCAAGATGGAAAGCCTCACAATACATGTCTATGCATACACTTTCATCAGGCATGTATTCATGGTTATTAATAGTAGCAACATAATTGGTATGAAAGTTAGAACTTGATTCACCATCCCACCTTTTGAGGTATTTTAAATCTTTAGCAAAAGAGACAGGGTGGCCAGCATGTGCATCTAGCTCATTGAAATCAACGATAAAATCATCATGTTCATCATTAAACATTGCTATTGTAACTTGTTCGGCACTTGTAGATGCAAATTGATTGTGGAACTACTCAATGCCTAGGTCAAGCATGTTAATGTGGCTTACTCGATCAACAGGCTCTTGTCTTGATGAGTTTGGCGGATGCACAATAGGCTTAACCTTTTGGGGTTTAGGTGCATAGCCACTTGTGCATTTAGATCAGGAATCCCTATAGTAATCAAGGTCATATTTGTCAGCATTGCACACTAGACCATAGATCCAATATGAATCATATGAGGGCTTGGACCTACATTCATCCTTAAACCAATGATCCATGACCACAAAACTAAGGTCATGCTAAAAAGGAACTGCATTCCTTTTACAAAGGTGTATTTCTTTTTTCTTTGCACAAAAGGAACCATGTTTTTAGAGAGGAAGAGAGAACTCTTTTATGTACTTTAACTTGCTGCTATACCAACATGGAATATGACTTGCAACACCACAAACATGTTTTTATTAGCAGTAGAAACTTTGATATTGTGATAGAAACAAATCACCAAGTCGCCACCTCATTCCTCATAGAATGAGGAAACCCTTGGAGCAACAACCACCAAGGCAAAAACATTCTCGTCTTCTTCCACCAACATAATCTTTAACTAAAAAAGATGGCGTTCGAGCGGGAGGAAGCGATTTCAAATGGCGTTTGAATGGATTCCAAACAGGGGTTGGCTACGCAAGCAGGGGACGCTGGGTCAAGGTGCGGAGATCTGTATGCCCTCTTTCCTGGGGCTGCTTCTGGTCTAGGTTGTTCTTCCCCTGTTCGTGATAAGAGTCCCTCTGCTACTCAAAATCTTGTGGGTTCGGGTCTTGATACGAATGTCACCATTTTGAGTGCTCATGGACGGCCCCAGAAATCTTTCTCTGAGGCATTGAATACTTGGGAGCTCAACCCCGCTCAGCCCAATGTGGGGTCTCATGGCCATTGCCTTGTGCCAGATCATCCCCGGTGATGTGTGGCCAAGAAGTCTTAGAAAATGAGGAATTTTATCTCAAATGTGGAGTGATTTGCAGGTTCAACGAGTTTTGGCCATCTCTTCTCGATCTTCACAAGTGGGTCATGGAGTCATGGAAGCCGCTTGTGGATGATACAGTTGAGCTCTTCCCCTGTGCAAGAGGTTTCTTCATAGTGACTTTTGCTTCTACGGAGCAATGAGACTTAGTGCTCGACGACAGGGTTTGGTTGTGGGGTGAGCATTCTCTCTCTGTCAAACCTTGGATTCCTTCAATCCTCTCTCTAGGCCGCTAAATATTCGACCAATTTGGGTTTGTCTTTCGAATCTCCCTCTCTAGTTTTGGGAGGATTCATGCTACGGGGCATTGACAATGCTATTGGTCGCTTCTTGAAGGTAGACTCTACTACCTCTTTGATTGGACATACTACGATTGCTCGCATCTTAGTGGATATTGACATCTCTAGACCCCTTCATAGAGATGTAGTTTTGATGGTTGGGGACAGGCCTTGGACGCAACAATCAGACTATGAAGGTCTCCCCTTCAGATGTAGACGATGTTTCGCTATTGGTCCCTTGGCCTCTGGCTATCCTCTCTCTCACCGTAAGGGTGTTGCAACTTGGTGGAAGGATGCTTTCCTTGATCACTTGACGGTTAGTGCTTCCCTGGAGGGTGGTTCCTCTGAGAAGGATAGTTCCTCCCAGGAGGATGTGTCTTCCTAGGAAACTTTGCCCACCCCCCTGTGGTGGCGAACGAGGCTATCCCTTCGACTTCTCCGACCGCTTCTGATAGACCTTCGACTCCTTTGTCAGCCCCTTCTGCTTCCGGTCAGATTTCTGCTTCATCGGTTCTTGATTTTTCTGCTACGATACTGGTGGTTGTGGCGTCTGCTGATGGTCCCCTCCTCTCGCCTCGCTCTGAGGATTTGGACTTGGAGCTTTCCTGGACAGTGGTTCAACGAAAAAATAAAGGCCTCTCCAAATCTATTGCGGCTTCGCGACTGAGGGTTAAGGGAGTTAGATTTGCTTCCTCAGGATCTGGTGTTGTTTAGATCCCTTGTTTTGTTTTGCAGCAAGACTGCTGTTTGTTTGTTGTTTCTGTGTTGTTGCTGGCTTGTTTTGCTCTACCCTGAGGGTCTTTGTGTAAAAAGGGTTCAACATCCTGGTTTGCTTCTTATCTTAATAAAAAAACATAATCTTCAACTTCATGTAACCTAAGATATGATTAACTGGAGCTGGTCCCTAATAGAGGCACCATTTTTTTAGTGCTAAAAAAATAGGTCCTTTCCCCTAGCACAATTGCTCCAAGTCAAACAAGGGGAATGTGAAGTCTTAAATAGAGAGAAGAGCACTTCAACAAGGAGAGGGTGGCTTTAGACCAACACATGGATTAGGGAAAAAAATCCTCTTCTTCTTAAGGCTCTATAGAACCTAGGGGGTATTCCCTTAAGGTTTTAAAAGGTAGTTGGAGGGGCCGACCAATTGGGGAACATGGTGTGGGAATGCTAGGAGTGTGGGGGAGAAAAGTTCGAGGCCCTGAGGGAAATGGGATGGAGAAACAATGGGAGTTCAGGGATTTGGGGGATGAGATACATTGATGATTAATACTGCAAGGGGATGATTAAGACATGTCAGAGGGTAGGGAAACGTGATTCGAGAAATTGGGATATCAAGTACCATTTAGACAATTTTCAATAGACATGTTGGCATAAAAAGTTTTAGAGTCCCACGAGGAGGTAGCATGACTGGGGTTGGGAGTCGAGAAAATGGGATACTGAAAATTGCGAGAGAAAGTGAAAAGGGGGATGGGAAATCTTGGAGGCCCGAGGACAATATGTGAGTGAAGTAATTGGGATTGGGGAAATTGCATACTCGATGCTTGAAGGAAGAGGAAGTGGGGAACGAGGATTAGAGATACTCAATACTGCAACACAGGAGAAAAAGATGAATGGAGAGGTCGTCAAGATTCGGGGTTCAAGGTTACATGACGCTGCATACTTTTAGGGTAGGGTGGTAGACAAAAGTCCAGAAGCCCAATAAAGGGTAGAAATCAAGGATTGGGAAATCTGGTTACGACATCCTTCGATATTGAAAAGCAAAGAGGGAAAGAGAATCCCAAAATCCTGTAGGGAGAATGGGAGTGGGAAAGCAAAGATTAGGATCCTAGGATATCGTTTTACCTTAAGGTATGATGGCAAGGAAAATTATAGAGGCTCGATGCACAACAAAAATTAGGACATGGGGGAAACAAATACTCAAGGATTGGGGTAGAGGAAAATCCAAAGGTCTAGGAAGGGATGAGGATGCCGAAGTTTGGACTTTGGACTTATGGCTTACACAACACAAAGTTAAGTGAATCATCGAAGGTCTAAACCTGAAAAGGAAGGCTAGCAGGAGGTAGAGAAAGTGGATATGCGGGGAAAAGGATTAAAGGGCGACCAATAGAGGAAAGAATGAAACTTTGACAAGCAAGGTGAAGCGGGGTTTTGGGGAGTAGGGAACAAAAGGAAAAGGTACCAAGGGATGGAAAATCCCAAAAAGCCTCTGACAACCAGAAATTGATCCAAATAGCCTTATACTTTGAATTTTTTTGAATTTTTGCAAATTTGGGCACATGACCAAGGCATGAGGGGATGCAAAGCACAATACATGAGCACAAATTTGACTAAGGGGACCCATTAAAATAATTCTATGATCAGTTATCAATAATGGGCAAAGCTCGGCAAAAGCACTAAAGGTGGCACCAAATTTAAATTTTTTTGCATTGTTTGAATTTTTTTGAATTTTTGCAAATTTGGGCACATGACCAAGGCATGAGGGGATGCAAAGCACAATACATGAGCACAAATTTGACTAAGGGGACCCATTAAAATAATTCTATGATCAGTTATCAATAATGGGCAAAGCTCGGCAAAAGCACTAAAGGTGGCACCAAATTTAAATTTTTTTGCATTGTTTGAATTTTTTTGAATTTTTGCAAATTTGGGCACATGACCAAGGCATGAGGGGATGCAAAGCACAATACATGAGCACAAATTTGACTAAGGGGACCCATTAAAATAAATCTATGATCAGTTATCAATAATGGGCAAAGCTAGGCAAAAGCACTAAAGGTGGCACCAAATTTAATTTTTTTTGCACCATTTGAATTTTTTTGAATTTTTGCAAATTTGGGCACATGACCAAGGCATGAGGGGATGCAAAGCACAATACATGAGCACAAATTTGACTAAGGGGACCCATTAAAATAAATCTATGATCAGTTATCAATAATGGGCAAAGCTAGGCAAAAGCACTAAAGGTGGCACCAAATTTCAATTTTTTTGGGCAAAGATAGGATCATTTTGAGCTAATGTAGCCCTATTCTTCATAGCCTCTAGTTTGTTGAATGTTGGACCTCGAAGATTGACAAAGACAATCCACTACTATTGAAGTAAATCGACTCCTCAACACTATACATCTTTTGAAGGTCCTTCATGAATCCTTCTTTCACCTCTTCATCTTTAAAATGAGGCTCTATTAGGCCTTGGTGCATACCATTTGGGATTTAGAGCATATGCTACCATATGAAGCGGGGTGTTCATAGTGTTCCATCATTGTGTCACAGTGGGTCTAATATGCTTCTTATATAATCTCAAATTGGGGTCCATCATCTGGCCAAGCATGTTGTCAAATGTCTCATAAATTTCCCCAAGACTACAGGAATTTGTATCAACATACATATACCTAATCACTTGCACAGTGGGTTTGATGAAAGAGCAAATGTATTTGTAAACAAAAATTAAAAAAAAAAAAGATTCAATTGTAATTTAAAATTAAAATACATAACTTTTCAAAATTTAAAATACAATAAAGGCTATAAAAATCTAATTTAGTAATTTACCTCAAAGTGGATAGCCAATCATCATCAAGGATCTGCTTCACTCTTCCCTTTAGTTGTGCTGGCCTCTGACCATCTACCCCACTCCGCACTCCGCATTAACAATCATTAATTGGAGAGCCTCTGTAAACTCAAGCATTTTCTCTAACAAGATGAAGTAACTAACATATCTAGTCCACATATATTTTTCAACATTTCTTTGAAATAGGGAGAATGTGCATGTGAAATGGGATGACACGGGCAAAGAACAATTTGGCAATCAAAGAATCTATTGGATCTCATGACTGTGCATTCAATGTTCTTGCAACAGTGGTAGCCCTTCTCTTTCCTTTGGTAGAAGCCTCTCCCCTTTGAATCTTAACATTGACGATATGGATAGGCATAGTAAATTGTAGTCTCTATTGGCACACCCTAATTTTTTGCCTCACCTTTCATGTATAACCTAGACACCTTGACCTTCTTGGTTAGGATTATTTTTCACCTCTTACCGCATGTCTAGATATGCGCAAAAGATGATTGTAAACCCTTGACCTTGTAATCCTTGTTGCACACATGACATAACCAATGTCTACCCCCCTTGAATTTTTTTCTTGTTTTTGTCTACAAGAGTTGCAAATTGTAAAATAATGTTTTTGGGGATTGAATGGGCCCTTTGCTTAAGTTTTTTTGGGAGAGTGGAAGGGCATTCAAATGGTTACTTCTCCCTTCACCTACAACACTCCCACACCTAGAAGAACCCCTAGCCTCAAAGCCTAAGAAGGGCAGGGCAATAGAAGAAGCCTCATCTCCCTCGAGGTAGTAGGTCTCCAACAAGTTGGAGTATGAGGCAATGAAGCGAGAAATTGACCTTCTAAGGTGGTGCAGAGCACCCTTATGTTTCTATGGTCTTATGCAATTTGTTCTCATGTTTTATGCATTTTGAGTCTAATAAAATGTCCTAGGGAGGTCCAGGACTAGGATAAGTATGGTTTTGGCATCTCAAGCTTCATAATAAGCTTTGTAATAAGGTCTAAACATGATCAAAGTCTGAATAGAGGTGTATAAACATCAAATGCCAACCTATATTGGCAAGTTCATGTTGTGGCACGAATGGGAAAGTAGTTTGACAGTTGGTGAGCGACCCCAACTGATTTGAAATTGATCAAAACATGTATAAAACTCTTCAAAAACATCGAATGAGGATTGATGATGCAGTTTTTGGTGAAATTTCTCCTTATTCTCTGTTATTTTGCTGTTATTTGCAAGTTGCAGGTCATATTTTTCCCCTGTACGGAACTGTCAAGAGGACACTTGGTCATGGGTCGATAGAGGAAGGAGTCTATTATCTGTTGCATGTGATTTGAGGTCTTGACATTGAAGTTTAAGCGAGTTATAACTGTTTTTTCTGAAAACGCCTTAAGCCCTAAGCTAGGGTTTTGCTCTCCTAACTATGAGTGTTTGAGCCATTCCACCGACTCTGTCAAGCCACAATCGGTGGAATGGACCTAAGACTAGTAGATTGTTGTGTCCCAATCCTCATTTTATGCATTGGTGTGAGTTTTGCTGTTATTTGGTGAGTGGGAGCCTAATAAACCCATGTATTAGGCTACTCGAGGGACAAAAGCTATAAATCTCATTAACTGGCCATAGGAGCCCTAAAACCTTCAAAATCCCTTGTTTGGGCATAGACCCCACATGTCCAAGTGGTTGGTAGAGTTCTGCAGATCTATTAGAGGGTGGTCTCTTTGTAAAAGAGGGCTAATTGAGCCCCTCCCCAGCAGTAATAGTCAATTTTTGGGGCACACATTCCAAAGCAACCCTTAGTCACTTTGGAATATGTGATTTACCAACCAAATGGGTACTCCAATTTGGTTTTGGTTTTTGGGAACAGTACCACAATAGAAAGTTATTGGGCAAAAATTGTCAAAGGAGGGCTACAAGGAGTTAGGCAGGGCTGTGAAGAAAGTACTAATCCTTGGCATTCAAGACCCAATCAAAGGTGCTTGGAAGGTTTGTATAGATGTCTCAAGTTGGTCTAGGTGACTGCCCCAAGGTCTTGATTACTTTCATGGCTTATTCCATGTTGGGCTCCTTGGCCTAGGTCTAGGAAGATTAGTGAAACAGGGTATTGGAAAGGTATAACTTACCTCCATGCCTAATAATCTTGGAAGCCAAATGATTGAGGATCTCTAGTCCTTGCCACCCCTGCATCATAAGGGATATTGTTGTGATGTAGGAAAAGTATTGGCATGGCTTCATGTATCTCACGATTAAGGTAGGTTAGAGGTGGCAAGCAACTTCACCATCTTGGTGTTTTGCAATGGGTTGATTCATTGCTCAAGGCATTGTCAGAGCTTTGTAAGGGCATTGATTTCCCATATTTGGTGGGTCCAACTAATTGCTGGCATGAGCAAAGTGTATTGAGAGGAGTTGGGGGTGTAGTGGAAGTGGTTGTAGAGGAGTCGAGTAGTAGGGAGAAGTGAGGAGTTGTTTGATCCTTGTGGTTGGTTAGTATAAAGCTGGTTGTCTCTTCTTGAGTTTAGGCTGTTTTGGTTGGTATATGTAATTCTGTTTTTAGCCTTCTTGTGGTGTTTTTTGTATTGATTGGTCGACATACAATATGTTGTAATATTTTGTTGTGTTTATTAGTAAATCTAAAAGCTTTGTAATCTTATACGTAATTGTTTATTATGCACGGGTAAGCCCCAATAAAACCCCCACTAAATAATATTAAATATTGATAAGATTTTACAATAAAGTTCAACTAAACACCTTTTCCTCACTATCACATGATTGAAAATGATTTAATTTTGTAGTGTTTGTTTTAATCAAACAATTAAACTATCATGAAAGTTATCATTGCATAATAGATGTATCAAACGTTTCATATGGCTAGGGTGATACCTTTTTGACAAATTGAAGGATTGACATTGAACTTTTAAGTAGTATCAAATTCATACTATACTGATTGCAACCTATTTAGTTATGTATGTGGAAATTGTCATCTTGTGTGCTGGATATAAAAAATTAAAAATTCTTTGCATATCATTTGTTAAGAAAAATTTAGAGAGATCATTGAGCATATCAATCACGGATGTGGATTAGACATCCAATTATGTTTATTTATTTTTGCTTGTTTTAAATTCAAAATTATGAATTCTTCCCCTGATTTCCATTCCATTTTTGAAGTGCAAAAGTCATGGAAAATTTTATATGTAAACGTGATGAACCTATTGTATGTTAATTATGTTATATAATTTTCTTTTAATTTTTATAAAACTAGGAATTTGTATCAAATATGTCAAATATTTTATGTAATGATGAAATAATATAATATTAATTTAGATTTGTATGTGATAGTGAAAGGATGCATTACTTTGTTAAATTTTGGAAAATAATGTATTTAATTTTCTCTAATATGCTCCTTGATTTTTATTTTCAAGTTGTTAACTGAAGTATGGTTTTGGAATATATATAGGTGCCTCTAGGAAAAGCAAAGCGAAGGAGGAATCGAGTATAATGGATGAAACAATTGGTCTTTCGGACATCAACCTAAGTATTCAAGAAGAGGAGATTGCTTTACAATAATCCTACTCATTTACATAATATCATTGATCTTCTTCAAAAAGTGTAATAAAATATTTGTATTATATTATAATAAAATACTTTAAAAAATGAACTCGTGAGGAGTGCAATGAGGGGCAGTCAAAACATTCTAACACTCCCAATGTTGAAAGGTTAAAAATTAAAACATCAATAACATTCTAGGCCTATTAATTGCATTGATTTTTATTGTCAAAGTCCAAAGCAAAAAATTGAAATAACATATCAAGATTCAATGCATAATTATGTAACCTAACTCAATCAAATTTATTATGTCATTTTGATCTTTAACCTAGTTATTTTCCATTACTTCATCCCCTCAAATGGAAATATATATTTCATAAATTGCAATAATCACCCGAGGAGTTACATGATAACAAATAGCTAAAGCTAGTACAAAAGGAGCATGAAGAGGTCCAACAATAAAAAAATAAATCGAAGACCTAATATCATCATGATGCCTAATATTGGTTTTAATGAAACTCACTTTAGAGTAATCAAGAGATTCTAAATCAAGAAAAATATCATTGAGGTTTGTAACAAGTGTATGCAATCTAATTATAGATTTTGAAGAGGCACACAAAGTAAACTAACAACTAAAAGAATGTTTAAAATAGATAATGAAGATTCTAAATCAAGAAAAATATCATTGAGGTTTGTAACAAGTGCATGCAATCTAATTACAGATTCTAAAGTGGCACACAAAGTAAACTAACAACTAAAAGAATGTTTAAAATAGATAATGAAGATATTGGAATGGAAGATGTTATAATAGACACATAAAAACTAGTAATGGATACAAAACTGCGGCTACATGCAAAGAAATATTTGGGTGAGGTACTATTGAGAGTAATCTAAATGAATGAGAGGCAAAATATATGTATATGAAGAACATTGACATCCACTACATTCTTGTTAGTGTCAAATTTTACACCCATTTTTGAAAAAAATGACTATTTTCAAAAATGTTTATTGAGGACAATACATTGCACTAAGGGAATAACAATCAACAAGTATTAGAAGCATTTGCCTAGGTTTGCTATGTTGCTGTTAATTTTGATTCAATCTTGGGAGAGTTGTATGTTGATTGAGATGGACATGCATTGTGATTTGAAATTGTACACTTGGATAATTGAGAACTCATAGATGTTTAGTGAGTTGTAGTTGGAAATGAAAATTATATTTATTATGGCTAAAAGATAGATATTAAACAACAATAAGTTGTTATTTAAAGATAGTGTCCTTTAATTAAAGGTGATTGAAGCTACATTAAGGTCAAGACTATTCTCTTCAGAATTTATTTTGGATTTAAAACATCAAGAAAGAATAGAAAGGCCTTTGTTATACTTGGATGGTCATTTTGTGACAACTGAATAATTCATTTAAAATTAAGTGAATAAATCGTTTAATTTATGGGTAGGGTTTAAATAGTTGATCTATTTGACTACATTTAAAAAGAGATATTTAAAGGAATGTTTGATCTTGATTTAAGATAAACAGTGAAAATTTAGTAATATGATTTCTGGCAGTACATTTTGACGTTAAGAAAGGACTTAATGGTTGTCCTCACACCTTTTACAACATCTTTGCATTGAATGCAAAAATGGGTGGCATTCAAGAAGGGTTCAACACTTCATTTCTTAGGGGTATGGCCTTTGATACTGTAAGCATCAAAATCATGCACAGCCTCCACAAGGACCCCTATGATGAGTCATAATCCTTGTCACGTACATGTAAGCATGAAATAACATCCTCTTAGCAACAATTCTCTTGGTGACGTGTTTTTTTCTTCGTGTTTTTTCCCCTTTGTTGTTTTCTTTCTTCGTTTTCGATACTTTTCGACACTTTTTCTACACTTGTCAATTTGTGTTTTCTGTGTTTGCGACCTTGTCCCTAAGCCTTGTATGCGTCTTGTAGGTGAGTTTTAACTTTTCCCCAGTGTTTTTCATCCATTCCTAGCCCTAGAGGCCTTCTAGAGGTCCTCCCTAGCCATCTCCTGCTTTTGGTTTTCAGTTTCATTTAACCAATCCAAATCTCCCTCTATTATTTCCAGATCTCCCCCGGGAGATCCTACTTTTGCAAGTGGAGATTTGGATTTTCACACATGACTGACTTGTTTCCGGAGGCAGATCCCCTCCTTTTCATCTCCTCTATCATCTACCATCATGCACTTCCACCCAAGTGCCCTCATCTGAGGGTCGCCCATGGGCCGCCCCCGGGCGACCCTGCGGGGGCGACCCATGGGCGACTCTGTCGTGTTTTTAGCCGCAGAAAAACTCAAGTTTCTAACTCGAAAAAGCTCTGTTTTCATCCTTTTTTTTCCTGTTTGCATGAATTTTCGTGTCAAATATAGAGTTAACTATTTCATGCACCTACACATGCATAATTAGCTCTATTTCATTTTTAATTAACAACTCATGCATTCCCATGCATTCCTTCTTCACTTCTTGAGTGATAAGCTTTTACTGGGTAGATCACTCCAATTTTAGCCCAGATCACTCTTAAATCCTCTAAGTTAACTCTTCAATCAAATTGAGTTAACTCTTCTTCTTCTTCACTTCTCATCCCTTCTTCCAACCTATAAATACCCCCCTCCCTCAAGCACAAAGGGAGACAATTTCATTTGTGCATACAACTCTTGCAGGTTATTGCTCTCCAAATCAAGCATTCTTATTCTCATACAGGGCATAGGAGCCTTTTGCTTTCATTTGTTATCTCGTTTAGCTTTTCTAAAAGATCGTTTGCATCCATATGCTGCTCACATCACAAGCCACAGTGCTCATCAAACTCTCATTGAGCTTTTTTCAAAGCTTCTTTTGCTCCTATTTCCTTTTTGTCACTAAGAGGATCACCCCGCTGCTACAAGAGGATTCGAGGTTGCCATTACAAGGATTTTTGAGGGTAGTGGAGGCTCACGTGTCTCTAGGTTCTTTTATATATTTTTTTGTTTCATAGTAAATAGATATTCAAAACTTTGCTCTTGGAAATAGTAAAATAGATGTTTGCTTTTTCCTTGATAGACTAAGTAGATATGCATGGTTAAATTAGTTTCCCTTTCCAAGTTCATAGATTAAAAGTAATTTCCCTTTATTAGATTAATTGATCCATCTATTCAGAAAACAAATAAAAACATAGGTTACATTGGATTAGATAACTTCATCATAGCTTGCATACATTTTCTAATTCTTAGATTAAGAAAAAGTACTTTTGATTTCCAAAAACATAAAAAGGCACAAAAAAGAAGTTTTGCATTCATATAGGCTTGCATTCATAAAATCCAAAAAGAACAAAAACATTAAAAACATAGAAGGTTCAGAAACCCTTGGTCCCAACACAAGGTCAACTATAGTCAAACATTGGTAAAAAACCCTTAGTTCCATCACAAGGTCAAACAAAGTCAATGCAAAGTCAAACCTTAGGTCACACAAACCCTAAGTCAAAACCCTAGGTCTAGTCAAGGTTAGCTTAAACCACCTATCTCTTGTCTCAGCTCACGAATGTGCCTTGGATTGAGAGGTGAGTGGCTGAGGGCAATCCTCGACGAGATAGAGGAGATCCACCCAAGACCGCAACAAGACCCATTAATCATTCAACAACAACAAGAGAGATTTAAACAACTCTTAGTACAACAAGCATTCATCCAACAAAACGAACGATAGTTAACCATCAATGAGAACAACAACTTACCCACACAATGGTGGAACATTATAAACCCCAATAGGAGAACGGTGACTAGTGACCATTCATATCATATAGTTATCTTTACAACTATGGTCATAGAACACCGCATCCACACTAGTGCACTACAACATAGGCCCTAGGACTGGATGACCCCTCTCTGCGAAGTCCAGCTCTCCAACGAGCCAGACCACCCCCATGTCTTGCCTCCTCTCGATTGGCTACTTCCATGAGAGCGAGAGTGACGTGGCGGTTCACCTCGTGGCAAGGAGAGAGGGTTCGTGCGCGCACCAAAACTGACTCAACTGCCCCTGAGGCCACCAAGTCACGATTTTGAGCATACAGATACTTCTCTTAACTACCATTTACAGCCATTTGATGTCAAGTTTGTGGGAGAAAAACTCAACAACTTAGAGTTTAATCATTTCATTTGAACACCATTTTGAAATTGGGATTCCTTGGACTCAACAACTTAGAGTTTAAGCTTTTTATTTGTGTTGATGTTTAATTTTGCGAGAAATCACCAACAATGGGAAATTTCAAGAATGTGGGACTTGATTCTTGAAATTACCTCCAGATTTTAAAGAAGCCATCTCTTCTCAATTATTTTGAGGTAAAGGGAAGAAAAACAAGATTATAAAGGAATACTTAAAATTGCTAAGGCGATGCACCAAAATCATTATCTAACTCCAATAGCACAGTGATTAAACTTAACAGAGTCTACTAGTAAAGTCAAAGAGCATAAAGCATGATTAATATTTTTAGTATATGTATTAGTCAACCAAAGGTTCATAACATAAAGAAACAAGAATCAGAAACAGATTGCAATTTGCACAGAACACCGCTCTCTCTTCATTGGTTGATAGGAGAACAAAGTACAAGAGGCAAAGATTTGTACAAAAATACAATATTCGAGCCCTTAGGAGAGGCACTTGTTAAGGTAGTAAAAATGCTTCTATTCTAATTTTGCTGATAAAAACTCTCTAATCATAATGTACCCATTGTGTCTTGATCCACACTATTTAAAGAGCAAAACTCATTCGAAGATCATTTGTAACTGACGAAATCCTCTAACTACAACTTCCACAAATATCAACTCTGATAACTGGTTGCTCCAATTAACTAACTCTTTTCTGTTTCAGCTCCTATGCTGCAGATCTTCTTGAGAATATTGACTATCTGTTCATATGTGTCGTTATAACTGTTTCGACTGTGAGCTTCCATGCACAGAAACTCAGAAAAATGACACATGGTGGTCTCTGCTATTCTCTCTAATTCATACTATATCATAGACTCTCCATCTTTGATTCTCTTATCCCAGTGCTGACACTTCTCTATAATAGCCAATGGCGCAACAAACATAATTCCTTACAAATGAGGCACAATACAAGATGTGTCGTTGAAACAGGTGGAGTCTTCTGCTTCCTTCTGTTTCTCATGAAAAGGGATACATGGCAGGTTGGCCATCTTCTACAAAACTTTATCAAAAAGACTTTAATACTGTGCCTTGCTGACAAGTGGCTCTTTCTGTTGCATTCTCCTTTATAAATGTTGGGCCCATTTAATAATCAACGGTGAGACATGTGGAAGGCTCTCACAACAATTTGAAGCGTTAACAAAGAGACTCCTTTCTTAAGCGTGGTGCTACATGCGACATCTTCTACTATCATCTGCTGAGACTCACGATTTATTTAAAGCTGAAAATGATGTCACAAAACTTCTCCGTCGCCTTTTTCCTTTCAAACATTGGAGACCCATCATTCCACCACATGGAGCCTTTGTGCAAGCCGAGAGTCTTTTGTTTCGAGAGCTCTTCAAATGAGCGCCAAGCTGACACTTGGTAGCTTCCGCTACCTTTTAGACTCTTAAAGACTCTTTTTTCGCTTCGATGCTCCAAAATGACTGAAAACATTAATATTATGCCAAATAATATATATTGGATATATATATTAAAAAATGTAGAGTTTTAACTCTACAGTTCATGGCGATCCTCTAGGGACTCTACACCTGCGTAGAAACAACCACAATCTACTTGCCCTAATCAAAAAGAGAGAAAACAAAACTGCACTTCTCACCACAACCCCTTAAAGCTTCTGCAAGGCGACTTGAAAGCCAACCCATTCATTCTCTGATGGGTATTCTTTCCTCTGAAGAGCCTGGAAAACTCTATCCAACTCAATAATCTCTCTATGAGAAATGGTTTGAAGGCTCTGCATAACTGTATGTAACTAGAATTCTAACTTAGCCATTTGAAGCAAAATTGTTTCCACCTCAGCAATACTTTATGAGTCACTTAAAGTCTGGAAAACTGTTTGGTCATTCTGTTTTGTGGCCAATAGAGTCTTGATCTGATCCTCCATCAAGACTGTACTATTATCTGGAAATGGTGAGGGGAGTCCTAACTGGACCAGTTCTTCAAAATGTCCCTTCATTTCCTTTACTCCTTGCTTCAAAAGATCTAACAAATTCTTACATTTTATGGCAACCTTGTTGCAACTTAGAATCTCATTCACCTTGACAACTGCCATCCGCCTATCAATAACTCCTACAACTTGTAAAACTTCTTCGGGAGCATCATATAATTTTTGAACCAACAGTTGTGATTCAGAAACCTTTGTAGCAACTGATGACAGGATCTTCTCCACAAAAGAATCTACCTCCTCCCAAAGCTTTTGAGCATCTAATATAAACATAAGCGCGGGCTTAAGTTGGGTCACTTCACCTAAGATTCTTTGCCAAAAGGAAACATAAAGCTCTTTTACCATAGACAACACCCCAATAGTTTGAGGTTGTTGGGCAAGCTCTAGAGTCAATTGTTTCACATTTTCTTCTATAGTTTGGTACTTACTCTGCAAGCTACTGTTCTCTCCCTTGTAGTTGTAAGACTCTAATGAAGCTGAGCGACCTCTTCAGTTCTGTCACTGTATTTCTTCTCAAGGAGACTCTTTTCTTGCTCCATAGAAGTGATTGAAGCTTTGGCCTTATCTAGCTCTATCTGCAGTTCATTGACCTTTCCTTGTGAAGTCTGTAAGATCTCCTTAGACACAGTCCCCTTCAAATCCTTATTGAGTTGGTTGATCTCCTGGTCCTTGGCCTTAGCCTCTAAGGTTAGGCAGTTCACAGTAGTCTTTGCTTGGGCTAACCCAACCTCTATTGTCTGTAATTTCCTAGAGACTTTAAGGAAATAAGTAGTCACTATAGTTGCAGTTTCTTTCATGAGCTCTACTTTATCCTGATGCCAAAACTGAGTGAGATCCATAGCCACAACATTCATGGTGTAGTCTTCAGGTTTCATCTGTTCTAGTGGCTTGACTACATTAGGGGTCAGATGGGTGACTATCAGGGAGCACTGGGTATGGTCATAGAAAGACCTCATATGTGGGATAGCTGAAGCTTTGCCCCTTTTCTGCCTTTTCTTCTCCTTTCTTGACTCTCTTGCCTTTTTTGCAATTTTCGCTTGATCATGGAAGGCGTAGGGGGAGACAATCAAGCCACCAGCGAAAGGGGACCTTTGAGGCAAACCATATGGAATGGTGGTTAATTGTTGAGATGGGGCTTGTGCAGATGATGCACTCTTTATTACTGAGGGGGAAATTGTGGGTAAATTCAACTGTTGCGAAACAACAGGAGGTGCAAAACCGGATGGGGTCGACAATGGTTGTTGAGGCACAACAAAGATGGCAGGGAACATTGGAATATGAGAAAGTAGGGTAGCCATCCCTTGAGAAGAAGAAGAAGACGATTAAAAAATAAGAGAAGGGGAAGGGATACTTACCTTGGTGGTGGCCGCAGTTGTAGTAATCGACATGTGAATTATAACAGTCACCTCCTCTTCCTCTTCTTCCGACTCTTGAAGCTTTAGTTTACGCCTTTTTCTGAGAGGGCCCTCTGTAGGATCTTTTGGCTTCTCTTCTATAATCACTTGTCGTGATGAAGTTGGCAATTCTTGTACTTTTAAACTTTGTGAAATTCCCGCTGCAAGGTCCCTAGATGCTGAAGCTATATGGACCCCATGAGACGGTGGCTGGGAAGCTCACTATTTTTTCCAATTCACTGAAAGATGGTGGCCAATTGGAAGACGTTGGAATCTCCTTTAATGCTTCTGGGTCACTGTCTGATTCCTTTTATGTTCCCTGATGCCCAAGAATATTACTCATGTCAGGGCTAGAGACTGGAGTCATGTGTGCTTCATCCCAGAGGTTCTTCCATTTCTTGTTTGTGTCAATCTCCTCAAAAATTCTTTCCCATTCATAAATAATTTCTTGCCTATATTTCCAATAGGCAGTTATCTTATCTGTATTCCAACATTTGGCCACCAGAGCTTGTCTCAAGCCATGAGTCATCACCTTGGCTGGTTCATATTTCTTGATGGGTTTATAAAAAGACTCCCATGGCAGAAGAGACTCAAGGGGAATATCCCCTAACTCAATGTAGACCTCTGGGGTGTTTGTTTTTGGTGATCTCTCATCAAAGAATTGGCGGCTCTGATGTTTGAAAGAGGTAGGGACTCTGTTCTTAGACAACCAGGAAGCCATGAAGCCATCTGGATCATACTTACACTAATCCTTAATCAAAACTAGCCCATAATTGGCTAATTTTCTCATCAAGATGTACTCGGCTTCTCTCTTTACTACTGTGATACCACCTTTAGCCAATGGGATATCATGGAAAGCCTTCTTTTTCCTTCCATCTCCAAACTCAGAGTCAATAACAACCATATGTCGGGCCATCTCCTAACTTATTACCCTGCTTGTCAAAATTTAGGGAGCATGAAGGGCTCTTCACTAAAACCATGGACCCTGATCATAGTGTAGCGGGCTCCAAAGAAGTAATCACAGGGGACTTGAGACTTTGACATGATTCCCTTCATAGAATCACTCATTCTGAAGTTAATTTCTTCTGGGTCTAATTGCAGAATGAGCGGTGCCACAAAATGTTCCAAAAATTCATAAACATCTGATGTCTCAGATAGTAAAGGGGTCCATGCGGACATCAGAATCACTTTCTGGGTGTCTACTGTGAGATCCCATAGAGTCATATTTATGTGTGGTTGGAAAAATTGATGATTCTGATACAAAATCAGGTGGAACAAATACGAAGAATACCTAAATGTCTGGGTGTGTTTGAAATTGGCCAACTACTAGCACAAGGCAAAAGCTATATGCTCCGCAAAATCAAATTTGTACGCCCGCGCTTTGGAGACTGTCTTGAGCCAAAAAATAGGCTCAAGCTACCAGTCATGCACATTTACATCCTCGTTCTGCCCAAAAATGAATACTAGCATTGAACAAGCATCTTGCACATTTGGAGTAAACATTGATAGGGCAAGGGACATGGATGGTAGTATGGTGTTGTCTTCGTCTAGACACAGTTCCTTATCCAAGAAGCCAAGCTTTTGGTGCACTTGATGCCAAACTTGCTGCAGTTGGGCCATGTTGTAAAAACTGGCCGAGGGATCATACAACAAACCAAGCATATCTCTGACGGCTTGTGCATGAATGATCACTCTGATATTTCTTCCCTGAATGATCCTGCTAGAAGAATCAAAATTGAGTGCACACATCTCAACTAATTTTGGATATGGATGAACTAATGGGATAATGTATTGAGCCAAACCGGAGCTCCAGATTCTTATGCCAAAAGTATCTGATCTACCCTTCTTCAATTGTTGGATCATTCTTGCATGTGCACCTTCTCTCAAATTTTTGTGCTTCTTAGACAAATTAGGGTCGAAAATTTCATCAGCATAATCAATAACTAGAGAAGAGTCGTTGTCTTTACCATTCCTTACCTCTTTTTGTTCTCAGAAGCTTAACTTTGGCCTATGTTGGGGCTGAGGCATATGGTTTGTTGTTTTTCCAATCATCCGGCAACTCAAACTATCTCTTTGGCTTAGAACCCTTGGAAAATTGTCCCTCTGTCGCCATTTCTGTTTAGACTCTAAACTAACTGGGATCCTTGCTATTTCTTCACACACACTAGCTCATAATTAAAATGGCAAACTACAGATTAAGCTTAAGGAAAACTCTGCTATCTATTTACTGAGAATAAGGGGCTTAGACCCTTTTAATCCTGTCGCTCCACTCGTGCGAGTTAATGCACCACCTTAATGAGTCTATCATGTCATATTAAATGACCCTAAATTTGAATGCTCCAAGGCGTGGATAACATAATCCCTTATATTTTGTAATCATACTTCAATTTTTTTCAAAAACTTGCCATTAATACTCCCTCTTGAAAGGCAGTTAGATAGGTACTTTTAGATTTCTAAGTCTTACCAACTGTCTTGGGCAGAATGGACACATAAGATACCACTGAGAGCTTCTGCAGCTAACACATGTTCAAAGAACACATTCAAAAAGAGGTGGGAAAGCAACCTTCTCAAAGTAAAACGGAAGGGAAACTACTCTAACTATAATACAAGGGGGCAAATTTGATCTTATGCGAAAAGCTTTAAGAAGATCCTGTTGACAGGAATCTCCAGTGCTTCTCCTTCCCGAGTCTCCAATTCATAGGCGTTGCACTGTTTGCAGGTGGTTATCTTAAAGGGGCTCATCCATAAGGAATCAAATTTTCCATGACGTCCCAACTTTGCTTCTCTTTCATCCCATTTCAAGACCCAACTGCCAACCTTAAATTTGGGCTCAGAAGTCTTTTGATCAAACCAACTCTTAACCGTCTGCTGGTGATTTATCAAAGATTCATGTGCTGACTCCCTTTTCTCTTGAAGCTCCAACAATTCCACGAGCCTTACTTGCATTGGACCATTTTCCTCTATCTGAATTTGTTTTATTAGCTGTAGAGCTAGGATCTCCATTGAAAGAGGCATTGCAGCAGTTTTCCCAGATACTGGTTCATAAGGGGAGGTTTTGATTACCTATTTTGGTGTGATTCTATCTGCCCATAAGGCCACCTTCAGATACTTGTGCCATTCCTTCTGATGGTCTGTCCCTGTCCTCTTTATGAGTCTGATCAAATTATTATTTGTTGACTCAGCTAGATTGTTCCCTTGTGGGTAATAATTTGATGAGGTTTTTGAGAAGATACCATTTCTTAAGGCAAATTCAGAAATCTTTGATCCTAGAAATGCCTTAGCATTATCAGATATGACAGTGCGAGGAGGCCCAAACCTGGTAGTAATCTCTTCAAGGAAATGTAGAATGGCATTCTCAGTGGCTTCTTGCAATGGAACTGCCTCGCTCCACCTTGTGAAATAATTTATTGCAGTTAGAATCCACTTATGTCTTGAACTTGAAACTGGATTAATCATTCTTGTTAAATCCAAGCCCCATTGGGCGAAGGGTTCTTCAACAATTATGGGACTTAGGGGCAAAGTTGCATTCCTTCTTTTGCCGACATAAAACTGGCATGACTAGCACTTCTTAACCAATTAGTGGCAATCAGAGAACATCGTGGGCTAATAATATCCTGCTCGGATAATTGTTATGGTTGGTCTTTGCAGAGAAGTGTCCACCAGATGTCGCATAGTGTAACTCAAACAAGATTCTATGGGCTTCATTTTTTTCCACACATCTGAGCAAGATCCCATCAAAATTCCTTTTGAAAAGAAAATTATTTATCAGAGTAAAATTGGATCCTTGCTGCCTATAGTATCTTTTCTTTTGAGGAGAAAGCTGACTAGGGTATTGACCAGTCTCCATAAAATGTATTCTGTCACTAACCCAAGAGTCTATTTGACTCTCCTGTACATTCAGTACAGCCTTTGCGATAGGTTATCCTTCTACTGGGATTTCTGAATCTTGGGCAATGTATTGGCAAAGGCCCCTTCCTCTTATCAATTTGGTTGGCTTAACCTCAACATCGTACTCTAAAATTTTGATTATCCAATTAGCTCTCTTTTTAGTAATTTCTCCTTCCATTATGTATTCTCGGACACTTGAATGGGCTACAAATATCATAATTTTATTGCCTATTACCAGTGTCTGAACTTCTTTAAACCTTTTACTATAGCATATGCCTGCTTCTCAACAAAATTGTACCAGGATTTGTACTCCCGCAATGTTCTAGAAAAGAAAGCAAACGGATATTCTCCTTCTTGCACCTCATCCTTTTCAGTCAGAACTGCTGCTATACTGTGCTCTCCTCCATATACATACATTATGAAGTCTTTAGAGAAATTTGGATTACGCAACACTGGGGTAGTAGAGATTGCCCTTTTGATGTTTTCAAAAGCATGTCTGCCTTCAATTGTCCATTTGAAAGTAAGATCCTTCTTTAACATCAGAGTAATGGGCCTAATGAACCCAACAAAATCAGATATGAATCTACTAACAAAGTTAATCTTTCCTAGGAAAGATTGAACTGCCTTATTCACAAGTAGAGACAAATCCAGTATTGCTTTAACTCTATCTAGATTTATGGAGATCCCTTCTTTTGAGACTATATGGCCGAGCAACTTACCCTGAGGCACTCTGAACACACATTTCTTAGGATTTAATGAAATTCCAAACTCCTGGCATCTCTGGAATATGGCTTCCAGATGATCAAAATGGCCTTTAGCAGATTTTGTGAATACAGTTAGATCATCTAAGAAAATTAGAATGATGTTATTTATCAATCCTTTGAAAGCAATATCCATACCATGCTGAAATGTTGCTCCAGCATTAGAAAGTCCAAAAGGCATTTTTGCATACGCAAAAGTTCCCCATTTTGTAGTAAAAGCAGTTTTCTATTGATCCTCTTCTGCCAACCAGATTTGATTGTACCTTGAGAAACCATCCAGTAAAGAAAACCTTTATGCCCCAGCTACAGTCTGTAAGATCTATTCCATCGAAGGAAAGGGGTAATGATCCTTAACAGAGGCTTTATTTAGATCTATGAAGTCAACACAGTATTATTTCTCCATTTTTCTTCCTTACCAGCACTAGGTTGGACACCCATGTTGAGTGTTTGATTGGAAAAACTATTTTAGATTCTAACAACTTCTTGAGTTCCTCTACCATAAGAGACTCAATTCTTGTGTTTACTGGCCTTTATTTCTGACGCACAGGCTTTGATCCTTCAGTTAGGTCAATAGAATGTTGAACTATATCTTTATTGTAACCGTGAAGGTCATCATAAGTCCATGCTATCACCTTGTCATATTTTTTGCACAGAAATATTAGTCTATCTCTCTCTTCCTGAGTAGTAATTTTACCCACTTTTAGCTTTTTCCCATTGCTGACCTCAATCTTTGAGTAATCCTCTTTTCGTGCTGTGAACTTTCTCTTATCTAAACATGTATCATCAAGATCAAAAAGATTCTCGAGGGTTATCAATCCCCTTGGAATCTTATTTGATTTTAATTGCACTATCTGATCACCTAGGCCTCCTCAATTTTGGGCTGCAATTGATCGGCAAACTCACCTGATTGCTGTAAGAATAAAAGAATTTGAAGATCACTTTCAAAAACCTGCCAATTATCTTTGTTATCAGGGATAGTAGGGTGAATAATAACCTTGACTGCTTCTTCATTAGCCAAAAGGTCTTGACTTGGATCAAACTGAGATCCAATCTAGGCCATCCTGTCTGCTTCACTATTTTGAGACCTTGGGATGACCTCTATATTGAAAGCATCAAAATCTTCAATCAGATCCCATATACGGTGACAATAAGATCTCATCCTCACATTTTTTGTTGCAGATGTTTCCTTGATCTGTCTTACTACCAATTCTGAGTCACCAAATACTCTCAATTTTTTGTTTCCTCTCTTCTTGGCGAGGATTAGGCCATGTACTAGGGACTCATATTCAGCTTCATTATCAGTATAGCTAAAATGGAAACGCATAGCTCTGAGAATCTTTTCTCCATTTGGTGAGGTAAAGCAAATGCCTGCTCCTGAACCATTCTTGCTTCTGGCTCCATCAAAATTTAGAGTCCATATCATGTAATCTTCACTAGGACTTTTCTTTTCTTGATTGACTCCTTATTTATGGTATCTTAGGGTCTTCATCAAAAATCACATATGTTTCTAACCCAGTAGAATCATAATTCCCAAAAGGATCACCCTATGTCATATCTGATAGCTGATTGTCACCCTTTTCATTTCTATTAGTTTCAGTTCATTCTCCCATTTCTTCCATATAAACTCTTTCATCCCTAGTGATCATAGCATGGGATGTTTCAAATTCTGGTGTTGCTTCATCAGTAATATGATGTTTACATAATGGTTCTAATAGCACTTTCATCTTTGAACCATACTTGGTTCTTAGAATCAGATGTGACCAGTCCAAAGACATGTATCCTCGAATTTTGGCTATGAAATCTCCAGATAAGCATAAACCAAAAACAAGAGGAATATCTATGACCATTACATCTTGTAGTACAATTGTGTTTGGGCATGTATACAATTGTAGTGGAAGTTCCTTGATGATCCCTATGGTCTGAACCACTTTTCCATCTAATTGCATTAGACCTTTGGCTGATGACTCATATTTTATCTTTAAAGCGTCAGCTATTTCCTTGGGCATAACTGTGGTGCTTGCACCTAAGTCTATCATTGAGTTGTGCAGTAACTTTTTGACCACTATTAGAGTCATGTAAAAAGGGTTAGGTTTAGGTTTGCCTACCTCTTCTTTTGCATTCACTAGGGCAGACGCTGATTGTGGCTGAGATACTTTGGGTTGCTCCTTCTCTTTGCTGCTGAGCCTTCCTTAGTGCCAGTAGCTTTTGGTTCATTCTCACCCTTCAAAGCTTCTTGGAAGAGTACCTTCTGTTCAGGAATAGCTAACATATCCCATAATGATACATTAGCAAGAGCTTTCTTCAACTGTTCCACCACATTTGTTCATCCTAGTGACTGCACCTTAGGGTAATAAGGATACCTCATTCTTTCAATTGTTGGGTTGGGGACTCCCCGATTCTGTATTATCACTAAACCTCGGGGTTCTTGGAAGTTGATGCTTCATTGATGAACACAAATTCTTCTCCCTCAATCCATGAGAATAGTGCATGCTCAGGGGCAATCTCTCCTACCTGCTCTATAGACATGCCTTGCATTTGAGCTACCATTGTTGCATTTTGGATACCAAGTGACTGATATGGGTATGGTCCTAGCGATGTCCTAGTCTGGTGTCCCATTCTTCTATGTTCTGCCACCCTTTATTGTAAATTCCCTCTTGGGCAATCTTTAGGCATATGCACATTATTACAAGGGAAGCACCATGCATTTATCTCTTCAGCTACATTATTCTTCTCGATGACCAACTCTCTCCCTGCATTAGGTGTGACTGCTTGTAATGTAGTTGGCACATGGACAAGCTGATTGGACGACTGTGAAAAGGTTGGTCTTAGGGGCCCTTGATACTGGTTTGGCTGATATGGGGGTCTATTCCCTTGGAATCCCTAGTAAGGAGGGTTTTGATATGAGGTTTTCTGCCCCTTGAGGTTGATAATCTCATTAGAAAAGGTTCTGAGAATGTTCTTGACATCATCCATTTCTGACGGAGGGGAAGACGACACTAAGGTTGATGATCTTTGTGATGGGGGAAAGGTATACATAGAAGTAGTGAATTGAGGAGCATTAGGGACTTTTTCTTGAACGGTAATGGATAATTCAAAGAACATGGGCATAGGAGGCCTTGGAGGTAATTTCCTAGCATTAGGGACTTCTTCTTGAACGGGAATGGATAATTCAGAGAACATGGGCATAGGGGGCCTTGGAGGTAATTTCCCAGCATCTATCAGGCTATTTTTTGCTCTAACAGCTAGATCATATGCCGCGGGAAGGGTTTTCCCTCCTAATGATTGGATCATAATTGAAATATCAGAATTGAAAGCTTTAAGATAGAAGACAATTGCCATACCTACTGGTGGTTGGGCCCCAACTGGGATTCTTTGCCAAGTTTTCTAGAATATGGTATTGAAGTCAGTTATGGCCTCTTTAGGTGCTCTTTCTATGGTGATCAGCTATTGTAAGAGAGATGGCCTATCTCCCATTTCACTGAATCTGGCATATAATGCGTCTCCTAATTGGTCCCAAGTACGAATGGAGTTTGATGCTAGAGATCAGTACCAATCAAGAGCTCTACCTTTAAAAGAGGCAGCTAGCAATCTCAGAGCTATATTTTGCTTTGTAATATAATGCACAGTGCACACATCTACCACATCTTGCAAATGTTTAGCTGGAGTCGTGAAGTCTTCTCCTATGAATTTGGGTAATGCCTTTAGAGCATTAGTAGGGATAGGGTCCCATGTGTCGGGAGGTGTCAAAGAACGAGTGGGCTACCACTATTCCAATTAACAAAATTTCTATTAGGAGTTGGGGCACCCATTTGTCTTGAAGTATTTTGCTGGGTTGTTCTTCTTCTTGAGGCAGTTGCCAATGGTGGCATTAAAAGTCCTAGATTAACAATGGATCGGGCTTGTGTAATCGGTCTGGGGCTCTGACTTCTTGTAGGGCGTCGGCTCATATGCTTCTAATTAGGTACAAGTAAACTATGTCCCACTAGGCATGCCAAAGAATTGTTGATGTTTAATTCTGCAAGAAATCACCAACAATGAGAAATTTAAAAAATGTGGGAATTTAGTCTTGAAATTACCTCCAGATTTTAAAGAAGCTAGCTCTTCTCTATTGTTTTGAGGTAAAGGGAAGAAAAAACAAGATTATAAAGGAATACTTAAAACTGCTAAGGTGATGTGCCAAAATCATTATCTAACTCCAACAACACAGTGATTAAACTTAACAGAGTCTACTGGTAAAGTCAAAGAGCATAAAGCATGATTAATATTTCTAGTATATATATCAGATCAACCAAAGGCTCATAACAGAAAGTAAGAAACAAGAATAAAAAATAGATTACAATTTGCATAGAACACCACTCTCTCTTCATTGATTGATAAGATAACAAAGTACAAGAGGCAAAGATTTGCACAAAAATACAATATTCGAGCCCTTAGGAGAGGCACCTGTTAAGGTAGTAAAAATGCTTCTACTCTAATTCTACTGATAAAATCTCTTTGATCATAATGTCCCCTTTGTGTCTTGATCCACGTTATTTAAAGTGTAAAACTCCTTCAAAGATCCTTTGTAGACAAAATCCTCTAACTATAACTTCTGCAAATATCAGCTCTGGTAACTAATTGGTCCATTTAACTGACTCTTTTTTGTTTCGACTCCTATGCTGCAAATATTCTTGAGAATATTGACTCTCTGTTCATATGTGTCGTTATAACTGTTTCAACTGCGAGCTTCCATGCATAGAAACTCAGAAAACTGACACATGGTGGCCTTCGTTGTTCTCTCTGATTCATACTATATCATAGACTCTCTGTCTCTGATTCTCTTATCCTAGTGCTGACACCTCTGTCTATAACAGCCAATGGCGCAACATACAAAATTCTTTACAAATGAGGCACAATATAAGACGTGCCGTTAAACACGTGGAGTCTTCCGCTTCCTTATGTTTCTCATCAAAAGGAACGCATGGCAGGCTGGCACATCTTCTACAAAACTTTATCAAAAAGACTCCTTAAAACTGCGCCTTGCTGATAAGTGGCTCTTTCCGCTACATTCTCCTTTATAAGAGTTGGGCCCATTTAATAATCAACGGTGAGACACGTGGAAGGCTCTCACAACAATTTGAAGCCTTAACAAAGAGACTCTTTTCTTAAGCATGGTGCTGACACATGACATCTTCCGCTATCATCTACTGAGACTCATGATTTATTTAAAGCTGAAAATGACGTCACAAAACTTCTCCTTCGCCTTTTTCCTTTCGAACATTGGAGACCCGCTGTTCCACCACGTGGAGCCTTTGTGCAAGCCGGGAGAGTCTTTTGTTTCTAGAGCTCTTCAAATGAGCACCAAGCTAACACTCGGCAGCTTCCGCTACCTTCTAGACTCTTAAAGACTCTTTTTCCGCTCCGATGCTCCAACATGACTCAAAACATTAATATTATGCCGAATAATATATATTGGATATAAATATTCAAAAATGTAGAGTTTTAATTCTAGCATTTGAACACCATTTTGAAATTGATATTTATTAGACTCACAAGCTAGATTAAGTTTTTGGGTTGAGTTTCCTTGTAAGGCTTGACCTTCTCATTTGCTTCTATTCCTTATTTTGATTCTTTAGTATAAATTATTTTTTATTTGTTAAAATTAATTAACTAATCTTATGTAAAATTATTGTTTAGTGGGTGGTTGATAAACCCTGGGCACTTGTTGGGAGGTTATATATGAATGAAAGAATGTAAAATGATGCTGCTTGTTTTGATGTTTATGTTGTGCAATGGTTTCTACAAGTTGTATCAGAGCAAGGATGTCAAGTGGCTACGCATCAAACCTGTAATAAAAGATGTGGCAAAAGTTGAGTAGTGTAGTTCATTAATGGAGGGTAGGCATAGACTGTTTTCACGTTCAAGGCCATTATCAACTAGAACGGTTCGACGTTCCTCTGCATTGGACAATGTGTTATCACAAATTTCGTGGGCATCGACACAACTATTAAACTACTTGGATTTTTCTTAAAGGGTAAGTGTAGGAGTGGCAGTATGCGATTCTTCCATTGTTCGAAGTGCTTCATACGTCTAGTGCAATAGGTGCCTTCAGTGGAATATGGTGCTCACTGCCTTTTTTCAATTAAATATCTTTATACTTGGCCTCAGTCATATATATTATTGAAACATACATTTGTTTGTTGCATATGGTGAAATAGTATCAGTAGTTTGTGTATTGTGAAGTAGTTTGTGTATTGTGAGGATACCCATGTCTTTAGTCAGTTGTAATCATTGCATTCCATGAGAAGTCATCTCGTTCTCTTATGTGAAATGGGGCTGTTCTTAAATATCATCCACTTCAATAGTCAAAGGTTAATTTTGGCCAATAAAAATAAGACTAATATTTACCACTTTTTGTTGCGAATGAGGTGTAAAATTTCTATTGGTTGTTTGACCATTGAAGTGGATGATATTTAAGTAGAGTGGTGAAATGGGAAGGTGGAAAAGGTTTAAAGAGATTTGGGAAGAGAGAGAGTGAATTTTTCACTACTGGGGCAGTGGAAATAGAAAAATATGTGGACATCCTAACAACGGCTTCTTGGCATGGTTTATTTATAGAGGGTTCATTTGAGAAAGTTGGAGAGATCATTATCTCTGGGAATAAAAGAAGAATTGAAAGGCAGAAACAAATATGACAGGGTTGGATGTCTCATAGGCTATTTTTAGCCTCATGAATGTTAAAACTTATTCTATTCTATTCTATTCTTCTTATTTTCAAATACTCTACCGTGAGAAGATATTGATGTTGCAGGAACGATTCTTGTCTTTGTATGGTCTTTCTTGGTCTACTTAAGAGGGCTTGTTTGATGTTTAAGAAGTGCAACTTCAACACATTTTCCCTTATTGTTGAAGTGTACGACTTCATTTTGTTGAAAGGGAAAGTTAAATTGTTTGCCAAATATGACTGCAATTTGGGAGAAACATAGTGTTATTCGGGAAGTCATATAATAAGGGAGAGGGGCCAGTTACCGCCCACGCCCCAATAACCGCTATGTTTTTAATCACTTGACCCCCCAATTAAATTTTTAAAAAGAACCAATACATGTAAAATACCAACCAAATAAATTAACACAAATGCACCAATACATGTTCACAACATTTGTACATGTTCACAAATGCACCAATACATTTGTAAATTAACCAATGAAATTAAGACAAGTGTACAAATGTGATGGTGAGCGGTTACCGGCACATCAGTGCGGATGTATGGGGCGACATGTTGAAATGATCATTTTTCGACCCATGTGCACATAACGTGTCCTACAGGGAAATGTATAAGTGCCAAGAAGCCGAAAGAATAGCTTTAAGCTCTTCGGTCGCATATGGAAAAACCCAAAAAAAATCATCGAAATTCAATATGTCTAGCTATGTGCTTGATGTGCGCGAAGTTAGGGTGGGCGGCTACTAGCCCCTCTCCCTTAGTACGAGAATGACGATCCAAAAGACTTTGATATACCTTTTTTTCCCTAATATTTTTTCATCTCTTGTAGATGGACTGAAAAAGGAGCTTTTGTTACATTATTCATTGAGAGCCCCCAGATCTCACGTTTGAGTTCAAAAAAAGGTTGAAGTGTAAAAATCAATTATTATTTTTAGTCAATTTACAAAAACTATTGGCTATTGTAAATTGGAAAATTATTACATTGTTTTTGTGTAAATGGAAAAATAAAGATATTAGCATTAATAAGGTGTTTTTTGAGTTATAAGATGTTACTTTGCTTCTATTTATTTGTGGAGCAAGGCAAAGACTTGAAAAATATATTGTCCCTGAGCATTTTTCACAGAATTTGACTAAGGCATGTGATTATTTCTTTTTCTCCTCATTAATCTATTTCTTGCTTGCAAACATGACAATTTTATATTCAAACAATGTGTTATCTTAACAAAATAATGTAATCTGTTGACCCTTTTTCTTCTGCTTCGATTTGTACCACCTCTCCTATGCCTATGTGGTGTTGTTTGTATAGGGTTGGGGCCTTTCAACCCTTAGTTTGAGTGCTACTAGTCAGCAGGTTGATTTGTTGTTTGTTGCGCATAGTCCCCTTGTAGGGACCCAATTTGCCTCAACCTTTTGGCTTTTGTAAGGGTAGGGTCCCTTAACATTTCTAATAAAAAAAAATTAATGTAAGCATGAAACACAAAGCAAAGTAAATAATAGAATGTCAATAGCAATTTCAACCTACCTTTGTGCAATTCCGTAATAACTATATGTTGTTGCACACTAAAATCAATTTGTTATAGAATTGATTAAATAAAAAGATGAACATTCGTGAAGTTGGTGTTTCTTTTCTTGGCACAAAGACACCCAACACTTTCACGTAGAGGAAATATGACAATCAAAATAATGTTGATGTGCCCTTGTAAACAAACTTCCTATGTACCCATCTCATGTTGTGTTCCCCTTCTAGATCTAAGAACACATTGTGTCTGAGTCCTCTTCTGTGTCATAGAAAAACTTATTGTGTTGAAATTTGTATCACAAAATAAGAAACACATGTCTCACAGTGTATCTATTACTCTGCAAAAAATCTATTGTGTGAGTATCAAGGTCTCATAAAACTAATCAGGAAAGATGTGGTCTCAGATTTAAGGTTCTTATGTTTTAGATTATCTCAAACCTATCCAATTTGTGTTTGGTGGAACCCTTCATCTAGTCTAGTTAGTCTTCATTTATGTGTGTTAGTGAAGTCCAACCAACTTGGTTGCCCTTAGATCGATCTAAGTCATTTTCCCATTGTGGTCATCATGGATGAGTTAGTTCACTGCTTTAAATTCAATCCATGTTCATTTTTTGGTCAATATACCAATGCTTCTTGTTGTTTCTACAAGAATGTGTCAAGATGTGTGTTATATGTCATTGATCTCCTATTTGCATTTGTTGTTGGGGATGCTAGTGCAAAAAATTAAAAATGTGACACTTGTGTAGGAGCTTGTTCTAGATGTTGATGTGCTAGATGTGTTTTTTGCTCTTGAGTTTAATAAAGATGACCTTATTGATTTTTGAGATTGGGCATAGATTTTAGTATGTATGTGTGAGAATCCACTATACCAAATTCCTACTTGATCCTAATCTAGTTCAATATTGTGAGTCAAAGGATGTAGGATGTAACACTTGATTCATATGTGTACTCAAATGTTCAAAGCTTAGTGTGTTGATACTAGTGATTTGTGTATGGTCTCTTGATCAATTTTTGTGATCCTTTTCACATGTTTCACTAAGTTGAAAACCCAAAAGAGTTCTTTAATTGAAACTTTCCATCAAGTTAAACTCAAAAGGGAGCCTTAGTCGAGATTCATGATGAAAACCTGCAAGGGCATCATTGAGTTCATGCACTTGTGAACACTACTCTTTCAACAATGTGTGTTTTTCTACTTCCCACTTGGGAGGTGTAATGCACAAAGACTACTAAGGACAAAATAGGTTAGAACAAGGCCAAAATCTGTTCAACCCAAAAAGGAGGCTTTGTGGAGACTCATGATGAAAACCTGCAAGTGCATCATTAAGTTAGTGCACTTGTGAACACTACTTTTTCAACTTGTGTTTTGGTACTTCCCATTTCGGGGGGTGGGGTGTAATGCACACATATTACTAAGGACAAAACTAGTTAAAACAAGGCCAACAATTTTTTGCATTAAAAATTGCAACACTAAATATGGTGGAATGTATGCTAACTCACAAGTGTTGTCATCATCATGCATGTCAACAATAGACAATAACACATCTACACACGTGGAAGATAGGCGTAGAGATGTAAAAATAGAGAGGTATTGTCACCTTGATCTACAAAAGGTGGCACACATACTAATGCAACACACTCACACACACACACACAAGTGGAACACTCCTTATGGAACAAATCAACACAAGGGGTACACATAGAGGTAGTGATGCCTATGAAATAACCTTGTGGTAACATGATAGGGGAGATAAGGTTTCACTCTATACCAAGTGTATAGGCACTCATGCCTACTACCTCACACAAAACAAAAAATAAAGAAAACTAGCAAAATAAAGTTCATTTACCTTAGATCAACTGTTCCTACTAAATGAATGAAGTAAATTCAATAAATATTAAATAAGTCTATTATTTTTCTCCACACTAGGTTCATTTACTAAATATTTAGTTTAAACATAACAAAGGAAATATACAAATTACACCAATGACAATGATTTAATTCCCATGTTGTAAGCATATACATAAATGAAAGAGGACAACATCTATCATTCCTCAAATTTGATTTCATTTTGCTTGGATACTTTTGGATTTTGTGATTTTATAGTTGGAGTTTAGCATGAGATGACCAATTGTGTGCTTGTTGCTACTAGTCAAGTTTGGGTGAGGTCGGATATTTCTTGTTTATGGGGATCGTGTGTTGGAATGGTGACTCTTTGATGAGGTTTTCAACAAAAAGGTTGAGGAGCCTTCACCTAGAGGTAGACATTCATGGAGAGAGTCTATGTGACTTGGTGCATCTTAGGAAGAGCAATATCATTATCCACTCTTGGTCTAGTTGATAGAGAGGTATTGCCCACCTAGTACTTAGATGTATTTTATTTTCTATGCTTTATTTTCTTGTGGGAGTGAATCGAGCTATATTTGAGGATTACATGTCATGGTGTCTTTTTCCTTTATTTTCTCATGGGAGTGAGCCCTAGAGTGTCCTCCAGACTGAGCTCCAAAGTGTAACATACCAAATCTTCAACAAGACTAAAATCAAATATTTACCAATAGATAAAAACACATAAGGTGAAAAAGATTGAACTTCTTTTTTTTGAATTAAAATAACCTCAACAAATCAAGAAACATCACAAAATCATGATTTCCTTTTCTAAATTATACATGTTATAATTTACAAAATTGACATCCTGTCATTTCATTTACAATACATAACTGCACTTGGCATAAAGAATAGTTTTACCTCATAAATTTGACTATCATAAGTCATAACATGGAATACACTGCACCAGGAATATTGATATCTATCTTCACAAGCCTCGGCGAGTCATTTGCTACAGAGGGAGAGCATCATCTGAGTACTTTACCTCCAACCACAGACCGGTGGTCCCCCGCACACCTTCCAAATGGAAGTGGCCCTACCCTTCACGAAGAGTATAGATATAAGGTATCCAATGGTTATTTGCCATCCGAGTACTAGTGTTGTATCCTACATAACACTATCGATCATACAATCCCCTAGATACCCTCTAGCTAAGTATGATCATTCCAGTAGTTTATGCAATCCAGATACGGTGAACCGACAATGCACGTAGAGACATATGCATTACTTTGGCCAAAGATTCACTATAAATAGATGTTTGCAATGAATGTAGTTGTAATGTCCACCCACCCACCAACTTGACTTGGAAGCTCTCATCCTACAATTTGACTTTCTTTATTTAGTAATTCTAGACACAATCTTGTCTGTATTGAAAATCCATTCTAGTCAATCTGACTTAGAACAAATCCTTAAACTAGGATATATTAGCAATATAAAGATTTAGGTATTTATAACCTTTTTAAGAGTCCCTCATTGCATACTTGCAATTTCTAGGGTTTATGACTTTTTGTCATCCTACTCTCTAATTCAAATATCAAACATTTTTCATGCATTAAAACAAGTTTTGACATTATCATAGAATCACTTAAATTTGATAAAGTATTAAAAAGACTCTTCCTGTCTTGCTTTATGGTTTTCTTGACCTTTCACTGTCGACCTATATATATATATATATCCGATACAAGAGTTATAGGTTTCCTATATCCTTCTTATTTTAATACTAGGGTTTAGCTTCTCTAACCCAATACAGGGAAATATCAAACATCCTTATTTTCCAAAGGTAATAGCATAAGTATAACAAAAAAAGAGAACAAATACTTCTAGTCTTTCCTAGACCACTTGGCATTGCTTGAGTTCACATTTCACGTAACATGAATAAGCATAGTATTCAAGGTATTTCCTCACCAATATAATATCTAAAAGAATACAAGCATTTCATACCAATTGTTTTGGTCTAAGTCAATCTTTCAACCCTAAGAGGTTTGATTTATAAAAGACAATAATCTACTTTCGACCCCTTGGTCTACTTGAGTGTATTGACTTTCAACATAGGTTAGGTTATGAACTCATGTATAACATCCTTGTATATATATGTCACTTAAACCTTTATCAATCATAATAGTTTACCACAATCATGTGGGATTGAGTTATGAATCTCTCAACATGCCCAACCCTGGAATAAATCACTCCAGTGATGCCCAACCTAGGGTTAACTTTGTCTTCTGTGCACTTAGCACTAAAATAAGTTCTATAGAACAAAAGCTACGAGATCTATATCTTTGAATTGTCTAGATTACTCTTTCTCTCGAGATAACATAACATAAGCATTAGATGCTATCAAAGGCTATCTAGGGTTCCACATTCTTGGATCACCTATTTCCCTAAATATGAAATACAAAAATTGACAAGAGGAATTCTATTTCCTACAAATAAATCTTTATTCATGTTGCATCCTCCTCGCTTTAATATCATGATGATATTATCTCACCAAAAAGTCCCTTGAGAGAACTAGTAAGATTTCATTTATGGAACTATTATAGTCTTTAACATCGACTAAAGGATCTATTACCATTTTCCTTAGTTTCCCATTTCTAACTTAGAATCCAAGTTCAATAATATGATACTACAACATAAGTATGGTGCACTTTGGTCTTCTCTAAACCTCTTAGGCACTATATGAATCCTCATTACTCAAGGATTACAAATACACTATTAATAAAATAATCATTCTTGACTAAGTTTAATCCAATAATCCAAATAGTTTTAATCATAGATTAATACTTACAATCTTATTGATCTTCTAGAGTTCACTATCTTTCATTTTTAAAATAAATTATGAACTCATACATGAGATTCATCGATATCACGAATATTCTACTTCATAGTTGTTAAAACCTAAGTGATATCATATCTCCGACCTTGGATATTCCAAATGAGATCAATATCTTTCTATTTCTCTTGAAGAGGAGATTTCTATCACAAGCTTTATGATCACAATAATTAATATTTCTGAGATATAAACAATCTCTTTCTAGACTCATAGACCTTGACTGCTAAGACCAAATAATGTTCTAGGAAGGCTCAGTTTTCTTTGCTAAGTTTTTCTAAACAATAACAATAACTAAAAACTGTGATTAATAGCCCTGCTAAACATCAAGACCATACAGCCTATATAAGTTCTTTATTCAAATAAACTCTCACCTAGATAAATAAAACCTAGTGGTCTCATATATTCTTGCTCAGAGTTAACAGAGCCTAATGATTTCATATTTACACAAAGTTATCAGAGCCTATTGGCCTCTTAAACCTACATAGAGACAACCAAGCCCTTTGGCCTTCATACACATAGAGATGACTAAGTCTTTCGACTATACTAATAGCCTTAGATCTAAGCCTATCAGATTAATAGTCACATCTTTATATTCAAGATATGTTGGCCTATTCATAAAGAGTATCGGCCTTAAAGCATCGAGCAATAATTTATTTCTAATGGCCAAAAGACACTAACATAAATATATGTCTTCTATCGGCCATATTGCATAATAATATTTACTGATCATGTTGGCTTTCTATCACAAAAGTATTGGCCATAATATGCACTAGGTTGTTGACCTCATAATGATTAAGACATCGACTCAGAAATTTGCTCAAGTTAAAATTATAAACATCATCCTAGAGCAGTAATTCATGTAGCTTTGACTAATAGTTAAAGAGTTCTTCGTTAGATAAATATATATAGATATGATATCACTAGCTTCTTCACACTCTCTAGAATTATTCTACGTTCTCGAGAGAAAAGAATTCTTGATAAAGAAGTATTTTAATGAACTCAATGATAAAAAGAAATCTTTTAACCAACATAAAGAATCAGCTCATACCTGAGCATTGATGCAAATTTGGTGATGATTTAGACTGCAATTTAATGACTCTACTCATATCCTTACGTTGACCAGAGATTCCACTCTTATATGACACTCCTCTGTCTATAACTACAATTGCTATCCTCCTCTAATCAACATTTTTCTTCCATTTTCTACTTGTTGTGATAGTTATTCTCTCTCCCTATGCTGCGTTAGCCAAGCTCCTTTCTCCCGTTAATAATGTTATCACTAACTAACTGCTTAACTTCCCACTCTGCACCGTGATAACCCTATGCCACCAAACTGACCTCGTCGTTCTCTCCTACGTGATAACCAAAGCTCCCCCCCCAACAACTCAAGCCTTACGTGCATTTTAAACACTCCACTTTGGTCATTAAGAAAAAATCTCCACTAAGGCCGTGGGAAACTCCACTTATCATGCCTCCAAATGCTCCCCACAAAGGCATAAAATGATGAAGGTGGTGAAGATGGTCCAACTAAGAGTCCCGATAATAAAGCTATAATGCTTTCTATATGACACGACTCCACTACTAGGTTGTTATAAGACTCCCACACGTGCGGTTATCTCCACTTATCAGTTATAACCAACACTTGGTTTTCTAATGGCCCATGCCACCATTATGAAGATTGTGTGCTAAACTGATAATAATAACTGCCCACTCCAGTGGATTCTCTACTCAAGGTTGATAAGCAACAAAAAATGCCCAATAAGCCGTGGGTCTCTCCACAAGATTAGCCTGCGAATGCTCTTAGATGAGCATGTATGGTTTGAGGGGATCATGGGTAATAATTACCACTCCTCACACAATAACGTCTCTCTCTCTCTCTAAAGCATTACTATGCTTATCAATAAGAAAGAATGTTTCATTGTTAAAAGAGGTCGGTAAAATATAACCCACTAACAACTTTGTTCTAACTTCCCAAAGTTTTACATAAAATAATAGTCTATAATCTTAGATATTAATATCAATGGGGTTCATAATAATGTGACGTAAACTTACTCACAAAATGTGATTGGGTCGAGATATTCTCCCCTACACGTTTAAAAGAAAAACACGTCGATTCTGATTAGACAAAATATAGAATTTGACGTTAAAACTATAAATAGGAAACACTCTTTTATTTTTCTTTCCAACAACGTCATTGCGGACGTAAACATATTCTCGTTTACGATGCAAGGGACGTCGTTATCATCAAAAAGTCACGTTAGTCAAAAAATGACTAACACTCAACGTTAACAACATTGATTATGCTATAAACAACTATATTGTCATTAAAAGACTCTAAACAACATCAACTTGTTGAGTCGAGAAATAAACTTAAACCAAAAAGGGGGGTTGAGTACCACATACTCAACTCAACTAGGTTCACTAATTTGCACCAACACAAGACTTAAGATGGTGACAAACTGTTCTTTTCCTTGTATCTATACTCTTCTCTCCAATGATGCTCTCCCTCTCTTTCTCAGAGGGGTGGAAACCTGTTTCCTGTATGCAACTTGCAATCACCAACCCGTGATTAATGTATCAATAATCATTACATAATCCTTATGAAATCATAACATCTTGACAACATATAAACACATGTCAATTATAATCAATTAATCATAACTCATGAAAACATTTTTTTTCCTGACATTTTTACTAAACATTAAATCTTTGAATTATGCAAAATCACCTACTAGTTACTTCAAAAGTAAAAAGTAAAACATAGTCAAAGTTAGGGATGTAACATATCTTCCCCCATAAGATTCATCATCCTCGATGATCCAATGTATCCAAAACCTTAATAAGATAAAATTTTTGTTTAACCTGCAAAAGCATAAACAATGGATAAAATATTTGCCATAAAATCATGGTAAACTTTCTATGTCATATTACCCTTTGCACGTTGTCCCACTGGACCTTGCAATGAGTAATCTCTTTGTTTCACAAGCAGAGCTTGTGATCTTCGAGCATTTAAAAAGCTCGATCATGACCACTCTTGGGTCCTGTTCCTATAAAACATTCTAAGAATATAATACTCATCTGTTATATGCTTTTCAAATATAAATCATAAAAAATATTATACCTCCTAGAAATAGCTGATAATAAAATGATTTTGAAATCAATTGAATTGATAACTTTGAAAACTTCGAAGAGTCCTTCATATCTAGGGATTGGTTTGGAATACTTTCCGAACTTTATGAATCTTTTCGGTGATTTAACCTTCAAAGAACTTTTTCTCCAACTGAGAATTTACTTTGTCTCTCTGTAGGTTTAAGAGGCCAATAGGCTTTGATACCATATGTAACATACCAAATCTTCAACAAGACTAAAATCAAATATTTACCAATAGATAAAAACACATAAGGTGAAAAAGATTGAACTTTTTTTTTTGAATTAAAATAATCTCAACAAATCAAGAAACATCACAAAATCATGATTTCCTTTCTAAATTATACATGTTATGATTTACAAAATTATCATCCTGTCATTTCATTTACAATACATACCTACACTTGGCATTAAGAATAGTTTTACCTCATAAATGTGATTGTCATAAGTCATAACATGAAATACACTGCACCAGGAATATTGATAGCTGTCTTCACGAGCCTTGACGAGTCATCTGCTACAGAGGGAGAGCATCATCCGAGTTGTCACGACCCTAATTTCAATAATTAAAATTTAAATACATTATTGTTTTGATGAGTATCAACTAATTTCGACTCATGTATGTGGTAGGAAACTCTCTCAACGAAGAGAGAGTATCATCGAAGAGGGGGTGTCGAGCCGACTGAAGGTGACTGATGGTGAAGGGAATCTGCATACACCACATAGTTTCATATATATTAGACTGAAGTATTTAATTACAGTACATTAGTATAATCATTTGACTGTTAATAGTCGTTATAAAATAATTATTTAGATAATTTAATATGTTCGGATAGATAATGATGTATTAAGAGATTATTTTATAATTAAATAAAATAAATATATACATATGTTTTGTGATAACATTCTAAATTCTTTTAAGCCCTATTTAGATAATAACAAGATTTTATAAGTTGGAAAAAAAACAAAAAGAATAGAAAGTAAACAAGATTAGAATAAAGCAAAAAGAAAGCGAATTCAAGAAAACAATAGAAAAAGAAGCCGATTTTAGAATGAAAACAAAAATAAAGCTGAGAAAGCAAAAATCAAATGAGAAAAAGATAGAAATAGAAAAATATAGAATCAAGATGATCATAAAAGAGAAGGGAGAAATCAAAAAGAGGCATTCGCTGTATATATACTTTCGGCGTAATAGGGTTGAGATCATGGCGAATGACTAGAGCAAAGAACTACACTTTCCTATGACGCGTTACTATGACAGAGCTCCTCATTGGAAATGTGACCAATCTAATCAGAATAAAATAAATCAACTGTTAGTGAAGGTATTCTAGAAGTTATTTCAAAGCTTATTTTATCATCGAGCAGGGGCCAAGGGTTTTGGAAGTTGATTTTCTTGTTGGCGTTTCTATATTTTCTCTACGCCTTGATGCTTGGGAAAAACCTTAAGAATTTCAGTCACACCATGAGTCTCCTTTTGGGTGTATTGGTCAACTATTTTCTTCCACAATGAATCGACTCACCTAGTTTATGGAACTCGAACTCTTCTCCTGCACGGGTATTCCTCTACGCTTAATAACTATATCGTTTGTTTCTTGTTCATATTGCTTTTTCCTTTGGAATGAATGTCTTAGAAAATAAATCAGAGTCCACAACAAAGTTTTATTCATTTCACTCTTCCTTATTTCTTGAGCATGCCTTGTCTCTGCCCATGTTTTGCATGTATGCCTGCTAGGCGTTTTTGGGAAGTTCTAACGCTTCCATTCGACGCGGGCAGGAAGGATTGCTGGTCAAATTTGTGAAGTCTGGTTTTATGGCTGCAAATGGCAATTATTCAGTCCAGCGAGGGTACTTTACTTCCTCCTCATCCTTATCGTTTGAAACCTCTCCACACCTTCAAACTTTGCGTAGACGTTTAAGAGGAGAATAACGTTTTATGATCCTCATCCAGAGGCAGCAGCACTGTAATACTCTGAAGCCGTTATTCCCGTATAAACTTTAGGAACATAGTAAACACATCCACGCAACTACCACAGGTTTTGTTGGCATCTTAACGATAGAAGATTAGGTATCCCATAGATAGCCGTACAGTCAGGAAGGTCAACCATGCGCACATAGCATTCCACATGCTTTGTTAATTTATCTGCATTTTGCATAAATGTCGACGAGGGAATTCGTATATATATATATATATGTCATTCGCCAAAGCCTTTATTTCTTTTTACATTCATACTTACTCCTGTTCCTCTTGTGTTCAACATTCCTTCAAGACTTTCTGTCAAACAGTTCACGTGCCTTGGTTGTGCTTTAACTTTTTGCATACATGTTTAGTATGGCGCTTGCAACTACATCCGTCAAAAATTCAATTTCATTTATGTTTTTGGTGTATGTCCTTTCCCTGTTAGGGCTCCCATTGAATAGATAACTGTCATAAAAATTGTTTGACAAGCAAGGTCGACTGTCTAATTCCGGCACCAAGATAACTCACCCACGCGGCCATTGAATTATCATAGATATGATTGAATTCAGATACAACAGCCATAATGAACGATCTTGAATGGGCTAAGTGATTAGTATGACCCTGGTAATTGAAGTAAGATATTGTTGTTTAAAGTTTTCTTGATTCTGTATTTAATTAAGATTTCGATAAGTAATTATGATTGTTCTTGGGTGTCATGTATCGTGCTAGGGATGTGAGAAATTGTTTGTTGAATGTCATAGTTAAGTTGGGTTTTGGGATGGTATAGCTCGTATCCTATATATACAGGCTTTCTTAAAAGACTAATATCTTATCTATGTTTAATATTTTTATGAAAATCGGATGCTTAATTAAGTAGATAAGTATACAAGCTTAGAATGAATAAAACAATTCTATATGTTCCTTCTTAACAAGTTCTATGCATTGTCTTTTCTTGAATTATGACTTCTAACTGCAAATTATAACCATACAAATTGCTTAGGAAAGAACTGCAAATTTTGTCTTTATAAATATAACGTAGGCAAGAGTATGGGATAAGCAATATAAAAGTTGATTATGGAATAATCATGTAACTTAGTGAATGATAGTAGTGTTGATAACAAGGTTGTTGCTTGTTTTAGACTGATAAACATAATCTTCAATCAGATTATTTAAACAACAATACAATTAACATCCTTCACTCTTTGCTTTCCATGGTTGTTTAGGGTTTTAGCTCTGAGTGCTTTCGGTGTCAATGGAGGCTGCTGCCTTGGGCAGTGCCTCTGGGACTACGAACTTGATGGTGGACGATCCTTCCAACGGATGGAAGCGAGCGTTAACAAGGGAAAAGATGGGTTCTTGTAAATGCATGTCGGGACTTCTTGTCAAAAAAGTTTCCGCAGAAGGTTCAGCTCTGGATATTCCGGATGTTCTGATTGAAGAAATCGTGGTGACCATGGATCTTGCTCTGGTAGGTAAGTTCTTTTCCTTCCGTCCCAATATTGAGATGGTCCGAAAATGGGTGATTTCTCAGTGGAGAATCAAAGGTAGTGTTTCGGTTATTGCTATGGCAAGAGGGTTATTCCTATTTAAATTCACGAATAGGGAGGATATGATAGCTACTCTTGCTGGGGGATCCTAGCTTTATGGTTCACACTCGCTTGCTTTGTGCCCTTGGAAACCTGGGTTTGTTCCTAGCTCGAACCTCAATAAGTCTGCTCTTGTTTGGGTTAGATTACCAGGGTTTCCCTTGGAATTCTAGGATGAAATTTTTTTTACTGCTATTGGCAACTCCTTTGGCCAGTATGTTACTGTGGACCATACTACCCGTACTCAATCCCGTTGTGTTTATGCTCGGTTTTGTGTCAATGTGGGGATTAACCAAACCCTCCCAATGTCCATTGAGTTAAATTCTAAATATGGGATTTGGACCCAGCCAATCCTTTATGAAAATGCTACCACTTTCTGTCAAATATGCAAGAAGAAGGGCCATATAATGACCTAATGTAAAGCAAAGCAAATGGGCAAGACGACTGACCCCCATAATGAGGTTGAGGATCATCCACAAAAAATTGTTACCCCTACCAATCAGGGAATGGGGGGTAATGCGGAAAATGCTTTCCTAGATGAAAATACTGAGCAGGCTATGAAGAAAGATTGTCAGACGGCCTCGAGTAATGGGGATAATGCTTACCTAGATGATAATACTAAGAAGGTTCTGGACAAAGCTTGTCAGAATGATGTTTTAGATACAGGTAATTATATGGATCAACAGACCACCAATGGGTTTGAGGAGGGGGAAATACGGGACCAATTGATAGAGGGGGATGCTGAAGAAGGTAAAGTTTTGCGGGACGATCCACAAGTTCTTCCTAAAGAGATAGCAGTTATTGACGGAGCAATAGCTCTTGAGTCAACCCAGGATAATGCTCTGGAAATAGGTGATCATTCAGCTAATCCTTCATTGATAGTGGAAATCGGTCCAACTGGTAGTGGTAATGAACAAGATGAATGGATTACCCCTAAGAAAAAGACTCGTAAAGGTAAAAAGACTGCTGATGTTGGCACTGATTCCAAACAAGGGAGACCGACCCTACGGGAAACACGGCAAAGGGAGATTGCCAGTGGTAAGCAGAAAACACTGGAGGTCAATTCCCTCAAACCTTATAAATGAGGATCTTATCCTGGAATATGAGGGGCTTCAACAGCCCCACCAAACAGTTTGAGGTTAAAAACTACGTTTTAGATAATAAATTAGATATCTTACTTCTTCAGGAGGTTAAGATGAATGAGGAGAGCTTTAAGAAGATAGCTGATTACATATGGCCTAAGGCTGCGTTCTGCATCAGTCCAGCTATAGGGGCTTCCGGTGGGATTGTTACAATGTGGAATAGTGCTAAAATTTAGGGTTCTGTTGTGGCTTCTAGCAAGCATTTTATGGTTATCAATTTCTCCTTGCCTTCATTCAATTGGTATCTAATCAATATTTATGCTCCTAATACTAGAGTTCTGAGGCAATCTTTGTGGACTAATTTGAGTAGCATTCTGACCAATTCCCCGCGCTCTAGGTGGATGTTAGCTGGTGACTTCAACACTCCATTATATCCCTCTGAGAAATCTGGTGGGATCCTTGATTACTCTGACAGCATGTTTGACTTTGCAGAATTTATTAATGTTTGGGGATTTCTAGCTGTGGAACTGCAAAATCAGACCTTTACCTAGTCTAACAGACGAAGAGGAGACCATATGATCCAGGTTAAATTAGACAAGGTTCTTATTTCAAGTAATTGGGATAATCACCATAATATGCATTTGCAGGCTTTTCCTAGAACCATATCTGATCACTGCCCTATCTTCCTTCATTGGCAAGATCAATGCCAACGGGGCCCTTTCCCTTTCCGCTTTGAAGCAATGTGGATTCAGCATAAAGACTTCAGACAACTCGTGACTCAATGGTGGCAAATTCCTATCCAGGGTACTCCTATGTTCAGACTGTTTAAAAAGCTTATGCATATCAAACAGGAGGTTCGTGGATGGAATAGATACAATTTTGGTCATGTGTTTGGTCAGAAGAAACATATAGTTGGAAAACTAGAGGATATTCAACAGCGGATTGCTCACGGAGATGTTTTAGAAAACACTACTAAGGAAGAACATGCTTTGATTTCGGACTGGAGGAATCTTATGTGCCGTGAAGAGGTCTTTTGGAAACAGAAGTCTAGAATTCAGTGGCTTAAAGAGGGAGATAGGAATATATTTTTTTTCCATATTTCTGCCATGAAACATAGGAAGGCTAACTCCATCACAAAATTATGTTTGGGAAATGGCAATGTTATCACTGAGGATAATGAGATTGGTGAACAAGCAGCGATATTCTTTCAGAATTTGTTGACAGACCAAGCTAATGTTGACAATGGCAGGACTATGAATCAATTCATTGACAAAATTCCTTGTCTGATAACTGAGGAAGATAACCTGGAAATGTTAAGGCCTATATCTGAGGAGGAGGTTCGTGCTGTTTTATTCTCTATGAGTGCCTTCAAAGCTCCGGGTCCTGATGGCTTCCCTCCTATTTTTTTCTAGGAATATTGGGATATTGTGGGGGCTGATCTTACCGCTGCGGTTTGTGATTTCTTCAAAACTGGTAAACTTTTAAAACAACTCAATAACACCTTTATTGTCCTTGTTCCTAAAAAGCTGAACCCCACCAATCTTTCTGAATTCAGACCTATTAGCCTATGTAATACTGTCTATAAGCTTTGCACCAAAGTCCTTGTCATGAGAATTCAACCTTTTTTAGATAAAATTATTTCCCCTTCTCAAAAAGGTTCTGTCCTCGGTCGTCAAATTCTGGATGCTGTGATCTCCACTCATGAAACTATTCATTCCATGGATAAGAGTAGAATTCCTGGCATGGCTCTTAAGTTGGATATCTCTAAAGCCTATGATAGGGTCTCATGGACTTTTCTGTTTCAAGTTATTAGGAAATTTGGGTTTAATGAAAAAATATATCTCCTCATTTGGACGGCTGTTTCTTCTGCCAAATTTTCAGTCCTAGTTAATGGGGTCTCTAGGGGTTTTTTCTCTTCCTCAAGAGGACTCCGTCAGGGGATCCTCTTTCCCCGTACTTGTTTATCGTAATGGCGAAGGCTGTGGGCATCAAACCTGCTTCCTCCCTTGCCCTTATGTCTGTGCAGCAATTTGTTGATGATACCATTCTTTTTGGCATCTCTTCTATGATTGAAGCTCAGAGATGGAAAAACATTTTAAACCTTTATGCTTGTTTCTGGGCAAAGCATAAATTTCTAAAAGAGTAATGTGTATTTTTTTAATACTCCTAATGATCTTCGACAAAAAATCATTAATATCTTGGAATGTGCTGAAGGTGTTCTTCTTGCTATCTATCTGGGTCTTCCCTTTACAGTTAAAGAGGTGTCTCAAAGTTTCTAGAATAGCATATTGGAAAGAACTCAACAGAAATTGATTGGTTGGAAAGGGAAATTACTCAGTAGTGCTGGCAAATTACAACTTCTTCGGGCCTCCCTGCAAGGTATACCCACTTATTTCCTGTCTCTTTTTAAAATTCCTACTTCTTTTGCTGACAAGCTGGAACAGATTCAAAGACAATTTTTATGGACAGGAGTAGAAGATAAACAGAGAATGTCCTTGGTCAACTGGGCAAAAGTGTGTCTTCCTAAATCCTATGGAGGCCTCAATATTAGATCCATACGCAACATGAATAAAGCCCTTCTCTCAAAAATCAATTGGAACCTGATTCATCAACATAAGGATTAGGGGGAAATCATGCAAGCAAAATATCTGCATGTCACTGACTGGTCCAAATTCCTCCAACAGGAAGGTTTGCCTCAGGGATCTGTTATATGGAATAAAATGCTGAAATCTAGAAGCCTTCTTACGCAAGGGATTAGATGGAAATTGGGTAATGGTATGTCCATTAAGTTCTGGATTGATATTTGGATAAAAGATAAGGCTCTCATTACTTAGGGGGACTATGGTGAAATTGCTGGCATTGCTACTCAGTTTTTTGGCGATAAAGTCAGCGATTACATGTTAAATAATAATGGCAATAGGAGCTGGAAAAATTTATTTGATTGCTGCACACATCGCCCTGATCTCGCCTCTAAAGTTTGGATTGTTCAACAGTTGTTTCAGGGAGTCAGAATCCCTCTCTTCCCTCGAGAGGATGAGCAGTTTTGATGGCCGGACAAGAATGGACGTTTCTTTGTTAAGTCTGCCTATCATTTATTAGTTCCTGAGGTTCATAGAAAGGAGATATGGAGCAAAGTTTGGAACCACAAACTTGTACCGAAAATAAATATGTTTTGGTGGGCTTCTGTTCATAACAAAATTCTGACCCAAGACAACTTACAGAAGAGAGGCTTTACCTTAATCAATAGATGTTGTCTGTGCTATGATAAGGAGGAAATTGTTTCTCATCTATTCCTTCACTGTGATTTTGCTAGGGAAATATGGAACTTAATCTTAAGTAATTTTGGTATTGAGTGGGTCTGCAATCCCGATATTACGGAAGTGATTAACAGCTGGTATCCTCCCTTTTCTCGTCCCTGGCTTGTTGAGTTATGGAATCAAACTCTGCCATGTTTGAGCTGGACTTTGTGGAAAGAGCGCAATCATAAGATTTTTAGGGATACTGCTAGAGATGCCTCTCAGGTTTCTCACACTTTTATTAAGACTCTTATGGAAAGCATCACAAATGCCCATATCAGAATTGCGGAGAAACCTTTGACTCATGAAGAAGAACAAATTGCAGCGAATTGGAAGATTCTCTATCATATTCCTGTTCATAACAATACCAAATTGTTACAGAGGCTTAATACCAGATGGAGTCCTCCGATTCCTAACTGGCTGAAACTTAACTTTGATGGGGCTTCTAAGATGGATGGTACAGCTAGTGGGGGAGGGATCATAAGAGATGACAAAGGGTGGATGGTTTCTGTCTATGCTGGCAGTTTGGGCTGTCAAAGCAATAACTACGCTGAAGCTACTGCTCTTCTATGGGGGATTAAATTGGCTATATCCCTTGGCATCAAGAATTTGAATATCCAGGGGGACTCTAAAATGGTTATTGATGCAGTTAACAATGTGTCGACTGTTGGTATTAAGTTAAAAGATATTATTAGGGATATTCAGATTCTCCTGCAGAAGATTCCCAATATAGACATCTCTCATATTTACCACGAGGGTAATGGTGTTGCAGATGCCTGTGCCAAACTTGGACAAAGGTATTCAAATTGGCGTTGTTGGCGCCAATTTGATCATATCCCTTTAAATCTTAAGGCTCTCATTCTAAAGGAAGTGACGGGTTAAGGATGAGTCAGATTTATTGGCAAGACAGCTCACTTTGTCAGTTCTTTGGGAGGGTGCTGACGTGCCTCTTGAAGTATAGGTTTTTTTGTACCTTCTTACTTGTCATTTCCGCTCCTTGCTTTCATAAGGCTACCGGGCTGCTTGATCATTATGGTGTTTGCCGTGTAATTATGATTAAGCATGGGATGAGCAAGCATCATCTTTATAAGGTTTCCCATATTTATGATAATTTGTGTTGTTTTATCACTAGCATCATTAGCCTTGATCAAGGGAATAATGTTATTGTAAATACGACTAGGGAGATTTGGGGTTTTTGTGAACTGCTCTGTATTTCTGAAATGGGTGGCGATAGAATCAGAACTGAACCCGTCTCTTGCTATGAGTTCAAAGACAACCTGGTGGTCTGGCATTATTGCAAAGAGGGTGGGATTAGTCCCTATTTGGAGTGGCTCAACGGGTATAATGAGAATTTATCTGAACAGTTTGCTAGGTCTTAGCAGAACCGGCGTGTTTTTGTGGGCAGAATTAGTTTTGAAATTTCTGAAAGTGTGATTGCTATGGCCACTGGTATGTCTACTTAGGGGATTAAACTACAAAGGAAAACTAAAATTGCGGACCTTTCCAGTCAAAAGCTCTTTCTTGGAGATGGCGAAGAATTAGTCCCCTATTAGGGGGGATTTGACAGAGCCAAGCTACCCGAGCCTTGGGACGGTGTGTGTTTTCTCCTCATGAAGTATTTCACCCTGGAGGGGTGCTTCACTAGGTTCTATAACTATCATCTCCCCCTTTTGAATCATTTTCATTGCAATGCTCATATTAGCTTTCCTTTTTATCTACTTTCTTCCCCGGAGCACTCTGTCCTTAGGGTTAGAGCTAAACTAGATAAGAAACCTGCTAAGAAACCCATCCCCCTTCATCAGGGCCTTATCCTCTATCTTTATAACCACCATCTTGCCCTAGAGCCAGCGAAGGCCATTCAAACCAACAGTGGGGAATTATCTTCTAACCCTAATGATATTCCTGGTGTTGAAAAACCATGCCCTTCCCCTGTTCCTGCTAAGTCAAAAGAAGTTTCTTTTTCTACTCCTGAGGAGATTCCCGTTGATACTCTGAGTTCTACTGTTAGTTCGAAGGGCAAAAAGAGGAAGACTCATGCTGGTGAAATGGGCACTGGGGGGGCTGTGGTAGGGACCCCAAAAAATCCTTGTAGGACCCCTGTGGGACATAGTAGCAAGTCTCATTCTTCTGCTAAGGTTATTAAGGATGGTTTCTCCTCAGGAGTTAGGCGGTCAGGGCGAATTGCTAGAAAACCTACTCCAAAAGCAAAACTTATTGATTATTCTGAGAGCGCTTCTGAGGAATCCTCCTAGGGGGATTAGGATAAAGATATGGATGTTCAAGAAATCTCTGAGGATGCTGATGGTAAGCAGGAGACGCAAGAAATGGGGGCTACTACTGAGGATGCTGTTGATTCTGCTGACAATGCTGGCAAAGCGGTTGAGATGTTTGTGGAAGAGGCTGACGATGAAATGGACACTGATGCTGGCCTGGGAGCTGAAATTGCGGTTCTGAGGGCTCGCATTGAGAAACTGGAACAGAATCTTTCCACTGTGCTCAGGAATTCTATTTTTCTCAATGTTTCTGTGCTGCAAAACCTAGGGGTTACTGTTAATGCTGACAATGATGATCTTGCTAAGAAATTGGATGACATTATTAAATCTAGGGTTAAGCAAGGAGAGAATCTGCCTCCTTAGTCTTTGCTTTATATTGATGATTCTTTGCTACTCTGTTTTTACTATCTTAGTTTATAGTGGCTGGTTTTGCTGTTTATGCTGGGAAAATAGTATTTGATGTATTTGGTTTAAGGCACTTTTTGTGCTTGTTGCCTTTGAGGCCTCTCTACTTTTTGTATGGGTTCGGCCCCTTGTTTAGCCGCCTTATATTATCAAAAACAAGGTTGTTGAATGTGTATTAGATATCCCAAATTATTGTGCTAGTAAGAACGCTCGGTTCAATGTTATCTCTTGCTTAGTATTTAATCTTGAGAAGACACCATTGTTAGTGTAGTAAGATCTTATGTGGAAAGAGTTAGCATTGAATTTATATATTTTGTTTCCATCACACCCTCTGGGGCTTGGTGATCGTAAAAATTAGTATCTAATTGGTGTAGGATATAATTAGTAAGTTAATTAGGATTTAATTCTTTAAATTAACATTATCTACTTAAATTGAAATACTATCTTATTAGGTATATGACTTGAATGATAAGATTTGATATTATGTTTAGATCTTAGCCTTTGGGTTTTCGGAAAGTATAAGATAAGAAGTTTTGAAAAGGTAACTGGATTAAACTGAGGAAATGTAACACCTTGTGATTTTAGGGTAACCATGTGAATATATACAAAATGTGGTGATGTACAATAGAAGATGAGTATTCTTGAGAAATTGTTAAGAAAATAATAACTTAATTACATATAGGTAGATTTATGTATGGTGTGATTAGTAAAGGAAAGTAATATGCTTAGAGATTATTGTTATCAAAATTTTGGAATGAATTGAGAAAGATTATAATTTGGAAATAGATTCCTTGTAAGATATGTAAGGCATCGTTTGATAAATGTTAGTATTGATTTGACTTTGAGGAATGCTTAGGATTATTGTTAATGAAATTTTGGAATGAATTGAGAAAGATTATAATTTGGAAATAGATTCCTTGTAAGATATGTAAGGCATCATTTGATAAATGTTAGTATTGATTTGACTTTGAGGAATGCTTAGGTTATTATATTGTATGTTACAACATTTCAATTGAATTGATGTATGCATTATTTTAGTTGATGATAGAATGGGTGCCATGTGACTTCTAGCATGTATAATTTATGCATTTGTGTAATGAGTAAAAGAACATAACGAGTGATTCCTTGACCATGTTGTTAGTCCAACTTTGTTATAAGTAATTGGTTGACATCAGTTAGATCAGTACCAGCATTGACACATGCTATAGGAATGGTAGTTAAATCATGATTGCATAGATTCCTTCACCTAAGTCGTCTTTAGTTTGCTAGACCCCTCACGTGATGGCTCGGGCTTCCCAGTAGGGTAGCATGGGGAAGCTTAATGCTTTGTGGCAAGGTGGATATCACCACGATGATGCTCTCTCTCCCTCTCTCTCTCAGGATTGGAGAAACAGATACAAATTGATATATATATATATATATATATATATATATATATATTGTTGTACAAGCCTACAAGGCTAAATATTGTAACGGCTTAGTCCTATTTTATTATGTTATTGATTCAATGATGTTTGTAACCTTAGCTGGATATATTGATGAAAGTGGTTTCATGAGATAAGTTTTATGGAGAAATATTTAGCAGTGTAATTATTTTATATTGTTTGCTATTTTTGGATTGAATATGCTTTTCGTTGGTTAATTTTAGTTAGTAGTATTTGCAAACCTTACACGAGTGCTTTACCTCCAACCACAAATCAGCGGTCCCCCGCACACCTTCCAAATGGAAGTGGCCCTACCCTTCACGAAGAGTATAGATATAAGGTAACCAACGGTTATTTTCCATTTGAATACTGCTATTGTATCCTACATAACACTATCGATCATACAATCCCCTAGATACCCTCTAGCTAAGTATGATCATTCTAATAGGTTATACAATCTAGATATTGTGAACCGATAATACACACAGAGACATGCATTACTTTGGCCAAAGATTCAATATAAATAAACATTCGCAATGAACATAGTCATAATGTCCACCCACCCACCAACTCAACTTGGAAGCTCTCATCCTACAGTTTGACTTTCTTTATTTAGTAATTCTAGACACAATCTTGTCTGTACTGAAAATCCATTCTAGTCGATCTGACTTAGAATAAATCCTTAATCTAGGATATATTTACAATATAAAGATTTAAGTATTTCTAACCTTTTTAAGAGTTCCTCATTGCATACTTGCAATTTACAAGGTTTATGACTTTCTATCATTCTACTCTCTGATTCAAATATCAAACATCTTTGATGCATTAAAATGAGTTTTGACATTATCATAGAATCACTAAAATTTGATAAAGTATTACAAAGACTCTTCATGTCTTGCTTTATGGCTTTCTTGACCTTTCATTATCGACCAATTATGGTTTTCTCGACCTTTCACTGTCGACCAATATATATATATATATATATATATATATACAATGTCATATCCGACATAAGAGTTATAGGTTCCTATATACTCCTTATTTAAATACTTCTAGTCTTTCCTAGACCACTTGGCATTGCTCGAGTTCACATTTCACGTAACATGAATAAGCATAGTATTCAAGGTATTTCCTCACCAATATAATATCTAAAAGAACACTATCATTTCATATCAATTGTTTTGATCTAAGTCAATTTTTCAACCCTAAAAGGTTTGATTTATAAAAGATAATAATCTACTTTCAACCCCTTGGTCTACTTGAGTCTACTGACTTTCAACATAAGTTAGGTTATGAACTCATGTATAACATCCTTGTATATATGTCACTTAAACCTTTATCAATCATAATAGTTTACCACAATCATGTGGGATTGAGTTACGAATCTCTCAACATGCCCAACCCTGGAATAAATCACTCTAGTGATCGGCCCAACCTAGGGTTAACTTTGTCTTTTGTGCATTTAGCACTAAAATAAGTTATATAGAACAAAAGCTACAAGATCTATATCTTTGCATTGTCTAGATTACTCTTTCTCTTGATATAACATAACATAAGTATGAGATACTATCAAAGGCTATCTAGGGTTCCACATTCTTGGATCACCTATTTCCCTAAATATGAAATACAAAATTGACAAGAGGATACAAAGAAATATTTATCCATGTTGCATCCTCCTCCCTTCAATATCATGATGATATTATCTCACCAAAAAGTCCCTTGAGAGAACTAGTAAGATTTCATAAATGGAACTATTATAGTCTTTAATATCGACTAAAGGATCTATTACCATTTTCCTTAGTTTCCTATTTCTAACTTAGAATCCAAGTTCAATAATATGATACTACAACATAAGTATGGTGCACTCTGGTTTTCTCTAAATCTCGTAGGTGCTATACAAATCCTCATTACTCAAGGATTACGAATACACTATTAATAAAATAATCATTGAGATTGGAGGCTTGTTCACGCATGCAGATCTTATTGATAAGCCTCAATTGGGTTGTGTGTTTCATGCCCTGAACCTCAGTCTTCAAAATAATTCATCTGAATATCTGGAAGGTTCCTTTTGTTCTCATAAGAGACAACTGGGTCGTTCTCTCTCTTCCAAGATTGAAGATACCTTTGCTGCTTGGTCTTTCCTTATCCACTTTAATCCTCCGGCTCCATATGTTCCTACAGAAGCAACTATGCAAGTGGAAGATATAGCTTCTACTCACTTGGGGTTTCAATCCTTCAAAGTGGCAGATCTAAATGTGATTAACTGGTTATGTTTTTCTTCTTCTCATTGGTTTTTGGTTTTTGGAGGTCTCCTTTGCCTCTTTTTTTGGCAAGCTTTGTAATGTCTCATCTAGTCGTTGGACCATTTTTTGTAAAAATGCTTTAATATTAACATAATATACTGATGATGCTCTGCATCTTTGCCTATCAAAAAAAAGTTTAATCCAATAATCCAAATAGTTTTAATCATAGATCAATACATACAATCTTATTGATCTTCCAGAGTTCACTATCTTTCATTTTTAAAATAAATTATGAACTCATATATAAGATTCATTGATATCACAAATATTCTACTTCATAGTTGTTAAAACCTAAGTGATATCATATCTTCGACCTTGGATAGTCCAAATGAGATCAATATCTTTCTATTTATCTTGAAGAGGAGATTTCTATCACAAGCTTTATGATCACAATAATTAATATTTCTGAGATATAAACAATCACTTTCTAGACTCATAGACCTTGATTGCTAAGACAAAATAGTGTTCTAGGAAGGCTCATTTTTCTTTGCTAAGTTTTTCTAAACAATAACAATAACTAAAAATTGTGATTAATAGCCCTGCTAAACATCAAGACCATACGGCCTATATAAGTTCTTTATTCAAATAAACTCTCACCTAGATAAATAAAACCTATTGGTCTCATATATTCTTTCTCAAAGTTAACAGAGCCTAATGATTTCATATTTACACAAAGTTATCAGAGCCTATTGGCCTCTTAAACCTACATAGAGACAACCAAGCCCTTTGGCCTTCATACACATAGAGATGACTAAGTCTTTCGACTATACTAATAGCCTTAGATCTAAGCCTATCGGATTGATAGCCATATCTTTATATTCAAGATACGTTGGCCTATTCATTAAGAGTATTGGCCTATTTATTTCTAATGGCCAAAAGACACTAACATAAATATATATCTTCTATTGGCCATATTGCATAATAATATTTACTGATCATGTTGGCTTTCTATCACAAAAGTATTGGCCATAATATGCACTAGGTTGTCGGCCTCATAATGATTAAGACATCGACTTAGAAATTTGCTCAAGTTAAAATTATAAACATCATCCTAGAGCAGTAATTCATGTAGCTTCGACTAATAGTTAAAGAGTTCTTTGTTATATATATATATATATATATATATATATCACTAGCTTCTTCACACTCTCTAGAATGATTCTACACTCGCGAGAGAAAAGACTTCTTGATAAAGAAGTATTTTAATGAACTCAATGATGAAAAGTAATCTTTTAACTAGCATAAAGACTCAGCTCATACCTGAGCATTGATGCAAATTCAGTGATGATTTAGACTGTGATTTAATGACTCTGCTCATATCCTTACGTCGACTAGAGATTCCACTCTTATATGACACTCCTTTGTCTATAACTACCATTGCTATCCTCCTCTAATCAGCATTTTTCTTCCATTTTCTACTTGTGATAGTTATTCTCTCTCCCTATGCTGTGTTAGCCAAGCTCCTTTCTCTCGTTAACAATGTTATCACTAACTAACTGCTTAACTTCCCACTCCACACCATGATAACACTGTTCCACCAAACTGACCTTGTCGTTCTCTCCTATGTGATAACCATAGCTCCCCCCAACGACTCAAGCCTTACGTGCACTTTAAACACTCTACTTCAGTCGTAAAGAAAAAATCTCCACTAAGGCTGTGGGAAACTCCACTTATCATGCCTCCAAATGCTCCCCACAAAGGCATAAAATGATGAAGGTGGTGAAGATGGTCCAATTAAGAGTCCCGATAATAAAGCTATAATGCTTTCTATATGACATGACTCCACCACTAAGTTATTATAAGACTCCCACGTGCGGTTATCTCCACTTATCAGTTATAACCAACACTTGGTTTTCTAACGGCCCATGCCTCCATTATGAAGACTTTGAGCTAAAATGATAATAATAACTGCCCACTCCCATGGAATCTCTACTCAAGGTTGATAAGCAACAGAAAATGCCCACTGAGCCGTGGGTCTCTCCACAAGATTAGTCTGCGAAGGCTCTTACATGAGCATGCATGGTTTGAGGGGATTGTGGGTAATAATTACCACTCCTCACACAATAATGTTTCTCTCTCTGAAGCATTACTATGCTTATCGATAAGAAAGAACATTTCATTGTTAAAAGAGGTCGGTAAAATAAAACCCACTAACAACTTTGTTCTAACTTCCCAAAGTTTTACATAAAATAATAGTCTATAATCTTAGATATTAATATCAATAGGGTTAATAATAATGTGACGTAAACTTACTCACAAAATGTGATTGGGTCAAGATATTCTCCCCTACATGTTTAAAAGAAAAACACATCAATTTCGATAAGATGAAATACAGAATTCAACGTTAAAACTATAAACGGGAAACACTCTTTTATTTTCCTTTCCAACAATGTCATTACGGATGTAAACGTATTCTCGTTTATGATGCAAGGGATGTCATTTTTGTCAAAAAGTCACGTTAGTCAAAAAAAGACTAATGCTCAACGTTAACAACGTTGATTACACTACAAATGACTAAATTGTCATTACAAGACTCTAAACGACATCGACAACTTGTTGAGTCGAGAAATAAACTTAAACCAAAAAGGGGGGTTGAGTACCACATACTCGAATCAACTAGGTTCACTAATTCACACCTACACAAGACTTAAGATGGAGACAAACTATTATTTTCCTTGTATCTATACTCTTCTCTCTGATGATGCTCTCCCTTCTTTTCTTGGAGGGGCAGAAACCTGTTTCCTGTATGCAATTTGCAATCACCAACCCGTGATTAGTGTATCAATAATCATTACATATTCCTTATGAAATCATAACATCTTGACAACATATAAACACATGTCAATTATAATCAATTAATCATAACTCATGAAAACATTGATTTTTCCTGACATTTTTACTAAACGTCAAATCTTTGAATCATGCGAAATCACCTACTAGTTACTTCAAAAGTAAAAAGTAAAACATAGTCAAAGTTAGGGATGTAACACAAAGTGAAAGTGAGCTTTGGATTGAGCTTGGGGGTGTCCTCTAGAGTGATATTTGGGCCATGCTTTAGAGTGTGCTATGGAGATTTGGTTATGAGTGTAGAGGGTGGTTTTGGGTATATTCCCTAGTAATGGGAGTGGTTATTGGGTTGATCTTTCACTTGAGAAGCTTACTTCGTTGTAGGTTTATTGATTTATTAATGTTATGTTTGACCTTGGGTTGAATAGTTAGATGTTCTTAAGGATTTTTTTGTTGGGGTTTCAGAAGTGAGGATCTTACTTGTCACAACTTGAGAACTTAGTGGTGTTGGAAAAAATAAATGGTTGTGATATGGTTTACACTTGTTTCTCTCTATCGTCTATTATTTCTTCTTGGAGGTTTGTATTCATATGACAATGGGGTTTAGATTTGTGTGGAGCTATTGTGATAACTACGTTTGTGGTCATTTACTATTGTTGTACTTTATTATTTTTTAGCAGCAGTATGTGGTCTATTTAATCTCTATCCTTTATGATGTGGAGAACTTGCGAGAGATAAGGATATTAGAGATGAGAGAGTGAGTAGAAAACTATTTGAGGAAGTACACTCTATTTTGGAACATTTTGGTTGGAGTGTGTAGATCATTGCTCATGTTCTTTGATATGGTTTTGATGACATGAGCCAAACCTTTTATAAGAGTGTTGTTGGTGGAATTTGTGTTTCTTTGTTTGGTACCAAACCAAACATTTCTTGTGTAGTGGGAGTTCTAGGAGGTATATGAGTCCTTGGTGGATATGTTTCATTGGAATGTGGTATAAAGGTTATTTAGGTTTTTTGCACATTGGTGTAATTGTTACCATGGGAGATATTAATCTTAAGTAGGATAGTGGATTATATAGGGAAGCGAGATATAATGTGGGTTGGATATGTCATGATTAGAATCTCTATCAGTGGTTGGGGTTAGTTGGATGTGAGTTATTGGTTGTCGTTGTTGTTTTGACTAGACTAGAGCATATGATGCAAAATCAATCCTATTTTGGAGGGGATTGGACTTTTAGATATGTGTTCTTTATAACGAGTTGAGGTTAGCTACAAAGAATGTGCTCTAAAATTGGTGGCTCTTGAGGGTACTTTGGAGTTGGTGGCTCTTGAGTGTACTCTAGAGTTGGTAGTGAGTGTGCTCTAGAGTTGGATGTGCTCTAAATTTGCCTTTTGTAGATGCCTTTGTGAAGCCCGTGAGTATAGTGGAGTTTAGTTGGGATAGAATGGTGGTACTCTTGGTAGTTCACAGATTTGTTGGAGCTTCCTTTTTCTCTTGCAAGGTATCTGCAAGTGGTAGAATGTTTGGATTAGGTGTTTCATACACCTTGCAAGATCTAATGTTCAAAATAATTATTTATTAATTGTGATTCATTTGGAAAATGGGGCATCCCACTTATGACTTGGCCATTATTCCATGTGCATGCCTTTGTATGACATGTTTGTAAGAATTTGTAAAAGCATCTAATGTCATTATGGCATTGTAATATGTGTGGATTACTTATGACAAATTCTATGACACATGTAACAGCATGATTATAGGGAGCTACAAAGTAAACCAAGAATCTTGACCAACATTATGAAAATCTATGATGCATATCATAAAGCATCTTTGAACAAGAGAATAATGCCAATATGTGGTGACCAAATTGGTGGGTAGAATATGACAAGTTTATGACATCTTATGACACCACTATTTTTAGCCTATTGGACCCATCATAAATGGGGGAATTAGAATATGGGCCAGGGACTTTGGGCACCATTATTCCCTTGGTTGGCTCATAGTTTTCCAAAACTAATTATGGTATCCTTTTTGGTGTTTGCCTATTTACTTGGGTGCTTTGGTTGAGATGTGTCAGGAGAGGAGTCTTCATTTCAAGGTTATATTGTTGGATTTCCTCCAAATGAGTTGGATGATATTCTCCATGTTAAGGCAAGAGCCTAAAAGTGTATTTTAACTATTATGTGTTGTTGAATATTATAATGTTGAAATTAGGGCAGACAATTGAGAGGGGGGTGAATCAGTTGTTACAAAACTTTATCTTTTGTTGCATTTAATCTTCTTTATCACTTATAAATAGATTAATGATATAACCATGAAAGCATGAATCAACAACACAAGAGCAGATACATAATCAACACACATAACACCAAGATTTTGACATGGAAACACAGTTAAGGGAAAAACTATGGTGGGGGTTAACCCACAAGATTTATTCTCTGTTAAAAGAATAGAAAATGGGAAGGCACTTGCCTTCGGGCGCACTGCCCAGAGCTCACTACTCAAAGGAGGCTCACTGCCTACAAGAACATTTACAATGTTAACACTGAAAGATTGAACTAAGAAACATCTTCTTCATGCAAGGTTCGGTTCCATTGAAGCGCACAACACCTCTACTCTGCCCCCACTCACTTCCTCGCTACATCCACATCTTTGCTACTTCCACACTTTTCATGACTTCAAAACACTTATTTATACATATCATCGACTTTGGAATGAACATCAAAGTCAGCCAAACAATCATCTATCTGGAACATTGTCCAAAATAGGTATTACAAGCAATTACAATCACAAGACTTAAAATGATGTATGCAAACCACTGCACTATGGGCCAAACATAACTGGGACTCAAATCTTCCTCGAACATCATGCCACGCTCCATAAAACTTCTCTTAGATCATCTGCAACATGCACCATGCATCCGGTCGGCCAAGACTGGAAAGAACGACAACACCCAAGGAGAGATCTTCATCCACGAGCTCAATCCTCAATGCGGACCACCAACACAACAGGCACCTGATTCAGAGACCACCACAAGCACAATGAAATCAACAGGAACAACCACACCACCTCAAATCACCAGAAACACTTGCACTTTCATTCAGGAACTCAAGAACATTAACTGCCATGACTGTCACACTAGAAATATTTCTTGTGGACCTCCAAACCACAAACCACTTGAGTTGAGGATACACACTGACATCCCAAACACACCTCTAGATCCGCAGATCATAATATTCCAATGAAGATCAATCCAAACCAAATTTCTATCACTCTGTCACCTCTGAACAACTGCAAAAAACTTGGTTCTACTCAAATGGCCATAACTTCGCCAATTCTCCATGCGAGCCTCTCAAATCTTGACTGGAGCAACTTTAGACAATCCTTTACAAACCCTTTAATCCGTAGACTCTGATCTTCATCTTACTGGGAATGTGGAGCAATCTACTTCACTGAACTGCACTGTCTTCACTGTCTCTGACAGAGAGATATGTAACTCGCTTATTTCTTCCGGAGAGGCTAATTTTCTCAATATTGTCAACATACAAGTCTTCTAAACAAGCAATAGAATAAGATACAGTTGACACTAATGACAACAAGGATATGTTGGCATCAATGAGAACATCGATTAGACACATATTTGCAACAATCTCCCCCTTTGTCATTGATGGCAACATATGATGTGAAAATCTGGTTTAACCATCAAGACAAGAACTTCTCCCCCTTTCTCTTATCACACCTGCAACCACTTTCTTCACTGCTCTCCCTTTCACTAGCAACTACTCACTTCCATCCAAGTTTTTCACGACTTCTCTCCCCCTTTGACATCAATGGCAAAGGGCACATATTTACAATCATGTCTCACCCTTTTGTTTCTTAGACAAGACCAAACTAAACTCAAAACATGCCGACTACTCCCCCTGAGTAGCATCCCCTTAACACCAATCCAGATCATTAGATATGATTGTAAGTTCCACCAGACTAATGCACACTAGTGCACCTTAGTTCTGAACAGGAGGGGTAATCACCCCTAGCTTCTCTCTGAGATACTCAAAAATGTCCTTGGGTAGAGGCTTAGTGAAGATATCCACAATTTGATCCTTTGAAGGAACAAACTCCAATCTGACTTCATTCTCATTTACCTTCTCTCTCAAAAAGTGAAACTTGATGGATATGTGCTTTGTCTTTGAATGCAACTCTGGATTCTTTGAAATGTTTATTACACTTGAATTATCACAGAAGATTGTAATAGGCTCTTCAAACACAATTATGATATTCTTCAACATTTTCTTCATCCAGAAAACTTGGGTACAATTACTTGTTGCTGCTATATACTCTACCTCTGTAGTAGACATAGATATTGCCTCCTCCTTTTTGCTCAACCAAGAAACCAATCTCTTTCCCAAGAAAAATGCACCTCCACTAGTACTTTTCCTGTCGTCCACATCTCCTGCCCAATCAGCATATGTATATGCATGAAGAGTGAAATCATCACCCTTAGGATACCATAGGCCATAATCAAATGTTCCCTTCAAATATCTAAAAATTCTTTTGATTGCTACAACATGATATTCTCTAGGATTAGCTTGATATCTAGCAACAAGGCCAACTGCATTCATAATATCAGGTCTGGTATGAGTCAGATAAAGCAGTCCTCCAATCATTGATATCTACCTTTTCTGGTCTGCCTTAGGGGAATCATCATCTTTACTCAACTTGCATCTAGTTATCATAGGAGTACTCCCTGGTTTTGAATCCTCCATTCTAAACTTTTTCAACAACTCCTTTACATACTTAGACTGAGATATGAAGATGCCCTTATCTGACTGAATGATTTGCAGACCCAAAAAGAAATTCATTTCACCAAGCATGGACATCTCAAATCCTCTTTGCATCTGAGCAGCAAAAATTTTACACATGCTCTCATTTCCACCAAAGATGATATCATCAACAAATACCTCAATAATCAAGATGAGTTCATGATCAATCTTGAAATAAAGATTACTGTTAGTTGTGCCTTTGCTAAAACCTAATTTTAGTAGATACTTATCTAGTCTTGCATACCAGGCTCTTGGGGCTTGTTTAAGTCCATACAATGCTTTCCTCAACCTGCAGATCATATCTCCTTGATTAGACAACTAGAATCCTTCAGGTTGCTCAATGTAGACTTCTTCCAAATCTCCATTTAGAAATGTTGACTTGACATCCATCTAGTAAACTTTAAAATCTTTGTAAGAAAAAAAGGCAAGAAATAATTTGACTGCTTCAATTCTTGCCACTGGAGCAAAAGTTTCCTCAAAATCAATTCTCTCTACTTGAGAATATACTTTGCACACTAATCTTGCTTTGTTTCTCACAACTTCACCATTTCCATTCAATTTATTCCAAAAGACCCATTTAGTTCCAATTACATTTTTGTTTTCAGGTCTAGGAACAAGATCCCAAGTATGATTCTTTTCAATTTGCATTAATTCTTCTTCTATTGCTTTTACCCAACTTTCATCATTACAAGCTTCATTCACCGATTTTGGTTCAACCTTTGAAATAAAACAATACTCCTCTTGTTCTTCAACAATTTTTCTTCTGGTTTGTACACCTTTATTTTTATTTCCTATGATCTGATCTTCAGAATGAATCAACCTTACATACTTGGGAGTTTTAGGAATTTCTTGAACTTTTGATTCTTGAACTTGTTCCTCAGCATTTGCATTAGTTTCTTGAGGCACTGGATTCTCTGGAGCAATCTGAATTTGAGTTTGAGGACTTTTATTTTGATCATCTAATTCATATCCACAAAACTTGGAAGGTCTCTCCTTGCTTTCATCAACCTTGACATTAGCACTTTCAATAATCTTTTTCAATCTCTTGTTAAAGCACCGGTATCCCTTGCTTTGGTTAGAGTAGCCCAGAAGTATTCCTTCATCACACCTTGCATCAAACTTTCCTAGATCTTCATCTCTTTTGATATAGCATTTACTACCAAAAACTCTAAAATATTTCACAGTAAGAGCATTACCAAATCACAGTTCATAAGGAGTTTTACCAGTATTACCTTTGATTTGCACCTGTTAAGAGTGTAGACAGCAGTACTCACAACCTCTCTCCAATAGACATGTGGAACATTTTCTTCCATCATCATGGTTCTAGCAACCTCTTGAATAGTCCAGTTCCTCCTTTCCATGATTCCATTCTACTGAGGAGTCCCAGGAGCATATAATTGTCTTCTTATTCCATGCTTTTCACAAAATGTATTAAACTCACCGAAGGTAAACTCTCCACCTCTGTCAGATCTCAAACACTTTATCTTCACACCAATCTCATTCTTCACACTAGCCTTGAACATCTTGAATCTGTCAAGAGCCTCTGATTTCTCTCTCAAGAAAGTGACCCACATCATCCGAGAGTAATTATCAATCATCAACATAAAGTATCTATCTCCTTGCAAACTCCTAACTCTGGCAGGACCACACAAATCAGTGTGCACAAGTTCCAACAATCCACTTGAAAATTGTTCTTTACTTTTGAATGTGGTTATGCTCTGTTTGCCCAACTGACATTCCTTACACATGCTATCAACAGGTTTTACAAGCTTTGGAAGATCTCTCACAGCCTGAGTAGTACTTATCTTGACAATACTATCAAAGTTTACATGACACATTCTCCTATGCCATAACCAACTCTGATCAATCTGAGCAATCAAACAACTTTTACCAATACCACTTAAATGAAAGATATTACCTCTAGTCTGTGTACCAGATGCAATATCAGTTCTGGAGCTTTCCAAGATTTTGCATTTTCCATCCTTGAATCAGAGATCATACCCTTTGTCAACCAACTGTCCAACACTGAGAAGATTATGCTTCAACCCTTCTACATACAAAACATCATTAGTGTTATTCTTACCATCAAGAGAGATGGATCCTCTGCCACAGATTCTACTAGCTGAATTGTCTCCAGACTTCACAATTCCACCTTCATACCTTTCCATACTTACAAACTTACTCTTATCACCTATCATATGATGAGAGCATCCACTGTCAATCACCCATTCATCCTTTTCTTTACCCTAAGCAGCCAAGACACTTTCCACATTCACACACCTAGTAGATTCAATAGGCACCGGATCTTCTTCTTTGATAGCAATGAACACCCATTCATTTCCAGAGGTACTTCCCTTATCAGATTCATCATTTGTAACTCCTTCATCAACAACTTCTTGGACATAGTAACATTTCTTCTGAAACCTAGGTCTGATAGGGTTTGGCTTTGAAACCCTTTCTGGACATCTTGAAGCAAAATGACCAATCTTATTGCAAGCAAAACATTTGAAAGGCAACTTTCCTTCATACTTACCAGATCCTCTTGGTAACCTTTTGGCAAAAAGGGCTTCAAGTTCTTCAAGCTCCGTTTCATCTTCTTCGAGTTCCTTCGTTGCCTTCTCATAACTGGTTAATCTTCTTGAAGACATTTCACTTGAATCAAAGCTTTGCTTCTCAAAAACACTGGCCTTAAAAGCAGATTCTGATTTAGGAAGGGAATCACCAAACTCACTCATTTCAAATGCTAAAAGCTTGCCAACCAACTAATCCCTTGTAACAGTTGTCACAGTCCTGATCTCCTCAATGGCAGCAACTCTATGCTTGTATGAAGCAGGTAAGGATATGAGCACCTTGCCAACAATCTTTGATTCTTCCAATTTTCCACCAGCACACCTGATATTGCACACAAGTTCATTCACCTTCTGCATGTAGGAAGTGATGTTTTCATCTTCACTCATCCTCAAACTTTCGTATCTACCTTTCAGGCTCTGTAACTTAGCACATTTGACATATGCATCACCTTCATATAGAGTTTCCAACTTCTTCCAGATTTCATGAGCAGTTTTCAATTCTAGGACATTTGTCATTTCTGTATCAGTCAGGGCACTTAACAATGCTTCTTTAGCCCGAATGTTGTTTTCAGCATCTTTGAGTTCATCTAGAGTTGAAGGACCTTTCTCCGGGGGCTTAAACTCATCCTTTGTTATCAACCAATAAGCATCACCCATGCATTGCAAATGGCACTCCATGCAACTCTTCCAAAGAGAGTAATTTGTTCCATCAAATCTCAGACTATCCTTCTTGTAAGTTGACATCCTGGATCTCCTCAAGTGGTCAAGCTTCTTTTAGAGGAACCGGCTCTGATACCAATTGTTGAAATTAGGGCAGACATCTGAGAGGGGGGGTGAATCAGTTGTCACAAAACTTTATCTTTTGCTGTATTTAATCTTCTTTATCACTTATAAACAGATTAATGATATAACCATGAAAGCATGAATCAACAACACAAGAGAAGATACATAATCAACACATATAACATCAGGATTTTTATGTGGAAACCCGGTTAAGGGAATAACCACATTGGGGGTTAACCCACAAGATTTATTCTCTGTTAAAAGAATAGAAAATGGGAAGGCACTTACCTCTGGGTGCACTACCCAGAGCTCATTGCTCAAAGGAGGCTCATTGCCTACAAGAACATTTACAATGTTAACACTAAAAGATTGAACTGAGAAACATCATCTTCTTCATGTAAGGTTCAGTTCCATTGAAGCGCACAACACCTCTGCTCTGCCCCCACTCACTTCCTTTCTACATCCACATCTTCGCTACTTCCACACTTTTCATGACTTCACAACACTTATTTATACATGTCATCGACTTTGGAATGAACATCAAAGTCAGCCAAACAATCATCTATCTAGAACATTCTCCAAAATAGGTATTACAAGCAATTACAATCACAAGACTTAAAAGGTTGTATGCGAACCACTGCACTGTTGGCCAAACATAATTGGGACTCAAATCTTCCTTGAACATCACGCCACGCTCCATAAAACTTCTCTTACATCATCCACAACATGCACCATGCATCCGGTCAGCCAAGACTGGAAAGAACAACAACACCTAAGGAGAGATCTTCATCCACGAGCTCAATCGTCAATGCGGACCACCAACACAACAAGCACTTGATTCAGAGACCACCACAAGCACAATGAAATCAATAGGAATAACCGCACCACCTCAAATCACCAAAAACACTTGCACCTTCATCCGGGAACTCAAGAACACTAACTGCCATGACTGTCACACTAGAAAGATTGCTTGCGAACCTCCAAACCATGAACCACTTGAGTTGAGGATACACACCAATATCCCAAACACACCTCTAGATCTACAGATCATAATATTCCAATGTGGATCAATCCGGACCAAATTTCTATCACTCTGTCACCTCTGAACAACTGTAAAACTCGGTTCTACTCAGATGGCCATAACTTCGCCAATTCTCCATGTGGACCTCTCAAATCTTGACTAGAGCAACTTCAGACAATCCTCTACAAACTCTTTAATCCGCAGACTTTGATCTTCATCTTACTGGGAATACGGAGCAATCTACTTCATTGAACTGTACTGTCTTCACTGTCTCTGACAGAGAGATATGTAACTCATTTCTTTCGTAGAGGCTAATTTTCTCAATATCCTCAACATACAAGTCTTCTAAACAAGTAATAGAATAAGATACAATTGACACTAATGACAACAAAGATATGTTGACATCAATGACAACACTAATTAGACACATATTTGTAACATATAATGGTTCTATGCTTTGGAGAGTGGAGTTTTTTCCCAAAAGAGTTTTCTCCATGTAAATTGGTGTTTCTTTTTTGTTGTTTATGCTTCTTCTTTTCTTCTCTCATTCTTATTCTTAAAGTTTTATTTTGCATGCCATTATGCTACTAAATTTTTTATAGATTTGAGATTTTCATTTCTTTCCTCTTAGGGTTAATGTGGGAAATGAATCTATGTCCTAATTCTACTTTATGGGTATATTTTGTTTTCACTTCTATTAGGCTTTTTGTATAGTAAATCTTATGGTACTAGAGATGTATACTAGGTATTTTCCTAATAGTTTTAACCTGCAAACCAAAAATTTTATCTCTTTTACCTCAAACCTATTTGGTTGATGCATATAAATTTCTTCTTCAAGATACCCATGTAGGAAAGTAGTTTTAACATCTATTTTCTCAATCTCAAAATCACAAGTTGCAACAATAAATAATATAAAACTAATGGAAGATAATTTAGCAACATGGGAGAAAATTTCACCAAAAATGGCTCCCTCTCTATGGGAGTAGCCCTTGGCCACTAGTCTAGCCTTGCAACTCTCTAATCAAACATCTCCTCTTAATTTTTTTTGTATAGCAACTTATAATGTTGTAGGAGCATAACTTCTAGAGGCCATAACTTTTGATCTGTGTAGCCGAAAGAACCCATTTTTTTTAGAGTGAAGAGATCAAAGAGATCTACAACTTTATAATTGATTATCACCTACTTCAGCCATTTTTGGGGGCCAAATTCAACCATCTAGAGCTCAAAATAGGCAATTTAATATTTTTTCAAGTTTTTTAGAATTTTCTAGATTTAATAATTTGGTGTTTGAGTGTGATCTTGGGTTGAAATTAACTCTTAAGAATTATTTAGTTGGATATGAGTTATGGGTATTTTTTTAGGTTCATATATGCTTAAATGTAAAATTACTAAAAATAGTAGTTTGTTATTTTTAGCAATTCCAATTGCTTTAAGTAGGTTTTTTGTTTGACTACTTTTTGGTGCATATTGAGTATACTAGATAGTGGGTGAGTGGTAGATTTCTTTGTAAATGAAGAACCTTATGATTTTGTCTTAGTTGTTGAAGAATGAAGTATAGATTTTGGTGTATTACTATTAAAACATATTGTTAGATTTTTGTTGCATTTTTGGATCCATCATGCAACCAATGTGTTTTCTTCCCTCGAGAAAACTAACAAGATCCTAGGTGTCACATCTATCCAATGTCATCATCTCTTCTTGCATGGCCAATATCCAAGACTCAACTATCCTTTGAAGAGAGAGCCTCCTTGAAAGATCTTAGTTCATCATATGTACATAACAAAGTAAATACACAATAGAAATTTGGTGGGCTATACCTATCAACTAGATTTTTTTGTCTTGCAATCATCTCAAGGATGGAGTAATAGATTCTTCCCATTCCTTTGCATACTCATCTTGTTTTAGAACTCTCACTTGAATCATCTTCTTCCTCTCCATCCTCTAGAATCCATTACTCTATTCTTCAACGTGTGCATCTTCCTGATTCTCAATCTTAGTCTCAAAGTGCACTATTTTCCTTCTTTTTCCTTTGGTTGTAAAGGACATAAAAATGCTCTAAACTCCTTGAGAATCGCATCTCTAGAATAGATAATATTTTGGGTTAGTGGATTCCAAATCTTATAACCTTTTACATTCTCGTCGTATACAACAAAGATGCATTTTAATGCTTTTAGATCTAGTTTAACTTGATTTTCTTTAGGCACATGAACAAAAAGCCTGATAACCAAATACCCTTAAATGTGAAACAAAAGTTTTCTCATCTATCCACACTTCATAAGGAGTTTTGTCAACAAGAGTGAAATAAAGAGATTAATTAACCAAGTAACAAGTAATACTCACAACCTTTGCTCAAAATTAGTAGTCTAACTATGTACCACTTAACATACTTTTGTCACTGAAGGTTTAGTTCATTCTCTTTGCAACCCATTTTGTTATGGTGTGTAGGGGTAGTATTTTGCTTGTAATGATAGAAACTGCACAGTTTACAATTTCACACTATGTTTGGCACTCGCTTTGGTTTCCACTCCCCTAGCATGTTTTAGGATGCACTAAGCCTATGGCCCTAGCCTTCTTCATCAATTTGCTAATTTCTACATCACATTTTAATATTTCTTGCTAATGTTGAGCTATATGTCTAAGTTTTGAGTATTTTCTCTAGGATGCTAGTGCAGTGTACTAGCATCTTACAAGTTTTCAAAATTTGAGTCAATGGCTTCCCAACCAGCTTCCTCCTCTTATCTGTTGCAATGTTTGTCTATTGAAAAATGCTCTTGTGTTCGAATGTGACCTTTCAGCTTCCTCACAAGCCTCATGCAAAAGTGATTTTTGAACTACACAAAACATGTAATCTCTTCTTCTTAGATGAACTTTTCTAGTTACACCTTCATTGTTGAAGCTTGTTGTGGGTAGACGTTGTTACACTCCTCATTGACATCCTTGAATGCTTGTTCATCTACACTATTTGTTGGTAATATCTTTTTAATAAGCTTGTTGTGTATTATATTGTTATCTATATAATAAAATTGCATGGTGCTATTTCTTCTCCATCATTTCTTCCTCTCATTAGCAAGGTAGTGGTTGCCTCTTCTTCACATTGGTAAACACTTCCTTTTCTTTCTCTTTCACTTATTTATTGTTAATTGTGTAACTCTTTGGTGATCATCACCGCCTCTTGTTTAATCTCACACAAACTAGGGTGTTGATCCTCATAGACTAGGGATTTAGCATCCATAGATTACTATTATATTGTTAATTTTAAATTCCTAGACACACATAGGGTTTAATAACACACACCTTCCAATTTATCTTGTTCAATTGATTGCTTGTGGAGGTCAAAAGAACAAAACAAGGTATTGACTTGAAGGAAAGATACTAAGCAATGAACCCCTTTCTCTCCATCTTAGCTTGTGGGTATTTAAAGCCTCTCAAATTCATGGAGGTTTTATTTTATTCTCCTCTCTTAGTTTACTTTCAATTATTTAATTTAAAATCATAAGTTTAGAGTGATTTTTAGTTTTCTATACATTTCTAATATGCTTGGTACCCTTGTCTTATGTGCCTTTATCATCCTATGTGTAGATCCATATAGATTTTAGAAGAACATTTACGTTTTGCCTTGACTTCAGATGATGTGTGCAAGTTGGAAGACAACACACAAACTAGACAACAACACATCGCATTAGCATCCTGGCTAGTGGACTTCCTAGTCTATTTTTTTAGGTTCCTCATTTTTTACTAATTTTTCTTCTACTCTCTGTTTTTAATTCCTATACATCTATATTATATTATTTCCTTGCTTTCATTCCCTATCTCATTACATTTTGGTGAACCCATAGCCTTTTCTTTTTCCTTCCATTTTCTACACCTTTCTTCATCAATTTTTTATTTCCCATACTTTCCCATGGACTCTTCTAGTTCTTTCTCTTGGGATTATTTACATGTGTACATCATGGACTATGCATTATTCTCTAATTTCATTGATTCCTATCCATGTCTTGGATGATATAACCTCCATCTATAACATAGATACATATACATGTTTGATCAAGGAGATCCTTGACTACTTCTATGATCTTTCTACCTTTATAGTATGCAAGTCTTCCCTTCTATATTAGAGCTCACTACATTTATCTCCATGACCTATCAAGATAGTATATTGTATGAAGTAGATGATGTTGATAGTCATTCTATTATCTTTCATTCCACTTCTCTTTCTATTGAGAATCCTTCTTCTACCTCCACTACCTCTCTCATAGTCCACGATAGTAGCATGCCTTTTCCTACTTCTCTACCACCATTTTCTACATGTTCAAACTCTATGGATCTCTCATAGGATGTTGAGGCTTCTTTTTCTACCTCACCACCTATGAAGATCCTATTATTATAGTTGACAACACTCCTTCACCACATGGCTCTCAAACTTCTATTGATAATCTTTATTTTAGTGCCTTTGATTACTCTTCTTTAAATGATGAACCTTATGATTGTATTGATCCTTTCTCTTAGAAAGATGGAATGTTTTCTTGTTATTCTCCTCCGCTTTCTTTGGAGAATGAACTACCTCTTTAGACAATTTTGAGCATGCTAGCATCATCCATCACTTCTTTAATGTCACATTAGTCAAACTTCCTCCTTTGATATATATTGATCATGATTTTTATGATTCTTTATCTACTATTTCCTCTCCTACAATTGTGTTGGAGTACTTGACAACACTGAGAAGGGGGTGAATCAGTGTTGTAGAAAACAAAACAAGTTTAAACACTTTTATTTCAATCTTTCAAAACTGAAGCAGATGTTGATTTAGGCTCTAACAATGCAAGTAATAATGCATTAAAGAAAAAAACAATCAAGTATAATGGACAAATTAATCATGCAACAAATGAGACCATAAGACAAGATTTTAGGAGTGGAAAACCCTCTTGGGGTAGAAAAACCACTCAGTAAAGTGCCTCACTAGCTTATTCAAGAATCATGCCTCACTGGCTACAGAAAAATGTCTCACTAACCTTTTTATCACTGCCTCACTGGCTTGTTTTTATCACTACCTCACTGGCATATCATAATCAAATACAATGAAGAATATGAAGCAAAACAAAGGGTTATTATGTTCCTCTACATTCCAGTCCTTGACTGTCTCATTATTTGAGACTCAAGAATCAACTATACAACAACTCAAGATTATCTTTTCATCAACACACTGATATAATCTTAATGATAGTGAATGAACACACATCATCAACATCACATCAAGCATTTACATTACATGCCTTTTTATACATTCTCAAAGACTTCCTTCTTTCATGAAATAGTTTGAATTTGTAACTAAAACATTTCAACTGTCTCTGGTAGTTTCCAACTAAAACAACAACTATCAAAAATGTATGGTCGAACAAACCCATTAGGAGCGGTTTTGAGAAGATTATCAATGAATAGTCACACTATCCTTATCAGTAAAAATTGTTCATGTTTTCCACAGGTGCAACAACAAATTATCAAGTGCCACATAGGCACTAGGGTTACTCAGACCCAAAAACAAAAACTTCTTGTTTTTGCTTAATACAATATTAAACCTTTCACCATATCATTGTCAAACGAAAGAGATAACAGTAATCCTTAACAAAAATACCATTAACCCATTTTATAAACTAAGTTCAACCATATAGTGAAATAACCACACCCATTCCTACATACGACTGTCAAAGAAACTTTTACCAAACAAAAATCCTTAACCGAAGCTATAACTTTCATAATCAAAACCCTTAGTTTTCTTAAACAAATGAAATAACACTAAAACTAAGCAAGAACATCATTAAGGATAACACCTAAATGAATCACCAAGTGTTGTGTTGTGCCATCATAACTGCCCGAGCTTCTTTCTTCATTTTACTGCTTCCACTCAGTCAAGCATTGTCAAATCCAGAATATTCAGCATGTTCAATGAACAAACCCTAGATCGAGAACTCGTTACAAACCAAGATCAAATTTAGAGAAATGACAAAATCATATTGTTTTTTCTTTGGTATACACCCTTAACTTGCTGTCCCAGTGTGCCTTAAAAGGGTCAGTCACTGCTTTAACAAAAACATAACCTTTTACCTCTTACAAAAGCCTAGACCTGCTGTTCAGGTTACTCACTTAAGAAACCTTCGAATGACTTTTCCTTTAGATGGATTTTAAAACATTCCTTTTTCACCAATAAGTGAAGCCTTACAAATTTTAATTTAAGTGACCATGAATTAGATTACAATGCCACTTTACAAAAGATATGGTAAAGATCACTTATAACCATGAAGTGATAAAGATGAATCCCTGACATAATGTCCTTCATATGTAATCAACCAAATGCTCAATGTCATGTCTTATACACTCACCTTATATAATGATTTGACAAACTTGTTATGCAACATGCACCATAGAAGAAATCATGCCATTTGACATCAATGACAAACCACAATGCCAAAGTGAACCAAGGAGAGCAACAAACTCCCCCTTTGGCATTGATGTCAAACAAAACAATGTATGCCAAATGAACAACTGTAAATCTGTCCATTGTACCACTTTGAGGAACATAACAATAAGCATGAAGTGTTGTTTACCTTTCCACTATCATGAAGTGTTGATCAAACACCTGAAACAACTGTCATCAAACAACTAGAAGTCAAGAATCACCAAGAATCAAGAATCATTGTATAAGAATCACTGTATAACAAGCATCAAGAATCAGCTAGATCACTGTGCATATACTGTATATCAGCAAGAATCAAATCCATCAAATCCATATCAATGTAGAACATGTAATTTCTCCCCCTTTTGACAACAATGCCAAAGGTGAAGAAAGAAAGAAGATATCTCCAATGCCAACACCAAGATACCATTGTCCGCAGCTATCAAAGCAACAACAGAATGTCAGAAACTGAGTCAAACTAATCAAGGAACAAATAAATGTACAATAGCCAGGGAACCAATACATATACAACTTGAGCATCATAAAAAAATGTCAAAAGAAATATCAACTGATATCCATCCATAAGAACTGTAAAAAAATTGCAAAAAACACAATAATGCCAACTGTAAATGCCAACTGAAGACATCAGGGATGAATAATATGCTAATAAGCTCCCCCTGAGACTAAGATCAGAATTGAATCATTTTAGAGAATTAAGGGAGAGAACACCAAGTCTATCCCTCAGACCTTCAAATGCTTCTTTTGGGAGTGGCTTAGTAAAAATATCAGCCACTTGATCACCTGAAGAGACATATTCCAGAGTAACTTCATTTGACAAAATTTTTTCTCTTAAGAAATGATAACGACTGTCAATATGATTTGTTCTAGAATGCATTACAGGATTCTTAGAAATGTTTATAGTGCTAGTATTATCACACATAATCTTAACAGGCTTAGATACCTCAACCTGAATGTCTTTCAAAGTCTGGATCATCCATAACACTTGTGTGCAACAAGTAGCAGCAACAATATATTCTACTTCAGCAGTTGACAGACACAGAATCCTATTTCTTGTTGTGCCAAGCTACCAATCTGCCACCTAGAAAGAATACCCCACCAGAAGTGCTTTTCCTATCATCAACACTACATGCCCAATCAACATCAATGAATGCTATCAAAGAAAAATCATTGTGTCTTGGATACCACATACAATAATCAATAGTGCCTCTAATGTATCTAAAAATCCTTTTAACAACATTAAGATGTGATTGCTTAGGTGCATATTGAAATCTAGCAGCCAAGCAAACTGCCTACATGATGTCAATTCTTGTTGTTAAATATAACAAGCTGCCAATCATTGATTTGAATAAAGTATGATCTATATCAGGCAATTCAACATCTTTACCCAATTTACAGCCAACTTCCATAGGTGTGTCAACTGGTTTGCACTCATCCATTTGAAACCTCTTTAGCATCTCTTTAGCATATTTCATTTGAGATATAAAGATGCCTTTTGTGAGTTGTGAAACTTGTAAACCAAGAAAGAAAGAAAGTTCACCAAGCATTGACATTTCAAACTTAGATTGCATGACTTTTGGAAAAGTAGAGCATAGTTCATCATCATTGCTGCCAAAGATAATATCATCTACATACACAACAACTAGTATGCTATCACCTTTGGTCATGTAGCATAGGTTACTGTTCCCTCCTCCCTTTTTGAAACCTTGAGCTTGTAAGTGTTTGTCAAGCTTAGAATACCAAGCTCGAGGAGCTTGTTTAAGGCCATAAAGTGCCTTTTTCATCCTATATACATGATCTTCTTTTCCAGTACATACAAACCCTTCAGGTTGTTCCATGTAAACTTCCTCTTCAAGATCACCATTCAAAAATGTTGTTTTAACATCCATTTGGTAAACTTTAAAATTCTTGTAAACTAAGAAAGCAAGAAAGATTCTTATTGCCTCAAGTGTAGCTACAGGGGCAAAAGTTTCATCAAAATCAATACTCACAATCTGAGAGTATCCTTTACAGACTAATCTTGCCTCATTTCTGACTACATTCCCTTGATCATCAAGCTTGTTTCTAAAAACCCACTTGGCACCAATAACATTTTTATCCTTGGGTCTAGGAACTAACTCCCATGTTTTATTTTTCTCAATCTGATCTAGTTCTTCTTTCATAGCATTAATCAATGATTCATCTTTACTAGCTTCAACATAAGTTTTAGGCTCAAATTGAGAAAGTAAACAAAGATGTACCTATCCACTTGCATTTGCAAGCTTCCTTCTTGTTTGAACTCTTGCAGATTTATCTCCAATAATTTGTCCTTGAGGATGGTTCTTTAAAACAGACTTAGAAGGAGTCTTAGATGTTGACACCTCAGGTGCAGCAGGTGCACTCACTGGATTTTCTTTTTCTTCCTCTGATTTCTCCTCTTTTTCAGATGGAAGAACTTCTTCCTTTTCTTCATCTTGCTAATTAAATGGCTGCAACACTTCATCAAATTTTACATTAGTGCTTTCAACAATTCTTTTCAATCTTTTATTGAAACACTTATAAGCTTTACTATGAGTGGAGTAACCTAAGAAAATACCTTCATCACAACGAGATTCAAAACTTCCCAAGCTTTCATCATCTCTCTTAATAAAACATTTACTGCCAAAATTTCTAAGATATTCAACATTTGCAGGTCTACCATACCATAATTCATAAGGAGTATAATTAGCTTTTATCCTTAATTGTACTTTGTTCAAGGTATACACTGATGTATGAACAACCTCTTTCCAATAGACATTTGGCAGATTTGCATCATGCAACATTGTTCTGGCCATTTCTTTTACAGTTCTATTTTTCCTTTCAACGACACCGTTTTGTTGTGGTGTTCTAGAGGCTCAATATTGCCTCTTGATTCCATGTTCATCACAATAGTTAATGAAATCTTGTGAGGTATATTCCCCACCTTTATCAGACCTAAGGCATTTTATTTTCATGTTTGATTCCCTTTCTACCATCTTTCTAAAATTTTTAAATCTGTTAAAGGCTTCAGATTTATGTTTCAAAAATGTAACCCAAGTCATTTTGGGGTAATCATATATGAAAAGCATGAAATAACGTTCACCATTTAAAGAGCTAGTCCTTGTTGGACCACACAAATCAGAACGAACCAATTGCAAAGGTTGAGTAGAAGAATATTTTTTGGGTTTGAAACTTATCCTGGTCTGTTCACCTTCTTGGCACTCCTTGTAGGTACTGTTGCTAGGCTTTGAAATGATAGGCATATTTCTAACATTCTAGTTCTTGTTGATTTTAACCAGATTATCATAATTGATGTGTCCCAGTCTCCTATGCCACAGTTGGCTTTCTTCTACTTGGCTCATGAAGCACACATGTCCATATTTGCTATTGCTTGAAGTCTCATGAAGATTATAAATGTTGCCTTTAGTCCTTAGACCAGCTGCAACAGCCTTCCCAGATTTTTTCCTGATTTCACAACCTTGTGCACTAAAAGTTACTTTGAAACCATTATCACATATCTGAATCACACTCAGCAAATTATGAGTCAAGCCTTCTACATAGTAAACATCATGTAGAGGAATATCATTATCAAGCAAAATATTACCTATACCTTTGATCTGAACACAAAAATCATTACTAAACTTGACAGAGCCATCAAAGAAATCCTCATATTTAACAAATTTGTTTTTATCACTAGTCATATGGTGAGAGCAACCACTGTCAACAACCCACACATCTTTCTTTTGAGCATGAAAGGTTGTTTGAACAAACATCACATCAGCCTTTTTAACATTTTGTTTCATTCTCCAAACCAACTTAGTCTTTTCAGCATTAGGAGATGTCTTAGATTGAGCATTAGACTGTATAACAAAAATAGATCTGCAAAATCTTGCTATGTGGCCAAGATTTCCACAAGTAAAACATTTCAATTTGTTCAAAAACTTAAATAGATTTCTATCAACAAAACTAGGCTTACTTCTAGATACAAATCTGCATTCATTTGCCTTGTGTCCATATTGATTACAATTAAAATAGTAGCCAAAAAACTGCAGATTGAATCTAAGAGGATTACCTCTTTTTGTAATGGACTTTTCAGCAGCACTGAACCCATTATTGTTAGAATTTGAACATTGTCCTTTTATCATCCCCAAACCACTCTTATCATTATGTGACTTTTGTTTGCCTAAGAGATGAGACAACTTGTCACTACTTTCACACATTGCAAGATTTTTCCTCAAACTGACAATCTCAGCCTCTTGAGTGCAACACTCTTTTTCTTTGACATTCAACTGTTCTTGAGTGATTTCTAAAATTTACTTGTTTTCCTCAAGTTGCAGATTCAAATCTAAGATTTGTTTTTCATAGTCAGTAATCTAATTTTTTTGCACTATAGCCTCCTTTTTAAGTTTCTTTATTTCACTAAGAGCACATTTGCGTTCACCCTCAAAATCAACCTCAGTTTCAGATTGATCTAATGTATTTTGAGTTTCAACTAAATTGATTGTTGCCATGAACAAGGTTTCATCACCTTCTTCAGCAGATTCCTCTGAGCCACTGTCAGTAACATCAGCAAACAAACTTTTCTTCTTTTTGAAGACATTTTTCTTCTTAAAGTTATACTGTTTTTTCTTACTTTGTTTTTTATTGTTCACTATCAAGTTCTTTGTTAGGACAGTTTGTTGCATAGTGTCCTATTTTGCCACAATTGAAACACTTAAAGGGTAACTTCCCTTTATATCTACCTGATGAGCCTCTTTTGAGTTTCCTTACAAAAATGGACTTATCATCATTCACTTTTTCAGACTCATAAATTATTTCATTATCCTTCTTCACAGTTTTGAAAGGAGTTTCTTTGTTAGGATTTTCATTGATCTTTCTCATTTCATAGGCAGTAAAAATTCCATGAAGAGCATCTATAGTTAATTTCTTCATGTCTCTTTCTTCAACAACAGAAGTCTTAGAAACATATTTAGGAGACAAGGTTCTTAACACCTTTTTAACAACAATTACCTCTTCTATTTTTTCTCCTAAACCTCTCATAGTGTTTACAGTTTCTTGGACTCTTTGAAGGTAATCAGCGACCTTCTCTTCATCTGTCATTTTCTTAAGCCTTCAAACTTGTTTCTCAGAGCTTGAAGTTTTGATCCTTTTATATCCTCATCACCCTCATAGATGTTTGACAACTTTTCCCATATGGACTTGGTTGTTTTGCATTCCATGACCTTGACTAAGACATCATTGGACAAACCACAACAAATAGCATTTGCAGCCTTTACATCACAATCATATGCTTTTCTCTCATCAGCAGTAGATGGTGTATCTGGACCAAAATAACTAGTTTCAATAACATTCCAGACATCAAAGCCTAAAGACTTTATGTGACGAGTCATTCTATACTTCCAAAAGGCATAATCAGTACCATCAAACAATGGTGCTCTAAAAGTAGATAGACCTTCCTGAGATGACATGGTATGTACTCCACCAAGAATCCCTTAGGTTAGTTAAACCTTTTAGACAAGGTTCTGGCTCTGATACCACTTGTTGGAGTACTTGACAACACTGAGAGGGGGGCTGAATCGGTGTTGTAGAAAACAAAACAAGTTTAAACACTTTTATTTCAAGCTTTCAAAACTGAAACAGATGTTGATTTAGGCTCTAACAATGCAAGTAATAGTGCATTAAAGAAATAGACAATCAAGTATAATGGACAAATTAATCATGCAACAAATGAGACCATAAGACAAGATTTCAGGAGTGGAAAACCCTCTTGGGGTAGAAAAACCACTCAGTAAAGTGCCTCACTGGCTTATTCAAGAATCATGTCTCACTGGCTACAAAAAAAAATGTCTCACTGACCTTTTTATCACTGCCTCACTGGCTTGTTTTTATCACTGCCTTGCTAGCATATCACGATCAAATACAATGAATAATATGAAGCAATACATAGGTTTACTTTGTTCCTCTACATTCCAGTCTCATTATTTGAGACTCAAGAATCAACTATACAACTCAAGAATATATTTTCATCAAAACACTGATATAATCTTAATGATAGTGAAATGAACACACATCAGCAACATCACATCAAGTGTTTACATTACATGCCTTTTTATACATTCTCAAAGCCTTCCTTCTTTCATGAAACAGTTTGAATCTGTAACTGAAACATTTCAACTGTCTCTGACAGTTTCCAACTGAAACAACTGTAAAAAAATGTATGGTCGAACAAACTCATTAGGAGCAGTTTTGAGAATATTATCAATGAATAGTCACATTGTCCTTATCAGTAAAAATTGTTCATGTTTTCCACAGGTGCAACATCAAATTATCAAGTACCACATAGGCACTAGGGTTACTCAGACCCAAAAACAAAAACTTCTTGTTCTTGCTTAATACAGTATTAAACCTTTCACCATATCATTGTCAAACGAAAGAGATAACAGTAGTCCTTAACAAAAATACCATTAACCCATTTTACAAACTGAGTTCAACCATATAGTGAAATAACCTTACCCATTCCTACATATGATTGTCAAAGAAACTTTTACCAAACAAAAATCCTTAACCGAAGCTATAACTTTCATGATCAAAACCCTTAGTTTTGTTAAACAAATGAAATAACACTAAAACTAAGCAAGAACATCATTAAGGAAGGATAACACCTGAATGAATCACCAAGTGTTGTGTTGTGCCATCATAACTGCCTGAGCTTCTTTCTTCATTTTTACTGTTTCCACTCAGTCAAGCATTGTCAAATCTAGAATATTCAGCATGTTCAATGAACAATCAAACCCTAGGTCGAGAACTCGTTATACACCAAGATCAAACTTAGAGAAATGACAAAATTAACATACTTTTTCTTTGGTATACACCCTTAACCTGTTTTCCTAGTGTGCCCTAAAAGGGCCGATCACTACTTTAACAAAAACATAACCTTTTACCTCTTACGAAAGCCTAGACCTGTTGTTCAGGTTACTCACTTAAGAAACCTTCGAATGACCTTTCCTTTAGATGGATTTTAAAACATCCCTTTTCCACCGATAAGTGAAGCCTTACAAATTTTAATTTAAGTGACCATGAATTAGATTACAATGCCATTTTACAAAAGATATGGTAAAGATCACTTATAACCATGAAGTGATAAAGATGAATCCCTGACATAATGTCCTTCATATGTAATCAACCAAATGCACAATGTCATGTCTTATACACTCACCTTATATAATGCTTTGACGACCTTGTTATGTAACATGCACCATAGAAGAAATCATGCCATTTGAAATCAATGACAAACCACAATGCCAAAGTAAACCAAGGAGAGCAACAAGTTGAGCCATCTCTTTTAGACCTAGACCCTTGTTATTATTTTCTCCACCTTCTTTACCTTCTACCCTCTATTTTGGATGTGTCGCCATCTCTTTCTAATGAGTTACCTCCTCCTAACAAGTGCTACTCCTATTGCTCCTAAGTTAGATACCTCTCTTCATCCTCCTATTTATCCTTCTACACCTACATGGCTATGCTCTCTTTTGTCTTTTGAGATTCTCACTACCATTCTCTTGTTGGTATGGGGACTCTTTCTTTTGACAAATAAAATGGCCATGGTGATCCCTTGTACCATGTGAGATACTTCACCATATTCTTAGCTCATACCTATGATGATTATGTCTTGGCCAAATTCTTTACTAGCACTTTAAAAGGTATCGCCTTAGACTAGTTCTATACCTTACCTACTAGTTCCCTACACTCCTTTTCAGATGTTGTTCATGCCTTTGTCTCTCATTTTTAATATAACCTATAAACCTAAAGTCTCTCTTATGCACTTGGCTCAATGCAAACAAAGTGTTAATGAGAGTGTTCATGGATTCATTACTCATTTATATTCCTTGCTTGTTCAATGGGGCTTCCAACTTTCTGATGACCTTCTTCTACCTCTTTTCCATGAGAACTTACTACTGCATATCTAACAGGATATTCTTTTTTAGTAGTTTCTTCTCTTTTTGACTTAGTTCTTCGTGCCATTTAAATGGATCAAATCCTCCTAGACCACCTCACCTCAAATATGATGAATCCTCCTGGTGCAGGATCACCAAGGAGATCACCTATGTTTTGTTTTCATACTTGTCTTCATGTTTTTGATTCATGTTGTCTTGCTCCAATAAGGTCCTAGAAGACCATTCATGATTGTAATAAGGACTATGTCCAAATATCCTCATATTGTTGTCTTGTAGGAGGCAGTCACATTTGTAAAGCCTTCCTAAGGCATGTAGAGACAGTCTTCATGATTGTAAGCCTTGTTAAGGCATGTCAAGGAGTCTAAGGTGATGTCAAGGAGTCCAAGGTGATGTTCAAGGCCTAATTACATTGTAAACCTGTTTGAAGGCAGTGTTAAGCCCAAACAACAGGTGTAACTCTGCTAAACATATGTAATTAGTTTGCTGCAGTTAGAAAACAGGGTAGTTCGATGGTTGTTGCACAGTTCCATCGACCCAAAACTACCCTCAACTGCTTCAATGACCTTGAGGAAGGTTTAATAAGACTCTGCAGATGCCATTGGAGAAGAAGAAGCATTTTGGTGAAGGAATCAATAAGATATAACAGTTTCTGCCTGTCTTACTATTTTTTTGTTGTTGCTACATGTACCCTGTCTGTGTACGGACGAGTGGTGGCTGTTGGGCATGCTTGAATGAAAGCTTTAGTGCTCTGAGAAACCCTCAACTAGGGTTCTGACAGAAATTTAGAATGTTTCCTCCATTCCACTAACTCCAAAACTTTGTGATTAGTGGGATGGGTTCTTTGATGTCTATTTTAATGTTTTTCAAGAATATTTTGGGCAGGAACTTGTTATTGATAGAGTTCTATTGATGAGACCTAGCAAAACCATGTGCTAGGTGTTTGCAAGAAACAATGGTAGTATGAAATTTGGAGATAGTTGATTCTACCAACAAGTGAAGACTGGATTCTATGGTTTTGGAAGGTCCCTAACATGTCCAAGTAGTCTTGAGAGTTATAAGCCTCCATTCAAGGGTAGTTGCCTCACAATTTAGGCCTAATTGGGACTCTAAGTCATTAGGAGGAGTTATAGGTTGAGCCATATCATCCAAAACAACCAATACCCATTCTTGGATATGTGATAGGGAGTCCAAATGGGTATCTTCTAATTGTCCAAGATCTGTATTTGAAGGCCTGCAACAAAAGTTATTCATGGGCTACAAGAAAAATCTTGGGTTTGTGAAGGAAGTACTACTTCTGAGTCTGGTCTGCCTTAACCAATGATTGGAATGGGTCCCATAGCATGTCTGGTCAACCTTTTCATGATGGTTTCAGAACTATGAACTGTTGTTCCCACTTTTGTATAATGATCATGGAAAATGGGCTTTAGAGCATAAGGAAACCTTGTCTAGTTTGCCATCCTCCAACTATCCCATTGCCTCTACATCATAGTGGTATCAGAGCCATAAAAGGTTCTGTTGTTGGTTGTGTAAGGCCTGGTATATGTCAGCAGAGGAGAGTGAAAGAGAGGCTAGCAATATGCCTCCAAAGGGGATGACCACTGAAGTGGTTAAGAAGTTCAAGGAGATGGAAGAAAAGATCAAAGGTGGAGTCAAGGAAGCAGTCCAAGCAGAGTTGAAGGCACTGAGGATAGGGAAGAGGATAGGTGAAGGTTCTGATGAAGAAGAAGAAAAAGAGGAGGAAGAAGAAGATCAAGAAGAGGTAGAGGTACCTGTAGATCAAAGGCATTTCCTTGAAGCCATCAAGGCAATTGGCAAGGATTCTTCGGAGGCTCGAATGGAGATTCCCATGTTCAGTGGCAAGATGAATGCTGATGAAGTCATGGAGTGGATTGAGGCCCTAAACAACTACTTTGAATACAAAGAAGTTCCTGAAAAATAAGAGGGTGAAGTTTGCAAAAACTAAACTCAAAGGTGCTACCCTTACATGGTGGAATTACACCGAAGGTGAGAGGGTAAAGAATGGGAAGAGTATGATCTCTTCATGGAACAGAATGTTGGAGAAGATCAAGTCCTAATTCCTTCCATTAGACTATGAGGTGCAGATCTACAAGAAGATGCAAAATCTCAAGCAAAGATATTTGAATGTGGCCACTTACACCGAGGAGTTTCACAAGTTCTCTCTTCGTTGTGGGTACATGGAGGATGAAAAGGGTAAAGTGGAAAGGTATCTAAATGGTTTGAGGTTTAATATCCAAGATGAAATCAGTTTATTAACCCCTAAAACCATGGAAAAATATTTTCAAGTGGCAGTAAGGGCTGAAGAGAAGTTGAAGAGGAAAGGTGAGCAGCAAAATAAAGGAAGAGGTGGTAGAAATTTCAGAGGTAGGGGTAGTTTTGGAGGCAGAAATCAGTCCCAAAGAAGTCAAGGGGAATCTAGTTCCCAAGAGCAAAGTGGAGAATCAGGTTCTAGAGGAGGCTTTAGAGGAAGGAGGCCCAATGGAAGGGGTAGATTTGGTGGACCAAGAAGAGGTCCTAATGTCTTCACAGGAAGGTGCTACAATTGCAACCGAGTGGGACATCCAGCCTTCAAATGTCCTGAAAAGCAAGCCTCGAGCTCTCATGGAGGAGAGAGAAGGAACCAATTGATCCAAGAGGAACATTGCCAAAGTGTCAACTCTCCAACTGGAAGTGCAGCCCTAGTCCATGAAAGAGAAAGTTTGATGATGAGAAGAACCATGTTGAAGGTGCCTCAAACACAAGAACCCCCTCAAAGGAAGAATTGTTCAAGACAACATGCAAGGCCTATGGTAAGATTTGCAAGGTAATTGTTGATTCAGGCTCAACTAAAAATTTGGTTTCCATTGAAATGGTAGACAAATTGAAATTGAAAAGACTTCTTCATGTTAGTCCTTATAAAGTATCATGGTTGAATAAGGGGCAACAAGTTTTGGTAGATGAACAATCATGGGTAGAATTTGAGATAGGAGAATATAAGGACAAGATTTTGTGTGATATAATTCCCATGGATGCTTGTCATTTGTTGTTAGGGTGCCCATGGCAATATGATGTTCAATCACAACATGATGGTAAAACTAATTCTTTCATTATAACCAAGAATGGTAGAAAGTATAGAATGGATCCATTGCCTAATGAGAATGTAGAGAAGAATGTTGGGTCAAGTGTCATGATTGTGAGTGGTAAAGAGTTTTTAGACACCCTTAAGGAAGAAGGAACCCAAGGGTATGCTCTCATTTTGAAGCGTAAAAACAGTCCTAGTTTGCATGATCCTTGTAAGGAAGAAGTTCCTAATGAGGTGCAGCAATTGCTAGAGAGGTGTAAGGGGATTACGGTAGAAGAAATGCTTAATGAGTTGCCACCTATTAGGGACATAAGCCATCAAATTGACTTCATACCGGAATCTACTTTGCCAAACAAAGCAACCTACAAAGATGACACCTTCTCAAAATGAAGAGATTGCCAAGCAAGTGCAAGAATTGTTGGATAAGGGATTGGTAAGAAAGAGCCTTAGCCCATATGCTATCCCAACAGTCCTAACCCCTAAAAAGGATGGTAAATGGAGGTTGTGTGCGGATTCTAGAGCCATTAACAAGATTACCATAAGATATAGGTTCTCTATGCCAAGAAATGAGGACCTAATGGACTGTTTGGGAGGGGCTAGATATTTTTCTAAGATTGATCTTAAGAGTGGGTATCATCAAATTAGGATAAAGCAAGGGGATGAATGGAAGACAATATTCAAAACAAATGAGGGTCTTTATAAGTGGTTGGTGATGCCATTTGGTCTATCTAATGCTCCAAGTACTTTTATCCGTCTTATGAATGAAGTGTTGAAGGATTTCATTGGCAAATTTGTTGTGGTATACTTGGATGACATTCTTGTTTTCAGCAAGACTAAGGAAGAGCATTTGCAACATTTGGATTAGGTTTTGAAGAAGTTGCATGATGAACAATTGATGATCAACATGGAAAAGAGTGTCTTCATGAAGGAAGAACTCACCTATCTTGGTTTTGTCATTTCCCAAGGTAGTTTGAAGATGGATCCAACAAAGGTAGAAGCCATTTTGTCATGGCCAACTCCAAAAATAGTAGGTGATGTGAAAAGTTTTCATGGTTTGGCAACATTTTATAGGAAATTCATAAGGGGTTTTAGTCATATTTGTGCACCAATTTTGGATACCATCAAAGGGGGGCAGAAATGTAAGTTTTTTTGGACGAAGGCAGCCAATGATTGTTTTGAAATTCTGAAACAAAAGGTAGCACAACAGCCCATTCTTGTTTTGCCCGACTTTTACAAGTTGTTTGTGGTGGAATGTGATGCTAGTAACCTTGCTATAGGGGTTGTCCTAAGTCAAGAAGGCAGGCCTTTTGCTTTCTTTAGTGAAAAATTGAATGATGCTAAGAGAAAGTACTCTACTTATGACTTGGAATTGTATGCAATGGTGCAAGCTTTGAAAAAATGGAGGCACTATCTTTTGCCTAAAGAATTTATTCTTTATACTGACAACCATGCACTTAGTTTTCTAAATTCATAGGAGAAACTCAATCATAGGCATATGAAATGGGTTGAACAACTCCAAGCATATACTTTTTCAATCAAACACAAGAAGGGGCAGGCCAACAAAGTGGCAGATACATTGAGTAGAAGAGTGTGTATGATTTAGGAAATTCAATTGCAAAGTGTAGGGGTTGATGCTCTCAAACATGTGTATCAGGATGATGAAGATTTCAAGGAGGTCAAGGAGGTATATGAAGTTTGTTCACAATTTTCAGACTCTTATCATTCTAATTTTTCTAAGTTTTTGTTGCAGCAGGGGTTGTTGTTCAAAGGCAGCCAACTATGTGTTCCTAGGTGTTCCATGAGGGAGAACATCATAAAGGAAAAACATTGTGGTGGACTAGGAGGTCACTTTGGGCTGGATAAAACATTGGATCAGGTGAAGAGGTTTTATTTTTGGCCTAAAATGCAATCAGATATTAGAAAATTTGTTGAATGTTGTAGTATTTGTCAAAGGGCAAAGGGTGCTTCATCTAATGCTGGTTTATATCAGCCACTTCCTATTCCTAATAGGCCATGGGAAAGTATTAGCATGGATTTTGTTTTGGGTCTCCCTAGGATAGCATATTTGTTGTGGTGGATAGATTCAGTAAGATGGCTCATTTCTTGCCATGTAAATGCACTAATGATGCTTCACACATTGTTGGTTTGTTCTTCAAAGAAATTGTTAGAATCCATGGTTTGCCTCTTAACATTGTGACTGACAGGGATCCAAAGTTTGTAGGCCACTTTTGGCGCACTTTGTGGAAGAAGTTGGGTACTCAATTGTCATTCACTTCAGCCTATCACCCTCAGACTGATGGCCAAACTGAGGTGGTGAATAGGTCCTTGGGAAATCTTCTCAGGTGTCTTACCAAACAACATGGAGAGGCATGGGATATGATCATCCCTCAAGCTGAGTTTGCTTACAATGATTCCACCAATAGAAGCGCAAGAAGAAGTCCATTTGAGATTGTTTATGGTGTTCATCCAAGAGGTATTCTTGAATTGAGAGATCTCCATGGAGTGGAGAGGAAAAGTGCTCAAGGTGAGGACTTTGCATTGGCCATGAAGGACATCCATGATAATGTAAGAGAAACTCTTCAAAGGAACAATGACAAGTACAAGGAGAAAGCCAATGAGAGAAGGAGAGATGTACAATACAGGGTTGGGGATTTGGTCATGGCACATTTGAAGAAGGAAAGACTTCCAAAGGGGCAGCCAGCCAAACTCCTCATGAAGAAGATAGGACCATGCCGGATTGTGCATAAATTTGGGTCCAATGCCTATGAGATTGAACTTCCTCAAGGCTTGGTCATATCTCCTATCTTTAATGTTTTAGACTTGTTCCCTTTCAAAGGTGATCCTAATGCAGATTCAGAGGCAGACATGACAGCAGCAGGAGATGAAGAATGGGTTAAGGGTCTTTCACCCAATCAACCATTGAAGTTGGAATGCATTCTTGACACCAAAGTCTTGAAGAAGACTAGAAAGAAGACATGCAAAAAATTCCTTGTCAAATGGAGTGGCTTACCCATTGAAGATGCCACTTGGATGAGTGAAGAAGACATCTTGAAGCAAGGTGTCACAATTGCTAATCTACTTCCTCAAGAGACTTGAGTTCTCTTTCCACCTGGGGAGTATGGTGCAGGAGCACCAAGGAGATCACCTATGTTTTGTTTTCATACTTGTCTTCATGTTTGTGGTTCATGTTGTCTTGCTCCAATAAGGTCCTAGAAGACCATTCATGATTGTAATAAGGACTATGTCCAAATATCCTCATATTGTTGTCTTGTAGGAGGCAGTCACATTTGCAAAGCCTTCCTAAGGCATGTAGAGATAGTCTTCATGATTGTAAGCCTTGTTAAGGCATGTCAAGGAGTCTAAGCTGATGTCAAGGGGTCTAAGGTGATGTTCAAGGCCTAATTACATTGTAAACCTGTTTGAAGGTAGTGTTAAGCCTAAACAACAGGTGTAACTCTGCTAAACATATGTAATTAGTTTGTTGTAGTTAGAAAACAGGGTAGTTCGATGGTTGTTGCACAGTTCCATCGACCCAAAACTACCCTCAACTGCTTCAATGACCTCGAGGAAGGTTTAATAAGACTTTGCAGATGAAATTGGAGAAGAAAAAGCATTTTTGGTGAAGGAATCAATAAGATATAATAGTTTATGCCTGTGTCTTACTATTTTTTTTGTTGTTGTTGCACGTACCTGTCTATGTACGGACGAGTGGTGGCTGTTGGGCATGCTTGAATGAAAGCTTTGGTGGTCTAAGAAACCCTCAACTAGGGTTCTGACAGAAATTTAGAATGTTTCCTCCATTCCACTAACTCCAAAACTCTGTGATCAGTGGGATGGGTTCTTTGATGTCTGTTTTAATGTTTTTCAAGAGTATTTTGGGCAGGAACTTGTTATTGATAGAGTTCTATTGATGAGACCTAGCAAGACCATGTGCTAGGTGTTTGCAAGAAACAACAGTAGTATGAAATTTGGGGATAATCGATTCTAGCAACAAGTGAAGACTAGATTCTATGGTTTTGGAAGGTCCCTGACATGTCCAAGTAGTCCTGAGAGTTATAAGCCTCCATCCAAGGGTAGTTGCCTCACAATTTAGGCCTAATTGGGGCTCTAAGTCATTAGGAGGAGTTATAGGTTGAGCCATATCATCCAAAACAACCAATACCCATTCTTGGATATGTGATAGGGAGTCCAAATGGGTATCTTCTAATTGTCCAAGATCTATATTTGAAGGCCTACAACAAAAGTTATTCATGACTGTCCTCTTTTTTTAGGGCTACAAGCAAAATCTTGGGTTTGTGAAGGAAGTACTACTTCTGAGTCTGGTTTGCCTTAACCAATGATTGGAATGGGTCCCATAGCATGTCTAGTCAACCTTTTCATGATGGTTTCAGAACTATGAACTGTTGTTCCCACTTTTGTATAATGATCATGGAAAATGGGCTTTAGAGCATAAGGAAACCTTGTCTAGTTTGCCATCCTCCAACTATCCCATTGCCTTTACATCACCTCCCTACCCCTCTAAAAGGAAATTATAGAAAAATATACCAATTCTGCATAACCCTCATGAGAGAAAAAAATGCAAAACAAGTATTCAAAATCCACAATGCAAAAGAATAAAAAAGCCTACCCACAAGATAACACTAGATGTACCCTAGAAAAACCCTTTCAAGAAAAATCCAACCTCCAAAAGCACCCACACAACTTAATGTATTATCTCAATACAATACACTTGCTAGTTTCCATGCAAGGCCTTTGAAGCATCAAACAATTCAAATGCACTCCTCCATGTGAATAAGAAAATGAGAACCATGTAGCCACACATCCCAATCCATGCTTCTTGCAATCACATGTGCAACCTACAAGATCTTCTCAATCTAACTACAAAACCAACAAGCCAACCCCAACAACTACTTGTGGGCTTGCTTTTATAGAACAAGCTTGCACAAAACCACTAAGTGGTATCACATAAACCATGTGCCTCATAACTATGATCTCAATAAATCATGACTCAAAGATTAAAATATTTTGTCTAATATGACTCCCACATTAAATCTTTGTTTGATGTCCCATACAACATACAGGTATCCCCAAGAATGCCTATCCCATGTGGTATCCACATCTCTAGATGCACCACATGCAAATATTTATTTTACATTATTAACATTATTATTATGCAAGGTGTACACCACACCTTACCAACATTCTCCCACTTGTATACATTGCATAAGGGGTCAAAAGTAAACTCAATCATCAAGGGAATAATCCCTATAGCCAACATGTACCATCTAGATAAGATGCTTGTAATAACAACCAAGGTGGCCATCTCGAGAACCCTCTCATCCTTCACCATGCCAACACATGAAAGATAAGATCCTATCCAAAGGTGATGAAACACTAATTGTCACATAGAAACATCATTGAATCCTGCCTCAACTTGATATCAAAACACAATGGATAAATTCAATGGTTACAAATAGGCCTAAGTAGCTGACAAGAACTCACCAATAGCTAGAATAGCAACCACAACTAGTTGCTAACACATGCAACTAACCATACCTCAAAAACAAGGTATCTTTATCATCAGAGGTAGACCTTCTGCCACCAACATATCCAAATCAATCCACAATCACAAGTCCATGTATATACACTATCCTACACAAATAAGTCCTCTCAAGTAACAAACACACATAGACGTGACAAAATGCCTCAAGACCTTCAATACCGCAATATAATGTGAACATCCAACAAAAGATACATATACATCCTAAAACTCCCACTACATGGGTAATGTCAAATCTAAAATGATCAAGGCATTAAAAAGTCCACAAATAGAAAACACATTGAGGATGTGGCTAAATCCTCTATCACATATTATCAAAGAACACAAATTGATTTACAAACTTACAAACTAAACTGCTTAAAAATAACTCTCACCATTAATCTCCATAGCCCATCCAAGTAATCCACATCATAAAAGATCCAAGTGATCAACATCATAAAAGAGATAAAAGAGCCTCCATACTATTACTAAAAATAATGAAGTGCGATAACAATAAATGACTACAAACATAGTGATCACAATAGCTCCACATATATCTCAACTTGCATGTCATGTGAACATGAACCTCTAGGTAGAAACACAATACCACCAAGAGAAAACTTGCAAATCAAAACCATGTCCTTCTAACATCAATGTGCTAAAGATGTGATAACTAAGATCTCCTTCCCAAAACCCCAAATAGAAAAGCCTCCTCAACATCCAACAATTCATCCCCAAGGTCAAACATACAATATATCAATAAACTAGTAAGAATGTAAGCCTCTCAACGAAGGAAGATCAAACTAACAAAAAAATTCATTCAGTCAACAAGGGAATATGCCCAAAGCCACTAACCATCTCCTATACTCTTCAAAACACATTGATGTCAAAAGATCCAAAAATAAGGAGATAACAAACCATAACCATGCATCTACTCCTCAAACAAGTCCTAACATCCATAGCTCAAGAATCAAGCAAATTGATGGTATAAAATTGTTGGATCTATATAAACCATGAACTGGTTAACAAAAAATGTCTCTAAATCTACCCACTGGGTAATAGATATGTCTAATAAACTTAGATACCAGGAGTATGCAAGGTTGCCCAATGAATAAGAAAAAAGTCTACATACTACATCTTGATGTGCAATACAAGCCCTAATAACTGCATCTTTAAAGGCTTGAATGTGCTCCTCAATACTCCTTCCTTCTCCATAGATAAATTTTGAACAAAACTTTACAATATTTCTAAGCATTTCATGGAGATCTCTAGGAATAGCAAGAGGAGAGTACTCTACAGCAAAGTAAGCCATTGGAAAATTTTGTGCAACATCGACAAGAATGGTAGGATCTGAGATCTAAGTGGGCTAGTAAATCTAGTGTTCTTTATCTTACCTTTGCCTGTATTATTCATTGTTTTCTTGTGTTGACTAAGTTCTAAAAACCATACCCTTCCAACTGAGGTAGATCTGGTCAACCTTCTTCATTGTCTGGTCAAAAAAGAATTTAGTTGGCCCAGTTTGGTCAATTTCAAATAGACCCTCTTTCTAGCATCAATTTTGTTGATGACTAATTTAGCACATACAACTCAAGTAGAATGAAGATCACTCTACTTCTCCTGAAAATATATCTGATTTGAAAATCAATCATCTCCAAGGTCTTGGTGGTCAAGCCATGGCAATGTTGGACCAGCTAAGTGGTCTATGTGATTTGTTTGTTCCTATGCTGGTATTTTTCAGTCAATGACCAAAATATGATAGATCTAGACAAAACATGCTAGATCTTATACACATGATGTTCTTAAGGATGTTGCAGTAACTTGGTTCCTAATCTACCCCCACTCTAATGGTTTGTAAAAAAAAAGATAAAGATTTAAGAGTTTTAGAGAAATAAGATAAAATGAAAAAAACAAAGGTCAGATTTGCACTTAGTTCTCCATCCTTTCCTCTAGAAGATCTGATGAAATTCAAATAAACTACAATGTTGTGATTAGTATTACACCCTTCCACTAACATTACAGATGTCAGATTCTAAGGAATTTGTGAGAAATCAAAATGAAAGCATGAAAACACCATATTACATGCGCAAAAATCATAAATCACTTCTTAATCTCATTGCAAAAGATATAAACTATTAGGCACTTTCATAGAACTTCATGAAATAATTAGAATTTTAGAAAAGAAAACACAAAAATACATCACCACCAAAGGCAGAGAACCATAAAAAAAAACTAGAATAATTGATTAGTAGATAATGGGCACATTACAACTTTCAGTAGTACAAACACACTAAACAAATGTCTTATGCTCCTTCCAAGAGTCCCCCACGCTATAAAATTCCTTCTCCCTCCAATTTTTCTAATTTTCTCCTTAAAAAAACCCTAACTATGCATGACACTCCTTTTATAGAGGTCATTTTAAATTATAAGCATTTGACTTAGCCGGCCTAGATCCTAAGATCCCATGGCCCATAATTAAAAAAAAATTCTAGGCACTACATCCCAAAGTGGCATTTATTTTAATTTTAAATTTTGGACCACCCCCATAAAATGAGGGACCCAAATTACAATTTTCAAAATGACAAGTTACCCAAACGCCCAGATTGGGCCCATAATTAACAATGCAATTTCAAACTCCACAAAATATTAACATATTTTTTCCAAAAAAATAAATCTCCTCATATTCATCATTCAACAGTTCCACCCTTCTTGTCCTCATTGGGTGGTCTTCAATGTTGTCATCAATATCCTGGAAGAGCATAAAAATCCACAATAAACCCATAAAATTCATAAAAATCCATTAAATTTGCAAAATTTGAGTATTCCCACATTTTTTGAGTTCATGGGATCCATAGGGACATAGGGACTTTGGGACAAGGACTCACGGGAGAGGATGAACATAGGGATTTTGGGACATAGGGACCAACAAGGGATGAAAGGACATAGGGACATAGAGAACTATGAGAAACATAAGGACATAGGGACTTTGGGACCCACAAGGGACAAAAGGACATAGTGACATAGGGGTGAAAGGACATGGGGACTTTGGGACATGTCCCTAGGTCCCCAAAAACCACATGTCCCTAGGTCCCCAGAAACCTTGAAAACCCAAAAAACAAAACAAACAACCAATAAGACCAAAGCAAGGACAGAAGGATGTGGGGACTTTGGGACATGTCCCTAGGTCCCCAAAAACCCAAAAACCTTGAAAAAGGCATAAAATACAAAATCAAAGACACCTAACCTATTCAAACATGAATTTTTAGATATTTTTAGGATTCTAGAACACAAAGACCATAATCAAACAAGCCAAAACAAATATAAGTCATAAGCACAAAGATGAAAAAGAACCAAGAAAGACATCACAAAGAAAAAAAAACAAAAGAGGAGGTCCCCACTTTGCAAAGTAAAGGAGGGGCGTGTATGCAAGGCATAACAAGTCCTACCTAGCAACCTTTGTTAGATTCCCTTTAATCTAACCTCCTCCCTTTCAATGTATCTCTCTGTCCCTCCCCCTTACCTCATATCTTCTTTATCTTTTCTTCCCTCTTCATGGTTTCCTCTCCTAGGCTCATTCACTTCTCTCCTCTTCCCTAGTCCTCCTCCCCATTATTCTCCCCCTCATCCAATCTATTATCATGTCACTTATCTTTTTTGGTCTCTATCTCAACCCCTCCTTTCACTCTTTAGTTTGTTCTCGCCATTCCCTTTTGTCCTTGATGTTGTACCTCTCCTTCCTTGCTTGACTTTTTCACTCTATGTCCCTTCAATGTGGTGTGTTCTTGTGTTTGCATTTGGTTTCTTCATTTTGGTCCTCATTTTACTTTATTAGCAATCATTTAAAAAATTTCTTTTTCTACCTTCCTTGTTTTTGGTTGTTTCTCCTTTATATTCTTTGTACTATTTAACTAATTGTCTCTTGATTAGTTACAATGTATTAATTTTTTGTGATTCTCTTTTTGTAATTATCCCTTATTCATTATTTTGCTTTTGCCTCATTTTAGTACTCCTATATTTATAATTCTTATATTCCTTATTTACACTTGTTGATAATTTAGTATTATCTCCTAGAAATTTAATAATTCTCTCTTTTTTACTATATCATCTATGTACCTCGTGCGGGTGACCTACATACAGTGATACTCTCTGAGGCTCATAGAGCACTCTATGCAGCTCATTCAGGAGTAAAAAGATGCATGCGGATTTGCGACAGTTATATCATTGGGCAGGAATGAGACGCGACATTGCAGAGTATGTTGCTCGATGCCTTGAGTGTCAGAGGGTCAAGGCCGAGCATCAACATCCAACAGGACTTTTGTACCCACATGAGATACCTGAGTGGAAATGGGACACCATTTCCATGGACTTTATTGTTGGTCTACCTATGTCATCACGACGCCATGATGCCATCATGGTGACAGTTGACAAGTTGACCAAGGTGGCGCATTTATCACCGGTACGCACAACGTACAATACACCATCGGTGGCGAGAGTGTTTCTAGATCAGATCGTCAGACTACATGGAGTACCTCGCCGCATCATATCTGATAGAGACTCCGTGTTCACATCATCATTTTGGAGAGCCTTACATCAGGCATTAGGCACACAACTTAACTTCAGTTCTGCTTACCATCCTGAGACCGACGGCCAAACAGAAAGGGTTAATCAAGTATTAGAGGACATGCTTCGCATGTATGTTATGGATCATCAGTTGAAATGGGAGGAATACCTGTATCTGGTTGAGTTCGCCTACAATAATGGGCATCACAGCTCGTTGGGTATGCCTCCTTACCAGGCTTTATATGGCAGACCTTGCAGAATGCCTTTGAGTTGGGATCGGTTAGAGGACCGAGTTGCCATTGGTCCCGAAATAATCCAGGATATGGAACAGCAGGTCACATTGATCCAACAGAGACTGCAGGAAGCTCAGGATAGACAGAAGAAGTATGCAGATGCGAAGAGAACGGATCGAAACTTTTCAGTAGGTGACAGAGTTTTCTTAAGAGTGCGCCCACATAAGAGTCCAATTCGTTACGGAAAAGGTTCTAAGCTCGCACCCCAGTTTGTAGGACCTTTTGAGATCCTAGAGAGGATAGGACCTGTAGCCTACCGTTTAGCCTTGCCACCTAGCCTGTTTCGTATCCATGATGTCTTTCATGTTTCAGTTTTACGTCGTTATATATTTGACTTATCTCACGTATTGGATTGGAGTGCTCTTCAGGTAGAGGCGGATGAACAGCTGGCTTTGGAGCCAATACGCATATTGGCTTGTCAGACGCTGGGCTTTCGAGGTCAGAGCTAGACCAGGTTAGGGTCCAGTGGGATATGTACGATGAGGTCACTGCAACATGGGAAGATGCTACAAAACTGAAGACGCTTTACCCTCACCTCTTTGATGACTTCCAGGAGGAAGTAAAATCTTAGGGGGAGAGGATGTGAGACCTACTTTTTACACTACTGTTCATGAGACTATTTGCAGTGATATTGTTATTATTTATATGTTGAGAGACTGTTGATCCCGAATTCTTGATTATTAAACCTAAGTGATTTTAAGAAAACAATTGTGTGATGATAGTTAGATGTTGTATTTAAGTAAATGATGAATGGTTAATATTAGAATGTGATTTCAAGATGTTATATGGTAGAATGTTTAGTTATGCATGTATTTTAATTGCTTCGGTTATGATATTTTTATGAGTTATTAACTTCGAGTTTGAGTGTGCAGGTATTACTAACAAAACCACATATACAAGAGATCATCCCATACCTATGTTGTATCCCTTGTGAGCCGATCTAGTTCCATGAGGAACTAAGATCAACCTTGTGTTTTAAAAAAATATTGTAATGTTTTAATATGTTAATGTTGCATGAGGTCAAGGGAATAAGGGCTATCTTCTGATTTACTTTTATTATGATAAGTGTTGTAAGAAATGTTGTTTTAAATCTTGTTTAAACTTTATTTCTTTTTGACCTTCTTCTTGTGTTTTTACTTGACTCGGGGAGTCCTAACTAAGTTTAAATCAACCCTAGGTTATACCCTATGGGTCTAGGGACCTTTTTGACTAGGATAACCTTGGGATAACCTCCATATGGTCACTTCAACTTCAAGGTGAAGTTAAGTGACGAATTTTGGAAGCATGGGGACAATGGGATGAGTGGAATCCACATTCAGGCCCACTTCCAAGTCATGGAGCAACTCCATGATTCCCTAATAATGGAGTGTTTATCTCCTTGTGCCTCTTTTTTTGGTGGGGTTCCCCTTAATGAGTGTGGTGTGTCATCCACTCTCTCTTATTTTAGTTTACTTATTGTATTTTATTTCTACATGTGGGCTATAATAGGGGACCTCTTGAGTGGGGATATTTTATTAATTCCACTTGGGATAGTGGGGATATTTTTTAATTCCACTTGGGATAGTGGGGATATTTTATTAATTCCACTTGGGATAGTGGGGTTATTTAAATATTATATCTTTTTAAAAAAATAAATTTTTAATTCATCCACTATAAATTTAAAATTCACAAATAATGTGAGCCCTTGATCTCAACTCTTGATTCTCACCTTCCATTCCCTTCTCCGAAAATCTATAAATGAGACCCTTCTCTAAGTAATTAGGAAGACATGAATTTTGCAAGGGACTTCATTTTTTTTGCAGATGAACTTCATTCTTGCAGGAGAGGACTTCATTCTTGCAGGGGGACTTCATTCTTGCATCCTCATCATGCCCAATTTCCTCTAGGAATTCTTCTTCTGGCATCCTCATAATGCCCAATTCTTTCTCTACTCTTCTCTTCATAGCCTCATAATGCCGAAATTATTCTAGTCGTCCTATATCCTCCATTCATTATCCCTTGCTTGTGATCCTAGAGAGAATATTTTTGGGGTTGATTATTGTGGAAAAAGAGGAGTTATTGTGGAAAAGAAAGAGATTTTGGAGGAGGCTAGAGTGGAGCTCTTCATCAACTTTCATTCCATAATTGGGCTTTGGAAAGTTGGTGAATCAAGTCTACTCTCTTGTGTATCTGTTGTTTTATATGTATGTTTTTTGCTTGTTGAATGAGTTTACAAATGTTTTCTATGAGTATTCTGTTATTGTTTTGGGGTTTTGTGTGTTGGGTGTAGAAAGAGCTCCTTCCAGTTGGAAGGCAATGCTCATCTTGTATAGGGAAGGGGAGGTGTGACCCTCCTCGGGTGTCATCTGGTTTCTTGTTATATGAAATGCCTTGAGGGCAAGTTGGTATTGTTTTAGCCTTGAGGGCTTAAAGGCTTTGAGAGCCTAATAGGATATCCCTGGTAATTTTGAGTACTTGGAAAGCTAGAGGCCTTGTGGAAGAATAAATTGTTGGCTTGAGGCCTTGTGATAAATTGTGATAAATTGTGTAAAGGATGACACCTAGAGGTAGAGATGTCTATTTCCCTACCCTCCCTGAACTCACCTAAGCTGAATCTTTGTATTGTGAGTCAAACCTTGAGGGTGTGTGTATTATTTGATTTGTTGTTGTTATTCAATGTTGTGATGTGTTTCAGTCTATTCTACCCTGGGTATGTGGATGGTCTCCCTAACTCGGGGGTGACCCTCTTGCGGGTCTACGGTAGGGAGGAGAGCAGCTTGTGTGGTGTTTCTTTCCTTGTGTGTTATGCAAGTATTATTGGAGCTTATTGTGAAGCTTGGAGAAGATTATTGGATCTTAAAAAATATTTTATTTTCCTTAAGTCTTAAGGAGAGCTTGATCTTTTTATAGCTCCTTCGTTGTCGATTTTCCAAAAGGAGAAAATTATCTCCCTATTGTTGTTTAAATTGTTATTTTTGGAGTTGTGAGGAAATCCTCTCTGTTCTTGGGCTGATAGTTGTAATTTTCTTGTTCATTAAGTTTTACCATTTTAGAAATAAAAAAAGGAAAAGAAAATTTATTTTTAAAAGGATATTAAAATTATCTAGTTTCTTCTTCTTCTACTTGCAACGTTATGAGTTCGTTGATGTTTTAATTAAGTTTGTAAAAGTATTAAAAAATATCCCCACCATGAAATAAATGAAATTTGGGTTGCAGTATTGCTTTTGAAATTACTGCCACCTTGAGGGTCTCATCCTAGGATGGGGACCTTTTCACTTTTACTATGCACTTTTACTATTCACTATTCACTGTCACTATTCACTTTTCACTATTTACTATTCACTTTTCACTATTTACTATTCGCTTGTACTATTCACTAGTTACTTTTATTATTCACTTTTCACTATTCATTTGAAGGCAAACTATATGTAGTTTAAAACATTTGACTTGAAATTGAAATCTTAAATCAAGGAAAGCGGGATTTATTTATGCATAATGTATAATACGAATTGAATAGATGCTTAAACTCAGAGTTGCAATTCGGAAATACAATGTTTATATTTGCAAAAAACAAAATTAACTCATTGCTCTGTTTTTAATGAATTATTCTATACTTTCTTTATAGTTAAAGAACTTATTAATGAAATTGAGAGTTAAGTGAACTGAGATAATGGTGGTATATATATATATATATATATATATATATATATATATATATATATATAATTTCAGAGAAACGAAAGAGAGGGCAAATGAACAGGCTTGGTTGAAAATGCTAAGTCTGAAGAAGAAGAAATTAGTAGTAAATTCTAGAAAATGGAAAGAAGAACAAATGACCGTGCTTTACTGAAAAATGATCTATCTCCTAAAACAACTATTGTTCAAATATAATTCGTGAGATTAACCTAAGTCAGGGAACCACGCGTTTTCTTGTCTAGGGTGTGCGCACATGTATTTGGTACGCTGCCGTCAACTATATTATTTTCGCCTTAAGCGTACGTCGCCGAGCACGCTTACACATGCGAGGGGGTTTACAGGATAGTAAAGGAAAAAAAATTTGATAGTTCGTATCATGACCACATGATGCATGTGGACATGACACGCGTGAATGCGTGTTGTGACTGCATGGGAAATGTGGGCATGACATTGAGGGTGGTGTCACCCACTGTCTCTTATTTTAGTTTACTTATTGTATTTTATTTCTACATGTGGGCTATAATGGGGGACCTCTTGAGTGGGGATATTTTATTAATTCCACTTGGGATAGTGGGGATATTTTTTAATTCCACTTGGGATAGTGGGGTTATTTAAATATTACATCTTTTTAAAAAATAAATTTTTAATTCATCCACTATGAAGTTAAAATTCACAAATAATGTGAGCCCTTGATCTCAACTCTTGATCCTCACCTTCCATTCCCTTCTCCGAAAATCTATAAATGAGACCCTTCTCTAAGCAATTAGGAAGACAGGAATTTTGCAGGGGACTTCATTTTTTTTTGCAGGTGAACTTCATTCTTGCAGGAGAGGACTTCATTCTTGCAGGGAGACTTCATTCTTACATCCTCATCATGCCCAATTTCCTCTAGGAATTCTTCTTCTAGCATCCTCATAATGCCCAATTCTTTCTCTATTCTTTTCTTCATAGCCTCATAATGCCGAAATTATTCTAGCCATCTTATATCCTCCATTCATTATCCCTTGCTTATGATCCTAGAGAGAATATTTTTGGGGTTGATTATTGTGGAAAAAGAGTTATTGTGGAAAAGAAGGAGATTTTGGAGGAGGCTAGAGTGGAGCTCTTCATCAACTTTCATTCCATAATTGGGGGCTTTGGAAGGTTGGTGAATCAAATCTACTCTCTTGTGTATCTGTTGTTTTATATGTATGTTTGTTTCTTGCTTGTTGAATGAGTTTGCAAATGTCTTCTATGAGTATTCTGTTATTGTTTTGGGGTTTTATGTGTTGGGTGTAGAAAGAGCTCCTTCCAGTTGGAAGGCAATGCTCATCTTGTATAGGGAAGGGGAGGTGTGACCCTCCTCGGGTGTCATCTGGTTTCTTGTTATATGAAATGCCTTGAGGTCAAATTGGTATTGTTTTAGTCTTGAGGGCTTAAAGGCTTTGAGAGCCTAATAAGATATCCCTAGTAATTTTGAGTAATTGGAAGGCTAGAGGCCCTGTGGAAGAATAAATTGTTGGCTTGAGGCTTTGTGATAAATTGTGATAAATTGTGTAAAGGATGACACCTAGAGGTAGAGATGTCTACTTCCCTACCCTCCCTGAACTCACCTAAGCTGAGTCTTTGAATTGTGAGTCAAACCTTGAAGGTGTGTATTATTTGATTTGTTGTTGTTGTTCAATGTTGTGACTGCATGGGAAATGTGGGCATGACACTTTAATATTTCATCTCTTTCTATATCCAATTTTAAATTGTTCCCTATCTTTATAATTTATAATTCAATTAGGATTCAATACATCTATATTGTTAGCTTTTATCATAAGAATTAGTTTGTTATGTTTTAATATTTATTACTATTAACCATAATATTCACTCCTCAAATATTTTTATCTTATTACTAATTTAATAGTAATATTAAGTATATAATTAATATTAACTATATAAATATAATATTAGTATCTATTAATATATTGAACTAATGTCTCGCATCAAGGAGCATGTGCAAAAAAAGCAGGGAAAGGGAGATTGCGCTACTGTGACATCCCCAGAGGAAGTGGAGCAGATCTAGATCAACTTAGAAGCAGAGGTCGTTGACGACATAGAAGAATTAAACGGGAAGGCGCTCATCTATCGTTTCATGGGCGGCAGAAAATCGAGGAAAGATATCGAATCTTGGGCCTCCTCAAACTGGGACTGCCCCTTTATCCTGAAATTCTTACCGTGAGGGTTCTTTACTACAATTTTCACTAACAAGGAGGATTGCGATGCAAGAAGATGCCCAGTGGATAACAAAATCTCGCCCTTATTTTTTCAAGATTGGTGCCCTAATTTCGACCCACTGGAATGTGACATAAGTGAGGAAGCAATTTGGTTGAGGCTCTATAATCTGTCGTTGGAATTTTGGTTGGGAGAATGTCTAAGGAAAATCGGAAACTCTCTTGGTGTGCTCATGGAAATCAATGAAGGGCTCACGGAGGAAAATTCTTACCTGTATGCCAAAGTGAAAATACTAGCCATTCGTAAGATCCCTAGGCAAGTTATTCTAGGATCATCAGCAGGGCCTTGGATCCAAGGAATTGAAGTGGAGAAGAAAAAATACTATTGTTTGGAATGCAGTAAGAGGGATCACTCAACGGTAAATTGCTCCAAACAAGATAAGGGAGGTATGGGGGAAAAAAGACACTAAAGCAGTGCCCGAAGGAACCCAAGAGCCAAGCTTGGAAATGATAATCCCTTCCTCGGTCGTCCCTTCCTTTGCCGATGATGGGAAACCTTCCCACTCTGAACCCGCTCCCGCGATGATTGCACCTAATGAGGATTGCGAAGAAAGGTCATTGAAAAATGAAGACTCGGAATGGGAGAGCATGAACGGGTCGGATGGAGAGGATTTGGGCTCGACAAAATTTAGGTCAATTAAACAAATGGCCTCCAGAATCTCCAAACCCAACTTGAAACTGGGGGGAAAAAGAGGCAAGAAGACAAATCGAAAGAAGAGGGAGGAGGCAGCATACCAAAAAACCCAGGCATCCATCAACAACTTTTTTGAAACTAAGGGAGGAGGTCCCTCCCTTAGGGGCCAATAAAGGTCACTACTTGGAATGTTAGGGGCTTAAATGCCCCTAACAAACAATGCTTAATGAAGTGCCAGTTCGAGCTATTCAAAGCAGATGTGGTTGTCCTACAAGAAACTAAACTCAATATGGAAGAAGCAGACAATTTCTTACTCAAATTCAAGGACTGGAAAGGACAATTCATCGCCTCAAATGGAGCCTCTGGAGGAATTGAGGCCATGTGGAGACCAAATAGGGTTTCCATTTTAGTTCTGGACAATTCGGCAAACTGGATGGTGATGGGATCTCTTGCACCAGCTCCTGGCTCTCCTTTGGTTTGATCAATGTGTATAGGCCAACAAAAATAGAGGATAAGCTTAAAGTGGAATGAAATTCAGTCATTCGTGTATTTGTCAGGATTTCCTCTTTATCTACTAGGAGGAGACTTCAATACTATCCTCACTTGCGGAGAAAAGAGAGGTGGATCAAACTTATCAACCAAGCAACAAAGGGATTTTTAGGAATTTGTAGGTGACCTGGGAATGATTGATGTCCCTCCTAAGAATGGGACCTTCACTTGGACTAACCGCAGGCAAGGCTTTACCAACATAGTTGAGCGACTTGATAGGTTCATGGTCAGCCCTAATTGGTTGAACACAAATTTTATGTTGAATTCTTGGATCCACCCTTGCTCAGGGTCCGATCACTATCCAGTTTCAATCTCGATAGAAGATGATACATCCCCCAACTACTGCCCTTTCAAATTTGAGAAAATGTGGCTCAAACATGAAACCTTGCAAGAACGAATGGAAGAATGGTAGCATTCAGTGCATGTTCAGCGAGGTACTAAGATGTTTTGATTTGCTAAAAATTTGATTTCAATCAAGAACAAATTGAAAGATTGGAATAAAGAAGTCTTCAAAAACATCTTCAAAGAAAAGGAGAAAGTGCAAGAAGATCTTGGGAGCCTACATGATCAAATCCTTGAATCTGGGATGACTAAGGAGGAATACAAGAGGGGAAAGGAACTAATGAAAGAATATGACGAGCTGTTAGCGAGAGAAGAGATATACTGGAAATTTAAGTCAAGAGAAGCGTGGCTCAAAGAAGGAGACCTTAACACAAAATTCTTCCACAATTCTTTTAAGTGCAAAAGGATACAAAACAGAATTGGGCCACTCAGGAAAGAAGACGACACTATTATTGAAGACAAAATTGAGATTGTTGAAGAAAGCCTATGGTTTTTCAAGATCTATTGGCTAACACGGAAGCGTCCAACATGTTGAGCAGGAATATTTTATTAATCTCATCCCCAAGCTAATTAGTGAAGAAGACAATCAGATATTGATGGCACCCATTACCAAGGAAGAGGTAAAATGTGTTGTCTTTCAGATGCACCCTGATAAGTCCCTTGGACCTGACAGCTTTCCGGCCTTCTTTTATCATAAATTTTGGCACATTCTGGAGGATAAGGTTTGGGCCCTGGTTGAAGACTCGAGGAGAATCCAAGGGGTATGCAAAGACATCAACAACACTCTTATCGCACTAATTCCTAAAAAGCTTGACCTGGAAGGACTGTTAGACTTCCGGCCAATTTCCCTATGCAACACTGTATACAAGGTTATATCCAAGGTCATGGCGAACCGGTTCAAGATCTTACTGCCTAAGAGATCATCTCTGAAGAACAGTTAAGGTTTACTCCCAGGAGAACAATCACTGATGGAATCATAGTAGCACACGAAATAGTACACTTGATTACTGCAACCAACTAGAGTTGCATGGCACTCAAACTAGATGTCAGTGAGGCGTACGACCGAGTGAATTGGAGATTCTGCATGAGCATCCTAAAGGTGTTCGGATTCAGCAATGATTGGATAAATTGGGTCTTTAGTTGTATTTCCACTGTCAGATATTCGATACTGGTTAATGGAAGCTCAGTTGGCTTCTTTGAACCCATGAGAGGACTTCGCCAGGGTGATCCTCTCTCTCCGTTCCTATTCATAACCATGGCAGAAGTAATTGGCAAAGCTATCAAAAGACAAGTGGAGGCAGGGCTATGGCTCGAAGTGCATGTAGCAAATGACTTTCCTAGGGCCACCCACCAACAATTTGTGAACGATACTATCCTCTACGACATGGCAGAGATGATAGAAGCCAGAACAATCAACGAACTACTATCAAAATATGTTCGAGCCTCTGGTTAGGAAATCAATAAACACAAGTCATGCATCTTTTTCTTTAAAACTAAAAAATGTGTTCAAAGAAGAATACTTGCTTTGCTAGGATTCCAACCTGCGGAATTACCTAGGATCTACTTGGGAGTACGCCTATTCGAAGGAGCAATCAGAACAAACTTATGGGAAGACACAATCGAGAAGTGTAGAGTTAAAGCTGCCTACTGGAAAGGAAAATGGCTCACCTTAGTAGGGAAAATCACAATGATAAAGGCCATCCTTTCAACGATACCTATCTATCTCCTTTCTAGCCTGGAAATCACCAACAAAGCAGTAGGTAAAATCAAAGGGATCCTCAAAACCATAGTTGAAAAACTCAGACACGGCAATTACTCGGCATACTCAAAAAAATTAAAAACTCGGGACTCGGCAAAAACTCGAGGGAAAACTCGACAATAACTCGACAATGTTATCGAACATAAAAAATACATTAATTTTTAAAAATATGCTTTAAAAACATGCACATCACTGAATTTATGGACCATATTATTGATTTCCTTCAATACATTTCATCTAAGTTACCTACAACGGGCTTGGGATTGGGATTTGTTGCAAAAAATTTTCCTTGGTACGCGTATACTATATATATAATAAATTATAATATTATATATAAATATTGTATTAATATTATAATAATATATAATATTATATTAAATTTTAATAATAGACACGCTACTATTATATATTATTAATATAATAATATATAATATATTATAATATATAATATATAATAAATAATAATATATTAATATATATTATCATTATTATTATATATATTTATTAATATAATAATATTAATATATTATTATTTATTATTTTTAAAAATAAAAATAAAAAACATCAAAATCGCCTCCTAAAAGTTCAAAATTTAATAATTTATAACTTTATCATCGATTCATCATAATCCTATATAAATTTTGACAGTTCGTCCAAAATCTTGATTCTCTCCTTTCATATGATACAGTCTTTTTATAAATTTTTACAGTTCGTTCAAAATCTCTCCTTTCACTGATTCCAGTTGAGCTATGGTTAGTTTACGGCTCGCTGGCGGCAGTGTGACATTTTTTAGGTTTTCGTTTGACAATGAAAGGGTTGGGCGTGGGTGATTTAAAAGCGCTTAGTTTTTTTAGGTTTTACTTTACCTTTTTTAAGTTTCCGCCAATGGCGAGTTTTTCTCAGACGACGCACGATTTTTTGTGAGTTACAGGCGAGTTTTATCACAAAATGGGCGGCGAGTTTTTCCTATAACTCGGGCCGCATTTTTTCTCCAAAAACCCGCGGTGAAAAATGCCACGCGATTTCTTGCGAGTCAGGCGAGTTTTCTGCGGGTTTTTCATCTATGCTCAAAACATTACTCTGGAAGGGATCCAGAGAAGTCAAAAGAGTGCCTTTGGTCAACTGGGACACAATATGCAAAGGGAAATTAGAGGGGGCACTGGAATCAAGAAAATCAGACAACAAAACAAGGCCCTTGGGGCAAAACTAATATGGAAAATGTATGAAAACCTGGAAAGTAGATGGTGCAAGATCTTGTAGAGAAAATACTTAGATTCAGAGGCCGAGGAAAGAATAGTCACTACCCCAAATCCTTCAAGGGGATCTCACATTTGGAACTTCATGCTTAGTTGCAGTCATATTATCACCGATCACATCTCCTGGAATGTTAACAATGGCGAAAGTGCCCACTTATGGTCCGACTCATGGAACGGCTTACCCCCATTGGACAGTAACAATAGCCTTCACAACTACATGAGAATACTTTCGGAGGCATAGGGGAGCAAAGTGAGAGACTACTTAGCTCCGAGCAGTACCAACAACATGTTAGGATGGAAATCATTCGAAAACATGAACATCCCGAAGGAAGAAGTAAGCCTTCTCAAACAAGACTTAGAACTATGAAAGGTTGTGCCAAACATGGGGAATGATACCATTATTTAGAATGGTGCAAGAATCGGGAAGTATATGGTTAAGTTGGGCTACAAATTACAAACTATAATGGAACAAGAAACAAATTGGCTGTCGGAATTACACTGGAGCAACTGGTGTCTACTGAAGGTTGGCGCATTCGCATGGACGGCATACCAAAAACGGATTCTTACAAATGAAAGACTTAAAAAGATTGGCATTAGCGGACCCTCAAGATGTGTACTATGAAAGTGTGAGGAGGAGGACATTAACCATCTTCTTCTTACTTATCCCTTCATGGAGAAGATCTGGAAGTGGTTCCTCGACAGCTACGGCTAGCAAGGTGCGTTGTCGGAAGACATTCTATCCCTCTTTATTAGCTGGCCAAAGATCAGAAACTCGGTCTAGGAAGGAATTTGGATAACAAACCCGTCCTTAACTGTATGGCATATATGGAGAGAATGAAACGCAAGAAGTTTCAAAGGAATAGAAGCCTCTGCAGAGGAAGTTCAAAAAAAGATTGAGGTGGCTATATGCGAGACAGTTAGGACACGAGTACAATAAACACATCACAACTCAAAACCGTTCACAAAATGGGATGAGGCAGTTATGAGGAAATGGAACACTCTAAAACTCCCTACGAACTTTGTAGCAAATGAGAGCACCGTCCAAAAAAGAAAGCGAAGGGCCTTGGCAAGATGGGATCCTCCACCCTTAGGTCGTTTAAAACTAAATTTCGACGAGGCTGCAAAGGGCAACCTGGGCATCTCCAGAGCTGGATGCGTAATCAGGAATAATAAAGGAGAGATCGTATGGGCCATCTCCAAGAAGCTACCCAAGGGAACCAACAATGAGGCAGAATTCCAAGCCCTTTTGGTAGGATTAAGACTATGCAAAGAAAAAGAGCTCGGGGACATAGAAGTGGAAGGAGACTCCATGATCTGCATCAATGCCCTGAAGACCAAAAAAGTGTTGAATTGGAAACTCCAGAACCTAGCAAAGCTCATATGGGAACTCACGGACTGTCTATCCGACATTGCTTCAGAGAGGCCAACCGATTGGCAGATCAGCTAGCCAATAGAGCATGCTTCCAACAGGAATAAGAAGTTATTTCAAACAATCCTATAATTGGGAATGACTCATCCTTTAAAGCTTTTTTTCATAATTCTTTATTTATCCAATTATGTTGTCATGCTCGCAACAAGCTCGTCTATCAAAAAAATAATCTATTAATACATTGAGTGATGAACATTATATTCATATAGAATATTTATATAATTAGTTTAATTGATATTAATATAATTATTATTAATTAATATAATTAACATTCACTTAGTTAATGTGTTGAAATTGTTATTAATGGCTTAAATTTGAAATGGCAGCGAGCGGGAATGTGGTTGCGATTGCAACAGAGAACGAGTCTGCAGATGCAATGGTAAAAAAGTTAGTGAACGCCGACGCTGGTCTATGTGCTTCGAACAAGGGTGTGGCAAGGTCTGAGCGTGGGATTCCCTCTATTGGGGATGCTCACGCTAAGGTCCCTGTTGCGCAGAGGGTTCTCGTTCCCCTCTCTGGTTATAAGGATCCTTCTCACGTGGATCTAGAAAATGGCCCTGGTTTATGTGATGGTGGTCCTTTAGTTGGGGATGATGCTAATGGTAGGTCTGCTGTGGGGATTCAGGCTCCTGGGGACCCTCAAAAGTCCTTCTTTGCTACTATGACTAGTACAGGTGCTCAGTCCCGCTCACCCCAACTTGGTTCTCGGCCTCTCCCTTGTGCCTAGGAGTCCCTTGTTGTGGTGTGTGGCTTGGAGGTCACAGAAAATGAGGAATTCTATCACAATAGATGAGTGATCTGCAAATTCAATGGGTTTTGGCCTTCTTTGTCTAATCTCCACAATTGGGTCATGGAGTCATGGAAGCCGCTTGTTGAAGGTAAGATTGAGTTATTTCCCTATGCAAGAGGATTCTTTATTGTGACTTTTGCTTCTTTGGAGCAGCAATACTTAGTGCTCGATGGTAGGGTTTCGTTGTGGGGTGAGCATTTCCCTTTCCATCAGGGCCTAGACTCTATCCTTTAATCCCCTCACTAAGTCGCTTAACATTGGACCCATTTGGGTCTGTCTCCCAAATTTCCCTCTCCAATTTTGGGAGGATTCTTGCTACGAGGGCATCGGCAATGCTATCAGTCGTTTCCTTAAGGTTGACTCTACTACTTCTTTCATGGGACATTCCACGGTAGCTCACATCCTTATGGATATTGACATATCCAAACCTCTCCATGGAGATGTGATTGTGTTGGTAGGAGAAAGGCCCTGGAAACAACTATTAGATTATGAGGGTATCCCATTTAGATGCAGAAGATGTTTTGCTACCGATCATTTGGCCTCTGGGTGTCCTCTCTCGTGCCGCAGGGAGCTGCAACTTGGTGGAAGGATGCTCTTGTGGATCACTTTACTATCAGTGCTTCCCAGGAAAATTGTTCATCTCAGGAGGACGAGTCCTGTGAGGTGGTTGAGCTCCCTGTTGGGGTTGTTCCTGAGGGGGTGGTGTCAATGGCTACTGCGAATCCCTTGCATTCTTTGGACTCTTCTGATTATTTATTTGCTCACTTGTCAGTTCCTCCTGCTCCATGCAGGGCTACTACTTCTTTTGTTCCGGCTTCTTTTTCGGATTTGCCTTCATCGGGCTTGGCTTCCCTGCTTGCAGATTCTTTGGCTTTAGTGTCTGTTGAGGTCCTCTGTGGGTCCTCATTGTTTGTGGCTTTGGGGGAGGTTCCCCTCTCTCCTCATTCTGTTGATTTTGACTCTGAGCCCTCCTAGATGATGGTTTAGTGTAAGAAGAAAGGTCTTCCTCGTTCTGTGGCTGCTTTGCACCCCAAAGTCAAGGGAGTTAGATTTTATAGATCAGGATCTAGTGTGGTGTAATTCCTTGTTGTTGGTTCTTCTAGCTACGCTGTTGGGCTTGTGCTGTCATTCTGCTCTATGTTGTTAATGTGTTGTTTCTGGCATGATTGAGGCCTTTTCGCCTCGGGGGTGCTTTGTATAGGGTTCTAGACCTTTTTCCCTGTTGTGATGTTTGTGGCCTCTGGCTTGTTTTGCTGCCCGTGGGGCTTTTGTAATAGGGATCTGCCTCCTCTTTTGCAACTTACTAATATCAAAAACATTCACTTAGTTAATATTATTACCTTTAACATCAATATAATTAGTGTAGACATTTAAATTTCACCACCTCCTAACACCATACCTAACATTATATCTTAATATTATTCTAATACTCTATTGACATTTTCTTATTATCATGCTAATTCACCATTTTCACTTTACCACCACTAATTAATTAAATAATTTATATTATTTAGTTAATTAGACTAATGTTCACCCATTTATTTCAAAATAAATAAATAAATTTATTTTCACCTATTATCTACTCATATCCTATTGTATCTCTTTCATGATTCATTTCTATTTTTAATCCATGTGCAACTAACTAATCAAAACAAAAATCTAGCCAAGAAGTCTAGCACCCATCCAAAAGCATCCATAGGCTTTGTTCCCAATCTTGCTACAAGCCTTGATCGGCTCTACACAAACCATTATTATCGGGATATATTGTTCTCAATCCATGTGTTGTTCTCGAGATTTATCGTTTCCACATCAACAATGCTATCATCATCATCATCAAATCAATCTTTGGCTTCTAGCTTGACCAAAGGCAAAATCTTGTTTGTCTTTATATTTTTTATGCATGCTTGCTTACTTGTGTGTTTTACCATTTGTGTTGCATTTGTAATTGCTCTTGCAGCATATCGCAACAATGACATCATGGTCGTTCATATCATGGTGCCATACAACATATGCTTTCTTTTGCCCTTTTCTTTTGGGTCAGTCCTTCATGCATATGGCACAACGCCATCATGGTTCGTCATACTATGGTGTATCATGTCATATGATATAGCAAACATTAGGTTCCTCAAAATAATTGGAATCTTGTGCAAGATTAATAGCATGTACCTTAGTAATCCCAACCATTCACCCCCATCATATCCATTCCACCTAGCCCTTCATCATATTCACCCCTTTATCATTAACATTCCTCATCTATTGTCCCTATTCATCTTTCATTTTGACCCTCCACCCCCAACAATCTCTATTTGTCATCACTAATCCCCTCCTCCGTCATTCGCAACCAACTCTCTTAACATCTACCTTTTCCATTCATCCCTAAACATATTTGCTAACTCTATGTTTCATCCATTTTAAGAGCACCCCCGTGTTCTTCAAACCTGCCTATCCTCTCAAGGGGGCATCCCTAATCCAAATCATCCAAAATCAAGGTCAATATTTTGAATCCAAAATCCCTCCAAGTGTTGAAGTATCAAAATCAATCTTAATTATCCAATCCAAACATCAATCATTCCATCAACCCAATCAATCAATCCATCCTAAAATCAAAATCTCAACACTTGAGGCATATTATCAATGTTGTTCCTACCAAGTGCCTATATCTACTTTCTTTGAAACATCATACTTTGCAATGCCATTTAAAAGAGGTCGCCACCTCATAACATTGTACCTAACATTATATCTTAATATTATTCTAATACCATTTTGACATTTTCTTATTATCATGCTAACTCACCCTTTTCACTTTACCACAACTAATTAATTAAAAAAATTATATTATTTAGTTTCTAATTAAAGGGGTAAAGCAAGTTTTGAAAGGACATGAAAACCTTTTACAAAGACAAGGTGGCAGCTATCAAACAAGCCACACCACGACATAACTGCAGCCAAGCTACAACGCAGAACAACAACCCAACAACCCTCAAAACCAAAGGGTCAAAATCCTACATAACACATGAACCTATCCTAGCAATCTGCATACCCTTGGCTTGGGTATGGGATTCCGCAATATATTTAGGAAGACCTCTCTTCCTTCTTTGCACAACCGTCCAAATTACACTAAAATCTAAATCCTCAAATTAAGGAGAAAGGAAAGGGATATTGTCTCCCTTCGCCCCAATCAATGTCACCTCCCATAATGAGGGAGAAAGACTAACCGAAGATGTCGGAAGCTGCACAAAATCTGCAGATGGAGCAAGAACAAGCATCTCACCACAACCTACCATGGAGGAATGGGAACCATCGAAGCATGTCTTCCTATTTATTTCAAAATAAATAAATAAATCCATTTTACCCTATTATATACTCATATCCTATCATATCTCTTTCATGATTCATTTCTATTTTGAATCTATGTTCAACTAATTAATTAAAACAAATAAATAAAAAACTGATTATCCATGTGTATCCCATTTTGTCTCATTCATGATTTCTTTCTACTTTAACGCATGTACAACTAGTTAATTAGAAACGAATCAAGATAATTATCCCTGTCTTCACTTTCTAAAATCCATAGAATCTTATCTCGAATCTATCTACATTCATCACCTATAAATCTGCCCTCATCTACTTCTAAATCATCAACAAAGAATGAAAATACACAAGTACATGTTGCAGAAATCTTACACGACTTCGTGAGCAACCACATCAATTACATCCAAGAGCACATATATTCAATAAGAAGGTATATCATTTAGTTTTGTTTATGAATTTATTGTGTTTCATCTTCCTAGCTCTCTCTGAGGTATGATAGGTTTTGGAATAGGGATTCTTTGATTTGCATGTACATTCCTCTTATTTCATTCCAAATTCTTTGCATACGATTAGAATTATAATTAACTATAATTTTTTTAAATGATAAAAAAATTGTTAAATTAATCTGGGATAGACTCCCAAGGGCCAAAAAAAAAAACATGTACTTTGAAAAGCTTGGATTCCAAAAACCAACCAATTCACTAGATCAATTCATCAAAATAACAATATTTCTTTCAACCTCCACACCCACGAATAGACCCCATCCCAATAGAAGCCCAACATCTAGGAAACCCGCTCCCACCCCCAGCAAATCACAGCAAAAACCGTATAGTATAAATATTGTTATTCATTTACTATAAGCCTTCAATTGTGTAGTACATACAAAAACCAAAAAACCAAGAAAAATCCTCGCAACCCAACTGAATCATGTAGTATATTCCTATATGAGGAAGAGCAAATTACCTCAACTCTCCCTTCGACGTCTCAAAGAGCAATATGTATATCATAGAGAGGGGGGCATATTACACAAGCCCCCCATCAAACCCCAAAACCATTACCAGAATTTTCACATATATCATTCTTTACATGCAGAGGAATTTCAACAATTTCATCTTCTGACACTTCACAACAATAGACCAAAATATTGAAATCAGCACCATCAAAAAGTTTTACCTTCAGCTTGCAAGCAAGCTCTGCCATGGTATGATGTAGTCAACAAATGTTGTCACTCAGGCCATGAGAATTGGTTCAATTAACAGTTGTAAAAACCCTCTGATTATTGCTCCACTCCGACGATGTCCCCATGCAACAGGTACATACTCGCAATAGTTATAAGCATTGTTGTGTTGCTAATGGGTTGAGCAACATCGAAGACATTGTGCCTACCCACCAATTGATTTGGGTCCGAGAGAAGCTTGGACAGCGCCTTCCTAATACGCCCATAGATGGAGAACCATTCACCTCCTTCACCAACTCCCAAATGCGCATCACCAATAATCGTAGTTTAGGATTGGTAATCTCTCTTTCCAGATAGTTTGTTATCCCCATCCATGCACTTCTTCCTCTAACCATCGATGTTGGGACCACCGCTCTTCTCAGCCTCTCTTCACTTCTCTTTTCCATTGTAAGAGGAGGAAGCCATCTTTCCTCTCTACATCCTTAATCAAGCCTCTCAACAACACCCAACTTCTAACAAGTGAATGAATGAATGAAGATTTTTAATAACGTCCATGAGGCCAAACAATCTATGGGACCAACGGATACCAATAATGTCGCCTAACACAAAATAAAACCCCATCCACCAAATAAAACCCCATAAAAAAAACCCCATCCACCAAATAAAACCCCATAAAACAACTCTATCCCATAATATCTCTTCCCCTGCATGGCCCCGCACCATTCAAAAACATAATTACACCACCCTCTTACTTCCTTTGTCACACATGCCTTTTGTCTACTCAAGGTGTCAATGGCTCATCCAGGGCCCTTACTAAGGCATTTTTTAAAATAATAATATTAGTATAATAACAATTCATATTTTATAATTAGTATATTTTTAAATTTTTTTCACTATTATTAATATAATTGTTATTTCTATAATTATTTACATTAAACATTCTAAGTAAAAGTACAATTATATTATATATAGTTATATTAACTTTAATATTAATATTATTTAATTAATATTAGTATAATTAGATTGATTATTAATATAATTAATATGATTATTATCCTTATCATCATATTTTCAATAAATTTTGCCAATACTACTATAATATTTATATGTTTCTAGTATTCTTAACTTGTCCTCACAAATAAGTAGTCTTTGGTTTTCTAAATTATTTAATTCCCATAAGTTTAGTTTCACACATTTCAATTAAATTTTAATATTATTTATAATTTCATGTTTTTTAATAATTTATATTCATAAGAAATACTCTTCTTATTAACTTGTAAAATTATTCATTTAAGTTTGTTTGTTTTTGTGTTTCCACTAGACATAAAGGGTACCAATCAAAAAGAGTTATAATTATGTCTATTGTAATTTTAATTGGTACAAATGTACTTTTTAAACTTTTTTTTCTTTTCTTCTATTTGTATTATTGTTCTTTTTAGTTGCTTTGGTTGTTTGTTTCTAGATGTTTTTTATGGTTCTTGGTTTCTATATCTCTTTACCTCTTCCTTTTTTAAGACTTTACTATTTAATCCACTCAAAAATCCTTTTTTCTAATGATGAATCATGGAGTGTGATCCAAAATGTTAATTCGAAAAAGCTCACACAATTCTTTCCAAAAACTCTTCAATTCACTTACAATGGATTGTGAAAAGATAAGGTATATATAACTTATATATGAACAATTTATTTGTAGAATGTAGAATTTGAAAAATAGAAATAATATTGACGCACTAGTTACCTTCTCAGTCTCATTTAAACAAAGTGTATAGCATAGTCTCCTTGTGACCCTTTTTCATGGTCCCATAATGAGGCTTCTACTTCTTAAGTCATGGCCAAAGGCACATGATGCTAATTTATCTTATCTTAAATGCTAACAAATTCTCTTCATCCACTATGGACCTCAAATGTAAATAATATTATCTGAAAATCTTATAATTTTGAATAAACATGTTATTATATATTTATATATTCACAAATGTTTGGCCAAAATAAAATTGTTCACAAAGACAAATTTAGACGCCTTGGAAATTTTTTGAAACAAAGGTACATCATCGACATAAATATTCAAGAGATTTGTTGATTTTTAAAACAAGGGATTCACAAAGTGTATTGAAAGATGTTATGTGCCATAATATATCCTTGAAAATATGGTTCTATAATCCATTAGTATTCAAATTTACTACTTCAACTCTAGGTTGATAGAACTTTGAGGCCAATAGGCAATTCTATGGATGGCTTGTTCATACCCATAAGAAAGATTGTGGAACATTGGATGAGCGCTCTCTTAGAATACTATTTAGTATTATGTGCCATTTTGTGTAATTGACTGCTTTTATTTTTAATATAACTCATCCATATCTTCTTACCCTTTCAAAAACTTATAGATTTGTTTTATTGTTGATTCTAAATGTTCAATCATGGTGCCCACTAAGGCCTAACTATTTTAAGTGACCTTGGTTTGCTTAGCTTCTAGGTCAATTTAGCAATGACTAATTTTAGGGATGTTTATCCTTTATTTGTGTCCTATAAGATCAAACTACACAGTTTTGGTGTTAATGCTCTTAAGCTTATGCCTTGAGCAGCTAATTAGGAGAAACAATTACCCTAGGTTGATAATTATCAACAACTACGGTCTTAATGTCATTAAGTGAGCCCTCTTGGCCTTTGGGAACATATTTGACCACCATGTCAGTTTAGTATATAACATCTGAAACTCTTACAGATCTAGATAATGGATGTCACACTTGGGGTCACTGCAGGGTTCAAAGGTTCCCTCCAAAGAGTTTCAAACAATATCAACCTGATTTGCTCAAATATAGGCCTTCTCTACCCACACCTTCATTCTATCACCTTACCCTAGGCCTATAGCTACTAGGGGATACTGACCATGGTCAGACCTATACGTTTACAAAGCAAGAGGATATAATGAAACTTGGTTCTCACCAAATATGTGGCTTTTGATCTTTGTTGTCCCAGTCTGAATTTTTCATCCACTCTCTTTCACATGTATGCAGTCCTATACCAGTTATAGTGATTTGTTCAGGGCTCTTCTTTTAGATTAGACGTTGATTTGAGGAATTTGAAAATTTCTCACCCCTGACACCAGCCATTTCAATCATATTTTCATTGGTGTTGAAGCTTGGGATTGAGATTTTATTACACTATGGCACTTGTTTATTTTCTATTAGGTTGCTTGTAGGAAAAGACCACACACTTGCACTCCTCTCAACCATCTTTAGTTAATCCAATTGCTAGCATGTGCTGATCTGAAGAACCCATATTATTGGTGCATGGCAATCCCATCAAGAGCCCAGATATATGCATGTTTGTCTGTTCAGGAGTGTAAAACAGTGTCACAAATGAAGTGAAGATCTTGTTCTTCCTATGATCTATGAGTAGTCATCCAAATGTAGTCATTGACAACCCATTCAAATGTTTAGATATGTTTCACTAGAAATTTGTTCTTTTATTCCGGATTCTGCCAGCGGGTATATAGAATTTAGAATATGGCATGCACTCTTTCATGTAGATATGCCTATGGAGAGGAAATTTTCTATGTACCAAGGATTGTATATTTTTAGTGGCAATATGCATTTGGTGTTGTGGTGGTTGGCTGTATGCAAAGTTCGCAAGAGTGTTTTGGGGAAGCAACTGTGAGTCTTTTGTTATCAATGTTTCTGATCACTCTCAACAACCCATCATCAGGATGAGGAACCAATGATGGGTGGATTGCAGATTTAGTTCAATATAAAGAGTCAAATAAGATCAAGTCAGAGCCAAGCATGTGTGGGAAACGAGAAAAGGACAACTAAAATTTATTAAGATAGAAAAGAGGGTTATGGATGAGAAGGAAGGTCCAAAAAAGATATCAGTCAAGGACAAGATGTACCTCCCTTCTCATCCATAACCCTCTTTACTATCTTATTAATTTTGGTTATCCTCTTCTCATTTCCTGCACAGGATTTTCTCTAATTTAGTCTCACTTGACTCTTTATATTGAACTAAATCTGCAATTCCCCCATCATTTGTTCCTCATCCTGATGATGATCACCAAGCATGATCTGAAACATCGATAACAAAAAACTCACATGGTTGCTTCCCAAAAAACACAGTTGCATTCTGATGGACTGTGGAAACCTCATATCTGCTGTATGCAAAGTTACTAAACTCTTGCATCAGATTCAAAAAAATTGAATCTGAAAACAAAAGAATCAAGTTGATTCTTTGGGAAGTCTTGCCAGCTCCCTCGAGTCTATGCAAGACTCTCAAGCCTGCCATATAAGGCTCTATGATACACCTGTAGTTTGATCTGTGGCACCTATAAGGCCCCAAAGGATTAAAAGTTCCTCATTTTTCAGTTATATGACTGCCAAGTGAGGGTTTATTTGCTGTAGCATAAGTTATGCTAAATAAGGGTGGTTTTAATCCTCCCAAAACCAAGAATTTTGCACAGTAATTTCAAATTTTTGATGGTGAGAAAATTATGTTGCTGTGATAGTCCTTTTTTCTTCATAATTTCAACAATGGGATAAAAAAATTTCAACATTTTCCTGAGAAAATTGTCTCCCACCAGCAGTGTGAAGCCCCAGATGAAAATTTTATCATGGAATAAAAAAATCTCTAGTTTTTTGGTAATCATTCAAACATTTAATGCATTCTTAAATGAGAAGAAGCTATATAAAAGCCTCATTGCATTTTCATCAATCATTCCTATGAGGCAATGGCAGTGTCTTGAAGGAGTGCTTTGAGGTCTTCCAAACTGCTCAAGAACAATTTATTAAAAAAAAATTCAATGAATTGGTTGCAACATAAACCCTGTATGTTAACAATTTCTTGATAGTTGAAACATAGATATAACAAACATTAAAGTACACAGTGATTCTCATCCATTCCAAGGAAGTCTGAATTTGCTAAGTAAGAATGAAGTTTAACATTGGGGATACTTACTGCACATTTCCCAAGTCAGGGTAGATTGCTTTTGCAGATTCAAAATCCTGCATTGGTAAAACGTTTCAACCAAATTCAGTCCTGATTTTTTTTCTTTGCACAGCTTTTGTAAACATATACTTCAAAAGAGGAAAAATCAAAATGACTGAAGCAGACCTGGTCTTTTGTTGAAGAGGTGTACGATATGACACAAGTCATTCCTGCTCCTACTGCTGCCTGATAAATAGAAATGAATCGACATTTCTTGTTAAGAATCTGACATCTTAAAATAAGAACCAGAATATCTATTATTAGTTCACATTGCAATGTCAGTCAAAACAAATTTGATTTGGAGATTATCAATTTATCATGGTGAGTTGCATACCTGTAGACCAATGACACTGTCCTCTACAACAAGACAATTTTTGACTGAAACTCCCAATCTCTGGAGAGGAACAAGATTAAGAAAGTTCAAGTCTTGAACTGATAAAAAACCTCAAGTAGTATGCTTCCAAATTCATGACAGGCTTATTCTGAAAACCTGGTTAGACATGATTTTTTGAAGATGACTTACTTTGGCAGCTTCTAAATAAATTGAAGGAGCAGGCTTTTTTTTTTGTACATCATCACCTACCAATAAATATTGAAGCATCAAGCTTAGAATCAATACACAAAATCAGCAAACGTCAATTCACATACATAACAACTATAATATGGAGTTCTGTTAACATCCACTGAAATGCAGAACTTGATAAGCACGCATATTGATCAGCGATTAGATCTGAATGATTTTCCTTCAATATCAAATATTCCCAAGAACGTAGCTTTTTTTTATATGTTAGTTAACAGATATATAGGAAAGAGCGTAATAATAACTCTGGCATTTTATTAAATAACTGAATGAACCAGAGATATTATTATTGAATTGCCACAGATGGAACCATATAGTGGAAAAGAGACCTGCAAGGAAGCAATCTAGCTGTTGAAAACGCTCCTGTGCATTATGAAGATATTGAAATGTCAGACTGCATGCTAGAGCTCAGGGAAATCAATAAGCTCTGTGTAACCTACATACTTTTAGAGTCTAAAATTTAGTACCAGCCCAAGTAGATTTTCAAGACACAGTATTACTGAGCTTTTTGTAGCTGCAGAACAAACCGCCAGCTTAACTCCCTACATCACAAAACAAAGGAAATGCAGTAAGCCAAAATTCCTAGTTGGCTGAAGCCTGAATTTGGGATATGGTTACTGCACATTGTTGTTATTGGACTGTATGTTAATGTACCATCTTATAACTACTAGCAGAAAAATGGAATACCCATTTCAGCAGTGTTTCCATTTATAAGAGGGAATAAATAAAACATGTTGCACAGTCTGCCTTAATTCAGAAAGATGTTTGCAAGGAAAATATAAATGAGAATTGTCATACAGAAGCTCTGCCTTCATCCATTAACTGCAATACCCCTGGCCTTGGCTTTATCTGGTATACCAAAAGATATATTTCAGATTTTTTTTTGGCATCCTATATAGAAATTTGGCTCATTGCAAAGGATGCTTATGGCACAAAGTCGATAAATTAGCAACTTACTGCTCCAGATCGTATAATCTCTTTATATTTCTCTGTCTTCCAGTCCTGTCATCAAAAGCAAAATCAAAAATCTGTGCAATTATTTGGACCCTAAGCAAGGCATACTCAAAATCAAAAATCAAAAGCATAGGCAAACAAGCAATCCTAGTTGTGTATTTTTGGAAGCCTAATTCCAATCAATATAAAACCCTTTGGGCCTGGGATCTATGTCATGCGCACAAAACTATTCCATAGGATGATATTCAAGGGTCAAGCAGTGCCTTGCAACTTAAAACATGAACCCATCATCACTGGTTAACAACAAAAGTTTTAGACTACAAGTTACAGTAGTGGCTTAAATGAACATAAGAAAATTATTTTAGTGACTTCAATGAGAAGAAAGAGACTTAAAATATTTTAAGAATACATCTTAGAGATGCTTTAATATTTATACTGTAAGATCCCTGTCTAATTCTGCCCTGAATTTTCTGATTTTTAATGGTTTGACATTTTGTCAAACACTTTGCATAAGTCTGATTTTGTTTGTTTCTGAATGTAATTTGTTTTGAACAGAAAATATATGTATGCCAAATGCTCAAACTAAATGAAATTCATATGCACTTATGAAGGAACTCATCAAACATATATTCAAATCCTTATAATGCAATTTAAATGACATATAAATCTAATTTCTGAATATGATCAACTGCTGTTACGAATCAGATTGTTCAGAATTGAAATAACATCAAACTGTAATGCTTAAACATGCCCAAATATGTCTCAAGTCTTTGCTGTTCAGAATCAGATCTTCTAATAATAATCAAGGGTCTTTTACATACCAAAATAATAGATTGCAATGTCTTTATCAAACCCTAGCTGGGCGATCTGCTCTTAATGAAACATTGACATCTCCTAAGGTGGCGACTTCTTCTCAATCTGGCAATGACTTCCCTGAAACCCTTCACGCCACCTCTAATATGGATTGGCCTGCTACAAGGAATGGTGGCAGCTCACAAGGAATGGGCTGTGGCTCACAAATGGGACCCAAATATACCTTAAATTGCAAATCACCTATGCTCTATGAAGGTGTCCACCTTTGCCATCAATTTCTTAACATAAAATCAGTCCAAACCCTTTATTTGCAGCACTGGAATAAACCCTCCAAGTCTGATATAGAATCTGAACCAAACCTGCAATAAAATCTGAATATATTGCCCAATTTGTATTTGGAACAAATCTCACAAATTGGCAATCAAACTCTCCAATATCAACCTGCAGAAATATATCTCTTTGAAGCTCAATCAACTCCTCCAAATCACCAATGAAGTGCAAATGTGAATCCTGGGATGAATCCACCTCAAGATGGAATTGGGTTTTTGTCCAATCCACCAATATTCCAAGAGTTTTCGTCCTAGGAATATGTTGAACTTATAGTTGCAGCTCACAAGGAAAACTTCGATGAAATAACAAGCCAAGGATGATTGAAATGACTTGTCTTCACCTCTTTTTAAAGCCACAATTGAATCCTCCTTTTTGGCCGACAAAGCTTCACTTCTAGAAGATTCTCTTTTTTTCTTATTTTATTTTATTTTCCCTCTCAAAAGTGACTTAGTTTTATAATTTCTCAATATAATATTATAAAGTCACTTTATAATAGAAAATAGGTCCAGCTAATTAATTAAATATAAATAACCCAAAAATGACTTAGAATTATTTATTATTTAATTAATCAAATCATTCCCTTATAACTCCCGACTTAGCGTACAGGAATAAAATAGGCTAGTTGACTCCGCTGGATGATCACTCGGAAAAAGGGGACATTACAGTCCTCCCTTCCCGGAATTGCTTGCCCTCAAGCAATTGCAAACCTGGATACTGCAAATTATATTCACCTTCAAACACTATAATCCACTTAATAAATTACTTGTAATGAGATTAATAAGTTACTATATCACAAAAGCAGAATAACAGAATAATGTGCAAACAAGAGTAGAATAGAGTAGATCTACATGATATGAATGAAATAAGAATTGTACACTTGATTATTAGGCTAAGCCACTTTGAGGAGGCAAACTCCATAGTGTTATAACAAAAACAAAATTCCCAATATGATGATCAACAAATACTCACTACCTTCTATATATAAGATCATTAAACTATAGTGATCTCATCATCCCAATCAGGCTGACTACCACTGATGCAACCAAACATTCACGACATAATATTCATCACTATTATTATTATCAACAAACTCAGAAACTCAGAAAGATTATAAATTCTACTTCTCATCCCATTCCATCCTCCTCTACAATTGAAAAGAAACACCTTATTATCTACAAAAACGAAAATTTCCTTTTTTGGTAGTTTTTATTAACTTTCTAAATTTGTCATTTTAGGAAATTTTGCATGCTTCTCCACATGGCCATGAAAGTTTCCATTTATTTGAGACTAACTAAAGTACACCTAATTATCAACTTTCTAATCTAATTGCATGTAAGAGTTCAAAACTAATTAGAAAAAACATTTTGGAAAAATCCCGAAAAATCATTAAGACCTCAATTTGAGGCCCTAGATGATTGAAAATGGCCCCGAAAAAATGTCAAAACAGAGTCCAATCAAACTAGGTTCGGTCGGCATTTCAATCAACTCCTTAAGACGCATTTTCACACCAAATTTCAGCTCAAACGGACTCCCAGGTCAAAAGTTATGACCTCTGGAAGTTTCTGCATCAACCACTACAACTATTAAGTCTAGGAACTATCAAATGATTAAGTCAAGCATTATGTATGCCCAAGTTGGCCATCACATATCATGATACAACCAATGGATTAAGTGCGTAATTATGCCCCCTCTTCAAAGAAGCGTTGTCCTCAACATTGAATTGTGGCTATTTCTAAATGAATCTTTCATCTTCCCAAGTAGCATCTTCACATGGTAAGTTCTTGCATCTAATGAGATATTCAGTGATCATCCTAGTCCACAACCTCTTGTTCCTTGTCAAAATGATTGCCTCTAGTTCCAAAATGATTCTTCCTTCACCTAGCTTTGGAAACTCTATTTGAACTAGCATTTTATCCCCAATAACCTTCTTCAAAAACACATGCAAGACTAGTTATATTTGTGCAGACTGTGCATCGCTCCCAATTTGTTGTAGCACCTTGTAAAGATGATAGATTTTGGGTGCCAACTCATTGTCCATCTTTTATTGCTTGAGAGACATCTACTTGAATGGATGTAGCTTCAAAAATACCCAATCGCCGATTTCAAAATGCCTTTCACTTCTATGTTGATCTGCCTATTGTTGCACTTGCATCCCATTTTATGCCATGGCCAAATTTTCTTTAAGAGTCAAAAGAACTTCTTATTGATGATAAATCTACTCCTCCACTACATGAACTCATGGTTGTATTCTCACTTAAGACAAAATAGATAAGGAAGGGTCCCGTAGATACCATGAAAGATGGTGTCTTGGTAGCAGTATGAAAAGAAGCCATTCTTCTAGTGGTCACCAATGAGCCCAGTGTGATTGTTTATCATATGCAAAGTAACAAGGATAGCCCTCTAGACACTTATTAACTACCTATGTTTGTCTGATTAAGAGTGATAAGAGGTGTTGTGAGCCAGTTGTGTACCCAAACAAGAGAACAAGTCAGTCTAGAATGACTAGTAAATATTGGGTCACGATCACTTACTATAATTTTTGGAGTGTCATAGCAGCTTTTGAATTGTCTCCTAAAATGCTACAACAACTATATTGGTCATGAAAGGATGAGACAAAGCACAAAATGAGCATATTTGGTGAGTTTGTCCACCATTACCATGATGACATTCTTCAATTTTGACTTAAGTAACCCCATGATAAGTCCATGGACACTTCCTATCGTTGGCTAGGAATGGATAGTGGCTATAGAAATCCTAGAATCTTGACTCTCGGAATCTTGACTGACTCACCTTTGTTCTATTGCTAGACCAAACATTCCGCTACAAATTTCTTTACACCACCTTTGAGACCCTCCCAAAAGAAATCCTACTTAACCCAATGATATATTTTCAAGAATCAAGAGTGTCCTTCCATTAGTGATGCATGAAGTTCCCCCAAAATCTTATCATGAAGAGTGAGTTTTGGAAAAGAAAAAGCCTATCTTGTACTAGAAGGACTACCCTCCCAAACAAATCTCTCGAATGCACTAGGATCACATTGCAAATTACATTAAAAAATTTATAGTAACAAAAATTATATTTATTAATTAAATAACATATATAATATTGATTATTATTTATATAATTTATCAATAATATAATGTCTCTTCTAGAAAGTGCATCAGCTACAATATTATCCTTCCCCTCCTTATAAATAATCTCAAAGTCATCCTAGCATCTTGGTAACCCATTTTTGTTGCTTTTCTGAAGATAGGTTTTGCTCCAAGATTTATTTTTACTTTAAAGTGTCTTCCCATAAAGTAGTGGCGCCATTGCATTACAGCATGTAGGATTGCCAACGTTTCCTTTTAATAAATGAGCTTCGTTAGATTCTTACCCTTGATTTGTTAGCTCTCAAATGCTATAAGTCGCCCTTCTTGCATCAAAACTACCCCCATGCCATGCCCTAATGCATCACATTTCACAATGAATGTCTTCATAAAATATCGAATAGCTAAAATTGGGGTTATGCACGTAGCTTGTTTGAGTTGTTCAAAAGCTTGTGTAGCTTCATTGTTCAAGTGAAAAACATCCTTCTTCAACAACATCGTAAGTGGAGCAGCTATTCAACCATAGTTCTTGACAAATCTTTTGTAGTAGCCTATAAGACCTAAAAGTCCTCTTAGGTTCTTGAGTGTCTTGGGAATATGCTAGTCAAGTGTTGTCTTGACCTTATTGAGATCCACTTTTAAAGCTTCATGTTAAACTATGACTCAAGTACGTCACCTCTTCTACGTCAACACACATTTGGAAAGTTTGGAATAAAGTTGATTTTGTTTCACTAGCTACAACATTATATCTACATGCTGAAGATGTTCCTCCCAAGTCTTGTTATAAATAAGAATATCATCAAAAAAACTAATACATATGCAAAAATGGTTTGAAGTTAGAAATTTCATCTAACTCTAAAATGTGGAAGGAGCATCTACAAGACAAAATGGCATGACCGAAAATTTATAGTGACCCTCATGTGTGCAGAAGGCAGTTTGCAGGATGTCCTCTTCTCTAACTCTAATTTGGTGATAACCAGATTTAAGATTTAATTTTGTAAAGAACAATGTCCCTTCAATTCATCAAGCAAATCATCAATGACGAGAATAGGAAACTTATCTTTTATAAAGAGCTTATTGAGCTCGTAGTAGTCCAAACATATACGCCTATTGTCATCCTTCTTGCAAACTATCACCACCAGAGACGAGTAACTGCTTTGACTATGTTGAATAATCCAAGCCTCAAGCATTTCCTAGACCACGTGTTCAATCTCACAATTTTGTAGAAATGGGTAGTCGTATGGCTTGACGTTAGGTGGTTGACACCCTAGAAATAACTGGATAGTGATTGTCATGTCTACTTGGGGCAAGGCCCTTCAGCATGTCTACAAATACCACCAAAAGTTTGTCAAGAATAGCCAAAAGATCTACTAGTGAGAACGTTAGCTGTTGTTAGACCTCTAATGAATACAACAGGGCCACAAGTCTTGCAAAACCCTTTTTCAACAACTTTGCCATCTAGTGGAAACTAACCATTTGTGGAGCTCTCCCTCATAATCCTCTTAGCAGCTCAAATTTTTGGCCATATGATTGAAACCTTATGAAAGCTCTTGGAAATTCGTCTCAATAGCCCCTAGAGTAGTAAGCCATTGTAGTTTCCTCTAATCTTCAAACTCTATTCATAGCATCATTTACAATGGTAGGATCAAAGGTTCTTACGTCATGTTGAGTTGCATTCCTTAGACCTAGAAACAAGTCCAACATGTGCTATTCTGAAACATCCCTTACTCACAGACTCAAGGTTAGGAATTGGTGGGTGTAATCATTAATTGTGCCTGTTTGCCTAAGTTTGGCCAGCTGACTAAAGAGTTTGTCCATATGGTTGTTCTCATAATGCCTGGCCAATTCATCTGTAAAGACAGTCCATGTGACAAACGTGTGTTGTTTACTAATCCGACAATACCATATAAATTGTTAAGGCTCTAAATAAAGCAATACAATGTCCACCCACTAAGTGTGAGGTGCGTGACGCAATGCAGAAAACTACTATATGGAGCATACCAATGTGAGTGTATCTTGGCTGTCAAACTTGAGCATATAAATTTTGGGAATAAAACTGTCTACCAGAATGTGATCCGTCATTGCAGCAGTTTTTATGAGAGAATTGATCATCTCTTGGAGTCTTCATTATCCTCAAAACTGAATTTTGTGCATCCCAAGGTTGAAGCGATTGTGAAAAGACTTGGTTCATCTTTGTCTGTAATGCTGCATGCAGGTATAAAGAATAACAGCCCATAGTGACCACCAATATTTCCGACTCCTTCACATCTTCCATAGTCTATTTCTTATTTATACAAATCAGTAAAACCTTCAGTTTCTCGAGAATGCAAAAGGTGAAGCCAATAAAATACAACAAGAAACAAATGTAACTGCTGCCACATTTGGTTGGATGTGCTTCTGTACATTTTCAATAAAATAGGAGTGTCAATTGTTTAGAAAATTATAAAGAACCATTCAAGAATGTTACAACACTAATATCTTTGTATCTGATAGTGTTGAAGATGTTATAATTCAACTTAAAGTAGACTGTAAATAGTGGCATCTTAAAATTAGGGCTGAGAATGTCAGGAAAGCTTTCCTACCTGGTCATATATCTACTAGATAGCTATCTCTAGATCTCCTTTTTAAGAAGAATGAGTTTAAAAGAATCTGAGGAATTTAAAAGTTTTAATTTACATGTTACTTTTAGTGCTCCCCAGGGCCTAGACACCTGTCTCAGATGTCCAAGATGTTCTAGGGATAGGGGGATGGGAACAGAACTTCCCCTGTTATCCCTTTTTTGAAATATCCCCAAAAGTTAGTATATTTTCTATACTGATATTCTACTCCAGCATGTAATGTTTACCAGCAGTTTTTATTCAGAAAATTAAACTAACAGCACGCTAAACAGAGATGCAATAATTGACTAAAAACAGATCTGAAAATAGTTGTCTTGTAAAGAAGCTCCAAACATGAATATGGGTAGTTACAATGCAGCCTCAAGGGTTGATATCAGATCAGAGTTTATACAACTGCCTTACATACAGCTTATTGACATGCCATTAATCAGGAGAAGAGGGTAATTAACAACAATAAATCTGCTAACCTGGAACCACTTCAGTCCTTGATATGTGATGTCAGTGATTCCATGCTGCATACAGGAATTGACGCCTTGGCTGATAGATACTTTCGCCGTCTAATCCAGTGATTGCCCTCTAATATATGAAGCGCCAGTAGTAAGATCTCTTTGCTGCAACTTTATTGCTGGGACCCTCTAATCTGAGGTGGTAGCTCCGCTTCACTGTGTCGAAGATACTTCAAATAGTCACCTTAGTTTCAGACAATGCTTGCGGCTAACTAATTTTAGATTGCTCTCCTTCCCCGTCCGCTAATAAATATGGTGATATCAGTTTGCCCTTCTTCTCCATCCGCTAATGTCTATGGCACGATGAATAATCCAATGCTTTGGATTCGGCAAGGATCTGGATCTAATTTGCTGTCCTGGAATGGTGAACCCAAAAATGATGACTTCCTCTCCTGGTCGATTCGCCTCCTTGCAGACCTGTAGTATGAAAAATTATAATTAAACCAATCCAAACTCCTGACTTGGAACTTGCTCACAAAGATCTGGCAGGGGTTGTATCCTACCTAGATCTACCTCTTAGGGTTTTTGTCCTAGTAGGTATAGCTGCTTGAGAATTTGATCACAATGCCAAAAAATAATACCAAAATTCATGCCTTGAAATGAATTTAGAATCCTTCTTTTATACCTGTTTGGGATTGGACCAAGGGGCCCAATTTGTAGTGCCAAAATTTTGAAATCTTTTTATATTTTATATTAATATTATTAGTATTACTATTATTATTAGTGTTAAAAAACATGACAGTCCTCCCTTCCTCAAATTGCTTGCCCTCAAGCAATTTCAGATTTGGATGATCAAAAATCTCTGCTCCTTCCCAGTTAGTGTCCTCAAGAGATAGATTCTTCCATTTCACCAAGTATTCCGGAATGACTTTATTTCTTAACTTCTTCTCTCATGTCAATGATTGCTTCAGGCTCCAAAAGCAATTTTCCTTCGCCATCAAATGGTGGCAACTCCAAGGAAGGAATGACATGCTGCCCAAGTACTTTCTTAAGATGAGATACATGAAAAAAATTGTGAATTCTGTTGTTCTCGGGTAGCTCCAACTCATATGCAACCTCACCTATCTTCCGTATGACTTTATAAGGCCCACAAAATCAAGGTTTGATCTTCTTTGTACCACTCCCTTTAAGGGAAAATTGCCTATAGCGCTGCAACCTCCAAAATACCAAGTCTCCCACCTCAAAATGTCTCTCCAAATGGTGTCAATCAGCATACATCTTCTACTGATTTTGGGCTTGCTGCAAATTTTCCTTGAGTGCATTCAAAATATCCATGCTCTGCTGAACTAAATCTCTAGCTCTCGAGACTCTGTTGTCCGAAAGAATCAAATCCACAAAAGATAAGGCATCATATCCATATAGTGCTTTGAAAGGAGTTGTACCTATAGACATGTGATGGGTGGAATTGTAGCAATATTCTCCAAGATGTAGCCACTTAATCCATGTTGTTTGCTACCCTATAGCATAATTCCTCAAATACCCTTCGATCCACTTGTTCACAATCTCAGTCTATCCATTCGTTTGAGGATGATAACTAGTGCTAGGAGTTAACTCTATGCTTGTCAATTGGAAGAGCTCTTGCCAAAACAAACTAATGAACCTATTGTCCCTGTCACTCACAATTTTCTTAGGTAGCCCATGTAGTCTAAACACCTCTTTAAAGAATAAATCAGTCACCTATGGAGCCCTATATTCTAAAGATATAGCATAAAAATGCAAATATTTAGTAAGTCTATCCACAACCACATAGATACAATCCTTACCCTACACTCGCGGAAGACCTATGATGAAATCCCTAGAAAAGCTTTCCCATTTTTTATTTGGAATGGGTAGGGGCTGCAACAAACTAGCAGGAAATGTCTGCTCTACCTTGTTTTGTTGACATACTAAACATTCTCTAACATGCTTCAAAATGTCCCCCTTGAGGCCTTTCCATGAGAATTGCTCTCTCACCTGCCTATATGTCTTGTAGTACCTCTGATGACCAGCCAAAGGTATGTCATGACATGCTCTCAAAATCTTCTTTCACATTCAATCCTAGGACTAGGTACACCTGATCCTTATAGAGAATGAGCTCATCAACCACCTTGTACCTGTCATCTTGTAACTTGCCATCCAAAATGTCAATAGCAAATGTATTCTTGGCATACTCAGCTATTATAGAAACCCTCCAATCAGCAAATATGTCAGTCATGGAACATAAATAAGGCTTTCCAGATAATGCATCAGCCACCACATTATTCTTCCCCTTAACATACTCAATATCAAAATCATAAGTCTACAACTTACCCATTTTTGTTGTCTATCATTCAAATCCTTCTAATTGAGGAAGAACTTCCAGCTATTGTGATTTGTTTTGACCAAAAACTTCCCACAAACAAAATATTGTTTGAACTTAGCCAACGCATGCATGATGGCTAACATCTCCTTGTCATAAATAGAGAAACTCCTTTCTAACCCCTTGAGCTTCTAACTCTCAAATGCTATGGGGTGTTTGTTTTGCATCAACGCCACTCCAATACCCTCTCCTAAAGCATCACACTCCAAAACAAACGGAAGTGAAAAATCTAGAATAGCTAAAATGGGGCATGAACTCATATGAACTCATTACCTCCTTGAGCTTATCGAAAGCTCTTTGTGCTAACTCACTCCAAGAGAATGCTCCCTTTGTCAAATCTATCAACGGGGCAGCTAGCTATGAAAACCCTTTGACGAACTTCTTGTAATAGTTGCAAAGTCCCACAAACCCTCTCAAATGTGATATAATCCTAGGTTTAGGCTAGTCCAAAATTGCCTTAATCTTTTCCTCATCCACATTGACTCCTTGGGCACTAATCTTATGCCCTAAATATAAAATCTCAATCAACTCGAACTCACATTTGGATGCCTTGGCGAAAAGTGACTACTACTCAAGTATACCCAAAACCTCATCTATATGCCTCATATGATCCTCCCAAGTCTTGCTATAGATCAATATGTCATTAAAGAAAACCAAGACAAATTTCCTCAACTGCTTAATAAATACCTGGTTCATGCAAGACTGAAACGTGGCCGGAGCATTTGTCAATCCAAATGGCATGACTAGAAACTCATAATGCCCATAGTGGCACCTGAAGGTTGTCTTGTGAACATCCTCCTCTCTCATCCTTATCTGATAGTACCCTGATCGTAAGTCAATCTTGGAGAAATATACTGCGCCATGAAGCTCATCTATCAACTCATCAATCCTGGGAATTGGATAGCGGTCCTTGATTGTATTCTTGTTGAGTGCTCGATAGTCGATGCACATCCTCATGATGCCATCCTTCTTCTTAACCAACACCACAGAGGAAGCAAAAGGGCTAGAGCTTGATCATATATTGCCCATATCTAACAACTCCTTAATTGCCTTCTCTATCTCTTCCTTGTACCTCCTCGGATGACGATAAGGTGTAGTGATGACCGACTTCGATCCCTCCTCCAACTCAATGACATGTTGAAATCCTCTATCTGGTGGTATCCCTGGAGGAATATCATTGAATACTATGCTATGTTTGTCCATAATGGGTTGAATATCTATATGAGTAGTCTTTTCACCAGTGGGTGAAAATCCATCTATGACCAAACATTGTGCCGCCCAAGCTACTTGTCCTCTGCGAAAGGATCTCTCCATCCTCTTGGCTAAAACAACTGTCGATGCTCCATTAGACAAGCCCTTAAGAACCACCTCCTTACCCTCTGATTTGAATTTCATCTCCATAGTCTGATAGTTCTGGGCGAACTCACCAAGTGAATGCAACCACTGCACAACCAAAACTACATATGTCTCACCTATGCCAACCACATAGAAGTCATTGCATACTCTGTGCCTCCCCAAGGTGATGTCAAGTTGTTGGATCCTTTGTGTACATGGAATTGTAAATCCATCAGCCACAATCACATTAAACCCCTCAAATTATCTGTCTTCAATTTCATCCTAGTCACCAAACCCTAATCAATGAAATTATCAGTAGTTCCACTATTAGTCAAGACTATCACCTTATGACCTTGCAGTACTCCACGAACTCAAAAAGGATGGTACCTAGGTGCTCTTGAAAGAGTGACAAGTGTGCCTCCTGAAGAACCTTCTTCTTCCTCATGTTCCTTCGCAATGTACTACAACCTCAGCCTCAGGTTCTTTTGTCTCTAAATCATCATCTGAAACTACAACTATGAAATGCACCTGTCCCTTGCCCAAACACCTATGCTCAGGAACCCACAACTCCCTGCATGAGAAACACGGTTTATTCCTTCGGAGTTCATTCTTTGACTCATTCCTATTGGGTCTTGGAGGTAACACCTTGGATGGAGGGAAATTCCTTTGGAAGGGTTTCTTTTTCCCTATTGGAGATGGCTTGGGGTTAAACTTACTTTTAGCCACTAAATCTTCCAAGTTCAAAGCTCTCCTGATGGCATCCTATAAAGATCATGGCTCAAATGCCCTCACCAACGCCTTGAGTGAATCGCTTAGACCTTCCACAAAAAGCACTATGAGTCTCCTCTCCATCACATCTAGGACCATCACTGAAAGCCTCTGAAACTCTGCTACATAACGCTCAACTGGTCCCTCTTGTCTCAATTGTGCTAACTCCTTGAAGTAAGACTCTGGATCCTTCCTGTCAAACCTTTCTATCAATCTCTGACTGAACTCCTCCAAAGTGGTAATGGAACCATGCCCTTGTGTCACCATGCCATGGTACCACCATTCATGAGCTACACCCTCCAAATGTAAGGTACCAAACTTAATGGCTTCTTCAAACATGGGATTCAATGAGAAATATGTATCCAACTTCTGCAACCATGCCCTAGCTGAACAAATATTTGATCCATCATATGTGGGTATAGTGATCTTTCCCAAACGTTGTTGTATGTCTCTCTGAGGCTACTCCTCATAACTTCTCCTCCTATGCCCATTTCTTGTTTTCATCTCATAATGCTCAATGAAAGACATGTCACGTCGGATGGCTAGGTTTAAGATATTATTTTCAGCATGTTACCTTGCCATTTTGTCCTCCTATCTTGGTGGTAGTTGCTCTTCCTCAAAGGGGTCTGCTTCTCTTTGTAAAAATTTGGCTCTGAATGTCTTCCTGGGTGGATTAATTGAAACCCTGTCATTAGCTGAGTTGCTTCCTTCTACAAAATTCTAATTGGGTCTACTAGCACTCCATTGTTGATTCATTCCCCTTAAGATCCAAGTTATTTCTGCCATAGATTCTCTCATAGAGCATTGAAATTCTCTGACCATTTCTCTGTTTTCCCTGCTGACAATCTCCTGAATATTTCCTTCATTTCTGTCACCCATGGTTTCCACTTTCTTCCTTTCCCTTCGCTGATACCGATTTCCCTATCACTCCTTTGCATGAATCTACATCACACAGTCCCACAGGCAGGCAAGAAAAATGGCTCTGATACCACTGAAATATCCCCAAAAGTTCGTATATTTTCTATATTGATATTCTACTCCTGCATGTACCAGCGGTTTTTATTTAGAAAATTAAACTAATAGCACACTGAAGAGAGATGCAATAATTGGCTAAAAACAGATCTGAAAATAGTTCTCTTATATAAGCTCCAAACATGAATATGACAATGTAGCCTTAAGGGCTAATAGCAAATCAGAGTTTATACAACTGCCTTACATATGGCTTATTGACATCCCACTAAAGCGCAGATGAGGGTAATTAACGACAATAAATCTGCTAACCTGGAACCACTTCAGTCCTTGATATGTGATGCCATTGATTCCATGCTGCATACAGGAATTGACGCCTTGGCTGATAGATACTTTTGCCCTCTAATCCAGTGATCGCCCTCTAACATATGAAGCGCTAGTAGTAAGATCTCTTTGCTGCAGGTTTATCGTTGGGACCCTCTAGTCTGAGGTGGTAGCTTTGCTTCACTATGTCAAAGATACTTCAAATAGTCAACTTGGTGTCAGACAATGCCTATGGCTAACCAACTTCAGATCACTCTCCTTCCCCACCCTCTAATAAATATGGCAATATCAGTTCGCCCTCCTTCTCTATTCACTAATGTCTATGGCACGATGAATAATCCAATGCTTTGGATTTAGCAAGGGTCTAGATCTAATTCATTGTCCTAGAATGGAGAACTCAAAAATAATGACTTCCTCTCCTGGGCGATTCGCCTCCTTGCAGACTTGTAGTATGAAAAATAATAATTAAACCAATGCAAACTCCTGACTTGGAACTTGCTCACAGAGATCTAGCAGGGGTTGCGTCCTACCTGAATCTGCATCTTGGGGTTTTCATCCTAGTAGGCGTAGCTGCTTGAGAATTTGATCACAATGCCAAAAAATAATACCAAAATTCATGCCTTCAAATGAATTTAGAATCCTTCTTTTATACCTCTTTGGGATTGGACCAAGGGGCCCAATTTGTAGCGCCAAAAATTTGAAATCTTTTTATATATTATATCAATATTATTATTAGTGTTAAAAAACACTATTTTTAAATTAAAAATATAATTAATTAAGCAAGGGGAGGAGGGGAAATGACATTTTTTTACAACACTAGGACATCCCCTTATTTTTTGCTAAGATTTGGCACACCCTGACATCCCTCACACCTGCATTCACCAGATAGCTATCTCTAGATTTCCTTTTAAAGAAGAATGCATTTAGAATAATTTGGGGAATATAAAGGTTTTAATTTGCATGTTACTGTTAGTCAGTGTTCCCCAGGGACATGTCTGCTTTAAGAATAATCTGAGAAATATGAAGGTTTTAATTTACATGTTACTTTTAGTCAGTATTCCCCGAGGACATGTCCCTTGGGCCTAGACACCCATCTTGGACGTTGAGGAGATTTCAAGGATGGGGATGGGACGTCCCCCAGTTATACCCTTTTTTAACAAGACTAGGATGTCCCCTAATTTTTTGCTAAAATTGGGGACACTCTAGCATCCCCACACCTACAAATTTTAAACTTATAAAAACATTCCAATAGAAAATAAAAGTGTAAGGCTTCATGTGACCTCGTTATGACTAAGATCAAGCTTTCTTGTGCGAAGTAGAGAGGAGGGTGAGGAATCTAGGTAGCCTTCCAGATTTAGTGAATATTTAGTTGAACCAACATGCATTCACAAACAAAATGATAAACATCAACTCCTCAGCATCCATTTCCCTTTACAAAAGAAAGAACATAGCAAGAGGGCATCATTGGTTAGGAGGAAGGAATAAAATTAAAAACACAAAGCCATCAATAAAAGTGAGGACCTGTTGAATGGAAAGCAAACTCGTGATCTCATCTTATTGGTGGTGGCCAAAAGTTTATTCAAATGCCAGCTAAGAGCCTTGTTCTAGATGGAGTTTAAGTCAACAGTAAACTACTAAAGTCTAGGAGACTGCCCACAAGAAGAGATCCTTATTCTATGCTTTCCAAAGGAAATCCATTGGACCATTCAAACTTACACCAAGCAAGTTAAATTCACCGACATATAACTCAATCCATTTTAGAGTGGCACTATGTAATGTCCCCTTTCCATCAGTGAGTATTGGAAAACGTTAGCCTTAATATTTTATTTCCCGAAGGCTAACTTAGGTGAATGAAGGGAAATGTCATTTTAAAAAAGATTAAAATAAGTTATCCTATGTTTCACTTTACAAATTATTCATTTGATAACTTATATCTTTTTTAAAAAAATTAAATGAGAATACTCCTCAAACAGGTGCTGACCTCTGGTGGGCCCCCTCCCCTGGTGACGCCTATACTTGGAATATTTTAAGTTTGAGTGGAGCGCTCAAATTTAAGGACATTAATTAATATTTTAATTGTGCATGGAGGCGTGGGAATCTGGAGAAGCTTATTTATTGGATCATTTGCTCATTGGAGAAGTTTATGCAATTGGATATACTTTCATTTTCTTCTATAAACTTTATGTTGTTGAGCAAAGTTTCTTCTTGGGGTTGTTTAGCCTCAATCTCTCATCTGGTTCCGGTTGTGAAAGATCAACCCTAGCTGGATATCTGGTGATTTCATCCAAAAATCACATTGAGCGTCATGGAGTATGATGTATTCTGATAAGTTTTGGTTTGCAAGATTTGACTTCAGTTTTGTGTGGGTTTTATTTGCATTTGGAGTTTACGTATTGTTTTTGCTTTCCCAAGGGTGGCCGTACATACCCAGCCGTACAGCAGCTAGGGGTTTTTGGAGTGCATGTTATAGAAGTAGTTTGATATACCTTGTTGAAGACTGGAATATTATTATGCAAGGTGAGACGCCTAGTTCTGGGCAGTTTATTGTTCATTGTTGGTGCTGATTGGTGAGTCCTAGCTTGTCGTACCAGCCAGCAGGGCCATACTGCTGAGCCGTACAAGTTGTTGTGTGCGTAGTTTTGAACTGTATGGAGATCCCTTGCTTTGTTGGTTGCTGATTCTTCATTCACTATCCTTGGTGTTCAGTTTTCTGTTGATAAAGTTGTGGAAGCCGAAACTCAAGGTTATGACAGGCTGTACATGAGTACATGATCCTGCTGGGCGTTTGAATGCATGATACCACAGATGCAACACTCACCAAAAACTTGCCGAGTTTTGAAAAACTCGCGAGTCTTTTTCAGTGGCAGGTTTTTTAGGCAAAAACTCGCCTGCTTTACTCGTCGAGTTTTTGCGAAAAACTCTCCGAGTTTTCGGCGAGTCCGAGGTAAAAACTCGCCCGTCCAAAAAAGCAATTCCCAACGGTGTTTAAAGTGTTTTTTCATTCATTTTTTTTCATTTCACTTCCTTTGCTTGACCAAAAATGCCCTCCCAACCATTTTGGAGCTATTTGCAGCGATTTGGCGTCACTAAACAAGATTTGAGGCGGATCTCAATCGAATTTGAAAGGCAAATCAGATTTCCAGATAGATTTTTTTTCTTTCTCTTTCTTTTTTTTAAATTTCTTCTTCATTTTTGAAGCATCTAAGTTTTAAAAACATCATGAATGTAGTATAAATAGATTTGTATTGATCAAAACAAGATTTATATTCATCAAAACAAGATTCATCACCATTTTGTTTGCATTTTTTCTGATTTTTTTCACATTTTTTTTCATTTTTCTTATTTGAATCCATTTTTTTTTTTTGAAGAAAATGTTTAAGTCTTAGATTAGTTTGCATTTTTAGTAATTTAGAATAATTTTTTGATTTCTTCATTGTTTTCATATTTTTTCCAAACCCTAGTTAATTTTTTTTTGTTGAATCCTTTTTTTTTTGGGAACAAAATGTTTAGAATTTTACATTAGTTTAAATTTAATCTATTAATCTAATTTTGGTTGTTTTTTAATTTTCTATTAAAAAACTAACAAGTTGTGCTTTTACTTTGTATGTGTAGGTTAATTTATAATGGCAGATAGAGATGCTTTTGTATCCGGTTCAACCTCAGGCCCTGCCGCATCATCATCATTTGTAGGCAAATGTCCTCTAGGAGCTAGAGATCCTGCGTGGAAATATGCCTATCTAGGACCGTACCCTAGCTCAGTTTTTTGCACCCGATGCGAAAACGTATACCGTGGAGGCATTAACCGGCTCAAATACCATCTTGCAGGCATCAGTCGTCGTTATGTGAAGGCTTGTACTAAGACCACGGAAGAAATAAAAAGACAAATGAATGCCATACTTGCAACCGCAGAAGAAAGAAAATTACAAAGGGAGAAGGCAAAGGCAGCCATGCAAGCATCCATAGCTTCTTCTCAAGGTGCTCCAATCAACCTTGAGTCGGATGATGATGCACTTTAGGGCATAGTGGGCTCTCTTCGTGGTCCACGTAACCGAAGGAAACCCACCACCACCGCGAGCCCTTCATCTAATTCCAGTAGAGCACCAGGATCAGCACCTACACGCACGGTAGATAGTTTGTGCCTAGAAACACACCTGGAGCACAAACTTCCTTCGAGGCAAGTGGGTGGAATAAGGAGGTGCATGAGCATGCAGAAATTGCTTGTGCCAATTTTTGGTATTTCGACAACATCCCTTTCAATGTGGCAAATTCTCCTTATTGGCATAATTTGGTTACTGCATTGACAGTTGCAGGAAAGGGCTACAAGGCACCTTCTCGCACAGACTTGAGTGGGAGGTTAGTTAATTTAATCTTTTTGATAAATTTATGTTCTTTAATTTATAGAAATTTATGATGAATTTAAGCTATTTTTTGTTTACAAATTAAAATTGTGTACTTAATTTCACTTTGTACTTGTAGGTTGCTTACAAATGCAACTGATAGGGCAAGGGCAGTGGTGGAAGACCAAAGAAATGAATGGAAAAAATATGGCTGATCTATTCTTTCCGATGGGTGGACGGATGGTAAAAACCGCACCATCAATTTTTTGGTAGCTTGCAAGAATAAAGTGGTGTTCTTGAAATCAGTGGATGCCTCCAACATAATGAAAAATGCAGAAAATTTGGCTAAAATGTTGGAGCAAGTTTGCATGGAGGTTGGGATTGAAAATGTTGTGCAAATAATTACTGACAATGCAACAATATATGTGGCAGCTGGTAGAATCCTCCAAGATAGACACCACACAATTTTTTGAACACCTTGTGCAGCACGTCCTTGACCTTCTTTTGGAGGACATAGGCAAGCTTGATTGGGTCACACCGATTGTAGAGGATGCAAGGAGGATCACAAAATTTATCTAAAATCACCCTTGGGTTCTTCACTTGATGAGGGATTACACCCAAGGGAAAGAGTTGTTGAGATCCGGTGTGACAAGATTTTTAACGGTTTTCTTAACGTTGCAAAGCATGCTTGGTGCATTGGCGGCTTTGAAACAAATGTTTGTGTGCCCAAAATGGACAGAGTCATCTTATGCAAAGAAGACAAAAGGAGAGAGGGTTGCATGCATTGTCTTCGACAAAGTATTTGAAAAAAGAGTTGTAGAGATTGTGAAGGTAACTTCAAAACTTCGAATTTAAATTAAAATTGAATATTTATTTATTTTTAATGTCTTTCATTGTAAATTTGTAACTTTAATCTTTTTGCATTTTTATATTGTAGGCGTCGGAGCCCTTGGTTAGAGTCCTCCGCTTGGTAGATGGGGATAAAACCCCAATGGGGTATCTTTAAGAGGCCATGGATAGGGCCAAGGAGGCTATAAGAAATTATTATAAGGGGGTCAACCTCAAATTTGATCCCAGATGGGAGATTATTGATAGGTGGAACAATCAACTCCACCAACCCATCCATGCAGCAGGGTACTTTTTGAACCCCCGTTTCTTCCATTCAGGCACCTTCTCAGATCCTAGTGGAGAGGTTATGGAGGGCCTCACTTCTTGCATTCAGAGGATGACACCCCACGCTGAGGTGGCAAACCTCATTGTTGATGAATTGCAAGCTTATAGGGAAAGAAGGGGTAGGCTCTTTTCTTCAGACCTGGCTACACGAGCAATAAGCAATCAGTCACCAGGTATAAAATTTCAAATTTACAAGTTACAACTATTGATAATTTGATTTTCCTTTCTAAGTTTCTAACTCTTCAATATTTTTTTTTGTAGAGGTTTGGTGGACAAATTGGGGTGGAAATACCCCAAATCTCCAAAGATTTGCCCTCCGTGTCTTATGCCAACCTTGTAGTTCATCCAATTGTGAGCGCAACTGGAGCTTATTTCAAGCCATCCACACGAACGTGCAATATAATCTTCGGCTGCGCACAAGAAGGGTAGAGGAAATATCAGATGATCTAATTGATTTGGATGAGATAATCCTTACAATGATTGGACAGGGCGGGATGAGCACCCTTCATTGTTTTTTGATGATGAGATCTATGATTTAGAGAGACAGGCAATGGACGAGGGGGCTGGAATCGATGGATTGGGATTCTCATTGAATGACATTGAGGATGAGGAGGATGAGGATGAGGAGGCGACATTGCCACCAGGACCACTACCAACATCTACATCCAGGAAGAAGGTTGAGCCACGGTCTGTCATGTCGAGGATGGAGGAGCCACAGCAGATTCCTAGGACTAGACCCTCTAGTTCTACCACTCCCCTAGTTTTCACTAGACTTGGGAAGAGGAAGATGTAGTATTTAGTATTTACTTTTAGTTTTACAAAAACAATTTGCTATTTTTATTTTGTTTCAGACTATCAGTATCAGCACATTCCACATGAGGATGCCATTTTGTACCCAATTTGCTTTGAGTCAACAAATACAACTAGACTCAGCTTGTTTCTCATTTATTGACTCATTAGATGCATCTTATCATTGAATTTTGCAACAAAAAAAGTGTTTTTAATGAAATTCAAACAATTTTTTAAGTTGCCAAGTTTTTTGCCGAGTTTTTGGCGAGTCAAGTTTTTCGGGCTTGGCGAGTTTTTCATTTTGGCGAGTTTTTCAACTATGCATGATACCATTCACTGCTGTTAAAGATCAGCTTTCATCAACTTCTTTGGCGTCTACAGTGGTTGAGGTTGTGGTGGTTTCTTTGAGGGAGGTTTGAGAAAGTTACATCCACTTTATACATGGTTTTGACTGTTGTTACAGCCCTGCGTCAGCCTGCTGTAGCCACTCAGACCTACGATCTGCATTCTTTTCCAGCCAACTTTCATGGGTATATCTTTGGGCATTTCATGGATATATTTGCATGTTTGAATCTTTCATTGGTTAGAGTTCTTATGATCATTGTTTTCAGCTGAGACATGCTATCTCTTATGACAGTGCTCTAACACTTCAAGGGTCTATTAGTATATTGCTTTCATATGTGTTTCCATGTCAATGAACAACAACAAACTGTGTGACAAAATGCCTCTACATTATCTGTGCGTTGGGTAATAAATGTGTATACAAAATACCATCTAAACTCCATAAACGAAGTGTCCAACATTAGCACACTCAGAAATTAGAGTTGATGAGTTTAATGCAAAGTGTTTTACGAAATGTCAAGACATTAAAAATCAGATATTCAGGGCAAAACTAGGGTGGCCATTTCACACTATTTCAATTGTAGAGAACTTTTCAAGAGTTATATAATTTGTATTAGCTAATGTTTTTTTTTAATAGATATAATCATATCTTTAAGTGTTCGCATTTTTTCAAATTCAGCTTCTTTTAGTTTGTTTATATTATTTTTAAGTATTTTTTTATTTTAAAAAATTCAAATATTAATTTTAATATATTATTTTATTTACCATCCCCAAAATCCTTCTTTTTTTTGTCATCCCCAAAACTCAAAGAAACACTGCTTTCAGGAGTCCCTTTCTGATTTAACTTAGGCCGACTTTTTTACAGGGTCTTCCTAGATCTCTTAGACATATACAACTATGATAACAGAACTTTCCTTCTGCCCAAAGACTATGTTCCATCTTTGTATCATTTTCCACATGTCAGAGGTTCAAGACTTATAATAAATTCAAACTTCTATTTACCCTAGCATAAGAAAAAAACATTTGTAAGCGAGTTTGACAAATCAGGGGAAAAATCACAGGGAAAAAGAAAAAGAAAAAGTGATAGTAACAGGGACAGAGCCTAGAAAAGAGATGGAAAGAAGAAAAAGTGCTGGTAAAAGTAATGAGCTTGGAAAAGAGAGGCAATGTTGTTGCAACTCAGAACTTGGTGGATGGAAGAAGCAATTACCAATATAAATCAGAAGCGAGGCTTGGAAGGTCTTGCAGGTTACCCTAAACTAAGGGGAGAGTTAAGTTTTTTGTTAATTGAATCTGTTGATCTTCTAGGTTCTCTTGAAGCTCCCAATAGGTCAAATACCCATAATCTGTAAAAATCTTCTATATGCCTAACATGAAGGTTGTTTCTTTGTCTCCTTTTTGAGTTTGAGCTGATGAGGATCATGGCTCAGCCACTAACCCATAACTTTTAGGACACCTGAGTTCTAGGTTTAGCTGCTAAGAAATTTGTGTATTAATTACTGGCGGCAGTAACCGGTCACCAAAACACACCTAATTACAAGCGGAGCCACACCAGCCCTACTAATGATAAAATCCCAACAGCCTTGACTCTTGCCTTTGCACCCTCGGCTAGAGGACTTGCACTATCTGACTAGGCATTGACACTTAGATTGAGCAGCAACCACGAAATTGAAGATGGTATGTTTAGAAATTCAATTTGCCATTCAATTGTAATGTCCCCAATCATATACATACAATATTTTATTATATTTTTTCTGATTTTATGAAACAAAATCAATCCAAACTGCAAATACACAAACTAATTACAATTTTCAAACCCTTATTTTGCTGATGTCATCAAACCATAAACCCTAGGTGGATAAAATGCTCAGTTCCAGCAATATTAAACCCTCAAAATTTTATTTTATTTTATTGCAAATGCTGATCAGAAAGCACAGAGATGATAAACATCAACAAAATATTTTTTTATTGATTTTTTTTTTATCACTCACAACAGTTGTACGGCCTGGGACAGAAGCAAAAACTACTGCAAAAATGTCAAAAAATGCTAGAAACCTCCATTTACTGCTGGAAACTACCACAAATAATATTTTATGAATTTTCTTGAAACCCTAGGTGGTAGGGCGACTGGCTGAAGATGTACGGCTCGCTGGTGAAGTCTGATCTGCCCTTGAAACCCTTGCAAAATTGTCAAAATATGCTCATAAAAATCAGATTTGTCTTGGAAACATTGGCAACATGTCAAAATATGATTTATTCTCCTTTTTGCTGATGAATGATGACTGAAATGTTGCAAACAGCAGCTGGTATGACTGATCTAATATCAAAAATGACTGGATTTCTCCCTCCCAATGTGGCGCTCAGCTAGGGTTGACTGAAACAACTCAGATCCAGCCCTATATGATGCTCAAAAATCCACCAAAAATCCGAAACTCAATAAATAAATCTTCAAATGTGCTTTGGTGATGCAATCGTGATATTTGCTTTTAAAAAACACCATAGCAGCACTATAGCAAAATCCAAATCCTCCACAAATCAACACAATTTTGATTCCTGGATGGAATCACCCGAGATTGGGAACAAGGGTTTTTGTCCTTAATCCCAAATGTGGAATTCAAGAGGGTTTTCATCCTCTCAAACCCCAAACAAACCAAGGGTTTTCGTCCTTGGATGCCCTAGATTGAACAAATTGATCAAATCTAAAAATTGGATGCAAAGAATAATTTGAATGATGATTCTCAAATGAAGATAGGCGCCTCCTTTTATAGTGCTCAAAAATGGGCCCTTGAGACCAAATTTCCAAAAGCATTTAAAAATACTTTTATTTAGCATTTAAAAATGTTTTTTATTTTAATATTAGTATTTAAAATTTTTTTTTTTTTTTAAATTTTAGTACTAGTGTTTAAAAACACCTTTTATTTTAATTATAATAATATTATTAAGTTGCCCTTAAAATTAGAAATTATCAGACCCAACTTAAATAATATTATTAATAATTTTAATCCGAAAAAAGGGACATGACATCAATACTGCCACTTATTTGCTTCTTTGCATCATGTTCTTATTTACATTACATTTATTTTATGATTTATTTATCTAATAGTAACTAACATATTACAGGTTTGCAGCAAGAATAGTGCCCTTTTGATAAATATGTAATAATGTATAATATTAATTAATAATTACATCACATTTGGCTGTTGTTTACCACATAGATGCAGCTGCCATAACTATGATGCAAGTGAGTGGTTGCTCCCTAAAGTTTAAGTAGTAACAGTGTTAATAAGGCTAGGTGGATGTGGATTTCAATGTATTCACTATCATTGACAGAATAACATCACAATTACTCAATGTTTTGATTATGCAAGACAGTTATATGAGCAGGAATCAAAGGTTGAGCTCCCCTCCCCCATGGTCAACATGGCATCAAAGCTATTCACCCTGTAAGAGGTTAAGGCTGGTATTAAGAAATTGGGTGTCAAAAAAGTAAAGGGCTTGGTCGAGCTATAGGCAAAGTATCTAAAATGGGGGGTGAGAATTATCACACCCCACATTGTGAGAATATTCAACAACATCATTTAGCAAGGGCTCCCAAGTGATTGGACCACTAGCCTAGCGATACCTCTTTTTAAGAGCGTGATGCTAATAATCCTTCCAATTATAGGACTATCATGATCAATCCTTTGTTTGTGAAATTGTTTGGTGGCATAGTCGAAAACAGAATCACCAAGTGAGCGGACAAAAAAGAAAAGAGCGTAAAGGGCAAGCAAGATTTAGTCCTAAGCATTCCACATTAAATCATGGAATCGCTTTGAGACACATCTTGAAAAAGTTGAGTCGCTAAGGAAGAAGCATGTTGCTGTTTTGTTGACTTCAAGAAGGATTTTGATACGGTCCCTAGGGATAATTTATGGTGCAAAATGGAGGTATCCCAATGCATTTTAGAGCGGTTGTTCATAGGCTCTATGACAAGGTTCGAGTCAAAATTAGAACTTCAGTAAGCATTTCAAAAAGTTTTTGAAAGATCCCTGATGGATCCCTTTGCTGAAATGAAGTATTTGTTTTTGTAATTTTATTTGTTTTATGATTTTTATTAATTTTTTTTTTGTGTTCTTTCAGACTAGAGAGGAGATGCAGAAGGGGTTTCAGTTTTCTTGAAATGTGTATTTGCCAAGATAGCAAATAGATATACATGCAACTACAATCTCATATTAAAATGAACTAAAAATAAATAGTAAATGATAGAAAAGCATCAGCTAAGAATTTGAGGCACATACCCATCAGATCTGTATTTTATATTCAATGTAAAGCCTGGTTTGCAACCCTACTTGCATACAAAGATAGTATTGGCCTAGAAGAGGCTATGCATGCAACTGAAAATGAGGGATCTGAAGAATAATACTGATTTGGTGCTGCTGCAAGCTTAGATCTGCAATAGAATGCCCTAGAAACTGTCCAATGATGCACAAAAGAAGACCCAGAGTAGGCCTCCCACAAGCATGAACTGGGTTGTCGTCCAATTCACCAAAATCCCTGAGAGCTTCCGTTCCCAAGAGACTGTATGCTGCTGCCCCCTTCCTCAGAGTTCAGAGCTGCCATGAAGCTTCAAAATAATATGCAAAAAAATGACTCCAAAAACACTTCCAATGTACTTTATTCTTTTTCCAAAGTGGGCGTCCACTTTTAGGGTTAAGATGGCATCAAAAAAGAATCATTTAATGATTCTTTCCTTTATTAAAAGACTCCCAAGTTGGGCGCCCAAGTTGAGGGCCCAACTTCTCATGAATGAAATGTCCACCTTTTAACACAACATGTGTTAACTAGGAGGGGGGTCCCTTTATTAAAATCTTATTACAAAGTGATATTATTAATCACTTAATTTATTTTTATTAAATATTAAAGCTACCCTTTAATATTCAATAATTATTCCAAATCCATCACCTGGCCAATCTGAACTGAGAACTGCTATAGCCCGCACCATAGGTGATGTCACCACATGGCAGGCTAACTGACAGTGCCTCCCTATAATTTAGGGATACCTCCTAAAAAATAGGAACTGAGACCAAAACTCCCAAAATGCTCCTGGAGGTCCCCTGATGCCTCCTGGTCAACTCTCGGTCAAACCCTAAAAAATAGGAAACTGCCGCAAACTGTCTAGAAAGGCCTGTAAAGCTCCCTGCCAAGCCCTACTGCCTCTGGATAGGTCCCCTAACCACTCTGTTGACCTACGGGAACCCAGATGATAGGCCAACTCTCAAGTCTCTGCTAGACAGGGCTAAAGAGGGGACATGACAGTCCTCCCCTCTCGAAGATGCTTGCCCACAAGCAACTGCAAAACTGGATGCTGTAAAATGGACTCTCCCTCCCAGGTGGCGTCCTCTATAGGAAGTCCTCTCCAACGAATCATAGCAATAGACATATGGTGTGTAGTATTATAACAATACTCTCCTAAATACAGCCAATGCACCCATGCCTTCTGATGTCCTGACACATAGCTGTGCAAATACCCCTCAACCCACTTATTAACAATCTCGGTCTGCCCATCTGTCTGTGGGTGGTAGCTGGTACTGGGTGTCAACTCCGTACCTGTGAGCCTGAAAAGTTCTTGCCAGAAAGAACTCATGAACCTACTATCCCTGTCACTCACGATGGTCTTGGGGAGACCATGGAGCCTAAATACCTCTCTGAAAAATAACTCCGCCACCTGAGATGCTGTGAAATCAGCTGCAATAGGGAAGAAGTGGGCATATTTAGTCAACCGGTCTACTACAACGTAGATACAGTCTTTCCCTTGCACCCGAGGAAGACCTGTAATGAAATCCATGGAGATTCCTGACCACTTCTGTTCCGGTATAGGTAAGGGCTGCAATAAACCAGCAGGAAAAGTATGCTCAGACTTATTTTGCTGACATGTCATACACTCGCGAACATGACGTAAGATATCAGCCTTGAGACCCTTCCAAGAGAATCTCTCCCGAACCGCTCTGTAGGTCTTACCATACCCTGGGTGCCCTGCTGTTGAAGTATCATGGTAAGCATGTAGAATTTGTTCCTTCAACTGAGAACCAGGAACCAGATACACCCTTCCCTTGTAGTAGATGACTTCATCTACCACAGTGTACCTATCATCCAACACCAAACCATCCATTACCTCGCAAGCATGCTGATTTTTGGAGTACTCAACCAAAAGTTGGGCCTTCCAATCTGCTGAAATCTCGCTCAACGAACATAGGGCAGCGAGTGATGGTTTTCTAGAAAGTGCATCAGCCACAGTGTTATTCTTCCCCTTTATGAATTCGATGTCAAAATCATAAGCCTGAATCTTGCTCACCCATTTTTGCTGACGATCATTGAGCTCTGTTTGATCAAGGAAATATTTCAAACTGTTGTGGTCTGTTCTTACCACAAATTTGCTGCCAACAAGATACTGTCTGAACTTGGCTAATGCATGCATAATAGCCAACATTTCCTTATCATACGTAGAATACAACCTCTCATTATCCCGCAGCTTCCGACTCTCAAAAGCAATGGGGTGTCGGTTCTGCATCAAAACCGCTCCTATGCCCAAACCGGAAGCATCACACTCAAGTACAAAAGGCTGTGAGAAGTCAGGGAGTGCTAAAACTGGGCAAGTGCTCATAACCTCCTTGAGCCTATCAAAGACTCCCTGTGCCTGTTTTGTCCATCTGAAAGCCCCTTTCTTTGTGAGGTCTGTCAAGGGAGCTACCAATTGAGAGAAACCCCTCACAAATCACCTGTAATAAGCACATAGACCAAGGAACCCACGTAACTCAGTAATGTTCCGAGGGCGGGGCCAATCTCGAATTGCCTGAATTTTCTCCTCATGCACCTTCACCCCATCAGCACTGATCACATGTCCCAGATATAAGACCTCTCTAAGTCCAAACTCACATTTGGACAGCTTAGCAAATAGAGACTGACTCTCCATAATGCTAAGTACCTCCTCAACATGTTTGAGATGGTCCTCCCAAGTACGACTGTAGATCAAAATATCGTCAAAGAATACTAGAACCAATTTCCTCAACTGCTTGTTGAAGAGATGGTTCATACATGACTGGAAAGTGGCGGGGGCATTGGTAAGGCCAAAAGGCATCACCAGGAACTCATAATGCCCATAGTGACAATGGAAGGCGGTCTTGTGTACATCCTCTGCTCGTACACGAATCTAATGATAGCCTGAACGGAGATCAATCTTAGAGAAGTAGATGGCTCCATGAAGCTCATCCAACAACTTGTCAATGCGTGGAATAGGGTATCTGTTCTTGATTGTCTTCTTGTTGAAGGCCCTGTAATCTATACACATCCGTAGAGTCCCATCCTTCTTAACCAGTACTACAGAAAAAGCCCATGTCTAACAGCTCATGAATAGTCTTCTCAATCTCATCCTTGTATGCTCTAGGATGACGATACGGAGTGGTGATCACTGGCTTAGCTCCATCCTCCATCTCTATCCCATGCTCAAAACCTCTATCCGGAGGTACACCAGGAGGTATGTCACCAAATACTCGGCCATGCCAATCCATCACCGACTGAATGTCAACATGAAATGCTCTACCATCCTGAGGAGTAGGTGTCTTGGATTTCACAAAACGTGTGGCCCAGATCACATCATCATGTCTAATAATAGACTCCATCCTGCGAGAAGATACCTCCTTAGGCCCACCGTCAGATGCTGCCCTCAAGATCACCTTCTTTCCACCAGATAGGAACTCTAACTGCATGCGGTGGTGATCAATAATATATCTCCCAATGCCCTGTAACCACTGCATACCCAAAATCACATCATAATCTTCTAAGGGTAGGATATAAAAGTCATCCGTCAAGGTAAAATCCCCCATCTGAATGCTGAGCTGTGAGATCCTCCTAGTACAACCCAACACTGCACCATCTGCAACCTTAACTCCAAAACCCTCGAACACCTCAGACTGTAATCCACGTCTCTCAACCAATTTCTGATCAATAAAATTGTGTGTGGCTCCTGTGTCGACCAAGCTCATGACTCGCTGTCCCTGTAATGTACCTTTCAACCGAAAGGCATGGAATCTGGGGTAACTGGCTAGTGTAGCCATAGTCACCTTGGCTGCCGCCACTGACTCAGGGATATCTATCTCTAGCTGGGGTCGCTTCTAAATAACCTCCTCAGGGCTGTCCTCAATATCGGTGTCTGGGATCTCTTCATCCCCCAGCTCAGATGTGACCTCAATCAAGTGAACCCTGTCCTTACCCATACAGCGGTGTCCGGGCTCCCAAGGCTCCTTGCAGGAAAAGCATAATTTCTTCCTCCTCAAATCATTCTGTGACTCCTGATCCATCCTAGGAGGTCTAGCTGATTGTCCATCTCTAAACTGTGAGGTATTGGCCTTCTGAGGAGGCCGTGATTCCCTGAATGGCCTCTTATCTGACTGATAAGTAGGAGGGGTGTCCAATCTCAAGGTCACATCAATGGCGTCCTTAAGAGTGGCCGGCTGGAAGGCACGTACCAATCCCTTAAGCCTATCCTGCAATCCCTCAATGAATAACATCATGCTACGCCTCTGGGGCATATCAGGTACCATAACTGCAATACGCTGGAACTCATTAACATATGCTTCAGCCTGTCCAGTCTGTCTAAGATGTGCCAACTCCCTATAGTAGAGTTCTGTGTCCTTACGGTCAAACCGGGTAATGAGTCATTCAGTGAACTCCGCATAGGAATGAATCAAGGCATGATCCTGGGTGACCAATCCATGATGCTACCAATCGTAGGCAACCCCATCTAAATGTAAGACGGCAAACTGAATAGCCTCACGCTCTGGCATGGGTCTCAAGGATAAATATATGTCCAGCTTGTGCACCCAAGCACGTGCACACGTACTCCCCGTACCATCATCTGTAGCCAATGTGATCTTCCCAGTAGCTCTACTGAGGTCATAATTCTGCTGCTGTGGTCTAGTGCCTCGGTCTCCTCTAAACTTGGCAGAATCTCTGCGCTGTGCACAGTACTGTGGAAAAGGAAAGACATCCCTAACCTTAGGGGGTAGGGTTCTCCACTCAGCTGTAGCTGCCATGACTGAATCCTGAAATTCCACCTTTGGTGGCTCTACCTGTGCTGGTCGTTCACCTGGTGCAAACTGAGGAAGTAAGGGTCTATCCCTGGCCTGTCCACGCCTAGGGGAATGATGGGAGCTCCTAGCTGATGTGTGTGACCTATGACTACACTGACTCCCCGCCACAGATACTGATCTGCTCCGTCTGCCTCTATCTAATTCCAACCGGTCCAAGGCATCCTGTATCCTGTCTAAGGTCTGAGCAATCCTAGGCTGAGTGTCGATGAGGGTTCTCATCATTTCTCTCTCTTCATCCTCCTGATTCCTCCTGGCATTCCTTTGTTCTTCTGCCGTAACTGGTTCCTCTGCCATACCAATCCCAAGCTCGTTTTGGGCTCTCCTGTGTGAATAATACCTGTCTGTATGCATAGAAAACAATTCTCTGAACCCCACAGGCTGGCAGGTCAAAGGCTTTGATACCACTAAAAGATCCCTGATGGATCCCTTTGCTGAAATGAAGTATTTGTTTTTGTAATTTTATTTGTTTTATGATTTTTATTAATTTTTTTTTTGTGTTCTTTCAAACTAGAGAGGAGATGCAGAAGGGGTTTCAGTTTTCTTGAAATGCGTATTTGCCAAGATAGCAAATAGATATACATGCAGCTACAATCTCATATTAAAATGAACTAAAAATAAATAGTAAATGATAGAAAAGCATCAGCTAAGAATTTGAGGCACATACCCATCAGATCTGTATTTTATATTCAATGTAAAGCCTGGTTAGCAACCCTACTTGCATACAAAGATAGTATTGGCCTAGAAGAGGCTATGCATGCAACTGAAAATGAGGGATCTGAAAAATAATGCTGATTTGGTGCTGCTGCAAGCTTAGATCTGCAATAGAATGCCCTAGAAACTGTCCAATGATGCACAAAAGAAGGCCCAGAGTAGGCCTCCCACAAGCATGAACTGGGTTGTCGTCCAATTCACCAAAATCCCTGAGAGTTTCCGTTCCCAAGAGACTGTATGCTGCTGCCCCCTTCCTCAGAGTTCAGAGCTGCCATGAAGCTTCAAAATAATATGCAAAAAGATGACTCCAAAAACACTTCCAATGTACTTTATTCTTTTCCCAAAGTGGGCGTCCACTTTTAGGGTTAAGATGGCATCAAAAAAGAATCATTTAATGATTCTTTCCTTTATTAAAAGACTCCCAAGTTGGGCACCCAAGTTGAGGGCCCAACTTCTCATGAATGAAATGTCCACCTTTTAACACATGTGTTAACTAGGAGGGGGGTCCCTTTATTAAAATCTTATTACAAAGTGATATTATTAATCACTTAATTTATTTTTATTAAATATTAAAGCTACCCTTTAATATTCAATAATTATTCCAAATCCATCACCTGGCCAATCTGCACTGAGAACTGCTGTAGCCCGCACCACAGGTGATGTCACCACATGGCAGGCTAACTGACAGTGCCTCCCTATAATTTAGGGATACCTCCTAAAAAATAGGAACTGGGACCAAAACTCCCAAAATGCTCCTGGAGGTCCCCTGATGCCTCCTGGTCAACTCTCGGTCAAACCCTAAAAAATAGGAACCCTTCCTAAAAAATAGGAAACTGCCACAAACTGTCTGGAAAGACCTGTAAAGCTCCCTGCCAAGCTCTACTGCCTCTGGATAGGTCCCCTAACCACTCTGCTGACCTACGGGAATCCAGATGTTAGGCCAACTCTCAAGTCTCTGCTAGACAGGGCTAAAGAGGGGACATGACAGTTTTAGAAGTAACATTGGAGTTAAGCAAGGGTGCCCTCTATCCCCTACTCTCTTTGGACTATATATTGATAAACTTGAAGAATGGATGAATTTGCAAGGTGGGGATGGTGTCTGTTTGGGGGAATGGATGATAAGGCTTCTTTTATATGCAGATGGCCTTATTCTAATTGCTAAATCAGCTCATGGGTTGCAAGAACACTTTTATGCCCTTAAGCACTTTTGTACAATAGAAGGTATGCAAGTCAATACCAACAAGACCAAAATCATGATTTTCTCCAACAAAAAGAAAAATATCCAAGATAAGTTCTACGTTGAGGGAAATACTCTTGAAGAGGTAATTGAGTACAAATACTTCAACAAGCAGCTTAATTGGGATCCCTGCAGAAAGAAGAGAACTTGGGGAAGATGAAAAGCATTGTATACTCTTCAAAATAGATGGAGAGAAGCAGAGTTATGGGATTGTAAAACTACTCTGATTCTTTTTGGGCTATTAGTAATTCCAGTGGTGCTTTATAGGTGTGAACTATAGGTTGGCAGTACTTCAAGTTCAGACTCATAGTGGAAGCAAATTGAGAGAATTCAAAAGTGCATGATCACAAGCAAGTTCAAAATAAAAGTTTCGTTTCCTTGTGAGATTATGATAGATGAAACATGGGCAATTCCTATTGAAGCCATTGTTATGGTGCATCAAAGCATCTCATAAGATATCTAAAAAGAGTGGCACAGATGGGAGCAGGTAGAAGGCCTAAGGTTGTTGTCAATGACATCCTCAGTGAGAGAAAGAAAACATGGATGAAGCAAAATAGTAAACGGATGAGCAAATCGAATATTTGTTTGAGTGCATGTCACACAAATAGCAAAGAAATAAAGGCATTTGTCATTGATAAATTCTGTAAGTTTATGTGGGGTAAAGTGGTAGGGAGAAAGAAGTATTATATTGAGGAATTCAACCCCACTTGGGATCATCAACAAAAGGCTTACATAGGGGCTATGTAATGTTCCCTTTTTGGCGCATAGACCTTTTGTGCGCATTATGCTTATTCCTAGTCCTTCGGAGGTTATTCGTCATATTTGAGAGAACTCCAATGTTCATGGAATGGTCGTGGATCAGTTTGTCAGGGCAGTTGATGTTGGCATTGAGCTCGGTTGGTGTTTAGGATCACGATGATGCTTTCAGAAGCATTTTTGGCTTCTCGGTTTGCTCTCCAAACTTATTGGAGAAGTCGTCTATTTATAGTAAGTCACCCTGATGGCGTCACATTTTATCCCAAACCTTTCGAAGTATGTTGGTATGGTTTAATTTGCATTTTGCTTCAGTTTGGGACTTTCCGCAAATTTGGTGATTAAATGAGCTATTTTATTAATGATGTCACTTAAGTCACCTATGGATGGAAATATTTAAGAAAGACTTAAGTGCTATAGCTCATTGGAATGGGGAAAAGTCACTCTTTCTTATAGGCACATAAAAGTGAGATTATGTTGGTGAAAAAGGGAAATATTGGAGTTTGAGCGGAAAAGTTTATTTTTTAATAAATAATTCATTTTTATGTGCAACTCCAAAAAGTGCCTATATAAAGGAGTTGAGAGCTCATTTTACTCTTTATGCTTGGGATTGTATTGTTATGCTACTGGATTGAACCTATGTGTTCTTCCATTCCTTCTTGAGGACGAAAACCGTCTGGGAGAAGATCAATTTCGGTGGTGAAAGATCCACCGTAGCTGGTTCAAGGTGATTTCATCCAGGAACCACATAGAGCTGAATGGAGTTTGATGTTTTTTGATGGGTTTTGTTTTGGAAGTGATCTTGTTTTGTTGTTTTGGATATTGGTGTGATTTTGGAGTGGAAGTTTGGAGATTTCCTTGAAGTTTGTTGTTTTCCCTTTGCTGGCCGTACCATGGCTTGGGAGCAAGTTGTTTATGAAGAATGTGAAGTTCATAATGCTTGGAAACTGAACTAGAACTTGTTGCCTATTTCCAACGCCTAATACAGACCTATCTCCTTATAGTTTACTGCAGTTTTCAAAGGAATTTGTGGCAGCCATACCTGTACCAGGGCCGTACAATTTTCAGTCCAGGCGTGGAGTTTCTAATGCTGATCGCTGGTATTTAACATGTTAAATATCATTCACTGTGGGCGTCATGATTGGAGGAGGTTTTGGACACTATGCATGCATTTTTCTGAGTTTGTATTCATCCTGGCTGCCGTACAGCAGCAAGCTTAACCAGTTTGGGCACAGCCTTTAGCATCTGAACGGGTTCTTGATACTGTTCAGTTTTGAGGTATTGTGTTTGAGCATTTGATGATGATAATCTAACTCTTGCAGGATGATATCATGGAAATCATTTCATTCTTGTTTATGGGGGTTTCTTCTATGCTAAAAACGTGTGTTGCAGCATATTGATACTTCTTTGTAATTGTTACTATATGATGCAATCTCATTGTAACCCCTAGATGGTTCAACCGCCAGAGAGGATGAAGATATTTAGTCTCTTTGTAATGGCTTCCCACTGAATAAGTGGATGTGCCTATTTCCATTTCAGTATGTCATGTTCAGGTTCCCGCTGAATAAGTGGATGCACCTGGTTTACTTTTACATCCCATTGAATAAGTGGTTGCCCACTGCATAAGTGGATGTTTCCTTTCAGTTTCATTCCCACGATTAAGTGGATGCCTACTGCATAAGCGGATGCCCACTGAATAAGTGGAAGTTGTCCTTATTGCTGGTTTATGGTTATGAATGCTAACTCTGAAGCACTTGTATGCTCTCACCTTGCCCACATCGGGATTTGGGTGATCAGAAGAGTGTGGAAAAATCATTGCTGCACCTAACTTTCAGTGTTGTTGTCCTGTTTTCAAAAAATTTCTGGGTAGCATATTACAGGCTAACATACTTTGGAGATCAAAGATTCTTATTGCTCAGCTAAGAACTAACTCTTATCAGCTCCGGTGTGAAATGGGGAGGTGGAAAAAACCAAAAGAGGCATGTGAAGAAAGAGTGTGATTTTTGCACAACTGGGGCAGTAGAATCAGATAAACACTTTATTCCGGAGAGTGATGCCTATAGGGACATCCGGAGCAAGTATGCTAATATGTGACAGATGCTTCGTGGCATGGTCTATTCGGCGAGGGGACAGTTGAGAAAGTGAGGGAGCTCATCATCACTTTGAAGAAAAGAAGAAATGAAATGCAAAGAGCAAAAAAGACAGGGCTGACTGTCCCATAGGCTATTTTTAGCCTCGTGGACGTTAAAAGTTATTCTATTCTATTCTATTATGATGCAAAAGCAATAAAGGTGACTTTTTAGGTTCCATCATAGAAAGAACACCTCTTCGCAAGATTAGAGGTCCATTGTGGAAACAAGGGGATGTTTTACCCCTACCTTTATGTTGTTAACAGATTGTGTGATAAGGTAAGGTATGCTATTAGTCACAGAAGCAATTCCAAGATGCCTGAATTTTTAGTCATATTCAACTTTAGGGGAAAGACATTTTTTTTAAGAAGGGAGAACTGCTCTCCCATGCTAATTAAAAGAAATTTAAATTACCCTCAGCAAAAAACTCTCTGCAAAATTTCCTTCAGTGATAATTTATACCTGTAAAGTATCAATAAGCATAGTTTTTTCAGAATCGTTTGATGGAGGATTTTGTAAAATAGTTGAAGAAGGCCAACCATTTTTATTGAAGTACCTGCAAAACGAGGTGGGAGACAGATATTAAAAGCCAATGACCATAACACTCAATATAATATGAGACAAAATAAACCGTAAAAGCAACCCACTTAATATAATGTCATATAATAATAGCCCACCAGCGCATTTTGGGCTTTCCACCACCAATCTGATTCTGCAATTGATCGTAGAACTCTTCATCCCACTCCAGTGAATTCGAGGAAGCGGGGCAGCATACATTGAAGTAGGCAAAAGCTGCATTGTATGCATTTCTGTGGATATGTTCGGACTCCAAAATAACACCATCACAGTCAAATATCAGAGCCTCTAATGCCCTGCTGTCCTTTGAATTAGCAGACAATGAAGAAGTTGATACTGCAAGTACTAGCTGTTTTTTTAAGTTTTTTTTATTCGAAAGTGCTATAAATGTGGAAAGTGGCGAGAGACTTGTATTTAAGTTGGGGGTCTTTAAGGTGATTGGAATCACAGGGTTTTGTTGATTGGGGCTGATAAAATTGAACAACTTCAAATTCGGCATGGGTATGACTCCCATTTCTTCAGAAAGGAGAGGTCCCAACAAAGAATTCTGATTGAGAAGTTATCGGGCTCTTAATCATTATCTGCCTTATCGGTTTTATAGATGAATATATGGTTGAAGGGTGAAAAGTGTTTACCTTCATATTTTAGATCATTATGGATGTTTGAGTATATGTTTTAGTATATAATTTTGATTAATTTGGTGTTTTTATTAATTTCAATTTTTAGATGGTTCTTAAAAATAGAATTTATTTTTTGTTTAGATAATTTTTAGTTTTTAGATTATTAAGTTTTGTTTTTGGTTTAAATTTATAAGCATAAATATGGCCCAAGTTAATTTAAGGGCACGAAAAACTTAAGGGCACGAATTTTACTCTCTTGTTCAAAATTTAAATTTTATCTCAAGACCAAGTCAACTCAATTTAACTAGTAGTTATGTACCCACTCCCATGCCAAAACTTCCAAATAGTGTGTTTAGGTCATGTATAAAAGGAAATCACCCCTAGGTCATTATCCACCTATCACATAACATCAATTATCATTCAAAATCACTCACTTCTAACGTTGTGCCTACATTTAGCTTCCATAGCTCCAAGCCATAGTGCTTCTTAGGCATTCTAATGCCCAATTGTTTTCGAAGCTTACATAGCTCCAAGACATAGCACTTCTTAGGCATTCTAATTCCCAATTGTTTTCAAAGCTTCAAAGATTTTATTTATTCCATTTATTCCCATCTTCATTTTTGTCGCCAAGAGGAGGACCCCGCTGCTGCAGAGGAAGAGAGAGTTGCCACAAGGAATTTCGAGGGCTCAAGCCAAAAGCTACCATCTTCTTCATACCTATTTTTTTATGTTTTAGAATAGTAATTTGCTCACATTCTGGCTATTGGAAAAGTAATCATTGCTTTGCTCTTTCCTTGATAGGTTGTTTCTTTGTTTTCATATATTAGCATTGCTTTTGATTCAATTAGATTAGTATTGTATTTGTTCATTAGATTACATTTATTTCCATTTGCAATTTCAATTTGTTAGATAGATTTAAAAAAATATTCCATGAAAACTACAAAAACATAGGATTAGCTTGCATATTGAAAAGCGTGTATAGTTTACATACATATTTCCATTCATAGGTAATTAGACAACTTTTAATTTGGATAAAAGCAACCAAATTCATTTTTGCATACAGTTAGATTGCATTCATAAGAAAATTACAAAACATTAGGAAAAAATAGAGATAAACAAGAACAAAACCCTCAATCTCATCATGAGGTAAACACATTCAAATCAAACATTCAAACAAGGAGAAACCCTCAATTCCATCTAGAGGTAAACATAAATTCAAACACATTCAACAACAAACAATGTGAAGCATAACACTTCCCCCTATTTCCAAGCATTCAATTTTCCCAGGTATTAGGGAAGATTAGATACAATCCATCCTTGACGAGATTGGGGAGTACTTCCCCATCTAATTAATCAACAAAACACAGATCAAGCAAGGGAAGAACAAGAACATCAACAATGCATTAGAGATTAGCGACCCTTGATACAACAGGTCTTACAAGATGAAGAAAGGAGACAAGAACATCTCCAACTTATCAACAAACAAAACAACCGTTATTTAGGCTTAGGAGACTTAGGACTCATGACCCTTCGAGTGATACAATTATTACAACAATAACAATCAATCAAACATCTCCATAGGAACAATCGTCCAAATAAAGACATAGCACAAAACCCAACTGCCATCCATGATGTTTTTCTCCCTCAAGAAAGAGAGAAGAACAACCCCTTGGTCCTACCTCTGCTTGAATGGCTCTTGTCACATGAGTGAGTGTGACTAGGAGGCCGCCTGTAGTAAGGAAGTTGGTTTATGTGTTGTGTTGGAGTGTGACTCACCCGTAAATTATATGTGTCACATTCTAAATGATGCATGTATAGATGTGCTACATGGTACATTTGTCAAGTAGCACACTTGATATTGTATGTCCCAACTCCTAAATTTCACTTGTAGGTTCAACAAAGTCTATAGATCCTAGTTGTGTCATTTGTGTGGCTATAGGATAGTAAAATTCTTCCTATTTGGGCCTATTTAGTGAAAGGAAGCAAGGTGTACGGAAATCGCTTCCTACACTAATCTAATGAGGGGAGAGCTATACAAATTTAAATTAATCCTTACAATAACAGCAACATAGAACATCTAATAGAGATATTGCAGCAATACACATGAACCAGGAAGAAGGCAGAAGAAGAGAGACAAAGATATATGGTGGGGAAAACCCTTATCGGGTGAAAAACCCTACACTCAGAAACCTGCACAATGTATTAACAAGTCTAAAAGTTGTTTACAATACACTTGCAATGCAAGCTTCAATTGTCTTTGACACTCATGTCTGGAGTCAAACTAGCAGCATAACAGTACCTGTAAAACCTGTAATCCATTTCCTTCTCCAAGCACCTGTTTATATAGAATATACAAGGCAATATTGGTCCTATCTTGAGATGGGCGTCCAACTTGGCCTCATGGCCCAAAACCCACGCCTAAGGACACTTGGTCAACATTGTAGAATGTGCCTGACACTTGTCCACAGCTCCCATCCCAAAGAGGTCACCTATTTCCAAAATGGGCTATGGCAGATGCTCTTACGACACTTACGACCGTCATAGAATCTGTCATAGCGGTTACAACTTACAGTTGTAAGAGAATCTGTCATACACAGGCTATAAATAGCATATTCTCTTACAACATGTCATAGTCCACCTTGGGGCGCCCAAATATTCCTTTTTCAAAGATGCTTCATGACACATGTCTTCACCTGTCTTACAATCTTCTATTTCTGACTCTTACATGTCATAACTTCGTCATAGGAATCCGTCATAACCGTTTCAGTCAAGATTCCCTTACACAACATCCAAGATGCTAACACATGGAAAAATTCTCCTACCACTAAGTGGGATGCCTATCTCATCATGTGAGGACAAAATTACAAGTTGTCATCTTCCATGTAGGATGACACATCACCGTGCCACATCCCACAACATGACAATATGGAATTTACAATTTATTTACAACATAGGCAATGAATTAATAAATACAAACATAAATAATGCAAAGAATTACCAAGGTTGAGACACCTTAATTCCCAACATTCTCCCACTTGTCGAACACCTTGTAAGAGCCAATAGAATAATAGGATTTAACTGCTATAGGCCGAGAGGCCCATAGACTCCGAACACCATCTGAACTTCTCTGTGCTCACATGCTTCGTCAATGCATCTGCAACATTCTTCAAAGTATCTACCTTCTCCAAATTTACCCTCCCATCCTCCACCATGTCTCATACGAAGTGAAACTAAACATCAATATGCTTTGTTCTAGCATGGAAAGTTGGATTCTTTGCAAGGCAAATTGCACTCTGACTTTTACAACTGATCGTGATCTAACCTGCATCAACACCAATATCTAAACACAATCTCTTAATCCAAATGGCTTCCTTACAAGCATGAGTTGTTGCCATGTACTCAGCTTCTATCGTGGACAAAGCAACCATAGGTCATCGCTTACTCATCCAACTAATAGCACCACCAAAGAGTGTAAACACATAAGCACTGGTGGATCTCCTGTTGTCAATGTCACCTGCCTAATTTGAATCCACAAATCCATGAATATCAACATAATGTAGAGGTCCTGTAATATTACCATGATAGCATATGGAATACTCAGAAGTACCCCTTAAATATCTGAACACTCACTTAACTGCATCCCAATGAACCCATCCAGGATTAGCCATAAATTGACTAAGGACTCCCACTGCTTGAGCAATGTCTGATCTTGTGCAAACCATAACATACATCAAACTGCCAACAACACTAGCATAAGGTACTCTGATCATGTCCTCCACCTCACTAGGAGATTTTGGACAATCCTCAACAGACAACTTTGTCCCCAAAGAAACAGGAACACACAATGGTCTACAATCTGCCATGTTGAACCTGTCCAACTCGGTCTTCACATACTTACTCTGGCTTAACCAAAGTTTTTTGTTAGCTCTGTCTCTTCTGATTTCCATTCCTATAATGTACCTGGCTACCCCTAAATCCTTCATTTCAAACTATGTTTACAACTGAGATTTGAAATCAGAAATCATATTCTTACCCTTCCCAATGAGCAACATATCATCAACATGCAATGCAACAATGAGAATACAATCACCATCATACTTGAAATACACACATTGATCCGATTTTGATCTCACAAATCTAATAGATAACACAAAGGCATCAAACTTAAAGTACCACCTCCTAGGAGACTGCTTCAAACCATACAAAGACTTCTTTAATTTGCAAACCAAATTTTCTTTACCTTTCACCATGTAATGCTCTGGCTATGACATGTAGATTTCTTCCTCCAAATCACCATGAAGGAAAGTTGTCTTCACATCCATCTGTTCTACCTCTAAGTCATAAGATGTTGCAAGAGACAACAGGAATCAAATGGATGTCAGCTTTGCAACGGGAGAGAAGATCTCACCATAATCTATACCCTCCACTTGTGAATACCCCTTCGCAACCAATCTGGCCTTGTACTTCTCAACACTACCATCTGCACCAAATTTCTTCTTGAACACCCATTTTCATCCAACAGGTTTCCATCCAGGAGGAAAAGGCACCAAGTCCCAAGCTTGGTTCTTTTACAAAGAAGTCATCTCATCCTCCATGGCCTCCTTCTAGGAACTTGCATCTTTCATGTCCATAGTCTTTGATACAGTTCTAGGTTCATCACTGTTAGTAAGCAAAGCATAAGCACAACTAGAATCAAGCAATGTAAAACCAAACCTTTCAGGTCGCTTTCTTATCCGTGTAGACCTCCTCAAGGGATGAGGTTGAGGTTCAGCTTCTTCATCCGAGCTTTCAGAGTTGCCAGAGCTCTCCTCATCATCAGGTCCAACATCATCTTTCTATTCAGTATTCTCAGGGGTAGGAGAAAACTGAACAACATCGTCTTTCTTCTCTTTTTCTTCTGGCTGTAAAATAGTGGAAGAAGGTGTAAGCTCTCTAAAGATGACACTTCTTCTATATAACACTTTTTCAGCCATAGGGTCCCAAAGCTTGTATCCTTTTACATCGACACCATAGCCAATGAAGTTACACTTAACAGCCTTGTTCTCCAATTTTGACCACTTCTCTCTAGGCACATGTGCATATGCCTCACAACCAAAAACATGAAGGTGCCTTATTGAAGGCTTTCTACCAGACCTCACCTCCATGGGTGTCCTTCCAACAAGAGTTAATGTAGGAGATCTGTTTATCAGATAGCAAGTAGTGGCAATAGCTTTAGCCCAAAACTTTTGTTCTAAGCCAGCTCCACTAAGCATACTCCTAGCCTTCTCCATCAGTGTCCTATTCATCCTCTCTGCAACTCCATTTTGCTGTGGGGTGTATGGATTTGTCTTATATCTTTCAATCCCAAGTTCCTTGCAATATTCATCAAATTCTATAGAACAGAACTCATCACCGTCGTTAGTTCTCAAACATTTAATCTTTTTACCAGTTTGATTTTTAGCAAAGGCCTTAAACTCCTTAAACTTACTATAGACTTCAGATTTGCTTCTGAGAAAATAAATCCATGTCCTTCTACTGTAATCATCTATGAAAGATACAAAATATATAGATTTTGATAACGAAGGAACATTAACAGGACCAAACACATCAGAATGAATAAGGTCCAACACACCAGAAGACTTATGAGAACTCGAGTAAAACTAAACATGGTTTTGTTTTCCATAAATGCAATGTTCACAAAAGTCAAACTCAAGATTACAATCATCTAACCCCTCAACGAAGTTCTTATTTTTCAAGGTACGCAGACCCTTCTCACCAATGTGGCCAAATCTCTTATGCCATAACATTATCTTTTCAGCAGGAAGCTTAACTGCCAAGGCATGATTACAACCATCAAAATTAGAAACAATAGATTTCTTCACTGCTTGTTTAGATGGTGGGGATGAAGTGATTGTTGCCCTCTTCCTTGAGTCAGAAGAACTATTACATTGTGAAATGCATGCCTCCAGCTGAAACATAATACCTCTCCTAGTACCCTTAGCAAGCACCATAGCTCCTCTAGTCATCTTGCATCCTTCTTTTGAAAAGACAACCTGCACACCTACATCATTCAACATACTTATAGAAAGCAAGTTTCATGCTAAGCCTGGGATGTGCATAACCCCAGAGATCCCCTTCACTCGTCCATCAAGGAATTGAATAGAGACTCTTCCACGACCAGCAATCTTCAGATGAGAGTCATCACCTAGATACACCTTTCCACCATCAAACTCCTCATACTTGGTAAACCAGTCTCGATGTGAGGTCATGTGGAATGATGCACCAAAGTCAATCAGCCACACATCATCAGATGCATGGGTTGCCAAGGCTGCAATGAAAGCATCACCATCATCTTGTGACTTGTCAGAATCTAAATCATGAGCTTTCTTCTTCTTTTTCTTCTCCTCTTTACATTCCTTTCAGAAATGCCCAGTTTTACCACAGTTCCAACAAAGAGCCTTGGACTTTCTAGGAGATTTGGATCTACCCTTCTCATCTTTCTTGTCCTTCTTTTTCTATTTCTCCTTGGGTCTTCCATGAACCGCAAGAGCCTCTTTGGCTACCTCAGAAGAATTTCTCCGCATCTCTTCAGATAACAGCGAAGAAACCACTTCATCCATTTTGAATGTGGATGTGGTGCTTCCAATAGCCATGACAAGATGATCCCGTGAGTCTGGCAAAGAACAAAGCAAGGTCATACATCGATCCTCCTCCTCCATCTTCACACCAACGGATGTTAATTGTCCAACCAACATGTTGAAAGCATTCATATGTTTGGCAATGGATCCTCCGTCCTCCATTCGAAGAGAAAACAACTTCTTTCTCAGAAAAAGTTTGTTAACCAGGGATTTGGCTTGATACACATCTCCCAACTTCTTCCAAAGAAAGTTTGCAGTAGCCTCCTCATGGACATTTAACAGAACAGAATCAGCAAGACTATGTCTTATGAGACCCTTAGCCTTCTGATCCTTGAGATCCCAATCAGCTTGTGACGTTGCAGCTGGTTTAATGCCACTAATAGTTTCCCAGAGGTCTCAGTCTACAAGCATGTCTTCCATCTTGAGCTTCCATAGCTCAAAATTAGTGCCATTGAATTTCTCCACCTCTATCCTTCTAGATGTGCTTGCCATCTCCTTGCTGCAATAAGATTCAGAATACTCTACATAGACTCCCACTCAACTTAAGATCAGCTCAAAAAGCCCCTACCCAACAACTAGGACCAAAGGTGATCAAGCTCTGATACCAACTAAAAGGAAGCAAGGTGTGCGGAAATCACTTCCTACACTAATCTAATGAGGGGAGAGCTATACAAATTCAAATTAATCCTTACAATAACAGCAACATAGAACATCTAACAAAGATATTGCAGTAATACACATGAACCAAAAAGAAGACAGAAGAAGAGAGACAAAGATATATTGTGGGGAAAACTCTTATCGGGTGAAAAACCCCACACTCAGAAACCTGCACAATGTATTAACAAATTTGAAAGTTGTTTACAATACACTTGCAATGCAAGCTTCAATGGTCTTCAACACTCATGTCTGGAGTCAAACTGGCAGCATAACAGTACCTGTAAACCCTGTAATCCATTTCCTCCTCCAAGCACCTGTTTATATAGAATATACAAGGCAATATTGGTCCTATCTTGAGATGGGCATCCAACTTGGCCTCATGGCCCAAAACCCACGCCTAAGGACACTTGGTCAACATTGTAGAATGTGCCTGACACTTGTCCATAGCTCCCATCCCAAAGAGGTCGCCTATTTCAAAAATGGGCTATGACAGATGCTCTTACGACACTTACGACCGTCATAGAATCTGTCATAGCAGTTACAACTTACAGCTGTAAGAGAATATGTCATACACAGGCTATAAATAGCATATTCTCTTACAACATGTCATAGTCCACCTTGGGGCACCTAAATATGCCTTTTTCAAAGATGCTTCATGACACATGTCTTCACCTGTCTTACAATCTTCTATTTCTGACTCTTACATGTCATAACTTCATCATAGGAATCTGTCATAACTATTTTGTTCAAGATTCCCTTACACAACATCCAAGATGCCGACACATGAAAAAATTCTCCTACCAGTAAGTGGGACACCTATCTCCTCATGCGAGGACAAAATTACAAGTTTTCATCTTCCATGTAGGATAACACATCATCGTGCCACATCCCACAAAATGACAATATGGAATTTACAATTTATTTACAACATAGGAAATGAATTAATAAATACAGACATAAATAATGCAAGGAATTACCAAGGTTGAGACACCTTAATTCCCAACATTTAGGTTTAAATCTAAGGTTATAATGTCCTAGTTATGTCTTGTATCAAACCATTCAATTGGTGATAAACACTTGAGGATGGATTGCATTGTGAAACCTCAGAGGTCATGTCTTCTTTATATAGAGATAAGAGATTCTCATCTCCTTATCTAACTACATTGCATCGCAATTGTATGTGAGGTTTATTATATGGTGTCTATTTGAAGGGATGGGATGCATGAGAGGTTAATCTCATTATTCTACTCACATGAGTAGGGTGTTTATCCATAGGGATAGGGTTCTACTGAAAGGTAGGGGATCTACTCACAATATTAGGGTTTCCATTTGAAAAGATAGGGTGTCCACCAAAAGGTAGGGTGTTTAGTCAAAAGAGTAGGGTTTTCTATCTAAAAGGATAGTGGTGCTCTAGATAGATAGTTTGCTAGTATACCTTGGCTTGTGTTCATGTTGGTCAATTATTCTTTATGTTCATCTTGATTGTGTGTTTTGTTTCTATTCTTATTTGATTGGTTTTATGGATTATTATAAGTTATGTTGATTAGTAAGTTGGTCCTATGAGAATAGAGTTATGGGTGAAGGTATTATAAAGTCATGTAGTATGGGTTGCAAAACATTTCATATTCAGCTAGTTTGGCTAGATTTAGACATATAGCATTGAAAAATGATTATTCTCCTAGTATGGGATGTTGGTAGTAATCATTTGAAAGTGTTGCATATGGTATTGGGCATACAGATTTAGTATTCTTGGTTACTTATGTCTTGCATATTCTTGTATTCACTCTATAGGATTATTGTTGATAGAACATATATGGTGTGAAGTGTTGTAACATCTTGGGTTCATTATTAAGGTGTATTTGGATGTCTTTATGATGTGTACATGTGTTATGAAATTGGAACAAGAGGGTTAATGTGTATGGAATGTTTATAGATGTGTTTTTACGTGTATAAGAAATGAAATAATTTAATAAGATAATCATAATACTTTTACTTGATACTTCATGGTTTGGGTTATCCATTTGTCAATTCAAGCCAAACTAATGGATAGGGAGCATATGGTTCCTTTGATGTGCAAGTTCAAAATACCTTCACCATACAAGAAGAGTTCAGAGGGAGTTGTTTCATGGTTGGCAAGTATTTGTTGGTGTGAACAGGGGTATTTCCTATCCGGTTTCCCCTTGTAGTGTGAGCAAGGCACATTATCTAACTATTTATTAGTTAGAACCTATTCACACATGTTCACATGTTAAGTCGACTTAGGAAGATGTCTAGATGCTTCTAGGTTGTCATGTGATCTTATCCTACACATCTGATCTTATCAACTAGTTGGCATCTTATCCTCTAGTTGTCTCATGGCATAGGATTAATACACTTGTCATATTACTACAACATCCTACATCTCAACCTTTCCTTTATAAGCAAGGTATGTCATATCATATTGTGATGGTTGTATATTGTTGTATTTGCATTCTTTGATAGGAATATAGTTTATTCTTGTCATAATGGTCTTCTCATTCCTTTGTGCTTTCCATTAGGCCTCTAGATCTTAGGTGGCTATCTCCATAGCCAAATCTTATATGGTATCAGAGCTTGTAGAGTGCCTTTGGTTAGTATATTGAGAGATCTTGAGTGCAAATCATGGTGGATCTTAAAAATTTGAGTATGTTCTTCTCTTGCATCGCATGATGATCTTGAGAATCAAATTTTTTTGATAGAAATACCATATTTGAGAGGGTTTTCTTCTCTTGGTTTTATATTGCAAGTCCATAGTGCAGCATGTTGCTGCAAATATGAGCACACCATTGTGTTCAAGGTGTTCGAGATAGTTAGTTTAGCCTTTTGATTTGTCCAAATCAGACATTGGAGGCCAAATCTACAAGGGTTTGAATTTAGGAGGTGCATGCCAGATCCAGTGGGTACCTAATCTTTCAAAGCAATTTGGGTCAAATCTGACCTTGCCATCGTACTCAGGAGACCCAAAAACTCCAAGATTGACTGTCAAATCGTTGAAATTGAAGCAGTTGTTTGAAAAGGCAAAAAAAATTGCCCTCCTCAGCCGTACGGAATCATCACAGAGCATATTTTGCAAAATCTTTGGATTCTCTGCGCAAGCGTCAGTGAATCATACCAGTTGCAATTCTTTATCCGTCGAGTAAAAAATAAATTTATTATATATGTTGGTTAATAAAAAAATTGTATGTTAATAAAGTTTGCGGATTATTTTTTTTTATAAAAGCTTTTTTTAAAATTTAAGGGTACAAAGTACCTGACAAGCACAAGCCTATCAAGGCCATACCCATGTGGTACTCACCACAGGCTTAGCAGGGAGCCCATATGGATTGGGCCCTTGTGGCCTCATAGGCCTATGTGGAGGGGTTAATTCCTCCATGGGACCCCTCTCCATTGGCCCTGTGGCCTTTCAAATTTTTAATATAAAATTCAAACAAATTCCACAAATAGATTTTCAACCCGAAACCACCAATTTGCTCAAAAGCAATTTTGCACTAAGATGACCATGGTTTTTTGCTACAAGCAGGTGGTTTTAGACTCCCAGAGGCAGTTTTCTGAAAACTAAAGGTGATTTTATGTTTAGCTGAGCATATTTCGTTCGTGGAGAAATATTCCATCATATTGCTGATGTTGGCATGATGTCATGGTGACATCTGTAAACATCTAAAAATGACCTTTAAATTATTCACCTTGCATACATCACATTCTTTTAAATCACTTGCATCCAACATTAATTAAATAATCTAATTATTTAATTAATTTAATCAATTTCTTCTAAATTCCCCTAATTCCAACATTAATTTTTTTTTTTTAAAATGCGCCTGGTAAACTTTTTAACGTGACCAACGACGCTGGTGCGACACGCCCTCCGGGTCCACGCGAATGCTTTTGCCCGGAGCAATGAACCGGTGAGGCCACAACTGGGGGACCTCATCCCGTAGGAAGAACACTTCAAACCCGCGAGCTCATTGGCCCAGCGAAGGCGTAAAGCCTTGCGAGCTCGTTGGCCCGGCGGGGGTTTGAACTCTGGTGGCTGCCACTACAACCGAGCGACTTAACCACCGAACCATGCCATCATTGGCAAATTCCAACATTAATTGAATAAATTCTATTTATTTGATTAATTTTGTTAAATGACCACTTTATTCTTCTAAATTAAATAATTTTAATTATTTAATAGAATTATCCCCTTTCAATCTTCAAATCCACATTAATTAAATAAATCAATTATTTAATTAATTCATTATCAAGTAATTCTTCCTATCCACACAATTAAATAATTTTTAATTATTTAATTAGCTAATTATTCTTCTAAATTTAAATAAATTGTTCAAATTTATTTAAGTTTAACTTTTCCAATATCTTCTAAATAAATAAAATTAATATTTTATTTATATCTTATCCTTTCTTCTATCATGCACAATAAATTAAATAAATTTATTTATTTAATTTCTAATTATCTTCTTAATCTTCTAAAAATATATTTTCTTCTATGTGCACAATCAGTCTTATTTTTAACATGTCAAAAAGCAAATCATAAGTTGAGTTAATTGGTTTTAAATTTTTTTTAATCAACCAACTCATAAAATAGAAAAAAACATTCTATTTTTATGAAAAACATCTTATTTTTAGCCGAGAAAGCAACTAACTCAATAAAACATATTTTTGCATGTACACTTGTTGTGTGCATGTTCCTTCATGATCTCTCAATTTATCTCATCCGTTGATATCATTGAATTATCTCCACCATTGATCAATCTTTCCGTGAAAGCTATATATACCCCTATTCATCTCTTCACAAATCCTCTTCGATCATTAAGCTTTGGGCATTCATACAACGCTTTGAGCATCTCGCATCACTAAGCACACTTATTATGTCTTTTGAGCACATCACCTACTCCACTTGTTGCAACCATGGTTATACAATTTGAAGAGCAATCCACAAAAAACTAAGGAATACATACAATATAGGTGATTTCGTTATTTGTTTGATTTGCATTAAATTATTGTTATTGTTTAGATCCATTTCTTAAAGGTTGTAGGGTTGAGTTTTGGTATTCATACTTGATCTATTGAACTCGATTTTCCTCATACACATTTTGGCACACCCAATGGGACCCACTCCGATTTAACTTTGCTTTTTTGAGAAAATTAATTTTTTCTAGGCACAGGTACGGAACCGTGCATTCGCAATGTAGAAACTCGCATTTGGTACGCATAAACTTGCCTGTTGTAGGAAAAACTTGCCTTCAGTTGACAGAAGTGCACTTCTGGTCGACAGAAGTGCGGTTCTGGTAGACATAAGTGCGCTTCTGGTCGACAAAAGCCCACCTTCGGGCAACAGAAACTTGTCTTTGGTCATTAACAACTCGCCTTTGGTTTATGTGTTTTGTTGATTTATCTTAAGTTTACAAAGGTTTCTTACATCATTATGATCTTATCTTGTGTTTCCAAGATGTTGTATTTGCTAACACTTATCATATCTCACCCTCAAGCTGATTTATTTGTGTGTTTTATTGTTTTTTGCCTAATTGATCAATTAACTTGGTTTGATGTCTGATTTTGGTGCAGGATTACAGATTTACCTCTTCATCTGACCCCCTTGGCCATCAGGAATCTATCTATCTATCCATCGATTGCACGTTTGACTTGATTTTATTCACTTTTGTAGGACTCTCATAGAAACTCGCCTTTGCGGCATAAAAACTTGCCTTTGTAGCATAGAAGCTCACCTTTGCACAACAGAAACTCACCTTTGGTAAATATCTTTGTGCCTTTGCACTACGTTTCTATGCCTTTGGTCTGATAAATTGCTTTCCCTAATCGTTGATTTTTTTGGAACTAATCTCAAGTGGTGCAGCCTCTTATCATCTAGCAAGGAGTCAAGAAGTAAAATTCTAACATATTTGTTGCAGGATGCTTGTCAAAGGACCTACTTTTTATTACTAAGTCTTAGAAACACTTCAATTTCATAAAGGTGATCTTGGAAATCAGAAATGCTTAGGCTATTTGCTTACTTGCTTGATTTGCTTTATTCCCAGGACTCGAGAGTCATACGTATGCTCTTCTCTCGCATCAAAAGGTGAAATTGAGAATCAAAAGTACTCGATATCCTTTCTAGGGGGCCTGCTAGGGGATTTCATCACCTCCAGGGACGACCTCAATCGCATGTTCTGGTGCAGTATATAAACGTTATGAGAATTGAAAGACCCATTTCAAAGGAAAGACCCTTTTACCTCCAAGTAAAATACCTTTGGGATACTTGGTCCACCAAGACTTGTATGGTTGAGTGTCAGTTGATTGGGACACCCCTGTTCATAGATTTGTGTCCCCTCGTACCTTGCGTATATTGGGGTACTCCCTAGACACCTTGTGATCCTAGCTAAGACCTCTAGCCATCATATCTCTGGTGCATCACTGCCAGCAGTGGGGGAGAAGAGTTCATGCTTGTACCTTCATTTATTAGAGATAGCATACACTTTTGGATAGACTTTAAGTGTCTCCAAGAGTAAGGGGTGTAAGGTGGTCCATGATCTTACATTCCCTATCTATCCTAGTGACAATAGATGGTATTAAGGGGGTGGAAATCACCATTATCTAATAGTGGGGGTTGAAGCAGCACCTAAGTGAATCCGTGAGATATGATACACCTACTTGAATAATTCTAGGTTATAGTACAAGTTTTTGACATGTATTTTATGTGATCTACCCAGTATTCACCATTTGTTTATCCATGAAGGTTAATAGCCTTATGCACCCAACTCCTAGAGTCAGTCTACAACCACTTTATCTACTGTGTTTTCTCTTGCCAAACAAAAATTCCAAAAATATTATCTCGAAAAACACATTGTTCCAAAAACCCACTTTTGAACCACAGAAACTCACTTTTGCACAGTATTGTTGCACCTTTGGCAGACAGTTCTACACCTTTAGCTTGCAATAACTTGCCTCTGGCATGCAGAAGCTCACCTTTGGCATGTAGAAGCCTACCTCTGGTACATAAAAACTTGCATATGGTCCAGTTCAATTTTTCATTTTCTAAATAGAAATTTGCCTTTGAGTTATCATGACCCACCTCTTAGCAACAGTAGCCCGCCTTTGGTCAATTTTGTTGTGCCTCTGTTCCACAGAACTGTACCTTTGAGCTATCATGCCATCGCATTTGAGTGGCAAAAACTCACCTCTGGCATACAGTCCTACGCCTTTGGTCTCTACCTATCAACAGTCATTCTTTGAGCATCAAAAAACACTCATTTTTAGCAAATTTTACCAGCAAATCCATTGTCCTACCGTCCATCTAGACCTAATCCATCCATCATCAGATCATTCCCATCAATCTTCATAGCAAAAACTTGGATTTTTAGAGCTTTTTATCCTCTTGAGACAGCAACATCATCACCATCATCAAACAAGCCTAGATTTTATCCAGCTTCTTAGCTTCAATTTAGCTTTTATCCTAGAATCTAGATCACATCTCCTAATTTGTCTTTGATTTGAGAAGTTTGCCTCTCTTAGATCCTTGAAGATAAATTAGTATTCTTTTAGTGTTTTTTATTAGCTTAGGAGAGTGGCTTCTCTTTAGTTGGTTAAACTCATTAATCATATCTATCTTTCTTGAGGTCATTAGTCTACCTCTTGGAAGATCATCCAAATCCCAAACAATAATTGATCTAGGTTTTGCCAATCTTCCACCAAGAAACCAATCAAACACATCATCTTAGTAGTCTCAACCCTATCACAAAAGTCCAAATATCACTCCATCCATCTTCAATTACTGTCATAGAAAAATTTGAAAATTTACATGACTGTAACTAGAAACCAGCATTGATTAGCCATGGAGGCTAGTCAAAACAATCCCCAAAACAACCCCCAGCAAAATCCCTAAAACAGTCCTCTAGGTAATACCCAAAATCACCCTCAAGATGGTAACTCTTCATTGATAGATGCTACACAATTTACCACAGTGTTGAATCCTAATGACTTTCTACCGCAAGGGTATACCATTGTTCAATCTTCATCTCATCAACCCAGACTCTCTCAACAAGGACAAACATCTCAAGAAGTGTCTCAAGACCTTGATGAAAACTTGCAAGATCCCAAAATCTTAGATTCTCTAGATAGGCTCTTGGCTTCCAATCAAAATCATTTCTTTCATCTACTTGCTAAAAAAGGATCCAAGTTGCCTCAAGACTATGACACATCTACAGTTAAGGAAAAAGATCTTATCCATGATGCTATTACTGCTATGGGCAGACCACAAATAACCCCTTGTCCAAACTATGTCTACCATATCATCTCTCATCCCCGATTCACCCTCACATGAGGTTCCTTTGAATCTATTCACCTACAAGTACATCAACCACTTTATCAAGCCCCCACCACATCACTTGAACCTCTTATTGTCCCCGTGGAGATTTATCAAATGAATCAAACAAATCAAACAAACCCCTTCTTCATCACCTCTACACCTACACCATCTCAAAAGCCTCCACAAATATCACAAGTCCAAACCCCCATCCTTAATATTACTAGTGCAACTCCTCCACAAGTGTCACAAGTTCACACTTCCATATCTAATCTTGCTTATGCCACTCCACCACGGATGTCACAAGTTCAATCTTGCATATCTAATCTTGCTTATGCCACTCCTCCACAAGTGTCACAAGTCCAAACATCCATTCCTCAAAACTCCTATATCATTCCACCTCAACAAACCGCCAATATCACTCCACCTCAACACTCCCAAAATCCAAATTCCTATATCACTCCACCTCAACACTCCCAAAATCAAAACTCCTATATCATTCCACCTCAATACCAAAATCAACATTCTTACACCAATCCCCCTCAACACTCCCAAAGTCAACACTCTTATGTACCTCCTCCACAAAACTCACAAGCCCAAAATTTCTACACGAATCCTCCCCAAAACAATCCTCAACATTCTTATGATCCATAGAATACCCATTCATATGCATCCAACACCATTCTCTCCTATGGGGCACAACAACCACCACCTATTCAACAAAATCTTGCTCCACAACCACCCATATTGGATCTTGATCTAAAATTTTGAAATCTACAAAAGTAAATTTCCAATTTAACATTTAGACACACAAAGAAAACTTTCTCCTTGGAGGAAGTTTGTCCCTATCCTTTTGATAGATCCTTGCCTACGATCCCTTTTCCCCCTAAATTTGACATGTCGAAATTTGACAAATATAAGGGAAAAGGTGATCCAAAAGAATACCTTAGAGAGTTCTATATTACTTGCTTAGAGGTTGCACATAATGACACTTATCTTTTGTGCCTCTTCCCTCATAGTCTTGGAGTGAAATCAATAGAATGGTTTTCTCATAGATAACCCCGGGTATGAAAACATTCAATGAATTGGCCAAAAAGTTTGCAACCCACTTTTCCTACAATACTAAAAATGAGATTTCCATGACAGACTTGTACAACAATAAACAACGCAATGGGGAAACTTTCATCTCCTTCTTGCAAAGATGGAGAAACATGGCTAGTAAATTCCCTTGGCCTATCCCAGAGAAACAACTTGTTAGCATCTTCGTTCAAAATATCAATCCTAAAATTAAATTTCACTTGCAAATCCAATAGCATCTTCGTTTGATGAAATAATTTCCAAAGGAACAAATATTGAAAAAGCCCTCATAGCAAAGGGGTTAGTCAAAATCTTCAAAGAGACCAAAGATAATCCTCAAACCTCTGATGACAAACCTCGATTTTGGTCCAAAAATAAGAATGTCATCGGTGATGGTGTTGTAGACACTAAACACGTTCAAAACCTCCAAACACCAATCAATCTCCAATCAAAAACTACCCAATCTACTCCTCGAGAGAAACCAGAACAAGACTAACCCCCTAGACATAGGTTCACTCTATTGGGAGAACCTATTGAATTTGTCCTTAAGAAAATAGTACAAAGTGAACTTATCACATTGCCAGAAGCTCGTCAATATGATGAACCCACTTTCAAACCCACTTGTTACAAAGATAATGAATATTGTGAGTACCATAGAGTTAAAGGACACAAAACCCTTGGATGCATGAAGTTGAAAAACTTAATCCAGAATCTCGTAGACAGAGGAGAAGTCACTGTTGATGATCCTCCAACCCATACCACAAACAAAGACCTAGACATGTACAAGGATCCATTCCCTCCACATGGTAAAGGAACTAACCATGATAAGGTAAAAATGTTAATAAAGCTTCCTCTTCCTATGATTCCATCGTGAGTCGTTTCAAAGAAAGTCGAGTGTCCACCCTTACCATCAAGGGCATAGTCCTTGATTATGTTGTCACAACACATCGTGGTCGTGTTACCCTTTGTGGACCAACACAAGATACCTGTCAACTCTAAATATAATATAATTAAACATATAAACATATAGGGAAGACTCCCACATAAATCTCCATTCTAGACCTCCTAAAGTTGTCACCTACCCACAAAGTAGTGCTTGAAAAAGCCCTAAAAGAGTCATCGGTTCCCAACAATATAGCTATCATGGATTTCCAAGCCATGATAGGTCACATTGCCTCACCCTACCATGTGGTCTTTACTGATAAGGACCTCCCATCTCAAGACCCTTGCCATAATGATGCACTCCATATTGAAGTATTCATCCACCAACGTAAGGCAAAACCTATACTTATAGATGGTGGTGTTGGTCTAAACATTTGTTCACTAAAATTGCTAAAATAATTAGGATACTCTAAGGATAGCATCAATCTTGAACAATATATCACTATCAAAGCTTATGATGATGCTGAGTGTCGGTCAGAAGGTGTGATCCATTTGCCTATTCAAGTAGGCCCTATCATATTAGAAACAAGATGCCAAGTATTGGACCTTGATCTTCCATATAATATCATCCTAATTTGCCCATGGATCCATACCATACAGGTTGTACCTTCTATGTACCAACAATGTCTTAAATTCTCATTCAATGGTGCTGAAATCACCATCCTTAGTGACCCTAATATGTTTAAGTTTTTCCACACCATGCAAGGGCGTTACCAAAATACCAAACAAATCCCAAATAATGTTGAAGCCCCACCATCTCCATTATACATTGACCTAGATACTTTGCAAAAAGCCTCTACTGATAAACCTATTCCTGAGATCAAGGTTTGATACAGAGACATAGGATTTGGCGAATATGACATCTCAAAGTCTTGTTGTGTGGGGAGGATGCTTCTCTCACCTAAATCATATGGCAAACCACCCATAGAAAAGGTCACTAAAAAGGCAATCATACCAGCTTCCCTCACAACATTCACTCATGGGGGCTTGCTAGAAGAAGAATCTATTGAAGATATCTCCTCTTGGATATTCCAAGAAAAGGACCTAGTCACACTACTTGTTGCACAATATGGTATAGGTCTCTGAATTGTAAAAAACATGGGATATAAAGGTAAAGGTGATCTTGGAAAACATGGTCAAGGAAATCTAGAGCCTATCATTGTGACTAGGCATAATAAAAGATAGGGGTTAGGATACAGTAAGGAGGTACCACATTCCTCGGACATCGGGTTTATTCTCAACAAGGTAGAGAAGGCTTTTCTTGTAGTTTTGATCTCTAACAAAGATACTATCAATGACTCTTACCTACACCTCACAGACCTATTCCAAGAAACCTCAATATTCATGATATCATCCATCTCACTCACATCCAACACAAACACCTAGAACCTACAACTCATCTACCCTGAACTCATTGATTGGGACCAACAAGAGGCCCTTGTTCTTGACATCTTTCAGAATGATGAGGCCATAGAAGAATTCATGGGATTCCAGGATGGTATACCACTTGGTGATCATAAAATTGGGTTTTTCATAGATTTAGATCAAGCAGTGTACTTTGGTGAGAATGCTAAATACTTCAGTTGTAAAAGTGAAAATAAAAATAGATCCCTAGGTGAAAACCACAATGTGGCACCTCCTGATCATAAAAAAGTAAAAACAAAGGATGTATCCAATGGTAAAAACCTCTCTGAGGCACTTAAGGATGGAGGATTTAACCTTCCCTTACCTACAAAGTATCAAGAAAAATCTGCTCTCTTGATAGAAGACTCACAAGAGATGAATGTAGGCACAGTTCAGAATCCTAAAATCACATTCCTAATAGCTTCACTATCAAAACAAGAAAGGAAGGACTTCACAAAACTCTTCTTGCAAAAGACGATCAATTTCGCTTGGTCATACGTTGACATGCCTGGGTTGGACCCTTCTCTAGTGGTTCATCATCTAGCAGTATCTCCAAATGCCAAGCTAGTCAAACAAAAGCTTTGTAAGATGCATCCACAAATAGCACAATTGGTAAAAGCAGAGCTTTAGAAATTGCTAGATGCAAAGTTCATATGACCTATTGATTATACAAAGTGGGTCTCCAACCTTGTACCTATTGCCAAACCAAATGAGGGAATCCGCATTTGCACAGACTTCAGAGATCTCAATAAAGCATGTCCCAAAGATGTCTTTCCACTACTAACCATTGATATCATTGTGGATTTGACTGCAGGTCACGAAATGCTTTCCCTAATGGATGGTTCTCCGGATACAAATAGATTATGATAACACTAGAAGACCAACATAAAACAACTTTTACATGTCCTTGTAGCACCTATTATTGGCAAGTCATGCCTTTTGGTCTAAAGAATGCAAGTGCTACCTATCAACGAGCAATGACAATAATATTTCATGACCTTTTTCATACTATTATGGAAGACTATGTCGATGATATATTGGGAAAATCTAAGACTAGGGAAGATCATCTACATGTTCTAGGATAGATATTTGATAGACAAAAGAATAACAAGTGAGGTTCAATCCTAAGAAATGTGTCTTTGGTTTCACTTCAGGGAAATTATTGGGGTACATTGTATCTCGCAGAGGAATTGAAGTGGATCCTACCAAGGTCAAAGCTATAATTGAAATGCCTCCACCCAAGAATATAAAGAGACACTAAGGAGCCTTCAAGGGAGATTACAGTCCATTAGATGGTTCATTTCACATCTAGCAGATAAATGTCAACCATTTCTACACTTGCATTTCAATGGGATAGTAAGTGTCAACAGGCATTTGATGAACTCAAAGAATATCTAGCTACACCTCAAATTTTGGTGCCACTAGTTCCAGATAGACCTTTACTCTTGTATATCTCTACTACATCGGCAGCATTAGGTGCTCTTCTTGCACAACATGATGAGTCAGGAAAAGAATAGGCAGTCTACTATATCATTCATACCTTGGTTGGCTATGAGCTTAATTATACTTCCATGGAGTGAGCATGTCTAGCAGTAGTGTTTCCTTCCCAAAAGTTGTGAAATTACATGTTAAACCAACACACCAAGCTCATTTCTAAAATTGATCCATTAAAATATCTTTTATCCAAGGAAGCCCTCATAGATAGACTAGCTAAATGGGTCATGATTTTGAGCGAGTTTGATATAGAGTATGTTGATCAGAAAGCTATCAAAGGACAATTTATTGTAGATCAATTAGCAAAGGCTCCTATAATAGATATAAACCCTATGCTTTCTAACTTTCCAGATGAAGGGATATTCAATCTTTCTACCTCGATTGAATGGAAACTATACTTTGATGGTTCCTACACACAACATGGTTTATGAGCAGGAGTCCTCTTTGTTACACCATAGAATGATTATATTCCAAAGTCATATTAGCTATCATTCCCTTGCACCAACAATATTGTCGAGTATGAAGCACTACTTACAGGTCTCCACATAGCAGTCCAATGGAATATCAAATAACTCCAAGTCTATGGGATTCTCAACTAGTCATTAGACAAGTTACAGATGAGTACCAAACAAAAGATGACAAGTTGATACCCTACAAACAATTGGTTGATAGATACAAGCAACATTTTTATAGCATCTCTTTTGAACAAATCCCCAAGGTACATAATAAAGCTGCAAATGCTATGGCTACTATTGGATCCCTTGTAGATATGCTCCTATTGTAGATATAAACCCTATGCTTTCTAACTTTCCAGATGAAGGGATATTCAATCTTTCTACCTCGGTTGAATGGAAACTATACTTTGATGGTTCCTACACACAACATGGTTTATGAGCAGGAGTCCTCTTTGTTACATCATAGAATGATTATATTCCAAAGTCATATTAGCTATCATTCCCTTGCACCAACAATATTGTCGAGTATGAAGCACTACTTACAAGTCTCCACATAGCAGTCCAATGGAATATCAAATAACTCCAAGTCTATGGGATTCTCAACTAGTCATTAGACAAGTTACAGATGAGTACCAAACAAAAGATGACAAGTTGATACCCTACAAACAATAGGTTGATAGATACAAGCAACATTTTTATAGCATCTCTTTTGAACAAATCCCCAGGGTACATAATAAAGCTACAAATGCTATGGCTACTATTGGATCCCTTGTAGATATGCCTACAAACACTCAGCGTTGTGAATTCTTGATCAAGCAGTTATTGATACTGGTCATTGATGTTCCACCAACTGAAATTATCTGCGAACTTGTTGGTCCCAATTCCCCTTGGTACCAAGATATCTATGATTATCTCCATGACAAAACCAACCCATCCAACCTTACATCTACCCAACGTAAAACCTTCATCCATCAAGCCTCTCATTTTATTATCCTTGGCGATACACTATACTGCAAGAGTCTCAATGGTATCCTCCTTAGCTGTCTTAACTTGGAAGAAGCTAATGTTACCTTACAAGATGTACACGAAGGTGTCTGTGGATCACATTCCACCAGTCCTAATCTAGCTAAGAAGCTACTCTATACAGGTTATTATTGGCCCACAATAGAACAAGATGCATTCTAGTTTGCCAAGAAGTGTCTTTAATACCAGTAGCATGGAGATTTGATTCATGCACCGACACATGCGCTACAACCTGTTAGTACTCCATGGCCTTTCTCATAGTGGGGACTCGACCTCATGGGTAAAATCCATCCATCCTCTTCCAATGGCCATAAGTTTATCATTACCACCATTGAGTATTTCACCAAGTGGGTTGAAGCTATTCCCATGACCTATATCATTGGCAAACAAATAGCCAAGTTTATCCTAAACTATCTTATTTTCCGGTATGGTATTCCCTTTGCCATAGTAACTAATAATGGTTGACCCTTCAAGAACCAAGATGTCTATGCCTTGTGCACACAATACCATATTCAACAACAATTTTCCACGCCATACTATCCCCAGAGAAACGACCAAGTTGAGGCTTCCAACAAAACCATATTGAAAATCCTAAAGAAAACTATCAATGAAGCTGGTCGTGATTGGCACTTACAACTCAATCCTGCCTTATGGGCCTATCACACTAGTATTAGAACACCAACTGGTGCTACCCCATATGCCTTATTCTATGGCACTGAATCCATTTTACCCATTGAAGTCAAGATCTCATCTCTCAGAGTATCTATGCAACATCTTATAGACGAAGAGGAGTACAAAATTTCTAGATTGCATGAGCTAGAGTTATTGGATGAAATGCATCTCACAACACTTAACCATCTTCAAGTATATCAAAACCACCTTCACCGTAACTATAATAAGAAGATCAAGGAAAGAAGATTTTAGATAGGTGAACTTGTCTTTAAAGAAAATCAAAGAAATCAACAAGATCGAGACAAGAAAGGCAAGTTTGAACCTATTGGTTGGGATCGTATGTTGTCACATCAGTCTATGGATCAGAAGCTTATATTTTATCAACACCTTAAGGCATTTCTTTAGATGAACCCATCAATAGTGTTCATTTCAAGAAGTTCTATGCTTGATCCTTAGAGTATCCTTAGAAAAATCCAAAAAACATTGAAAAACATACAAAAATACAAAAAAATTAAAAAAATAGAAAAATCCAAAAATAATCCATCCTCTGGTGAAAACCTGGTAAACAGGCACCTTGGATAAGTACCATAGTGAAAACCTAGCAAACAAGCGCTATGTGTAGAGTCAACATTTACCATCTATTAAGTCGTACATCCATCTCATTACATATCAATTCATAATAAATCCCAATCCATCCATAATAAACTCATTGACCCTTGCATTTCCATATTCCCATCTATCATGGTTTGGATTTTATCAGTGTCAGTTGTCATCCCTTAGCATCATCCATCAATTTATCCATAGTCATTTCATCCGTAGTTATCATCATCCATAGTCAATTCATCCATCATTTTCCATAATAAAACCTCTACCTGAATGAAGGCACATTTTCCATAACCTAGGTCTAGGAATGGATCCTTGTTCCAGGTATGATAAACACTTCACCTCTCATCTCATCCTATATCATCAATGCCAACAAGAACTACATATCATCATCATTGTGCTCATCTTGATGTACCTTGATCTTGTGGATACAGGGTATGCAAAGGAAGTTTCTAGTACTCAGGTACATAAGATGCCATCAACACATTCCAACACCTAAACCACCCCATTTCATCACCATCAACTAGAACTACATATCATCATAATCATCACCATCATAATGTGCCTTGATCCCATGGATATAGGGTATGTACGCAGTCTAGAATACGAAGGAAGTATCTAGTACTTAGGCACATATGATACGCCCATTCTCCATCTCAATCCATCAACACTTCCATCTCTCTCTTATTCCATCTATCACAACCCATCCTATTCACCCCGACTTGACTGACTCAAGCAAAAAATGAACTATGCATCCTTTGAAAACTCAAGTACTTATCAAAATAGAAGCAAAAGACTACTCCTAGTGCAATATGCTTGCCCACATACCATTTGCCACACTTGCTACAATCCATCTTATCCAACAACAAAAGCCTTTAATGGATATATTGTACCTATAATAAGGCCCAATCTACCATGAGCATTCTCTTTGGCAAGAGAATATGTCGGCTGTGTTTTTGTTTTATCAGTCAGCTGATTTCTTTTTGGTTTATCTTTTGTTCCCTTATAATACCTATTCAAGACTACCTTGATTTTTCTATATCTTAGTGTGTTGCGATGCAGTATGGATTGGGGCATAGTAATTTGCTTTTGTATGTTGTGTTTGTGGGATGACCTTATTATCCTACTACGGCTAATATGTATCTTGTTTGTGTTGGAATTAGCATCTTGCATATCAATATCTTTTGCATCTAAGGTTCTATAAAGGCCTTGTGTGTATTAAGATCATTCTACGCTAAGACTATTTTCCATTCACATTATCCAACAAGGTTCTATTATGTCTAGTAGATGTAAGTTCAAGCCATTTGTTTGCAGAGTCAATGTCCTTGCATTAGATACATCGTCACCTTGGTCTTATATACCTTGGAGCATCATATCCATATGCTATATGAAAAATAAGGATTGCTCTTTATATATTTAAAGCATAATTGTTGCAACTACTTATCCATCCACCCATCCATCTATCCTAATAAAATTATAGCTTTCATACAAGATCGATCAATTTTCATCTTTCTCTCTATTCTAAAAATAATTTCTTCTATCCATGCTAACATCATCATTTGTCTTCAATCTTGTAAAATCATACATGTTAGGTATCATGATCATAAACATCATAATATATCATCACAAAAATCCATGATCCTAATATCTATCATCTCATCCATACATCTATAAGCATATACGCATCATCATGATATATCCACAACCTATAAAAACATCATAGTAAAGACATCATCACATGAATCCATGATCATAATACATGTCATCACATCCATAACATCATCATGATATGTAATCAAATATAAGCATCTAAACATCTATAGCATATGGAAGTAAATCATCATCATAAAGCATATAGATATCCATAGACATCATCATGCATCATCATAGAACATCATAAGTATATCATATACATCTCATCAAGGTCATAAAAATATAAGTGTCTCATATATATACATCAAAATGGATCAATATAGTACAAAAAGGCTATCAAAGAGCCATCAAAATATACATCAAAGCCTGCAGGTGTCATAGTCTACATCAAAAATACAAAATGGTACATTATATCAATACAATCAGCTCTATCTGTGGCTATGTAGAGCTCCCTGTAGGGTGATGTCCCTGGGATCCACCTATACCAGGGGGAGGCCCTCCTGCTGATCATCTAGGTGGCCCCATAACTGATGACCCTGACCACTGAGAGGGGGATGTTCCTGACCTGCTCCTCTCTATGAAACTGAGCTCTCTCTATTCAATTGACACAGCCCCATAGTATAGTCCCTTGCAGTACTCAGCCTCTCTACCAGCTGTAGCTAACTCACCTTGAAATCAAGTAAACTCCCCAACCAATGTCATAGTGGCCTGGTTAGTGCCTAGTGCAGCTCTAGTTGTGTCCCTCTCCATCGTCACTCTCTGCAAGGAGGCCTCTACTCTCTGTCTAGCCTATACTATAGCATCTCTCTTGGCAGTCAGCCAAGCTACTGCTCCGTCATCTACCTGTTCTAGCACCTGTGTCGGTGCTTGTGCCTATGCCTGGGCCAACCTCAACGTCGCCCTCACGGTGTCTCTCTCTTGCTTGACTTTGAGGTATTGCAACTCTAAATGAGTCTGATGTGCTATCTCTACCTGCAAAAGCCTCTACAAGTGCTCCACCTTGGTCTCTCCCTATTGTGGGGCATCCTGTCCTACTCCTACTCCCCTTTGCACATCCTACATCTGAACATCAAGCTGATCAGGATGATCTTGATCACCTTGTCCACCCTGTATTGGCGCCTGCTAGATTGGCACTTGTACCTATATTTGTCTCCGTGCCCTTCAAGGTGCCTAGCCCCTAGTTGCTATCTCCCCTACCTCACCTGGTATGGTCAACCGTGTAGGCCTATGCTGTAGCCAGTACATGTCATACTCAAGGGTGGTCCTTGCATTCGCTGGTCCCAAAATCTACTACCATGCCACTAGGGCAAGTCCTCTAAGCTCTACCAGGACTGTCGCTGTTACAATCTCAAGTCCCCAATTTAGTATCTCTCTCCGCATCTGCACATACATGGCGTCTCCTACTGATTCAGGCTGGGACAACCCAAACTAGTGAAGTACCCTCTCTGGGAGGTACCTCTATATAGTGTAAATGTTGCATCCAAATAGATATCTAGCCTATCTACAATATAATAGCTACTCAACATCGTCATCCCATGACTCACAGTCACGCCATGGTCGTCAGAAAAAAGTATCCAACTCATTAAACTATCGCCTCTAGTAGGTCAAGGTGCCTAATCTCTTCTGAATCAGAGATCCATCATATAAGTGAACAAAAGGCTTGCCACCCTATCGCTGGTGAGGTGAGATAGGCCTGGCCAGAGGAATATGCTCAAAAGCCCAAACATGTAGCATAGTCACTCCTACTGATAAATTGGTATCATATATGTAAGTACAATCATGTAGATCATGATACAACTACCCCAAAACATAAGGCCCCCATGCATACCTAATGCCATAAGTGAACATGCCCTCTAGGATAGTACCCCATCCAATTGAGAGCCCGTGGGAGCGTCTGTCAGGTACTAGAAATCCCCCAATCAATGAAATGACAATCAAATATATCTTGTCGTAGAGCCTATGCATTTGTCGCCATCAGATCTCATGATCCTCAATACCTAAGTCTGAAGTCATGAATACCCGCCTGAGTGCCATCTCTCCCAAGTCAGTATCATAGTCAACTCGAGCTCCATGAATAGGGATCTTCAGAATGTGCCATACGTCCTCTAATGTGATCGTCACCTCCCCAGCCGGTAGATGGAAGGAACTATGCTCGTTGTGCCATCGCTCCACTATGGAAATCATTAGTGATAGATGGGCTCGAACTAGTGTCATGTGAGCCATGTGCCATAAACCCATGACCTCTAGGAAGATCTCCTCCTCCCACTCCAGCATTGCAACCAAGTCTAACTCAATAGGATGACACTCCCTCGATATCAAAGGTAATAAAATGACCTACATCCATCCAAGTCAAATTGTTATACTTTGCAAAACCCTAGTCAAACAACTTGCAAAAATCTAGTCAAACATTGTTAAAAGCAAGTCAAGCTTTGTCACAAGCTAGCCCATCCTAGTCTAACCTAGTCAAACCTAGTCAAATTGGTCAAAAACCTTGTTACGCCAAAGGCGCATCATCTTTGTCAGAGGTGCATCACTGTGCGCCATATGCACATCCTTTTCCGCCAAAGGCACATATCTACGCGCCAAAGGTGCAACTTTATCACCCAAAGGCATGCTGTTGCGTGCCAAAGGTGGGTCTTTTTCCTCTCAAAGGCGCATCAACAAGTAAACCTATCCTATTGATGCCAAAGGTGAATTGTTTTTGCCAAAGGCGCAGTTTCACTGACCATAGGCGAGTCATTTTTTCAAAGGCGCATTGCAACTGACCAGATGCACATTTTTCAATCTTGACCTGCATTTGGCTAACCTAAATTTCTACCACATTTATTAGCCTAATAAATGCATCAAGCCTATAAGTTTGAGATACATACTAGTGCTAGGGCTCCTACTGGTCGATCGTATGTACTGACACACTCACCTCAGTGCTCGTGGTAGGGAATGGGTGCCATCTCTGCTTGTGAAGTCTCCTCTAAGGCTCTAAGCTCTCAACTAGCACTAGAAGATAGGCTCTAAAATCTCAAAACTCTGAGTGTGCAAATGAGTTGAAAGTGACCCCTTGGGCCCTATTTATAGAGTCCCAACTCTAATTCTTCCCTCCCATTGTATTTTTTTCTTCGTGTCATCCTTATTTCTCCATCATGTCAGCCTCCAATCTCCACTCTGGTCCTTCTTAGCCTGTTTTTGTTGTGTTACTATCCTATTCTTCTAGTCATGAGTCAAACTAGTCATTCTATCGCTTACCTGGTTTTCCTCTCAAGGGGGCATCCTACACTAGTTACACTTGGGCATAGTTGTTAATTCACATCATCATTAGTGTTTTCTTTGAAACAACGTTGTAAAAGGCATTGTCTCAAAGAGGGGCAAAATGTAGACACCTAGCAATGACCTTTGCATTATTCACCTTGCATACATCACATTCTTCTAAATCACTTGCATCCAACAGTAATTAAATAATCTAATTATTTAATTAATTTCATCAATATCTTCTAAATGAACCCCTAATTCCAACATTAATTGAATAAATTTTATTTATTTAATTAATTTCATTAAATCGCCACTTTATTCTTTTGAATTAAATAATTTTAATTATTTAATTGAATTATCCTCTTTCAATCTTCAAATCCACATTAATTAAATAAATCAATTATTTAATTAATTCATTATCTTAATTCTTCCTATCCACACAATTAAATAATTTTTAATTATTTAATTAGCTAATTATTCTTCTAAATTTAAATAAATTGTTCAAATTTATTTAAGTTGACTTTTCCAACATCTTCTAAATAAATAAAACTAATATTTTATTTATATCTTATCCTTTCTTCTATCATGCACAATAAATTAAATAAATTTATTTATTTAATTTCTAATTATCTTCTTAATCTTCTAAAAATATCTTTTCTTCTATGTGCACAATTAGTCTTATTTTTAGCATGTCAAAAAGCAAATCATAAGTTGAGTTAATTGGCTTTAAATCTTTTTTTATCAATCAACTCATAAAATAGAAAAAAACATTTTATTTTTATGAAAAACATCTTATTTTTAGCCAAGAAAGCAATTAACTCAATAAAACATATTTTTGCATGTACACTTGTCATATGCACGTTCCTTCATGATCTCTCAATTTATCTCATCCATTGATATCATTGAATTATCTCCACGGTTGATTGATCTTTCCCTGAAAGCTATATATAGCCCAATTCATCTCTTCACAAATCCTCTTTGATCATTAAACTTTAGGCATTCATACAACGCTGTGAGCATCTCGCATCATTGAGTACACTTATTACGTCTTTTGAGCACATCACCTACATCCACTTGTTGCAACCATGGATATGCAATTTGAAGAGAAATCCACAAAAAACCAAGCAATACATACAATCTAGTTGATTTCGTTCTTTATTTGATTTGCATTATTTAAATTATTGTTACTGTTTAGATCCATTTCTTGAAGGTTGTAGGGTTGAGTTTTGGCATTCATGCTTGATCTATTGAACTCAATTTTCCTCATACACAACATCATCATCTATCTCCTCCTCCTAGCCAGACCCCCTCTCATTTGAGTTTTCATTTTGGCAGCTGATCTTTGTAGGCATGTATCTTGGTCATTCTGACTCTAATTTTGGAGCAATTTTTTTTTGTTTTGGGCCAGAATTTCATAGGATTCATAGTGGTGCAGATGGTTTTTGGGTTTGGTGCTTGGTTTGTCTAGAAATTGTAGATTTTCATCACTATTGATGAGTAGTGCTTATTTTCAGACCTTCTAGGACTCCATTTGGGGTCATACAGTAACATTTGAACTGGTAATTTTTTTTGAAAGTGCATAATTTTTTCTAGTACATCTCAAATCTACAATCAGTTTGGTCTAGTTTTACTCAGAAATTATACTTTCAATTATAGCCTAATTTTGGCATTTGCATGTACCAATATCAAAAGGCCACCTTGTTGTTTTGGGTTGTGGCAATTGTAATCACATTAAGTATAAAGTGCCAAGCTCATATTTTGCTGAGCGATCATTGATTGAGTGAATTTGGGGGGTGATCTTATGGTGGTTGATTGCTTTCAGTTCTTGGTTGTGTGTTCTTGTAATGGGGAAATCTCGAATTGAACTCCTAACTCCATATAATTATGCATCATGGAAACAATCAGTATGGAATTATCTAAGGCAAAAATGTTGTACTAGATATGTAGATGAATCTATTGTTGAACCTACTGATGTGAATGTAAAGGCAATATGGGAGATGAATCATGAGGAAACTCTTAGACACATTTGTTCATTAGTCTCTTTTGATTTACAATTCCATATTGAATCATGCAAAACACCTAAGGAGGCTTGGGAAACTCTTAAAAAATTGTATGGTAGAACTGATAAGATTAGGGGATATCAGATTGAGAATGATTTGATGAATCTTGATCTTGAGGAGTTTGACAAAGTCCAAGACTATATCTCCAAGATTAAGTAGTTGAGAACACAACAAAAGGATTGCAAGATTAATGAGGATTTACAATTGGTTCTAAATGTTTTATCCAAGCTTGGTCATGAGTATTTAGTATTTGTTTCTAGCTTTCACACTCAAAGGGTTTCCATGGGAGCTGCATATGTTGAGCCTACTTTTGATGCATTTTCAAATCTTCTAATCCAAGACGAAGCGAAGCTAATTAAAATGGGCACCCTCAAGTCTTCCAAGCCACAAGCATTGGTGGCTAGTGAACCTAAAGTATAGAAAGAATCAAGGAATCCTGAAAAGAAGCAAAAGAATAAAAAGAACAAGCCACATATAGATTTAGAATCCTCTCCCTCCAAAGGGGAATCATCTAAGAAGGAGAAGCCTAAGTGTGTGTATTGCAATAAATTGGGGGATGAACACAAATGTTATATAAATAAAATTGTTGAATTACAACATCAACTAAAGAAGGCTCAAATGAATTCATCTTTAGGGGGTTCATCTTATTCTTCATCTTCAAAGTTAGAGAAACAAATGGGGCAAGCACTTATTGTAGTTGTAGATTCTAAGTCAAGGAAATAGATCCTTGATTCTGGAGCTTCACATCATATGGCTTCATCACAGAGTATGTTCTCTTCATATGAGACTTGTTCATCACCACATATCCTGATGGTCAACAACATATCTATGAGTGTTTGTTTGAAAGGATCAATTCACGTTGATAAAGGATCATTCAATGATGTCCTTTGTGTACCTTCATTGTCAACCAATATCCTTTCTATCTATTAGATTACACATGGTGGAGCAGGAAAGAGTGTTGAGTTAACACCTAATTTTGTGATTATTCAAGATTTTCATAGCAGAGATATTGTTGTAGTTGGGGAGGTAGATCATCAATATTGAGTGTACACCTTCTCACATTTTGCTCCTATTGTTCCTTCAGCTGAGGTTTACACTCATGTTGACACTATTGAGTAGTATGGTCATTTGAATCTTAGTTTTCTTTCATTGACTGAGGTTTTAGAGACATGTGCTGACATTCCATCTCCTCCTTAATCTCTTGTTGCTTTTGATGAGACTAGTATTGCTTCATCCATGGTTTCTATTGATTTAGTGCAGTAGAATATTCATTGTCTTCCAGATACAACTTCTTGGGATAAGTACTTGACATGTATTATAGGCTTGTTTTGTGAGTCCTATCTTGTAGATTTGGAGGACACTATTGAGGACATTCATTTCCTCTTTGATGTTGACTCTTATGGAGTTGCATCTACTTCTTTGGATGTGATGAGGGAACCTCCATACCCTCTTATTCTTTCTTCTCTTCACTTGTCATAGTTTGGAATTGGGTTGGAGATCCTTGAGCAGCATTCGGAGGACTCTTTGTCTTTGGATCATGTTCTACATTAGTTTCCACTAGATCCTAGATTGTCACCTTCTTCAGGTAGGCCTAAGACTCCTAATTGTATTATGGCTTCTTTCAGAATTGACATGGAAACACCTCAGAAGAGTTCAGAGACATTATCCATTTTGATCTTTCTTCCTTCATATTCCTTTTAGGAATGGGAAGAAATCTTGCATACATCCTTGGTCTTATTTCTTCCTAAGGGGAGGAACATTGTTTGGCGATCGTGGATCATCTTCAGCATTCATTGTCGGGCATCTACCATCAGTGCAAGAGATTCTACATTGAGGGGGGGCTATTTGGTCTCTTTTCTTCTTCTCTCTTATGGGGGGACTTTTTACTAACATAGGGCTTTGTTTTTCTCATACTATAGAGAGTATTTTTCTTGTGTTTTCTCTCTTTTGGAAAGGGGTTTTTTCCTATGGGTTTTTCTCTTTTTCTCTATTTGTGAGAGATTGTTTGTACATGGTTACCTAACATGGCCTAGTAGTTGGGACCCATCTTTGCATTTGTTTCATTCTCCCTAAGTTGCACTTAAGGGGGGGTGTTGGTGTGAATAGGGGTATTTCCTATCTGGTTTTCCCTTGTAGTGTGACTAAGGCACATTATCTAACTATTTATTAGTCAAAATCTATTCACACATGTTCACATGTTAATTTGAATTAGGAAGATTTCTAGATGTTTCTAGGTTGTCATGTGATCTTATCAACTAGTTGGGATCTTATCAACTAGTTGGCATCTTATGCTCTAGTTCTCTCATGTCATAGGATTAAGACACTTGGCATATGACTACAACATCCTACATCTCAACCTTGCATTTATAAGTAAGGTATGTCATATCATATTTGATGGTTGTATATTGTTGTATTTCCATTCTTTGATAGGGATACAGTTTATTCTTGTCATTTTGATCTTCTCATTCCTTTGTGCTTTCTATTAGGCTTCTAGATCTTGGGTGCCTATCTCCATAGCCAAATCTTATAGTATTGCACTTGGATATTGCATTGTTGTATTAAACCATACATGTGGGAGACTGGGATGTTGCCTTTATGTATTGATATTTTTTTTATCATGGATATTTGATGGATTATTGCTATGATCTAATATATTATTGGATAGTGTATTCATGGTTTATTTGTAACATTAGATGTCAATATCGAGTTTATCTTATAATGGAAGTTAATGAAATTTATTATGAGATAATATTTATACATTTTATTATATGCATGAGTTATTTGATATCAAGAGACATTATTTTTCTACAGTCCATGTTAGTGAGAGTGTGTGAGAGAGAGAGAGCTTCTAGATTTAACTATGTAGTAAGTTTTGACATTAATATTTCATACCACCCTCTATAATCTATCATTAGGATAAGATTCTTCCCCATACTAGTGATGGATCATAGAATATAATTAAAAACACCTATGTCAAAGATTAATTGATCTTGAACTAAATGTAAAAAAAATGGGTTGCAAAGTAATAGTTGTTATCAAATGGTTTTAGATTCTATAACTTTTTGGTTACTCTTATGTGAAGATTACATGATATTTTGATCATTATTCCCTTCAAAGATATGTTAGATCTATAGGGATTTTATATTTAATTCAAAGTGATGTATTTTGTCTTGTTAATGTACAATCTCTACGGAAATATCTACATTATGTATCTATTATTGATGACTTCTCCAAGAAATCATGGGTATTTTCCCTCAAGCACAAATATGATGTCTTATTAATGTTTAGAGAGTTTTATGCTTTTGGTGAGATTGAGAGAGGGAAGAAGATATAGGTGATGAGTATAGATAATAGTTGATAATTTTGTTCAAGTGAGTTTGACAAAAAAATTAGGAAATGTGGCATTGTGACGCATAAGACAACTCCATAGATTCATTAGTAGAATAGAGTTGCAGATATATTAAACAAGACACTAATAGAGATAGCTAGGAGAATTCTTAGTTGAACTAGTTTGGAGTATAAGTTTTGGGTAGAAGATGTGAGAAAAATATGTTACCCAATTGATAAGTCTCCTACTTCAACTCTTTTGGATAAAACCTCTAAGGAGGATTGGTTAGGAAAGAAGACTTCATTATAACATATCAAATTTTTTAGTTGTGAGGCATATGTACATGTGCTTAAGGAGAAGAGATCCAAATTGGGTTTTAATGCTAAGAAGTGCATCTTCATTAGGTACAATGACAATGTGAGAGGTTTCAAGCTTTAGAATCCTGAGATTGACAAGATATTATATAGTTAAAAAATGATATTTAGGGAGATCAGATCTTCACCCAAGCCTTTGCAACTAGAAGATGATGATAAATAATATTGCAAATAAAGTGAAAGACCAAGGATGTACTACACCTTGTGCTAAAACAGAGGTTTAAAATGGAGTTGATGAGGAGGATAGATCAGATAATTCCTAGGAAGAAGAAGAATAAAATTAAACCCCTCTTTTGTGGACTCAATATATAATGTAACCTAATAGCCACAACTTGCTTAATTTTAGATGTATTTTTTCTTTGTTTATTAACATGGATGAGCCTAGAATAGTGGAGGAGGTAATGAAGTTTGCAAATAGTAAGTCTTGGAAGAAGACCATGGATGAGGAGATGGTTGTGCTAGAGAAGAATAATACATGGGACTTTATGTAACTTCCTAAGGATAGGAAACTTGTTGGCTATAAATAGATTTTAAAGAAGAAATATAGTTTAAAGGGAAAAGTTGAGAAGTACAAGATAAGGTTAGTGTCCAAGGGATATTCCTAGGATGAGAAAATTAGTTTTGGTGAGATCTTCTCTCCTATTGCAATGCTGACATCTAGTAGATTCTTGTTATATATTGCTACTACATTTAACCTTGAGATTGAACAAGAGGATGTGAAAACAACTTTTTCTACATAGGGATTTGGAGGAGATCCACATGACACAACCAGAGCACTTTGAGGTGAATGGTAAGAAAGGCTTGGTTTGTAAGTTGAACATCTCTCTATGGTCTTAAACAACCCCCAAAATGTGGCATCATAAGTTTTACGCTTATGGCTTGAATTTGGGGTATGTTAGAGCTAAAATAGATCATTGTGTTTGCTTGAAATAGGACAGTGATCATGTTATTGTTATTTTTCGATATGTAGATGACATGTTGTTCTTTCGTAATAATAAGGATATGATTAAGGCTTTGAAATCTCAACTTTTAGCACAATTTGATATGAATAATTTGGGGGTAGCTAATTTATCTTAAGAACAAAGATCAAGAGAGATAGAGTGAATAGAAAACTCTAAAACAACTAGAAGAAGTATGTTAACTATGTTTTATAGTAGTTTAGGATGTATAATTACAAACCAATGAGTGTTCTCATTCTTATGAAGATAAATATTTTGGTTGATTAGTTCTCTTAAACATTGGATGTGTTGGCAAGAGACACTATATGGATTCATGGTTGTTGTCATTGATGGCAACAAAGGTCATCCCACATATCCGCAAGTCATGGTGTGTCCCTACCGGAAGTCAGAATAAAGATTGTTGTGGTCCGGTGAACAAGAACAGAGCATGTGGCAAGGTCCGACAGATTGGTCCGGATCTCTCAGAGGAAGTATCTTGGTGCAGTGCGGATTAGGGGAAGTCAAGAGGACTACCTTGAGTGGTATATTCCAAGGATTTAGCCTCCAGTGATGGACAAGGAAAAAGATATGAATAGTTGAGTACCGGATTCCTGAGAGACAGTGAAAACAGAGGAAGAACTGACTGACATAGTATCAGACTACTTTCCGGATGTGTTACTGTTGATGATAAAGGTTGTGAAGGCATGAATCATGTTTGGCCGACATGATTAATGATATCTACAAGTATATGCTTGATCCGCATTGCTTGGTGAGCAAGGATTCAGCCGACAGAACAGAGTTTGTAAGAAACTAGACTGTTCCGGATGCTGACTAGAAAGGTGATGAAATTACTTGTGCGGATATATATAGGGGATGGATTTAGTTGTGAAGTGTGTGAATGTATTAAGATATATGCGAATAAGAGCAGAACAGAGCAGAAGTAGCAAGAAAGATCCGGTATGTGAAAGGATAGCAGAATAAAGAACAGAGGAAAGATGAAGTGCAGCAAATCAGTGTACTGAGCCTAACCGGAACTGAACTCCAGCATATGCAGATGCTTCCAATCAGTTCAAGACTGTGATTCTTATCACTTTGTAGACAGTGTGTCTTCTTGTAGGCAGTGGACCTCTTGTGAGCAGTGTGCTCGGGCAGTGAGCCCTAATTGGCAAGTGCCATTTTGTAATTTCCTATTCTTCTAACAGAGAATAATTTTTGGGTTAATCACCCCGTGGTTTTCTCCCTTAACAGGGTTTCCACGTCAAAAATACTGTGTCATGTGTTTCTTATTTCATGGTAATGTTTTGTGTTTGATTCAATGTTGCATTAATTAATAAGAAAGTTAAAAAAGGGAAATAATTAGGATAATTGATTCACCCCCCCTCTCAGTTATCAACAATTGGTATCAGAGCCAAGTTCCTCCTAATAGAGCCTAACAGCTTGAGGAAGATCTGGGAGTTCAAATGGATGCATATGGTTTAAGGGAGCAACTCAAGACTGCCCTTGAGGATCTTGAACAGTCAAATTCTGAAGTCAATGAATTAAAGGAAAGACTCAAACAGGCTGATGAATTCATAAGAGAATTAAAAGACAAATTAAGTCTCTCTATGAAAAAGAGAAAGCAGCTGCTCCAACAATTGGCAAGACAAAGTGATGAAAGCAATACAAATGAAGAATTGACTGAGCAAACCAAGTTATGTGAAAAGTTATCAAAAGAAGTCATTATGTTAAGACATGAAATGGAATCAGGAACTATAAAGTTTACTCAAGAGATTGAAGAAAAAAGAAAGGCTGAAGACAATCTAAGACAATCTCTTAAAGAAAAATCAGAAGAATGCCACTAGATGGACAGGATTATCAGACATCTTGAATCTGATCTTGAAGATGCCAAAGATAATGAAGAAAAACTTGAGGATCAAATTGCCTCTCTCAAAAGAGACCTTCAAACAACAAATGAATATAAAGAGAAATTCAAGATAAGTTCTGCTCAACTTGAAGTTCTTCTTGGAAGTCAAAAGAGGACAGATGACAAGTATGGTTTGGGATATGAGAAAGGAGAAAGCTCCGGATCCGGTCAAAAGAATTCTGGATCAGAAAATCCAAGGAGCAGGCCTAGAAGACCTCCGGTAAGACAGCCCAACGCTCAAAGATATCCATCTTTCAATGGATACTACCACAGCTGCAACCACTTTGGTCACAAAGCTAATCAGTGCAGAAAGAGAATGAATCAGATTAATTCATCCTTCTCCGGACAGTGCTTCAACTGCAAAAGGTATGGACACAAATCCCATGAATGCAGAAATATGCAAGTAAACAAATCATTCAAAGGTAGATGCTTTACATGCAATAGAGTAGGTCATATGGCTAATCAATGCAGATCAAGAGGATATCAGTCAAATATGCAAAGAAATGTTATTTGCCAAATCTGTAATAGGTCCGGTCATAATGCTAAAGTCTGCAGAAGCAAGAATCAGGACAAAAGAGGTCCGGTGTATAATCAGAATCAAGACAAGGGTAAACAAAAGATGAATGCGGATGAAGTTAGGAATCAGATGAGCAAGATTTGGGTGAAGAAAAGTTTAGAGAATGTAGAGGTTGGATCCGCACCAGACTCTGGTGCTGATATTTCTTCCGGAAATTAAAAAGTGAGCTCTGGCTCAGGGGGAGACTCAAAGAAAATCCTGTTCCCCCAGCCAATCAAGTGGTGCCGGATGTGGCACAAGATGCGGAGTAAAGGGTTTAAAGATATAAGTCTTGAGATGATCCAGATAAGATTTCAGAGGTCCGCATGGAGTTATGAAGAAGCTGTGATCGATCAAGTAAGACCTGTTCCGGGAGATGCTCCGGTATGACAGAGGATTACAAAAAGGTCTGGAGAGATCCGGAAGTGCACTATCTTATTCTGCGGATTGGACAGAGTGTTTGGGATGTTCTTGTAATGTGTCATCTCGATTTATTCATGATTGAAAGATCCGCATGATGTTCATAGATCAGGACTGATCCGGGATACTCCAAGCTATCCGGACAAGACAAACTGGAATAATATAGGTGAAGCATTTATTGCAAATAGATATTAGGGTTTGCGGAGCAATATAAGGGATTTCTCAAAAATCATTTGCTCATTCTGCACTCAAGAAGAAGCGAAAAGTGGAGCTCTGCAACAAGATTCTTCAAGCACACCAAAGATCTCCTGCCAAAGTCATTGCATAAAGAAATCAATCCAACCACTCCGTGCTAACCGAAGGCGCATAAGGTATTCTCCGTTTTCATTATCTCACTGCAAATCTTTGAAGAATGGCTACTCCAAATATAGTTAAGATCTCTGATAGACCTCGCCCCACATTCAAGAAACATCCTTACAAATCATTGGAGGTAGATCCACTAGGAGCCTTCTCTAGTGTTCCTCATGGTGTATTGCATACGGAAGATATTAGGGTTTACATCCATGCGAATCTTGAAGACTTTGGAGAATCAAAACTGATGGATATCTATCACAAACAATTGATAGATGACTCCTTTGAGATCAAACCTCAGTACAAAGCCATCCGGGACAAACACTTTGCACAGTGCATTCATTTCCCCTGTTTTGAAGAAGATGAATGGGTCCGGTATGTACTAAGCAGAGTACATGACAACTTCCTATGGTTGAACAAGCCCTTCAAGATCACCAAGGATGCAATTAGGGCTGTAACCGGTCTGCACTCATCAGGTGGATTACCTGTTCTCAAGTCTGTCAAAAATCAGACAGTTAGTGATGCAACCAGATCCAAGTTTGACAAGAGAGCTATGACAGTTGATGACATCACTTAACCGGATGTCAAATTTGCAGCTATGATAATTGGTTACAAAATCTATCACTCCAGTAGGGAAAATTCAGTACTGGGAACTGCAATCTACACAGCTTATCAAATGTTAAAGGAGAATGCAGACTATGACTTGTGTGAGCTTCTGGTGAACCAACTCTTTGAAAATCTGCAGAAGATCAAGAAGGACAAGAAAAACTCCTTCAAGTATGGCAATCTGATCCTTTGTCTCTTCTTTTACTACATGAATGAGCTTCCCGGATCCAGTGGATGGATATGGCAGAATGACAGACCGGTTGCCATCCAAATCAGAGACTATTTGCATGGACTTGGGGATGCTAAAGCAAGAAATACAGCTCTATGGGGATACTTCAAGAACTTCCAAAGCATGATGCATGCAAGAGAAAGAATACCCCAATCCCTTGTTGAAAAGTACAAAGACACAGTATGCTTCATGGTAGAAACAGATCAGTGTCTAATGGAGGCAATAGAACCAAGAACTGTATGGATCATGCCCATGGGGTATGAAGTGGATGAACAAATAGTGGAGCTGCATGTTCAACACATGCTAAGTCAGCCCAAAGATCCAAAGGTAGAAAGGTTTGGAACCTTTGAGGAACTGAGTGTAAAGATACATGTAGAACTCAGGGAACCAGAGATAAAGAGGAAGGTAAGAAAAGAAGTTGAGCATATTGCTCAAGGCCTAGGCATCTCAAAAGAGGCACTTGATGCCAGCTGAGAAAAGAGGAGGAAGACTGAGGAAGAAGAGAAAAGTAAAGAAAGTGTTCCGGTTGAAACTCCCACCCGGACCAGATCATCAAAAAGATCTGCTCCTCCCACAACCAAAAGTTCAAAACCGGAAGTCCAGGCATCCGGTAAAAGATCCAAGACAAAAGCCACAAGGGCTTATGAAAGCCAAAAGGATGAAGAGGAAACAGAGTCAGATGAGGGAGTAAAAGAAATAAAGAAGCAGAAGAAGAAAGGATCCGGTAAACCCTCCACAGGCCAAGACAAGGATGAAATGGTAGAGGTATCTGTTGAAAAGCCCACTCTGTCTCTAGAGAGTGTAATCAAGTCGGTCACGGTGGATGGAAACCTTCAACCAATGACTGAATGTTATGATGACTACAATGAGGCTGACCAAAAGATTCTGCAGGAAGCCACAGTCAAATATCTGAACATATACAATAAGGCTTTCATTGAGATCATATCTCTTATTCCTAAAAGCCTAGAAAAGGAATTAGAAATAAGAAAGAATAATGCTCATGCAAAAGATCTTGAGATCCGGGAGCAGATAGCTATTCAGCTATATCCTCAAATTGATCCCAAGACAATGAACATAATCTTCAAAGACTGCAAAGATGAGTTCAGAAGTAAAGCCAGGATGAATCAACTCATGCTTGGTGAGACTGACAAAGTGGCCCAAGAGACAGAAGAGATCCTCCGGAAGGCCTTCAAAAGGTTCAATCTTCCTGTTGTAGAGGACTTAGGTGCAGAAACAGCTGCGGATTTGGAATCATCTGTTCCGGAAGAAGTGGGCCCTGAACAGACAAACATCTCTCCTCCGGTTTCCCCTACAGTCTTCGGATCCCAAGAAGAAGAGAAACTACAGGAGAAAGAAGCAGCAGCTAAAGAAAAAGAGGTTGACAGCACCCCAACAGAGAAAACCATGACTGAAAGTGGTAAGAGTAAGGAAGGAGAAAAGATTCAAAAGGACAAAACTGCAGAAGAGAAGAAACATCTATCTCTGGCAAGAGACACTGCACAAACTGTTCAAGAATTCCTGACAAAAGCCACTATAGAAATTGATGAACCGGACCTGCTAAAAGGACCATTAGATTTTGACTCTTTGTCACCGGTGCAAAGAATGAAAATAGCCTCATTTGCAAATGAGAAAGTCAAAGAGAAGCTGCTGAAATCTCACATGGAAGACTGTGAGCTTATGGAGGTAGCATCTGGAGTGCTAGAAAAGATTATGCCATCCTTTCAAAAGGATCCCACAGCCTCCTCTTCCGGTAATCTCAAAACCTTAGTCAGCAGTGTTAGTACACATTTTGAATCTCTAGAAAAATCTGCTGAAGAAAAGGTCCGGAAGGAATTTTTGGATAAAAGACTTTCAGAAGTATTAGAATTAATCTCTAAAGATAGGAGAATTGTGAGTATTGGAATAAAGAGCTTAGAAAATGCTCTTAAGGATGGCGGTGACATTTACAAATTTTGTATATCCTGGTCAAAGGCAACAGCAGCAATTGATAAGAAAATAAAAGAGGAACAGGACAAGCTACAAAGTTTATCTCAAAGTTTTGATCCTCTCTCTTCCTCCATAATAAATCAAGAATGTCAGACTATTGCAGTCTTGAATGAAATAAAGAATCTTGAGAAGGAAAGGAAGAATATCACTAACCGGATGGGAGAACTTAGAAGGATTATAATCCCTAAGTTGGAAACTATGCATGAGGCCATCAGTGATGCTCAGACCACCGCCCAAACAAATGATCCGACAGATCTCAAGCGGGCAGAAGCTTTTGCATTTTTGTTGAGTGGTCACATTTCAATTTTGGATAGAATGAAGCAAAGTTGGGCTACATAAATGATCCAATTGCAGACATTCTTCAGTATATGTGAGTATGTAAATATGCGGCTATGTATAGAAATTTTTTTTGAAAATTTTGGTGTGCGGACCCTACCCTTTGCCATTGATGTCAAAGGGGGAGTAAGGAGCAGTGAAAAATGAGGAATCCAACTAAGGGGGAGTTTCAGAAATTGTATATAAAGATAGAGCATCAGCCAAGGGGGAGCATAGTGTAAACACTTAGTCATTTTTCACTAAGTGTTGCCATCAATGCCAAAGGGGGAGATTGTTGGCAAGAGACACTATATGGATTCATGGTTGTTGTCATTGATGGCAACAAAGGTCATCCCACATATCCGCAAGTCATGGTGTGTCCCTACCGGAAGTCAGAATAAAGATTGTTGTGGTCCGGTGAACAAGAACAGAGCATGTGGCAAGGTCCGACAGATTGGTCCGGATCTCTCAGAGGAAGTATCTTGGTGCAGTGCGGATTAGGGGAAGTCAAGAGGACTACCTTGAGTGGTATATTCCAAGGATTTAGCCTCCGGTGATGGACAAGGAAAAAGATATGAATAGTTGAGTACCGGATTCCTGAGAGACAGTGAAAACAGAGGAAGAACTGACTGACATAGTATCAGACTACTTTCTGGATGTGTTACTGTTGATGATAAAGGTTGTGAAGGCATGAATCATGTTTGGCCGACATGATTAATGATATCTACAAGTATATGCTTGATCCGCATTGCTTGGTGAGCAAGGATTCAGCCGACAGAACAGAGTTTGTAAGAAACTAGACTGTTCCGGATGCCGACTAGAAAGGTGATGAAATTACTTGTGCGGATATATATAGGGGATGGATTTAGTTGTGAAGTGTGTGAATGTATTAAGATATATGCGAATAAGAGCAGAACAGAGCAGAAGTAGCAAGAAAGATCCAGTATGTGAAAGGATAGCAGAATAAAGAACAGAGGAAAGATGAAGTGCAGCAAATCAGTGTACTGAGCCTAACCGGAACTGAACTCCAGCATATGCAGATGCTTCCAATCAGTTCAAGACTATGATTCTTATCACTTTGTAGACAGTGTGTCTTCTTGTAGGCAGTGGACCTCTTGTGAGCAGTGTGCTCGGGCAGTGAGCCCTAATTGGCAAGTGCCATTTTGTAATTTCCTATTCTTCTAACAGAGAATAATTTTTGGGTTAATCACCCTGTGGTTTTCTCCCTTAACAGGGTTTCCACGTCAAAAATACTGTGTCATGTGTTTCTTATTTCATGGTAATGTTTTGTGTTTGATTCAATGCTGCATTAATTAATAAGAAAGTTCAAAAAGGGAAATAATTAGGATAACTGATTCACCCCCCCCCTCTCAGTTATCAACAGGATGAGATAGAGGAGATGAGCCACATCCCTTATGAAAGTGTAGTTGGTAATCTTATGTATTTTATGGTTTGCACCAAACTAAACATTGCCCAAGTAGTTGGAGTCCTAAGAAGGTATAAGATCAATCCAAGAAAGGAGCTTTAAATTGTAGTGAAGAGGGTCTTTAGGTATCTTAGAGACACATTAGATTATTTAATTTTCTACTAGGTAGGATAGAATTTTTTCTTGATAATATATATACATGGATTCATGGATTTTGATTGGGCTGGTGATGTGGATCACATGAGGTCTACTAGTGGGTATGTGATTAACCTATTTTGTGGTGTACTCAGTTGAATGATCAAATAATAGGTCGTGGTTGCTCTTTTGGCTACAAAGGTAGAGTACATGGTAGCTACTAATGCCTATAAGGAAGCAATTTGGTTTAATAGACTATGTTTAGACATCAAGTTGAAGCAGAATATATCATTATGATTTAGTGTGACAATTAGAGTTCCATCATCTTAAAAAAGAACCCTACCTTTCATGCATGGACAAAGAACATTGATGTGTATTTTCACTTTGTTCATGACATGGTAGAGGACAAGAGGGTCATGGTCAAGAAGGTAGATACCTTGGTCAATGCTACAAATGATTTGATGAAGCCAATGAGCATAGACAAGTTGAAATGGTAAAGGATGGCCATTGGGATTATCTCCTAGCATGAGTTCATTATGTTGAGTACCCTTTGTAATTATTGTAATGTATACAAATGGGAGATTGGTAGGACTAGAGGACTAGGTGTTGTTGTACACCTTGCAAATACCTAGGTCTAGGGGTTATTATTAAATGTTTGAAATATTTTAAATAATTTGCCAACATGGAGAAGAGAACTCCACTTGAATATAATCTTGAGATTCCCTAGTTTGAATTCTTCACCATGTGTAATTGGTCTTATGAAAGTTGTAAAAAATCATTGAACAAGGAGTTACTAAGTGGACCACGACTAGCATCTTTGATCAACTATTTATAGTCTTATATAAGAGGTGTAGAATTTTAATTATTACCTCATATTGGAGTGTTTGGGAGTTATACTTGGACAAATTGGTCATAGGGGTCGAATTGGTTAATCTAAAGTTTCATTCTATGTTGGGAGAATTTACTCATGGAGGTGGGTACATGGGTTGAATGTGAACCACCTTGACTTATTTTTGGCTCATGGTTTTGGAAAAATTGTGTTGTTTTTATTTTATCTCCCCAACCCATATATAAAAGGCTTGGGATGAAAATGTATGTTCATGTTTTATGCAAGGTTATCCTACTAGAATTCCTCTAGGTTTAAGTGTAGATGTTTTGTGAAGTATAGAGATTGTTATTGTATTATAACTATTATATGTTAATTAATACCTTAGATTCAATACTTTAGAGGTTGGATTCTTCCCTTATGAGGGTTTTCTTAAAATAAACATAGTGCCACTTTATATTGTGTTTATTTTTTTCTATTCTTCTTCTTCTCTCTTGTTTTCTTTGTTTATCTAAGTGTTGTTACTATGTTGAAACTCAACTAGAATTTAACTAGATTATAAAACATTTAATTTTCTTCTCATTGGATTAAGTGGGATTTAGTGCATATTTCCTTTCAATTCTTGATGTTAACTTGGACTTACTGGCTCATTATAACATTCACTGTCCTTACCTACTTTGGTTTCTTATGTCAATCTCTTTCTTTCTATTTTTTTCATTTGTAATTTGTGTCACGCATATAATTTTGATTCAGCATTATCCTAAAGACATTTCTTGTCAAAAGTTCCTTCTTGTTCTCAGTTGCTATCTTTCCTTCTATCACAATTACCTAACTTGGCCTCTAAGTATTTTTCCCTAAATATTTTGCACACAAAAATCATAATTTTTAGTTCCTCACTAACTAAAACATTTTCTAAACTATTGATTTCCTAATCTACTCTTAATGTAGGCCATATAATCTAAATGTATACTAAAAATCTACCTTTAAAATTTTATATTTTGTCATTTATTTGCTCATCTCTTTCTGGATATACCAAACGTGTGTAGATCTTATCAAGGTGTGAACAAAATTATGGAACCATACCCCTTCACATGTATTTAAACATGTAAATGAGTAGAAGTTTCTCCATTATAAGTGATTTCCTACTACATTCCTAGTCCTAGAAACTTGTGTAAGAATATTTCCTTGAAAAACCCATTATGTGACACTTGTTGGTTGTTGCACCACTCACCATCATGTCAACATACATTTTAGTGTGTAGGATTTTGAATTTAGGCAATGTAACTCTATTGGAAAACCTATTTCATGGTTTTGTAATATTCCTATGGACTATTATCCCCATGAAAATACAACCCAACCTTAATTATCTTAAAAACTTGGTGCACATACTTTAGTTGTTGGACTGGTACCCATAATTTTACTACCTTCACAAGTTTGGTAGTGACATCAGTAATTTTATTTAGAGAAACTATTTGAGCCTACTTGTGTACCCACAAAGTCTTACTTATGTGGGGATTATCCTAAGGTACATGTTCAACCTTTTGATATGCACATGGTTGCGCAAGTCACATACTAGAGTCATGATTCCCTATGAATTTGTAGTTACCCTATAACCATCTCTCCAATTTTATATCAAAGTGACCCTCAAACACTTTTTCCCATGCTAAAACACCCTCATGATTCCACATATGTTGGTCCTTATGTAGTATCCAAGGGAATGATTACTCCCACATTTCCATTCTTGAAACTCATAGTTATGAGCTTGAACCAAACATTTGCACCAACCTTAAATTATATGGTAAACCTAGTAGCATATGATTATAGTTATCTTTAGCCATTTATATAAACTCAAAGTCAACTAGGAAAGTCACTTCAATACTAATTTCCACATTTTGTAGCACCTCAAATGAGTGCTCCTAAGAATTGTTTGTCATATATAGTAAATGAAATGATAGGTGCAATGATTGTAAACCCATAGCCACCCATGCCTCCTTGGTGAGGACATTAACCTACAATCATGTGTTGATAACCGCATTGCACATCTAAAATCTATTCATTTCTAGGGTTATAACTATTTTGGTATCATACATGGAGTCGTCAATGTGTATTACTCGTCATGGCTTTTCTTGACCAACTTTTTCGCCATGTCACACATGTAGCACAAGATTCTCTAGTAGAAAATTTAGCTTGGATACTACTCCTTCGCACAACATGCATAAGATGACAAATGCTACATATATGCCTTCTCTTTCTTTTGTGGGTGTATCATCAATGTCTAGTTGGGCATATCAAAACCATTTTTATTGGGCATGGTTCATATGTTGTGGCTACTTTGGTGCTTGCACAACCTTATCCATATCCTATGCCATTGATTTATATTCCCACATGGTCCACATATTATGTGACAAGCCTTCTCCATGCCACTCTTTTGCCTTTGTGCCAAATTAGATCAACACCTACATTGACTTGGTCATGTAGTAAAATTGTCTTCCATATATATGTTCACTGCCTCCACTACATTCACCACCACCTATATGAAACAACAATGAATCTTGTTGTAAGCAAGAATATTACTAAAATACAAAGTTATTGATTCCCTTCCTACATGACATGCACAACACCTATACCACTCTATAATTTTTTATATTATTGGTAGTACTATTGCACATATCACACTAGTAAGTGAGACACCATTCAATTTCTATAATAGATGGTAGGTTGATACCTTGTGAGGGACATGAAAGATAATAGAATTTGGAATGGAAGGAGTTGCTGTAAACTTTGTTGCATTTACCACAAATGACCTTAGTATTGAGAACTTAGCATAATATGTCCCTCACCATAGTGTAATAATATAATTTGCATACCATGAAATTCATTTTACTATGTTTTATAATCATTTTAGTATTTTCCCTAGTTCCCCCCTCCCCACTTGATCCCTTTCTAGCCTTACTTTTTCTCTTCCCCTTAGTTTTTTCCTTTCCATGTGTCTTGACCCTTTCGTAGGTTTTCTCCTTTCCATGTGTCTTGACCCTTTCCTAAGCCTTATTTCTTATCTCTATTTCATCATTTCCCCTTTCCATGAGTCTTTCCCCCTCCCCTATGCATTCCTTTACCGTTAAACTATTCTAATTTCCATTTCAAGTTGGTTGCTTCAAAAACTAATTGATCTCTTATCCCCTCTCACAACTAGATTATCACCACTTTATTCATCTATAATTCATGCATTAGGACTCCAAATGAATTGAAAGATATGGGGTAGATACACCCCTACTCTAATCCTAATGCATTTTACCTTCTCTCCTTTCACTCAAAAAATTTAATGACAAGTAATCCTAGGATAACTAACCTCACTTAAAGTCATTCCCATTAAAAAAATAATTAGGCCTCTAAAAATCTATAAAATAAGGTGATTTTCTCGTATTTTAGACCACCTACACTCTACATGCATACTTCACTCATAGAATACAAACAATTCTTCTTGTAGTTTTATATCTTTAGAGCCTTGGAGCATTGATGTACTATTGTGTCATCATCATAGATATTTTGAGCTCATCCATGTATCATTTTGGAGCCATGGAATAGCTTTTGTGTGGTCTTATTTCTCTCTTTCTTCTTCTCAAATCCTTTTTCCTTCATTCCTCCCAATTTCTTTGCCAATACACCCTGTTTTTTCCTCATTTATTATTTTATCCTCCGCATTCCATCCCTCTTCAAATCCATATAATTTTTTTGGCCCTTTATTTCCATCTTGTCTTCTATTTATTTTTCCCACCAAGCCCTAGTTTCCCTTCTCATTTCCTCTTGGTAAGCACATTAGGGTTGGTGCTTTTCATTTCAACTTACACATTCATTTCAAATATCATTTTAGCATATTGTTTTTATTATTATTCTATGTGGATCCATGCTTGAATTAACCATAAGGGGACTAACTTAGGAAACTTTCCCTTTGACCTCACTAGCTTATAGGTTTTCCATTACAAAATTTGACTTATAGGTGATTTACAAAAGTTTCTAGATAATTTGGACTATTCGAGTGTTTAAAAGAAGTGATTAGGAGGTCAAGATGCAAAATCCATAAATTTTAGGTCATTCTAAGAACCTTCACAAACACCCCTAGGTTAGGAAACCAACACCCCTACCTTGGTATTGGTGCATTTATTTCTACTAATATATCAACCCTACAACTTCCAAATTTACTAAAGAGTTTTTTGATATGTCCATAGGCTCATTTTATACTTTTTATTTAGCATTTGACTAGATCTAGGGTTTCAATTTTCTAATTTTCTCTCTCCCACTTGCACGCATTTTCATTTATCATTTTACACTAAGTTTTCACTACAAATTCTAACAATTTAGTTGTTTATATTCTCTACAGATACCTAGACTTAGTGGATGTAATATCTTAGATATTATGTCTAAAGATCTGAGAATCTAATTAGATTTGTTTGTAGGTTAGGGAAATAGTTCTTGTACACCAACACCAACATATTTTCACTAGGGTAGATGGGCCCCTACACTAGTACTAGAGCACATTTGTTCTACCTTCTTTTAGCCCACAACTTTACTAGGAGGTTTGAATAAGCATTCTAAGAATTTTAAAAACTACATTGACCATTCCCATGTTGATCTGTATCCTCCATTTTTTAATTTTTGTCTCTAGTCTTAATCTAAAATGATTTATTCATACTTATACAATGTGTTCCCAAATATATTTATTCAATTTAGTTGCTAATCCCAACTCTTGTGTGATTAGATGAGACTAGGGTTAGGCTCATTTATGCATCTTTTCATGTCTTTCATTTGACCTAATTTATCACACACTTTAAGAAAGAAAATTAATGTTTTTATATCTTTCATTGGGTGACCAAATATATGTTTCTAGTCGTATTTCCAATCCTAACTCTCACGAGATCAAATTAGATCAAATTTAGGCTCATTTATGCATCATTTGATCTAATTAATTACACACTAAGAATAAAGAAAAGTTCATTTTCAATGTTTCATGTTAGTCAGCTCTTTCAACTTACATTTCCAATTTTGGTTTGTGTTTAGAGTAGCATAGCATTTGTTTGGTTTTTGTTAGTCTTGCATTCACTTATTCAATCATCCTCCATCCTCATTTATATCTTCCTTTTTCAAGCTCTCATTAACTTATGCCATGGCTCATATATTTCCTTGTCCTTTCATCTTTGATCCTTATGCTTATCCTAATTTCTCTCCTACTCAACCTTGTATGATCACTCATCTCTTTGCCTTCTTCAATCATAGTTTGTCCTCTAATTATTAGGATCATATTCACCTTCTCATAACAAACACAACCTTCCTAGTACCTCACTTAACCAATAAACATGAATAGTTACTCCACCATCCACCTCATCTCCTTACAAGTTCGTCTCTTTATCCCTAAACCAAGATTGATGAAGGGGGTAAATCATAAAACACACAACAACAAGAATTGCACACAGAAAATAGAGATGTTCTTTTATTGATTTGGATAGTTCCCATTACATTACATAATCTCAAATACAATAAGAGGAATCAATCCTCCATAGGCTGCAACACACTACGGCTTCCAATCTCAAGACTCTCGAATCTTTTGCCTTTTGTAACCCCAAATCAGATAGGATTTCTAATTTCCCACCTTTTCTTGACTCTACACTTTTCCCCTCATCTCTACCACTGCCCAGGGGTCCCAAACATAGTCATAAATAGCCATTTTGGTGGCCTCCAACCAAAATTTTGAAATTTGCAACTCCCTCCAAAAGTAGGTCAACTTCTAGGAAGCATAACTTTTGATCCAGGTGTCTGATTGATGAACTGTTTGAAGCGCTAGAAAGCTTGTGAAGTGAACTATCACGCCAAAAATTCATAAACAGATTTCTGTCAGCTTTTTGGGGCATTATGGGATGTTTTAGTGCCTCATATATGATTTCAAAACTTTTTAGGGGACCTCACAAAACTGAAACTTTAATATCTTGAAATCCAGACATGATCTTGAGCTGAAATTTACCAAGAATCCTTTTTTGACTATTCTGAAGCTTTGGGGAAAATTTCAAGCTCAATCGCTTCTTTGATAAAAACTTACTAAAAATAGCAAATTCTGGTATCCTTAGCCTTGTTGGAAACTTTAAAGGTTTTGAATCGTGATTCAAGCAAATGGGTATCCAAAAACACAAATTTTGAAAAGAAATGAAAACAAAGACATCAATTTTGAATCAACATTGTTTTGGGTGATGCAAGATTGCCCTTACACCTCTAGATGCTCCTGCATCAAAACCCAAGGTAATTTTGAGTAGTGATCCCGTCACGTCGCAAGAGTTAGAGGGAAACCAAGATGGTTAACCTTAGCCTTAGATAACCAGGATGAATAATCAACAGGCCTTCCTCTCTATTTAACCAGGTACTCTTCATATTGCCTATTTCTTGTGCTTCTACCCACATGGTTATCCAAAATTTCTTCTATCTCCTCCTTTTCTGAAGTAGGTGCCGAAATACTTCACTGTTCTTCTGTTGTTCCATCCTCTGTTCCACCTTCATGATATTCTATTAAATCAACAATGTTGAACATAGGGGAAATGTTGATCCCACTTAGCAACTCTACCTCATATACATTTCCTGAATCATGCTTCTAAAGACTCCTGCATGGTCCAAATTTCTTCATTTTCAACTTATTATATGTTCCAACTGGAAACCTTTCTTTTCTCATGTGAACCATGACTTCATCTCCTACATAAAATTCCTTATATCTCCTCTTCTGATCTGCCTTAGCCTTGTAATGAATACTCATCTTATTAATGTACTTTCTCACCTCTTCATGCAAATTCTTCAGGTGTTCTGCAAAGTCTTCAGCTTCGGCACTTGTCTTTTGTCCTTTATCCAACTTCCTTAACTTTGAAGCATTTCTTGGACTACTCCCATATATAATCTGGAATGGTGATTTACATGTGCTCCTATTGACAAAATTATTGTAAGAAAATTCTACCTGTGGTAAAATCAGATCCCATCCCTTGGACTTATCCCCTACTAAGCATCATAGCAGGTTACCCAAACTCCTATTCACCACTTCTGTCTGTCCATCAATCTGTGGATGGTGTGCAAAACTAAACTTCAAATCCATCTTCAACTTCTTCCACAATGTCCTCAAGAAATACCCAACAAATGTGGTATCTCAATCTGAAACTATGTTCTTAGGTAGACCATGTAGTCTCACCACCTCCCTAAAAAATAACTCTGCAATATGAACATCATCATTAGTCTTCTTACAAGGAATAAAATGTGCCATCTTCGAGAATCTATCCACCACCACAAAAATGAAATTGTGTCCTCTCTGTGTCCTTGGTAAACCAAGAACAAAATCTATACTAATATCATCCCATGGCTTCTCTGGTACAGGTAGTGGCTAATATAGCCTTGTATTCTGACTTGTTCTTTTTGCCAAATGATGAGTACCAGGTAGCACCCAGAATAATATACCCTTTTTACCAATTTTCCATCCTTCTTATTCTATTGTCTTGGTAATTGCACCATAGTAGACTGATAAGGTTTGTTCTAATTACATTAATGAGAGATAAATTACCAAAAGTCATGATTTTTTATTGAAGGACTAATGTGCAGTAAATTCTCTCTTTTTGCATCTACAGGTGCAATTGTACGGGCAAAGGCAATCCCGAGCATCTCCGGAGATGGTCTTAAGAGTCTCCAGAGCTGACATGAGGGATACTACACTAGACTCCAATGTTTTTCTAATATGATTGGAGATATTTCAAAATAGGAGGACCAAGGGTGGATCATCTTTAGAGTTGGACAAAAGTCATAAGTGCATCTCTAGAGCTCTAGGCAAAAGCACACGTCTTTGGAGCCCTCCTTAAGATAGTGTAGAGTCTCCAGTGCCGCTATCAGTCAACACTTCCTAGGGCAATTGGAGTGCTCCGGGGATTACTCAACCAACACCTGAACAATTGGGTGAAGACTCTAGTTGACTACTAGAGATCTAATTCCTCTTTTATTGATTTTGCATGAGTTCCCAAAAGACTTATTAAATACCTATATTTTTAGGGTCTCGCTGCCTAGTTGTTATTTAAACCAAGACTCCAGATTTATTGGGACTGCTGTACCACTAAAATCTATTTCAGTTGCATGATTTTACTCTACAGTAAAACAGTTGATAGAATAAGAGATTGATGTTATCTCATAGATAAACTGATAGTTAGAGTAGAGTGATATCTCATCGCTTGATTTGATATATAGATATATAAGGCAGAAGAAGGATAGAGATGATTATCATTGGATTGTTGTAATCTCAATTTGTTCCAGATTGGATATATCTTCTGAATACAAAGCATACTAATGAAAAGAAAGATTGTGATACTCTATTCTTGTACTGATTTGTTGCCTTACTCTTCAGTCCTAAAGGAGAGGAGCAAGGGCCCACTCCCGCCATCAAGACAGGAGGCTAGTATTTGTTTGTTCATTACTTTGTTTCAGATTCTACTTAGGAAAATACTTATTGCTTTCACATAGATAAATGTATGTTTCAGTTGTGTGGATTAGAATAGGTCAATATTAGCAATTTACTATTTCAGTTTTGTTTCTAGTACTTTCATAATTTACTTTCATAGAAGATAAATCAACAGTATTAATTTACAGAGCAAATAAGATTAGCAGAATTAGTTAAATAGACTGGTAACTATGGGATCTCTAATTGTAGATAGCCAAGGACACAACCCTAGACTTGACACATGAAAACATGATTAAATGCCAAGGACTAACGACCCTTGTCATTTTTGGCACCATTTCCAGGGACCTCTGTGTTAATTAGGAAAACTTAGTTAACAGTTTTTAGGTTAAATTGAATCTATATGGTTAGATCTAGGGATTCAAAAGGTAGATACATAAAATAGACACCCCAGCAACAAACTATAGGAGAAAGCAGTAGGGTGGCACAAGATCTTGTTGAAGAGAGGCACCTAGAACCTACCTTGCAAATTACACCCCAATTCGATAATTCCTCAAATCCTCAAAGTCCTTCACTCTCTAAATATATCCAAGAATTGCAAGAAAGATTTCGGGCAGATCCTTTAATAGAAACTAATTCCTCAGAACCGCATACTGAATCTCAAAGAGAAGAACAAGTGTCAGACATGGATGATAACCATGATGAGGAAGACAATTAGGCTCTGAGAACCTTCTCATATCCCATTGTCCTGGCTCGTGGAGATAATGCCCCTATGAAGAATATTTCACCTTCACATTTGCCAAATTTTAGGGGTCTTGCTTCTGAGGATCCAGATCAATTTTTGTTTGAATTCAAAGTGGTATGCCAGACTTATGATTATGGATCAGATAATAAAAAACTCAAACTTTTCCCATCAACCCTGAAAGATTCTACTATGAGATGGTTCATGGGTTTGCCCCAAGACTCCATTCACTCTTGGGATTAAATGGAAATAGATTTTTTGAGAAAATACCAGGATTACTATAGGGTTAGTGATAAAAATGAGGAATTGTTCAAAATTAAACAAAGAGAGGATGAAACCTTAGAGGACTATTTGGATATGTTCAACTTTGCTTTGAGAAGGTATGGCAATCCTATGGCTCACCCTTTGGCCAAAACACTGTTTGTAAAAGGATTAGACAAAGAGTCAAAACAGGCATTGGATCTAATGGGAAAAGGGAACATTAACAAAATGAATATGCCTGCTATAGAAGAACTTTGCAGGAACTATTCCAGAACCCAAGATGGAGTGAGAACACCCAAATCTTTCAAAGGGAAGAATGAAATAGGATAGTTAATGGAGGAGATTGCAAATCTTAAAATAGACATTCTAGTCCAACTGAATACCACATTAGATGGGATTCAGGCAAAAACTAGAGCAACCAATCATAGCAGAACAATTGAACCACTCTCCATATATTATCCTAGGTGTAAGAACAAACACCTGTTGAGAGAATTTCCTTTAGATAAAATAGAAATCTGTTAGATCTGTGATAAGGAGCATCCTACCAGTCAGTGTGATCAACTCCCAACCTTAAAAAGGCTGACTAAAAAGAATGCCATTATAGAGGAAGAGTTGAATTATGTAGGACAAAAACAAGCTGGGAATTTCCCTTATAATCAGTATCCAAACTAGGCTTCTTATAGGGGCCCTTCAAACTGGGGAAATAATCAATGGAATCTAGTGTGGCATGGGCCTCAGAATATTCCCCCTTGGAAACCACAAGATTGGTCAAACCAGCAATGGTAGAACCAACACTGGCAAAATTAGCCCTGGGGAAATCAACAATGGCCACAACAGTTTGGATCACAGAACATGCAACCTCATTGGGGTCCTCAACAGAGTTATAATCAATAATACCAGGGACAACCTAGACGTTTCCAACCTCAACAACAAGCACTACTAACTGGACCCCCCAACACACAGGGACAATCACAAAAATGAGCTAGTTAGCCAACCACCTTTACCAGCCCAACCTATATCAAACCCACAAAATAAACATGGAGTAGTTGTTTACATGACTGAACAAGAAAATATGGCTGGTATCGATGCTATATATTCCAATAATCTCTAGCTACGTTCTAGGAAATCACTTCCAAGACTATCTCCCCCAATTATAGTTGAAGTAACCAATGATGTGGAACCTCAAAATCCATCCACTCAACTTCAGGAGGAGATTACTATCAAAACTATGCTAAAAGAACCATCCTTGGGTAACTCTAGAGTTCCTCCTAAAGGAATAGCTTTGGAGAACACCCCTAGAACCACTTCTGTTAAGAACTCTAGAGCTACTCCAGAGATAGAAAAACCAACACCATACCCAGAATGACTCAAACAACATGTCCCTCAGAAAATGGTCCTACAAAATCAAGTCCAACCTTCCATGGAATCAAAACTTCTACAAGAAATCAGACAATTGAATATTGAAATTCCATTCCTACAAGCAATTAGAGATGTGCCTGAACTAAACCAATTCATCAAACAACATTGTGTTAAAACCCATGTTAGAAAGAAAAACTTTCCTGCTACCATCCAGGTGGAAGGGAAAGTAGTAGACCTCCTAATGGGAGAAATGCTCCTCCTAAAATATGGAGACCCTGGGAACCCTGTCATAACTGTCTATATCTTAGGGGTGGAAATATCTAATGTTTTGGTTGATTTGGGAGCAATAATAAATGTAATGACAGTGCACACCCTAGACAAATTAGCTTTAACAGGTGTCCAAGCCACATCCACAATCCTCCAACTAGCTGACCAGTTGGTAGCAATTCCAAAAGGGGTGTTAACTGATGTCTCAGTTGTGGTAGAGTCATGGGAATTCCTAGTAGACTTTCTGATATTAGAACCTAGAAACCAGTCAAATGCATACCCATCGATATTGGGAAGGCCATGGCTAGCTACAACAACAGGATCTATTGATTGTCGAACATGGGATATGGTCATTTCCAATGGAATAGATTTGAAGAAAATTTCCTTATACCCTCCAACTAAACCATCAATACATTATTTGGGAAAAGTGTGGGTAGATGAGTTGAATAACATGGAAAATAGTGCCTCAGTAGCCATGGTTACCATCAAGGACCATTTGGGTGAGTTAGAAGAAGAAATCAACTATGATACAATAGAAGATATCACCCATATTCTTATTAATAAAGATATAATGAAACTAGCCCAAGATTCAAATAGAGAATTTCTCACTGCTACTCATTGTACCCTAGAAAACATTATTCCTTATGGAGAGACTTTTTATAGAGACTTAGCCACATTCCACATGTTGCTCCCACATTCTTGTCCCCTCAATACTGTGACTCCAGGATATGGATTGAGGACATCTATGGATTAGATTACAAAACATGTCATGATTTTACCTGGGAAAACACTGAATATCAACACCCAGTTAGCAGAAAAACAAGAAGAAGCACTTCTCAAACTCCTAGTCTCCCATTCAGCAACTTTTGCTCAGGAATACCAAGATATGAAGGGTGTTGGTGCCTACATGAATATTTAGATTTCAAGCAACTAATCTTGCAGGCACCTTCCCAAAAAATCCAAAAAATTCTAAGGCAAAGTTTCTACCAGGCCTGATATTCTTGCGGGGGTTGATATTACAAATATCATCTTGTGAAGATCACCCTGGTGATGCTGCGAGGTTTCAGTATGACCTAATATTTTGAAGGGGGGGTCATGTTTCAAATATCGGGTGATCTTAGTTAATATCACCCCTTTGTTGCTTTATCACCTCATCATCACTTGATCCGCGAAGTGCCTGTCTAACGGCTTCATCATTTTCCGTGGGGGGGTCATGTTTCAAATATCACCTCATCTTACAAGATCACCCCGATAGTGCAGACGTCATTTTTAAGTGAGGGTTGATATTTGCCTGTCAGTCTGACTTCATATTTCTTGCGGGGGGTGATATTTCCAAATATCAATCATCTTACGAATATCACCCTACTTTGTCAATATGATGGTGACGTCATCAGGATCCGGTGGGATGCATCATGTGGTCTCCAGCATGTTAATATTAGTAGATATATGAGGGTCCCGCTGATCACCTATGAGGATATGAGCAAGTACAGGTGGATCATCGCTGAGGTATTTGGTTTGAATATGATGAGGAGGATCTTTTTCTGATGCATCAAGATTGCACCGATGAGGCTGATCATCAGGTTGATTTTGAATACCAGGTAAGCTCAGGATGAGGTTCGCTATTATCAAGGTGATATGAAATATCAGGGTGATATTTTATATCAGGTGATGTGGTCGGTTGAGTGATTTTTTTATGGAGGTGATATTTCATATCAGGGTGATGTGAAATATCGGGGTGATATTTCATATCAGGATATCATGCAGGAGGTTCACCGATGGCGCGGGTCATCATGATGGGGTCTTGGCGGATGGTTCGTTGGTCACACAAGGTAAAATTGTGCGACATCATATGTGCTCATGACCTAGTATATAAAGTATTGAGGAGGTCGCTGCGGGATGAATGTGGGATAATTAGTTCCCACATGATTTGAAAAATCAGGTCATGAATCTTGGCGAGAAAATTTCAAAGGTGCATAGTCTACTGCATTTCCCAAGGCCGCGGGTTGGTATGCCTTTAATGGCGGATGTTACAGGGTATGGGCAAAGGCATGGATGGATCAACCACCCGATTGAAGATATGAATCCCCAGGCGGCGGCGCAGGGCTCGAGTTCAACCACCCTATCTCCTCTCCCACCTGCTACATTCAATGTTAAGCACCATTTTCTCGTGATGCACTGTATTTGGTGAATTTTGAGTCAACCATGTGAAATTAATGCTAAGTATACCTTCTTGCTGTATATAGCAGATGGTGTTACTCATTTGTTATTGTTGAAGACCTGGGCATTTTTGTGTGAATAACAAAAAAAGGGTATCTCCTTGTTGTTTTATCTCATTTTGGAGTTTATGAGTTGCATTATGAATGTACATTGCAGATATCTTCAGCTTCATTGTTGTTCTATATGAAAAATGCTCTTATGCATGTGTTTAGCTGCTTGTCTCCATGTGTTGCATGCTTTTCCTTCTTTTGAATCTGGTTGCTATGGGTTTCTCAGGTTCTAGGGTATGGATTTTTGTATCACATGTTTCATCTCTAACTTCCATTCAAGGAGTGGATTAAATTGTTTTAGGTGAAGTATGGAGAAGGTTGTATGTCAGCTGGGATATATGTAAGTAGAGGCAACTAAAGTACCTATTCTTGGGTGATGTTTGTAAGGCAAGCATCAACCTAACCCCTTAAAGCTTGAATCCAAAATGTAATCCATTCTCTTGTATACGTCTAGTTGACTCTTTGCCCTGAGATAGGCACCGATCTGCTCCTGGGTTAGTAGTTATGACCCAAAACCCCCTGTCTTGCATCCAAAGCATAAAATCCATCTTTTCATAACTTCCATCCTATTAGTTTGTAGGAGTAGGATTAGGACCCCTGCATACTCTCATCAACAACCAGATAAATATGTCCAAGAATGTTGCCAACCTTTTGATGTATCATGCACATTTTGGTCCACAAATGAGAGTATTCTACCTATTGTTGTCAAGCTAGATCTTTTTGTCATTGGGCTAGTCAATGTTACATCTTTAGCTATAGGGATACCCCCGTTGGTACGGCAAAACCAGAAGTGAAGGGGAGGCAGCTCACGCAACCTCCTATATCTGTTGGCCGAATCTGCCTGTACATTGGAGCTGGCAAACCCTCTGCTGATTCAAAAACCAACAAAGGGCATCCCTCCTGAGATCTGTACTCATCATATATACACTGAAGATGTCAAACCTATCAAACAACCCCAGAGAAGATTAAATCCTGCTTTAAAAGATATTGTGAAGATTGAGATAGAGAAATTGCTGCAAGTAGGGTTTATATATCCAATCTTGGACAGTCAATGGGTCTCACCCCTAGTCATAGTACCTAAAAAGAATGGGAAGTGGAGAGTGTGTATTGACTACAGATAACTAAACAATGCCACAAAGAAGGACCACTTTCCTTTACCATTCATTGACCAAGTGCTAAACAACCTTGCAGGGAGAAAGTACTTCTCATTTCTGGATGGGTTTAGTGGATACAACCAAATTCAAGTAGCACTTGAGGACCAGGATAAAACTACTTTCACTTGTTCTTGGGGAACTTTTGCCTATAGAGTTCTTCCATTTGGATTATGTAACGCTCCAGCTACATTTCAAAGGCTTGTTTTAGCCATTTTTACTGAATTAGCTAATGAGTGTATGGAAGTCTATATGGATGAATTTACTATGTATGGAGACAACTTTTAAGAAGATCTCATAAACCTATAGAAGGTGCTACAATGTTGTGAAAAAAATTGACTATCCCTGAGCCATGAAAAATGCTTTATGATGGTAGAGGAGGGAATTGTATTGGGACATCACATCTTAGCAAAAGGGATCAAAGTAGACCAAAACAAAATAGAAGTGATAAAATAGTTTCTCTCACCTAAAAACCAGATAGATGTTATAATTTTTCTAGGTCATGCAGGTTACTATAGGAGATTTATAGAAAATTTCAACAGAATCGTTGCTCCTATGTTTGCCCTACTTACCAAGGACATTGACTTCTCATGGACAGAAGATTTTCAATCAACATTTGAAACCCTTAAAGAGAAACTTTCTGTCACACCTATTTTGAGAGGGCCCAATTGGACTCTACCATTTCACATACAAATTGATGCTTCAAATGAGTCTATTGGGGTAGTCCTAGGACAGAAAGAGGAGGGAGAAGGTATGCATGCCATCCACTACATTAGTAAAAACTTTACCTCTACAGAAAGAAACTATGCCACAACTAAAAAAGAATTCTTGGTAGTCATATATGCTATAAACAAATTCAAACATTATATCACTGGATACAAAATATTTGTACATACTGATCATGCAACTATCAAGTACTTAATGAACAAACTAGTAGTGGGTGTAAGGATAATTAGATGGCTATTGCTATTGCAGGAATTTGACATTACCATAGTTGATAATCCAGGGAATTTCAATTTGGTTGCTGACTTTCTATCAAGATTGCATACAGGTGGAGAAAACCAACCAATGGAAGACAAATTTCCAAATGAATATATTTTTGCTATCTCCTCTACTATACCTTGGTTTGCAGACATAGCTAATCTTTTAGCTATAGGCTTGTTTCCATCTTATTTCACCTCAAAACAAAAGAAGCGATTGCTAAAAGAAAGCTTATCTTACAAATGGTTAAATGGTTTACTGTTTAAGTGTGGCCCTAATTTCATTTTACGTAGGTGTTTAAAAGCTGATGAAATTTTTGATGTCTTAATGGCATGTCATGATGAACCATCTGGTGGGCATTATTCCTCACACATAACCATTCACAAGATTCTGGGAGCTGGTTACTACTGGCCCTCTTTTCATAAGGATACCAAGAAGTATGTGCAGCAGTGTGATCAGTGCCAAAGGATGGGGCAACCAACCTTTACCCAGGAAATGTCACTTCATCCTCAGGTAGTGCTGGAACCATTTGAGTAATGGTGTCTAGACTTTATGGGACCAATTTCTCCACCATCTTCAGACAAAGAATACATTTTGGTATGCATAGACTATGTAACTAAATGGGCAGAGCTTTAGGCACTGTAATTTGCAAGAGAAGAAAAAGTTGTTGATTTCCTCTATAACATAATCTTCTTAAGGTTTGGAGCCCTAAGATCAATAGTTTTAGATAGAGGACCCCAATTCACTTCTCAAGTAATAAAATCATTCACAGATCTATATCAAGTTAAACACGGGAAGTCTTAACCTTACCACCCCAAGCTAATGGGTAGGTGGAAGTGACTAATAGGGAACTAGAAAGTATCCTGACAAGGACAGTGGCCATGAATAGAAAGGATTGGGCTAGTAGGTTACCTGAAGTAGTTTGGGCTTACAATACCACCTAGAAGTCCATAACCAAGTTCTCACCATATGAATTGGTTTATGGGAAGAAACCCATTCTGTCTGTAGAATTTGAATTGCAGACACTCAAAACTTCATTAGATATTGGCATGTCATTGTCTATAGCACAGCAGAACAGGATCCTTCAACTCAATGAGTTGGATGAAATTTAGATAGAAGCCATACAACAAACAAAACTTGTTCAATATCAAAGGAAATAATGGCATGACCAACACATCAAAAGGAGGATATTTTAGCAGAGTGATTGGGTTCCCCTATATGATTCTAAGTTTAAGGAGTTCAAAGGGAAGTTACAAACTCACTGGATGGGCCCTTATCAAATAAGGGAAGTTTATGAAAATGGAATGGTTTTGCTAGCACCCATTGATGGAAGCAAAGATTCATTCTTAGTAAATGACCACATAATTCAACTTTATACAAGGCCATCAACTAAGGAGGAATTTACCAAGGACTTGTGCTTGGTGACGGGGGTCACAACCTCTGTTACAGATTGAAATATTCAAGGACAATAAAAAAGGGGGTTGAAAACTAGCAAATGGTAGCCTTTTTCAAAAAAAAAAGAGGAAGATGGAAAACTAGTAAATGGCTATCTTTCTCTACCAAGGGGATTGAAAACTAGTAAATGGCAGTTCCCTTCTTCTTGCAGGATTTGAATAATTGATCTATGGAGCCAATCAGGCACCAGGAGCCACTAAGACACATCTCTGTAGCAGTCTAGGAGCACCTTCGGTGCTTCACCAATAAGGAATCATTTTAAGGAATAGGAGGGAGGGGCCCCACCTCTCCAGGTATCAAAGTGGGGACATCATATAATGAAGTCAACATGACTCATCCTCCACTTTTTGAAATAAATGACAATGACATCAGCACGCACATCGTTAGCACTCAAAATGATAATTGCTACCTTATGCGCAAGTCATCACGGATATCTCTCTTGACGTCACTTGACAACATGCCATTTCCAAATCTACTCAGCAGGAAGGATTCAAAGCCACGTGACAATGAAGATGCTAACACCAGTCCAAGCCACGAAGGGGCTGCTCACGTGCCAGATAACATCAAACCTCATCAAACTCGCGGCATAGCAACCAAGTACATTAGGCCATCATCACGAAAAGTGATCCAGGTAGTTCTCTCAAATTAAGTTAATTATTGTTGTCTTATCATTTCTATTTTTAGGTGCAGTTACTTCGACACATGCCCTTGCCATTATTTCCCTTCTAACTCATACATGTCGCCTTAATTGCCACACCGTCAACCTTTCTCCGGAGTGTCATATCACTCCCTGCAATTATGACTAAACAATCAATTCAAAACTAATTTCAGGCCACCTTCCCATAATCTAAGCTATTGTAATTAACAGATACCAAACCCAGTTCAAAAATTATAGAATTTCCTGAAACCTTAGAGGTAATCTTCAAGTTTTACTGCCATAGTCTTTCATAAGGTAAAAAGAAAAAGAACAAAAAAACTATAGAGGAAATTAGGAGAAGGTCCAACTAGAGGAGGTGAAATAAGATAGGAAGATGGGGGTGAAAAAGAAGTCAGAGCCAGAGAGTGTAATAGGTCTGCTACAAGACCAAGCTGCAGCGGACATCTTAAGGAATGCTGGGTGGTTGGAATTTTTGGAGAAGTTTAAAGGATTTTAGGAGAACATTGTAGATGATTTTCTACGCAATCTAAAGAATAATCAAACCATAGTGAGAGGGATTCAAATCGATGTCTCTTCCACCATTATCATCCATATTTCAAGGCTACTAGAACAAGGCATTTTTAGAAAACAAACCACAGAGCAAGACACCAGGTAGAACACAGGGTATAGATGAGACTTCCTCTACTCAACAAGATGAGGAAGCAATGCCTTCTACCTCCTCCCCAGCTTCTGAAAAGGGCAAGAGAAAGAAACAAACAATGGAGGAAACACCAACTTCTGCCTCTGTTACTAACAACAAAAGAAAAGGGAAAGAAGTTTTGGGAGAAGCCTCAACTGCCACAGAATAGCTGAGAGAACCTATTACAAAGAAACCCTTCCATATGACCCACTCAGAAAAATGAAGGATAACCTTGGCTGGGGAGTCCATTCCATCCAAGAAAACAGGGGAAGCTGTCATTATGGAAGAAGAAATTACACTGGCCTCTACCCAGACTTTTGGCCATGGAAAGTAAAGGAAAGGAATAGGGTAGAGTAAGAAAGAAAAAACAACTCCAAAGACACCTGAGTCCAAAAGACATTACAGGGTTGAGGAAAAATCTGATGATTCAGATGAAGTCCCTCTGGTTAGGAAAAGAAAACAAAGAAAAGAAGTTAAGGGAATTCCCCCAGAGTCACCTATTCATCTGAGGTCTTAGACTCCAAAGCCACAACATTCCCAAGCTCCAGAGATAGTAGACAAAGAAACCTTCACCATTTCTTCAGACTCTAAGGATAATGCACCTGCTTCAAAGACACAACCTCTACCGGTGCTACAGAGAAGCCAGAGAAAGAGACAGCGTACTCAGGCTGAATAGGATACTGTTCTCTTAGCTGAGGTCCTCATGGGCTTCCAAACTTCCATGGTTGAGGCTCGACCTTCATCAGCCTCAACATTTGCAGAAGTAAGCCAAAAGGAAGTTCAGGATAAGGAGACTTCAGGGGAAGATGAGAAGGAACAAGATGATGCAGCTAACAATGTGGAGCAAAGAGCCATTGAAACCCCTGATGAGGAAATAATAGAAGGGGGAGAAATAAGGAGTTACTCTCACCCCTCTGATCAAGAGGATATAGAGGTTCCAAGAGAACAACAGTTGTTAGAGAAAATTGATAATCTAAAGAGACTGTTGTGGGGGAAAAACTCAATCATCATTGACCTCAAAAAGTTCATGAAAGAGAAAGAAATGGAGCAAAAGTAGATAATTGAAGGGCTGCAAGTAAAACTCAAGGACAAACAAAAGATAATTAAGGAGAAAGAGGTTGAAATCAAAGACAAAAAAGAGGAAGCAACACAAAATATTTCTGATATTGTGAAAGCTAGAGACAATAGTCTCACATTAATTGCAGCACTCATCGAAAAGACACAAAGTCAAGCCAAACAGTTGACATGGGCCAATAACAAGATAGATGATCAGGAAGAACACATTCATGAGTTGACCAACCTAGCTGCAACCATGGAATAGTGGATTCAAACAAATCCATACCTAGGGGTGGTTCCAATAAACATTCCTAAGGCCCTATTTCATTGGGTAAGAAGATGTCAGGAATATGAGGAATCCAAGCTAATGCTACAATTGCAAAGAGCAGTGACTGCCATGTCATAGAAAGTACAGACCTTACAGGAAAATGTCATCTAGGTAGCCACCATTTCATATGAAATCATATCATGTAGGCCTCCCAGTGGTATTTATGCTCTATTTTTGCAAGAACGAATCCTCTAGAGGGAGATATCATTGATTTTGTCTAATTTAACTGAGGACATACAAACTGAGGCAGGCTTCATGGAGGCATACATGAAAGGTCCTGATGAGGATAATGACTTCCTGTGTGAGCTATATTTGCATGTTTTTTGCATCAACGATCATACTTTCTTTATCAACTACTTGGTGGGGGAATGGTAACTTAGGGCATTCATGTCACTAATGAGAAATCATCAAATTTTAATAAAAGTCATGATAGTTCTAGTTCAGGATTTGAAGAAATGGAGACATTATTTGTTACCAAAAGACATTATTTGTACCACTAAAATCTATTTCAGTTGCATGATTTTACTCTGCAGTAAAACAATTGATAGAATAAGAGATTGATGCTATCTCATAGATAAACTGATAGTTAGAGTAGAGTGATATCTCATCGCTTGATTTGATATATAGATATATAAGGTAGAAGTAGGATAGAGATGATATTGAAAAGCTTGATGATTAGTATATAAAACAAACGCTTTTGGCAACAAATAATGACTCTATTTCTTCAAAGCCTGAACTATTGCATAAAACTCTTGATCATAAACAAAATACTTTTTCTTGGCATCATTAAGCTTCTCACTAAAATAGGCAATGGGCTTACCTTCTTGACTCAAAATAGCTCCTATAACACTGCCACTGGCATCACAATCTACCTGAAATACTTTATTGAAATCTAGAAGTACCAAAACAGGTTGCTCTGTGACTTTCTGCTTCAATGTATCAAAACTCTTGTTTGTTCCTATAGTCCATTTAAACCCTTTTCTATCCCCTCTCATCGTCTCAATTAGGGGTACACAAATGCTACTAAAATTCCTGATATTTTTTTTGTAAACACTTGCTAAACCATGAAAAGATCATACCTCTGTAGCACTCCTTGGCGTAGGCCATTCAATTATAGCCCTCACCTTCTCTGGGTCCATCTTAAGACCTTCCTCTGAGACAAAAAATCTTAGGTATACCAACTCCTTTGCAAAACTACATTTCTTCAAATTAATCAATTTTTCCTCCCTCAGTTTCTCTTAAACCCTTTTGATATGCATCAAATGGTCATCCCAAGTCTTACTGAAAATCAAAATGTCATCTAAATAAACAATAACAAAATTTCCCAAAAACTCTTTCAATACCTCGTTCATGAGCCACATGAATGTGCTCGTTGCATTGGTTAGCCCAAATGGCATGACTAACCACTCATACAAACCTCCTTTGTCTTGAAGGCTGTCTTCCATTCATCTCCTTCTTTGATTTGAATTTGGTGATACCCACTCTTCAGGTCAATCTTCGTGAAGTACTTGGCTCCACTCAAACAATCCATTATGTCATCCATTCTGGGCAATGGAAATCTGTACTTGATCGTGATTGTGTTGATGGCTCAGGAGTCTGTACACATTCTCCACTCTCCATCTTTCTTTGGTGCTAGTACTGTAGGTGTTGCACATGGACTTAGGCTCTCCCTTATTAGTCCCTTCCTTAACAACACATGAACTTGTCTGTTCAACTCTTCATTCTCTACTGGAGTCATTTTGTGGGTTGTTTTATTTGGCAAACTAGCTCCTGGTATCAAATCCATTTGATGACTTATCTTCCTCACTGATAGTAAACCTTCTGGTACATTATCAGAGATAATATCCTGAAATTCTTCCAACAGATTTGAGACTTTTGTTGGTACATCTTCACATTTGTCTTGACTAGTCTTAGGAATCAATGCAAAGCAATGGCTGCCATACTTCATAACCTCCAAAAATTTCTACCATCTACCAAGCAAATTCTGGCAGTAATACATACCTTTTCTTCCACCTCCTTCAAGGGCTTCAACTTATGACAAACTCCATCCATTGTTAGGGAATATGTGTTTGCATGGCCATCATAGATAACACACCTATCATACTGCCACGGCCTTCCCAATAACATATAACATGCATCCATTGGTATGATGTCACACAACACCTCATCATGGTAGTCACCAATCTTGAACTTGACTAAACACTGCTCATTGACCAAAGCTCTATGGTCCTTCTGCAACCATGCAATCTGATATGGATGTGGATGCTTTCTTCTTATCAGCTTCAACTTGTGAACCATCTCCTCTGAATCAAGATTGTCAGTGCTTCCACTGTCAATAATAATATCACGACACTTACCTTCACATTTGCACCTAGTACAGAATAAGCTCTTCCTCTGATTTGGTTCTTCTCCTCATTCAACAAGGTTTTTCTAATAAGGTTCTCCCCTTTTAGCATCTTCAGAATGCTTAGACTATGCATCTTCATCTACATGTACAACTCGTGCATTACCTTCAGGTCTTCTATTTGTCCTTCCTTGATGTTGTGGACACTCATATGCTCGATGCCCTTCTTCTCCACATTGGAAACATGTTCCTCTAAAACCTCCTCTTCCAAGTCCTTGCCCAGGTCGGCCTTTGCCCTTTCCTCTTTGCTCACCATTATTCTGGTCACGAGGGTCCTCTATGATTTCGACTGGTGCCAACTTCTTCACTTTTCTTTAGGTCTTCATTTCAGCCTCCATAGGGTCTTCCACCAGTCCTTCCACCTTGACCTCTTCCCCTTTGCTTGCTGTCAAATATTTTATTCACCTTCTCTTCCACCTTTAGGGAAAACTAGTATGCATCTTCTATGGTGGTCATTCTAACTAGGCTCGGCTCCTCTTGAATACTTGGCCTCAACCCACTGTTGGTGCCTGAATTCACTGTCAGTTAATTTAGCAATTTTCATGCAGGCACCATCCCGAAATATCCAAAAGGTTCTAAGTTTTGGCACCCCTTCAGTGTTTTTCAGCATCTGCATCTCATTTCTTGAGAAGGGGTCTTCGTCTTTTCTCCATCGGCATGCGTTCGTTTTTGTGTCTTTGACATTTTGGTTTGAACTTGAACCCTTTTTCTCTAAGTTCAATGGTTCAGCGGTTCGAGGTTCATTTTTCTACTAACGGGTCGCATTATGCATTTGCCTTGCGCAAATATTGCATCGTTGAACCTCCCGCTTGAACCTTTTTGTTTTGGTTCAAGGTTCAATGGTTCGAAGCTTTTTTGCCTATGGAGTATTATTTTTGATGTTTGAACCATCGTGTTGAACCCTAGTGTTGAACCCTTTTGGTTTGGGGTTCAACGGTTCGAGGCTTTGTGTTTGTGTTCGGCGAATGTTCTTTTTGAAGTGCTCCGTTCGGCATTGAACTTCTCGGTTGAACCATCGGGTTAAACCAGTTCGTGGTTCAAAGGTTCAACAGTTCAGTGCTTTACGTTTTTGGTCTTATCGGAGTGATCAGCCTCATCGGGGAAAGATTTCTTGAGTGCTTCGATTGTTTGGTTTGGCCGATGGATGTCCATCGGCGTGTGTTTAGCTGTCGGCGAAGCAAATTTGTGGCCTGCCGATGTAAGGAGTTTGGCCGATGGAGGAGCAGTGTGTGGCTGGCGAAGATGTCATCGGCGTGACATTTGAGATCGGCAGGAAGCTTTTTGGATGCTCCGATGGTGTGTGTTACACTGACGGAAGGGGAAGAGCCAGGGTCTATCGGCATGGGTTGTATTGTCAGGTGAACGGTGAAATGGTTGGCCGATAGACTAATCTCTGGCCGATGAAGGGAAGTGTTGTGTATGGTCTTCGACATGACTTGTGTTGTCGGCGAGGATGGATTGTGGTGGGCTGACAGTGGGAGGTCTCGCCGATGAAGGAGCAGAGTATAATTCGTTGGTGCATCGGTGAGAGTGTGGTCTATCGGCAGAGGGATCTTTTGCTTGGCCGACGGTATTGGTCTGGCCGACAGGGGATTGCGGTGGCTTCATTAGTGTAATTGATGAGATCGGCGAAGGTTTGGATGGTTGGCCCGATGATGCATCTCTGGCCGATGGGGAAGCGAAGGTAGCGGTCGGCGAGACCGTTGAGATCGGAAGGAGAATTCTGGGGTGTGCCGATGGCTTGGGTTTTGGCGATGGGCTTTTGGAGAAGGCTTATGCGTCGAGCGTGGCAAAACGCACTCGACACCTATTATGCTCGCGACCATGTTTTTAAGGTATTGAAGGAGTCTCTGCGGCACCAATGTGGGACTATTCTTCCTACACATTTGAAACTTCAGTAAAGTGCATTTTGGCGAGAACTTCTGTTTGAATGCAACGACAGTTTCCAGGTAGGCCGCGGGTGGTTGAGGCCTTTAATGGAGATGGTGCAGAGGTATGGGCAATGGTACACATGATCATGTTGCCCGATTTTTGAGTGAAGACTCCCAGATGGCAGCACAGGGCTTGAGGCTTCTCTTGTCTGTTGCTGCAATAACTTCTGAGCGCCATTCCTTTGTGGAGTCTGTATCTGGCAGATTTTTGATTTTTGACCATGTAATTAATTGCTGCGGGTACACTTTCTGGCCAATATAGGCAGACTGTGTTACCATTTTTGACGTTGTTAAAAACTGGACATTTTGGTTCTGTAATAAGATACAACTGGTTTTGGTTGCTCTGTGTAGCAAAACTTGCGAGTTTATGTATCTCCTGTTGTACGTTTGTGCATGAATCCACTGATTTCATGGTCAATTTTATATGAATAATGCTATGTTTGCATGTGTTATGCTGATTCTGTCTCTAGTTTTGCATGTATCTTTCTTCTGAGTCCAGGCATTCAAGGAATGTCTCAGATTCTAGAACATAGAATTCCTGTGTTGAATGTTTAATCTTTTAACTTCTACTCAAGGGGTAGATTAAATTGTTTTCAGATTGAATATTGGGAAGGGTATACTGCAATAGGGATGCCATAAGTATAGACAGCTTAACACTCTGTATTGGGAGATATCTGTAAGGCAGATATCATGTATATCCCCCTGAAATTCAGTTTTAGTCCAGCTTTGCATCCAAAAATCAAATCAAACCATTTCATCCTTCCACCTGTTAGTTGTAGGAGTAGGATTAGGATCCCTACATGCTCTCATACCCAACCAGACATCATGTCCAAGAATGTTGCCAACCTTGTGATTTGTTACACAAATCTTGGTCCATACATGAGAGTATTCTGCCTGTTGCTGTCAAGTTAAATCCTTCTGTCATTGAGCTAGTCAAGGTTATACTTTTATCAAATAGGGACACCCCCCTTGGTGCGGCAGAACCAGAAGTGAAGGGGAGGAGCTCACGCAACCTCCTGTATTCAGTTGGCTGAATATGCCTGTGCATTAGAAGTGGCAAACCCTAATGCTGATTCAGAAGAAAAACCAACAAAAATGGTGACTCTACTGGGGATGGTGATTTGAAAATTGTTATTTTTGTCCTCCCTGGTGAAATATCTGTGTGCCCATCCGAGTCACCAACAAAAATGGCGACTCTGCTGGGGAGTCTTTCATGTGAATGATGATGCTCTGCTGGTGGTATGAACTCAGAAAAATATGTGTTGAGCTTTCAGCTGCTGTAAATTTTGTCCTCTCTAGAGAGGTGGTGACTCTGCAAAAGATCTAAATGCACATGAAAAGTTGATGTGTGTTGTGACAAAAATGTGCTGTTCAGACTTCAGCATCTGTATGAGAAAAGGTACCTTATTCCTTCCCCTTTATATTTGCTGTTTTACTGCATAAGTTAGATGCCAGGGGAAACCTTAGGTCTTAGGCAGACAAAGGATGTCTAAGAGTAAGATTTTTATGAATCCAAGTATGAATTATCCCATACTCAGCGGTGAAATGTTGGATAAAAGAATAGAAGAGATAAGAAATAGGTTGATATTCTTAGAGGCTGAGCAGGCCCAGTTAAAAAACAATAACCCTGTTGTGTCTGCCAGTCAGAAAGCTAAACCTCCTGCCACCCCTTTTGATCCTTTGTATGACCAATTAGATTTGTCATGGGTTGACTATAAAGTAGAAACTATGCCTGCTAGGATATACTGTCAGATGCCCAGATTTAGTGGTCACAGTGTATGTGATGGGAATGCACATATCCAAAATTTTCATGAGTTCATGGGAAAGCATTCATTCAGAGACGAGGATATGTGGATGAGGTTTTTTGTTAGGTCCTTTGATGCAAAAGCAAAAGACTGGTATTTGAGCTTTTCAAAAGGATCCTTTGCCTGTTGGGATGAGCTTGCTGACTGTTTCAAGGAAGAATTTGCAAAAGAACCGGCTGATCTTGTTGCAGAATTGATGAGAATCAGAAAACAAGATGAAGAGCCATGTGTTGATTTCAGTCATAGGTTTGCAGTAGCCTTTTCACAGATCCCAGAAGTCTTCAGACCTGATATTTCAGCCTGTGTAGGCATATTCTTTGAGGCTTTTGAGGAGGGCTCTAGTACATTACTGAGGGATTTCAAGGTGACAAGTATGCAGATGGCATACAAGTTCGTAGAAAATATAGAAAAAATTAGAAATGAGCACTTGTTGAAACCCCTGTCCACAGGCTTTGGTGTGAAAAATAGTTGTGAAGCTGCAAATGACCAAATAATTAAAGCATCATGTATAGATAAAAATGAAAATGAAAGCATAGAGGTTGAGACTGTTGTATCTAAACATAATGCTAATAATACAGCTCAACTAGATTGTTGACCAGTTGAGGATGCCAATGAAGGAACTAATGAAGACTCCCATTACAATGATGAGGCAGCTGGCCATGAAAACCACAACGAGGTTGTGGACAGTAATGAGCAACTTTTGGAATGGACCTGTGGAGACAATTGTGAGTATTGTACTCAAGACAGAGAAGGTATAAGCAAACAGAAAAATAGTCCCATGTGTGACCCATTGCCTACCTTTCAAACACATGGAGATCATGAAGAGCAGTCAGAAATTGAAATAAGTGCTAGTGCAGAGCATGATTGTTTTTCATTCGATGGCTGTTTTGCTTATGACACACAAGCTGATACTCCTTCACAGAGTGAATCCATTGGTGATGAAGATGCGTGCTCTGCTGCCCATGAACCAATGGCATACTACGATGAAACTGATGCACCTGGGTCACCCATTTATGACACATGTGATGATGAGGATCTGTCTGAGTATGGTGAGGATCTAGACATTGTTTTTGACTTGGATTCTGTTTCTCATCCTGATGAAAGAGGAAACAACATACATCAGGTAAGTGATTGTAAAGATGTGCTAGATTGTAAAAAGATGCCAGAGCCTGATCTTTTCCAGTTTGGTGTTGCTATTGGTTGTGTGCATGATGTACACAATTGTGAATTTGAAAGCTTTTCTTTTGAGAGGCCAGCGTATAAAGAGAGCCCTGTTTTTCCTAGTTGTGTGGTGGACTTCGAGTGCTTTCAATTTTCAGTCCAGCTAGGAGATCATTTTGCAATGCATAGTGATGATAACCTGTGTTCTATGCCATTTGAGTATGCATTGCTTGATACATTCTGCATCTATTTGTTGCCTGATGCTGAGGGTTGTTTGCATAAGGGTGACAGTGACAAACTGAATCAGAAGGTTGAACATGCAAATGACCAAGGTAGCTTATGGTCAGATCATGGTAGCACTCTTAGGCTTGACCCAGTGTATGCAGATGAGAACAAGGTGTTTGAAAAGGGGAAATATTAGTTTTCCTTTTCTTGGTGGCCTTAGGCCATCAAGTTTGATTGGTGATGCAGATCATGGTAACTTCATGACTCTATGCCCAATGGATAAGGCACTGGTCTGCATCCCAGAGATCTGGGGTTCTCGCTACAGTCTTGCACCTGCACGTCCCCAATCAGAGCCACTGTTGGTGCCTGAATTCACTGTCAGTTAATTTAGCAATTTTCATACAGGCACCATCCCGAAATATCCAAAAGGTTCTAAGTTTTGGCACCCCTTCAATGTTTTTTAGCATCTGCATCTCATTTCTTGAGGAGGGGTCTTCATCTTTTCTCCATCGGCATGCGTTCGTTTTTGTGTCTTTGACATTTTGGTTTGAACTTGAACCCTTTTTCTCTAAGTTCAATGGTTCAGCAGTTCGAGGTTCATTTTTCTACTAACGGGTCGCATTATGCATTTGCCTTGCGCAAATATTGCATCGTTGAACCTCCCTCTTGAACCTTTTTGTTTTGGTTCAAGGTTCAATGGTTCGAAGCTTTTTTGCCTATGGAGTATTATTTTTGATGTTTGAACCATCGCGTTGAACCCTAGTGTTGAACCCTTTTAGTTCGGGGTTCAACGGTTCGAGGCTTTGTGTTTGTGTTCGGCGAATGTTCTTTTTGAAGTGCTCCGTTCGGCATTGAACTTCTCGGTTGAACCATCGGGTTAAACCAGTTCGTGGTTCAACAGTTCAACAGTTCAGCGCTTTACGTTTTTGGTCTTATCGGAGTGATCGGCCTCATCGGGGAAAGATTTCTTGAGTGCTTCGATTGTTTTGGTCTGGCCGATGGATGTCCATCGGCGTGTGTTTGGCTGTCGGCGAAGCAAATTTATGGCCCGCCGATGTAAGGAGTTTGGCCGATGGAGGAGCAATGTGTGGCTGGCGAAGATGTCATCGGCGTGACCTTTGAGATTGGCAGGAAGCTTTTTGGATGCTCCGATGGTGTGTGTTACACCGACAGAAGGTGAAGAGCCAGGGTCTATCGGCATGGGTTGTATTGTCGGGTGAACGGTGAAATGGTTGGCCAATAGACTAATCTCTGGCCGATGAAGGGAAGTGTTGTGTATGGTCTTCGGCGTGACTTGTGTTGTCGGCGAGGATGGATTGTGGTGGGCCGACAGTGGGAGGTCTCGCCGATGAAGGAGCAGAGTATAATTCGTTGGTGCATCGGTGAGAGTGTGGTCTATCGGCAGAGGGATGTTTTGCTTGGCCGACGGTATTGGTCTGGCCGACAGGGGATTGCGGTGGCTTCATCGGTGTAACTGATGAGATCGGCGAAGGTTTGGATGGTTGGCCCGATGGTGCATCTCTGGCTGATGGGGAAGCGAAGGTAGCGGTCGGCGAGACCGTTGAGATCGGAAGGAGAATTTTGGGGTGTGCCGATGGCTTGGGTTTTGGCGATGGGCTTTTGGAGAAGACTTATGCGTCGAGCGCGGCAAAAGGCGCTCGACACCTATTATGCTCGCGACCATGTTTTTAAGGTATTGAAGGAGTCTCTGCGGCACCAATGTGGGACTATTCTTCCTATACATTTGAAACTTCAGTAAAGTGCATTTTGGCGGGAACTTCTATTTGAACGCAGCGACGGTTTCCAGGTAGGCCGCGGGTGGTTGAGGCCTTTAATGGAGACGGTGCAGAGGTATGGGCAATGGTACACATGATCATGTTGCCTGATTTTTGAGTGAAGACTCCCAGATGGCGGCGCAGGGCTCGAGGCTTCTCTTGTCTATTGCTGCAATAACTTCTGAGCGCCATTCCTTTGTGGAGTCTGTATCTGGTGGATTTTTTATTTTTGACCATGTAATTAATTGCTATGGGTACACTTTCTGGCCAATATAGGCAGACTGTGTTACCATTTTTGGCGTTGTTGAAAACTGGACATTTTGGCTCTGTAATAAGATACAACTGGTTTTGGTTGCTCTGTGTAGCAAAACTTGCGAGTTTATGTATCTCCTGTTGTACATTTGTGCATGAATCCACTGATTTCATGGTCAATTTTATATGAATAATGCTATGTTTGCATGTGTTATACTGATTCTGTCTCTAGTTTTGCATGTATCTTTCTTCTGAGTCCAGGCATTCAAGGAATGTCTCAGATTCTAGAACATAGAATTCCTGTGTTGAATGTTTAATCTTTTAACTTCTCCTCAAGGGGTAGATTAAATTGTCTTCAGATTGAATATGGGGAAGGGTATACTGCAATAGGGATGCCATAAGTATAGACAGCTTAACACTCTGTATTGGGAGATATCTGTAAGGCAGATATCATGTATATCCCCCTAAAATCTAGTTTTAGTCGTTCATGCTGATCATTCACAGGTGTATGTCTATCGACTCCAAGCCCTGGATAGGCACCAATCGAGCTCTGTGTTGAGGTTATATACCATGTCCAGCTTTGCATCCAAAAATCAAATCAAACCATTTCATCCTTCCACCTGTTAGTTGTAGGAGTAGGATTAGGATCCCTACATGCTCTCATACCCAACCAGACATCATGTCCAAGAATGTTGCCAACCTTGTGATTTGTTACACAAATCTTGGTCCATACATGAGAGTATTCTGCCTGTTGCTGTCAAGTTAAATCCTTCTGTCATTGAGCTAGTCAAGGTTATACTTTTATCAAATAGGGACACCCCCCTTGGTGCGGCAGAACCAGAAGTGAAGGGGAGGAGCTCACGCAACCTCCTGTATTCAGTTGGCTGAATATGCCTGTGCATTAGAAGTGGCAAACCCTAATGCTGATTCAGAAGAAAAACCAACAAAAATGGTGACTCTACTGGGGATGGTGATTTGAAAATTGTTATTTTTGTCCTCCCTGGTGAAATATCTGTGTGCCCATCCGAGTCACCAACAAAAATGGCGACTCTGCTGGGGAGTCTTTCATGTGAATGATGATGCTCTGCTGGTGGTATGAACTCAGAAAAATATGTGTTGAGCTTTCAGCTGCTGTAAATTTTGTCCTCTCTAGAGAGGTGGTGACTCTGCAAAAGATCTAAATGCACATGAAAAGTTGATGTGTGTTGTGACAAAAATGTGCTGTTCAGACTTCAGCATCTGTATGAGAAAAGGTACCTTATTCCTTCCCCTTTATATTTGCTGTTTTACTGCATAAGTTAGATGCCAGGGGAAACCTTAGGTCTTAGGCAGACAAAGGATGTCTAAGAGTAAGATTTTTATGAATCCAAGTATGAATTATCCCATACTCAGCGGTGAAATGTTGGATAAAAGAATAGAAGAGATAAGAAGTAGGTTGATATTCTTAGAGGCTGAGCAGGCCCAGTTAAAAAACAATAACCCTGTTGTGTCTGCCAGTCAGAAAGCTAAACCTCCTGCCACCCCTTTTGATCCTTTGTATGACCAATTAGATTTGTCATGGGTTGACTATAAAGTAGAAACTATGCCTGCTAGGATATACTGTCAGATGCCCAGATTTAGTGGTCACAGTGTATGTGATGGGAATGCACATATCCAAAATTTTCATGAGTTCATGGGAAAGCATTCATTTAGAGACGAGGATATGTGGATGAGGTTTTTTGTTAGGTCCTTTGATGCAAAAGCAAAAGACTGGTATTTGAGCTTTTCAAAAGGATCCTTTGCCTGTTGGGATGAGCTTGCTGACTGTTTCAAGGAAGAATTTGCAAAAGAACCGGCTGATCTTGTTGCAGAATTGATGAGAATCAGAAAACAAGATGAAGAGCCATGTGTTGATTTCAGTCATAGGTTTGCAGTAGCCTTTTCACAGATCCCAGAAGTCTTCAGACCTGATATTTCAGCCTGTGTAGGCATATTCTTTGAGGCTTTTGAGGAGGGCTCTAGTACATTACTGAGGGATTTCAAGGTGACAAGTATGCAGATGGCATACAAGTTCGTAGAAAATATAGAAAAAATTAGAAATGAGCACTTGTTGAAACCCCTGTCCACAGGCTTTGGTGTGAAAAATAGTTGTGAAGCTGCAAATGACCAAATAATTAAAGCATCATGTATAGATAAAAATGAAAATGAAAGCATAGAGGTTGAGACTGTTGTATCTAAACATAATGCTAATAATACAGCTCAACTAGATTGTTGACCAGTTGAGGATGCCAATGAAGGAACTAATGAAGACTCCCATTACAATGATGAGGCAGCTGGCCATGAAAACCACAACGAGGTTGTGGACAGTAATGAGCAACTTTTGGAATGGACCTGTGGAGACAATTGTGAGTATTGTACTCAAGACAGAGAAGGTATAAGCAAACAGAAAAATAGTCCCATGTGTGACCCATTGCCTACCTTTCAAACACATGGAGATCATGAAGAGCAGTCAGAAATTGAAATAAGTGCTAGTGCAGAGCATGATTGTTTTTCATTCGATGGCTGTTTTGCTTATGACACACAAGCTGATACTCCTTCACAGAGTGAATCCATTGGTGATGAAGATGCGTGCTCTGCTGCCCATGAACCAATGGCATACTACGATGAAACTGATGCACCTGGGTCACCCATTTATGACACATGTGATGATGAGGATCTGTCTGAGTATGGTGAGGATCTAGACATTGTTTTTGACTTGGATTCTGTTTCTCATCCTGATGAAAGAGGAAACAACATACATCAGGTAAGTGATTGTAAAGATGTGCTAGATTGTAAAAAGATGCCAGAGCCTGATCTTTTCCAGTTTGGTGCTGCTATTGGTTGTGTGCATGATGTACACAATTGTGAATTTGAAAGCTTTTCTTTTGAGAGGCCAGCGTATAAAGAGAGCCCTGTTTTTCCTAGTTGTGTGGTGGACTTCGAGTGCTTTCAATTTTCAGTCCAGCTAGGAGATCATTTTGCAATGCATAGTGATGATAACCTGTGTTCTATGCCATTTGAGTATGCATTGCTTGATACATTCTGCATCTATTTGTTGCCTGATGCTGAGGGTTGTTTGCATAAGGGTGACAGTGACAAACTGAATCAGAAGGTTGAACATGCAAATGACCAAGGTAGCTTATGGTCAGATCATGGTAGCACTCTCAGGCTTGACCCAGTGTATGCAGATGAGAACAAGGTGTTTGACAAGGGGAAATATTAGTTTTCCTTTTCTTGGTGGCCTTAGGCCATCAAGTTTGATTGGTGATGCAGATCATGGTAACTTCATGACTCTATGCCCAATGGATAAGGCACTGGTCTGCATCCCAGAGATCTGGGGTTCTCGCTGCAGTCTTGCACCTACACGTCCCCAATCAGAGCCACTGTTGGTGCCTGAATTCACTGTTAATTAATTTAGCAATTTTCATGCAGGCACCATCCTGAAATATCCAAAAGGTTCTAAGTTTTGGCACCCCTTCAATGTTTTTCAGCATCTGCATCTCATTTCTTGAGGAGGGGTCTTCGTCTTTTCTCCATCGGCATGTGTTCGTTTTTGTGTCTTTGACATTTTGGTTTGAACTTGAACCCTTTTTCTCTAAGTTCAATGGTTTGGTGGTTCGAGGTTCATTTTTCTACTAACGGGTCGCATTATGCATTTGCCTTGCGCAAATATTGCATCGTTGAACCTCCCGCTTGAACCTTTTTGTTTTGGTTCAAGGTTCAATGGTTCGAAGCTTTTTTGCCTATGGAGTATTATTTTTGATGTTTGAACCATCGCGTTGAACCCTAGTGTTGAACCCTTTTGGTTCGGGGTTCAACGGTTCGAGGCTTTGTGTTTGTGTTTGGTGAATGTTCTTTTTGAAGTGCTCCATTCGGCATTGAACTTCTCGGTTGAACCATCGGGTTAAACCAGTTTGTGGTTCAACGGTTCAACAATTTAATGCTTTACGTTTTTGGTCTTATCGGAGTGATCGGCCTCATCGGCGAAAGATTTCTTGAGTGCTCTGATTGTTTTGGTCTGGCCGATGGATGTCCATCGGCGTGTGTTTGGCTGTCGGTGAAGCAAATTTGTGGCCCGCTGATGTAAGGAGTTTGGCCGATGGAGGAGCAGTGTGTGGCTGGCGAAGATGTCGTCAGCGTGACCTTTGAGATCGGCAGGAATCTTTTTGGATGCTTCGATGGTGTGTGTTACACCGACAGAAGGGGAAGAGCCAGGGTCTATCGGCATGGGTTGTATTGTCGGGTGAACGGTGAAATGGTTGGCTTATAGACTAATCTTTGGCCGATGAAGGGAAGTGCTGTGTATGGTCTTCGGCGTGACTTGTGTTGTCGGTGAGGATGGATTGTGGTGGGCCGACAGTGGGAGGTCTCGCCGATGAAGGAGTAGAGTATAATTCGTTGGTGCATCGGTGAGAGTGTGGTCTATCGACAGAGGGATCTTTTGCTTGGCTGACGGTATTGGTCTGGCCAATAGGGGATTACGGTGGCTTCATCGGTGTAACTGATGAGATCGGCAAAGGTTTGGATGGTTGGCCCGATGATGCATCTCTGGCCGATGGGGAAGCGAAGGTAGCAGTCGGCAAGACTGTTGAGATCGGAAGGAGAATTCTGGGGTGTGCCGATGGCTTGGGTTTTGGCGATGGGATTTTGGAGAAGGCTTATGCGTCGAGCGCGGCAAAAGGCGCTCGACACCTATTATGCTCGCGACCATGTTTTTAAGGTATTGAAGGAGTCTCCGCGGCACCAATGTGGGACTATTCTTCCTGCACATTTGAAACTTTAGTAAAGTGCATTTTGGCGGGAACTTCTGTTTGAACACAGCGACGATTTCCAGGTAGGCCGCGGGTGGTTGAGGCCTTTAATGGTGATGGTGCAGAGGTATGGGCAATGGTACACATGATCATGTCACCCGATTTTTGAGTGAAGACTCCCAGATGGCGGCGCAGGGCTCGAGGCTTCTCTTGTCTGTTGTTGCAATAACTTCTGAGCGCCATTCCTTTGTGGAGTCTGTATCTGGCAGATTTTTGATTTTTGACCATGTAATTATTTGTTGCGGGTACACTTTCTAGCCAATATAGGTAGACTGTGTTACCATTTTTGACGTTGTTGAAAACTTGACATTTTGTCTCTGTAATAAGATACAACTGGTTTTGGTTGCTCTGTGCAGCAAAACTTGCGAGTTTATGTATCTCCTGTTGTGCGTTTGTGCATGAATCCACTAATTTCATGGTCAATTTTATATGAATAATGCTATGTTTGCATGTGTTATGCTGATTCTGTCTCCAGTTTTGCATGTATCTTTCTTCTGAGTCCAGGCATTCAAGGAATGTCTGAGATTCTAGAACATAGAATTCCTGTGTTGTAAGTTTTATCTTTTAACTTCTGCTCAAGGGGTAGATTAAACTATTTTCAGATTGAATATTTGGAAGGGTATACTGCAATAGGGATGCCATAAGTATAGACAGCTTAACACTCTGTATTGGGAGATATCTGTAAGGCAGATATCATGTATATCCCCTTGAAATCTAGTTTTAGTTGTTCATGCTGATCATTCACAGGTGTATGTCTACCGACTCCAAGCCCTGGATAGGCACCAATCCAGCTCTGTGTTGAGGTTATATACCATGTCCAGCTTTGCATCCAAAAATCAAATCAAACCATTTCATCCTTCCACCTGTTAGTTGTAGGAGTAGGATTAGGATCCCTGCATGCTCTCATAACCAACCAGACATCATGTCCAAGAATGTTGCCAACCTTGTGATTTGTTACACAAATCTTGGTCCATACATGAGAGTATTCTGCCTGTTGCTGTCAAGTTAAATCCTTCTGTCATTGAGCTAGTCAAGGTTATACTTTTATCAAATAGGGACACCCCCCTTGGTGCGGCAGAACTAGAAGTGAAGGGGAGGAGCTCACGCAACCTCCTGTATTCAGTTGGCTGAATCTACCTGTGCATTAGAAGTGGCAAACCCTAATGCTAATTCAGAAGAAAAACCAACACCCACTAATGTAACGGGCTACCTTCTCCTTGTTGGCCTTTACATGGCCTGTCCTGATAGTAATCTTATAAAAATCTTCTATATACTCCTTAACAGACTTGTTACCTTGCTTCAATCCTTGCAACTTCTTCAACAACTCCATCTCATAGTCCACAGGAATGAACTGCTTCTTAAGTTTCTCCACCATTCGATCCCATTTGGTGATCTTTCCTTTTCCTCTTCTACTTCTCTCTAACTAGACCTCCTTCTACTAAATACTGGCATGGCCCTTTAACTTTGTTTTTGCAAACTTGACTTGATCTAGGTCCTCCATGTCTTCATACTCAAAATATTCCTCCATGTCATTGATCCAATCAATAAGTTGTTCTGGATTCAAATCTCCAAAATAGGTAGAAACTTCAATCCTCAGCCTCTTTCCAATCTTCGAATGGCCCTCAACAACCTAACTTCAATAGGATCTCCCGCAACTTCTTGTTCTTCCTTAGATAGATCTTCCTCAACTTCATCTTCACTTTCTTCTCTTGTTCTTGGCTCAAATCCTCTTCACAACTCCTCTTGCAATGCATCAATTTTCCTTTGCAGGGCTCTAAAACCCTCTTCTATCAAAGGATTTCTCCCAACACGATTTTTTCATGGAGGCATCTTGATCTCCATAGCAAAACCACAACCTCAGGTTTTGGTGCAAATTGCCTCACGATCGGTGATCTATCTTGTTGGCGTTTCAATTCGCACCTCTAGAATGCGAGTTGGAAATAGACAGCTATGCACAGATAAACTACTCTCCTATTGTTAGGGGGAGTTCCCTTTTTGCTGATGTTCACTGAAAAGATAAATAAAACAAAGTTTGCCTATCTTCTTTTTGATTCTTAGCTGTGAGCACAAAGTTATAAAACTCTATTTCGCTGCAGAAGAGGTTTTTCCTTTTAATAAACTTCTAACTACAACTAGGCTTAAACTAAATGACACTTTTGATTATTTGAGTAAACATATAGCACATAAATCAAAAGTGGATGAGGAATGATTTGTTTTAACACAAAAACTTAAATAAACTTCTCCCAGATTCACATCACAAGACCCATTGTACTTTGATGATGAAAACTGAAATAAAATTTACTTAAGCCACACATCTGATGGCAAACTTGATGATTAATGAGATAGAAAATCAAAGAAAAGGCAGACATGAGACTTCTATTCCAATATCATAAAGTTGATACAACTCCAAGACAACAATATTGTAGTAAAAGGCAGGCATACAATAAGTGATCAAACACTGGAGAACAAATAACACCAAATGAACAAGTAGTTGAAATAACAAGTTTTGCAGGCTAGAATAGGCACAACAAATTTTCTATCACAATTACCATTCACGTTACCATTTCTTACAATGGGCAAGGCTACAAAATCTCCTTGATTTACCCTAACTAACTTGCCAACTCGTAAGCTTTATTTCTATTCTAAGATAAAGATTACAACTAACAAACGCTTTAAAGCAAAGAAAACTCCAACTAATACAAAGTGATTTCTTTCTAAATAAAGAATGGATAAGCTTTGGATGAAAGCAAATGCTTTAAAACAAAAAGCATCTAAGTTAAAGCTGCTTTCTTTTGAATCGCATCCTCATCAACATTCTTGCTTTCTGGTGATGTCATCCATTGATATTCTAGGAAATAATATCTTCTAAAAAATGAGTGATCGCATCTTTACCAAGAACATTGATACTCGCTAGAATGATATTCTGATTCTCTAACATTTCTTCACCGTTTGCAACCATTTGAAGGAATTCATGAACTTCACCCACAACTTTGTCAAACTTCATTGTCATTGCGGCAAAACGATCCATCTTGCTAGCACTGATATCACCATTAAAATTGCTGAGAACGAAAGTTTGGAACTCTGTCTGCACCTCCCTGAGATCATATAGGGTACCATCTTCTTTTTCATACAAACACGGGATCTGAGAAACAAAAGATCTCACGAACTTGAGAACATTTACCACCTTTTCTTTCCATTCTACTAACTCTAAGATTACACTGTCATAAGTTTTTACTGTGAAAAGATATTGTGCTTTTGAAGCAGAAACAATCTTATTATCTTTAGCTAAATCAAAAAAATTATGTGCTATCTTCAAGTCAGAGATAATGATCTCAAACACCGGTCTATTTTCAGCCATAGTCTGCTGCAACCCCTGAATGCCTTGACGCAGATCATGGGTGTTATACTTTAATTAATAAAACTCTGAAAGTACAACTCTCCCTTTAGTCACAAATTCTTCCACCCAATCCTTCATGTGCCTCCCATAAATAACCAATTGACTAAACTGCTGCTGATTGGCCGGTGATCCCAGATTTGGAGGAAGCAATAAATCAGCCTATGGTGCGCCATGGAAAAGATTGGAAATGTACTACCGCAACTACCTAACTTTAGCCTTGAGGGCTGCTTTATCTTCTCCATCGTTCAACACCCTCTCCTTCAGATTATCTGCTGCAACCTCAAAGAGATTTACATCTGTATGCTGGGTACTTCTACCAAGGTTAGCCTTGACAACTTTAGAGCCATCAACCTCGATATCATCAACATCCTTATCTTCTGGAGGTGTTGCAATTTCAAGGATCATTTCTCCATCTGCATTCTTTTCAATATGAACTTGCCTCTTTATTTTCTTGTTTGGTGTATCTTGGTAGACGCTTTTAAGCTCTGTCAAGTTCAACTAATATGAAGGCCTTCTCCTCTTCTTTCCTAGAATGTTTTCAAGCCAAGATGAGCCATCTTCTCTTGGAAACTCGGTTCTAACTTCATCAACTCCTGATGAACCAATATGTGTATCAAAGTTATGAACTGACGAATCTGGCTCTGAATCAATGTGAATGGGAGAAGAACTCGGTGATGGAGGCAGAGAAACATGATCTGAAGGCAATGTTTCTACATGCAGTGCTGGTTCAATAGGAACTTCTGATGCAATTGCTGGTTGTTCCTATTGAATATGAACTAGAGACTCAACCTTTTTCCTCTTCAACTTGGCCATCTTTGTTCCCTCTGGAAGGATGCTCATAGTTTTAACCCTTCATTTTGGTTTAGAAGTGGAAGGTTCTGATGGTTGAACAACTGGTGGCTCTACTACCGGAATGGGTTTTTTCTGCTTATTCTTTAAGAATATCAAACTATTTTTGACAACTCAGCTCATTCTTTCCTCGATCGAGGTGCTCTCTTTAACTGACCAATTAACTGGTAGCAACAGTTGTTGCTCGACTTGATCTCTAAAATATGTGGGAAGTAAAATTTCACTATCATCTGATAAGCCCTCAACATCTTCTAACAAGATATCAGCCAACTGCTTAAGAGTAAACCTGCTGTAACTGTGTTCTCGCACTTCAAACTCATCAGCACAATTAACCCAGAAATCTTCAACTACATGCATATGCATACAATTTTGACCAAGGTGTGATGAAAAAACACCATGCGGATCATATGAAGACCTCCTGTCGAAAAACTTAAGACCATACTTGGACATTTCACTACCAATCACTTTGGCATTTTCTCCAGATAGACATCTATAAATTCCCATCCATATTAGAAAATTGAAAGCCGCCTTGCGCCTGCTGTGTAGAAATGTATGAACTTCATAGGCTTGTCTCAGAAATTCCATGAATGCTACTTCATCTGTCAGATATCTTGGCAACATGGCTGGCTCTCCTAAGAAGCCATATACTCTGATGTAGGAGAAAGTGGGAAATTGGATAAACCAATCAACCCATTATGCCATCGCCATTCTGGCATCAACTGAAAAATCATATATGCAACCCATTATCCATACCTCGCACTGCATGCATCAGGAATGCATCATTTACTCGCCTATAATGTCGTTCAGCTTGAGAAAGTTCTAACTGTGGGAAATGGTGATATACATGTTGAATGCCCAGAGTTCCAACAATAGTCAAACCTCTAAATTGACCCTGAAAAACCATCAAATACACAAGGTATGACATCATGTGGAAATCATGAGCCCTTTGTGTGTATATGGAAAAATCGATCTATCCTAAACTAAATAAAACCAAAGAACCCAATAACATAAAGAAAACGAATTTAAATAAAAGCCATGACAAATAATCAATGCAATAACATAGATTATTTAACGCATACAATCGATCTATCCTAAACTAAATAAAACCAAAGAACCCAATAACATAAAGAAAACGAATTTAAATAAAAGCCATGACAAATAATCAATGCAATAAAGACTTTTACCGAAATTTGTGTTGTTTCCTTTGGATTGAATGTAGAATTGCTCAATGAAATTGCAAAGCCATAGCTGCAACAAGCAAGTGTAGTGCTCAAGAGATCAATGTCAAAAGATCGTTATAGTGCTCAATCGACGCGTTGTGTATGCTCGAAGCTCTGTTAAGTATGCCTAAGAATATGATCGAAGAGAGAGGCTCAATGAAGGAGATGAGGGGGGTTTATATAGATTTCAAGGAAGATCGATCAATGGTCCAGATAATTTAGAAGAATCAATGGAGGAGAACAGTTGAGGAACGTGCAACGAATGAGAAGCAGACATGTGTCTTGCTTGCTTTTGCATGAGAGGAGTTATCAAGAATAGAAGAATGAGTTAACTGAAGAGATAAATCAATTAAAAGAATAAAGCAATCAGTTAAGTGATTTGAAACAAGAAGAAGGGATTTGCATGAGAAAAGAAGATATTTTGCTTTATTAAATATAGAAATATTTAATTGATGAGCAAGAAAGCTTGAGTTTTCTAGAGATAACTCAAATTAGAAGAAAAAGCAATTTAAATAAATAATTGATTTATTTAAATTTAGAGAAGATATTTTGGAAGAAATAATTAAATAAATAGAATTATTTAATTTAGAAGATTTGAAAGCAAATTAAATAAATAAATTTATTTAATTGTTGTGCATGATTTTGGAAGAACAAATTTGATTTAATTAAATAATTAAGAATTATTTAATTGTAGATAAGAGGGAATTTGTTGAATTAATTAAATAATGGGATATATTTAATTAATGTGGATGTGAATTTTGGAAAGAGGATAATGATTTAATTAAATAATTAAAATTATTTAATTGTAGAAGAATATAGAGGAATTTAATTTAATTAATTAAATAAAGAGGATTTATTTAATTAATGTCGCAATTTTGTGATTTAGAAGAATTTGATGAAATTAATTAAATAATTAGATTATTTAATTAATGTTGAAATGCAGGTGATTAGGAAGAAATGACGAAATGCAAGTGATGTGACGACTTGGTCATTTTAGGGTGTCTACATTTTGCCCCTCTTTGATGCAATGCAGCATGCAGCGTTGCGTCAAAGAAAATAATTGTTGAAGATGTGATACAATGTGTTTGATGCCCCAGTGTATCGAGTTGCCCCAGCGTATGCCCCCTCAAGCGGGAAGACAGGGAGGCGACAGAGGAAAGGTGTTGACGCTCGACTAGAAAGGTGCGCGACCAGTAGGAAGAAAAAGCAGAAACAGGGGGGGAAGAAAAACTGAAGGGTGGGGACACTATAAATAGGTCCCATGGGGACCACAATCCTCATTTGCACCCATTGAGATTCTAAATTTAGAGAAAAGAGTTTCTAAACTTAGTGGAGAGAGAGTTGAGCAGCCAGCGGAGAGAGATGCCAATTCCTGTGCACAGACATCAGGCGGAGCTGGTGCGGACCTACGGGAGGCCAGCAGGAGCTCCGGCAGCGGTAGGTGATCGAAAAACCCCCTTGTAATTTGTCGATTAGGGGTAGATTAGGGCTAGATTTAGGAAGGTATGCATTTTTAGCCAAAAGCGCTTTAGGAAAGTGCAGCGCGTATGGTAGTCGTTCGGCGCGCTTTTGGCGCGCCGCAGCACGTCTGGTAGTCGCGGGCAGCGCGGTTGGTGAAATCGCGTCGCATCTGGTTAATGTGGGTAGCGTCACAGCGCATGTGGAAAAATCCGCAGCGCTTCTGGTATGGCGGTGCAGCGCACCTGGTAAGGTAGGTTAGCGCGGGTGGCGGGTAGGTGGAGAAAGCGCGTCGCTTCTGGTAAAACAGAGCGGCGCAGTTGGCATAATGTTTTAGCGCGCTTGAAAAATAAGGCGCACGTGGGAGGAAAAATCAAAGCGCAGCTGGATAAGTAGTGAAGCGCATTTGGCTGGGAGAAACAGCGCGGTTGCATAAACAAAGCGCTTCTGGCCAGATAGAAGAAAAAGTTAGGGTTTAGTAAAATGGGGGGGCCTAGAGGAGAGACGCCTAGCCTAGCCGACAAGAGGGAAAAGGGATGGCAGGGGTGGGGTATAGCATAGCCAATGGGTAGATAGGTTTTGAGGGATTTGGTTATGAAACTGACAAGTGATATGTTTATGGATGCAGAGGATTTTGCCACCGTTGATGTCGCGGGAGCGACACCACGCGATTGCGCATGAGGTTGTTCAGTTGACCTGGGAGGAGGATGCGTTCTTAGAGCATGCAGGGCTATGGCATGTAGCACACCTCACACACATTAGGGCGAATCTCGCCCTAGTGACAGCAGTCGTGGAGAGGTATCACAGCGAGACCTCGTCATTTCACTTCCCGACAAGGGAGCCTACAGTGACACTGGAGGATGTATATCGCATCCTGCGGATTCGGATTGATGGAGAGATAGTGGACTTCGACCCGGCACGTGGCGAGGCAGGCTTGGAGGAGGTCTTCTGCACAGACGACCTATGGATAGACGATGGGGAGATCCGATGGGCAGACGTCCCGAGACTCTGCGATAGGATCCGCTGGATAGTGGCATCATTGATCGGCAGCTTCCTGTGCCCAGATAGGAGATCCAGAGGCTTATCAGTTGGTTGGGGGACAGTGTTATCCGGGATGTTTACACATGGCCGACAGTATGCGTGGGGACCTTGTGTCCTAGGACAGTTATACCATGATATGCATTATTGCGTATACAGGAGAGGCAGGAGCCTCTCAGCAGGGGTGACCTTGTTACAGGTGTGGGCGTGGGAGCACATTCCCGTTATCCAGCCCATGGCACAACGCCACCGAGACCGAGGGGAGCCGTATGCGTTTCTGTATGATGGGGTGATGACACACAGGAGGATGGGATCGGTCAGCTACTGGCGGCGACAGATCGATGAGATGGACATATTCATCTGGAGGCCGTGGTTATTGTGCGAGGAGTGGCCGGATGAGCACGAGCAGCTCATGTACTGCAGACAGGCTCGCTATCTGTTCGGTAGACGGACAGATATGATAGAGAGATATCTTCCGGAGCGGGTACTGAGACAGTTTGGACTACCACAGGGGCTACCAGTGAGGGAGGCCACACATGCCAGGATGCGGAGAGAGACAGGAGACTGGGACGCAGTGATCCCGGTGGCAACAGCATTAGCAGAGGTGCGGGGACTTATCCCCGTGAGATGGGATTGGGACTCTGGGCTGGCAGACCCAGGGACGTTGCCAGACTATGACCAGTACTGGCAGACTCACAGGCCGATGAGATTGACTACACCAGGTGTAGTAGGGGCAGTGGGAGAGGTGTTAGTACTTGGCGGAAAGGCCAGGATGAGGCGGCAGGCCAGGGCAGGCGGACAGCAGGCAGGCGGACAGCAGGCAGGCGGCCAGCAGGAGGATGTTGAGATGGCAGAGGCGTTGGGCCCAGTCGTAGAGACTGATCTGCAGAGGGCCGAGCGACTGCTGCAGGAGGAGATAGCCCGGAGGACTTGACTAGAGCTCCGGATGGTTAGACTGAGGAGAGACAGGGATACAGCGCGGGCAGAGGCGAGACAGGCAAAGGCCACAGCCCAGGCACAGACACAGGCAGCCACAGCCGCACAGACAGCCCTGGCACAGGTACAGGCACAGGTGCAGGCCTACAGACAGCTACAGGCCCAGGTGCATGCACAGGCACAGGCACAAATGCAGCCACCGGCCACACCAGTAGCCGACACCGAGGCAGTAGCACAGGCCAGGAGGGAGAGAGATGTAGAGGTACAGCTACGGCTGACAGTAGAGGCTACACTCTTTAGAGTGAGGCGGGAGAGAGAGGAGGCACGCCGTGCACTGGGCGCAGACCAGAGGACACTATATAGTGAGCTTGTCCGAGTGCAGGGTGAGTTGGTATCAGCTGGCCGGGAGGCAGAGTACTACCGGGGCCTGTATGTGGGTGCGGTGCCAGCAGCTCAGCAGGCATCGAGCTACAGAGATAGGAGCAGATCTGGGGCATCCAGATCTCGGAGGACAGGGCAGTCAGCGTCCTCGGTCAGAGGGCCACTTTTGCCGCCATGGGGAGGAGGAGGACCATCAGGGGGACCTCCACCGAGCACAGGGGGAGGCCAGGGGCCACAGCAGGAGGGTAGCTCTACGCACTAGGGCACACTCATGTATATTGTATCATATTGTATTATTTTGGACAGATGCCTGCATGCATTCTGATGTTATTTTGAGGGCTCTTGATAGCCTTGATGTACCATATTGATGTATATTTGGATGTATACACATTTTGTATTATTGATGTAGACACAGACACTTTGTATTATGATGACCATTACATGATATATATATATGATGATCTATTCGATTCACTGCTGTTCATGCTTTTGTGTATGCATTATCTGATGTCATGGATGTGATGATATGTATGTATGATTATGGATTCATGTGATGGCATATGTTGCTTATATGATGCTTATAGATGTATGATGATAGAGATGTATGATGATATAGATGTGATGACTAGTGATATCTGACATGTGGGTTTTGCAGATATGCACCAGAGAAGAGAACAGGAGGAGATGGAGGACGCAGACTGTTGATCGATTACTGCAATGAAAACGATATAAAGGGTACGGGAATGGATTAATGAGCTTGTTGCAATGGCTTCACATTTGTATATAAAGAGCAATCCTTAGTTTGATATAGCACGTGGATAGTTCGCCACCAAGGTATAAAAAGACCAAGGTGCAGTAATATCCAAGTGCGTGGACGTTGACTCCGCAAGCAAACGATTTGAACCTAGATCCCTTAGACATAATATAACCTTGTTGGAATATGTGAATAAGCCATAGTCTTGAACATAAAATAAACTTCCATACATGTAAATGCAAAAAGAATTATTAATATGTAAGATGCTAGGGCATAACACACACAAGATAGATATGATGCTAAGAAAGATACTAAAGATCATTCCTCAAACACGGCACACAAAAACAATGACTATGCCCCCAATCCGTACTACATCGCAACATACCAAGATTATAGATAAATCAAGGTAGCCTTGAATGGGTAAGGGATAAGGAACAAAAGATAAACCATAACACAAATTGACTGACTTACAAAGTAAACATACAACCAACATTTTCTCTTGCCAAAGAGGTTGCTCAGGATAGATTGGGTAGGAAAGATAACAGCCTTATCGTAGGAACTCTGTGTCCGTTAAAGGGGGCTATCTACCTAAAAAAACAATGTCTCACTACAGGAAATGCCACATGTCGCAGGAGACGCGTGTGTTGGTCTCGACAATGGAACACTTCGTAGAAGACAAGCTTGTTGATCTAGGGCTTAGTTAAGCGGTACTTAGCTGATGTTGGCAATCGGTATGCAGGGCAGTAGATGACTCTGGAAGGAAGCTTCTTTGCTTCAAGTTTATTAAGGACTTTTGCTTTGAAAGGATGCGCTAGCTTGCTGCTTGAGTTAGTCAAGTCGAGGCGAATGGATTTTGACAAACGGAAGACTAGAAGGGTGACAGTGCTAATGGATTGGGATGGGTGGAGAATGATGGATCATGTGTGCCTGAGTAATGGATATATCCTTCATATTCCAGACTGCCTACATACCCTGTATCCATGGGATCAAGGCACACTTACGATGGAAGATGAACGTGATAAATATGTAGTTCTGGATAGAGTGATGAATGGGTCAAGGTGAAAGGAGGGGATCTTATGTACCTGAGTACTGGATACTTCCTTTGTATTCCAGACTACCTACATACCCATATCCATGGGATCAAGGTACCTTAAGATTGAGAAGAGATGATATGTAGTTCTGGTGGAGGTGATGATGTAGAACAAGTGTTGAGAAGATAACAGCCTTATCGTAGGAGCGAAGTGTCCGTTAAAGGGTGTTACCTGTGGAAATGAGACAAGATTTGAGTATGCGCTGCGAACCACGAACAAGGAACCAATCCTATACTGACGCTAAGGAAAGAGTTGCCCCCATTCTGGTAGAGGAAACTGTAGGGGTGATCGCCAAAGAAGACACCAAAAGACTTGACCTAGGCCAAGACAGTGTTAACTGTAGACACAGATCAAGACGTGGGATGACGATGAGGGACACTGACAAATTTCCAAGCTATACTAGGTAGGGAGATGGAAATGCAAACAAAGTCAATGGTTTTATTATGGATGGATGGATGAATCAGGTTGCGAACTGGACAAGGAGTGGACAAGACTCGATAGACGATGGATGCTGACTCTACGCATAGCGCCTGTTTGCCAGGTTTTCACTATGGTACTTATCCAAGGCGCCTGTTTGCCAGGTTTTCACCAGAGGATGAATGTTTTTTTGTATTTTTGTATTTTTTGATTTTTTTGATTTTTGATTTTTGATTTTTTTTTTGATTTTTTTGATTTTTTGTGGGAATACTCTGAGGATCAGGCATAGAACTTCTTGAGATGGACACTGTTAAGTGGCTCATCTAGAGGAATGCCGTCAGGTGTAGCTAAAGTATAAGCTCCCGATCCATATGCTGCTGTGACAATGAAGGGACCTAACCAGTTAGGCTCAAACTTGCCCTTCTTTTCTCGATCTGCTTGATTTCTTTGATTCTCCTTAAGTACAAGATCACCAACTTGAAACCGTCTTTCTTTGATCTTTTTGTTGTAATTGCGCCGGAGGCGGTTTTGATAGACATGGAGATGATTAAGTGCGGCAAGACACCTCTCATCTAGTAGTTCAAGCTCAGCTAATCTGGAAGTGCGATACTCATCTCCGCCGATCAGGTCCTGCATGGATACTCTGAGGGATGGGATCTCAACCTCTATAGGTAGGATGGCTTCAAAGCCAAAGACCAAGGCATATGGTGTGGCACCAGTGGGTGTTCTGATACTAGTGCGATATGCCCATAGGGCGGGATTGAGTTGCAAGTGCCAGTCACGACCAGCTTCATTGACCGTTTTCTTGAGGATTTTGAGAATGGTTTTATTGGAAGCCTCAGCTTGGCCGTTACTCTGCGGATAGTAGGGAGTTGAAAAGCGATGTTGGATATTGTATTGTATGCATAAGGCACAGACATCTTGGTTCTTGAATGGTCTCCCATTATCAGTGACAATGGCTTGGGGAATACCATACCGGCATATGAGGTAGTTTAGGATAAACTTGGCTATTTGTTTACCGGTGATATAGGTCATAGGAATGGCTTCCACCCACTTCGTGAAATACTCAGTGGCGGTAATGATAAACTTGTGGCCATTGGAGGAGGAAGGGTGGATTTGTCCTACGAGGTCGAGACCCCATTGAGAAAAAGGCCATGGAGTTGTCACAGGTTGTAACTCATGAGCGGGTGTGTGAATCAGATCTCCATGCTGCTGACATTGTAGACACTTCTTAGCAAACTGTGCGGCATCTTGCTCTATTGTAGGCCAGTAATAACCTGTTCTGAGTATCTTCTTAGCAAGATTAGGACCGGTAGAATGCGCGCCATAGACACCTTCGTGTATGTCTCGTAAGGTAGCTTCGGCTTCTTCCGCGTTAAGACATCGTAGGAGGATACCATCGAGACTCCGGCGATATAGTGTATCACCCAGAATGATGTAACGAGAGGATCGACGGATAAAGGTTTTGCGTTGAGTGGATGATAGGTCAGGGGGAAAGGTTTTGTTTTTGAGGTATTCATAGATATCTTCGTACCATGGGGAATTGGGACCAACAAGTTCGCAGATGATTTCAGTAACAGGAACATCGACGGCTGGTATCAACAATTGCTCGATCAAGAATTCACACTTCTGTGTATTAGCCGACATATCAATCAGTGACCCTACAGAAGCCATAGAATCTACAGCTTTATTATGCTCTCTTGGAATTTGCTCAAATGTGATGCTAGAAAAATGTGGTTTGTAGGCATCCACTAGTTGTTTGTAGGGGACCAACTTTTCATCCTTTGTTTGGTATTCATCTGTGACTTGGCGAATGACTAGCTGTGAGTCTCCATATACTTGTAATTCTGTGATATCCCATTGAACTGCTGTATTGAGACCTATGAGGAGTGCTTCATACTCGGCTATGTTGTTGGTGCAAGGGAATGCGAGCCGATATGACTTTGGAATGTAGTCATTCTGAGGTGTAACAAATAAGATGCCAGCTCCTGAGCCATGCTGTGTGTAAGAACCATCAAAGTACAACTTCCACATTATGGAGGTGGAAAGAGTGAATAGATTCTCATCAGGAAAGTCTGCTACCATAGGATGTGTATCTTTCATAGGTGCTTCTGCTAGTTGATCCGCGAGGGCTTGTCCTTTAATTGCCTTACGATCTGTGTACTCAATGTCGAACTCACTAAGGATCATAACCCATTTAGCCAGTCTGCCTGTGAGAGCCACTTTTGCTAATAGATATTTCAAGGGATCAATCTTGGCTATCAGGTTTGTGTGTTGGTTCAGCATGTAATGTCGCAACTTTTGGGAGGCAAACACTACTGCTAGACAAGCCCTTTCCATGGGTGAATAATTGAGCTCATACCCTACCAAAGTTCTACTGATATAGTAAATTGCATGCTCTCTGCCTGAGTCATCATTTTGTGCTAGCAGGGCCCCTAGGGCTGAATTTGTAGTGGAGATGTACAATATCAAGGGTTTGTCCGCAACTGGTGGAACCAATACAGGAGGTGTAGCTAGATACTCTTTAAGTTGATCAAACGCTGCCTGACACTTGTTGTCCCATCGAAACGAGACATCCTTTCGGAGCAAGTGCTGAAAGGGTTGGCATTTATTTGCTAGCTGTGATATGAAATGCCTGATGGACTGTAACCTTCCTTGGAGGCTCCTTAATGCTTTAAGGTTCTTTGGTGGAGGCATCTCCACTATTGCCTTTACTTTTGTTGGATCTACTTCGATGCCCCTACGAGATACTATGTATCCCAACAGCTTCCCTGATGTGACACTGAAGACACACTTCTTAGGATTAAGTCTTACTTGGTATTTTTCAAGCCTGTCGAAGATCTGTCCTAGGACCTGTATGTGTTCTGCTCTAGAAGATTTAGCCAATATATCATCCACATAGTCTTCCATGATGTGATGAAATAGGTCGTGGAAGATCACGGTCATAGCTCGCTGATAGGTTGCTCCTGCATTCTTGAGACCAAATGGCATAACACACCAACAGTAATTGCCCCAAGGACAAGTAAAGGTTGTTTTGTGTTGGTCTTCTTCAGCTATCCTTATCTGATTATAACCCGAGAATCCATCCATGAGAGAAAGCATCTCGTGACCTGCTGTCAAGTCCACTATAATGTCAATGTTTGGTAGTGGAAAGTCATCTTTAGGACATGCCTTATTGAGATCTCTGAAATCATTACACATGCGGATGCGCCCATTAGGTTTAGACACAGGTACAATGTTTGAGACCCAATCTGAATAGTCGATAGGTCGTATGAACTTTGCGTCTAATAGCTTTTGTACTTCCACTTTCACCAAGAGAGCTATCTGTGGGTGCATTTTTCTCAACTTCTGTTTCACTGGTTTCACCTTGGGATCAACTGTGAGATAATGAACTACCAGCTTAGGGTCTAGCCCTGGCATATCTGCATAGGTCCATGCAAAGTTGATGGTTCGTTGTAAGAAGAAGCTGTTAAGATTTTTGTGCTCTGTGTCAGATAATGATGCCGCTAGGAATGTTGTCTTTGGATTATGTTCTGTACCTAGGTTGATCTCTGTAGAATCTTCCACTAGGAGAGCAGATTTCTCTTGATACTTTGAAGGTAAGGGAAGGTCAAATCCTCCATCCTCGGGTGCCACAGTTGGGTTTTCACCTTTGGATACGTCCTTTATTTTTACTATTTTATGATCAGGAGGTGCCACAGTGTGGTTTTCACCTAGAGATCTTTCTTTATTTGCACTTTTGCGACTAGAGGATTTGGCATTCTCACCAAAGTAAGCCATGGGCTCTAGTTCCATTACAAAACCTGCCTTGTGATCGCCAAGAGGGATACCTTCCCGAAGTCCCATGAACTTAGCTAAAGCTTCGTCATTCTGAAATACATCTATAACGGGGGCCCCTTGTTGGTCCCAATCGATAAGTTCAGGGTAGACAAGCGTGACATTCTGGGTGCTGGTGGTGGAAGTTAAGGATACGGAGGATAGTGTAAAAATGGAGGATTCTGCGAATAGATTGGTCATGTGGAGGGAAGAGTCATCGGTGATATCCTCTGTAGATGTCGAATCGGCGGGAAACTTGTCAGCTACCTCGTCGAGGATATACTCAATGTCCGAGGCGCGTGGTACCTTCTTACCAAATCCTAATCCTTTCTTGTCTAGCTTCTTTGTTACCACAATGGGCTCCATAGTGCCTTGATTCTGTTTCCCAAGGCCACCTTTGCCTTTATAGCCCATGTTTTTCACTATCCTTAAGCCATTGCCATACTGCTTGACTGGTATCGTGACTGGTTCTTTCTCCTTGTAGAGCCAAGAAGAAATGTCCTCAATGGTTTCATCTTCTAGTAACCGTCCATGTTGGAATTGGGTTAGGAATGGTGGGGGAGGAATATTTGCTTTTTTTGGTAACTTTAGCAATGGGTGGTTTGCCGTAAGATTTTGGAGATAAAGGCATCCGCCCTACACAACAAGATTCAGAGATATCATAAGTGCCAAAGCCTATATCCCGAAAGCGAGCTATGATTTTGGGGAGGGGTGTAGGTTCACTTGTAGAGGCTTGCGTGAGAGTTTCAGGGTCAACATAGAGAGGGGATTCAAGGGCTTTGTCATTTTTAGGCACTTGGTTGCAATTCTTATAGCTTCCTTGCAAGACACGGCAAAATTCAAAAGGATTAGGGTCTCCTGGGATAGTGATCTCCGTACCATTGTATGGGAACTTGAGGGACTGATGGTACGTGGAGGGAACAGCTTTCATTGCATGGATCCATGGGCGGCCAAGAATAATGTTGTAAGGCAGCTCAATATCAAGAACTTGACACCTGGTTTCAAGCATAACAGGGCCTAGCTGTATAGGCAAGTGAATAACACCTTCTGAACGGCGTTCTGCATCATCATACCCCTTGATTGTAATACTATGATCAGTGTTGACGTGATCCTCAGAGTATCCCAATTGCTTTAGTAACTTTAAAGAACATATGTTGAGACCAGCACCACCATCTATGAGGATGCGTTTGATTTTGCGCTTATGGATGAGCACTTCAATATGGAGGGCATCGTTGTGACAAGGATCATGGGAGGGAAGGTCTTTCTCAGAGAAGACCACATTGTAAGGCAAAGCAATATTACCCACTATAGCTTGGAAATCTGCGACTGCTATGTTGTTAGGAACGGAGGACTCTTGGAGGGCCTTTTCTAGCACCACTCTATGTGCAGGTGATGACCGTAGAAGGTCCAAAATAGAGATCTGTGCTGGTGTTCTCCCTAGATGTTCGACAAGATTATAATTAGACTGAACCGGAAGTCTAGGTGTAGGTGCACGAATGGTGACATGACCTCGACGAGTAGTAACAGCACAATCTGTAGATTTGCCTTTGATGGTGAGGGTAGACACTCGACTCTCTTCAAAATGACCTACAATGGAATCGAAGGACGTGGAAGCGTGATTGATACCTTTACCTCTATCCTGAGGAGGAGGTGGACCATGATGAGGGAATGGTTCCTTGTACATATCGAGATCCTTGTTCGTGTGTTGCGCTGGTGATTCATTCTCAAAGGTGATTTGATTACCGTCGATGAGGTTTTGGATGAGGTGCTTAAGCTTCATGCAAGATGCAGTTCGATGCCCTTTGCTCCTATGGAACTCACAATACTCATTGTCTCTGTAATGTGCAGTTTTGTAGATAGGTTCTCCATAAGGAGGAGCATCAGGTAAGGTTATGAGCCTTTTCTGCAAAGCTTGCTGTAAGACCGATTCGATGGGCACTCCCAAAGGAGTAAATTGACGTCGCGGAGGGTAATCTTGTTGGGGCCGCTCTTGTTGTCTTTGCTGTTGGTTGGGATAAGGCTGCCTTTGTTGTTGCTGTTGTTGAGGTGGAGCTTGACTTGGTTTGGAGAGTTGCAGTGGTGTTTGCAACGTTTGGACATGCTTAGTATCGACCACCCCATCGTTGACCACGTTTTTGTTCTTGTTCCAATATTTGGGTTTATCGTTCGACTGTTGATGCGAATTGCTATCTTTCGTCTCCTTAAAGATTTTGACCACACCCTTAGCAATGAGGGCTTTCTCAATGTTGATACCCTTGTATGTGATTTCATCGAAGGTTGTAGCACTAAGGATTTGCAAATGGAAACCTAACTCTTGGTTAAGGTTCTGTACAAATATGCTAACAAGCTGTTTCTCTGGAATCTTGAAAGGGAATTTACTAGCCATTTGTCTCCATCGTTGGAGGAAAGAAATGAAAGTTTCACCATTTTTCTGTTTATTGTTGCATAGGTCCGTCATGGAAATCTCATGCTCTGCGTTGTAAGAAAAATGGGTGGCAAACTTCTCTGCTAGTTCGTTGAAGGACTTGATACCCGTAGGTAAGTGTGAGAACCATTCTATTGCTTGTCCTCCAAGACTGCGAGGAAAAAGACGCATAAGATATGTGTCGTTGTGAGAAACCTCGAAGCAAGCAAGATAGAATTCCCTAAGATGGTCCTTTGGGTCACCTTTTCCTTTGTACTTATTGAACTTGGGAATAGTGAAATTTTGAGGAAAAGGGATCATTGGTAATGACCGATCAAAAGGATAAGGACACACTTCCTCTAAAGAGAAGGTCTTTTTGGTGTGGCCAAACGTAAGATCAGATAGCTGTTGTTGCACCTCTGCAATCTTTAGTTCCATAGTCGTGGGAGGGGTTGGTAACGTCTCCTGTTGTCCAAAAAGCGGTTGGTGTTGCCCATATGGAAGATTATAGTGTGAGCCATGCGTACTGGTATTGTAAGGGTCGTAAGTTTGATTGGGATTGTATGGATTGTATGATTGGTTCAGATTGGATTGGAATTGGAGGCCTTGATTAGGGAGAGGTGGAGGTGGCGCTAGGTAAGAATGTTGGCTCTGCGATGGTTGAAGAAACATATTGGGGGGAGGAAAGCTAAAGTGCGTTTGATTAGGTTGTGATGGTGGCACATAGCTTTGGGAAACCTGATGTTGGGAATGTTGAGAGTGGCTAGGCAATGTATGAAAGAAGTTGAGCGTGGATGAATGTTGTGGAGGAGGAACATAGGTAGAAGTGATTTGCGACGGTGGGGGTTGATTGAAGATGAGAGTAGAAGAATGTTGTGGTGGAGGAACATGGGTAGAAGTGATTTGCGACGGTTGAGGTTGCCTGAGGATGAGAGTAGAAGAATGTTGTGGTTGGGGCTTCGTGACTCCAATTGGTTGAGAGACATGCAGGTGTGATGATATAGGAGGTGGCATTTGTTGAGACCCTTGTTGCATGGCTACGTATGTGTTCCCCGGATTGTAATTGGGTGGGAAACCTACGCGTGATGGGGTAACCAAGATTCCGCTTGCACTTGGGATGGACACTTTGGGAGGTGGTTGCACATTGGATCGAGCTAAGGTGGCTTGCCTAGCTAACTCTGCTTGCCGTTGGAGAGTTTCTTGTTGGTTTTGATAGATCTCCATAGGAGTCAAAAGTGGTGATACGGGCCTCTCCTCTGTTGGATTTTGAAAAAGGGGATTCCTATACTGCGAACCTTGAGTAGGTAGGGGCGTAGTGACCGTGGACATGGTTTGCACCGCTTGTATGGTTTCTTGGGTGTTGTTGCTCTCCTTGAGAGTGGACACATCAAAATCTTGAGGTAACTTGGCACCTTGCTTTGCAAGCAAGCGAAAGAAATGATCCTGGTTCTCACTAAGGATTTTATCAAAGGCAGCTATAGCTCTAGAATCTTGTATAAATTCGTCAAGATCTTGCCCATCTTCTTGAGAGGATTGACCTATTTCAAAGTGTCGCTCTTCTTGAGATGGGGGTTGATCTATGACATAACCTTGTGGGACAAAATCCGGAGGCAAGCCTGTGGTATACTGCGGTGTATTTAGCAAAGGGGTTCTATCCTCATGAGGATTGCTTGGTTCATCTATGTGCGGCATGTTTGGAGAGCTGATTGGTCTTGCCGCGGGTGTACTAGGAGTCACTTTGGGAGTAACGTTGGGACGACCTGATTGTGGTGTGCGAGGGGGTGACTTGTGCTTCTTAGGGACAACTTGCCTAGACTTCATAGTTTGCTGTAGCCTGGTGGTGACCATGGGATTCACTTAGGCACAATGTAATGCTGGGAATCTATAAGATGCTTTGAAGAAACGGACAAACTTTGATGCACAAAGTACTGGGCCAAAAGCGCTATACTATTTGACCAGAGGCGCAGGAATGTGCCACCAAAAGCGTGCTACTGTGGGCCAGAGGCGACGGACTGAGCTGCCAATAGCGTGTTACTGCTATGCCAAAGGCGAGCCACAGTGACCAAAAGCAAGCTACTGTTATACCAAGGGCGCTGAAGTAGAGTTTTGCCAGAGGCGGGTTACTGCTGTACCAAAGGCGATCTACTGTACTACCAAAGGCGAGCTGCTGTAATACCAGGGGCACTGAAGTAGTGTCTGATGTTTTTCAAAGGCAAGATTTTCTGTTTCTGATTGGATTGGTTTGGCAAGAGAAAAACACAGCAAACAAGTGGTCAAAAAGGGCACAAGGACTGACACAACAGATAGTGTATGTTCAAGGCTCCAAACAAGCCCAATGTTTCCACAGGTCTAATACAGTTGCAATCAATAACAAGCACTTTTTATCCCTAGAGACAAGGTTTCATTGCAGTAGATCAGCTCACAGCTTAATACTCCGTCGATAAAAATATCATTCCATAAAGGTGTCGGATATTTAGTATCTTTGCGAGAGACGATAGGTAGGGATATCTCACCCTCCCCTTGGAAAGCTCAAGTAGGTCACAAGAGCTTTATGTCCGAGGGAATACTATCTCTTCTCAAGGGAGCCAATGGTGAGTGTCTTAAGGGTTTAAATCGATTTCCCTTGCACTGATGATTACCGCAATGTTCGAAGGTAGGTCGGGTAGTCTCTATCTAAATTGGTTCTTAGTGACTTTGAGGGACCAACGCCTTACGAGCAGTGCGACAAGCTACTAAAAGCTTTAACCAATCCTACTAAGAGTTTCAAACACTTCGCTCAATGTGAAAATCGTTTCCACAAAGGGCTAGTACACCTCTTTTCAGTTTGGCATCACAAGGTAAGGCTGACGTCGGTTAGGACTTGGCTTTCGCCTTATCCCTTTTATATAGCGGTTCAAAGGAAAACTCCGCTTAGGGTCGTCCCTTTTGGATGAAACGCAATCCAAAAGCAGGCCCTTCTAAAGGAAGTACAAAAAATGTAAAATCAAGCACGTCAAACAATGGTTCAATTGTCCCGTTATAAGAAAAAATAAGGTGCAACTAAGCTATGCACACACACGATTGTAGTTGTAAATTGTCCCTTATGAAATGAAGTGTTTGGCATTCATGTCCATTGTCCCTTAGAAAATCAGTATGTTCCTAAGACTTAGATTTGCAAAAAGATTTGTTCAATTACTCCTTTTAAGCATGCAATGTGTTTCTAAGACTTAGTAAGGTAAAACAAAAGGGTCTTTCAACGCTCGTCCTGCATAAACATGTTAAAAACACCTATTGGCTCTGTGTGAGTAAATAAGAAGCTGCAGCAATTTCGTTAGTTCCACCAAAAATTCACAAGTTAGCAAAAATAAATCAATTTTGACCAAAAGCGCTGAACAACATTACCAGAAGTGACCTACTGTGTTCCAGGAGCGCTGTAATACAGACCAGAAGCGTCAGAGAATATAGCCAACAGCGTTGAACAATAACCAGAAGTGCTTCACTGTCGTTCCAAAAGCGCTGCGATAAATATCAAAAGCGTGCAACGATAATACCAAAAGCGCTGTAAAATATCCAGGTGCGCTTCACTGTGTAACCGAGAGCGCAATACTATGTGGCCAAACGCGCTGTTCTGTCTCAGATACAGAAAATATTAGTTTTGTTAACAAAACCAGGTCAAAATAACTTTTCATGGTGGACCTATTATTTGAAGGATGATATTTGATAGATCTGGGTTGTGTAATCTGGAAACTCAGAAAAAATGGATCAGACCAATAGATTAGCACCAGAAACAAGGATATTCCTAAATAAATCAGCTTAGGAGATATCAAAAAATCAGGTTCTGAAAGACAAATATAACAGCTTGTCCGACAGAACGACAGATCTGAAATGAGAAATCACTGCAAACCCCGAATAAAGTCAAAAAACCTAATTTTAACCAAAAGCGCCTAATGACACCGCCAGTAGCGCTTCTCTGTTCTACTGATAGCGCTTCTCTGTGCTACCAGAAGCGCGGCCGTGCTACCAAGGGCGCTGAACTGTTCCTGCAAAAGCGCTGTAATATACTACTAGAAGCGCTGTGAAGTGCTATAAGCGCCGTGCCGTACTGTGTCTTCAAAAAAACAAATTTCTCAAAGAAACCAAGGGATTAGTGGGTCCCACCGGGCGTGCCAGAATGTGTATATGGAAAATCGATCTATTCTAAACTAAATAAAACCAAAGAACCCAATAACATAAAGGAAACAAATCTAAGTAAAAGCCATAAATCACAAATCAAAGACAAATGAAAGCTCTTACCAAAACCTGTATTGTTCCCTTTTGGAGATATGTGGATTGCTCAATGTAGTTGCAAAGCCATAGCTGCAACAAGCAAGTGTAGTGCTCAAGAGATCAATGTCAAAAGATTGTTATAGTGCTCAATCGACGCGTTGTGTATGCTCGAAGCTCTGTTAAGTATGCCTGAGAATACGATCGAAGAGAGAGGCTCAATGAAGGAGATGAGGGGGGTTTATATAGATTTCAAGGAAGATCGATCAACGGTCCAGATAATTCAGAAGAATCAATGGAGGAGAACAGTTGAGGAACGTGCAACAAATGAGAAGCAGACATGTGTCTTGCTTGCTTTTGCATGAGAGGAGTTATCAAGAATAGAAGAATGAGTTAACTGAAGAGATAAATCAATTAAAAGAATAAAGCAATCAGTTAAGTGATTTGAAACAAGAAGAAGGGATTTGCATGAGAAAAGAAGATATTTTGCTTTATTAAATATAGAAATATTTAATTGATGAGCAAGAAAGCTTGAGTTTTCTAGAGATAACTCAAATTAGAAGAAAAAGCAATTTAAATAAATAATTGATTTATTTAAATTTAGAGAAGATATTTTGGAAGAAATAATTAAATAAATAGAATTATTTAATTTAGAAGATTTGAAAGCAAATTAAATAAATAAATTTATTTAATTGTTGTGCATGATTTTGGAAGAACAAATTTGATTTAATTAAATAATTAAGAATTATTTAATTGTAGATAAGAGGGAATTTGTTGAATTAATTAAATAATGGGATATATTTAATTAATGTGGATGTGAATTTTGGAAAGAGGATAATGATTTAATTAAATAATTAAAATTATTTAATTGTAGAAGAATATAGAGGAATTTAATTTAATTAATTAAATAAAGAGGATTTATTTAATTAATGTTGCAATTTTGTGATTTAGAAGAATTTGATGAAATTAATTAAATAATTAGATTATTTAATTAATGTTGAAATGCAGGTGATTAGGAAGAAATGACGAAATGCAAGTGATGTGACGACTTGGTCATTTTAGGGTGTCTACACTTTGAAAATCAATTATTCGCTGGTGGAGACTATCACTGATGAGAGCCGACCAATCATAGAATTCTGTTCCGTCAACAATCTGGGACATGATGTAAAACATCCAAGGCTGAAACTTGTTAGCATATGTTTGACTTGTGATTCGGCTTAGCAGAGTAATCATTATTGCATGTTCTTCCTTGAACTCCCCACGTCCAACATTCTTTGGCATGACGTTATGCTTCTCTTTCAACCACCTCTGAGAAATCTTTTTCTTGTATTTTTCTTTATCATTGTTCCACACCCTCTTGCATTCTTCAATTGAAACAACCAAGTTTTCTCTCCAGATTGGTATTGAAAAACACTTCTCAATGCCGTTCGGCCTCAGGCTACAGAGCACATGTCCATCTCTTGATTGGATTTCTCTTGTGACTGAATTGTAATGCTTGATACAAGAAATTACGACTTTGATACTTTGCACTGTGATGGGGAATGAAGCCGCTGCAAGCAACCCGGAGTGACACAAATTCTGGATAGCGTTATTTCCTGCATCTTCCAAAGGATGTAAATTGAACACTGGAAGTACTTTATGCAAGTCTATCTCGAAAGTTCTTAGGTAATTGTGAACCAACACCATTTTGGGTTTGATCTCAATGGGAGAGTATTGCATATTGAAAGATTTGAAAAATGACTGTGAACACGCCTATGTCAGAAAAATCTTGGACAAAAGGTTGAAAATTACTTGCTGATTTCTTCTAAAAAGTAGATTTCGAGCAAAAAAGTTGGCAAATGGGTTTTGTAGGCAATTCCATTTTGAAGCAACCCAGATTGTCAAATTTTGAAAAAGCGGAGGATTTCTCAAAAAAGCAGCAAAAAAGTAGATTCCCGAAAAAAGCAAAATTTCTCAATCTTCAAGAGGATGAAATTATAGATGGACCCATCTCGATGAAATTTGAAAAAGCTTCGATCCTGTTTCTAAAAAATGATCCCCTAGAAAAAAGGACCTTGAAAAAGCATGCCTCTGTGCTTCCTCATCCCAAAACTATGAAGAACGTTGAAAAAACACTTCGTTTGAGCCTTCGAATCTTTGTGGAAAGAAAAATATGTCTTCTTCCTCTAGATGCAACTTTATAAAGAAGCCAAAAGCTTTGTCTTTATAGAACTTTAGGGTAAAAAAACAACTTTCTTTGTGAAGAAATAAAGCTTCAATCTTATCAATGAAGAAAGCAACTTTTAAAGCACAAATCCAAGTAGATGTCTTCGAATAGGAAGAATCCCTATTTTATAGCTACCTATGGCTTCATGTGTAAGATGATTAAAAATATCTTCTTTTGATGATGTCATCAAACACGCAAGGTTGCAAAAGTGTTAGCCAATTTTCCTTCGTTTTTGACACTTTTGTACTCATTTTGACTCCAATATGGCCCACCTCTGACTTCAACAAGATAGCAAACTATCACTGTTGATTGAAAAAGCTGACTAATCATGGCACCTTGAAGATTTATCAACTGTGATTTCATCCCCAGCCTCAAACTAACGATTCGACGTCATCTGACTACAAATCTGACCTCTGAAACCTGTCACCAGATGAACATTTTGGAAACGACTGTTGAGAAACACTGTCAAATATGAAAATTTTCTAAGGCATGAAAAGTTGGGCACCCCTAGCCTCCAGGGGCACCTAATTTTTTGTGCCTTAGCCATTTTTTAAAAAAATTTCAATTTTTTCAAAATTTTGATTTGCATACGTGTTTCAGTGGCTGTTGGCCTCTGTTTGGCCATTGATTTCTGCCTGTCAGGACAAAACTGAGTCTGATGATCTGGCAAATGGGCAACCCTAATGAAAATTGACCTGATTGTACTCTCTGTCTGCCACAAAAAATGCACCAAACTGATTTACTGTGAACTTGACCGGGCTGACGGAGGACTTGTCATTTTTTGGAAAAACTAAAAAATATTCTAAGGCATGAAAAAGTGGGCGCCCATGGCCTCCAGGGGAGCCTGGGAATTTGTGCCTTAGAAAATTTTTGATTCCATTCCTTAATTTCTATGCCAACAGATCTTGTTTGATCATCGTTTTCTATCGTCCAGATGACTGCTGAGGCAGGACAGGAGGTGATCTAAATAGCCTGAACACACCTGTGATGAAACCCCAACTTTTACTGGCGTTTGACTGAGTTTGACCACTCAGAAATGGGCTATCGGAGACTTTTTGACGTTTCTCAAAAAACAAGTAAAAAATTCTAAGGCATGAAAAGTTGGGCGCCCCTAGCCTCTAGGGGCACCTAAAAATTTGTGACTTAGCCAAATTTATGATTTCCAACCTCTGTTTATAGTTTACTCCATTTTGTGGGCCAGCAGCTACTTCCTGATGTCAATTTCGATGATTTGTCAATCAACAGCTACTGGATGATGAATGAACTGGATAGCCAGGGTACATCTGACGTGAATTTCAGCTTTTCAGGGTCTGTTGACCAAAATAACTGCTTTTATTCACCCTGAAACTGACTGGCAGAGGTATTTCTAACATTTTCTTGAAAAACATTAAAACAATCTAAGGTATGAAAATTTGGGCACCCCTAGCCTCCAGGGGTGCCTGGAAATTTGTGCCTTAGTCAAATTTCAGGATTTTTAACTTTTCAATGCTTTCCAGATCCATCCTGCTCCGTTTTCCGTTCTTTGTCGGATCAACGATTGTTCGTCAGTTCTGTGTTAGTTGAACAACATCAAAAACTTGAAAATGAGCTCTGGCAGATGAACTTCCTCCATTGATGACTTCAGAGTTCATGCTTCGCCATCTTAAAAAATAGAATTGACCCAGTAGAGAAAACATGACCTTTTGCAGATTCCATCTGGATTACGCTGATCATGAAGCAAAATTAGCCAATCAGAATCAGGCATGACACCTGAATTAGAGATTCTATTTTTAGAAAATTTTGCCAGCGTCCGTATCTCAAGAAACCCAGAAAACCTAATTTGATGTCTATTTTTAGAAATTTTGACTTTTTAACTTTTTTTGACGAAATTGTTTTTAGACTTTCTCAAAATGCCTTAATGAAGCAAATTTTTTGATTGGGTACAACATGTCTACACACTCAGGAACCATTGCTCTGATACCACTTGATGAAGGGGGTAAATCATAAAAAAGACAACAACAGGAATTGCACATAGAAAATAGAGATGTTCTTTTATTGATTTGGACAACCCATTACATTATAGAAACTCAAATACAATGAGATGAATCAATCCTCCACAGGCTGCAACTGTTAGATTCCCAAAATCATTTGTAGGAAAACTTCTACAAGAGAGAGTTGCAAGAAAATATTACAAAATCCAAATGCATAAATTAGTGCTTCATATTCCCCTTGCATTATTCAGATATAAATACAAAGGATATACACAACCATTGTCTAAGAATAGACAAAGTGGGGAAAGAGAGCATAAAGAAAGAATGTGACACTTGTCACAATGCTTTCAAGAGAAAATAAAGCCTATGATACATGTCATGAGGCTCAAAATAGAAAAAGAATCTCCCTAATTAACTTATGTAAAAGTGAAAATATGATTTTTCACCAACACCCCCCCATAAGTGCAACTTAGGGAGATTACATAAGGTAAAAAGAAAGAAAGAAAGATGGGTCTTGGCAACAAAGCCATGTTAGGTACTCGTGAACAACAAGGATCTCTCATAAGGTGCAGAAAAGGAGAAAAACTCAGTGGGAGAAAACTCCTCTCCAAAAGAGAGAAAAAACAAAAAGAAAGTACAAGAACATGTGATGGAAGGACACTAAGACCCCCAATGTAATGAATCCATCACAAGAGTACAATCATGAGTGCCCCGCCATAAGAGAGAGTGAATAGAGAATATGAATCCCCTCCAAGAAGAAGCTCCAGAACCAATGAAGAGATCTTGAAGACAGAATCCAATCCACTGCTTGCAAACAACATTTCTCCCTTTTAGAAGAAACAAATCCACTGGTGAATGTAGAAGTCATTCCCACATCTTGGATGAATAGGGAATCCATATCGAAATGTGTGCCTTTGAATGCAACTCAAGTGACCTCATACTGGGAGAATATGTCTTCTCCAAAATAGAAATTGTCTGCCCAATTAGAGAAGAAGAACCAGGAGAGGATATGATCTGAACTATATTAGGAAACATAGTAGATGAAGGTGGTGATGCAAAGCCAACTGAGATAGCATCAAACAAGAGAGATAAACCCTCAAATGTGTCCTCCAAATCAGCAATGTGAGACTCCACAAACAAGGATGATATGTCTGCAAAATAAAAGTCCCAATGAGGTGGATCTGAAAGACTGATATTGACCTGCTGCACAGAATTACTAGAAGACAATGTTGATGCAACACTAAACTCTAAAGTAGCAACAGGTGATGGAGATGTGATCTCAATAGGAGGAGAAGAGGGAGCAAGAGAGGTCTCTATCTCCAAATCATTCAAGACATGCCATATACTCAAGCTCCTCTAAAGTATCATCATCATAAGGTATATTATCTGCATCATCAAGTGGAATTAGGTAATCTGTTGCAGGATCATTTGGAAATGGTGAGACATGAGGGTCTCCATACAACTCCCAAATTTTTGTCCAAAGTGTGTGTGGGATCTCATAGATGGGAAGATCACATGCAATGTCTTATTCAACAGTGGTATAAATTAAAACCACAACATGATCTCGATTGTTACCCCAAACTGATTTCTTGATAGGTGTCTCTGGTTCAGGTATGAGCCCATAAGGATGAGGCAAAAGATGCAGCCACCTGAGATGTGTCAGGATGCCTCTTTGCAAGGACTCATAATTGTCCTTAATCAGATTGACCACATAAGGATGAGTGGAAAAACCCATGATACCTGCTCAAAATGATAGAGATCAAAACATGCAAATAGATTTATGTTGATAATAGAAGCCTATCAAAGCAAACAGAACCTTTCCAGGAGGCAACATGCCCAAGATATCTAACAGAAGCCATAAAATCAACAAACTAAATAAAAGATACCTAGGGCTGAATCTGAAAAAAATACATAGATTGCTGTGTAGAGCTTACTGATACCTTTCCAACGCCTATTCGTTTTGAAAATGGAGATTTTGGGCGCAAGCATGGAGCTCGGAAGCCAAAAATGATGCTTTGACTTCAAACAGCAAAAACAAGTTTCAAACAGAAAAATCTAGAAAAAAGACTAGCATTACTGGATAGTGCTCAGAACCAGCTTTCCAATGCTTTTTCATTTGCCAATTTTTGAGTTCGTATGCTCAAGTTATGGCCTCTGGGAGAAAACTACCTTTTTAGGCCTGCACATGAACACTGCACAGAAATCGAGGCACATTCAGAGATTCAGCGACACAGAAATCGAGGCAAACAAAAATCAAGCGGCACAAAAATTGAGGTAGATTCAAAAAAAATTTGGCACGCAAATTAAGGCAATTTGAAAATCAAAATAAGTTTTAAAAAATTTGGCATGGAAATCGAGGCGGCCATACGGATTTTCTCTGTACATAAAAAACTAAAACCCCCAAAAATGCCCAAAACTTTTTTTTTAGCAAAATATAGAGTGCCTTATATGAAAATAGGGGTTTTGACACCTTCTAAGCGCAACTGTGAGGTCTATTTTGCTCTAGAATGCATAGATTATCTTCTCATGGCTAAAACCCTCTCCGATTTGAGAAGAAACTGACAGATCTGGAGCTTTGATACCATGTTAGAGCCATAATCAGCTGCAAGCATTCATCTACGGGAAAGTTATGAAAAAAGCCAAGAGAATATTGATGCAAAATAGTAGAGAAATTCATTGAATAACCCATGAAAAAATACATGCAAAGGAGTGAGAATTTATAGGCAAGGTGAGTGGGGTGAGGTGTCAATATTGACCAATAGGAAATGTAACTCCAAGATCTCCAAAAATAGGGGGAGGTCGAGTAACTTCCATGAATGGATTGAAACCACACACACATGCACCCACTAACATAAAAGGCCTAATAAATAGCTCATATTATTAAACTACCTAAGCAAGCTTAAAAAGATTTGTAGGAAAAACCTTGTAATAAGAAATAAAAAACCTACACTAACAACAACACACTATAGCTTCCAATCTCAAGACTCTTGAATCTTCTGCTTTCTGTAACCCCAAATCAGCTAGGGTTTCTAATTTCCCACCTTTCCTCAACTCTACACTTTCCCCCTTATCTCTACTATTGCCCAGGGTTCCCAAAAATAGTCATAAATAGCCATTTTTTAGGCCTCCAATGAAAATTTTGAAATTTGCAACTCCCTCCAAAAGTAGGTCAACTTCTGGGAAGCATAACTTTTGATTCAAGTGTCTGATTGAAGCGCTAAAAAGCTTGCGAAGTGAACTATCATGCCGAAAATCTGTAAACGGATTTTTGTCAACTTTTCAAGGCGTTATGGGATGTTTTAGCGCCTCATATCTAATTTTGAAACTTTTCAGGGGACCTCACAAAATTGAAATTTTAATATTTTGAAATCCAAACATGATCTTGAGCTAAAATTTACTAAGAATCCTTATTTGACTATTCTGAAGCTTTGGGGAAAATTTTGGGCTCAACCGTTTCTTTGATAAAATTTTACTAAAAATAGCAAATTCTGGTATCCTTAACCCTGTTGGAAACTTTGAAGGTTCTGAATCATTATTCAAGTAAATGGGTATCCAAAAACACAAATTTTGAAAATAAATGAAAACAAAGACATCAATTTTGAATCAACATTATTTTTGGGTGACGCAAAATTGCCCTTATACCTCTAGATGCTCCTGCATCAGACACCCAGGGTAATTTTGAGAAGTGAACCTATCACGTCTCAGGAGTTAGAGGGAAACCAAGATGGTTAACCTCAGCCTTAGATAACCAGGATGAATCTTCAATAGGGCTTCCTCTCCATTTAACTAGGTACTCTTCATATTGCCTGTTTCTTGTGCTTCTACCCACACAGCTATCCAAAATTTCTTCTATCTCCTCCTTTTCTAAAGTAGGTGCCAGAATACTCCACCGTTCTTCTATTATTCCATCCTCTGTTCCACCTTCATAATATTCTGTTAAATCAACAATGTTGAACACAGGAGAAATGTTGATCCCACTCAGCAGCTCTACCTCATATGCATTTCCTAAATCATGCTTCTTTAGAACCCTGCATGATCCAAATTTCTTCATTTTCAACTTATTATATGTTCCAACTGGAAACCTTTCTTTTCTCAAGTGAACCATGACTTCATCTCCTACTTGAAATTCCTTATATCTCCTCTTCTGATCTACCTTAGCCTTGTACTAAATATTCATCTTATTACTGCGCTTTCTCACATCTTCATGCAAATTCTTCAAGTGTTTTGCAAAGTCTTCAGCTTTGGCACTTATCTTTTCTCCTTTGTCCAACTTCCTTAACTCTGAAGTATTTCTTGGACTACTCCCATATACAATCTAGAATGCAATTTATCTATGCTCGTATTGACAGAATTGTTGTAAGCAAATTCTGCCTATGACAAAATCAGATCCCATCCCTTGGGCTAATCCCCTACTAAGCGTCGCAGCAGGTTACCAAAACTCCTATTCACCACTTTTGTCTATCGATGATCAGTCTGTGGATGGTGTACAAAACTGAACTTCAAATCCATCTTCAACTTCTTCCACAAGTCCTCCAGAAATACCCAACAAATTTGGTATCTTGATCTGAAACTATGCTCTTAGGTAGACCATGTAGTCTCACCACGTCCCTGAAAAATAACTCTGCAATATGAACAACATCATTAGTCTTCTTACAAGGAATAAAATGTGCCATCTTCGAGAATCTGTCCACCACCACAAAAATAGAATCATGTCCTTTCTATGTCCTTGGTAAACCAAGAACAAAATCCATACTAATATCATCCCATGGCTTCTCTGGTACAGGTAGTGGATGATATAGCCTTGTATTCTGAATTGTTCCTTTTGCCATCTGACACACTCTGTAACTTTGCACAAATTTCCTCACATCTTGCTGCAACTGTGGCCAATAATAATGCTTACCAACAATAGCAATGGTCTTATCTCGACAAAAGTGTCCAGCTAATCCCGCACTATGCTTCTCCTTAATTAGGTTCTCTATCATGGAACTCCTCAGAATGCATAACTGGCTTCCTCTAAACAACATGCCATCTTAGATTATTAAATCCAACCATTTTGTCTTGTCCAAAGTAACAGGTTCTAGACAAGTTTTCCAAGCCTCTGCAAAATCTGGATATTCATGATACAAACTTTTGAGCTCATCGAACCCAACAACCTCTATCTTCATTTCTGTCAACAAATTTTACCTTCTGCTTAAGGCATCTGCAACTTTGTTGGACTTCCCACTCATGTGCTTCAAACAAAAGTATAACTCTGCAAAAACTCAACTCATTTTAAGTGCCTCTGGTTCAACTTCCCTTGACTATTAAGATATTGTAAAGCCTGATGATCAGTATATAAAACAAACTCTTTTGGGAACAAATAATGTCTCAATTTCTTTAAATCTTGAACTATTGCATAAAACTCCTGATCATAAATAGAATACTTTTTCTTGGCATCATTAAGCGTCACTAAAATAGATAACGAGCTTACCTTCTTGACTCAAAATAGCTCCTATAGCACTGCCACTAGCATCACAATCTACCTGAAATACCTTATTGAAATCTGGAAGTGCTAAAACAAGTTGCTCTGTGACTTTATGCTTCATTGTATCAAAACTCTTGTTTTCTCCGAGAGTCCATTTAAACTCTTTTCTATCCACTCTCATTGTCTTAGTTAGGGGTGCACAAATGCTACTAAAATTCCTCATAAATTTTCTATAAAAACTTGCCAAACCATGAAAAGATCATACCTCTGTAGCACTCCTTGGCATAGGCCATTCAATGATAGCCCTCACCTTCTCTAGGTCCATCTTAAGACCTTCCTTTGAGATAACAAATCCTAGGTATACCAACTCCTTTGCAAAACTACATTTCTTCAGATTAATCAACAACTTTTCCTCCCTCAACTTCTCTAAAACTCTTCTGATATGCATCAAATGCTCATCCCAAGTCTTATTGAAAATCAAAATGTCATCTAAATAAACAATAAATTTTTTTCTCAAAAACTCTTTCAATACCTCATTCATGGGCCGCATGAATGTGCTTGATGCATTGGTTAGCACATGACTAACCACTCATACAAACCTTCCTTTTTCTTGAAGGGTGTCTTCCATTCATCTCCTTCTCTTATTCAAATATGGTGATACCTACTCTTTAGGTCAATCTTTGTGAAGTACTTGGCTACACTCAAACAATCCATTATGTCATCCATTCTAGGCAATGGAAATCTGTACTTGATCATGATCTTGTTGATGCCTCGGGAGTCTGTACACATTCTCCACTCTCCATCTTTCTTTGGTGCTAGTACTGTAGGTACCATACATGGACTTAGGCTCTCCCTTATTAGTCCCTTCCTTAACAACTCATGAACTTGTCTGTTCAACTCTTCATTCTCTGCTGGAGTCATTCTATGGGCTACCTTATTCGGCAAACTGGCTCCTGGTATCAAATCTATTTGATGACTTATCTTCCTCACTGGTGGTAAACCTTCTGGTACATTAACAAAGACAATATCTTGAAATTCTTCCAACATAAATGAGACTTCTGCTCATACATCTTCACATTTCTCTTGACTAATCTTAGGAATCAATGCAAAGCAATGGCACTCATGCTTCATACGTGTTGGTGCCTGATTTCACTGTCAGTTTCTGAGCAATTTTCATGCAGGCACCTTCCCAAAAAATCCAAAAATATTCTAAGTGTTCGACCTCCTCAGCAATTTTCAACAGCAGCATCATACTTTCTTCCGAGGTGGTCAACATCATCATGATTTTCCATCGACCTGGTTATCTATCAGGATCATCATGTTTCAATATCAGGTGATGTTTAGACATCATCCTGATCCTGCAGTAGAGCTACAGTGCACCCTGATATTCTTGCGGGGGGTGATAATTCAAACATCCAGTGATCTTCCAGATATCATCCTGCCCCGATATGATGATGATGTCACCCTGATCTGTCGAAGGGGTCATTTTCTAAGTTGTTCAAATCCGACCTGATGTTCTTTGAGTTAAATGGGTCATCATCATCATCTGGTCTACAGTGCATCATGATATTTTGTTTGGGGGGTGATATTCTGAAATATCAGGTTATCTTACTAATATCACCCTGGCGCCAATATGATGATGACGTCAGCAGGATATGGCGGTGACGTCATCAGGATTTTTGAAGGCATCGGAGTGATCGGCTTCATCGGCGAAAGTTTTTTTGAGTGCTCCGATTGTTTTGGTCACACCGAGAGGGGAGCATGGAGTGGTCATCGGTGTGAATGGTATCATTGGCAGAGGATGTTTTTGCTTGGCCGACGGTTGAGGGTCTCGCCGACAGAGGATGTGTGTATCGAGGTGACTTGGTGCATCGGCGTAGGTTTGAGGTGTTGCTCCGACAGTGTAAGTCACACCGACGGAGGTGGGAGGCCTGGGTGTTATCGGTAAGACTCTTGAGGTCGGCAAAGGAGTGTTCAATTGCTCCGATGGGTAATGTCTCGCCGAGGGAATGACTTGGCAATGTTTTTTTATCAGTCCATCCCCAGCGGAGTCGCCATTTTGTTGGTGACTCGGATGGGTCACAAATATATTTCACTAGGGAGGACAAAAATAACAATTTTCAAATCACCATTCCCCAGCGGAGTCGCCAATTTCTGTTGGTTTTTTCCTAGACTGGATGCTTATTCCCAGATTTCCCTACAAGGTAGCCATCAGTGATCAACAGGATCTCTGGGCCAGGGGCCAACAGTGTAGGAGATAGACTCTATTTTATCTCCTCTTCTTCTTCAGGCTCTGCAAGACCTAGGGGGGTATTCCCTACTCAACATCCATGATATACGCATACAAGGATTGGGATGCTGTCAGAAAGCAAATAAGTCCTCCTGTAAGTAGACCAAAACTGAAAGATAAGAGCAAAGGGGCTAGCTTTGGGCCTATTTGCAGTTGTAGACAGAGGACTGAGGATCCTAAAACTAATTCTAATGTCCTAATGGTTGTTTTAGAGTTTGATTATGATTTTAAGTTTGGATGCAAAGATGGACATGGTTGTAACACAAGCACAAAGCAAGATTGGTGCCTATCCAGGGCCTGGAGTCAGTAGACATACACCTGTGAATGATCAGCATGAACAACTAAAACTGGATTTCAGGGGGATATATATGATACCTGCCTTACAGATATCTCCCAATACAGAGTGTTAAGTTATCTCTACTTATGGCATCCCTACTGCAGTATACCCTTCCCAATGTTTAATCTGAAAACAGTTTAATCTACCTTTGAGCAGAAGTTAAAAGATCAGACATTCAACACAGGAATTCTATGTTCTAGAGTCTCAACATTCCTTAAATACCTAGACTCAGAAGAAAGATACATGCAATACTGGAGACAGAATTAACAAAACACATGCTAACATAGCATTTCTCATATAAATTTAACCATGAAATCAGTGGATTCATGCAAAAACATACAACTGGAGATACATAAACTCACAAGTTTTTGTGGGTAGAGCAGCCAAAAACAGCTGTCTTGTATCACAGAGCCAAAATGTTTAACTTTCAACAACCACCCAAAAAATGGTAACACAGTCTGCTTATAATAGCCAGAGAGTGTACCACAGCAATTAATTACATGGTTATTACAAAAAATCCGCCAGATACAGTCCCTTCAAAGGAATGGCGCTCAAAATTTATTACAGCAACAGACAGAGGAACCTCGAGCCACACGCCACTATCTGGAGCCTCTGCTCAAAAATTGGGCAACCTGACCATGTGTACCATTGTCCACATCCCTGCACCGTCGCCATTAATGGCTCAACCACCCGCGGCCTACCTGGAAACCGTCGCAACACTCAAAAAGGAATTCCTGCCAAAACGCACTTTCTGAAGGCACAAGATAATACAGGGAGATTAATCCCACATGCACGGTGCGGGTAGCCCCTTGCCACTTTAAAAACATAGCCACATGTATGATAAGCGTCGAGCGCTTTTGCCACGCTCGACACATGCTTCTTCTCCAAGAGCCCATCGGCCAAACTTCTACCATCGGCTCACTTCAAAAAACTCTCGCCGACATCACTTGTCTCGCCGACCGCAACACCATACATTCCCCATCGGTATGACCAACACCATCGGGAAATCGTGAAAATCCTCCTGCCGATCTCAACAGTCACACTGATGCCTTCCTTCGCATTCCCTCCCATCGGCCAGACCAAAACAATCGGAGCACTCAAAAATTTTTTTGCCAATGAAGCCGATCACTCCGATGCCCTCAAAAATCCTGATGGCGTCACCGCCATATCCTGCTGACGTCATCATCATATTGGCGTCGGGGTGATATTAGTAAGATAACCTGATATTTCAGAATATCACCCCCCAAACAAAATATCATGATGCACTGTAGACCAGATGATGATGATGACCCATTTAACTTAAAGAACATCAGGTCAGATTTGAACAACTTAGAAAATGACCCCTTCGACAGATCAGGGTGACATCATCATCATATCGGGGCAGGATGATATCTGGAAGATCACCAGATGTTTGAATTATCACCCCCCGCAAGAATATCAGGGTGCACTGTAGCTCTACTGCAGGATCAGGATGATGTCTAAACATCACCTAATATTGAAACATGATGATCCTGATAGATAACCAGGTCGACAGAAAATCATGATGATGTTGACCACCTCGGAAGAAAGTATGATGCTGCTGTTGAAAATTGCTGAGGAGGTCGAACACTTAGAATATTTTTGGATTTTTTGGGAAGGTGCCTACATGAAAATTGCTCAGAAACTGACAGTGAAATCAGGCACCAACAGTGGCTCTGTCTGGGGATGTGCAGGTGCAAGATTGCAGCGAGAACCCCAGATCTCTGGGATGCAGACCAGTCCCTTATCCATTGGGCACAGAGTCAAATACTGCACTAACCTGCATCACCAAACACACTTGATGGCCTAAGGCCACCAAGAAAAGGAAAAACATGTATCTCCCTTTGTCAAATATCTTGTTTTCATCTGCATGCACTGGGTCAAGCCTAAGAATGCTACCATGATCTGACGATAAACAAACCTGGTCATCTGCACATTCAACCTTCTGATTTAGCTTGTCACTGTCATCTCTGTGCAGATAACCTTTAGCATCCGGCAACAAGTGGATGCAGAATGTATCAGGCAATGCATACTCAAATGGAATATAACGCATGTTATCATTTGTATCAGCATTATGCATTGCAAAATGATCTCCTAGCTGGATTGAAAACTGAAAACACTCAAAGTCCACCATGCAGCTAGGGAGATCAGAGCTCATCTCATATGCTGGCCTCTCAAAAGAAAAGCTTTCAAATTCACAATTGTGCACATCATGTACACAACCAATAGTAGCACCAAGCTGGAAAAGATCAGGCTCTGGCATCTCTTTCAAATCAGGCATATTTTCACAGTCACTTACCTGATGCATGTTGTTTCCTCTTTCATCAGGATGAGAAATATCCAAGCCAAAAACAATGTCTAGATCCTCACCATACTCAAATAGATCCTCATCACCGTATGTGTCAAAGATGGGTGATCCAGGTACATCAGCTTGATCATAGTATGCCATTTGTTCATGGGCAGCAGAACATGCATCTTCATCACCAATGGATTCCCTTTGTGGAGGAGTATCAACTTGTGTGTCATAAGCAAAACAGCCATCAAATGAGAAACAATCATGCTCTGAACTAGCACTTGTTTCAATCCCTGACTGCTCTTCATGATCTCCATGTGTTTGAAAGGAAGGCAATGGGTCACACATAGGACTGTTTCTCTATTTGCTTATACCTTCTCTGTCTTGAGTACAATACTCACAATTGTCTCCATAGGTCCATTCCAAAAATTGCTCATTGCTGTCCACAACCTCGTTATTGTTCTCATGGTCATATGCCTCATCATTGCAATGGGAATCCTCACTAGTCCTTTCACTGGCATCCTCAACTGGTGAACAATCCAGTTGAGCAGTATTGTTAGCATTATGTTCAAACACAACAGTCTCAACCTCTATGCTTTCATTTTCATTTTCATCTGCACATGATGCCTTAATTATTTGGTCATTTGCAGCTTCACAACTATTTTTCACACCAAGGCCTGGGGACAGGGATATCAACAAGTGCCCATTTCTAAAATTTTCTATATTTTCAGCAAATTTGTATGCCATCTGCATACCTGTCACCTTGAAATCCCTCAGTAATGCACTAGAGCCCTCCTCAAAAGCCTCAAAGAATATGCCAACACAGGCTGAAGTGTCAGGTCTGAAGACTTCTGGGATCTGTGAAAGGGCTACTGCAAACCTATGACTGAAAACAACACATGGCTCTTCATCTTGTTTTCTGATGTTCATCAATTCTGCAACAAGATCAGCAGGTTCTCTTGCAAATTCTTCTTTGAAACAGTCAGCAAGCTCATCCCAACAGGCAAAAAATCTCTTTGGAAGGCTCAAATACCAGTCTTTTGCTTTTGCATCAAAGGACCTAACAAAAAACCTCATCCACATATCCTCATCTCTAAATGAATGTTTTCCCATGAACTCATGAAAATTTTGGATATGTGCATTCCCATCACATACACTGTGACCACTAAATCTAGGCATCTGACAGTATATCCTAGCAGGCATAGTTTCTACTTTATAATCAACCCATGACAAATCTAGTTGGTCATACAAAGGATCAAAAGGGCTGACAGGAAGTTTAGCTTTCTGACTGGCAAACACAACAAGGTTATCATGATTTAATTGGGCCTACCTAGCCTCTAAGAATATCAACCTATTTTTCATCTCTTCTATTCTTTTATCCCATCGGCATAGGTATTTTGTTGCTTGCCGATGGTTTTGGTCTCACCGACAGACAAGGAATGTGAAATAGGCATCGGCGAGACCGCTGTGGTCGGCAGGAGATATGTGGGGTAGGCCAATAGTGTATGTCATGGCGATGGGCTTTGGGCGAAGGAGCTTGTGTCGAGCGTGGCAAAAGCGCTTGACACCTATTATGTGTGCGGCCCCATTTTTAAACTAATGAGGTTGTCTCCACACCATGCATGTCGGATTTTTCCCCTTGCATTATTTTTGAACCTGCGAAGGACGCGTTTTGGCGGGAAATCCCTTTTTGAACGCAGCGACGGTTTCCAAGTGAAATGCGGGTGGTTGAGCCATCAATGACGGTCGTGCAGGGGTATGGGCGATGAATACAAACGGTGAAGCTGCCTGATCGTGGATGAAGACTTCCAGATAATGGCGCGTGGCTCGAGGCCCCTCTTTGTCTGTTGCATTTACATTTTCTGAGCGCCATTCCTTCTGAGGGTTGTATTTGGCAAATTTTTGTCAAAGTCATGTAATCAATTGCTGTGGTACACTTTCTGGCTGTTATAAGCAGGAAGTGTTACTCATTTTTAGGTTGTTGAAAGTTGAACATTTTGGCTCTGTAACACAATACAGTTCGTTTTGGTTGCTCTGTACAGTTTAACTTGTGAGTTTATGTATCTCCTGTTGTACGATTTGGCATGAATCCACTGATTTCATGGTTAATCTTATATGAATAATGCTATGTTTGCATGTGTTATGCTGATTCTGTCTCCAGTTTTGCATGTGTCTTTCTTACTGCAATAGGGATGCCATAAGTATAGACAGCTTAACACTCTGTATTGGGAGATATCTGTAAGGCAGGTATCACATGTGTATCCCCCTGAAATCCAGTTTTAGCTTTTCATGCTGATCATTCACAGGTGTATGTCTACCGACTCCAAGCCCTGGATAGGCACCAATCTGGTTCTGTGTTGAGGTTATACACCATGTCCAGCTTTGCATCCAAAATTCAAATCAAACCATTTCATCCTTCCATCTGTTAGTTGTAGGATTAGGATTAGGAACCTCTGCATGCTCTCATACCTAACCAGACATTATGTCCAAGAATGTTGCCAACCTTGTGATTTGTTACACAAATCTTGGTCCATACATGAGAGTATTCTGCCTGTTGATGTCAAGTTAAATCCTTCTGTCATTGAGCTAGTCAAGGTTATACTTTTATCCAGTAGGGAAACCCCCCTTGGTGCGGCAGAACCAGAAGTGAAGGGGAGGAGCTCACGCAACCTCCTATATTCAGTTGGCTGAATCTGCCTGTGCATTAGAACTGGCAAACCCTAATGCTGATTCAGAAGAAAAACCAACAATACGCTCCAACAATTTCCTACCATCTACCAAGCAAATTCTGGCAGTACTACATACCTTTTCTTCAACCTCCTTGAAGGGCTTCAACTTATGATGAACTCCATCCTTTGTTAGGGAATATGTGTTTGCATGGTCATTATGGACAGTGCACCTATCATACTGCCATGGCCTTCCCAATAACATATGACATGCATCCATCGATATGATTCCACACAACACCTCATCATGGTAGTCACCAATCTTGAACTAAACATTGCTCATTGACCAAATCTCTATGGTCCTTCTGCAACCATGCAATCCAATATGGACGTGGATGCTTTCTTCTTGTCAACTTCAACTTGTTAACCATCTCCTCTGAAACAAGATTGTCAGTGCTTCCACTGTCAATAATAATATCAAAATACTTACCTTCACATTTGCACGTGGTGCAAAATAAGCTCTTCCTCTGATTTCGCTCTTTCTCCTCATTCAACAAGGTTCTTTTGACAATTAGGGTTTCTCCCCTCTGAAACCTCCTCTTCCAGGTCCTTGCCTAGGTCAGCCTCTTCCCGTTCCTCTTTGCTCACCATTATTCTGGTCACGAGGGTGATAGGTATTATCTCCTCTCTGATTTCAACTGGTGCCAACTTCTCCACTTTTCCTTTGGTCTTCGTTTCGGCCTCCATAGGGTCTTCCACCAGTCCTTCCACCTTGACCTCTTCCCCTTTACTTACTGTCGAATCTTTTATTTAGCTTCTCTTCAACCTTTAAGGAAAACTAGTATGCATCTTCTATGATGGTCATTCTAACCAGGTTCAGCTCCTCTTGAATACTTGGCCTCAACCCATTAATGTAATGGACTACCTTCTCCTTATTAGCCTCTACATGGCCTATCCTTATAGTAATCTTATAAAAATCTTCTATAAACTCCTTAATAGACTTGTTACCTTGCTTCAATCCTTGCAGCTTCTTCAACAACTCCATCTCATAGTCCACAGGAATGAACTGCTTCTTAAGTTTCTCCACCATCTGATCCCATTTGGTGATCTTTCCTTTTCCTTTTCTATTTCTCTCTAATTAGACCTCCTTCCACCAAATATTGGCATGGCCCTTCAACTTTATTTTTGCAAAATTGACTCAATCTGGGTCCTCCATGTCTTCATACTCGAAATATTCCTCTATGTCATTGATCCAATCAATAAGTTGTTCTGGATTGAAATCTCTAGAATAGGTAGAAACTTCGATCTTGGGCCTCTTTCTGATCTTTGAAATGGCCCTCAACAACCTAACTTCTGCAGGATCTCCTACAACTTTTTGTTCTTCCTCAGATAGATCTTCTTCAGCTTCATCTTCACTTTCTTTTCTTGTTCTCAACTCAAACCCTCTTCGCAGCTCCTCTTGCAATGCATTGATTTTCCTTTGTAGGGTTCTCAAACCCTTTTCCCTCAAAGCATTTATTCCAACATGGTTTCTTCTTGGTGGCATCTTGATCTCCGTAGCAAACCCACAACCTCAAATCCTGGTGCAAACTGCCTCACGGTCGGTGATCTGTCTACACACTCAGGAACCCTTGCTATGATACCACTTGATGAAGGGAGTAAATCATAAAACACACAACAACAAGAATTGTACACATAAAATAGAGATGTACTTTTATTGATTTGGACAACCCATTACATTACAGAAGCTCAAATACAATTAGAGGAATCAATCCTCCACAGGCCACAACACACTATAGCTTCCAATCTTAAGACTCTTGAATCTTCTACCTTTTGTAACCTCAAATCAGCTAGGGTTTCTAAATTTCCACTTTTTTTTGACTCTACATTTTCCCCCTTATCTCTACTACTGCCCAAGGTTGCCAAAAATAGTCATAAATAGCCATTTTGGTGGCCTCGAGCCAAAATTTCAAAATTTGCAACTCCCTCCAAAAGTAGGTCAACTTCTGGGAAGCATAACTTTTAATCTGGTTGTCTGATTGATGAACTGTTTGAAGTGCCGAAAAGATCGTGAAGTGAAATATCATGCTGAAAATCCATAAATAGATTTTGTCAACTTTTCATGGTGTTATGGGACATTATAGTGCCTCATATCTGATTTCAAAACTTTTTAGGGGACCTCACAAAATTGAAACTTTAATATCTTGAAATCCAGACATGATCTTGAGCCGAAATTTACCAAGATTCCTTATTTGACTATTCCAAAGCTTTGGGGAAATTTTTAGGTTCAACCACTTCTTTGATAAAAACTTACTAAAAATAGCAAATTCTGGTATCCTTAGCTCTGTTGGAAACTTTGAAAGTTCTGAATCATTATTCAAGCAAATGGGTATCCAAAAACATAAATTTTGAAAAGAAATGAAAACAAAGACATCAATTTTGAATCAACATTGTTTTTGGGTGATTCAAGATTGCCCTTACACCTCTAGATGCTCCTGCATCAAAGATGATAACTCTCTTGCTATTATTTCCAAATTGGCCTACTCACCACCTATGACTATTCAACACATAATGACTCCTATATAACTATTGAATACCACTCCTAAATGTTGATGATGTGCCTATCTGAAAGAAAGAAAAGAACATATTCTCTTTATTTTTAATATGTATTTGGGTAATAATTTGAAGTTGAATTAAGTGTTTTAAATAATTTAAATAATTAAGTTGAATTAAGGTATTATCTGTGGTCTAAACACAAATTCAAGTGTGACACAAATGACAAAATCTACATGCTAGTATAAGAACATCAAAATAGCAAATGGTTTGGAGTAAATGCATAGTTTTGAACTAGTGCACCTTGGAATTATGCTAGAAATTGTTTGATGAGGTTGTAAACCAAATTTCATGAAATTTTAAGCTCAGGATTTGGTTACAAGGAAGTAGTGCACCCAACGCGAGGCCTAGGATTGGGTAGAAGTCCAAGGGTGGAGAGAGGTCGTTTAGATCCTAGATGGTCTAAATTTATAGAGATTATTTAGAATCTAATATTAATCACTTCTCAGTATGGAGACATATCATGACAGTTGAGTAAAACATGGAGTAAAATTATGAAATATGTGTCAAATAAGTAAAAATACATTGTGGGAGAGACAAAAACATAAATGGAGGAAAATATGCTTGGAATATTGACTAGTGCTCCATGGAAATAGAATAAAGAGCTCTTTAGGAGCCACTAAACTAAATTTGAGTGAATTCTAACATCGGGATGCCACTACAAAGAGGGGGTACACTGAAGTAGGGCTCACAACTAAGGAGAAATCTTGGGTGGGGCCCAAGATAGAGGAGAAGTCCTATCTTTAGAAAAGGCTTAAAATTTGTAGGGAGCTAGTTATTTATCTTCTAATAACTTCTTTGAACTAGCATTAAGTCAGGTTCTTCACTGTTTATTCTCAAACTAACTTACAAGTGCAAAAAATGTAATAGGACAAAGGGTTAAATGGGAAATTGCTTCAATTAGGCCCCTTGAGGGAATTCAAGAATAAATCCACATGGAATTTAAATATTAACATAAAACTAAAATATGAAATACCTATGCTAGGAAACAATGCTAATTCAAATCATAAATAATGATTGGAAATTATGATGCAATATGAAAATGCTAATCGGGTGATATTTGGGAGATGCCAAAAAGTGATCAAATAATAGAAAAAATTAACAAATGGTGTATGGATGTGGGAGATGCCAAAAAGTGATCAAATAATAGAAAAAAATAATAAATGGTGTATGGATGTATAGGTGACTAAAGTGGGAAGGTGACACAACTGATTCAGTGTAAACTAATGGTATGCAAAATTTATTAAATAAATGGTAACACTAGGTTTTTAAAGAGCCATAATCATGAAGGGTGAAAGACAAAAATAGACAAATGGAAACCCACTAACAAAAAATTGATGCAAAAAATAATGGTATACAAGGGTTATTCCCAAGTTGAGGGAATAAACTTTGATGAGATCTTTTCTCCTATTGTTAATTTGAGCTCCATTAGAATCTTGTTATCTATTGATGTGACAATTGATTTAGAAATTGAGCAAATGGATGTCAAGATAACATTCTTGCATGGAGACTTAGAAGAGGAAATTTTCATAGAACAACCTAAAGGATACAAGGTGAAATGTAAAGAGAAACTAGTTTGTAAGATGAATAGGTCTTTGTATGGGTTAAGGTAGTCCTCATAGATGTGGAACCAAATGTTTGACGTACATGTGCAAGAATTGGGTTTTGGAAGAAGTGATGTTGATCATTGTGTATAATTAGAAAAGGTAAATGATCATATTTTGATTATTATTTTATATGTTGATGATAGGCTTACCATTAGAATAAATAAAGCATTAATTTAGGGGAATAAAACTTAGTTGTCTAGTAAGTTTGATATGAAAGACTTAGGAGCCACCAGATATATTCTTGGTATGGAGATATGCAAGAATAGGAGTAAAATAAAACTATGGCTAAACTAGAGGAAGTGTCTTGAAATAGTCTTGTAGATGTTTAGAATGCAGGATAGTAAATAAATAAGTTCACCTCTACCAGTTGACAAAAAGTTGAGTATGGAATAATATCCTAATTTGTAGAGAATTTGGAGGACATGAGGAAGGTTCCTTATGCAAGTGTAGTAGGAAGTATCATGTATGCAATGGTCTACACAAGACTAGACATTGCCCAAGTAGTGAGAGTTCTAAGTAAGTTCATGACGTAGCTAGGTAAAGAACATTTAGACACATGTGAAAAGGGTGTTCAAGTAGTTGAAGGTAACCGTGAATAATTGCTTAGTTTATCATTGTACTAATGATATGGGTAGAGTGTTGAGTGTACTCTAATATTTGTTGATTTGGATTAGGTTGAAGATCTTAACAATTGGAGGTATACAAGCGGAAATGTGTATATTATATATTAAGGAGCAATGAGTTGGATGATCAAGAGGTAGTAGATGGTTGCCCTATTAACTACTGAAGCAGAATAAATGGTTACAACACATGATTGTAAGGAAGTAGTGTGGTTGAAGAGGTTAAGTAATAATATTGGTCTTAAGAGTCAAATAGTGTTGAAATGTGATTAATAGATCGCAATTTGTTTGGCTAAGAATCCTATTTATCATGCAAGAACAAAACCTATTAACATGCAATATCATTTTGTGAGGGTGATGGTTGAGAATAAGAAAGTCTAGATGGAGAAAATTGATATTTAGGTAAACACTATATATATTTTGACAAAGTCTGTAAGTACTACGAAGTTTATGGGGTGTAGGGATAAGATGGGGTTATCCCATTCCCAAGAATAAGGTTAACTTCTTGGGTTGACATACCACACTATCTCCTATAGTAAATATCAAGTCGGAGAATGTTGGGACTTATGTGATATTCACCTACAAAGAGTCCTTAAAGGAATAGTTTATTTGTAGTCTTCATTGTGGTGGGATGCGGTGAAATGTGGTGATTTTTTAGGTTTTGTGGTAGAGTAGACATAGTGATGTACATATGATAATGATGTTACAAGTCTTGCAATACATAATATATGTTGGTTCACATATGGTGGTGATATAACAAAAACCACAATCATTTGGATGAAGAACTCATAACTGTGTTAGGAATTGCATGCAGAAGATATCAATTAAATGCAAATAAAGATTAAACAAAGGAATGAAAAATACACATAAATAATAACAGTGAGAGACAAATTTTAATGTGGTTCACCCAAACTCAGGCTACATCCACCAAAAAAGAGTCCAATATTATTATCTATCAATCGAACCGATTACAACCAACAATCCTTGCAACTCAATACCATTGCAAATGCTATAATACAATATCGAAATCTGGTGCAGTGCACCTAGAATAGTCATTAAATCAAAATTTTGAAATTTTAGATTTAAAAGGCAAAATGAAGTTTTGAATAATGTAATAAATCCATTAAGGCATGATTTAGAGTGGAGGCCAAGTTTAGGCAAGTATCTTTAGTGGTCTGCAGTCCTCTTAAAAAGTATGACAATCTAATTTTAGAAAAAATAGTCTTTTATAAAAAAAAAGTAGTTAGTGGCTATTCTTAGCCTTTCCCACGATGGGAATAAGAGACAAGGTGATAAACATAAGAGGGAGGCATTGTAAGGTGTGTGGGGTCGAAGGTATGGTAGTTGTGAAGAATTTTGAAAGGAGAAAATGAAAGAAAAGTTACAGTTTGCTCTCCCTAACACTATTTTTTCTGATTTTTGTTGTTCCCTTCAATTTTCCTCATCCGTATAACACTGTTATGAATTTTCATGCATAATAATGTTGAAGTAAATGGTTATATCTTTGTTTTTAATATGGTTGGAGGAGATTTGGTGGGGTTTAAAGCACTTTTCCAAATGTTTCTTTGAGACTGCCCTGTTTTCCAGCTTTATGACTGTCTTTTTGTTGTTCCCTTGTGTTGCACTCAGCCATATAGTGTAGACATGAATAAAACTAATAAGAATGTTGTATTTGATACTCTTACCTTTCATTTAAGCCAAGTTGGAAGTAATATCATTAAGTTTTGATCATTTTGTGAGTGCTTTTTGTGAAAGAGGTTCCAAAACCTAGTGTTAAGGGTTTTAGAGAGATTTTGAGTTTTCCCAATTCATGATGTTGTATTAGAACCCAAAAATGGGTGGAATTAATGTAAAATGGTGTGTTCTCTAATGGGTTTTGCATGTAGGAGCAGGGTACAAATAGAAGGTGAAGATTTGATCCATTTAGCCTCTTTGTGACATGAATTTGGCCAACTAGCTTAGTTGGAGTAAAGTTTTGATCATCAAATGAGTTGAAATGACCTTAGAACCATAAAAACTTTGAAAATGGTCTATTTGAGATGTGTCTAAGCTCACCAAAGGGGAATTTTGATTGTGGGCTAGAGATTTTGTGTACTTCCTTTGTAAAAGTGGGCTAATTGCCCTCTAGGACAACAAGGACAGTCAAAATTAGAGGCTTGTGTTCCAAAACAACCCACCTTGCATGTTTAGTATGTTGTGTAACTCCATAATGGGTACTTGGAAAGGTATTTTTTTGTGGGTTTGTCATGTATTTTGAAAGTTATGCTTAAAAAACCTCTCTGACAGGGCTACAAGGAATAGGTTAGTCTGTGAAGGAAGTGGTACAAGGAGGTACCCTCAGTGCATTTTTATGGTTTTGTGAGCTTGGGATAGTTAAACCTAGAAGGTCTAGGGTCCCTATAAATTTTGGAAAGATTCCCATGTGTATGAACCTAAAAATGGTGTCATTGTGCTGTGTGAAGCAATGGAGAGTGAGTGGACAGTCTTGTCTTGTTTGATGTCAAGTGTTGTAGTTTGGTCCACTGAGGCCTAGATGAGTTGTTTTGCCCTACCATCCCCTGTATCCTTTTCCTCTTGTGTTATTTTTGTTATCCTTTGTGGTCTCTGTGTAGTGAGCTCTGCATCAAAATCCCACCCACAACATACATCCCAACCACTTATAACAAGTCTTTTGGAAGCTTCTAGAATTAGGGTTTTACAATGTTATTTTTCTTTTGTCGGTTAACAAAAATTAACAACCAACTCTGAATTGACCCTGAACCCCGGCGAGGATACATTACGAGTGTACAATACTTGCATGATTAGTCGCCACTACCATCAATCTCTCACTTGGAAACTGGTCAGGCTCCACACCAAACAATCTCCCACTTGGAGATTGATCTGGGATGACAGAGCTACGCGTGCAACTCCCACTGGAAATAAGCACCCTGGACTCTGCTGTTCTAATTTTATTGTTTTCAATCTTGAAGACCAACCGAAGCTGAAGAGGAGCTCATCTTCTCCCTTGTCACTTCCTTCGTAGACATATCCACTGGATTTTCATCTGTATGTATCTTATCTAGTCGTAACTGTCCATCATCCAACACTGATCAAATGAAGTGATACCTCAACTGTATGTGTTTGGTCATTGAATGGAAGGTAGAATTCTTTGCAAGATGTATGTCACTCTGGCTATTCGTAAACAAATAAATGTTAGCATGTTGTTTGCCCAATTCTTCCATGAAAGATTGCAACCATATCATCTCCTTGCTTGCCTCTGTTGCAGCTACATACTCTGCCTCCGTGGTGGATAAAGCAACCACTTTTTACAACCGTGAGATCCAAATCATTGCTGTCCCACCTACAGTAAAGACATAATCTGTAGTACTCCGCCTAGTATCAATATCCCCTGCCAAATTTGAGTCTACATAACCTACTAAATTAGTATTAGAGCCCCCAAAATATAAGTGTTTATTGGATGTACCTCTCAAATATCTAAGAATCTATTTTACAGCATTCCAATGCTCCAATATGAGATTACTCACATACCTACTTACGACTCTTACAACATGTGCAATATCTAGTCTCGTGCATACCATGGTGTACATTAAGCTTCCTACAGCTGAAGCATATGGTACCTTGGACATTTTGTCTTCCTCCTCTTGTGTCTTTGGACACATCTCCTTAGTTAATTTCAGATGACTAGGCAAAGGTGTGCTGACAGCTTTTGCATTCTCCATATGGAATCTCTGCAACACCTTTTCAATATAATCAGCTTGAGATAGAGTCAATTTTCTGTTCATCCTATCTCTGCAAATTTTTATATCAAGAATTTGTTTTGCTGCCCCCAAATCCTTCATAGCAAATGATTGTGCTAACTATTGTTTTAAATCTCTTATGTGATCTATGTTAGACCCTGCTACAAGCATATCATCAACATATAAACATAAAATAATGTAGCTGTCATTATCCAACCTCTTAAAATAAACACAATGGTCAGAATTACACCGGCTGTAGCCTTGCTCAACCATAAAATTATCAAATTTCAAATACCATTGCCGAGGTGCTTGTTTCAGGCCATATAAACTCTTCTTCAATCTGCACACTAATTTCTCCTTACCTTTGACGTCAAATCCTTGTGGTTGTTCCATATATATCTCCTCCTCCAAATCACCATGGAGAAAGACAGTTTTCACATCTAACTGTTCCAAATGCAAATCTTCAGTAGCCACGATACTTAAAATAGTATGAATAAAAGTCATCTTAACAACCAAAGAAAAAATCTCATCAAAATCAATGCCTTTTTTCTATGCAAATCCTTTTACAACTAAACCTGGCTTTAAATTATTTTTTACCTCCATCTTCCTCTTTCAGCCTATAAACCCATTTGTTTGGTAAAGCCTTTTTACCTGCAGGCAACTTATATAATTCCCAAGTCTGATTTTTCAACAAGGAGTCCATTTCTTCTTTCATTGCAAGCTCCCACTGAACCTTTGTATCCACCTACATAGCTTCATCATACCCTTCTGATTCACTAGCATCTATTAACAAAATAGAATACAAAGAGGGAGAAAACCTTTCAGGAGGTCTACTTAGCCTTGTTGACCATCTAACATTCACTGGAGTTTGTGGTATTTCTTGTTGTTGTTGTAGAGCATGAGGAACCACTGGAACATCATTATCTGAAGTATCATCTAGCACCACATAATCCTTTTCTTTCTTCTCATGTTGCTGCAACTGATCTTTGTACAACACTTTCTCATTGAATACAACATCCCTACTTCTCACAATTTTCAAATTTTCAACATCCCAAAGCCTATAACCAAATTCATCAATGCCATATCCAACGAAGATACATTTTTTTGATTTTGCACCCAGCTTGGTTCTATTTTCAGAATCTACATGTTTAAATGCTTCACATCTAAAGGTTTTGAGAAAAGAATAACTCACCTTCTTACCTGTCTATGCTTCCTCTGGAGTACCACAACCCAAATGAACTGAAGGACCTCTATTAATTAAATATACAACGGTATTGACAGCCTCTGCCCACATGTTTAAAGGTAGCCCAACATGCAATCTCATGCTCCTTGGACGCTCCATTATTGTCCTATTCATGCGCTTAGCCACTCCATTTTCTTATGGAGTCCCTAGAACCATTTTCTACCTATGAATTCCATGAAAGGAACAATAATTCTCAAATTCTTTGCTGCAATACTCACCACCATTATCAGATCTGAGACATTTTAATCTTTTACTCGTCTCATTCTCAACCAAGCTTCTCCATTTCTTAACTGTTTCAAATACATCAGATTTCTGCCTAAGGAAATAAATCCAAACCTTCCTAGTTGCATCATTTATGAATGTAACATAATACCGAGAGCCACCGAAAGAAGATACCTAAGCTGGTCCTCATACATCTGTATGCATAAGCTCCAAATTTTTATCTTTCTTTTGCTTCCCATCCTTGAGAAAACTAACTCTCTTTTGTTTGCCATACACACAACTTTCACATAAATCCATATTAATATATTTTAGACTTGGTAAAACTTTCTTAAAATGAAGTACCTTCATACCTTTTTCACTCATATGCCCAAGTCTGTTATGCCACAGTGTTGTCTCAGAACCTGTGTAGCAACTGTTTCAGTCTCTTCTTGCGAACCTGTAACAACTGTTCCTAACCTGTTTGGTTTTTCTATGCAACAACTAAAGTAGAAGGAATAGTATGACCTATATAAAGATATAAGGCACCTACTTTCACACATTTTGCTACTATTAAGGCACCTCTTGAAACATTCCAATTTTTATCACTGAAAGTAACTATGCAACCTTCATCAGCTAGCTGCCCTGCTGAAATTAAATTCGTACTTAGCCTTGGAACGTGCCTTACCTTTTGTAGTAGCGAATGATTCCCATTCTACAACTTAATCTTGATGCTTCCCTTTCTAACAATCTGACATGGTTCGTTATCTCCCAAATAAACCAGCCCAAAATCCCCTTAGACATAATCAAGAAAATAACTTATATGGGGCATAGCATGAAATGAGGTCCCTAAATCTAAAACCCATGAATCATCAGCATTATCTAGGGAAAGAATCAAAGCATCATCTTCAGATTTATTACTTACCACATTTGCCTCCTTATTGCCTTCTTGTTTGTCTCTTTCTTTATTCTTCTGAGACCAACAATCTTTATTTTAGATGACCTAGTTTCCCATAGTACCAACAATCCTACTATCCTCTGGATTGGGACCTCTTGTCCTTTGATTTTTCTCGTGACTTCCCATGACCTCCAAAACCTTTTATTCTCTCCTTTGATCTGCCCCTGCTTTTTGCATTCAAAACACTACCTGATGTGGACCCTCCCAAGCTTTTCTGTCACATTTCCTCACTAAGGATAACACCAAAAACATCATCAAATTTCAAAGTATTTGAACCAGAGATAAAGTTACAACCATTACCAAGCTATTTCAGCTTTCTGGCAAAGAATATAAAACCAAGAGAGCCCTCACCTGTTCATCAAATTTCACTTTTACAGAAGTTAACTGACTGGTAATCATATTAAACTCATTTAAATGATTTGTCACAGATCCACCTTCAATCATTTTCAGATTAAACAAATGCTTCATGAGAAATACCTTATTTGAGGATAGGGTTTTTCATACAATTTAGCCAAATCTTTCATCAGTTCATCTGTTGTCTTCGCTTCTGTTATATTGAACACCACAGATGGTGCTAGGCACAACCAAATGGTTCCCAATGCCTTTCTGTCTAAAAGATTCCAATCCTCATCAGTCATTGCTACTGGTTTCTTGGCTATTCCTTCCAATGGCCTCTATAAACCCTTCTGATAGATATAATCATCCATCTGCATCTTCCATAACTGATAGTTCTGCCCATTAAATTTATCTACCTTCAATTTACCCTTGTCTGCCATTGCTCCCACTTAACCTGAGACTCCCACTTAACCGTGAGACGCTCCTGCAGACGATAATCAAACACAACCCACTCTGATACCACTTGTTAGGAATTACATGCAAAAGATATTAGTTAAATGCAAATAAAGATTAAACAAAGGAATGAAAAAAATACAGAAATAATAACAGTGAGAGACAACTTTTAACGTGGTTCACCCAAACTCGGGCTACATCCACCAACAGAGAGTCCAATATTATTATGCAGCAATCAAATCGATTACAACCAACAATCCTTGTAACTCAATACAACTGCAAATGCTACAATACAATATCAAAATCCCACCCGCAACATACATCCCAACTGCTTATAACAAGCCTTTGGAAGCTTCTAGAATTAGGGTTTTACAATGTCATTTTTCTTTTGTCGGTTAACAAAAATTAACAACCAACTTCGAATGAGCAAAAAAAGAGTGAAATTTTTTTTCCAAGGGTTGCACCCCCGAACCCCCACTTCTCGAGGGCTGTTACCCTTGAACCCCTACTCGGGGCCTAGCCCAGCCCCAAACCTTGGCGAGGATACATTATGAGTGTACAGTACTTGCATGATCAATCGCCACATACCAACAAATTGCATATGAGTTTAGTGTTTGTTGTAGCATGACCGATGATGGAGGAACACTTGCGATAGAACTCATGAACATGCAACATGATTTGAGGGCTGTATAATGTCTTAGAAGATGCCAAAAGGTACCACAAGTAATCAAAAGTGAATTTATGTTTGTATGTGCTATTGCAAGTGAGAAGCTAGTAGTGGTTGCTATATTAGAGACATACTAATATTGTATATGATGAAATTGGAATGCAAAGGAGACAATAACAATGAAAGACTCAAATCCAAAATCAATCATAACTCAAAGAATAATCCAGAGCATAACCTAAATCCATAATGCATAAACAATAAAAGATGTTGCCACTTGATATTTATTACTTGGAATTGATGTGGATTGCTCAAATACGTAGCATAACCATGTTGCAATGATGGATGAATTTGAATGCTCAAAGTGTTGAATGGATGTAAAGTATGAAGTTTCTCAACGAATGCTCAAAGCTCAATATGGAGATATGAATGCCAAAAACTCAAAGTTCGTGGAGGGTTTGTGAATGAGAGGATGGGTTATTTATAGCTTTCACAAGAGATTGATCAATGGTGGAGAAAATCAGAATGAATCAACGGATGAGATAATTTGAGAGGATATGAAGAATGTGCATGTGACATGTGTCCTTGCAAAAGTCATGTTTTAAAGAGTTAATTGCTTTCATGGATAGTTGGATTGATTTGTTTTTCATAAATACAATTTATTTTTCTATTTTAATGAATTGATAGATAATAACAAAGATTTGAAAGCTAAGTTAACTCAAATTATGATTTGCTTTTTTACATGCAAATAGATTTGAAAGAATAGAATTAAATAAATAAATTATTTAATTCATGCACATGAGAAGATATTATTGAATTAAACAAATAATTTTTTTTAATTCATGTGCATGGTGAGAGAAATAGAAGATAAATAAAATATTAATTTTATTTATTTTGTGAGAGAGGAAAATGTAAAAGTCAACTAAATAAATTATTTCAATTTATTTAATTTTAGATGAAAATGTTAACTAATTATATAATTAAAAATTATTTAATTATTATGAATAAGAAGAATAAGATAAATGAATTAATTAAATAACATGAATTATTTAATTAATAAGGATTTGAGAATTGAAATGAATGAATTAACTAAATAATTAAAATTATTTAATTAATGTGGATTAGAAGAATAGGAATGATAAATTTGTTATATTTAATTAAATAATGAAAATTATCTAATTAATGTGGATTAGAAGAATAGGAATGATAAATTTGTTAGATTTAATTAAATAATTAGAAATTACTTAATTAATGCGGATTAGAAGAATAGGAATGATAAATTTTTTAGATTTAACTAAATGATTAGAAATTAGTTAATTAATGTTGGAAGGGGAATTAAAATTTGATGAAATGATGGATTTAATTAAATAATTAGGAATTATTTAATTAATGTTGAATTAGAAGAATTAATGAGGAAATGATGTGAATAGTGATACATAATGTGTTAGTCATTTTTAGGTGTCTACATTTTGCCCCTCTTTGAGACAGTGCGTTTTATGGTGTTGTTTCAAAGAATTGATAATGATGTGAAAATATTGTTGATAGTTGTGCCCCAGTGTAACGAGGAATGGTGCCCCATCGAGAGATCAACCAGGAAAAAAGAAAATAATTCCTAGGTGGACTCTCAATAGGAAGGATAGGCTAGGGGAAGAAGAATAGAGTAGATTGATGGAAAAATGGATGTGAAGGTTGACAAGATGGAGAAAGAAGGTATACAAGATGAAGAATTAGGGCTTGGGGGGAAGAATTAGGGTTGGGATGGCTACAAATAAGCAAAGGGGGTCACTTTCAAGTTATTTGCACTCTTACTATTCATTATCTTTCTCTCAGAGCTTAGGAGATCCTTAGATTCAAGAATGCAAAGCAGTTTGCAGAGATGTCGGGGATTCCTAGGGTAGATCATTGAGCAGAGAGGGTTCCAACTCATGGGCAGCTAGCTAGAGCACCTACAATGGTATGTACCTATCCTTTATTTTCCTAGTGCATCTATTACGTGCATTTATGACACTTAGAAGTATGTAGATTAGGACACAATCAGAAGCACAATTGTAGGTAGAATGACACATATGATAGGCATTATGGTGCTTTTGATACAAAATGGCACATATGGCAAGCATAATTGTACTTTTGCAGTAATAGGTCACAAATGATGGACTTAGGACTAGGTCATAAAAATGTGCAAATGATGGTCAGTTTGGCACAAACAATTGACAAAACAACACATTTAAAATGAGTCACAATTAATTGGTAAAGGTACGCTTTTTATTGACAAAATGACACAAATGATTAGCTAGTGATAGGTTAGCAGTTTAGCGCTAATGATTGCAGATGTACGCTAATGATAGATAGATATGCACATATGAAAAGAAAATTGGCACTTATGAAAAATGAGCCACAAATGATTGGTAGATGTGCGCTCTTGAAGGCTAGAATGGCGCATGTGATTGCAATTAGGTGCTAATGATAAATTAGGTCACTAGTGAAAAATAGGGCCGCTTTTGATGCAAATAGGATTTTTAGGATTTAGAAAAGTAGCTCACAAATGGTTTGTGATGGTTGCAAGTTGTACTTCTGCCATTGATGTCATGAGAGTGGCATCCTGTGACAATGGATCTTGTTTCTGACTTGGGTGGGGAGGAGCTTCTATTTCTCGATGTGATGGGTTTATGGTATGTTGCACATATGCCCCAGATTAGAGCACACCAAGCCATGATGACTTCATTGATCGAGTGGTGGTATAGCGAGCACAACTCATTCTTGTTGCTGAGTGGAGAGGTTACCATCACTCTTGAGGATGTATGGAGGATTCTACACATCCCCATATATAGAGAGAAAGTGGTTTACGACACAGATAACAGTGAGAGTGCATTGGCTAGACTCTTGATGACATAAGACTTGGGGATCGAGGACAGGGAGATCCAGCCTAGCCAAATGCGAGCCAGATTTGATAGATTGTAGGTATTTTTAGCAGGATTGATTGGCAGAGTGTTGATGCCTAATCATCAGTCCCATGAATTTTCTATTGGATGGGGACAAGTACTTGAGGGGATGTTGAGCGAGGGAATAGTATATGGTTGGGGCCCTTGCACGCTATGATAGATTTATCATGATATGCATCAGGTCATATACATATATGGTTCCAACTTAGCTGCAAGAGTGACATTGCTACATGTGTGGGCTTGAGAGCACATAGTTATTACTCAACCTATATATGCACGTAGGCAAGGACTAGGATAGTCTTTTGTGTATCTATATGAGGGAGTCATGACACAATGGAAAATAGGAGAACTCACATCCTGGAGGCAGGTTCTCAATGATATGGCTACTATCATTTGGATAACCTAGAGAGATTGCGAGATTTGGGTCGATGATGCTAAGCATCTTCTATACTGTCGATAGGCGAGGTATCTCTTTGGCTAAACTTGTTACATTATTGAGAGATATATGCCTAACAGTATATTACAGTAGTTTGGCCTACCCCAACTCATACCAATTTAGGAGGCCATATTTTCCAGGACACAATGGGAGGTTCTAGAGTGGGGCTTGGAGATAGTAGTTGAAATGGATTTGGCCAAGCTTCTATGCATACAAGATCCAGTGGGAGGAGGGGTTGATCTAGGTATGACCCCAGAGTATGACACATGGTGGATGACACACAAGCCAGTGCGACTAACAATACCAAGAGAGGTAGTAGGATGATAGAGGCCAGTAGGAGAGTTGGGAGCGAGGGGATTAGTGGTGGATCTAGGATGGGCTCGTCGTCAAAGGCAAAGAGTGGAGGAGGCACTACAGGTGGCAGCAAAGGATATTCTGATGGAGGAGGTGAGAGAGGAGGTTGTAGATGTAGGGAAACAAGATGTGGAAATGGGATTATGTGAGATGGGAGTGTCAAGAGATGAGAAGGAGGATATGGGCATGAGGCTTGTGAGGGCCTTACTAGAGAAGGATGTAGTGCAGCTAGAGGTAGAGCAGTTACAAGGGTTACTATAGTAGACCATCTCTAAGAGGGATGTCGAGATATATCGGTGACAATAGGGAAGCTTGTGGCAGTGAGTCTCTAGCAGGAGTAGGATCAGGCCTGAGAGGCCTTGCAGACACAAGGACAGGAAGAGGCACCTAACATTGGGGAGATGGCTTGGATTATGGCTGAGAGGGATGGAGTTGTGGCCTTAAGACCAAGGGTGGAGTCACAGATGCAGAGTTATAGGAAAGAGAGGGACTCTGTCAGGGCAGTCATTAGGGTGGACCAACCGATAATGACACTAGTGTCAGAGCTCTCCAGGGTACAGCAAGACATTGTGAGGATCACCAGAGAGGTAGATTATTATAGAGGATTATATCAGAGTGTGGTGCTTCCAAATCAATGTCATCCTAGCTTTGTATAGCAGACTCGGTCAAGGGCTTCCTACTCTAGGAGGTCAGGGGCTTCTATTATGGGGACACCACCACCATGACCACCAAGGGCACATCCTCCACCTGCAGGACCGCAACCATCAAGGGGAGGGGCAGAGCCATCAAAGGGGAGCTCAACATGATGTGCTCCTATTGTATATTTATGTAGACATTTATATTTATTGATGATTATGATGATGATGTATATGCATGACATGATGATGCCTTAGGGCTCGTGTATATATTTGCATATTTATGGCTCATGTAGCCCATTTGTATAGACATATATGTGACATGTTGATTTTTTGATATATATGAGATGCACCATGGTTTTGATAGTGCATATGATGTGATTATGATGTTTATATTTTTTATGTGATGACGATGATATGGATGACATTATTATGATTATGGATTTATGTGATGTATGCATTTTATGATGTTATGGATAGATGGATGATGTCACGGATGATGATACTTATAATGCTATGGATATATGATGCTTAACAATATTTATTTTGCAAGATTTTCAAGGATGTAATAGGATGATATGGTGATGTATGGAAAAAATGTTACTAAAATAAAGGAAGAAGAATATAATAGTTGATCAAACTTGTGAAAGCTATAGATTTTTATTAGGATATATGGGGGAGATGGACGGGATGATTTTGCTTTTGGTTATGCTAAAAAAATGTAAAGAGCAATCCTTATTTTGATATAACAATCCTTATTTTGATATAGCAAATGGATATAATGTACCAAGGTATGAGGAACCAGGGTGATGATGTATCTTGCATGGATGTTGACTCTGCAAACAAAAGGTTTGTCCTTATTCATACCAGACATAATAGAACCTTGTTTTAAATGTGAATGGAAGATAGTCTTAATGCATGATGATCCTAATGCACAAAAGGTATTTAAATGACCTTAGGTGCAAAAGATATTGTCTATCCAAGAAGCTATTCCAACACATACAAGATAAATATTAGCCTTGGTAGGATAACAAGAACATCCCACAAACACAACATACGAAAGCAATTGCAATGCCCCAGTCCATACTTCTCGTAACACATTAAGATATAGAAAGATCAAGGTGGTCTTGAATAAGCATTAGAAAGAGACAAAAGATAAATCAAAAGAACTTGACCAACTGACAAAACAAATATACATCCATTACATCTCTTGCCAAAGAGGGTGCTCATACTAGATAAGGCCTTATTGTAGGAAGGATACATTCATTAAAGGCTTTAGATTTGGATCATGAATTAGATGAATAGGCAATTGGTATGCAGGCAAATGTACTACTTCAAAAGTAGTCTTTCGCTTCTAATTTGGTAAGTACTTGAACTTTCAAAAAGATGCATAGTTCATTTTTTGCTTGAGTTAGTCAAGTCAGGGCGATAGGTGAATAGGATGGATTGTGATAGATGGAAGAAGTGAGTGTTTGAGTTTTTTTTATTATGGTTGTGTGGTAGGTGGAAAGTTTATTATGGAAATGTGTGGAAAAAGATAGTTCCTCTCAAGACAACAAGGATCCAATCCTAGAAACTAGGTTAAGGAAAGATTCCCCTAGTCAGGTATAAGATTTATTATGGAATGGTATGGATGAACTTGATTATGGGATGAAGTGTGATGGATAACAATAGATACTGACAATGATCAAACCATGATAGACAGGTAGATGGAAATGCTAAGGACAATGACTTTATTATGGAGTGGAGTGGGTGATATGGATAAGAATTTAATAGATGGTGGATGTTGACATCTACACATAACATCAGAAATAGGTTTTCACTATGGTACTTGCCCAAGGCTCCTGTTTGCTAGGTTTTCACCATTAGACGGATTATTTTATTTTTGTATTTTTGTATTTTTTTGTATTTTGTATTTTTTGGTTTATTTTTTGTATTTTTTCTAATTTTTGATTTTTTGGTATTTTATGATTGGGATACTCAGAGGATCAGGCATAGAACTTCTTAAGATAAACAATGTTGATGGGTTTATCTATAGGTACTCCTTCAAGTGTAGTGAGTTGATAAGCTCTTGATCCATTTATTATTGTAACAACAAAAGGCCCTAACCAATTAGGCTCAAACTTTCCTTTCTTTTGTTGATCCTGTTGATTCTTCTAATTTTATTTTAGGACTAAATCACCAATCTCAAATTTTTGAGCCTTGATCTTCTTGTTATAACTATGATGGAGGTGGTTTTGGTAAACCTACAAATGATTAAGTGTTGTGAGATGCCTCTCATCGAGTAACTCTAACTCATGTGATCTGGCAACTCGGTATTCTTCTCCATCAATAAGATGTTGCAAAGAGACCCTGAGAGAAGTAAGCTTGACCTCAATAGGCAAAATAGCTTCGGTGTCATATACTAATGAGTATGGAGTAACATTGGTGGGTGTACGGATACTTGTGCGATAGGCCCATAAGGTAGGATTGAGTTGTAGATGTCAATCACGACTAGCTTCATTGACTATCTTTTTGAGGATTTTCAATATAGTCTTGTTGGAAGCCTCAACTTGGTCCTTACTTTGTAGATAATATAGAGTAGAAAAATGATGTTGGATATGGAACTGAGTGCATAGGGTGTAGACTTCTTGGTTTTTGAATGGTCTACCACTTTTAGTGATAATGGCAAGGGGAATACCATACTGGAAAATAATATAATGTAGGATGAATTTAGCAATCTATTTACTGGTTATGTAAGGCATTGGAATGGCTTATACCCACTTTGTGAAATATGCAGTGGCAGTGATAATGAACTTATGGACATTAGATGAGGATGGATGGATTTTGCCTATGAGGTCGAGCCCCCATTATGAGAACAACCAAGGAGTACTAATTGGTTGTAATGCTTGTGTTGGTGCATGAATCAAATCTCCATGCTTCTGACATTGAAGACATTTCTTAGCAAATTTTTGTGCATCTTGTTCCATAGTTGCCAATAGTACCTTGTACACAACATTTTCTTGGCAAGTGTTGGGCTGATGGAATGTGCCCCACAAACACCTTCATGTACCTCTTGTAAATTAGTGTTAGCATCTTCCAAGTTAAGACATCTAAGAAGGATACTATCAAGACTCCGTCAGTATAAGGTATTGTCAAGAATGGTAAAATGGGAACAACGATAGATAATTATTTTCTTTTGGGTGCTGGTTTGGTAGGGTGGAAGGGTATTTCTATAGAGGTAGTCAGTTGTATATGTCTTGATACCAAGGGGAATTGGGACCAACAAGTTTGCATATAAAGGTTTTCTTTGGGTGCTAGTTAGGTTGGGTGGAGGGGTATTTCTATGAAGGTAATCATATATGTCTTGATAACATCAAAAGCTGGGATCAATAGTTGTTCAACCAAGAACTCATAGTGTTGAGTTTTTGCAAGCATATCAAGAAGAGATCTAATTATTTCCATTGCATCAGCAGATTTATTATTTAACCTGGGAATTTTCTCAAAATATATATAGGAGAAATACTATTTGAAATCGTCAACCATTCTTTTGTATGGGAGTAATTTATCATCTTTTGTCTGATATTTATATGTTACTTATCTAATGACCAATTGGGAATCACCATAAAACTGTAGTTCCTTAATGTTCCATTGTACAACCATGTAGAGTCCTGTAATGAGAGCTTCATATTTGGCAATGTTGTTTATGCAAGGAAAATCTAGCTGATATGACTTCAGTATACAATCACCTTGTGGAGTGATAAAGAGGACTCCAACTCTTGAACCATGTTGAGTGTAAGAACCATCAAAGCATAGTTTCCATACAGTATCTATGTTGACAATGAATACTTCTTCATTGGAGAATTCTGAGATCATAGGTTGAGTATCTATTACAAGTGCTTCTACTAGTTGATCTGTTATTAGTTGTCCTTTTATGGCTTTTTGATCAACATATTCAATATCAAATCCACTAAGGATCATAACCCATTTCACTAGATATCTTGTGAGAGTGGCCTTAGACAATAGATATCTCAATGGGTCAACTTTTCAAATGAGCTTAGTTTGCTAATTAAGCATGTAATTTGTAGTTTTTGAGAGGCAAACACAACAAATAGATATGCTCATTCCATTGGGGTATAGTTAAGCTCATAGCCAACCAATGTGTGGCTGATGTAGTAAATCATCCTCTCTTTCTTTGAATCATCATGTTGTGCAAGTAGGGCTCCTAGTGTAGTTGAAGTAGTAGAGATATATAATAACAAAGGTTTTACCTCCACTAGAGGCATCCATACTAGAGGTGTAGCTAGATAATATTTCAACTAATCGAAGCCCTGTTGACATTTATTATCCCATTTGAATGAAACATCTTTTCACAACAAGTGTAAGAATGGTTGACATTTATCTACAAGTTGAGCAATAAAGTGCTTGATGGATTGAAGTTTTCCTTGAAGGCTTCTTAACTATTTTAGATTAGCTAGTGGAGGCATCTCAACTATAGATTTTACTATAGTAGGATTAACTTCAATACCTCTGTGAGAAACTATGTAGCCCAACAGTTTTCCTAAAGTTACGCCAAATACACATTTCTTTGGATTGAGCCTGACTTGGTATTTTTCTAATATTTAAAATAAATGCTCCAGTACTTGCAAATGACCTTCTTGAGTGACAAAGTTTCCCAATAAGTCATCAACATAATCCTCCATAATGTTGTGAAATAGGTCATGGAATATTAGTGTCATAGTGCGCTGATATGTAGCTACGGCATTCTTCAAACCAAAAGGCATGAATTACCAACAATATGTACCCAAGTGTTGGGAATTAAGGTGTCTCAACCTTGGTAATTCCTTGCATTATTTATGTTTGTATTTATTAATTCATTGCCTATGTTGTAAATAAATTGTAAATTCCATATTGTCATGTTGTGGGATGTGGCACGGTGATGTGTCATCCTACATGGAAGATGACAACTTGTAATTTTGTCCTCACATGAGGAGATAGGCATCCCACTTAGTGGTAGGAGAATTTTTCCATGTGTTAGCATCTTGAATGTTGTGTAAGGGAATCTTGACCGAAACAGTTATGACAGATTCCTATGACGAAGTTATGACATGTAAGAATATAAAATAGAAGGTTGTAAGACAGGTGAAGAGACGTGTCATGAAGCATCTTTAAAAAAGGCATATTTGGGCACCCCAAGGTGGACTACGACATGTTGTAAGAGAATATGCTATTTATACCCTGTGTATGACAGATTCTCTTACAGCTGTAAGTTGTAACCGCTACGACAGATTCTATGATGGTCGTAAGTGTTGTAAGAGCATCTGTCATAGCCCATTTTGGAAATAGGTGACTTCTTTGGGATGGGAGCCATGAACAAGTGTTAGGTACATTCTACAATGTTGACCAAGTGTCCTTAGGCATGGGTTTTGGGCCATGAGGCCAAGTTGGATGCCCATTCCAAGATAGGACCAATATTGCCTTGTATATTCTATATAAATAGGTCCTTGGAGAAGGAAATGTATTACAGGTTTTACAGGTACTGTTATGCTACTGGTTTGACTCCAGAAACAAGTGTTGAAGACCATTGAAGCTTGCATTCCAAGTGTATTGTAAACAACTTTTAGATTTGTTAATACATTGTGCAGGTTTCTGAGTGTGGGGTTTTTCACTCGATAAGGGATTTCCCCACTGTAAATCTTTATCTCTCTTCTTCTGTCTTCTTTCTGGTTCATGTGTATTGCTGCAATATCTCATTTATGTGTTTCATGTTGCTGTAGTTGCAAGGATTAAATTGAATTTGTATAGCTCTCCCCTCATTAGATTAGTGTAGGAAGTGATTTCCGCACACCTAGCTTCCTTTCAGTTGGTATTAGAGCTTGATCACCTTTGGTCCTAGTTGTTGGGTAGGGGTTTTTTGAGCTAATCTTAAGTTGAGTGGGAGTCTGTGTAGAGTATTCTGAATCTTATTGTAGCAAGGATATGGCAAGCACATCTAGAAGGATAGAGGTGGAGAAATTTAATGGCACTAATTTCGAGCTATGGAAGCTCAAGATGGAAGACATGCTTGTAGACCGAGACCTCTGGGAAACTATCAATGGCACTAAATTGGTTGCAATGTCACAAGTTGATTGGGATCTCAAGGATCAAAAGGCTAAGGGTCTCATAAGACTTAGTCTTGATGATTCCATTCTGTTAAATGTCCATGAGGAGGCTACTGCAAACTTGCTTTGGAAGAAGTTAGGAGATGTGTATCAAGCCAAATCCCTGGTTAACAAACTTTTTCTGAGAAAGAAGTTCTATTATCTTTGAATGGAAGATGGAGGATCTGTTGCCAAACACATGAATGCTTTCAACATGCTGGTTGCACAATTAACATCCATTGGTGTGAAGATGGAGGAGGAGGATCGCTATATGACCTTGCTTTGTTCTTTGTCAGACTCGTGGGATCACCTTGTCATGGCTATTGGAAGCACCACATCCATATTCAAAATGGATGAAGTGGTATCTTTGCTGTTATCCAAAGAGATGTAGAGAAAGTCTTCTGAGGCAACCAAAGAGGCTCTTGCGGTTCATGGAAGACCCAAGGAGAAAGGGAAAAAGAAGGACAAGAATGCTGAGAAGGGTAGATCCAAATTCCGTGGGAGATCCAAATCTCCTGGAAATTCCAAGGCTCTTTGATGGAACTGTGGTAAAACTGGGCATTTCTGAAAGGAATACAAAGAGGAGAAGAAAAAGAAGAAGAGAGCTCCTGATTCAGTTTCTGACAAGTCACAAGAAGATGGTGATGCTTTCATCGCAGCCCTGGTAACCCATTCATCTGATGATGTGTGGTTGATTGACTCTGGTACATCATTCCACATGACCTCGCATCGAGATTTGTTTACCAAGTATGAGGAGTTCAATGGTGGAAAGGAGTATTTGGGTGATGACTCTCATCTGAAGATTGTTGGTCATGGAAGAGTCTCTATCCGATTCCCTGATGGACGAGTGAAGGGGATCTCTATGGTTATGCACATCCTAGGCTTAGCACAGAACCTACTTTCTGGAAGTATGTTGAATGATGCAGGTGTGCAGGTTGTCTTTTCAAAAGAAGGATGCAAGATGACTAGAGGAGCTATGGTGCTTGCTAAGGGTACTAGGAGAGGTACTCTGTTTCAACTAGAGGCATGCATTTCACAATGCAATAGTTCTTCTAACTAAAGGAAGAGGGCAACAGTCACTTCATCCCCACCATCTGAACAAGCATCGAAGAAATCTATTGTTTCTAATTCTGATGGTTGTAACCATGCATTGGAAATTAAGCTTCCTGCTGAAAAGATAATGTTATGGCATAAGAGATTTGGCCACATTGGTGAGAAGGGTCTACGTACCTTGAAAAATAAGAACATCATTGAGGGGTTAGATGATTGTAATCTTGAGTTCAACTTTTGCAAACATTGCATTTTTGGAAAACAAAACCATGTTCAGTTTTATTCGAGTTCTCATAAGTCTTCTGGTGTGTTGGACCTTATTCATTCTGATGTGTTTGGTCCTGTTAATGTTCCTTCGTTAACAAAATCTGTATATTTTGTATCTTTCATAGATGATTACAGTAAAAGGACATGGATTTAATTTCTCAGAAGCAAATCTGAAGTCTATAGTAAGTTTAAGGAGTTTAAGGCCTTTGCTAAAAATTAGACTGGTAAAAAGATTAAGTGTTTGAGAACTGACAATGGTGGTGAGTTCTATTCTACAAAATTTGATAAATATTGCAAGGAACTTGGGATTGAAAGACACAAGACAACTCCATACACCTCGCAACAAAATGGATTTGCAAAGAGGATGAACATGAAACTGATGGAGAAGGCTAGGAGTATGCTTAGTGGAGCTAGCCTAGAACAAAAGTTTTGGGCTAAAGTTGTTGCCACTGCTTGCTATCTGGTAAACAGATCTCCTACATCAACTCTTGTTGGAAAGACACCCATGGAGGTGTGGTCTGGTAGAAAGCCTTCAATAAGGTATCTTCATGTTTTTGGTTGTGAGGCATATGCACATGTACCTAGGGAGAAGTGGTCAAAATTGGAGAACAAGGCTGTTAAGTGTATCTTCATTGGCTATGGTGTCGGTGTGAAAGGATACAAGCTTTGGGAACCTGTGGCTGAAAAAGTGTTGTATAGCAGAAGTGTCATCTTCAGAGAGCTTACACCTTCTTCCACTATTTTACAACCAGAAGAGAAAGAGAAGAAAGAAGATGTTCAGTTTCCTTCTACCCCTAAGAAGACTGAACATAAAGACAATGTTGGACCTAATGATGAGGAGAGTTCTTGCAGCTCTGAAAGCTTGAATGAAGAAGATGAACCTCAACCTCAGCCCTTGAGAAGGTCTACACGTATAAGAAAGCAACCTGAAAGGTTTGGTTTTACATTTCTTGATTCTAGTTGTGCTTATGCTTTGCTTAATAACAGTGATGAACCTAGAACTATATCAGAGGCTATGGACATGAAAGATGCAGGTTCCTGGAAGGAGGCCATAGAGGATGAAATGATTTCTCTGGAAAAGAATCAAACTTGGGACTTGGTGCCTTTGCCTCCTGGATGGAAATCCATTGGATGCAAATGGGTGTTCAAGAAGAAATTTGGCGCAGATGGCATTGTTGAGAAGTATAAGGCCAGATTGGTTACGAAGGGGTACTCACAAGTGGAGGGTATAGATTATGGTGAGATCTTCTCTCCCATTGCAAAGCTGACATCCATTAGATTCATGTTGTCTCTCGCAACAACTTATGACTTAGAGGTAGAGTAGATGGATGTGAAGACAACTTTCCTTCATGGTGATTTGGAGGAAGAAATCTACATGTCACAACCAGAGCATTACATGGTGAAAGGTAAAGAAAATTTGGTTTGCAAATTAAAGAAGTCTTTGTATGGTTTAAAGCAGTCTCCTAGGAGGTGGTACTTGAAGTTTGATGCCTTTGTGTTGTCTATTGGATTTCTGAGATCAAAATCAAATCACTATGTGTATTTTAAGTATGATGGTGATTGTATTCTCATTGTTACATTGTATGTTGATGATATGTTGCTCATTGGGAAGGGTAAGAATATGATTTCTGATTTCAAATCTTAGTTGTCAACACAGTTTGAAATGAAAGATTTATGGGCAGCCAAGTACATTCTAGGAATGGAAATCAAAAGAGACAGAGCTAACAAAAAACTTTGGTTAAGCCAGAGTAAGTATGTGAAGACCATGTTAGACAGGTTCAGCATGACAGATTGTAGACCATTTTGTGTTCCTATTTCTTTGGGGACAAAATTGTCTGTTGAGGATTGTCCAAAATCTCCTAGTGAGGTGGAGGACATGAGCAGAGTACCTTATGCTAGTGTTGTTGGCAATTTGATGTATGCTATGGTCTGCACAAGACCAGACATTGCCCAAGCAGTGGGATTCCTTAGTCGATTTATGGCTAATCCTGGATGGGTTCATTGGGATGCAGTTAAGTGAGTGTTTAGATATTTGAGGGGTACTTCTGAGTATTCCATATGCTATCATGGTAATGTTAAAGGACCTCCGTATTCTGTTGATCTTCATGGATTTGTGGATTTAGATTGGGTAGGTGACATTGACAGCAGGAGATCCACTAGTGCTTGTGTGTTTATATTGTTTGGTGGTGCTATTAGTTAGATGAGTAAGCAACAACCTGTGGTTGCTTTGTCCACGATAGAAGCTGAGTACATGGCAGCAGCTCATGCTTGTAAGGAATCCATTTGGCTTAAGAGATTGTGTTCAGATATTGGTGTTGATGTAAGTCAGATCTCGATCAGTTGTGACAGTCAGAGTGTGATTTGCCTTGCGAAGAATCCAACTTTCCATGCCAAAACAAAGCATATTGATGTTTAGTTTCACTTTGTGTGAGACATGGTAGAGGATGGGAAGGTAAATTTGGAGAAGGTAGATACTTTAAAGAATGTTGCAGATGCATTGATGAAGCTAGTGAGCACAGAGAAGTTTAGATGGTGTTCGGAGTCTATGGGCCTCTCGGCCTATAGCAGTTAAATCTTGTTATTCTATTGGCTCTTACAAGGTGTTCAACAAGTGGGAGAATGTTGGGAATTAAGGTGTCTCAACCTTGGCATTTCCTTGCATTATATATGTTTGTATTTATTAATTGATTGCCTATGTTGTAAATAAATTGTAAATTCCATATTGTCATGTTGTGGGATGTGGCATGGTGATGTGTCATCCTACATGGAAGATGACAACTTGTAATTTTTTCCTCACATGAGGAGATAGGCATCCCACTTAGTGGTAGGAGATTTTTTCCATGTGTTGGTATCTTGAATGTTGTGTAAGGGAATCTTGACTGAAATGGTTATGACGGATTCCTATGACAAAGTTATGACATGTAAGAATCAGAAATAGAAGGTTGTAAGACAGGTGAAGACATGTGTCATGAAGCATCTTTGAAAAAGGCATATTTGGGTGCCCTAAGGTGGATTATGACATGTAATAGAATATGCTATTTATAGCCTGTGTATGATGGATTCTCTTGCAGCTGTAAGTTGTAACTGCTATGACAGTCGTAAGTGTCGTAAGAGCATCTGTCATAGCCCATTTTAGAAATAGGTGACCTCTTTGGGATGGGAGCTATGGACAAGTGTCAGGCACATTCTACAATGTTAACCAAGTGTCCTTAGGCATGGGTTTTGGGCCATGAAGCCAGGTTGGACGCCCATTCCAAGATAGGACCAATATTGCCTTGTATATTCTATATAAACAGGTGCTTGGAGGAGGAAATGTATTACAAGTTTTACAAGTACTGTTATGCTTCTGGTTTGACTCTAGACATGAGTGTCGAAGACCATTGAATCTTGCATTGCAAGTGTATTGTAAACAACTTTCAAATTTGTTAATACATTGTGCAAGTTTCTGAGTGTGGGGTTTTTCACCCGATAAGGGTTTTCCCCACCATAAATCTTTGTCTCTCTTCTTCTGTTTTCTTTCTGGTTCATGTGTATTGCTGCAATATCTCATTTATGTGTTTCATGTTTCTGTAGTTGCAAGGATTAAGTTGAATTTGTATAGCTCTCCCCTCATTAGATTAGTGTAGGAAGTGATTTCTGCACACCTAGCTTCCTTTCACCAAGGACATGTAAAGGTTGTCTTGTGTTGATCTTCTATGGCAATGACAATCTGATTATATCCTGAGAATCCATCCATTAAGGAAAGAATTTCATGTCCAGCTGTCAGGTCTATGATGATATCTATATTGGGTAATGGGAAGTCATCTTTAGGACATGCCTTGTTTAAGTCTATGAAATCTGTGCAGATGCGAATGCCCTCAATGACTTTTGACACAAGTACAAGATTAGAAACCCATTCTAGATAGTCAATAGGAGGAATGAATTTCATGTCTAATAACATTTGGAGCTCTACTTTGAATAATAATACTATATGTGGATGCATCTTTCTGAGTTTTTGCTTGACTAGTTTAGCATGAGGAAAGACTACTAAATGATGTACTACTAGAGAAGGATCTAGTCCAGGCATGTTTGCATAAGACCAAGAAAATTTTTTCATCCTTTTCAAAAAGAAGATTGTGAGGTCTTTATTCTCTTGTTCTGAAAGTGATGTTGCTAGAAAGGTGAGTTTTGGATTCTATGCTATACCCAAATTCATTTCTTATTATTCCTCCACCAAAAGTGGAGATCTCTCCTGATATTTGGAACTTGTGAGAAGGTCAAATCCTCCATCCTCATGTGCCTCATAGATGTTTTCACCATTGGATACATCCTTTATTTTACTATTTTTGAATCCGATAGCGCCACATCGTGGTTTTCACTAGGGGATTGTATTTTTTATTGTGTTCACTTTTGTGACTATAGGATTTTGCCTTCCCACCAAAGTATGTTGTAGAGTCTAGGTCCATGATAAAACCATCTTTATGGTCTCCCAATGGAATACCATCTCAAAGTCCCATGAATTCAGTGATAGCCTCATCATTCTAAAATAGGTTGAGAACTGGAGGATCTTGTTTGTCCCAATCTATAAGGTCAGGGTAAACGAGTGTAAGGCTCTTATATTTTGAGGTAGATGTGAAGGAGATGGAGTATATCATGCAAATGGGGGTTTCTTGGAATAGGTTTGTGATATGCATAAAGGAGTTGTTAATGGTATCCTCATTAAAACTCTCAACTATGGGAAAATCTTTCGCTACCTCATCAAGGATATGCTCAATGTCTGAGGACTTTAGTACCTCCTTTCTATATCCTAACCCTTGTTGGTTATACCTTTTGATCACAATTATAGGCTCTAATGTTCCTTTCTCATGAAGTCTGAGGCTGCCTTGACCTTTATAGCCCATATTCTTGATAATGCAAAGACCTGTAGTGTACCTATCTATTGGTAATGGTGTTGGATCTTTTGTTTCCTTGTAAAAGCATGAGGAGACATATTCTTTGATTGACTCTTTATCAAAAACTCCCCAACATGTGAAAGTTGTGGGTTTACCTTGTCTAACAACTCTGGGAACTGATTTTGTTGGATGTGGTTTGCCGTAGGATTTTGGTGATAGCAAAAGATTTCCTACATAGCAAGATTTTTGCAGTTCATAGTCACCAAACCCTTTGTCTTTGTATTGAAACTTGATCTCTGGTATTGGTACATTGGATGTAGCTTTGGTTAAGGTAGACAGATCTATAGATGAGGAAGATGGTTGAGCCACATCATTATTAGGAACCTGGTTTGAATTGTGGTATCTTCCTTGCATGACTCTAGAACAAAACTCGAAAGGTCTAGGATCACCAAGGATAGTTATTTTAGTACCATTATATGGAAATTTTAGGCATTGATGGTATGTAGATGGTACGACCTGCATGGTATGGATCCATGGGTGACCTAGAATGACATTATATGGGAGATCAAGGTCCATAACTTGATAGTGGGTATCTATTATAGCAGGACCAATTTGAATAGGTAAGTGAATGACACCTTCAGTCTTGCACTCATCATCATCATAGGCTTTAAGAGTTATACTTTTCTCTAGATCAATGATATCCTTAGAGTATCCAAACTATTTTAGCAATTTGATAGAACAGATATTAGGCCAATGCCACCATCTATAAAGACTCTTTTAACTTTACGCTGACGGATACAAACTTCTAGATGAAGGGTGTCATTATGATATGAATTATTGGATGGAAGGTACTTTTCAGTGAAGATCAGGTGATGGGATGATGCAATGTGCCCTATCACGGCCTGAAACTTATCACAGATGACTCCTGAAGGGATTTTTCAAGGATTACTTTGTGTGTAGGAGACACTCAAAGAAGATTTAAACTAGAAATTTGGGCAGGTGTCTTTCCTAAATGTTCTAATATATTATGCTCGGATGATGGATGGGTATTAGATGATGACCCATAAAGGGTGATACGACCATGATGAGTAGTAACTGCACAATCTGGGGCTTTTCCTTTGATAGAAACAATAGACACATGAGTATGTCTTTCCTCTATATGTCCCACAATGGAATCATAAGAGGTGGACTCATGGTTAGCATTTTTATTAGTGTTACCTTTATTAGGGGCATTTCCTTTACCATGGGGAGGTAATGGATCCTTGTATATATTGAGATCATTATTAGAGGAACATTTTGGAGGATCATCAACAGTTATGTCTCCTTGATCAATGAGATTTTGAATGTGGTTTTTTAATTTCATACAACTGGTTGTTTTGTGTCCTTTGACCCTGTGATATTTGCAATATTCATTGTCTTTGTACCATAAGGGTTTAAATTGGGGTTCATCATACTATCTCACTTCAAGTAACATGATGAGACTTGTCTTGACTAGTTTTTGTAAAATTAATTCAATAGGTTCTCCTAGTGGAGTGTGTTGGGAATTAAGGTGTCTCAACCTTGGTAATTCCTTGTATTATTTTATTGTATTTATTTATTTATTGCCTATGTTGTAAATTAAATTGTAAATTCATATTGTCCTCTTGTGGGATGTGGCACGGTGATGTGTCGTCCTACATGGAAGATGACAACTTGTAATTTTGTCCTAACATGAGGAGATATGCGTCCCACTTTGTGGTAGGAGTATTTTGCCATGTGTCAGCATCTTGGATGTTGTGTAAGGAAATATTGACTGAAACGGTCATGATAGATTCCGATGACGAAGTTATGACATGTAAGAGTCAGAAATAGGAGATTCTATGACAGGTGAAGACATGTGTTGAAGAGCATCTTTAAAAAAGGCATCTTTGGGTGCCCCAAGGTGGACTATGACATGTTGTAAGAGAATATGCTATTTATAGCTTGTGTATGACAGATTCTCTTACAAGTGTAAGTTATGACAACTATGACATATTCTATGATGGTCGTAAGAGTCGTAAGAGCATTTGTCATAGCCCATTTTGGAAATAGGCGACCTCTTTGGGATGGGGTGTGTGGAAAAGTATTAGAAGCATCTTACAATGTTGATCAAGTGTCCATAGGCATGGGTTTTGGGCCATGAGGCCAAGTTGGACGCCCATTCCAAGATAGAGACAATTTTACCTCGTATTTTCTATATAAACAGGTGCTTTAAGGAGGAGTTGAATTATGTGATTGACAGGTACTGTTATGCTTCCAGAATACCTCCAGATACAAGTGTCAAAGACTCCTGAGAGCTTGCATTGCAAGTTTATTGTAAACAACATTTAGATTTGTTAATACATTGTGTAGGTTTTGGAGTGTGGGGTTTTTCTCCCGAAAGGGTTTTCCCCATGTTAAATCTTGTCTCTCTTCTTCTGTGTCATTCTATGTGTATGTTGTTTGCTACAATATCTCTATTATTGGGTTGATAACACTATAATTGTAAGGATTTAAAAGAATTTGCACTCTACTTCCCTCATTAGATTACCATAGGAAGTGTGTTCTATGTACCTTGCTTCCTTTCAGTTGGTATCAGAGCTTGATCACCTTTGGTCCTAGTTGTTAGGTAGGGGATTTTTGAGCTGATCTTAGTTTGAGTGGAAGTCCTGTGCAGAGTATTCTGTAATCCTGTTGCAGGAAAGAGATGGTAGGCACATCCAGAATATTAGAGTTGGAGAAATTTAATGGCACCAATTTTGAGTTGTGGAAACTCAAGATGGAAGACCTACTTGTTGATTGTGACCTATGGGAAACCATATTCAGTGTAAAACCAACCACAATCTAACAAGCAGATTGGGATCTCAAAGATCAGAAGGCTAAGGGTCTCATAAGACTCTATTTAGCTGACTCTATCCTATTAAATGTCCATGAGGAGAAGAGTACAAAAAACCTCTGGAATAAGTTGGGTGATGTTTATTAGGTCAAGTCCTTGGTAAACAAACTTTTTCTAAAAAGAAGTTGTTTGCTCTAAAGATGGAGGACAGAGGATCTGTTGTGGACCATATGAATATTTTCAACATGATTGTTACACAGTTAACATTTGTGGGTGTGAAACTGGAGGAGGAGGATCGATGCATGACCCTACTTTGTTCTTTGCCAAATTCGTGGGATCATCTTGTCATGGCTATCGGAAGCACTACTACCACCTTCAAGATGGAAGATGTGGTGTCCTCACTGTTATCTGAAGAAATGCAGAGGAAGTCTTCTGAGGCAGCCAAAGAGGCTCTTATGGTTCGTGGTAGACCCAAAGAAAAGGGGAAGAAGGACAAGAAAGGTGAAAAGGGCAGATCCAAATCCTGTGGGAGATCCAAATCTCCTGGAAAGTCCAAGGCTCTCTGTTAGAATTGTGGCAAAACTAGGCATTTGTGAAAGGAGTACAAAGATGAGAAGAAATAGAAGAAGAAAGCTCCTGATTCAGATTTTAACAAGTCACAAGATGATGGTGATGTCTTCATCGTATCCCTGGCCACCCATGCATCTGATGATGTGTGGTTGATTGATTCTGGTGCATCATTCCACATGACCTTGCATTGAGATTGGTTTACAAAATATGAAGAGTTTGATGGTGGAAGAGTGTACCTGGGTGATGATTCTCATCTGAAGATTGTTGGTCATGGAAGAGTCTCAATACGATTCCTTGATGGACAAGTGAAGGGGATCACTAGAGTTATGCACATTCCAGGCCTTCCACGGAACCTACTTTCTGTAAGTATGTTGAATGATGCAAGTGTGTAGGTTGTCTTTTCGAAGGATGGATGCAAGATGACTAGAGGATCTATGGTGCTTGTGAAGGGTACTTAGAGAGGTACTCTATTTTAGCTAGAGGCATGCACTGCATAGTGTAATAGTTCCTCTGACTTGAAGAAAAGATCTGTAGTGACTCCATCCCCACCATCTGAATGAGTAGTGAAGAAATTTGTTGTAACTAGTTCTGATGGTAGTGCACATGCTATGGAAGTTAAGCTTCATGCTGAAAAGACTATGTTATGGTATTTGAGATATGGCCACATTGGTGAGAAGGGTCTACGTACCCTAAAAAATAAAAACCTTGTTGATGGGTTAAATGATTGTAATCTTGAGTTTGACTTTTGTGAACATTGCATTTATAGAAAGCAAAACTGTGTTTAGTTTTACTCTAGTTCTCACAAGTCTTATGGTTTATTGGATCTTATTCATTCTGATGTGTTTGGTCCTGTTAATGTTCCTTCAATTTCTAAATCTATTTTTTTTGTATCTTTCATAGATGATTACAGTAGAAGGACATGGGTTTATTTTCTCAGAAGAAAGACTAAAGTCTTTAGTCAATTCAAAGAGTTTAAGGCTTTTGTTGAGAATTAGACTAGTAAAAAGATTAAGTGTTTGCAAATTGATAACGGTGGTGAGTTTTGTTCGGCAGAGTTTGAGAAGTTCTGTAAAGAGCAAGAGATTGAAAGACATAAGACAACTCCTTATACCCCACAACAAAATGGAGTTGTAGAGAGGATGAACAAGACCCTGATGGAGAAGGCTAGGAGTATGCTTAGTGGAGCAAGCCTCAAACAAAAGATTTGGGCTGAAGCTGTAGCCACTGCTTACTATCTGGTAAACAAATCTCCTACATCAACTCTTGTTGGTAAAACACCTATGGAGGTGTGGCCTAGTAAGAAGCCTTCAGTTAGACATCTTCATGTTTTTGGTTGTGAGGCATATGCACATGTGCTGAGGGAGAAAAGGTCTAAATTGGAGAACAAGGCTGCTAAGTGTATCTTCATTGGCTATGGTGTCGGTGTGAAAGGATACAAGATTTGGGATCCTGTGGCTGAAAAGGTGTTGTATAGAAGAAGTGTTATCTTTAGAGAGCTAACACCATCTTCTATTGTTCTACAGCCAGAACAGATAGAAAATAAAGAGGATGCGGTTCAATTTCCTTCTACCCCTGAGAAGACTGAACAGACAGACCTTGTGAGACTTGATGATGAGGAGAGCTCTAGCAGCTCTGAAAGCTTAGAAGAAGAAGCAAAACCTCAACCTCAACCATTAAGGAGGTTTGCATGAACAAGAAAGCAACCTGATAGGTTTGGTTATTCATTGCTTGATTCTAGTTGTGCTTTTGCTTTACTTGCTAACACTAATGAACCTAGAACTGTGTCAGAGGCTATGGGTATGAAAGATCCAAGTTCCTAGAAGGAGGCCATGGAAGATGAGATGGCTTCTTTGGAAAAGAATAAAACATGGGACTTGGTGCCTTTTCCTGAATGTTGGATGCAAATGGGTGTTTAAGAAGAAATTTGGTGCAAATGGTAGTGTTAAAAAGTACAAGGCTAGATTGGTTGCGAAGGGGTACTCACAAGTGGAGTGAATTGATTATGGTGAAATTTTCTCTCCCATTGCAAAGTTGACATCCATTCATTTTCTATTATCTCTTGCAGCTGCTTATGACTTAGAGGTAGAATAGACGGATGTGAAGACAACTTTCCTTCATGGTGATTTGGAGGAAGAAATCTACATGTCATAGCCAGAGCATTACATTGTGAAAGGTAAAGAAAATTTGGTTTGCAAGTTGAAAAAGTCTTTGTATGGTTTGAAGCAATCTCCAAGGATGTGGTACTTGAAGTTTGATGCCTTTGTGTTGTCAATTAGATTTGTGAGATCGAAATCAGATCATTGTGTGTATTATAAGTTTGATGGTGATCGTATTCTCATTGTTGCATTATATGTTGATGATATGTTGCTGATTTTGAAGGGTAAGAATATGATCTTTGATTTTAAGTCTCAGTTGGCAGCACAGATTGAAATGAAATATTTAGGGGTAGCCAGGTTCATTCTAGGAATGGAAATCAGAAGAGACAGAACTAACAGAAAACTTTGGTAATTCAGAGTAAGTATGTGAAGACTGTGTTGGATAGGTTCAACATGGCAGATTGTAGACCATTGTGTGTTACTGTTTCTTTGGGGACACAGTTGTCTGTTAATGATTTGTCCAAAATCTCCTAGTGAGGTGGACATGAGCAGAGTACCTTATGCTAGTGCTGTTGGCAGTTTGATGTATGCTATGGTTTGTACAAGACTAGACATTGCCCAAGCAGTGGGAGTCCTTAGTCGATTTATGGCTAATCCTGGATGGGTACATTGGGATGCAGTTAAGCGAGTGTTTAGATATTTGAGGGGTACTTTTGAGTATTCCATTTGCTATCATGGTAATGTTACAAGACCTCCACATTCAGTTTGTATTTGTGGATTTGTGGATTCTGATTGTGCGGGTGACATTGACAGCAGGAGATCCACCAGTGCATATGTGTTCACGATGTTTGGTTGTGCAATTAGTTGGATGAGTAAGAGACAACCTATGGTTTCTTTGTCCATGATAGAAGCTAAGTATATGACAGCAACTCATGCTTGCAAGGAAGCCATTTGGCTTAAGAGATTGTGTTCAAATATTGGTGTTGATGCAAGACAGATTACGATTTGTTGTGACAGTCAGAGTGCGATTTACCTTGCGAAGAATCTAACTTTCCATGCTAGAACAAAGCATATTGATGTACAGTTTCATTTCATATGAGACATGGTAGAGGATGGGAAGGTAAATTTGAAGAAGGTTGATACTTTGAAGAATGTTGCAGATGCATTGACGAAGCTAGTGGGCACATAGAAGTTCAGATGGTGTTCAGAGTCTATGGGCCTCTCGGCCTATAGCAGTTAAATCCTGTTAATTCTATTGGTTGTTACAAGGTGTCTGACAAGTGGGAGAATGGTTGGAATTAAGGTGTCTCAACCTTGGTAATTCCTTGTATTATTTCATTCTATTTATTTATTTATTGCCTATGTTGTAAATTAAATTGTAAATTCATATTGTCATCTTGTGGGTTGTGGCACGGTGATGTGTCATCCTACATGGAAGATGACAACTTGTAATTTTGTCCTAACATGAGGAGATAGGCATCCCACTTTGTAGTAGGAGTATTTTGCCATGTGTTGGCATCTTGGATGTTGTGTAAGGGAATATTGACTGAAACGGTCATGACATATTCCTATGATGAAGTTATGACATGTAAGAGTTAGAAATAGGAGATTCTATGACAGGTGAAGACATGTGTCGAAGAGCATCTTTGAAAAAGACATCTTTGGGTGCCCCAAGGTGGACTATGGCATGTTGTAAGAGAATATGCTATTTATAGCCTATGTATGACAGATTCTCTTACAACTATAAGTTTTGATAGCTATGACAGATTCTATGACAGTCGTCAAAGTCATAAGAGCATCTGTGATAGCCCATTTTGGAAATAGGTGACCTCTTTGGGATGGGGTGTGTGGACAAGTGTCAGAAGTATCTTACAATGTTGACCAAGTGTCCATAGGCATGGGTTTTGGGCCATGAGGCCAAGCTGGATGCCCATTCCCAGATAGAGGCAATTTTGCCTTGTATTTTCTATATAAACAAGTGCTTTGAGGAGGAGTTGCATTATGTGATTGACAGGTACTATTATGCTGCCAGAATACCTCTAGATATGAGTGTTGAAGACTCCTAAGAGCTTGAATTGCAAGTGTAATGTAAACAACATTTAGATTTGTTAATACATTGTGCAAGTTTTGGAGTGTGGGGTTTTTCTCCCGAAAGGGTTTTCCCCATGTTAAATCTTGTCTCTCTCTTCTTCTGTGTCATTCTATGTGTATGTTGTTTGCTACAGTATCTCTGTTATTAGGTTGATAACACTATAATTGTAAGGATTTAAAAGAATTTGTACTCTACTTCCCTCATTAGATTAGCGTAGGAAGTGTGTTCCGCTTACCTTACTTCCTTTCATAGTGAATTTTCATCTAGGTGTTGAATCTGGTCTAGGTTGTTCTCTAGGAGAAGGCATAGTGTTCTTTATGGGTTTTAGATTCACTGGTGTTTGGACATTTTGAATGTGTTTTTCATTTACAACATCATCATTGGCAACATTTTTGTTTTTAGAGAAAAATCTAAGTTTTTCATTGACAATATGTTCTCTACTGAGTAAGTTTTCTTTGGATATCTTAGTGTGAGATTTGTGATTTGCTTCTGCATGTTTAACAGTTTTTGTTCTAAATCTAGTGTAGTGTTTTGATGAATTGCAAGACCCCAATAGTTGGAGGATGATGGAGGTTATAATGTTTGTGGTGGATTTGGTTGAGAGAGAAAAGGATTAGATGTGAGATGGATTAGATTGATATGAATATGGATTGGGTACTTGATTTTGTGATGAAACATATGAGAATGGATTGGATGTGTGGGGCATGGAAGAAGTGGCAAGTGTGTTAGGTGTATCCATAGAAGACATAGATGAAATATTTTGAGGAATAGTGGATGGAATATTTGTGCGAATGTGACTAGAGGTGATGGGAGATTGATATATAGGATTTACATATTGATTAGTGAATGGTAGTGAATAAATGTTATGATACAAAGGGACACTTGTAACGGGGGTGTTTGATGATGGATGAGGCATGGTAGAAGTAGAAATAGGACTTGATCCTCCCATGGCTATAATGGAAAGGGCTATAGGGTCTTCTTCTTTGATGGTGGTAGTGTCAAAATCACTCGATAATTTAGCACCCTTTTAAGCAAGAAAAAGAAAAAATCAATTTGGACCAGATGCTAGAAGATTGTCTAAAGCCTGTAAGGTATCAGGGTCTTGAAATTCCTCTAGGGTAGTCTCTTGTGAAGGTAGAACCATGTTTGTGGATGACGATTGACCTATGGTATATCAACTTGGGAGAAATTCGTGAAGCGACTAGCATCTATGGGTGTCTTAGGGTCGTTTTGATTGGTCTCCATGAGTTTTCTATATTGAGATCTTGTTACCAGCATAAAAATATTTTTAGACCTTTGGATGATAGAGGTGGATGATTGATGAGTTTGGACTTTGTTTGAAAGATCGATGAGACTGTATGGGTAATTGGATATGAGGATGTTGATAATTGATTTTTTTGAATAATGATGACAACCAAACTGGTTTGAGGTAAATCTAGATCTTTGATAGGATGGGATGGGGATTATCTCTCTATAACTAGACTAATGAGTTCAAGAGAAGACAAGATGGGGAGTGAAGTTCACTAACTCAATAGTAGCCAATTCTCATAAGCTAGCTAATCCACTAATGATAGATACTAACTTGATTCCCAACTTGAGAGAACTAATTTCCCAAGAAAGCACCAAGCTAGTGGATAAGATCTAGATCTAGACTCTAACAAATCTGGTTGGGATAGCTGGATGATAAAAATATGTTGCTGATTGAGGATGATGATCATGTTGAATAGTTACCTAAGTCTCAACAAGGACAAAATCTCTAAAGTATAAAGGATGTGATGAAAAATTGTGATGGATGGATGACTTATAGGATGTTGGTGACTATGTTGGGATGGTCTCAAATTTGTGTTTGGGTCTGACTGATGTAAGAATCTCAAAATCAGAATGTGAAATCTTTGGAAACTCAAGTTTTACTCTGAAGCGCCAGACTGTTGATCAAAAGCACAGAAGAATAACTCAGAATCATACTCAAGATAGCTCAGAGGTGCAATAGGATAAATTAAAAGTACAATACTATTTGTCATAAGCATAAGAGAATAGCTTAGAATCGTAAGCATGATAACTTAAAAGCACAAATATGTTAGTAAACTAGGTAGGATATGAAATTAAAAGTGCAACATTGTGAATGAATAGTGCAAGACTGTCTGTCAAAAGCATAATTCTGACTATTAGAAGTGCAGAACAATCTATCAAAAGCATAGTTCTATCAGTCAAAAGCACAGGGAATAAATCAATAGTGCACCTCTACTAATCAAAAGCACAATTATGTTTGACAAAAGTGAAAATAGATAACTGAGGCGAAATTAGATGACTCAGAGGTAGACAACTCAGAAGCACAAAACTGTATGCCAATAGCACAATATTGTAGCTTAAATGCAGATAGTTATGGATCAAATATGCAAAACTATAGCTCAAAAGTGGTTTTTGTAGGTCAAAGGTGAAATACTATAGATCAAAAGTAAATTTATGTGGCTCAAAAGTGAATTTCTATGTGTTAGTTGTTTGGACAATTTGTTTTGGCAAATTTTGGCAAGAGATACAAAAAAAAGACACAATGGTTATTGACTCTTGAAGGTATAGGTTGCGAAAGGCTGTTAACCCTTATGGATAACAAATGGCTTGTATGAGTCTTATTGTCAATCTGAATATGCACCCTTGCTTGAGAGAGGAGCTCTCAAGCTATTCTGTGAAACATTGAAATATCTCTCAGTGGGGGACCTGCAAAATTGAGACATATCTATAGAGAGGGTTGGTTCCCTTGGTCTTCTCACCTAAATTACTATTGTTCTCAAAGGAAAAGGGGAGGAAATGACATAAAAGTAGTCTAAATCCTAATGGAAGGTGATGCACCAAATGTTTATGACTTATACTTCTTTTTGACATACAAAATATGTTCAATAAACCAACTAAACTAGGAACAACTCATCTTTCACATATTCATGCATAATTATTTCATAGTAAAGTTGGAGTGTATGAAGTTTTTAAGAACAAAAACAGGTGGTTCTCACAACTAAAAGTTGCAAAACTCAGTAACATAAACTATGACCTGCACACATACATATCTCTACATAAAGGTGTATTGAAATGATACATGAAATTGAGGACATATCAAACATAAAAGAACCATATCAATAATTTTTTATTATTTCCACACAATATACAGATTTGAGAATGCAAAAATGCTTGTTTAATTGATCAAAAAGTACCTTCAAACTACTATACAAGTTTGCTATAATGATGAGTTACAATGCAAAATAAGACCAAAAAGAACCTTGTTTTAGGTTATAATACTTCATATAAAAAAGCAAGAACTAACTACCAAATGAACCTAGGCATCCCCTTTTTGATCTCCCACAACTAGAGAGGAATTAGGACATGCTTTGAAGGAGAAAAGGACACTTGTCCTTGAAGAGGTTTGGTGAAACATAGAGTTGACTTATCTCCTTGAAATCCTCCACTGTGTCATGAAAATAGGAATTAGTTGAAATGTGCAACCATAAAATTTGGGACCGCTCCTTTAAAAGCTCCAATAGCTGCCTTTGTCCTCCTAGATGAGTGGAAAGTGGTCAAAACTACCCTATCTTCTCTTAGCTGCCACTTGCATGCATATAGGAGATGTCCTTTATGGTCTCAAACTGAAAAGATTCCTTTGGAGGGCATTTGGAAAGGTTTTGGTTCATTTACAACTCTTGGACCTGCCTCTAACTGTCCATTTATGGCCTCAAACTACTCCCTCTACATTAAGTACCCTTGTAGAGTCTTGGTCAAAGTCTTATTGGTTTGAAAATGTTCTTTTTTTGATCCAAAACCTTTTGAACAAATGAAATGTGCTTCTATTTCCCCATTGTTGCCCCTGTTTAGTGTCTTTGCCACTATCATGTTTCAATTACATACCCATGTTGTCATGAAATGATTGCAACAATATCTCTGTATCTTCCTATTGTCAAATATAGATCACACATTCTTGATAGGTCTTTTGAAAGATATCACAAGACAGTGGGAGCTTGTCAAGACTGCAGGATATCCTTTCATTTTTATTAGGTTCATTGTTGCTTGACTTGTCCTACAAATGTTTGGAAAAGCTCTTATGCAAACACAAACCTCTTGATAGCTCTTCCAACCTTTAAAGGCTCCCATCCCTCATGATAGTTTTCACACGCATTCTTCTGGAAACTTCTTAGATAAACAGTTATACAACTATTCCCTGCACTGCTAATAGGTTTGAACTACTTACATGGGTTTGTAGGAAATGCACAAATGTTGAAGAGAAATTTACCACTTAAAGAACTCCTCAATATTCATAGAATCCATTATTACCATCTTAATATGGGTACAATACTTGTAGGTTTATGTATATAAGGTTTTGTAGACTCTTATGACAGTGGGATTTTCAATGCATATGCAGACCCCTATAAGGACTTGACAATCTTTTCACACTTGACAAGCATTGACATGCTTTATAGACTCTTAACTTTTTAGCAGAAGCTCTTGACAAGGTTTAGGCCATTTGATCAAGATTTATGAGTATAACAAGGTTTAATCTAGATATGAAGACACCATATACACATAGCAGAATCTATAAACCTACCAATTTTACCTATCACTGCCGTTTGTAGATCCTTTTCATAGTTGATAGAGATGATATGTTTTCTTCTGATTCTAACACCCTCAAGAGCACTATCCCTATCTTTTCATAGTACTACTATTCTTGTGCTAGAAGTCTCACTATCTTTGAAAACTTTACTATCCCTCTGAGGCTTCACATGGCTTTAAAATCCTTTAATATCTGTCCACTATAAAGGTTTCTTTTTAAGGTCCCACAGACCTCGAGATATCCATAGAGCTGGCTAGGACTCTCCTAAATGTGTAGCTCTTCATTATGGTTCCATAGTCCTTTAACATTTCTATTTAACTCTCAAGATAGGGCACAAATGGTACTATTTGATAGTGAGCCTTTACTGTACTATCACTGTCCTTAACCTTTAAACATGAGGACCAACAAACTCTCAGAATACAAAACCATTTTGACATGCAAGAAATATACCTTTCTCTTGGTCGTGAAATACCCACATTTCATTGTAGCACACCCTACATCTCTCAAATTCTTGTAAGCTAACAAGGAGAGTAGTGAACACGATGACAAATTACAAAGGAATTATAGAGAGACATTCTAGTATCTTATAGCATGAAAAGCATCACAATAATCTTTAAAATTGTACCTTATACAATCACTACTAATTTTAGCTTTTGGCCTTTTAAGCTTGCCCACGAGCAACACATTTATTTTTGCAATCTTATGATCTAATATGTGCTGCTTCTATAGGTAATAAGTATTACCCTATCCACTATCATCATAAATATTCACTTTTAAAGCATACATGACTAGATTCAATGTATAGATATTTCTTTGTAGTCTCACTATCTTTTAACATACCTCTATCACTTGACCATTCACAAACTTGGTCTTCCTTAATGTATGATGCTTCTAACCTTATTCATTCCTGTATAAACTCTTGCGATCTTGCTCATAATACCTTGGTCATGATTGTATACTCTTACAAGCTCTCGTAAGAATGAAGGGAGAGTCTTCTTGTTGTCTCTACTGGCAGTTCCTTTATGTTAACCTCTAAGTACAGGTGCAGGCCTGTTAGGATCTTTAATAGACCCTAAACTTTGTGATAGTCCTCTTTAGTGCACTTACGGTATTCCCCTTCTTTGCTCATTATAGTCACTATCCTTCATGGTTTGTTCTTTTGACAAGGACCCTTAATGGCTTAGGAAAAGATCTTTTGAGATCTCTTGAACTACATTCTCACTGTTTTGTATACCATTGTAATTGTATCAACTCAAAACATGACTTCACAAAGTTATTCAAATGCTTACTCACATTGTACAGGTTCCTAACTCTCATACAGACTTGTAGGTTTCATATACACTTTTTCCTATGCCCCTTTGATGGTAGTTTCCATGTGATTTTTCCCTTATTTCTCATAGACCTTCAAGCACATATCCTTAACAATGCAGATCTTGAAATTTTGGTAACTTTGTATATTGTTTTCCTTTATCCACTATAGAAGATCTCTTCATGCTTTCTTTGTCACTCACATTTGACTTTGCATTTCCTTTAATCAACATTGTTCACAATCATTCTCTTTATTTAGGTTTGTCCCTTTATCTACCTTAACAGTTTTGCTCAAAAGACCTTGAACAAGTCTCTAGCATCCATTGTTTTCCCTTGTCTCACTATTCTCATAGTCTATTGTCTCCTTTGTTTTTTTCACCTTGGTTTTCCTATACTTTGAAAACTCTATCTCTACAACCCTCCTCCAAGATCTTTGACATGCATTCCATAACCTTTGAAGACATATCTTTATATTGCCTTTACTGATCCTTAAAATGACATAGTTCTCTGCAGGTTCTTAATATCTTTTAGATGGAATCTTCAAACTTGTTTGACTAAGATCTTGATCACCAATCTCTGGGAGGAACCCATATTTTGACTTTATGAATCCATGGACCTATCAAGAGTATTCAATCAAACAATATCTGTGCATAACCTAAATTATCTATACTTCATGAAAACCTCTGTTCACTGTGAGGCAGTCTCCTTGCTATTTGTTATGCCTTGTGACACCTTTGAATGATTTGGCTTGCATATCTCTATCACTATATTGTCAAGATTTGTACACACTTATCCTTGTTGCTTGTATTTACTGCAGAACTTTGCATTTGATCATATCACTATTCTTTCCTTTTGCATGCACTGTCCTACACTTTGACAACTCCAAACCCACTCTATCAAATCTTCATGGGATTCTCAAGTTCTGAGATGGGTTTTCATTATCTTCTCCTAACTAAAATGGTTAGAGCATTCTGTAGGATGAGTTAGGAGCTTACAACCTTAACTAGAAACCTAGGTATTTTGAACAAAACCCTAAAAACTCTATAATATTTAACAAGAAACTCCATAACAAACTCAAAACCTAAAACTAACTCAAAATATACCTCACTAGACCTCAAATCGACCTAGAACTATAGAAAAACACATGGCTTAAATTCAAATGAGCATTCCCTCCATATTTGTACATGGTAGTTTGGAGAAAATAATGCTTCTATTACATGGAAAAACCTCCTTTACTGACCTTTGACATATTAATGCCACATGCAACATGGAAAGAACTTCCTTGGATGTGGAAACTAGAGTTTTATTTGTATTTGCATACCATGCAATGTAAAAAGTCCCTTTTTGTACAAGGTGAAGATGACCTTTTACAAATTTAATGCTTTTAGAAACAACTTCAAACTTGTCTTCTATACCATTTAAGCAGTATGACATATGACTTTGCATGATTAAAAACTCTTCTTGATACATGTATGCAAAATCAACTTCACTTTCATTGTCATGAGTACAACCAAGGATTGAAAACCACTTTATAATGATAAAATGCTTCACAATATAACCTATCATCACAAAATGGCTTAACACAACTTGAAAATTTACAACCAGGAGTATAGGCTAATAAAAACCTTGCACACTCATGCTTACCTATTTGGGCCAAAGAGTACAAATGAGTAACAAGTATATCACATAAAATACAGACCAAACACTTTAGAACATTCCTAGCTTTATTCAAATAAGGTGTATTTTCCTAATGTGGGCCCACACTCAATTCCTCTCAATATTCTTACCTATTAAGAATACCTTTAAGAGCTGATAGCTAGGGATCTAATGGGACACAACCTCACCTTCACCCTTTCTTTGGAGGTTTTTACACCCTACCCAAAGAAAACATCTATCTCATCTCCATGAGGAACATGGTGAGTAAATTTAGGTTAGATTCTATCACCTTGCACCACACTAGAAAAATAGCTCATGGTCTTAAACTAGGATTTACAAGCATCTAGGGAGTCCTTGTATACACTAGGTACAATGAGGCATAATTCTGTGAAAAGCATTCCAAGCGACTCACCACAAACTCTCACCAAAAGTCTTAATGGACCAAGGGTCTCATGGATTAGTCTAATACAAAAGTTGTGTTCAGCATTGAGGTACAACTTTTGCTCTCCCCCCTTTATATACCCCTCCAAAACATGTGGTTGAGGTCATCCTTAAGGGTGATGAAATCCTTTCATTGGCCTCCTAGAGAGGATACCCAGTGCTTTTGATTCTCAAGATCATCTTTTGACGCTAGAGAAGAGAATATGCATTGATCTTGGGTCCCCGAGATTGAAAGTAAATAAAGCAAGTAAATAAACTAGATAGTTCTTTTGATCTCCAAGATCACCTTGTGGTGCAAGGAGAGAGCATACACACTAAATAGTCTGACAAACATGGCATACAAAGTTCATTCCCTTTATAAATAGAAATGTGCAACTCTACTAGTGGTAAAATAAATCTTCGTCAAACCTCCTGCACCGGATAATATTAGTAGTTTATTTTGTTGTCTTTGATTGCTGATAGGACAAACTACACAAATCAAGTTAGCTTCCAACAACCAATTGTTAGATTGAAAAATTAGAAAATCAGAATAAGAATTAGAAGCGAAATAATGGTGATCAAAAGCGTAATAAATTTAATCAGAAGCACAATAAACCTTATCAAAAGTGAACTAACAATTATTAGAAGTGAAATTCTAGAAATCAAATGCACACTTATGGGAATCAAATGCAAAATTATACCTATCAATTGCATAGTTCTGTTGATTAGATGCAACAGGGGTATCTATCAGATGTGCCACGTAGTGAATCAGATGCACCAATATGTTAGATCTGCAAAAATAGGATAGAAAACCCACAACCCAGATGATTAATCAAGTAAAAAATTTATGTAGGGGTTTAGACAATAGTGAGGAATGTTTTCAAATATAATAGCTTGCAAAACCAAACCAATAAAATAGTGCTTGCAAATAAATCAGCTTGTAAACAAAGATTAAAAAATGACATAATAGTTGCAAATAGAACAAAGACTTAGATTAGAATCTAGTAAAACTAAATCAAAAGTGCATGATCGAATTAGAAGTGTTGATGGTCAGATCAAAAATACCTTTCCACTAGTCAAAAGTGCCAAACTGTCTGTCAGTAGCACCTTTTGTTGGTCACTAGCATCGTTTTTCCTGTCAATAGCATCATTTCATACTTGTACGCTCAAAAACCTAAAATTCTCAAGCAAAAATCATTAATATCAGGGACGTGAGTCCCACCAGGCATGCCAAAATGTATATGATGAAATTGGAATGCAAAGGAGACAATAACAATCAAAGACTCAAATCTAAAATCAATCATAACTTAAAGAATTATCAAGAGCATAACCTAAATCCATAATGCATAAACAATAACAGATGTTGCCACTTGATATTTATTCCTTGGAATTGATGTGGATTGCTCAAATACATAGCATAACCTTGTTGCAATGATGGATGAATGTGAATGCTCAAAGTGCTCAATGGATGCAAAGTAAGAAGTTTCTCAATGAATGTTCAAAGCTCAATATGGAGATATGAATGGCAAAAGTTCAAAGTTCATGGAGGGTTTGTGAATGAGAGGATGGGGGTATTTATAGCTTTCACAAGAGATTGATCAATGGTGGAGAAAATTAGAATGAATCAATAGATGAAATAATTTGAGAGGATATGAAGAATGTGCATGTGACATGTGTCCATGCAAAAAGCTTGTTTTAAAGAGTTAATTGATTTCATGGATAATTGGATTGATTTGTTTTTCATAAATAGAATTTGTTTTTCTATTTTAATGAATTGATTGATAATAACAAAGATTTGAAAGCTAAGTTAACTTAAATTATGATTTTCTTTTTTACATGCAAATGGATTTGAAAGAATAGAATTAAATAAATAAATTATTTAATTCATGTGCATGAGAAGATATTATTATAATTCGGGTAGCCCCCCTATAACTTGCAGTGTGCCAGGTAAACTTTTTAACGTGATTGGTGACGCTGGTGTGACACGCCCTCCAGTACCACGTGGGTGGGGGGAGACTAGACCTTGTGACCTCGTGCCTACCACAGGAAGCTCCCGCCAATTGAGCCAAGCCGCCCTGCCTTAAAATGCTAGCTAATTAAATAATTAAAAACTATTTAGTTATTGTGGATAAGAGGAATAAGATAAATGAATAAATTAAATAACATGAATTATTTAATTAATAAGGATTTGATAATTGAAATGAATGAGTAATTTTTTTATCAGTAAATTGCATGCTTGGGGCTTGCTCCCATATATTAAAATAATAAAATTTTTAACAAGTTTGCATAACATTGCATTAAAGTCCCACTAGAACAACAAAAACAGGGGAATTTAGCAAAATCCATGTCGCAAACCTACCACCCTATCAACTACTCAAAGCTAAAAACTAAATACATTATTTTCAGATTTCTAAAAATAAAGACTATCTTCTATTAACAAATAAACAACCCCAATTATGCATTTTCATCAGTAGCATAGTAGGATTTGAGCACTTCCATCATCCAGTCCTCCTCCACCACGAGCCTAGAAAGCTTCTTCAAGAAAGAAATGCCTCTCACTGCATGCCTCCTCCGACCAACAATTTTCTCGACCCCTGCTTCATCCACAAAGGGAAGCCAACTCACCATGTCCCCGGCTACATTGATCTTGTGGAACTCGTCCACGCGTAGGATACCAATACCATACCTAGACATGCTCACCACCACTTTCCAAACACCCCAAAAATCCTTCTCCATAAATGCTTCCATCAGCATTTGAATTACCACCTTCTCTTTGTTGGAATCCAATAGAATATCTAAAAACATGGAAGCCAGGTCGGTGTTAACCCAATACCTATGATCAGTTGCCATAAACTTCTCACCCAACACCCATTCTATTGCAAATAAAACAATATCGCTCTTAGGTTTAAACACCGGCTTCAACTGCTTCTGTGTTATAAGACCTAGGAATGACATTTGCCTTTTCTTGCAGGTAAGCCGAATTGGGGTGTCCATCTTTTGCAATGAACAACAAACAATCCCCACACCAACCAAGAAAAGAAAAATCCCTGAAAGCCATGTCCAAACCCTCCATCAAATATCATTCTCCATGTGCTTTGCTTCCATCATCTCTTCGCTTGGACAAGACTATATGTTAGTCAAGTGAGTCAGTGCTATCATTAGGCATCACCTCCCAATGTAATGTTTGCTGTGAGTTGATGACCAAGTTGGCCAACACATCCACTTCTTCATTGCCTTCCTTGAACACGTGGTTAATAACCACGCACTCAAAACCTTCCAATAAACATAGGGCATCTATTAATAAAGCATTAAGTTTCCAATTAGCCAACCTCCCCTTCCTTAAAGCATTGATCACCACAAGGGAATCACCTTCAATCTCAACCCTAGACACTTTAAGTTGGCAACACAAATTGAGACCCAGGATGAGAGCCTAAATTTTTGCCTCATTGCTTGATCTCTTAGCCAGTTTCTTTGCCACCTTACCTAAGATTACACCTTTGTAATTCCTAACCAAACATCCAACACCCGAAACTCCCAAATTACCCTTTGACACTCCATCAAAATTCATCTTCACCCATCCCTTCAATGGAAGCTCCCATTTCGTCTCCTTTTCCTCTTGATATCAATACCCCCAGCCCCATTAATGGGGGGAATGATTATCCCATTCCATGCCTTCCTCATATTGTCATATGCAATAGTGAACCTATTTCTAACTCCTACCAGAATTCTATTAGTCACCACCTTCGTGATTGTTGTTTCTTCTTTGGTTTGAAACATAATCATCTCCATTCTTTTGTCCTGAAAATTTCTCCTATTGCATTCCTTCCATAATTCCCAAAGCAATATGGAGGGACTGATAGTCCAAATGCAACCATACATTGAGCGTTGATGCAAGGTGGACCATGCTTTGAACAAAGTCAAAATGTCATTGGGTAGCACCTCGGTCCATCCCAGTTTTGTACACAACCATCTCTAGCACTCCTAAGAAAAAGGGAATTGCAAAAAAAGGTGATCAACTGTTTCACCATCCTTCAAGAACAACACACACCTTCTTGGACCTTCAAATCCCAATTTCTTAAACCTATCTCCTGTCAACTCTCTTCTGAAGAGCCGCCCAAGCAAACACACTTGCTTTAGGGAGGTAAACCTTACTCCAACATAGATTCACTGGGAGCTCAGTCTATTCTTTTTCACCATCTGTCATGACATATCCAATCTTGGAATTGTATTCTCCAGTGGTAGAATGATTCCAACACAGCCTATCCCTTCTTGTAGAGAGGCAGATTCTTCTATTTTCTAAAATTGTCCTTAAAGATATCAACTCTACTTCCTAAATCTTAGGGCTCTCAATAATCTTCCATTCCCACCATTTAATGCCATTGCTTTCTTTAGCAACCACATAATCTGCCACTCTAATGCTCCATCTCTCCGATAGAATCTGCTTTGCAACTAGGCATGCCTCATCCATGAATCCTCCCAAAACAAAGTTGTTTCCCTATTTCCAATTTCCCATGTGAGATAATCTATTATTATCCCTCTATAAGAGAGCAAGAAGTTCCAGAGTCTCCAGCCCTTAATGGGATTTGCAATTGTGAGGATTTTATCATCCTCTAGTCTATCCAAATATTTATTTATGAGAATCTTTACCCACTTCAATTCCGGCCTTGCGTAGATTACCCAAACAATTTTGGCCCCAAGGGCCTTATTCTGAGAGACTTGATTCCTTAGACCAACTCCACCCGCCACTTTTGGCTTGCAAATGTTGTCCCAAGAAATCAACGGAAACTTCTTGTCCTTTGTATGATCCTACCAAAAGAAATTTTGCATTTTTTTTTCTATTGCTTTGCTTGTGGACTTGGGCAACCGTAAACAAGAAAGTTTGAAAATAGGTATAGCAAAAATGACAGCTTTAAGCATTATAATCCTCCCTACCTAGGAGAGCCACATCCCCTTCCATGACCCCATTCTGTCACTTATTTGTTTCAACAGTCGCTCCCAAAGCATTGACTGCTTGCCCCCATCAAACAAAGGAAATCCCAAATACTTGCTTCGAAAGACCCCTTGCTTCAACTTCAATATTCTCAAAATCTCCCTTTGTTTCCTTTGTTATGTGGAAAAGAAGAAGATTTCATATTTGTGAGTGTTAACACATTGTCCTGAAGTAGCCAAATAATCCTCCAATATATTATTCATACACCTTACCTCCTTTCTTTTAGAACTCAAAAATGAATGAATTAATTAAATAATTAAAAGTATTTAATTAATGTGGATTAGAAGAATAGGAATGATAAATTTGTTAGATTTAATTAAATAATTAAAATTATTTAATTAATGTGGATTAGAAGAATATGAATGATAAATTTGTTAGATTTAATAAAATAATTAAAATTATTTAATTAATGTGGATTAGAAGAATATGAATGATAAATTTGTTAGATTTAATAAAATAATTATAATTATTTAATTAATGTGGATTAGAAGAATAGGAATGATAAATTTGTTAGATTTAATTAAATAATTAGAAATTACTTAATTAATGTGAATTAGAAGAATAGGAATGATAAATTTGTTAGATTTAATTAAATAATTAGAAATTACTTAATTAATGTTGTAAGGGGGATTAAATTTGATGAAATGATGGATTTAATTAAATAATTAAGAATTATTTAAATAATGTTGAATTAAAGAATTAATGAGAAAATGATGTGAATAGTGATACAAAATGCGTTAGTCATTTTTAGGTGTCTACAAATACTAATAGTGTAAAGGATGTAACTATTGATTCATAGTGTGTGGTATGTGGAGACATCATACTTGGTGGTAAGTGCAATATGCTGACATCATGTATGATCAAAATATAGTTGCATGACTCTTGGTATTCCATGACTTGGTTAGATAGTTGGACAATTGGTTTTCCCATGAATACATCTATATATTAGTTTGTTTGAATTTGCCAAGGTTACAAATTCATATTATAGACACTGCATAAGAAGGGTATGTTGTAGATTAAGACTTTGAAAAAGGTTTCCAAAGACCTTGTTGTATTGAATTGGTGTTGATTATGAATAATATAATTATGAATGTCCTTTTGTGGTGTGTTTTCTCCCATAAGGATTTTCCATGTAAAAAGCTTTGTGTCTTGTGTAATCTTGTGGATGCATACTATTCCATTTGTTTTTATAAAGGTTGATATTTAGATTTGGTATATGTTGACTGTTAACTAAACACATAAGCTTAAGAATTCATTATTCTAGTCTGTCAGTCTTCTGCATCAGGGGTTGAAATCCCCAACACTCTTCCATCTCTTCCTACTACAACTACTTTACCACTTGACACATCATCTATCTTTTATGAGTCCTTTTCTTCTTACCACTTGTCACCTCTTTCATTTATGCTTTCTCCTTATGAGTCACCCTTTCTCTCTACTCCTCATAATGTCTTACGCTTTCCTCCTTATCATATTCTAATCCCTTCTTTTATTATGTCATTTCCCTCTTATTGTAGCCTTGTAAATTGTGCTCACACATAATTTCACACTCTTCTTGGCACTTGCTTTAGCATTCCCTTCCCTTTAACCTTTGTGTTGACCTCTTTCCACTTGCCTAAACCTAAATATACAAAAGTTCCTTGATCCTAGCAATGTCCCTAGCCAACACAACCTTTTAAGACTTGAATTTGCCTAGACTAGAGTGCTAGGTGCGGATATCTATGCCACGCATTAGTGTCTTGATAGTGTCTTCCAGTTTGTGGACTCATTTTAGAAGGTGCATTTTTGCTTGTGCAGAATTCTGAGCTTTTTTGCATGCCTATCTACACCCAAATGACTCTTTTCCCATCTTTTTGCCCTCATTCCTTTTCTATAAGAACCCTTTCACTTTGTCATTCAAGAGATCATAAATTTATATAGCGAAGCTCTGTCGAATTGATTATTCAAGCTCATATTACTTATGCCATTCCATTGCATGTTAACTATCTATTGCAGGTTAATTAATTTCATGTGATTCACCCCGATTCTTATTGCACACTCACACGTGATTGGCATCCTCAAAGAATAGAATCCTCTCATTCTCCAATGCGGTAGCCTTCCGACAAATCTCTTGTAACCATCTCTTGCACATCTCTTGCACATTGCTTTCATTTAATTTAGAATAATATTAGTCTTTATGATTTGAAATATTTTATCAATTATCTTGAACATGTTATTGTTTGTCACTGGTCACAGTTATTCTAGACATATATAGGATACAAGAGCACACACTATTTATTTTTATATACTCATCTAGATGTCGTTGAGGTAGAAATACCAAAAATAGGGTTTGATTGTGGCAACCATATAACCCAACCCTTTTCCTCTTTTTCTTGCAGGTTGAAGATTCAGTAAAGAAGGATCACAAACACATGAGAGTTTGTGCATTCCTTCCCTTTCTTTGTCTTTATTTCATTTCCAATTTATTTCTATTAACATTCACTTTTTGTACACTAATCTTCATTTTTACTATCGGCATGATTCACTGAAAATCATGCAAAGTTTGTACGTGTACATTGTAGTTTTTGAGATTGTACAAACAATAATACCCAACGCAGATGTTTCTACCAAGAGCTAGTGTCCCTGGTACTGAGCTCAAAACTTTGGTACTAGGTTCCTCATCATTTGTTATTTCATCTTCTAAATTAGTTTCTGTGAATTCAACTCTGTGTCAGTTTATTTTCCTATTTTCTGTTGTACTTAGTTAATTTCATTAGTTTAGTTAGTTCATTTCCATTTCAATTGCAGCAAAGGAATCCAACCCAAATAATCTTGCTCTTCCTATTTGGACAACAACAAGATATACATCTTTGTTGGTTGGGATTCTAATGTTTGTGATTGAAGTTTGTTCTAATTAACAGTAGCTTAGTTAGATTCAAAATTTCAACACAACATTTTGGTGAACTCGACGTACTTAAAACATTTGTAAAATATTTAAAAATAGCAAAAACAAAAACTAAACACCTCCTTCTCAAAAAAAAACATTTCTCCTCTTCTTCCTCTTATCGTATTGTTGAATTTGTGAGTACATGTGTGTTGCAGAGCTTGCATTAATTTATGATCTTTATGATCCAGTACTCTAACTCTGAATTATTCATTCATAGAAGTGTGAGAATATTCATGGATTCCCATGCCCCTGGTAGCTCCGGTACCACGCAGTCAAATGATGATATTTTCAACTTCCCATTGGCTAATTCTAGAGTATAGATTCTTGATGTCCACACTCTCACATTGATGCTTCCTTTGGACTAGCCAACTTGACAAATCCTCTTGGTATAGATACAACTGTCACTAGTGTACCTTAGGCCCAAATACAATCATTAGACAGTTAGTTGGCTAATTTTCATGACTATTTGGGTACTGAACATCTATCCAGTGAAATTGTACCCCTGATTGAGAATCTTAGACAGTTGTTAAACAGTAATCCACATGATGTAGATGTCCCTCATGGTTTGGCTCACATAGTGAACAACAATGTTCCTTCGTTTGCTGGCTGCTTAGAGACACTTAGTGAGTCAAATTTGAATAGCTCTCAAGCTCAGATTTTGAAGCCTACGCTGACCTCCTCCCTTTATGCTTTTGCTTCTTCTCACATCTTGACAACCGCTACACAATTGAATAACGCTAATACTACTTCTATGGGATTAGGTCATAACCCTATACATCAATACAGTTTCATTCCCCTAAATACTTCCTTATCATTTACTTTCTAAGGAACCAACCCCAGAGTTCCTCAACCAATCCAACACTCAAAATCAGAATGTCCAAACACAATCCAAAAACACTATCGACCATGTCATTAATCAACTACTTCAAAATGTTAATTCCTTGCAACAACAGTTGGCTAGTATATCCACTTCCACATCTCAACCTTCCATTCCTTCTTATTATACACGCAGCCCATTATCACTAGCCATTCTCCATGCACCTCTTCCACCAAACTTTGAGGCACCGTGTCTTGAGAAATATAATGGTAAGGGAGACCCACAAAACCATGTGTCTGTGTTTACTACTATATGCAATGACTTTCTTTTCAATGAATTTCTACTAGAAAAACATTTTCCCTGATCCCTCAAGGACAGGGCATTGGACTAGTTTTGTTCTCTCCTTGATCATTCCATCATTTCATTCCAACAACTAGTTAATCAATTTCTCCAGTATTTTCAAGCTAACATTGGACCGCAGGTCACATTGACCGATCTCGTCCACTGCAAGCAAAATGCGAAAGATAAATTGACTGAATTCATTGGTTGGTATCAGGTTCTCTTCTCGTAGATACCTTATGCTCTTATAGACTCTGATGTATGATGGGTTTTTATCATAAACCTATAGCCACAGATTAGGGATAAGATTCTGCTATTGCATTACCAGTCGTTTATGCATCTTTGCATGACACTCCGTGATTACCAATAGTTAATAAGTCAGTATGAGGGATCCTCATCGTAGACTCCCATTGGGCAATCTAATGTTGGTTCTTCTTTTAACTACAAGAAAATAATAACTTTATCAAAATAAACACTAAGAATAATAACAACAATGTAGCAGCCACAACACCTAATAATAGTGCTATGGCCCTGTCTTCGCAATAAAAATTGAGGACTCGGTAGTTTACCCTACTCTTTGAATCCCTTTATTCCATCATGCAATAACTATTAAACAACAAACTTATTCATCTGCTACCTGTTCATCCTGTTGACACTTCTAAACTCCTACCACCTTCATATGACCCGAAGGCCTTTTGCCAATTCCACAAAGTAATTGGACACGATACTGAAAGATGTATGTGTCTCAAGCACAATGTGCAAGACATCATTGATCTGAATGTTATCCAAGCCTCTGAAGTGAATGACAAAAGGAATAAGTCAGTTGCTCCGCCAAACCAGAACCTTCAGATCTACATGAACGCCTTGCCTAATCATTCTATAAACCTCATTGAGCTTCCCTCTAACATAGTGATTTCTTCAGAGCATGTTGACGAGCCTTCTTCCTCTCTTCCAGATGATAGATATGATAGATTACCACCCTTGACCCAGTCGACAATGTGTTCCTCTGAGCCTATCATCTCCTTCTCACCCATCGATGTGTTGCCACACGTTTATGATGGACCCCTCTATATCACTGCCACGGTCGATGAAAGGCCCATTAAGGGCATACTATTCGACCCAATGTGCATGGTTAATGTGATCACTGAGGAGTTCCTTTACATACACGAGTTGTATCAGGATTAGTATGAGAAATCAGAAGTCCAGATATGCGCACATGATGGGTCCTCTCACTTTACCATAGGTTCACTTACCTTGCATGTTCAGGTCAGACCCAAGGCCCTGGACGATACCTTCTCTGTGATCCCCACTTGTGACCAATTTCAGATGAAATTGAGACATCCATGGCTCATTTCCATGAATGTAATGTCCCCATTTTTGGGTTCTCCTATAGTGTAGTTAGCACTAACCTTGTGGGTGTGTGTCAACATTTTTAGAGGGGTTATTTAAGGATTCCAATGAGCTCAGGTGGTCTAGAGGACTCATATGCCACTTTTCGGGGTGATTTATGGCTTTTGGTGTGCTCTCCAAGAATCTTGGAGAGGGCGTATATTTATAGTAAGTCACCCATTTTAGGATTCTCTTACAGTGTAGTTGGCACTAACCTTGTGGGTTTGTGTCAACATTTTCAGAGGGGTTATTTAAGGATTCCAATGAGCTCAAGTGGTCTAGAGGACTCATATGCCACTTTTCAGGGTGATTTCTAGCTTCCGGTGTGCTCTCCAAGAATCTTGGAGAGGGCGTATATTTATAGTAAGTCGTCCGGTTGGCTCCGTTTATCATTATTATTCATCGAGATCACTCCAGTGTAGTCAATTTTTGATTCTAATGCATTCCAACAATTTCCACAAAATGGGTGTATTAATGGCCTTAATTTAATTATTTTACTAAGGTCGCTCAATATTATTTAAAATATTTTGAAAGCACCTTAGTGTTATAGCTCATCGGAATCAAGATGAAATGTTTTAAATCATAGATGCATTAAACAGGGACCTTGCATGTTAAATTATCATTATTTTAATTAAAAGGTCTTTTTCGGAGCTAAAATAGAGTTTTAATTAAAAAGAATTTTAAAATATAAGCTTTTGGAGAGTTCAGCGGAAAAAGTATAAAAGGGCATTTGAGGGGCTTATTTGGATTATGCAGTTTATTCTATTTCTTTGATTGAAACCCTTGTAGTTCTGGAGATCAAACTTGGTTCATCTCAGCCTTTTTGAGGACAAAAACCCTCTTGGAGATGATCAACCTCGGTGACGAAAGACCTTCTCAGGTTGATTGCTAGTAAACTTATTCAAAGTTTACTCATTGCAGGTTTGGCATTGTTTGGAGTTTCAAAGGAGGTATTTATTTGCAGGCCAGCTTGGAAGATTTATTGGTGATCTCATTTCAAGGATTACATTGAGCTAATTGGAAGCATTTACAGGTTGTTGCAGAGAAGCTATTCATTGCTGATATCAGATTTCTTTCCATGATAATTTGATATATATATATATATATATATATATATATATATATATATATATATATATATATATATATATATATATATATATATATATATATATAAAAGAGATAATAGTGACCGATTTTTAGGTGATTTAAAGTAGATTTAAGGAGGGTTTTATGGTAAAGTCATTTGACTACCATTTATTTCTATAAACTTTGAGTATTAGTTAGCTTCTGGGTATTGTCACTTCCATGTTATATTGCTACTCATATACTTTATTAGAGTTGTAACATGCTACAACACATGGGTGTTGCAAAAATTGAATATTCAATGACTTTCCCAACTGAGTATCTGAAGTATTGTTTAGATATTGTTGTACACAACCATTTATCATTGAATCAATCATATTGCGACAGTTTGGTTTCATGGATGTTATGAAGTTGTGAGTTCATAGGTGGATTTTGGAGTGTGATTTTTTGGTGTTTTACCATTTGACTTTTGGTACGCAGCCATTCACATAGGCTACAACTATAAGTATTTATGACAACAGTCTGATATCGTGCTATAATAGCTTATGTGTACTTGGGAATTATATATTTTTATTTGTGGAGTGTTCTTTTGGCATTGTACTTCCATGGTGGATGACTGAACTTTGTATCAAAAAGCTATTCTATCACAGATCAATATATTATTGCTGGATTCAAGGCTAGATTTGTGTTTCATTGTTATTTCTATTGCATGCAAAGTGTTTGTTATAATGTCTATGTTGTTTATTTGTAAATTTGAGATGTTTCTTGTGTACTTTCAATTCCCAATTACATATTGAATGATCCCAAACACAAATACATTGAAATGCATTCGAAACAACACCAAAACAACAAATAGAAAAGTGTTTGATGAAATGTCAGCTCACTAGAAGTCAGTAATCTTGTTGAGTGTTTGAGAGAAAATTTGTTCCAAACTAGGGTGTATATTACAGTGGTATCAGAGCATAGAGTATCTTCCCAACCTATTGGGAAATTAATATTTTTTACAAATCTTTAGTTCTATGACTACATAACAAGTTGCAACAGTTGCATGTCAGTATTCAGTGACAACGCCATGGAGCTACTCAATGAAGAAGAAGTTTTTTGGGATGTTTATGTAGAATACTTAGCATTGGGAGCTGAGTTTCAAGCTGAGATTTCATTTGCAGATTTCATGGACGTTAAGGTAAAGTATAATACTATAATCCGAAACTGCAAAGAAAGGAAGAAAATTTTTGTGGGAAGATTTACAAAGAAGGTATGGAACTTAAACACTCATCTCAGACAAAAGAAGATCTTATTAGTACTTTGGAGAAAATAGAGAATTATTTATAAATGGTTGATTAGTCGCCCTCTCACATAATGAAGCTAGCTATGCATCCTTTGGTGTCTGCTTTGATTGAGCTAGAGTTGTTGAGTCATTCAAATAATGAAGTGATAATTGTACATTATATGCATAAGTGAAATTATGAGAATTATAGCTCCTGGAGCACCTTACCTTGATTACACAAAGAGAAAGATATTACAGCTGATTGTTGAAAGTTTTTAGAACTTCGGTAATATTAGTTGTCCTTCTTTGGGTAAGAGGGTTAAAATTTTAGAAATTATGGCAAAAGTCATATCATGTGTTCTTTTGATTGATTTAGAATGTGATGATATTATTCTTCAGATGTTTCATTATTTCATAGCATCTATCAATAAGGATCATGGAGAAGCTATTTTTTCTTACATACAAACCATTATGGTTCTAATCATAGATGAATATGATACTAATCCCTAGCTCCTTATGTCTATGTTGTTGGCTATTTTGAGGCAAGAGCAAGATGTCTCTATAATTGCTTATGAGTTGGTCAATAAATTGTTCAAACAATGTGAGGGAAAGATAAAACCTTTCTTGAATATTGAGGAGATTGATGCACCAAAAATTGATGGACAGATTGTCTTGGAGCATGAGGAATATGTTACAGAGCTTCATGACGATTCTATGATTATGCATGCAACTACTAAGGATGAGGTTGTGTGCAATGGAAGTAACAAAACAACAACTTTGAATACACATTTAGAGCTATCCAATGAAGATAATAACTCTAATGCAAATGTTGAGATAGTCGAGATCATTAATATACCTTCAAATGATGAGCATATTGAGAACGGATATGATGAAGCCTTCAAATCAACTAATAATGATGATTCTAAATTTAATTTCAGCAATTATGATACAGGTGGTGTTTGGTTTGAACTTAAAAGCAAGCCTATATATGGAGAGGAATGCTTATGATGATGCCAGTGCTAGGAAGTTAAAGAGTGATTTATTCACAGAGGCAACCAATCATGAGGAGTACAGTGAGCACATTTTTTTTATAGAGTAGTCAACCTTTTAGCACTTGGGATCTGGGTGTGATGGCACCTAAGTATGATGAGGATCCTGATTGGGATGAATTTCTTTTTGACTATAGTACTATTCTAACTTCATCTCCACAGTTATGCATGAAGGATGGCATTGATGGCATTGGTGGTGTTGTTCTTGATTTTGAAAATAAACCTAATTTCACATTACATGTAGCTGATCTTGAGCAGAGACCTAGTGGCCTTGATGATTTAGATTCACAGTTCACTATTGAGGATGATGAGGGAGAGGCACAAGTGATTTGGGGACAGCCTTGGAGACTTTGATGATAGGTATGAAAGTTCTAATTTTGGCATGCAACATAACAACTTACTATCCTTGCTTGAACAAGATTGGAAAAATCAGTTTTTGGTGTCTATGGAAAATGAAGTGCACACTTTATCTAGGTTGGATGACATTAGAAGCCTTGTTGAAAAGTTCATCTTCATGACACCAAGAAACCAATAAAAGAAAAATGTTTCCCTTGTTGATTTGCACATGATTAAAAGTACTATGGAAGGAATAAAATTAGTTTTCTTACACCTGATGCAAGATAGAGATGTTGCCTCCAAGTTTACAGATGGGGTTTTGTCTATGACTAGGTAGTTAAGGGGAGAGGTTAATGAGCTCACCATTGAGCTTGTTTCCATGAGGATTGCCTTGGCAAGTTTCCAAGAGGCACTCCTTGAAGAAAATGAACAAATCTATGAGGCCAAACAATTCAGAGAGCAGGAGAACAAAGGAAGTACCAAGGAGATATAACATGTAATAGAGGAGCTTGATTGATTTCAAGAGAAATTTGAACTTACAAATTATCCTATAATGTCAAAAAATAGGAGTTTGGATCAGCAAGAGGATTGGTCTAATTTTGGAGTTGAGAATAATCTTCAGTTTGTTGATAATACTTTGTTTGAGTTGGATGTTAATTTGATTCATGATAATTCACTCTTTGAGTTAGATGATGGAGACCCAACCGATTACAGTAATGAGAGTGGAATTGGTTACAGGATTTGGGACCTAGGAGTAGTTTCTAGCCATGAGGTGTGAAAGGAAGCTAGGTGTGCGGAAATCACTTCCTACACTAATCTAATGAGGGGAGGAGAGTGCAAATTCAATTTTATCCTTACTATTACAACAATGTTAAACCCACTAACAGAGATATTGCAGCAAACACATAAACAAGAAAGTGAGATAGAAGAAGAGAGACACAAGATATACGTGGGGAAAACCCTTATCGGGTGAAAAATGCCACACTCCAAAACCTGCACAATGTATTAAAAAAACTAAAATGGTTTACAATACACTTGAAATGTAAGCTCTCAGGAGTCTTCAACACTCATATCTGGAGACAAACTGGTAGCATAATAGTACCTATCAAACCTGTAATACATCTCCTCCTCCAAGCACCTGTTTATATAGAAAATACAAGGCAAAATTGCCTTTATCTTGGAATGGGCGCCCAACTTGGCCTCATGGCCTAAAACCCACACCTATGGATCCTTGGTCAATATTGTAAGATGCTTCTGACACTTGTCTAGACACCCCATCCCAAAGAGGTCACCTATTTCCAAAATGGGCTATGACAGATGCTCTTACGACTCTTACGACCATCATAGAATCTGTCATAGCAGTTACAACTTACAGCTGTAAGAGAATCTATCATACACATGCTATAAATAGCATATTCTCTTACAACATGTCATAGTCCACCTGAGGGCACCCAAAGATGCCTTTTTCAAAGATGTTCTTCGACACATGTCTTCACCTGTCATAGAATCTCCTAATTCGGACTCTTACATGTCATAACTTCATCATAGGAACCTGTCATGGCCGTTACGGTCAATATTCCCTTACACAACATCCAAGATGCCGACACATGGAAAAATATTCCCACCACAAAATGGGACACCTATCTCCTCATGTGAGGAAAAAATTACAAGTTGTCATCTTCCATGTAGGATGACACTTCACCGTGCCACATCCCACAAGATGACAATATGAATTTACAACTTAAATACAACATAGGCAATAAATAAATAAATACAATGAAAATGATACAAGGAATTACCAAGGTTGAGACACCTTAATTCCCAACATTCTCCCACTTGTCAAACACCTTGTAAGAGCCAATAGAATTAACAAGATTTAACTGCTATAGGCTGAGAGGCCCATAGACTCTGAATACCATCTAAACTTTTTTGTGCCCACTGGCTTCATCAATGCATTTGCAACATTCTTCAAAGTATCTACCTTCTCCAAATTTACCTTCCCATCCTCTACCATGTCTCATACGAAGTGAAACTATACATCAATATGCTTTGTTCTGGCATGGAAAGTTGGATTCTTTGCAAGGCAAATGACACTCTAACTGTCACAACAAATCGTAATCTGTCCTGCATCAACACCAATATCTGAACACAATCTCTTAAGACAAATGGCTTCCTTACAAGCATGAGTTACAGCCATATACTTAACTTCTATAGTGGACAAAGCAACCACAGGTTGTCGCTTACTCATCCAACTAATTGCACCAGCAAACATTGTGAACACATATGCACTAGTGGATTTTCTGCTGTCAATGTCACCTGTCCAATCAAAATCCACAAATCCATGAATACAAACTGAATGTGGAGGTCCTGTAGCATTTTCATGATAGCAAATGAAATACTCAGAAGCACCCCTCAAATATCTGAACACTCGCTTAACTACATCTCAATGTACCCATCCAGGATTAGCCATAAATCGACTAAGGACTCCCACTGCTTAAGCAATGTCTAGTCTTGTGCAGACCATGGTATACATCAAACTACCAACAACACTAGCATAAGGTACTTTTCTCATGTCCTCCACCTCACTAGGAGATTTTGGACAATCACTAATAGATAACTTTGTCCCCAATGAAATAGGAACACACAATGGTCTACAATCTGCCATGCCGAACCTATCCATCATAGTCTTCACATACTTACTCTGGCTTAACCAAAGTTTTTTGTTAGTTCTATCTCTTCTGATTTCCATTCCTAGAATGTACCTGGCTGCCCCTAAATCTTTTATTTCAAACTATGCTGCCAACTGAGACTTAAAATTAAAAATCATATTCTTACCCTTCCCAATCAGCAACATATCATCAACATATAATGCAACAATGAGAATACGATCACCATCAAACTTATAATACACACAGTGATCCAATTTCAATCTCACAAATCCAATTGATAACACAAAGGCATCAAACTTCAAGTACCACATCCTAGGAGACTGCTTCAAACCATACAAAGACTTTCAATTTGCAAACCAAATTTTCTTTCCCTTTCACTATGTAATGCTCTAGCTGTGACATGTGGATTTCTTCCTCCAAATCACCATGAAGGAAAGTTGTCTTCACATCCATCTATTCTACTTCTAAGTCATAAGTAGTTGCAAGAGATAACAAAAATCTAATGGATGTCAGCTTTACAACTAGAGAGAAAATTTCACCATAATCAAATTCCCTCCACTTGTGAATACCCCTTTGCAACTAATCTGGCCTTGTACTTTTCAACACTACCATTTGCACCAAATTTCTTCTTGAACACCCATTTGCATCCAATGGGTTTCTGTCCATTAGGCAAAGGCACCAAGTCCCATGTTTTATTCTTTTCCAAAGAAGCCATCTCATCTTCCATGGCCTCCTTCCAAGAACCTGTATCTTTCATACCCATAGCCTCTGACATAGTTCTAGGTTCATCAATGTTAGCAAGTAAAGAAAAAGCACAACTAGAATCAAGTAATGAATAACCAAACCTATTAGGTTGCTTTCTTGTTCGTGTAGACCTCCTCAATGGCTGATGTTGAGGTTCTGCTTCTTCTTCTAAGATTTCAGAGCTGCTAGAGGTCTCCTCATCATCAGGTCTCATAGGGTCTGTCTGTTCAGTCTTCTCAGGGGTAGAAGGAAATTGAACCACATCCTCTTTTTTTCTATCTGTTCTAGCTATAGAACAATAGAAGAAGGTGTTAGGTATATGAAGATAACACTTCTGCTATACAACACTTTTTCATCTGCTGGATCCCAAAGCTTGTATCCTTTCACACCGACACCATAGCCAATGAAATACATTTAACAGCCTTGTTCTCTAGTTTAGACCATTTCTCCATAGGCACATGTGCATATGCCTCACAACCAAAAATACAAAGATGTCTAACTGAAGGCTTCTTACCAGACCACACCTCCATAGGTGTCTTACCAACAAGAGCTAATGTAGGAGATCTGTTTATCAGATAGCAAGCAGTGGTAACAACTTCAGCCCAAAACTTTTGTTCAAGGCTTGCTCCACTAAGCATACTCCTAACCTTCTCTATCAGTGTCCTATTCATCCTCTCTGCAACTCCATTTTGCTATAGGGTATATGAAGTTGTCTTATACCTTTCAATCCCTTGCTCTGTATATTTTGAAACCAAAGGAACATTAACAGGAACAAACACATCAAAATGAATAAGATCCAATAGACCAGAAGACTTGTGAGAACTAGAGTAAAACTGAACACGGTTTTGCTTTCCATAAATGCAATGTACACCAAAGTCAAACTCAAGATTATAATTATTTAACCCCTCAATGAGGTTTTTATTTTTTAGGGTACGTAGACCCTTCTCACCATTGTGGCCATATCTCAAATGCCATAACATAGTCTTTTCAGCAAGAAGCTTAGCTTCCATAGCATGTGCACTACCCTCAAAACTAGTTACAACAGATTTCTTCACTACTCATTTAGATGGCGGGGATGAAGTGACTACAGATCATTTCTTTGAGTTAGAAGAACTATTGCATTGTGAAGTGCATGCCTCCAGCTAAAACAGAGTACCTCTCTGAGTACCCTTCACAAGCACCATAGATCCTCTAATCATCTTGCATCCATCCTTCGAAAAGACAACCTACACACCTACATCATTCAACATACTTACAGAAAGCAGGTTTCATGCAAGGCCTGGAATGTGCATAACTCTAGTGATCCCCTTCACTCATCCATTAGGGAATTAGATTAAGACTCTTCCATGACCAACAATCTTCAGATGAGAGTCGTCAACTAGGTACACTCTTCCACCATCAAACTCTTCATGCGTCATGAACCAGTCTCGATGTGAGGTCATGTGGAATGATGCACCAGAATCAATCAACCACACACCATCAGATGCATGGGTGGCCAGGGCTGCGATGAAGGCATCACCATCATCTTGTGACTTGTCAGAATCTAAATCAGGAGCTTTCTTCTTCTTTTTCTTCTCCTCTTTGCATTCCTTTCAGAAATTCCCAGTTTTACCATAGTTCCAATAAAGAGCCTTGGACTTTCCAGGAGATTTGGATCTACCCCTTTCACCTTTCTTGTTCTTCTTCCCTTTCTCTTCGGGTCTTCCATGAACTGCAAGAGCCTCTTTGGCTACCTTAGAAGACTTTCTCCGCATCTCTTTAGATAACAGTGAAGATACCACATCTTCCATCTTGAAGGTGGTAGTGGTGCTTTTGATAGCCATGACAAGATGATCCCATGAATCTAGCAAAGAACAAAATAGGTGTTAGACTTAGGGCACACAACTGAGAGGGGGGGTGAATCAGTTCTCCAAAACTTTCTTCCAATTACACACTTAAATCCTCTTAGTGATTAGCAGTATATTAATCATGAAACATAATGCACTTAAATCAAAAGTAGAAACACATCAACACATAAGACACCAAGATTTTGACGTGGAAAACCCGGTTAAGGAAAAAACCACGGGGTGATTAACCCAAGATTGTATTCTCTATTAGAAAAATAGAAAGAACAAAATGGCACATGCCAATTAGGGCTCACTGCCTGAGCACACTGCTCACAAGAGGCTCACTACCTACAAGAGACACACTGTCTACAAAGGAATAAATATCACATACATGAACTGGAGAATAGCATCTTCACCATGCTTGAATCAGTTCCATTTAAGCCCAATACTTCTGCTCTACCTTTCGCTCTTCTCCTTGTTACCACACACTCATCACCATGAAGACAACTTTGAAATGACTTCACAATCCCTTATTTATACAAGACATCAACTTAGGAATGATCATCTAAATCGGCAAACATCAACAAGAACATCCGCAGGATGTGTAACTCATCCGGTCGGCCAATCTTCAGAAGAACACTATCATCCAGAAGTTAATCTTCAATTGCAAGCTCCAACTCCAATGCGGATCACCAACACAAACTGGACATGATCCAAAGACCTCCACAAGCTTGCATGAATCACCAAGAACATCCATACTTCATCTGTTTACTGAAATCCATCTCCTCTTCATCTGAAACCTCAAGAACATAGTTTGTCATTACTGTCACAAAGGAATAGATGCTTGCGGATCTTCAAACCACAAACCAATCTAGTTGAAACTCCATAAAGACTTCCTCAACACTCCCTCAAATCCGCAAAATAGGACAATGCAATTCTGGATCTCACCAGACCTATCTGTAACCCTCTATCACCACTAAACATCTACCAGAACTGGTTTTACTTGAGCAGCCACAACTTCTTTAGATCTTCATGTGGACCTTTGAAATCTCTACTAGATCACCTCAAGACACATATCTACAAACCCTTTAATTTGCATCCTCTGATCCTCTTCATATCTTGGAATTTTGCCTTATTGTCATCACTGATCTTCACTATTCCTGATTGAGACTAATTTTCTCAATATCCTCAGCACACAACTCATCCAATCCTTATCATTAATGCAACAAGACTATGTTGACATCAATGACAACATAGGTTAGGCCCATACTTGCAACAATCTCCCCCTTTGTCATTAATGGCAACATATGATGTGAAAAACTGTTTTGACCATCAAGACAAGAACTTCTCCTCACTGTCTATCAGCAACAACCATTCCTATGTCTTCTCTCCTTTTGCTGCTCCCCCTTTGATCAGCAACCACTTGTTTTTCACATGTCTTCTCTCCCCCTTTGACATCAATGGCAAAGGGCACATACTTGCAATTTCAACACTTCAGAATCATACCTACTGCTCCCCCTGAGTAGCAGCTCCCCATCATCAATCCAGATCACAAGATATGACTATGATATCTACTGGACTGATGCACCTTAGTTCATCACCAGAGGGGCAATAACCCCTAACTTTTCCCTGAGATACTCAAAAGAGTCCTTAGGTAGAGGTTTAGTGAAGATGTCTGCAATCTGATCCTTGGAAGGCACAAACTCCAACCTGACTTCATTCTTGTTCACTTGCTCTCTTAAAAAGTGAAACTTGATGGATATATGTTTAGTCTTTGAGTGGAACACCCTATTCTTAGATATGTTTATTGCACTTGAATTATCACAGAAGATTGTGATAGGTTCCTCATACTCTACTTTGATATCTCTTAGCATCTGCTTCATCCACAAAACTTGAGTGCAACTACCTACTACTGCAATATATTCTGCTTCAGTTGTAGATAGAGATATTGCCTCTTGTTTCTTGCTTAGCCAAGAAACCAATCTCTTCCCCAAAAAGAATGCTCCACCACTGGTACTCTTCCGGTCATCTACATCTCCTGCCCAATCCGCATTAGTATATGCATGAAGAGAGAAATCATGATCTCTAGGATACCACAGACCATACTCAACTGTCCCTTTTAGATATCTAAAAATCCTCTTGATTGCCATGACATTAGATTCTCTAGGATCAGCCTGAAATCTTGCAACAAGACCAACAACCTACATAATGTCTGGTCTAGTCTGAGTGAGATACAACAGTCCACCAATCATTGACCTATACTTTGTCTGATCAGCCTTAGGAGAGTCATCATCTTTTCTCAAATGACATCTGGTTGCCATGGGAGTATTCATTGGTTTTGAATCTTCCATCCCAAATTTCTTCAACAATTCTTTCACATATTTGGTCTGAGAAATGAAGATTCCTTGCTTTGTTTGAGTGATTTGTAGACCCAAGAAGAAATTTATTTCACCAAGCATGGACATCTCAAACTCACTTCTCATTTGATTTGCAAAAGTTTTACACATACTATCTTTTCCTCCAAAAATGATATCATCAACAAATACTTCAACAATTAAGATGTTTTCATTATCAATTTTGAAATATAAATTACTGTTAGCAGTACCTTTGTTGAAACCAATCTTCAAAAGATGCTTATCTAATCTTTCATATTAGGCTCTTGGGGCTTGCTTCAGTCCATACAGTGCTTTCTTCAACTTGCAGACCATATCATGGTGATCGGACAATTGAAATCCATCCGGTTGCTCAATGTATACTTCTTCTTCCAAGTCACCATTTAGGAAGGTAGACTTGACATCCATTTGATATACCTTGAAATCCTTGAAAGTAGCAAAAACAAGAAATAATCTGACTGCTTCAATTCTTGCCACCGGAGCAAAAGTTTCTTCAAAATCAAGTCCTTCTATTTGAGAGTAACCCTTGCAGACCAATCTGGCTTTATTTCTGATTACTTCACCAACTTCATTTAGTTTGTTCCGGAAGACCCATTTGGTTCCAATCACATTTTTGTTTCTAGGTCTGGGAACAAGATCCCAAGTGTGATTTTTTTCAATTTGCATCAACTCTTCCTCCATTGCTTTAGACTAGTTTCCATCATTGCAAGCTTCATTCACTGTCTTAGGTTCAATTTTTGAAATCAGACAATACTCATATGAGTTTTGAGCAATTTTCCTTCTTGTTTGTACACCTTTGCCTTTATCACCTATGATCTGATCTTCAGAGTGATTCAATCTTACATACTTAGGCACTTTGGGAGTTACTTGCATTTCTGCTTCTTGATCAGGCTCATTCAAACTTATCTCTTCTTCCTGATTTACCAGATCAATCTAGATCTGAATCACAGAAGAGGCTTGGGCTCCTTGAGTCAGAACACCATTTTGATCATCTTCATCATATTCATAGAATCTTGAGGGTTTTTCAATTCCTTCATCAACCTTCACATTTGTACTTTCTATCATCTTCCTCAATATCTTGTTATAACACCAGTAGGCTTTACTTTGAGTAGAGTATCCCAAGAATATTCCTTCATCACTTCTAGCATCAAACTTTCCTAGATCTTCATCTCTTTTAATGTAACACTTGCTACCAAAACTCTAAAATACCTTACAGTAGGAGTGATACCAAACCAAAGTTCATAAGGAGTCTTACCGATATTGCTTCTGATTTGAACTCGATTGAGAGTATAGACTGCAGTACTGACAACTTCTCTCCAATAGATCTAAGGAACATTTGCTTCCATCATCATGGTCCTAGATGCTTCCTGGATGGTCTAGTTCTTTCTCTCCACTACTCCATTTTGCTGTGGAATCCTAGGAGCAGACAACTGTTTCTTAATTCCATGTTTCTCATAGAACTCTATGAACTCACCAGATGTGAATTCTCCACCTCTATCAGACCTCAAACACTTCAATTTTAATCCAGTTTCATTCTCTACCATAGCCTTGAATATTTTGAATTTCTCAAGAGCTTCTGATTTCTCTTTTAGAAAGGTTACCCACATCATCTAGGAATAGTCATCAATTAGTAGCATGAAGTATCTATCACCTTGAGTACTCTTGATTCTTGTCAGACCACAAAGATCAATATGAACTAAGCCCAATAATTTGGTAGAAGATAGTTCCTTACTTTTGAATGTGTTTCTGCTCAGCTTACCCAACTGACATTTCTTGCACAAGTTGTTAGTAGGTTTCACCAATTTTGGAAGATCTCTTACAACCTGAGTATTGCTTATCTTGATGATATTATCAAAATTCACATGACACATCCTTCTATACCATAACCAACTCTGATCAACTTGAACAAATAAGCAAATCTTATTAGTACCAACCAAGTGGAAGATATTACCTTTAGTTTGAGTACCAGATGCAATTTCTATTCCAGAACTTTCAAAAAAATTGCATTTTCCATTCTTGAATCGGAGATCATAGCTTTTGTCCACCAACTGTCCAACACTGAGAAAATTGTGCTTCAAACCTTCAACATACAGTACATTACCAGTTTTGTTCCTTCCATCAAAAGAAATAGTTCCTCTTCCTCTGATTCTACCAACAGAATTATCACCAAACTTAACCACTCCTCCTTCATACCTCTCCAAATCTATGAACTTATTTTTGTCACCTGTCATATGGTGAGAGCATCCACTATCAATGACCCAATCATCCTTCTCTTCAACTTGGGCAGCCAGAACTCTTTCCACAGTCTTATGATTGATAGATACAGAGGACATAGGATCTTCTTCCTTGATGGCAATGAACACCCATTCATTTCTGGATTTGTTTCCTATCTCTAATTCATCATCTGTTACTCCTTCATTATCATCATCTTCATGTACATAGTAACAGTTCTTTTGGAATCTTGGCTTGTTAGGATTTTGCCTTGAAAACCTTTCTAGACACCTTGAGGCAAAATGACCAATCTTATTGCAGTTAAAACACTTAAAAGGTGATTTTCCTTCATACTTACCGGATCCTCTTGGCAGCTTCTTTGCAATAAGGGCTTCAAGTTGAGCAGTTTCTACTTCTTCCTCCAGATCTTTTCTTGCTTTTTCATACCATGACAGCTTCCTTGACGAATTCTCTCCTGGATCAAACCTTTGTTTACCTTTAATAGAGGCATTGGCTTTGAATGCAGATTCAGTCTTGGGGGGGTCATCTCCAAACTCTATCATTTCAAATGCAGCCAATTTTCCAACCAATTGATCTCTTGTGACAGTTGTATGGGCTCTGAATTCTTCAATGGCAGCAACCTTGATTTTGTAAGAAGCAGGAAGGGATCTAAGAATTTTGCCAACAATCTCATCTTCATCCAAGACTCCACCAACATTTCTAATTCCACAAACAAGCTCATTTACTCTTGGCATAAAAGTAGTGATGTTTTCATCTTCTCTCATCTTCAGATTTTTAAATTTTCCTTTCAGACTTTGTAACCTTGCACTTTTGACATACTTATCTCCTTCATGCAGAAGTTCCAATTTTTGCCAAATCTCAAAGGTAGTTGGTAGGTCAATAACATTTGAGAGCTCTGAATCAAATAATGCACTTAGAAGAGCCTCTATAGTTTGCAGATTGTTTTCAACGTCTGTGATTTCATTAGGGTTTTCAGACCACCCTGTGGAGTTACATACTATGTTGTAACCATGGTCCAGTATGCCATTCCCATACATCTCAAGTGACATTTAATGTGACCTTTCCAGAGATTAAAATTGGTTCCATCAAACTTCAGACTATCCTTCTTGTAAGATGACATCCTGGATCTCCTCAAGTGGTTAAGCTCCTTTAGAGGAACTTAGCTCTGATACCAATTGTTAGACTTAGGGCACACAATTGAGAGGGGGGGTGAATCAGTTGTCCAAAAATTTCTTCCAATTACACACTTAAATCCTCTTAGTGATTAGTAGTATATTAATCATGAAACATAATGCACTTAAATCAAAAGCAGAAACACATCAACACATAAGACACCAAGATTTTGACGTGGAAAACCCGATTAAGGGAAAAACCACGGGGTGATTAACCCAAGATTGCATTCTCTATTAGAAGAATAGAAAAAACAAAATGGCACATGCCAATTAGGGCTCACTACCTGAGCACATTGCTCACAAGAGGCTCACTGCCTACAAGAGACACACTGTCTACAAAGAAATAAATATCACATACATGAACTGGAGAATAGCATCTTCACCATGCTTGAATCAGTTCCATTTAAGCCCAATACTTCTGCTCTGCCTTTCGCTCTTCTCCTTGTTACCACACACTCATCACCATGAAGACAACTTTGAAATGACTTCACAATCCCTTATTTATACAAGACATCAACTTAGGAATGATCATCTAAGTCAGAAAACATCAACAAGAACATCCACAGGATGTGTAACTCATCCGGTCGACCAATCTTTAGAAGAACACTATCATTCGGAAGTTAATCTTCAATTGTGAGCTCCAACTCCAATGTGAATCACCAACATGAATTGGACACAATCCAACAACCTCCACAAGCTTGCATGAATCACCAAGAACATCCATACTTCATCTATTTACTGAAATCCATCTCCTCTTCATCCGGAACCTCAAGAACACAGTCTGTCATTACTGTCACAAAGGAATAGATGCTTGCGGATCTTCAAACCATGAACCAATCTAGTTGACACTCCATAAATACTTCCTCAACACTCCCTCAAATTCGCAGAACAGGACAATGCAATTCTGGATCTCACCGGACCTATCTGTAACACTCTGTCACCACTGAACATCTGTCGGAACCAGTTTTACTTGAGTGGCCACAACTTCTTCAGATCTTCATGTGGACCTCTGAAATCTCTACTAGATCACCTCAAGACACATATCTACAAACCCTTTAATCCTCATCCTATGATCCTCTTCCTATCTTGGACTTTTGCCTTATTGTCATCACTGGTCTTCACTGTTCCTGATTGAGACTAATTTTCTCAATATCCCCAGCACACAACTCATCCAATCCTTATCATTAATGCAACAGGAGTATGTTGACATTAATGAAAACACAGGTTAGGCCCATACTGGCAACAATAGGGTCATGCATCGATCCTCCTCCATTTTTACACCCACCGATGTCGACTATACAACGATCATGTTGAAAGCATTCATGTGATCCGCAATAGATCCTCCATCTTCCATCTTCAGAGAAAACAACTTCTTTTTTAGAAAAAGTTTTTTACCAAGGACTTGGCCTAATAAACATCACCCAACTTCTTCCAAAGATCTTTCATTGTCTTCTCCTCATGGAAATTCAACAAGATAGAGTCTGCTAAACAGAGTCTTATGAGACCCTTAGCCTTCTGATCTTTGAGGTCCCAATCATCTTGTTGCATTTCTACAAGTTTTACACCAGATACCATTTCCCATAGGTCATGATCAACAAGTAGGTCCTCCATCTTCAATTTCCACAACTCAAAATTAGTGCCATTGAATTTCTCAACCTCTAACCTTTCGGATGTGGTTTCCATCTCCTTGCTGCAACAAGATACAGAATACTCTGCACAACACTCCTACTCAACCTAAGATTAGCTCAAAAAACCCCTTACCCAGCAGCTAGGACCAAAACTGGCCAGGCTCTGATACCAACTGAAAGGAAGTTGGTTGTACGGAAATCACTTCCTACACTAATCTAATGAGGGGAGGAGAGTGCAAATTCAATTTTATCCTTACTATTACAACAATGTTAAACCCACTAATAGAGATAATAGAGATATTGCAACAAACACATAAACAAGAAAGTGAGACAGAAGAAGAGAGACACAAGATATACATGGGGAAAACCCTTATCAAGTGAAAAACCCCACACTCCAAAACCTGCACAATGTATTAACAAAACTAAAATGGTTTACAATACACTTTCAATGCAAGCTCTCAGGAGTCTTCAACACTCATATTTGGAGACAAACTGGCAACATAACAGTACCTGTCAAACCTGTAATACATCTCCTCCTCCAAGCACCTGTTTATATAGAAAATACAAGGCAAAATTACCTCTATTTTGGAATGGGCGTCCAACTTGGCCTCATGGCCCAAAACCCATGCCTATGGACACTTGGTCAATATTATAAGATGCTTCTGACACTTGTCCACACACCCCATCCCAAAGAGGTCACCTATTTCCAAAATGGGCTATGACAAATGCTCTTATGACTCTTACAACTTTCATAGAATCTGTCATAGCAGTTACAACTTATAGCTGTAAGAGAATCTGTCATACACAGGCTATAAATAGCATATTCTCTTACAACATGTCATAGTCCACCTTGGGGCACCCAAAGATGCCTTTTTCAAAGATGCTCTTCGACACATGTCTTCATCTATCATAGAATCTCCTATTTCTGAGTCTTACATGTCATAACTTCGTCATAGGAATCTATCATGACCGTTATGGTCAATATTCCCTTACACAACATCCAAGATGCTGACACATGGCAAAATATTCCTACCACAAAGTGAGATGCCTATCTCCTCATGTGGGGACAAAATTACAAGTTGTCATCTTCCATGTAGGATGACACATCACCGTGCCACATTCCACAAGATGACAATATGAATTTACAACTTAATTTACAACATAGGCAATAAATAAATAAATACAATGAAAATGATACAAGGAATTGCCAAGGTTGAGACACCTTAATTCCCAACAAGGTGTTGTCTCAAGTTTGGAGTAGGGGGTCAACTTCTAGTGTTAGTAATGTTGTCCTCTTCCTGATCAACCTAGACATGACTTCCATTCTTGGTTCGTAGGGGAGTTGGATTGTCGCCTCAGACCAACAGTTAAGTACTTTATGGTTGAGATTGTTTGATAGAGGTGATTTGATTATAGGAGAAATCTTATCAGTTATTTTCATGGTTACATCTCCTACATTTTTAGGGATATTTTATATTGTTAACTATTGCCCTTACATTTCAGCATTGGTTATGGTGACTTCATTTTATGAATAGAGAGATTTTGAGTTCTTGTAGGATTTAGGGCAACTGGTTGTGGAAGTTTTTATGGATATAGTCTAGTTATTTGTTGTCCCCACCTTGGTTAGTGACGGTCACTGCAGACATTTCATGGTGTTGATATGTATATCTTTAGATGATGCTTTGATGTTTGTAGTGGGTTGGGTGTGTTGGTGTGCTCAGATTTACCCCTTTGACACTTGGAGATTAAGTGTTGATGTGATGTTATCAGTTTATGACTGCGGCGACATTCCCAGGATAGCTAATTTCAGAGTCAGTACTACTGTCATCTTCTATATCAACCACTTGTCAGGGACTGATCTACATCATTTTTGGGATACCATGAGGAGATATGCTAAGAATTATGTTTTGGGTTTGAGCAGATTATTTTTCCTATTGCCCAAGATTGTGTCAAGTAGTGAGGTTGCAAATGTGGACCTTATTGAGATGCTTTGGTAGATCTTTCATGATATAGATTTCTGTTAGGAATTGCATGTAGAAGATATCAATTAAATGCAAATAAAGATTAAATAGAGGAATGGAAAATACACAAAAATAATAACAGCGAGAGACAATTTTTAACGTGGTTCACCCAAACTCGGGCTGCATCCACCAACATAGAGTCCAATATTATTATCCAGCAAATCGAACAGATTACAACTGGCAATCCTTGCAACTCAATACTGTTGCAAATGCTATAATACAATATCAAAATCCCACCTGCAACATACATCCCAACCACTTATAACAAGCTTTTTGGAAGCTTCTAGAATTAGGATTTTACAATGTCATTTTTCTTTTGTCAGTTAACAAAAAAATTAACAATCGACTTCAAACGGGAAAAAAGAGGTAAAAAAAATTTCTACGGGCTGCCGCCCCCAAACCCCCACTCGAGGCCCGACTTGGCCTCGAACCTTGGTGAGGATACATTATGAGTGTATAGTACTTGCATGATCAATCACCACATATCAACAATCTCCCACTTGGAGACTGATCAGGCTCCACACCAAAGAATCTCCCACTTGGAGACTGATCCTGGATGACATCGTTGCACGGGCACGGGCAACTCCCACTAGAAATAAGCACCTTGGACTCTATTTTTCTAATTTTATTGTTTTCAATCTTAAAGGCCAACCGAAGTTGAAGAGGAGCTTAGCTTCTCCCTTGTCACCACCTTCGTAAATATATCCGCTAGATTTTCATCTGTATGTACCTTTTCCATCCTTAATCATCCATCCTCCAACACTGACTGGATAAAGTGATAACTCAGATGTATGTGTTTGGTCTTTGAATGCATGGCAAAATTCTTTGCAAGATGTATGGCACTCTGGCTATCTGTAAACAAATAACTATTAGCCTACTGTTTGCCCAATTCTTCCATGAAAAATTGCAGCCATATCATCTCCTTGCTTGCCTTTGTTGCAGGTACATATTCTGCCTCTGTAGTGGATAAACCAACCACCTTGTAATCCAACCCACTAATGTCCCACCTACAATAAAGACATAACCTGTAGTACTCCACCTGGTATCAATATCCCCTGCCAAATCTGAGTCCACATAGCCTGCTAAATCAATATTAGAGCCCCCAAAACATAAATGTTTATAAGATGTGCCTCTCAAATACTGAGAATCTATTTTACTGCATACCAATGCTCCAATCTAGGATTATTCATATACCTGCTTACAACTCCTACAACATGTGCAATATCCGGTCTTGTGCATACCATGGCGTACATTAAACTTCCTACAGCTGAAGCATATGGTACCTTGGACATTTTATCTACCTCCTCTTGTATCTTTGGACACATCTCTTTAGTCAATTTCAAATGACTGGGCAAAGGTGTGTTGACAATTTTTGCATTCTGCATATGGAATCTCTACAACACCTTTTCAACATAATCAACCTGAGATAGAGTCAATTTCTTGGTCTGCCTATCTCTATAAATTTTCATACCAAGGATTTGTTTTGCTTCCCCAAATCCTTCACAGAAAATGATTGTGCTAACTGCTATTTTAGCTCTATTATGTGATCCATGTTAGACCCTGCTACAAGCATGTCATCAACATATAAACATAAAATAATGTAGTTGTCATTATCCAACCTCTTAAAATAAACACAATGGTCAGAATTACACCGGCTATAGCTTGCTCAGCCATAAAACTATCAAATTTCAAATACCATTTCTAAGGTGCTTGTTTCAAGCCATATAAACTCTTCATCAATCTGCACACCAATTTCTCCTTACTTTTGACCTCAAATCCCTGTGGTTGTTCCATATATATCTCCTCCTCTAAATCACCATGGAGAAAGGTAGTTTTCACATCTAGTTGTTCCAAATGCAAATCTTCAATAGCCACAATACTTAAAATAGTACGAATAGAAGTCATCTTAACAACCAGAGAAAAAATCTCATCAAAATCAATGCCCTTTTTTTGTGCAAATCCTTTTACAACTAACCTAGCTTTAAATATTTTCTTACCTCCATCTTCCTCTTTTAGCCTATAAACCCATTTGTTTGGTAAAGCATTTTTACTTGTAGGCAACTTACATAATTCCCAAGTTTGATTTTTCAACAAGGAGCCCATTTCTTCTTTCATTGCAAGCTCCCACTGAACCTTTGTATCCACCTACATAGCTTCATCATACCCTTCTAGTTCACCAACATCTGTTAATAAAATCAAATATAAAGAGGGAGAAAACCTTTTAGGAGGTCTACTTAGTCTTGTTGACCGTCTAACATTCACTGGAGTTTGTGGTATTTCTAGTTGTTGTTGCAGAGCATGAGAAACCACTGGAACATCATTATCTAGACTATCATCCAGCACCACCAAATCCTTTTCTTTCTTCTCATGTTGCTGCAACTGATCATTGTACAACACCTTCTTATTGAATACAACATCTCTGCTTCTCACAATTTTTAGATTTTCAACATCCCAAAGCCTATAACCAATTTCATCAATGCCATATCCAACAAAGATACACTTTTTTGATTTTGCATCCTACTTGGTTCTATTTTCAGAATCTACATTTGCAAATGCTTCACATCTGAAGGTTTTGATAAAACAATAACTCACCTTCTTACTTGTCCATGCTTCCTCTGGAATACCACAACCTAAAGGAATTGAAGGACCTCTATTAATTAAATATATAGTGGTATTGACATCCTCTGCCACATGTTTAAAGACAACCTAGCATGCAATCTCATGCTTGTTGCGCACTTCATTATTGTCCTATTCATGCACTCAACCACTCCATTTTCTTGTGGAGTCCATGGAACCATTTTCTGCCTACGAATTCCATTAAAGGAACAATAATTCTCAAATTCTTTGCTGCAATACTCACCACCATTATCAGATCTAAGACATTTTAATCTTTTACCCGTCTCATTCTCAACCAAGCTTCTCCATTTCTTAAATGTTTCAAATACATTAGATTTCTACCTAAGGAAATAAATCTAAACCTTCCTAGTTGCATCATCTATGAATGTAACATAATACTGAGAGCCACCGAGAGAAGATACATGAGCCGGTCCCCATACATCTGTATGCACAAGCTCCAACTTTTCATCTTTCTTTTGCTTCCCATCCTTAAGAAAACTCTTTTTTGTTTTCCATACACACAACTTTCACAGAAATCCATATTAATACATTTTAGACCTAGTAAAACTTTCTTAGAATGAAGTACCTTCATACCTTTTTCACTCATATGCCCAAGTCTATTATGCCACAATGTTGTCTCAGAACCTACAGCAACTGTTTTAGTCTCTTCCTACGAACCCGCAACAACTATTCCTAAACATGTTTATTTTTTCTCTACAACAACTAAAGTAGAAGGAATAGTATGACCTATACAAAGATATAAGGTGTCTACTTTCACACCTTTTGCTACTATTAAGGTACCTCTTGAAACCTTCCAATTTTTATCATTAAAAGTAACTATGCAATCTTCATCACCTAGCTGCCCTGTTGAAATTAAATTACTGCTTAGCCTTGGAACGTGCCTTACCTCTTGTAGTAGCCAATGATTCCCATTCTACAACTTAATCTTAATTCTTCCCTTTCCAACAATCTGACAGGGCTCATTATCTCCTAAATAAACCAGCCCAAAATCCCCTTAGACATAATCAATAAAATAACTTCTATGGGGCATAACATGAAATGAGGCCCCTGAATCTAAAACCCATGAATCATCGACATTACCTAGGGAAAGAATCAAAGCATCATCTTCAGATTTATTACTTACCACATTTGTCTCCTTATTGCCTTTTTGTTTGTCTCCTTCTTTATTCTTCCGAGACCAACAATCTTTCTTCAGATGACCTGGTTTCCCATAGTACCAACAATCCTTCTGTCCTCTAGATTGGGACATCTTGTCCTTTGATTTTCCTCGTGACTTCCCATGACCTCCAGAACCTTTTCCTCTCTCCTTTGATTTGCCCCTGCTTTTTGCATTCAAAACACTACCTGATGTGGACCTTCCTGAGATTTTCCATCGCATTTCCTCGCTAAGGATAACACCAACAACATCATCAAATTTCAAAGTATTTGAACCAGAGATAGAGTTACAACCATTACCAAGTTATTCTAGCTTTCTGGCAAAGAACATAAAACCAAGAGAGCCCTCACCTCTTCATCAAATTTCATTTTTATAGAAGTTAACTGACTGGTAATCATATTGAACTCATTTAAATGATCTGTCACAGATCTAACTTCAATTATTTTCAGATTAAACAAACACTCCATGAGAAACACCTTATTTGAGGTTGAGGGTTTTTCATACAATTTAGCCAAATCTTTCATCAGTTCATTTGTTGTCTTTGCTTTTGTTATATTGAATGTCACAGATGGTGTCAGGCACAATCGAATGGTTTCCAGTGCCTTTCTATCCAGAAGTTCCCAATCCTCATTAGTCATTGCTGTCGCTTATTGGCTATTCCTTCCAACGGCCTCCATAAATCTTTTTATAGAGGTAATCCTCCATCTGCATCTTCCATAACTAATAGTTCTGCCCATTGAATTTATCTACCTTCAATTTACCCTCATTTGCCATTGCTCCCACTTAACCGTGAGACTCCCACTCAACCATGAGACCTTCCTACAGACGATAATCGAACACAACCTGCTCTGATACCACTTGTTAGGAATTGCATGCAGAATATATCAATTAAATGTAAATAAAGATTAAACAGAGGAATGAAAAATATACAGAAATAATAACAGTGAGAGACAATTTTAACGTGGTTCACCTAAACTCAAGCTACATCCACCAACAGAGAGTCCAATATTATTATCCAACAAATCAAACCAATTACAACTAGCAATCCTTGCAACTCAATACCGCTACAAATGCTATAATACAATATCAAAATCCCACCTACAACATACATCCCAACTGCTTATAACAAGCTTTTTGGAAGCTTCTAGAATTAGGGTTTTACAATGTCATTTTTCTTTTGTCAGTTAACAAAAAAATTAACAACCAACTCCGAATGGGAAAAAAGAGAAAAAAGCATGATCAATCCCCACATACCAACAATTTCAACCCTTAAATGTATTTCAATTTTATTTTTATGATGGATATATTATTGGGTCATAGGAGAGAGGAGCACAGATCTGGCATGATGGTTTTATCGTTATGATCATAGTGGCGCAACATCAGCATGGTGGTTCCCTTATGAGATTGACGTGGGACCCTGGGATCACATGTGGTTGTAGTTTGATTCAGTCTGGTGTTTCTAGTGTTAGGCAAACATTGTTTAAGGACAAGCAATCTTTGGGGAGGGCAGACTGTAATGTCCCCATTTTTGAATTCTCTTGCAGTGTAGTTGGCATTGATCTTGTGGGTGTGTGTCAAAATTTTTAGAGGGGTTATTTAAGGATTCCAATGAGCTCAAGTGGTCTAGAGGACTCATATGCCACTTTTCAAGGTGATTTCTAACTTCTGGTGTGCTCTCCAAGAATCTTGGAGAGGGTGTCTATTTATAGTAAGTCACCCATTTTCAGGTTTTCTTGCAGTGTAGTTGGTACTGACCTTGTGGGTGTGTGTCAACATTTTCAGAGGGGTTATTTAAGGATTCCAATGAGCTTAGGTGGTCTAGAGGACTCATATACCACTTTTTGGGGTGATTTATGGCTTTGGTGTGCTCTCCAAGAATCTTGGAGAGGGCGTCTATTTATTGGAAGTCACCCGGTTGGCTTCATTTATCATTATTCTTCCTCGGGATCACTCCAGTACGATCAGATTTTGATTCTGATGCATTCTGGTAGTTTCCACAAAATGGGTGTATTAATGGCCTTATTTTAATGATTTTACTAAGGTCGCTAAATATTATTTAAAATAGTTTGAAAGCACCCTAGTGTTATAGCTCATCGGAACCAGGATGAAATGTTTTAAATCATGAATGCATTAAATAGGGATCTTGCGTGTCAAATTATCATTATTTTAATTAAAAGGTCTTTTTCAGAGCTTTTATTAAAAAAGTGAATTTTAAAATTTAAGCTTCTGGAGAGTTCAACAGAAAAAGTATAAAAGGGAATTTGAAGGGCTCATTTGGATTATGTATTTTATTCTATTTCTCTGATTGAAAACCTTGTGCTTCTAGAGATCAAACTTGGTTCATCTTAGCCTTCTTGAGGATGAAAACCCTCTTGGAGATGATCAACCTTGGTGGTGAAAGACCCTCTCAGGTTGATTGCTGGTAAACTTATTCAGAGTTTACGCATTGCACTTCATTGTAGGTTTGGCATTGTTTGGAGTTTCAAAGGAGGTATTTATTTGCAAGCCAACTTGGAGGATTTATTGGTGATCTCATTTTAAGGATTACATTGAGCTGATTGGAAGCATTTACAGGTTGTCGCAGAGAAGCTATTCATTGCTGATATTAGATTTATTTCCATGATAATTTGATATATATAAGAGATAATGGTGACCGATTTTAAGGTGATTTAAAGCAAATTTAAGGAGGGTTTTATGATAAAGTCATTTGACTACCATTTATTTCTATAAACTCTGAATATTATTTAGCTTCTGGGTATTATCACTTCCATGTTATATTGTTGCTCATATACTTTATCAGAGCTGTAACATGCTACAACACATGGGATGTTACAAAAATTGAATATTCAATGACTTTCCCATTTGAGTATTTGAAGTATTGTTTAGATATTTCTGTACACAACCATTTATCATTGAATCAATCATATTGCAACAATTTGGTTTCATGGATGTTATGAAGTTGTGAGTTCACTGGTAGATTTTGGAGTGTGAATTTTTGGTATTTTACCATCTGGCTTTTGGCACACAGCCATTCACACAGGCTACAACTATAAATGTTTATGACAACAATCTGATATCATGCTATAACAACTTTTGTGTACTTGGGAATTACATATTTTCATTTGTGGAGTGTTCTTTTGGCATTGTACTTCCATGGTGGATGACTAAACTTTGTAACAACAAGCTATTCTATCACAGATCAATATATTATTGTTGGATTCAAGGTCAGATTTGTATTTCATTGTTATTTCTATTGCATGCAAAGTGTTTGTTATAATGTCTATGTTGTTTATCTACAAATTTGAGATGTTTCTTGTGTAATTTCAATTCCCAACTGCATATTGAATGATCCCAAGCACAAATACATTGAAATGCATTCGAAACAACACCAAAACAACAAATAGAAAAGTGTTTGACAAAATCTTAGCTCACTAGAAGTCAGTAATATTACTGGGTGTTTGAGAAAAAAATTGTTCCAAACTAGGGTGTATATTACAATGAAGGTGATTCCTTCCATAGTCCACAAGTGTTTGAAGTTCCTGCACGAAGGCCATGTACACACTATCTACCATAGTGGGTTCAAGCCCTCGCCTTATAAGGAAACTTCTTCTTAGACTACTTCTATCCAACAACTGAGCTGATGTGGCCTCATGGCGACTTCTTATTTCTTTCTTACGAGAAGTTTAAAGTGAACTGTATAGCCTAGTTGTCTATTGGTGCATCTTCATCATCTACACCGGCTGCTACCACTCCCATGCCTTTGTCATCGGAGGTTGCTCCTATTCCTCCAATGTCTCTATGACAGGAAGAGGAAATCAGCCCAAACAAAGTGTACTATCCAACCCCCATGCTTCAAAAACATACTATATAGTTCTACCTCCTACATCTTACATGCAAGACGTCAAGTACCTCTTGTTCCTAGAGCACCACATGTTCCTAGGACCTCTTAGTCTCCGTTGGCTAGTTTTGTTCCTCTCGCTTCTTTGGCAGCACGAGGAAACCCACCGCCACTGAGGGCTCCTGCTCCTCCCCTCCAGTGGCTCCCCAAACTCTGACGGCTACTCTTGTTCCTCTTACCCTTATGATGATAAGAGGAAAGCAACCTATGTCGAGAAACCCTCTCCCTTCACCTATGGTTGCCCAATCCTTAGAGGTTCTGTCGGTATCCCCACACATCCCTATGAACATGGATGACCCAAAACCCATGTTGGAAGACCCTCCAGGTCCCTCAGCAGAGTCTCAGGCTCACTCTCAATGAAACCAACAGGTGAGAGATCATCGATGTCATTGTCATGCCACAACCTATGGACACGTTGTTGAGGTACAACCTCCTGATGAGGACCCTTCTCCCGTGTAGCCACCTGTGGATCCCCTAACTCTTCAGCCCCATAGCTTGTTGATCCTCCACCTCTTTCTCTACCATCTCCAAATCCTCCATCACCACTACAACCTAACATTAGAAATGCTCCTAACACCACTTTGTCAAAGCCAACACCCATCTTGTGTACCCAGCATCAAGTGTTCCCTGATGTCTTGTGTCTTGCTACTATCAACATGTACATTCCATGCCCACAGCCTAAGCACAAACTAGAGAACTACCCTACCCTGCCTTTCTATAAGCCAAAGTGCATGCCACCCTCACCACTACTAAGTCATTCAATTCCTATTTTTTTAGTTATAGAGACTACATTTCCACGTGTGGCTACTAGTGCTCGTGATCCCACTATCAACACTAAGTAGCCATCGATTATCATCTATTTTGATAATGACTCCAATCACCCCTCCCCCAAGGAGGATATATTTGATTCCTTAGGAGAGATAATGTAGGAGCACCCAAGCGAACGTGCGATAATCATCACACAAAAACATTTTCAGCTTTGTTTGGTTTCTATTGATTTAGTTTTTGGATGATGTTATCTACACTGGCAAAGTTTTTAAGAGCTTAGGGAATCGTTGAAGAAGGATTTTGCAGAATCTTGTCATTGTCATCATTTGACAAAATTTTGCAAAGTAATGGATGAACTTACACTTAAAGGTATTATGCATTTGTTGAAGAAAGGCAGAAGGTTCACTGTCTCAACACACTGTTCTCCAAGCTCCAAATCAATTAGTCAATAATCTTTTACAATTCTATGAACCATGTGGAATTCTTAGAAAAGAAAATAACAGAGCTTGGGTATTCTTGTTTCTACATTCATGCAAATATGTTGCAGTCTCACCATAATAGAGTCTTCCATGATTTTCATAATGGTGCCTATAGAAATCTGGTATCATCAAATCTGTTAGAAGAGGAACAAGATTCACAAAAGTGTCAAGAGGTTTGGAAAGTTTCCACCATTGTTGGCTCAAAACGTAGTAAGAGATGGTTATCTTCTAATCACAAATAGGCTTCAACATCCAGTTATAGAGCTAGAGAAGGAGACACCTTAACTAGGAGTATTGCACCTAGACACCATTAGTTCTACTTGGGAATAAACAACCCTTTGCACATGGTGACCCATCTCAATTGAGCATCCTAATGGCTTCACAGATGCTCGAGGCATCCAGATTGCAAAATCAAAAGGCAACCCCTGTCATTGGCCCTAGTGTAGAACATCAGAGGACATCATCATTTGATAGGTCGTGGGAGGAAAATATAGCAGAATCTGTTGCAAATGAACTTGTATGTCATTCACAAGGTAAAAAGATGTATTACTCAAACAATGGTCCTCTTAGCACAACAAATGAACATCCATCTGGAATTCCTACTTCAGCAACAACTGTCCTACTGGGAAATTTTGATGTATCCAAGAATAGATCAAGAGAGGTTAAGCCTATTAAAGTGGTTAGGTCTTCTCATGAAGAAAAAAAGTCCAAATAAAAGAATCAAACAATTCTAAAGGGTGTCAAATCAAACAATTCTAAAGGGCGTCAAATCAAATCCTTTTAGTTTTATCTTCTAACCTTTCAATTCTAAGTGCAAAGTATGTGAAATGAATGAATGCCTTATAAAATAGACCAAGGCATAGAGGGACGGGGTCAGCTTGGGAGGAAAGAGAAAGGGAAGACGATGCCTGAGAAAGAAAGATAGGCACAACAAAAGGGAGAGTGGGGTGGCCAATAGGATAAAGAGGAAGTGCCTTAGAAAGAAGGGGGCCATAGAAAATGAATTGGAGAGATAAGCAGGTTAAACGCTACCATAGGAAGAAGATTAGAGAGATGCCAGAAGAACACAAAGGGAAGTAAAGTTGAGGGTAAAAGCCATCAAAGGCTAAATTGTATAAATTCTATTGATGTCAATTGATTGAAGTGGATTAAATATAATAAAGCATGATTAAGGTTGCAGTCTTTGAATTGTGTAAAGTTTGAAATTAAAAATTTGTGAAATTGTGACAGTGTAGAGTCTTTGTTTTATTTTGAGTTTTGTGTGTGGAGTATTGGAAAAGAGGGATTGTTATATTTCTGCATCATATGGTATTAGAGATGGTAATCCTGAGCATGGAGAGGATCCACCAGGACCTGTGGGTAGAAAAAAAAAAGTGAGAAGGTGGTAGAGAAGAAGCTCGTGTGAGGGCTATTGCAGGTAGGAGAAATCCTAAGCAATGAGAGAGCTTGAAGCGGCGACTGAAAGTGTTTTGTAGATTGCAGAGCATGGGATGTGTATGTGAAATATTGGAATAACAGATGAGATGTTGATATACTTGAGGAAACTTGTGATATGGGAAGGTTGGAGGTAGTATCAAGAGTGAAAGACTCTAGAGATGATCATAGGTAAGAGATTGAGTAGATTGGAAGCATGGCAGTGTGATAAATCGATCAAGCATGATGAGGATAAGCAAGAGGATGCAAGTGTGGTAGTGTTTGAGAATGAAGAGGTTGAAGATGCAGTTGTGGAGGATGTGATTGTAGCGGTGGAATGCGAAGAGGTTGCAGTAGATGTTGATGATGGAGATGATCTAACATTGAAGTTGTTGGCGATATAAGAAGAATGGATGGAAAAGATGCACATTGCAGCGAAAGAAAAGAAAACATAAGTTGGAGTTGATGAGGATGTACAAGATCTCACAGTAAAAATTGATGTTGCAGCTATAAATAAAGATAAGGTAAATATGATTTGTGATAAAAAAAAATTTCATATGAGATGGTAGAAGAAGAGATGGATAGAGAAAACAAGTATGTGGTAGATGCTGTATATTTCCTTGTAGAGACTATGGAGGATGATGCAAGTGGGATTTTTTGGAGGTGGTCAGTCTACGGTGGGTTGGATCCCACGAAAGAGGAGAAAAGAGGAGTGAGTATTTGGAGGAGAAGGGAAAACCTTTGATAGAGGAGGATGGTACTGCTGGAACTAGACAATTGAGAGGGGGGGTGAATCAGTTGTCTCACAATAAAAACTTTTCTGCATTTAACCTTCTTTATTATCTTACTATCAGATTGGTGATGTAAACATTAAATCATAGATCAACAACATAAGAGCAGAAACATAATCAACACATTTGACACCTAGATTTTGACGTGGAAACCCAGTTAAGGGAAAAACCATGGTGGGGGTTAACCCACAAAATGCATACCCTGTTAAAAGTACTTAGTAAAATAGAAGGCACATGCCTTCAGGCGCACTGCTCAAAAGAGAGGCTCACTACCTACATAATTTATTTAGAAAGAATTAACTAAGAAATAGCATCTACTTCATGCTTGATTCAGTTTCAATGAATGCTTAAGAACTTTCGCTCTGCCCCAAATTCTTCTTCACACTCTATACTTCTCTCACTCCTTTTCTTCTTTGCTCTACTCCTAATCCTTTCTTTGGATTGATCTGTTTTGCACAAGGATAATTTCAATACCTCTTCAACAAGTATTTATATACTTCATCAACCTTGGAATGATCAACAAGGTTAGCTAACCTTGATGCGGATCATCACATTGTCAGCCAAACACAAGTGAGACTTGAATCTTCTTCTATAACCACTCGACGCTTCATAAAAATACTCTAAGGCATCCACAATAGGCTAGGAACATCTGGTCAGCCAAGACTGGGAAGAACATCAACCTCAAAGAGAAAATCTTCAATCAACAAGCTCAAACTTCAATGCAGACCTCTAACATAGTAGCCATATGATCTAGAGACCTCCACAAGCACATTGAATTCACCAATAACATTCATTCTAAACCAAATTATCAGAAGCATTTGAATCTTCCTCTAGAACCTCAAGAACACTCTCTGCCATGATCTCAAACTAGAAGGATAGCTTGCAGACCTTCAAACCATGAACCACTGGTGTTGATGATACACATTGAATTCCCAAACATGCCTGCAGATCCACAGATCACAATTTTATATTACCGGAGCAATCCGAACCTCTTTCCTGACACTCTATCTTTCCTGAGTATTGCAAGAATTGGTTCTACTCAGGTGGCCATAACTCCTTCAAATCTTCATGCGGATTTCTCAAATCTTAATTGGAGTAACCTCTGACAATCCTCTACATAGCCACATGATCCGCATGCATTGATTGTCATTAATTTTCTCGATATCCTCAACAATCCGGTCTTCTATGCAGATAGCAAAATAAGATACAGTTGACACCAATGGAAACAAGGATATGTTGACATCAATGACAACCCACTTAGTCACATATTTGCAACAATCTCCCCCTTTGTCATTCATGGAAACATATGATTTGAAAAATTGAATCTAATCATCAAGACAAAAACTTCTCCCCTTTCTCTTCTCACTTCTGCAACTACTTTCTTTATTGCTCCCCCTTACATCAGCAACTAGTTTTTCACATGACTTCTCTCCCCCTTTGACATCAATGGCAAAGGGTACATATTTGCTATCTTTTCTCCCTTTTTGCTTCAGACTGATCCCAAGATTTGCATATTGACTAATCCCTCTTTGAGTAGTACCTTCTTAACATCAATCTGGATCACAAGATATGAATGTGAATTCCACCAGACTGATGCACCTTAGTGCATCTTAGTTCTGTTCAAGAGGGGTAATAACCCCTAACTTCTCTCTGAGATACTCAAAAGTATCCTTGGGAAGAGGCTTAGTGAAAATGTCTGCAATCTAATCTTTGGAAGGCACAAACTCCAACTTGACTTCATTCTCATTTACTTTATCTCTCAAGAAATGAAACTTGATAGATATATCCTTTGTCTTTGAATGCAATATTGGATTCTTTGAGATGCTTATTGCACTAGAATTATCACTAAAAATTGTGACTGGCTCCTCAAACACAATTTTGATGTCCTTCAACATTTGCTTCATCCACAAAACCTGAGTGCAATTATTTGTTGCTACTATGTACTTTGCTTTTGCAGTAGACAAAGATATTGCCTCTTGCTTTTTTCTTATCCAAGAGACCAATCTTCTGCCCAAGAAGAATGCACCACCAATAGTACTTTTTCTATCATACACATCTCCTACCCAATCAACATTTGTATATGCATGAAGAGTGAAGTTATTGTTCTTTGGATACCACAGTCCATAATCAATTGTCCCCTTGAGATATCTAAAAATTATTTTGATTGCCATAACATGGGATTCTTTTGGATTAGCTTGAAATCTGGCAACAAGTCCAAATGCATTCATGATGTTAGGTCTAGTCTGAGTTAGATAATGCAGTCCTCCAATCATTGATTTATACCTTTTCTAATTTGCATTGGGAGAGTCATCATCTTTGCTTAGCTTGCATCCAGTTACCATAGGTGTACCTACTGGCTTTGAGTCTTCCATTCCAAATTTCTTTAGCAATTCTTTTACATACTTGGATTGAGATATGAAGATACCTTTATCTGATTGAACAATTTGCAAACCTAGGAAGAAATTTATCTCACCAAACATTGACATCTCAAGCTCACTTTTCATCTGATCAGCAAATGCTTTACACATGCATTCATTTCCACCAAAAATGATATCATCAACAAAAACTTCAACAATTAGAATGTCCTCATGATCAATTTTGAAGTAGAGATTACTATCAGTAGTACCTTTGCTAAATCCTAGCTTAAGAAAATGCTTATCTAATCTGGCATACCAAGCTCTTGGAGCTTACTTGAGTCCATACAAGGCTTTTCTCAATCTACAAACCATATCTCCTTGATCAGACAATTGAAATCCTTCTGGTTGCTCAATGTAGACTTCTTCTTCCAAATCTCCATTCAAAAATGCTAATTTCACATCCATTTGATATACTTTAAAATCTTTGAAGGCAACAAATGCAAGAAATAATCTAACTGCCTCTATCCTTAGCACCAGAGCAAAAGTTTCTTCAAAATCAATTCCTTCCACTTGAGAGTAGCCTTTACATACCAACCTTGCCTTATTCCTTACTATCTCGCCATCTTCATTCAATTTATTCTGGAAGACCCATTTGGTTCCAATCACATTTTTGTCCTCAGGTCTAGGAACTAGATCCCATGTGTGATTCTTTTCAATTTGCATCAATTCATCTTCCATTGCTTTGACCCAATTTTCATCGTTGCAAGCTTCACTTACTGATTTAGGTTCATTCCTTGAAATCAAACAAATCTCTTCTTGATCTTTAGACATTTTTCTCCTAGTTTGAACACCTTTACTCTTATCTCCTATGATTTGATCTTCAGAATGATTTAACCTTACATACCTAGGAGTTTTGGAGATTGTTTGAGCTTCTGTTTCTTGAACTTGTTCCTCATCATCTGTGTTAACTTTTGGAGTTACCAGTTCAAACTGAATCTGAGTTTGAACTTGAATTTGGCTTCCTTGATTTTGACTTTCATCTTGATCATCTGAATCATATCCAGAGTACCTAGAATGTCCTTTGCTTTCATCAACTTTAACATTCGCACTTTCAACAATCTTCTTCAATCTTTTATTGAAGCACCGATAGGCCTTACTTTGAGTTGAGTATCCCAAAAATATTCCTTCATCACTTCTTGCCTCAAACTTACCTAAATCCTCATGTCTTTTGATATAACATTTACTACCAAAGACTCTGAAGTATCTCACAGTAGGAGGATGACCAAACCAAAGTTCATAAGGAGTCTTACCAGAATTTCCTTTGATCTGCACCTGGTTAAGAGTGTAGACAACAGTACTCACGGCTTCTCTCCAATAAACTTAAGGAACATTTATTTCCATCATCATGGTTCTAGCAGCTTCTTGAATGGTCCGGTTCTTTATTTCCACAACTCCATTTCACTGAGGAGTCTTAGGAGCAGATAACTGTCTTTTTATTCCATGCTTTTCACAGAAAGCATCAAACTCACCGAAGGTAAATTCTCCACCTCTGTCACATCTCAAACATTTTAATTTCCCACCAATCTCATTTTCAACCATCATCTTGAACACCTTAAACTTGTCAAGGGCTTCTAATTTTTCTTTTAGAAAAGTTACCCACATCATCTGGGAGTAATCATCAATTAACAACATAAAATATGTCTCCTTGCACACTCCTAATTCTAGCAGGACCATAGAGATCAGTATGTACCAGTTCCAATCTCTCACGTGAACCTTGTTCCTTACTCTTGAATGAAATTTGTTTTGTTTGCCCAATTGACACTCTCTACATATGTTATTAGGATTCACAAGTCTTGGAAGATCTCTTACAGCTTGAGTGGAACTTATTTTGATAATGTTGTCAAAATTCACATGACACATCCTCCTATGCCATAGCCAACTTTGATCTATCTGAGAAATCAAACAACTTTTCCCAAAACTACTTAAGTGAAATATGTTACCTCTGGTTTGAGTACCGGATGCAATTTCAATTCTGGAGCTTTCCAAGATTCTACATTTACCATCCTTGAACCGAAGATCATAACCCTTGTCAACCAGTTGTCCAACACTGAGAAGATTATGTTTCAGTCCTTCCACATATAGAACATCATTGGTGTTATTCTTGCCATCAAAAGATATGGATCCTCTACCACAGATTCTACCAGCTAAGTTGTCTCCAAATTTCACAAGTCCTCCTTCATAGTTTTCAAAATTTACAAACTTACTCTTGTCGCCAGTCATATAATGAGAACATCCACTATCAATCACCCATTCATCCTTTTCAATACCTGAGTAGCCAAGGCACTTTCCATATTTTCACATCTAGCAGATTCAGTACACACCGGATCTTCTTCTTTGATAGCAATAAACACACAATCATTTTCAAAGGAGCCTCCATGATCAGATTCATCATCTGTTACCCCTTCTCCATTTTATTAGACATAGTAACATTTCTTATGACCTTTATACCTATTAGGGTTTGGTTTTGAAAACCTTTCTGGACATCTTGAGGTAAAATGACCAATCTTATTACAAGCAAAACATTTGAGTGGTAATTTTCCTTCATACTTACCAGATCCTCTTGGCATTCTTCTGGCGATAAGAGCTTCAAGATATGTTGTTTCTATTTCAACATCTTAAAGATTCTTTCTTATCTTCTTAAATCTGTTTGATCTTAAAGAGGAACTTTCACCCAGATCATATCTTTGTTTTCCATACACACTGGCCTTAAATGCAGATTCAGACTTGGGAAGAGAATCACCAAACTCACTTAATTTGAAAGCTGAAATCTTGCCAACCAGATGATCTCTTGTAACTTCTGAGACTGTCTTGATCTGAGTACTTTTGATACAGTTTCTGATTCTTCCAAAGTTCCACCAGCACACTTGATGCCACACACAAGTTCATTTATTTTTTACATGTAGATTGTGATGTTTTCATCTTCGCTCATCCTCATAGTTTCAAATTTTCCTCTTAGACTTTGAAGCTTTGCACATTTGACATATTTATCACATTCATACAGATACTCCAACTTTTTCTAGATTTCATAAGCAATTTTTAGACCAAAGACATTTGTCATCTCTGAATCAGTCAGGGCACTCAACAAGGCTTCTTTAGCTCGAAGATTATTTTCTGCATCTTTGATTTGATCAGGAGTTGAAGGACCTTTCTCGAGAGGTTTATACTCAACACTGGTTATTGCCCAATAAGCATCGCCCATGCATTGCAAATGACACTCCATGCAATTTTTCCAAACTGAATAATTTATTCCATCAAATCTTGGACTTTTTTTCTTGTAGGTTGACATCCTGGATCTCCTCAAGCAATTAGGCTTTTATGAGAGGATTTGACTCTAATACCAATTGTTGGAACTAGACAACTAAGAGGGGGGGTGAATCAGTTGTCTCACAATAAAAACTTTTCTTCTTTTAACCTTCATTATTATCTTACTATCAGATTGGTGATGTAAACATTAAAGCATAGATCAATAACATAAGAGTAGAAACATAATCAACACATTTGACACCTAGATTTTGATGTGGAAACCCAGTTAAGAGAAAAACCACGGTGGGGGTTAACCCACAAAATGCATACCCTATTAAAAGTACTTAGTAAAATAGAAGGCACATGCCTTCGGGTGCACTACCCAGAGCTCACTGCTCAAAAGAGAGGCTCACTACCTATAGAATTTATTTAGAAAGAATTAACTAAGAAATAGCATCTACTTCATGCCTGATTCAGTTTCAATGAATGCTCAAGAACTTTTGCTCTACCCTAAATTCTTCTTCACACTCTATACTACTCTTGCTCCTTTTCTTCTCTACTTTGCTCCTTTTCTTCTCTGCTCTGCTCCTAATCCTTTCTTTGGATTGATCTATTTTGCACAAGGATAATTTCAATACCTCTTCAACAAGTATTTATATACTTCATCAACCTTGGAATGATCAACAAGGTTGTCTAACCTTGATGCGGACTATCACACTGTTGACCAAACACAATTGAGACTTGAATCTGTAGACATCCTAAAATTACCATGTCTTTGCATCACTTACATTTCGTCTAATCCGTCTAAATCACCTGCATTCAACATTAATTAAATAACCTAATTATTTAATTAATTTCATCAAATTCTGTCAAAACTCTAAAATTCAACATTAATTGAATAAATTGTATTTATTTAATTAATTAAATTAAATTCCTCTATATTTTGCCAAAATTAAATAATTATCCTCTTTCAAATTTCAAGTCTCCATTAATTAAATAAATCCAATTATCTAATTAATTCATCCAATTCTATCTTACCTATAATTAAATAATTCTATATTATTTAATTAAATCACTTGTTCTTCTAAATGTAAATAAATCATGCAAATTTATTTAAATTATCTCAATCCTCTAAAAATAAATAAAATTAAGTATTTTATTTATAATCCTCTGTTCCTCTATCATGCACAATCAATTAAATAAATTTATTTATTTAATTTCAATTATCTTGCCAATTCCTCTTAAAATATCTTGTTAACTCATGTGCACAATCAATCTTATTTTTAGAACTCTAAAAAAGACAAAATTACAAGTTGAATTATCTATTCAATCAATCTTGTTTTCATCATATCTTAATAAAAGTATCCTTATGGATTGACACATGAATGTGGTTATTTGTTTTATCTCCTCCGTTGATTCTTCTGAATTATCTGGACCATTGATCGATCTCTGTTGAAACCTATATAAACCCCCCTCATCTCCTTCACAAACCCTCTTCGATCACTTATTCTCAAGCATATTTTACAACACTTTGAGCATACATTGCATCGATTGAGCAACTTACGATCTTTTGACATTGATCTTTGAGCACCTACACTTGCTTGTTGCAAACATGGTTTCGCAACGTTATTGAGCAATCCACATTCGAACAAAGAGAACAACACATCTGGGTAAAAGCTTTCTTATTTCATTTGATTTATTGATAATGGCTTTTATTTAGATAGTTCTCTTTATGTTATGGGTTTTTGATTTGTTAGTTTTGATTTTATCATAATCAATTTTCCTCATACACATTCTGGCACGCCCGGTGGGACCCACTAACCCCTCTTTTTCTTTGAGAAATTAATTTTTTTAAGTACAATACGGAACAACGCAAAAGACATAGAAAAGAGCCATTGGCATTATAGTAAAGTGCTTTTGGCAGTTAGTATAGTGCCCTCGGGCGATACTGTAGCGCCTTTGGTAGCACAGTAGCGCGCTATTGGTAAAACAGTCCAGCGTGTCTGGCAGAGCAATAAGGTGCTTCTGGCATATTAGGGTTTTGAGATCTTGCTTTGTGATTTTTAGGATTTTAACTCACATAACTATCATTGATTGACTGACAAACTGATTTATTTGTCTTTCAATTATCTTTTATACTTCCTAAGCTGACGTATTTAGGAGTATTTTCAATTTTTGAGTTAACCTATCTATTTGCAGCATTCTTTGAGTTGTTCTTGATCCCATGTTACAGATCTATCAGCTATTACATCACAGATTTTCAAATCAACCATGAAATCATATTTTTGACCTAGCCTTGTTTGATAAAATATAACTTTTTCTAGATCAGAGACAATAAGGCGCTTTTGGTAGCACTGTACCGCACTTTTGGTAGCATAGTACAGTTCTTCTGATAGCATAGTACATCACTTCTGGATTTGAAGCAGTGCTTCTACTGGCACAGTACATCACCTCTGGTATGTAGCAACTCGCTTCCAGCAACACAATTCAACACTTTTGGCATTACAGTAAGTCGCTTTTGGTAACACAATGCAAGGCTTTTGGTCAAATTAATTTATTTTTGCTAACTTGTGAGTTCTTGTGGAACTAATCGATCTGTTGCAGCTTCTTATCACTCACACAGAGCAAATGGGTTTTCCTAACATGTTCATGCAGGACGAGCATTGAAGAAATCTTGATCTATCACACTAAGTCTTAGAAACATATTGCCATTCTTAAGGGACAATTGAACAAATCACTTTGGCAATCTAAGTCTTAGGAACATACTACTTTTTCTTAAGGGACAATGGACATGAATGAAAAACCCTTCAATTTTCTAAGGGACAATGGACATGAATGCCAAATACTTCAATTTCATAAGGGACAATTGACAACTACAAAAGTGTGTGTGCCTAATCTAGTTGCACCTTATTTTTCTTATAATGAGACAATTGAACCTTTGTTTGACGTGCTTGCTCTTACATTTCAGTTATTCCTTTAGAAGGGCCTACTTTTGGATTGCGCTTCATCCAAAAGAGATGACCCTAAGCGGAGTTTTCCTTTGAACCGCTATATAAGAGGGGTAAGGCGAAAGCCAAGTCCTAACCGACGTCAACCTTACCTTGTGGTGCCAAACTAAAAAGAGGTGTACCAGCTCTTTGTGGAAATAATTTTTACATCAAGCGAAGTGTTTGATACTCTTAGTAGGATTGGTTAAATCTTTTAGTAGCTTGTCACATTGCTCGTAAGGCATTGGTCCCTCAAAGTTACTAAGAACTATTCTAGATAGTGACTACCCGATCTACCTCTGAACGTTGCAGTAATCATCAGTGCAAGGGGAATCGATTTAAGCCCTCAAAGATATTCATCATTGGCTCCCTTGAGAAGAGATAGTATTCCCTCGACCTACTTGAGCTTTTCGAGGGGAGGGTGAGATATCCCTACCTATCGTCTCTTGCAAAGATACAAATGTTTGACACCTTTATGGAATGACATTTGATCGATGGAGTATTAAGTTGTGAGCTGATCTATTGCAATGAACCCTTATATCTAGAGATAAAAAGTGCTTGATATTGTTTGCGATTGTCTTATACTTGTGGAAACATTGGGCTTTTTGTGAGCCTCGAAGATACACTATCTGTTGTGTCAGTCCTTTTTTGCCACTTTGTTTGCTGTGTTTTCTCTTGCCAAAGCAAATCCAATCAGAACCAAAACCAAATCTATCAAAATTTGCCTTATAAAGCATTAGACACTACTTCAGCGCCTCTGGTACAATAGTAGCTCGCCTCTGGTATAACAACAGCTCGCCTTTGGTATTACAGTAGCTCGCCTTTGGTATAACAGTACCTCACCTTTGGCAAAACTACTTCAGCACCCTTGGTATAACAGTAGCTTGCTTTTGGTAATAGTAGCTCACCTTTGGTATAGTAGTACCTCACCTTTGGTAGCTCAGTCCATCACCTTTGGTATTACAGTAGCTCGCTTTTGGTAGCACAGTCCTACGCCTTTGGTCAAATAGTACAGCACCTTTTGTCTAGTAAACTGTGCATCAAAAATTATCTTTTCCAAAAAATAGAATCCCAGCATATTATCCTAGTGTATTCCATGGTAACCACTAGACTCCAACAAACTATGAAGTCCAAGCAAGTTGTCCCGAGGAAATGCAAATCGCCTCCTCACACCCTGCAATCAGGCTGATCCAACATTACTCCCAAGACACCAGCGAAAAGATCGACCAACTCTCCAAACATGCCGCAACTTGACCAGCCAAACAATCCTCAAGAAGGTAGGGCCCCTTTGGTAAGTACACCTCACTATACCACTAGCATGCCTCCAGATTTTGTTCCACAATGTTATACTATCGATCAAGTCCCATCTCAACAAGGTAGGGTCCCTTTGGTAAGTATACCTCACTATATCACTGGCATACCTCCGAATTTTGTTCCACAAGGTTACACCATAGGCCAAGTCCCATCTCAAGAAGAGCGACACTTTGAAAAAGGTCAATCCTCTCAAGATGATGGACAAGATCTTTATGAATTCATACAAGATCCTAGAGCTGTAGCCGCCTTTGACAAAATCCTTAGCGAGAACCAAGATCATTTCTTTCACTTGCTAGCAAAGCAAGGAGCCAAATTACCCAAAGGTTTTGATCTATCCAATCTTAGCGAGCCTAACAACACCTAAGACACTATCACAACGTTCCAAACCATGTCAACTATGACCACCCCATTACACAGACAAGGCTCACAAGGGAGAATGATTGCACAATATGAGAATCCCCTTTATCAAAAACCAATGGGAGAGAGACCCATATAACTACTAATAATGCCTATGGAGATCGACAAAAACCAACAAGAGACTCTACATCATCAAGTAGAATTAGCAAGACAAGCCGCTCTAGCAAGATCAAACATGCAAAACACTCCTAAAATGTCTACACCAATCGAAAGTGGAATATTGGTTACCCCATCATGAGAAGGTTTCCCACCACATTACAATCCGGGGAACAACTATGTAGCCATGCAACAAGGGTCTCAACAAACACCACCCCCAACATCATCAAACCTTCGTATCCCTCAACCAACCAAGGTCATGCAATCCTAACCACAACATTCTTCTGCGCTCATCCTCAATCAATCTCAACCATCACAAAGCACATCTACTTATGTCCCCCCACCACAATGATCATCAGCACTAAATTTTTTCAACACATTTCCTAACCACCCTCAGCATTCCCAAAACTAAACTTCCCAAAGCTATGTTTCACAACCGCAACCTAACCCAACAAACTTTAGCTTTCTACCACCAAACTCTTTTCTTCAACCATCACAAAGCCTACATTCTTACCTAGCACCACCCCCACCTCCTCCAAATCAAAGCACCCAATTCCAACCCAATCTAAACCCAACATACAACACATACGACCCCAACCAATCATACGACCCTTATAGCACCAATGCCCATGGATTACACTACAATCTTCCATATGGGCAACAACAACCACTTCTAGGACAACAGGAGATGTTTCCGAACCCTCCCACAACGATGGAGCTAAAAATCGTGGAAGTTCAACAACAGCTAGCTGATTTAACATTTGGCCACACCAAGAAGACCTTCTCTTTAGAAGAAGTGTGTCCTTATCCTTTTGATCAGTCATTACCCATGATCCCTTTTCCTCACAATTTCACTATTCCCAAATTTGATAAAACAAAGGAAAAGGAGACCCAAAAGACCATCTCAGGGAATTCTATCTTGCTTGCTTTGAGGTCTCACATAACGACACATATCTTATGTGTCTCTTTCCTCGTAGTGTTGGAGGTCAAGCTATAGAATGGTTCTCCCACTTACCCACGGGTATCAAATATTTTAACGAACTTGCAGAGAAATTTGCCACCCATTTTTCCTACAACGCAGAGCATGAGATCTCCATGACTGATCTATGCAACAACAAATAGAAAAATGGAGAAACTTTCATTTCTTTCCTTCAACGATGGAGACAAATGGCTAGCAAATTCCCATTCAAGATACCCAAAAAGCAGCTTGTTAGCATATTTGTGCAGAACCTCAACCAAGAATTGGGTTTTCATTTACAAATTCTTAGTGCTACAACCTTTGACAAAATTACATACAAGGGAATCAACATTGAAAAGGCCCTCATTGCTAAGGGTGTGGTCAAAATCTTCAAAGAAACCAAAGACAATGCTCCTCAACAACAAACAAACGATAAACCAAAGTTTTGGAACAAAAATAAAAACGTGGTCAACGATGGGGTGGTTGATTCTAAACATGTCCAAACATTGCAAACACCACTTCATCTTTCCAAACTGAGTCAAACTCCACCTCAACAGCAGCAACAACAAAGTCGACCATATCAAAACCAACAACAACGACAACAAGAGCGACCTCAACACGATTACCCTCCGTGGCATCAATTCACTCCCTTGGGAGAACCCATAGAGTCTGTCCTATAGAAGGATTTACACAAAGGGCTCATCACCTTACCAAATGCTCCCCCATATGGTGAACCTGTTTACAAAACTTCACGGTATAGAGAAAATGAATACTATGAATTCCATAGGAGCAAAGGGCACAAGACCACCTCGTGCATGAAACTAAAACACCTAATCCAAAATCTCATCAAAGGCAACCAAATCTCTTTTGAAGATGAACCACCAGCTCAACACACGAACAAAGACCTCAACATGTACAAGGAACCATTCCATCACCACGGCCAAGGTCCTCCTCTAGATAAGGGTAAAGGTGTCAATAATGCTTCCACTCCTTTGACTCCATTGTGGGTCGTTTTGAAGAGAGTTGAGTGTCCACCCTCACAATCAAAGGCAAATCTACGAATTGCATTGTTACAACTCAGCATGGTCGTGTCACCATTCATGGTCCTACACCCAGTCTCCCAACTCAATCCGATTATAATCTTGTCAAACATCTAGGAAAAATGCCAACCTAGATCTCTATCTTGGACCTTCTGCGGTCATCACCCGCACATAAAGTGGTGCTAGAAAAAGCCCTCCAAGAGTCTTCGGTTCCTAACAACATAGCAGTCGAATCTTTCTAAGATATAATAGGTAACATTGCTTCACCCTACAATGTGGTCTTCTCTGAAAAGGACCTCCCATCCCATGATCCATGTCACAATGATGCCCTTCATATTGAGGTTCTCATCCATAAACGCAAAATCAAATGCATACTCATAGATGGTAGTGCTGGTCTCAACATCTATTCTTTAAAGTTACTTAAGCAATTGGGATACTCTGAGGATCATGTCAACATTGATCAAAGTATTACAATCAAGGGGTATGATGATGTTGAACGCTGCTCGGAGGGTGTTATCCATTTGCCTATACAACTGGGCCCTGTCATGCTGGAAACCAGGTGCCAAGTCCTTGTCATTGAGCTGCCTTACAACATTATCCTAGGTCGCCCATGGATCCATGCAATGAAAGATGTTCCCTCAACATACCATCAATCTCTAAAGTTCCCATTCAATGGTACAGAGATAACTATCCCAGAGGACCCTAATCCTTTTGAATTCTACCGTGTCTTGCAAGGTAGTTATAAGAATTGCAACCAAGTGCCTCAAAATGACAAAGCCATTACATCCCCACTATATGTCGATCCTGAAAATCTGACACAAGCCTCTCCAAGTGAACCTAATTCTCTTCCTAAAATCAAAGCTCACATCCGTGATATAGGCTTTGGAACATATGATATCTCAAAATCTTGTTGTGTAGGGCAGATGCCTTTATTCCCTAAATCTTACGGCCAACCACCCATTGCCAAAGTAACTAAAAAAGTAGCTATTCCTCCCCCAACATCTTTAACCCAATTCCAACAGGGAAAATTATTGGAAGAGGAAACTATTGAAGACATCTCTTCTTGGCTCTATAAGGAGAAATAACCAATCACAATACCAGTCAAGCAATATGGCAATGGCTTAAGGATAGTCAAAAACATGGGCTATAAAGGCAAAGGTGGCCTTGGGAAACAAAATCAAGGAACAATGGAACCCATCATTGTGACAAAGAAACTAGACAAGAAAGGGTTAGGATTTGGTAGAAAGGTACCGCGCGCCTTGGACATCGAGGGTATCCTCGACAAGGTGGCTGAAACTTCTCTCGTAGATTCGATATCTAATGAGGATACCATCGATGACTCTTCCCTCCATATGACTGACCTATTTATAGAATCCTCCATATTTATGCTATCATCCGTATCCCTAACATCCACCACAAACACCCAGAAAGTAACACTTGTCTATCCTGAACTTATCAATTGGGACCAACAAGGGTCCCCCATTATAGATGTATTTCAGAATGCCGAAGCTATAGTTGAGTTCATGGGACTCCGGGATGGTATCCCTCTTGGCGATCATAAAGCAGGTTTTGTAATGGAACTAGAGCCAACAACTTATTTTGGTGAGAATGCCAAATCCTCCAGTCATAAAAGTAAAAATAAAGAAAGATCTCTAGGTGAAAACCACATTGTGGCACCTCCCAATCACAAAATAGTAAAAAAAAAGGATGTATCCAATGGTGAAAACCCAATTGTGGCACTTGAGGATGGAGGATTTGACCTTCCCCTACCATCTAAGTATCAAGAGAAGTCAGCTCTCCTAGTGGAAGATTCTACAGAGATAAACCTTGGCATAGAGAAAAACCCAAAGACCACATTCCTGGAGCATCATTATCAGAAACAGAGCATAGGAATCTTAACAAATTCTTCTTACAGAGAACCATCAACTTTGCATGGACCTATGTTGATATGCCAGGGTTAGACCCTAAGTTAGTGGTTCACTATCTCATAGTAGATCCAATAGTTAAACCTGTCAAGCAAAAGCTGAGGAAGATGCACCCACAGATAGCTCTCTTAGTAAAAGTGGAAATATAGAAGTTGTTAGATGCAAATTTCATCCGACCTATCGACTATTCAGACTGGGTCTCAAACATTGTACCTATGTCTAAACCCAATGGGCGCATTTGCATGTGCAATGATTTTAGAGATCTTAACAAAGCATGTACCAAAGATGACTTTCCATTACCGAACATTGACCTCATAGTAGATTTGACTATAGGTCATGAAATGCGTTCTCTCATCAATGGATTCTTCGGCTGCAATCAGATAAGGATAGCTGAAGAAAATCAACATAAAACAACTTTTACTTGTCTGTGGGGTAACTATTGTTGGTCCGTCATGCCATTTGGTCTAAAGAATGTCAGGGCAACTTACCAAAGAGCCATGACAATGATATTCCACAATCTCTTTCATCATATCATGGAGGACTATGTGGATGACATACTAGCTAAATCTTCTAGGGCAGATCACATACAAGTTCTAGGACAGATCTTTGATAGGCTCAAGAAATACCAAGTGTGCCTCAATCCAACGAAGTGTGTCTTTGGTGTAACATTAGGGAAGCTGTTGGGATACATTGTATCTCACAGAGGTATTGAAGTAGACCCCGCAAAAGTCAAGGCTATAGTAGAGAGCCTCCACTAAAGAACCTCAAAGCATTAAGGAGCCTGCAAGGGAGGTTGCAATCCATTAGGCATTTCATCTCACAGCTAGCAGATAAATGTCAACCATTTCAACACTTGCTCTGAAAGGATGTCTCATTCCGATGGGATGATAAGTGTCAAGCAACATTTGATCATCTCAAAGAGTATCTATCTACACCTCTTGTATTGGTTCCACCAGTTGCTTATAACCTTTGATATTATACATCTCAACTACAACTGCAGTCCTAGGGGCCCTTCTGGCACAACATGATGAGTCAGGAAAAGAGCATGCAATCTATTATATCAGTTGAACCTTGGTGGGATATGAACTCAATTATTCACCGATGGAAAGAGCTTATTTAGCAGTAGTGTTTGCTTCCCAAAAGTTGTGGCATTACATGTTAAACCAACAAACAAATCTTATAGCCAAAATTGATCCATTGAAGTATCTACTAGCGAAAGCAGCTCTCACAGGCAGACTAGCTAAATGGGTCATGATCCTTAGTGAGTTCGACATTGAGTATATGGATCGTAAAGCCATCAAGGGACAAGCCCTAGCAGATCAACTAGCAGAAACACCTATGATAGATACACACCCTATGGTAGCAGACTTTCTGGATGAGAATCTCTTCACTCTACCCAACTCAATAATGTGGAAGTTGTACTTTGATGGTTCCTACACACAACATGGATCAGGCGTCGGCATCTTATTTATCACACCTCAAAATGACTATATTCCAAAGTCATATCGGCTTGCATTCCCTTGCACCAACAACACTGCCGAGTATGAAGTACTCCTCATAGGTATCAATACAACAGTTCAATGGGACATCATAGAATTATAGGTATATGGAGACTCACAACTAGTCATTCACCAAGTCATAGATGAGTACCAAACAAAAGATGAAAAGTTGGTCCCCTACACGCAACTAGTGGATGCCTACAAACCACACTTTTCTAGCTTCACATTTGAGCAAATTCCAAGAGAGCATAACAAGGCTGCAGATTCTATGGCTTCTGTAGGGTCACTTATAGACATGCCTGCTAATACACAGAAATGTGAATTCTTGATTGAGCAGTTGTTGATACCATCCGTCGATGTTCCAGTTACTGAAATCATCTGCTAACTTGTTGGTCCCAATTGCCCATGGTACGAAGATATCTATGAATACCTTAAAAACAATACCTTTCCCTCTAAACTATCATCAACCCAACGCAAATCCTTTATCCGTCAATCCTCCCATTACACCATTCTGGGTGACACACTATATTGTCGGAGTCTCGATGGTATCCTCTTACGATGTCTTAACGCGGAAGAAGCCAAAGCTACCTTATGAGACATACATGAAGGTGTCTGTGGACCACATTCTACCAGTCCTAATCTTGCTAAGAAGATACTCAGAACATGGTATTACTGGCCTATAATAGAGCAAAATGCTTTACAATTTGCTAAGAAGTGTCTATAATGCCAGCAGCATGGAGATTTAATTCACGCACTAGCTCATGAACTACAACCTGTGACAACTTCATGGCCTTTTTCTCAATGGGGTCTTGACCTCATAGGAAAAATCCACCCATCCTCATCCAATGGCCATAAGTTCATCATTACTGCCATTGAGTATTTCATGAAGTGGGTTGAAGCCATTCCCATGACCTATATCACCAGTAAGTAAATAGCCAAGTTTATCCTAAACTACCTCATTTGCCAATATGGTATCCCCCAAGCCATTGTCACTGATAATGGGAGACCATTCAAGAATCAAGAGGTCCATGACTTATACACACAATACAATATCCAACATCGCTTTTCAACTCCCTACTATCCGTAGAGTAACGGCCAAGTTGAGGCTTCCAATAAAACCATTCTCAAAATCCTTAAGAAAACGGTCAATGAAGCTGGTCGTGATTGGCACTTGCAACTCAATCCCGCCTAATGGGCCTACCGTACTAGTATCAAAACACCAACTGGTGCCACACCATATGCCTTTGTTTATGGCTTTAAAGCCATCCTACCTATAGAGGTTGAGATCCCATCCCTCAGAGTATCCATGCAAAACCTGATCGATGGAGAGGAGTATCGCACTTCTAGATTAGCTGAGCTAGAACTACTAGATGAAAGGTGCCTTGCCGCACTTAATCATCTCCATGTCTATCAAAACTGCCTCTGGCATAATTACAACAAAAAGATCAAAGAAAGATGGTTTCAAGTTGGTGATCTTGTACTCAAAGAGAATCAGAGAAATCGAGCAGACCGAGAAAAGAAGGGCAAGTTTGAGCCTAACTGGTTAGGTCCCTTTATTGTCACAGCAGCATATGGATCATGAGCTTATACTTTAGCTACACCTAATGACATTCCTCTAGATGAGCCACTTAATAGTGTTCATCTCAAGAAGTTCTATGCCTGATCCTCATAGTAGACAAAAAAAAAAATCTATCCTCTGGTGAAAACCTAGTAATCAGGTGCCTTGGATAAGTACTATAGTGAAAACCTGGCAAACAGGCGCTATGTGTAGAGTCAGCGTCCATCATCTATCGAGTCCTGTTCATTCCATGTCCATTTCACAACAAGCTTCGTCCATCCATCCATAATAAAACCATTGACCTTGTTTGCATTTCCATCTCCCTATCTAGTATAGCTTAGAAATTTGTCAGTGTCCATCGTCATCATCCCACGTCTTGTTCTGTGTCAACAATTAGCACTGTCTTGTCCTAGGTCAAACTTTCTATTTCTGCTTCATCAGTCACCTATGTATTTTCCTCTACCGGAATGGGGGCAACTCTTTCCTTAACCTAGGTCTAGGAATGGATCCTTTTTCATGGTTCACAACAGGCGCTTCAATCATTCTCCTTTCGACAGATAACACTCTTTAACAGACACATCGCTCCTACGATAAGGTTGTTATCTTCCCAACGCTTCTTCTACATCATCATGCCAACCATAACTACATATTATCTCATCTCAATCTTAAGGTACCTTGATCCCATGGATACGGGTATGTAGGTAGTCTGGAATACGAAGGAAATTTCTAGTACTCAGGTACATAAGATCTCCTCCTTTCCACCTTGATCCATCTCATCACTCTATCTAGAACTACATATTATCATTGTTCATCTTTCCTTGTAATGTGCCTTGATCCTATGGATACAGGGTATGTAGGCAGTCTGGAATACAAAGGAAGTATCCAGCTCAGGCACATACGATTCATCATTCTTCACCCATTTCAATCCATTGGCGTGTCACCTTTCTGGTCTTCTGTTTATCAAAATCCATTCACCTCGACTTGACTAACTCAAGTAGCAAAGCAGCAAACAAGCACATCCTTTCAAAGCAAAAGTCCTTAACAAACCTGAAGCAAAGCAGCTTGCTTCCAGAGTCATCTACTATCCTGCGTATTGATTGCCAGCATCAACTAAGTCCAGCTTAACCAAAGCACCAGATCAACAGGTTTGTCTTCTGCATAAGTGTTCCATTGTCAAGAACAACACATGCATCTCATTGTGACATGTAGCATTTCCTACAACACGACATTATCTTTTTTAGGTAGATAGCCCCCTTTAACAGACACATCGCTCCTATGATGAGGCTGTTATCTTTCCTATCCAATCTATCCTGAGCAACCTCTTTGGTAAGAGAATATGTTGGCTGTATGTTTACTTTGTAAGTTAGTCAATTTTCTTTTTTGGTCTATTTTTTGTTCCTTTATCCATTACCTATTCAAGGCTACCTTGATTTATATACAATCTTGGTATGTTGTGATGCAGTGCGGATTGGGGGCATAGTCATTGCTTTTGTGCACCATGTTTGAGGAATGCTCTTTAGCATCTTGTTTCGTAGCATATTTATCTTGTGTGTGTTACGACCTAGCATCTTACATATTACTATTCTTCTTGCATTTACATGTATTGAAGTTTATTTTATGTTCAAGACTATGGCTCATTCACATGTACCAACAAGGTCATATTTTGTCTAAGGGATCTAAGTTCAAATCACTTGTTTGCAGAGTCAACATCCACGCACTCAGATATTACAGCACCTTGGTCTGTTATACCTTGGTGGTGAACTATCCACATGCTATATCAAAAATAAGGATTGCTCTTTATATACAAATGTGAAACCAATGCAACAAGCTCATCATTTTCCTATCCATTTACCCATTGCCTTATATCATTTTCAAAGCAATGATCAATCAATAGTCTCTCTCTTCCATCTCCTCTTCTCTTCTCTCTAGTGTATATCTACAAAACCCACATGTTAGATATCGCAAGTCATAGCATCTATATCATCATACATCTATAAGCATCATATAAGCAATATACATCATCACATAAATCCATAATCATACATATATATCATCACATCCATGTCATCAAGAAGTGCATACACAAAAGCATGACCATTAGTGAGCATAATATGTCATCATGTATATCATGTGAAGGTCATCAAAATACAAATTGTATGTGTCTACATCTATAGTCCATATGTATACATCAATAAAGTACATCAAAGCTATTGAGAGCCCGCAAAATATACATCAGGATGCACGCAGGCATCAGTCAAAATATACAAGTGTCCATCATGATACAAAACTAATACAAAATGATACAATGTACATAGTCCATGCTCTAGTGGGTACAACTGCCCTCTTGTTGTGATCCCTATCCTCCGCCTGTACTCGGAAAAGGTCCCCTTGCTAGTCCTCCTCCCCCTGGTGGCACAAAGGGTCCTCTGACTGAGGATGCTGACTGCCATGTCTTGCGTGACCCAGATGCTCTAGACCTGCTCCTCTCTTTGTAATTGGGTGCCTGTTGAGCTGCTGGCACCGCACCAATGTAGAGTCCCCTATAGTACTCAGCCTCTCTACCTGCTGACACTAGCTCTCCCTGTACACGGATGAGCTCACTGTATAGTGTCCTCTAACCAGCACCCAAAGTAGAGTAGAGTAGAAGCAGTAAGGAAGATCCGGTATGTGAAAGGAAAGCAGCATAAGAGAAGAGAAAAGATGAAGTGCAGCAGATCAGTGTACTGAGCCTAACCAGAACTGAACTCCAGCATATGTGGATGCTTACAATCAGTTCAAGTATTGTATAACATTCTTTTGTAGACAGTGTGTCTCCTTGTAGGCAGTGTGCCTCCTTTGTGAGCAGTGTGCTCGGGCAGTGAGCCCTAATTGGCAAGTGCCATTTTGTATTTCTTTATTCTTCTAATAGAGAATAATCTTTGGGTTAATCACCCCGTGGTTTTCTCCCTTAACAGGGTTTCCACGTCAAAAATACTATGTCATGTGTTTTTCCATTTCATGGTAATGTTTGCTTGTTTGAATTAATGCTGCATTGATTAATAAGAAAGTTCAGAAAGAAGAAATAATTAGGATAACTGATTCACCCCCCCTCTCAGTTATCAACAATTGGTATCAGAGCCAAGTTCCTCCTAACAGAGCCTAATAGCTTGAGGAAGATCTGGGAGTTCAAATGGATGCATATGGTTTAAGGGAGCAACTCAAGACTGCCCTTGAGGATCTTGAACAGTCAAACTCTGAAGTCAATGAATTAAAGGAAAGACTCAAACAAGCTAATGATTTCATGAGAGAACTAAAAGACAAATTAAGTCTCTCTATGAAAAAGAGAAAGGAGTTGCTTCAGCAATTGGCAAGACAAGGTGAAGAAAATAATGCAAATGAAGAGCTGACTGAGAAAACCAAGTTATGTGAAAAGTTATCAAAAGAAATCATTATGGTAAGACATGAAATGGAATCAGGAGTTATAAAGTTTACCCAAGAAATTGAAGAAAAAAGAAAAACTGAAAATAATCTAAGACAATCTCTCAAGGAGAAATTAGAAGATTGCCACCAGATGGATAGAATTATCAGACATCTTGAATCTGATCTTGAAGATGCTAAAGATAATGAAGAAAAAATTGAGGATCAAATTGTCTCTCTAAAAAGGGATCTTCAAACAACAAATGAGTATAAAGAGAAATTCAAGATAAGTTCTGCTCAACTTGAAGTTCTTCTTGGAAGTCAAAAGAAGGTAGATGACAAATGTGGTTTGGGATATGAGAAAGGAGAAAGCTCTGGATCCGGTCAGAAGAATTTTGGATCAGAAAATCCAAGGAACAGGCCTAGAAGACCTCCGGTAAGATAGCCCAATGCTCAAAGATATCCATCCTTCAATGGATACTGCCACAGCTGCAATCACTTTGGTCACAAAGCTAATCAGTGCAGAAAGAGAATGAATCAAACTAATTCATCCTTCTCCGGACAGTGTTTTAACTGCAAAAGGTATGGTCACAAGTCTCATGAATGCAGAAATATGCAAATGAACAAATCATTCAATGGTAGATGCTTTGCATGCAATAGAGTAGGTCATATGGCTAATCAATGTAGATCAAGAGTATATCAGTCAAATATGCAAAGAAATGTTGTTTACCAAATCTGTAATAGGTCCGGTCATAATGCAAAATTCTGTAGAAGTAAGAATCAGGAGAAAAGAAGTCCAGTATATCATAATCAGAATCAAGATAAGGGTAAACAAAAGGTGAATGTGGATGAAGTTAAGAATGAGATGAACAAGATCTGGGTGAAGAAAAGTTTAGAGAATGTAGAGGTTGGATCCGCACCAGACTCTGGTGTTGATATTCCTTCCGGAAGCTAAAAGGTGAGCTCTAGCTCAGGGGGAGACACAAAGAAAACCTTGTTCCCCCAGCCAGTTAAGTGGCGCCTAAAATTGGCACATGAGAAGCTGCGGATCAAAGGGTTTCTAGAGAAACATGTAAAGAAGGTCAGGTAAAGATCTGAGAGATCCACAAAAAAATTTAAAAGGTTCAATTCCTTCAGAATTGGTCCGGTTAAGCAAGTCTTCCGGTAAAACAGGTTTCTCACAAGATTGGCCCGGTATGAATCCAAATTGATACAGCTTGATCTGCGGATACATAAGATGATTAGAAGGACAAGTGGATATGATGATTCATCACTAACATCAATCACAAGGGAATCATAATGATCCAGATGAATTTCTTCCTCCTTGAACAAGGAAAACCAGGCAAACCGGAATGAATTAGGTTGCGCATTTATTGCAGGATGAAAATTAGGGCTTCTTGGAATAAAAGAGTTCATTTGTTTGTCATTTACACACTTGTACACTCACATGCGAAGAAGAAAGAAAAGGAGCTCTGCAAACAACTTCTCCCAAAAGATCAAGGCAACTCTTCATATAGCTCTATTCGGATTTCTTCGTGTGCCCTAACCTATGTAAAAGATATTTATCATTCTTGATATCCTTTAGTAAGATTGTTTGATAATGGGTACTTCGAATATTGTAAAGATTTCTGATAGACCTCGCCCTACATTTAAGAAACATCCATACAAATCCTTGGAGGTAGATCCCCTAGGTGCATTTTCTAGTGTTTTGCATGGTGTTTTGCACACCGAAGATATTAGGGTTTATATACATGCAAATGTTGAAGAATTTGGGGAATTCAAACTAAGAGATATCTATCACAAACAACTGTTAGATGATTCATTTGAGCTCAAACCCCAATACAAGGGCCTCCGGAACAAACACTTTGCACAATACATACATTTCCCCTATTTTACAGAGGATGAATGGACCATTCAAGATCACTAAGGATGCCATCAGGGCAGTTACCGGATTACACTCATCCGGTGGGATTCCTGTTCTAAAATCTGTAAAGAACCAAACTGTGAGTGAGGCCACTGGATCTAAGTTTGACAAAAGAGCAATGACAGTAGATGACATCATTGATCTGGATGTCAAGTTTGCCTCCATGATCATTGGATATAAGATATATCATTCTAGCAGAGAAAATTCTATACCTGGAACTGCCATCTATACAGCTTATGAAATGTTAAGAAAGGATGCAGACTATGATCTCTGTCAGCTTCTCTTGAACCAACTCTTAGAAAATCTACAGAAAATCAAGAAAGATAAAAAGAATTCATTCAAGTATGGTGGATTAATTTTGTGCTTATTCTCCTACTTTATGAATGAGCTTCCCAGATCTAATGGCTGGGTATGGGAGAGTGATAGGCCAGTAGCTATCCAAATCAAAGATTATCTGCATGGACTTGGTGATAACCAAGCACAAAATACAGCTCTATGGGGATACTTTAAGAACTTTCAGAACATGATGCAAACCAGAGAAAGGATTGCCCAATCCCTTGTTGAGAAATACAAAGACACAGTCTGCTTTATGGTAGAGACTGATCAGTGCCTAATGGAGGCAGTAGAACCAAGGACAGTCTGGATCATGCCCATGGGGTATGAAGTGGATGAACAGATTGTGGAGCTGCATGTTCAACACATGCTAAGTCAGCCTAAAGATCCAAAAGCAGAAAGGTTTGGAACCTTTGAGGAGTTGAGTATAAAAATCCATGTTGAACTTAGAGAACCAGAGATCAAGAGGAAGGTGAGAAAAGAAGTATAAAATATTGCCCAAGGCCTTGGCATCTCAAAGGAGGCACTTGATGCCCACAAGAAAAGGATGGAAAGGGCCGAGGAAGAGAAGAAAGAGGCAGAAAAGAAAAGCAAGGAAAGTGCTCCGGTAGAAACCTCAACCCAGACCAGATCATCAAAAAGATCTGCACCTGTCACAGCCAAAATCTCAAAACTGAAAGTCCAGGCATCTGGTAAAAGAGAGAAAAGATCAAAGACAAAAGCCACAAGGGCTTATGCAAGTCAAAAGGATGAAGAGGAAACTGAATCAGATGAGGAGATCAGGAAACTAAAGAAGAAGAAGAAATCATCCAGTCAAGAAGAAGAAGAGAAGGAAGAGGAATTTGTTGAAAAACCTACTCTCTCCTTAGATGATGTAGTAAAAGCAGTCACTGTGGATGGCAACCTACAACCCTTAACAGAATTCTATGATTATTATAATGAAGCAGATAAAAAGATTCTAGAGGAAGCCACAGTTAAGTTTTTGAACATTTACAATAAAGCTTTTATTGAAATTATCTCTCTAATTCCTAAGAGTCTAGAGAAGGAGTTGGAAATGAGAAAGACCAATGCCATGGCAAAAGACCTTGAGATCTAGGAACAGATAGCTATTCAGCTATATCCTTCAATTGATCCCAAGACAATGAACATGGTATTCAAAGACTGCAAGGATGAATTCAGGAGCAAAGCAAGGATGAATCAGCTTATGCTTGGTGAGACTGACAAGGTAGCCAAGGACACTGAAGAGATTCTCCAGAAAACCTTCAAAAGATTTAATCTTCCTATCATAGAGGACTTGGGTATTGATCCCTCCACCACAAATGTTGCAGAAGAAACTCCTAAGAAAATGTCAGAAGAGGTGGGCCCCAAACAGACTAACATTTCCCCTCTGGTTTCCCCTACAGTCTCTGGATCTAAAGGAGAAGAAAAATCACAGGAGAAAGAAGCAGAGGTGAAGGAAAAAGAAGATGACAGTGCTAAGGTTGTAGAAGGAGAGAAGACTTCAGCAGAGAAAACCACAACTGCTAGTGGTGAAGGAGAGAAAACTCCTAAGGATAGCTCCAAGACTGTAGAAGAGAAGAAACATCTGTCTCCGTCAAGAGACACTGCACAAACTGTCCAAGAATTCCTGAAGAAAGAAACAATGGAGATTGATGAACCGGAGCTTCTACAAGGTCCATTCAATTTTGATTCTCTTTCTCCGGTATAGACAATGAAGATAGCTTCATTTGCTAATGCTAAGGCTAGCGAAAAACTCCTAAAGTCTCATATGGAAGACTGTGAGTTGATAGAAGCTGCTTTCAGAGTGCTTGAAAAGATTATGCCATCAGTTTAGAAAGATCCCACAGCCTCCACTTCCGGTAATCTCAAAACTCTAGTCAGCAGTGTCAATACACATTTTGATTCACTAGAGAAGTCAGCAGAAGATAAGGTCTGGAAGGAATTTCTTGCAAAAAGATTATCAGAGGTACAAATTTTGATAAGTAATGATAGGAGAAATATGAGTATAGGGATAAAGAGCCTAGAAAATGCTCTTATAGATGGCAGAAAAATATACAAATTTTGTATTTCATGGTCCAAAGTAACAGTAGAGATTGAGAAGAAAATAAAAGAGCAAGAGGATAAACTACTAAGTTTGTCTCAAAGTTTTGATCCTCTCTCTTCCTCCATAGTCAATCAAGAGTGTCATACTATTGCAATCACAACTGCAATAAAGAATTTTGAGAAGGAAAGGAAGAACATGATCAGCCGGATGGGTGAACTTAGGAAGATCATTGTCCCTAAGTTAGAGGCCATGCATGAGGCCATAAGTGAAGCTCAAATCACAGCCCAGACAAATGATCCAACAGATCTAAAAAGGGCAGATGCGTTTGCATTCTTGTTGAGTGGGCATATCTCAATTTTAGACAGGATGAAGTAGAGTTAGGCGATAGACGTTGTACAGTTGAAGACAACTTTTGCAGACATACTTAAGTATATGCAAGTATGCCATATGTATATACTTATGCGGCTAAGTATAGTAAAAATTTTTGAAAATTTTGGTGTGTGGACCCTACCCTTTGCCATTGATGTCAAAGGGGGAGTGAAGAGCAGTGAAAAATGAGGAATCCAACTAAGGGGGAGCTCTGGAAAATATATATAAAGATAGAGCATTAGCCAAGGGGGAGCATAGTGTATACACTTAGTCATTTTTTACTAAGTGTTGCCATCAATGCCAAAGGGGGAGATTGTTGGCAAGAGACACTATATGGATTCATGATTGTTGTCATTGATGGCAACAAAGTTCATCCCACACATCCGTAGGACATGGTGTGTCTCTACCGGAAGTCAGAGTGAAGAATGTTGTAGTTCGGTAAACAAGAACAGAGCACGTGGCAAGGTCCGACAGACAGGTCTGAATCTCTCAAAGGAAGTATCTTGGTAACGTGCGGATTTGGGGAAGTAAAGAGTACTACCTTGAGTGATAGATTCCAAGGTTTTAGCCTCCGGTGATAGATGAGGCAAAAGATATGAATACTTGAGTACCGAGTTCCTAAGTGACAGTGTGAACAGAGGAAGAACTGACTGACAAAACATCAGACTATTTTTCGGATGTGTTTCTGATGGTGGTAAAGGTTATGAAGACATGAATTATGTTTGGCTGACATGACTAATGATTTCTACAAGTATATGCTTGATCCGCATTACTTGATGTGCAAGGATTCAGCTGACAGAACAGAGTTTGTGAAAAGATTAACTATTCTGAGTGCCGACTAGGAAAAGAATGAAATCACTTATGCAGATATATATATAGGATGGATTTAGTTGTGAGATGTGTTGTGGTGATATGTTATATGCGATGAAAAGTAGAGTAGAGTAGAAGCAGTAAGGAAGATCCGGTATGTGAAAGGAAAGCAGCATAAGAGAAGAGAAAAGATGAAGTGCAGCAGATCAGTGTACTGAGCCTAACCAGAACTGAACTCCAGCATATGTGGATGCTTACAATCAGTTCAAGTATTGTATAACATTCTTTTGTAGACAGTGTGTCTCCTTGTAGGCAGTGTGCCTCCTTTGTGAGCAGTGTGCTCGGGCAGTGAGCCCTAATTGGCAAGTGCCATTTTGTATTTCTTTATTCTTCTAACAGAGAATAATCTTTGGGTTAATCACCCCGTGGTTTTCTCCCTTAACAGGGTTTCCATGTGAAAAATACTGTGTCATGTTTTTTTCCATTTCATGGTAATGTTTGCTTGTTTGAATTAATGCTGCATTGATTAATAAGAAAGTTTAGAAAGAAGAAATAATTAGGATAACTGATTCACCCCCCCTCTTAGTTATCAACATGCCCATCATCCCCTACCTGTGCCTATACCAGGGCTGCCTTTGCCTATCTCAATGCTGCTTGTGCCGCTGCGGCTGTCTGTGCATGAACATGTGCCAGGGCCTCAACCTGTCTCACCTCTACCCTCGCTACATCCCTTCTCTCCTCAACCTCACCATTCAAAGCTCTAGACATGTCCGTTGTACCGTCTCCTCCTGTAGTAGCCACTCTGCCCTCTGTAAATTGGTCTCTACGACCGGATCCTCCTCCTCCACCATCGTTACATCTGCCTACTGGCCTCCAGCCTCTCCACCTGCCTGCTGTCTTGCCTCTCTGGCCTGCCATCTCATCCTAGCCTCCACACCTGGGACTAGTACCTCCCCCACTTCCCTTGCCACACCTGGTGTAGTCAGTCTCACTGGCCTGTGTGTCTGCCAGTACTTGTCATACTTAGGTAAAGTAGTTGGGTCTGCTAGCCCTGAATCCCAGTCCCATCTAACTGGGACAAGTCCTCTTACCTCTACCAAGGCTGTGGCCACTGGAATCTCAACATCCCAGTCCCCAACCTCCCTCCATGTCCTTGCGTGGGTAGCCTCCCCAACTAGCAATCCCTATGGCATCCAAACTATCTAAGTACTCGCTCTGGCAGGTATCTCTCAATCGTATCTGTCCGTCTCCCGAATAGGTATCGAGACTGTCGACAGTACATCAGCTACTTGTGCTTGTCCTCCCACTCCTCACATAGTAACCACGACTTCCAAATGAATAGGTCCATCTCATCGATCTGTCGTCTCCAGTGGCTAACAGATCCAAGCCGCCTATGTGTAATAACTCCCTCATACAAAAATGCATAAGGCTCCCCCCTCTAACAGCGGCACTATGTAATAGGTTTGATCACTAGGATATGCTCCCATGCCCACACCTATAGTAGAGTCACCCCTGCTGAGAGACTCTGGCCTCTCCTGTAGACACAATCATGCATATCACGATACAACTACCCAAGGACACATGGGCCCCATGCATATTGGATGCCATGTGTAAACATCCCAGAAAGTACAGTGCCCCATCCTATAGATAAACCTCTAGATCGCCTGTCTGGGCACAGGAAGCTGCCAATCAGTGAAGATACTATCCATCTGATCCTGTCACAGAGTCTCAGAACATCTGCCCACCAATCTCACTATTGTCAATCCTCAGGTCCTCTATGCAGAATATCTCTATCAGGCCTGCCTCGCCCTGCGTTGGGTCAAAATCAACTCGTTCTCCATCAATCCAGACCCTGAGGATGTGATACACATCCTCAAGTGTCACTGTAGCCTCCCCTGTCATAAAGTGAAATGAACATGTCTCACTGTGGTATCTCTCCACGACCACTGTCACTAGGGCCATATTCACCCTAATGTGTGTGAGGTGTGCCACATGCCACAATCCCATGTACTCTAGGAACGCATCCTCCTCCCACATCATCTATACCACCTCGTCTACTATAATGTGGTGTCACTCTCTCGACATCAGTGACAGCATCATCCTTTGCATCCACAACCCACTTGTCAGACCTTTTACACACTTCTCCGAATCCCTACCGACATCTACCCTCTAACGCAAACCCTAAGAGCAGCTCTACCCTTCTCTAACCTAGGTGGTCAACCCCTCAGTCAACCCTAACTATTTCACTCTTCTCACCTAACCAAAAGCACCTTGTTTTAGCCTAGCACGCTACACTGTTTTACCAAAAGTGCCTTACTGTTTATGCAAATGTGCTTCACTATCCTTTGCCAAAAGTGACTTATTTTACACAAGTGTGCTGCACTGTGTCTCCATCCGCGCCTTACTGCACTCGCAAGGGCGACTCGTTTCTTCTTTCTCCCCTACCAACCACACCTTACTACCCAGCCAACTGCGCTATACTGCTATGCCAATAGCGCTGCAAGTCTCTACCAACTGCGCTGCGACGCGCTACCTAGAAACCAATAGCATTGAGCTTTGACCATACACGTTGTACTGACCTACCAAAGGCACTTCAGCGGGCCAAAAGCGCCTAGACCAACTACCAGACGTGCCCTAGCATCCTACAGTGCTTTTGGCTGACCTAAACACTTACCTAGTTTAAAACCCTAAATCAGACCTATAACATTAAATACAAGGAGGTTTTCAGACACTTACCGTTGCCGGAGCTCCTACTGGTCTCCCGTATGTTCGCACCAGCTCCGCCTGATGCCTATGCATTGGGATCGGCATCTCTCCTCGCTACCAACTCCTTCTCCACTCAACTCTCACACTAAGGTTAGGGGCTCTAAGCTCTATTTTTAGCAACTCTTAGTGTGCAAATGAGGAGTGTGGTCCCCTTGGGACCTATTTATAGTATCCCTCCCACATTTTTTCTTCCCACCCCATTCTTGTTTCTGCTACCTTGTCGCGCAATCTTCTAGTTGAGCGTCAACCCAATTCTTCTGTTACTTCCCTATCTTTCCACTCGAGGGGGCATATGCTAGGGCAACTAGCTACACTGGGGCATCAAAATTGTATCATGTCTTCAACAATCATTTTATTTGACGCAACGTTGTAAACTGCATCGCATCAAAGAGGGGCAAAATGTAGACACCCTAAAATGACCATGTCTTCGCATCACTTGCATTTCGTCTAATCTGTCTAAATCACCCGCATTCAGCATTAAATAAATAATCTAATTATTTAATTAATTTCATCAAATTCTTCTAAAACTCCAAAATTCAACATTAATTAATTTTTTTCTATTTTGTATTCCTTGTTCCTCCTCTCTTCCTTTTTTTCCCTTTTCTCCCATTGGGCTCCACACCACCCTTCTCCCACTCTTTATTGAGCTTGGTCTGCAATTGTATCTCAATTGTTCTCTCTTCTCTGTTCTCCTGATGATAAATCACTGAGTGTGATTCGAAACGTTGAGGGGAAAAAAACTCCAGCACAGTTTAATCCAGAAGCACTCAATACAATATCATGGACTATGGAAAATTAATGGTTTCCATAAATAAATTGTATTTATTTAATTAATTAAATTAAATTCCTCTATATTCTGCCAAAATTAAATAATCATCCTCTTTCAAATTTCAAGTCTCCATTAATTAAATAAATCCAATTATCTAATTAATTCATCCAATTCTATCTTATCTATAATTAAATAATTCCACATTATTTAATTAAATCACTTGTTCTTCTAAATTTAAATAAATCATGCAAATTTATTTAAATTATCTCAATCCTCTAAAAATAAATAAAATCAAGTATTTTATTTATAATCCTTTGTTCCTCTATCATGCACAATCAATTAAATAAATTTATTTATTTAATTTCAATTATCTTTCCAATTCCTCTTAAACTATCTTGTTAACTCATGTGCACAATCAGTCTTATTTTTAGAACTCTAAAAAAGGCAAAATTACAAGTTGAGTTATCTATTCAATCAATCTTGTTTTCATCATATCTTAATAAAAATATCCTTATGGATTGACACATGTTGTGTGCACATTTAGCATGGTTATTTTTTTTATCTCTTCCGTTGATTCTTCTAAATTATCTGGACCATTGATCGATCTCTGTTGAAACCTATATAAACCCCCCTCATCTCCTTCACAAATCTTCTTCGATCACTTATTCTTAGACATCCTTTATAGCGCTTTGAGCATACATTGCATCAATTGAGCAACTTACAATCTTTTGACATTGATCTTTGAGCACCTGCACTTTCTTGTTGCAAACATGGTTTCGCAACGTTATTGAGCAATCCACATTCGAACAAAGAGAACAACACAATCTGGGCAAAAGCTTTATTATTTCATTTGATTTATTGATAATGGATTTTATTTAGATAGTTCTCTTTATGTTATGGGTTTTTAATTTGTTAGTTTTGATTTTATCATAATTGATTTTCCTCATACCTAGAATCTTCTTCTATAACCACTCCACGCTTCATAAAAATACTCTAAGGCATCCACAACAGGCTAGGAACATCCGATCAGCCAAGACTGGGAAGAATATCAACCTCAAAGAGAAAATCTTCAATCAACAAGCTCAAACTTTAATGCAGACCTCTAACATAGTAGCCATACTATCCAAAGACCTCCACAAGCACATTGAATTCACCAATAACATTCATTCTAAACAAAATTATCAGAAGCATTTGAATCTTCCTCCAGAACCTCAAGAACACTCTCTGCCATGACTGTCAAACTAGAAGGATAGATTGCAGACCTCCAAACCATGAACCACTGGTGCTAATGATACACATTGACTTCCCAAACATGCCTTCAGATCCACAGACCATAATTTTATATTACTCGAGCAATCCGGACCTCTTTCCTGAGTATTGCAGGAACCGGTTCTACTCAGATGGCCATAACTCCTTCAAATCTTTATGCGGATTTCTCAAATCTTAACTGAAGCAATCTCTGACAATCCTCTACATAGCCACATGATCTACATGCATTGATTGTCATTAATTTTCTCAATATCCTCAACAGTCTAGTCTTCTATGGAGACAACAAAATAGGATACAGTTGACTCCAATGGCAACAAGGATATGTTGACATAAATGATAACCCACTTAGGCACATATTTGCAATAGGTACATGGTGGATGTGAGTCCACGAGAGGGAAGAAGAGTGGTGAATGGAGTTGTGAGAGGAGGATGAAGCTTGTGACAGTGAAGTGATGGAAAAAGAGAAAGAAGAAATGACCTTGTGCACATTTCACAGTGATGGAGTTCATTGTAGGTTGGTTGCAACATGGAAGAGTAGTTCTACTACTCAACTTCACTTTTGTGACCCTATGCTCACAAACTTTCTACCCTACGTGTCAGATGCAGGAGCACCCAGGCGAACGTGTGATCAACATCACACAAAAACAATTTTAGCTTTGTTTGGTTTTTATTGATTCAATTTTTGGTTGATGTTCTCTACATTGGCAAAGTTTTTAAGAGCTCAGGGAATTGTTGAAGAAGGATTTTGCAGAGTCCCATCATTGTCATCGTTTGACAAAATTTTGCAAAGTAATGGATGAACTTACACTTAAAGGTATTATGCATTTGTTGAAGAAAGGCAGAAGGTTCACTGTCTCAACACACTATTCTCTGAGCTCCAAATCAATCAGTCAATAACCTTTTGCAATTATGTGAGCCATGTGGAACTCTTAGAAAAGAAAATAATAGAGCTTGGTTATTCTTGTTTCTACATTCATGCAAAGATGTTGTAGTCTCACCGTATTAGAGTCTTCCATGATTTTCACAACAGTGCCTGTAGAAATCTAGTATCATCAAATCTGTTAGAAGAAGAACAAGATTCACAAAAGCATCAGGAAGTTTGGAAAGTGTCCACCATTGCTAGCTCAAAATGTGGTAAGAGAGGGTTATCTTCTAATCATGAATAGGCTTCAACATCCAGTTATAGAGCTAGAGAAGGAGACACCTTAACTAGGAGTAGTGCACCTGAGACACCATTAGTTCTGCTTGGGAATAAACAAACCTTTACACGTGGTGACCCATCTCAATTGAGCATCCTAATGGCTTCACAGATGCTCAAGGCATCCAGATTGCAAAATCAAAAGGCAACCCCTGTCATTGTCCCTAGTGTAGAACACCAGAGGACATCATCATTTTTGATAGGTCATAGGAGGAAAATATAGTAGAATCTATTGCAAATGAACTTGTATGTCATTCACAAGGTAAAAATATGTATTTCTCAAATAGTGGTCCTCTTAGCACAACAAATGAATATCCATCTAGAGTTCCTACTTCAACAATAATTGTCCCACTAGGAAATGTTAATGTATCCAAGAATAGATCAAGATACGTTAAGCCTATTAAACAGTCAGGTCTTCTCATGAAGAAAAAAAGAGGGCTAAATAAAAGCATCAAACAATTCTAAAGGGCCTCACATCAAACAATTCTAAAGGGTGTCGAATCAAATACTTTTGGTTTTATCTTCTGACCTTTCAATTTTAAGTGCAAAGTATGTGAAATGAATGAATGCCTTTATAAAATAGACCAAGGAGCAGAGGGATGGGGTCATCTTGAGAGGAAAGAGAAAGGGAAGATGATGCTTGAGGAAGAACAATAGGTGCGACAAATGGGAGAGTGGGGTGGATAATAGGATAAAGAGGAAGTGCCTTAGAAAGAAGGGGAGTTGCAACAGATGAATTGGAGAGATAAGTAGGTTGAACGTTGCCACAGGAAGAAGATTAGAGCGATGTCAAAAGAACACAGAGGGAAGTAAAGTTGAGGGTAAAAGCCATCAAAGGATAAATTGTATAAATTCTATTGATGTCAATTGATTGAAGTGGATTAAATACAATAAAGCATGATTGTGGTTGTAGTATTTGAATTATGTAAAGTTTAAAATTAAAAATTTATGAAATTGTGACAGTGTAGAGTCTTTGTTTTATTTTGAGTTTTGTGTGTGGACTATTGGCAAAGAGGGATTGGTATCTTTCTACATCATATGGTATCAGAGCTAGTATTCCTAAGCATGAAGAGGATCCACCAAGACCTACAGGTAGAAAAAAAAAGGGATAAGGTGATAGAGAAGAAGCTCGTGTGGGGGCTGTTGCAGGTAGGAGAAGTCTTGGGCAATGAGATAGCTTGAAGGTGCGATGAAAAGTGTTTTGCAGATTATAGAGTGTAAAATATTGCAATAACAGATGAGATGTGGATATACTTGAGGAAACCCGTGATATGGGAAGGTTGGAGGTAGTATCAAGAGCGAAAGACTCTTGAGATGATTGCAGGTATATGTGAGATATTAGATAAGAGATTGAGCATATTGGAAGCATGGAAGCATGATAAATTAGTTAAGCATGATGAGGATAAGCAAGAGGATGCAAGTGTGGTAGCAGTTGAGAATGAAGAGGTTGAAGATGCAGCTGTGGAGGATGTGATTGCAGTGGTAGAATGTGAAGAGGTTGCAGTAGATGCTGATGATGGAGATGATCTAACGTTGAAGTTGTTGACGATAGAAGAAGAATGGATGGAAAAGATGCACATCATAGTGAAAGAAAAGAAAACACAAGTTGGAGTTGACGAGGATGTGCAAGATGTTGCAGGGAAAATTGATGTTGCAGCTATAAATAAAGATAAGGTAAATTTGTTTTGTGATAAAATTTTGTTTTCAGATGAGATGATAGAAGAGATGGATAGAGAACACAAGTATGCTGTAGATGATGTATATTTTCTTGTAGAGACTCTGGAGGATGATGCAGGTGGAATTTGGTGGAGGTGGTTAGTCTACAATGGGCTAGATCCCACGAAAGAGGAGAAAATAGGAGTGTGTGTTTGGAGGAGAAGAGAGAACCTTTGGCAGAGGATGGTACATGGTGGATGTGAGTCTATGAGAGGGAAGAAGAGAGGTGAATGGAGTTGTGGGAGGTGGATGATGCTTGTGCCAGTGAAGTGTTGGAAAAAGAGAAAGAAGAAATGACCTTGTGCACATTTCACAGCGATGGAGGGAAGAGTAGTTCGACTACTCAACTCCACTCACAAAATTTCTACCCAACATGTCAGATGTAGAAGCACTTGAGTGAACACACGATCAACATCACACAAAAATATTTTTAGCTTTGTTTGGTTTCTTTTGATTTAGTTTTTGGCTAATGTTCTCTACACTACCAAAGTTTTTAAGAGCTCAAGGAATCGTGGAAAAAGGATTTTGTAGAGTCCTGTCGTTGTCATCGTTTGACAAAATGTTGCAAAGTAATGGATGAACTTTCATTTAAAGGTATTATGCATTTGTTGAAGAAAGGTAGAAGGTTCACTGTCTCAACACACTATTCTCCAAGATCCAAATCAAGTAGTCAATAATCTTTTGTAATTCTGTGAACCATGTGGAACTCTTAAAAAAGAAAATAATAGAGCTTGGGTATTCTTGTTTCTACATTCATGCAAAGATGTTGTAGTCTCACCGTATTTGAGTCTTCCATGATTTTCACCATGGTGCCTATAGAAATATGGTGGCATCAAATCTATTAGAAGAAGAATAAGATTCACAAAAGCATCAAGAAGTTTGGAAGGTTTTCACCACTGCTGGCTCAAAACGTGGTAAGAGAGGGTTATCTTCTAATCATGAACATGCTTCAACATCCAACTTTATAGAGATAGAGAAGGAAACACCTTAACTAGGAGTAGTATGCCTGGGACACCATTAGTTCCACTTGGGAATAAACATCCCTTTGCACATGGTGACCCATCTCAATTAAGCATCCTAATGGCTTTACAGATGCTTGAAGCATCCGGACTGCAAAATCAAAAGGCAACCCCTATCATTAGCCCTAGTTTAGAACACCAGAGGACATCATCATTTGATAGGTTGTGGGAGGAAAATATAGAAAAATATGTTGCAAGTGAACTTGTATGTCATTTACAAGGTAAAAAGATGTATTGCTCAAACAATGGTCCTCTTAGCACAACAAATGAATATCCATCTGGAGTTCCTACTTCAACAACTCTCCCACTAGGAAAAGTTGATGTATCCAAGATTAGATCAAGATAGGTTAAGCCTATTAAATGGTCAAGTTTTTTCATGAAGAAAAAAAGGGCCAAATAAAAGCATCAAACAATTCTAAAGGCTGTCGAATCAAACAATTATAAAGGGAATCGAATCAAATCCTTTTGGTTTTATCTTCTGACCTTTCAATTTTAAGTGCAAAGTATATGAAATGAATGAATGCCTTTATAAAATAGACCAAGGCACAAAGGGATAAGGTCAGCTTGGGAGGAAAGAGAAAGGGAAGACACTGCTTGAGGAAGAAAGATAGGCTCAACAAAAGTGAGAGTGGGGTGGCCAACAGGATAAAGAGGAAGTGCCTTAGAAAGAAGGGGGCCACAATAGATGAATTGGAGAGATAAGCAGGCTAAACACTGCCACAAGAAGAAGATTAGAGTGATGCCAGAAGAACATAGAGGAAAGTAAAGTTAGGGTAAAAGCCATCAAAGGCTAAATTGTATAAATTATGTTGATGTCAATTGATTGAAGTGGATTAAATATAATAAAGCATGATTGTGGTTGCAGTCTTTAAATTGTGTAAAGTTTGAAATAAAAACTTTGTGAAATTGTGACAGCATAGAGTCTTTATTTTATTTTGCATTTTCTGTGTGGGGTATTGGCAAAGAGGGATTGTTATCTTACTGCATCAAGAGATACAATCATTGTCCATGATCTTCACACGATCAATGGACCTTGCCTTCGGTGAATTACGTGAAGATCTTCCCTTGGATGTTGATCTTCCATGTGATAAGCCAGGCATTATGCCCAGGACTACCATCAATGTGGTCCCTTTTGCGGCCTATCTTCCATCCCTTTATAATGAGCAAGTTTGTGAGGTGAATGACCTACTAGAGCCCGATCTGTGAAGGTAGTCCTTTTGTTCATCTATTTTTATGTGTGGTTGTTTGTGTGTTTTGTAATCCCTGCATGAGTATGGCATGTCTGAGTGTTTTGTTAGTCCTCCCTAGATGATCCTTGATGCCCTTGTAGGCACATGGATATAGGGGGAACAAAAAATTTCGTGTCATTCTTCTATTTGTATCTATATTCTTCTATGTGGTGTACTTGAAATTTCATACATACTTTAGGGATGATACAAAGCATTCAATAATTTAGCATCCTTCCATGTTGACCCAAAATTTTGATTTGCCTTCATGTGACTTTCCTCCTTTGTATTTGTAGTTTTGCATGCTTGGAGGATGATGACAATTACAAAAAATCAATTGCAAATAATTGACAAAATTATCCCACATAGATCAGGTTATACATTGTACTGACTCTAGCACACATAGATCCCTTTATGTTTTTACTTCTGATGTTTTTTGTTTTATGTGACAACTTGTTGTGTTACTCTGTGTCATGCCATGCTTACACAATCCATCGTGTATCATGCCTATAGCATCACCTTGGTTGTCCTTCCTTGGGGGCAACCCCTTCATGATGTAGTTCTCAGGAACATATCCCCTAGGCATATGCTTCCCAAAAGCTCTTGTGCCTTGTTGTCCTTTTTTTAACCTTGAAGCTAATTGCTTGTTCATGCTGTCAGCAATTATTTTAAGGTGGGGGCATACATTTGCTATTTATCACACCTTGATCACACACCATACCAATGGTATGCTCCCTGCAACATTTGGCGTAGCACTTGTGGTCCATACCACCTTTATTAGAATTACCTAACAAACAACATATTTTGTTAGTCCTCTAATTTCTAATACTACCTGACATATAACTCACCTAGCAAAGAAATTCTAGTCTATGGTGTTAAATTTTGTACTACTTGGCACTTCTCATAAGCCACCTAGCAAACAACAGATTTTGCTAGTCCTCATGACATGAATTTTTTTTGGTTTGATTCCTAACAAACAAAGGATTTTTCTAGCCCTAGAATCATACCACTCTTTTTTTCTTACCCTTTTTGTGTGTTTTCATGTGTTTGTTTAGATTAGTGCGTATTAGACTATGTTATTTGCACACCACAAGTGTTTCAGCAAATAATATCTGGTCTAATCCTCCTTAGCATTAGATTTATATATTTATGTGTACTTGTGCTTCTGACATCTGTGTTGTGTGCATATTTTCTAGCCTAACATTGTAATTTTGAAGAATCCTAAGGCTGGAAGCTTCACACCTTCACTTAGCAACATTATGCTTCCTTCAGACAATATTTCGGTAAATATTTTTCTTTCATGTACTTTAGCTTGCATATGCATGTAGTAGCATACACCTGCTAAAGTAGGGGCTAAATGTAGTGTAGTAAATTGTTCTCACACACAATTTCAAGTTCTTCTTGGCACTCACTTTAGCATTCCCTTCCCTTTAACCTCTTTTTTGACTTCTTTCCTCTTGCCTAAACCTAAATCTATAAAAGTGCCTTGATCCTAGCAATGTCCCAAGATAGCACAACCTTTTAAGACTTGAAGTTGCCTGGACTGGAGTGCTAGGTGCATACATCTGTGCCAAGTGTTGGTGTCCCAATAATGTCTTCCAGTTCGTGAACTCATTCTAGAAGGTGAGTTTTTGCTTGTGCAGTATTCCAAGGTTTTTTGCATGCCTATCCATGCCCAAATGTATCTTTTCCCATCTTTTTGCCCTCCTTCCTTTTATATGGCAGCAACTTAAGCAATCTGTTTGAAAAGGATAGGCTTGGCAGAACCACTAACTTTTTGATCAAAATCCATGGTAGAAGATCTGATCTTGGGAAAGAGTTGCAAAGTGTTTAACAACCTCTTTTTCGGGCCAGGGTTTTGTGCGGGTCTGGGTCCCATAGGCTACTTTGGCCTCGCCGATGTTATTAAAATATTTCATTCATTCATATAAGAACCCTTTCATTTTTCCATTCATCATGAATTTATATAGTGAAGCTCTATCAAATTAACTATTCAAGCTCATAACACTTGTGGCATTGCATTTGCATGTCAGCTATCTATTGTAGGTCAATGATTTCATGTGATTCACCCTAATTCTTATTGCACACTCACATGTGATCACTATCCTTAAAGAATAGAATCCTCTAATTCTTTGACATGATAGACTTCTGGTGAATCTCTTGTAACCATCTCTTGCACATTGCTTTCATTTCATTTAGATTAATAGTATTCTTATGATTTGAAGTATTTTATGACTTATCTTGAACACGTTATTGTTTGTCACTACTTGCCACTATTCTAGACACACATAGGATACAAGATCACAAGCTATTGATCGTTATATATAGTCATCTAGTTGTCATCGAGGTAGAACTACCAAAAATGGGGTTTGACTGAAGCAAACTTCCATACAACCTAACCCTTTTCCTCTTTTTCTTATAGGTTGAAGATTGAGTGAAGAAGGATTGAAATGCATGAGAATTTGTGCATTCCTTCCCTTTCTTTGTCTTTGTTTCATTTTCAATTTATTTCTATTAACATTCTATTTATATACACTAATCTTCATTTTACTGTCGATAGGACTCACTGAAAATCGTGCAAAGGTCGTACATGTAGGGATTGCAATTTTTAGAATCATATAGATGGTAGAACCCAACACAGATGTCCACGCCAAGCATTGGTGTCCCTAACAGTGAGCTCAAAACTTTGTTGCCAAATTCCTCATCATCTATTCTTATCGAGGTTGAAGATTGAGTGAAGAAGGATCACAAATGCATGAGAAGTTTGTGCATTCCTTCCCTTTCTTTGTCTTTGTTTCATTTCCAATTTATTTCTATTAACATTTGATTTCTGTGAACTAATCTTCATTTTTAGTGTCGACAAGATTCATTGAAAATCGTGCAAAGGTTGTATGCATACAGATCACAGTCTTTGGGATCGTACAGATGGTAGTAACCAGTGCAAACATCTACGCCAAGCACTGGTGTCCTTGACAATGAGATCAAAACTTTGGTGTCAAGTTCCTCATCATCTGTTATTTCAGCTTCTAAATCAGTTTATGTGAATTCATCTATCCATGTCTATTTATTTTCCTATTTTCTGTTGTACTTAGTTAATTTCATTAGTTTAGTTAATTCATTTCCATTTCAATTCAAACAAATGAATCCAACCAAATAATATTGCTCTTCCTGTTTGGACCTGGTAGCAAGATATACATCTTCATCAATTTGGATTCTAATGTTTGTGATTGAAGTTTGTTCTAATTAGCAGTAGTATAGTTAGATTCAAATTTTCAACACATAACACTTATGAGTCACCATCCCCTCTTTCTACTACTAGTGAGGTCATTCCCTTACCTACCTTTTCTCATAAACCAAGTTAACCTTTCCTTCCTTCAACTAGTTACCTCCTAATTCTCCTTGTTACCATGATCCTACACTTGTTTCACCACATTCACCACACATTAAACATGAAGATTCCCATGAATTCAAGGAAAACAAGTTTGTTAAGTATAATGCATTAAATTCTTGTTTAGATGAAGATTTGAATATTTCTCCTAGAATTGATAGTTTTATGCCTGATGTGCCTTCTTCTTCATATAAATTCTCTAGTGTAAAGGATTCTAAAATTAATATACAATCTTCTATGTATGCAATGTGTTCTCCTTCTTATCCTTCAAATTATAACATACTTAGTTAATTTCATTCATATGCATCACTTCTTCCTTATTTCAATGAGTACTTAAATACAATTCCCATAAATTCTCCATTCCTTACCCACTCATGTGTCAATGCACTTGGTGATTTCCCTCTTGTTTCTTATTCTAAGCATGCACAAGTAATCAAGCATGTTTTAAATAAACCTAATGGAATGTATCTAGACATGTCTAATCCAATTCCCACTATTATCCATAATAATGCTCCTTCTAAAATCAATTCAAATATTTCTATCCCCACACCTCACCTTATTATTAAGGTCGCTACTCCTCTTACTCCAATCATAGTACATGGGGCTCTCCCTACCACTAATTAGCACTATTATTCATACCCATGACACTCTATTAAATCATAAATACATCAATCCCAACTTCACTTCTACTACCATCAACATTCTCTTTCCACCTCATCTTCTTACTAAGAACCCTAAATAGTAGGATATCATAGAACAACTATAATCTACCCAAGATAAGATATCTCTTTGTAATCTTCTAAAAAAATTTCCTCCTCTTAGGGATATTCTTTAACAAGAGTTTCAAAAATATATATCTATCCTTCTATCTTGCTTGTTGAACCAAACTCCATAGTTGGATTTATGCAATATATCTCTTTTTCTCCATCTGAACTTCCATCACTTTCAATTCTTCAAGAGACCCTCCCATTAATTATCATCACAAGATATATGAACAAATCTCTTAATAGGATACTTACTTTTAATGGCTTAGGTTTGAATATTTGTAGCATAGACTTTGTTAACAAGGCTCATATTGATTACTTTAACCTGGACAAATTTGGCCTCTCTATTTGTGGTTTTAACAATGTTAGTTAGGAACCATTATAATGCCTATAATAATAGGTGATATCACTCTCATATCATGCTAAATCAACTCATTTGTAATCTTCTTCAAGGATGACCATGGATCAATGGTCATATGTGTGATGTTCCTCCCACCCTTTGTCTATGTTTAAAATTCACACATAATAATGAGATTTATACTATTTATGTAGATTAAACCCCTCTTCAAAAATCATTAAAATATTGAATTTCAAGATTTAGTTAACTTGATCACATGAATTCACCCCTCTCAAACCTTTACTAAAGAGACTTTATTGAGGTTATCCCCACTAATTTTTCAAATCCTTCTACTTCATCTAATCATCCTTTAAAAGATACCAAATTCTTCACAACCACCTTTGAATGACCCAAATTCTACATCTACATCTATAGATAACCCCTCTTCACCTTATCAACCTCCTAACCCTTTGCTTGGGGATGATTGGGGATCTTTGTACTTTAAACCCCCTTGTATTGACAAAGGTAAAACACTAGGTTACATGGAACTCCATACTTATGTTTTACCTCCTCATTGTCACACCTCTTCATCCCCTCTTATTCAAAATACCACTACCCACTCTCCAACTATTGCACCATATTATTTAACATTTACTGATTACTTCTCTTCTTTCAAGTTCACTCTCTTTATCTTTGGTTAATAAATGTAGACTTGGTAGATTTTTTATTTATATGTTACCTATTGACCAGCATACTCAAAATTATTCCCCTTTGTATTCTTCCTCTCCTCCACCAAAAGGCATTCATTCAGTAATCATACTATCATAGATTCGTTATCTTCTTTTTCTTCTTCTTCTTCTTCACATACTAAACACATTGTTGATCATCATATTAATTCAAATGTTCCCCATTCTATAGATACTTCTTCATCTTTTCTTTCTTCTTCACATGAAAGTACTCATTCACCTAATCATACTGTAGAAAATTCTTCTCTATAGGTGGTAGATCTTCTACCTTATTCTTTTTTTTATTAGTGGTGACTTATAGCTATGGCAGATTGACTTTTGCTTCAAATTTTATAGTTTTAATGACATGCATAGGGTCATTTCATAAAATAGAAGTATTAGTGAGCATGCATCATCTAAATGAATGATGTCTTAGCCTCATCCAATGGTACACTAGGTTTTTAGATACAACATTATAGGATTTTTGTCTCAAGCCCCACTATTGGTCCACACAACCCTATAGGCCCTTTCTCTTTTATACTATCCACTAATGGTGGAGCTTTCCTATAATAACATTAAATATTTCACCTACACTATCCCTTCCCAAGTGCCACATGCATGCTTCTAGAAATTATAAGAGAAAGATAGAAACCATTTGCCTAGGAACAAAACAAGCCATTTGATCTTCCATGATGAACTCCATCCAATGGGCCATGGGATTCAAATCCATGTTTTAGTGTTTCTTAGTTTTGATAACACCCAATGGCTCACTTTTAATATCTATGATCTTTCCTTGACGTCCCAAGAATCTTACATAGATTATGGATTAGGCAAGAGTCTTAGCTAGTCAAATTCAAAAATATAATTGCAAGTACCATGTTGTATTCATGTTTAGCTATCCTCCCCAACATCATCTGAGACTTGATTGTTCACCTACCCAGGACTTGCTAGGTAGTGCTAGAGGACTACGATGTATTGGTAGATGCTTATTACTCTTCTCAAATCTTGCTCAACCACATACATAACCCATATGAGATATTGATGAATAGGCTATACTTCTTTTCAAATTGCATTGACCCATAGAAGTTAGAGCTGCATAGATAATTTACACTGCTCCTATTATCATCAACCATGGTGAAAACAAAGGATGAGCATGAGGTAGCAATACTACATTCCTACCTTGTTCACAATTGAATCTTCTCTCCTATAATTATCAGAATTTGAAATTCAAATATTGGGGAGGAAAATATCTATTGTGGGTTGGTAATTCTCTATATATTAACTGGCATGCCCATTTTGAGAGGAGGATGTTCTATGTAAATGATCTTTTGAGTCTTGTATGTAGGAAAATTTATCACTTTTGTAATTAAATAGGGGAACCTCTATGTGTGTCTAGACTCACATATATTTCCTTGTATGTAGCTATTCAATAATATCGTAAATGTTAATAAAAGAAGCTATTACTCTAAAAGTTTTGATTCTATTTATGTGTATGAATTATCTAATGCATATGAGGATTGTCTTTGATCAAATTTTTTGACTATTATGTCATGTGTTGTAAATATCTATTTGGTTGTAAAAATAAATCTATTTAACATGATCCTTTTTATTTCAAGTTATTTACTTTCTTGCATCTCTTTTTTCCTGTGTTAGTGTGAATAGGGATATTTCCTATCTAGTTTCCCATTGTTTTGTGAATAATTAATATTATTTAACTATTTATTAGTTAAATAATATTCACAAACATATTCACATGTTAAGTTTACTTAGTGAGACTTCTAGATGTTTCTAGATGTTTCTAGTTGTTTCTAGTTATTGATAGTTGTCTTATCCTACACATGTGATCTAGTTGTCTCATGTCATAGGATTAAGACACTTGTCACATGACTACAAAATCTTAGCTCTCATCCTTGCCTTTATAAGAAAGGCTCTTCATGTACATTGTAAGATGAACAATTTTGCATTCATTGGTAGAATAGAATTATTCTCTCATTGTCTCTGTTGTCCTTTCATGAAGTCCTAGATCTTGGGTGGCTCCTATCATAGCCAACTCTTACATGGTATTAGAGCTCTAGGTGGAATCTCTTCTTGTTAGCCAAATTTTTAAGAGATTTGAATGTAAATTCATGGTGGATCTTGATAGTTGAGTATGCTCTTCTCTTGCATCAATTGATGATCTAGAGAATAAGAAAGACTTGATGGAAAAACTAGATTTGTGAGGGTTTCCTCTTTGTGTCCTCTATTGCAAGTTCATTTTGGAGCATGTTGCTGCAAATCTGAGCACACCATTGTATTCAAGAGGTTCAAGATAGTCAAGATTCCCTTTTGTTTCATCTAGATCGAACATCGGAGGCCAAATCTATGAGTTTTTCAATTTGGGGAGTGGTTACTTGATCTGGGAGGTAGATGTAATTTTAGAGTAGTTTGGGCAAAATTAAAACCCGCCACTGCATCTAGAATGCCAAAAAACCTATATATCAACTGTCAATTTGACCAAATTAGACCAAGTCGCAGTGAAAGACAATTTTTTTGTAAATTGGTCGTACAGAATATTTTGTAGGCATCATCTTTCCATAGGAGAATCTCTGCAGAAACGATACTGAACCAACGAATCTCAGTGCCTAAATATATTCTACGGGTAAATGTTTTTTATCTACTAGTTTTATAAAATATATGCAAAGGTTGTTTTTTTAAATAATAATAAAGTATCAAGGGTACCCAACAGGTACCTTGCGTATTGCCTGTCGAGCCCCATACCCATTTCCAGTGGGGAGGCCTAAGGGCTCGAGCCCCCGTGGCTGGGGTAATACCCCCACGGAACCCATTCAAGGGCCACGTGGTAGGGGTTTACCCCCCGCATAGCCCTCTATAAAGGATTCAGCCTTAATCAAAACAGTCCGCATATTTATAAAAACCCTCGGCGGCTATATCAATACAACCCAGCCCGCTATCAACAGTAACACACATAGAAGGTGGTTTTCAGGAAGGCATTTTTGACACCCAAATGGTGGTTTTCCACCCTAAAATAGCCCACCCACATCCAAGGGCCAACCGTGATTTGGTGTCAGTCAAAGGTGGTTTTTTGTCCCTCAAATTCTACTGAAAACCACTCAAAGCACCTATAAGTGGTTTTGCGCTCACAAACAGGTTTTGCTAGCCAAACAAGTGAATTTATAGGCTAGAAGGTGGTTTTCAAAAAACCATAGGCGGTGACATTAGTGGCAAGGGCCCTCTTTGGCCCCCTTCTAGCCCTAATAGGGATATTTTTTCCGGGATCAATAACTTTTCGCCATGAATCCAGTGATAAATTTAAAGAACCCCCCCTAAAAAAACTTATAAAATCCTAGAGAATCTTGGTTAAGTGCTATAATTTTCTTGGTGAATCTTTCCTTTATTTGAAAAAAATATTAATTTTCCTGGCGAATCTATGCACATTATTAGAAATTTTATAAAATCCTAACGAATCTTAATGAATAATTGGTAAAAATAATAATTACAATGGCAAATCCTAGCAAATAATCACTAAAAATATTAATTACAATGGTGAATCTCTCCTTTAAAAATTTGCATTGTTGGTCAACGCAGTTCCCCCATATTTTTTTATTTTTCATAATATTGATGTAGGGGCCCAAGGGCGGTAGCCACTAGCGGGGTCAAGGGGCAGCGCCCCTTGTGGGGGTCGAGGGGGTAATGTCCTCTCGCGGGATCCAAAATGCATTGGAGCACACATAGGTTAAGTATTTTTTTAAAATCTCACTTTAAAAATAAGACTAAATGAAAAGTGAAATTGTTACCATTGATTAGCTATTTAATCGAATGGTTGCAGGTCAATTCCATGACCTATATGCACGTGTCTTTTAAAAGGCTTGTTGATGCCTAGAATTTGTTTGAGGGATTATAATCTTGTGACCCAAAACAAATTATGGGCCTCAAAAAGCCTTTTAAAAGGCACGTGCATATAGGTCATGGAATCGACATTCATCCATCCGATTGAAAAGATAATCGATGGAAACAAATAAAAGCCCTATTCAAAGCTAAAATATCCCTAAAATTAAATGGTAATTTATTATTAGTGGAGATATTTCTCCAAAATTAATGGCAGGGATATAATATTACTGGTGAATATAATTAATATGTGTAATTACATTATAAACTACTAGCGAATCAGTTCCAATGACGCATCGTTTACATAACGAATCAATTTGATTTATTAGTTTAAAAAAATAATGCATAGGCAAATTAACCAAGACAAAAAAAAAATTGTAAAAACCTGGTGATTCAGCCTTCTTCTTAGCTTGTACTATTCACCATTTCTGGAGGTCCTGATTTCAACTATTCACCAATTGGCGAAGATTTGCCACTAAAAAAAATCCCTAGCCATGATATCAAAAATCAACAAATGAGATATCAACGGAAAGCTGGTTCTGAGAACTTCACAGTGGTATAGGTCATTTTATAAGATTTTGATGTAGGTGATAGATACAGTTGTTTGAAGCCAGATCTTGCATTTTTCACTCCTGAGCTCACAACTTGCACCCACTTTATTAGAATTTCAACTTTTTATAGGCATTGGAAAGGTATTTTTGTACTCTATAGTTCTGTCTATGCCATTTTTCTATATTTTGCTTTAGACATCAATTTTTTTAGTTTCAGGCTCTTTGGGTACATATCACTCATTGATTGGAAAAAGAGTTGAAATTGGTGGTTGTTTTGGTTTGGGGGCTTCAATTACAGTGTTGATTAAGTTTATGCTTTGATATATCTTCTTGTCCTCTTCTTTTCCTCTACATAATGGATAAATCAAGGGTTCCATTGTTAGCACCTTATAACTATGTAACTTGGAGTCAACATGCATGGAATGCCCTAATGGATCTTGGACATTCTCTATATGTTGAAAACAAGATACCTGAACCCATAGATGATAAGGAAAAGATAAAATGGATGATTAAGCATACAAAAGCTCTTGGATGTCTTCGTAGTTTTATTTCCCTAGATCTCTTATTTTAGATTGAGGCATGTTCAAATTTACATGATGCTTGGAAAATGTTAAAAACATTGTATGGTACAATAGATGGAGTTAAATGATGTCAAATTAATAATGAATTGATGAGCCTTGATCCTAAGAACTTTAGCAAAATCTAGGATTATATAACTAAGGTTAATAATCTAAGAGCACAATGTAAAGCATGTGGTATTGAGAAAAAGGAAATCCAGCTGATCTTTAATGTATTGAATAAACTTGGTCCTGAATATCTAGATTTTGTTTCTATCTTTCACACTCATAGGTGTTTAGTATGAAAAAGGTGAATGAGGAAAACTAGGATGTACACTAGATCAAACCCTTTTCCATATAACATTCAAGGACAAGACCGAGCCAAATCACTACCAAATCAAGGTGGACTCAAGTACAGAGCTTGTACTCAGGTATGCTATAGAGGAAGCAAATTTAATTCAGCCTTTTTATAAAAACCCTAGGACAACAATGCATGAAATCCTAGTTTAACAATGATTAGCATATGACAAAAAATGTATAATAGTAAATCTAAAATCCAATTGCATAGGGATGATTAGAAAGATGATAGAACTTGTCTCCCAAAAGCAGAGATGTTAGAGGACTAATTCAGGACCATGCAAGACCTAGTTGGAAGAATATGTTGAAATTGTCAACTAGAAAGATGTTGCCCTGATGCTAGATATGGAGCCAAAAAGGGCAGAAAGACTAGGGTGCCACCGTTCAAGTCCTAGACTGAGGAATATTTTGTAACTGGTGTCAAATCTTCAAACCCTGATCTTCACTCAGTCTTCTTGTATCTTCATACTCTTTGGATCTCGCTCCTATAACATGTACACAAGAAGATAAGAAGGGGTTTGAGGGTTATGCTGTTTAGTGACTTTCCTCAATCAAATCCCAAGATAGCATTCAAGCTTCCCAACACCATTGTTTGATAGAGAGTGCGTGCCCTTGTGGGGGAAGAGGTTAAAAACAAAGATGATAATGATGAATCAAATCATGATAAACAACAATGATATCACCTATGTGATAATCCCTTAGAATAATGAGGATCTTTCAACTCCTAAGGTGGATAGATGATAGCTTCACACCTACAAAAAACACACAAATATGCTTTAGAATCACAATGAATGCTCTTTCTTGCTTCACTTCAATATCATAAGTTATCTATCTCTATCTTAGATACAAATGAACTCAAAAACACACTTATATATGCTTTCCCGCTCACAATCGTGAAATTAAACCAAAAGATCTGACAAAGAGAAACTTTTTGAAAGGTCCCAGGCTGACATACACTTGATTTTGCCCTGACCAATCAAGAGGGACTTTATTACTCCATAACAATAGGTTAACTATGGGATCTACTTTCACTATGCCTTCATTTGCATCATTTTCTAAGATGTTAATGCATGAGCAACATAAGCTTCTATCTATGGGTATCATTAAGCCATCACAGACTCATGCTTTGGCGGTTGGACAACCTAAGGAACAGAAAGCGTCAGGTCCTTTTGATAAGAAATAAAATAAATTCAAGTAAAATCCACACATATATCAAGCACAAAATTCATCTAAGAAGGAGAAGAATACATGTGCTTATTGTAAGAAATCAAGGTATGATTAACATAATTGTTTTAAGAAATAGATTGACATATTGATGCAACTTTATCAAAAGAATAATCTTCCATCACTTGATTCTTTTTCTACTCCTTCAACATCTACACAGCCAGAATTTTTTGAACCAAGTCACACAAGGAAAGATAAGGAACACAAACATAAAGGTAAAGCACTTTGTACAACTACAAGTTCTACATTAGGTAAATGGCTTCTTGATTCAGGTGCTTCTCATAATATGGCTTCTTCAAAGTGATGCATAAGCATCCCAGCTTGCAGAGCAATCTTGCATCAACCAACAATATTTGTATTCTTTCTTTTCTTGCATTTTTAATTTAGTTCAGTCATTTGCAGTTTTAGCATTTTGTATCGCATTTTGCTGCATCTTCATATCAGAGCTCATGAAGCAAGATTTAGCATCTACACAGTGTCATTTACATCATATTCAAATTTCAAGTGATTTGGATTTGTTTCCTAAAAGTTATCACTATTAGAAGATCATCATCTTTCACAGAATAGAGCATGTAGACAGTCAGTTGAAGGAGAAGGTTTGCATAGCACTTCTATGAGTTGTGGAGCCTAATGGAACATCATACATGACACATATGGATCAAATAGACCTTCCTTGAGGTCCGCACCAAGTTTCATACATTTGTGGGGCAATACCAAGTCTGAAACCTACTTATTTCTACATGCTACATCTTTCATTAGAGTTTGTAACCTCTTGTAGCCGATGCGGAGGATTCCTTAAGCTTGAAGATGATATATATAGACCTCTTAGATGCATTAGGAAGTGAGTTCTTAGTTAGTAGTTTTAGAATGTGATTTAGAGTTTGAATTTCTTTTGGGAAGGCAATTCAATGCCATATCTTGCATATCTGTTGTAGCCTGAAAAGTAGGCCTATTAGCCCTTTGATCATAGCCTGCATGCTATTAGCATATGAGCATTGTAATTCTTTGGTATTCTGAATATATGAATCTTCAATTGCATCCTATGATTGTGTTGTTTCTATTGTGTTTACTCTAATTGCATGGTTTGGATAGTTCATTCTATGAACCCTCCGGTCATGACTACACCAAGTGGTATCAGAGCAAAGTTTTGAATCCTTTGGGAAGTGAAGGAAATCCATAAGATCTTGTGGTGAACAGATCATTGAAGATTGTGAGGTAGTTGCTACCTTGTAGTCAGATCAATGAATTGAGGCAGTTGATCGGATCCTAGGAAGAGATGCCACCAAGGAGGATGCCTACTATGGCCAATGTTGCTAGAAGAATGGAAGAAATGATAGAGATGATGAGGAGAATGAAGGTTAGGTTGGATTCTATAGAAGAAGATAGAAGAATATGACTAAACCCTAGACATGATGTTGAAAGTGATGATGAAGAATTTCAATTTGCTAAACAAAATGAAGAATCCCTAGAAGAAGAAGAATCAGATCAGGTGAAGATGTTGAAAGCTATTTTGATGATTGGTAAGAGACATAGAGTAGATGTATCAAACTATACTGGAAATTTGAATATGGAGGAATCAATTGATTGGATAAATGACTTGGAAGAATACTTTGAATATGAAAAAATTGAAGATACGGAGAGAGTGAGATTTGCAAAAACTAAGTTGAAAGGACATGCTGCTATTTGGTGGAAAGAAGGTTAGTTGGATAGGAATAGGAGAGCAAAAGAAAAGATCATAAAATGGGATAGGATGGTGACAAAGTTGAAGAATCAGTTCATACTTGCTAACTATGAGTTGGAACTGTTGAAGAGATTACAAAACCTAAGGCAAAAGGAGAAATATGTGAAGGAGTACACTGAAGAATTTTATAAGATGATCATAAGGACTGGACATAGTGAAGCAAGCAAGGAGAAAGTGGAAAGATACATAAATGGATTGAGATTGAATATTCAAGAAGAACTAAGTCTGGTAAGGATGACAACAATATAAGAAGTATATCAATTTGCATTGAAGTTGAAGACAAGTTGAACAAAAAGCATGAGCAAAGACAGAGAGGTAGAGGAGGTAAATTTCAAAGATGTAGAACATATTTTGGAGAAGAAAGATCATATGCAGAGCAGAAAAAAGAAAGTAGCCCATACTGGAAGGAAGAAAAGGACAATAATGCATACTACAGAGGGAGAGATGACATAAGTTTCTACCGCAGTAGTAGAGGAAATCATAATTCTTACCACAATGAAGGACATAGGAGAGATGAAAGAGGGTTTGATAAGAGATCATTCTGAGTAACTTGTTTTAAGTGTGGAGGTGAAGGACATAAAGCATTTGAATGTCATCAAGGAAGTACAAGCAAGAGGACAGAGAACAGTGCAAGAGCATCTTACGAAGAGGAAGAACCTATTGGATCACCTAGTTCAGTTGGAAAACTAGAGAAAGGGGAATCATTAGTCATGAGGAGAGCACTATTTCAAGTAGAGACAACTAAGGAACTATCGCAGAGGAAAAGTTTGTTCCAGACCAGATACAAATTAGGAGGTAAATGTTGTAAAGTTATTATTGATAGTGGCAATACTAATAATTTGGTTTTAGAGGAAATGGTGACTAAGCTAAAACTGAAGAGATTGAAACACCCTAAGCCCTACAAGATAGCATGGATTTAGGATGAACACAAGGTACTGGTGAGTGAACAATGTTTGGTGAAATTTCATATAGGATCTTATAATGATGAAGTACTGTGTGATATTATGCCGTTGGATGTATGTCATATATTGTTGGGTAGACCATGGCAGTATGATAGAAAGGCTATACATGATGGGAGAAAGAATACTTATACCATAACATCAAATGGGAAGAAACATATCTTGATACCTTTGGAAGATAAACCTAAGAGTGAAGTATGTGGAGCTGCTAGAATCTATTTGGTGGATGGAATGAAATTTCTAGATGGATTGAGACATGAGAATATGTGTTTTTCTTTGATTCCTAAGAAGTGTGGAGACCTAAGTGTAGAGACTATTACCAGAAAAGAAGAAGAACCACCATTGGAAGAGATAACTGAATTGTTCATGGAGTATGAAGACATCATATTAGATAATGTACCTAAAGGATTGCCACCAATCTAGAGTATCAGTCATCATATGGACCTTATACCTTGAGCTAGCTTCCCTAATAAAGAAGCGCACCAAATGACACTAGTAGAGAATGCGGAGTTGAATAGATAGATACATGAGCTATTGAGGAAAGGATTGATCAGAGAAAGTTTGAGCCCATGCGCGGTACCTGTAGTACTAGCACCGAAGAAAGATGGAAAATGGAGGATGTGTATAGACTCTAGAGCAATCAATGATCATAGTTAAGTATATATTTCCATTTCCAAGGATGGATGACATCATGGACTATTTGAGTGGAGCAAAGTATTTCACAAAGATAGACTTGAAGAGTGGATACCATCAGATTAGGATTAGAGAAGGAGATGAGTGGAAGACTGCATTCAAGACAAATGAGGGATTGTATGAATGGTTAGTTATGCATTTTGGATTGACTAATGCACCAAGTAATTTCATGATATTGATGAATGAGGTTTTGAAGAAATTCTTGGGTAAGTTTGTTATTGTATACTTGGATGATATTCTAATTTTTAGTAAGACAAAAGAAGAGCATTTGTGGCATATTAGACAAGTATTGCAAAGGCTGAGGGAAGAGAAATTGTTGACAAACATCAAGAAATATAGTTTTATGAAGGAAGAGCTAATATATTTGGGATTTGTGATTTCTGCAGAAGGATTAAAGATGGACCCTGAGAAGGTTAGAGCAATTGTTGAGTGGCCAACACCGGAGAGCATTGGAGAAGTAAGATCGTTTCATGGATTAGCAAGTTTATTTCAGAAGTTCATCAAAAATTTCAGTTTAGTATGGATGCCTATGATAGAGACAATGAGAGGTGACAAGAAGGACTTTAAGTGGACATTTGGAGCAGATAAGAGTTTTGAGTTATTGAAGTAGAAAGTGACAAAGAAACCAGTGTTAGCATTACCGGATTTTAACAAAGTACTTCAAGTAGATTGTGATGCTAGTGGAAATGCAATAGGAGCAGTGTTAAGTAAAGAAGGGAGACCTATAGCATATTTCAGTGAGAAGTTGAATGATGCAAGGAGAAGATATTCAGTTTATGATCAGGAGTTCTATGCCATAATTCAAGATTTAAGGAAGTAGAGACATTACTTGTTGCCTAAGGAATTTGTATTGTACACGGATCATCAAGCTTTACAGTATTTGAACAGTCAAGGAAAGTTGAATCTGAGGCATATGAGATGGGTAGAGTTCATGTAGAGTTACACATTTGTATTGAAGCATAGGAGTGGGAAGTCAAACAAAGTTGCAGACACATTGAGAAGAAGGAATTTGCTAACAAAGATGAGGATAGAAGTATTAGTTTTTGATGAACTGAAGCATATGTATGAAGAGGATCTTGATTTTGCAAAACCATGGAAAGCGTGTAAGAAACTTGTTGTGACAGATAGAAGTCAGTGGTTAGATTATTTCATTCAGGAAGATATGTTGTTCAAAGGAAATCAATTATGTATACCTAGGAGTTCAATGAGGGATAATTTGATAAAGGAGAAACATAGTGGTGGATTAGCAGGACATTTTGAAATTGACGAGATAGTGGCTTTGGTAAGTGAACACTACTTTTGGCCTCAGATCATAAGGATGTAAGGAAGTTTGTGCAGAGTTGTAGAGTTTGTCAAGTTACAAAAGGGAGTAGTCAAAATACTAGTTTGTACAAATCTTTGACAATACCAGAGAGACCTTGGGAAGATATAAACATAGATTTCATGTTACGATTGCCAATAACACAGAGGGGATATGATTCTATATTTGTAGTAGTGGATAGATTTTCAAAGATGTCACATTTCATTCCTTGTAAGAAGACAAATGATGCAATGCATGTTGCTGACCTATTTTGCATGGATTTCCTAAGAGTATAGTTTCAGACAAAGATACAAGATTCATTGGATAATTTTGGAGGACATTGTTGAATAAGATGAAGATAGACGTAAAGTTCAATTCAACATTTCATCCATAGACAAATGGATAAATAGAAGTGGTAAATAGGAGTTTGGGAAACTTGTTGAGATGTTTAGTAGGAGACAAGGTAGGAAAATGGGATCTAATTCTATCGCAAACACAATTTGCATATAATAATTTAGTGAATAGGAGTATAGGGAAGACACCATTTGAGATTGTGATTGGAGTGAAACCTAGAGGAGTTGCAGAATTAAGAGACATCAGTATGGATAATAAGAGAAGTGCGGAGGTAGGAGAATTGTAGGATACATGGAGACACTACATAATCAAGTCAAAAAGCCGATGAACAATAAGTATAAGGAGTAAGCCAATGAGAAGAGGAGACACAAAGCATTTTCAGTTGGGGATTAAGTAATGGTATATCTGAGAAAAGAGAGATTTCCAATAGGGACATATAACAAGCTAAAGATGAAGAAATTTGGACCATGTAAGATTCTTAGGAAGTTTGATTCAAGAAATGCATATGAAGTGGAGCTACTGGAGATAGGTCGTGGGAGGAAAATATAACAGAATATGTTGCAAATGAACTTGTATGTCATTCATAAGGTAAAAAGATGTATTCCTCAAACAGTGGTCCTCTTAGCACAACAAATGAACATCCATATGGAGTTCCTACTTCAACAACAACTGTCCCACTGGGAAATGTTGATGTACCCAAGAATAGATCAAGATAGGTTAAGCCTATCAAATGGTCAGGTCTTCTCATGAAGAAAAAAAAAGGGCCATATAAAAGCATCAAACAATTCTAAAGCATGTCGAATCAAACAATTCTAAAGGGCATCGAATCAAATCCTTTTGGTTTATCTTCTAACCTTTCAATTTTACGCTCAAAGTATGTGAAATGAATAAATGCCTTTAGTAAATAGACCAAGTCACAAAGGGATGAGGTCAGGTTGGGAGGAAAGACAAAGGGAAGATGCTGCTTGAGGAAGAAAGATAGGCACAACAAAAGGGAGAGTGGGGTGGCCAATAGGATAAAGAGGAAGTGCCTTAGAAAGAAGGGGGCCGCATCAGATGAATTGAAGAGATAAGCAAGCTAAATGCTGATGCCAGAAGAACATAGAGGAAAGTAAAGTTGAGGGTTAAAGCCATCAAAGGCTAAATTGTATAAATTATGTTGATGTCAATTGATTGAAGTGGATTAAATATAATAAAGCATGATTGTGGTTGTAGTCTCTGAATTGTGTAAAGTTTGAAATTAAAAGTTTGTGAAATTGTGACATCATAGAGTCTTCATTTTATTTTGAGTTTTGCGTGTGGGGTATTGGCAAAGAGGGATTGTTATCTTTCTGCATCAAGAGATACATGTTATCACCTAAATGTGCACCCTGACTAATTTGCAGAAATTAGTCTATTTGATGAAACATGGGAAGACCTCTAAAGTTGTGGGTCGCTTTATAGGCAGAGGTCAACCTCCAGAGAAGGCCGGCTTCCTAACTTTGTATCCCCTAAAACATTACTATTCTTATGACTTTGACATGGAAAAGGGTAAGAAAACTCTGTTCTACAACTAAAATTTAACTCTAAGGGTGATACAAGTATCTTAAATGAGGAATATGAAAATAACAGCTCAAACACTTGCTAATGTGATTGAAATAACTTTTGCACAACCTATCAGTTATACCTCTGCATAAATATTTCACAAACAGGTCTATAGTTGCAGAAATTTTAAGAGGAATAGTAATTTAACACTTAATCTTAACGCATAACTAAACAACTTGTAACCTGCATAAGTACTTTATGCAAAAAGGCTCTTTTCCAAGACAAAATTAAAAGGAAATAAACTTACTTCACAGTTAACTCCATCAAATTAGATAATGAACAAAAAATGCATAAGACAGGTAGGCACATTTCCCAATCAATGATCTCCAAGGCTCCACTGTATATCATATCAAGTGAACTGGTAACATGAGTTACAAATATTGCCAAAATCTAGAGCAAGGAACAAAATCACAAGTCTTTGTAAGTAGCATAATCATAACTTTTTTCCATAGAGTCACAAAAGTGACTATATCCACCACTATCCAAGGGATCTCCAACTGACTGGGGTCGGATGCACCTAAAAAGCCTAAAAACTAGCACCTAAGTTTGCTCCAAAAGAGGTCACAATGAGTGAAAAAGTCCAACATGACTTAGTCTAACATGATGGCATATAAAAATGTCCATGAATGGCTCTTAATTACCCTCTACAGTCAATGAAACCCAAACAACCTTCTGCTAAATCTCCTACATATGTTGGACAACTCATGCAACTACCTCCTAAATGCTTGGCATATGTTTGCCAATCACCTCCTCTCTCTAAGTAATTGTGCTCTTAAGGTCAAATAAGACCAACGACATGTTTCTCATTTCTCTTTTGCATGCATAAAGATAACAATAAACATTAAATGGTTTATAATGTCACCATTTAAGTTTAAATGTTTCACATTTAACATATTATGCAAGGAAAAATAAAACAAGACTAAAAGCACCGAAGTGCTGCTCTAGCAAATGGGAAAGAAGGTAACTAAATGGTCTTTAAGGGATACATATCCCATCATAGCCTAAGAGAGATACATGTCAACACTTCATAAACAAGTGTTCACCACAGCTCTTAAGAAGAGAAAAGCAAAACTTTAAAAGAAATGCAAAAAAGAAGAAACCCTCGGGTTCCTAGGGTTTGAAGCCCTAAATGCCAAAAAGGCATTTTCACCCTCATTTTGCACTTTCACTTTCTTTTTGCATTCTTGCTCTTCTATCTATTTCTTCATGGCCAACATGAAGGTTTCATTCTTGAGGTCTCTGTAAATAGTTTGGAGGCATTTTCACTGGCATATTCGACATACTCTGCTCCAATAGCTGAAGGTAAGCATGATAAATCTGTTCTTTGGGAACAAAAATGCAAATATCATCATTTTCTGTAGCTTTTTACTCATTGTATATACTATAGTTGCTTCTGCTTCTTCCATGGCTATGATGGAGGACTTAATCTCATGCAAAATGACTATTTTTTATATATAATGCTACAACAAATAATGAAATTTGTCAGTACTGTTCCCACATTCCTCTCTGCACCTAGAACTTCTATTTTCCTGAGCATGGCCATCTCATTTTGTCTGTGGTAATTGAAATTTGTTCTCTTCTCTTACTTTTACTTAGGGTCTCAAGAAAAATAAAACCCTCATTCTATATTTCATCTGGATACTTCACTCCTATGTGGATTTTGCCTTTATGTTGTCCCCTGTCTCCTTGGTGTTGGCTGGAAACATGTCTGCTTGCTCCTCTTGGGCTGAACTGGCATGTTGTTGCATACATTGTCCTAGCAAAGGTCTTGGCTGCAGCAGACCTCTTATATCACTCTCCAAACTCTTAACAATGGTGTGATTCAAGGAAGCCCTATAACTGTAACAACAATCATCTTATTGGATTTGTATAACAAGGATAATTGCATCTTGGTCAGTCATCTAATGAGCAACTAAGTTATTGATCTTCTACCTCACTACTCTTCTATATGCTCCTTATATACACTCTATTGACCCGCATGCTGATGGTGTAAAGGTCATTGTTTCTTTGTTGATTGTTACACAGTCTTGGCACGGAGTTACATAGTCTATATGACTATGACAGTCTATATGAATGTTCTCTCAGTTGACCTTCATTACTGCACTCAAATTGATTTTGTTGATCTCAAAACAATGTTATCTAACTGTAATTCATATTCCTTTACGACTATTTGTTGATGTCTTCGTGATTTTGATACAGTTGCACAATCTACATGATTAGGTCTCTGTTATTTATAGTCATGGTGACTGTCCTCTACTGTATACAATCATTTCTATGGCTATTACTGACAGTCATCTCTAGTTATTCCCTTTAAATCTTGTACCACTGTCATTATCACATTTGTGATAGCATTGTTATCTCTGATCTTACCTTGTACCATTCAGAACTTATGCACATCTGTCACATTGTGCTCTATCTCTGAGATCCACATATCAACAAAACCATTATGACAGTCAGGTTGTCCCTTTTTTATGACATTTTTCAAGTTATTGTTTCCTCATGCATTACTCTGTCAAGGACTGATCCTTAACATTGTTGTGAAGGACTGCTCCTTTTTTATTATTGACTGCTGCTCCTCCAAACAATACGTCAACAGTCCCTTGCCTTCACTGTCAAAACCCATCTAACTGTGGGTCACTTTTTATCACATCCTCTGCCTTAAGACACTAGAGGAATTAATATCCCCTTGTTCATCTAACATCACAATCCTCTGTATTATATTCATTGGTGACTGTCATTACTATTTATGGGCTGATTGTTGAAACTCTGCCTTCATTCTATAGTATTCATGGCATATTTTGATATTATCTCTGATATGTTTGAAAACTTTAGGTTCATATATGCTATGCTCATTGTCCTTGGCTGCTCTAATGGCTGTCACTTTGGAAATTTCACTAGCCTCTATCGTAGACTTACTACAAAAGTTCATCAATAGCTTGTTTCAAAACCAAATGAAGAGTTGTGTTTCTATCACCATCAAGCTTTGACTAGGATGAAAGAAACCAACACAATATTGACAAGTTCAAGATCATTTCCCTTGAATTTGTATAGTAAACCTAAATACAATCCCAAGTGTCAAACTAATGTGCTAATTCTATTAACTCTATCTCAGGCATAAAGACTGTCAAAACCTCCCTTTGTCTTTAGCCTTTTCTTTTTATTGTCAATATGCCCATTCCTCAATATCTCTTTGAATGTATTTTGCTTTTGTAGGCTTCTTAACTCAAAGTAAGACTGTCCTTACTCAAGACAGCTGACTACCTTGATCTCCACTCTTCAAGGCTTGACACCCATCCATATCTAGCATGAGTCCTTTTAATAGTACCACTACTCATTATGCTATTACCATAGTATATATGATTGTTACTACAGTCTTTATGATTGTAATGACTGATTACAACCATCCTCTTTGACAGCCTCTATTGTTATGCCTGTGTACAGTCATATCTTTTGATTGTCCTTTCATCTTGGTAACACAAATACTGCCATGACTGCTCTTTTATGCTTCATTCTATTGTGCCAGTCATTGTTTCCTATCTTCAAAGGTGACTGTGACTATCCCTTCATGGTAAAATTGCTGCATTTCATGCTTTTATGATTGCCCCATAGGCAATGAATATTCTCTGTCAGAGGAAAAGGTTATTCTTTGACTGTTCTTCATGCCTAAAACTGCATACTTTGCCTATAACTAAACCCCTTGTAACTTGTCATCTATCTATTGCATTCTTGCCAACTAAACATGTCATGACTATCAAAGACTTCCAAAAGCAACATTACCACTCTTGTTTGAAAGCATGTGACAGTATATTCATATCTTTTTTCTCTTTTATGATGACTGCTTTTATGACTGTGAAATGGTTGACAGTGCCTTCTATGGGCTTCTCAAATACTTATAACCTCTTGGTTCTATTCATTATCCCTTCAGATCTGCAACATGTTTTCTATCACTACATTCCCTGCATTGCTTTGTCTCTGTTTAGGGATGCATTGTATTTTTGCTCTCTTATCCCTTTACAAGATGACTGTCATCTTCATTGGTATGATTGTTCATTGCCACTTTATCACCATGCTACTATTAAGAGTCTATTGCTTTGTATCAAGGATGAATACCTCTTATTGCCTACATATTGTCATGCCTCTATAGATGTTCTATACTGTCATTCTTTTTTCCATCATTGAAACAACAGTTTACTCACTGTTTTCTATATGAACTCCATAGACTGTCTCTGCCCCTTCTATTTGCATTTGTCCTTTTTGAGATTGCAAACTGTCCTAGACTATTACTATGGAAAACTTATAACTGTTATATGCCTCTTTGTTGTCCTCAATGACTGATAGATAACAATCTTCTCAAACATTATGCTCGTATAGGACTAGAAGATGGTGGTCAAGCTCACTTAGTGATTGCCAAATATGACTGTCACACCATTTGTTTGCTACATTAGAATTCATTGTTTACTTGTGATCTCTATAGCACCATCACATATTCACAAATGTAGCTTTTACTTGAAAGGCATTATTAGTGTAGCATTTACTCTTTATGGCTTGAGATTATTATGACTGTATCAATGAGACTTACAGTGTTGAACCTTCTTGTCATGACACCTATGAGATTGTCTGATAGTGCTTTGTCATTTGTTGTCCCCCTGAGGACTGTTACCTACACGATTGTCTCTTTCTCCACACATTCTATACTCTTTATGACATGAAATTATATGAAATGCTTCTATAACACTATGAGTTGGGCTCAACCCTTGTGGGAGCCACATTTTCTCCACTCATAATATAAACTGATGAATCACTCAGAAACACAATTTCACCTGTATCTGCACATGAAGCAAACCTGTTAGAAAATAAATGCATACTCTGGATGTGTTTGATGACTTGCTTGTTTTCTAGGACATCCAAATATACATTTCTTGTTTAATGCATTTGAGGAGCAGTTTATGCATGCATAGGTACTTGTTCATGTTAGGTTAGGGACCACTCATTGCTTAGAGTATTACTCTAACATCATTCTTTTGCTAGATGCAGGAAACAAAGATGACATGGATTAGGAAAGACAAAAACAACTCAGGGCGACAGAACAACACATCAGAACCAGAACCAGAACCAGAACCAGTCATTCTCAGGCAATGACTGGCCTCTACCCGTACATGCACATGTTTTTACTTTTACTTATTCATGTATAAACTGTTTCTTCAATTGCATTGAATAAGAAAGTTAATCTCACGGCTTGTGTGAGATAATGTACATTTACATTCAATAAAGATTATTGTTCAGAAAAGATTTGTATGAATCTTTCTTATGTTACATGCACTTGGATAAATGCAGTAATTTAATAAACACATTTTTTTTTGGATTATTTCATTTATGCACTTGAATGTAATGTATGAAAGATTAGATGAAATGTACCTTTTAAGTTTTGAATCAAGGCTCTACCTAAATGAGTTGTAGTGAATTTTAGGTAACAATACAATCATTGTCCATGATCTTAACTTGATCAATGGACCTTGCCTTTGGTGAATTACGTGAAGATCTTCCCTTGGATGCTGATCTTGCATGTGATAAGCCAGGTGTTGTGCCCAGCACTACCATCAATGTGGTCCCTCTCGCGACCTATCTTCCATCCCTTTATAATGAGCAAGTTTGGGAGGTGGATGACCTACTAGAGCCCGATCCTTGAAGGCAGTCCCTTCGTTCATCTATTTTTATGTGTGGTTGTCTGTGTGTTTTGTAATCCCCGCATGAGTATGGCATGTTTGAGTGTTTTGTTAGTCCTCCCTAGATGACCCTTGATGCCCTTGTAGGCACTTGGATACAGTGGGGACAAACATTTCGTGTCATTCTTCTATTAGTATCTATATTCTTCTATGTGGTGTACTTGAAATTTCATACATACTTTAGGCATGATACAAAGTGTTGGATGATTCAACATCGTTCCACGTTGACCCAAAATTTTGATTTAACTTCATGTGCCTTTCCTCCTTTGTATTTGTAGTTTTGCATTCTTGGAGGATGATGTAAATTACAAAAAAATCAATTGCAAATAATTGACAAAATCAATTGTAAAAATCATCCCACATAGATCAGGCTATACATTGTACTGACTACAGTGCACATAGATCCCTTTATGTTTTTACTTCTGATGTTTCTTATTTTATGTGACACCTTGTTGTTTAACTCTGCATCATGCCATGCTTACACTAGCCATCGTGTATCATGCCTATAGAATTACCTTGGTTGTCCTTCCTTGGGGGCAACCCCTTCATGATTTAGCTCTCAGGAACATATCCCCTAGGCATATGCTTCCTAAAAGCTCTCATGCCTTGTTGTCCTTTTTTTAACCTTGAAGCTAATTGCTCATTCATGGTGTCAGCAATTATTTTAAGGTGGATGCATACATTTGTTGTTTATCACACCTTGATCACACACCACACCAATGGTATGCTCCCTGCAATATTTGGCGTAGTACTTGTGGTCCATACCACCTTTATTAGAATGATGTAGGAGAATCCCTGGTTCAAGAGAAATCTTGCATCAACCAAAAACATTTTCATTTCAGTTTGTTGGTATTTCAATTTTTTCATTTTCCAGTTTAGTTCAGGCAGTTTCGTTAGTAGCAGTTTTCAGCTTGTGGTCCAGTTTTGGCATTTCACATCTTGCGGATCTAGACTTAGCATCTACATTCATTCATCTACATCATATCAAGAATTTAGCACATTTGGATCAGTTTCCAGAAAGATATCACTTTCAGAAGATTGACTATTTTATCAGAGCAAAGCATTCTAGCAGTTCCTGATAATCAGCTAAAGAAGAAGGCTTGTGGATCATTCCCTGACTTGCAGATCTCAATGACACATCATTCAATGTCTTGTGGTTCATGGCCGACCTTCCCCAAGGGTATGTATGTTGTTCCATTCATTTGAGGAAGTGTTCTATGCATTTAGGTCCAACCTATCTGTGAACATGTTACAGCTCTTCATAGGAGTTTGTGATCTTCCTTGGCTAACGCAGAGGAATCTATTGGTCCGGAAATGATATATAAAGATGTAATATATCCTTAGGAAAGTAGTTATCAAGTTCATGATATAGTGATAGCTGATAATTTGGATGCGAAGGGAGATTCAAAGCCTTATCTTGTGCATGTATGTAATTAGGCCTGTGAGCCCTAATTGTAAGCCTGCATGTTGCCGACTGATCTCTATTTGAATTCTATGATATACAGAATGACTGAATCTACATTTGCTTTATTTCTTTGAGTTGTTTTCGTTGTGTTTACTCTTGCTGCACAGTCCAGATAGTCCATTCTGTGAACCCTCCTACCGTGACTACACCAAGTGGTATTAGAGCGAAAGTTTGATTCTTTGGAATGAAACTGGTGAAGGAGATTCCATAAGATCTTGCTGTGGACAAATCACCAAATTCAGGCAGGTTACTTATGTTGAAACTGGTCGCCAATTGTGAGGCAGTTGTCACCTTGTAGCCCGATCTCTGAACCTGAGGCAGTTTACAATTGATCCTAGGAAGAATGCCGCTGTGAAGAGTTCCTCTTGTTGGTACAATGGCTAATAGAATGGATGAGATGATGAAATTTATGAGAACAATGCGAATTTGTTTGGATGCTATTGAAGAAGATAGGCAAAGAAGATTGACGCCAAGACCTAATGTTGAAAGTGATGATGAGGAAGAATTTCAATCTGTTGAACACACTGGTGAAACCCTAGAAGGTAATGAAGAAGAAGAATCAAATCAGATAAAGATGTTGCGAGCTATTTCAAAGATTGGAAAAAGGCCTAGAGTTGATGTACCAAACTATATTGGTAATTTGAACCTTGGGGAATTGATTAACTAGATAAATGATATGGAAGAATACTTTGAATATGAGGAGATTGAAGACCTGGAGAAGGTGAAATTTGCAAAGACAAAGTTGAAAGGACATGCTGCTATATGGTGGAAAGAAGTTCATTTAGAAAGAAATAGAAGAGGAAAAGAAAAAATTACGAAGTGGGACCGGATGGTGACAAAGCTAAAGAATTAGTTCATACCTACTGACTATGAGTTGAAATTGTTGAAAAGATTGCAGAACTTGAGACAAAAGGAGAAATCTGTGAAAGAGTATATTGAAGAATTTCATAAGATGATCATAAGGATAGGACATAGTGAAGCAAGCAAGGAGAAAGTGGAAAGATACATCAATGGATTGAGATTGAACATTCAAGAGGAACTAAGCTTGGTAAGGATGACATCTTTGGAAGAAGCACTTCAGTTTTCCCTGAAAGTTGAAGAGAAGCTGATTAAGAAGCATGATAAGAGACAGAGAGGCAGAGGAGGTAAATTTAAGAGAGGTAAAACATTTTTCGGATATGATAGATCATTTGTGGAGCAGAACAAGTTTGACACCCCAGTTAAAAAGGATGACAGAGATAACAGTACTTACTGGAGAGATGACAAAAATTTTTACCAGAGAGGAAACCCTAGTTCATACCAAAATGAAGGATACAGAAGAGAAGGAAGAGGATTTGATAAGAGAACATTGAGAAGTACTTGTTTCAAGTGTGGAGGTGAAGGACATAGAGCATTTAAATCTAATTACGGTAGTACAAGCAAGAAGATAGAGAATAGTGGGAGAGCAACCTATGTTGAAGAAGAACCTGTTGAATCACCTAGTTCTGTTGGTAAACCTGAGAAAGGAGAATCCTTGGTGATGAGGAGAGCACTATTTCAAACAAAAACAAATGAGGAACCATCAAAGAGGAAAAGTCTATTTAGAACTAGATGCAAATCTGGAGGTACGTGTTGTAAAGTTGTAATTGATAGTGGTAGTTTAGATAACTTAGTTTTAGAGGAGATGGTGACTAAGTTGAAATTGGAAAGATTAAAACACCCTAAACCCTATCAGATAGCATGGATTTAGGATGATCATAAGGTACTAGTGAGTGAACAATGTTTGGTGAAATTTCATATTGGATCTTATCATGATGAAGTCTTGTGTGATATGATGCCTATGGATGTTTGTCATATCTTGTTGGGTAGACCTTGGCAATATGATAGAAAAGCTATACATGATGGAAGAAAGAATACATATACTATAATAGCAAATGGGAAAAGAATTACTTTGATTCCCTTGGAGGATGATCCTAAAGATGTGGTATGTGGGAATGCTAGAATATGTTTGGTAGATGGAAGGAAATTTTTGGATGGATTGAAACAGGAAAGTATGTGCTATGCCTTGATTCCTAAAACGCCTGAAGTAGTGAAGAAAGAAACTGAACTAGATGAGATAAGAGAGTTGCTGACAGAGTATGAAGACATCATATCAGATAATGTACCTGAAGGATTACCACCTATAAGGAGTATCAGTCATCACATGGATCTTATACCAAGAGCAAGTTTGCCTAACAAAGCAGCACACCAGATGACACCGACAGAGAATGAAGAACTAAATAGACAGATACAAGAACTGTTGAGGAAAGGTTTGATCAGAGAAAATTTGAGTCCTTATGCAGTACCTGCAATGCTTGCATCGAAGAAGGATGGAGAATGGAGAATGTGTACTGACTCTAGAGCAATAAACAAGATCACAGTTAAGTATAGATTTCCTTTACCTAGGATGGATGATATTATGGATTGTTTGAGTGGATCAAAATATTTCACAAAGATAGACTTGAAGAGTGGATACTATCAAATCAGAATCAGAGAAGGAGATGAATGGAAGACTATTTTTAAGACAAATGAAGGATTGTATGAGTGGTTAGTGATGCCTTTTGGATTGAGAAATGCACCAAGTACTTTCATGAGATTGATGAATGAAGTTCTAAAGAAATTCTTGGGTAATTTTCTAATTGTATACTTAGATGATATTCTAATTTTCAGTAAGACAAAGGAAGAACATTTGTGGCATATTAAACAAGTTTTGCAGAGGTTGAGAGAGGAGAAATTGTTGATAAACATCAAGAAGTGTAGTTTCATGAAGGAAAAATTGGTATATTTGGGATTTGTGATTTCTTCGAAAGGATTGAAGATGGACCCTGAGAAAGTGAGAGCAATTATTGAATGGCCTACACCAAAGAGCATTGGAGAGGTTAGATCATTTCATGGATTGGCTAGTTTTTACCAGAAGTTTATTAGAAATTTCAGTTTAGTTTGTAACCCTATGACAGAGACAATGAGAGGTGACAAAAAAGATTTCAATTGGACATTAGGAGTAGATAAAAGTTTTGAGTTGTTGAAGTAGAAAGTGATAGAGCAACCTGTTTTGGCATTACTGGATTTGAATAAGGTATTTCAAGTTGATTGTGATGTAAGTAGAAATGCAATAGGAGCAGTGTTAAGTCAAGAAGGTAGACCTGTAGCTTATTTCAATGAGAAGTTGAATGATGCAAGGAAAAGATATTTAGTTTATGATCAAGAGTTCTATGCCATAATTCAAGCCTTTAAGAAGTAGAGACATTACTTGTTGCCTAAGGAGTTTGTGTTGTATATAGATCATCAAGCTTTGCAATATTTGAATAGTAAAGGTGATTTGAATCAGAGACATAAGAGATGGGTAGAGTTCATGCAGAGTTATACTTTTGTGTTAAAGCATAGGAGTGGTAAATCAAACAAAGTTGATGCATTAAGTAGAAGAAGAAACTTGTTGACAGAGATGAGAGTCGAAGTGTTGGGTTTTGATGAATTGAAGAACATGTATGAGGGAGACACTGATTTTGCAAAACCTTGGAAAGCATGCAAGGAACCTGTTGTGATAGATAGGAGTAAGTGGTTGGACTATTTCATTCAAGAAGATATGCTATTCAAAGGAAGTCAGTTGTGCATACCTAGAAGTTCAATGAGAGATAATTTGATCAAGGAGAAGCATAGAGGTGGATTGGTAGGATATTTTGGCATTGACAAGATAGTGGCTTTAGTAAGTGAAAATTACTTTTGGCCTTAGATACATAAGGATGTTTGGAGATTTGTGTAGAGTTGTAGAGTTTGTCAAGTTGTAAAAGGGAGTAGTCAGAACACTGGATTGTATAAACCTTTGGCAGTACCGGAGAGACCTTGGGAAGACATAAGCATGGATTTTGTAATGGGATTGCCTAAGACATAGAGAGAACATGATTCAATATTTCTAGTGGTTGACAAATTTTTAAAGATGGCTCATTTCATACCTTGTAAGAAGACAACTAATGCAGTGCATGTAGCTAACCTATTTTTCAAGGAGGTTGTGAGATTGCATGGATTACCTAAGAGTATAGTTTCAGACAGGGATACAAAGTTTGTTGGGTACTTTTGGAAGACACTTTGGAAGAAGATGAAGATAGATTTGAAGTTTAGTTCTACTTTTCATCCACAGACAGATGGATAGATAGAGGTAGTGAATAGGAGTTTGGGAAACTTGTTGAGATGTTTGGTTGGAGACAAAGCCGGAAGTTGAGATTTGATTCTTTCACAAGAAGAGTTTGCATACAATAATTCAGTAAATAGGAGTACTGGAAGAACACCTTTTGAGATTGTTACCAGAGTGAATCCTAGAGGAGTAGAAGAATTGAGAAACATCGGTACAGAGGAAAAGAGGAGTGCAGAAGCAGAAGAATTTGCAGACCATATGAAGACAATGCATAATCAGGAGAAGAAGCATTTGGAGGATATGAACAATAAGTACAAAGAGAAGGTAGATGAGAAGAGAAGACATAAGGAATTTGAAGTTGGAGATGAGTGATGGTGTACTTGAAAAAAGAAAGATTTCCAGTTGGGACATATAACAAGTTGAAGATGAAGAAGTTTGGACCTTGTAAGATACTCAAAAAATTTGATTCAAGAAATGCATATGAAGTAGAGTTACCGAAGACATTGGGTATTTCACCTATTTTCAATATTGCAGATCTTTATCAGTATCATGAAGCAGAGTTCAGTGATAGCATGGAAGAAGACTTGAAGAAGCAGTTACCACACAAGGCACCGAAGCAAATAGAAGGCATCTTAGATATCAGAGTTGGGCGCAACACTAGAGGAAGACAATACAAAGAATATCTTGTGAAGTGGAAAGGTAGACCGAAAGAAGATTCATCATGGACTTCTCAGGTTGAGGTGGATCGTCTTAGTTCTCCCCTAGCCCCAACAAAGTGAGAGACTCGCTTTTTTTCTATAACCCCAGATGTCTGATGTAGGAGCATCCCTAGTTCAAGAGAAATCTTGCATCAACCAAAAACATTTGCATTTTAGTTTGTTGGCATTTTAGTTCTTTCATTTTCTAGTTCAATTCAAGCAGTTAAGTCAGTAGCAGTTTTCATCTTATGGTCTGGTTTTGGCATTTCACATCTTGCGGATCTAGACTTAGCATCTACATCATATCAAGAATTCAGAGCATTTGGATTAGTTACCAGAAAGATCTCTCTCAGAAGATTGTTTGTTTTCTCAAAGCAGATCATTCTAGCAACTCCTGATAATCAGCTAAAGGAGAAGGCTTGTGGATCATTCCCTGACTTGTGGATCTCAATGACACATCATTCAATGTCATGTGGTTCATGGCTGACCTTCCCCAAGGGTCCACACGTTGTTCCATTCATTTGAGGAAGTGTTCTATGCATTTAGGTCTGACCTATCTGTGAACATGTTACAACTCTTCATGGGAGTTTGTGATCTTCCTTGGCCGACGCGGAGGAATTTATTGGTCTGGAAATAATATATAAAGATGTAATAGATCCTTAGGAAAGTAGTTATCAAGTTCATGATATAGTGATAGCTGATAATTTGGATGCAAAGGGAGCTTCAAAGCCTTATCTTGTGCATGTATGTAATCAGGCCTGTGAGCCCTAATTGTAAGCCTGCATGTTGCTGGTTGATCTCTATTTGAATTCTATGATATACTGAATGACTGAATCTACATTTGCTTTATTTCTTTGAGTTGGTTCCGTTGTCTTTACTCTTGCTGCATGGTCCAGATAGTTCATTCTGTGAACCCTCCTACCGTGACTGCACCACACCAATGGTATGCTCCCTACAACATTTGTTGTAGCACTTGTGGTCCATGCCACCTTTATTAGAATTACCTAACAAACAACATATTTTGTTACTCCTGTAATTTCTAATACTACCTGACATGTAACTCACCTAGCAAAGCAATGCTAGTCTATGGTGTTAAATTTGCTACTACTTGGCACTTCTCATAAGCCACCTAGCAAACAATAGATTTTGCTAGCCCTGGTGACTTATGAGATTTTTTTGGTATGATTCCTAACAAACAACTAATTTTTCTAGCCTTAGAATCATACCACTCTTTTCTTCTTACCCTTTTTGTGTGTTTTCATGTGTTTGTTTAGATTAGTGCACATTAGACTATATTATTTGCACACTACAAGTGTTTCAAAAAATAATATTTGGTCTAATCCTCCTTAGCATTAGTTTTATATATTTATGTGTACATGTGCTTCTGACATCTATGTTGTGTACAAATTTTCTAGCCTAACATTGTAATTTTGAAGAATCCTAAGGCTGAAAGCTTCACACCTTCACTTAGTGACATTATGCTTCCTTCGCACAATATTTGGGTAAATATTTTTCTTTCATGTACTTTATCTTGCATATGCATGTAGTAGCATACGCCGGCTAAAGTAGGGGCTAAAAGAAGTGTAGTAAATTGTGCTCACACACAATTTCAAGTTCTTCTTGGCACTCACTTTAGCAATCCCTTCCATTTAACCTCTGTGTTGACTTCTTTCCTTTTGCCTAAACCTAAATCTACAAAAGTGCCTTGATCCTAGCAATGTACCAAGCTAGCACAACCTTTTCAGACTTGAAGTTGCCTGGACTAGAGTGCTAGGTGTAGACATTGCTGCCAAGTGTTGGTGTCCCAATAATGTCTTCTAGTTCGTGAACTCATTCTAGAAGGTGTGTTTTTGCTTGTGCAGCATTCCAAGCTTTTTTGCATGCCTATCCATGCCCAAATGTCTCTTTTCTCATCTTTTTCCCCTCCTTCCTTTTCTATAAGAACCCTTGCACTTTTCCATTCAAGAGATCATGAATTTATATAGTGAATCTCTATCAAATTAACTATTCAAGCTCATAATACTTGTGGCATTGCATTTGCATGTTAGCTATCTATTGCAGGTCAATGATTTCATGTGATTCCACTCAATTCTTATTGCACACTTACATGTGATCACTATCCTCAAAGAATAGAATCCTTATTGATGCAGAAGCATCCCTAGTCCAAGAATAATCTTGCATCAACCAAAAACATTTGCATTTTAGTTTGTTTCTTTTCCAATTCAGTTCAGGTAGTTCAGTCAGAAGCAATTCCTATATTTTTGGTCTAGTAGCATTTTCAAATCTCGTGGAGCTAGATTTAGCATCTACATCATATCTAGAATTCAGAGATCCACACTTTAATACTGAAAAGATATTGTTATCAGAAGATGATTGTTTCTCAGAGCAGAGCATCTGGATAATCACAGACAACCAGCTGAAGGAGAAACTTGCGGAAGCATTTCCTGATCTGTGGAGCCTAATGACACATCATTCAATGATCTTTGGTTTGTGACCGACCTTCCTTGAAGATCCACACATCATTTCACTCATTTTCCAAAAGTGTTCTATGCATTTAGGTCTGACCTATCTATGTAAACATGTTACAACTCTTCATTGGAGTTTGTGATCTTCCTTGGCCGATGCAGAGGAATCTATTGATCTGGACTTCATATATATTGATTTAGTAGTTCCTTAGGAAAGTAGTTAGTTATGAAGTTCATAAGTTACTAAGTTCTAGATAGATAGCTTACTCATTTTCTAGCGAAGGAGCTTCAAAACTTTATCTTGCACATGTATGTAATCAGGCCTATGAGCCCTAATTGTAAGCCTGCATGTTGTTGGCCAATCTCTATTTGAATTCTATGATATACTAAATGACTGAATCTACATTTGCTTTATTTCTTTGAATTGTTTCCATTGTGTTTACTCTTGTTGCACGGTCTAGACAGTTCATTCTGTGAACCCTCCCACCGTGATTGCACCAAGTGGTATCAGAGCAAAAGTTCAAGTCTTTGGGAGTGAACTGAGTGAAATTGGTGAGGAATTCCGTAAGATCTTGCTATGGACAGATCGCCGAATTGAGGTAGGTTACTTGTGTTGCAACTGATTGTCGATTGTGAGGTAGTTGTCACCTTGTAGCTCGATCGCTGAACTTGAGGTAGTTTGCACTTGATCCTAGGAAGAATGTTGCCGAGGAAAGTTGCTACTGTTGGAACAATGGCTAGTAGAATAGATGAGATGATGGAGATAATGAAAACAATGCAAATTCGTTTGGATGTTGTTGAAGAAGATGTTGATTTTAGGACAGACAACTGAGAGGGGGGGTGAATTAGTTGTCACCAAACCTTCTGATCTTTAAATCCTTAAAACCTTCTTAAATAATAATTATTCAATCATGAAAGCAAAATGTAATAAATCAAGAGCAGAAACACATATGACACCAAGATTTTAACATGGAAAACCTGGTTAAGGGAAAAACCACAGGGTGACTAACCCAAGATTGTATTCTCTGTTAAAAGAATAAGAAGAACAAAAATGGCACTTGCCAATTAGGGCTCACTGCCCGAGCACACTGCTCACAAGAGGCCCACTGCCTACAGGAGGCACATTGTCTATAGAATAATATAAATATTACATACTTGAACTGGAGATTAGCATCTTCACCATGCTTGAGATAGTTCCATTTAAGCTCAACACTTCTGCTCTGCTTTTCGCTCCTTTCCTCTCTATCACTTCATCATCACGACCACACATCCTTTTGAAATGACTTCACAAATCTTATTTATACAAGACATCAACTTTGGGATGATCATTAAAGTTGGCACAACACATACTTTTACACAAATACAACTTGACTTATTACAACAAATTCATGCGCGCCACTACCCTATTGGCCACGCATATCTGGGACTTCAATTTTCTTTGAGGAACGCGCCTTGCTTCGTAAAACATCTTCAAGATCATCTGCAACATGTGTAAGACATCTGGTCGGCCAAGACTAGGAAGAACACCGTCATTGAGAGGTAAATCTTCAATTACGAGCTCTATCTTCAATGCGGACCACCAACATGAACTAGACACTATCTAGAGACCCCCACAAGCTTGCCTGAATCACCAAGAACATCCACACCACTTCTGCTTACTAAAATCATTTGCATTTTCATCCAAAACCTTAAAGAACACAGTCGGTCATCACTGTCACATAAGAATAATTACTTGCGGACCTCTAGATCATGAACCAATTGAGTTGTCAATTCACATTGGCTTCCCAAACATGCCACCAGATCCATAGATCAAGATATTGCAATTCCAGATCTCACCGGACCTATTTGTGTCACTCTGTCACCTTTGAACAACTGCTAGAACTAGTTTTACTCATATCACCATAACTTTTCCAAATCTTCATGCGGATCTCTAAAATCTTTATAGGAGCACCTTCAGACACATATCTACAAACCCTTTGATGCACATTCTTAGATCTACAACTAATTGGAATTTTTACTTCATAGAACTTCATTGTCTTTACTGTTCTTCTATGTTTCTGATAGACAAAGGTGAGATTGTTCGTTATATTTTTGGTAGTTTCAAAAATAGTGAAGTGGACTACCACAGTACGCATAAAGAAATCCTTGCGGTTGTTAATACCTTCCAGACATTCCAAATGTTCATCGCCGACAAAAGATTTCTTCTGAAAAGTGATTTACAGAACCTGTGGGGATTCTTCCGAAAAGAGTCCAAAAATAAAGTGGTAAGAGGTCACCTTCTCCGATGGGCACAACTCCTTAGTACATATGAATTTGATTTTGTTCACCTTCCTGGAGTTGAAAATATTTTTGCAGATTTTATGTCTCGAGAAGGACATTCTGATACCTCTCCCACTCAAGGCGTTGTTCAACAAACAGAAGGAGTTGTTCGAATCATACGAATTCAAGAACAGTGTTGGTATGAAGAAAGTCACAGAGAATGGAGCACAAACCCTTTCCAACGAAGGGATTTGCATAATTATCAAATGGCTAATGATTTTCTTTTTGACAGGTTTAGAATGCTTATTGCCAAGCAATAATTAACCTCTCCAAGATTATGGACTGATCAACCGTTTTTTCAGTTCTCCGCTGAAGCAGAACCCATCGATCCTGACGTTGGACATGTTCTTCAAAATTGGTGTGGTGACTTTGTTCTCCCAGTCTAATTTTTGAATCCTCCAGTAGCACGACCAGAACAATGGTTAAATGCTGAAGATGGAAAAACACTCATAAGGAACTTGTTTCAAGGACCTTACCCTCCTGCAGCAGATCTACATTTTGAAGAAACAACTGCCTACACTGGATGTATTTTCAAACTTACTTTTGGATCTTCTGAAGACAATCCAATCAGTAGACATCTTTGTCAAGTCTACGGCCCTGCCGGTTCATCCTCAGTCTTCGAGCATTGGACAGTAAAAAATAGATTGCGATATTTTCATACGCACCAGACACCTGTCTGGATTCATACAAAGACATATCGCATGAATGGTGCTACGCCTCAAGCCATGTCCCACGGATTGTATGGACCCCATAAGCTGAAAACAATGAGTATCATCTGGAAAGAACAAGAAGCAAGTCGACCACCAGGATGTATTCCACATGCATCCACGCAAACTTGTGCCAACTGTGTTGACTAGTCACATGATGATCCCAGAGTACCAACGTATGGGGCCAATGGAAACTATCGCTCACCAGACTGCACTCATCCCGATGGCAAATTTTGTGAGGGTTGCATATTCCACCAACCAGATCCTGCCAACTCCAGTTCCACTAATAGTACTGGGTCCTAGGCTAATGGATGGGCTTGTCATCCATCGAGAACTCTATCTTCTCATTGAAAATGATAGACGTGGGCCACACCACGGTAAAAGGGGCCAGCTTATCTGCCTTAGTGTAAGCACGAGTTATTCCTCTCGTGATCAAAAGGGAATCTTGTAAAGTTTTATCAGTCGGTCGACCTTATCTTTGTTCACGGATGAATTGGTCCCACCTGGGGAATCCTTATCCTCAATTGAGTCATCCTTCGGATAAGGTTTGCAACGTGTCCACTCTCTATGGATGGATTTCAAAGAATTCTGAGATCGGGGTTAAAAGTTCTGCCCTCTCCTCCTATTTAAGGTCGCAGGGCCACCTGCATTTCTCAACAATTTCTAGCGAAGTGAAATCCTAGAGAGTCTAGCAGTCTAGTCTTTAGTGTTCCAATCCAGTCTTGTCTATAGAGTTTTCAGTTCAAGTTTCTCCTTTAGTTCATAGTTATGCTCTTAATGTAGAGAGTAGTGCTTAAGAAACAAGCGGAGTCTCTCTGCTCTTTTAAGCATACTTTCCACAGTAAGATCTAAGTCTATGCCAGCGCGCATTGTAAGATGATGAATGTAATGTTCCTAAGTATCCGATGTAACAATCTATATAAGATTTATGTTAGAATCAGATATTCTATTCCGCACTTTATTTGTCATTTGCAGCTGTGTTACAAAGTTGGTATCAGAGCCGATGATGTTATTGTCTGTTGTTATCATTGTTGTCTAACCATAACTAGCCAATAAGTGTTATACTATTCTCTGTATTGCTCCTTATATTACTCTCTGTATTGCTCATGCACATCAGTATTCTGTTGTAAGACCTCGTGGTGTAAGACTCGTTAAGCTTGTTGCGTCAGGGCAGATTTGAGGCAGTAATTTGCATTTCGAGCGCAGATTTGAGCGTAAGTTTGAGCGCAAGATGGACAGAGCAAGCACTTCCGGTTTGACTATGGAAAGCAGTGACCTAACTGCAGATCGCAACACAGAAATTAAGTTCACCAATTTCTTTGCTGATAATGAAAGTTCATTTTCTACTCCTGAGTCAAGTAGTAATGTTTTAGATGAAGTTTCTGCTAGTTAGTTACCTGAAAAAGAATTTCGTGTGCCTAAGATTAAAGCTTCTGAAATTTATAAAGATGTACCTACTAGTGTCATAGATATGTTTAATACTAATGTAGGCTTGAAGAATTGGTTTGGTTATAAAACTTCACAACATTGTCATGTAGCCACTCTGCAACATGTTGTTACAGGTGGTAGTAAGGGTAAATTAAATATTTTTTCAGATGCTCTTGTTTCTAAGTTTCAGAAAGAAGCCTTTGCAAGTCCTAATAATCCACAGTTCATGCATTTGTCCTATGTCAGAATAGGAATCTGTGGTCATTATAGAAAAGGCTTACCTATCATCGTAATGATGATGCTGAAAGATGCCCGGTTCTATAAATTGTCTCATTCCCTGGCAGCACCTTCACTTGCATCTCTCTCAACAATCTTAAAGCCTTTTCCTGGCAGCTTTAAGGGAGGTAGTTGGGAGCATTTTTGTTTGATGCGCTCTATTAAGGCATCATGCTTGGACGTCCATGATGGTGACTTCTTTCCAAGAAGCTTGTTTAACTCAAGTCTATCTTTAGCAAGCTTATGATAGAATCCTGCAATATAATTGACAAGGCCCAAAAACCACTGTAATTCCTTGACATTGGTAACAGGAAGAAGAGCAATACGTTGTAGGATGTGGGGTTGGGCCTCCATCCTCCCCCTCGGAAGAAGCTTGATGACAATAAAGACAATCTGAGATTGAGCAAAGAAGGTCTTTGCGGGATTGACAGCAAGACCATGGTGTTGACAAAGAGAGAGAAACTGACGCAGATGATCAAGATGGTGAGGCATATCCTGGCTGAAGACAAGAACGTCATCCACGTAGGGCTGGATAAATTTGGCATAAGGTTGGAAGATAACATCCATTTTTTGCACCGGAGGGGCTGGCTCTATTGGCGAGCGCTTCCTATGGTAGGCACGAGGTCATGAGGTCTAGTCTCCCCCCGTCCCCGTGGTACCGGAAGGCGTGTCGTGCCAGCATCACCAGTCGCGTGAAAAAAATTTAGGGGGGCTACCTGATTCCTATAGTCTAAAATAAATAAATAATAAATAATATGATCCATGCATTAAATAAAAAAAACATTATATTTTTGCCGATGATGGCATGGTTCGGTGGTTAAGTCGCTCAGGATGTAGTGGCGGCCACCAGAGTTCAAACCCCCCCTGGGCCAACGAGCTCGCAAGGCTTTACACCTTCGCTGGGCCAATGAGCTCGCAGGTTTGAAGTGTTCTTCCTAGGGGATGAGGTCCCCCAGTTGTGGCCTCACCGGTTCATTGCTCCGGGCAAAAGCATTCGCGTGGAGCCGGAGGGCATGTCGCACCAGCGTCGCCGGTCACGTTAAAAAGTTTACCAGGTGCATTATCTTTAAAAAAAAACATCCATTTTTTGCTGAAAAATAGGAGTAGTTTTTATCCCGAAGGGAAGTACAGTCCATTCATACAAACCTTGAGGTACAGAGAAGGCTGTCTTATAAAAATCAGCACTTTTGAGACCGATTTGCCAAAAACCTTTAGTTAAATAAAATTTGGAATAGACATGACTACCTTGGATAAGTTGCCAGATATGATCTTTACTAGGCAGGGGATGTCTATTGTCAACAAGGCATTCATTTAACGGCTTATAATTTACAACTAGCCATTTTTCAGGAAGCTCTCTACCATTTTCATCTACCTTAGGTACATACATTGCATGGCAAGAAAATGGGGAATCAGAAGTTTGGATGATCTTAAGCCTTTCGAGTTCTGCAACTTCTGTTCTGCAAGTGATTACTTCAGTTGAACTCATAAGAAAATAATTAGCTTTTGCTTTAGGGATGAGTTCATTACCTTGAGGATCTCGCTTGAGAGGGAGATCACAATACAGGTTTCGCTTCTGCTTTTTCAAATCTTTTTTCATGACTGTGTCAGCAAAAGCAACTTTGATTTCTGCAAGCGATTCTTGACCTGCATCAATTTGGTTTGCTAACCAGACAGAATTGACTGGTTTCTTTTTCTTTTCCTTTTCTAGCTTTGAGGAATAAGCTAGATCCTGATAAAGTCAGGGAAGTTGATAAGTACCTCTGATAATAATGAAATCAGAGTCAATGGTGAAGGGTTCCCATTGCTGAATGGCTTTGCTTCCGATTACACCATCATAGCCATCTACTTCATATTGAACAAATATTAGATTATCGGTGAAACCATCAAATCCAATTTGAATAGGAGCAATACAGAAGGAAGAATTGTCTTCCTTTTCAGCATTACCAAAAGTGATCCCGGTGGTGCCTTCCATCCAAGCATCTTTTGGGAAAGCATTGTGTCTGGCAATATTTAAATCAGCTCCTGTATCAATGAGAAATGCTAAAGGATATGCCATAATACCTGGAAAGTGAATAGTTAGAATAATTCCAGGACATGCTGTGGTTGCCTTAGCAGTTCTTTTGTAGGCTTTCATCTGACGGCTACTGGATCCTTCTTCGAAGATCACTTGAGGTTCCTCTTCCTCTGTTTTAACAACATGAGTTATTAGAGGACTATAGGGCCTTTCTTCACAGAAAAGATGTTCTTCTGAGAAGGTGCCTTGAGTAGGCAACTGTATAGATCCAGTAGAATTAAATTGACTGACAAATTTATCAAGTTCAGGGGCCTTTTCCATTTCTTCTGTGAGATAGAAATTTTCTTCATCATCAATTTTTGAGACCTCTTCCTGAGCTTGACTTATAACCTTTTCAAGAAAGGCTCTTCTATTTCTTCTCCAAATGCGCCTGGCCATACTTCCTGGAGAAGGAGCTTCCATCAGAGATCTTTGATCGAATGGTTGAGGCCGTTGAGCTGGAGGCCTGGGAAACCATGATGATGGTCTATAACCATGTTGACTAGTGGCAAGAGCGGAGATCCCTGGTGGTCTGATGGTGGGTAACTTTGCTCTAGTGGAGCCACTTTCAATGGACAGCTGGAGTAAGAAATACTTTCTGGACTTCAGCTGGTCCAGCTTGGTGGTTAGTTTCCTCCATGTCTCTTGTCCCATATCCATGGTTTGGAGACGTGATTCAATTTGGACAATATCTTCAATTACCTTGTCCAATTCAGCACGGGTGTCCCTTCTGAGCATTCTGCAATAGAAGGAGACTTCCAAATCCTCATCAAAGGATTGAACATCCTTGGTCATTAGATTGACCTGAGCTTGAACTTGTTCTTGGGCTAATTCATATTCCTCAGACTCGGATTCTTCAGATTCTGTAGAGAGGATGATATCCTCTGAGTCTGATGGATAATCATTGATGAATTCAAATTCATCATTTTCAACACCTGCTTCTCGAACCGCACGAACTTTTCCTTTTCCCTTTTTCTTATTGCGGTCTGGACATTTATTTGCAAAGTGATCTCCCTTGCAGATGTAGCAGGTAGGTTTCCATTTTTTTGATCCCTTTTTCTTCTTATCTCTTTTCCTGAAGTATCCCTTTTTCTTTGGATACTTATTCTTGAATTTTTCTTTTTCTTCTTATATGGCTTGTCAAAACTGTCACAGTTAGAACAAGAAGATTTTCCCTTTTCAGGGAACTGAGTAGAAGGCATGATCTGGTAACACACAGATGAAGAAAGTAAAGGATGTACCTTTTTTATTTCTTTCTTTGCTTTCCCTTCTTCATAGATTTCTTCATTAATCTGTGTTAGGAATTGAACTAACTGAGGATAGGTTAGTTCCTTCATTTCTATATTGTCAACTACCAGATTCTCAAGAACTTTCTTGTGATAGAATTCTCCTATCACAGTACCAAAACTTTTCAGAAAAGTAGTGAACATAAATTCATGATTCTGCTCATGGCCTAACAAATAAAAATTCTCGTATTGGACATCACAATATTGCTTAAAATATTTGAGGTCCTTACATTTAGCTTTGATAAACTTGTAGGCCAACTTTTCCCTTGTGTCTGTTTTTCCAACAAACAGACGTGTCAGCAGAGCGCAGACTTGATCTGTACCTCTGTCTAACAAACTTGCTCTGTAAGCATCATCTAGACGATCCCAAACATGTCGAGCAACACCGGTCATTGCATTCAGAGCTTGCTTGATTACCTGCTTTTCATCAGCATCAACATTAGTGGATATATAATTGGTTATCCAAGCTCGCATTGCATCGATAGCTCTTGTATTTTCTATATCTTCAAAATGATCAAAATTAACAAGAGGGGGAGTGTCTACTTTCAGAGTTTGAATATTCTTAAATGGATCAACAGGGTTAGATCCATTAGGATTAGAACTAGAACCATGAGCCATTTGAAACTTTCCTTCAGCTTGTTCTGCTGGAGTGGTTTCTCTTAGTGTCCCTGAGGAGGGATCATAAACTTTTTCAATTACAGGCTGCCTAACTTTTGTCTTTAACTTAAGTCCTTCATACTGAGCCTGTAGATAACCCTTTGCACTAGAAGGGAAATTCTTTGTTCTCACAGTCTGCTGTTGTCGGACAGTATGAGTCACTGTTTGGATAGTCCGAGACTCTTCTTGAAGGGCAGACTTGATATCAGAGCATTCTGATTTGATGGAATCACTCATTAGCAGTTGTGATTGTGCAACTGAATGAACTTCTTCAGAGATCTCAGTGAGCCTCTGACTATTATGCTTCACATGGATATTTGTAGTGTTCAGTTGTGAACCAAGCACATCACAATCTAATTTTACTTCACTTCTGACTTTCTGCAGAAGTTCTCTCTGTTGTTCTAAAGATCATTGCTGAGCAACCCACCAGGTTTCAGCTTGGCTCTTGAACTCATTATACTGGGCTTTGAGTTCTTGGAGATCTTTATTAACAGAGTTCATCCACTGATCTGTGAGACGCTTTTCCAAGCGTTCCAGAGTGGAGATTAGAGAATGAAAATTCTCTTGAGCACTGAGGCGTGCTTTTTTAGCCTTGATTGCTTCGATCTGATGCCAGATCTTTCTATCCTCGGCAAAGAGCATAGATTTCCCAAGACAGAGGTTTGTCCAGCTAAGCAATTTGCTTTGACTGGTACCTTGAGAACTTTCAACAATAGGAAATAAATGCAGAGGCCAGAAATCAGCTCTAAAAGTTCCGGTGGTATCATACAAAATAAAATCCTGAAAGGGAGGAATGGTACCGGGAACAAGACAAGGACCTACAGGTGTGCTAACAACTTTTTCATGGGCTTCAAAAATTTCCTGTTCAGGTATAGTAGCTTGTCGGGCTGACATCATTCGAATATGGCCAGATTTTGGAGGAAAGACAAACGAACAGTCTTCACATCTATACAACCCATTATCTAACTCAGTAAACTTTTTATGGGTGCATGACGAATTAGTGGGAATGGCTGAGCTGCGAGGCTTTGCAGCAATGGGGATTGTAAACAAACCTTCAAAACCCTTAGAGGGTTGTAATCTAATGCTCTGGGAGCGAGGAAGGGAATTCACAGATGGACCAGGTTGGTTGTAGTTAAAAATCTTTTCAGTTCTCATGGAAGGTCCAGTGCGCAAGGCTGACTGGTTGCCAGATGAGAATCTAATTACTGCCTGATCATCTATTTCATCAATTGAGATGCCTCTCAATTGTGGTTGCTTCTCATTTTCTGCTTCTGCTTGACTGTCACTATCCCAAAGATCTAATGCCCATTCTTCAGGCATCTTGATATCCTTGTGCTTAACTATTTTGGGAGCGGTCAATTGTGTACTGTCACTGGACGATGTCCAGTTGGTAGAAAGACCTTCTAACCCTTGGGCTTTTCTGGGATTAGCCATTAAAGGAATTACCTTATTGTATAATCTATAGTGGACCAGAAAGGTGAGGGAATGGTCAACAGACTTCTTTTTCATATAAAGATTCATTGTCTTGAAGTTATATTCAAGAACGTCTTTCAGATTTCCATCTTTTAGGCTGACTGGGAAGTCTAATAGACAATCTACAAATATGGGGCCTTTGGACATGGAATCACAACCAGCACCGAGAAGGGAATGAGACAATTTATAGAACCGGGCATCTTTCAGCATCATCATTACGATGATAGGTAAGCCTTTTCTATAATGACCACAGATTCCTATTCTGACATAGGACAGATGCATGAACTGTGGATTATTAGGACTTGCAAAGGCTTCTTTCTGAAACTTAGAAACAAGAGCATCTGAAAAAATATTTAATTTACCCTTACTACCACTTGTAACAACATGTTGCAGAGTGGCTACATGACAACGTTGTGAAGTTTTATAACCAAACCAATTCTTCAAGCCTACATTAGTATTAAACATATCTATGACACCAGTAGGTACATCTTTATAAATTTTAGAAGCTTTAATCTTAGGCACACGAAATTCTTTTTCAGGTAACTGACTATCAGAAACTTCATCTAAAACATTACTACTTGACTCAGGAGTAGAAAATGAACTTTCATTATCAGCAAAGAAATTGGTGAACTTAACTTCTGTGTTGCGATCTGCGGTTAGGTCACTGCTTTCCATAGTCGAACCGGAAGTGCTTTCTCTGTCCATCCTTCGCTCAAACTTACGCTCAAATCTGCGCTCGAAATGCAAATTACTGCCTCAAATCTACCCTGACGCAACAAGCTTAACGAGTCTTACACCACGAGGTCTTACAACAGAATACTGATGTGCATGAGCAATACAGAGAGCAATATAAGGAGCAATACAGAGAATAGTATAACACTTATTGGCTAGTTATGGTTAGACAACAACGATAACAACAGACAATAACATCATCGGCTCTGATACCAACTTTGTAACACAGCTGCAAATGACAAATAAAGTGCAGAATAGAATATCTGATTCTAACATAAATCTTATATAGATTGTTACATCGGATACTTAGGAACATTACATTCATCATCTTACAATGCGCGCTCGCATAGACTCAGATCTTACTGTGGAAAGTATGTTTAAAAGAGCAGAGAGACATCCTCAGCACACAACTCATCCAATCCTTGACATCAATGCAATAGGAGTATGTTGACATCAATGACAACACCAATTAGGCCCATACTTGCAATAGAAGATAGGCGAAGAGGATTGACACTGAGACCTAATGTTGAAAGTGATGAGGAAAAAGAATTTCAATCTGTTGAACAAATTGGCGAAACCCTAGAAGGTGATGAAGAAGAAGAATCAGATCAAGTAAAGATGCTAGGAGCCATTTCAAATATTGGAAAGAGACATAGAGTTGATGTGTCAAACTATACTAGTAATTTGAACCCTAAAGAATTGATTGACTAGATAAATGACATGGAAGAATACTTTGAATATGAGGAAATTGAAGATCCGGAGAAGGTGAAATTTGCAAAGACAAAGTTGAAAGGACATGCTGCTATATGGTGGAAAGAAGTTCAGTTAGAAAGAAACATAAGAGGGAAAGAAAATATTATGAAATGGGATAGGATGGTGACAAAGTTGAAGAATCAGTTTATACCTGCTAACTATGAGTTGGAACTATTGAAAAGATTGCAGAACTTGAGACAAAAGGAGAAATCTATGAAGGAGTACACTAAAGAATTTCATAAAATGATCATAAGGACATGACATAGTGAAGCAAGCAAGGAGAAAGTGGCTAGATACATCAATGGACTGAGATTGAACATTTAGGAGGAACTAAGCTTGGTGAGGATGACATCTTTAGAGGAAGCATATCAGTTTACCCTAAAAGTTGAAGAGAAGATGAATAAGAGACATGATCAGAGACGGAGAGACAGAGGAGGTAAATTTCAGAGAGGTAGAACATATTCCAAAGGAGACAAATCATATCCAGAGCAGAACAAGTTTGACAGCCCATTCAAGAAGAAGGATACAGATAATAATGCTTACCGAAGAGATGACAAAAAATTTTATCAAAGAGGAAACCCTAGTGCATACTGGAATGATGGATACAGAAGGGAAGGAAGAGGATTGGATAAGAGGACATTCAGAGGTACTTATTTCAAGTGTGGAGGTGAAGCACATAGAGCATTTGAGTGTAATCAGGGTAGTACAAGTAAGAGGACAAAAAATAATGGAAGAACAACCTATGTTGAAGAAGAATCTATTGAACTAGATGATCCCTGTTTAGTTGGAAAACTAGAGAAAGGAGAATCATTGGTGAAGAGGAGAGCATTATTTCAAACAAAGACAAATGAGGAACCACTAGAAAGGAAAAGTCTGTTCAAAAAAAGATGCAAATCCAAAGGTAAGTGTTGTAAAGTTGTAATTGATAGTGGTAGTTCTGATAACCTAGTTTTAGAAGAGATGGTGACTAAGCTGAACTTGGAAAGATTGAAACACCCTAAGCCCTTTCAGATAGCATGGATTCAGGATGGTCGTAAGGTACTGGTGAGTGAACAATGTTTGGTGAAATTTCATATTGGATCTTATCATGATGAAGTCTTGTGTGATATTATGCCTATGGATGTTTGTCATATCTTGTTGGGTAGACCTTGGCAGTATGATAGAAAAGCTATACATGATGGGAGAAAGAATACATATACTATAACAACAAATGGGAAAAGAATTACTTTGACTCCTTTGGAGGATGATCCTAAAGATGTGGTATGTGGGAATGCTAGAATCTATTTGGTAGATGGAAGAAAATTTCTGGATGGTTTTAAACATGAGAACATGTGTTATGCTTTGATTCCTAAGAAGCCTGAAGCATTGAAGAAGGAGAGTAAAGAATCACAACTGGCGGAGATAAGAGAACTGTTGACAGAATATGAAGACATCATATTAGATAATGTACTTGAAGGATTGCCACCTATAAGGAGTATCAGTCATCACATGGATCTTATACCAAGAGCAAGTTTGTCTAATAAAGTAGCACACCGGATGACACTAACAAAGAATGAAGAATTGAATAGACAGATACAAGAGTTGTTTGTTAGACTTAGGACACACAACTGAGAGGGGGGGTGAATCAGTTGTGCAAAACTTTATTGAATTAGACACTTAAATCTTCTTAGTGATTAGCAGTATATTAATCATGAACCATAATACATTCAAATCAAGAGCAGAAACACATCAACACATAAGACACCAAGATTTTGAAGTTGAAAACCTGGTTAAGGGAAAAACCACGGGGTGATTAACCCAAGATTGTATTCTCTATTAGAAGAATAGAAAGAACAAAATGGCACATGCCAATTAGGGCTCACTGCCCGAGCACACTGCTCACAAGAGGCTCACTGCCTACAAGAGACACACTATCTACAAAGAAATAAATATCACATACATGAACTGGAGAATAGCATCTTCACCATGCTTGAATCAGTTCCATTTAAGCCCAATACTTCTGCTCTGTCTTTCACTCTCCTCCTCGCTACCACACTCTCATCACCACAAGGACAACTTCAAACTAACTTTGCAATCTCTTATTTATACAAGGCATCAACTTAGGAATGATCATCTAAGTCAACAAACATCCATAAGATCATCTGCAAGATGTATAACTCATCCGGTCGACCTATCTCAGGAAGAACACCATCATCCAGAAGTTACTCTTCAATTGCGAGCTCCAACTTCAATGCGGACCACCAACACAAATTGGACATGATCCAAAGACCTCCACAAGCTTGTCTGAATTACCAAGAACATCCACACTTCTGCTTACTGAAGTCCTTCTCTCCTTCATCTGGAACCTCAAGAACACAGTCTGTCATTACTGTCACAGAGGAATAGATGCTTGAGGACCTTCAAATCACAAACCAATCAAGTTGATACACCACAAAGACTTCCTCAGTACTCCTTTAAATCCGCAGAACAGGAAAATTCATTTCCAGATCTCACCGGACCTTTCTTGTTACACTCTATCACCTCTGAATACCTACCAAAACTGGTTTTACTTGAGTGGCCACAACGTCTTCATATCTTCATGCGGACTTCTAAAATCTCTACTAGATCACCTATAGACACATATCTACAAAATCTTTAATCTGCATCCTCTTATCCTCATCCTATCTTGGACTTTTGCCTTACTGTCATCACTGTTCTTCACTGTTCCTGATTGAGACTAATTTTCTCAATATCCTCAGCTCACGGCTCATCCAAACCTTATCATTAATGCAACAGGAGTATGTTGACATCAATGACAAACACCAGTTAGGCCCATACTTGCAACAATCTCCCCCTTTGTCATTGATGGCAACATAAGATGTGAAAAACTATTTTAACCATCAAGTCAAGAACTTCTTCTTACTGTCACAGCTCCCCCTATCAGCAACAACCATTCACATGTCTTCTCTCCCTTTACTGCTCCCCCTTTGATCATAAACCACTTATTTTTCACATGTCTTCTCTCCCCCTTTGACATCAATGGCAAAGGGCACATACTTGCAATTCCAACACTTTAGAATCATACCTACTGCTCCCCCTGAGTAGCAGCTCCCATCAATCTGGATCATAAGATATGACTATGATATCCACTGGACTGGTGCACCTTAGTTCATCACCAGAGGGGCAATAACCCCTAACTTCTTGAGATACTCAAAAGAGTCCTTAGGTAGAGGTTTAGTAAAGATGTCTGCAATCTGATCCTTGGAAGGCACAAACTCCAATCTGACTTCTTTCTTGTTCACTTGCTCTCTCAAAAAGTGAAATTTGATGGATGTATGTTTAGTCTTTGAATGTAACACCAGAGTCTTGGATATATTTATTGCACTTGAATTATCACAGAAGATTGTGATAGGTTCCTCATACTCCACTTTGATATCTCTTAGCATCTGCTTCATCCACAAAACTTGAGTGCAACTACCTGTTGCTGCAATATAATCAGCATCAGTTGTGGATAGAGATATTGCCTCTTATTTCTTGCTTAGCCAAGAAACCAATCTCTTCCCCAAAAAGAATGCTCCACCACTGGTACTTTTCCGATCATCCACATCTCCTACCCAATCAACATCTGTATATGAAGAGAGAAATCATAATCTCTAGGATACCACAGACCATACTCAACCGTCCCTTTTAGATATCTAAAAATCCTCTTGATTGCCATGACATGGGATTCTCTAGGATCAGCTTGGAATCTAGCAATGAGACCAATAGCTTGCATAATGTCTGGTCTAGTTTGAGTGAGATACAACAATCCTCTAATCATTGATCTGTACTTTGTCTGGTCTACCTTAGGAGAGTCATCATCTTTGCTCAACTTACATCTAGTTGCCATGGGAGTATTCATTGGCTTTGAATCTTCCATCCCAAATTTCTTCAACAATTCTTTCACATATTTGGTCTGAGAAATGAAGATTCCTTTCTTTGTTTGAGTGATTTGCAGACCCAAGAAGAAATTCATTTCACCAAGCATGGACATCTCAAACTCACTTTTCATTTGATTTGCAAAAGTTTTACACATACTATCTCCTCCTCCAAAGATGATAACATCAACAAACACTTCAACAATCAAGATGTTTTCATGATCAATTTTGAAATATAAGTTACTGTTAGCAGTACCTTTGTTGAAACCAATCTTCAAAAGATGTTTGTCCAATCTTTCATACCAGGCTCTTGGGGCTTGCTTCAATCATACAGTACCTTCTTCAACTTGCAGACCATATCACCATGATCAGACAATTGAAATCCATCTGGCTTCTCTATATACACTTCTTCTTCCAAGTCACCATTTAGGAAGGCAGACTTGACATCCATCTGATATACCTTGAAATCCTTGAAGGCAGCAAAGGCAAGAAATAATCTGACTACTTCAATTCTTGCCACCGGAGCAAAAGTTTCTTCAAAATCAATTCCTTCTATTTGAGAGTAGCCCTTGCAAACCAATCTGGCTTTATTTCTAATTACTTCACCAACTTTATTTAGTTTGTTCTGGAAGACCCATTTGGTTCCAATCACATTCTTGTTTCTAGGTCTGGGAACAAGATCCCAAGTATGATTTTTCTCAATTTGCATCAACTCTTCCTCCATTGCTTTAGTCCAGTTTTCATCATTGCAAGCTTCATTTACTGTCTTAGGTTCAATTTTTGAAATCAGACAATACTTATCTGAGTTTTGAGCAATTTTCCTTCTTGTTTGTACACCTTTACTTTTATCACCTATGATCTGATCTTCAAAGTGATTCAGTCTTACATACCTAGGCACTTTGGGAGTTACTTCCATTTCTGCTTCTTGATCAGGCTCATTCAAACTTATCTCTTCTTCCTGATTTACCGGATCAATCTAGATCTGAATCTCAAAAGAGGCTTGGGCTCCTTGAGTCAAAACACCATTCTGATCATCTTCATCATATTCATAGAATCTTGAGGGTTTTTCAACTCCTTCATCAACCTTCACATTTGTACTTTCTATCATCTTTCTCAGTCTCTTGTTATAACACCGGTATGCTTTGCTTTGAGTAGAGTAACCCAAGAATATTCCTTCATCACTTCTAGCATCAAACTTTCCTAGATCTTCATCTCTTTTAATGTAACATTTGCTACCAAAAACTCTGAAATACCTTACAGTAGGAGTGATACCAAATGAAAGTTCATAAGGAGTCTTACCGGTATTGTTTCTGATTTGAACTCGATTGAGAGTGTAGACTGCAGCGCTGACAGCTTCTCTCCAATAGATCTGAGGAACATTTGCTTCCATCATCATGGTCCTAGATGCTTCCTGGATGGTCTGGTTCTTTCTCTCCACTACTCCATTCTGTTGTGGGGTCCTAGGAGCAGACAACTGTCTCTTAATTCCATGTTTCTCACAGAACTCTATGACCTCACTGGATGTGAATTCTCCACCTCTATCCGACCTCAGACACTTCAATTTTAATCCGGTTTCATTCTCTACCATAGCTTTGAATATTTTGAATTTCTCAAGAGCTTCTGATTTCTCTCTTAGAAAGGTTACCCACATCATCCAGGAATAGTCATCAATTAGTAGCATGAAGTATCTATCACCTTGAATACTCTTGATTCTTGCTGGACCACAAAGATCAGTATGAACTAAGTCTAATAATCTGGTTGAAGACAGTTCCTTACTTTTGAATGTGATTGCTCAGCTTACCCAACTGACATTCCTTGCACAAGCTGTTAGTAGGTTTCACCAATTTTGGAAGATTTCTTACAGCCTGAGTATTGCTTATCTTGATGATATTATCAAAATTCACATGACACGTCCTCCTATGCCACAACCAACTTTGATCAATTTGAAAAAACAAGCAACTTTTGCCAGTACCAACCAAGTGAAAGATATTACCTTTAGTTGGAGTACCGGATGCAATCTCTGTTCTGGAACTTTTAATGATCTTGCATTTTCCATTCTTGAACCAGAGATCATAGCCTTTGTCCACCAACTATCCAACACTGAGAAGACTGTGCTTCAATCCTTCAACATATAGTACATTACCAGTTTTATTTCTTCCATTAAGAGAGATAGTTCCTCTACCTCTGATTCTACCAGTAGAATTGTCACCAAACTTTACCACTCCTCCTTCATACCTTTCCAAATCAACAAACTTATTTTTGTCACCTTTCATATGGTGAGAGCATCCACTGTCAATGACCCAATCATCCTTCTCTTCAATTTGGGCAGCTAGAGCTCTTTCCACAGTCTTATGATTGACAGATACAGAGGACATTAGATCTTCTTCCTTGATGGCAATGAACACCCATTCATTTCTGGATTTGTTTCCTGTCTCTGATTCATCATCTGTTACTCCTTCATTGTCATCATCTTCATGTACATAGCAACAGTTTTTTTGGAACCTTGGCTTGTTAGGATTTTGCCTTAAAAACCTTTCCGAACACCTTGAGGCAAAATGACCAATCTTATTGCAGTTAAAACACTTAAAAGGTAATTTTCCTTCATACTTACTAGATCCTCTTGGCAACCTTTTTGTAATAAGGGCTTCAAGTTGAGCAGTTTCTACTTCTTCTTCTTCCAGGACTTTTCTTGCTTTTTCATACCATGACAGTTTCCTTGATGAGTTCTCTCCTAGATCAAACATTTGTTTACCTTTTACAGAGGCACTGGCTTTGAATGTAGATTTAGTCTTGGGGGGTCATCTCCAAACTCTATCATTTCAAATGCAGCCAATTTCCTAGCCAATTGATCTCTTGTTATAGTTGTATGGGCTCTAAATTCTTCAATGGTAGCAGCCTTGATTTTGTAAGAAGCAGGTAGGGATCTGAGAATTTTGCCAACAATCTCATTTTCATCCAAGACTCCACCAGCATTTCTAATTCCACAAACCATCTCATTCACTCTTGGCATAAAAGTAGTAATATTTTCATCATCTCTCATCTTCAGATTTTCAAATTTCCCTTTCAGACTCTGTAACCTTGCACATTTAACATACTAGTCTCCTTCATGCAAAAGTTCCAGTTTTTCCAAATCTCAAAAGTAGTTGGTAGGTCAATAACATTTGAGAGCTCTGAATCAGATAATGTGCTTAGAAGAGCCTCTATAGTCTGCAGATTGTTTTCAGCATATGTGATTTCATTTAGGGTTTTCGGACCACCCTGTGGAGGTACATACTGTATTGTAACCATGGTCCAGTATGCCATTCCCATACACTACAAGTGACATTTCATGCGACCTTTCCAAAGAGAAAAATTGGCTCCATCAAACTTCAGACTATCCTTCTTGTAAGACGACATCCTGGATCTCCTCAAGCAATTAAGCTCCTTTTAGAGGAACTTGGCTCTGATACCAATTGTTAGACTTAGGGCACACAACTGAGAGGGGGGTGAATTAGTTGTGCAAAACTTTCTTGAATTAAACACTTAAATCTTCTTAGTGATTAGCAGTATATTAATCATGAACCATAATACATTCAAATCAAGAGCAGAAACACATCAACACATAAGACACCAAGATTTTGACATGGAAAACCCGGTTAAGGGAAAAACCACGGGGTGATTAACCTAAGATTGTATTCTCTGTTAGAAGAATAGAAAGAACAAAATGGCACATGCCAATTAGGGCTCACTGCCCGAGCACACTGCTCACAAGAGGCTCACTGCCTACAAGAGACACACTGTCTACAAAGAAATAAATATCACATACATGAACTGGAGAATAGCATCTTCACCATGCTTGAATCAGTTCCATTTAAGCCCAATACTTCTGCTCTACCTTTCGCTCTCCTCCTTGCTACCACACTCTCATCACCACAAGGACAACTTCAAACTAACTTCGCAATCTCTTATTTATACAAGGTATCAACTTAGGAATGATCATCTAAGTCAGAAAACATCCATAAGATCATCCACAAGATGTATAACTCATCCGATCGGCTTGTCTCGGGAAGAACACCATCATCCAGAAGTTACTCTTCAATTATGAGCTCCAACTTCAATGCAAACCACCAACATGAACTGGACACGATCCAAAGACCTCCACAAGCTTGTCTGAATTACCAAGAACATCCACACTTCTTCTACTTACTGAAGTCCTCTCCTTCATCTGGAACCTCAAGAACACAGTCTGTCATTACTGTCACAGAGGAATAGATGCTTGCAGACCTTCAAATCATGAACCAATCAAGTTGATACACCACAAAGACTTCATCAGCACTCCTTTAAATCTGCAGAACAGGAAAATTCATTTCCAGATCTCATCGGACCTTTCTTGTTACAATCTATCACCTCTGAATACCTACCGGAACTAGTTTTACTTAAGCGGCCACAACATCTTCATATCTTCATGCAGACCTTTGAAATCTCTACTGGATCACCTACAGACACATATCTACAAACCCTTTAATCCGCGTCTTGTTATCCTCATCCTATCTTGGACTTTTGCCTTACTGTCATCACTATTCTTCACTGTTCCTGATTGAGACTAATTTTCTCAATATCCTCAGCTCACGGCTCATCCAAACCTTATCATTAATGCAACAGGAGTATGTTGACATCAATGAGAAACACCAGTTAGGCCCATACTTGCAACATTGTTGAGGAAAGGTTTGATCAGAGAAAGTTTGAGTCCTTGTGTAGTACCTACAGTATTAACACCTAAGAAAGATGGAGAATGGAGAATGTGTACTAATTCTAGAGAAATAAACAAGATCACAGTTAAGTATAGACTTCCTTTACCTAGGATGGACAATATTATGGATTGTTTGAGTGGAGCAAGATATTTCACAAAGATAGACTTGAAGAGTGGATACCATCATATTAGAATCAGAGAAGGAGATGAATGGAAGACTGCTTTTAAGATGAATGAAGGATTGTATGAGTGGTTAGTGATGCCCTTTGGATTGACAAATGCACTGAGTACTTTCATGAGATTGATGAATGAAGTTCTAAAGAAATTCTTGGGTAAGTTTGTGATTGTATACTTAGATGACATTCTAATTTTTAGTAAAACAAAAGAGGAACATTTGTGGCATATTAGACAAGTTTTGCAGAGACTGAGAGAAGAGAAATTGTTGATAAACATCAAGAAGTGTAGTTTCATGAAGGAAGAGTTGGTATATTTGGGATTTGTGATTTCTACAGAAGGATTAAAGATGGACCCTGAGAAAGTGAAAGCAATTGTTGAATGGCCTACACCGGAGAGCATTGGAGATGTTAGATCATTTCATGGATTGGCTAGTTTCTACTAGAAGTTTATAAGAAATTTTAGTTCAATTTGTGACCCGATGACAGAGACAATGAGAGGTAACAAAAAGGATTTTAAGTGGGCATCAGGAGCAGATAAAAGTTTTGAGTTGTTGAAGCAGAAAGTGATAGAGCAACCTGTTTTGGCATTACCGGATTTGAATAAGGTATTTCAAGTTGATTGTGATGCAAGTGGAAATGCAATTGGAGCAGTATTAAGTCAAGAAGGTAGACATATAGAATATTTTATTATGAAGTTGAATGATGCAAGGAGAAGATACTTAGTTTATGACCAAGAGTTCTATGCCATAATTCAAGCCTTGAAGAAGTGGAGACATTACTTGTTGCCTAAGGAGTTTGTGTTATATACAGATCATCAAGCTTTGCAATATTTGAACAGTCAAGGTAAGTTGAATCAGTGATATATGAGGTGGGTAGAGTTCATGAAGAGTTATACTTTTGTGTTGAAGCATAGGAGTGGTAAATCAAACAAAGTTGTTGATGCCTTGAGTAGAAGAAGAAACTTGTTGACAAAGATGAGAATTGAGGTGTGTTAGAATCTGAAAAGATTATTAACCCATAAAACTAGTGCAAATGAATAGATATCTAAACTATGAATGCAAATGATACGAAACCAAAATAGCAACATAGAGTTAGTCTCCAAGAGAGTAATGCAAATACTAGAAGCAAAATAGCATTAAGAGGATGCAAAAGAAAAAGATACAAAATACAAGCCAGGTAGCATGCTTATATAGACTAGGAAGAGGGAGGAGGTGGCAACACCAACCAATCAGGAGCAACCATCTATCAGACTAAAGATAGCAAAGTATTTTCCCAAGATAGCTAATGGATGCTCACATGTAGGAAGGTGACACCTCACAACCACTCACCTAATAAGACATGCTTTATTAACCTAAGCAAGATTAATAGAAGTGTAGGAAAAACCTAGGAATATAGGGAAAAAATAAATAACCCACTAGGAAATAAAAACCTACACTAACACCCCCCCCCATAAGAGAAGCTTAGGTGGATGTAGAAATGGGTCCCGACAAATCAAGCTTGATGAGGTACCCATGTACATAAAATCCCCCCCAAAAAAGAGAGAGAAGAGACCCCCCAAAGTAGAGAGAGTCAGGACTTTGAGTGAGAGGAAGAAGCCCCCCAGGAGATGAAGCATCTCGCACCCCTAGCAAAGCTCGCAAATGAAGGAACTTGCTCTCAGTGAAGGGTTTGGTGAAGATATCAACAACCTGCTCAAAAGTCAGATAATAGCGAAGGTCAATGACATGCCCATGGATGAGCTCCCAGATGTAGTGCATGTGGACCTCAATGTGTTTGGTCCGCTGATGATGGACCAGATTCTGTGAGATCTGAATGGCACTCTGGTTGTCACAAAAATGACTGATGGCCGTTTGACCTGGATACCAAACTTAGTGAGAAGATTCTAAAGCCAAATGGCCTTAATGGTGGCATTCACAACCCCTCAATACTCGACCTCAGTAGAAGATAGAACAATAGCAAACTACTTCTTTCTCAACCAACAAACAGGACCTGAACCAAGTGAGAAGTTGTAACCTAAAGTAGACTTGCGATCCTGAGAATTGCCTGCCCAATCTGCATTTGTGTAGCCCACCAAGTCAAGCTCAATGCCTGTTGTGTAGTGAATCCCAAAACTGTGAGAACCCTGAATGTAGTGAAGGATCCACTTGGCTACTTTCCAGTGCAGCTCATGAGGCTCCTGCATGAATCGAGAGAACATGCCTACAGCATATGAAATGTTGGGTCTCATATGAATCAGATAAATGAGACTCCCAACAAGCTGTCGGTACAAAGTGCCACAACAAGTGGAGAAGAACATTGAGCCTCAAGTTTGACTCTAGAAAGAAAGGGAGTTGGAGCAGGCTTACAATCAGCCATATGAAACCTTGAGAGCAAATCTAGAGCATACTTGGACTGTGTGATGGTGATCCCGAAAGAAGACTGAAAGATCTCAATCCTGAGAAAGTAATGAAACAAGCCTAAGTCAGTCATCAAAAACCTGTCATGAAGGGCAGTTTTGATAGCCCCAATGGTGGATGAAGAACTCCCTATGATTAGCAAGTCATCAACATACAGAACTAGAAATAGGAGTGAATCATCCTGCTGCAGAATGTAGACAATGGGATCAGAATGGCAATGAGTGAACCCAACTGATAGAAGGAAGGAGTCCATCTTGGCATACTAGGCCCGAGGAGCCTGTTTGAGGCCATAGAGAGACTTCCAAAGATGACACACAAATGAAGAATCCTGAATGAATCCCTGTGGCTGCTCCATGTAGATCTCCTCTTGAAGGTCATCATGAAGAAAGACACTCTTCACATCCATCTGGTGTACTATCCAACGATTAGTTGCAGTAATGGCAAGAACAAGTTAGATGAAATTCATTCAGGCAACTGGCGCAAAAGTTTTAGAGTAGTCAATCCCAAGAATCTGGGAGAATCCTTTGGCAACCAAGTGAGCCTTATGCTTGTCAACCGAACCATCTGCTACAAATTTTATCTGATAGATCCACTTACATCAAACAAGTTTTCTTCCCTTAGGAAGAGGGACAAGATCCCAAGTGTGGTTCCTCATCAAGGAACTATACTCCTCCTACATAGCTATATCCCACTCAAGAATACCAGAAGCCTCATGAAAAGACTATGGATCTGAGGCAATAGCAATGAAGACATGTGGAGCATCCTAGAACTGTGAACGAGTCCGCCTGGTGTCTGATGGATCCCCAACCCAATCACCTATAGACTGCAAGGTCTGTCTAGCCCAAAGTGGACCGGAAGATGGAGAATCTATAGGAGAATCATCAACCTCTGAATGATGACTAGGAGAGGAAGGAGGTGAGTCCTTTGAATCGCTCTCTACATCAAAAGTGGAGGTAGAAGACTGCTTAGGTGAATCTGACTCATCAGAAGATCTGTCATGTATCCCAAGTGACTCCAATGTCAAAGTAGAAGGAGTTGGAGAAGTGATAGAAAGTGAGCTCGAAGAGCCCTCCTCAAACTGAACACTCCTCTCAATGAACAACTCATGTGTAGTAGGGTGGAGCAACTGATAACCCTTCACACCATCAGGGTAACCTACAAATATGTAAGGTCTGCTCTGCGGATCCAAGGCCTTGCGTTGCTCCACATGAATGTGGGCCCATGCAGGAGAACCAAAAAATTTAAAGTGCTTAACTAATGGTTTCCGACTGCTCCAAGCTTCAAAAGGAGTGACTCCCTTCAAGGCTCGGTGAGGAACACGGTTCTGGATATAGCAAGCACAGTTAATGGCATCTACCCAATACTGTGATGCAAGAGATCTAGAGTGAATCATGCATTTCGCCATTTCCTTCAAGGACCTATTCTTCCGTTCTGCAACACTGTTCTGCTGAGGATTGTATGGAACTGAATGCTGCAAATTAATCCCCTCTGAAGTGCAAAACTTCTCAAACTGATGGTTGACATACTCACCACCATTGTTAGTGCACAAAACTTTGATGGCTTTCCCAGATTGCTTCTCTACAAAAGTTTTGAAGTCCTGAAAATGATCAAATACCTCTGACTTATGTTTGAGAAAGTACACCCAAGTATATTGAGAAAAGTAATCAATGAATGTGAGGACATATCGGGCCCTGTTGAAAGAAAGATGCTGAAATGGACCAGCCTAATCACTGTGAACTAACTCTAGTATCTGTGAAGCTCTCCATGCCTTACCTTTGTCAAACTTTTCCTTAGGATGCTTACCAATAATGCAACCTTGGCAAACACCACTTGAAAACTGAACTGAAGGCAACCCTGTGACCATGTTCTACTAGTTGAGCTGTTGCAAGTAGCGGAAGTTTAGATGGCCAAACCGCTCATGCCATAATCTACTCACATCACTAGAATGAGTGAGAAAAATAGTCAAAGGAGGATCAGGAACAAAGTGAGAAAATAGATAGATCCATGGCTGATGATCTGCTCTCCCAACTACAACTGTAGAACCACTGTGCAACTCACAAATCTCCACTAAATCAGGAGTGAACTCAACCCGCTTGCCTGAACTTGTGTGAGTGATCTGGTATACCAATAGGAGATTAGTTGATAATGAAGGCACACAAAGAACATCATGGAATGTGTCATCACCCACATCAACAAACCCTCTCCCACACACCTCAATAGGAGTGTCATCACCCATCAAAATAGAAGGCATAGTACATGGCTCCAAAGATGCAAGTACTTCCTTAGATGAAGCCATATGGTGTGAAGCACCTGAATCAAGGACCCAAGTGGATGGTGAAGAAGCAACTACAACAAGGGCCTTGCCCTTTCCTTTCCCCTTGTTGTTTTCTTTTACCTTATGAGACCCCTCATTAGAACTCTGTTTGATAGACTCAGGAACACTGATATTATTCTTCTCAAGAATGTGTGTCGAGTGATCAATTTGTTTCTTCAGACATTTATGTTCATCATGACTAAGTCTTTTACAATAGGCACATTGGACCCTCTCTTTCTTAGGCTTGTCACCCTTGGAAGATTGGGTCTCATTAGTTGCTTTTGAAGCAACCGATATCTGATCCTTCTTCTCCTTGCTATTCTTCTATTTCGTATCCTTACTATTGTTGTTACTACTTTGTCCTTTCTTTTCTTTTGTACCTTGGTTGGCAACCAAGGCATATGACTTAGAAGACTTAAGAGTGCCCATCTAGATTAGCTTGTCCTATTCTCGAGTGAGATTGACAGCAAAATCATCTAAAGATGGCATGGTGAATTGAGTACCAAGTGCACCCTTAGTAGCATAGAAAGGAGAAATAAACACATAATATTCTGAACTTAGCTTAGAGAGAATACTAAGAATCAATTTTTGATCTTTCTTTTCAATTCCACATTGTTTTAACTGCAGCCTTAGTGATTTCAATTTAGTGAAGAAATCTTGGATTGTGTTGAAATTGCCTGGACTTAAACTAATTAGTTTATGTTCCAACATATGACCCCTCATTGAATCTTGTGTGCCAAATAGTGTTTCTAGCTTTGTCCATATTTCATTTGGTGTATTCAAAGACTCAATGTGAAAGAGCAAATCAGGAGAAACAGACAAACACAATGTTCCATATGCCTCATCACATTTGTTAAACCACTTAGGATTATCTTCATCTTTAGCAGGTTCAGTTTCAAGTCCCATAGTTATCCTATTTAATCCAGCTTTTCTTAAGTGAATTGTCATGCATTATTTCCACTCGAAGTAATTTTATGGAGTTATGATGGGCACATTTGTTTTATCCATGATGAAGAAATGCAAAGAAGAAATGCTAAAAAGAAGAGAACCCAACCAAGACAACCCCCCCACCTTTTCACTCAATCAAAGAACCCCCCCAATAAAATATGATTTGGCACTTTATATTAGTGCGTTTACAACTGCCACTAGCAAGAAATACTAAGTGGTCTTGATTTCAATGCATTACAAAACCCTGACGAAGAGTATTTGCTAAAAATACAACTTTGGCACAATACCCAAAGAAATAAACAGCACCACTACGATCTACTCAAAAAATCATGCACTTTCAAAAAAAGAATCACCTCGATACGAGGTCGTATGTGAAAGTTATGATCCTCCGAAGTTCCCAAAATGAGAACTGTGTAGTGTCACGACTGAGAATCTGCAATTTCTAAAAAATCTCTGCATCAAAATAAAAAATGACTGCATTAGTACATAGAGCATGAAAAAATAGCCAAAATCCAAAACAAATCGTGGGAAACGGAGTCCGTATGAGCAAGAACGGAGCATTTGAAAACTTCCTTCAAAACTACAACTGCCAATAGAGAGGGGTACTATTGTAGCTTTCTAAGTTTGATTCTACAAAATATACAGACTGTATGCAAAAACTAAAAGATATACAGATGGTTTTTCTATGCTGCGAACAAAACCCAGAAGGCATTTTTCTTGCTGATGTACAGAAGATGTAGTTCTAATGTAAATAGAACGCCTTTAGTAACAAAAAATGACCCCAACAACCAAAAAATGGCATGCAAAGGCTGAATCAACTACCTAAGACAAGCAAAAGCATGCTAGAACCTGCAATATTGATTAGAAACACCAAATATGCAAGTTGGTTGTCATATTTAAGTTTGAAACCTCGGTTCCGCAACTGTGTCTGACGATCTCTGATTTCGGTGAAGCGAAAGCCAAATCTGACTTTCTCAAGCCTCCTGGACTCATTAGAACAGATGGAAATGGTGTTTGTATAACCAGAAATGTTGCAATCACTCAGATTTCATAAAACACGTGTGCAAACCCCAGAGATTAAAAAAAATTCCATCAAACTTTTCTGATTCTCAAGATCATCCGAAGATGCAAGAGAAGAGCATACTAGGTTTTTCAAAAAACTGTAATACGATTTATTAGCCCACCCAAATCTCTCAAATAAGGAAACTAAAATCTATTCTTGTACATAGCAAGGCTCTGATACCATGTTAGAATCTGAAAAGATTATTAACCCAGAAAACTAGTGCAAACGAATAGATATCTAAACTATGAATGCAAATGATACGAAATCAAAATAGCAACATAGAGTTAGTCTCCAAGAGAGTAATGCAAATGCTAGAAGCAAAATAGCATTAAGAGGATGCAAAATCAAAAGATACAAAATACAAGCCAGGTAGCATGCTTATATAGACTAGGAAGAGGGAGGAGGTGGCAACACCGACCAATCAGGAGCAACCATCTATCAGACTAAAGATAGAAAAATATCTTCCCAATATAGCTAATGGATGCTCACATGTAGGAAGGTGACACCTCACAACCACTCACCTAATAAGACATGCTTTATTAACCTAAGCGAGATTAATAGAAGTGTAGGAAAAACCTAGGAATATAGGGAAAAAATAAATAACCCACTAGGAAATAAAAACCTACACTAGAACAAGGTGTTGGGTTTTGATGAGTTGAAGAACATGTATGAGGGAGACACTGATTTTGCAGAACCTTGGAGAGCATGTAAGGAACCTATTTTGATAGATAGGAGTAAGTGGTTGGACTATTTCATTCAAGAAGATATGTTGTTCAGAGGAAGTCAGTTGTGCATATCTAGAAGTTCAATGAGAGATAATTTGATCAAGGAAAATCATAGTGGTGGATTGGTAGGACATTTTGCCATTGATAAGACAGTGGCTTTGGTGACTAAAAATTACTTTTGGCCTTAGATACATAAGGATGTTCAAAGATTTGTGCAGAGTTGAAAAGTTTGTCAAGTTTCAAAAGGGAGTAGTTAGAATACTAGATTGTATAAACCTTTGACAGTACCGGAGAGACCTTGGGAAGACATAAGCATGGATTTTTTGATGGGATTGCCTAAGACATAGAGAGGACATGATTCAATATTTGTAGTCGTTGACAAATTTTCAAAGATGGCTCATTTCATACCTTGCAAGAAGACAACTGATGCAGTGCATGTAGCTGACCTATTTTTCAAGGAGATTGTGAGATTACATGGATTACCTAAGAGTATAGTTTCAAACAAAGACACAAAGTTTGTTGGATACTTTTGGAGGACACTTTGGGAAAAGATGAAGACAAATTTGAAGTTTAGTTCAAATTTTCATCCGCAGACTAATGGACAGACAGAGGTAGCGAATAGGAGTTTGGGAAATTTGTTGAGATGTTTGGTTGGAGAGAAGATAGGAAGTTGGGATTTGATTCTTTCACAAGCAGAGTTTGCATACAATATTTCAGTGAACAAGAGTATCGAAAGAACACCTTTTGAGATTATTACCAGAGTAAACCCTAGAGGAGTGGCAGAATTAAGAGATATCAGCATGGAAGAAAACATAAGTGTAGAAGTAGAAGAATTTGTAGATCACATGAAGACAGTACATAATCAGGTGAAGAAGCATTTGGAGAATATGAATAGTAAGTACAAAGAGAAGGATGATGAGAAGAGAAGACATAAGGAATTTAAAGTTGGAGATGAAGTGATGGTGTACTTGAGAAAATAAAGATTTCCAGTAGGGACATATAACAAGTTGAAGATGAAGAAGTTTGGACCTTGTAGGATACTCAAAAAATTTGATTCAGGGAATGCATATGAAGCGGAGTTATCGGAGACATTGGGTATATCACCTATTTTCAACATTGCAGACCTTTATCAGTATTATGAAGTAAAGTTCAGTGATAGCATAGAAAAAGACTTGAAGAAGCAGTTACCACAACAAGCACCGGAGTAGATTGAAGAAATTTTGGACAGCAGAGTTGGACACAGCACTAGAGGAAGACAATACAAAGAATATCTTGTGAAGTGGAAAGGCAGACCAGAAGAAGATTCATCATGGATTTCTCAGGTTGAGGTGGACCATCTTGGTTCTCCCCTAGCCCCAGCAAAGTGAGGGGCTCACTTTTTCAATAACCCCGGATGTCTGATGCAGGAGCATCCCTGGTCCAAGAACAATCTTGCATCAACCAAAAACATTTGCATTTTAGTTTGTTTGCAATTCAATTTATTTCTTTTCTAGTTTAGTTCAAGTAGTTCGGTTAGAAGCAGTTTCGATATTTTTGGTCTAGTATCATTTTCAGATCTTGTGGAGTTGGATTTAGTATCTACATTCATTCATCTACATCATATCCAGAATTTAGAGATCCGCACTTTAATACCGGAAAGATATCGCTATCAAAAGATGATTGTTTCTCAGAGAAAAGCATCTAGATAATCACAGAAAACCAACTGAAGGAGAAACTTGTGGGGTCATCCCACAATAATGGGTTATACTTTTTGGCCAAACTTGACATTGAAATCAACATTTTGAACTAAATCTTCACTTTCTGACACCTATAGCTGCTAAACCATTAGAAATTTGAAGATGATGCAAACTAGTGATTTGTGAGATTTTGTTTGTAGATTTGAAATATATTTTAAAAAAAAAAATTGGAGTTAAATTGTAACAAAAATTTGTGTCTTTTTTGATAACTAGTTTTTGATAGTAAACAACATTTTTTTAAAGTGATGTGTATTCTGTAGCACATAACTTTTTTTCTACAAAGGATAAAATTTTGATTCTTTTGAATTTAGATTGGTAACACTGATATATAGGGTATGTATTTGCTTTCATAATGTTTTGTTGAATATATTTTTTTAATTAAGTTTTGAAGTCAAACAAATTATAACTTAGACATAGGCGTATTCCGTAAAACATAACTTTTTTTGTATGTATCAAAATTCAATTTTTCTTTTTTTGTTGAAACAAGGATATCAATACCTAGGGAATAGATATTTTTCAAAAAAAAAAATTCACTAATTTACTAATTTTCCATGTGGGCAGAACAGAGAACTTGATGTTCGGTGAAAAACCTACATTCACAAGAAATAAAAAATAAATATAATAATCAAATCAAATATATTTAAAATTATACTTTTTGGGAAGCTTATAATAAGGACTACATACTTACAAAACATAAATTTTAAATGAACTCATTTTATCCCCCAAAAGATAAATCAAAAGTGGTTTTTTATTAGCATTTTGATAGGTGTAGAGGAGATTCCATTATAGGTATGGTTTAAAACTAGTGGGGTTCTGTCCAAGGGGGTTTGAATCTAAGGGGATTTGATCAAACCCTCTTCAATTAAAATCCTTTAAATGAAACCTTTCAAGGCTTAAATATTATATTTTCTAAAAATCTGTGATTTCAGCAAAAATTAGGATGTCCCAGAAAGTGTAACCCATTATTGTGGCAGCACCCTGCGGAAGCATTTCCCAATCTGTGGAGCCTAATGACACATCATTCAATGACATTTGCTTCATGATCGACCTTCCCTAAAGATCTACTTATCATTTAACTCATTTTTCTAAAAGTTTTCTATGCATTTAGGTCTAACCTATCTATGTAAACATGTTACAGCTCTTTATTGGAGTTTGTGATCTTCCTTGGCTGATGCGAAGGAATCTATTGATCCAGACTTCATATATATTGATGTAATAGATCCTTAGGAAGGTAGTTAGTTATGAAGTTCATAAGTTACTAAGTTCTAGATAGATAGCTTACTCATTTTCTGGAGAAGGAGCTTCAAAGCTTTATCTTGCGCATGTATGTAATCAGTCCTTTGAGCCCTAATTGTAAGCCCACATGTTGCCGACTGATCTTTATTTAAATTCTATGATATACTGAATGATTGAATCTACATTTATTTTATTTCTTTTAATTGTTTCTATTGTGTTTACTCTTCCTACATGGTCCGGACAGTTCATTCTGTAAACCCTCCTACCGTGACTGCACCACTTATTCTCTAATGTGATAGCCTTCTAGTGAATCTCTTGTAACCATCTCTTGCACATTGCTTTCATTTCATTTATATTAATATTAGTCTTTATGATTTGAAGTATTTTATTAGTTATCTTGAACACATTATTGTTTGTCACTACTCGCCACTATTCTAGACACACATAGGATAAAGAGCACACGCTATTGATCATTACATCCAGTCATCTAGTTGTCGTTGAGGTAGAACTACCAAAAATAGGGTTTGATTGAAGCAAACCTCCATATAACCTAATCCTTTTCCACTTTTTCTTATAGGTTGAAGATTGAGTGAAGAAAGATTGTAAATGCATGAGAGTTTGTGCATTCCTTCCCTTTATTTGTCTTTGTTTAATTTTAAATTTATTTCTACTAACATTCTATTTCTATACACTAATCTTCATTTTACTATTGTTAGCGTTTGGATTTGCACCGTTCAGTGCAACTCAAAATGGAACAACGTGTATAGTAAAATTATTCTTCAAATTTGGAGGGGAAGCTCCCATAGACAAGAAACTTAAAAAGACAAAACAATTAGCCTATCTTTTTGTTTTCTCAAGGCACAAGCACAAGGTGATTTAATCTCTCCTACAATCCTAAAGAAGTTTTATGAGTATTGCAAAAAGATAACTAATCTAATAAAACATACTTTTGATTTCTTTAAGTAAATTCAGAACACAAAGGAATCAAAGGAACATTGGCAATCTAATTCAACAAAAAAGAACAAAGAAGATCTTGAAATGAATGTTTAAGCACAAAGTCATAAACACTTGCTCTCAATCTCAACAACATAAAAAGATTCCATAAAGATGATGCATATTTTCATTCTCAAAGTAATAAAAACACACAACATAGTTTGAACAATAATATGTGAGCAAAATCAAAGCTTCAACATTTACCATTAAGAAATTAAGTGTGTAGAATACACTTATTTATACCTTAAAACAAAAGGTACAAGGAAATAAAAGGAAGAGTTAACTAATACTCTCCAACCTAACCCTAATTTTACATGCAAGTATGTGAGCTTATTAGCATTTAAAATGATAAAATAAGTCTCATGTAATTCAGTTAACTGAACTTGCATGTTATTACAATTTGAGTTCCACAAAAAGATATTTTGCATGATTTCCAAAACAAATTCAAAAATAAATATATCTTTGAAAAGCAAAGTCAGTTCCCAAAATAGAAACTACTTGGGAAATCCCTTCAACTGTCCAAAATAGAATCTCTTGCAAATAATGAATATTGGCTAAGTCTGGGAATAGCTATTTCTCTTCAATTCATCGACTTTAGCCTCATCTAGTTTAATGATGGAATCGAGGTGAACAGTCTTCATCTACAGGAAACACTGGCATCTTTAATAGTCTTCAACAGATCCATATACTCCTTTTCATCCTTATCAAATTTCACTATAATTTCGGCCAAAAGATACATCTTTGTCACATGAGGATCTCCACAAAACCTCTCACGGATTAGCCGCACAAACTCATTCTGCAAGTCATGAACAAGGCAATTTATGCCTTCATTGGTAAAATACCTGCAAGGAATATGCTGGATAAAATAAATAACATACTTCTCAATATTGAGAAGTTTCTCCTTCCATGTAGCCAATTCTAAGGCCATGTCCTTTGAGATGTGAATCAAAAAGGAATACTGATGTGTCCACGAAAAATATGTGGATCTATGCTCTACTTTCATGGGCCTCAAACCAAGAGCCTACAATCTCACCAAAAGCCTATCATAGATAGGCACCATTTCTATCATACACTCCAACATATTCTCAATGCCAAGGATAATATCCTTAGAACTAGACACTGCTGCAGTTAACTTTGCAAGAAAGTCGACACCCATCGCTATGAATTCCTTGACCCAGTCCTTCATATGTTTGTCGTATACCACTAACTAACTCAATTGCCTCTGATCATCAGAAGACTCCACTACCTATGGCAAAAGAAGTGAAGGCTGCAAAGGTGTATGCAAAAGTTGAGAAATATATTGATGTAACTACTTATTTTTTGCTTTGAGAGTAGCCTTGTCCTCTCCATCCTTCAACACTCTACTCCTCATGGTATCAATGGCTACCTCCAAAATATTTACTGGTGACTGGCAAGTACTTCGACCCAAGTTAGCTTTGATGATTTGAAAATCATCAAACTCAACATCTACCAACATCTTATCCTGAGGAGGAATGGCGGTATCCACAATCATATCACCCTCGGGAGTCCTCAAAATCCTTGATTGTTTCTTTAGCTTCTTTGCTAAGGGTATTTTGAATGATTTAGCTAGAGCGCTGAAATCCAACTGATATGATGGCATTTTCTTCTTCTCACCAATCACCGTGCGAAGCCAAGTAGGTGTAGCCCTTTCAGGAGCTGGCTCTGAACAATTCTCTACCTCAACTTCTGGAGCAGGTTTGATCTCAACCTCAGGAGGTGCAATATGTTGCTCTATCTCAGGCTCTACCCTTTGCTCTACTTTTGGTTCCTCGGTCACCTCAACTCCTGATGAGTCAAATGGTGTGGAAGTGACATGTATAGGAGACTCGTGTGGTTCAGGTATCCTTGGAGACAACAGTGAATCCTCATCCTCCGACAAAGATGATAAAGAAGAATAAGAAGTAGTAGAAGAGGAAGTGGTCGGTGAGCTCGGTTCTACTGGTGATAAAGAGACTGCATCTGGTTTCTGTTGAATTGGCACCCTTGACTAAGTTCTAATATTTCGGATCACCCTCAAGGGCTCTTTCTCAAGAACATTCACTTCCTTGGCCTTCTCGCCTATTACCTTGGACTTTAGTCGTGTGGCCAAGCGAGTAGATGAAGATGGTGGCTCTACTGTAGAAGTCTTGTCCTTGTGGGCTTTGGCTCTCTTTTCCCTCTAAGTATTAATGAACATCCAACTTCATTTCACCACTACTTGAGTTATGTCAGTGATAGAAGTTAACCCCTTGACAGACCAATCTATTTGTGGCAAAGTTTGCAAATCAATCTTCTCCCTAATGAATTTAGGAGAAAGAATATAATTATCCTCATGCAAATCTTTGGTGTCTTTGTCAATAAAAGTTGGTATTTACTCCAATGTGAAGTGACTAAAACTCTGTTGGCTAACCTCAAACTCATCTTCACAATTAGCCCAAAAATCCTCGATGGTTGGCATATGAGCAAACTTGTTTCCAACTCTAGACTTCATTACCACATTAGGGTCATAGGTGCATTTTTCCTTGAAGGTCTTTAGGCCAAACTTAGTCATTTCTTCTCCAATTATCTTAGAATCAGAGGCACTCTTGCATTTGAAGAAGATGAGATGTATAGGGAATCCCACTGCATGCTTATGCCTGCTACATAGAAAACTATGAACTTCGGCACTCTGATGTAGGAACTCCATGAAAACCACCTCATCAGAAGGGTATCTCGGGAGCATGTATGAGTATGAAGTGAACCCATACACTCAGATGTATGAAAAAGTAGGAAACTAAATGTACCAGTCTGCCCAATATGAGATCACTGCCCTTGCCTCCTCTGAAATGTGAACATGCATTTGATTCTCCAAGTCACGCACTATAAAGATTAGGAATGCGTCATTGACCCAACAGAAATGTTTTAGGGACTCTGAAAAATCCAACTGAGGATATAGCCTGACAATCCTAGAGTTTTGTGGAGAGCCCACAAAATTCAACCTAACAAAGTTGTGCTGATTTGCCACCATGAATAACAAATATGACGTCATCTTGAATTCACAAGTTCGGGGGAACTCTATGATTTGTTGGTGAATACTAGTACTTATGATGAGAGACCAATCATAAGTTGCACTTCTATTAACCACAGTGTTGATGATGTAGAACATCCAAGTTCTAAAACTTCTTGCTTTGGGTTGCCCTGTGATGCGGTTGAGCAATGTGATCATAATTGCATATTCATCTTTGAACTCTCCTCTACCAACATTTCTAGGAAGTGTGTTTCTTTTATCTTTTAACCATTTAGAGGCTACCTTCTGACATTTATCAAAATTTGAGCTCCACACTCTGTCACAATCTTCAAGGTTGAGGGTGAGTGATTCCTCAAATGGTGGAATCCCAAAAGCAAACTCTATGTCATCTAGTTTAAGGCTTGCAATTACCCTTCCATCTACTGCTCTAACCTCTCTTGATTCAGGATCATAGTGCTTTATGCAAGTGAGCACAAATTCCAAGCTTTGAGTGGCTATAGGGAATGAACCTGCTTGGGTTAGCCCAAAATACATCATATTCTTTGTCGCAACACTGCCTGATCTTACCAAAGACTCCAAGTCAAAACCCTCGGGTGAAACCTAGCACAAATCTATTTCTTTGACCTTTGAATAATCATGGATAAGTGAGGATTTAGCCTCAATGGTGATCGAAGAGTATTGCATGGTTGCTTTGTGACTTGAAGAAGCATTCCTCTTTGCTATCCCACGTTTAAAAAGGCAAAATCAGACCATTTTAAGCTCCATGTCTAAGAAAATTAGACTTTCCTCTTCGCTGTCCAACTCTAATTTTTTATGAAAAACATGTATTTTTGCCTAGGAAAGTGAAAATATTGAGTTGTACCTTCAAAAATGTATCAAATTTGGGCTCTAGATGCTCTAGAATGATCAAAAATACCTTTTCCCAAAGTGGGTCTGCAACAAAAATGAACAAAAATAGATGGAAAAAGCCTTCAAAATCCTTTTTCCTATGGCTGGAAGTAGTGATTTTAGCTTTGAACAGTCTGAACCAGCACAAAAAGCTTCAAAACTTCTTAAAAATGGCCTCCCAGGTGAAGCACTGCCCTTTGCCTATGCAAATCTGCCTTGGAATGATGGATGACAAACAAAATCATGCCATGGCGTGGAAACTACCTCCTCAAAGTGGAGCGCTAGCAATGAAAGCTCCTAATATGCCTTGTGTTTGATAAAAATAATGAAGAAAAAGCTTCCTCAATTAGAGCATTGCCTCCAAACCTTCAAGTTGCTCTTGCAAATGATGAAACAATGAATAAACATCCTCTTTATAGCTGGGTGCTACCTTCTAGGGTTTTAATCTATCTTTCCTCTATTTTTAGAGTGCTTTTTTATCATCTTCCATGCACAAGTGAAGAGTGAATTTTAAAGTGAAGTGTTCCCTCTATTTATATGCCAAAAAGAGAGCCAAACTCAAGTGAAACGGTGCTCATATTAGGTTGAGTCAGCCAAACTAAAATAGAGGCCTAGTTTTGGTTGAGATGTTCTTTTGTAAATGATGACGACGCTTTTATTTAATGGCACCTTTTCCTTTGGCACGCACACCTTAGTAAAAGCACACCATCTTGGTGCCTTAGAAACATTTCATGATTTTTCTTTTTGGTACTTTTTGTCTCTTGGAAATCCTCCAAAAACCTTGCCTTCTTTTGATGCCTTTTGACTCTTCAAAGTGCTTCAAAAGCACCTTTTCATTTTCAACAACGTTCCAAAATTTTGCAATGCCTTGGACACTTGAAATTTCAACTTTATGATTTGGAGCCTTTTCTGATTGGTGCGCGCACCTTGGGAAAAGTGCTCTAAATGCCTTAGAAATTTTTTTAAAATTTTCAAAATTGATTTCTGAGTCACCAGATGTCTTCTTGTTGCTTTTTGCCATTCCTTCATGGTGTTTAGGTCTTCAATCTGTCACTTCTGACCTCCTCTTCCAGACGATCCATCACAGCTTATAGCCAATCTGGCACTTTGAATTTTCTCTTCATTTTGGGCCTTCATTGGATCTCCTTTGATATAACTTGTAACTGCGGGATTAGAAAATAATGACATGGCGACATGGTGCTCTTGAGGTGTCTTTTGGCATTACTTTTTAGGGTATTTGTATGCATAGACAATTTTTTTTGTATGGGTACAACAATAGGCTCTGTCTGGGGACCATAATATATACTTGCGACATAGGAGGACCTCAGAATCTTTGGTTTGTAGTATAGATCAGTTTCTTATCAGTTGGGCAATAGAGTCAGTACATTTACCTAAAATTACCTAAAGGTGGAACTCTAGTCTACCTAATGAAACACGACAAATAAACAATACATAATTGGGAAAAACAATACTACATAATGAATACATTATGAAAAGGGGAAGCACAATACGACATAAAAAAGGGGGAAAACCCTTCAAACCCTAAGGAATGAAGTGTTTTAGAAATTGCCTACTACAGGGCAATGTGAATGGTGTACCTTCCAAGTGCAAGAGGAAATATGTGTTGTCTCCGCAGAATTCATGAATCTTAAAGGTTCCAAGCCACAAGGAATCAAATTTGATATGCATTCCTTTAGGCTCGTGTCTCTTATCCCATAGTAGGACAAGATCACCAATGTTGAAGTTGTGTTGACGGGCCTTTTTATCAAAGATCTTCTTCGCATGCTCTTGATGATAAGTGATTTTGTCAACCACTTCTAACCTTTCTTTTTAAGCTTTCACAAGTACATGATGTGTCTCTCAATGGGATCTTTGAATTGACTATCTTCAACCTCTATTGCAAGCTGCAATGCATAGCTCTAGTGTGATAGGCAAAACGGCCTCCATGCCATACATGATAGTGAATGGTGAAGTGTCGATGGCTCTCTTTGGTGTGATCTTGTCTGCCCATAAGGCATCATACAACTTTTTGTGCCATGTGCATTGATAGTTATCAACCAACTTATGGATTATTGTGACTAGATTTTTGTTTAAAGATTATGCTTGCCCATTACCCTAAGGGTAATAATCTAAAGAATGAGACAATGTAATTCCATAGTCAAAATAGAAACCCAATAGTTCTTTGAAAGAAAAACTTGTTCCATTATAAGTCACGATCTTTTGAGGTACCCTGAAGCATGACAGAATGATCTCCTTTAGAAAGTCATGTTGGAAACAACGTAGATAACTGAGAGGGGGGGTAAATCAGTTATCTTAAATATCTTAACTTTCTTTTCTCCTTAAACAATTAGTGCAACATCAAATCATATAAGCATACATAATCATGAGAGTAGAAATAAAATCGACACACATAACACAAGGATTTTTACTTGGAAAACCCTGCTAAGGGAAAAAACCACGGGGTGACTAACCCAAGATTGTATTCTCTGTTAAAAGAATAAGAAGTACAAAATGGCACTTGCCAATTAGGGCTCACTGCCCGAGCACACTGCTCACAAGAGGCACACTGCCTACAAGAGACTCACTGTCTACAAATTTTATAGAAGGTAACCAGGTGGTTGAATTGATGAGAAGCATCCACATATGCTGAGGTTCAGTTCCGGTTATGCTCAATATACTGATCTAATGCACTTCATTCTTCCTTTGCTTTAGTGATGTTGTTATGTCACATACTGGACTTGTATTGCTGCTTCCACACTTATATCTGCCTTTCCTCACACACTATATCCTTACCAACACACCTTCATACTGGAATCCATCAGGTATATATATCCGCACCAAGGATTTTAACATCTTTCTAGTCAGCAACTAGAATACTCAAGATATTTACAAAACACTGATCTGTCGGCTGAATCCATGCTTAATATGTGATGCGTATCAAAAACATAGACATAGAAGTCATCAATCGTGTCGGCCAACCATGTATGATCCCTCAAATAGCTTGATCAACATCAATTACTCATCTGGATTGAAGTCTGATACTCTGTCGGTCAGTTCTTCCTCAGTCTGCTCTGCCTGTCTGGAACCCAACACTCAAATGCTCATATCTTTTCCATGATTCATCACCGAAGGCTCAATCTCTGCAATATAGTGGTCATGATACTCCTCTTGACTTGTCCAAGTCCGTAACTTGCTAAGTTATACCATCTAAGAGATCCAGACCTGATTGTCAGACCTTGCTGCATGCTTTGTTCTTGCTCACCGAACCTAAACAATCTTCAATCTGTCATCCGGTATAGACATACTATGTGTTGTGGATGTGTGGGATAGACTTTTTTGCCATCAATGACAACAATCATGAAGCCACACAGTGTCTCTTGCAAACAAGTCGTACACCACCTCTGAGGTAGCTCGCCTAGTAGGAATGGCCTCAACCCTCTTTGTAAAATAGTTTGTGGTTGTGAGGACATAAATATGTCCTTTGCTTGAATTAGGATTGATAGGCCTAATGAAATCTAACCCCCACTAATGAAAAGGGGCTTCGATGATGACTGACTTGAGTGGAAAGGCCACCAACTTGAGTTTTCCAACAAATTATTGACAGGCTTGATACTTATGCACCCACTCATATGCATCTCTGAACATAGTAGGCTAGTAGTACTTTTCTCATAGGATTTTGAATGTAGTGATCCGTGATGAAAAATGGCCACTGCGGGCTTTATGATGAAAACCTTCAAGCAACCTCCTTTGTTGGTTCTTGTCAACACACCTCAGGAACATGCCATCTAGACTTTGCTTGTATAATACATCTTTCCATAGCACATACTTAATTGCTCTCAGCCTCAAGATCCTTTTCTATTGCTTCTCTAAGTAATCTGGACACTCTCAGTAAGTCAGATAATAGACTATGTCCATGTACCACTCCTCGGCGGAGTTAATGAATAGTACCAAAGGGAGCTCTTCTTCTTCATCAATAAAATTGATAGTATCTTCTTTTTCTCTACCTCCATCTTCAGCTATAAGTTGGCAAAGTCCTCGGCCACATATAAACTTTGTAGGCCTGATTTCAAGATCATATTCTTGGACTTTAGCAACCCAATTTCCTCGCTTAGTCCCCATCTCCTGCTGAGTAAGAATACTTTTAATTGTTGGATCAGGTACAAAGACTATAGTGTGTGAGTTCAGGATATAGAACCTGAAGTTCTTTATAGCTCTAACAACAACATATGCGTGTTTTTCAATATGTGAATATCGTATCTCATGATCCTTGAAACTGCTACTCATGAATGCAATTAGAGACTCAGCTTCCTCTTTCAACTTTTGTGTGAGAATGGCAGACATAGTATGTTCTGAAGCATAGCAGTCTAGAATGAATCTTTTGTCAAAGTTAGGACAGACCAAGACGAGAGCTTTGCTAATTGCTTCCTTGATTTTTATGAAGGCATTCTTTCCTTCCTCTGTCCACTTGAAAACCAAAGTTTTCTTCATCATAGATGAGATGTCTTTTGTGAGCTCTGAGAAGTCTGGTATGAACCTTTGAAGAAAGTTCACTTTGCCGAAGAAAGAATGGACTCTAGTTTTGCTTGTTGGTAAAGATAGATTACGAATGGCATCAACTTGATTTGCATCAATCCTTGTACCTTCTTTGGACATGATATGGCCAAGCAGCTTTCCTTCGATCACTGCAAAGACTGGTTTCTTCAGATTCAAGGAGATGTCGTGATACCTGCACCTCTTGAACACATGGGTTAAGTGTTGAAAGTGCTCTACGCATCTATTAGAAAAGATGGTGAGATCATCTAAGTATACCACTATAACCTTGTCCTTTAGATCACCAAAAGCTAAATCCATAGCTCATTGAAAAGTGGCACCGGCATTGATGAGGCTGAATGGCATCCACTCATAAGAGAAAGTACCCCATTGGGTAGTGAATGTTGTCTTGTACTAGTCTTCAGCTACAACCACAATCTAATTATACCCTGAATATCCATCTAAGAGTGACAACATCTCTAAGCTAGTGACTGTTTGAAGTGTATGATCCATGATTGGTAGAGGATAGTTGTCCTTCAAAGATGCTTGATTCAGGTTCCTAAAATCTACAAAAATTATGATTTCTCCATTCTTCTTGCATACAAGAACGATATTCAACACCTAAGTGGAATGATGGATTGGAACAATAATCTTGTCCATGAACATCTTATGGATCTCTGTGTAGATGGTGTCTTGTACTTTTGGATTGTAATGGTGTTGTTTCTGCCAGAAAGGCTTGACTTATGTTTTCAAAGGAATTGTATGAGACAATTCCCTAGGCGTGAAAACCTTCAGATCATCATAAGACCAAGCAAAGATATCTTTATACTGCTGAAAAAGTGAGATGAATTTTTCACTTTTTGTGGGAGAACAACACTTGCCTAGATTGACAAGCCAATGCTCATCCATAGTGCCAATGTTAACTTGGTGATACTTGGCTGAGGTTCTATCCTATGTATTGACTTGATCTTGAATATACTGGTCATGCCTATCAAATATATTCTCTAAGGACACTAGGCTCTTAGGAATTTTATTGCCTTTGAGCTGAATGACATCAGTTTCTTGATTTTCTCCATCTTGGGCATTTTATGCACCTTCCATGAGAGATTCCTGGGGAGGCGAGAGACTTCCTTCAAAGAAGAGGCCTTTGAAATGGTCATCCATTCTAAGGAAGTTGATAATGTGCTCATCGTCATTGAAGACTTGCCATTTTTTTTAGTTGTCAGGTACTGTAGGCCTATAGATCAACTCGATGGTAAAAGCACTTTGTCTGAAATTAGAATGCGGCATGAAAATAGATGCGGACACTGCTAGGGCGTCTACTTTTCTATTCTCCATCCTGGGTATGTATTCAATGGAAAAAGCTTCAAACCATTCGATAGCATCCCAGACACGGTTTCTATAATGTCGGAGGCGATCTTTCTTGACTTGGAATTGCTCTTTGATTTGCTTAACGATCAACTCAGCATCTCCTTTGACTTTCAACAACTTGATTCCCATGTCGTGCGCATTCTTGAGGCCTAATAAAAGTGTCTCATATTATGTAGTGTTGTTGGTGCAATCAAACTATAGAAAGTATGTAAAAGGGTATAGCTTACCCTCGAGAGATATTAGTACTACTCTAACTCCTGACCCGGCTGTTGAGCAACTGCCGTCAAACTGCATAGTCCATAGATCGGTAGTATCTTCTCTATTTTCTTCTGAACAGGTAATGTATCTTCAGTCTCATTTTCAACCATCATCATGTAGGTTCCAGGACCTGTCTCTTGGTATAGAATTTTTTCCTTTGGATCTTGAGATCTCACCACCGTGAAACGGGACTTAGGCTCAAGTTCTAACTTGATCTTGCCACCTTTGACGGGAATGGTCACCAAGGACCAATCCAATTGAATTTCTCTGCCTAAGTCCTTGGAAAAACTTCAACTTAGCAACATTCATAGCTGGCAGGAATATCTGCTACCAGGATAGTCATCATTATTCTCTTCTTCGGACAGGCCGCCAAGGCAACTTGTGCATCTTTCAACTATCCAACCAGTGGCACTAATTTTGATTCAATTGAGTAACACTTGCCTTGGGTATTTGTGCACGATAGTCCTAGCACATTCATCACTTGCAAAGACATGACGTTGTCTGAAGCACCGGAGTCTATGATGCAATTGCTCAACTTGAAGCCGCCTATGTATAGAGATATGTAAAAAGGCTTCAGCTTCTCTCCTGCTGGTGCTGAAGAGTCAAGCAGGGTAGGCTGGGTTGGAGTCTCCTTCCTTACGAATTTGAAAATTCTTTCCAGTTGATCAGGGTGATCTTGGAGGTACTCCAGTTGAGAAACCTGGACCTTCATCTTCATCATAGAATCAACAATATCAAAATTGGTTGTGGATGAATCTAGAGGTAGCTTGGCCATTTTTCTAGATTTCTCTTTTGCTTTCAATTTTTCTTCTTCCTCCTTTTGAGCTTTGAGGCTATACGCCCGAGTGAAGACTCGCATAGAGTAGTTTTAAGTATTGACCACAAGAGAATATTGCGAAATATTCTCGTGGTCTTCTTCTTTAAATATGGATTCATTTTGAATGTAGCCCGTAGCAGAGTTACCATCAAGGTCATCCATCTCAGGATGAATAACGCTTGAACTTGAGGGTCCAGCATCAACAAAGCCCATGATTGTGTTCATTTGTTTCATGGAAAGAGAAGAAATATGCTCTTGGTGGCGGAGCTTCAGCTGCCTGCTTTGTTGGAAGTACCGGTAACCTTGGCCTATAATTGTTATTATAGGGCTAGAAATTATTTCTTCTATAAGGTGGTTGATATTGCTACGGGGGCTTCCCCTATTGTGGCATTTGCCTCTTCATGATTGTGACATCATTGACCACCTTTTGAAGTAGTGGATCTATGGAATTCTGGATTAGAGGCCTGATAGAATCCTTCTTCATTTTTCCTAAAGTGATCATATGATCCTCCAATTCTATGACGTGCTCTTGCACTTCTATTAATTCTATCTCATGAGTTGATTTGAGAAGAAAAGAAATTTCAGATGGCAAAGCATTGATGAAACTACTCAGCAGGATCTCAGGTGAAGGATTCAAAGTGACTGACAGCCTTGTCACAAGATGATTAAATCTCGTGATGAATTCTCTCATGGGCTCATGAGACTCCATCTTTGAGTTAGAGAGTTGCGCAAATAGAAGGTGACTATCTTCAACATGCTTGAATCTAGCTAAGAATTTCTCATTCATAGTTTGCTAATTCATTATGTTGTAGGCTTCAAGATGGTTGAACCAATCTGCTGCATTAGCGGTCAAGGTCTCAACAAAGAGACATACCACAACATCTTTGTGAGCTACACTCAAAATAACACAAGCCATAGTGAATGTGGAAATATGTTTGTCTGGATGATGGATCCCATCTCCATGAAACCTTGGAAAATACTTTCTTTATCCTTTTGGCAGTTCATGATTGCCAGTAAGTGCAAGAGGACCAATTGCATTTCCCCATGGAAATGGAGGTGCATGCCTTACGTTTTCCATTGTTGTCACTGTTGCCATTATTGCCATTGTTGCCATTAGCACCATTATTGTTAGCCATAGCTTTTACTGCTAGTTCCGATATGTCAGGATTTGTAGATGACGAGTCTTCACCATTTGCAGAATTTAGAGTTTAAAAGAATAGACTAGCAACTCTGGTTCTCCTTCTCCTTTCGTAGACTTTTCTAGCCAGATTTGCTTAATTCCATGCATGAGGAGGCAATACTCATCTTCCTACTATGAGATTAGCCTTACTTTCTTCTTCGTCAAGAATTGTGGCAGCAGTTCTTCAATGTGTTGGATTCTTTCTTTCAACAAAAACAAATCTTCTTAGGTTGTCAATGATATCTTCTGGTTCATGTTGGATTAAAGTCACGTGCGGCTGCAAAATAGGTGCAGTAGGGCACCAAATGGTCATGTATGGAAAAACAAAGTGTTAACTCAAAGTAATTTTTCACCAAAAATTGTTAGCGTTTAGATTCACACCTTTCAATGCAACTCAAAATGGAACAATGTATACAGTAAGACTATTCTTCAAATTTGGAGGGGAAGCTCCCTCAAAAGACAAAACAATTAACATATCTTTTTGTTTTCTCAAGGCACGAGCACAAGGCACTTTAAGCTATCCTACAATCCTAAAGAAGTTTTCTGAGTATTGTAAAAGGATAACTAATCTAATAAAGCATACTTTTGATTTCTTTGAGTAAATTCAGAACACAAAGGAATTAAAGGAACATTGGCGATTTGATTCAACACAAAAGAACAAAGAAGATCTTGAAATGAATGTTTAAGCACAAAGTCATAAACACTTGCTCTCAATCTCAACAACATAAAAAGCTTCCATAAAGATGATGTATATTTTCATTCTCAAAGTAATAAAAACACACAACGCAGTTTGAACAATAATATGCGAGCAAAATCAAAGCTTCAACATTTACCATTAAGAAATTAAGTGTATAGAATATACTTATTTATACCCTAAAACAAAAGGTGCAAGGAAATAAAAGGAAGAGTTAACTAATACTCTCCAACCTAACCCTAATGTTGTACACAAGCATGCGAGCTTATTAGCATTTAAAATACTAAAATAAGTCTCATGCAATTCAGTTAACTAAACTTGCATGTTATTATAATTTGAGTTCCACAAAAAGATATTTTGCATGATTTCCAAAATAAATCCAAAAATTAATTTATCTTTGAAAAGCAATGTTAGTTCTCAAAATAGAAATTGCTTTGAAAATTCCTTCAACTACCCAAAATAGAATCTCCTGCAAATACTGAAAAATGGCTAAGTCTGGGATTTGAGATTTCTCTCCAATTCATCAACTTTAGCCTCATCTAGTATAATGATGGAATCAAGGTGAACAGTCTTCATCTGTAGGATAACACTGGCATCTTCAATAGTCTTCGATAGATCCATATATTCCTTTTCAGCCTTATCAAATTTAACTGTAATTTCAGCCAAAAGCTACATCTTCATCATATGAGGATCTCCAGAAAACCTCTCATGGATCAACCGCACAAACTCATTCTGCAAGTCATGAACAAGGCAATTTATGCCTTTATTGGTAAAATACCTGCAAGGAATATGTTGGATAAATTCAATAACATACTTCTCAATATTGAGAAGTTTCTCCTTCCATGTAGCCAATTCTAAGGCTATGTCCTTTGAGATGTGAATCAAAAAGGAATACTAATGTGTCCACGAAAAGACTGTGGATCTATGCTCTACTATCATGGGCCTCAAACCAAGAGCCTGCAATCTCACCAAAAGCCTATCATAGATAGGCACCATTTCTGTCATACACTCTAACATATTCTCAATGCCAAGGAGAATATCCTTAGAACTAGGAACTGCTACGGTTAACTTTACATGAAAGTCGACACCCCTCGCTATGAATTCCTTGATCCAGTCCTTCGTATGTTTTTTGTATACCACTAACTGGCTCAATTGCCTCTAATCATCAAAAGACTCCATTACCTGTGGCAAAAGAAGTGAAGGTTGCGAAGGTGTATGCAAAAGTTGAAATATATTGACGTAACTGCTTATTTTCTACTTTGAGGGTAGCCTTGTCCTCTCCATCCTTCAACACTCTACTCCTCATGGTATCAGTGGCTACCTCCAAAATGTTCACTTCTAACTGGCGAGTACTTCAGCCCAAGTTAGCCTTGATGATGTGAAAATCATCAGGCTCAACATCTACCAGTGTCTTATCCTGAGGAGGAATGGCGGTCTCCACAATCATATCACCCTCAGGAGTCAAAATCCTTGACTATTTATTTAGCTTCTTTGCTAAGGGTTCTCTGAATGATTTAGCTAGAGCGTTGAAATCCAACTAATATGATGGTCTTTTCTTCTTCTCACCAATTACCATGCGAAGCCAAGTAGGTGTATCCCTTACAGGAGCTAGCTTTGAACGGTTCTCTACCTCAACTTTTGGAGTAGGTGTGATCTCAACCTCAAGAGGTGCAATATGTGGCTATATCTTGAGATCAACCTCTATCACTATCTCAGGCTCTACCCTTTTCTCTACTTCTGGTTCCTTGGTCTTCTTGACTCTTGATGAGTCAAATGGTGTGGAAGTGACATCTATAGGAGACTCGTGTGGTTCAGGTATCCTTGGAGACAATAGTGAATCCTCCTCTGAAGAAGATGATAAAGAAGAATAAGAAGAGGAAGTGGTCAGTGAGCTCGGTTCTGCTGGTGATATAGAGACTGTATCTAGTTGCTGCTGAAATGGCACCCTTGACTGAGTTCTAATCTTCTGGATCACCCTCAGGGGCTCTTTCTCAGGAACATTCACTTCCTTGGCCTTCTCGTCTATTACCTTAGACTTTAGTTGTGTGGCCAAGCGAGTAGATGAAGATGGTGGCTCTACTGTATAAATCTTGTCCTTGCGGGCTTTGGCTCTTTTTTCCCTCTGAGTATTAATGAGCATCCAACTTCATTTCACCACTGCTTGAGTTATGTTGGTGATAGAACTTAACTCCTTGAGGGACCACTCTATTTGTGGCAAAGGTTGCAAATCAATCTTCTCCCTAATAAATTTAGGAGAAAGAATACAATTATCCTCGTGCAAACCTTTGGTGTCTTCATCAAGAAAAGCTAGTATTTGCTCCAATGTGAAGTGACTGAAACTCCGTCGGCGAACCTCAAACTCATCTTCACAATTAGCCTAAAAATCCTCAATGGTTAGCATATGAGCAAACTTGTTGCCAACTCTAGACTTCATTACCTCCTTAGGGTCATAGGTGCAATTTTCCTTGAAGGTCTTTAGGCCAAACTTAGCCATTTCTTCTCCAATTATCTTAGCATCAAAGACACTCTTGCATTTGAGGAAGCTAAGTTGTATAGGGAATCCCACTGCATGCTTATGCCTATTGCGTAGAAAACTATGAACTTTGGCACTCTGACGCAGGAACTCCATGAAAACTACCCCATTAGAAGGGTATCTCAGGAGCATGTATGGGTATGAAGTGAACCCATACACTCAGATGTATGAAAAAGTAGGAAACTGAATGTAACAATCTACCCAATCTGAGATCACTGCCCTTGCCTCCTTTGAAATGTGAACATGCATTTGATTCTCCAAGTCACACACTGTAAACATTAGGAATGCGTCATTGATCCGACATAAATATTTTAGGGACTCTGAAAATGCCAACTAAGGATATAGCCTAACAATCCTAGAGTTTTGTGGAGAGCCCACAAAATTTAACCCAACAAAGTTGTGCTGCTTCGCCACCATGAATAACAAATATGATGTCTGTTGTACCCAACCAAATTTTTGCTTCATTAAGGCATTTTGAAACAAGTCTAGAAAATTTTTCGTCAAAAAGTCAAAAAAGCAAAATTTCTAAAAATAGAAATTTCTATTTTTAGAAATTTCTAAAAATAGATGTCGAGTTCAGTTTTCTGGGTTTCTTGAGATATGGATGTTGGCAAAACTTTCTAAAAATAGAATCTCCAAATCAGGTGTCGCGCTCGATTCTCATTGGTTGATTTTGCTTCACAATCGGCGCGGTTCAGACGGAATCTTCAAACGACCAAGTTTTCTCTACTGGGTCATTTTTGCTTTTTCACAAGGTGAAGCATGAGCTTGAAAGTCATCAACACAGAAAAGTTCACCTGCCAGAATTCTTCGACGAGTTTCCAACGCTGTTTCAACGACGCAAAACTGACAAACGGCCGTCGACTTGACGATGCACGCAAAATGATGCAAGATGGATCCAAGGTGAATGGAAAAGTTGGAAAATCACAAAAATGGCTAAGTCTGGTGAAACTGGGTGCCCCAGGAGGCTTGGGGCGCCCATCCTCTCCTGTGTTAGTTTTTTTTTCACGTTTTTCAAGAAACGTCGAAAATGCTTCCGTCAGCTCTTTTCGATTGGTCAAACTTGGTCAAACGATGTCAAAAGTCAATAAAAGCAAGAGATTCATCTCAAATATGCTCAGGCTATCCAATCTACCCTCATCCTGATGCCTGTCCGTGGAATCCTAAAATTGGCTAAGTCTGATGTCCTGAAATCCTGAAAAATTGACTAAGTCTGAAATCTGGTGGATCCTCAAAAATCTAGAATCCGCATGTCAAATCCCATGGATCTGAGACCTATCTCAAACATCCTGAAAGTATATTTCAAAATATTTAAAGTATATTAAATATATTTTGAAATATACGTCAGACGGGACCTTCGAATTTTGGTGAAATTCAAGATTTGCGACAGAAATTGAAAAATTCCAAAAATTTTCTAAGGCATGGAAAACCAGGCGCCCCAGGTGGCTTGGGGCACCCAATCTCTCTAGAGTTAGTTTATTTTTGATGATTTTCTCAAAAAACATGAATCTCCTTCCGTCAGCCCGGTCTGGTTCAGAGTTGATCAGTTTGGCACATTTTTCGAGGCAAACAGAGAGTACAATCAGCTCAGCTTTCATCAAGCTTGCATATTTGCCAAATCATTAGACTCATTTTCATCCCAGTTGATAGAAATTGATAGCCAAACAAGGGTCCTATGCCTTCGAAATGCGCACGCAAACCAAGAAATTAAAGAAGTTGAAAAAATTGAAAAAATGGCTAAGTGTTGGAAAACCAGGCGCCCCAGGTGGCTTGGGGCACCCATCCTGAGCAGTGTTAGAATATTTTTGTGTTTTCAGTGTTTTCTGACATGACTTGTTACCAATCTTCGCCCATTGGTAGTTTTCGGAAGGTCAAACTTAGTCAAACGATGTCAGATCGTCGAACGGAGGCAGGGGATGGAATCTCAGTTATCAACCTCCAAAATGTCAGGATCAGTTAGCTTTTTCAGTTCATGACGACATTCTCCTGCCTTGTTGAAGTCGGAGACAGGCCATATTTGAGTCAAAACGAGTGTTGAAGTGTCGAAAATGAAGCAAAAATTTGTTAGCACTTCTTTCAACTTGCGCATTCGATGACATCATCAAAGAAAATATTTTTTGTCATCTTGCACATGAAGCCATAGGCTCCTACAAAATAGGGATTCTTCCTATTCGAAGACATCCACTTGGATTTATGCTTTAAAAGATGCTTTCTTCATGGATGAAGATGAAGTTTTCTTCTCTCACAAGTAAAGCTGCTTTTTGACCAAAAGATTTAGAAAGACAAGCTTTTGGCTTCTTTATTTCATTATCTTTTGTAGGTTGCATCCAGAGGAAAGATTTTATTTTTCTTTCAACGAAGATTCGAAGACCCAAACCAGGTGCTTTTTCAATTTTCTTCATAGATTCGAGTTGAGGAAGAAGAGAGGCTTGCTTTTTCAAGGTCCTTGTTTCAAGGGGATCATTTTTTAGAAATCCGACCAAAGCTTTTTCAGTTTTCGTTGAGATGGGTCCATCCAGTATCTTATCCTCTTGAAGATTGGGAGTTATGCTTTTTTTTTGGGAAAATACTTTTTTCCTGCTTTTTCGAGAAAATCTCCGCTTTTTCAAAATCTGACAATCTGGGTTGCTTCAAAATAGAATTGCCTACAAAACCCATGTGCCAGCTTTTTTCGCTCAGAATCAGCTTTTTTTTAGAAGAAATCAGCAAAAGAATATCAACAGATGACGTCACCAAAAAGCAAGAATGTTGATGAGAATGCATTCCAAAATAAAGCAGCTTTAAAACATATGCTTTTTATTTTAAAGCATGTGCTTTCATCCTAAGCTCATCCATTCTATATTTAGAAAGAAAGCACCTTGTGATAGTTGGAATCTTTTTGCTTTAAAGCATTTGTTTATTGTATCTTTGTCTTAGAATAGTAATAAAGCTTGCGAGTTGGCAAGTTAGGGTTAATCAAGGAGATTTTAGGGTTCCCCACTCCTTTGATTTTAGTATAAATAAGGGCATCCTTGCCCATTGTTGGTAATGGTAGTTGTGATAGCAAATTTGTTGTGCCTATTCTAGCCTGCAAACATTGTTATTCCAAGTGTCTGTTCAATCTGTGTTCATTGTAAGGGAACGACTTTTGTGATAGCAAATTTGTTGTGCCTATTCTAGCCTGCAAACATTGTTATTCCAAGTGTTTGTTCACTTTGTGTTCAGTGTTCTCTGGTGTTTGATTGCTTACTGTATGCCTACCTTTTGTTGCAGTATTGCTGTCCTGGAGTTGTATTAAACTTTGTGATATTGAATAGAAGTCTCATGCCTACTTTGCTCTGATATTCTATATCGATTCATCAAGTTTTCGTCGTCAGATGTGTAGCTTCTGTGGCTTTCATTTTCAGCTTTCATCATTAAAGTACTCTTAGTCTTGTGGTGTAAATCTAGAGGAAAACTACTTGAGTTTTTGTGTTAACAATCATTCCCCATTCACTTTCAACTTCCTTTGCTCTGAATTTACTCAGGAGGTTGAAAGCATCATTAGTCTATGCTAGTTGTAGTAGAAGTTTTATTAAAAAGGAAAAAACCTCTTCTGCAGCATTTAGAGTTTTATAACCTTGTGCTCTGCAGCTGAGAATCAAAAAGAAGATAGGCGAGGTTTCACTTAATTTATCTTTTCAGTGAACATCAGCAAGAAAGGGAACTCCCCCTTCCAATAGGAGAGCAGTTTATCTGTGCATAGCTGTTCATTTCCAAATCACATACCAGAGGTGTGAATTGAAACGCCAACAGTTTTCTGGCGCCCACCGTGGGGCACAAGACATAAAACTTCAAGCAAGCTTAGGCTTATGACACAGTAGTGACTCTCTGGCGTCCTTCTACTCCAGTTCAACAACCAAATCTTACACCACCTGTTATTCAACCAAATCTTGTACGAGTGGAAGGAGAGCAAACAGACATCATTAGCAACCTTAGAAGTTTCATATTTGTGCAAAAGGAAAGTCTTGATCAGTGGAGAAATGTGGCTACTATCCTTGACGAAGAAGAACACAAAGTTGATCTTGTAGCAAGAAGACCAGTACTACCACCTCCCGCGTGGCAATAGATAATCATGGCTCACAGGGTTTATTCAAGAAAAGGAAAAGGCGGTGCTACGGATCCTTTCTTTCAAGATCTTAAATCTGCAAAAGTTGGAGAAGCATCCAACATAGCTCGAGAAATTTAGATAGTTCCTGAAGTCAAGCAGGAAGAATTACAAGAAGAACCAGTAATCCAGCCTAGAGCAATGGGTGATGCAAATAACAACAATCACAATGATCCAAATCAAAGGCGACCACCACCATTGCCTTGGGGTAATAACATTGGACCTTTGGCCCTACAAGCACATCAGGATTTACCAAAGGGGTCAAGGAAGCACTTTCCTCGGTTCCATGGCGATGGAACTCAACATCCTGATGAACACATCTCTACATTCACAACAGCTTGTGCTATTTTGCATGTATCACATGAAGATGTTGCTGTGTGTCTCTTCGTTGAGACTCTCGCAGGAAATGCTGCTGATTGGTTCAATCATCTGGAACCAGGAATCATTACAAGTTGGGCAACTATGAGCGAGAAATTCTTGGCAAGGTTCAAGCCTGCTGAAGATGGTCACAGATTGTTCGCCCAACTCTCAAATTCAAAGATGGAAAAGAATGAACCAATGAGGGAGTTTGTGGCAAGGTTTAATCACCTAGTTACATGTCTTTCTCATACTCTTAATCCATCTCCGCAAATTATGTTGAGCAGTTTCATTAACGCTCTTCCTTCTGAGATAGCCTTCTTTTTGAGATCGGCTAATGAAACAGAATTATCCAATGCACAAGAAAATGCCATCAAGTTAGAGGATGACATGATTACCTCTGGCAAGATGAAAATAGATTCAATCAGGCCTCTAGTTCAGAGCTCTGCAGATCCACTGCTGCATAAGGTAGCAAACGAAGTGACTATCATGAAGAGACAGTTACCTATTCAGGGGCAACCCGCGCAACAACAATACCAACCATAGCAACAGTATCAGCCTCAGAAACCATATCAGCCTAAGAGGAACAATTTTCAGCCTTTCAATAACTATAGGCCCAGGTTGCTGGCACCACCACCAAGGCAAGGAGTCGATGCTGCTCAAAATACAGTGTTTTGTTCCTTTCATGAGACTGATGCACATACTGGAGCCACGTGTCCTAAAAATTTAAGGATGAATCAAATCATGGGATATGTTGATGCTGCACCTATTTCAAACATTGTTCCTTTCCCAAGTGCGAATGTTGTCTTACCACAGATAGACAACTTCAATGGCGACTCTACCACGGGATACTTCCAGAACGAACCCGTTATAATGAAGGAAGAACAAGACGATTTTCGTCACTATTCTCTTGCAATGAATCATGAAAATCTTTCAACTCCTGTGTTTACACGTACTCAACATTTTAAAGCACAGAAGGAAGGAGAGGATAGACAAAGACCAAAAGAAAAGGAAAAGGAGGTGGCTTCCACTTCCAATGCTTAGCCATCACGTGAAAGTGTTCAAACTACTCAAAATTCATCTTCAACAAATTTTGATATAGTAGATTCCATGATGAAGACAAAAGTGCAGATTTCTTAGCTAGAGTATCTTCAAGACCATCCAGATCAACTGGATAGAATTGTCAACTATGTCAAGAAAGATACTGTCATGCAGCCCACATTGCTAGAATCTTTTGTTCCGGTAGGAGAGAAGCCAAAGCCCTTCTATATTTCTCTGTATATAGGAGGTTATAAATTGAGCAATTGTATCATTGATTCAGGAGCCTCAAACAACATCATGCCTTTGCAGGTAATGAACGCTTTGGGACTCTCATGCACCAAAACACATGACAAGTGTTATTCGCTTGAGTCTAAATCAGTGCCATTGGTTGGACAATTGAAGGATGCTCAAGTACGATTAGCGGCTTGCCCAGAGAAGAAAATAATGATGACTATCTTGGTAGCTGACATTCCAGCCAGCTATGGGATGCTGCTAAGTAGAAGTTTCTACAAAGATCTTGGAGGAGAAATACAAATGGATTGGTCATCTACGACCATTCCTTTAAAGAAAGGTAATTTCAAATTGGAACCAGAAACCAAGTCATGGTTCGCGGTGGTGAAATCTCAGGATCCTCAAGCACAAGTGCTATATCAAGAAACAGATTTTGGTACATATGTTATGTTGTCTGATATAACTAAAAAGGATCAAGAGGTTGTCTATTTGGTTGACGAATCCGAGGAAGTATTCGAGGAAATGTGCAATTTGCAAACTTTCTTTGAAGAAGAAGTGCAACAATCTTCTCAAGAGCAAAATTACAAGGAAGAGATCAAATATGTTGCAGAGAGCAATGAAGAATCTGATTTGTTCTTCTCATCTTTTGAAGGTTGGTTAGAAGAACCTGTGTCAGATATATCCAAAGAAGAGACCAAAGAAACATTGCAATTGGAGCAAGAACAAGATCTTCTTCATTTTGAAGATGATTCATCATTGGAGGAATTTCTCAAAAATGGAGATCATATGGAAGATTCATCATTGGATCTCGACAGTTTTCTACATCACTTGGAGAGTGATTCTTCAGTAGAGGATACTGTAAATTTTCTTTTACAGTTCAGCCCGTCTTCATCTTTGTCTCAAGAATCTCTCATTAATACTAGTGAAGAGGACGATGTTGAATCCATCTATGAACCCGTACAAGAAAAAGACTTCACCGATACTATGCAACCAGTGTGGAATGCAACATATGAAGAGGTTGATGGAGAAGAGGAGTATATGGAATATTCAAATTTGGTCACTAAAGAGGATGATATCGAAAAATCAGAGATTATTGACAAATGTCTTGTGAGATACGCCATGTGTGAGATTGATCAAGAAGAAGAAGAGGAAACATATGATCCAGATGAAGCTATCTTTGATTCTACTCCTTTTACAGAGCAAGAAAGATACATGAATGCCGAAGAAGTGATGATGGATATCCGCATTGAAGAAGAGTACTCTACACGGGATGATGAGATTCCAGGTGATGAATGGGAAAGTGAGCTGTCAAGTGAAGATGTTCAAGAGTTTAAGCATTCAGATCTTGACGATTCATCAGATTTTGGAGAGTGGATGGATGAAAACACAACCGATGAAGAAGCCCCTGTAGCACTTGAAAAATGCGCGACGGTGGTTGTGGATCCTATAAGCCAACAATTAGTGATGAGAGTCGTGTATGAGCAGCTTGCACCTTTCCCAGAAGATGATGCATTGACTGAATACAAAGTTGCGTGTGTACAAGATATAAATGAAACTCATATTCAATATGGGGTGGTGACCATTCCCACAGATGTACTTTGGCCACAAGACTTTCCTGTTTATCTTCAGAAGGAAGTTTTGTATCTCCACCTATTGCAGAGGTTGCTTGCATTGGAGGAAGATGCTCCACCTGATCACTGGCATATCAATCAGTTTCTCAGAAACTTCTCATGGCCTGAATGTGAATACCCTCCTGAATCATGGCTCTTTGAGAGGATGTTGCAGAGAAAGAAAAGTTTTGTGCTACCAAGGCAATCTTCACAGCTAAAGAGAGATGGTTCTTACTTTTCTGAGTCGATTGATAGTTTCATGTGACAGTCCTAATCTCTTCTCATCCTCGCTCAAGAGAAAGAGTGCGTGAAACACTTTTTGTTCTCATAATGTGTTTCCCCTTTCTGTGATGTGACCGTTATGTCGTAATGTTTTTCCCCTTTCCGTAATGTGATAGTTGTGTTCCTTGTGTGTTCTGAAGTTCCAACTCCCTAGGTGATTTTAGGAAGTCCGGTCTTAGGTGGTGTAGGAGAAAAGTCTTGTTTTAGGTGATTAGGAATGTAACCTGACTCTATTGCCCAATGGATAAGGTGCTGGTCCAACTTGCAAAAATCTAGAAATTCTTGGTTCTCCTATGCCGTAAGTATCCACCATGGTCCCCAGACAGAGCCAATTGTTGTACCCAACCAAATTTTTGCTTCATTAAGGCATTTTGAAACAAGTCTAGAAAATTTTTCGTCAAAAAAGCAAAATTTCTAAAAATAGAAATTTATATTTTTAGAAATTTCTAAAAATAGATGTCGAGTTCGATTTTCTAGGTTTCTTGAGATATGGATGTTGGCAAAACTTTCTAAAAATAGAATCTCCAAATCAGGTGTCGCGCTCAATTCTCATTGGTCGATTTTGCTTCACAATCGGTGCGGTTTAAACAGAATCTTCAAACGACCAAGTTTTCTCTACTGGGTCATTTTTGCTTTTTCACAAGGTGAAGCATGAGCTTGAAAGTCATCAACACAGAAAAGTTCACTAGACAGAATTCTTCGACGAGTTTCCAACGCTGTTTCAACGACGTAAAACTGACAAACGGTCGTTGACTCGATGATGCATGCAAAACGATGCAAGATGGATCCAAGGTGAATGGAAAAGTTGGAAAATCACAAAAATGGCTAAGTCTGGTGAAATTGGGCGCCCCAGGAGGCTTGGGGTGCCCATCCTCTCCTGTGTTAGTTTTTTTTTTCACGTTTTTCAAGAAACGTCGAAAATGCTTCCGTCAGCTCTTTTCCGGTTGGTCAAACTTGGTCAAACGATGTCAAAAGTCAATAAAAGCAAGAGATTCATCTCAGATATGCTCAGGCTATCCAATCTACCCTCATCCTGATGCTTGTCCGTGGAATCCTGAAATTGGCTAAGTTTGATGTCCTGAAATCCTGAAAATTTGACTAAGTCTGAAATCTGGTGGATCCTCAAAAATCTAGAATCCGCATGTCAAATCCCATGGATCTGAGACCTATCTCAAACATCTTGAAAGTATATTTCAAAATATTTAAAGTATATTAAATATATTTTGAAATATACGTCAAACAGGACCTTCAAATTTTGGTGAAATTCAAGATTTGCGGCAGAAATTGAAAAATTCCAAAAAATTTCTAAGGCATGGAAAACCAGGTGCCCCAGGTGGCTTGGGGTGCCCAATCTCTCCAAAGCTAGTTTATTTTTTATGATTTTCTCAAAAAACATGAATCTCCTTCCGTCAGCTCAGTCCGGTTCAGAGTTGATCAGTTTGGCACATTTTTCGAGGCAAACAAAGAGTACAATCAGCTCAGCTTTCATCAAGCTTGCATATTTGCCAAATCATTAGACTCATTTTCATCCCAGTTGATAGAAATTGACAGCCAAACAGGGGTCTTGTGCCTCTGAAATGCACACGCAAACCAAGAAATTGAAGAAGTTGAAAAAATTAAAAAAATGGCTAAGTGTTGGAAAACCAGGGGCCCTAGGTGGCTTGGGGTGCCCATCTTGAGCAGTGTTAGAATATTTTTGTGTTTTCAGTGTTTTCTGACATGACTTGTTACCAATCTTTGCCCATTGGTAGTTTCTGGAAGGTCAAACTTGGTCAAACGATGTCAGATCGTCGAACGGAGGCAGGGGATGGAATCTCAGTTGATCAACCTCCAAAATGTCAGGATCAGTTAGCTTTTTCAGTTCATGACGACATTCTCCTGCCTTGTTGAAGTCAGAGACAGGCCATATTTGAGTCAAAACGAGTGTTGAAGTGTCGAAAATGAAGCAAAAATTTGTTAGCACTTCTTTCAACTTGCGCATTCGATGACATCATCAAAGAAGATATTTTTTGTCATCTTGCACATGAAGCCATAGGCTCCTACAAAATAGGGATTCTTCCTATTCGAAGACATCCACTTGGATTTATGCTTTAAAATATGCTTTCTTCATGGATGAAGATGAAGTTTTCTTCTCTCACAAGTAAAGTTGCTTTTTGACCAAAAGATTTAGAAAGACAAGCTTTTGGCTTCTTTATTTCATTATCTTTTGTAGGTTGCATCCAGAGGAAAGATTTTATTTTTCTTTCAACGAAGATTCGAAGACCCAAACCAGGTGCTTTTTCAATTTTCTTCATAGATTCGGGTTGAGGAAGAAGAGAGGCTTGCTTTTTCAGGGTCCTTGTTTCAAGGGGATCATTTTTCAGAAATCTGACCAAAGCTTTTTCAATTTTCGTCGAGATGGGTCCATCCAGTATCTTATCCTCTTGAAGATTGGGAGTTGTGCTTTTTTTTCGGGAAACTGCTTTTTTCCTGCTTTTTCGAAAAAATCTCCGCCTTTTCAAAATCCGACAATCTAGGTTGCTTCAAAACAGAATTGCCTACAAAACCCATGTGCCAGCTTTTTTCGCTCAGAATCAGCTTTTTTTTAGAAGAAATCAGCAAAAGAATATCAACAGATGACGTCACCAAAAAGCAAGAATGTTGATGAGGATGCATTCCAAAATAAAGGAGCTTTAAAACATATGCTTTTTATTTTAAAGCATGTGCTTTCATCCTAAGCTCATCCATTCTATATTTAGAAAGAAAGCACCTTGTGATAGTTGGAATCTTTTTGCTTTAAAGCATTTGTTTATTGTATCTTTGTCTTAGAATAGTAATAAAGCTTGCGAGTTGGCAAGTTAGGGTTAATCAAGGAGATTTTAGGGTTCCCTACTCCTTTGATTTTAGTATAAATAAGGGCATCCTTGCCCATTGTTGGTAATGGTAGTTGTGATAGAAAATTTGTTGTGCCTATTCTAGCCTGCAAACATTGTTATTCCAAGTGTCTGTTCAATCTATGTTCATTGTAAGGGAACGACTTTTGTGATAGCAAATTTGCTGTGCCTATTCTAGCCTGCAAACATTGTTATTCCAGGTGTTTTTTCACTTTGTGTTCAGTGTTCTCCGGTGTTTGATCGCTTACTGTATGCCTACCTTTTGCTACAGTATTGTTGTCCTGGAGTTGTATTAAACTTTGTGATATTGAATAGAAGTCTCATGCCTACTTTGCTCTGATATTCTATATCGATTCATCAAGTTTTCGTCATCAGATGTGTAGCTTCTATGGCTTTCATTTTCAGCTTTCATCATTAAAGTACTCTTAGTCTTGTGGTGTAAATCTGGAGGAAAACTACTTGAGTTTTTGTGTTAACAATCATTCCCCATTCACTTTCAACTTCCTTTGCTTTGAATTTACTCAAGAGGTTGAAAGCGTCATTAGTCTATGCTAGTTGTAGTAGAAGTTTTATTAAAAAGGAAAAAACCTCTTCTGCAGCGTTTAGAGTTTTATAACCTTGTGCTCTGCAGCTGAGAATCAAAAAGAAGATAGGCGAGGTTTCACTTAATTTATCTTTTCAGCGAACATCAGCAAGAAAGGGAACTCCCCCTTCTAATAGGAGAGTAGTTTATCTGTGCATAGCTGTCCGTTTCCAAATCGCATACCAGAGGTGCGAATTGAAACGCCAACAATGTCATCATGAATTCACGAGTTCGGGGGAACTCTATGCTTTGCCAGTGAATATTGTTACTTATGAGGATAGACCAATCATAAGTTGCACTTCCATTTGTAGCTCTAGGGTAAATCAGATTTGGTGTCACAAAACAACTAACTAACTAAACCCTAACAAGCACCATAAAGTAAAAAATAGCATGAAAATAAAAATAGAACTGCAAAGCAAACTGATCTTCAAGCTAGGCTTGATTTATCTTCATGGCTCTTCTTGATCTCAAATAAGAATGCAAGATGTTGAAGGATTGTTGATTGCTCACTGTTGCAGCATAATAGAGCTCAAGCGTTGCATGATTGTATGAAAATGACTTGTGTGAGTGAGTGAGAGAGTTAGCAAGTGAGTGAGTGAGAGAATCAATGAGTCGGTGAGGGTTTGGAATGTAAAATAAATTTTGATTTATAGAGGGAAAGGGAATCAAATGAATGGCTAGGATTGAAAGCCAATTGTTTGATGTGGATGGCTAGGATTAAAAGGCAATTTTAGTGCTTATGATGCACATTAAATGGGTATGACAGGAGGCCAAAATTAGGAGAATAGTGGGAATAAATGGGATTTTTTATTTGATTTTGGAGAGGAAGTGCTTATGATGCACAATGAATGAGGTTAAAAATAGAGATATGAGTGGGAATAAGTAATTTAAATAATAAAATTATTTAAATCATGAGAGACAAGTGGCATTTTAAAAAATATTTAATTTATTTAAATTATATGATAGAGGAAAATGAGCTTAAATAAATAAGATTTATTTAATTTGGTGCAAATGGAGGACAAATGGAATTAAATAAATAAGATTTATTTAATTTGAAGCAAGAAGAGGATAAATGGATAAGAGGAATTAGTTAAATAAATATAATTTATTTAACTAATGGGAGTGAATGGAAGGGGTCATGGAAGAGGGCCTAGGACAAAATATGTTAAAATGTAATGTCATAAAATATAGTCAAATTTAGGTGTCTACATTTTGCCCCTCTTTGAGATGATGTTTGAGATGATGAGATTTATGTTGAGTAACATCATTTCAAAGAAGTTAAGGTATGGATAGAAGATGAAAGGATAGGATGATGATGCCCCCTTGAGAGGATAGGTGGGTTGGACAAACACGGGTATGCTCTCGAAATGAAATGGATTGGTCAAGAAAAAAAGATAGGGGAATGGATGGAAGAAATGAATGATACATTATGCTGCAATGAAGGTGAGAAACCATGATGTTTGATATAGCACCAGACATTATGCACCCAGGTATAAGGACCAAGGTGACGATGTGTCTCATGCCCCAACATAATACAACCTTGTCTAGATACAAGATATGAATATTAGCTGGGAATGATTCAGATTTTATACAAATGCAATATAAAAATGATAACATACACAAGCAAGCATGCACAAATGATTCAAAAACAAACAAGGTATTGCCCCTATCAAGCTATAAACCAATGATTGATTGATTGATGATAATGATGTCTGGTTTTAGGAATGAAACATGTCGTATAAGATGCCCGGTCTAATTTCAGCAATGCAACATCCTGTATAAGATGATTGATTGATTGATACTAGTGTTGTTGGCCATGCAAAAAACACCAAGATTTGATTGATGATTGATTGATTTGATTGATTGATTTAGTGTTGTCATTGCAGGGAACAATCTATCCCTAGTGTTGGGATAAGGTGCCATGAACCTTGTAAATCCCATTATTGTATTATTCTATTTATTATTTGTAATTACCCATAAGGGATGTACAAGTTTCACCGGCAGTGGTAAAAATTATTTACTATCCATGGTAATTACGGAGTTACTGCACAGTAAGTCCTGGAGTTACCGGCGGTACTTACGGGATGTCATTTACTATGGTAAATGGTAATTGGTCAAAGTGGGGTGCACATGTGGAGGAATAATCTATTTTAGTGTTATGACACACGTCATAGATGCTGTAAGGTGTAAGAGATTTTATGACAACTGTAAGTTGTCATAAGAATCTATGACACTAATAATAGCATATGACGCATCATAAGATGTTGTAAGTGGCTATTTTTAGCCCCAAGGTGTTCAACCTTGCATGGGCACTTTTTCCCAAGTGTACAGCATTTATGACCCCGTAAGAGCCTATTCTTGGCCATGGACGCCCAAGGTTGTGTTGCTGACTCTTGACAAGTGTTATGGGCTTGTAAGAAGCCATTTAATGTCTTGAGGTTGTGTAAATTCTATAAAAACCATAGCATAGTAGATAAGATGCATATAACAGTTTACAGGTACCCAGGTTCTGCCAGAGTGAAGGTTGGAGGACAGAGGAAGTGAATGTATTTGTAATCTCCTTTTGTGAAGATAATACAACTTGACCTCTTTTCTTGGTGGAGTTTTTTACCCAAAAGGGTTTTCTCCACGTTAAACACTTGTGTTATGTGCTTCGTTCTGCTCCAGGTATATTTTTGTATTGTGGGTTTATGTTTTGTTACAATCTCCATTAATAACACAGTTAAAAGATTGCTGAAATTTATTTGAATCAGATTTCCATTGAAGTAGTGTTGCTTTCATTTCTAACATTTGGTATCAGAGCCTGGCCAACTTTGACTCTTGGGTGGTAGTGTGGAAGCTGTAGCTGCAGTGGGAGATTTGGTTGTATTTGTTTTGCAGATCTTGTGTTGTTATTATGGCTACATCCACCGTTGCATCAACCTCTCGATTGGACATTGAGAAGTTCAACGGAACAGGGTATGAGTTGTGGAAGCTGAAAATAGAAGATTTGTTGGAAGAAAGAAACCAACGGTTGACTATCCAAAAAGAGAAGAAACCTGATGATGTCTCTCAAGATGAGTGGGATAGACTGGATAAGAAGGCACGGGGAAACATCCGATTGTGTCTTTCAGACTCTGTCCTATTGAATGTCGCAACAGAGATTGCATACAAGTTGTGGAAACGGTTGGGTGAGATCTATCAAGCCAAGAGTATGGTAAATAAACTTTATTTAAAAAGAAAATTGTTTTCAATGAAACTAAAAGAGGGTGATTTAGTTGCAGAGCATTTAAATTCTTTTAATTTATTGGTGAGTCAGCTTGATTCAGTAGATGTTGAGGTTAGTGAGGAAGATAAATGTATCTTACTTCTATGTTCTTTACCTGAGTCTTGGGAGAATGTTATCCTTGCTATCACTGCTAACCTTGCGGATCCGAAGTTGGATGCTCTTGTTTCAGTGCTACTGTCACAGGAATTGAGGAAGAAGAGTTCAGATAGTTCAGGGGATGCTCTCAATGTCAGGGGAAGGTCTAAGGAAAGAGGACCTAAAGGAGATCAGAAAGGGGCTAAGGACAAGTCCAAGGGCTGGTCTAAGACTCCTGGTAAAAAGAAGAAAGTTAAGTGTTGGAACTGCGGTAAAAGGGGGCATGTGAAGGAGTGCAGAAATCCCAAGAAACAGTGGGAGAGTGCTTCGAATAAGTCCTCGAATGCAGGTGAAGAAGTTTTACTTTCTGCATGTAATCTTGTTTCTAATGATCACTGGTTGATTGACTCAGAGTGCTCATTTCATATGACCCCGCATAAGGAATGGTTCTCCACATATGAAGAATATGATGGAGGTAATATCTACCTTGGTGCCAACTCTACATATCTGATTATTAGGAAAGGAAAGGTATTGTTGTGTTTCAGTGATGGGAGGATTAAAACCCTCCTTGGTGTTTTGCATGTTCCTGGATTAGCTAGAAATTTGATTTCAGTTTTGAAGTTGAATGATTTAGGAATGCATGTGACATTTGACAAGCATGGCTGCAGATTGGTGAGAGGGAATTTGGTGGTAGCCAAAGGGAAGAGATTCGGGAACTTGTTTAAGCTTGAAGCCACTACAGTTTGTAATGCCACCTATGTATCTGAGGCCACTATTGAAAATACATGTATGTTGTGGCACTGTAGATTGGGCCACACAAGCAATAATGTACTGAAAACTATTAAGAATAAAAATTTGTTGGACGGTTTCTCTTATTCTAATGAGCACTTTGATTTCTATGAGCATTGTGTGTTTGGTAAACAAAATAGAAAATCATTTCCTTCAGGAAGCAATAGAGCAAAAGAGAAGTTAGAAATTATTCATATGGATGTGTTTGGACCAGTGGATAATGAATCTATTGGAAAATCTCGTCATTTTGTAACCTTCATTGATGATGTATCCAGATTTACATGGATTTATTTTATGAAGCATAAATCTGAAGTTTTCACTAAGTTTAAGGAATTCAAAGTCTTAGTAGAGAACCAATCAAGTTTAAAGATAAAAATATTAAGATCTGACAATGGAGGGGAATATTGCTCTAAGGATTTTGATGAGTTTTGCAAGTATGCAAGTATAATCAGACAAAAGACAACTCCGTATACACCACAGCAGAATGGTGTTTCAGAAAGGATGAACTAAACAATTATGGAAAGGGCCAGAAGTATGCTTAGTGATGCACAGTTGGATAAATGCTTTTAGGCAGAGGCTGTGTGTACTGCTTGCTACTCGATAAATAGATCTCCTTGTAAGGCTCTTAATTCGACACCTTATGAAGTGTGGACAGGTAAGAAACCTTTTGTTTCACATTTAAGGATTTTTGGCTGTGAGGCTTTTGTTCATGTGCCTAAGGAAAAGAGATCTAAGTTGGATCCAAAGGCTAAAAAATGTACATTCATTGGATATGGTGATAATGTGAAAGGTTATAAGCTTTGGAATCCACTAACTTGTAGGATTATCTTTTCTAGAGATGTTATTTTTAGGGAACTTAGAGCCATTTCTGAACTTGAGCAGCTAGAAGAAAAAGATGAAAAGGTAAAGAAGGTGCACTTTGATTTAGAGCAACAAGATGCACCTCAGGAAGAGTAGAATGATGGATTGGGGGGTGAAGAAGAAGAAGATTTGAGTAGTTCTGATGAAGATGAGTCTGTTGTTACAGAATAAGTTGGTGCAGATGATCATGCAGAAGAACAAGTTGAGACTCTTACTCCACCCTTGAGGAGATCCACAAGACAACAAAATCTAGTTGACAGGTATAGCCCACTAGATTTTCGTTGTGTATATGCTTTATTGAGTACTAACGATGAACCTAGATCCTACAGGGAAGCTATTTCTGCAGATGATAGTGAGTCTTGGCAGTTAGCCATGCAGGAGGAGATGATGGCTTTAGACTCTTGTAACACTTGGGATCTTGTTCGTTTGCCCAAAGGAAGAAAGGCCATAGGTTGTAAGTGGGTCTTCAAGAAGAAGTTTGGAGCTGACGGGTCATTAGAGAAGTATAAGGCTAGACTAGTAGCCAAGGGCTACTCCTAGAGAGAGGGAGTTGATTTTGGTGAGATATTCTCTCCTGTTACTAAATTGACTTCTATTAGATTTGCTACAGCTTATGATTGGGAGATTGAGCAAATGGATGTTAAGACTGTGTTCTTGCATGGAGATCTTGAAAAAGAAATTTATATGCAACAACCTATAGGTTTTGAGGTAAAGGAAAAGAACATTGGGTTTGCAGGTTAAAGAGATCTCTCTATGGTTTGTAACAGTCCCCCGGAATGTGGTATCAAAAGTTTGATTCATTTGTTTTGAAATTGGGTTTTGTTAGAAGCGAGGAGGATCATTGTGTTTACATTCATTGTGTTGATGATTCTATACTGGTTATTGCTTTGTATGTTGATGACATGTTTTTCAGCAATACTAAGGGTATGGTCAGTGAGCTTAAAGCCCAACTTTCAGGTGCATTTGAGATGAAGGATCTTGGTGCTGCAAGGTATATTTTGGGAATGGAGATTAGGAGGGACAGAGTTAACAGAAAGCTTTGGTTGTCACAAAGTAAGTATGTGAATACTATTTTGCAGAGGTTTAGTTTGCAGGATTGTAACCCAGTTAGAGCTCCTTTACCCATTGGTACTAAGCTTTCATTAGATATATGTCCAAAGACTAAGAATGATCTTGAGGATATGTCTAATGTGCCATATGCTAGTGTTGTAGGGAGTTTGATGCATGCAATGGTTTGCACTAGACCAAATATTGCCCAAGCAGTGGAAGTTTTGAGCAGATTTATGTCTAACCCAAGTAGACAGCATTGGAACTATGTGAAGAGGGTGTTTAAATATCTTGCAGGTACTCCTAATCATTGTTTGGTTTATTCTGGTACTGATAGTGCTGATAAATCTTTGGACATATAGGGTTTTATTGATGCAGATTGGGCAGGTGACTTGGATAGTCAAAGGTCCACTAGTGGCTATGTGTTTACTCTATTTGGAGGTGCAGTGAGTTGGATGAGTAAGAGGCAGCCCACAGTTGCTTTGTCCACTATAGAAGCAGAGTATATGGCTGCAACTCATGTCTCTAAGGAGGCAGTTTGGTTAAGGAAACTGTGTACAGGTATTGGTTTTGATTGCAGGAACATTCAGATTGGTTGTGATAGCCAAAGTGCTATTGGTTTGGCTAAGAATCCCATGTATCATACTCGAACTAAGCATGTTGATGTTCAATATCACTTTGTTCGAGAGTTGATTGCAAATGGAGAGATTGAGCTGAAGAAAATAGACACTCAGGAGAATGTCGCAGATTCATTGACCAAGCCTGTGAGCACAGAGAAGTTCGTGTGGTGTAGAGAGGCCATGGGCCTTGTTTCTAGTGCCTGATTATTTTTCATTTGATTTCCTATGGGTTGATTTATAATGTATAATGTCAAGTGGGAGAATGTTGGGATAAGGTGCCATTAACCTTGTAAATCCCATTATTGTATTATTCCATTTATTATTTGTAATTACCCATAAGGGATGTACAAGTTTCATCGGCAGTGGTAAATTTTTTTACTATCCATAGTAATTACGCAGTTACTTCACAGTAAGTCCCGGAGTTACCGGTGGTAGTTACAGGATGTCATTTACTATGGTAAATGGTAATTGGTCAAAGTGGGGTGCACATGTGGAGGAATAATCTATTTTTAGTGTTATGACGCACGTCATAGATGTTGTAAGAAGGTGTAAGATATTCTATGACAACTGTAAGTTGTCATAAGAATCTATGACACTACTAATAGCATATGACGTGTCATAAGATGTTGTAAGTGGCTATTTTTAGCCCCAAGGCGTTTAAGCTTGCATGGGCATTTTTTCCCAAGTGTAGGATGCATTTATGACAGCATTTATGACCCCGTAAGAGCCTATTCTTGGCCATGGATGCCCAAGGTTGTGTTGTTGACTCTTGACAAGTGTTATGGGCTTGTAAGAAGTCATTTAATGTCTTGAGGTTGTGTAAATTCTATAAAAACCATAGCATAGTAGATGAGATGCATATAACAGTTTACAGGTACCTAGGTTTTGCCAGAGTGAAGGTTAGAGGATAGAGGAAGTGAATGTATTTGTAATCTCCTTTTGTGAAGATAATACAACTTGACCTCTTTTCTTGGTGGAGTTTTTTACCCGAAAGGGTTTTCTCCACATTAAACACTTGTGTTATGTGCTTCATTCTGCTTCTAGTATATTTTTGTATTGTGGGTTTATGTTTTGTTACAATCTCCATTAATAACACACAGTTAAAAGATTGCTGAAATTTATTTGAATTAGATTTCCATTGAAGTAGTGTTGCTTTCATTTCTAACACCTAGATCAACACAAGGATGAGGGAACGATATATCCCATTGATTATGATGATGACTAATTGATTTGGTTGACAAAGATTGGAACAAAACCTGCAAGGATGTGATTAGATGATGTGTGTCGATTGGTTTGACTAGATTAGTGTCGATTAGGGATTGACTTGCATTTGGATTATGGCTTGGACTGGTTTGATTGATTGAATTGATTGGAAGAATTGATTTGAAGAAATGATTTGAAGATTGGGTTGATTTTATTGCTTGGATTTTTGTTGGATATTTGATTTTTTTTTTGTATTTTGGAATGTTTTTATTTTTTTGGGTTTTGATATGTTTTGATTCTTTTTTTGTGTTTTTGACATTTTTTTTTGGATTGTTGGGAATATTTGATTTTTTTGGATTTTGATATATTTTGGGATGTCAATGAATGACAATTTGAGTAGCCTTTGTGCTAGATACCAATGACAAGGGAAAACCAAGTCTAGGTGCAAGGATGGAGGTAGGATTGGAAAAATGAATGGCCGATAGTAAATGAAGTGGATGGCCCATGGTAGGTGAATGGATAAAAGAATAGGCCATGGAAAGCTCATGATGAATGGATAGGCGATAGTGGAAGGGATGTAGGCTTCATAAGGGAGTTGGGATGTGATATCCAAAGACCATGTCGCATAGGAACAACATGCCCCATTCTAGGTGTGATACTTAGGATTTTTCATGACAAGAGGATGATGATAGGATGGATTGGTTTGGATAGGATGAGGTATATCAAGAGATGACCAAAACATGTGTCAATAATTTGCCCCCAATCTTTATCAAGATCAAAAGGAGGAAGGGTAGATGGATGGATGCATAAGTGTATGGATAAGGATGGTAAGATAGGATAGGAAATGATAGTGTGGATGAGACAATGTGCCCCCAAGTGTAAGTGACATAGAAGATCAACCTACACATGATGCTTGTTCGCTAGGTTTTCATCATGGTACTTATCCAAGGCGCCACCAAGGGTGGTTTCACTGTTGGATGAAGGGATTTCTCTTTACTTTTTTTTTTAACTTTTTTGAATTTTTGGAATAGGAGAAAGTGGAATAGAGGGACTCAAGTGTCTAGTTCCATGAAAAGTGATAGTGTCCCATTAGAGATAAATGTTGCACATGGACCGTGCCAAGTGTCATTATGCTCATAGATGTTGGTAAGGGAATTGCTTGAGAGGAAGATGGATTAGGTAGATAGTGGATTATGAAAGGTTTATGCATGGAAGGGCAGTGGATAATGGATCATGAAAGGAAGGATAATGGATTATGATGTGGATTATGGAGGACTTATGCAAAAGAATGGATAAAAGGTTTATGCAAAAGCATGGACCATAGGAAGGTGACGATGGAGATATGTAGGATAGTGAATGAAGGATGGGGAGATGGAGGTGTATGGAGGTATGGAAACATATGTTTTAGGTACATGATAGGATTTATGATAGAAAGTGGTGGACTTGGGATGCATGGAGGAATTACCAACATATTTAGATTGTTTACCTTGGGGTGTATATCCAAGGCCATATGAGCATGGAGGGAATTTGACATGGATTGGCTCCAAAATACCTTGTTCATGAAGGCCTAAGCCTTTACCTTGGTAGTTCATGTTTTGGAGTATGCGATGGACTATAGGACTAGGTGTGGTTTGGGAACTAGACATAAGCTCATTATTGGATGGAGGAGGTGAAGTGGAAGACAAAGGTTATTGTTGCCCCAAGGAAGAACATTCATGGATGAAGGTGGTAAGACCAATAGGATATGATGGTGGATTGAAATGGGGTTGATAGTGGATGATGGGGAAGGATCATTAGGATCTTGAGTATCATTATGTTCACTAAGATCCAAGTTATTTGTTTTATCTTCTATGCTTACATGGGAGGCATGTGTCTCATCAAGGGAAATGGATGTTGTGGACTTATGGATTTGGATATCTTGCTCATGGATGGTTATGGGAGTAGGAATAGGTGAAGTGATAATCTCTTGATCATGAAATGCATAAAGTTTGACTAAGAGGTGTTGGCAAGAGACACTATATGGATTCATGGTTGTTGTCATTGATGGCAACAAAGGTCATCCCACATATCCGCAAGTCATGATGTGTCTCTACCGGAAGTCAGAATAAAGAATGTTGTGGTCCGGTGAAGAAGAACAGAGCATGTGGCAAGGTCCGACAGATTGGTCCGGATCTCTCAGAGGAAGTGTCTTGGTGCAGTGCGGATTTGGGGAAGTCAAGAGGACTACCTTGAGTGGTATATTCCAAGGATTTAGCCTCCGGTGATGGACAAGGAAAAAGATATGAATGGTTCAGTACCGGATTCCTGAGAGACAGTGAAAACAGAGGAAGAACTGACTGGCAGAGTATCAGACTGCTTTCCGGATGTGTTACTGTTGATGACAGAGGTTGTGAAGGCATGAATCATGTTTGGCCGACATGATTAATGATATCTACAAGTATATGCTTAATCCGCATTGCTTGGTGAGGAAGGATTCAGCCGACAGAATGAGAGTTTGTAAGAAACTAGACTGTTCCGGATGCCGACTAGAAAAGTGATGAAATTACTTATGCGGATATATATATAGAGGATGGATTTAGTTGTGAAGTGTGTGAGGATGTGTAGATATATGCGAATAAGTCCAGATAAGAGCAGAGGTAGCAAAAAGGATCCGGTATGTGAAAGATAGCAGAATAAAGAACAGAGGAAAGATGAAGTGCAGCAGATCAGTGTACTGAGCCTAACCGGAACTGAACTCCAGCATATGCAGATGCTTCCAATCAGTTCAAGACTGTGATTCTCATCACTTTGTAGACAGTGTGTCTTCTTGTAGGCAGTGGGCCTCTTGTGAGCAGTGTGCTCGGGCAGTGAGCCCTAATTGGCAAGTGCCATTTTTGTAATTTCCTATTCTTCTAACAGAGAATAATTTTGGGTTAATCACCCCATGGTTTTCTCCCTTAACAGGGTTTCCACGTCAAAAATACTGTGTCATGTGTTTCTTATTTCATGATTAATGTTTTTGTGTTTGATTCTATGCTGCATCAATTAAAAGGAAAGTTCAATAAGGGAAATAATTAGGATAACTGATTCACCCCCCCCCTCTCAGTTATCAACAATTGGTATCAGAGCTAAGTTCCTCCTAATAGAGCCTAACAGCTTGAGGAAGATCTGGGATTTCAAATGGATGCATATGGTTTAAGGGAGCAACTCAAGACTGCTCTTGAGGATCTTGAACAGTCAAATTCTGAAGTCAGTGAATTAAAGGAAAGACTCAAACAGGCTGATGAATTCATGAGAGAATTAAAAGACAAATTAAGTCTCTCTATGAAAAAGAGAAAGGAGCTGCTTCAACAGTTGGCAAGACAAAGTGAAGAAAGCAATACAAATGAAGAATTGACTGAGCAAACCAAGTTATGTGAAAAGTTATCAAAAGAAGTCATTATGTTAAGACATGAAATGGAATCAGGAACTATAAAGTTTACTCAAGAGATTGAAGAAAAAAGAAAGGCTGAAGACAATCTAAGACAATCTCTTAAAGAAAAATCAGAAGAATGCCACCAGATGGACAGGATTATCAGACATCTTGAATCTGATCTTGAAGATGCCAAAGATAATGAAGGAAAACTTGAGGATCAAATTGCCTCTCTCAAAAGAGACCTTCAAACAGCAAATGAATATAAAGAGAAATTCAAGATAAGTTCTGCTCAACTTGAAATTCTTCTTGGAAGTCAAAAGAGGACAGATGACAAGTATGGTTTGGGATATGAGAAAGGAGAAAGCTCCGGATCCGGTCAGAAGAATCTTGGATCAGAAAATCCAAGGAGCAGGCCTAGAAGACCTCCGGTAAGACAGCCAAATGCTCAAAGATATCCATCCTTCAATGGATACTGCCACAGCTGCAACCACTTTGGTCACAAAGCTAATCAGTGCAGAATGAGAATGAATCAGATTAATTCATCCTTCTCCGGACAGTGCTTCAACTGCAAAAGGTATGGACACAAATCCCATGAATGCAGAATTATGCAAGTAAACAAATCATTCAAAGGTAGATGCTTCACATGCAATAGAGTAGGTCATATGGCTAATCAATGCAGATCAAAAGGATATCAGTCAAATATGCAAAGAAATGTTATTTGCCAAATCTGCAATAGGTCCGGTCATAATGCTAAAGTCTGCAGAAACAAGAATCAGGACAAAAGAGGTCCGGTGTATAATCAGAATCAAGACAAGGGTAAACAAAAGATGAATGCGGATGAGGTTAGGAATCAGATGAGCAAGATTTGGGTGAAGAAAAGTTCAGAGAATGTAGAGGTTGGATCCGCACCAGACTCTGGTGCTGATATTTCTTCCGGAAATTAAAAAGTGAGCTCAGGCTCAAGGGGAGACTCAAAGAAAATCTTGTTCCCCCAGCCAAACAAGTGGTGCCGAATGTGGCACAAGATGCGGATCAAAGGGTTTGTAGATATGAGTCTTGAGATACTTCAGTCAAGTTTTCAGAGGTCCGCATGGAGTTATGAAGAAGCTGTGATCGATCAAATAAGACCTGTTCAGGGAGATGCTCCGGTATGATAAAGGATTACAAAAAGGTCCGGAAAGATCCGGAAATGCACTATCTTGTTCTGCGGATTGGACAGAGTGTTTGGGATGTTCTTGTAATATGTTACCTCGATTTATTCATGATTGAAAGATCCAGATGATATCCACAGATCAGGACTAATCCGGGATACTCCAAGCTATCCAGACAAGGCAAACCGGAATGATGTAGGTGAAGCATTTATTACAGACAGATATTAGGGTTCGCGGAGCAATTTAAGGGATTTCTCAAAGGTCATTTGCTCATTCTGCACTCGAGAAGAAGCGAAAAGTGGAGCTCTGCAACAAGGTTCATCAAGCACACCAAGGATCTCCTGCCGAAGTTATTGCATAAAGAAATCAATCCAACCACTCCGTGCAAACCGAAGGCGCATAAGGTATTCTCCGTTTTTCATTACCTCACTGCAAATCTTTGAAGAATGGCTACTCCAAACATAGTTAAGATCTCTGATAGACCTCGCCCCTCATTCAAGAAACATCCCTACAAATCATTGGAGGTAGATCCACTAGGAGCCTTCTCTAGTGTTCCTCACGGAGTTTTACATACCGAAGACATTAGGGTTTACATACATGCAAGCATTGAGGAATTTGGGGAATTCAAATTAAGAGACCTCTATCACAAGCAACTGATAGACAATGCTTTTGAGCTTAAACCAGAGTATAAGGATATCCAGAAGAAACAATTTGAGCAATTTATTCATTTCCCCTGCTTTGAAGAAGATGAATGGGTCCGGTATGTACTGAGCAGGATGCATGACAACTTTCTATGGCTAGATAGACCCTGCAAGATCACAAAAGAGGCAATTAGAGCAGTAACTGGTCTATACTCTTTCGGAGGGGTACCTATCCTCAAATCTGTCAAGAACAACATTGTAACTGAGGCCACCGGATCAAAATTTGATAAGAGGGCAATGACCATTGAAGATATTTCGGATCCGGATATCAAATATGCATCAATGATAATAGGATACAAGATCTATCACTCCAGCAGGGAGAATTCTGTATCCAGAACTGCAGTATACACTGCCTATGAAATGCTAAGAAAGAATGCAGAATATGATCTCTGCGAACTACTGCTAAGCCAATTAATAGAAAATATACAGAAAATCAAGAAGGATAAGAAGAATTCCTTTAAGTATGGTACTCTTATTGTATGTCTATTCTTCTACTTCATGAATGAGCTACCCGGAACAAGTGGATGGGTATGGCAGAATGACAAACCTGTTGCAGTCCAGATAAGAGACTATTTGCATGGACTTGGGGATGCAAAAGCGAGAAATACAGCTCTATGGGGATACTTCAAAAACTTTCAGAGCATGATGCAAGCAAGAGAGAGAATTCCCCAGTCTCTTGTTGAAAAATACAAAGACTCAGTGTGCTTTATGGTTGACACTGATCAGTGCCTAATGGAGGCAGTAGAGCCAAGGACTGTCTGGATCATGCCCATGGGGTATGAAGTGGATGAACATATAGTGGAGCTGCATGTTCAACACATGCTAAGTCAGCCCAAAGATCCTAAGGCAGAAAGGTTTGGAACCTTTGAGGAGCTGAGTGTAAAAATACATGTAGAACTCAGGGAACCTGAGATCAAAAGAAAGGTGAGAAAAGAAGTAGAGCACATTGCTCAAGGCCTAGGCATCTCAAAAGAGGCACTTGATGCCAGCCGGGAAAAGAGGAGGAAGGCTGAGGAAGAAGAGAAAAGTAAAGAAAGTGCTCCGGTTGAAGCTCCCACCCGGACCAGATCATCAAAGAGATCTGCACCTCCCACAACCAAAAGTTCAAAACCGGAAGTTCAGGCATCCGGTAAGAGATCCAAGACAAAAGCCACAAGGGCTTATGGAAGCCAAAAGGATGAAGAGGAAACAGAGTCAGATGAGGGAGTAAGAGAAATAAAGAAACAGAAGAAGAAAGGATCCGGTAAGCCCTCCACAGGCCAAGACAAGGATGAAATGGCAGAGGTATCTGTTGAAAAGCCCACTCTGTCTCTAGAGAGCATAATCAAGTCGGTCACGGTGGATGGAAACCTTCAACCAATGACTGAATCCTATGATGACTTCAGTGAGGCTGACCAAAAGACTCTGCAGGAAGCCACAGTTAAATATCTGAACATATATAATAAGGCTTTCATTGAGATCATATCTCTTATTCCTAAAAGCCTAGAAAAGGAATTGGAAGTAAGAAAGAATAATGCTCATGCTAAAGATCTTGAGATCCGGGAGCAGATAGCTATTCAGCTATATCCTCAAATTGATCCCAAGACAATGAACATTATCTTCAAGGACTGCAAAGATGAGTTCAGAAGTAAAGCCAGGATGAATCAACTCATGCTTGGTGAGACTGACCGAGTGGCCCAAGAGACAGAAGAGATCCTCCGGAAGGCCTTCAAAAGGTTCAATCTTCCTGTTGTAGAGGACTTAGGTGCAGAAACAACTACTGATTTGGAATCATCTGTTCCAGAAGAAGTGAGCCCTGAACAGACAAACATCTCTCCTCCGGTTTCCCCTACAGTCTCCGGATCCAAAGAAGAAGAGCAATTACAGGAGAAGGAAGCAGTGGTGAAAGACAAAGAGGTTGACAGTTCTAAGACTGCAGAAGAAAAGAAACATCTGTCTCCGGCAAGAGACACTGCACAAACTGTTCAACAATTTTTGAGCAAAGAAACTTTAGAGATTGATGAACCGGAGCTTCTAAAAGGCCCATTTGATTTTGACTCTCTCTCTCCGGTACAAACAATGAAGATAGCTTCATTTGCAAATGCCAAGGCAAATGAAAAGCTCCTGAAGTCTCATATGGAAGACCGTGAGTTGATAGAGGCTGCTTCCGGAGTACTTGTAAAGATCATGCCATCAATCCAGATAGATCCGACAGCCTCCTCTTCCGGTAATCTAAAAACCTTAGTCAGCAGTGTTGATACACATTTTGATTCTCTAGAAAAATCAGCTGAAGAAAAGGTCCGGAAGGAATTTTTGGATAAAAGATTTTCAGAAATATTAGAATTAATCTCTAAGGATAGGAAGATTGTAAGCATTGGAATAAAGAGCTTAGAGAATGCTCTTAAGGATGGCGGTGACATCTACAAATTTTGTATATCCTGGTCAAAGGCAACAGCAGCATTTGACAAGAAAATAAAAGAGGAACAGGATAAGCTACAAAGCTTATCTCAAAGTTTTGATCCTCTCTCTTCCTCTATAATAAATCAAGAATGTCAGACTATTGCAGTCTTGAATGAAATAAAGAATCTTGAGAAGGAAAGAAAGAACATCACTAACCGGATGGGAGAACTTAGAAGGATTATAATCCCTAAGTTGGAAACTATGCATGAGGCCATCAGTGATGCTCAGACCACCGCCCAAACAAAAGATCCGACAGATCTCAAGCGGGCAGAAGCGTTTGCATTTTTGTTGAGTGGTCACATTTCAATTTTGGACAGAATGAAGCAAAGCTGGGCTACAGAAATGATCCAATTGCAGACATCCTTTGCAGACATTCTTCAGTATATGTGAGTATGAAAATATGCGGCTATGTATAGAAAATTTTTGAAAATTTTGGTGTGCGGACCCCACCCTTTGCCATTGATGTCAAAGGGGGAGTGAGGAGCAGTGAAAAATGAGGAATCCAACTAAGGGGGAGTTCCGGAAATTGTATATAAAGACAGAGCATCAGCAAAGGGGGAGCATAGTGATAACACTTAGTCATTTTTCACTAAGTGTTGCCATCAATGCCAAAGGGGGAGATTGTTGGCAAGAGACACTATATGGATTCATGGTTGTTGTCATTGATGGCAACAAAGGTCATCCCACATATCCGCAAGTCATGATGTGTCTCTACCGGAAGTCAGAATAAAGAATGTTGTGGTCCGGTGAAGAAGAACAGAGCATGTGGCAAGGTCCGACAGATTGGTCCGGATCTCTCAGAGGAAGTGTCTTGGTGCAGTGTGGATTTGGGGAAGTCAAGAGGACTACCTTGAGTGGTATATTCCAAGGATTTAGCCTCCGGTGATGGACAAGGAAAAAGATATGAATGGTTGAGTACCGGATTCCTGAGAGACAGTGAAAACAGAGGAAGAACTGACTGGCAGAGTATCAAACTGCTTTCCGGATGTGTTACTGTTGATGACAGAGGTTGTGAAGGCATGAATCATGTTTGGCCGACATGATTAATGATATCTACAAGTATATGCTTAATCCGCATTGCTTGGTGAGGAAGGATTCAGCCGACAGAATGAGAGTTTGTAAGAAACTAGACTGTTCCGGATGCCGACTAGAAAAGTGATGAAATTACTTATGCGGATATATATAGAGGATGGATTTAGTTGTGAAGTGTGTGAGGATGTGTAGATATATGCGAATAAGTCCAGATAAGAGCAGAGGTAGCAAAAAGGATCCGGTATGTGAAAGATAGCAGAATAAAGAACAGAGGAAAGATGAAGTGCAGCAGATCAGTGTACTGAGCCTAACCGGAACTGAACTCCAGCATATGCAGATGCTTCCAATCAGTTCAAGACTATGATTCTCATCACTTTGTAGACAGTGTGTCTTCTTGTAGGCAGTGGGCCTCTTGTGAGCAGTGTGCTCGGGCAGTGAGCCCTAATTGGCAAGTGCCATTTTTGTAATTTCCTATTCTTCTAACAGAGAATAATTTTGGGTTAATCACCCCGTGGTTTTCTCCCTTAACAGGGTTTCCACGTCAAAAATACTGTGTCATGTGTTTCTTATTTCATGATTAATGTTTTTGTGTTTGATTCTATGCTGCATCAATTAAAAGGAAAGTTCAATAAGGGAAATAATTAGGATAACTGATTCACCCCCCCCCCTCTCAGTTATCAACAAGAGGATCATCATGGTTTTCATGATCATAGATAGAACCTTGATCATAAATGGGAACAGAAATAGGATTAAGTGTGTTATAAATGGGATAAATTTGCTCACGAATAGGGTCATGATCATAAATAATATCTGGATCATAGAAAATATATAGGTCATGGATGTGTTGAACTTAGAGATGCTTTGATCTTGATTTGGATGAGGGCTTGATATTTCCACATGCTTAGGATTGTGATCTTGACATACCTCTTGGTTTTCTTGAATGGGAGTGGATGACTCTTGGGTAGGCTCTTGGTCAACAACATGAGAGGGCAATGAACTTATGGGAGGAAAATTTTCAATAGGCTTGAGGGGTTGTGGACCACATTATGGGGTTGAAGCAGTGGACATGGCATTCAAAGGTTCTTTGGTAGGCTCATCAATGGGTGCTTGACATGGGGATGGTCTATTTTGTGCTAGTAGTCTTTGGAGAAAATCATCAAAGGATTCTTTGGTTGATGGATTAGAGCTTGGGAAGTTTGATGGTGGTGTTGGTGTAGGACTAATAAGCTTTGGGATAGGCATTCTATTGGATGATGATGGAGGACTAGTAGAGGGATTGGTGTATGATTCCAAACTTGAGACGGTATTTCCCTTGTCAAGAGTATCATTAGAGCTTGAGGATATTTGACCTTGTTTCAAGGGGTGGCTTAGGTTTACATGTGCTTGTTGTGATGTAGATGGATATGAATATTTGTTGGCATGGAAAGAAGTGGGATAGGTTGATACGGTATTGACTTGATAGGTGGGTGGATTTGGTTGGATTTGACAAGTGGCTATGAATTGTTGGGCTTGGGCTAGCAAGTGTTGTATTTGAGGTAATTGGATTTGTTGAAATTTTTGAATGATGGCTTGGAATCTCTGTATGATTTGTCATTCTATGGGTTGAGGAGTTTGGTGAAATGTTTGGATGAGGTCTTGTAGTTCTTGTGCTAGGATCTTTTGCTCTAGTGTTGGGATGGAGTTACACATAGATTGAAGTCTTTGGATTTCAATTTGTTCCTCTAAGTATGCATCAAAATCTTCAAGATCCTCATCATCATTAGGAGCAAATTTTGGGTCACCTCAGAGTATGTATGGTTTTGGATTTGGCCTAGATTTGTTGATGATCACAACTATTTTGACGAATGAGGATTGGACTAGGTTCAAGGATGAGAATATGAGTAATATGAGTAAGGTTGGAATGTTATAGATTTGAGGTGTGGTGTTTGGTTGAGATTGACAATGTTTGTTTTTGAACACACATGCAAAAAATGACAGACAGAATATTTTGGATAACTCTGATATAAAATTAGAGTAGAAGTCTAAATGGGGGCCTAGATTAGCCCCAAAATTTTTACTGGTATCAACAAATTTGAAAATACTCTTAAGAATGCACAACCTAGGTTAGAAAGAGGATACTACTTGCTAAGTCCATACTTGGATTACTCCATATACTGAGACAAGGAAGACAGCTAGAGATATTGGTGACACTGGCTCCCCCAACACGAAATGGGCACACCAAATCTATTACCCCGAAGATCCAGAGATCTTATGAACTGAGGGATTTTCTGTCTCTACCCTGAATAGTACGTATTGGGTGGCTTTGGAGGTTCAACCTCCTATACCAACAAGCAAAAAGATTTTGGCCTCTACAACAAGTGGTTTCTAGTCAATGTTTCAGAATAATATGGTGTCTATACATGTGACAGTTTGCTCATTTAAGAGGCCTCCCAGCCCTCAGAAAGGGTTTTTACGCATCGCATGGATACTGAGGGAGACTTCCGTCGTTATAGAACAACAACACTAGGTGATTGATGACTTTAGTCACAACCATAATTATTTATATAGCGGACCGAAACAAAAGTACTGCTTAGGTCATTTCCTCTCACAAATCAGGAGGCAGACCCTCTTAAGGGATTAAAAACATAAAAGAGATGGGTCTAGCTTCTGATCACCAAGTTTGTACAAGGTGAGAGCATACACCTACCATCCTACAAGCACAACAAACAGTGATTAATTAACCCCCTAGTTAATCTAAGTGCCTAGATTAGTGACAAATATTTGATCTTTGACAAGTGGTGTTGCACACAATCCGTTAGTAGTTTCAATGATTTGATCTTTGACAAATGAGATAGTTGCAATCAAAGTGTTAGCACAAAACCAAATCCTTAGAAAAAAATTAGAAAATAATGTTTTAATGCAGCCATAAAAAAGATAAGCTCATCAAAAGATTGCAATTTCATATACACATTTTTTTAGATAGCTGAATTAGGTTTGATTATTTGAAGACATTACTGATCTAAAAAATAAAAAAATCAAAGAAGAGACCCCTGCTAATTTTCTGAGAGCTTTCCAGAAATGTAAAGAAGTCAAAAAAATTCCTTGTTTTGTGCCTAGAAATGTGGATTTGTGTAAAACACATACCCCCATTAGAATTTCAAGAGCTTTCCAAAAATGTAAAAATTTCTGAAAAATTTGTTGATTTGCGCCTAGAAAGTCAATTTTATGAAAAAACCAAAAATCGTGATAACTCCTAAAAAAATGGCAATAAACCTACAATTTTTCTGTTGTAGCTTCCTTAGATGATGGAAAAACTTCTATGAAAATCTTGTAGAAAAATTCACATCCATTTGGAAGATATGATGAAATCTTTAAAACCTAGGGTTTTGTCCAAAAATGGTAGACCTGCAACAAAAAGTTAATAAAACCTGCAAAAAAACAAGCTAGTAGATCTGCAAATTTAAGCACAAATACACGTCGGGTTCACCATTATGTAGCTAGGGAAAATCAGATTTAGCGTCAAAAAACAACAAACTAACGAAACCCTAACAAGCACCATAAAGCACAAACTAGCATGAAAATGAAAACAAAAATGCAAAGAAAACCGATCTTCAAGCTAGGCTTGATTTATCTTCATGGATCTTCTCGATCTCGCATAAGAATGCAAGATGTCAAAGGATTGTTGATTGCTCACTGTTGCAGCATAACAGAGCTCAAGTGTTGCATGATTGTATGAAAATGACTTGTGTGTGTGAGTGAGAGAGTCAGTGAGTGAGTGAGTGAGAGAATCAATGAGTCAATGAGGGTTTGGAATGGAAAATGAAGTTTAATTTATAGAGGGAAAGGGAATCAAATGAATGGCTAGGATTGAAAGCCAATTGTGTGATGTGGATGGCTAGGATTAAAAGGCAATTTTAGTGCTTATGACGCACATTAAATGGGTATGATAGGAGGCTAAAATTAGGAGAATAATGGGAATAAATGGGATTTTTTATTTGATTTTGGAGAGGAAGTGCCTATGACGCACAATGAATGAGGTTAAAAATAGAGATATGAGTGGGAATAAGTAATTTAAATAATAAAATTATTTAAATCATGAGAGACAAGTGGCATTTAAATAAATATTTAATTTATTTAAAATGAGCTTAAATAAATAAGATTTATTTAATTTGGTGTAAATGGAGGACAAATGGAATTAAATAAATAAGATTGATTTAATTTGATGCAAGAAGAGGATAAATGGATAAGAGGAATTAGTTAAATAAATATAATTTATTTAACTAATGGGAGTGATGGAAGGGGTCATGGAAGAGGACCTAGGACAAAATATGTTGAAATGTAATGTCATAAGATATAGTCAAATTTAGGTGTCTACACCATTGACCATAGTGCTGATGATGTAGAACATCCAGGTTCTAAAACTTCTTCCTTCAACTTGTCGTGTGATGCGGTTGAGCAATGTGATCATAATTGCATATTCATCTTTGAACTCTCCTCTACCAACATTTCTAGGAAGTGTGTTTCTTTTATCTTTTAACCATTTGGAGGCTACATTCTAACATTTATCAACATTTGAGCTCCACACTTTGTCACAATCTTCAAGGTCGAGGGTGAGTGATTCCTCAAATGGTGGAATACCAAAAGCAAACTCTATGTCATCTGGTTTGAGGCTTGCAATTACCCTTCCATCCACTACTCTAACTTCTCTTGATTCAGGATCATAGTGCTTTATGCAAGTGAGCACAAATTCCAAGCTTTGAGTGGCTATAGGGAATGAGCCTACTTGGGTTAGCCCGAAATACATCAAATTCTTTGTCGTAACACTGCCTAATCTTACCAAAGAGTCCAACTCAAAACCCTCTGGTGAAACCTGGCACAAATCCGTTTCTTTAACCTTTGAATAATCATGGATAAGTGAGGATTTATCCTCAATGGTGATCGAAGAGTATTGCATGGTTGCTTTGTGATTTGGAGAAGCTTTCCTCTTTGTTGTCCCGTGTTGAAAAAGGTAAAATCAGACCTTTTTAAGCTCATTGTCTAAGAAAATCAAACTTTCCTCTCCATTGTCCAACTCTGATTTTTTATGAAAAACATGCATTTTTGCCTAAGAAAGTGAAAATATTGATTTGTACCTTCAAAAATGTATCGGATTTGGGCTCTAGATGCTCTAGAATGATCAAAAATACCTTTTCCCGATGTGAATCTACAACAAAAATGAGCAAAAATAGACGGAAAAGCCTTCAAAATCCTTTTTCCTATGGCTGGAAGTGGTGATTTTGGCATTGAACAGTCTGAACCAGCATAAAAAGCTTCAAAACTTCTTAAAAATGGCCTCCCAAGTGAAGCGCTGCCCTTTGCCTACGCAAATCTGCCTTGGAATGATGGATGAGGAACAAAATCATGCCATGGCGTGGAAACTACCTCCTCAAAGTGAAGTGCTTGCCATGAAAGCTCCCAATATGCCTTGTGTTTGATAAAAATAATGAAGAAAAAGCTTCCTCAATTAGAGCGTTGCCTCCAAACCTTTGAGTTGCTCTTGCAAATGATGAAACAATGAATAAACATCCTCTTTATAGCTAGGCACTGGCTTCTAGGGTTTCAATCTGTCTTTCCTCTATTTTTAGAGTGTTTTTTATCATCTTCCATGCACAAGTGAAGAGTGAAGTTTAAAGTGAAGTGTTCACTCTATTTTTATGCCAAAAAGAGAGCCAAACTCAAGTGAAACAGTGCTCATATTAGGTTGAGTCAGCCAAACTAAAAATAGAGGCCTTGTTTTGGTTTAGACGTCCTTTTGTAAATGACACTGACACTTTTATTTAGTGGCACCTTATCCCTTTAGTGCACATGCCAAGGTGGCACGTGTGCATTAGGAAAAGCACGCCATCTTGGTGCCTTAGAAACATTTCATGATTTTTCTTTTTGGCACTTTTTGTCTCTTGGAAATGCTCCAAAAACCTTGCCTTCTTTTGACACCTTTTGACTCTTCAAAGTGCTTCAAAAGCACCTTTTCATTTTCAACAATGCTCCAAACTTTTGTAATGCCTTGGACACTTGAAATTTCAACTTTATGATTTGGATCCTTTTCTCATTAGAGCGCACGCCTTGGGAAAAGCACTCTAAATACCTTAGAATTTTTTTTGAAATTTTCAACTTTTCAAAATTTTCAAAATTGATTTATGAGTCGCCAAATGTCTTCTCGTTGCTTTTCACCATTCCTTCATGGTGTTTAGGTCTTCAATCCTTCACTTCTGACCTCCGCTTCCAGACGATCCATCACAGCTTACAACCAATCTGGCTCTTTAAATTTTCTCTTCATTTTGGGCCTTCATTAGATCTCCATTGATATAACTTGTACCTGTGGGGTTAGAAAATAATGACATGGCGAGATGGTGCTCTTGAGGTGTGTTTTGGCATTACTTTTTAGGGTATTTGTATGCATAGACAAAAAAAATTGTATGGGTACAACATTAGGCTCTGTCTGGGGACAATGGTGTATACTCGCGGCATAGGAGGACCTCAGAATCTCTGGTTTGTAGTATAGATGAGTGTCTTATCAGTTGGGCAATAGAGTCAGTACATTTACCTAAAATCACCTAAAGGCGGAACTCTGGTCTACCTAACAAAACACGACAAATAAATGATACATAACTAGGAAAAACAATACCACATAACGAATACATTACGTAAAGGGGAAACATAATATGACATAAAAAGGGCGAAACCCCTTCAAACCCTAAGAAATGAAGTATTTCATAAATTACCCACTATGGGGCAATGGCAATGGCATACCTTCCAAGTGTGAGAGGAAATATGCGTTGTCTCTATAGAACTCGTGAATCTTGAAGGGTCCAAGCCACAAGGAGTCAAATTTGCTATGCATTCCTTTAGGTTCGTGTCTCTTATCCCATAGTATGATAAGATCACCAATGTTAAAGTTGCGTTGACGCACCTTTTTATCAACGATCTTCTTCACATGCTCTTGATGATAAGTGATTTTGCCAACCACTTCTGATCTTTCTTCTTCAAGCTTTGACAGGTACATGATGCATCTCTCAATGGGATCTTTGAGTTGACTATCTTCAACCGTTTTTGCAAGTTGTAAGGCGGATAGCTCTAGTATGATAGGCAGAATGACCTTCGTGCCTTACACAATAGTGAATGGTGAAGTGTTGATGGTGCTCTTTGGTGTGATCATGTATGCCCATAAGGCATCTTACAACTTCTTGTGCCATGTGTGTTGATTGTTATCAACCAACTTACAAATTATTGTAACTAGATTTTTGTTTGAAGATTATGCTTGCCCATTACCCTGAGGGTAATAATATGAAGAATGAGACAATGTAATTCTATAGTCAAAATAGAAACCCAATATTTCTTTAGAGGAAAAACTTGTTGCATTATCAGTCACACTCTTTTGAGGTACACCAAAGCGCGACAGAATGTTCTCCTTTAGATATTCACACACCACCTCCGAGGTAGCTCGCCTAGCAGGAATGACCTCAACCCACTTTGTAAAATAGTTTGTGGCTGTGAGGACATAAATATGTCCTTTGCTTCAATTAGGATTGAGAGGCCCAATGAAATCTAACCCCCACTGCTGAAAAGGGGCTTTGATGATGACTGGCTTGAGTGAAAGGGCCGCCAAATTGAGTTTTCCAGCAAATTGTTGATAGGCTTGACACTTCTGTACCCACTCATATGCATCTGTGAACATAGTAGGTTGGTAGTACTTTTCTTGTAGGATTTTGAACGCAGTGATCAATGATGCAAAGTGGCCACTGTAGGCTTTATGATGAAAACCTTCAAGCAACCTCCTTTGTTTGTAATTGTCAACACACCTTAGGAACGTGCCATGTAGACTTTGCTTGTATAATACATCTTTCCATAGCACATACTTAAGTGCTCTCAGCTTCAAGGAACTTTTCTGTTGCTTGTCTAAGTAATCCAGACACTCTCTATAAGTCAGATAATAGACTATGTCCATGTACCACTCCTCGACAGAGTTAATGAATAGTACCAAAGGGAGCTCTTCTTCTTCGTCAATAAAATTGACAGTATCTTCTTTTTCTCTACCTCCATCTTCATCTATGAGTTGGCAAAGTCCTCGGCCACATATCAACTTTGTAGGCCTGATTTCAAGATCACATTCTTGGACTTTAGCAACCCAATTTCCTCACTTAGTCTCCATCTCCTACTGAGTAAGAATACTTTTGATTGCTGGATTGGGTACAAAGACTATAGTGCGTAGTTCAAGATATAGAACCTGAAGTTCTTTATAGCTCTAACGACAGCATATGCATGTTTTTCAATCTATGAATATCACATCCCATGATCCTTCAAACTACTGCTCATGAATGCAATTAGAGACTCAGCTTCCTCTTTAAACTTCTGTGTGAGAATGGTAGACATAGTATGTTTCAAAGCATAGTAGTATAGAATGAAGCTTTTGTTGAAGTCGGGACAGACTAAGACGGGAGCTTTGCTTATTACTTCCTTGATTTTTATGAAGGCATTCTTTCCTTCCTCTGTCCACTTGAAAACTGAATTTTTCTTCATCATAGCTGAGATGACTTTTGTGAGCTCTAAGAAATCTAGTACAAACCTTTGAGGAAAGTTCACTTTGCTAAAGAAAGAATGGACTCCAGTTTTGCTTGTTGGAAAAGATAGGTTACGAATGGCATCAACCTGATTTGGGTCAATCCTTGTACCTTCTTTGGACACGATATGGCCAAGTAGCTTTCCTTTGATCATTGCAAAGACTAATTTCTTTAGATTTAGGGAGATGTCATGATACTTGCACCTCTCGAACACATGGGTTAAGTGTTGAAAGTGCTCTGTGCATCTTTTAGAAAAGATGGTGAGATCATCTAAGTATACCACTATAACCTTGTCCTTCAGATCGCTAGTAGCTAAATCCATAGCTCGTTAAAAAGTGGCGCCAGTGTTGATTAGGGTGAATGGCATCCGCTCGTAAGCGAAAATACCCCATGGGGTAGTGAATGTTGTCTTGTACTGGTGTTTAGCTACAACTGCAATCTGATTACACCCTGAATATCGGTCTAAGAGTGACAGCATCTTTGAGTCAGTGATTGTTTGAAGTGTATGATCCATTATTGGCAGAGGATAGTTGTCCTTTAGAGATGCTTGATTTAGGTTCCTAAAATCTATACAAATTCTAACTTCTCCATTCTTCTTGCGTATAGGAACAATAATCAACACCCAAGTGGAATAATGGATTGGAAAAATAATCTTGGTCATGAGCATCTTCTGGATCTCTATGTAGATGGTGTCTTGCACTTTTGGATTGTAATGGCATTATTTCTGCCAGAAAGGCTTGACTTCTATTTTTAGAGGAATTGTATGAGACAATTTCCTAGGCTTGAAAACCTTTAGATCCTCATAAGATCAAGCAAATATATCTTTATACTGCTGAAAAAGTGAGATGAATTTTTCACTTTCTGTGAGAGAACAACTCTTTCCTAGATTGACAAGCCGGGGCTCATCCATAGTGTCAATGTTAACTTGGTGATACTCGACTAAGGTTCTTTCCTGTGCATTGACTTGATCTTGAATATACCAGTCATGCCTATCAAATATATTCTCTAAGGACACTAGGCCCTTAGGAATTTTATTGCCTTTGAGCTAAATAACATTAGTTTCCTGATTTTCTCCATCTTGGGCATTTTTTGCGCCTTCCATGAGAGATTTCTGGTGAGGCAAGAGACTTCCTTCAATGAAGAGACCTTTGAAATGGTCATCCATTCCGAGGAAGTTGAAGTTGATAATGTGCTTATTGTCATTGAAGACTTGCCAATTTTATGAGTTGTCAAGTACTATAGGCCTATAGATCAACTCGATGGTAAAAGCACTTTGTCTAAAATCAGAATGTGGCATGAAAAGAGATGCGGACACTGTTAGGGCATCTGCTTTTCTATTCTCTATCATGGGTATGTATTCAATGGAAAATGCTTCAAACCATTCGATAGCATCCCAGACACGGTTTCTATAATGTCGGAGGCAATCTTTCTTTACTTGGAATTGCTCTTTGATTTTCTTAACGATCAACTCAACATCTTCTTCGGCTTTTAGCAACTTGATTCCCATGTCGTGCGCATTCTTGAGGCCTAATAAAACCACCTCGTATTCTATAGTGTTGTTGGTGCAATCAAACTACAGACGATTTGCAAAAGGGTATACCTTACCCTCGGGATATATTAGTACTACTCTGGCTCCTGATCTTGAAAGGAAGCATTTCTGCAAGGTATGCAGAAACGCTTCCTACACTAATATAATGAGGAAAGACTTATGCAAATTTTTACTTTTACAGTTACAAATTAGGATGCACATTAATAGAAACATAATAACAATTTCCAAATGCAACACAAGATATACAAGGGAAAAACCCTTTCAGGTAAAAAACCCCACACTCCAAAGCAGCCCAATATATTATTCAGAAATCACAAAGATTACAATATACTTGTAGAGTAAGCTTTTATAGGAGTATATCCAACTAAAGATCCAGGAGGTAACTCGACATCTATAAGATTCTTCCATACAACCTCCATCTCAAGTACCTAATATATAGGAGATCCAATACAATACACCGCCAACGGTAATTACAAAACCATGAGCTAAAACCACCCAAAAAGTGGCACCCAAATTATCTCCAATCAAAGATTCCTTGTGATGTGCCAAACCACACACCAACACGTGTAACTCTCCCCTTTACAACTCTTATGTGTCCAACACGTTTTTACATTTCCCAAAAGAGAAGGTCCAACTTCTGGAGGCCATAACTTTTGATCCAGGTGTCCGATTAACAAACTATTTAATGTGTCAGAAAGATCATGAAGAGATCTATCATCCTGTAACCTGCTACGCTGGTTATCCCAATTTTTGGGACATTTAGAGAAGTTTTGATTCTAGTAATTGAGTTCAAAGACATTTTCTAGTAGTTTCAAAAAAATAGAAACTTTAATATCTCGCGATCCAGATGTTCACTTAGTTGTTCTATACCTTCTGGGAAAATTTTTAGGTCAATCCTAGCTCAATTGAAGAACTTACTAAAAATAGTAAGTATCGCTATTTTTAGCTCTCTTGGAAACTTTTGGAAATGTTGAAAGTTCGAGACCATTATCCAAGATAAAGGGTATTCAAAAAGACCAAAATTGGGAAGAATAGTAATCTTTCGAAGTTGCAAGGTTGAGAGACTTTTCTTAACAGAACCAGTTGTTGAGCAACTATCGTCAAACTGCATAGTCCATAGATCGGTAGTATCTTCTCTATTTCTTCTGAACAGATAATGGCTTTATCTTCAGTCTCATTTTCAGCCATCATCATGTAGGTGCTAGGACCTATCTCTTGGTATAGAATTTGTGCCTTTGGATCTTGAGATTTCACCACCGTGAAATGGGACTTAGGCTCAGGTTTTAACTTGATCTTGCCACCTTTGACGGGAATGGTTATCGAGGACCAATCCAATTGAATTTTTCTACCCAAGTCCTTGCAAAAACTTTGACTTAGCAACATTCTGTAGCTGGAAGGAATATCTACTACCATGATAGTCATCATAATTATCTTCTCCAAATAGGTCACCAAGGCAACTTGTGCATCTTTCAACTATCCAACCAACAGCACTGATTTTGATTTAAGTAACACTTTCCTTGGGTCTTTGTACATGATAGTCCTAGCACATTCATCACTTTCAAAGGCATGACGTTGTCTAAAGCACTAGAGTCTATGATGCAATTGCTCAACTTGAAGCCGCCTATGTATAGAGATATGTAAAAAGGCTTCAGATTATCTCCTATTGGTGTTGAAGATTCAAGTAGGGTAGGCTGGATTGGAATCTCCTTCCTTACGAATTTGACAATTCTTTCCAGTTGATCAGGGTGATCTTGGAGGTACTCCAGTTGAGAAATATGGACCTTCATCTTCATCATAGAATCAACAATATCAAAATTATCTGTGGATGAATCCGGAGCGCCAGCTTTGACATTTTCTTGAGGTAGCTTGGCCACTTCTCCAGATTTCTCTTTTGCTTTCAATTTTTCTTCTTCCTCCTTTTGAGCTTTGAGGTGCTGCGCTCAATGAAGACTGACATAGAGTAATTTTTGGCATTGGCCACAAGAGAATATTGTGAAATATTATCATGGTCTTCTTCTTCAAATATGGATTCATTTTGAATGTAGCTCATAGCAGAGTCACCATCAAGGTCATCCGTCTCAGGATGAATAATGCTCAAACTTGAGGGTCCAGCATCAGCAAAGCCCGTGATTTGATTCATTCTTTGACTTTTAGGGCACATAGCTCCATTATGTTCATTGGTTTCATGGAAAGAGCAGAAATATGCTCTTGGTGGCAGAGCTTTAGCTATGGCTTTGCTAGAAGTGCTGGTAACCTTGGCCTATAATTGTTATTATAGGGCTAGAAATTATTTCTTCTGTGAGGTGGTTGATATTGTTGTAGGGCTTACCCCTGCTGCGGCATTTGCCTCTTCATGATTGTGACATCATTGACCACCTTTTAAAGTAGTGGATCTGTGGAATTCTAGATTAGAGGCCTGATAGAATCCTTTTTAATTTTTCCTGAAGTCAACATATGATCCTCCAAGTCTATGGCATGCTCTTGCGCTTCTATCAATTCTGTCTCATGAGCTGATTTGAGAAGAAAAGAAATTTTAGATGGCAAAGCATTGATGAAACTGTTCAACATGATCTCAGGGGAAGGATTCAAAGTGACTAACATCCTTGTCACAAGGTGATTAAATCTTGCAATGAATTCTCTCATGGGCTCATGAGACTCCCATCATATCAATCAACTCAAAATGGAACAACTATCGATAGGATTAACTAAAAATTGTGCAAAGGTCATATGCATAGGGACTGCAGTTTTCAGGATCGTATAGATGGCAGCACCCAACATAGATGTCCACACCAGGCATTAGTGTCCCTAGCAGTGAGCTCAAAACTTTGGTGCCAAATTCCTCATCATCTTTTCTTATAGAGGTTGAAGATTGAGTGAATAAGGATCGCAAACGCATGAGAGTTTGCGCATTCCTTCCCTTTCTTTGTCTTTGTTTCATTTCCAATTTATTTCTGTTAACATTCAATTTCTATAAACTAATCTTTATTTTTACTATTGACAGGATTCATTGAAAATCATGCAAAGGTCGTATGCATACAGATCACAGTTTTTGGGATTGTATAGATGGCAGCAACCAGCACAAACATCTGCACCAAGCACTGGTGTCCTTGGCAATGAGCTCAAAACTTTGGTGTCAGGTTCCTCATCATCTATTATTTCAACTTCTAAATCAATTTATGTGAATTCATCTCTCTGTGTCTGTTCATTTTCCTATTTTCTGTTGTACTTAGTTAATTTCATTAGTTTAGTTAATTCATTTCCATTTCAATTGAAACAAATTAATCCAACCAGATAATATTTCTCTTCCTATTTGGACAGTAGCAAGATATACATCTTCGTTGGTTTGGATTCTAATGTTTGTGATTGAAGTTTGTTCTAATTAGTAGTAGTATAGTTAGATTCAAATTTTCAACACATAACACTTATGAGTCATCATCCCCTCTTTCTACTACTAGTGAGGTCATTCCCTTACCTACCTTTTCTCATAAACCAAGTTAACCTTTCCTTCCTTCAACTAGTCACCTCCTAATTATCCTTGTTACCATGATCCTACACTTGTTTCACCACCTTCACCACACATTAAACATAAAGATTCCCATGAGTTCAAGGAAAATAAGGTTGTTAAGTATAATGCATTAAATTCTTGTTTAGATGAAGATTTGAATATTTCTCCTAGAATTTATAGTGTTATGCCTGATGTGCCTTCTTCTTCTCCATATAAATTCTTTACTGTAAAGGATTCTAAAATTAATATTCAATCTTTTATGTATGCAATGTGTTCTCCTTCTTATCCTTCAAATTATAACATACTTAGTTAATTTCATTCATATGCATCACTTCCTCCCTATTTCAATGAGTTCTTAAATACAATTCCCATAAATTCTTGATTCCTTACCCACTCGTGTCAATGCACTTGGTGATTTCCCTCTTGTTTCTTTTTCTAAGCATGCACAAGTAATCAAGCATGCTTTGAATCAACCTAATGGAATGTATCTAGACATGTCTAATCCAATTCCCACTATTATCCATAATAATGTTCCTTCTAAAATTAATTCAAATGTTTCTATCCCCACACCTCACCTTATTATTAAGGTCGCTACTCCTCTTACTCCAATCATAGTACATGGGGCTCTCCCTACCACTAATTATCACTATTATTCATACCCATGACACTCGATTAAATTATAAATATATCAATCCCAACTTCACTTCTACTACTATCAACATTCTCTTTCCACCTCATCTTCTTAATAAGAACCTTAAATAGTAGGATATCATAGAACAACTGTAATCTGCCCAAGATAAGATATCCCTTTATAATCTTCTAAAAATTTATCCTCCTCCTGGGGATATTCTTTAACAAGAGTTTCAAAAAAAAATATCTATCCCTCTATCTTGCTTGTTGAACCAACCTCCATAGTTGGATTTATGCAATATATCTCTTTTTCTTCATCTAAACTTCCATTACTTTCAATTCTTCAAGAGACCCTCCCATTAATTATCATCACAAGATATATGCACAAATGTGTTAATAGGTTACTTATTTTTAATGGCTTAGGTTTGAATATTTGTAGCATAGACCTTGTTAACAAGGCTCATATTGATTGCTCTAACCTAGACAAATTTGGCCTCTCTGTTTGTGGTTTTAACAATGTTAGTTAGGAACCATTATAATTCCTATAATAATAGTTGATATCACTCTCATGTCATGCTAAATCAACTCATTTATAATCTTCTTCAAGGATGACCATGGATCCATGGTCATATGTGTGATGTTCCTCCCACCCTTTGTCTATGTTTAAAAAATTTCACACATAATAATGAGATTTATTAAGGTCGCTACTCCTCTTACTCCAATCATAGTACATGGGGCTCTCCCTACCACTAATTATCACTATTATTCATACCCATGACAATCTATTAAATCATAAATACATCAATCCCAACTTCACTTCTACTACCATCAACATTCTCTTTCCACCTCGTCTTCCTACTAAGAACCCTAAATAGTAGGATATCATAGAACAACTATAATCTACCTAAGATAAGATATCTCTTTGTAATCTTCTAAAAAAAATTCCTCCTCTTAGGGATATTCTTTAACAAGAGTTTCAAAAATATATATCTATCCTTCTATCTTGCTTGTTGAACCAACCTCCATAGTTGGATTTATGCAATATATCTCTTTTTCTCCATCTGAATTTCCATCACTTTCAATTCTTCAAGAGACCCTCCCATTAATTATCATCACAAGATATATGAAAAAATGTGTTAATAGGATACTTGCTTTTAATGGCTTAGGTTTGAATATTTGTAGCATAGACTTTGTTAACAAGGCTCATATTGATTACTTTAACCTGGATAAATTTGGCCTCTCTATTTGTGGTTTTAACAATGTTAGTTAGGAACCATTATAATGCCTATAATAATAGGTGATATCAATCTCATATCAACTCATTTGTAATCTTCTTCAAGGATGACCATGGATCAATGGTCATATGTGTGATGTTCCTCCCACCCTTTGTCTATGTTTAAAATTCACACATAATAATGAGATTTATACTATATATGTAGATTAAACCCCTCTTCAAAAATCATTAAAATATTGAATTTAAAGCTTTAGTTAACTTGATCACATGAATTCACCCCTCTCAAACCTTTACTAAAGAGACTTTATTGAGGTTATCCCCACTAATTTTTCAAATCCTTCTACTTCATCTAATCCTCCTTTAAAAGATACCAAATACCACCTTTGAATGACCCAATTTCTACATCTACTACATCTATAGATAACCCCTCTTCACCTTATCAACCTCCTAACCCTTTTCTTGGGGATGATTGGGGATCTTGGTACTTTAAACCCCCTTGTATTGACAAAGGTAAAACACTAGCTTACATGGAACTCCATACTTTTGTTTTACCTCCTCATTGTCAAGCCTCTTCATCCCCTCTTATTCAAAATACCACTACCCACTCTTCAAATATTGCACCATCTTATTTAATATCTACTAATTACTTATCTTCTTTCAAGTTCACTCTCTTTGTCTTTGGTTAATAAAGGTAGACTTGGTAGATTTTTTTATTTATATGTTACCTATTGACCAGAATACTCAAAATTATTCCCCTTTGTATTCTCCCTCTCCTCCACCAAAAGACATTCATTCAGTAATCATACTATCATAGATTATTTATCTCTTTATCTTCTTCTTCTTCTTCACATACTAAACACATGGTTGATCATCATATTAATTCAAATGGTCCCCATTCTATAGATACTTCATCTTCTCTTTCTTCTTCACATGAAAGTACTCATTCACCTAATCATATTGTAGATAATTCTTCTCTATAGGTGGTAGATCTTCTACTTTATTCTTTTTTTATTATTGGTGACTTATAGCTATGGTAGATTGACTTTTGCTTCAATTTAATGACATGCATAGGGCCATTGCATGAAATAGAAGTACTAGTGAGCATGCATCATCTAATTTAATGATGTCTTAGCCTCATCCAATGGTACAAAAGGTTTTTATATGCAACATTGTAGGATTTTTGTCTCAATCCCTACTATTGGTCAACACAACCCTATAGGTCCTTTCTCTTTTATACTATTCACTAATGGTGGAGCTTTCCTATAGTCACATTGAATATTTCACCTACACAATCCCTTCCCAAGTGCCACATGATGTGCTTCTAGAAATTATAAGAGAAATATAGAAACCATTTACCTAGGAACAAAACAAGCCATTTGATCTTCCATGATGAACTCCATCCAATGGACCATGGGATTCAAATCTATTTTTTAGTGTTTTTTAGTTTTGATAGCACCCAATAGCTCACTTTTAATATCTATGATCTTTCCTTGACATCCCAAGAATCCTATATAGATTATGGATTAGGGAAGAGTCTTAGCTAGTCAAATTCAAAAATATACTTGCAAGTACCATGTTGTATTCATGTTTAGCTATCCTCCCTAGCATCATCTAAGACTTGATTGTTCACCTACCCAGGACTTTCTAGATAGTGCTAGAGGACTACGATGCATTAGTAGATGCTTATTACTCTTCTCAAATCTTGCTCAACCACATACATAACCCATATGAGATATTGATGAATATGAAATATTGATGGATAGGCTATCCTTCTTTTCAAATTACATTGACCCATAGCAGTTAGAGCTGCATAGATAATTTACACTACTCCTATTATTATCAACCATGATGAAAACAAAGGATGAGCATGAGTTAGCAATACTCCATTCCTACCTTGTTCACAATTGAATCTTCTCTCCTATAATTATCAGAATTTGAAATTCAAATATTGGGGAGGAAAATATCTATTGTGGGTTGGTAATTCTCTATATATTAGTTGGCATGCCCATTTTGAGAGGAGGATGTTCTATGTAAATGATCTTTTGAGTCTTATATGTAGGAAAATTTATCACTTTTGTAAATAAATAGGGGAACCTCTATGTGTGTCTAGAGTCACATATATTGCCTTGTATGTAGCTATTCAATATTATCATAAATGTTAATAAAAAAAAGCTATTACTCTAAAAGTTTCAATTCTTGTTTATGTGTATGAATTATCGAATGCATATGGGGATTGTCTTTGATCAAATTTGTTGACTATTATGTCATGTGTTGTAAAGATCTATTTGGTTGTAAGAAGAAATCTATTCAACATGAGCCTTTTTATTTCAAGTCATCTACTTTCTTGCATCTCTTTTTTTCTCTGTTAGTGTGAATGGGGATATTTCCTATCTAGTTTCCCATTGTTGTGTGAATAATTCATATTATTTAACTATTTATTAGTTAAATAATATTCACACACATATTCACATGTTAAGTTGACTTAGTGAGCCTTCGAGATGTTTCTAGTTGCTGATAGTTGTCTTATAGTTGTCTTATCCTACACATGTGATCTAGTTGTCTCATATCATACAATTAAGACACTTGTCACATGACTACAACATCTTAGCTCTCATACTTGCATTTATAAGCAAGGCTCTTCATGTACATTGTAAGATGAATAACTTTGCATTCATCTATAGAATATAGTTATTCTCTCATTGTCTCTCTTGTGCTTTCATGAAGTCCTAGATATTGGATAGCTTCTATCATAGCCAACTCTTACATGGTATCAGAGCTCTAGGTGGAATCTCTTCTTGTTAGCCAAATTTTTAAGAGATTTGAATGCAAATTCATGGTGGATCTCGATAGTTGAGTATGCTCTTCTCTTGCATCGATTGATGACCTGGCGAATCAAAAAGACTTGATGGAAAAACTAGATTTGTGAGGGTTTCCTCTTTGTGTCCTCTATTGCAAGTTCATTTTAGAGCATGCTACTACAAATCTGAGTACACCATTGTATTCAGGAGGTTCAAGATAGTCAAGATCACCTTTTGTTTCATCTAGATTGAACATAGAAGGCCAACTCTATGAGTTTTTCAATTTGGGGAGTAGTTACTTGATCTAGGAGGTAGATGCAATTTTGGAGTAGTTTGGGCAAAATTAGACCCTTCCATTGCGTCCAGAATGCCAAAAAACCTATAGATCGACTGTCAATTTGACCAAATCGGACAAAGTCGTAGTGAAAGGCAATTTTTTTGTAAATTGGTCATACGGAATATTTTGCAAAATATTCCATAGTCATCATCTTTGTGCAAGAGAATCTCTATGGAAATGGTACTACATCAGTGAATCTTAGTGCCCAAATATATTGTGCGGGTAAATATTTATTATCTGCTAGTTTTATAAAATATTTGCAGAGGTTGTTTTTTTTAATAATACTAAAGTATTAAGGGTACCCAACAAGTACCCTATGCAGGGCCTATTGGGACCGGTACCTGCTACCAATGGGGAGCCCTAAGGGCTCGTATTACCTCGTAGAACCTAGTCAAGGGCCACATGGTTGGGGATTACCCCCCACGGAACCCTCTATAAAGGATTCGGCCTTAATCAAAACAGTCTGCATATTTATAAAAACCCTCGGCGCGGCTATATCAATACAACCGAGCCCACCATTGATGGTAACACACACAGAAGGTGGTTTTCAAGAAGGCATTTTTGACACCCAAATGGTGGTTTTACACCCTAAAATAGCCCACCAAACCACTTCCAAGGGCCAACCACAGTTTGGTGTCAGTCAATAGGTGGTTTTTTGTCCCTCAGATTCCTTTGAAAACCACTCAGAGCACTTGTAAGCGGTTTTGCGCTCACAGACAGATTTTGCTAGCCAGACAAGTGGATTTCTAGGCTAGAAGGCAATTTTTAGAAAACCATAGGAGGTGACATCAGCGGCAGGGGCCCTCTTTGGCCCCCTTCTAGCCCTAATAGGGCTTTTTTTTTTGGGAGCCATAACTTTTCACCATGATCAATGATAACTTTAAGGAACCTCCCCTAAAAAAACTTATAAAATCCTGGTGAATCTTGGCTAAGTGCTATAATTTTCCTAGCGAATCTTTCCTTTTTTTTAAGAAAATATTAATTTTTCTGGCGAATCTATGCACATTATTAGAAATTTTATAAATCCTAGCAAATCTTAATGGATAATTGGTAAAAATAATAATTACAATGGCAAATCCTAGTGAATAATCACTAAAAATATTAATTACAATGGTGAATCTCTCCTTTAAAAATTTGCATTGTTGGTCGGCACAGTTCCCCCATATTTTTTTCTTTTTCATAATATTGAAGCTGGGGCCTGGGGGTGACAACCATTGGCAGGGTCAAGGGGCAGCGCCCCTTGCGGGGGTCAAGGGGGCAACGCCCTCTCGTGGGGTCCAAAATGCATTGGAGCACACATAGGTTAAGTATTTTTTAAAAATCTTACTTTAAAAATAAGACTAAATGAAAAGTGAAATTATTACCATTGATTAGCTTTTTAATCAAATGGTTGCAGGTCAATTTCGAGACCTATATGCACGTGCCTTTTAAAAGGCTTGTTGAGGCCCATAATTTGTTTTGGGCCACATAATTATAATCTTAAAAGGCCTCTCTTCTTTCAAGTTCCAAAACAAATTCCAGGCCTCAACAAGCCTTTTAAAAGGCACACGCATATACGTCATAAAATTGACTTGCAACCATCCGATTGAAAAGCTAATCGATGGAAACAAATAAAAGCCCTATTCAAAGCTAAAATATCCCTAAAATTAAATAGTAATTTATTATTGTAGACACTTAAATTTGTCCATGTCTTGCAACACCTTGTTAATACTTTACTAGAGACATTATGTAGCATTTTGTCCTAATCCCACTCCTAATTCCACTTATCTAACTTTCCAATTAATTAAATAAATCCTATTTATTTAATTAATTTCCCATCCTAATCCCATTTATCTCACTAGCCAATTAATTAAATAAATCTCATTTATTTAATTAATTTCCTATTTATCCCACTAGCCAATTAATTAAATAAATCCTATTTATTTAATTAATTTCCCACCTTTCCTCTAATTTAAATAAATAAAATATTTATTTAAATATTTGAATTAAGTCCCCACCTCTCACCACATTCCAACACTTGTCCACCTCTCAATTGAGTCATGTGTGGTAGTACAACTTTCATTTAATATCCTTCACATGTCCAACTAATAGGTCAACCCTATTCTCCTTCGCACACTTGTCACATGACTACAATCCTCATGGAGTGGGGAAACCCTAGTTGATCTCAACTATCCACATCATTCATTTGAACTTTCAATCACAACCATCAATTCAAATCAGCCCTTTTCTATAAATCAACCCTCTCACAAGCCATTTGGATCACATCTAGTTTTCAAGTAGCCTCATGCTATTGAAATGCTATTAGAGTATTTGCATCATTCATCCTATGTCATTGTTATGCTTCTGAAATAGTGAGCACCCAACATTCCTCCTACAATCATCCTTCAAAATCTTGCATACCTTTGTGAGGTTGAGGAGAGCAATGGAGATAAATCAAATCTAGCTTGGAGATCAGTTTGCATTTGTATTTGTTATTTTGATTTTCATGCTATCTTGTGCTCTATTGTGCTTGTTATGGTTTAGTTGTTTGCTGGTTATGCATTTACCCTGATTTTTTACCCTAGCTACATTTGGTGAATCTGACATGAAAGCTTGCAAATCTAACATTTTTTTGTCAATTTTTGAAAATTAGTTTTTGCAGGTGACCTCCAAGCTTGAAATAGACCTCACGGTTGAGTCCAGGAGACCTCGCAAGCAAAAAATGACATAAAATTTGATACATTTCGCTACTGAAAAAAATGAATTTTTTTTGGTTTGGCCCCTATTGTAGGGTTGTACCGTACAGATCTGTATGGATCTATACAGGATGGTACGGCCTGCACAGGAGCATCTGTGGGTTGCAATCTATGATTATCATTTTCTAGTTTTGGGCATAGTCTATTTGTGTTAATTGTTGTGGATGCAGGATTTTTGTTTGTTGCAGGGTCGATTATGAAGGCTTACTCGCTGCCTACTCAAAAACCCTAACCGTCGAGCTTCCACCAATGTCTACGTTCATCCCCGCTCATTCTCTCCTCCTGCCCGCATTGAAACCCTTGACTGTAAGCTCCCCGACTGCTACCTAAACCTAACCCTATCACCATCTTTAAACTGTCGCTTCCCTGATTCTATCCTCGGTCAATACAAAACCCTAATACCCTAAGTCAACTAAATCTCCACTCAATCACCACCTCTAAAGCATCTTCGACTGTGTCTTGGATCAGTCACCACCCGTTTTATCCCCTCCGCCACTTCTGAGAAACCTAGCCGCTCTATGTTGAAAGCCTGACAACCCTAGCATCGCTTCCTCTTCAACTCCTAACACCTGGTCGACGCCCCCTAAACTCCTCTCATCGCCTCCCATTGACCCTTCTTCCTCCTTTGCAGACCATCACCACCAGTCTAAAATGCATCACCACCCAAATCCCTACCACCTGGGCTTTAGTCACCTCCCTCGAATCAACAGCCTTCGCCAACCATTTAACACCACCGTTGAGCTTAGCCTTAAAATCTTCGGCCAAGGCTTTAGCCGCTACCAGAGCCTTAGCCATTATGGGTTGTGGTTCTCTATTAGCACTCGTCTCTAGTCGATGATCACATAGGTGACCAAACTGGTAGGCCCTTCTCCTTTACTTTCATTTTTATTTTTTATTTTTGCATTATCCAGACCCCTGGTCATATGGACGACCAAGGGCTCGACTAATAGTAACTGCCAGAAATAACCACTAGTCTCCACTAACTACACATGTGACCAGGTTTGGCACTAATAGCCAGTTGTTTGCTAACCACCAAAGTTAACCTCTTTGTCCTTACATGCTCTAATAGGCCTTTTTTTTCAAACGTACATAACTTTCACGTATGAAGGTAGATTTTCACAAAACGAGTGGCATTACGGAGCTGACTCAGCCAATTTCATTGTGGTGAAGACCATATCAGGTGACTATATCATTTTCACCTCTTTTTTCTTAGTCAAAGTCAGCTATCATTTCAAACTTCAAATGCTCATATCTTTTGCAAAATTTATCCAATTTTTGCAAATTTTTTTAAGTGATTAGAATTCCGTCTACTTTCTGTTCACGCCATTTATTCTGATGTTTCTACTCATCTTGATCAAATTTTATCAACTTTCTTTATTTTTGTATAATACACTTGTTTGCAAGTTTACTTGTTTCCTTCTTGTTTTGGTGGCTTCTAGGTGCATCTAAGGAGTTGTAGCAGCGTTTGGATCAGTCATACACAGAAGATTAGAAAGAAAAATATTCAGGTGCATTCATTCTAATATTTCATCTCTCATTCAATCAATCAATCATTGCTTGCAAACACACTTCAATTTGGACATAAAAAGAATATTTGTTTGCATACACATTTGGATTTGGGCTCTAAAAAGAACACTTGTCTTCATCCACACATTAAAATTGGGCATAAAACAAACCATTGTCTTCCACCACACATCTTGACTTGGGATTTAAAATGAACAAGTGCTTGCATTGTTTCATGAACTTGCATGTGATAAAAGGTGTGTATGCTCTTCTCATGCACTTCGTGCGACCTTGAGAATCAAAAACACCTTGCATCCATTCATTTTCACAATACACATTTGGATTTATAAGGGAATTAACAATTGCGAGTGTGAACCAAGTGTGCATGTGTATGCTCTCTCCTCACACCACAAGGTGATCTTGGAGATCAAAATCATCTCACTTGGTTTTCTTTTGCCATACCCTTCTTAGGAGGCCTGTTTGGAGACACACCACTCCAAGGGACGATATCAACTCTAGCGTTTCGATGGGGTATAAAAAATGAGGTGTGAATCGAAAGACATGCTCTTTGGAAGTCAAAATCTTGTCATACTTGGCTAAGCCCCAAATAACTTTATATCTTTGGGAAGTGAAGGTGAAGGGTGGGTTACCCCTTTCTCCCGGCTGTGTGGCATTATTTTGCTTTCAATTCATGGAATTGGGCCCCCCGTACCTTGAGTATATTGGGGACATCCTTAGTCAACTTGTGCATCCTAGAGTAACACCTAATTGGCCACACCCACTTGACTAATCTAGGGCTTGTTGATGTATCTTCTTCAAGTACTTGCTTAATCATCACATTTAATTTTTAAAGTCAAAGTTGCTTATGTGTCTTGCTTGTGTGATTCATGAGTGTACATGTGTCATCATTTGTTTGCAAATTGCCAAATTAAGCTATAAACACAAACACATAAGCATTTCTTCCTAAAAATTATTTCCAACACATTCACTCTAAGACAAGTCACCCTCATCATCCTAATCATAGTCATCCTCTTTCTAATCCAATCAACATCACTCTAATCATTACACATCATCCAATCATTCCAAGCCAAGTCATCCCAACCATCTTCACCTTGAGCACCCTACTTGTCCTTCATCCTAATCACATTACCTTAATCACATCTAATCATATCCTAATCACCTTTCCTAAACACATCATCCAATCATTCCATCCTAGTCATCCAATCAATTTCATCCTATCAATCCTAATCATCCCACATCATCATCATTCCACATATCCAATCAACTCCATCCTAATCACATCCTAATCGTATCTTCATCATTTCATCCTAATCATATCCTCATCATCATTCCACATTACCTAATCAACATCATCCCTAATTTCATCCCAATCATACTCCACATCGTCATTCTCATCCTAGTCAAACACTTGTCAAAATCAAGACCAAATCTTATAATTAAAGGTGGCCCTCTTCCTAATCCAAATAATGAAGACAATCCAAAGCCCAAGATCACAATTAAAGGTGTCCCTCTTCCTAATCCAAATCATGAGGATAGACTAAGACCCAAGATCACAATTAAAGGTGCCCCTTCTCCTAATCTAAATCATGAGGATAAATCAAGACCGAAGATCACAATTAAAGGTGCCCCTTCTCCTAATCCAAATCATGAGGATAAACCAAGACCCCAAGATCACAATTAAAGGTGGCCCTCTTCCTAATCCAAATCATGAGGATAAACTAAGACCCAAGATCACAATTAAAGGTGGCCCTCCTCCTTATCCAAATCATGAGGATAAACCAAGACCCAAGATCACAATTAGAGGTGCCCCTCCTCCTAATCCCAATGATGAGGACAACCCAAATCCAAAGCTTATACTCCAAGGAGCCTCTCCTCCTAAACCCAATTTCATACTTCGAGGAGGCTATCTCTTTAGTTATGAGGATCAGACAAGTCCAAAACCCAATTCATCCACACATCAAGTCAATGCCACATCAACTTATCCCACATCTTTCTATCTCAATGCCACATCAATGTGTCAATTCACTTCACAACAAGAACATGTGAGACCAAGTCCACCTTGGCAACAAGATCAAATGCCCTCAACTTCATACCAACCCAATTAATCCACATACCATGTCAATTCTACATCACCATATCCCACTTATTCCAATATCAACCAACATCCATATCAATCCATACCCCTAGATCTTTTACCTACATATCCCACCATTTCACCTAACCACCAAATTCATCAAGTACCTTCACAACAAGAACATGTGAGCCCAAGTCCACCTTGGTAACAAGATCAAATGCCCTCAACTTCATACCAACCCAATTCATCCACATATCATTCAATTCTACATTACCATACCCCACTTCTTCCAATATCAACCAACATCCATATCAATCCATACCCCAAGATCTTTTATCTACATATCCCATCATTTCACCTAACCACCAAATTCATCAACTACCTTCACAACAAGAACATGCGATCCTAAGTTACCCTGTGCAACAAGACCAAACATCCTTAAGTCCTTATGCTACCTTTGATAAGGGAGATATCAATCTAGCTTATGTATCCTATGAGTACCCTACATCATTATCCACTCAAATGCCAATCCACAAGCCTACTGGTCCTATACCAACACCATTATGTACTCCCAATCCTAATTCATTGGTCCATCAACCTTCTAATCCATCGAGCCCTTCATTACCTTCGTTCCCATGTCCCTCCAATCTTCCACAAAGGGATTCTTGGGAGATAACTCTACAATAATTTATCTAAGTGCAATTACGTGATCTACCCCTAATAAAACCATATAGTCCTAATTCATCCAATCCTACTATCCCCCCATCCAATCCAAATCCTAATATATCCAATACCATTAGCCCTCTACCCAATCCTAATCCTAAGCCTATAACACCTTCCACCCACATTATCCCTCCACCAAATCCTCATCCTAAACCTACAACACCATCCATCCTTATTATCCATCCATTATATTGTTCATCTACCCATACACTTATGAAGGATGTGATCCAATGGCTATTAGCAAGGAATAAACCATATCCATGTCAAAAACCTATCCTTGAGTCTATCAAAAAGCCTTCAAACACCTTGCTTATTCCTCCAACACAACCCATCAACCCTACTGAAGAGGCTCCCATCATAAGTCCAATTCAAACTCCATCATGCATGTATGCTGATGACCATCAAGAACCCCTCAAGTCCATTGAAGAGTCTCCCACCATGAGTCCAAGTCAAGAGCCATTATACCCTCATGTTGGTGATTGTCAAGAACCCATCAATTCTATCCAAGTCTCCCACTTCCACTTCCATTCAAGAAAGTCAAGAGCTATGTCAAGATCCTAATCTAAAGCATGTGGAAACATCAAGCCCTTATTCTAATCAAGATCAAATTCCTTCCATTCAGCCCATCCATAACCAATTTATTCTTTATGATCAAGATATTACCTATGAAGAAGCTATCCATGAGCAACTAATCCAAATCCAACCTATCCATAACGCATATATTTTCTATGATCAAGATAATATCCATGATGAAGAAGCTATCCATGAGTACCTTGATCCTATCCATAATCCCATAACTATCCATAAGCAAGATATCTAAATTGCTCCAATCCATCCTTCACCTAGCCCCATCCATGACCTACAAACATCCACTTCCCTTGATGAGACACTTGGCTCCCAAGAAAACATAGATGATCAAACCAATAGCTTGGGTCTTAGTGAGCATAATGCTACTCAAGATCCTATTGACCCTTTGTCATCTAATATCGACTATATTACAAATCCAACATATCCTATTGCTCTTACCACTTTCGTTCATGAATGTTCTTCCTTAGGGGAGAAACAACCATTGTCTACCACTTCACCTTCTCTATCCAATAAGGAACTCAAGTGTAGTGTTCAAAACACGCATAGTTCCATTGTCCATTGCATGCTCCAAAACATGAACTACCAAGGTAAAGGCTTAGGCCTTTATGAACAAGGTATTTTGGAGCCCATCCATGTCAAAGTCCCTCCATGTTCATATGGCCTTGGATATACACCCCAAGGTAAACAATCTAAAGATGTTGGCATTTCCTCCATGCATCCTAAACCCACCACTTTCCATCACAAATCCTATCACATACCTGAAAAATATGTTGCCATTCCACCTCCATCATCCTACAAGTGTCAAAAGCATGTGACCATACACCTTCCACCATCCACTTTACCCCCACTTCTTCCAACTCCTAATTTCCCTCCATCCACTTTACCTCCACTTCTTCCAACTCCTAACATCCCTCCATCCACTTTGCCTCCACTTCTACCAATGCCTAATTATCCACTTATCCATAAGTACCCTCACATTCTTAATCGTGGCTAACAAATGCACATATTGTCTAAACATGAAGATTCCACTCATTCCACCATGTCCATGGGATTCAAAAATAAAAATTTGGATGCCTCTACCCATAGAGCTAAACATCCTAAGGATCCTCATGCCTTAGGACATCAATGCAAAGAATTAAAGCCAAATCCATCTAAAGGCTATCCAAGCCCATACCTCCAAAAGCAAACTCAAAAACTAAAATGGTATGGGTACCTAAGCAAAAAGAAGTCAAGTCAAATGAGGCATCCTCATCTCAAAAATCCCTATCCTCTTCCATCCAAAAATCCCATTCCACTCAAAAATCTCAAATTCCTTCATCCCAAAAGTCAAGTACAAATCATAAAAATACTATATCTATGTGGGTACCTAAGTCACTACATTATCCATCCACAAATCAAACATCGCCATTGCTTCTTACACCACCTTCACATCAAAATATTTGATGTTTATATCGGTGTGTGCAACTGGTGGTCATGATTCCCTTTCATTCCACAACATTTCCACATACTTCCATCACCCCATCATTCAACTATTATTCTACATATCTTCCTCATCACTTTCCTATGGTACATGCTTTTGCATAAACCTTTCATCCATCCTTTTGCATAAGTCCTCCATAATCCACATCACAATCCACTATCTTCCCTCCATAATCCACTATCTACCTAATCCATCTCACTTTCATGCAATCCCTTACCAACATCAATGAGCATAATGATATTTGACATGGTCATGCGATGACATTCATCTAGTGGGACTATCACCTTTCATGGAACTAGACACTTGAGTCCCTCCTATCCATATTCCCCTTCTCCATCCAAAAAGTCAAAAAAAAAAATCAAAATAGTAAAGAGAAATTCATTCATCCAACGGTGAAAACCACCCTTGGTGGCACCTTGGATAAGTACCATGATGAAAACCTGGTGAGCAGGCATCATGTGTAGTTGATCTTCCATGTCACTTACACTTGGGGGCATGTTGTCTCATCCCATCACTTTCATCCTACCATTTCACATCCCACCTTACCATCCTACCATCATTAGACATCATACATACCTATCTTATTGAATCCATTCATCCTCCCTTCTCCTTTTGATCTTAATAAAGACATAGGGGCAAAATGTTAAAATATGCTTTGGAAAACTCTTGATATACCTCATCCCTTCCAAACAATCCCATCACCCTATTGTCATAAGCTTTGTCATGAAAAATCTTAAGTATTGCACCTAGAATGGGGTATGTTATTCTTATGTGACATAGCCTTTGTAGATCACATCCTTGCCCTCTTATGCATACATCCATTCCATCCACTATTCCTTATCCTATCACCCATCCCTTTATCCATTCATCCAATCCTACCTACCTTCTTGCACCTAGACTTGGTTTTCCATTATCATTGGTATCTAGCACTAAGGCTATTAAAATTTTCATCCAATGTCATTCCCCAAAACATTTCAAAATCTAAAAAAATCATAACATCTCAAAAATCCAAAAAAATTATAACACGTGAAAACATGAAAAAATCATAACATGTCAAAATACAAAAAAAATCAAAACATTTCAAAAATCCAAAAAATCTAATATCCCCAAAAAATACAAAAAAATCAAATATCAAACAAAAATCCAAGCAATAAATCAATTCAATCAAATCACTCAATCTAATCATCAATTCAATCACTTCAAATCAATTCAAATCATCCAAGTAAATCACATCATTCTCTTCAAATCCAAATCTTCACATCTAATCATCAAATCAGTTCTTCGAATCAAATCCAATCATCAATTCATCTCATTTCTTCAAATCAATCAAATCACATCACTTCTCCAAATCATTCAATCCATTCAATAAAGTCAATGCAATTCTTCAAGTTCATTCAATACAATCATCCTTTTCAAATCAAATCATTCATTCAAGTCAATCAAATAAATCCAATCCAATAAATCTCTAATGTCAGTCAATCCTTAATCCATACCAATCAAGCCAATCGATCAAGTCAAATTATCCAATCACATCAATGGTCTTGATCCTAATCTTGTCGTAAACCAAATCAATCAATCATCATCATCATCAATGGGATATGTCTTTCCCACATCTTTGTGTTGATCTAGGGATATATTGTTCCCCACAATGACAACACTATCATAATCAATCAATCAATCAATCATTAGTTTACAGCTTGACAGGGGCGATACCTTATTTATTTTTGAATTATTTGTGCTTGCTTACTTGCTTGCTTGTGTGTGTTATCATTTTATCTTGCATTTGTATCACATCTGAATCATTCCTAGCTAATATTCATATCTTGTGTATGTTGGAATAGATTTTTGCATTATCCTTTGCATCTAAGGTCGTATCATACCTTTTGTGCAATTAGGACTTTAACGCTCTATGTTTACTTCCTCATACGGTAGACAAGGTTGTATTATGCTGGTGCACGAGACACATTGTCACCCTGGTCCCTATACCTTGGTGCATAACATCTTGTGCTATATCAAACTTCATGGTTGCTCACCTTCATTGCAGCATAACGCATCTGCTTCTATCCATTCCCTTAGCTATCTTCCTTAACCAATCCCTTTCATTTTGAGAGCCTACTTGTGTTTGTCTAACTCACCTATCCTCTTGACAGGGCATAATCATCCTATCTTTGCATCATCATCATCCCATCCATTTTCATCTATCCATACCTTAGCTTCTTTGAAATGATGTTACTCGACACAGATCTCATCATTTCGAACATCATATCAAAGAGGGGCAAAATGTAGACACCTAAATGTGTCCATGTCTTGCAACACCTTGTTAATACTTTACTAGAGACATCATGTAGCATTTTGTCCTAATCCCACTCCTAATTCCACTTATCCAACTTTCCAATTAATTAAATAAATCCTATTTATTTAATTAATTTCTCATCCTAATCCCATTTATCTCACTAGCCAATTAATTAAATAAATCTCATTTATTTAATTAATTTCCCATTTATCCCACTAGCCAATTAAAATTAGGTCCTCACCTCTCACCACATTTCAACACTTTTCCACCTCTCAATTGAGTCATGTGTGGTAGTACAACTTTCATTTAATATCCTTCACATGTCCAACTAATAGGTCAGCCCTATTCTCCATTGCACACTTGTCACATGACTACAACTCCTCGTGGAGTGGGAAAACCCTAATTGATCTCAACCATCCACATCGTTCATTTGAACTTTCAATCACAACCATTAATTCAAATCAGCCATTTTCTATAAATTAACCCTCTCACAATCCATTTGGATCACATCTAGTTTTCAAGTAATCTCATGCTGTCGAAATGCTATTAGAGTCTCTGCATCATTCATCCTATGTCATTGCTATGCTACTGAAATAGTGATCACCCAACATTCCTCCCACAATCATCCTTCGAAATCTTGCATACCTATGCGAGGTTGAGAAGAGCAATGGAGATAAATCAAATCTAGCTTGGAGATCAATTTGCATTTACATTTGTTATTTTGATTTTCATGCTATCTTGTGCTTTATTGTGCTTGTTAGGGTTTAGTTGTTTGTAGGTTATGTATTTACACTAATTTTTTTATCCTAGCTACAATTATTAGTGGCGATATTGCTCCAAAATTAATTGCAGGAATATAATATTACTGGCGAATATAATTAATATTTGTAATTACATTATAAACTACTAGCAAATCAGTTCCAATGACACATCGTTTACATTGAAAATCAATTCGATTTATTAGTTTAAAAAAATAATATATAGGCGAATTAACAGGACAAAATTAATTTTTTGTAAAAATATGGCGATTCAGTCTCCTTTTTAGCTTGTACTATTTATCATTTCTAGAGGTCCTAATTTCAACTATTCACCAATTGGTGAAGATTTGCCACTAAAAAAATCCCTAGCCATGATATCAAAAATCAACAAACGAGATATCGACAGAAAGTTGGTTCCGAGAACTTCACAGTGGTGTAGGTCATTTTCTAAGATTTTGTTATAGGTGATAGATACAGTTGTTTGAAGCCAAATCTTGCATTTTTCATTCTTGAGCTCACAACTTGCACCCACTTTATCAGAATTCCAACTTTTTATAGGCATTGGAAAAGTATTTTGTTACTCTACAGTTCTGTCTATGCCATTTTTCTAGATTTTGCTTTAGACATCATTTTTTTCAATTTGAGGCTCTTTGGGTACATATCACTCATTGATTGGAAAAAGAGTTGAAATTGGTGGTTGTTTTGGTTTGGGGGCTTCAATTACAGTGTTGATTAAGTTTATGCTTTGATATATCTTCTTGTACTCTTCTTTTCCTCTACATAATGTATAAATCAATGGTTCCATTGTTAACACCTTATAACTATGCAACTTGGAGTCAACATGCATGGTATGCTCTAATGGATCTTAGACATTCTCTATATCTTGAAAACAAGATACCTGAACCCACAGATGATAAGGAAAAGATAAAATGGATGATTAAGCATACAAAAGCTCTTGGATGTCTTCGTAGTTTTATTTCCCTAGATCTCTTATTTTAGATTGAGGCATGTTCAAATTTACATGATGCTTGGAAAAAGTTCAAAACATTATATGGTACAATAGATGGAGTTAAAGGATGTCAAATTGATAATGAATTGATGAGCCTTGATCCTAAGAACTTTAGCAACATCTAGGATTACATAACAAAGGTTAATGATCTAAGAGCACAATGTAAAGCATGTGGTATTGAGAAAAAGGACATCCAATTGATCTATAATGTATTGAATAAACTTGGTCCTAAATATGCAAATTTTATTTCTAGCTTTCACACTCATAGGTGTTTAGTATGAAAAAGGTGAATGATGACAACTAGGATTCACACTAGATCAAACCCTTTTCCATATAACATTCAAGGACAAGACCGACCCAAATCACTACCAAATGAAGGTGGACTCAGCTACAGATCTTGTACTCAGGTATGCTATAGAGGAAGTAGATTTAATTCAGCCTTTTTATCAAAACCCTAGGACAACAATGCATGAAACCCTAGTTTAACAATGATAACCTTATAACAAAAAATGTACAATAGAAAATCCAAAATCTAATTGCATAGGGATGATCAGGAAGGTGATAGAACTTGTCTCCCAAAAGCAGAGATGTCAGAGGACTAATTTGGGACCATCCAAGTCATGGTTGAAAGAATCTATTGAAATTGTCAACTAGAAAGATGTTGCAGATGTTGCCTTGATGCTAGATCTAGAGCCAGAAAGGGAAGAAAGACTAGGGTGCCACCGCCCAAGTCCTAGACAGAGGAATATTTCATAACTGTTGTCAGATCTTGAAACCCTGATCTTCACTTAGACTTCTTGTATCTTCATATTCTTTGGATCTCGCTCCTGTAACCTGCACACAAGAAAATAAGAAGGGGATAGCATTCAAGCTTCCCAACATTGTTGTTTGATAGAGAGGGTGTGCCATTGTGGGGGCAGAGGTTGAAAAAAAGATGATAATGATGAAACAAATGATGATAAACAACAATGATATCACCTATGTGATGATTCTTTAGAATAATGAAGATCTTTCAACTCCTAAGGTGGATAGATGATAACTTCATGCTTGCAAAAAACACACAATAACAACACTTGAATCTGCTTTAGAATCACAATGAATGCTCTTTCTTGCTTCACTTCAATATCATAAGTTAGCTATCTCTATCTTAGTTACAAATAAACTCAAACACACTTATATTTGCTTTCCTACTCACAATCGTGAAATTAAACCAAAAGATCTGAAAAAGAGAAACCTTTTGAAAGATCTCAGGCTGACATACACTTGATTTTGCCCTGACCAATCAGGAGGGACTTGGGCAGTGATGCCCAAGTGTTTGGGCTCCTTTTGAGTCCAGGCAATTTTGCATCAGGATGAACATTTAGAATGTATAATGTAATCACAGGGACCTAGGAGCTAAAAAGGGAGGTAAAAAGACATGTGGACACTTTTTACTCCATAACAATAGGTTAACTGTGGGATCTACTTTCACTATGGCTTCATTTGTATCCTTTCCTAAGATGTTAATGCATAAACAACATAAGCTTCTATCTATGGGAATCATTAAGCCATCATAGACTCATGCTTTGGTGGTTGGACAACCTAAGGAACAAAAAGCATCAGGTCCTTCTAACAAGAAACAAAACAAAATTCAAGAAAAAACCACACACAGATCAAGCACAAAATTCATCTAAGAAGGAGAAGCATACATGTGCTTATCGTAAGAAATCAAGGTATGATTAACATAATTATTTTAAGAAATAGATTGACATATTGATGCAACATTTTCAAAAGAATAATCTTCCATCGCTTGATTCTTCTTCTACTCCTTCAACATCTACACAGCCAGAATTTTCTAAACCAGATCATGCAAGAAAAGTAAGGAACACAAACATTTTAAGGTAAAGCACTTTGTGCAACTACAAGTTCTACATCAGGTAAATGGCTTCTTTATTCAAGTGCTTCTCATCATATGGCTTCTTCAAAGTGATGCAAGAGCATCCCAGGTTACAGAGCAATCTTGCATCAACCAAAAATATTTGCATCCTTTTTTTTCTTACATCTTCAATTTACTTCAGTCATTTGCAATTTTAGCATTTTGTACCGCATTTTTCCACATCGTTATATCAGAGCATGCAGAGTAGGACTTAGCATCTATATAGTGTCATGTACATCATATTTAGATTTCAAGTGATTTGGATTTGTTTCCTGAAAGTTATCGCTATCAGAAGATCATCAGCTTTCACAAAATAGAGCATGCAGAGAGTCAGTTGAAGGAGAAGGTTTGCGGAGCACTTTCGTGACTTGTGAAGCCTAATGGAACATCATACATGACACATATGGATCAGATGAACCTTCCTTGAGGTCTGCACCAAGTTTCATGTATTTGCAGAGTAATACCAGATGTTGTAGATCGACCTATTTGTTTCTACACGCTACATCTTTCATTGGAGTTTGTAACCTCTTGTGGCCGACGTGGAGGATTCCTAGAGCTTGAAGATGATATATATAGACCTCTCAGATGCATTAGGAAGTGAGTTCTTAGTTAGTAGTTTTAGAATGTGATTTAGAGTTTGAATTTCTTTCGGGAAGGCAATTCAATGCCATATCTTACATATCTTTTGTAGCCTAGAAAGCAGGCTTGTGAGCCCTTTGATTGTAGCCCGCATGCTACCAGCATATGAGCATTGTAATTCTTTGGTATTCTGAATATATGAATCTTCCATTGCATCCTATGATTGTGTTGTTTCCATTGTGTTTACTCTAGCTACAGGGTTTGGACAATTCATTATGTGAACTCTCCGGCCATGACTGCACCAAGTGGTATCAGAGCGAAGTTTTGAATCCTTTGGGAAGTGAAGGCATTCTATAAGATCTTGTGGTGAACAGATCACCAACCTAAGGTAGTCTACTTGTGTTTGTCAACAGAGCGACAATTGTGAGGCAATTGCTACCTTGTAGTCAGATTGCCGAATTGAGGTAGTTACACCAGATCCTAGGAAGAGATGCCCGCAAGGAGGACGCCTGCTATGGCCAATGTTGCTGGAAGAATGAAAGAAATGATAGAGATGATGAGGACAATGAAGGTTAGTTTGGATGTTGTAGAAGAAGATAGAAGAAGAGGACTAAACCCTAGACATGATGTTGAAAGTGATGATGAAGAATTTCAATTTGCTGAACAAAATGAAGAAGCCCTAGAAGAAGAAGAATCAAATTAGGTGAAGATGTTGAAAGCTATTTTGATGATTGGTAAGAGACCTAGAGTAGGTGTATCAAACTATACTAGAAATTTGAATCTAGAGGAATTGATTGATTGGATAAATGACTTGGAAGAATACTTTGAATATGAAGAAATTGAAGATCCGGAGAGAGTGAGATTTGTAAAAACTAAGTTGAAAGGACATGCTACTATATGGTGGAAAAAAGTTCAGTTGGATAGGAAAAGGAGAGGAAAAAAAAAGATCATAAAATGGGATAGGATGGTGACAAATTTGAAGAATCGGTTCATACCTGCTGACTATGAGTTGGAACTGTTGAAGAGATTACAAAACCTAAGACAAAAGGAGAAATCTGTGAAGGAGTACACTGAATAATTTCATAAGATGATCATAAGGACTGGACATAGTGAAGCAAGCAAGGAGAAAGTGGCAAGATACATAAATGGATTAAGATTGAATATTCAAGAAGAACTAAGTCTGGTAAGGATGACAACAATATAAGAAGCATATCAGTTTGCATTTAAAGTTGAAGACAAGTTGCACAAAAAGCATGAGCAAAGACAAAGAGGTAGAGGAGGTAAATTTCAATTAGGTGGAACATATTTCAGAGGAGAAAGATCATATGTGGAGAAGAAAAAAGAAAGTAGCCCATACTGGAATGAAGAAAAGGACAATAATGCATACCACAGAGGGAGAGATGACATAAGTTTCTACCAGCAGAGGAAAATATAATTCTTACCACAATGAAGGACATAGGAGAGATGAAAGAGGGCTTGATAAGATATCATTCTAAGTAACTTGTTTTAAGTGTGGAGGTGAAGGACATAGAGCATTTGAATGTCATCTTGGAAGTACAAACAAGAGGACAAAGAACAATGTAAGAGCAACTTATGCAGATGAAGAACCTATTGGATCACCTAGTTCAGTTGTAAAAACTAGAGAAAGGGGAATCATTAGTCATGAGAAGAGCACTATTTCAAGCAGAGACAACTAAGGAACCACCGCAAAGGAAAAGTTTGTTCCGGACCAAATGCAAATCAAGAGGTAAATGTTGTAAAGTTATTATTGATAGTGGAAGTACTGATAATTTGGTTTTAGACGAAATGATGACTAAGCTGAACCTAGAGATATTGAAACACCCTAAGCCCTACAAGATAGCATGGATTCAGGATGAACACAAGGTATTGGTGAGTGAACAATGTTTGGTGAAATTTCATATTGGATCTTATAATGATGAAGTATTGTGTGATATTATGCCAATGGATGTATATCATATATTGTTGGGTAGACCATGGCAGTATGATAGAAAGGCTATACATGATGGGAGAAAGAATACTTATACCATAACATCAAATGGGGAAAAACATATATTGATACCTTTGGAATATGAACCTAAGAGTGAAGTATGTGGAATTGCTAGAATTTGTTTGGTGGATGGAAGGAAATTTCTAGATGGATTGAGACATGAGAATATGTGTTTTACTTTGATTCCTAAGAAGTGCAGAGACTATTACCAGAAAAGAAGAAGAACCACCACTGGAAGAGATAACTTAATTGTTCATAGAGTATGAAGACATCATATTAGATAATGTACCTGAAGGATTGCCACCAATCTAGAGTATCAGTCATCATATCGACCTTATACTTGGAGCTAGCTTGCCTAATAAAGTAGCACACTGGATGACACTAGTAGAGAATGTAGAGTTGAATAGACAGATACAAGAACTATTGAGGAAAGGATTGATCAAAGAAAGTTTGAGCCCATGCGCAATACTTGCAATACTAGCATCGAAGAAAGATGGAGAATGGAGGATGTGTACAGACTCTAGAGAAATCAATAAGATCACAGTTAAGTATAGATTTCCATTGCCAAGGATGGATGACATCATGGACTATTTGAGTGGAGCAAAGTCTTTCACAAAGATAGACTTGAAGATTTGATACCATCGGATTAGGATTAGAGAAGGAGATGAGTGGAAGACTGCATTCAAGACAAATGAGGGATTGTATGAACGGTTAGTGATGCCTTTTGGATTGACTAATGCACTGATACTTTCATGAGATTGATGAATGGGGTTTTGAAGAAATTCTTGGGTAAGTTTGTTATTGTATACTTGGATGATATTTTGATTTTCAGTAAGACAAAAGAAGAGCATTTGTGGTATATTAGACAAGTATTGCATAGGTTGAGGGAAGAGAAATTAATGACAAACATCAAGAAATGTAGTTTTATGAAGGAAGAGCTAGTATATTTGGAATTTGTGATTTCTACGGAAGGATTGAAGATGTACACTGAGAAGGTTAGAGAAATTGTTGAGTGGCCAACATCGAAGAGCATTGGAGAAGTAAGATTGTTTCATGGATTAGCAAGTTTCTACCAGAAGTTCATAAAAAATTTCAGTTCAGTATAAACACCTATGACAGAGACAGTGAGAGGTGACAGGAAGGACTTTACGTGGACATATGGAGCAGATAAGAGTTTTGAGTTATTGAAGTAGAAAGTGATAGAGCAACCAATGTTAGCATTACCGGATTTTAACAAAGTATTTCAAGTAGATTGTGATGCCACTGGAAATACAATAGGAGCAGTGTTAAGTCAAGAAGGGAGACCTGTAGCATATTTCAATGAGAAGTTGAATGATGTAAGGAGAAGATATTTAGTTTATGATGAGTTGTTCTATGCCATAATTCAATCTTTAAAGAAGTGGAGACATTACTTGTTGCCTAAGGAATTTGTATTGTACACGGATCATCAAGCTTTACAGTATTTGAATAGTCAAGGAAAGTTGAATCAGAGGCATATGAGATGGGTAGAGTTCATGCAGAGTTACACATTTGTATTGAAGCATAGGAGTGGGAAGTCAAACAAAGTTGCAGACACATTGAGAAGAAGAAGGAATTTGCTAATAGAGATGAGGATAGAAGTATTAGGTTTTGAGGAACTGAAGCATATGTATGAAGAGGATATTGATTTTGTAGAACCATGGAAAGCATGTAAGGAACTTGTTGTGACAGATAGAAGTCAGTGGTTAGATTATTTCATTCAGGAAGATATGTTGTTTAAAGGAAATCAGTTATGTATACCTAGGAGTTCAATAAGGGATAATTTGATAAAGGAGAAACATAGTGGTGGATTAGCAAGACATTTTGGGATTGACAAAAAAGTGGCTTTAGTAAGTGAACACTAATTTTAGCCTCAGATACATAAGGATGTAAGGAATTTTGTGTAGAGTTGTAGAGTTTGTCAAGTTGCAAATGGGAGTAATCAGAATGCTGGTTTGTACAAATCTTTGATAGTATCGGAGAGACCTTGGGAAGATATAAGCATGGATTTCATATTAGGATTGCCAAGAACATAGAGTGGATATGATTCTATATTTTTAGTAGTGGACATATTTTCAAAGATGTCACATTTCATTCCTTGTAAAAAGACAAATGATGCAGTGCATGTTGCTAACCTATTTTTCAAGGAGATTGTGAGATTGCATGGATTACCTAAGAGTATAGTTTTGAACAGAGCTACAAGATTCATTGGATACTTTTGGAGGATCTTGTGGAATAAGATGAAGATAGACCTAAAGTTCAGTTCAACATTTCATCCACAGATGGATGGGAAAATAGATGTGGTAAATAGGAGTTTGGGAAACTTGTTGAGATGTTTAGTAGGAAACAAGGCATACAATAATTTAGTGAATATGAGTATAGGGAAGATGTCATTTGAGATTGTGAAGGAGTTGCAAAATTAAGGGACATCAGTCTGGACAATAAGATAAGTGTGGAGGTAGAAGAATTTGCAGGATACATGGAGACACTACATAATCAAGTCAAGAAGCATTTAGAGGAGATGAACAATAAGTATAAGGAGAAAGACAATGAGAAGAGGAGACACAAAGCATTTTCAGTTGGGATGAAGTAATGGTATATCTAAGAAAAGAGAGATTTCCAGTAGGGACATACAACAAGCTAAAGATGAAGAAGTTTGGACCATGTAAGATTCTTAGGAAGTTTGATTCAGAAAATGCATATGAAGTGGAGCTACCAGAGACACTTGGTATATCATCTATATTTAATATTGTAGACCTATATCAGTATCATGAAGAAGAGTCAAGTGACAGCATTGAAGATGGTTTGAAGAATCAGTACCATAGCAACAATTGGAGTAGATAGAGGACATCTTGGATAGCAGATTTGGATGCAACACCAGAGATAAGCAATACAAAGAATACCTAGTCGAGTGGAAAGGAAGACCAAAAGAAGATTCATCATGGATATCTCAGGCTGAGGTAGACCACCTTGGTTTTCCTCCAGCCCTAGAAAAGTGAGGGACTCACTTTTTCAACAACCCCGGGTGTCTGATGCAAGAGCATCCCAGGTTGCAGAGCAATCTTGCATCAACGAAAAATATTTGCATTATTTCTTTTCTTGCATTTTCAATTTAGTTCAGTCATTTGTAGTTTCAAAATATTGTACCACATTTTTCTGCATCTTCATATCAAATCTCATGGAGCAGAACTTAGCATCTACACAGTGTCATGTACATCATATTAAGATTTCAAGTGATTTGGATTTGTTTCCTAAAAGTTATCGCTATCAGAAGAACATCAGCTTTCACAGAACAGAGCATACAGACAGTCAGTTGAAGGAGGAGGTTTGCGGAGCACTTTCCTGACTTATGGAACCTAATAAAACATCATACATGGCACATATGGATTAGATAGACCTTCCTTGAGATCTGCACCAAGTTTCATGCATTTGTGGAGCAATACCAGATGTTGTAGGCCAACTTACTTGTTTCTACACGCTACATCTTTCATTGGAGTTTGTAACCTCTTGTGGCCAACGTGGAGGATTCCTAGAGCTATAAGATACTATATATAGACCTCTTAGATGCATTAGGAAGTCAGTTCTTGGTAAGTAGTTTTAGAATGTGATTTAGAGTTCAAATTTCTTTCGGTAAGGTAATTCAATGTCATATCTTGCATATCTATTGTAGCTCGGAAAGCAGACCTGTGAGCCCTTTGATTGTAGCCCGCATGCTGCCGACATATGAGCATTGTAATTCTTTTGTATTATGAATATATTAATCTTCCATTTCATCCTGTGATTGTGTTTTTTTCATTTTGTTTACTCTAGCTGCATGGTTTGGATAGTTCATTCTGTGAACCCTCCAGCCATGACTACACCACAAAGGATATGTTTTCTTCATTTGAGCCGTGTGATATGCCACCTATCTTGATGGGTAATAACACATATATGAATGTAATTGGGAAGGGAACTATTGATATTAGTGAAGATACCTTCATTGATGTACTTTGTGTGCCTTCTTTGACCACTAATCTTCTTTACATATACCAAATTACTCATAGTGCTACAACGAAGACAATGGAGTTCACACCTGAGTTGGTTATTATTAGAGACTTGGAGAGCACATAGATTATTGTTCTTGGGGTGGTTGATCATGCATCTTAGCTATACACCTTTTATAGTTTCTCTCCTGATGATGATTCAGATCTGTTGGCTAGCATTCACACTCCTTGTGTGAATCATATTTCTGAGGAGAAGTTTGGTCACTTGAACCTTGGTATTCTTACCTCTTTATCAATTCTTGAGACATGTGATACACTTCCATCTTCTCCACCTCCACGGCTTCTTTAGAGTTCAATGCTCCAGTTTAGCAGGATGCTTCTTGTCTTTTAGATATAGCTTTGTAGGATGAGTATTTGATAGGTATTTTAGATTTGTTTTTTGAGTCCCATCTTGCAGATTTGGAGGACATATTTGAGGAGTTTTCTCTCTTTGATGACATTCATAGCACAACTGTTGTCAACCCATCTTTGTCTTTGAAGCTTGATCATTTTCAGTTTCCACTAGATCCTAGATTGTCACTTTCATCAGTTAGGCCTGAGACTCCTGATTTGATTGTGGTATGGGCATCGATATGGAAACACATGAGTAGTTTTCAGAGACATCATATTTCATGAGACTTCTTCCCTCAACTCTTGTTTTTGAGTTGAAGTTTCTTCGACATACACCAGTGGATTGGTTTCTTGCCAAGGGGAGAAATGTTGTTTGCAGGTTTTGGATCTTATTTAGTCTTCTTCTTTGAGCATTCACCATTGGCACATGAGCTACTTCATTATGGGGGGACATCTTGTCTCATTCTTTCCCTCTTATGGGGGGCTATTGATTGTATATTTGTGATGGGTGTTGTATTTGGGGGGTCTTGATTCTTCCATCATTCCATCACTTGTACATGTTTGTTTGCATGCATTCTCACTTTTGGCAAGGAGTTTTTTCCCATGAGGTTTTCTCCTTTACTCCACTTGAGATTTGTTTGTACATGGGTACCTAACATGGCCTAGTAGTTGGGACCCATCATTGCATCTTTGCTTTAGTCAACTACTCCCTAAGTTGCACTTAAGGGGGGGTGTTAATGTGAATAGGGATATTTCCTATCTAGTTTCCCATTGTTGTGTGAATAATTCATATTATTTAACTATTTATTAGTTAAATAATATTCACACACATATCCACATGTTAAGTTGACTTAGTGAGCCTTCTAGATGTTTCTGTTGCAAGTATGAGGTGAGCCATTGTTGTCATTGATGTCAACATACTCATACTGCATTGACAAGAAGGATTTGATGAGCTTTGTGCTGAGGATATTGAGAAAATTAGCTTCAGTCAGGAACAGTGAAGAACAGTGATGAGAAGAAGGTAAATATACTGTATAGGATGAGAACCGGAGGATGCGGATTAAAGGGTTAGTAGATATGAGTCTTGAGATGCTACAGTTAAGATTTCAGAGGTCCGCATGAAGATCTGAAGGAGTTATGGCTGCCAGTATAGAACCGGGTCCGGCAAGTATCCGGAGGTGACAGAGGATCACAAAAAGGTCCGGTGAGGTCCGGAATTGTATTATCATAATCTGCGGATTGGAAGGAGTGTTTTATATGTCCTTGTGATGTTTCATCCTGATTTGTGTGTAATTTGGAGGTCCGGATGTACCTCCTGCATTATGACTGTGGCGACAGACTGTGTTCTTGAAGTTCCGGATGAGGAAGACAAGAGATCCCAGTAAGCAGAGAAAGTGCGGATGTATCCGGACATTCAGACAGACTTGTGAAGGTTCTTGAATCATGTTTAGGTTGTGTTGTTGGTCCGCATTGATGGTAGAGCCCGGAATTGAAGTTATTCTTCCGGATGAAGTTATTGCTCTGTTTAGCCGACCGGATGAGTTGTTCATCCTACGAATGTTCTTGTGATAGCCGACCGGATGTGTTATTCATCTTGCGGATACTCCTATGGTTGTTTGCCGACTTAGATGCTTGTTCCTAAGTCGATGTCTTGTATAAATAATGATTTGTGAATTCATTTCAGTGGAGTTGTATGTATGAGTAAGGTGTAGCGAAGAAAGGTGCGAAAGGCAGAGCAGAGATTGTTGGGCTTAATTGGAACTGATCCGGACATGGTAGAGATGTCATTCTCTAGTTCAAGACTGTGATTTTTATCACTCTGTAGACAGTGTGTCTCCTTGTAGGCAGTGGGCCTCTTTGTGAGCAGTGTGCTCGGGCAGTGAGCCCTTATTGGCATGTGCCATTCATTTTTCCTTATTCTTCTAACAGAGAATAATTCTTGGGTTAATCACCCCGTGGTTTTTCCCTTAACCGGGTTTTCCACGTCAAAATCTTGGTGTTCAATGTGTTGATGCTTATCTGCTCTTGTGTTTATGTATTGTGCTTCCATGAATGATTATTTGATATGCTGCTAACTAACAACAGAGAATTAAGTGTTTGAAAGAGAACAAGTTCTATACAACTGATTCACCCCCCCCCCTCTCAGTTGTATGCCCTAGATCCAACAATTGGTATCAGAGCTGAGTTCCTCTGATAGGAGCTTAACCGCTTGAGGTGATCCAGGATGTCGTCATACAAGAAGGATAGTCCGAAGTTCGATGGAACCAACTTCACTCTCTGGAAAGGTCGCATGAAGTGTCATTTGGAATGTATGGGAAAAGCATACTTGGCTATGATTTCAAAACCATATATACCCCCACAAGGTGGTCCGACAACTCCTGATGAAACCACAGAAGCTGAAAACAATCTGCGGACCAAGGAAGCTCTTCTAAGCGCATTGAATGACTCAGATCTCTCGAATGTCATTGACCTACCAACTGCATATGAGATCCTAACTAAACTGGAACTTCTGTATGAAGGAGATGAGTTTGTCAAAAGTGCAAGGTTGCAAAGTCTGAAAGGGAAATTTGAAAGATTGAAAATGAGAGATGATGAAAACATTACTACCTTTATGCCAAGAGTAAATGAGCTGGTATGTGGAATCAGAAATGCTGGTGGAACTCTAGATGAAAATGAGATTGTCTGCAAAATCCTAAGATCCCTTCCTGCTGCCTACAAAATCAAAGTTGCTGCCATTGATGAATTCAGAGCCCACACAACTGTCACAAGAGAACAATTGGCTGGCAAACTAGCTGCATTTGAAATGACCGAGTTTGGAGATGATCCACCCAAGACTGAGTCTGCCTTTAAAGCCAGTGCCTATGTGAAAGGCAAACAGAGATTTGATCCGGGTGAAAACTCATCAAGGAAAATGTCATGGTATGATCAAGCAAGAAGAGACATGGAAGAAGAAGAAGCAGAAACAGCTCAACTTGAAGCCCTCATTGCAAAGAGACTGCCAAGAGGATCCGGTAAGTATGAAGGAAAACTACCCTTTAAGTGTTTTAACTGCAATAAGATTGGTCATTTTGCCTCAAGATGTCCGGAGAGATCTGCAAGATCTAATACTCACAGACAAAGGTTTCAAAAGAATTGCTATTATGTTCATGAAGAAGATGACAATGAAGGAGTAACAGATGATGAATCAGATCCAGGAAGCAAATCCGGAAATGAGTGGGTGTTTATAGCCATCAAGGAAGAAGATTCCTTGCTCTCTGAATCTGTCAATCACAAAGTTGTTGAAAAAGCCTTGGCTGCTCAAGTGGAAGAAAAGGATGATTGGGTTATTGACAGTGGATGCTCTCACCATATGACTGGTGACAAGAATAAGTTCTTAGATTTGGAAAGATATGAAGGAGGAATGGTAAAGTTTGGTGACAATTCTGCTGGCAGAATCAGAGGTAGGGGAACTATTTCCTTTGATGGTAAGAGCAAAACAGGTAATGTACTATATGTTGAAGGATTGAAGCACAATCTTCTCAGTGTTGGTCAGTTAGTGGACAAAGGCTATGATCTCCGGTTCAAGAATGGAAAATGCAGAATCTTTACAAGCTCCGGAACTGAAATTGCATCCGGTACTCAGACAAGAGGTAACATCTTTCATCTGGTTGGTTCAAATAAAAGTTGTTTGTTTGTTCAAATTGATCAGAGTTGGTTATGGCATAGAAGAATGTGTCATGTAAATTTTGATAACATCATCAAAATAAGCAATACTCAGGCTGTGAGAGATCTTCCAAAGTTGATAAAACCTACAAACAGTGTGTGTAAAGAATGTCAGTTAGGCAAACAAAGCAGAGTCTCTTTTAAAAGCAAAGATCAGTCTTCTACCGGATTGTTGGAATTAGTACATACTGATCTATGTGGTCCGACAAGAATCAAGAGTCTGCAAGGTGATAGATATTTCATGTTGTTAATTGATGATCATTCCCGGATGATGTGGGTTACCTTTCTGAAAGAAAAATCAGAAGCTTTTGAGAAGTTCAAAATCTTCAAAGCTATGGTGGAGAATCAAACCAGATTGAAACTAAAGTGTCTAAGGTCTGATAGAGGTGGTGAATTTACATCTGGTGAATTCATTGACTTTTGTGAGAAACAGGGTATAAGGAGACAGTTGTCTGCTCCTAGGACTCCACAGCAGAATGGAGTAGTTGAGAGAAAGAACCGGACCATCCAGGAAGCTGCTAGGACAATGATGTTGGAAGCAAATGTTCCTCAAATATTTTGGAAAGAAGCTATCAGCACTGCAGTCTACACTCTCAATCGAGTTCAAATCAGAAACAACACCGGTAAGACCCCCTATGAACTTTGGTTTGGCATCACTCCTACTGTGAAATATTTCAGGGTATTTGGTAGCAAGTGTTATATTAAAAGAGATGAAGATCTAGGAAAGTTTGATGCTAGAAGTGATGAAGGAATTTTCTTGGGCTACTCCACTCAAAGCAAAGCATATCGGTGTTACAATAAGAGATTGAGGAAGATGATAGAAAGTACCAATGTAAAGGTTGATGAAGGAATTGAGAAGCCTTCAAGATTTTATGAATTTGATGAAGATGACCAAGATAGTGTTCAAGGAACTCAATCCTCTCCGGTGAAACAGAGTCAGCCTGATCCGGCAAATCAGGAAGAAGAGTTAGGTTTAAATGAGCCTGATCAAGAAACAGCAGTACTGGATACTCCCAAAATTCCAAGGTATGTAAAACTGAATCACTCTGAAGATCAGATCATAGGTGACAGAAGCAAAGGTGTACAAACTAGAAGGAATATTGCTCAAGATCAGAATGAATGTTGTCTGATTTCAAGGATTGAACCTAAAACAATAAATGAAGCCTGCAATGATGAAAATTGGACCAAAGCAATGGAAGATGAACTGATGCAAATTGAGAAAAATCATACTTGGGATCTTGTTCCCAGACCTAGAGACAGGAATGTAATTGGAACCAAGTGGGTCTTCCGGAACAAACTAAATGAAGCTGGTGAAGTAATCAGAAACAAAGCTAGATTGGTCTGCAAAGGCTACTCTCAAATAGAAGGAATTGACTTTGAAGAGACTTTTGCTCCGGTAGCAAGAATTGAAGCAGTCAGATTACTTCTTGCATTTGCTGCCTTCAAAGATTTCAAGGTATATCAGATGGATGTCAAGTCTGCCTTCTTAAATGGTGATCTGGAAGAAGAAGTCTACATTGAACAACCGGATGGATTTCAATTGTCTGATAATAATGATATGGTCTGCAAGTTGAAGAAAGCTTTGTATGGATTGAAGCAAGCCCCAAGAGCATGGTATGAAAGGTTGGATAAGCATCTTGTGCAGATTGGATTCAACAAAGGTACTGCTGACAGCAACTTATATTTCAAAATTGATCATGAAAACATTCTGATTGTTGAAGTGTTTGTGGATGATATCATTTTTGGAGGAAGAGATAGTATGTGTAAAACTTTTGCAAATCAGATGAAAAGTGAGTTTGAAATGTCTATGCTTGGTGAAATGAATTTCTTCTTGGGTCTGCAAATTACTCAAACAAAAGAAGGGATCTTCATTTCTCAGACCAAATATGTGAAAGAATTGTTAAAGAAATTTGGTATGGAAGACTCAAAGCCTATGAACACTCCTATGGCAACCGGATGTAAGTTAAGCAAAGATGATGATTCTCCAAAGGCAGATCAGACAAAGTATAGATCAATGATTGGTGGATTGTTGTATCTCACTCAAACTAGACCAGATATAATGCAAGCTGTTGGTCTTGTGGCAAGATTCCAGGCTGATCCTAGAGAATCTCATGTTATGGCAATCAAAAGAATTTTTAGATACTTGAAAGGGACAGTTGAGTATGGTCTATGGTATCCTAGAGATCCGGATTTTTCTCTTCATGCTTACACAGATGCAGATTGGGCAGGAGATGTGGATGACCGGAAGAGCACTAGTGGTGGAGCATTCTTTTTGGGGAAGAGATTGGTTTCTTGGCTAAGCAAGAAACAAGATGCAATATCTCTGTCTACAACTGAAGCAGAATACATTGCAGCAGCAGGTAGTTGCACTCAAATCTTGTGGATGAAGCAGATGCTGAGAGACATCAAAGTTGAATATGAGGAGCCTATCACAATTTTCTGTGATAATTCAAGTGCAATTAATATTTCCAAGAATCCGGTATTGCATTCTAAGACTAAGCACATATCTATCAAATTTCACTTTTTGAGAGAACAAGTAAACAAGGAAGAAGTCAGATTGGAGTATGTTCCCTCCAAGGATCAGATTGCAGATATCTTTACAAAACCTCTTCCCAAGGACTCTTTTGAATATCTCCGGAAGAAGTTAGGGGTCATGGCCCCTCCGGTGATGAACTAAGATGCACTAATGTGCATCAGTCCGGTGGCAATCACAGTCATATCTTGTAATCCGGACTAATGGGGAGCTGCAACTAAGGGGGAGCAGCTGGTATTATTCTGATGCATGAGAGTTGCAAGTATGAGCCCTTTGCCATTGATGTCAAAGGGGGAGAGAAGACATGTGAAAAACAAGTGGTTGATGATCAAAGGGGGAGCAGCAAAGGAAGACATGTGAGGAGTGGTTGTTGATAGGGGGAGCTGTGACAGAAAAGAGAAGTTCTTGTCTTGATGGTTTTTCACATCATATGTTGCCATCAATGACAAAGGGGGAGATTGTTGCAAGTATGAGGTGAGCCATTGTTGTCATTGATGTCAACATACTCATACTGCATTGACAAGAAGGATTTGATGAGCTTTGTGCTGAGGATATTGAGAAAATTAGCTTCAGTCAGGAACAGTGAAGAACAGTGATGAGAAGAAGGTAAATATACTGTATAGGATGAGAACCGGAGGATGCGGATTAAAGGGTTAGTAGATATGAGTCTTGAGATGCTACAGTTAAGATTTCAGAGGTCCGCATGAAGATCTGAAGGAGTTATGGCTGCCAGTATAGAACCGGGTCCGGCAAGTATCCGGAGGTGACAGAGGATCACAAAAAGGTCCGGTGAGGTCCGGAATTGTATTATCATAATCTGCGGATTGGAAGGAGTGTTTTATATGTCCTTGTGATGTTTCATCCTGATTTGTGTGTAATTTGGAGGTCCGGATGTACCTCCTGCATTATGACTGTGGCGACAGACTGTGTTCTTGAAGTTCCGGATGAGGAAGACAAGAGATCCCAGTAAGCAGAGAAAGTGCGGATGTATCCGGACATTCAGACAGACTTGTGAAGGTTCTTGAATCATGTTTAGGTTGTGTTGTTGGTCCGCATTGATGGTAGAGCCCAGAATTGAAGTTATTCTTCCGGATGAAGTTATTGCTCTGTTTAGCCGACCGGATGAGTTGTTCATCCTACGAATGTTCTTGTGATAGCCGACCGGATGTGTTATTCATCTTGCGGATACTCCTATGGTTGTTTGCCGACTTAGATGCTTGTTCCTAAGTCGATGTCTTGTATAAATAATGATTTGTGAATTCATTTCAGTGGAGTTGTATGTATGAGTAAGGTGTAGCGAAGAAAGGTGCGAAAGGCAGAGCAGAGATTGTTGGGCTTAATTGGAACTGATCCGGACATGGTAGAGATGTCATTCTCCAGTTCAAGACTGTGATTTTTATCACTCTGTAGACAGTGTGTCTCCTTGTAGGCAGTGGGCCTCTTTGTGAGCAGTGTGCTCGGGCAGTGAGCCCTTATTGGCATGTGCCATTCATTTTTCCTTATTCTTCTAACAGAGAATAATTCTTGGGTTAATCACCCCGTGGTTTTTCCCTTAACCGGGTTTTCCACGTCAAAATCTTGGTGTTCAATGTGTTGATGCTTATCTGCTCTTGTGTTTATGTATTGTGCTTCCATGAATGATTATTTGATATGCTGCTAACTAACAACAGAGAATTAAGTGTTTGAAAGAGAACAAGTTCTATACAACTGATTCACCCCCCCCCCTCTCAGTTGTATGCCCTAGATCCAACAGTTTCTAGTTGTTTCTAGTTGTTGATAGTTGTCTTATAGTTGTCTTATCCTACACATGTGATCTAGTTGTCTCATGTCATAAGATTAAGACACTTGTCACATGACTACAAGATCTTAGCTTTGATCCTTGCCTTTATAAGCAAGGCTCTTCATGTACATTGTAAGATGAACAATTTTGTATTCATTGATAGAATAGAATTATTCTCTCATTGTCTCTCTTGTGCTTTCATGAAGTCCTAGATCTTGGGTGGCTCCTATCATAGCCAACTCTTACATCCTCTTCCATTTTGCATCTAGGATTAAGTAGAATAGATAAGGAACCAATCTTGTAATCCTAGATATTGATCTACATGTCATGTCCATAACTTGTAAATCTTTCCATGCTTGGTGGTCCTACGTGGAGCATTTGTCTTGAAAGGATATTTAGACCATCAATAATTTATGGCACACTGTGGGACCTGAATCCCACCATTGACGAAGCCTCGGTGAGCTCTTGGGGTTCTATTTCTTGAAATATTTATCATTTCCTAATGACTCTATTTGAGACAACTCAAAATTCTATTCCCTTGGAACTTCTTCCAAATCTACAACAAGAGATAATTCACATATCCTAGTATAGCCCCTTATCTTTTTTTCTAATGAGAAGAGCACACCTATATCTCAACCACATCCACAAACCTAACCAGTAAATCCCTTTATGGTTGGTCAATTGCCACCAAGGGTTTTCCCTACATGGAATACCAAAGATCCTCTCATACCCCCTACTCCTTTTGTTGTATGATGTCATGACCTCTCTCCTCTGTGGGAACTAGAACCCTATGGTTAAATACTTTATTTAATAATCATGGGAAAGCTATATAGGATTAATAAAATAATGGTAATAATAAATTTAAAACACTTTCCTTGTTATTTCTCTTAAAAAATACATATTAAGTAAATTATAGCTATATAATATAATAAATAAATAAATAGATTAATTTAAAATGATAAGATAAATTTAAAAAGGGAATCTTAAAAGTGATTAGGGGAAACTCAATGCACGCATGGAGGAATTATGGAGAACTTTTGGGAAGTGGTTGTTAGTTGTAGAATAATCATTTTAAGAAGGATGAGAAGAAATAATTTAAAAATAGAGAGACAATTTTGGGGATAAGGTGGTAGTTTGAGAAGAAAAGAGGAAATCATGCATTTTGAGAGTATTTTGCAATCTCTGCATTCCACTAGAAGGCACTTCTTAAGGTATTATGCTATCTTGTCAAAAAAAATTAGGATTTGCATTAATTTTGTAATAATTGCTCTCCTTTTTAAGTTTTTCTTTAATCCATCTTGTTATATAGAATTCATACCATTTTTTATTACTTTATATTGTGTTATTTCTACAATAGTTGTGTTCTAACTTAAGTGATTATTTAGACCTTCTATGTGCAGGTCATGTGCCTTAACAATTCTTTGATATATTGAGTTATTTTCTAAGTTATATGCTCCAAATATAAGCCATGTCATAGGCATTTAACCAATAAATTAGCATAGTTATGTTTATACTCCCTTATTCTTTGTGTAATAGGTGCAATGCCCCAAGCTTATGCTCAAGACATTAGCCAAACAACCACTAGACAAACAATTTTTTGTAATGCAATTGTAACACTTACATGTCATAATTGCACACTCGAGCATGAAACACCACAGTGCCGCACAAAGGCACAAGAGAGAAGGTGGAAACCAAGAACACAACCTTCTCTACATGATGAAACAACCAAAAAACACAAACAAAGAACAAGCCAATGGAAAGATAGACCACAAATCCTGCAAAGACCAAAGGTCTAAATAGATCCAACCACAATGAACCAACATGCTAACTGTCTAAAGAAATCAAGAAAATAATAGATGAATAGAGAAGATGCATTTTCCAAAACATGTTACTACACAAGATAAACATGAGAAAAGCAATACAAAATTCCATGTTCATTTGACACCAATGTCAAGATGGGCCAAAGAAAAAGATTGATCTCTCATTTATAATGTGGGCACAATACTGTTAGTTTTTCTTCTGAATCAGCATTAGGGTTTGCCAGTTCTAATGCACGGGCAGATTCAGCCAACTAAATACAGGAGGTTGCGTGAGCTCCTCCCCTTCACTTCTAGTTCTACCGCACCAAGGGGGGTATCCCTATTACTAAAGATGTAACATTGACTAGCTCAATGACAGGAAGATTTAGCTTGATAGCAACAGGTAGAATACTCTCATGTGTGGACCAAGATGTGGATGATACATCACAAGGTTGGCAATCTTCTTGGACATATGTGTCTGGTTAAGGATGAGAGTACGCAGGGGTTCCTAATCCTACTCCTACAACTAACAGGTTGGGATAATGGAATGGTTTGAATTTGATGATTTGGATGCAAGACAGGGGTTTTGGATCATAACTACTTCACAAGATCAGACCAGTACCTATCTCAGGGCAAGGAGTCAAATAGACATATACATAAGAATGGCTTGCAACTAGCATTCGAGTTTCAAGGGGTTAGGACTGATGCTTGCCTTACAAACATCACCCAAGGATAGGTATTTAGCTATTCATACTTACAAGCATCCCAGTTGACATACGTTCTTCTTCAGATTTAACTTAAGACAAATTTAATCCACTCCTTGAATGGAAGTCAAAAGATCAAACATGCAATACAGAAGCCTGTATCCCTGAATCTATGAAACCCTTAGCAACCAGATTCAAAAGAAGAAACAACATGCAACACATGGAGACAAACAGATAAATACATGCAACAAAGGCATTTTTCATATAACATTAACACTAAAACTGAACATATGTGCGAGATACATCACAAATGCAATACATAACTCCAAAATGAGATAGAACAGCAAGGAAATGCTCTGTATTTTGTTATCTTTCTCCCAAAATTGCCCAAGTCTTCAACCACCAACAACTAAGCCACACAACCCTACTTATACAGTAGGAAGGTGCACTCAACCTTTCAATACAATGGCACATCAAAATATCTGCTAGATACATGCATTAGAAGATGGCGCTCAAAAGTAGTTAATGCTGCTGGAGAAACAGGGAGAAGAAGCAGGTAAAATCAGGATCTGGGCCGCCACTCAGGGACTTTCCTCTTAAAAATGATGGTTGACCTATCCACCGTTGACCCAAATCCTGTAGATGTCACCATTATTGCTCAGCTACCCGCAGATCCTCAGTGGCGTGCCTTTGAAACTTTCCCGCCAAAATACATCACCCTGATATTTTAAATTACGCAGGAACCATTTATCCCACATGCACCTTGCGGAGACCCCTTTTAACACTTTATATACCACGCTGTATGTAAACACACTGTCGCGCATTTTACTCTGTGTGACCCGCGAGCCAACCGCTGGCGGTCTATCGGTGTAACTCCCGCCTCCGTCGGTGTGACCCACACTATCGGAACAAATGAAAGTCCTCTTGCCAACATCTCATGTCACACCGACCGTTACACCCATTGCCAAGTCTTCGGCGAGATTGTAAACCATCGGCAAACTCAAAAATCCTCCTACCAATACGCATCGTTTCACCGACGAACACCTCCGTCGGCCAGACATCAACCATCGGAGCGACAAAAAGCTCCTTTGCCGACCATACCACTCTCGCTAACAACTAAATCCTTGAAAAGCCTCAAACCACAATCCATCGGCCAGACACCTCACGTCGGTGGACCTCCCGCCAGCTCGCCTGATAAGCAATGTCACTCCGATGAAGGTTCTCATTGGCCAAACACAAGGCTTCAGAAGAAGATCTCCCAACCTCGCCGATGCGAGAAGTCACCCCGATGAACATCCTGGTGACATCATCATCACATTCTCAATATCATGGGGTCTTCATAAGATGACCTAGTGTTAGAAAAAATGACCCCCCGGACCTTGATGACCCTGAAACCTGAATGATTAAGCAGGCACCACCAGTAGCTCGAGCCTAAAACCCTAAACATAAATTATTACCAACAAATACAACCCAACTCATAATCATAACTTAAAGCAATAATACAATATACAAAAGAGGACTTCAATGTCCTATTTTAATCATTTCAACATTTAAGACAACATGACAAATTCATTCCAAAATAAGGATCATTTTCTAACCATGTGATATCATAATACAATTACATGATAGAGACTACTTCCTAAACATGGAAAGATCACACTCCAATATAAAAATTATACAACATTATTAAGCCACCCCCAAGGTGCTCTAATAATTATGAACCACAATAAGATCAAAATATAAAATAATGCACAAAGGAACTCATCCAGATCGTAAGAGATCCTCTGGAAGGACCAATGGGGAAATGTTACCCACCACCCTACCATATTGCCATTATCAAGCGCAATAGATGTCTATGCCACTCTAGAAAACCCTTGAGCTATGGAGAAGAAGATCAAGGAAACATTCCTATCGAGGTCAAAGATCACACACATCCAAGTAATACATGGAAACATTCATGTCAATCAATGCACACAGCATCACATGTGGCAACTCACAAAATTAAGCATATAAGGTAATACATGGCACACATGCCAATCAATGCACAACAATAACATAAGGCACACATACAAGATCCTCAAGAAGGATGTCAACACTCACACAAAAGCGTCAAGAAGGATGTCAACACTCACACAAGAGCCTCAATAAGGATACCAACACACACACAAGAGTCACATGAATTGGCTCCACACATACAAAATAACATGGTTTATCTCAACACAAGATTGGATACACTTGATCCAACCAAAAAGGACTAGAGGAGGGTAGCCCCTTGGTTCTCCATAACTAATATATAAAGTGAAATAGACCATAAAGGTATCAAGTAAGCATTCATCCTATGGATGCTTCTCAAAACAATAGCGCGACACTTCTTCAGTGCACAACACTTCTTCAGTGCACAACACTCACCCAAGCTTTCAAGACATAGTTTTTTAATTCAAGTTATTATGTTCATAATTTTACACATTCATTTTACACAAAGAAAACTCAAGAGGCACTTATTTAGCACACTCCTTGCCTCTAACCTCATCCCATGAGTTGGGTGTTTTGATACTCTTATTATTCATTTTAAGCAATCTCAAAATGCACTTCTTCAGTGCACTCCTTGCCTCCAAATCTTGTCCAATGAGTTTGAGATTTGCCACTCTTAATTATAAATTTTAAGCAAGCTCAAGAGACACATTTTCAACTTGCTCTTTTCCTCCAACCTTTTCAAATGAATTGGGAAAATGGCCACCCCAAGCCTCCTACAGATATTCCCCTATCCTACATAATTTAGGGGTCAACCTTTTTCAAGGAGCTTGAGAGTAGGAAAGGAGCAGTTTTCCAAAAAAAAAAAAAACACGCTTCGCAATGCACATTCCCAATAAAATCCATGGGATAATTTACTATTCCACAATAACATACACTATTCAAATTTTCCAAATTTCAATAAAATAAAATAAAATATTTCAAAATTATCCAGGGTCCACTATTGACTAATCTTGAAGCATCCTTCCCAAATTTTTCTAAATTTTGAAAAATATGAATATTTAATTTTCTAACAATACTCTTTTGATCCCAATTTTTCGAACATCACACTTTTCAAAACACATATCATTTTCGAAAATATCTAATTGGGTTAAACAAGTAAATTCACGTATTTTTCACAAAAAAAAAAAACCAAAAATTGCAAGAACTATTTTTCTAAGAATAACCTCTTATTCTATTTCTACCCAAAAACACACTTTTCACATCATTTTACAAATTTGGAAAATTTCACCATAGTTTTGGTAGGAAAATTTATTTTGAAAATAATTTTCTACAACAATAAAAATCCAATCTTTAACATAAATAAGGTAAGGATTACCTCAAAGAATCCAAGGGCAATCACCAGTTGATTCTTGTTCTTCCCACAAACACTACAATCCACTCCAAGTAGCAATCAAGCAAGTCCAAATTCAATTTTTTTCCAAAGAGGGTTTTGAAATGTCTTTTTTCTTCTCTTTTTTGCTCTTCACTTTCAACCAATGCATAATGAATTGAAAAATAAACAATTTTTCCATATATACCACTAATTAAAAATTAACTTAAACCTTTTTCTCATTTCTCACAAAGCACTTCACTTAAGGCAATATTCTAGAAATAGATAAGTCTAACAAATAGACAATTAATCTATTTCCCAAGCACATCAACATGCCAAAATAATTGCCCTTCACATAATTGCAATATTTCTAACTTACAAAAAATAATTCTAATAATCAAATTAGAATGTATTTCACCCAAAAGAAATATAATTCTAAAACATAAATAAATAAAATACAATGTCTTTCCACAATTAAATAATCCTACAACCTTAATTAAATAATTGCTTTTATCTACTCTAGCCATAAATAACATAACTATAAATTTTAAAGGAACTATTAAATATTTTTCCATATATCAAGCAAAAGCACAAACACATAAGTGATAATTAAACACACCCAAGAAGAAACCTTTACGATTCTAACACAAGGGGATCATCGAGAGTCGCAATTGACTCAAATATGTTTTTCACGGGTTTTGACAACACAAGGACAAAGTGAGATGGCTAAGTAATTCATGTCAACATTCTCCACATCCCACTCATTGGCCAAGCACCTATAATTTTCCTGCACACTCAATCAAATGTTACATGCATATGCCCAATACGTAACCATAGCCAAAGCAAATGATAAAATTACACAATTAAATACTAAATATTTAATAGGCACATTTCAATTAAATCATCCATTCTAGCAATATGACAAAAGTGCAATTATTCATATAAAAGATTAACACTAAAGGAACTAGGTCTACCCGCCCAGTATATCATTTAAATGAAGATAGTAAAGCTAAAACACCAATATATATATATATCAACATACAATTAGTCATTTATTAAATAGGTAAGCATTACATAACCTGCAACTATTTGTGTACCGTTCAAGACATTTCTTAGGCCTTTTAGTCTAAAAAGGTGTGGTTATATATATACACTACAACAGAGATTAACTTGTATCAATTACATACCATTTTGAGTATATTCATGGGTGCTTAAACATGTAGATGTTGTGGTTATGTATATATGCCCATGTATAAGTTTATTCTCCAACTATTGTGTATCTTATTTCCCTATTCTATTTGTAATTATTCTACAACCATAGTATCTCAATAGAATTTCCTTGTAATAAACTTAACAAAATAGTTTGTTCATTAGACTTTTGAGATGGATGAACTTAACAAATAATGTCAAGTTGTCCTTAACGTATGGTTTATCAATGTGATGAATAATCTCATCTTCGGCTAGAATTGACCCTTTATAGGTTTACAAAAATGTTTTTCCATAATTACACAAGATATTTGATATTGATTTTTATATGAAAAGACTAGGAATTTTCTTTAGAAGGAAGCCAAGAGCAAGCAACTTGAAAGATTTGCAAGAATACTATACTTGGGATAGAGAGTGTTTTCTTTATAGGGAAAATATGTATGTGTCTTGTGTTTCCTCTCCCATATATCATAATAAAAGGAGACAACATTGAAAATCGGTCTGTAGTTTCTATTGTTTTTACTCCATCCACCCTGTTGTAGATTTTTTCAATTGAAATTCATGTAGGAATTCATTAATAATTGTGCCTCCTAGGTGTCATTGGTCACTGATATTGATATTGGAAGCATTAATGATTTATAAATTAAAAAATGAGAACATGAGAAAATTCGTGAGCTATTCAACAATACCTCATAGAAATGTAGTCTCTTAGAAGATGATTAAAAAGTGAATAAAAAATGGATTCGTTTTAAAAGGCTATTGAAAAATATTAAGAAAACACACGACTTGGACATCTAGTGAAGCATCAACTACTCTATTAGACCAATTTATAGAATGCAGAGTCATAGCCATAACACACAAGATATTTAATTCAAAATGCCTCAAAGAAGACTAGTCTCAAGGACTACATTCGTTAATTGATATTATTATATTACTAACAAGATTGATCTTGCTGATATACTTACTCGATAATTTTTTTTTTAAACAAAAAGGTGGCAGAACCACCCATACGTCTATTGATAATACCAAAATATATAAAAGTTCATACGAGTAAGATAACTAGGAAATATCATCTGGTTTCGTAGTAGAACTATGTACAAAAAGATCAAAAACAAGACTAAAAGAAACATCTACAACACCATCGAAAACAAGACTAAACACTGCAAATACCACAACAGATATGATTAAGAAAGATTTAACCCGCAATAAAAGAAGGGGAATGAACATCCTGATGTATCAGACCCCTGCGAATCCCAGTAGTTTACAGTGGATCTTGTGCATGCTGCCAGCCCATCTAACAATGGAAAGACGTCCCCAACGGCCAAGAAAAGTACTCCACAGGTGAAAGACATGCTTAAGGATTAAATGCTCACTTTTGATAAGACCGATACAACGGCTAAAAAGCATTAGGGGCTGCACCGTGGAGTGTACCTGACGTCATCCTGTAGGTACTTCGACTGCCCTTAGTAGCCTGCCAAGTGTCAACAGACAGATGCTTTCCATAGGAGGTAACACATTTGGAATTTCCAACAAATTTCATGTTGGACCAAACAGTCGAATAGGAACCATTAGAAGTGGGGTAAAATAACTGGCTGGCTGGCTGGCCCGCTACCCAACCATATCTCCTAAGACACACCAGAACTGAAAAGCTCGTGATCCCAAACTACCTCACTCTAGACTGCAAAGCTGACACAAGAAGATCATAGGAAGCTGCCCGGCTCACCAAAACCTAAAGAAACTCCTTTTTCAACTAAAACTGGCAACCCCACAGGCTAATGTATCGGGTCATCAAAGAAAGACACTACTAGATCCACTTGATCTATTGCTCTATTTGCCGGATAATCTGCTACTTTGTTTGCCTCACGGTAGCAATGGGAAATTTTAACTGATTCTTGATAATTACATAGAAGTAATTTCATCATGATTGTATCAAGCCAAGTATAAGATGACTAAAAATCTTTTGATAGGAGAATTGTTTGTTGACTATAGTAATGCAAAAATAACTTAGGCAAAGACTGTCCAAGCTAACTGTAGAAAAATTGCTCTTATATTTTACATAATATATTAAATTTCTTTTTGGATTTTATTTTCTTATTCTCACCTTCCTTGAACATTTTAAATTTTTGTTGATAAATAAAGTTATGATAGTTCTATCATAGCCTAGTATTTTCTCTAAATTTGTTGTTTATTCGTAAGTTGATTCATTTGATTAGTGATACTTTTACTAAATTTACTTATTTAGAGGATTGATTCATGTTATCTTGTAACCAAATAAATGGTTCAAAGGAAGTTAGTTGGAGTTTCAATGAAGCTATAGATACAAAATCACAATCCATCACCTATTGAAACTTTTGTAGCCATGGACAAGTGAATATTGAAAAAATTATTGAAAAAAAAATTGGAATATGAGTAAATTTAAATGCCTAGTTGAATTGGAAAAAAACATATCATGCATTAAAGAAAAGAGTTGAACAACCATTCCAATCCCAAGTACAATTGCAGACAACCCATTTCATTTCAAATTTTATTATTGATCCAAGTAGAGTGGGAACATAGTTGTTATATATGGAAGTATAAAGAAGCAATCGAGACATAAAAACCAAGAATTATACACCTAGAAGTTCTTCTTAGATTTTTTTGTCAAATGCAAGTTACTTTAGGGACATTAGAATTAAGTTGGAAGTTAGATGTGGATAGTTATATTTAAAAGTTAATGTCAATATAGATTTTGATTCAATTTAAGTTTAGTTATCACTATGACCAAAAAGTGGTGTATAGGGTTAAGAGATTTGTCTTATGGAACTTTTTCCCCAAAATGGAAACAAAAACTTTTTTATGAATAACCCTTTAAAATTATAAGAGGATAAAGTTTATTTAACCCTCTATAATTAAAAAAGAAATGGAAAAAATAAAGGATATTATGATCCTTCGGTTAAAATGGAGATAAATAAAGAATATTTATAAAACCCCTTTTAGGAGGAATTATTATGTTTATTAAATAATTATTAATGATAACGTTTGTGAAAGAGTGTGATGGTTTAGAAATAACCCCTTAAAAGGTTATATAAGGCATTTATGTGAGACTTGGAAAGGGCATGGAGAACACTCAAGGAAGAAGAAGGTGATTTGGTGGGCTATGGGCATTGGAGAAGGGGACACACAAAGTGTGTCCAACTCGGAATTATGTACACCCAAGATTATCTTGGACAGGGATTTTTGAGCATAAGCATGATGTGAGTAGGCACATGCTTTTGGTGCAACTAGGCACAGTGCGAGTAGGCACATACTGTGTTTTTACATAGGTTCTCTAAACTGTGCCATAGCTATCAGGGCCAAGACCACATAAATCTTCTTTAGGTCAGAGTGGCCGATCCAAGTACTCCAATTCAGATAAGTACTAAACTTATTGTTAATAAAATATATTAGAATTATCATATATATAGGTGTTATGTTAATCTGATTATGTGATTATGTTATCCAATTTGTTTTGTTAATGATTTACTTTAAAGATCTTATGAAATTATCACATGCAATTTATATTCGTTATTTACATCTATTTTAACATCATTAAATATTCTAAATTATCTTAACTCTAATTATAACTATAATAAATTCACTGCTAATAGTTAAAAACTATGAGAGAAAAGTAGCATTACAATTTGAATTATGTTTTAAAAGATTTATGATAAGAAAATTAAGAATTTCATTAAGGATAGTAATTCTTTATTTTGATTATACTTTTTTTCAAAAATACCTCTAGTGAACTTTGTTTATTTTGACTATACTTTTTTTCAAAAAGTACCTCTAGTGAACTTTGTTAAGATCTTGTGAGATTTTAGTCATCAAGATGTCTTAATGATTTTTATGGGATTATCATTAATATGTTAGTTTTCCATCAACAATTGTATACCTTATTAAAGATAGGAATATTTTACAATTTCAATAGGATATTATAGTTTCGATTAAAATATTATTTGTTTGAAATGTTGATTAAAATATCATCAACTTTAAGTTTACCATAAGACTAAAAACATTTAGTATTGGAGGTTGATTGGTTGCACAATATTGATGCATGTGCAATTCACATACTTGGTGTTATTTATTTTTAGGTGGTTGATAGTGATTATTAAATGTTATTTTAAGTATTGTTACTTTTTGGATTAGATTTTTAAATATTTTTTTAAGGATTTATAGGAAAAGAAAAACTATAGTAAGAATGTTTTGATTAGTAGTTAATTTTTTGGTTGAAGTGCATTGATGTACATGCCATGATATTATTTATTAGAGGACATTTTAGCCATTATATTAATAGTAATTTTTTATAATCAAAAGTTTCAAACCAAACTTAACCCAAGTCATGGGAGAAAACCAAGCACTCTTTGGATGTCATTTCTCTATCCAAGTGGGTAGCAGTTGATGGGAAATTGTCCATGGAAATAGGGCCCTAGAAAGGGATGCGTACCAAAGGGATATGTACCTACTTATATAGTTCACAACAAACATAAACAAAACTAGAACTACATATATATTACACCTTGTTCCCATGGATATGTGTATGTAGGCATTCTAGGTAAATAAAGGAGGTTCCTAGTACTTAGGTTCTTATGTGTGTTGTTGTTGAGTTTTTGTATACTCAATTGACCAACATGTGTTAACCTATTAAAAAGAAAGTAAAAAATAAATTAAATTAAATTCTTTGATACTTAGAAGAGTTTTGGGTGAACTGTAAGTCTTTAGTGAGAGAAAAATGTGCATGTCCTATTTGGACATATGCTTATGCATGTTCTAATTGAACATATATTTTTGCATGTTTTATTTAAACAAATGTTTTGCCTATCCCATTTGGACAGATGGTTTTTCTTGATCTGTTTGAACAAATGTTTTTCCTATCCCATTTGGATAGATGTATCTACATGTTCTGATTGAATAGATATTTTTACCTGTCCTTTATGGATAGATGTTTTCTTATGTATACAGATAGTAACTTAAAGTGTAAACCAAACTTGTTTAAAAAAAGTTAGTGAGCTTTATATTCATAATGTGTGTTTAGGATTTAACAACCTACTAGGTGCTTTCATATGGTATCAGAGAGTTGGGTTTAGAAACTAGGCCTATGAGCCTGTTGTGACTCAGGATAATTTAAATTTTTTTTGTCTTTTATTATAATTGTGGTATATGTGGCATCTATTTTGTTATTAAGTAATGGTATTAAGATATGTGGATATTGAAGAGATGATGTCAAGAAATAACCTTATGGAGAAAAGCAAAAATTTCTATTGAATGTTAATTATTATTGGATGTAACTAAGTCAAAAAGACTTGAGGAATTTTCTAGTTCATGAAAGTGTAAGCATATGGGAGACTAGAAAGAAAGAATGATTGCATTATTTTGGGTGTCTCATTAATTTTGTGATGAAGTTCACATGTAATATAACATTTGTTTCTTGGATATGATAGTTAGTTAATTGAAGGCAACTTGGTAATTCTTGAAGATTGAGTATATGGGTGGATAAATGAATAAATTATCTTTAATTGTGAAGTCTTTCATTGGTTGAAGACAAGAAAGTTGTTGAGTATTTACTTGAGGAATCACCATTCTAAGTTTACTTGGAGTAGTGAGTGGTTGTGATATAATTTGACTCGAAAGGTAGAGTTGAAATTATGACATTAGAGTTTGAGAAATGATTTAATTAAAGGACTCATAATTCTATGCTAGATAGACACCCTATCTTATGAGATATTCTCCTTGATGTTTTATTTTGGACACTATGAGTGGTATTATAGGAGTTATGCTTTTAGATGTAAAAGTGGGAGTTTGGTTATGGTTTGTTGGTTCTAGTTCATTAGTCATGCAATCATTCTTAAGTCATACAGAGTTGTAACTCTGGTAGTGGAGGAGCATGTATCCATTTTGAAGGCCAAATCTTGCATTTGGGTATGAACACTATGGAAAGTATGGCTTGGAAGGAGGAAAATAGAAGAAGAGGTGTGGTCAGGGAAAAGAATAAGAAAGGAAAAAAATAGGAAAAAAGAAGTTTGAAGGAATTGGTAAGCCTAGAGAATTAGGTGATATATGTCGAGTTTCAAATTTTATTACTTATTTCTCTTTGATATTGATGCTCACTAGGTATAAGTGTTTTGATTTATGAATAAGTTTTTGTTACTTGTTGAAAACTAATTAGGTGAGCATAGTTTCTTGTCGTTTCAAAATGCAAACATTTAAATTCCTTCTTTTGGTTTATGAATCCAATGTGTATGCCTTGAGCTTTGAGCTATGACTATTATGAGAAGTCTCGAGGGTGCTAGATTGTTTGATTTTTTTGAGTAAAGTAATGAAATATAGGATTATCTCTTGTGCTTGTGTGTGGTGGTTTTTTTTGTATGTCAGTTCATATTTGAGGTAAAGTAAAGTTTATGAAATCTTAAGAGGTCTTTATTATTCCATATTCATTTATAGATATGTAATGAAGCTACTGTAGGTTTTAATAGGGTTTGATTTCATTTTCATCATGATGGATATTACTCTTGAGTTTTTGGAAAAAATATGATCTATGACATTATTACCCAAGGAAAAACTCTCAATGAATAATGAAAAATAGATCTATAGAGGGTTGCATGGATAATAGTTTAGTCATCAAAAATTTCTTCTTTTGATCCTTCTTTAGATATAAAAATGTGATTGAGGGGAAGATCTTTGGAAAGTTTTTATTAGTACTCTATTTTGTTATAGTTAATTTCTAATTGTTTTACAAAAGTTCTTTCATCGGATATTTAAACCATATAGGTTCATTCCTTTTATTGGATATAAACATTGTTGAAGTCTTAGGACACTGGAGTTATCTTTATGGATTTTGGTACACAACAACTATAATTTTCTTAAAGGATTGAACAGTATGTGTAGCATTTATTGATTGTGAAATGTATAAGTTTTCTATCTATATAAGTGTGGTTGTTCTTGTAGGGGAGGTTAGAAAGAAAGTATCTTTCAGGGGTGTCTCAAGGAAAATGTTGTAAATGAGATGACCTTATCTTCAATTAGCATTCATGATCTCTTTTGTTCAAAACTTAAATGTACTTCTTAAGTCTATAACTAGCTATCCTCTCTTCTATACTTTTAATTATTTAGTTGAGACAATCTTAATCCCTAAGGGATTGAGTATTGGATGATTCGATTGGTGGTTAAGGCCAAGGCAATACAAAGTGTATATTTTCACCTTGACTATACCATGGGGACAGGATCACTAGACTATTAAAATATTCTATGATGATAAGATCTATGAAAGTTGAAGTTATTATTTTTAATAGCATTGATCTAAGTGGTAAGAAGGTAGGGATATCTTTTTAGTTTGTATGAATGGATATGTGGTAATTATTTCTTTTTAGCATTTAATATGTTTAGAGGCTTTTCTCAATTTTTTCAAATTGGTTATTCTATAACCAAATTTCTTTGTTTCATACCATCTTTGATATAATTTAGAGAAATGCTAGAGAATGATTATCATCATGAGTGTCTTTGTAGTGTTTATTTATATATACTAGACATAATAGTGGATTAACATCTCTAGTGGATTGTTCAGTACACTTGCTTACTTTAGAAAAGTATAATGTTAAAAAATACAATATTAGAGGATTGTGTAATGTCAAATGAGATTATAATCTATTAGAAATGAGGTATTATGTAAACTATAATTAGGGGTCTTTCTTATGTGTAAAAGTAAACTATAAGTCCATTGAGGACTCACATTTCATTTGAGGAGTGGTTGTGTTTTAAACACCTTGTCCTTTATTCTTTCTATGTATGGGAACTAAATTATTATATGTAAGACATTATGTGACTTATTATAAATTACTAGGAAAAGCATTCAATTTATCTTCATTAACAATTAAATTTATGATATCAAAGTATAGTTTGATTATCAGATTATGATATAGTATTTAATCATACTATATTATATTTAATCATATTATGTATAGATCTTTAAGCATTGAAAAATATATTTAATATATTGTGGAAAGGCACGATAAATTTTGGAATAAGGAACTTCATTAGATAGTCTCTACAATTAATGTAACTCCATTATGCATGGTCTACTAAAATAAATTGAGAGTAGAAGAGAATAAAAATATTATTAGAATACCTAGTGCAACAATGTTTATGTTTCTCTTTCGTTGGAATATTGACAAAAAAGACTTCATGATGTGTATGTTATTTGGCCACGATAATATTGGTTTCAATTGGAAACTATATATATATAAACCATGTTTTGTTTATTATTATTGTAGTGACCATTGACTAATGAAAGCATTATATGTTTGTTGATATAAGATTTGTTGGACAGGGCAAGGATACAATGATTCTAAAATGTTGGGGCTAAGTGTAACAACTAAGGGTACATCTATGTACCCTTGTGATATTGAGTTGTACTAAATAAGATGTCTGGTAAAGTATTGCTACTTGTGATGCATGTCATGCCCACCCATACACACATGTATAAATGGGCATAAACACAATGCAACTAATTTTTTTTAAACACAACATAATAATTGCAATTATTTCTACCTTCAATAGTGAATGAAGCACACACGACACCCATTGCACGTGCAATGAATGAGGGAATGCCACACAAATTAAAGGAGAGAGATAAAAATATGGGTGGTGGAAACCTGTCACAACACCTTGGAATAATAGTGGCAGCGACCTATCGAGGTATCGATTTCGTTAAGTGTGATGCGGTGAAGGCATAACTCACATGAATAATTTCCATTAGGTTTCTAAGTGAGAAACTCCAACGCTTCCTTCGAATAGCAATAGCAAAATGACAATTTGGAAGAAGACTCTGCTTATAAGGTAGTAGGGATAAGACATTTTAATACCTTTCACAATAAATGTTCCCTTTCGGCTTACCCGAGTATTTTATCTAAATTGCATCTTTCTCTTATCGACAATTTGCACTTTTCAAAACTCTTTTATCAGCAAAATCTTCATATCGCTAACTTCTTTTATCAGAAATTTTTTTATTTCTTGAACTTGGTCCTTCATGTTCTATCTTTGTTTAATCGACAAAAGATTACTTTCATGAACCTATCACATACCTAACTATGAGATTCTACTGCGTTATAGGCTTTTGTGGCAACTATAAACTGAGGAGCATCCATGCTGTCGGCAAAATATGACGTTCAAAAACTTCATTGAGTCACGCTACAAGCCGATGAAAACATGAGTCGTCAGCTTATCGGTGAATCGGAGAAAATTCAAACTTTTGAACCCTGAAAGTTCCACTTCATGATCGATGTGGAACAGTCGATACAGAGTTCATGACACGATCCATTAGTATATCAGTGAACCAAAGAAAAATAGAACTTGAGAACCAATTTTTCACTAGCAAAGAGACAAGACAGTCGATAAGGAAAAACCAAGGTGACTTATCAAGAAACTGGTGAATCGGGGAAAAGCCTAACTAGTGAACTAAGAATGAAAGTTCATGGAAATGAAGAAAGAGCGATCAAGGAAAAAGAAAACACAAAGCATGTTGGGGAAACTAAGGTTCAAAAACTTGAACTTTTGCCGATAAGGTTCAGGAATCACTTTGCTCCTTGACAAGTTCGCCATTTAGAATATTTCTCGATAGAACATGGAACAAGATAAGTTTATAAAATTTCAATTTTGCTGACAAGGTACTAGAACAATAAGATTGTGAAGTTTTAAAAAGAGAGAATTACTAACTAAGAAGGACAACGGTACAAAACATTTGGATTATTACTCAAAAATACAAGGAGAATGGAAAAGGACAAAATTCTCAAATTGGGGGAAACAAACCTAAACCTAAGCAACCCTAAACCTCTAAACCCTAAATAATGCCCCTGAACCTAACCCCTAACCCCTAAACCATAAACCCTAAAGCCAAGCAACACTAAACCTCTATCTCTCTGTAATCTTTATCATTGCTCTACCTCTCAATCTCTCTCCCTATGTCTCTGGCCATGTCCCTCACTCTCTATCTCCATATATCTCCCCTCAGTCTCCTCTATATCTCCTATCAGTCATCTCTCTCTAAACCCTAACCCCTAAACCATAAACCCTAAACCCTAAATAATGCCTTGAAACCTTAACCCCTAAC